>JAWHQI010000026.1:11660000-16460000 GCA_033032865.1 Dactylorhiza incarnata
TCTGGTGATTCCCTTTTCAGACCCTCCAAAGATGACTTTAGGTCCATTCTTCATAGTTGTATACTCCTACAAAAGACTTTTGGTACCTGTCATGTGCCATGAGCACCCACTGTCCAAGTACCATATTTGCCCTAGGCTGGTACTAGAACTATCCTGCAAAAAGCAATTCACTTTCCCTTAGGAGACCAATTGATTTTGGGTCCTAGGCCTTTGTTAGCATAACTAGACTTACTCACACCTGCTGCAGCCTTTGCAGGAAAGCTCCTCTTTGCATTAGGCACATTGGTATTGTAGCAACAATCAATGGCAAAGTGTCCCTCCTTACCACAACACCAACATTCATGAATGGTGTACCTTCTCTTCTGAACATTCTGGGATGTGGAAGGAGCATCTATATGCTTATGTTCAGGGGAGAAGACAACATCATTCTTCTTATTCCCGTCAGCAATAATCTAGCTGAATGACTGTTTATGGTCAATTTTATCTACCTTAATCTGAATGTCATCAGCTTGCCTTAGCTTGTCAGCCAAGCAAGACTTGATGGCCTCAGATACTGAGTTGTTAGACTTGACTATAAGCTTGACAGTAACCAAGTGTTTTGCTGAGAGGAATTTGGAAGAGCCTGCTTCCTTATTCTTGAAAGAATGGGCTGAAGTACCAAAGACAAATGATCTAGAATGGCCCATTTGAATTTCTTCATGGGGAGCTTTCAAAGCACTCATCCCCATTCCCTGTCTTCTACTATAGTAAGGAGTATTTTCCTTCCTATAGGAACTTCCATTCTTATAGTGACCATATATGTTATCATGGTCATACCTGTCGGAGGGAAGCAACACCTTTTGAAAGGTTATATGAGGCATAGCCTTAGCCTTGCCCTTTCCTCAATTCACATCACCCACTGCCCCATTATTGAAACCTAGTCCTCTCCTATTAGTTTGGGAGGAGAAGGTGTCAATGATGGGTAGAACAGATTTGGGTTTGGAGAATTGAGCCACTAGGCTCTTCTCTTTGAGAAGCTTCTCTTTAAGGTCCTTGATGACCTTGTTCTTCTGGCAGATGGTTCTCAATTTGGCTATTGTAATTCCCTTCAGTTGGCATATTTCTCTACTCATCTGAGCCACCATGGTAGATGAATCAGTGCATTCATTTTTTGCCTGCTGAAGGGAGGCAATTTCCTGAGCTTGCCTCTTGGCTTGCTTCTTGCTCCTTTTCAGAGCTTCCAATAAAGCATTATATTTGCCAATCAATTGATTGGCAGCCACTTCAGAATCTGAGCCACTCCTATCATTAGATGAGCATGTTTCAGATTCTGGCACATATTCATAATCAAAAGAGGGGGGAGAGGAATTGATACCTTGTCAGGATTGTCCTGACTTTCTTCATCATCAGACATGGCCATAAATCCATAGCATTTATCTTCATCCTCCTCATTGTCACTTTTTGAGTGTGACAGAGGGGCCCTGATCCCAACCTTAGCAGTAGGATAGTCCGCATCCTCTTCAGCTGCAAATAGTCCAATGTAGGCTTCCTCTTCTTCTTCTTCTGAATCTGAGGATGATGATTCAAATTCACTCCAGCTTTTCTCCTTCTTTGCTAGGAATGATTTTTTCCCTTTCTTTCCCTTATGGTGATAAACATTTTCATCACCTTTCTTCTTTCTCTTGACTGTACAGTCAGCTATGACATGTCCAGGCTTACTACAACAATAACATATAACATTAGTTGAAATATGTTTAACATGTTTATGATCATACTTGTCACCCTTAGGGTGTTGCCTTTCAGATCTGATGTGATCCTTCTTAGGATGTGAGGAGGAGGTACGTTTGTTCCACTGCTTCCTCCTCATCAGCTTCTTGAAATGCCTTGAGAAGGCAGCAAACTCCTCGTCAGATGAGATGTTGTCTATTGTGATGGGCTCAGAATTTTCTGAGCCAGTAGCCCTTCTTGGTGGAGAAGGCATCCTTGCCTTGCTCTTCTTGGAGCTCTCAGCTTTGAGAGCCACATCCCTCTCCCTTGCATGAGGCTTTGAGGATGTGTCCTCCTCCTTCCTTGCAGATAGTTTCATCTCATAAGAGAGCAGTTTTCCAAACAGTGTATGGGGAGGAGTCTCACCCAGCTTGGCCACTTCTATGATGGCACAAATCTTGGTATCCCAATCTCTAGTTAGAGATCTCAGGAATTTATCATTCAGCTCATAATGAGTGAAGACCCTTTCATAGGTCCTCAGCTCATTCACTATCATGAAAAACCTCTCAAAGCAGTCAGCTATGCATTCCAGGCTTTGTAGCCTGAATGCTTCATATTCCTAGTTAAGGAGGGATTTCCTATCATCCCTCACTTCAGCAGTGTCTTCCATATACACAATGAGTGTATCCCACATATCCTTGGCAATCTCACAATGCACTAAGTTTTGGAAGGTGGAATCATCAATTGCATTTACTATTATATTTTGTGCCCTCTTGTCTATTGTAGTAAGTGCAATTTCATCCTTTGTCATTTCAGCATATGACTTGGCTACTTTCCTTGTAGGATCTATAGTGGAGGCCTTTGTGATGATAAAAGGACCTTCTATGACAGTAGTATATATCCTAGGGTCTGAGGTTTCCATGAACAGCCTTACCATTTATTTCCATATGCCAAAGGTCTCCTTTCTACATATGGGTAACTTTAGAGATACCATCTCCTTCTGACCTCCAGTGGCAGCCATTGTATTCAAATTTGACTACTCCTTTGTAGGATCAGGTCAGACTGTTAAATCCTTTTTGACCAACCTACCTATGATACCCCCTTGATATATTATATGGTAGTAGTCTATTTCACCTAGAGGGGGGTGAATAGGTCTTTTTTTTATTTTCCTTTGTTGTATCTAGCGGTTGTTAGATAGAATTTAAAACAAAAGCACAACACAAAAAACACACAGCTATCTATAGTGGTTCCCAAGACAGTGTGTCTATGGGTAGTCCACTTTCCCTCTACACCTTTCTAACAGTGTGTTAGACAAGGCAATCTCCTCCAAACTCAACTCCAAGAGCGTACAACACAGATCCCTCAGGATCTCTCAGGTTTGCTCCAAACCCTACCTCAGGCTAATCAACCCTACCAACTCAAAGTGCTCCCACTCCTACAGCTCAGAAATCTCCCTGATTTCCTACCTCAGGCCTATCAAGAGGCCCTACCTCATATCTGCATAGAGATCCCACCCTTCAAGCTTTCAGCTTAACTTCTCAGGCTCAACAGCCCTACAAACACTCAGGCTTAACAGCCTTACTACTCAGGCTTACCAGCCCTACAGACTTAGAACACAAGCGTTCTTACAAAGGTAATAAGTTAAGCTGACAACATATGACATAAAAGATATTTCCTTCAGTATTTTGTCTTCTGTTGTTGATGTTCTTCTGGTGCTGACTTGAAGCAAGGCTGGTATGCAATAACTTCAGACCTTGCTCCTAACTGACCCTTCTCTTCAGATGATGAAGAAAGATTAACTTGCTCTCTTTGATTGAATCAGGAAGAGCTATCTTCTCTCCTTGTATTTTCTTGCAGGCTCAAGAAGCAGGAAGGAGAGCACTTTTGGAAGCCGTCAATGGAGCATAGAAAATTCGTTCTCCACTTTTCAACACACTGCAATCATGCCCTAACTTGTTCTTTTATACTCTTATCCATCTGCAACGGCTCTAACAAGTCCCATGATATAGCATGGAGGGTAATAGGATACTTTATTTTGCTTTATAGTTGTTTGCGCCAAAAGCAGATGCCGCCAGTGTTTTTTTCAAATATGAATCTGTCTCAGCGGTTGGGCTGAGACAGTCTTTAGTCTCAGCGGCTGAATCTGTCCTCATCTCAGGGAATCTGCTGAGACAAATAGTCTTCTTAGTGAATTCTGTCTAAATGCAGCTCACCTGAGCCAGTCCCCTTTTCAGCACCTCCTGGCCTCGTCTTAGTGGTTCAGCTGAGACAGTGAAGTCTTCTCAGCGGTTTTGATAGCAAACCACAAACCTTATTCCACTGCTTGGAATAAACTATCCCTGCGTATACATGATGTAGAATAGGGTTTATCAAATACAATATGTACTTAACATTGAGTGTGCTGCCTCTTCAAATCAAGGGAACATTGAGGGCAATATTCCCAACAGTCTTGCGATATAGTTCTTCTCCATGCAATAGATAGCAGACCGCCTTCTTCCGTAGGGAGATGACCAGTAACTAGAAAGGCTACAAACGAATCCAGCTAAGAGGCTCGTTTCTCGATCTCCATCATTACCCCCTCTTCTATGGATGGTCGCAACAGCTCTGTGATCGTGCCTCCAGCCCTCAAGCCATACTTTTCCAAACGATCTGCCTCTGAGTTCTCTTCTCTGGGCATATGCTGGATGAAGAAGGACTGGATGCCTCCTATCAACCCCTTCACTTTCACCAAATACCGCTGCAGGATGGCATCTCTGACTTCAAACTCTCCACGGATCTGCGACACGAATAACATCGAATTCGTGAAAGCTGTGATATTATGGATCCCCAACTACTTGGCTAGGCGTGACCCTGTTATTATAGCTTCATACTCAACTTGATAATTTGTGATGGGGAAGACGATCTCAACTGCCTTCTTGATCCTATTTCCATACGGGCTCACCAAGACTATGCCCACACCCACAAAGCTTTTGCCCGAAGCTCCATCCACAAACAACTTCCAGGAAACCAAGCCTGATGAGCCTTCACCTTCACCCGCCTCCACCGAGAAGTCATCTAGAAAGTCCGCCGCCGCCTGCACCTTGATCGCCATCCTTGGTGAGAAGGAAATGTCAAACTCACTGAGTTCTACTAACCATTTCTCCAATCGCCTTGAATGCTCCACCATATTCATAACCTGGTTTGGATTAGGCCCCACTCCCTTCCGGGTGAGAAGATGCCTCAAGAACTTTCCTCTCCATGCCCGATACATGCACTTTGCTGGATTGAGCCTCATTTTGAACCTCTGAAGTGTTGAAAAGGTCTCCACCAGATCCTCGACATGCTCCTGTATGCTCTTGATCTTTATCAAAAGGTCATCCATGTACAACTCCAGGTTCCATCACTTTTGCCCTTTAAAGACATGATCCATCATTCGCTGGTAGGTAGCTCCCACGTTCTTCAATCCAAACGACATAATTTGGTAGTTGTAGCAACCATCACTCATGATGAAGGAGACGTCACAGTGATCTGGGGGTGCATCCGAATCTGGTGGTATCCTGAAAAGGCATCAGGGAAGCTCATCACAGAAAAATTGATGGTCGAATCAACTAGCGCGTCGATACGAGTCAAGGGATAACAATCCTTCAGACAAGCTTTATTGAAAAAAGAGAAGTTTACACACATCCTCCAGCCTCCTCCGACTTCTTTACCATTATGACATTGGACACCCAGCCTGGATACTGGGTCTCCGACACAAAACTTTCCTCAAGTAGCTTCCTTAGATTCTCCCTAATGAACTTGACCAACGCAGTGGCGATTGCCCTCTTCCTTTGCCAGATGGGCTTAACCTCCGGATTTAGATTGAGGCAGTGACAGACTATATCCACATCAATTCCTGGCATCTCTGTCGCACTCCAGGCAAAGGTGTCCATGTTCTCTTGCAGGCACGCCACCATCTTCACCTTCTCCTCGGTCTTCAAAGCTCCACCGAACTTTAGCAGCCCGGGCTCTCCGCAATCCGACAACACTTCCACTTCTTCCACCTCCTCTGCGGCCTCCAGCCTAGATTCTCCCTCCATCACCTTGTCCATCTCTTCTGCCTCCTCCATCTAGCTGATCGTTCTCACCGCATTGAGGCAGCACTCCCGAGCAGCTCTTGGATCACTCCTGATCCTCACCTTGCCATCTCCCTAGAAGTACTTCAAAACTGATGGTACGAAGACGGGACGGCTTTGAAGGAGTTGATGAGCGGCTTTCCAAAGATGGTGATGTAACAACTCGGCGCGTCGACGATGATGAACCTGCACCAGATTGAATTTCCACTGAGAGTTACCAGCAACTCTGCTTCGCCTTCCACCTCCTTACTCTTTCCTGAGAAGCCAAAGAGAGGACCATCTGATGCTATCACCCTGCTAGACTCCACCTCCAACCCATCTAACATCTTGTTGAAGATGATGTTTACCGAACTCCCATTATCCACCAGGATTCGATCGACCGTGAAGTCCTCGATGACTGCTTGAATGAGGAGGGCATCATGAAATTGATTCTTATTCCCTAGCATGTCCTCCTATGAAAAGGTGATCTCCTTCAACTGGGGCGGCGCTTGAGAGGTCGAGGAGACACTCTTTCTGTAGATGGTATGAAGACTTCCCTTATGGGAAGCTCTTAGCCCAGCTCCCTTGTGGATAACTCCTACTCCTCCACCTCCTCCTTGGCCGACTCCTCCACGACCTCCCTGATCGACCAGATCTTCATTCCTCCTTCGAGCTGGGGCTTGAAACATCCCCGGCTTGATAGGAACCACCTACCTCTACAGTTCTCCTTCATCTCTGTCTCCCCGCCTAGCCTCCAAAAACTCCGGGCAAGTCATGGTACCATGCCCTTCCACCTGATACAGCTAGTAGTTCAGAGGAATATCCTCTGGCCTTTTCCTCCTCCGTAGGATCCTTCTTCTTGGCTGATTACCCTGTCGGGCAATCACCATTGCCTCCCTGCATTCTCCTACCTGATGCCTTCCTGGTTGGTTGTTATAATTGTTCCTCCTCTCCGGAGAGAACCTTCTTCTGGGACCTTCTTGTTGAGGCCTTCCTACCGGCCTCCACGGTAGCATGTTCACCGGTACCTGGTACCTCCTTTCTCCTCCTTGATTTTCTGGGGCCGCAAAGGGCCTCCTTGCTTCATACCTCCTAGGATCCTACCACTTCCTTGGCTCTTCCCTCCTTCTTTCCTCCTGCTTCATCACCTCCCACTTCCTCTGCTCTTCCATATTCCTCCACTCAGGAGTCTCCTCCTCTTCTTCCTCCTCCTCCCTGGTCAGCTTCATTATCTCAGCAATGATGCTGCAATTTGTCGACCCCCCTGGACAAATTTGTTTGCCCTCTCGATCAGCTCCTCATATGACATCAGAGGATCCCTGATGTTCTTCAACTTGAAGAGGCCATCCCTTAGGCCGAACGTCAAAGCTAGCTGATGAGTATTCCATCCACCTCCTGGATGCTAAGAACCTCCTCCTGGAAATGATCGATGTAATACCCAAGGATTTCATGCACCCCTAAGAAAGATGGAAAAGGGTCATCACTTCTTTATTCCTCTTCTTCGAGGTGGCGAGCCATGTCATCAACCCCGACGCAGATCCTCAAAATAGTTGATCAAACTCGCTGGCAGTTGATGGAACCAATCTACCGATTCACCTCAAAAGTGATGACGAAGAACCAACACTTGAAAGCATCTGTCATTTTTCGGATCGAAACAACATCCCTGAACCAATAAGGATGACAGATCGGATCATCTCTTCAAGAATAATAACTCAGGGGAGGTTCCCTGAACCCCTCGGGAACCGGAGTAGAAAGGATCTTGACACATAAGGGGCTCCTCCCTACCTGACGGCGATCTGCTAGTTGGCGAGTATCTTGATACCCGAACGTGCGAGTATCCTGGTACCTCGCCGGGTTTTCTATCTCACAGAACTGGATCCCCTGAGAACTTACTGGGTAGAACTGCGATTGTGTTGGTCACTCTAGATCCTCTATTATCGCCTTCTTCCCTACTCTCCTGGATGCACAACCCTCCTCCGGTGGAGACACATGACAAGGCGAGGTCGCTGAGACCTCCATGCGTGGAAGCAACGCTGCTCGCATAGTGTCCTCCATACACCACGCAAAGTCATTGAAATCTGCCTGGGTCATATACTCGCCCTCTACTGACGAGTTGCCGACTCCTTCTTGCTTACCTACTTCCACCATCTCGCCTTCTCACTGGCCTTTCCTCCTCTGTATACAATTCACGCTCACCGCACCAAATTGTTGAAGACAGGAAATTCCTGACTCTAAATGTTCGGACTATATGGCACCCTGAGGCTACTTATTTCACGGTCCGGCTACTCAAATCTGAAGGCTAAAGCTAAGAAGAAAGAGAAAGACTATAAATAGACTCCAGGGCACTTCAATAGGGAGGTCCCGCCACGTACCCAAAAGTTTGAGAGAAACTTCCCCTCCACAACCACAAATGGCTGAGCTTGGTACGAGGAAAGCATCTTTTGGCGAGTATATCGCTAGCAGGGGATGGGGTGGTCAAGACTTCAAGAGAACACTGGCTGTCTCCCAAAAGTAGTGATAAAAGTGGTGCCAAAGAGATGCCCATCATGGTACCCATGGGGGGTCTATTTATAGACAAATCATGGGGGGATATGTAGGTGACTATACCCATCCCCATGCGAGGTTGCCAATGCTGACCTGATGACTATGACGACAATGGAGGAATCTCACATTTTGGCGAGTAATAGAGGATCTCGCCCACTTTGGCGAGATATCGCCGACGTCACATACCTGGCGAGTATGGAAGTAGATGCTCGTATACTCACATGTGTCCTTCAGATGCTCCTGCTGGTTGAATTTGACTTGATCTTTGACCTCTGCCAATGTGACATGAATAGGATCCACCCACAATGATATACGTGTTGTACAATACGCAAATCTTGTTTTTATCTCGATAATTGTCAATGAGTATCCTTAAGAGGTGTATAGCTTTCATGGTCAACCGCTCAGGTATGAATCTAAATTTATTCTCCGAGATGATATTCTTCTCGTATTACTTTTCTGTTTTGAGGATGCGAGGGATTTGGCGAAATTCCTTCATCGTATCAACGCGTTCATTATAGAGAAGAGGCTGACTCTATCAAGTCTTTCCACGGATGCTGAACGGAGTTGTGCCGCTTCCTTGGAGAGGGGATATAAGAGAAATTGGTCTTTTACCTTGAAGTGTGTTTGTGTGTGTGGGGGGGGGGGGTAATCTTTCACACTTCCTGAGCCGGACGACCAAGAGGGAGATAAGAGCTCTAGTGACTTGGCGAGGGAGGCTTCTCTTCCTGATCCTGATGTTGAGAAGATACTCGCAGCCACTGCCAGCGAGGTACTACCACAGGACGGCCAAGTTTTGACTTCCGTAGTAGCTAAGTCGAAGAAGTGCATGTCCTCTTCACTTCTGGCTACAATGCCAAAGGTAAGGGATAATTAAATTTTTTTATTTATGTTGATGTAGCAATGTCTTATCCTTGACCCTGATCACATTGTGCTTTTATTTAGATCTGGGAGTTGTATGTCATCACCGAAATGTGGAACGATCATTACGTGAACTTGAAGAATCATTTTCTAGCTCTCTAGGAGAAACTTTGCGATACAGATAACTTCTTAGCGTCGGTTAGGAGAAGGAAGGAGAGGGATTCTTCTCATTTGGATCAGTTGTATTCTGACCTTACCTCTTCCTGGGAAGAGATCAAGAAGCTACAGGAGCAAGCTATGATGACCGCGACGACTCACGAGGAGGACTTTAGCATGCTCAGAGCGATAGACGCGATATGACCCGATAGGAGGTTGAGATTTCATATTTGAGAGATGAGGTGGCCAATCTTATTTCTGTGCAACCAAATATGGATGAAGTAAGAGCAACTGTGGTCATAGAGTATACAGATTCCCTCGCCTTTATTGTGGAGCATTCTTGGATCATGGAGGAAGCTCGAGCCCAGGTCATGACTACTGAGGTGGTCCAACTCCTGGAGGATGAGTGTGAGATTTCATTCCAAAGGAGCTTTGGTAAGTGGCTTTGCTTAGAGAGGAGGATGCCAGAGTACAGTGTTGCAGACTTAGGCGTGGATGACACTTCAGAGGACGACTGCTCTGATGTCGATATTAAGGGATGACCCTAGTAGCTATCTGACCCTTGTGTTGTTATTTTCTTGTTTCACATTGTTTCTTGTTTGTTGCTTTGTCTTTGTTGTATGGGGTGCAATGTAGCACCATAGTATGTTGTGATTTACTCTTATATGTATCATTGATTGTCAGCTTTTGAGTTATGGATATGCTCCTTTATGTTGGTCTTTTACATTATGGTCATTTTTGAAGCATTATGAAACCCTCATCTTTCTGTCAGGGTGATTATAGGATGTGGGCTCGCTGCACGGTATATGGGGGGCGAGCATCTTTTTTACCGGAGGTCATCGCCTTTATTTTTTATGATCGTGAGCTCTCTACTCGATGTAAGCACCGAAGATCGTCACTCTAGTTGTGAGCTCACTGCTTAGTGTAAGCACCGGAGGTTGTCGCTTTGGTTGTTAGCACGCTACTCTGTGTTGGCACTGGAGGTTGTCGGTCTGTTTGAGAGCTCGATCCTCAGTGTTGTCAGCAGAGGTCGTCACTCTAGTTGTGAGCTCGCTACTCGGTGTTGGCACCGGAGATTATCTCTCTAGTTGTGAGCTCGCTGCTCGATGTTGGCATCAGAATTCATCACTCTGGTTGTGAGCTCGGTGTTGGCATAAGCGGTTGTCGATCTAGTTATGAGCTCGCACCTCGGTGTTGGCACCGAAGGTCATCGCTCTGGTTATGAGCTCATTATACAGTGTTAGCATCGAAGGTTTAGCTCTAGTTATGAGCTCGTTGCTCGGTGTTGGCACCGGAGGTCGTCACTCTAGTTGTGAGCTTGCTGCTCGACATTGTCACTGGAGGTCATCACTCTGGTTGTGATTTCGCTACTCGGTGTTGGCACCAGAAGTCATCGCTCTACAGAAAATCCAGTTCGTTCTCGATCGTGGAGGGGGTAATCGCTCCACGCCCGTAGGGCGCAGGCTCCTGCCCGGTGTATGTGTGTGTGTTTGGGGGGGGGGGTCCCCTTTCTTACCAGAAGTCATGGCTTCACCCTTTAGAGATTTGTTGATGAGGAACCAAGTTCTCGCCCGATCGCGGACGGGGCAGTCCCTCCACGACCGTAGGGCGCGGGATCGCTACTCGATGTGTGTGTGTGCGGGGGGGGGGTGCAATTTGTCGACTCCCCGTGGACAAATTTGTTCGCCCTCTCTATCAGCTCCTCATATGACATCAGAGGATCCCTGATGTTCTTCAACTTGAAGAGGCCATCCCTTAGGCCGAACGTCAAAGCTAGCTGAAGAGTATTCCATCCACCTCCTAGATGCTAAGAACCTCCTCCTAGAAATGATCGATGTAATGCCCAAGGGTTTCATGCACCCCTAAGAAAGATGGAAAAGGGTCATCACTTCTTTATTCCTCTTCTTCGAGGTGGCAAGCCGTGTCATCAACCCCGACGCAGATCCTCAAAATAGTAAATCAAACTCGCTGGCAGTTGATGGAACCAATCTACCGATTCACCTCAAAAGTGATGACGAAGAACCAACACTTGAAAGCATCTGTCATGTTTCGGATCGAAACAACATCCTTGAACCAATAGGGATGACAGATCGGATCATCTCTTCTAGAATAATAACTCAGGGGAGGTTCCCTGAACCCCTCGGGAACCAGAGCAGAAAGAATCTCGACACATAAGGGACTCCTACCTACCTAACGGCGATCTGCTAGTTGGCGAGTATCTTGATACCCGAACGTACGAGTATCCTGGTACCTCGCCGGGTTTTCTATCTCACAGAACTGGATCCCCTGAGAACTTACCGGGTAGAACTGCGATTGTGCTGGTCACTCTAGATCCTCTATTATCGCCTTCTTCCCAACTCTCCTAGACGCACAACCCTCCTCCGGTGGAGACACGTGACGAGGCGAGGTCGCTGAGACCTCCATGCGTGGAAGCAACGTTGCTCGCATAGTGTCCTCCATACACCATGCAAAGTCGTTGAAATCTACCTGGGTCATATACTCGCCCTCTACTGACGAGTTGTCGACTCCTTCTTGCTTACCTACTTCCACCATCTCGCCTTCTCACTGGCCTTTCCTCCTCCGTCTACAATTCACGCTCACCGCACCAAATTGTTGAAGACAGGAAACTCCTGACTCTAAATGTTCAGACTATATGGCACCCTAAGGCTACTTATCTCACGGTCCACTACTCAGATCAGAAGGCTAAAGCTAATAAGAAAGAGAAAGACTATAAATAGACTCCAGGGCACTTCAGTAGGGAGGTCCCGCCACGTACCCAAAATTTTGGGAGAAACTTCCCCTCCACAACCACAAATGGCTGAGCTTGGTATGAGGAAAGCATTTTTTGGCGAGTATATCGCTAGCAGGGGATGGGGTGGTCAAGACTTCAAGAGAACACTGGCTGTCTCCCAAAAGTAGTGCTAAAAGTGGTGCCAAAGAGATGCCAATCATGGTACCCATGGGGGGTCTATTTATAGACAAATCCCGGGGGGATATGTAGGTGACTATACCCAGCCCCATGCGAGGTTGCCAATGCTGACCTGATGACTATGATGACAATGGAGGAATCTCACATATTGGCGAGTAATAGAGGATCTCGCCTACTTTGGCGAGATATTGCCGATGTCACATACCTGGCGAGTATGGAAGAAGATGCTCGTATACTCACATGTGTCCTTCAGATGCTCATGCTGGTTCTCTTTGACTTGTTCTTTGACCTCTGGCAACGTGACATGAATAGGATCCACCCTCAATGATATACGTGTTGTACAATACACAAATCTTGTTTTTATCTCGATAATTGTCAATGAGTATCCTCAAGAGGTGTATAGCTTTCATTGTCAACCGCTCAGGTATGAATCAAAATTTATTCTCCGAGATGCTATTCTTCTCGTATTACTTTTGTGTTTTGAGGATGCGAGGGATTTGGCAAAATTCCTTCATCGTATCAACGCGTTCATTATAGAGAAGAGGCTGACTCTATCAAGTCTTTCCACGGATGCTGAACGGAGCTGCGCTGCTCCCTTGGAGAGGGGATATAAGAGAAATTGGTCTTTTACCTTGAAGTGTGTTTGTGTGTGTGGGGGGGGGGGGGGGGGGTAATCTTTCACACTTCCTGAGCCGGACGACCAAGAGGGAGATAGGAGCTCTAGTGACTTGGCGAGGGAGGTTGGTCTTCCTGATCCTAATGTTGAGAAGATACTCGCAGCCACTGCCAGCGAGGTACTACCACAGGATGGCCAGGTTTTGACTTACGTAGTAGCTAAGTCGAAGAAGTGCATGTCCTCTTCTCTTCTGGCTACCATTCCAAAGGTAAGGGATAATTAATTTTTTTTATTTATGTTGATGTAGCAATGTCTTAAACTTGACCCTGATCACATTGTGCTTTTATTTAGATCTGGGAGTTGTATGTCATCACCGAAATGTGGAATGATCATTACGTGAACTTGAAGAATGATTTTCTAGCTCTCTAGGAGAAACTTCGTGCTACAGATAACTCCTTAGCGTCGTCTAGGAAAAGGAAGGAGAGGGATTCTTCTCATTTGGATCAGTTGTATTCTGACCATACCTCTTCCTGGGAAGAGATCAAGAAGCTACAGGAGCAAGCTATGATGACCGCGATGACTCACGAGGAGGCCTTTATCATGCTCAGAGCGATAGACGCGAATATGACCCGATAGGAGGTCGATATTTCATATTTGAGAGATGAGGTGGCCAATCTTGTTTCTGTGCAACCAAATATGGATGGAGTTAGAGCGACTACGGTCACAGAGTATACAGATTCCCTCGCCTTCATTGTGGAGCATTCTTGGATCATGGAGGAAGCCCGAGCCCAGGTCATGACTACTGAGGTGGTCCAACTCCTGGAGGATGAGTGTGAGATTTCATTACAAAGGAGCTTTGGTAAGTGGCTTTGCTTAGAGAGGAGGATGCCAGAGTGCAGTATTGCAGACTTAGGCGTGGATGACACTTCAGAGGACGACTTCTCTGATGTCGATATTAAGGGGTGACCCTAGTAGCTATCCGACCCTTGTGTTGTTGTTTTCTTGTTTCACATTGTTTCTTGTTTGTTGCTTTGTCTTTGTTGTGTGGGGTGCAATGTAGCACCATAGTATGTTGTGATTTACTCTTATATGTATCATTGATTGTCTGCTTTTGAGTTATGGATCCGCTCCTTTATGTTGGTCTTTTACATTATGGTCATTTTTGAAGCATTATGAAACCCTCATCTTTCTGTCAGGGTGATTATATGATGTGGGCTCGCTGCACGGCATATGGGGGGCGAGCATCTTTTTTACCGGAGGTCGTCGCCTTTATTTTTTATGATCGTGAGCTCTCTACTCGATGTAAGCACCGAAGATCGTCACTCTAGTTGTGAGCTCACTGCTTAGTGTAAGCACCGGAGGTCGTCGCTCTGGTTGTTAGCTCGCTACTCTGTGTTGGCACTGGAGGTTGTCAGTCTATTTGAGAGCTCGATCCACAGTGTTGTCATCAGAGGTCGTTGCTCTAGTTGTGAGCTCGCTACTCGATGTTGGCACCGGAGATTATCTCTCTAGTTGTGAGCTCGCTGCTCGATGTTGGCATCAGAATTCATCACTCTGTTTGTGAGCTCGTTGTTGGCATAAGTGGTTGTCGATCTAGTTATGAGCTCGCTCCTCGGTTTTGGAACTGAAGGTCATCGCTATGGTTATGAACTCATTGCACAGTGTTAGCACCGAAGGTTTCGCTCTAGTTGTGAGCTCGTTGCTCGGTGTTGGCACCGAAGGTCGTCACTCTAGTTGTGATCTTGCTTCTCGACATTGTCACTGGAGGTCGTCGCTCTGGTTGTGATTTCGCTACTCGGTGTTGGCACCAGAAGTCATCGCTCTACAGAAAACCCAGTTCCTTCCCGATCGTGGAGGGGGTAATCCCTCCACGCCCATAGGGCGCAGGCTCCTGCCCGGTGTATGTATGTGTGTTTGGGGGGGCGTGTCCCCTTTCTTACCCTAAACCCTAAACCCTATACTAGGAATGAGATGCCTCTTGATTCCCCCATGCACTGCTCGCTCCTCCAGGAGTGATGAACACCATTTCTAGGTGCGGTATGGAGGGAATAGACTCGAACGGGGTCTGTAGGTGGATGCCAATGATGGTGTTGTAAGCAGAGTCAGATTCCATGACTACGAACTAAACATCATGTGTTTCTTGTCTTAGAAACTCGCCCAGAGTGACTGGGAGAATGATCATTCCTTGCAACAAAATAGGGATATTATCGAATCCATACACCGACCCCGCAGCCGGGCTGAGGTGTTCCTTTGCTATCTTCATGCTCCAGAGGGTGGAATGAAAAAATGTCCACTTATCTGCTACAGTCTACCAGAATCATCTCAACGATAAAGCAGGGGGGCCGAACCCTACGCTGATTACAAGGAGGTCTTGGTGTGGCTGACACAATCTTTCTAAGTCCTAATCTCCAAAGCTAATGGAGGCATGCTGTCGCGCCTTCTTGTCTTCAGGGACCCTCACAAGCTGGGCGACGGAGTAAATTCCAGAAGAGAGAAAGGGGGACCCATATATAATTTCCACTTCTCCAATCATTTGCCTGCCCCCCTATGCACCCTGAAGCATGGGGGTTTGATCTCTTGCGGGCTTGGGAAGCGCATGCTGGTTTGGGTCAGTGGATGTTGACCGCTTAAATCCATGACCGGGTTGGGGGCACGAGAGGCCCCAAAATTTCTTAGCAGGATGAGAACCTCAGTATGGCGCTCCTCCATCAGGAGCACACGCTCTTCCATAGACATTGCTGGCGCAATTATGGATTCCTCGAGAAGTGGCATGTTGGTAGTGGGTGAGTTAGCAGGGTATAGATCGACACGTTCCTTGGGAACTGCCCCATTGGTTGTACAAGTACTTATTCTTTCCATTGCCGTCAGTTAGGAGTACTCCACAGTGCGAGTATGGTCTTCAGAAATTCGTCAGAGTATTGGGAACACCTTTTTCACAGACGACACCAAACTATTGCGGGTTGTTAGCGCTCCCACGGACCGGAAGAATTGGGTCGTCTTAGGCCGAGAGTATTGGGAACACCTTTTTCAAAGACGACGCCAAACTTGAGCGCACAAATAGTCAAAATGGAGAACCAACAGAAGACAATAAGACTTTTATGTGGAAAATCCAGAATGGGAAAAAAACACGAGGCTAGGCCTTGTTCTAACGAAATCCACTAGTTTTAGCTGAGTACAAGAGTTAGTGTTTCAGAGGGTGACAAGCGACTACTCGTTTACAAGTTTTTTGGGGTGTTTGATCTTGAGTAGATCCAAGTGCTAAGGAGCGCTTGCTGAAGCAATCACCTAAGTAGAACTAACACGCGGGAATCGCGTGTTGAGCGGGAGAGTGAGCAGTGAGTCAAGTCTTCTCCAGAAAACCTTAGAGCTCTCTCCTCTCCTTCTTTCTTCCTCCTTGCAAATGAAGGTCTGATGCCCTTTTTATAGTTTTTCAGGAGGGCGCACAGGTAATTCCTCCCTTTAGGCAATTGAACGGGCATATATGAAAGCACGATTATGATCACCCGATTCACGAAATTTTCGGATATGACGGTAGGTGGAAGTAACTGTGCTTTGGTAGATTTAGATGCAGGTGGATCTTTACATAAGATGACTATAATCTCTTGGAGGAGATTATCACGAACGGTTGTCTATGGAAATCCGATAAATCTCTTGCAAGGAAGCTCGTTACCATTCTTGAGCTGGACAAAATTCAAGCACTGAACAACAAGATGGAAGCTTTGAACAAAAAGATAGATACGATGGGCACCATCACCGTACAAGTTAAAGTTATATTTTATGATCTTTGTGGAGGATTAGGGCATACCTTAATAGATGGACATGTTGAAAATCTATTATTTAATTCATCTAATCCCGAATAAGTGAGTTTTGTAGGTAATCAGATGCACAACTGAGGCAATCCATATTCAAATACCTACAATTCAGGGCGGTGCACTGACCCAAACTTCTCTTGTACATAATGAAGTGTGTAGCAACAACCAAATGCACCACGAGCTCAATTTTCTCCATAATTTTAGCAACAACCACAAAGACCTCCACCGCAAGAAGCTTCTCTCAAAGTTCATCATAAATTCTGAAACCCGGTTTCAGAATAATGAAAAAGCTATAAAAAAACTTGGAAACACAAGTAAGGCCGCTTGTTGGGAAAAACTCCTTTGATTTAACTTAACAAATTAACTATAAGTGATTTTACCTTCTAGGTTAATTACCCATTGTATAGTAAGGGTAAAATGGTGATTAGATGTCTTAGGATGTCTCACTCACCTTAGAGTGTCAAGACCAGGTCAGGACAAGCACAATTTGAGTTGAATTAATACTTACGTCGAATATAAGTCGACGCAACTTTGACTTGATGTCGACGCAACTCAGACTAGAAGTCCAAGCAACCCAATCTCTCTTTCAAAGTATATCAAGTAGACGTTACGTCGAATAGGATTCGACGTAGATGAAGGATCTCGTCGAAGTTATCTTAGAAGTTGACACAACCTCGACTTCAATTCAACGCAGAAGGAAGTGTCTGTCGAAGCCATCTGAAGTCGATGCAACATCGACTATAATTCAGCGCAAACAATGAAGTTCAAATACAAGTCTTCAACTCGCTGGTTGTGTCGATAAGTAATCGGCGTAACATCGACAACAGAGTTCAACTAGATCTAGAAGGAATTTGAAGCTGCTCTTACAAGAACTCGAAGGTGCGTCGATAAGAGAGAAAATAAAGTCGACGCAACGTCGAATACAGTCTGAAAAGGAAACCTTTTTAGTTGTCCTTTTAGAACTCTCTCTGAAGGCCCACAACACTAAATACCGTTCTACAATGGCTTGTTTATTTCCTAGAATGGAAAGGAGAATTCAAGAAGAAAGGAAAAGCTCTCTTGGAATGTATTCAAACAGCAGGCAGACGGGTCGTGAACAAAAGAAGAAAGAAAGATTAATTGTTCAAGACTATGCCTTTTTAGGATAACTCAAAAGAAGACACAAATTCACATCAAATGATGGACAATAAGTAGGCTGAGAAGAGAGAGAAACATAGAGCATTCATTACAATCTACTACAGCTTGTCGATTAGGGTTACCACTTCTTCTTCTTCCTCCTGGAACCCTAAAAAGACATAATCAAAAGAAGTGCTCTCTCTCTTAGAACAGAAAAATAGAAGGCTGCTCTTTCATCAAAATCATATAGCAGCCAGATTGCAAGCAGAAGATATACAGAAGAATCCCTCTTCTTTCTTCTTTCAATTTCCTCAACTGTACAGAGTTTTAAGAATCCCTCTTCTAAAGGATTTAGTGGTTCAAGATCTCCTTATCATAAGATCTGAGTGGTTCAAGATCTCCTTATCGAAAGATCTGAGTAGTTTAAGATCTCCTTATTAAAAGATCTTTGGTTCTAAGAGTCTCCTTATCAAAACACTCGGGCACAGGTTGTGCATTCCTACCAGTGGTAGAAGAGAGGACTACACACATTTTGGGGAACCTCTATAAAATCTTGTGTCTTGTGTGTGTGTTAATTTTCTGTGTTGTCCCATATATCTTACAACATTTCTGCTTTACTTTAACAGCATTTATTTTATTCTGTGTTTGTTATTGTTGAAGCATAACACTTAGTGTTTTAATTGTATGGGTGATGAGTCCAAATTATATACACTTTTATGGACTCATCTGGGCTAGTTTTCACGCACTTGCACTTCACTTTTTGTATAATTATGCTTATATTTCATTTATTCGCAATCCTCACATGAAGTGCACTTTTAGGCCCGATGTGGTGTATTTTCATGATTTTCACTCTTACTATCTTTCATGCTGTGTTTTGTGCCACATTCAGTGGTTTTGATTATGTTTATGCTGGAACAGGGGTCGTGCAGGTGTTCCCAATACAAATCTGTACAGGAACACTGCGCATGATCACTCGTTATATTGTGCACGATCAATGATCATGCGCCACTGATCGTGCGCGTTCATTTCTGGCCCAATCCAGCATTCTGATTTTGGTCGTGCGTTTTTACGCACGATCGTGCGCCTGGTCGTGCGCATTATATTTTCTGTAATATTGTCTTGTCGATTCCGCTGGGATGGTGCGCACGAGCGCCAACTTCCAGTTCGCATGACCACTGGTCGTGTGCCTTTGCTCGTGCGCCCCTATTTTCTATAAATATGCAGCCCGCGATTTTAGGTCAGACGATCATTTTCCAGCGTCATTTTCCGCCCAGCTCCGCCATTTCTGCAGGTTTTCCGCCCCTTTGGCCTCCTCCATCATCCTCGAGCTCCAAGGAGAGAGATTTAGCCCTACATCCACCAATATCCAAGGAGAAGGAAGCTAGGTCGTGCGGTCGGATTGTGACACGAAAAAGACGGGCCATTGGAAGGTAGTGACAGCCTTCTCTACCCCAGACGCAGTTGAGGACCGAGCTTTGACGCGGATTAACAACCCAGCAATTCCAACCATGAATCCCAACGAGCCTTCAGATTGGGTCGATTCCTTACCCTCTCTCTCTTTGTATTGATTGTTGTATAAGCTAGATTTCTTATCTTTTGATGATGTGCACTATGAATCTTGCTTTGTAATGTTTATCTCATGTTTATGAGTTTATATTATTCATATGTGTGTATGAGGTGCGCCCCCAACCATTTTCCTTTCCACCATCATGTTTGTGTGCCGCACTAGCAATTGCTAGTGGCGTGCTTGTCGACGAGGTGCTTGTGACCCTCATTCCGTAAGACTACTCTTCCATACGCCCAGTGAAGCGTGGCATAGCAGCCCGTGTAATCCACCTCGACTCCGCCGGTGCAAACCATTCCATCCGCTTGACTACTCGTCCATCCGCCTAGCGAAGCATGGCATAGCGGCCCGTGTAATCCATTCGCCTAACGAAGCAGTGCGCTCAAGGCCCGCACAGTTCGATTCCGCTTTCCTACTCGTCCATCCGCCCTTGCGAAGCAGCGCGCTCAAGGCCTGCCTACTCTCCATCCCGCCAAGCAAAGCATTGCATAGCGGCATTGCATAGGAGTAGTTTTAGCTCTTTTATTTAATTTCCACAAACCAAATCACCCATTTTCCGCAATCCATCCGACCTAAAGGACTTCAATCTCAAGTCCTTCCTCGATAGTTAACTCCACCTTACTGTGTTCCTTCGAGATCGATACTCGGGGATTTGCTCCTCATTTTATATTACTTGAACGATCGGTACACTGCCGTTTCGTGTCACAGTCTTGCTATCGCCTATAGCGGTGTGCTAGATTTGCGCATCAAGTTTTTGGCGCCGTTGCCGGGGAACAAAGTCGTGTGAGTTTTCTTAAGAGGGAGAGCCGAGAGATAGTAGTTCTTCTAGTGTGTATAGCCGCCTTATTATTTTTGTTTGCTTTTTAATTATACTTTGTTTGTTATTATTTCTCTCTCCTATTTTAAAGTTTTAGGCACGTTTAATCCTAGGAGTTTTATTAGTTTGTGTAAATTTTCTTGCAAAGAATTTCAGTTTCATTTTATCTGCTTTAATTATTGAAAATGTCGTCATGGCATATTTCTCCTAGCACTTACGACAAGATGGTTTATTATATAGACCAAATGAAGGAGTTAACTGCTAGGCAGTTTAGGAACTTTGTTTGCTTGTTGTGTCGAGGAGAGGGTCATGAATTGAGGGACTGTCCTAGTCTCTTCAATCCTGACCGCCGCTCCTTCACTCATGACAACATTGTCCCTATCACTCATTCTTTACCCATGGAGGTAATCGTGCCCTCTACACCTGATCTTATTTCGTGCATGGACTCCTCACTCCCTGTGTATGGCTTCACTCCTAGTGATGACGATGATTCATTTGATGGCCAACAAGGTGAGATTTGGGAGCTCCAGGATGAACTAGAGTAGGATGAGGAGAGTGTTCTCTCCAGTGGGGAGGTGCTTGCGGATCTTTTTGCGGAGGAACCTGATATTTTACTTTCTGATTCTGATGCTCCTCCAGTTTCTTTGCATGTTTTTTCTACACCTTTTGTTGATGATCCTGTCGAAGTAATTGAGCAGGGTGATGATTCTGAGCCTGAGGTTGCACCCCGGTGGGATGATGAGGGTACTCTTTCTGATGAGGAGGTTTACACTTCCTCATGGGACGAGGAGGTCCAACTCACCACTGAGGCCCTTGAGTTCTTGAGTTCTCCTCGCTATGACACTTACGATGATGATAGTGATTTGTGCTTGGAACTTCTGGGAGTGAAACCGGGATCACTCACATTATTACCGATTATTTATATCTTTCTACCATTTTATTTCCTGACCACCCTTCTTTTCTTGAACATGTGCATGGGGATTCAGCAGTGGCAATTCATTGGGAAGCTGAATCTGAAATGCTCTCCACTGCTGATCCACCTTCATCCCCTCTTCCTGATATTTTTAATGCTTATTGTTTTCCATCCATGCAGGATTTTGAGTATGTTGACCCATTTTTGGGTGATTCTGTGAGGCAGTCTTGGAAGGAAAAGTAAACGGCAATGATGAAATCCATCGCCTATTCCACCTCATCATCATTGCCTGTGTTTTCCTTGAAAGATTGGGTGTAGGGTGGAAAGCGCTACTTCATCCATGACCACAGATTGGAGGAGAGGAAGAGGATGAAGAATGAAGAAATATGGAGATGGAAAGCTCCTGATCTTCTGATGTGCTGCTATTGGGTCTTCAGACCCATTTCGTTCATTTTCAGTTACTATTTTAAATCAACTTATAGTTGATCATTTTGAGGCATGTAATATTTAGAATTTACTAGCTTTTGCTTTATGCTTAGACTTTTATTAAAACTGCATAATACAGGTATTAAGTCCAGCTTAAGGACTGTAAACAAAAGCACTGCTGGGAGACAACCCAAGTTTTTGTTGCTTTTATTTTTCTCTAACATGCTAATAGTTAGTTTTACATATATATTTTGTGCGTGGAGTCTTTTGGCTGCAGGTGTGTGGCAATTTCTTTGGTGGCAGACTCTTGGAGCTAAATTTACAGAATTTAACGCCAAATCTTCTGGTATGCTCATTACTGAGCATGGGTAACTTTCCTCCCCCTAATCTTTTATTTAATTTTCATGGTTACATCATTTGCTTTTATTGCTTGGATTAAGTTTGGGGGAGAGCAGCTATGTGTTACTCACTGCACGTGCACATGACAGTGCATACTAGAAGTACATTTTAGTTCATTTTTATAAGTAGTGTTCATCCCTATTGTACACCACTACACCCACTTGAGCACGCATTCACTTGTGTGTGTGTTTCCATTCATGCTTATTTTGGTTGGAATGTGAAATAGGATGTTAGCTTAGGAATTACAAATCGGAGTGCGATGTTGACTCTTGTAGTGCTCTAGTCGCATCCGCATGGTCTAGTAGAAATTTGAGTAAAATTAGATTATTTCTATGCATTTAATTTACGATTAGTGTTTTTGCGTAGTTTTAAATTTATTATACTCAATTGGTGAATGTGAATGAAATTGGTGGTAGCACGGTGTTGTGTGTAGGCAAGCGCTAGTTGTGTGTTGCTCAAGCCGAAGGAAGGTTTACCTTTCTCGTGGGCTAAGAACTTTCCCCATGCGACTCTTGAAGCATGGGCGAGAGCATCTCATTTTGTTAAATGTGATGTAGGCCATCTAGTTGGCTAGTTTGAGCTTTAATTTCCATGACCTACACGCTTACCTTTGCAAGCCAATTTGTGCCTACCCCTCCTTTGTTTCAGCTCTTCTTTCAATCACCAAAACCTGAAGCTTATCCTATTATCGCAACCAAGTAGTGAGTTAACTGAAATTATATTTCTTATTTGGGTGTGATGTTTGGAATTATTGTGATGTGAAAAGAACAAAGTGTATTGTGTGCTGAACACATTATTGTAAACCAACCGGGGGATAAAAGAAAAAGAAAAAAAAATGAAGTTAAAAGAAAAATCTGAAAAGAATTGGAATGAAAAGAAATCCCTTTGAGCGTAATAGAAAATTCAGTTGGTATTTGTTGGAGTAGGCTGTGTGCACACCCAGTTTTCAAGCTAAGTCTGGGGGGTGTCACACTAGCATCGTTCTTGGTCTTGTTTTGGTACAACGTTATCTTTTGACTCAATTGGGTTGTGTAGCCATCTCATTTATCATTGAATATCATACCGTAACCTAAGCCCCATTATAACCTGAAAGTCCTATTGATTTAACTTGTGAGTTTGCTAGCGCCGTGGAGAGAGTGTAACCGGGCAAGCTTATGGTTCTCTTCATTGATGGATTTCAGCGGAGTTATCCCCGAATTCCGGTCTTTAGCAACACCCTCCTGAGTGGCTTGTGTACTTTCACATCGGGCATGACCGCACAAGTTCTTCATGATTCACCAGTTGAGTATCAATAAATCTTTATTTATGCTTTTAACACTTTTGTAAATTAGTTAGCATAGTTAGAATCTCCTTTTACTAAATTTCTATTTGCATGCGTATGATACTTTGCACCGTACTCCTATTTTGCAATTCCCTTCACTAACTACTATTTTCATGCCCCACCGGATTTGTTTGCTCGGGACGCGCAAACAGGTAAGTCTGGGGGTGTGTGCACAAATTGGATAGAAAATAATTTTAAATCTCTATTCACCCCCCTCTAGAGTATACTTAGAGGCACACTGTGCACTTACAATTGGTATCAGAGGTAGGTTGATCATTAAAAGGTTAACACCTTGATCAAAAAGATCTCCTACTCTCATTTATTTTAAGATTAATTAAAACTATTTTTAAATAAAATGAGTTCTAAGGATTATGCCTCAACAAGACCTCTAGTGTGTAACCTAAATATGTTTACACTCTGGAAGGACAGAATAAAATTATATATGAACTCTATTGATGAGGACATCTTTGATGTTATCATTTCAGGTTCTCCAACCCCGTACAAGAAAGATGCCAGTGGAGATTCTACATAGGAACATGTACTCATGGCTGAGTGGACAGAGACAGAGAAGAAGCAAAAGGCATGTACTACCAAAACTATGAACATTTTGGTTTCAACAATGTCTGATGACATTTTCTAGAAGGTAGCTGATTGCCAATCAGCCAAAGAGATCTAGGAATCTCTTTCCAGAATGGTAGAAGGAAGTTCTGATGAAAGAAAGGACAGGAAGTCCCTTCTCATATCCCAATATGAGAACTTTCAAAAGAAAGCTAATGAATCTGTTGCTGAGATGTATGAGAGATTCAGCATCATTGTCAATGAGCTGAAAAGTCTGGACAAGGAGATATCCTTAACAGAAATAAATGATAAGATCCTCATGTGCTTCCATAGCTCATGGGATTCAAGGATCTGGGCCATCAGAGAGTCCAGATGCCATAGAGAAATCTCTACTGAGGCTTTGCTAGGAAAGCTTAAGTCATATGAGATGCTTCTGAAGAACAGAGCTGAATCAGAGGAAAGGGAGACAACTCCAGCTTCTATCCAAAGGAGCCTTGCTCTAAAAGCTACTGAATGAGAGCCCTCTACTCCTGAAGATTAAATGGTTAGTCTCCTGGCAAGGAGATTCAGAAAATGGGTTAAGACAGAAGACTCAAGAAGAAGAGAAAGGAGCTCAAAGCCCAGATATGATAAGACTCCAAAGAAGGAGATAATTTGCTTCACCTGCAACAAGCCTAGGCACATTTACCATGAATGCCCACAGGAAAAAAGGGTCAGGAGTAGCAGCAAAGAAGAGAAGAAAAAGAAGTCTTTCAAGAAGAGAGACAAAAAAGGCAAAGGATTCATTGCTGAAACCTAGAGTGACTTTGAAGCAGAGTTAAGCTCTTCTTCATCTGAGATTGATGAAGAAGCAGAAGCAGCTCGCATGATGGCATTGGGGATGTCATCAGATGATGATGAAGAAGAATAGGTAACTCTGTTTGATGATTTTGATTTCAATTCTGATGATTTTAAAAATTGCTTTAAAGAATTTTGCAATGATTTCCTTAATAGTCAAAAAGAAATAATTGTAGTTAGGAAAGAACTAGAAGAACTTAGGAAAGATGATATAAACTTAAGAAATCGGGACTTAATAGATGAAATTAATAATAAGGAATCAGAACTGATAAAAATAAGAAATTAAAATCAAGAATTAAAAGAAGCGCTAGCAAAGACAAAAGCCTTTGACAACTCTCACAATGGGAGTGTACAACCCTGTATTCGCCGAGTGGGTTCCCAGGACATAAGGAGTCTTTTAAGACATTATTTTCCAGCACGATCCAGGGGGAAGAGAGGGGGGCGAGTGGTTGAGGCAGAGGCCTCCCGCTCGCCCAGCTCGTGTAGGAGGCATGGGGGGCGAGCCGAGGGAGCTGCCCTGTGATCTCGCCCCCGCCCCAGCATGGGGCGAGCCGAGGGAGCTACCTTGCGGTCTCGCCCCTACCCGAGCCGGGGGAGCTGCAATACGGTCTCGCCCCTGCCCAAGCAGGGGGTGAGCCGAGGGAGCTGCCCTACGGTCTCGCCCCCGCCCCAGCATGGGGGCGAGCCGAGGGAGCTGCCCTGTGGTCTCGCCCCCGCCCCAGCAGGGGGGCGAGCCGAGGGAGCTTCCCTACGGTTTCTCCCCGGCCCTAGCAGGGGGCGAGCCGAGGGTGCTGCCCTGCGGTCTCTCCCCCACCCCAGCTGGGTGGTGGGCTGAGGGAGCTGCCCTGCGGTCTCGCCCCGCCCCAGTAGGGGAGCGAGCCGAGGATGGGTGCGACCTCCCAGCTCGCCCCGCCCATTGAGGGGCGAGTAGGGGACGAGTCCAGTCCCCTCTCGCCCGGCCCCGGGAAGGTGCTCTGGGCTGCGTTTAGCGCCTCTGAACAGTGGGATCTGGTTATTCGCAGGCCAAATCCGGGGGGCATTTTCGTAATCTCATAGGCTAGATTGTGGCTATTAGCAGACCAAGTCCAGAAATCTATAAATAGGACCAAGGGGGCACCATTTTAAGGGGACTTCTTTTTTGGCCACTCTCTCCCCATGTTTCTTTGGTGGGAGGAGAGAGCCTCCAATGATGCCCAAGCATAGCATTAGCTTGGGAGGGGAAGCGCTCTAAGATCTTCCGGGTGTGTGGGGGGACCTCCTCGCTAAGCCCTTGGCCTATTCCTAGTTCCTTAGCCTCTTAACCTAGAGCTCTCCCTTGGGAGGAGTAAGTGTTGGTCACCCCTCAACTTGTTGAGGGCCCGAACTCCTCGAGAGACCAATTTATTGGTTTCAACATTATGGTGCGGTGAGCGTGGAGTGGTGACTAGCACAAGAAAGTCTCAAGCTGAGCTCCATGTCTGGAGGTGGTGGAAGATCTGACCCAGGCCACTCGCAGCCCCCGGTGGATGGAGTGACTTTGGAGATGTTTGAAAATTTCAAGCGGGAGGTCATGCAGACCTTATAGGTATCCTTCGCCATGATACGCGAAGGCAGGAGAGGAGGTGGTCTGGAGGTCCCACCCCAGCAAGTTGGTGAGAGCCCTCCAGGCCAGCAGCCCAGGAAGGAGGTGCCAGTGGGGGGAGTGGGGAGGAATTCGGCCCCCACTCGCCCAGTCCCTTAGGAGTGGGCGAGTGGGGAGGTGTTAGGCCCCCACTCACCCAACCCTAAGGTGGCGAGTGGGGAGGTGCCAGGCCCCCACTCGCCCAGCCCCAGGGGGGTGAGTGGGGAGGTGACAGGCCCCCACTCGCCCAGCCCCAAGGGGGCGAGTGGGGATGTGTCATACCCCCATTCGCCCAGCCCCAAAGGGGGAGAGCAAGGGAAGTCCTTTATGTGAGCTGATCCTCTCGTCCCCGGTTCCAGAGGGGTTCAGAGGGCTGGAGATGTCTTACTACTCCGGCAAGGATGACCTAGTCCTACACCTGTAGTGGTTTGAGGACATGGTCTCCATCATGCCCATGTCGAACGCTTTCAAGTGTCGACTCTTTGTGACCACTTTGAAGGAGAAGGCATGGGATTGGTTCCACCAGCTCCCCCGGGGGTCTATCTATGCCTTCGAAGATTTGCGACGAGGTTTCCTGTTGCGCTTATCGACGTCAAGGAAGAGGAAGAAGGATGCTGAAGCACTCTTCAAGATCAAGCAAGAGCCAAGGGAGTCGCTGGCTCGCTACGTGGATCGGTTCCAGGAGGAGGTTCTCCTCACCCAAGAGGTGCCAAGCTACACCATCCAGCTCGCTTTCATCGTTGGGCTGCAGGGAGGATTCTTCAAGATGGACCTCAAGAGGAGGGCTCCTTTGTCTTTTGAGAAGTTGATGGAAAGGGTGGCAGAAGAAATCGAAAGTGAGGAGGTCAACCCGGAGTTTGCAAGTAGGTTGGCCAAGCTGAGTGAGCTGGAGGCAAGGCAGTAGGGGGGAGGGAGGAGGCTCCTAAGAGGAAGTTTGACCGAGAAGAGGGCAACTTCCAGGGAGAGAGGCCCGACCCCCCAGGGTGGAGGCAGGGATCGAAAGCACCCTCTCCACCACCTCAGCAAGCCATGGCAATTGGCGGAGGAAGAAGGAGGAGAGCCAGGAAAGCAGAAAGAAGAGGAAATATATGGGATATGGTTGAATTACCCTACTGTGACTTCCACGATGAGGAAGGTCACGCGACGTCCGTCTGCCCTGAGTTCTTGGAAATGAGGGAGGCGAGGGGTCCGAAGCTGCAACATCAGCAACCAGAGGGGGTCGAGGAAGACCTTGCCTGGGAGTTGGAGACCAAGTTTTGGCCTCCATACTTAGTTGTTTTTTCTGCCCTTAAGCCCATGTATCGCAATGTTTCATTTTCAGACTTAGTTTTTCTCGCATGTATTATGAAGACTAATGTAATGAAAGTTTTTCAAAAGTACTTAGCCCCGATGCTGGCCCGCTGACCAGGCTCTCACCTAGCTGGCAGGGCCGGGAACCGCTCGGTGGCAGGAAGGAAAGTACTTAGCCCCAATGCTGGCCCGCTGACCAGGCTCCCATCAAGCTGGCTGGGCCGGGAACAGCTCGGTGGCCGGATGTTTCAGAGGTACTTAGCCCCGATGCTGGCCCGCTCACCAGGCTCCCATCAAGCTGGCAGGGCCGAGAAATGCTCGGTGGCCGGATGTTTCGGAGGTACTTAGCCTCGATGCTGGCCTGCTGACCAGGCTCCCATCAAGATGGCAGGGCCGGGAACAGCTCGGTGGCCGGATGTTTCGGAGGTACTTAGCCCTGATGCTGGTCCGCTGACCAGGCTCCCATCAAGCTGGCAGGGCCGGGAACCGCTCGGTGGCCGGATGTTTCAGAGGTACTTAGCCCAGATGCTAGCCCGCTGACCATGCTCCCATCAAGCTGGCAGGGCCGGGAACCACTCGGTGGAAGGAAGGAAAGTACTTAGCCCCGATGCTGGCCCGCTGACCAGGCTCCCACCTAGCTGGCAGGGCCGGGAACTGCTCGGTTGCAGGAAGGAAAGTACTTAGCCCCGATGCTGGCCCGCTGACCAGGCTCCCACCTAGCTGGCAGGGCCGGGAACCGCTCGGTGGCGGGAAGGAAAGTACTTAGCCCCGATGCTGGCCCGCTGACCAGGCTCCCATCAAGCTGGCAGGGCCGGGAACCACTCGGTGGCAAGAAGGAAAGTACTTAGCCCCGATGTTGGCCCGCTGACCAGGCTCCCACCTAGCTGGCAGGGCCGGGATCCGCTCGGTGGCAGGAAGGAAAGTACTTAGCCCCGATGCTGGCCCGCTGATAAGTAGTATTTTTATAACTTTTTAATAGAAAATTTTGTAAATATTTAATATGAATTTTCCTTTTTATGTCAATTTTAGGTTATAAGTAGTTCTTTTTGCAATTTTGATTCTAACTTAGCTTAATTTCAATATTTGCAGAATGTTGGGACAAATCGGGAAAAATAGCATGTCACGCCCGTGACCAAGGGCGTGTAACCTGAAGATCAGTCCAGAATCGATGTCACGCTGTATGAACCAGTCCACACCAAGTCACGCCGCAGGTCACGCCCGTGACCCAAATTCACGCCCGTGACCGGGGGCGTGTAATCTTAGAATCTTCCACGTAGAGCCGCCATCGAGACGTGGAGCTGCAGTCGAGAAGTCAACTTGAGTCACGCCCGTGACCCACATGTCACGGCCGTGACTTGCCCGCGTGATCTCTGCTTCGCCGCTGCGCCAAATTCCAGCCCACGCCACATTTAATGCAGCCGTCCAAAGTCACGGCTGTGACCCGACATGTCACGCCCGTGACATGTCACTTTTCGCCGCGCCGTCCAGAAAGCCCACGCCGCTGTCGGATCCGATGTGAATAGTGCAGTCACGCCCTTGGTCACGCCCGTGACCGAGGGCGTGTAATCTGAAATTTTTTCCTATAAATTCAGAGGTTCTCCTTGAGTCCAGGGTGGAGAATTTTGGAGTGGGGGAGGTGCTGCTGAAGCCAATCCAGAATATTTTTCACTTTCATGTTCATGTTCATGTGTCTTACTTTCATGCTCTCTTTCTTTTCTCATGCAATGTACTAGCTTTCTTTCAATGCAATAGTTTAGTTTAAGCTTGTAACTTTGTTTTTCCTAGCTTGCAATCTCTTCTCTTAAGACTTGTAATAGCTTTCATTTAAATAAAAATTAGTTTGTTCTCTTGATTTTGTCTCCTCCTTACTTAGTTAAATTTTCTTATTGTGCATTTTTATTGTTCTTTCTCTTCCCCCTCCACCATGATTAACTAATCTTCATTAGTACTCGATCGAAATGATCCGAGGATGAGTTAGACAAGTTATGATTTTCTTCTTCCTTTCTTCTCTTTTTAGTGTATGACCCGAGGTAGCACTTCGATTCTTCCTTTTGATCCGGAGATCGAGCGAACCCTTTTGAGGCACCGCCGTTCTCGTGATCAGGGAAATTAAATAGAATCTGAAGAGTCGATCGGGGACACTAACACAGCGAATATGAATCATAATCTTAATCCTCCTAATCTTAACGAGCCAAATCCTGATGAGGACGCGCAACGGACCATGTCCTATTATGCGCGGCCGAATTTGGAAGGCACGCAATCGACTATTGTTCGCCCCACTGTGGCGAACAATAATTTTGAGATCAAGTCCAGCATCATACAAATGGTGCAACAATCGGTGACCTTTGATGGTCAACCGGACGAGGATCCTAATTTGCATCTCTTACTTTCTTGAAATTTGCGACACTTTTAAGATCAATGGCGTCACCGATGACGCCATTCGATTATGTCTTTTTCCTTTTTCTTTGCGGTCTAAGGCCAAGCAGTGGCTGGGCTCCCTACCTAGGGGATCCATCACTACATGGGCCGAAATGGCGGAAAAATTTCTTAATAAATATTTCCCGCCTTCAAAGACTGCTAAATTGCGCACAGATATTGCGTCATTCATGCAAATCGACTCGGAGACTCTCTATGATACATGGGAGCGCTTCAAGGAGCTTTTGCGTCGATGCCCTCACCACGCACTGGCCACTTGGCAACAAGTGCAAATATTTTATAATGGCTTAAATCTCCAAACGAGGCAAATGATTGATGGGCCGCCGGGGGGACATTAAATAATAAAACCCCGGTCGCCGCTCAAGAGCTTTTCGAAGAGATGGCCACAAATGCGTACCAATGGAACATGCCCCGAGCGCGGCCTAATAAGCCGGCCGGAATTTTTGAATTAGACGCAAACGCGAATTTGGCTTTACAAGTTGAGCGCTTAACAAAGCAAGTGGCGGAGATGTCTGCTTCCTCCACCACTCCTCCTTGGGCTAATAATGTTTTAATTGAAGAGCAAGTTGATTACATGGGAAATCCACCTCGGCCTTCCTATAACCCGAACACCGCTCCGTATAATAACACCTACAATGCGGGTTATAGGAATCATCCGAATTTCTCATGGATCAATCAAGGAAATGCTCAGCGTCCCTTAAATTCAAATCAACCTCCAAATCAACTTCTTAATTTAACTCCCCCTCCAGTTTTTAATCCACCCGGTTTTCCACCGCAACAGCAAAAGCCCTTTCCGCTTGAAAGGCTTTTGCAAAATATGTTGCTACAATGAAGCGAACATCCGGAACCTCACCGGATCGATCAAAAATTTAGAGAACCAAGTGGGCCAGCTAGCAAAGATAATCTCCGAGCGCCCGCAAGGAGCCCTACCGGGAAACACGGAGCCAAACCCAAGGGAGAGCGCAAACGCAATTACACTCCGAAGCGGGAAGGAGGTGGTTTCAAAACAGGACGAACCCATGGTAACTTCCTCCCCTCCTCCTCCTCCTATTTTATCTTCGAATTTACCTACTACGTTAGCTCCGCGCGCTTCTACTTCTAATATTCCGTATCCATCTAAGTTTAAAAGCGAGAGCGCCGAAAAGAATTATAAAAAGTTTTTAGATATTTTAAAGCAAATTCACATTAATGTACCCTTCTGCGAGGCTATCTCTCAAATGCCTAAATATGCGAAATATCTTAAGGAGTTGCTCTCCAATAAGAAAAAATTAGAAGATATTTCGCATATTTCTTTGAACGTAGAATGCTCCGCGGTTGTACTCAACAAATTGCCTAGAAAAGTGAATGACCCGGGACGGTTCTCCATCCCGTGTTTATTTGGCAATTCGTTAGTAAAACACGCTTTAGCGGATCTGGGAGCAAGTATCAATCTCATGCCTTTTTCACTATTTAAGAAGCTAGGTCTAGGAAATCCAAGCCCCACTCGAATGAGTATTCAATTAGGGATCGCTCTTTAAAATATCCGGTAGGAATAGTGGAGGACGTGCTCGTCAAGGTCGACAAGTTCATCTTCCCGGTGGACTTTGTCATTCTTGACATCGAAGAGGATGCCAAAGTACCCCTCATACTCGGCAGCCCCTTCCTTGCCACCTCCCGCGCCATTATTGACGTAAGTAACGGAAAGCTCCTCCTACGGGTTGGAGACGATGAAGTTTCTTTCGGCATAAATTCCTCGATGCAGAACACATTAGAAAACGACGATTCGTGTTTTTACCTGGAAGAGTGTTGGGAATTCGATTCACCTCCCGAGTTAGTCTCTACCTCGAGTCACGAGTCCGAGCTCGCCGATCTCTTTTGTCTGGAAGAAGAAGAAGTCACTCGTTTCACACCACCCGAACCACTATTTTTAGAAAAATTGAAAATCAAAACTTCTTATGAAGAGCCACCCGTTTTAGAACTAAAGCAACTCCCCCCTCACCTTAAGTATTTATTTTTAGAAAAAGAGTCGAAGCTACCCGTCATCGTTTCATCCGAACTTAGTAACTCGGAAATTTCTGAGTTAGCTATTGTCTTAAGAAAGCACCGCCACGCAATTGCGTGGCAAATTTCGGATATTAAGGGTATAAACCATTCCTTCTGCACCCATAAAATCTTTCTCGAAGATAATTCCCGAAATTCGGTCCAGCCTCAACGGCGGCTAAACCCTAACATGAAAGAAGTCATTAAGGCCGAAGTGATCAAACTATTAGACGCGGGAATTATCTACCCGATATCGGATAGTACTTGGGTTAGCCCAGTACAAGTCGTACTGAAGAAAGGAGGCGTTACGGTAGTAGCTAACGAGAATAATGAGTTGATCCCAACCCGTACTGTTACGGGTTGGCGGATGTGCATCGATTACCGAAAACTAAATGATGCCACCCATAAGGATCACTTCCCTCTACCGTTTATTGATCAAATCTTAGAGCGCCTTTCAGGTCACTCCTACTACTGTTTTCTCGATGGTTTGTCGGGATATTTTCAAATCCCAATTTCGCCCGACGACCAAGAGAAAACCACTTTCACTTGTACCTTTGGCACCTTCGCTTATCGAAGGATGTCATTTGGTCTTTGTAACAAGCCAGCTACATTTCAAAGATGTATGCTGGCGATATTTGACGAGTTAGTAGAAGAGGTGATGGAAGTGTTTATGGACGACTTTTCCGTATTCGGAAACTCATTTAAAAATTGTTTAAAAAATCTTGAGCGCGTGTTGCAGTGATGCGAGGAAAAGAATTTAGCACTTAATTGGGAGAAATGCCATTTTATGGTCAAGGAAGGATTAGTCCTTGGTCATAAAATTTCGGGCATGGGGATCGAGGTCGATAGGGCCAAGATTAAAGTGATTGAAAAACTCCCCCCTCCAACAAACGTAAAAGATATTCCTAGTTTCCTAGGGCACGCAGGGTTCTATCGGCGCTTTATACAAAATTTTTCCAAAATCACAAAGTCGTTAACCCATCTTCTTGAAAAGGAATCCTCATTTATTTTTAGCGATGAATGCCATTTGGCCTTTAAACTTATCAAAGAAAAACTTATAAACTCCCTGATTCTAGTCGCGCCGGATTGGTCACTCCCTTTTGAAATCATGTGCGACGCGAGTGACATTGCGGTTGGTGCCGTTTTAGGCCAACGGGTGAGTAAGTATTTCCACCCTATTTATTATGCGAGCAAAACACTCACGTCGGCACAAGCGAATTACACCACTACCGAAAAGGAGCTTCTAGCGATCGTTTTTGCCTTCGATAAGCTTAGGTCATACATCACCCTCTCGAAAGTTATCGTCTTCACGGATCCCTCCGCACTTAGGTATCTTTTAAGCAAATCGGACGCCAAGCCTCGTCTTTTGCGATGGATCCTCCTCTTGCAGGAGTTTGACTTAGAGATCCGGGACAAAAGAGGAGCCGAAAACTTGGCGGCCGATCACCTTTCTCGTTTAGAAAATCCCTCCTCGGAAGCATTAATAGAGGCCGACATCAACGATAAATTTCCCGAAGAGCGCCTCCTAGCTCTCAAAAATTTTAATTCATCTTCTACCCCATGGTTTGCGGATTTGGCTAACCCGGGTCCTGCCAAAAGAATTCTCGAGTCAGCAAAAGAAGAAATTCTTTTCTGATTTAAAGAATTACTTTTGGGAGGACCCCTTTTTATTTCGAGTATGCGCAGACCAGGTTGTGAGAATATGTGTTTCAAGTGAGGAAGGCTTTAAAATTTTACATCATTGTCATGAGGGACCCACCGGTGGCACTATCATTCAAACCGAACCGCGAGGAAGGCACTGGAGGCGGGCTTTTATTGGTCCACGCTCTTCAAAGATGCTCACACCCTTGTGAGTACTTGCGACAGCTGCAAGCGGTCGGGGAACATCTCCCGCCGGGATGAGATGCCCCAAAACATTTTCTTAGAATGCGAAATTTTCGACCTTTGGGGCATTGATTTCGTTGGTCCTCTCCCTCCCTCATTTTCAAATAAGTATATTCTAGTGGCGGTCGACTACGTGTCGAGGTGGCCGGAAGCGCAAGCTCTCCCCACCAACGATGCGCGAGTCGTCGTTAACTTTTTAAAAAAAAATTATTCACTCGATTTGGCACTCCGCGCGCTATTGTGAGTGATCGGGGCACCCATTTTTGCAATACTCAATTCACAAAAATCTTAGCAAAATATGGTGTCACACACAAATTATCCACTGCATATCACCCACAAACGAGCGGCCAAGTCGAAGTTGTTAATCGAGAATTAAAACGGATTTTAGAAAAAACAGTTTCTATTAATCGGAAGGATTGGGCAATAAAGCTCGATGACGCGCTATGGGCCTATCGAACGGCGTACAAGACCGCTATCGGTTGTACACCATATCGAATGGTCTATGGCAAGGCTTGCCACCTTCCGGTTGAATTAGAACACCGCGCATTTTGGGCGCTTAAATTTTTAAATCTTGATTCTACTTTAGCGAGCGAACAAAGAAAATTTCAAATGAACGAATTGGATGAGTGGAGAGCGAATGCGTATGAGAGTAACAAATTATATAAGGAGCGAACAAAGTTTTATCACGACAAACATATAAAATTTCCAAAAACTTTTTCGCCGGGCGATCTCGTCCTCCTTTATAATTCTCGTCTTCGCCTTTTTCCGGGAAAGCTGAAATCTCGATGGTCCGGACCTTTTATTGTTAAAGAGGTTTGGTCCTATGGGACAATTCTAATTTCCCACCCGGAAAAAGGTTCCTTCAAAGTTAACGGCCACCGCCTTAAATTGTATCTTCCGGGAGACTTACCTAATGACAATAGTGATGCGATATTTCTTCATAATATAACATGATTGGCAAGTGGGTCAAGCTACGCGACCTTAAACAAAGCCCTTTTGGGAGGCACCCCAAAGTTATCTTTTTATTGTTTTCTCCTGTTTTCTTTTTCTTGTTCCTTCTTTAACATCTTTTATAGGTAATCGCGGCTTCCCCACAAAAGCTTCAAAAATCAGGGAAGCTCTTTTTCCTTCTTTCCTTTCTTTTTCCTTGCATTTCTTTTTACCTTTTCTTACTTCTTACTTACTTTTAAACATTGGGGACAATGTTTAACTTTAAGTATAGGGGTGTAAATAGCCCTTTGTAAATATTTGTAAATAGTTTTAAAAAGAAAATTTTCAAAAAAAAATGAAAAGAAAAAAAAAACAAAAACAAATTTTAATTTTGTTTCTATGTTTTCCTTTATTTAAGCACTTGTAAAATCCAAAAACTCAAAAAAAAAATTAGAAAATCGAAAATTTAAATCTTGGAAAGGGACGTTTGGGATTTCATCCCATCACACCTCCTAGTACCTGCGAACCCTTCACCGGGTAGCCCTTGGGAAGTCCAAGACTTAACAAAAATTGTTAAGTTTTAAGGCTAGTTTCCTTTCTTTGTAAATAGTTTTTAATGAGAAAAATTCAAAAAAAAAAAAAGATAATATCAAAAATTCAAAAAATTCTTAATATCAAAAATTCCAAAAACTCTTGTATCCCTCCTTCTTGTTGTTTTTGTGATTTCTTAGAAATCTAGTTGAGAATGTTTATAAGCATGTTTAAGTTTTTAATTGGCTAAAATTTTGCTTATCATAGTTTGTTAATTTTAAATTTGAGGTAATCTTGATTTAAGAATCATCTTATGATTTTAAATTGATTAGAGAATTTTGTTAGCATGACTTCTCTTTTTATTTTTAAATGGCTTCATTTTGTAGTGAATTTCCTAAACCTCTTTAGATTTCAATTATATTTTCTTCTAACTTTTTAGATCTTAGGAAATTTAATGTTACTAGAATTTGCTCTCAATATAATTTAAAGCTAGCTAGATTTATTTCCCTTCCTTACCCCCTTTGTGGCATAAAAAAAATTGAACTTTAAAAGATCATATGTCATGGGAATAAGAGGATAAAATTCATTATTCTCTAAAACATATGCACCCAAAATATTTGAAAAGATTATATGGCATGGTGTAAGAGGATAAAATTCATTACTCCTAAACCATATACATTTTGGATTTTTATTAGAAGAGAAAAAAAAAAGGAAATTTCATGATAAATTCCTTTTCCTCCATTCAAAAATTTCTCTTCTTATGCCAAATTTTATGAAATCCCACTTAGCCAATTATCATTGTTCTAGTTTTAGTTGAAAATTATGGAGAGTGCAATATTTAGTAATTTACTTTTCCTTAAGTTTCTTTTAAGGTAGAGTTCTTATAATTTTAATCTAATTTAGTTTTATAATTTCTACAATATTGTAAACTAATTAATTTTCTCGAGAAGTCTTTGCCTAAACATTTTTCCCTCTTTTCAAATCATCATCATAATTTAGGACTTAACTCCCCCTTGAATTTACTCTTAACTTAACTTTTGGTTTAAATGAAATTTTAGTTTAAAATTAAAAAAAAAAATTAAGGATGTCTTATAAATTATGTCTCACACTTTTGCTCTGGAATAGCAAAACCTCAAGTATGGGGGTATTTGATAAGTAGTATTTTTATAACTTTTTAATAGAAAATTTTGTAAATATTTAATATGAATTTTCCTTTTTATGTCAATTTTAGGTTATAAGTAGTTCTTTTTGTAATTTTGATTCTAACTTAGCTTAATTTCAATATTTGCAGAATTTTGGGACAAATCGGGAAAAATAGCATGTCACGCCCTCGGTCACGCCCGTGACCAAGGGCGTGTAACCTGAAGATCAGTCCAGAATCGATGCCGCGCTGTTTGAACCAGTCCACACCAAGTCACGCCCCAGGTCACGCCCGTGACCCAAAGTCACGCCCGTGACCGGGGGTGTGTAATCTTAGAATCTTCCACGTAGAGCCGCCGTCGAGACGTGGAGCTGCAGTCGAGAAGTCAACTTGAGTCACGCCCGTGACCCACATGTCACGGCCGTGACTTGCCCGCGTGATCTCTGCTTCGTCGCCGCGCCAAATTCCAGCCCACGCCGCATTTAATGAAGCCGTCCAAAGTCACGGTCGTGACCCGACATGTCACGCCCGTGACATGTCACCTTTCGCCACGCCGTCCAGAAAGCCCACGCTGCTGTCGGATCCGATGTGAATAGTGCAGTCACGCCCTTGGTCACGCCCGTGACCGAGGGCGTGTAATCTGAAATTTTTTCCTATAAATTCAGAGGTTCTCCTTGAGTCCAGGGTGGAGAATTTTGGAGTGGGGGAGGTGCTGCTGGAGCCAATCCTGAGTATTTTTCACTTTCATGTTCATGTTCATGTGTCTTACTTTCATGCTCTCTTTCTTTTCTCATGCAATGTACTAGCTTTCTTTCAATGCAATAGTTTAGTTTAAGCTTGTAACTTTATTTTTTCCTAGCTTGCAATCTATTCTCTTAAGACTTGTAATAGCTTTCATTTAAATAAAAATTAGTTTGTTCTCTTGATTTTGTCTCCTCCTTACTTAGTTAAATTTTCTTATTGTGCATTTTTATTGTTCTTTCTCTTCCCCCTCCACCATGATTAACTAATCTTCATTAGTACTCGATCGAAATGATCCGAGGATGAGTTAGACAAGTTATGATTTTCTAAAGTTTTCTTTTTCCGTTTTTATAAACACTTGAATTACCCTTGATTTATAATTAGTGAGGCCATATTTTCGATATATGGTTTTCGCTTATGTTTTCATACTTAGTTAGCCGAGAGGCTCAAAGTATGAATTGATCACTCAAGGGTAAAGAGAGTTGCACGCACCCCTCGAGAGAGGATGACGTAAATCTCCCGGATTGGAGTCAAATCCAATAGCGGAGTTCACTTCGTAAAGCAAGTTTTAGGTAATCGATTATAGGACGAGAGTCCGGTTGATTTTTCCTAAACTTAGTTGGGCATTAACCTCGAGAGAGGCATGTTCGAGCTTCGGGAACCTCCACGGTCAAGTAGTTCAATTTAAACGGAATTAGATTTAATTTCTTTTCACTTGTCTATTCTCACTCCAATGTGACTTTTGATTGAGTACTAGCTTCTTTTATCATCATCTAAACTCTAAATCTAGCTTGCAATTTCTCTTTTTCTAGCCAAGTAATTAAAACCCCAAAGTATCGTTAGGTAAGATAATAGCGACTTTCCTCAAAGTAGAAGTAATCAACGCGACCAGTGGAATACGACCTTGGTATTTCTTAATATCCTATACTATAGACGATAAGGTACACTTGCCTTTATCGGATATAGTTTTGGAGAAAATCTCAACCCTTCACTAAATTTCAAAACCGAAAAATCTATATCACCCGCTAACCAGGCTCCTACCGAGCTGGCAGAACCGGGAACCGCTTGGTGGCCGGGAGTTCTCTAAGTGATTTTTCCCCTGAGGTGGCTCCGCTAGCCGGGCTCTCACTAGCCGGCAGGGTAGGATGGCCTCTCGGAGAGGGTAAGTATTTTCCCCTCGGATGGTTCCGCTGACCGGGCTCTCACTAGCTGGCAGGGCAGGTTGACCTCCTAGGGAGGCTAAGTGATTTTTCCCCTCGGATGGTTCCGCTGACCGGGCTCTCACTAGCTGGCAGGGCAGGTTGACCTTCCAGGGAGGCTAAGTGATTTTTCCCCTCGGATGGTTCCACTGACCGGGCTCTCACTAGCCAGCGGGGTAGGATCGGCCTCTTTGGGAGGCTTAGGTAAATTTTTCCAGGGGCGATGTGGAGTCTTCTCAATTTCACTCAGCGCCACACGCCGAATATGCAGGGTTGGACTTTTCTTTCCGAGCGTGTATCCCGCTCGAAAAGAGCGGGGATTGTGTACAACCCTGTATTCGCCGAGTGGGCTCCCGGGACACAAGGGGTCTGTTAAGACATTATTTTCCAGCACGATCCAGGGGGGAAGAGAGGGTGGTGAGCGGTGGAGGTGGAGGACTCCCGCTCACCCAGCTCGTGTAGGAGGCATGGGGGGGAGAGCCGAGGGAGCTGCCCTGTGGTCTGGCCCCCGACTCAGCAGGGGGGCGAGCCGAGGGAGCTGCCCTGCGGTCTCGCCCCCGCGCCAGCAGGGGGGCGAGCCGAGGGAGCTGCCCTGCGGTCTTGCCCCCACCCCAGCCGGGGGAGAGATGGGGGAGCTGCCCTGTGGTCTCGCCCACGCCCCAGAAGGGGGGGCGAGCCGAGGGAGCTGCCCTGCGGTCTCGCCCCTGCCCCAGCAGGGGGACGAGCCGAGGGAGCTGCCCTGAGGTCTTGCCCCCGCCCCAGCAGGGGGCGAGCCGAGGGAGCTGCCCTGAGGTCTCGCCCCCGCCCCAGCAGGGGGGCGAGCTGAGGGAGCTGCCCTGCGGTCTCGCCCCCGCCCCAGCAGGGGGCGAGCCGAGGGAGCTGCCCTGTGGTCTCAGCCCCGACCCAGCAGGGGGGAGGGCCGAGGGAGCTGCCTTGCGGTCTCGCCCCACCCCAGCAGGGGGAGAGCCGAGGAGGGGCGCAGCCTCTCGGCTCGCCTCGCCCAGTGAGGGGGGAGAGCAGGGGAGGAGGCCAGTCCCCTCTCGCCCGGCCCCAGGAAGGTGCTCTGGGCTGCGTTTAGCGCCTCCGAATAGCGGGATCTGGCTATTCGCAGGCCAAATCCAGGGGCATTTTTGTAATCTCATAGGCCAGATTATGGCTATTAGAAGACCAAGTCCAGAAATCTATAAATAGGACCAAGGGGCACCATTTTAAGCGGACTTCTTTTTTGGCCACTCTCTCCCCATGTTTCTTTGGTGGGCGGAGAGAGCCTCCAATGGTGCCCAAGCTTAGCATTGGCTTGGGAGGGGAAGCGCTCTAAGATCTTCCGGGTGTGTGGTGGGACCTCCTCGCTAAGACCTTGGCCTTGTTCCTAGTTCCTTAGCCTCTTAGCCTAGAGCTCTCCCTTGGGAGGAGTAAGTGTTGGTCACCCCTCAACTTGTTGAGGGCCCGAACTCCTCGAGAGATCAATTTATTGGTTTCAACAGGGAGTAGTCCAAAGCTCAAAAATATCACACAAAATCTCTCCATGAAATTTAAGCATCTAGGTCTAGGAGCAGACCCATGCAGTAGCACTGAAATCACTAGTAGACAAGCCTAGAAAAATCCAATTAGATTTTTTAGACCTAGTGATTATCAACCAAGTAAGAGGAGTGAATTAACTGAGAATCAAGATAACAATAATTCTTATAAAATCACTATAATATAGCAAATTCTAATAGTGAAAAGGGAAATGCTAAGAAAATTAATCCAAACAAGCCAAAAAATCTAAACCAAAATGCTAAAGTCAAAAATAAAATAATTAGACATTCTGTTGATCTACTATATTATGATTCCTTCTATGCACATTTTCAGTACCAAGGTAATAAGCATAGGTTTTGGAAACCCATTCCTTATCATCTAAAAGGGTATCATGAAAGACCCTTCTATTCTTTCATTGAACCCTGCAATGGTAAAAGCAAAGGGCCAAGGTAACCTGGGTTCCTTCTAATGTTTGAATTATTTGTACAGGATTAGGTAGGATCCCTCCTAAGAGAGAATGGAGTGGGAAGAAAGATCTAGGTCATGAAGGAAGAACTAAATGAAACCAAGGGAGTGATTTCTTCTTTAAATTCCCTTGTTATCCTTATAGTTCATAAAATTAATAGCATAAACACTATTTTCAATAAACATCATTGCTGGGAAAAATAGCAAAGAATTTTCTAATAAAATAGAACTATTTATTCAAAGTTGTGTTGAATAAAATTCGACGTATCGTCTGGTTCTACTCAACGCAAGCGTTGAGAGCCAATCGGAGCGGATAATACAAATGTTATTCGACGCAGCGTCAGGTTCATATCGACGCATGCATTGACTTAATAATCGTTGATCAAATTCGAGGTCGCGTTGATTATAAATCGATGGAACGTCGACATTACTACGTCAATTTAAGAATTGCTGAACAATCTCAAAGTTGCGTCGAATATTAATCGACGCAACGTCGATATAGCAGCGTGCACAGAATTGCTTCTAGAAGCAGTCTCGACATATTTTTGCGCGACAAATATTAATTCTTATCGACGCAGCTTCGATTGCAACCATAAGTTGCGACGAATCATCTTCTTTAAAGTAACTTCAACGTCGAATCATTTACGCTTTTGAATTTTCCTCTCCTTGCTCTCTTGCTCTTTCCTTCTCCAGTTCTCTCGTGCTCTTGTCTCTCTCTCTTTCTCTCTCTCTCTCTCTCTCTCTGTCCCTCTCTCTTTCTCTTGTGTTTGCAGGTACCTAAAATTGATGGCTCCACCAAAAGTGAACTCTGGCTTTGATGTGGATGTCGATTCCTTCAGTGCTGCAGCAGAATGCTTCAAAGCCATTCTTGGCTTATTTCAAGATGCTGGTTTAACCAAGCTAATATCTACAAGGTGTAAGATATTGGACATTGAATTAACAGAGTTAAAGGACAGCTTTCACAAAGGAAATGATAACTCCGTAAATGAAAACATATATTAGACTGCCATCAACATTACAGAGGAGATGTTAACTCAAACATATGATCTACCATCTGGTAATGATTCTGATGAACTTTCAGCAGAAGAGACCAGCATGGCATTATAGCTTATGAAATTCAGCATAGAGAAGGCAATCAACCTAAAGAAGATTGACCTTGGGGAAGAATACAGATTTCTTGCAGATATTGTAGAGAAGGTACTGCTCTACAAAATCTCTGCTTATGATGTTATTCCAAAGCAGCAGCTGCAGATAATGGGAGCTCTTGTTCTAAAGAAGAAGATAAATTGGGGGAGATGTCTCCAGAAATTGATTGGACACAAGTACACTCATAAGGAAAATGCTTATATGAGGATTATGAGTCAAGTACTTCTTCAACACTACCTGCAGTTTGCAAATCAAAAGGAGTGCCTATTCCTCCAGGAAAAAGGGTCAACATAGGAATCTTCTCCAAATAGACCAGGCAGATCCTCAAGCCTGGTCAAGCTGCATCTTCACCTCCTCTCTCTCCAGCACCACAGGACATGGACAACTATACCAGATCTTCCAGCTCAAAATAATCCACCAGCACAACAAGGTGTGTTATTCTAGAGCAAAATCCTCAATCCATCCCATCCACCTCAGCTCCAGAACCTACACCTCAACCTTCCCTCCAGCAACAACATCAACCATCCACTACCATCACAGACATTCAGTCTGCTCCTCCACCACCACCATCATACTATGTTTCTCCAGAAATCTATCATACACTCTCTCCCATCCATGAAGACTTCCCACCATCACCTCCTATATCTACCACACATATCCCTCCCATTGACCTTGAGCAAGTCATCTCAAAAGAAGTAGGGCTAGACTCTAGCACCTTTACTGATCTTCTAGCTGCTCAAACAAGGAAATTTGATAGAAAGTACTCTCAGATGGAGAGTGAATTACTTCAATCAAAAGGGTCTCTTCTTGCTCTAAAATCCTTTGTATCCTCCTCCTTAGTCACCAAAGAGTTCTTAACCTCCCTAGCCAGCAAGGTTTAGAAGGGGGAGATGGTTCAGGAGGAGGAAAAATAAGAAAAAATTCAGGAAGAGGAAATGCCTCTGGTAGAGGAAGATCCCAACAGATTAACTATCATTCAGAAAGGAAAAGACCCAGTAGAACCTTCTGCAATGTCTCCAGAAAAATAATCAATCCAGGGGAGCCAGCTGTAGATATTACTGATGAACCTGCCCCTGTAGTAATCCAGGGAGAGCCTCCTGCAAATCCTCAAGAGAATCGTGAAGTGATTGCAAATCTAGGGGAAATGATTGCTAAAGACACAACCGTGAACCCGGGGGAGGTGATTCCCTCTACTCTGGGGGATCTCCATGCAGATGAATTGCTGGATGAAGTTGCCAGAATTGCCAAGGAAGCTGCTCAGAATGCTGAACTGAATGCACAAACTCAGGGGGAGCTTCCTAAAGATGATGAGCTTCCCAAAGATGTCGAAGTCAATAAAGAAGTTGATACCAATCTTCAAGAAGATGAAGAACCTCTTTCATTTGCTGCAAGGAAGGTAGTTCCAAAAGTCTTCTCCAGGAAAAGGAAAACCCTTCCTAAAGATGATGAGCTTCCCAAAGATGATGAAGTCAATAAAGAAGTTGATACCAATCATCATGGCAACAGAGTTCAACCAGTACTAGAAGGAATTCAAAGCTGCTCTTATAAGAACTCGAAGGTTTGTCGATAAGAGAGAAAATGAAGTCGACGCAGCGTCAAATACAGTCTGAAAAGGAAACCTTTTCAACTATCCTTTTAGAACTCTCTCTGAAGTCCCACAACACTAAATGTCATTCTACAACAGCTTGTTTATTGCCTAGAATGGAAATGAGCATTCAAGAAGACAGGAAAAGCTTTCTTGGAATGTATTCAAACATCTGGCAGATGTGTCGTGAACAAAAAAAAGAAAGAAAGATAAATTGTCCAAGACTATGCCTTTTCAGGACAACCCAAAAGAGGAAACAAATTCAAATCAAATGATGGACAATAAGTAGGCTGAGAAGAGAGAAAAAACATAGAACATTCGTTACAATCTGCTACAGCTTGTCGATTAGGGTTACCACTTCTTCTTCCTCATCCTCCTAGAACCCTAAAAAGACATAAACAAAAGAAGTGCTCTCTCTCAGAATAGAAAAATAGATGGTGGCTCTTTCATCAACATATTATAGCAGCCAGTTAGCAAGCAGAAGATATACAAAAGGATCTGAAGAATATAACCCTTGCAAATCATCACAATCATAAGCAAGGGTTCATCATTAGCAGATCCATTGAAGGGAAAAATAGAAGCTGAAAGCTTCTACAGAATTCTGAGAACATGATTCTTCTTCTCCATCTTCTTTATTCTTTCAATTTCCTCAACTATACAGAGTGTGGTTCAAGATCTCCTTATCTAAAGATCTGGGTGGTTCAAGATCTCCTTATTAAAAGATCTAAGTAGTTCAAGATCTCCTTATCAAAAGATCTTTGGTTCTAAGAGTCTCCTTATCAAAAGACTCAGGCACAGGTTGTGCATTCCTACCAGTGGTAGAAGAGAGGACTACCCACATTTTGGGGAACCTCTATAAAATCTTATGTCTTCTGTGTGTGTTAATTTTCTATGTTGTCCCATATAGCTTACAACATTTCTCCTTTACTTTAACAGCATTTATTTTATTATGTGTTTGGTATTGATGAAGCATAACACTTAGTATTTTTATTGTGTGTGCACAAATTGGATAGAAAATAATTGTAAATCTCTATTCACCACCCCCCCCCCCCCCCCTCTAGAGTATACTCGGAGGCACACTGTGCACTTTCATAGCTTGCGAAAATCATCTTAGGGAGAGTCAAAGGTACTCTTCCAAGTGCGACTGAAAAGAACCCAAAATGGGCTAATGCAATCTTTTTTAGTAGTGGAAAGTCGAGGTTAAAGTTGTTGAGTGATCCCCCAAAGGAGTCTGACATCTAGAAGAATATTATAGTTAAGAAATAAGCCAAAGTAGAAGAAAAGAAAGAGCATAAGGAAAATCTTTTTAAAGAAGTTCCATTCATTCCAAAGGAATTGTTCCCGCAAAGACCGACGGACGTGGTGGACAAGAAGTTTTTGAACTTTTAAGAATTTGAGAGTCAACATCCCACTAGTGTAAGATTTGACTCAAATCCCAAACTAAGTGAAGTACATGAAAGAAATAATACAATGAAGCAGAAATTGGTGGAAAGTGCGGTGTGAACCTAATTGACAATGCTTGACATTGTTTTCTAACACCCTTGTGAAAAAGCCGAAAGATCCATATAGTTAGGAAAGAGAGAGCAAATGTTGAAATGCAGTGGAGGGTTGTACAAAGACAACACAGATTATTCTCCATTCAGAGATGTTTTGCATAGATGTTATTACCGATTTTCTGAACTATAAGTCATCACTTTGGTGATGATACATTGTGAGCTAAATGTGCCAAGCTAGTGATGCAAATCGAGCACTTTGTGGGAGACACCCCATGTTTATCTTTTGTTGTTGTTTCTTTTACTGCATTTATTAGTGTTTGCATAATATTTGCTTGAATTTCTATTTCCTAACAAGTTGGTGTAGGTTGGAGAGAAGATCTCAAACAGAACTTTGGATAAAAGGTAGTCACACTACATATTCTAACATCAAAATTTGCTTCCCTTTGCCCTATATTCTTTCAATTTAGTGCACAGAGATTTATCATTGTAAAAAGTAAGTGAAATTTTGGATTAAGCTTGTATAAACCAAACCAAATCAGAACTCTAAGATGGGGCATGCGTTCCATGCTCGCCCATGCATTCTGACTGTGTGTTCAAAAGATTCTTGCAACTATTCATGTTCATGATCAATGCACGCCTTTGAGTTCTACAAGTTTTAAAACACACTACCAACCCTAAATATTTATTTCCAGAATTTTTTTGCACACGAAAGCACCAACACCTCTCCAATTGCTTTCTAGTATTCAAGGCTCAAATCTAAGGAATTTCAAGGGCTCATTAAAGCAAATACAAGGTAGATCAAGTTTTATTTCACTATTTTGTTAAGTATCTAAGGAGGAAGCCTACTCCAAAGAGAGGAAAATACAATGCAAAAGCTGGGCCAAGCATTCCTCCCGTTAGACCTCAAACCGCCAAGGAGGCCATGTTTCAGGTCAATGTCGTTGAACATCATGAAAGGTTTGGGGCCTTCAAGGATTTATTAATTTTGGAATCTCTCTGCATTGCATGGGATCCATTAAGTGAGATAGGATTGATGGAAATGGTTCAACAAATGGTAGATATCTGGGGGTGGGATATGTTCTTCTCCATTGTGGAGCATATGTACAAGAAGCTCACTCCCGAGCTCATGTGCACTTTCACTTTAGAGAAGAATGCACTTGCTTGGAAGCATTCAACACCATTCACTTCTAGATGATGGGGCATCGCTATGCGATGTCCATCACATAGTTTTATGTATATATGTGATGAGTCCCATTTATATAGGCTTTTATGGACTCATTCGGGCTAGTTTTCACTCTTGTGCACGTCTTTTTTGAGCTATTATTGCTTATATTTCTATTATGCACACTTTGCGCACTTACGTGCTTTGTGCTCTATTTAGGCCCATTTTGGTGTGCGTTTGCGCTCCATGTTGTTGGGGGTAAGCACATGGTGCTCCCCAATCCTTTTTCTATGATTGATTGGTGCTGGAAGTGTATTCCCAGCTGGATTGATATTCTTGCAGGTGGTTGGATCATCCCATTTTGCCCAGAAATCATGATTGTTTATATCGCACGGTCGTGCGTTTTATTTGATGCACAGAAGGCTGCGGTCGTGCGCCTTCTTCTGGGTAGCAAAATGGTGATCTAACTTTGTTTGTGCGTTTTTACGCACGGGCAATTGCCCGTGCACGAAGGAAACGCACGATCGCCTATTTCACCTGGTTTATAGCCAATCTGGATTTGGTCGTGCATTTTTACGCACGGGCGGCTTCGACTGTGCATGAGTAAAATGCATGGGCGCTACTGCTTCTTCCTCAAGACATTTCTTTTCGTTAAATAATGCACGGGAAACACATGGTCGTGCGTTCGACCGTGCGTGACTAAATTTCTGTCGTTTTAGTATTTAAAGCAGGAAATCTGCTGCTGAAAGGAGACCCGCGGAAAAAATACTGCAAGCCTGCCATTTCTGCCCATTTCGCCTCTCCACCACCGCCTGACCTAGGAGGAGCTCCGGCAACCATTGTCCTGCAAATCTTCTACCAAAGCTCCCTCCTCGGCCTCCTCCATCATCTACGAGTTCAAGAACGCCGTTGACGGAAGATTTCTGCTACTTTCAAGGGATCTCCAACAAGAGTAGCTGGAGCTAGACCACGAAGAAGACGGGTAAAGTAGAGGAAGGTGACAGCTCCTCTGTACCCCGGACGCAACTGAAGACCGAGCACGGACGAGGCTTAACAACCCTGCGATTCTGGCCGTGAATCTCCAGCATAGTCTTCGAGCTTCGGTGACCTCTTTCCCTTTTCTGTATTGTATAGGATTTCTTTATGGTATGATGTACTTTCCTACGGATGATGTTCATAACTGTTTTTAAGTTATTGTGAATTCATTTCGGTGAAATGTGTTGTGGTTTATGAGATTTGAGGAGCGCCCTAGTCCATCATCCACTCCACCGCTCTGTAGTGCACCGCACTAGCAATTGCTAGTTGGGTGTTCCGCGACGAGGTGCCTATGACCCTCATTCCGCTGGTTACAAAACATCCATCTGCTAGCCTTCTCGTCCACCCGCTCACCGAAGCACGGCATCGCGGCCTGCATTTCATCCCGACAAGCGAAGCGTTGCTCTAGGCCAGCATTCTCTTTCACCGTTGCTAATCTAGGAAAACCAACAATCAAAACCCCCCTTTTTTATTAATTACATAAGAATCTATATAAGTAATTCCCTAACAAGAATTCATACAACCCAATTTGTAGTCCTATGAGAACGATATTCCGGGAGTCTCTCCCAATTTTACTACTTGAACGACCGGTGCACTTACCGTAATCACATCAACTTTTTGGTTTCGTTGCCGGGGACTGTGAGCGTTTTATGAATTTTTCTTCGAGGAAGCTACTATAAAGATTCTTTGTTGTTTTTGATTTTTTTTCTATTTTTCTTTGTTGTGTGTAAGTTAGTTTATGCAGGGGCAAGGCCTTGAAGAGTTCATGGAATACGACCCTGAGATTGAGAGGACGATGCACGCGCGTCGTCGTGCTGCTGCGGCCATGGATCTCAAAATCAACAGGAATGAGATTAACCCAGGGGTGAGAATGCACCCGCTGTGGGTCATGCGGCTGATGAGAATGAGGTGGCCCGGGCGAGGCCTAGAACGATGCGGGATTATACCACTCCCACTGTGGGGAGTGTGTATCCCAACTTTGTCCCTGCCATCACGAACAATCATTTTGAGATCAAGCCGGCGATCCTGAACATTATTCACAACAATGCCCAGTTCTCTGGGATGGCAAGTGAAGACCCCCATCTTCACTTGGCAAAATTCTCAGAGATCTGCGGAACGTTCCAGTACGCCGGTATTGCGGACGACACGGTGAAATTAAGATTATTCCCATTCTCCCTTTGTGACAGGGCAAAGGCATGGCTCCATACAATTCCGCCGGGCACAGCTACCACCTGGGATGCGCTGCAAGGAAAATTTCTCTCCAAGTTCCACCTAGTTGATGAAATTGTGAGCATGAGAAGGGAAATCGCAACCTTCCGACAGAATGATCAGGAGACCCTGGCAGAAGCTTGGGAAAGATTCATGTACCTTCTGCGGAAATGCCCCCATCATGAACTTCAACCATGGAATTTGGTGGAGAACTTCTATTTCGCAATCAAGGCCAACTACAGGTCTATGATTGATGTTGCTGCCGGTGGAACCCTTCTGAATCACACTCCTGAAGAAGCACTACGAATTCTACAAGACACCGCGACTCACAGCTCATTCTGGACTGTAGGACGAAACACCCCAAGGAATGGGAGAGGACTGTTTGAAGTATGCACATCTGGAGCACCAGCTGAGAGCATCACATTGCTGAAGAAGCCTGCTTCTTCATTCGCTCCATTGATGGCCATTTCTTGTCTCGGGTGTGGGAACCACAGACATCATGCATATGAATGTCCCTCAGGTGAAATCTCTTCTGAACTCTCTAATCTCAATTTAGAAGAGAGTGTTAATTTTGTCCAAAATCAAAACCGCACTGCACCATTCTCTAACACGTATAATCCGGGTGTGAGAAATCACCCCAATTTTTCTTGGAATCAAAACACTGCAGGCCAATGATGGCAACCGGGCCAGCATCAATATGATGCTCAAGCGTCCGGAAGCCAACCGAGGCTGCGTCATCCAGGTTATAACCAAGGTGCTGCGATGCAAAGGAAGAGTATATTAGAAGAGATGATGGAAAAGTTTGTAGATATGGCCCAAACAAATATGGCCAACCAATCGGCCTCGATGAGAAACTTGGAAATCCAAGTGGGCCAATTGGCTCAAGTGCTTTCCGAGCGTACTCAAGGTGCTCTTCCTAGCACAACGGAGAAGAATCCCCGTGAGCAAGGAAAGAGCATAATCGAGACGGATGAAGGGCATGATGGCGAGTTAATTGTGAAATGTCAAATTAACAGCATTGAAACCACCGCTCTGTACAACACTAGATCATCGCACAACGTGCTTGCATTGCAAGACGTTGAAAATCTGAATTTAAAAAACAATAACGATGATCGGAAGTCACTTACCCTAGTTAATGGAATTGTGGTGGAGACGGAAGGAGAAGTTAGAGACGTCGAGGTAATCATAGATGGAACTTCGGTTATCACGAACTTCCAAGTCTTGGGCCCCATGGAAAATAACTCCATTCCTATTCTGGGTGCCCCATTCTTGAAGGAGAGTGGTGCCAACATTCACATCCCTAGTGGGTGTGTAACCTTGTCACCCATGGTGACACACCACACCCACCCATCTATGACAACCAACGACATCATATTATTACCTGTTATTACTAATAAATCTGCTAATGAGTTGAGTTTAGATGTGAGATGTGGAAAAGCAAGGTGAAGAAGTGAATGCTGAGGAAAAGGAGGAGGAACGGAAGATGGTGAAGAAGGAGCTCAGGAGTGAAGAAGAAACTGAGAACAAGAGCGGTGAGGCCGCGAAGTCTGAAGTCACCATAGCCGGCATGGCTAAAAACATTTTGATTAACTCTATGAAAACTAAAGATAAATGTAAACATTTAAAACAGGTTAGTTGGGCAGATCTATCACCCATAAGGGGTGGGGAAATGACGCCCTTGGCTGCTCCAAAGCTACAGAACAATGAATTTGATCGAGCTCCTATTGCTCGATGGCGCTCTCCCACTGTAGAGAAATTAAAGCAGGTCGGATTATTACATACAGCGCGCTTTCTAGCCCTCCGGCATGAGAAGGAAGAGGTTAGGAGCAGGGTAGAGAAATCTCCCTTGAGCCCTAAAGCCTTCACCTCCTTCCCATCTCGTGTGGCTGGGGAGAATCATCACAAATTAGCCTACAGCTGAGTCATGATGAAGTCTCAGGGGTTTCTGTTTCGGCGGCTTCTTTTATGCTTAATTTTATCTCTTTGTCTTTGTTTGTATGTTTTATTTCTATGGTATTCTGGACAATTGCTAAGAGTTATGATTGAACTCTATTGCTACAATGTTAATACAGGTATTTGGTCCACCTTAAGGATGGTAAACAAAAGGGCTTATGGGAGATGACCCAATTTTGCTACAATGTTAATACAGGTATTTGGTCCACCTTAAGGATTGGCGTTAATCTTTCTTTTGTTTTTGCGTGTGTGGAGATGTCGTTTTGCAGGTATGGCGACATCGATGGCAGACACATTGAAGTTGAATTCAAGATTAACGCCAATCTTCTGGTATGCTCATTTCTGGGCATGGGGTAACCTCTCCTCCCACTTCTTTTTATGAATCTAGTATTGCAATATGTGATGTTTAGATTTAAGTCTGGGGGAGAGTAGCTTGTCGTTACTCACTTGCATGTGCACATAAGCACAACATACTAAAAGTTACAATATTATTGTTATTTTTCATTCTCACCGCACACCACAGCACCCACTAGAGAGCGCACTTAATCATAGGCGCGTAACGAGTCTAGCTCGTTTCTTTTGTAGGATTGGGAAAATTGTTGTGCTGGCTCAGGGTTGTAAGACAGAGTAAAATGTTGACTCCCGTAGTGCTCTAGTCAAGTACTCGCATTTTGCATAGATTTGTGCGTAGAATAAATTTTTCATTATGCTTATAGTTTTGTAATTTTTCTATTTGCGTAATAATTATTTATTCTACTCGAAAGTGGTGAATCCGGTGTGAATCCGACGGTAGCGTAGGAATATGTGTAGACGGTTGTTAGGTTTGTATTGCTCGAGTCGGGAGGAAGAATTATCTTTCTCGGTGGCTAAGAACTTGCCCCCAAGCGTCTCTCAAAGCATTGGTATAAGTTAGTTTAATGTGTGAGCATGATGTAGGCCTTCTCTTTGGCCAGGTTGAGCTTTGTATACCGACCCTATCATTATCCTTGCTGGCCCCTTTATTCCTAACCCATCTCTTGATTCAGCTCCACTTATATTTCACCAAGGCCTATAAGCTAATCCTAGTCAAGCTCCTAATCCGAGCTTGAGTGTTGTATCAATTTTAATTGAGGGTGTTGATGCAGTGAAAATTTTGTGAAACTGTGGTTTGCGCTTCCTCGGATTATTTGCTGGAAAAAAAAAGGTTATGAGAAAAGAAAAAAAAATAGAACAAGAAAAGAAAAGAAAAAGTTGATGGGTTAAGAAAAGAGCTTAAATGAAAATCTTTTAAAAAAAATTGTTTTGGGAGTAGGTGGTGCACACACCCATATTTTTAGGTTTAAGTCTGGGGGTGTGGTGCATTCGTGTTTTTATTTTGTGGTGCTTGGATGTTTTCTTTAGCGCAAGCTCTTTTGGGTTAAGTGCGGAAACCTTCATGTTTATCATTGTAAACCCTACCGAATCCCAAGCCCGGTATTTATCCTAAAGTTCTATTGACTCACGCAGTGAATCGAACTAGTATCGTGGAGAGAGTGTGACCGGGTGAGCTTATGGTCACCGACGTTAATGGATTTCAATGGAGGTTGCTCCGAGCTCCGATCTTGAGTAATAGTAGCCTCAGCGATCTGTTTACTTTCTTCCTACGCGAAACCGGACCATTCACCATGATTAAACTTTTGAGTAGAGATAATATATATGTACGCTCTTAGATTATTACAAAGTGTTTGTATAACTAAAAATTTCTTCTACTGCATTTCTATGGCGCAAGCATGCGACTTCGCATGGTACTCCGCTTCTACAATTGTTAAGCCAGCTAATCAATTTTTCTGCCCGCATAAGGAATGATTTTCTCGGGACGAGCAAATGGTTAAGTATGGGGGTGTGATGAGTCCCATTTATATACGCTTTTATGGACTCATTCGGTCTAGTTTTCACTCTTGTGCGCGTCTTTTTCGAGCTATTATTGCTTATATTTCTCTTATGCACAATTGCGCGCACTTACGTGCTTTGTGCTCTATTTAGGCCCGTTTTGGTGTGCGTCTGCGCTCCATGTGGTTGGGGGTAAGCACATGGTGCTCCCCAATCCTTTTTTATGATTGATTGGTGTTGGAAGTGTATTCCCAGCTGGATTGTTATTCTTGCAGGTAGTTGGATCATCCCATTTTGCCCAGAAATCATGATTGTTTACATCGCACGGTCGTGCATTTTCCTTGACGCACAGACGGCTGCGGTCGTGTGCCTTCTTCTGGGTATCAAAATGGTGATCTGACTTTGTTCGTGCGTTTTTATGTACGGGCAGTTGCCCGTGTGCGAAGGAAACGCACGATCGCCTGTTTCGCCTAGTTTTTAGCCAATCTGGATTTGGTCGTGCGTTTTTACGCACGGGCGGCTTCGACCGTGCGTGAGTAAAATGCAAGGGCGCTGCTGCTTCTTCCTCAAGGAATTTCTTTACGTTAAATAACGCACGGTCGTGCGTTCGACCGTGCGTGACTAAATTTCTGTCGTTTTAGTATTTAAAGTAGGAAATCTGCTGCTGAAAGGGAGACCCGCGGAAAAAACTCTGCAAGCCCTCCATTTCCGCCCATTTCGCCTCTCCACCACCGCCTGACCTAGGAGGAGCTCTGGCAACCTTTGACCTGCAAATCTTCTGCCAAAGCTCCCTCCTTGGCTTCCTCCATCATCTACGAGTTCAAGGACGCCATCGACGGAAGATTTCTGCTACATTCAAGGGATCTCCAACAAGAGTAGTTGAAGCTAGACCACAAAGAAGACAGGTAAAGTAGAGGAACGTGACAGCTCCTCTGTACCCCGGACGCAACTGAAGACTGAGCACGGACGAGGCTTGACAACCCTGCGATTCCGGTCGCAAATCTTCAGCATAGTCTTCGAGATTCAATGACCTCTTTCCCTTTTGTGTATAGTTTAGGATTTCTTCATGGTATGATGTACTTTCCTACGGATGATGTTCATAACTGTGTTTAAGTTATTGTGATTTCATTTCGGTGAAATGTGTTGTGGTTTATGAGATTTGAGGAGCGCCCTAGTCCGCCATCCACTCCACCGCTCTGTAGTGCGCCGCACTAGCAATTGTTAGTTGCGTGTTCTGCGACATGGTGCCTACGGCCCTCATTCCGCTGGTTAAAAAACATCCATCTGCTAGCCTTCTCGTCCACCCGCTCACCGAAGCACGGCATCGCGGCCTGCATTACATCCCGACAAGCAAAGCGGAGCTCTAGGCCCGCATTCTCTTTCACCGTTGCTAATCTAGGAAAACCAAAAATCACCCCCCCCCCTTTTATTAATTACATAAGAATCTATATAAGTAATTCCCTAACAAGAATTCATACAACCCAACTTGCAGTCCTCTGGGAACGATACTCGGGGAGTCTCTCCCAATTTTACTACTTGAACAACCAGTGCACTTGTCATAATTGCATCAATATGGTACTTTATGATGTAGAGTTTATCTACACCCATGAATATACGTCTCTCATTATTGAAGCATTAGTCCATCCACTTTCTGTGCCACCATTAGTACACATCCAGAGTATGAAGCCAGGGGATCAAAGAGGTCTAACATCCATAGACTTGCCCTGAGATATATGCATCGCCAACTAGCTCACTCACTGTGTGGTCAAGGTGATAGACATATGTCACAAGGTTAGCACGGGGACTTGGGATTTGGAACTCACTCCCATGGCTCACTTTGGAGAACATGGTGGTTTCTATGAGTTTCTCTTGTTCTTATAGTGATCAAGGTTGCCGCATAGTATGTGAAGGAGGGACATATATCCATGAGCTGATTGGAGCACCTCAGGAAGAGCAGGAAGAGAAGGGTGAGTAAGAACAACAACAACAGAGAACAGACGCAGTAGCAATTTTGGCCAACTGCCGGTTATCCCAAATGGAAGATTGTGGATTTAAGATTTCAAAAATTGGAGGTGTCCAACTCATGGGTGGATGAGACTTCATATGTCATTTACACACACTTAGGAGTGCCTGCATCTCCAACTCCAAGCTGAGCTTACCGCCAACAGTCACAAGATCAATCCACAAAAGAGCAGTGATTGGAAGAGCACCACACGAGCACTTACCACCACCACACCACTTCATTTTTTATTTAATTCCTTAATAGAGAAAAACAAATTGATATGGGATTGTATGAGTTTAAGCATCCATCCATCTATAGATAGTATGCATGTATACTATTTGTTATATGCAGCTTGTGTTTGTTTTTTATGTTTGATTTCCCGATACTTATGTTTTTTTGCATTTTATTTCATACATGAAATCCTCTCTAAGACACACATTTGATGAATGCTCAAGGAACATGGATCTTCCGCACACTCCCAATTGTTTCTAATCCTCTCACTATCTTATTTCTTAAATATTTATATTATTTATTCATTGCATACTACACTGTTTAAGTTTGCGGAAGGAGAATAATTTGTGTCATTTCATATTGTGATGTATCTTACTACCTACTATTTTGTGATTTTAAGACTTGAAAGTTTGATTGATGACATATTCACTAGATTATTTCTTTAAAACTTTCCTACATTCACTTCATTGTACTTCATATTTACACGTGTATGGATTTGAATTATTTTTTATGATCATCAAATAGTTAGAAATTTAAATTCTTTTGTAATAATCCTAAATTGATCTTTCCTTTGAAAAAATTGATAAAAGTATGTGAGTTGTAGTAATTTTTGTATATGACTTATTAGAGAAGAATTATGAATATGCTAGATTGGTCTGTCTTTCTTGTCATCTAGAACTTAATTTTCTTATTTATTCTCAAAGCTAATGTAGTAGGATGAATTCTTTCTAAAATATGACTAAGATAATCTTTTTTCACCATCCTTGTGTTTTTCTATCCTATCACATCATTTTACAACTAATTTCCCTTTTGAGCTTAATCCCTTATTTCTTTAACAAAACATATTATATTATTCATCAAGCCCAAAGTTCTCATCCTACTACATATATTGGAACACTCTTTGTAGTAAAGAATAAGGTGATTGAAAAGAAAAAAAGAGAGAAAATACTATGTGGTGCTTGGTCAAAGAAAAGAAAAGAGAAGAATTTTTTTAGCTTATGTTTGTATGTGACATCAAATTAAAACAATAGAGATGAGAAAAATACAAATGTAAAGGGAGAATAAAAAATATTATATGAATATACGTTTGGATAGAAGAAGAAATCAAATGAAGAAGAAGTGTCATTGTTTTCATATTTATTATTTGTAGTGCCCAAGTGTGTCATTCTTCATCACATTCATATTATTACATGCACAACCAAAGATAACAAATTACATCCTGTTTAAATACTTTTTATTTTAGATTGAATTGAATCCTATAAGTGTGGAGAGAGTATTGAAAGAAGAGCCTATGGAGGATGACTCTAATGGATTTTAGAGGAGATGTTCTAAATTTAGTAATAGACATAATATCATTTATGATAATCATATTAACTCAATGCACTGTTCACATGAATAAGTTTAACAAAGTGGAACTTTAATTTTTGATAGTTATCTTGCATTTATATTTGCTTCTATTTTATGCTTTTAGAAAAAAAATTTGAATTTAATGAAGCCATGTTTGAATTATCTTGACATGAAGGGATGTGAAGAAATGTCTTTGAAGAAAACCTAGCATGCATCCTTCATTATTTCTTGATTTAAAGTTCTCTTTGCTCTAGAATGGCAAAGTTTAAGTTGAGTGGTATTTGATAACATCAAACAAGTCACACTTATTCTCATCATCTCACCCCCAATTTAGCATACATTTTATATGTATTTTTATGTCAAAGAGATGACTTTACATATATTTTTGTGATAAGGTACCCATGAAGTAAATTGGAGCAAAGGGAAACACTTGATACGAAATTGGAGTATTGACAAGGACATATGAGTAAAACAAGCCAAACACACACCCATGCGTCCAAACACACACTTGTCAACAGAGATTGCATTTGGCTTACATGAATAAAACAAAAATGCACGCGTAACCAGACGCATGTGCGTCCCACATACATCCAGATTAATGTCGAGCGCACGATTGTTTTGAACACCCGTGCATTTATTCAAAATCGTGCGTCAGTAGTTCTACTTGAACGCACCCCATCCATTTTTCAGGAAGCACGTCCATGCCTATTTGAGCACGCCAGTACGTTTGCTCAGTTTCTCCACCACTTTGGTAGTTACACCCAAGGTATGACCATGCGTATTCACGGACGATCGTGCATTTTACTGATTTCTATATATTTGCAAATTTCCCATTGAAGATGGGAGAACCTTTTGAAGAGATCGGAATTCATTTCGTTTCAGAGTATTTTAGGCTTATTTCATAGAGCTCTTAGAGAGAATTTACAGAGGAGAATCGTTGGAGATTGAAGCAATATCAATTGCAAGGCTTAATTGGAGTTTGGAATAGGAATCCTCTACAAATTGACAAACTTTGTGGAATTTTCTTTTCTATTTTCTCTTTTATGTACTTGTTATCTCAAATCATGCATATATCTTTATTCAATTCGTTGATGGTTTGCCCCCACAATAAGATGTTAACTCTCTTGTTAGGGTGATTGTGTAGTGTTATGAATTAAAACTTTGATTTTGTAAGTGAATATATTTTATTTAATGTACGCCTTGATGATTTGAGTTCTATTCATGTGTTTGTGTACTCTAGTTTAGTTGGTTACTACTCTAGTTTCGTGTGTAATCGTTGATATTAAACCATGAATAAATTAATTTACAGATCCCGCGGATAGAACCATAAATTTAAAAATATATGGGGCATGGTACTGGTTTATGCAGTACATTCACTCATGCCAGTCAATCAATTGAATGAAGAGTTTTTCACAAAGCATTAAATCTTTACTATAATTGTAGGCATGTTCGGTCCACGACGTGCCATTTTCTAGTGAGTTATAGTCAATTCACCCAGACCAATGGGTTCTGATAAGCTTAGGAAGAATCGTCGTCATATTTAACAGGATTTCTATAAGATTACACCTCTTCACTCATATATAATCCAGGTTAATATCAATAGTACGAAATAATCACCCTAACTTTAATTCTCATTGTTTTAAATGTTAAGTTTTTCATTTATTTTCTTCTTTACAGTAATAGTTATTCACTCTTTATTTTTGAAATTACAATTAAGAAACACAATTATTTACCTAGATAAGCTGTATTTGAAGTAACAAAATTGTCGTTCAATTAAAATCCCCGTGGAGATACTTTTCTCACTACTTATTACTTATCTGATCGGTGTACTCGTTGTCATATAGCACATGTGTTAAACAGTCACATAAGTTGTGTTGAAAACTCCATAGTTAGCGTGCTTCGATGAGAGTAGTCATGGATGGGTATCCTCCTGGATAGTGCTGGTATGAGTCCATGGAAGGGGAAAACCGTGCAATTTGGCTTAGTATGAGATGGGTTAAACCAAAATGGACAATAACTATGACATTATGGGTCGAGTCGTTATTGCGTGATAGTGCATTGGGAGCACCCGTGCGGCCATGACCATACCCTGGATCACTCATGTCCCATGTAGAAAACTTGAGGCAACGAAAGTACAATACTATCACAGACTATGTAACCCGAATATCAAGTGTAGTATTGTTCTCGCCTCGTGCTACCTCCGGGGACGAGCAATCTAAGTAAAATGCGGCCAGTTGCAGAAATAGGATTTTAACTTAACCTTCACACTAAGTAAAATAATCAAAATGTTATGGTCTGATAATATTCTTACTAGCCAATAAAGTGAGTTATCTTAGCTCAAGAGAATTAGACACAACCATAGTCAAAAGAGAGACAAAAAGTATAATGAGAATGAAATTCGTAAGATCTTGAACCAAGATGTTTACCAAGATGTTTACCTTAAGACCTATAGATGTTTACCAAGATCTTGAACCAACTCAAATTCGTAAGCACCAATCAAGAGTCATAATTCGTAGACTAAGCAATTTTTGGGTGCCGTGCCAGATCTAATAAAAATAATGAGAATGAAATTCTCTACTGTAAAGATGTCAAAAGGTAAGTTGAAAATATCATCTATTATTTATGACAGCCAATCAGTGTATCTGAATTGCATTCCACAGATCACCAATCTTTCTAGATTGAAACTTTTCAATATTGGGTCCATCACCACCCCTTGACTTGAGTGGAACTTTCTGCATGAGTTGTGTTAACCTGAAAATTTTTAAAAAATTTCCAATCAAGCAAATACTTTCAAGAAATCTTCAACTAATCTCCACCTAATGACAGTGATAAATTTTCAATCAATCAACGAATCTCTAAAAATTAGCCTCAAAAGGTTATTTTCGATAAAATATGAGTAACATCAAAGTCTCATGAAATTTTTTGATTGTGTTGGGAAAAACCCTTTGATTTAACTTAACAAATTACCTAAAAGTGGTTTTATCTCTTAGGAATGAATTACCCATTTTATAGTGAGGGTAATCTAGTCATTAGATGTCTTAGGATATCACACTCAACCTAGGGTGTCAAGACCAAGTCAAGAGAAGCAAAATTTGGGCAAAGTTAACACTTACGTCGAATAGAATTCGACGCAACGTCAAGTTATTGTCGACACTACTCTGACTAGAAGTCCAAATAGTTTACCCTTCTATCGAAGTAATCCAAGTCGACGTTACGTCGAATAGATATCGACGCAGAGGTCATGGACCTGTCGAAGTACTTGAAGAAGTCAGCGCAACTTCTACTTCAACTCAGCACAGAATGAAGTATCTGTCGAAGTAATCTAAAGTCGACGCAACATCGACTTCATCTCGACGCATATAATGAAACTCAGAGACATACCTTCAACTCGACGATTACATCGATAGGGTATCGACGCAACATCAACTAGCATAGTTTAGTCAGAGCAAGTATGAATTCGAAGCTGCGCTCCTACAAGAACTCGAAGGTGCGTCGATAAGAGAGTAAGTGAACTCGACTAGCATAGTTCAGTCATTTTTGGATCCTCACTCATGGCCCACCTCTCTCAAGACCGTTCTCCAATGGCTCCTTAATTAACTCAAATGGAATGAAGAATTAACAGAGGACAGAGAAAATCTTTCTTGGAAACAAGCTTTATGTGGGTGGACGGATAGGGAATTAAAGAAGGAAAGAGGGATGTAAATGTCCAGACAAAAATAGCTTTTCAGCTCTTACCAAAAAAGGAAAAGAAATTCAAATTGAACTAGACAATAAAAGGGATGAGAAGAAAGATAAAACCAAGGCTTTCATTACAATCGACCATCATCTTCTCTCAAGTGCTTCTCTTCTTCCTCCCTCGGGAACCCTAACTGAGAATATACAAAGAAGAGAAGAACAGTTGCTCTTCATTACAATCATATAGCAGGCTGATCTTAATCAGAAAAAAAAGCACAAAGGATCTGAAAGTTGTTCTTCATCACCATCTCATAACAGCCAGATCTCAATCAGCAGAAACACAAAGGATCTGACAATCAAAGCTCTTGCAAAATATCATTATCATAAGCAGGAGTTAATCAAGTGGAGATCTAGTGATAGATACAAGAAGTTGTGTATCATACAGCCTTCATAAGAATTCTGAAAATAGAATTCCTACACCATTTCTCTTCTTCCTTCTCCTTCTAATTCCCTTCTGTAAGAGAGTTTTATTAATCCCTTTTCAAAAGATTTAGTAGTTCAAGATCTCCTTATCAAAAGATCTGGTGGTTCAAGATCTTCTTATCAAAAGATCTGGTGGTTCATGATCTCCTTGTCAAAAGATCAGTGGTTCTAAGAGTCTCCTTACCAAAAGACTCAGGCATAGTGGTGCATCCCTACCATGTGGTAGAAGAGAGGAGTACCGACATGTTGGGGAACCTTTATAAAAAATCTGTGTGTCTTCTGGATTGCTTTTCTGTGTTGTCCCTCGTAGATTAGATTTCATTTACTGTCTTTAATTTCATTACTTAACTGCAGCTATTTTATTCTGGATATATCTTGGTGAAGCATAATACTTAGGCTTAAAAATAAGGTGGATGTATTGACTGTTTGAGTAGAATGTTGCTCGTTAGTGAAGCCATCAACGAAGTTAAGTTCATTTGTTACCGACGTTGATTCCTTTGTGTAGTCATCAACGAACTTGAACTCCTTCACCTTCGGAGATTTGTCAGCAAAAATAGGCGTCTTTGCATTTTTCTTCGTATCTGTTCTCTTCCCTATTTACAATTGGATAGTGAATTTGGCAAGTTTAGTCAAAGCTAACACGTATGTTGGTAAATTCATAAACAAAAACTTACGTGATTTTATGGTTGCTTTCTCTCAATGGTCCTTCATGCGCGCACTAGGAGCACCTTTCGGCCTCTTCACTGTCGGATCCTTAACACAATTGGAATTCATGTAGTTCTCCTCCAAGAACCCCTTCTTCTACATCTCGTCGTAGTCCAGCATATTATTGGTTTTCTTGGACAAATCATTCATGACGCTTATAACATGTTCCTTTGCAATTTTGCAATTTTCAATCCGGTTTGCTAAATCATAGCTAAAACGCCTCAATTGGTTTCTAAATATCATATTTGAATAGTGTTCGGTCATGGTAGGGGCATTGGGTAGATAAATGTCAATCTTCGCATTACGGGTGAATCTTTTAATTATATATTTGGGGTTGATCTGTCTTACATTTCGAATATTGTATATTCTCATGATATGTTGACATAATATACCTTTAGTCTCAAAACCCCTGCAAGAACATTCTGCATCCATGGTTGCATTGTTAAAGCTCATACACCATCTCTTTTCTTCTTCATCCCTTACAACCGTCATGTATACTATGTGTTGGTCATCATATCTCGTTTCATCTACGATACTCACTTCAACAACTCCTTCCATAAAGGATTTCTCAAATAATGAATAAATATTGCGTGTGTACAGCTTCGACAAATATTTTAATAGATAACAATTTATGAACCGCACGCTGACAGCACCATGCTTGCATTTAAAGTCTTCTTCATGCTCGTTTCTACGCCACGATAATACAAGCTTCTCCAAACCAATAAAACACTCAACAAGTGTACTCGTAGTCTTCGAACTCCCATGCAAACGATTATTAGCTGATTCGCTTCTTTGCGTTGACAAAATGCTGAGATCCAAGATATCTTTGTCGAAGGCAGTAGACCACTTCTTCTTGACCGTATATAAATCAACTAACCATTTGTTAACCTGCAAATTTCCTCTTCTCACCATCTCAATCCAACATCTTTCGAACTCATCTTCGCCATCACACTTGCTCATGCACTGATAAAAATAGGACCGAACAATTTTGTCTTGGTTGAAACATGGGACTTTTGAGAGTGCTTTCTTCGAGATGTGCCATTGACAAAGACGGTGGCGACTGGTAGTGAATACCCTTTGAAGAGTTACGGCCATGGCTTGATCTTGGTCAGTGAAAATAGAAAATAGTTGCTTCCCACCAACGAATTTTAGAAAAGTCTCGAACACCCAGCAAAACGATTCTATGGTTTCTTCGGCTATGAAAGCACCTCCAATAAAAATATTCTGCCAATGATTGTTCACAGCAAAGAAAGGCGCACATGCAAGATTGAATAAGGACATCGCCGAAGCAGTCGTAATCTATCTTGATATGCCCATCCATCCAAAAGAAACTAGTCAACATATTTAATTCATCTGTTTGTACCTCATACGAGAACACATTGTCTTACAATTGTTTCTCTTGCAGTATCTTAAGCAAGCTTGAGGCGTCGTCGCTTTCTATTAACGATTTTCTTTCTCGTTGAACAAAGTTGAAGGCATCAAATTTACTAAACCCAATATTTTAAACGCACCAGCTTCTTCAGAAAGAAAATTATATGCATTCACCACTCTAATTCCGGCTCCGGTCATATTCTTCATTAAGTTACCTTGCATTTCAGATATGCTTCGATTAGACTTCAATGAATGCATCTCACTCTCGGTTGCTAGTGGATGATTATGCTCCTCGACAAACTTCGTTACTGCCCAATTCTTGTCATCTTTATCAGTGTGAAACACAATGCAGGCAAGGCATCCAGTGCGCATTTCTAATTTGAGATACTTCTTTGGCGAAGAACTTGCTGTCTTAACACCCGCTTTTGAGCAGGTATATTCTCGCATTATAATAATTCTTGTATGAGTCCAGTATGTCAGATGTTGTTTACGAACACTAAATCATGTTGTGCGGGCATAATTACAATACATTGCCCATGCCTCATCCTCCCAGTGCGCAATGGGGAAAACAACAAGGTCCTTATGGGGCTGCTGTTAAATGATGTAAAACAACTGTAATTAAAGAACATGATCCAGCTGGAATTTCAGTAAATAATATAGTCGTAATATATTATGAAAATACGACTGTAATGAAGTAGAATAATTACAGTTGGATATTAATTTTAATTTTCAATTGAGATTACTTACCTTAACAACATTTTCATCAACTTTCTCAGACAACATCGATAGTAGTTGTTCTATAATCTTCGAGGAGATGGTAGCTACCGAGGGGACAATGTCAGATGGGTAAAACCACGGATAAGTGTAAATAAACACAAGATTCTACCGTAGGCTGGAGAAAGCTGAGAAGAAGATCTAGGAGCTCGAGGAAGCTCGCTCTAGTGCCACGAAGGCTGGGAGAAACTTCAGACCTAGCTCGGTAGGGGATTCCGTTCCGACAAAACTCGTGGACGTAGAAGCTAGGGCATTGCACCTGTGAGGAAGCTGAGACGAACCTACGAAAGTAAAAGATGTGTCTTTGCAGCCTGAACACTGCGCAAGGAGGAAGTTCGGAGTGGTTTCGTTGTCTGAAAGGACAAAGCAAAAAATTAAGAACTGGTTCTCTTTCCGAGAAGAAGGCGAATGCACGGGACCCAGACGTAAACTAGCCTATTTATTCTCGCACGATGACTACGCGCAAGCCCTTACAGAAATTTCTCTCTAAATCTTGAGACACACACGCAACTGTGTACAAAACTCTCATGCACACCGACATGACAATACACCCACCACATACCATCTCCGTAAATAATTTCAGCAGAATATTAATTTTAAATGAAGTTGAGAGGATAACATGTTAAAAATTAACAAAACACAAATTAAACCTACTTTTAGAAATTTATAAAAGATATAGAGCGTAAAATCAAAAAGATAAATGCTTCCCCAAATGGTCTTTTTCCCTTGCATATAGTCTCTCTCTATATATTCATAGACACAAAATTATTACATCAAATACAAAACTCAACAAAAATTCAAAGGAGACACATTTTAAAATTAAATGATAAATTAAATTTACTTAAGAAAAGTTGAAAAAATTATAATAAATAATAAAGATATTCATTTCGACGGAATTATGACTTTAAATCTTCGCCAACTCAAATTTCAGGTCCTATTACGTCCAAGCCTCATTAATTATTGAAAACAAGAGGCGCGCTGGTGGCGATTGTTGCGGATCACCGAAAATTGGGAGCCTCCACAATCGTGATCTGTGGATTTCCCGTGGATTTGTTGCTAGCTCGAATGCTTGGCCAAAAGGATGAGCAACCACAGGGCTATGATGCTTAGTCAGCATTCCGCCTGATCCGTACTGTGAGAAATCAGCACCTAAATAGAGCACATGTAAAAAGAACTCCATGACAAATCTGAAAAGAGCAAAAAATGGCGCTTTAAGAAAATAAAATTAACGAATAAACTATACATGATATTATGGTGTAGAAAACTCTTCAGACTCCACCGAGGAGGAAGACCAATATTGGAGTAAAGATTCAACAGTTAGTCTCCTTGTTGCACTGAGCATTGAGATGAAAAAGCGACAGCCATCTATTTTGTACTCTTCCAGGGGATTTCTATGCCCAAAACTCCTAACGTTCACCTGCAAGGCATTTGCCGTTAAACTTTCCTCAGATGGCCACCTTGAATCCAAAACCATCTGGGATGGGCGCAGCAGCTGCCGCTCCATGCGCGAAACAGCGGGCCGTTTTGGGAGCCCTTTTGGCATTGGCAGCAGGAAACGGCGCCGCACCTTTTTGCGGAAGACGGCCCAAAGGGGGCGAAACATATTTTATGTTAGAAAGAGAGAAGAATTCTTACCGCCGAACTAAGCCTGTTCATGTTTATCAAGTGCTCCCGCCAAAAAGAATCTAGCGATTTCACCATTACTTCTCTCTGAAACTCAGTGTGGTAAGCAACTCCAATTAGTTCAGAGCCAGAACAAGAATACAATTTCAATAAGTTAAATAGATAAATACAAGTAAACGAGGAATCCTATAAAATAAGCAAGAAAAAGAATAATATTTTAAAAAAGGTTAGGAAAATGTTAATAACAAACAACAAATCTGTTTCGATGTCAGTCTATTTCGACCGCGGAGCTTCATGCTGCTTAGGAATGTCTTCGCATTTCCATCTTTTTGTCGGGGATCCGCCAATTGGTTATCCAAGGCAACTCGATGACAGTGATCCAGTGAATTCATGGCACCTCAATTTACTTAGACGGCTGAATAGTCAAGCACAAGATAGATCACAGGTACCGTATTGCTAACAGTTTCCTATTGTTGTGCTAACCTAATCATTATGCAGGGAAACTTCTCTTGTTCTAACAGGGATCTTCTGTTATGGGCATACTCAGAGGGTGGCCGGAGGATGACCGGAGACGAGGATGACAGCGGAGGATACAACGGAGCCGGAACCACGACTGCCTAAGCGGGATTTGCTCGGGTGGAGAGCTACCAAAATCACTTTAGAGTTTTAGGAAATAGACTTCTTTCATTGATTCCTATTATACAAGCCCAAGGGGATTTAAATATATAATACAAGGGTAACTACGTAATTAAAGACCTCACAGTAATAAAACCTAATGAGACCTAAAGACAAACTACGACCTAAAGACAATACGCATATTAACTAAAGATGCGACACAGTAATTGGGCACGCAGCCCATAATATCTCTCCCGGCCTTCAAATCGAGCTTGCCCCCAAGCTCGAATGAGGCTTACATTGTGGGATTGTCCGACTCCTTAACCTCCCGCCAAAACAACTCCTGATAATGCGTTGCTGTCGTGGAGGCCGCATCGAGTGGCAGGTCGTCAATGTGCTCCCCGAGGGCAGAAAAGACAGAGAGGAGCGGCCACAACAGCTGCACAATTGGAGGGGGAAAGGCTGGACCAAGCTCGAGGAGGAATGAGGGTGCCCGACAGTTGCGGACAGTCGAAGGCGACCGTGGCCCTGTCGGAAAAAGAGTGGCGGCGATTAGGAGTGGCGGCGCCGACTTGGAGACTGCCGGCGGAAGAAATGAATCCAGAAGGGACAGCAGAAACCGTGGCGAGGTGGGCAGAGGAGCCGATAAAATAGGTGGCCGAGGAAGAGGCGGCGAGGTAGCCAGGGGCACTAGTAGAGCAGGGGCCTGCAAAAACTGTGGAGAGGTGGCCGGAGGAGTAGGCAATGGCAGAGGGTGCAGTAGCGGCCGTGGAGGAGTCGCCGTGATCTCTCCTGTGGTGAAGTCATCGAGGTGTTGCAACATGGAGGCTTGGAAGGAAGCCAACAGCAATCAGAGAGTCGCCACATCAGCGGTGCTTAGGTCTATGTCCATGATAGATAATTGATGAAAAAATGAATTCAACGAAGAATTAATTAAATCAATCAATTAAAGCATTTGTATGAATTTAAGGAATAGAGGAATGAAAACCGGCAGTTTGTTGGGTTAGAGAAAAGAAAAGGGAAAGTTGAGGGCAGACAACTGATAGAAAGGAAGGCACAAGACTCGAGGGACATGTCTGCTGCTTGGGGGCTCGAAACAGAAGCGTGGCGAGGGCCTTTTCTGCGTGGGGTAAGCTGGAAGAGGACAAAACACGCGTTCTGTGCGTTAAAGAGTGGGGCTGAGTTGGGTAAGGAAAATGACAAGTTGTTTGCACGCATAGCTCGATGATGATACGCCCGCGACTGGACGATAGAGTCGCTGAAGCCTCACGAGCGGACGCTGGGGCTCGATAGCGTGAAGCGGCGTCGGCGCAGACGACGAAGGCTGCTAGTTGGTCGGTGCAACAACAAGCTCGTTCGTCGGGTGACGCTGATGAAGCCAAGGGTTGCGGATGTTGCTGCTCGGGAGGTTGTTGACTAGACGTTGCTGGGCTCGACAGGAACATCATCGATCGATGTCGTGCGGATCGGCAACGTGCTGAAGTGCGATGTCCCGTGCGTAAGCAGTCTGCAACGGAGGTTGTTCTCGTGAGAGGAAAGAAGCGACAGTCAAAGGGAAGGAAGGAGAGCTCTGATACCAAGTTGTTATGAGCCTACTCGGAGGGGTGGCCGGAGGATGACCAGAGACGAGGATGGCAGCGAAGGATACAACGGAGCTGGAACCGCGGAGGATACAATGGAGCCGGAACCGCGGCTGCTAAGCGGGTCCCGCTCGGGTGGAGAGAGCTACCAAGATGTCATTAGGGTTTGAGGAAATAAATTTCTTTCATTGATTCCCAATACACTAGCCCAAAGGGCATTAAATAGATGATACAGGGGTAACTACATAATTAAAGACATCACAATAAAAAAACCTAAAGACACAGACTACGACTTAAAGACAATATGCATTGTAGATAAATACTGAACCTTGTATATACTTCCTCAATTATAAATTACAATGTATGAATACATATATATAAATGAGGGAGAAAGAGAGAGAAGTCCCTTATACACGTAGTGGGACTAAAGTAAAGAGGGAAGAAACAAGAAATTAAATGAGCTCCAATATGGGCTTTACATGGACTTTTCTAACACTCCCCCGCAAGCTGGAGCGTACAAGTCGTAGGCACCCAGATTGGACAAGAACTGATAAAATATGATACTTGGTAGGGCCTTGGTGAGAATATCAGCAACTTGGTCAGTACCCTAAACATGCTTTAATTCTAGCTTCTTCATTTGAACTTTCTTCCGGATGAAGTGACAATCCACTTCAATGTGTTTCGTTCTTTCGTGGAAGACCGGGTTCTTAGCTGTGTATAGCGGCTTGACTGTCACATAGTAAGATAGCTGGTGAGAGAAGTTTTATTCCTAGATCAGCGAGGAGACTTTCAAGCCATGTGAGCTCAGAGACAACTGATGTCATCGAACGGTATTCCGCTTCAGCTGAAGATCGAGAAACCACAACTCGTTTCTTACTACGCCAGGTAACAATGTGACCTCCAAAGTAGGTACAAAATCCACTGGTAGACCGCCGATCATCTAGGGAACCAGCGTAATCTGCATCAGAGTACACAACCAAAGTTGGAATAGAGGATGAGGTTTTGTATACCATCCCTTGACCAGGGGCTGTTTTCAGATATCTTAGGATGCGTTCGACGGCCTAAAGATGAGGCATTCAAGGGGAATACATAAACCGACTGACAACCCCAACAGCAAAAGATATATCTGGTCTCGTGACCGTTAGGTAAATCCATTTTCCAACAAGTCGTCGGTAATATTCTGGATTTGGAAGAGGAAGATCAGCATCAGAGGCATGTGCACACAACTTTTGATTGTCATCCATAGGAGTGTTAATCGGCTTGAATCCAGAGTAGTCACGTCCTGAAGAAGATCGAGACAGTACTTCCGTTGAGAGAGGACAAGTCCATCAGGACATCTCGCGATCTCAAGACCAAGGAAGTATCGAAGATTCCCTAGATCTTTTGTTTGAAAAACGGAGCTAAGGTGTTGTTTGACCGCTTGTATTCTCTTTGAATCATCTCCAGTGATTAGGATGTCATCAACATATACCAACAGAAGAACCGTTCATGTTGTTCGATGTCGAGTGAACAGAGAGAAGTCTGTCGAGCTCCGAGTAAAGCCAACTTCCCGAACAGCCTTACTGAACTTGTCAAACCATGCCCGAGGGGATTGTTTGAGACAATAGATTGACTTCTTAAGGTGACAAACTCGGGACTCCCTCGTGGTCTCAAACTCGGGAGGCTGGTGCATGTAGACTGTTTCTTGTAGGTCACCATTTAGAAAAGCATTCTTGATATCCAGTTGATGTAAGGGTCATTGGCGATGCACAGCCACAAAGAGGACACGAACTGTGTTGAGCTTGGCCACTGGAGAGAATGTTTCCTCATAATCGAGACCTTGTTATTGGGTAAAGCCACGAGCCACCAGTCGAGCTTTCAGACGGTCAATTGTCCCATCAGGAGCATGCTTGATGACAAAGACCCATTTACACCCAACAAGAGTTTGGTCTGGAGGGAGATGGACCAGGTCCCATGTCTGGTTAGCCCAGAGGGCTGCCATATCTTCTTCCATAGCTGCCCGCCAGCCTGGATGTTAGAGAGCCTCCTGCACAAAGTTAGGAATAGAAACAAAGGATAATGAAGTAGCAAAGCTTTGAAGCTGTGGGGATAGGCGATGTAAGGATACATAGTTCGCCAGTGGATGAGCGGTGGAGGCCGGTGCCGGATCAACGAGGCACAGAGTGTTAGAGGTCGAAGCCGGCTGCATTGGGGCAACAGAGCGAGGAGGGTGACGGGTGCAGACACTGATAAGAGGTGGCTTGTGGAGAGCTAGAGCCGGGACAGGAAGGTGTAGTGGTAGAGGAGTGGTAACGGGAATGACATGTCATGTGAAGGATTGTGGTAGAAGAGATGGGGTTGGGTTGGAGAAGAAAGGTTGATCCTCCCGAAAAGTAACATCCGCAGAAACGGTCACTTTGCGGGTAGCAGGAGAGTAGCAGACGTAGCCTTTCTGAGTACGGGAATAGCCGACGAACATGTTTTTGGCTGTCCGAGGATCCAACTTGACCGAGGACGGACCAAGTAGGTGAACGTAGCATGTACAACCAAATATGTGGGGTGTGAGAGAGAATGCAAGAGTGGAGGGAAAAAGGAGGCTGAATGGAGTAGCATTTTGGAGGATGGAGGAAGGGAGACGGTTAATGAGATAACATGTCGTGGACAGCGCAAAGTTCCAATAGGCTTTGGGTACCTGCATGTGAATCATGAGGGAGCGAGCAACATAGAGCGGATGTCTATTTTTACGTTCAGCAATGCCATTTTGTTAGGGGGTATAAGCACACAACGTTTGGTGAATGATCCCAAATTCAGAGCAGAGATTAGCAAATTCATGGCTAGTGTAGTCGCGAGCATTATATGTCCGGAGAGTTTTTATATTTTCGGAAAACTGCGTGCGAATCTCAAGAACGAAAGCCCGAAATACACGGGGAAGCTCGGAGCGATCACGAAGTAATTACAACCATGTTGTGCGAGAATAATCATCAATAAATGTGATAAAATAGCGATAACCAGAGATACTAGTAATTTTGTACGGGCCAAAAACATCAGAATGCACTAAAAAAAAGGAGCAGAGCTCCGAGTACAATGAGAAGGAAAAGAGGAACGATGTTGTTTTCCCAAAATACATGATTCACACTTAAAAGCAGGAAGAGAGATATCTGGAAGAGCCTTTTCAAGGACTGGAAGAGGGGCATGTCCAAGACGCCGATGCCTCTCAACGGAGGAGACTAAGGAGAGGATGGTAGGAGAAACATCAACAAGGTAGAGCTCGTTTTGCAGTCGTCCCTTACTGAGCAATCCAATCGGCAGTAAGGCGACTAACAGAAAGTAAATTAAACGGGGAGCCCGAAACATGAAGAGCCGAGCGGAGGGAGATAGAAGAATTAAGAGTGATATCAGCAGAGCCGGAGACAGCGACGGTGTCGCCATTGGCCACTGTGATACAATTAGGGTGAGGCGAATCCAAGTATTGATGTGGTCTCAGCGAGGTGATATGGTGGGTAGCACCTGAATCCACTATCCAGCGCTGAGTAATGGAGACAAGCGATACCTTCATTAGAGATGGAGGCAATGGAGGCAGGCGGGTGGCGGAGCATCCCGCGAAGTTGCTGGAGCTGGAGGCGAACCGCTTCAAGATCAGCACGAGTCGCAGAGGGATTGTCAGCAGCAATAGAAGCAGTCGGGTGAGGAGGAAGACCATGTTTGCGGTAACAGGTCGCCTCAAGATGTCTATCCTTACCGCAGAACGAACACTTAGGACGTGGCCGGCCACAGCGACCCCGTCCCAGAGAGCCTGAACATCCTCCACGGGCAGCGGGAGGGAAAAGTAGTAATGGCGCAGAGGAATGCTGGAGAAGGAACAGTGAGGGAGGTCCAGTAGTATCAGGAGGCGGTGAAACTTTGAGCAGCATGGAGCATACATCGGATAATGACGGGGTAGTAGCAGACGAAAGGATCTGAGCCCGAATACTCTGAAGGTGAAGCGGGACACGAGCCATCATCATGGCAATACAAACAACCTCTTTTTAAGCACGATGGGCAGCTAGATCTGTAGTAGAGGGCTGATGTTGGATCCAGGCTTCAACAAGAGTTTTAGCCCGAGCAACAAATGAGGTTAAGTCGGCAGCACCGCCAGTGTAAGAGTTTGAAGCTCGGTAATGATATCATACAAGTGCTGGAGGCTGTCCTTGTCGGAGTACAAGGAGTGGAGCTCCTCCCACATTGCCTTGTCCATCTCGTGATAAATGACCATGCGGTAAGGTTCGTCATCAAGGGAGTTGAGAAGCCACGTCTGAACACGGCCATCGTTACGCAGTCAGTCATCAGTAGGAGCAGAAGGAGGCTCCTTAGTGAGATGAAACAGAAGTCCCTTGGACTGAAGAACCCGTTTGACAGAGTGCACACATTCAACGAAGTTTTTCTTCCCAATCAGGAAGATGGTGGTGATTCTCAGCTCGTCGCGCAGTTCGGGAGTGGGGAGCAAGCGGGCTGCAGGAGAGGAGGTGGTCTGCTCGTTGGGATGCTCTGAACGATCAACTGAGTAACCCATTGGGTTACAGCGGTTAGAGCAGAGAGGACTAAGCGGAGACCACACGACCTTAGGGAGCGGCAAGACTGCTGGGAGCGCGACCGTAGGGAACAGTCAAAAAACAGGGAGACCGCTATGAGTGGCAGACCGCTGTGTGGTTGAAGCTGCTGGAGAGGAGGCCGCTGGAGAGGAAGCCGCTGAAGAGGTCGCTGGATAAGAGGCCGCTGGCCAGGAGGGGTGGGGCCCACTTGTCAGAAGGGAGACGGCTATAAGAGAGCCGAGGAAATCGAGGAGAAGTGGAATCCACGAGTGAGAGAAACTGGAAGCGGTCAGGAAATGAGAGACCGCAGGGGAGTTGCGGTTAGAGGGAGACCGCAGGGGAGGAGACCGCTGCGACTATAGGGGAGACAGCAGGGGGAGATCGCGCGTGAAGGAGAGGGGAGACCGCGCGTGAAGGAGAGAGGAGTCGCGCGTGAAGGAGGCCGCTGCGACTTAGAGAGGCCGCTGCGACTTAGAGAGGCCGATGCGACTTAGAGGAAGACCGCGCGTGAAGGAGAGGGGAGACCGCAGGTCCGGACCGCTTGCTTTGATACCATGTAGATAAATACTGAACCTTGTATATACGTCCTCAATTATAAATTACAATGTATGAATACATATATATAGGAGGGAGAAAGAGAGAGGAGTCTCTTATACACGGTGTGGGACTAAAGTAAAGAGTGAAGAAACAAGAAATTAAATGGGCTCCAATATGGGCCTTTACATGGACTTTTCTAACACGCGTAATAACTAAAGATGCAACACAACAATTGGACACACAACCCATAACATCTTCCCACTGAGGTCCAAGTTCTTGCAGAGGGCGATCATAATCAACGCCAGTATGCACTAATCTTACTTGTGACTTGTCCTCGATACAAAAAAAAATCGTCATCATCAATACCCTACTTGATATCGGATTATATTAGATGGTAATAAATTCTAATTATGCTTTTTAGATTTAGTTCATTAATTTTTCACTTTTATTTTGAAAATAAGGATTTTAGGGTAAGGTTTGCCTACATTTCACCCTTATGGTGGGACCCTTCCCCGAACCCTCGCTGCGCGGGGATGCTTTGTGCACCGGAGTGCCCTTTTTTTATTTGAAAATAATAGTTATAACTACTTTGAGATAATCAGGTCATGTTACTGCCACAGATAGCCAGTATTTTTGATGTTGGTTGTGTAATCCTTCGCTCTTTCCTCCAAGCAAGCTCAGTCCTTTTAAGTTATAAACAGTAACCTCTACATGATTAGTGGTAGGTGGTAATGCATTCAAATGCAGTCTGCCATCCCGTTAAGAGAATTTATCATGATTTATGGAAAGTATTTGAAAAATAAGAACACTATTGTTCATATTGAACAATAACATAGAAACACCATATTAATCAGATTTGATTATATTTTACCGTTTAATCTCACCCGAGGAAGAAATGGATTGTTCGTAGTATCTTTCACCAAAAGTTCATCATCATCAACAACAATAGCCTTATAAACAATGGGATCGGCTTTATGGATCATCAATTTCCATTTGATCTTGTTATAGGGCTGCTAATGTTAAACTTAAACAATGCAAATAATTTGAACAACTTTCATCTATGTTATCATGGGCCCATCTACTTTTCCTATCTATCATTCAAAAATAAATCTATCTACTTGTCTAATTTATATATTTTCTCACTTCCTTCTACATGCCCAAATCACCTAATTCTATTCAATATTATCTTTTCGATAGGTGTCACTCCAATTATTTCTCTGGTATAATCATTCATTAATATATCTTTCTTAATTTTGGTACACATCCAACTTAGCCTTCTCATTTCCACTGCTCAACTTAGATAATGACTTTTTTTTTACCGCAAGACACTCAAATATGGAAATTGTGATACTTTAACAAAACCCATATTTGTGTTCAAAAGTGGGATTTCACTCAAACTATTGAAATGGGAATCATGCTACTTTTCGAGGATGTGACGAATGTGAGAGAAATGCTTTCTAGGAATGGTATGTTCCCTTCGGGTCCATTCGTTTGGACGGAATTGGGCGAATGGAATTGGATCAATTCCAATTCTGCAGGAATTGGAATTGAAGTCAATTCTAAATCTGATGTTCGTCTGAATGCAAGAATTCTGGCAGTGGAATTGGAATTAACAATTCCGCTGTTCAGTTGAATGTTAGAATTAATTTATAGAAGTTGAAATTCAAATTATAAAAAAATTAACAAAATTGTAGAAACATACTAAACTATCAAAATGTCTAAAAAGATTAAATAAGTTCGCATAACACAGGAAAATAACAATTCTAAAGTCAACATACAAAAAATAAGTTCGAACTTAATATTAATAAAACAAAAAACTAATATCGTCATAATGTCTCTCACGCATCATTTGTCAATCATCAAGATGCAAGCGGAGCCAGGTCGTCCTGATGGATACCGGTAGAGCCATGAACACGTCGTTATTTGCTTCATGAACGTTCAACGTATCGATAGCCTTGATGATCTCAAGCTCAGTCAAATCAGTAATATCTGCAAGAGCCGCATATATCCTATCGGCTATCGATAACTGTGGCGTCTGAACATGCACGTTGGTCTCCTGCTCCACGTTCCTTGCAATTGATGTAATCGCATCCACAATAATATCAACCGCAACCTTCTTCTTCTTCCTCTTTGGTCGTAGCTCGAACTCTTCAGCAACGGTTTCATCCGCAGGTGCTTCTATGTTAGCTTCATTCATAACCTCTGTTTCAGTCGCAGCTTGGGCTCCAGTAGCTCTATCAACCCCGCACAAGATGCCTAAGTTGCCCCAATTGACGATCACCTTACCCATGTAATGCTTTACAGCTGGATGTGCCTACAAGTTAAGTAAAGATTAGAAAAATAATTTATAACTTTTGGTATTTTTAGGTCATTTTGAGTATGAACTTCCTATTTTGAAAAGGCATTCTTCCTAGCTGTTCTTTTACTTTCTAGGGATAAAAAGGAGAGTTCTCCAAGGATTCCAGAGGAGCAGGTCCGTTCAAAACGCCCGCCAGGCCTGGGCCAGGCCTGCTGGGCCCAAGCTTTTCCTTGCCTAGGCTCGGCCCGGGCATGGCTTTAGCTAGGGCCGGGCCCAGGTCCCCCCTCCAAAGGGAGGCCTGTATAGGCCTTGTAGGCGGGTCCTAGGCCCAACCCGACCTATTTAAAAAAAAATTTATTAATTTTAAATAATTAGGAAAAAAATACCAGTATTTAAATTTTTTTTAATTATTATCGCTAAAATATAAATTTACAAATTACACCCATTATTAAAAAATAAAGAGCAAAATATAAAACAACAACACTCAAACCTTTATCCCACCATATTTGGGTTGGCTATATTGATCATTTGTCTCCATTACGTCGTATCTTTAGTCATAATCTCACTAATGTCCAAGTACAAAATATTAGTAATAAAACTTCGTACAAAATAAAATTTTATAACTTTAAAAAATTAAAATTTCACTTAAAAAAGACACTAATAATAAACTTTAAAATATAATTTTCATCAGCCAGATTCAAGGCGCTTAACTCATCAACTTCTGACAAGCTATCTTCAATGGCTGAAATATGTTGCGTCCTCTTCATAGTATCCAAATGATCCTTATAGCATATGCAGATTTCCAGTGACTCTTCATTCAGCCGATTCCTTCGCTCGTTCAAAATCCTGCCACTTAAAGAAAACACAGACTCCGAAGCTACCATACTAGCTTGGATTATTAGTAAATCACGGGTCATGAAAGCCATAATAGAATACATATTCACTTTAGTTTTCCTTTATTGCGAGTATGAGAGAGTGTGAGAGAGGATGAGTAAAGACCTCTCATCCTCTCTACACTCATTTTTATAGAAATATAAATCATTAAATTAACATAATTTTATTATATCATAATTATTATTTAATTAATTAAATTATGTGTGAGAGAGAGAGAGAGGTGAGAAAAGGAGAGATTAAATTAGTTAATTAATTAATTATGAGAGAGAGAGGTGAGAGAATGAGTTTTGTTATTTTTTAAGCTTTTTTAAATAATAAATGGTCATTTATTGATTTGATGTCTGCCAGCCTGCCAGGTATCAAATCGCGAGGCCCAGCGATTCTGAGTCGTTGACATCAACGGCACTTTGAGCCGTTGATGTCAACGACTCAAAGAGTCGTTGGTAGCTTTTGTCGGGCCTGGCCTAATGCCCAGGCCGGGCACTAGGCCAGGCATCTCCCTAAAATGGGGGGCCTTGTTAGGCCCCCTAGGCCTAGCCCGAGCCTAGCCAGGCTTTTGCCAGTCTGGGCCCGGGCGGGCCTGGAGGGCCCGGTTATTAAACACGCCTACAGAGGAGCAAGAAGGACAAGGAAGAAGGCGTGGAGGCGAGAGCACTTGGAGAGAAAACGGGTAATATTGTGAGGTTGGTGACAGTTTCTCCTCGTCCCTGGACGGTAACCAAGGATTGTAGAGAAGCCGGATTGATGACCCTTGTTTTTTCCCTTCATACCCGAGAAATAGTCTATCTTCTCCCTCAGTATTTTCTTCCCCTTCAACCAAGACTTTGGAAATCCAAGGGTTCTCTATACTTGCATGGTTGTAAGCTTTTCTTTAATTTCTTGTATTGCAATCATAGAATTGGGTAAACTTGTTCTACTCTCTGATGGGGTTGCTGCGAAGAGACGACCGGAAGAGAACATTGCAGTGGACTTTGAAATCTTCTCATGACAAGTGAGGTTTCTCCCGCTGCAGTTGGGAGAACCATAATTGGGCCGAGCCCATAAGGTGAAAGGAAGCCACATTGATCCACTCCTCCAACGGGATGCACTGATTGGAAAAAAGTTACTCGCAGAGCATAAGCCAAGTAAGGGGTCCCCGCGTCCGTCGAAGAGGGGAAAGTCCATCTTCACGTAGCGGGGAACACCGCTGCCTTCAGAACGGGGAGGAGTGAAGTTGGGGTGGAGTGGGGGGGGGGGGATTCATTACAGGAGCTATAAGTGGTCCACAGTGGCGGTGGGGCGGCATTAAGGCAGTTGTTAATTGCTTCAAAGATGGAGGTGTTGTGCGTCGCCGTCATTTTCTGGAAGGACTCGAGGAACTGCGATAGGGTCGGGCCACCCTCTTCCATGACTGGGTGGACGTAGAAAAATCCGGACCCAGGGAGGTGTTGGCGATCGCGTCCCTGGCGCTGGGAGCGAAGCCACGGAAGCGGGATCCACCCGACTATGCGGGGAGTGACCGGAGAAGCTGCGAGTCGTCGGCAACGGGTAGTTCAGATACCAAGTTGATAGGGATCCCCGTTTGAGATCTCGTATGCGGTCGAGATACATAGAAGTCCTGGAGGAGGTTGGAGTTTCCCTTCTTAGACCCGCATGAACCTATCTTGGCGAAGGAAGGAGGCCATCGCAGAAGGGGGAGTCGGCGGTGAGCGGCAGAGGCGTAAGAAGTGTCAATCGGGCGACGGGCGGCTTTAGGTCAGCGGAATAGAATAGAGGAAAAAGAGAGAGAAAAGAAGAGAGAGATGAGAAATTAGAATAAGCTTTTTCATAATCAAAACTTTCCACATCCTCCACCATATACCCGGTGGGTAAAAATACATAATTTATCTAAAATTCCCCCGTACTAGGCTCAGCATAAAAATGAGGTCCAACATAAATCCCGCTCGACAAATTACATGCACAACACGAAAAGAAAGGATATCAAGCTTGTCCTCGTGCATGACGTTGATACGCGACGTCCCAACGTGGATCTGCAACATCTCCGCCCTTGTGGACATCAAGCTTGTCCTGCAGCTGCGGAGGAAGTTAGACCAAGGGTTGGTGGCGCTCCAACGAACGGCTTCAATCGTGAAATGTGGACGACGTTGTGAAGCCGTGCTTCCGGTGGGAGCTGAATGCAGAATGACACGCCGCCTATACATTGCAAAATATCATACGGCCCATAGAATTTGGGTCCCAACTTGTGGGAAGGACTCCTGGAGTTGGAAGTCTGCCGATAGGGTCGGCATTTCAACCATACCCTATCCCTGGGTGCGAAGAAGAGCTTGTGGTGGGCCCGGTTATAGGTGGTCTCCATGTGGGCCTGAGCCTAAAGAACACGCTCGCTCGCGAGACTGAGAATCTGGTCGCGGGTCTGTAGCTCCTTGTCCACGGCTGTCGAGATCGCCAATCCAGTATCTTAGGTGAGTAAGAGAGGGGGGTCCCGATCGTAGATGAGACGAAAAGGAGTGGTCTGGAGGACGTATTGTAGCAGTACTCCACCCATGGTAGCCAACGTGCCCAATCCTTAAGGCGATATCTAGTGAAGCAATGGAGGTATATCTCGACGGTCCGATTGACCACCTCGGTTTGTCCATCCGACTAGGGGTGATATGCCGAGGAAAAGGCGAGCTTGGTGCCGCACAACGTAAACAACTCCTGCCAGAACTGCGAGGTGAAGACCTTGTCCCGATCGGATACAACACTCTCGGGAACTCCATGTAGGCAGAAAACTGATCGAAGAAGATACGAGCGACCCCATCCGCTGTGAGGGGGAGGCTCATGGCGATGAAGTGAGCCCCTTTGGAGAACTTATCTACCACCACAAATTGGATAGAACGTCCACGTGAGGTGGGTAAACCCTCTATGAAGTCCACGAAAATATCCACCCATATCTGTGTTGGCACTAGGCTAAAGAAGCCCGGCTGGAAGGAGGTGATCTGTCTAGTTCCATTGACATACTGCACATGCGACAATGAAATCATGCACACTACGTTTGAGGCCGTCCCAAAAAATTACCCCCGAATGCGTTGAAGGGTCTTGTCGATCCCTTCATGAGTAGTGCCATGAGCACCGACAAGAATGACCGAAATCCGGGCCGAAGTCGCTGGTAGGTAGAGCCTATCCTTGTACACCATGAGATCATCTTTAATAGTCCAAGAACAGGTGAGCCTTCCCCTCCTATATGCGGTGGACGAGCTCGAGGAGCGATGGGGAATCCTGCACCTCATGTCTGAGGCTAGTAAGGATAGTCGACTTGGGCCGGGAGAGAGCGAAGAGAGTCCCCCCTATGCGTTGCGGTGCGAGAGAGCATCTGTGGCGCGGTTTAAGACATCCGCCTTGTACTCGACCCAAAAATCATATCCCAATAGCTTGCTGACCCATCGTTGTTGTGGTGTCGTACTAAGGCGCTGATCTAGGAGGTACTTCAGGCTAAAGTGATCGGTGCGAATCAAGAATGTCCAACCCCATAAGTACGAGCGCTAGTGCTGGACAGCCTTAGCCAAACCAATCAACTCTTGCACGTAAGCGGGAAGTATTTAGTGATGAATGGCTATCTTCCGACTAATTAGGCAATAGGGTGACCCCCCCCCCCCCCCCCCCCCGCGCTGAAGGACGGCTCCACACCCATGGCCCGAGGTATCACACTTCACCTATAACGTCTGAGAAATCCAGCAAATGAAGCACCGGTGTGGTCACCAATGCCTGCTGAATGGCATGAAAGGCGGCCGTGGCGGTGTCATCCAAAGAGAATGTGTGCCGCTTCAATAAGGAGAGCAAGGGCGCCACAACCACGTTGTACCAGGAATGAAGCGTCTGTAATAACCCATGAGACCCAGAAAGCCGCGGAGGGTTTGTTGAACTGGCAAGTCGGTCAACCCTTAGAGTTTCGTGGGGTCGGAGGAGACTCCGGTGTTGTCGATGATATATCCCAAGTAGGCGGTCCTGATGATCGCAAAAGAGCACTTGGCCCGCTTTAAGGACAACTTATAGCCGTGAATGAGCTGAAAGACGGTGCATGATTGGGCCAGGTGGGTTGCCCAAGTCATGCTGTTGTTATGGGTAAGGCTTCACCCGTACCGGTGAGCAATACCAGCTGCTCAAATACCGCACCACGCGAAGCAGTCCACGACAATGATCCATAGTGGCCCCCAATCCAAAGCCCCTAACGGGGCCGCGGCCCCCACACCCCAACCCGTCTCCTCAACCAGTTTAATTGAGGCGGGTTGTTGAAGGCTCCTTATCAAGGAGGTCTGGGGATCGAATCCCAGCCTCAACAACCCGCCTCAATTAAACTGGTTGAGGAGACGGGTTGGGGTGTGGGGGCCGCGGCCCTGTTAGGGGCTCCAGATTGGGGGCCACTATGGATCATTGTCGTGGACTGCTTCGCGTGGTGCGGTATTTGAGCAGCTGGTATTGCCCACCGGTACGGGTGAAGCCTTACCCCTAACAGCTGTAGACAAAGATGTCATCAAAAAACACAAGGACAGAACGATGAAGGAGGTCCTGGAATACCTCGTTCATGAGGGCTTGGAAGGCGGACAACGCGTTGGTGAGCCCGAAGGGCATCACAAGGAACTCAAAGTAGTTGTGGTGGGCGCGGAAAGCTATCTTTTCCACGTCGGTTGGGGCCATGCGTACCTGGTGGTACCCCGAGCACAAGTCGAGCTTGGAGAAGTAGAAGGCACCATGCAAGTTATCGAGTAATTCCTCCACAACTGGTACGGGCAATTTGTCCTTTCATCGTCTGCGCGTTCAACGCACGGTAGTTCACACAAATCTCCACATGTCATCGTTCTAATGCACCAAGAGCATCGGGGATGAGAAGGGGGTGATACTGTGACAAATAGGGCCCTGCTGGAGCATGTTGGTGCACTGTCTTTCAATCTCATCCTTTTGCAGGAACAGGTAGTGGTAGTGGAGGACCACTACAGGGGTCGTGTTTGACAAGAGGCAGATGCGGTAATCATGTCGTCGAGAGGGAGGGAGGCCCGCTGGTGCAGCCATGGTGTTTCTGAACTCCTGCAAGAAAGAGTCGAGGTCGGTATGCCCCATGTCGTCTGTTTGTGCGAAGAATGATCGCCGCGAGGTGGCGGCGGAGCAACCCCACCACTCCGTCTGGTGGGAGCCATGCCCCTAAGTCATCGTGAGGCAGTCAAAATCCCAAAGCAGAGGGCCCAAGGTGCGCAACCATCGAACCTCCAAAACAGCCTGAAAGCCCCAAAGGGAGATCACCAAGAACTCCACATGTGAATGGCGTTCCCCCGCAATAATCGGAATAGCTCGACAAACACCCGAGCAGGCCATCGCACCGATGTTGGCCACAACGACGCTGAGGTGGCTCCGTGGAGTTACAAAGATTGGAGACACCTGGCGGTGTGCTCGCTTACGAAACTATGACTGTTTCTTGAATCCATAAGGGCTACCAACGTCTGGCCGACCACCAGAATCCGCATTTGAATTGTCTCCCTCGCATGAGGTCACGCAAGAGCATGTAGAGAGAGTCGGTTCCCCGGATCATCATCCTCCTCCTCGTAGGAGGGATCGTCCACCTCAAGCCAGAAGAGGCGTTTGCACCGGTGGTCGTGAGTGAAAGTGTCGTCGCAGTTGTATAGGCCCTGTTGGAGTACTGTTGAACTGGCCCCGGGAGATAGTAAAACCTCGGGAAGGACCTTTGCCGCTACAATGTCGTACGTGTGGCCGATCCATCAAGATACGTCGCTCACAAACACGCGCGAGGCTCATGACGGTAGTGAGGTCGGTCGGATTCTAGAACTCCACATCCAAACGGAGCCACTCATGGAGGCCCGCCGTAAAGATGAGAACCTGGTGTGCCAGTGGAATGGAAGGTGTTAGGTGTCCGGGCAAGCAGCAACTGGAACTGCTCCATGTAATCGATAATGGAGCCAGTCTGACGGTGTGAAATGAGGTCGTCGATGGGGTTGCTGCGACGTGGCGGCCCGAATCGAAGATTGCAGTGGAATTTGAAATATTCCCATGACAAGTGAGGTTTCTCCCGCTGCAGTTGGGAGAACACCAATTGGGTCGAGCCATAAGGTGAAAGGAGACCACATTGATCCACACCTCCCACGAGGTGCGCAGATTGGAAAACAATTGCGCACAGCGCGTAAGCCAAGTAAGGGGTCCTCACGACCGTCGAAGAGGGTAGAGTCCATCTTCACGTAACGGGGAATGTAGCTAACTTCAGAACGGCGCGGAGTGAACTCGAGGTGTGTGTGTGTGGGGGGGGGGGGGGGGGGGGGGAGCCTTCGTGAAAGGAGCAAGAACCCGTCCGCGGTGGGGCGGCGTCAAGGCGGTTGCTGATTGCTTCAAGGATGGCGGTGGTATGCGTCGCCATTATTTTCCAAAAGGACTCGAGGAATTGCGACATGGTCAGTACACCCTCGTCTATAAGAGGCGTTGTTGAAAGGAGAGTGGGTAGGCAGAAGCCATGCGGCGCAACGGGCAGGCGGAGACGGCTGGGCGGACACAGAAAAATCTAGACCCAGGGAGGTGTTGGCGATCGGGTCCATGGCGCTGGGAGCGAAGGCCACGGAAGCGGGATCCAGCCGACTGCACGGGGAGTGTTGTGGAATGACGAACCCTGGTGCGCGATGGTCTGGAAACGCAGGAGGCGACCGGGGCATCTACGATTCGTCGGCAGCGGGTAGGTCTGATACCTAGTTGAGAAGGATCTCTGTTTGCGATCTCATACGCGATCGAGATACGCAGAAGTCATGAAGGAGTTTGGAGTTCCCCTTTTTAGACCCACGCGAACCTATCTCGACGAAGGAAGGAGGCCGTCGGAGAAGGGGGAGTCGGCAGTGAGCGACAGAGTTGCATGTAGCGCTGATCGGGCAACGGGCGGCTTTAGGTCAACGGGAGTAGAATAGAGGAAAGAGAGAGAGAGAGAGAAGAGAGATAGGAGAATTAGAATAAAGGAAAGAGAGAGAGAAGAGAGATAGGAGAGCATTTTTCCTCCTGGACGAGCATTTTTCGCATGAGCGCGCTTTTTTGGCCCGTGCGCGCTTTTTACGCCTCAGGGCGCATTTTCGCTCGGATGCACATTTTCTGCAGGGCCCGAATTTTCTGCCCGGGCGAGAATTTTTCCTCTCAGGCAAGCATTTTTCATCTAGGCGTGTTTTTTTTGGCCCGGGCGCACTTTTTCCCTCTGTGCGCGATTTTTTTCCCGAGCGCGCATTCTTCTCCTGGGTGCGCTTTTTTCGCCCGTGCGCCCTTTTTCTGGCGTGGCGTCCTTTTTCTGCTTAGGCGCCTTTTTTCGCTCGGCGCCCTTTTTTGCCAGGGTGCCCTTTTTTCGCTCGGGCGCGCGTTTCGCCATGGGGCACATTTTTTTCCTGGGCCCGCGCTTCCACCCTACGTGCTCTTTCGCTTGGGCCTGCGTTTTTTGCCCAGGCAAGGGTGTTCGTCCGAGCGCGCGTTTTCCGCCGACGCGTGTTTTTGCTCAGGCGTTTGTTTTTCATCTTTATTTGTGTTTTCCACTCGGGCGCGTTTTTAGCCCGGGGACACATTTTTCGCCCGGGCACGTGTTTTCCCCCTAGTCATGCCTTTCCAGTCACATTGACACATTGTTTTATTTTTGTTTGTGTTCTTATGATTTTCTTCTATTTCAATTCTTGAATGCAAATGTCTTCAATCCGAACAAACAAAAGTGATAAATATCAATTCTTTTGATAAAAAATCATCATGCGACGAACAATAAAATTAGAATTAAACTCAATGATAATTCCTACATGTATTGACATTGGATTAAAAGCCAATTTTTGAATTCCAATGTCGTCCAAACGAACGGACCCTTGGTGATGAGTTTGGTTTGTTTGGAGATATGCAAATAGTTAAGTTTGGAGTTATTTGATGATTACTTATTATATAATTATTTTTGACACTCTTTTAGCTCTAATTTATCCATGTTTTACCCCTAACCCTTTGATTATCAAGGATATTTCTTGTTATTTGCATAAATCTGCTACAAGGGACTATTATGAGCTATAAGAGTGAATTCTATTGCACTCGGGAGTGTTTTGGACTTTGATGTTCACGATCATGCACCCCAGGTTTCCATTTACCCCCCCCCCCCCTTTTCTTTTATGCCCAAGTTATTTTTTAAAACAAGCACGATCGTGCACCGTTTGCGCACGGTTTGCCAGTCGGACCTATCGACTAGCCATACGCACGATTGTGCGCCCCTTGCACACGGCCGCGCACGAACAAATCTAATTTTGAATAAGAAATCTAAGTTCTACCTCCTGCCGGTGCACTCCTTCATGCACGACCATGCGCTTGCGCACGAGCAAGTGCATTTGTCCAGTTCTTGATGGCAGGGTGATGTGTGGATAATGGCACACGATCGTGCTCCTCAGGGCGCATGATCGTGCGATGTATCCTGACACCCCGTCGTCCTGCCTTTTTAGCAGGACAGATTGTCACACCAATTTTTCATAGACCGCGCACGACCGTGTACGACCAAATTTTGTTGCGTATATATATTTATACTATATTAAAAGGGAAAACACCCATTTGGTGAAACATTCAGTATTTCGTTTTTACCCCTCATAATTTCATAAGCCCGCTTACAAATTTCAAAATTCACGTCGATAAACTGGGCATTGCCAGCTTCTCCATGCTAGGGCTCCATAGGTATCGCACGCGCATTTCTTCCTCCCGATACTTTGTTCTTCTTTGATCTACGAGCAACACAATAGATCTGTGGAGTCATCACCTCCTCCTCGGCCTCCATCGCAAGAGAACCCTCCTGCTGCAGAAAACTCGAACTCACCTATGTACACCACCAATCTTCTTCCTACATCCCACCTCGATTCATGATCGTTCTCTGGTCTAGAGTTCAACGAAGGGTAAAATTCAGTCTTCCTCAACCACTGCGTACATTTATTTTTCTTCCATTTTGCCCCCGTCGATCACTGCGTCAGCGTACTATTTGCCTCTTCTCTGCGTCGAATCGAGGAGCTAGGGCATCGTCCAAGTGAGCTCTTCCTCTTCTCTATGTACACGAGTTCACTTCCTTCTTCATCCAGTTTTTTCTGCGTACAATTATTTTGCTTCCAATCTCTGCATTCGCGTACTCACTGCCTCTTCTCGACATCCAATCCAGGAGTTAGGGCATCTTCCAGGTGAGCTCCTCTTCTCTAAGTCCACAGATTCACTTCCTCCTGCTTACGTCGAAGATTAGGGTGAATTTCTCCTGCTTCATTAAAAGAATAGGGTCGTCCCTGTCTGCTTTGTTAATTAGATACACAAATTTTTTTAAATCACACTTAAATAGATCTAGTTAAAGTGTTTGCTCATAGCCCAAGTGATATATCGTTTGTATCAGGGAATTCGTTTATTCATTTTCAGCTATTCTGCTCTAGCAGAGCATAAAACCACGAATTCCTTCGTTCTTGGCAATACTTCTCCAGCAAACCATCACTCTAGGTGCCAAAAATGAGTATTATTTCTACACCAAAATCTTTGCTGGATTATGAATCATAGTTGTAATGATGAAAATGAAGTTAGATAAGCTGTACATTGCAAGTTGAAATTAATATATGTATCATCAATGCACATGTATATACTATCCAAATGCTCATAAAACATTTTAGATGTGTAACCAAATGAATAAAGGAGGTCGTCTATGAATGTCTTCTGATTTATGCCTCAAAAATACAATTACCAACCAGGCTTACGATGCATTCATGTAATGAAATGGCCTTATATATACTATTCAATAGCCAAAACTTTGTGAGAATATAATTATAGATGGCACCCTAATTTTTATGATCGCCTCTATTTTAGGGATGGCGTATTAGGAGTTCATTCGGAAAGAAAATTGCTGCATTGCCTCCATAGACAACCTCCTACAACTCCACCCTAAAAGATAAATTATTTGAAGATTCGCATTTTCATTAGATTTGGATCATTTGTTGTTGGTTGCTGGAGCTCTGTGCTACATTGTTTTACCATGTGACGGTGGATTCAATTATGGAATTTGTGAAGCAGGTTAAAGAGTGTGTGTGTGGGATGGTGGTGGTGGTGTGTGTCTGTGTGTGTGTGTGTGTGTGGGGGGGGGGGGGGGGGGGGGGGGTGATTATGCTATCTACCATAAATTTCTTCCGGGCTTGGCATGTCTACAAACTTACCATTTTCTTCCCAAAGTGCGATATTTCTTCAATTTCACCTTATTGGTAGTCATCAAGGTTAGTACTGTTACACAATCTCATCAAATTTTTTCTTCATTATTTGTATTCATATTTATAATTTATTGCACAGCCATATTTCATTTTTTAGTTAATTTGTATTTCTATTTTTATATTTCAGCATTTTTATTGGGGAAATATTTTAGTTCACTTTGTGTTTATTGCATTTCTGGTTTAGGGATATCATTGTTGTTTTTTCATTAATCGTGACCATTTCATCGATGGTAAGAATCTAGACCTTCTCTTGGCACAATCCTACATACATTTACAAATATATTTGATCGTAGATACTATAAACTTCTATCACGAGTCGTTCACACCCCATCACGACCGCATTTAGGGATAAGGGTGAATCCCCTTCACGGTCGAAGTTAGTATAGGGGCGAAGCCCCGTGCCGTTTCATGGCCATAGTTAGGGTAGGTACTGTCAAGTCCGGAGTACTGTCACGGCCGGGGTCCTATCGCGGCTGGGATACAGGCGGAGTCCCCCTGTCAAATGTTGTCGCCCGCCGAATATTGCGCCCCGCCGAATGTTGCCGCCCGCCGAATGTTACCGCCCACCGAATGTTTTCACCCATAGGGGCGGAGCCGCGTGTCTGTCACTCATGTGTGTGTGTCTATATATATATATATAGGTCATTTTGAGAATGGACTTTCTATTTCGAAAAGGCATTAGACCCAGTCATTCTTCCAAGTTCTAGGGCTAAAAAGGAGAGTACTCCAAGGATTCCAGAGAAGCAAGAAGGACAAGGAAGAAGACGTGGATGAGAGAACACATGGAGAGAAGACAAGTAACATAGGGGTGTTGGTGACAGCTCTTCCTCGACCACGGACGGTAGCCAAGGATTGGAGAGAAGTTGGACTGACGACACTTGGTTCTTCCCTTCATACCCTAGGAATTGTCTCTCTTCTCCCACCATAATTTCTTCCCCTTTGACCAAAATTTGGCAATCCAATGGTTCTCTGTACTTTCATGGTTATAAGTTTTTCCTTAATTTCTTGTATTGTGAAAACATGCATTTTCATGCCTATTAATATTAATGTTAGTGTTTCAGCTTCCTTTATATTTGTGATGGTTGAATTAATGTTTCCCTCGTCTTCCATTAGTTTTTAGTTAATATTATTGAATAAGAACAAAACCCCATTTCAATTCACTTAAATAATCAATGGCATTGTAGTTGTAGGAATCGTTGCTCTGTCAAATTCAAAAAAAAATCTATGGTTTGAAGCAGTCTTCCAAAGGTTTGTTTGGAAAGTTTCAAAAACCATGGTTCTATTAGGATACATGGTCACTCCGATCATACCCTCTTTGTTAAGAGGAAAGCAGAGAAAGTGGCACTCCTCATTGTCTATGTCGACGATATCAATATACAAAGGAAATGATTTTAAAGAAATCATGTGGCTTAAATCACATATGTGCAAGGAGCTCAAAGTCAAAGATCTACAAAAGTTGAAATATTTCTTAGGAGTTGAAGTTGGACAGTCAAACCGTGAAATCTCCATTTCTCAGAGAAAATATGTCATGTACCTTCTAGAAGAAAGATGCTTGGTTGTGTATAAGCAGACAACCACAGATGTAAATTGTAAAATCGATGAAAACAAGGATAGTGAAAAAGTGAACTCCGCTAGCTACCAATGATTGGTGGGAAGGCTAATCTACCTCACACACATTCGTCCTCATATCACATATGCAATTGGAATTCTAAGAAAATACATGCATTCTCCCAAATTGAGACATAAGGAAGCTACTATACAAGAGCTACGATACCTGACAAAGTCTCCTGGACTTGGAATCCTATTCTCCTAGAACAAGCATTTGAACGTTGAAGTATACACAGATGCTGATTGAGCCGGAAGTCAAGATAATTGAAAATCTACCACCAGATTTTGCTCTTTTATTGGAGGGAATCTCGTGACCTAGAGAAGTAAGAAACAAAATATGGTAGCTGTTGAATGTCTCTTTTTATATTTCCTTTCTATTGTACCTCTTAGTCTCTCCTATATATAAAGGAGGAGACCCCTTTTATTATTCAATCAATCATTTTCAGATCTCACGACATGGTATCAGAGGGGTGCGAGCCCTAATCGTCCGCTCGGCTTCCGCCGCGCATCGTTGCTTCCGCCAACCTCTACCGTCGCAGTCTCCGCTCTTCTTCCCCGCTCCGCTTCCACCTTCCCTGCAGGGTCCCGTCAGCCCGAAGGTCCTCTCTCGCCCGTCTCGTCGCAGGTCGCCGCTCGCCCGCTTCGTCGCAGCCGCTCGCCAGTTTCGTCGCAGGTCGCCGCTCGCCAGTTTCGTCGCTCTTCCGCTCGCAGTTTTCGTCGCAGGTTCCGGACGCAGGAGGTATGCAACAGTAATGGATCTCTTCCTTGCGTCCGGTGTCTTCAGTGCTTGAGGTGATGCCCTCTCATCAGTGCGGATCTCCTCCCCTGTGCATCTGACTCAGCTTCTCCGCCGGGTTCGTCTGTGCTCTTCTCTTTCTATGAGAAGTTGCTAGGGTTGTTGTTCCTTTTTTTCCCGTGGTTTCTGTCCTCGGGTTGCTATGGACGGGACTAGTGAGTCTCCCAATATGTCCTCCGGTGAACGTGTTGTGTCATCCCCGATGCCGTCCTCCCCGATGACGCCCTTGGGTTCCGGCCGTCCTCTCCATGACCATGGATCTCCTCAAATTACTACCATGAAGCTTGATGGTGCAAATTATCTCCCGTGGGCTCGGTCGATTACTCTGGCCCTGAAGAGTCGCCGTATGTTTGGATATGTTACCGGCACTACAAAGGCTCCTGCTCTGACTTCTCCTGAGTGGTCTCAATGGGAGTCGGACAACTACTTGGTGATGTCCTGGCTTCTCAACTCCATGCAGGAGCACATAGCTCGGAATTACCTTTTTCTGGACACTGCAGCAGATATTTGGAAGCGCGCTGAGGTTACTTATTCGTGTCGTGGCAATGTTACTCAGATTTTTCAGCTTCGCCAACGGATTTTTCTCCTGCGGCAGGGTGACTGTTCCCCCTCCTCATATTATCTGGAGTTTTCTCAGCTCTACCAAGAGTATGATCACTTTGATGCTCTCACTCTGGTATCCCTTGAAGATGAAGTTCTTCTTCGGGCCCGGGAAGAACGCAACCGGATCTTTGAGTTTCTCCATGGTCTGCACCGTGACATTGATCCTATTAGTGTCCAGATTCTTGGGCGGTCTCCTCTTCCATCTCTACCGGAAGTTTTCAGCCTTGTTCAGCAAGAATTTGATCGCCGTCAGACTCGACATCCCGACTCCGCACTGGAGGGCTCTGCTCTTGCTGCTCAGTTTGGCCGTCCCTCTCGTGACTACAAGCCGCGCCCGGGTGAGAAGGATCATCTAATGTGTGGTTATTGCGGGAAGGCCCGTCATACCAAGGACACCTGCTTCAAGCTCCATGGCTTTCCTCCTTCCCGAGGTGGTCCTGCTTCTCGTGGTGGTCGTGGCAATGGTCGCTCTACTGGTCGTCCTCCTCTGCCTCGCTCTGCTCATCTCTCAGAAGCTTCAGAAGATTTATCTCCAGCTGCTACACTTGCTCTCTCTTCGAATGAGATTCTGGCCTTCCGACGTATGATGCACGACCAATCTTCCGAGCCCTCTACCTCGTCCTCATCCTATGCCCATCAGGGGCCCCCAGGTACTCATTCTGCCACCAGCCATGTCCCCACTCAGTGGATCATCGACAGCGGAGCCACCGATCATATGACAGGCTCTTCTTCAGGTTTTGTCTCGTACTCTCCTTTGTCTGGTCGCGATAAAGTGAGTGTTGCTGATGGTTCTTTTTCCTCAATTGCGGGGAAGGGCACCATTCCCTGCTCCTCCCTCACTCTCTCGTCTGTGCTACACGTTCCTAAGTTTACTCGAAACCTTCTGTCTATTAGTCACTTGACTAAGTCTATGAATTGTTCCGTGACTTTTTTCCCTCTTCCTGTATCAGCTACGGGTCTCGTTCCCTTTCCGTCTGAATTCGTGGTGGAATTCTTTTACGGGGTGGTGAGCACGTGTGTGCGTCGCCTTTAACTCATATAAATAACAAGTTTTGTCCACTTTAAGAATGAATTCCATGTATATGTGTAGCATTCAGATGGAACTTATGTGCTCCTTTCTTGCGCGTTATGCTATCTCTTAGTCGCTAATTATGTTTTGGTTACATATATAGGCGACTGGGAGTGGAGCGGGGACTTCTCGACCCCCTCGTTCGACTGCAAGTAGTGCACCAACTCCGGTGCCGACTCCTCCTTCGGCTGAAACCGTAAGGATGATCGCTGAGGAAGTATTTGCGATGTTCACGGCGCAGCTAGGAGGGCATGTCCCTGGACAGCCTCCTACTCCGGGAGCGGTTCCGGTGCAGGCTCCAGCAGCCGAACCTGCGGTAGAAAGACCAGTGCCGTTGAGGGCACGAAGAGCTCCAGATCAACAGCTGCAATACTTTTTAAGTTTCCACCCTCCTACGTTCACGGGGGCAGGAACCCCGACGCAAGCAGAGGATTGGCTGTCAAAGGTGCGCAAAACCTTGAAGGCCACGGACACGGAGGAAGGACAAAAAGTGACTTTAGCAACCTTCCTACTAGATGGGGAGGCGCAGCTGTGGTGGGATGAGATGGAGATGCATCAGCTAGCGGGAAGGCAACTGACTGATATCTCTTTTGATGAGTTTTCCAGACTGTTCTTGGCGCGATATCTTCCACAGGCCCAACAGATAGAAATGGAAAATCAGTTCAACCGTCTGACTCAGGGTGATCGTATTATCGATGATTACCTCCATGAGTTTACACGGTTGGGGAGATATGCAGGAGCGACCTTTGCTAATGAAGCACGGAAGACAAATCGATTCTATGAAGGTCTGAGAGAAGAGTTGCGGTTCCTTCTGTCGGGGGCAATGACGCAGGGGTTTATGACCCTGGTTAATACAGCTCGCTCCTTAGAAAAGGATATGAAGCGGTCCCAAACCAGGAAGGAGCTAGCAGTTGTAAAGCCAGAGTTCAAAGTATCGAGCTCGGCAAAGTCGGGGCAAGGCAAATGGAAGAAAGGAGCGCGACCGTCTGGGTCAGCTCAATCTTCAGCATCGGGAGTGACTGGGCGAGGCCCAATCATCTGTTACAACTGCGGCAAGCCGGGACATATAGAACGTGACTGTCGTAGTGGGAAGAAGCTAGTTGCGGCCTATGCGGCAGAGAAAGGGAAGGCGGCAGAGTCAACCGCATCCCACGCTGCTCCAGCCCAGCCTAGAGTTTACAACCTTGGCCAGCAGGAGGCCATCAAACAGAACGATGTGGTGACAGGTATGCGATAGTATATAGCTTTTGTTGATTTTTATACTTCATACCTTATACATTGCTTGTTAACCATTGATGCCTAAAGCTTTGTCCTGATCTTTAACTATCAGGCAAGAGCACTATTTGACACGGGTGCTTCACATTCCTTTAGGGGAAGGTGATTGGCTCCGGAAGCCTGTGTGATGGACTGTACCTGTTAGACCCCTCCAGCTCGGCTCCTCCTCGTGCTCTTCATGTGGCGTCTTCTCCCGATTTGGATTCCTGGCATTGTCGCCTAGGACATCCTTCTCCCTCTGTTATGAAACTTTTATTTCCAACTATGTCAAACTCTGTGTTTAATGATTTTACTTGTGATGTGTGTGAACTAAGTAAGCACAAACGGGCCTCTCTTCCTCAGTTCTCCCCTCTTAGTGATACTCCCTTTGCGGTTATTCATTCTGATGTTTGGGGACCTTCCCCACATGCTTCTATTTCTGGTTGTAAATGGTTTGTTACGTTTATCGACTGTTTTTCTCGTTGCACTTGGGTGTACCTCATGAAATCCAAATCTGAGGTTTTTTCTCTGTTTCAACGCTTTCATCAAATGATCGTTACTCAGTTCCATGCCACTATATAAGTGTTGCGCAGTGATAATGGTCGAGAGTACATGGACTCTCATTTTGAGCGATACCTTTCTGACTTGGGTATCATCCACCAAACGTCTTGTGTTTACACTCCTGCCCAGAATGGGGTCGCTGAGAGTAAAAATCGGCACCTTCTTGAGATTGCTCGATGCCTCTTACTTAAGATGCACCTTCCCAAATATTATTGGGGGCACGCTGTTCTTACGGCGGCACATCTGATTAATCGCTTGCCCACCCGTATCCTTCACCATAAAACCCCGTTGGATGTCCTCAACATTACTCCTACTGCGATCCCTCCTCGTATCTTTGGGTGTGTGTGTTATGTCCATGTGCACCACACATCCAAACTTGATCCCCGGGCACTTCGGTGTGTTTTCATTGGCTACTCACCTACTCAAAAGGGTATAAGTGTTTTCACCCTGTGACTCGTAAGACTTTTGTCTCCATGGATGTCACATTCCATGAATCCAAGTCTTATTATGGGAGCTCACTTCAGGGGGAGTCTAGTACCATGGAAGTGAGTTCTTCCTCTATTCCTCTGCCTATTGCTCCTCTCTATCCGCCTGTTCTTCCCTCAGGTGTTCTGCCTTCGGCATTGCCCCCTCGACCGACTCCTCCTCTGCAGGTGTATACTCGTCGACGAAGGGGTACAAACAATCCGATCTCGCACAATATACCAGAGCTACCGCCTGATCCGCCTACTGGTCTCCAAGGTAATCGTGCCTCCACTTGCCATCCATTATCTCATTATGTGACTTATGACTCTTTGTCATCCTGGCATAGAGCCTTTGTTACTTCTTCCATATTCATCCCTACCTCATGGCAGGAAGCTTAAGGGCATCCAAAGTGGAAAGAAGCTATGATGGAAGAGATGATGGCTCTTGAGAAAAATTGCACATGGGACCTTGTTTTTCTCCCTCAAGGCAAGACCGTGGTTGGATGTAAATGGATTTTCTCTGTGAAACAAAACCCTCAAGGCCTGGTGGACCGTTACAAGGCTAGGTTGGTTGCCAGAGGATACACACAGACGGCTGGAATAGACTATCAAGAAACCTTTGCTCCTATAGCAAAGATGAATTCAATCAGAATTTTGCTCTCTTGTGCGGCCTGCAAAGGTTGGAGCCTCAGCCAGTTGGACGTGAAGAATGTCTTCCTCCATGGGGATTTGGAAGAGGAAGTTTATATGGCGTTACCTCCGGGTCTTGTTTCTCAAGGATCTGAAGGAAAGGTATGCAGATTGAAGAAGGCTTTATATGACCTTAAACAATCTCTGAAGGCTTGGTTTGGAAGGTTCCAAAGAGCCATGGTGACATTTGGGTATACTCAGAGTAATGCCGATCATACTCTGTTTGTTAAACACAGACAAGGAAAAGTGACTGTGTTAATTGTTTATGTGGATGACATTGTCTTAACTGGGGATGACACAGACGAAATCAGAAATTTGAAGACGAGATTGGCTAGTGAATTTGAGGTAAAAGATCTCGGGAATCTCAAGTACTTTCTTGGCATTGAAGTTGCTAGGTCCAGGCATGGCATCTTTATCTCCCAGAGAAAGTACATCCTTGACTTGCTGCAAACAACAGGAATGAGTGGGTGTAGACCTGCGGACACCCCCATTGAAGCTAACCACAGATTGGGGAGGGATGGAGGTGAAGTCGTTGCAGATATCAATGGGTTTCAACGTCTTGTAGGGAGACTCATCTACCTATCCCATACTCGCCCAGATATATCTTATGCAGTTGGAGTTATTAGTCAATACATGCATTCCCCTAAATCTCACCATTTGGATGCTGCCCACAGGATCCTCCGGTATCTTAAAACCTCTCCTGGGCGTGGCATCTTGTTTACTCCCAACAAAAATTTAACCATTGAAGTCTTCACAGATGCCGACTGGGCGGGGTCAGTGGATGACCGTAGATCTACTTCTGGTTATTGCACTCTAGTTGGGGGAAATTTAGTAACCTGGAGAAGTAAAAAACAACAGGTGGTTGCCAGGTCCAGTACCGAAGCCGAATTAAGAGCTATGGCCCAAGGAATATGTGAAGGAATGTGGATTCGGTGCCTTATGTCTGATCTTGGGATTAAGGGCAAGGGTCCCATCCGTCTCTACTGTGATAACAAGGCGGCCATCAGTATCGCGCACAATCCTGTTCAGCATGATCGCACGAAACATGTTGAAGTCGATCGTCATTTCATCAAGGAGAACATAGTGAGTGGGGCTGTGAGCACTCCATTTGTCCCATCAGATCAATAGTTGGCAGACGTCCTCACCAAGGGGTTGAAGTTTAGAGTTTTTGAAAATATTATGTCCAAGTTGGGTTTGACAAACATCACAAGCCCAACTTGAGGGGGAGTGTTGAATGTCTCTTTTTATATTTCCTTTCTATTGTACCTCTTAGTCTCTCCTATATATAAAGGAGGAGACCCCTTTTATTATTCAATCAATCATTTTCAGATCTCACGACAGTAGCAAAACCCAATGCAGAAGCAGAATACAGAGCAATGTCATAAAGGATGTGCGAGGGACTATGAAGTCAATTTATATTGCGGGATTTAGAACTAAAAGATGTAAAACTCATACAACAATAAAACAGCTATCAACAATGCACATGATCCTATTCAACATGACCGAACAAAACATGTTGAAATTGATAAAAATTTCATCAAGGACCATCTAGAGAAAGACAACATTTGCTCTCCGTTTGTTCAATCTCAAGATCAGATGACAAATATTTTTACCAAGAGCCTGAGCTAATGACACCTACACTGATAATATCTCCAAGCTGTGAATAATCGACACATACTCCCATCTTGAGGGGGGAGTTGAATTAAATCACACAATGAATGCCCACTATAAAGTCCCATGTTTCTCTTAATTGTTATTAGTCCCACACCTCGAATAATGGTTTGGGTTCTCCTCATTTTGTGTATATATAGAGGTGTCATGTAATGTTTATATTTTAGATTGAAAATAAATAATATGCTACATTTTCAACCATCACCTTTTGCGCCTTGAAGATGAATTGGGGGTTTTTTGGTGGTTTTCCAAACAACAACCCTAAGTGGACAGCGACCAAACAGGTCTACGGGCTATTTATATTGCTTTTTTAACTCAGCTTATTCCTTTATGCTCTTGTGGAATTTGGTGAATATTCCTTTAAAGTTAAATTACATAAAATTGTGATGCAGGACGGGCATCACCACCCGCCTGCCACCCTGGATACCTGGCATCCCACCACGGCCCAGGGGTCCCACCGGGAGTCCACCCGATGAGCTTTATCAGGTCCCGCAGACCGTACACCCCAACCCATCCCCGGCCCCACCACAGGGCCGATAGGTTGTTGAGGCCAGGGCTCGATCCCCCGACAACCTATCGGCCCTGGCCTCAACAACCTATCGGCCCTGTGGTGGGGTCGGGGATGGGTTGGGGTGTACGGTCTGCGGGACCTGATAAGGCTCATCGGGTGGACTCCCGGTGGGACCCCTGGGCCGTGGTGGGATGCCAGGTATCCAGGGTGGCAGGCGGGTGGTGATGCCTGTCCTGCATCACTCCCGGTGGGACCCCTGGGCCGTGGTGGGATGCCAGGCATCCAGGGTGGCAGGCGGGTGGTGATGCCCATCCTGCATCAAATTGCAGTAGTTGTTCTTCTCTTGACTGTTCCCGGATGCATTAGGAAAAAAGTGGCAGCATATTACATGAAGAACAATAACACAGACAAGATAAAAAAAGAAGGGCTAAGATATTACCTCAATTTCCTCGATGTATGCATCCTCAAAACCAGATTCATATACTAGTTCTAAGTAGGAGGAGATCAAAAAGTCTCCAAGATACTTGCGAAGAAGACAAACAGTAACTTGGTACCTTCCTTTCCTACATTTTATTAGAAATTTGGTCAGATAGTTATAATGTGACTTGATTAAGCAGAAAACGAAAAAGAGTTTGCAATGATTTATCATACATAGCAAATAAATATTAAAAAATTTGTTATACCATGAATGAACTTGCCTTGCAATATCATCAGAGCAGATGGCAACCCAGCGTCGCAAAGAAGAAATTTTCTTGCGTATGCCTCTGAAGCCATTTGGAGGCACAGGTAAGCCAGGTAGGGAGAAAGTATCAACCTCTATAAAGTTTACACCAGAAACTTGTCCAAGCGATGATAATACATCTTCCTCTTTGATCTCTACAAAGGATCCTGGATTACACATAAGTGTAATTTTCAAAATACTATTAGAAGTAAACAAAATGCAAATACAAAAAGAAAAAAAAGGCAAATACTAAAAGAATACTTAAAATAAGAAATGCAAATACTAGAAGAAAAAAAACTATTAAGAATGCAAATACTGTAGGAAAAGTAATTAGTTGATTTAATAATATTTTATGATATTGAAAACAGAAAAATAAGGACCGCAAAGTTCTAGTTTAAATTCAATTACCAGCCAGCGCATCCCCACCGATTTGAACAAATTCGTTATAAAGCTTTCCTAAGTTCCAATTACTAGGATGCTGAAAAACAGATTTAATTATAAGCATAAACATGAAACCAATATAAAATATCCTCTACCTACACATACCAAACAATCCGCTTACCTTTTGTGAATCTGAATTGCCATACACAATTTCGTCAACTACAGCCTGCATATACCTGCATAGATTCTCAATCTTCAGAAGTGGCTACATAATGAAAGTAGTAAGAAACTGGCTCACTGCAAACAAATAACTAACAGCTCAATCGTTGGTAGAGAAGATCAAAACTAAATGATGAAATACCAACAGATTCATAAATAAAAATATTCATAAATTTACTAAACAAAAAGGAAGAATCAGTAAAAGTAAACTACGTTCAAGAATTAATTCAGAGCCAAATCTAAAATAAGAGTAAACATGAGGATAGAGTAAGGTTTTGAGAATATGAAGCTCGGGATCAGATTCCAGGTTTTGAGAAATTTTATCAAATATTACAAAATTACAATGTTGTAAGATTCAAACTTTTTTAAAGAATTTTCAGGCAAAATAAAAATAATCTCTCCTTTTCTATCTCCAATAATGCAGTGTTTCTAGTCATTATACTGAATATTGGTTATAGCAAGTCAGAGTGGAAAGATGTGTCGTAAGCTTTGGATATAATGGGGAAACTATATTGCGCTATTTGAAAAAATACAACAAATTTCACACATGGAGGCCTTCGAAAGAATCTGCCCATCAGAAAGAAAAGCAACAAAAGAAACGGTCTTTAGTGACTCTGCAACAACCTGAACTTTCAAGCATCAAGGTATCATTTTCTTTAGCCTAGGAGATCTTACTTTTATCCCCTAGGTGCAGCTTTCCAGGAGGCCCATTCTAATAGTGTTTTGAAAACATGAGTAAACCTAAAAAGAGCCAACTATAATTATAATGTTAGAAAGCATTAAATGGAATATGGGAATGTCATTGATGAACTTATAGTAGAAAGATGAAAGGAAAATATAATGGTGCAATGTTATCTATCTCATAGGGGCTAATTTATAGGAATTACAAAGGACTCACAAACATAACCCACGATGTGAGACTAAACTCACTCATACATAAATATACTAATACTACTAAACTCAACACTCCCCCTCAAGTTGAAGGGGGGACCTTCAACTTGAACATCATAAAAGAAATGGTAAAAGTGGTAGGCAAAGCGGACAAGACAGATAAAGAGGAAACCACACACACGAATCTATGAAACCGCGGGGATAACACCACACAAGAATCTACGAGACCGCGGTGATAACACCACACACACGAATCCACGAGACCGCGGGGATAACACCACACACACGAATCCACGAGACCGCGGGAATAACACCACACACTCGAATCTACGAGACCGCGGGGATAACACCACACACACGAATCTACGAGACCGCGTGGATAACACCACACACACGAATCCTTGAAATCTGCGGAGATAACACCACACAAACAGATCCACGGGACCGCAGGGATAAGAGAGAATGAGAGATAGAAAACCACCAGAGACCATACCACCTACCGATCATCATGGAAAAGACATGGGGAGACACAAACAGCACACGACATAAGCATAGAAGCCGTGTGGAACGAAGGCGAAAGGTCGGTAAAGATCATCCGCCTTTCTCCTAAACACTCCCCCTCACATGAAAAACACGTGCATAAATGCATAGAACACACAAACAAACATAAACAACCAAGCAAAAACACAAAGAAAACTACTAAAAAACAATAAACTCCATCATCGACGAGAGATGAACACCCCGGAAGGGGTAGCATCAGAGACAGGAGGGCAGCAATTGGAATCGTCCGACAAATGAAGGGGCAAGAAAGCAGCTGCTGGAGCTGGAAGCTCCAGAACAGCAGCAGTGAAAAGCCCATAGAGACGTGGAAGCTTCGGATCAGCAGCAGGCATCGGCAGAAGAAGTTTTGTCGTCGACAGGAACTGCGTCGGGAAGCAGCGTCGAGAACGGAAGAAGTCGTCGATATCAAGGACAGCCGCACCAGCTACACTCGGCGACAGGAGCAGCGAGATCTGCGGGAGAAAAGAGGTCCATTGGATCGACAGAAGAGAAGCAGCGGCAAATGCACATGTGGACGAGATCACTGCAAAAGGAACTGTTGATGGCGGGAGAAGGAAGGGGTTTCTGGATCTCATCGAAGAAGAAGGGGTGCTGCAGTGGAGAGGAAGACCAACTGGGAGTAGGATCGTCGTCGATGATCTGCGACAAAAACGCAGATGGGAGGAGGACGATTAACGGGAAGCAGCACGGAGCCCTCTGTCGATGGGATCGTCGGGGAAAGACGTCGCTCCCTCTGGCAGCAGCCGAACGAGACAGGATCGCAGGAGTAGAGACGGACTCGTCGACGATAGCGCAGAGAAACTATGTCGTCGAGGGAAGAGACGGCAACTCCCGTCGATGGAATCAAACAACGATTCCGTCGACGGGTGCGGGAACAGAGGGACTCGACGGGGGGTTTAGCAGCGCAGGGATCGGCTCGACGTGACAAGAGGGAGGGAGATGCGGAAATCAGAGAGCGGAAGCCACCGAGAACTTAGGCCGCAGGACGACAAAAATTCAGGGAGCCAATTCCACCTCTGATACCAAGTAGAAAGATGAAAGGGAAATATAATGGTGCAATGTTATTCTACCTCATAGGGGCTAATTTATAGGAATTACATAGGACTCACAAACATAACCCACGATGTGAGACTAAATCCACTCATACATAAATATTATGGCAGAAAGCGGCAGGATGACGGGGCATTGTCACAAACAAAATTGATTTTTACTGTGCATTTATTTTTATTTGTCACATTCTTGTTAATTCATTATGTAGCATTTATTTATAGGCTCAGGTTGGTTGAGAAGAAACAATCGCCCACGATCATCCCCAACATCTTCCTCTATCGCATCTCATCCAATAACCAGAGCCTACACAAATTAACAACAATACACCGCTCGAACAGCCTCAAGAAACACATTGACACCAACATTACCAACAATTCATAGCAATTGGAAAAAACATGGTAATATATGTAATACGCCATCCAGTTTAATATCATATCAAAAACCCGGCCGAAGTCCCGGATATGATATAAATTAGAAAATGCATTTAAATGGTATGAGAGAGAATAATGTATATGTTATGGGCATAGGCAAGAGAAATAGACTAAGTTCTTAGATACCCTCATTCCACACAACAATTGCCTTCAAATAGACTTACAGAACTTTAATGACATCAAACAACTCCTAACCAATAACAACATCATAATGACTCGACATTTGATAATAATAAAAGAAAAGACTCGAAATGAAAATCATAATAAAAGAGACAACATGACGTACATAATTTATGACATCATAGGGAGAATAATCTATGCCCATAATATACCATCCCTCCTTTTCTTCGAGCTTGTCCTCAAGCCCGGAATCATGATAAGGAGTATGGGTATGAAGTGGTGACTGATTATTGTTTCCCTTAAATGATTGCTAAAATAATGATGCGTAGCATTGCCTAATTGAAAAAATATGGTCGTAATACCAGTTGCAGAATGACAAATAATCTGCAGATGCTTGGTGGCTGCCAGCACCATATCAATTTTTGTTCGTGCAAGAGAGTAACAGACAATCTTCGCACAGTCGATGTATGGAAGCGGGGTGTCCTTCTGAATGAGAATAATAATAGGTGATGGTTGTTGGAGGACTGTTGGGCTAGCTGGAATATCAACAACTTGTACCTAGTCAGGTAGGAGAGTCGGTCGTGTGATGAGCAGTTGTTAACTTTTGCGTGCGACTGTGGATTAAGAAAACAGCGTGATGTAGGCAAGCTAAAGAGCGTCGCGGCTTAACAGTGAACATGCCTCAAAATGTTGGCTCTGGGCTCAAAAATAGGAGACTGTTGGTTGGTCCTCTACGAGTGTTCATCAGAAAGGAAGGAGCAGGTGGATGGAGGTAGCAAGGCACGACGAGGATGAGGAAGAGCTCCTCTCCGTGCGCCCAGCGGGCAGGAGAAGTAACAGGCAGTTCAGTGGCCCTAAGGGTACGTCGTCAGGGATAATGATGCACGGTAGGAGTCGATGACGATGATGTGTAGGTTAGCAGCTTAGACGACGGTGATGTGCAGGGCAGCGGCTTTGATGATGGTGAAGCACGGGGTAGCAACTTTTACGACGTTGCGATGCTCTGGACGGTCAAGGAGGACGATGCGATGGACGGTCGTTGGGCTTCAGAGCTGCCTCTATACGGAGGTAGCGGAACATGTCAGAATAGGTGGCTGGAGTGGTTGTCCATGACGTTGATAGGAGTCGCCAAGTGCTTCGATCGTTGCTAGAAGGGTATAAACAAAGTTGATTTCTCTATTTGCCGAGGAATCAGTTGGATGGGAACGAAAATCTTCGCGGCAGAGCGTGTTGAAGATGAAGGAGGAATAATAGACTCTGATACCAAGTAGTTATGGGCTAACCCATAGAAAGTGGGAGAGTCCTCGGAGGAGTAGCCAAAGGAGGGGATGACGGAGGACGAATACTATGGAGCCGGAACCACGACTGCCTAGGCGGGGTGTGCTCGGGAGAGAAAAAGAGAGCTACCACAATCTCATACAAAGACAAGAGGAATAGACTATGTTCTTGGACACCCTTACTTTAAACAACACTTGTCTTTAAATAGATTACAAACTTTTGATACCTAACAACTCCTAACAAATAACAACATCATAATGACTAAACATTTAATAATAATAAAAGACAAGACTCAAAACAATAATAATAAAAGACAAGACATGCCATACATAATTTATGGCATCTTAGGGTGACTAGCCTATACCCATAACATTACACTACATTGTATTGAAATAATCAACAGATACTTAATAGTGGAAGCAAAGAGCAATTAAAAGTGATACAACATAGTTGAAATGAATCACAAAGCCATCTAAAGGTAGTTTCATATATATATTACATATGTAATAACTGTCATATGTGCGAACATGAAGTATACAACATTTATAAAGGCTCTTAGTACTCCATATAACACTTAAACCTAGCTTGAGTTTTTGTTCTTTACCTCCGGAAAGAAATTTTTTAAAACTGGATCAGTCCACTAATGAGTAAGAAAATTTATTCTTAAGGGGGGGTTATTTTGGACGACACAAAAGGAATTCAGTGAGCGCTGGCAGGAAGTCAGTGAGCGCTGGCAGGAAGTCAGTGAGCGCTGGCGGGAAGTTGGCGAGCCCCGTTGTTGGCAAGCTCAAGGCAAGAGTCCAGATCGCGGGCTGATTTTGCTGAAAGCGGAAATGAGCTCAATCGGCGAGACCGGGAGATCAATTGCGTAGAGTTTTACTTCAGAAATCGTATCACTTTGATATCATGTAAATAATGAGCGATACGATGTAATAATTTTATTACTTCACATTAAGAAAAAATACAAGTACATGTACACATTACGATTACTATGATAAAAAAGACATGTATTTTAATAAAATAAGCGCCCACTCATTTTTCATGCAAAACTAACATGCTTAATGATGTTTGTCTCATAAAAAGGATGCATGTTTTTACTAATAGAAGACTAATTTCTGATCTTATAAGAATACAATTCTTACATGGCGTCTCTTCTCATGTAAGCACATCGAGGTGGCATACTACTCTTGAATAATAAAATAACTCTATGGGATAAAATCTTCTCGCAAAAATTTCCTTCATCTATTTCAAATCTGAAAAGGATAATGTCGAGGAAGCTAACTAATATTTCTATAATATTTTCTCTAGCTTATATTTTAAAACGACATCTAAATAATTTAAAGAAGAATGAACTGAACTTACCCTAGCCAAAAAGTAGGGAAATATCTAATAGTGAAACTAGAATTTCTGCTCATGTTCTCTGCCCAAAGAAAAACATCAGAAGTTAAAAAGGATGAGTCGATACTATTCAACAACCAGGGATTATAATAATCCTCCATCCGGCTAACGGTGGGAAAAGAACATTGAATTTCGATCCTCGGTTCCCTGTAAGATCCTGAGATTCGAAGAGAGATGAGATCAACTACACTTCTCCGCTTCATAATTAATAAGAAGAAAGTGGAATCCTTACCAACAACCAAAAGAAACGAGGTTGGATGACAACGCAAAAGGAGGTCAACAGTAAACGAGTATGTCGTTCCTGTTATCATTCAATCCATGAAAGCAGCAGAAGCTCGGGACCATAAAGGAAAGCATAGAGGAAAAATGTCGATCCTTTGGCTCACCCTAATATGCCAGATGACGATTGATTGGAGGGTTCGACGGCCCTCTGCTTAATGATGATCGGGGAAAGAGGCTATCGCGATTGGAAATGGAAGCTTCGATAACTTTTTTGCTCCCAATTGATGCTACTAGATCGACACTGATCATGGTAGTGGCGAGCGATGGAACGACAACCCTTCATGTGCAAGGAATTAACCCGAAGAAAAAATGGACAGGATCGATACCCTCAGCTGGATATAATCCACGACCGCCGAAGCCAATATACGTGACACCCATCGAGTCTATCTACTAGTTGTCATCACGTAATTACAAAACTGCCATTGCTTACTAAAATTTTATGATTAGGCTAGAAATTGAGGTTCTAAATTTCAAAAATCTAAGCCTAACTTTAAAAGATTAAAATTTTTATAATACAATTAGATTCGTAGAGTCAATGAACTGAGGTCAATGAAAGAATTACCCCAATCGAACACGAACTTCATCAACTCGAGTCCCGATCGGATCCTGAAATTAGACAAATACATTTAATCAATATATTCAACACAATCTGTGTAATCAAGGATACGTCTGCAAGATGACACAGATAATGGAAGCTATGAGAACTTTGTCTTAGGAGTTTGTTATCAAGCTGAATCTATCAACTAGAAGGGGGCCACAATCTTACAATTTATCCTAGTTCGTGATTATAAAGAGTAGATGCTTCGTTTCTTTCCCTATTGGCAAGTATATCATGATGATGTCTGGTGCGATGTGGTGGTCATGAATGCTTCCCACCTATTATTGGTTAAATCATGGCAATACCATCATAAAGTTGTTCATGATGGGAGAAAAAATACATGTTATGTTAGGAAGGAAGATCAGAAAGTGATCCTAGAGCTATTGAAGGACGCATTCTTACCCAAACATAAGTAAGGAAAAGGTATAAGCTTGCCCACTTTGAGGCCTTTTATGGAGCAATCCATTGAGATTGATGGAAAGATAGTGGACCTTGATGTTCCTAAGGAGGTCCAACTCTTCATTGAAAATATTGTGATATTTTTCTAGATAAGTTGTCGTAGGATTGCCACATATTATAAACTCATTAAGTCAGTCTGCCTAACAGAAAACATATCATATGAATCCCGATGAGCATGAGGTACTGAAGAGTCAATTGCAAGAATTATTTGACATAGGGCATCTTTGTCCAAGAATGTGCCCTTGCGTTTTACCTACTTTGCTTACTGGGAGGGGATAGCACGGTGGTATGTGTATTAACAACATAGAAATAAATTGAATTACTATGAAATATTGGTTCCCCATTCCATGATTGGATAATATGTTGGATAGATGGTAGCTTGAAGAGCGACTACCATCAACTGCGTATCATGTCTAGTGATGAGTGGAAGATCATGTTCAAAACTCGAAAGCCATACAAAATATTTAATGATCCTTCCAAGGCGCATGACAAGGATATGTTGAGGAAAGAGAAGCTATTGCAACCCAAAGAAGTGCAACCTCATGGCTGATAACTTGATATTCATGGATTTTGTGGTTTCATCTGAGGACCTGGAAGTTGACCCTTCCAGGGCGCATGCCATTCAAGATTGGCCTACTCCTCAAAGCATCCACGATGTTTGACGTTCCATAGGGTTAAAATCTTTCTATCGAAGGTTCATTAATGGTTTTGGTAGTTCGATGGAAGCACATAAGCTAGTTCTCAGAAGATCAAGTAGAAGATCTCTACAAAACCAATCCTAGTCATACCAGACTTCATAAAAAATTGTCCAAAGTGGTGGTAGAGCTAAATAGATAGTAGAAAATCTTACATCCATTCATGAAACATCTAGAGAGCATATAGAACAAAACCTCTGCTAAGAAGCACTAAAAAAGTAACTTTTCTGGTTAGGGACTGTATGAATTGTTTTGACAAATGAACAATGCCATGTGGGAGAGTACAAAAGCTCAAGAAGAAGAAGAATGAGCCTTGTGAGGTGCTGAAGAAGAATAATGATAATGCCTATCCATTGAAGCTATCAAGTCATTTCGGTACTTCCTTTAAATGCTTAGTCTTTTACATCAATGACTTCTCTTTATGACGAATTCTAACTCGAAGGTGAGTTCTCTTAGATCCAAGGAGGAGGACTTGGCCATCTCATCCATCCAAATCATGGAGCAACTTGATCGTGCAAAATATTAAATGTACAAAAAATCATGAAAAGAAGCGGAGCTTATAGTTGAATAGTAAAACACTTTATTAGGTCTAATACAAGGGGTGGTTACACATACTTATGCAAGACCGATAAATATCAAAGGACCAAACTACCCATGAACGGGAATAACATAAGAAATACGACTTGTAAAATAATAACTCGTATTGCAACTCTCCCCCTCAAGTCGGACAAAAGATGTCAGTCATCCCAAGTTTCTGAATATCGTCGGTAAACACATCACTTCCCAAGCTTTTGGTGAAGACATTAGTCAGTTGATCTTTAGAATGGACAAAAGGTGTAACCACTGTCTTTTTATCCAGGTGATCTTTGATAAAGTGACAATCAACCTCAACATGCTTTGTCCTGTCAGGCTGAACAGGGTTATGAGCAATACTAATAGCCGCTTTATTATCACAGAACAAGGAAAAGGGGACGGTCTCAGAAAAACTCAGGTCTTGTAACACAGTGCGCAACCATAGACCCTCACACAGTTCTTGTGACAGCCCGATATTCTGCCTCAGCACTAGATATGGACACCACATTCAGCTTCTTATTACGCCAAGTCACCAAGTTTCCACCAATAAAGGAGCAGTATCCTGTTGTGGACAATCGGTCATCACGGCATCCAGCTCAATCAGCATTAGTAAAAACTTCGATCTTCAAGTGGTTGTTTTTGAAGAACAAGAGTTCACGGTCAGGGGCTTTCTTCAAATATCTTAACACACGATATGCTGCCTCTTGATGTCTGATCCTGAGGGCATGTATATATCTAAGCAGAATTCTAACCGCAAATGTAATATCAGGATGTGTGTGAGATAGATATATGAGTTTCCCAACCAATCTCTGATAGCGTGATACATCAGTTCAATCACCATCACCAACTTCCCCAATACCATGATTTTCTTCCATAGGAGTGTTCGCAGGAACACAGTCGAGCATCACGGTCTCCTTTAAAAGATTTAATATATACTTTTGTTGGGATATGATGATTCCCTAAGTAGATCTAGTCACCTCGATACCCAGGAAGTATCGTAATCTTCTCAAGTATTTCACCTCAAATTCAGCGGATAAGAGGGATTTGAGATTAGCAATCTCGTCAGTGTCGTTTCCGGTGATCACAATGTCATCCACGTAGACAATCAGGACCACAACCCTCTGATCACATCTCCGGATAAACATAGTGTGGTCTGATTGTGCCTGTTGGCACCCGAATTTGAGCATAACCGTGAGGAATCTGCCAAACCATGCCCTAGGTGACATTTTCAAGCCATATAAGGATCGCCTTAGGTGGCAGACAAGTCCTTTGGCACCTTTCTTCACAAATCCAGGAGGGAATTTCATTTACACCTCCTCTTCAAGTTCACAATGGAAAACACATTCTTAACAAACTGTTGATGAAGATCCCAGTCCATGCAAGCGACGCACGATAACAACACCCGAATGGAATCCATCTTTGTCACCGAAGCAAAGGGCTCCTGGTAGACAACTCCCTGAGTTTGGGTGTAACCTTGCAACAAGTCGTGCCTTGTGTCGTTCCACACTGGGCACAGGCAGCAGGTGCAATTAGGACGTCACAGGAGGCAGCGATAGGATTGAGGACTAGAAGCATCATCGACAGGGAACGACATCTGAAGGAGACGTTAACGTTGGATCGACTGGAACGGCTGGATCTCACGCAGTAGGAGGAACGACGATGCTTCGTCAGGCTCCCCGCGACGGAATCAGTGAGCGGGACGACGACGGGATAAAGGAAGGCGAGCAGCAACGACGCAGGGCCAATAGCCGAGATTCGGGGGCGTCGAAGGAAGCGACAGACAGATTCGTTGATGTCGATGGAAGCCAAGATCGTCTATGCTGCTCCTTCTCAGGCGGCTGTCGCACGGAAGGAATCAAATGAAGAAGAACGAGAGATCTGGCGGCATCACAGAAGGCAGCGGAAGCAACCTTCTCAGCAACCAGCGACTGCTACGGGTCCGCCAGGGGCCGAATGAGGGGAGACAACGTGGAGGGATCCATCAAAACGGCAGAGGGAAGGCGATGCGGTTGCTGGAAGGCGACAGGAGCGATCGGCGAGCAGGCGGGAGCGAAAACGAGAAGTCGCGGGTGCGGCTAGGGTTTCTCCGGGCTGTGATACCAATTCGAATAGTAAAAACACTTCATTAGGTCTAATACAAGGGTTACACATACTTATACAAGACCAATAAATACCAAAAGACCAAACTACCACTAAACGGGAATAACATAAGAAATACGACTTGTAAAATAATAACTCGTACCGCAACTCTTATTTCCTCTTATTTTTGAATTTATTAAGTATTTCTATCTTTATTGAGCTTTTATTTGGTTGTTCTTATATTTCAAGCTATACCTACTTAAGGATAATTGATTGTATCAATTCAGGATCTTTTGAAGAGTTGAAGTTTCTGTTATTTTTTCACTCTTAACGTTTTCTAGCATTTTTCTTCCGCTTAACTAGGGTAAGGAAATGTCAACATTATTAACAACCATAATAAGAGGTCAAAAAACATGGAATATGTAATATAAAACTGCTAACATTTTAGCATCCAAAGTGTGAGTTTGAAAATAAAATTTATTATTCTATCAATCTAATTAATGCATTGAGGCTCTCCACTTTATATAGAGTACATGAGGAGCAATAATCTCCATTAAGAGATGTGTGACTAAATACAAGAGAAATGAAAAATCTACAATGGGCTCGTATTTTGGGCTTTTACAATGGGCTTTAACACAAAGGATTAGTAAATTCAAAGAAAAATGCAAACCCTTTATGAAAATAAACAAAAGCCTGAATTGCAGGTTAATAAGAAGGGAAAGATTTAACAATAAGAACGCTTAATCCAAGTAACCAACTTATAAAAGATCACGTGAATGAAAATTTCTCTTAAAACTGACCAAGAACAAACAATAAAGCCTTTATTTAATTTAAATAAGGATGTGATTGAGCAAGCAACATCAAATGGGTATACATTAGTTCATCTCCAAGACATTATAGTATTTATTAAAACGAGTCACAGGCACAGGGCTCCTCCCCTACGGCTAACCGTGACAGCCACGGGGCTCCGCCACTATCAATTAATTAATGCAGCTAAAAATCAAAACACTATCAATTAATTAATACGGAAAGTAGTTATATGTTACGTGTCCCTTTTTAAGGCGTTATTTATTATTAATTATTTCATAATATGCATTTATTCTGTCTTAGAATCGCGTCCTTTTATGACGTCATTATTTATGTCGTGTTTTTATGTGGTGTCCTTTTTAGTCGCATGTCCAAGTTGTCTTGTTGGAACATCGTCTTCCGCATCTCCTAGGTTTGAGAATAACAAATCCTATGTGTATTTGATCTTGTGTTTTAAGTGTGCAGGAAACAAGTCCATATGACTCAAGAATAATATAAAAAGGTTGCCCCCAGATTTGATCCCAGAATTCCAACATGCCCACTAGCGCCGGCGGCAGCACCTAGCGCAGGCGCTAACTATGATTAGCGCAATTCCGGGAGCATCTTTAGAAGACGCTAGCGCCAGGCGGTAGCGGATAGCGCGGGCGGTAGCGCGGAGCACAAGAGGCAATGCGGCAAGGTTTCCTCGGAATGAAGATACGCACGCAGAGAATATTTCCTAAATGGGGATAGCGTCGGCGATAGCGTTAGCGCAGGCGCTAGTGATCTCTCCTATAAAAGGAGGCCTCTTCTCTCATTTTCTACACACAAGTTTGAGAGATGTTGAGTGCTAGAATTCCAGAGCCTTATTCTTCCGAAAATTGATCTCCCACCAAAGTTCCGTGAATTTCTAAAGGAGGATTTCTTCACGTCGGATCGGACCGAAGATCGTTCATCAACGCTTATACTACAGCGGTCCTTCGTCTCCAACTTCAGAAGTTCTTCAAGAGGGAGATTTTAATATTATTGTTATTTAATTTCACATCTTTTCTTGTAATCGTTTAGTGAATTCGTCTCGTGTTGGTGACTAGGTCTGGGTAGGACTTAAGGCAGAAATTCGCCTCGTGTTGGCAACTAGATCTAGGTTAGGTCTAGGGGGTGCTCGAGGCCATATTCGGGGAAGGATTGGCTAGGGCGTCTTGAGGCCATATCCGGGGAAGGATAGGCTAAAGCCACCGGTTCGTGGGGATACGAGTCGGGATAGAAAACGAAAGTCTTTTTATTATTCGTCTTCGATTTCTAGCGTTATAAGAAATCAAGTTTTGTAACTCTTCTCTTCATACTAATAAAATGATGTCTTAATTTTATTTGTTTGATTTCTTATCTTAATCTCTTATATTTTCAAATATATCAAAATATAATATAAGTTTTTAAAACCCTTACTCACCCCCCCCCCCCCCTCTAAGGGAGCCTACCGATCCAACAAGTGGTATCAGAGCTAGGTTATTCCAAATTGGTTTAACAACCGGGAATAATGGCGTCTCAAGATCTTGTTTTTCAAGAGAGTCAGGATATTAGTAGACCACCTCGATTTACTGGGTCAGATTTTAATTACTGGAAAAATAGGATGATGTGTTTTCTTATGACCATGAATGTAGAGGTTTGGAATATGGTAGAAGTTCGGTACTCTCCTCCTACAATTGTAGTAAGAGAGGCTACGATTCAAAAACCTAAGGATAAATGGGACGACAACGATAAACTAAAGTGCAAAAATAATGCAAAAGCAACGAATGCTTTATATTGAGCTTTAAATCGAATTGAATTTAATCGAATTTCTGCATGTGTAACTGCTTATGATATTTGAAACCAATTAGAAGTTACTCATGAAGGTACATCACAGGTAAAAGATGCAAAGCTATTCCAACTGGAATCGGAACATGAAAAATTTAGGATGGATGCTGAAGAAGACATCAACTCGATGTACACACACTTCACCAAGATCGCTAACGCTTCAAAAACTCTTGAAAAGATCTACTCGGACGGGGACTTGGTCAGAAAAATTCTTCGCTCTCTACCTCCAAGGTTCAATCCAAAGGTGACGGCCATCTCGGAGTCACCCAACCTAAGAACGCTCTAGATCGAGAATCTTATTGGGAATCTCAAAACCCATGAGGTAGAACTCCAGATTCAACACGATGAATACAACAAGGAACCAAAGAAAAAAGCGCTGGCACTAAAGTCAAAGAAGGAGAGCATCAAAGATGATGATGAAGATGAAAAAGGTCTCCAGGTGAAGAACTTCAGGAAGTTCATTAGAAATCCGGAAAGAATAAACACCTTCCGGAAATACTTCCAGAAAGATGCTCGACGAAAAGAGCCTTCCTCATCATCAAAGAAAGAAAAAGGAAGTGGAGACGAAGAAGAAAGACCACCACTGGAGTGCTATCACTGCAGAAAGACTGGACACATTCGGAGTCAGTGCCTGAAGTATCAAAAGGAGCAAAAAGAACAATACAAAGTGAAGGAGAAAAAGAAAGTGTTGAAATCCGCAACTTGGGATGATTCTTCCTCTGAAGAATCAAGCAGATCTGAGTCAAGCAGCGAGGAGGAAGCAAACTTATGTTTAATGGCAAAAAGCAACGATGACGACACCAGTGTTCTTAGTGACACTGAGGTAACTCCTCCCACCTTCGAAGAACTTTATGATGAATTTATTCTAACTTGCAAAGCCTATGATAAAAATATAGAAGATAATATTATTTTAAATCGTGAAAATGAATCTATCATCAAAGAAAATCATAAGCTTACAAAAAAATTAGTTTCCTTTGAAAAGAGAAAGGTTTCATGTCAAGAGTGTGAGCACTCCTTATGTAAGGCAAAAGAACTTAAAGTTTCTCTTTCTAAGGCCCTCTCACAAATCCAAACTATTACAAAAGAAAAGAGGGACTTAGAGAGAAAACTAAAAACCTCTCACTTATAAATTGAAAATAACAAAAAGGGCTTTGAAAATAAATGTGTCATGCTTGTTAAAAAGCAAACTCATGACCTCAATATGGCAATTTGAAAATGAAAATTTTTCATCAAATTTGAAAATGAAAATTTTATATCTTTTTATGAAATGTTAGGTATTAAGCATGAGTTCTCCGCTCCACGCACACCTCAACAAAACGGTGTTGAAGAAAGAAAGAATATGACAATCCAAGAACTAGCACGTACTATGCTATCTGAATATAAATTACCTAAGTCCTTTTGGGCCGAAGCCGTAAGCGCATCACGTTATGTAATGAATAGAGTCATGATTCGTCCATCTTTAAATCTCACACCATATGAATTGTATTATCAAAAGAAACCTAACGTATCATATTTTAAAGTATTTGGTTGTAAATGTTTTATTCTAAATACAAAAAATGTCTTAGGAAAGTTTGATGAAAAATATGATGAAAGAATATTTCTTGGATACTCTTCAACTAGTAAAGCTTATAAAATATTTAACAAAAGAACGAGTAAGGTTGAAAAGTCTATTAACGTAAAATTTGATGAATTTATTCCTTGTGTAGAAAAACTTCCTGCAAGTACAGATGATGAACCTTTGCCATCTTTTGAGCACGACGAAGAGGAAACTTCTAAAGAAGAGGAGGAGGCCAAGAAAGATGAAAATGTGCCCCCAAGCAGCTTAAACTTCTCAAAAAATCATTCAAAGGAGCTAGTTATTGGGGAACCATCTATTGGGGTAAGAACTCGATTTCTCTTCATGAAACATTTTCGAATATTTGCTTTGTTTCTGAAATTAAATCTAAAAACGTTTCAACCGCTTTAAATGACGAATTTTGGTTTTTGGCTATGAATGAAGAATTAGATCAATTTAAAAGAAATAAAGTTTGGAACGTAATAGAACGTCCATCTAATCATCCCGTTGTTGGCGTAAAATCGATCTTTAAAAATAAATTAGATGGTGAATCTAGGATTACAAGAAATAAAGCTCGTTTAGTCGCTCAAGGGTTTTCTCAAATCGAGGGAGTAGATTTTGAAGAAACTTTTGCACCCGTTGTTCGCTTAGAATCTATACGAATATTTTTGGCATTTGCGAGTTTTAAAAAGATAAAATTATTTCAAATGGATGTTAAAAATGTTTTTTAAACGGGTTTATAAAATAAGAAATTTACATAAAACAACCCCCCGTTTTATAAATGAAAAATTTCCAAATCATGTTTATAAATTAGAAAAAGCGTTTTATGGTTTAAAACAAGCGCCCCGTGCATGGTATGATCGACTTACATCGTTTTTGTTAAAGCACGACTATGTAATGGGAAGTACCAACAACACACTTTTCATTAAACAAAATAATAACGATATAATTATTTTACAAATATATGTTGATGAAATCATTTTTGGAGCCACTAATTAAGAGTTGTGTAATGAAGTAGTCTTAGTAATGAAAAATGAATTTGAAATGAGTCTTGTAGGAGAACTCTCTTATTTTCATGGTTTTCAAATTTCACAACGAGAGGATGGTATCTTTATTTGCCAAACAAAATATGTTCATATGGATTTGAAAATCTTAAACAAACTTCTACACCTATGAGTGCTTCTTTAAAACTAGGAAAAGATGAATCTGGAATTTCTATTGATCAAGCTTTATATAAAGGTATGATTGGATCTCTTCTTTACTTGATAGTTTATTAGGATGTAGTCTTAATCACCTAGAGGGGGGTGAATAGGTCTCTTTTGTTTTAAGCTTTAGCTTAGCTGTTTTTCTGAGTTAGTGTTAAAAATAAATCAAGCACACAAAAAGCACACCAGCATTTATAGAGGTTCCTCAAGACAGGGTGTCTTGAGTAAACTCTTTCCCCCGTCACCTTTCTAACAATGAGTTAGACAAGGCCAACTCCTCCAATCTCAGCTCCAAGAGCTTACAACTCAGATCTCACGGGATCTCTCAGGTTTTCCCAAACCCTACCTCAGGCACAGCAGCCCTACCAGCTCAGACCTATTAAGAAGTCCTACCTCAGATCTCCAATGAGATCCTACACTCAAGCTGAACTCTCAGCTCTACACTCAAGCACAACAGCCCTACTCCCTCAGGCAAAAAGCCCTACAAACTCAAAACAATTATGTTCCTACAGAAGTTATAAAGAATGCTTACAACAAAAGATAAAATATAACTCTTTCAAGCCTTGGTCTTCTGTTGCAGACTTGAGGCAGGGAGGAAAACAAAAGCTTCAATCCTGCCTCACTCTCTGATCCTTCTCTTCAGTAGATGAATGAGGACCAACTTGCTCTTATTGAATCACTCAGGTAGAGCAAACTTTCTCTTCTTGTAGCTTCAGGACGCAGGAAGAGAAATCTTTTTGACAGTCGTCAATGAAACAGTATAGATGATTTCTTTTTTGCAAAAAGCTTCTTTCTTAAATCCTAAGTTGTTCTTTTATACTCCACCAGTCTTCAACGGCTATCAGATGGCCTCTGACAAAGTATGGAGGTGATTGGAGCACCTTATCCTGCTTTTCTGCAACTTGCGCCAAAAGCAAAACCCGCCAGCACATTTGAATCTTTCTCAGCGGTTGGGCTGAGACAACTTCCAGTCTCAGCGGCTGATTTATTCCCGTCTCAGCGGATCCGCTGAGACAAACAGTTGTCTCAGCGATTTTCCTCTATCTGCAGCTCAGCTGGCCCAGACTCCTTCTCAGCGGCTCCTGGCCTTGTCTCAGCGGTTCAGCTGAGACTGAGAGCTCGTCTCAGCGGTTTTGGCAGTAAGTCACTTAACTTATTCCACACCTTGGAATAACCTATCCCTGCATAATTATGAGTAAAATAGGTTTATCAAATACAACTTGTACTTAGCATAGAGTGTGATGTTTCTTCAAATCAAGGGAACATTGAGGGTAATATTCTCAACAATCTCCTTCTATTTGAAAAAGACATAACACACCCAATGCTAAGGTACATAACAAATAAATACTTATCCTGTAACATCACTACATGACATTCATCATAACATAATCATGTTAACATTATCATGGCATTAAAGATAATATCATGACAGGCATAGTACCAACATAGTTTGACAACTCAATAATGTGATTAGGTAATCATGTCAATGCATCACAGAAAATCTCAAGCAATAACACAGAAAAATATTAAGCTATGACTGAGATTAGCTTGCAACATAAAGTAATAGATTCAGCAACTCATTCATTTTCATTTCAGATAAAGTGTTGAAACATTGTTCAAATTACATTCAGATATTCATAAAACTTAGATACATTTATTTAAGTTTTTCTCTTCTTAGAAGATGTTGAGCATTCAACAGTGTCTGCAACAGCTCCTTTTCCTTTGGTTGAGGTCTTTTTGTCTGCATTTGCTGCTTCTATTTTAGTAATCTTCTTCCTATTTTCCTGCCTTTTGAAGTACAGGAATGACTTTGGAATGTACTTTGATGGCATCCTTCTTGGATTCTCCTTTTTTACCAGATTTTCTTTAAATATCATTCCCCTCTTAGTGTTTCTTTCCAAGTGTTTTATCCACTCTTCAGAGGGATAGATTTTATCAATATCTTTGTAGATTTGTCCATGGCTGATCCATGCATTTAGAATGATGCTTTTGGAGTATTCACTCCAATATTCAAAGTCTGGATCTTTTGTCTGTTCATCCCTCTGCTTGGCCATAAACTCTTCAGCAAGCATTGTGTGTTCTCTTTCACTTTTCATTGCCAGTCTTGCATTCTGGGCTATTTCTTCCTGTTTAGAGAAATCACAATCCTCTGCTCTTTGCCTATCCAGGAGGGGAAGGTTTAAAGCAAGCCTTGTTCCTTACAGAAATTGTTTGGAAAATACCTTCTGATTTATTTCCTGTTGAGCAGCAGTTATTGAGCCAGAAATTGTTTGGAAAATATTTTCAATATCTGCCTTCAGCTCATCCTTGTTTCTGTCAGCCTCACCATTCAGCTGCATAGTAGTGGAATACACATATTCTTGTATATTGGTTGAGGCATTTTCTATTATCTCATCTGTCTTGCTGACATAGTTCTTGACATATCTCATATCCTGCTCAGGCAGTTGAAGGTTTTTGTCCATTTATCTTAGAATTGTATTCTGAGACACCACTGTCTTCTCTGCCAGATCAAACCACTTAGTCATTTGTCTATTAAGGATTGTAGTGTCTTCCTGGATTTCCTTAACCTCAGCCATCACTGCAGAATTCATAGTGAGTATAGACTGATCCATATATTCTTTTACTGAAGAAGCTGACCTGTCTACATAATCCTTTATAGAAGTTAGATGAGTATCTAACATGATTTGAATGGCATTGAGAATGCTCTTATTAGATTGTGATGAGGTGGAGGTTGAAGCTGGCTGTCCAATGACTGAAGGTTGCTTATCTTGAATGTCAACTGCTGGAAGCTCCCCCTCAGCATGATAATCCTCTCCTTCAATAGATTTTTCTGTAAGATCAGTGTTGTCAGGAGATCCATCATCATCATCATTATCATCATCTTCATCCTCATTATCAGCATCATCCTCATTGTCTGGAACTGAGGAGTCCAAGAAATTTAGGACATCATCAGGTTGACTGTGACCTGGTGAATCCCTAGAGAGCAGGTTCATTATCAGGATTAAGCTGAATTCTTCTTTCAAGGTTTAAGATGATTGTGTCAATCTTACTTTGCATGTCCTCAAGAGAAGGTACTTTGTCCTTATCAATCATGTGAGAGACAGCTTCACTATCATTATTGTCATGAGCAGCATTCATGGAAGATGGTCCTTGTTGTTGCTCCCCCTAAGATAGAGCATCCACTTAGCCTTGAGGAGCTGTGGTCCAAATTATTTAAGAGTCATTAGTGATTAACTAGTAGATTGGTTAAGATTAGATAAAATTATTAATAATGTGGAGTTTAAGGAATAATTACCACGTGTGTTATCTATTTGCAAGTCATGTGGATGGACATGGTCAGCAGGCATGTCATCCAGATGAGCATCCTTGTCAGGACTGCTGTGAGATCCAAGATCAGCACCAGCATCTTCATTCATATATGAGTGGTCTGACTCAGAACTGGACACAATCATTCTTGGCTTCTTAACTGCTTTGGATTTCTTTTTCCCTTTCTCCTTTGGCTCAGAGGGCTGGCTCATGGGGAGCACCCTGGTGAACCTATCTAGGGTCTTTATATCCATCCTCTTAGGTAATGGATATTTGATCTTTTTAACCCTTTATACTTCTCAGGATATGTTTGGATTAGATAGAGGGATAGAATTCTACCCATGTTAGGTGCTTGGAAACATTCCTTAAGTCTTTGAAATATAACTTCTCCCCAGGATGTTTTCTTTGTCAGAATGATTCTTGTCATAAGGTCAAACATAGATTGAGAGATTGTGTCATGAGACCCAGGCTTAAAGAAAATTGCTTTGCCCACTATATTTGACAAATGTTTGCCTCTTTGATTGAAGAATTTTCTTTTTAATGAGTCAATCTTGGCATCACTGTACTCAGCCCACTTCAGAGCTTTCTTCTTGTCCTTGTCAGAAATTTCTTCCTCCTCATCCTGACTGGATGAGGGAATTTGGAAAGCTTTCTCAATTTTTGCTGAGGAGATTTTCACTCTTTCTCCTCCTATTTTAGACTTTAAAGAGGACTTGGAAGAGGACAATTTTGCATTGCTGAACCATTCCAGAACTTCAGTTCTGAGAATGACTGTTGGTTCAGAAAGAATATACTTCAGACCTTGTGCTTCCAGGAGTTGAATCACTCCCTTTATTTCCTCTAGAGCATGGGCAAATCCATTTCTTACTATCTCATAACCCTCCAGAAGATCCTTTGAACTCTTTGGTGCCATTTTTGCTGTAGAAGAAGGCGCTAAGACGGAAGGAAATACGATTCGTCTCGGCGGCTGGGGAAGAAGGGTTTGTATCTTACTTTAATTAACAATGGCCTATTTATATAGCCTTGATTTATGTTGTGATTACCCTTAATAAGTAAAGTTTAGTGAACTTATTATTGTAATGAAATTTAGGTCATTTGGGGTTGCATTTAGACAAACTGTAATAGGACCAGCCCGTCTCAGCGGAACCGCTGAGAAGGCGACCTAAACCGCTGGGACAGAGCACTGTCAACCGCTGGGACAATTTAGCTGTCTCAGCGGTTCAGCTGAGATTTTTCCTAGCTATCTCAGCGGCTCAGCTGAAACAATCTGTTTTGTTTTAGCTGACCTTACTACATAATCATTAATCTATTTGAGATTTGATTGTTTTAAGACCTAACTATGTCACTAAGAGTATTGATGTGACAATATTTTAAATCATAGCATAACATGTATAATATCATAGATGACTGATAGAAGGAAACATTTGTCGCTATTCAATATTTAACATTCCTAATTCAATCTTGAAAGCATTAAATTTAGCTTCATCCAATGGCTTAGTAAAAATATTAGCAACTTGATTGTCAGTGGGGACAAATTCAAGGCAGATGTCTTTACATTCAACATGTTCTCTTATAAAATGATATCTTATCTCTATGTGCTTAGTCCTGCAATGAGAGACAGGATTCTTAGCAATAGAGATAGCATTGGATGAATCACAATATAGAGGAGACTCACTTACCTTGAGATTGTAATCCTCTAGTTGATGTTGTATCCACAAGAGTTGTGCACAACAACTTCCTGCTGCAATATATTCAGAATCAGAAGTGGATATTGCCATACTGGTCTGCTTCTTGCTGCTCCAAGACATCAACCTCCTTCCTAGGAACTGACAAGTACCAATTGTGTTTTTGATGTCTTCTTTGCATCCTGCAAAATCTGCATCTGAAAATCCAGTTAGTTCAAAATCATTGTTCGTAGGGTACCAAAGGCCAAGATGTAGGCTGCCTTTAAGGTATCTCAAAATTCTCTTTGCAGCTGAGTAGTGAGATTCCTTAGGGCATGTCTGGTACCTAGCACAAACACATGTAGCATACATAATGTCTGGTCTACTAGCAGTTAGATACAATAGGGATCCAATAATGCACTTGTACATGGATTCATCAAAGGTCTTGCCCTTCTCATCCTTGTCCACGGAAATGTTGGACCCCATGGGAGTTTTCATGGTGGAAGCTGATTCCATCCCAAGCTTCTTGATAAGCTCCCTAATGTACTTACTCTGAGAGATGAATATCCCCTCATCAGACTGTTTCACTTGGAGGCCTAAAAAGTATTTGAGCTCTCCCATACTGCTCATCTCAAACTCCCCTTGCATGAGGTTGGCAAACCTTTTGCAGAGGTTGTCATCAGTAGACCCAAATATTATGTCATCAACATATATTTGAACAAGGAGACACTTGCCCCTTGTTTTCCTAAGAAACAATGTGATATCTATCTTTCCCCTCAAGAACTTGTTCTTGATGAGAAAGCTAGACAAGGTCTCATACTAAGCCCTAGGAGCTTGCTTTAGACCATATAGAGCTTTCCTAAGTAAATACACGTGAGAAGAGAGGGTTGGATGCACAAAACCTGATGATTGTTCAACATATACCTCTTCCTTCAAGTCACCATTGAGGAAGGTTGATTTGACATCCATTTGATATACTTTGAACACCTTGTGGGCAGCATAGGCAAGGAATAGCCTAATAGCTTCTAACCTTGCAACAGAGGCAAAGGTTTGATCAAAGTCTATTCCCTCTTCTCGTCTATAGCCCTTGGCTACCAATCTAGCCTTGTTTTTTATGATGATTCTATTTTCATCCAACTTGTTCATGTATATCCATTTGGTGCCAATGAAGTTATGTCCTTGAGGTTTTGGCACCAACTTCCATACCTTGCATCTCTTGAATTGAAAAAGTTCTTCTTGCATGGCTTGAATCCAGAATGTATCTTGGTTGGCCTCTTCAAACCTTTTGGGTTCCATTTGTGATAGGAAGCTCAGGAATAAGGATTCATTGTAAGCCCTGCTTATGGTTAGTACACTTTGGTTCTGATATCCAATGATTTATTCTCTTGGATGATCCCTTAAGTGTCTTGTTGTTGCAGACAATTTGTCCTCTATTTGCTGTATTTCTTCTACTGACTCAGCAGTATCTTCAGCAACCTGCACCTCTTCATCTTCAGAAATTGCAGCATTTGTATAGGCTTTGCTGTAACTGGGTATGTCTTGTACAGACATCTTTTCCATTGCCTTTTCATTTCCTGTCAAACCAGAAGAACTAGACCAACCCTTATAGATTAGGTTGGTCTCATCAAACACCACATGCATAGACTCTTCTACAACATGAGTTTTCTTATTATAAACTATATAAGCTCTATTATGTAAGCTATAGCCAACAAGAACCCCCACATTGCATTTCTCTGCAAAATTTGTTAAATGAGATTTTCCATTATTTAAAATGTAGCATTTTGAACCAAAGATTCTAAAGTATGAAATTTTTGGTTGTTTGCCTTTCAGAATCTCATAGGGGGTAATTCCATGAACCTTATTGATGGAAGCTCTATTGAGAACATAACATGCAGTATTGACTGCCTCAGCCCAGAAATATTCTGGGAGTGATGAGTCACTAAGCAATATTCTCCCAGCTTCTATCAAGGTCCTATTCCTCCTCCCAGCCACACCATTTTGTTGTGGAGTCCTTGGGGAGGAGAATTCTTGGGTGATACCAAATTCTTGACAAAATCTTGTCATGACTTCAGATTGAAATTCTGTACCATGGTCAGTCCTAGTCTTGCCCACAGTACATTGTAAGTCATTCTGAATTGCCTTGACATGGTTTATAAAGATATTTAATGTATCAGATTTCTTCTTAAGGAAGAATACTCATGTATATTTTGAGTGATCATCAACATTCACCAAAGTATACAACTTTCCATCTAGGCTCTGAATGGCAAAGGACCAAACAAGTCCATGTGCAATAGATATAGACATCTTTCAGTGTCTTTGGAGCCAATACTTTTAAAGGTGGCCCTTATTTGCTTACCCATTTGGCAAGCATGACAGGGACCACTTTTAATACATTTCAAATTTGGACTATTTCTAACAAGGTTTTCAGAGAATAGTCTATACATTGTCTTGTAGTTAATGTGGGCAAGTCTTTTGTGTCATTGAACACGAAGAGACTCGCTTTCATTAGCCACAAGACATACAGATGATAGAGAATTATTGCATATGAAATCTAAACAATAAACATTCTCACTCATAGTGCCTGAGAGAATGGTCTCTAAGTCATTAGACTTTTTGATCAAGCACTTGTCATTGTGGAATTCAATGATATAGCTTAAGTCACATAGTTGACTTATGCTTACAATGTTGTGTTGCAACCCTTCAACATAAGCAACCTTTGTGATTGAAACTATGTCATTGGAGATCATACCATATCCTTTTGTGATACCCTTTTCAGATCCACCAAAGATGTCTTTAGGTCCATTCTTCACAACTGTGTAGTCCTGTAGAAGACTTCTGGTACCTGTCATGTTCCTTGAGCACCCACTGTCCAAGTACCATATTTGTTTAAGACTGGTACTTGAACTAACCTGCAAGAAGGAATTTAGTTACCCTTAGGAGCCCAAATAATTTTGGGTCCTAGGTCCTTGTTAGCATGATAAGATGACCTCACACCTGTTGCACCCTTTGCAGGTAGACTCTTCTTTGCACTTAGCATATTGGGATTGTGCCAATAGTCTATGGCAAAGTGTCTCACCTTACCACAGTATCAACATTCTTGAATATTGTATCTCCTCTTCTGAACATATCTTGAGGAAAGAGCATTAATATGTTTGTGTTCAGGAGGGGAGACAGCAGCAGTTTTCTTGTTCCTTTCAGCAATGATCTGGCTGAATGTTAACCTGTGAACAGTCTTGGCACTCTTTGTCTTAATGACATCAACTTGCTTTGGCTTGGGAGCCAGGCAAGATTGGATGGCATCAGACACTGAGCAGCAGGGCTTGTCTACAGATTTGACAGCAGCGATGTTCTTTGCTGGACTGAACTTGGAAGAGCTAGCTTCCTGACTCTTGAATGATGGGCTGAAGTACCAAATACAAATGTCCAGGTTGGGCCATTTGAATTTCTTCATGGGGAGTCTTCATAGCACTCATTCCCATGCCCTTTCTTCCACTATGGGAAGGAATGTTTTCCTTCCTCATACCACATTCTCATGCTCATTCTTCCAGTGACCATACATACTGTCATGGTCATACCTGTTAGAGGGAAATAATACCTTTTGAAAGGTGGTATGAGACTTAGCCTTATTCTTGCTCTTTTCTCAACTCCCTCCTCCAACTTCCAGTTTATTGAACCCTAATGCTCTTCTATTGGTTTGAGAGGAAAAAGTGTCAAAAATAGGAAGCACAGATTTGGGCTTGGAGAATTGAGCCACTAGGCTCCTTTCTTTGAGAAGTTTTTCCTCAAGGTCCTTGATGACCTTGTTCTTAAGGAAGATGGTGCTCAATTGAGCAATTGTTATCCCCTTTAGATGGTTTATTTCTCTACACATCTGAGCCACCAGGGTGGGTGACTCAGTGCACTCTTTCTCAGCCAACTTAAGGGAAGCAATTTCTTGAGCTTACCTCTTGGTCAGCTTCTTGCTCTTTTTCAGAGCTTCCAAGAGAGCACCATACCTGTCAATCAATTGATTGACATCTTCCTCAGATTCTGAATCACTTCCACCATTTGATGAAGGTACTTCAGATTCTGGGCGTGTCTCATAATCAGAAGAAGAGATGGAATGAATCAGTACCTGTTCACTGTCATAATTGTTCTGACTTTCTTCCTCATCAGTGATGGCCATAAGGCCTAGCTGATCTTTCTCCTCTTCATCCTCCTCAATGTCACTATCTGAATGTGATAGAGAGGTCCTGATTCCAATCTTGGCAGCAGAAAAAACTTCATCCTCTTCTGCTGCAAACATCCCAATGTAGGATTCCTCTTCTCCATCTGAATCTGAAGTTGATGATTCAGATTCACTCCAGCTTTTACCTTTCTTTGCTAGGAAGGATTTTTCACCTTTCCTTTCCTTTTGGTGATAGTGTTTCTTATCACCTTTCTCCTTCCTCTTAACTGGACAGTCAACAATGACATGTTCAGGCTTGCTGCAGCAATAGCATATGATATTATTTGAAACATGTTTACCAGGTTTAGATTCCTACCTGTCACCCTTGGTGTGCTGTCTTTCAGATCTGTTGTGGCCCTTCTTGGAATGTGAGGAAGAGGAGGGCTTGTTCTTCCACTGCTTCCTCCTCATCATCTTCTTGAACTGCCTTGAGAAGGCTGCAAACTCCTCATCAGATGAAGAGCTGTCTGAAGTGCTGTTCTCAGACTTATCAGATTCAGCACTCCTTGGAGGAGACACCATCCTGGCTTTGCTCTTCTTGGAGCTGTCAGCTTTGAGAGCAACAACTCTCTCCCTTGCATGAGCCCTGGTGGAAGTGTCATTTTCCTTCCTTGCAGACAACTGCATCTCATAAGAGAGCAGCTTCCCAAACAGTGTATGGGTAGGAGTTTCACCTAGCTTGGTCATTTCCCTGATGGCACATATCTTTGTGTCCCAGTCTCTAGTTAGAGATCTTAGGAACTTGTTATTAAGCTCATAGTCACTAAATACCCTTTCATAGGTCCTCATTTCATTGACTATCCTAAAGAACCTTTCATAGCAGATGGAAATACTTTCCTGGCTCAGCTGTCTGAAAGCTTCATATTCTTGATTGAGGAGTGATTTTCTATCATCCCTCACCTCAGTTGTCCCTTCCATATACACCACTAGTGTATCTCACATTTCCTTGGCTGTTGTGCAGTGCACCAAGTTCTGAAAGGTGGAGTCATCAATTGCATTAACAATGATATTTTTGGGCTCTTTTGTCCATTGTGAATAATGCAAGTTCATCCTTGGTTAAGTCATTAAAAGCCTTGGCCACTCAACTAGTTGGATCTATGGTGGAGGTTGTTTGAAAGGTGAAAGGACCTTGCTTCACAGTGATGTAGATCCTTGGGTCTGATGCTTCCATAAACAACATTACCATTTGCTTCCATATCCCAAAGTTTTCATTGTTGCATATGGTCAACTTCATAAACCGCATCTCTTTCTGCAATCCAGTAGAGGCCCTTGGATTCCGATATGACAACTCCTTTATAGGATCTGGTCAGACAGTTATGTCCTTCTTGACCAAGCTCCTTCTGATACCACTTGATAGTTTATTAGGATGTAGTCTTAATCACCTAGAGGGGGTGAATAGGTCTCTTTTGTTTTAAGCTTTAGCCTAGCTGTTTTTCTGAGTTAGTGTTAGAAATAAATCAAGCACACAAAAAGCACACAAGCATTTATAGAGGTTCCTCAAGACAGGGTGCCTTGAGTAGTCCTCTTTCCTCCTTCACCTTTCTAACAATGAGTTAGATAAGGCCAACTCCTCCAATCTCAGCTCCAAGAGTTTACAACTCAGATCCCACAGGATCTCTCAGGTTTTCCCAAACCCTACCTCAGGCACAACAGCCGTAACAGCTCAGACCTATCAAGAAGTCTTACCTCAGATCTCCAATGAGATCTTACACTCAAGCTGAACTCTCAGCTCTACACTCAGGCACAACAACCCTAATCCCTCGAGAAAAAAGCCCTACAAATTCAGAACAATTATGTTCCTACAGAAGTTATAAATAATGCTTACAACAGAAGATAAAATATAACTCTTTCAAGTCATGGTCTTCTGTTGCAGACTTGAAGCAGGGAGGAAAACAAAAGCTTCAATCCTGCCTCACTCTCTGATCCTTCTCTTCAGTAGATGAATGAGGACCAACTTGCTCTTATTGAATCACTCAGGTAGAGCAAACTTTCTCTTTTTGTAGCTTCAGGAAGCAGGAAGAGAAATCTTCTTGACAGCCGTCAATGAAACAGTAGAGATGATTTCTTTTTTACAAAAAGCTTCTTTCTTAAAAGAACTAAGTTGTTCTTTTATACTCCCTCAGTCTTCAACGGCTATCAGATGGCCTCTGACAAAGTATGGAGGTGATTGGAGCACCTTATCCTGCTTTTCTGCAACTTGCGCCAAAAGCAAAACCCGCCAGCACATTTGAATCTTTCTCAGCGGTTGGGCTGAGACAGCTTTCAGTCTCAGCGGCTGATTTAGTCCCGTCTCAGCGGATCCGCTGAGACGGGAAGTTGTCTCAGCGGTTTTCCTCTATCTGCAGCTCAGCTGGCCCAGACTCCTTCTCAGCAGCTCCTGGCCTTGTCTCAGCGGTTCAGCTGAGACTGAGAGCTCGTCTCAGCGATTTTGGCAGTAAGCCACTTAACTTATTCCACACCTTGGAATAACCTATCCCTGCATAATTATGAGGTAAAATAGGTTTATCAAATACAACTTGTACTTAACATTGAGTGTGATGCTTCTTCAAATCAAGGGAACATTGAGGGTAATATTCTCAACAATCTTCCCCTATTTGAAAAAGACAACACACCCCATGCTAAGGTACATAACAAATAAATACTTATCATGTAACATCACTACATGACATTCATTATAACATAATCATGTTAACATTATCACGGCATTAAAGATAATATCATGACAGGCATAGTACCAACATAGTTTAACAATTCAATAATGTGATTAGGTAATAATGTCAATGCTTCACAGATAATCTCAAGCAATAACACAGAAAAATATTAAGCTATGACTGAGATTAGCTTGCAACATAAAGTAATAGATTCAGCAACTCATTCATTTTCATTTCAGATAAAGTGTTGAAACATTGTTCAAATTACATTCAGATATTCATAAAACTTAGATACATTTATTTAAGTTTTTCTCTTCTTAGAAGATGTTGAGCATTCAGCAGTGTCTGCAACAGCTTCTTTCCCTTTGGTTGAGGTCTTTTTGTCTGCATTTGCTACATTTATTTTAGTAATCTTCTTCCTATTTTCCTGCCTTTTGAAGTACAGGAATGGCTTTGGAATGTACTTTGATGGCATCCTTCTTGGATTCTCCTTTTTTACCAGATTTTCTTTAAATATCCTTTCTCTCTAAGTGTTTCTTTCCAAGTGTTTTATCCACTCTTCAGAGGGATAGATTTTATCAATATCTTTGTAGATTTGTCCATGGCTGATCCATGCATTTAGAATGATGCTTTTGGAGTCTTCACTCCAATATTCAAAGTCTGGATCTTTGGTCTGTTCATCCCTCTGCTTGGCCATAAACTCTTCAGCAAGCATTGTGTGTTCTCTTTCACTTTTCTTTGCCAGTCTTGCATTCTGGGCTATTTCTTCCTGTTTAGAGAAATCACAATCCTCTGCTCTTTGCCTATCCAGGAGGGGAAAGTTTAAAGCAAGCCTTGTTCCTTACAGAACCTTGAGGGCTAGCTCAGAATTGGTTACATCATTGTTATCCTCCCCCTTTCTGGCTTCTTCAAATATTTTCTGATTTATTTCCTGTTGAGCAGCAGTTATTGAGCCAGGAATTGTTTGGAAAACATTTTCAATATCTGCCTTCAGCTCATCCTTGTTTCTGTCAGCCTCACCATTCAGCTGCATAGCAGTGGAATACACATATTCTTGTATATTGGTTGAGGCCTTTTCTATTATCTCATCTGTCTTACTGACATAGTTCTTGACATATCTCATATCCTGCTCAGGCAGTTGAGGGTTTTTGTCCATTGATCTTAGAATTGTATTCTGAGACACCACTGTCTTCTCTGCCAGATCAAAGCACTTAGTCATTTGTCTATTAAGGATTGTAGTGTCTTCCTTGATTTCCTTGACCTCAGCCATCACTACAGAATTCATAGTGAGTATAGACTGATCCATATATTCTTTTACTGAAGAAGCTGACCTGTCTACATAATCCTTTATAGAAGTTAGATGAGTATCTAACATGATTTGAATGGCATTGAGAATGCTCTTATTAGATTGTGATGAGGTGGAGGTTGAAGCTGGTTGTCCAATGACTGAAGGTTGCTTATCTTGAATGTCAACTGCTGGAAGCTCCCCCTCAGCATGATGATCCTCTCCTTCAATAGATTTTTCTGTAAGATCAGTGTTGTCAGGAGCTCCATCATCATCATTATCATCATCTTCATCCTCATTACCAGCATCATCCTCATTGTCTGGAACTGAGGAGTCCAAGAAATTTAGGACATCATCAGGTTGACTGTGACCTGGTGAATTCCAGAGAGCGGGTTCATTATCAGGTTTAAGCTGAATTCTTCTTTCAAGGTTTAAGATGATTGTGTCAATCTTACTTTGCATGTCCTCAAGAGAAGGCACTTTGTCCTTATCAATCATGTGAGAGACAGCTTCACTATCATTATTGTCATGAGCAGCATTCATGGAAGATGGTCCTTGTTGTTGCTCCCCCTAAGATAGAGCATCCACTTGGCCTTGAGGAGCTGTGGTCCAGATTATTTAAGAGTCATTAGTGATTAACTAGTAGATTGGTTAAGATTAGATAACATTATTAGTAATGTGGAGTTTAAGGAATAATTACCAGGTGTGCTATCTATTTCCAAGTCATGTGGATGGACAGGGTCAGCAGGCATGTCATCCAGATGAGCATCCTTGTCAGGACTGCTGTGAGATCCAAGATCAGCACCAGCATCTTCATTCATATATGAGTGGTCTGACTCAGAACTGGATACAATCATTCTTGGCTTCTTAACTGCTTTGAATTTCTTTTTCCCTTTCTCCTTTGCCTCAGAGGGCTGACTCATGGGGAGCACCCTGGTGAACCTATCTAGGGTCTTTATATCCATCCTCTTAGGTAATGGATATTTGATCTTTTTAACCCTTTACACTTCTCAGGATATGTTTGGATTAGATAGAGGGATAGAATTCTACCCATGTTAGGTGCTTGGAAACATTCCTTAAGTCTTTGAAATATAACTTCTCCCCAGGATGTTTTCTTTGTCAGAATGATTCTTGTCATAAGGTCAAACATAGATTGAGAGATTGTGTCATGAGACTCAAGCTTGCAGAGAATTGATTTGCCCACTATATTTGACAAAAGCTTGCCTCTTTGATTGAAGAATTTTCTTTTTAATGAGTCAATCTTGGCATCACTGTACTCAGCCCACTTCAGAGCTTCTTCTTGTCCTTGTCAGAAATTTCTTCCTCCTCATCCTGACTGGATGAGGGAATTTGGAAAGCTTTCTCAATTTTTGCTGAGGAGATTTTCACTCTTTCTCCTCCTATTTTAGACTTTAAAGAGGACTTGGAAGAGGACAATTTTGCATTGTTGAACCATTCCAGAACTTCAGTTCTGAGAATGACTGTTGGTTCAGAAAGAATATACTCCAGACCTTGTGCTTCCAGGAGTTGAATCACTCTCTTTATTTCCTCTAGAGCATGGGCAAATCCATTTCTTACTATCTCATAACCCTCCAGAAGATCCTTTGAACTTTTTGGTGCCATTTTTGCTGTAGAAGAAGGCGCTGAGACGGAAGGAAATACGATTCGTCTCGGCGGCTGGGGAAGAAGGGTTTGTATCTTACTTTAATTAACATTGGCCTATTTATATAGCCTTGATTTATGTTGTGATTACCCTTAATAAGTAAAGTTTAGTGAACTTATTATTGTAATGAAATTTAGGTCATTTGGGGTTGCATTTAGACAAACTGTAATAGGTCATTGGGGTTCCATTTTATATTATTCTCTTTATGCTACAAAACTCTGATCTATTTCCATGAAAATATTTATGCTAAAAAATCTGATTTATTTCTATAAAAATTATTGTGATTAAAACTCATTATCATTTCATTTCCTCTAAAAAACTCGATCATGCCTTATCTTTTTGTATCAAAAATCCTCTTGTTATATCTCTTACTTCCTTACCCACTTTTGCTAATAACAAAAGAGGGAGGACTAACATGATTAATTAAGATGATCGCTTACATATAAGAGGAGCATTCACATAGGGGGAACATGTATTTAGGGGGAGCAATTCTAAATACTTAAATCGACATTATCTTAAGTCATCACTTTCACACACACACAAGTAGGTTTCATCATGCTTATATATTAACGCTCTGATTTATCATTAATGGATTTGTTATTATCAAAAGGGGGAGTTTGTTGGAATATCGTCTTCCGCATCTCCTAGGTTTGAGAATAACAAATCCTATGTGTATTTGATCTTGTGTGTTTAAGTGTGCAGGAAACAACTCCATATGACTCAAGGATAACATAAAAAGGTTGCCCCCAGATTTGATCCCAGAATTCCAACATGCCCACTAGCGCTGACGGTAGCACCTAGCGCAAGCGCTAACTATGATTAGCGCAATTCTGGGAGCATCTTTAGAAGGCGCTAGCGCCAGGTGGTAGCGGATAGCGCAGGCGGTATCGGATAGCGCAGACGGTAGCGGATAGCGCAGGCGGTAGCGCAGAGCACAAGAGGCAATGCGGCAGGGTTTCCTCGGAATGAAGATACGCACGCAGAGAATATTTCCTAAATGGGGATAGCGTCGGCGGTAACGGTAGCGCAGGCTCTAGCGATCTCTCCTATAAAAGGAGGCCTCTTCTCTCGTTTTCTACACACAAGTTTGAGAGAGGTTGATTGCTAGAAAAGTGATCTCCCACCAAAGTTCAGTGAATTTCTAAAGGAGGATTTCTTCACGTCGGATCCGACCGAAGATCGCTTCATCAACGCTTATACTACAGCGATCCTTCGTCTCCAACTTCAGAAGTTCTTCAAGAGAGAGATTTTAATATTATTGTCATTTAATTTCACATATTTTCATGTAATCGTTTAGTGAATTCGCCTCGTGTTGGCGACTAGGTCTGGGTAGGACTTAGGGCAGAAATTTGCCTCGTGTTGGCGACTAGGGGTTTATTTGGTTCGGCGGTGGCGGGTTGATCCAGCGGATGGAAACGGAGTGTTCGAACTGGAGGGGGGAGGTGGCTGCTCCAAATGGAGCTTTTTGGGGCGTTTCTCAAGGCGGGCGGGTGGAAACGGAGCAAACGCCGTCGGAGGTTCATTTGTTTACCCGCCTTCCGTCGGCGTTTGCCCCAAACGGAGCGGCGAAACGCTCAACCAAATAAACCCTAGATCTAAGTTAGGTCTAGGGTGTGCTCGAGGCCATATTCAGGGAAGGATTGGCTAGGGCGGCTTGAGGCCATATCCGGGGAAGGGTAGGTTAAAGCCACCGATTCGTGGGGATACGAGTCGGGATAGAAAATGAAAAAGTCTTTTTATTATTCGCCTTTGATTTCTAGCGTTATAATAAATCAAGTTTTGTAACTCTTCATTTCATATTAATAAATTGATGTCTTAATTTTATTTGTTTGATTTCTTATCTTAATCTCTTATATTTCCAAATATATCAAAATATAATATAAGTTTTTAAAACCCTTATTCACCCCCCCCCTCTAAGGGCGCCTACCGATCCAACATGTCTTATTTCCTTTGAGTTATTTCCTTGTAGCTCATTCCTTGTTTGTGTCAATTGTAAGTCCTATTTAAAGGACTCAATGAGTATTGTATTGGTATCAATGAAGAAACTCTATTTCCCCAACCCCAAAAGAGATCTTGGAAGTTCTCTCTCTCGAGCACGCCGCGCTTAGGCAACCGCGGTCAAGGCTCCGTAGTTTCTCTATCCCCGACATCTCCACCTCCGGCCACTCCTCCGACAACATCCAAGTAGACCCATAACATCTTGGTATTATAGGTATCAGTCCTTGTACGCCGACGCAAAGTCAACTTGATCCTTCACACATCTCCTCCAGCGGCACAAAATTTTACTTCCATCGAAGCCCAGACAACTTCCGTTTGTTGTTGCTTCTGCATTAGGTCAGCGTCATCTTCCGCTTTGGGCCAATACCACGCCTCTTCACAACTTCAACAGAACCCTCTTCACCTCCAGCATGTCTTCCCCGATCAACCCACACAAGCACACGCCAAGGCTCCCTCTGCGACAGGATCGTCGCTCGCATCGTCGACATTTGCAGTTACTCCTTCAACCGCGATCACCGGCATCAGCGAGTCCCGTCCCTAAACTCCTTCCGAGCCCCCGATCTCCATAGCCTCTCACATCGACACGGAACGACGCTCCGCCGACGCCGCTCCATCAATCCCGCGCCGCTCCATTACCACCCGTCAGGGTCTGCGTGTGGGCTTTATGTCCCTTTCTGCAAGTAAATTTAATTCTTTTACTGCGCATAGGAATTAATTTCAATCAAGGGCATTATTCTGGGTGAGTATTTTCTTCAACCATTGGGAGACGACGTGGATCTCGCGGCACCTCCAAAACAGCCACCGTCGAGCACTCTAGCCGTCCCATCACCAGCTCCTTATCCGGTGCTACCTCCATCCTCAATATGGAAGACATCATTAGCTTCCAGGCTCTAGACGTGCGCATTATCGAGATTCTAATGTCGTTTGAGGAATTTTATAACAAACAACTCTAGGCCATCAAGGCACAGTCATTGCTTCCTCCGTTGGCCCATGCTCTGGCGGTACATCCGGCCACCTTGCCGCCAGATCCGTTCCTTCTGCCGATCATCCTTCCACAGCTTCCAAAGCCAGACGCAGTCGCGCCACCGCTTTCCATTATGGTCGTCCTTCCACCACCAACTCATACAGGGTCCACCCTGAAGTCTTCGCCATCGGCATTGTCGCCTCGTATGCGGCCACCTGCCCTGTCAACCCCTCTGGATCCATTTCTTCAACTGACCGTACCCAAGTCGGCACCGCAATTGCTGATCAACGCCGCTCCTTATCCTGTCTGCAACAATCAGGGACCCACGCTCAGCCCGTTCACCGCCATCTTTTATACCCCCGCTAAAGCAACACGATACCGGGAGTTGTTCTGGCGGGAAATTGAAGAGCCAGATGATCAAGCAGTGCCAGCCTCGTTCGAGCTTGAGGACAAGCTCGATTTGAAGGACGGAGGAGAAATCGTGTGTCCCTTTTTATGGCGTTATTTATTATTAATTATTTCATAATATGCATTTATTCTGTCTTAGAATCGCGTCCTTATATGACGTCGTTATTTATGTCGTGTTTTTATGTGGTGTCCTTTTTAGTCGCATGTCCAAGTTTGTCTTATTTCCATTAGCGTTATTTCCTTGTAGCTTTTTCCTTGTTTGTGTCAATTGTAAGTCCTACTTAAAGGACACAGTGAGTCTTGTATTGGTATCAATGAAGAAAGCCTATTTCCCCAACAACAAAAGAGATCTTGGAAGCTCTCTCTCTCGAGCACACCCCGCTTAGGAAGCCGCGGTCAAGGCTTCGTAGTATCACTGTCCCCGATATCTCCACCTCTGGCCACTCCTCCGACAACATCCAAGTAGACCCATAACATTATACACCACATTTTGATTTTTGTTAAAAAAATCTTCATCATGATGCATATATCATCGTGCATGCCAAATTAACTTCAATAAAGTTGATGGGTTTAATGGTAGCTCCTCGAAAATACCGTTGACATACCTAATGACAGTCGTCTTCGAAAAGTCCGCTGACATGCGTAATGGCAGCCTACCACAGTAGGTATAAGAGCTCTAATAAAACCTTTTTCGATTTTATGGATTTTCATCGTTACTTTTAATTTGGGAATATGGTGTAATTACTTAAATGACATTGTATTTTATTTTATTTTTAAATAGATTATAATATATGTTAAGTCATTAGATTAAAAGAATAAGGATATATTTGGCAATTTTGAATGTTTCACCAAATGCAACTTTTGCCTTTTAATATTGTAAAGATATATACCACTCAATCTTCATCATCATAATATTAAACACGAAATAATCAAATGTCAAAATAAGAACTAAAATAAATGAAAAATAATGACCATAAAAATAGAAACGCCAGAATTAAGTTCTCTATCACTTCCTCCGTGAAAATTCTCCCAGTTTTGAACATATCTAATGGGTTGTTGCATTAAAAACACCACTTGAATTTACATATAAAAATATTTTCATGCCTAACGAATGTAGATACTTAGAATTAGTAGAACATAAAGAAAGAAGGAGCCGAATAAATGTCAGTTTAGCCAAAAGTAAAAAAAATCGATAAATCAATTACTAATCCTGAGCAAATATTTTGCAATGAGACGAGTATTAAATGAGACGAGTATTAAGATGCACAATCATCCAATATAGATTATGCTTAACAATAAAAATTCATCGATACCTTACTGTTTTACAACCAAGAGGTAGACTAATAAATTTTTAGGTATCATTTTACCGAGGAGGCTACATTTCCTCATTTATATCAACTGCCCAATCAAGATCATGTAAGATTTCCTGAACACTAGAAGGGTAACAATAGAGTCAAAGAGGACATAAAGACCTGAAACTGAGATGTTAGATGAGAAGTGGAGACAAATTAGGAAATAAAAGTGAGTCGTGCCATTATCTTTTCTTATAGCAAGAGGAAGATCATCTATATATGATGTGTCTCAGAAAGTGATGATAAAGGTGGAAAATCGATAGTCTTTAATATCTCATAGATGTGGACATCCATAAACCAAACATCTACTGCTATTAAACCAAAAAAGGATTCTTGGGTACTAGCACAAGAGTGGAAAATTTTAAAATACCAATAGTTAAAAATGGCATGCTGAAAGTTTATTCCAAGAGAATATAAATTCTGAAAATGATTGGCTTTCAAAAAGAGACCTCAAAGAACATGAACATGCATTTTTTTCAAGAGTGATAAAAGTATCTCGTGGGTTGAATAACCGGGGACACAATTGTTCATGGCCCGGTCAAATAGGATAAAAAAGAAACCACAACTAGAAACCTACGTAGAGATGGGAAAAGGATAAATACAAGTTTGATGTATGCATGCAATTAATGAGATAACAAGTTTGATCTCATGTATGCATGTAACAGACGAAACTAGACTCAGGGAGAACCTTATTATGCATGCAATTAATGAGATAGCAGACAATGAGAATGCAGAACTTCAACAAAGTTGTGGAACATGCATCTCCAATATGAAAGTTCGAGCAATATCTAGTAATGAACGTTTTTGTCCTTTTCGTAACATTGTTTGTTGGGGCTGTATAAATACAAGTTTGATGTAAATCCTATATTGAGAAAAATAAATTTTTAACCTCATGACTCACATATTCTTTGGTAATATAAAACATTATATTTTGAGAAGTGTTTTTGAATTGAGTTTGATTTTTTTAATATTCAAAAATGGGACATAAATTTGATCTAATTTTCATAAATAATAATGATTACTAGCAGTGAAATATTGGAAGTTCTCCATACATCAGGATGAACTAAATAAAACTCGACTAGGATAAAAGAATCGATGATTTTTCCTAACTTGGACGGCACAGAAAATTCAGGAAGGAACTTAGAAATAGGGACTAACTGCCAGAGGGAGGATATAATGTATTATCCAATCTACGATGCCAGAGTACATAATTAATGAAGTGTCAAGGGCTGAAGTATAATCCAGCTAATCATAGATGAAGAGATTGTTGTGCTTACAACCAGCTTCAATCACTCTCCCAATTTTCATATCCTAAACAAGTAATATGAGGAAATAAAAAGGATTACATAACAATTTGGATTAACAAAAATCTTCATAATAGATATTAAGCAAGATGGAATTTAGGAATTTGAAGAATATCTTTAAGATGTATTGTGAATGTAAGATCAAATCTGTAAGATCAGTCTATCTCTTGAAAATAGACAATGAGCACTGTACAAACTAAAGATGTGTTCTGAAGCCCTAAATCAAAGATCCATTGGTCAGATGAGACACGATGTCATAGCTGTTTGGACAATCTTATCAAAAGTCGGAAAGCAAATTATGAAATGTAGTCTACTTACCAACAGTAAGAGGGATACAAGACGATGTAGAACTAGTTTATGAAGCATTAGTTGAAGTGGAGAATAAATCACAATAGAATCCGGGTGCAAAAAAGAAGGATGATAAATATGATTCAAGCATATCTCAGATGTGGTTTATGCCAGACAGTAAGCGCAGTACTTGGTGTGGCAGTCATGACTAGTGCTATGGGAAAATAATGTATAACCATGACACTGATAGATCCGGTAACCACAACCATGAAATGATGGGGAGTCACAACCCTGAGTTGCATACTTTATCTCATTATGAAGTTGGCCTATGCCATTTTGAAAGCATTTGTCATTTGTTTATCTTGTTTTATCTTAAACTATAGGTGCATGAGAAAGTGTCTTTTTGCAGTCCAGGTATCATTGCACAAGAAATTTTATATCATTTCACACATGATTTGGCGCATGATTTGACGAATGTTCTTCTCTGAAGTAGCAAGTTTTCAGTTAGCCATCTTGCATCTCATCGAGAGATAAATGTGATGACATTATCCTCCTAAGTGATTTAGGAGTTGCCTTACATTGTGTCGGTTACCCTCATCCTCCAAAAAATAATCCATCATGCCTCAAATTGACCCCTTGCTATTTATTTGCTGTTTCTAGCCCACTGCTAATCCCAGCCTTGCAGAGCTTTAAAAACACTAGCAGCAGCATCCTGTTAAGTTGTACTTAGTCAAAGTATAATCTGCTCATTTCATTGCCCCTACTCCCTTGTCATATTTTTGTATGTTACAAGCTAGCAGAATAAGAAAAAAAACACTTCATTTTCTTTGGAACCAACTCATGTTGAGGTTTGCTGATAACTAGCAAGGAAATGATATAAAGAACATGAAGGCCATTTCCAAACCATCTTCATAGTTTAGATGAATTTTGGATGTTTTTAATGCATAGGACAAAAGTCAGTTGGACAAAAATACATTTAACTTTAATTATATGAAAAAATTGCGTTAACTTACTGGAAAATATGTTCTCGGCAACTCTGAGGATCACCTGTCAATATTAATTGTCTAAGATTGTAGACGTGCTTTCTTTGTACCTGAACATGAAAAGTAATGCAGAGAGATAATTCGACAATTTAATTAAATTGTCAAAACTCAGTAAACAAAGAAAATGTGTTAAGAAAAGCAAATGAACTAAGAAGAATTGCGTAGGACTCGGTGATGACAAAGTAATGTTTTTTCAGTAATAAAAATGAAAACTGGCAATGCAGCCATGCAGGTAGGGGGAAAAGAGGCAGATGAAACCAAGTGAGGTCACTGCGGAATGAAGATAATCTGCCGTGCTACAAGTTACTGAGGATAAATAATACATACAACGGGAGTTACAAAATTCCACTCGGTCAATCTTTACATCAATCTAGTCTAGATCATAAACTATGAACTACCTAATTTGACCACTAGCCCAGGAAGTAAGACATGTGACAGGGATAATTATTTGATTTGTGCAACCAATTTAATTACTTTTGGCCATGATGATTTTTTTAACGTTGAGGACATATGAAAGTGAAAACACGCCAAATTATTTTTTCTTAAGAAAGTTGACATTTGGCTGACACTCATAAAAGAAATTGTCAAGGTGTTATGGCCTACAGTCCAAAGGACAACCTATCTATTTACTGCTTTTATTGTGTTACAAAGTTGTTTTTATTTCGGTTTACAATTGCTGACCTTGTTTGTTGTTTTCACAATTAATCAATTTGTTAAGACCTTCATGCAAATGTGTTGTGTGAGTTTTATTTAAGGAACTTTAGGGTTGAAATGAAGAGAGACTAAAAAGTTTCTAAACCCTAGAGATTTGGTTGCTGCCAAGGTTGTCAGGATCGAGATCCTAGGTGGAATCCTATTGCGCGTTGGATCAGATCGGTTTCGGGGATCGTAAGATCCTACTACATTCATAAAGTAAGACTTAAAAAATGAAATTGAATTTGGTATCATCTAATTACATAAACAATCAACATAAAAAACTATAAAACTAATCAATTGCTGAATAATTATAACAAAATTCAAAAGAAAGCAAATAAAGTGAACTAAAAAAAAGTAGAAGTTATAATTAGTATAGTTTCTTCAAGTCGTTTTTTATCCTGTATTACCCGTCAGGGTTATTTACGTCTTTCTGTATTATCCCTTACTCAAGTATATATATGAGTAAAGGATTTCTTTTCAATATGAATCATTATCTTTTTCCTCTTTCAACTTGGTATCAGAGGTGCCCTAATCACTCCGCCGAAATCGTCTTCCCCGCTCTCTCGTGGATCTTCTCTCGCGCGCCTACAATCGTTCTCCTCCACCGCTGGTTTGAGGTCATCTCCATGCTAACCCACGCGGCTCTCACGTCGAAGGGTGCACTCACTGAAGGAGACCACCGCCCCTCGTGATGCCTGTTGTGTTGCCGTCGACACCTCCTATCTTCCGCTGCTAGCCGTGCGTCATCATTGACGGCCTCCTCTGCGCCGACTTTTCAATTTCAGAAGGTGGTTCCTCATCGACATTATCTCCAGTCATCGTCTCCAGATCCAGCCGGTGGTTCTTCATCGACACCGCCTCCAGACGTCGTCTCCAGTCAGCTCCATCGACATTGATACGCCTGCTTCTTTTGATTGCTTCGTCGACATTGTTTCCAGCCAGGATCTCATCTTCGTCGACATTGCTCCCCTCCAGAATGATTCCAGGGATCTTATCTCCAGCCCATGACCACCTCCAACCAGAAAATTGTTTTTTGCCTCCTGCTCTGCATCTTTACAGGTTCTCATTTCCAATTTTTAAGCTTGAACAGCTTCTTCCTAACGACTATCCCATGGTTATTCCCACTATGCTTTCGTGGAGTTCTTGCTGCTACAGATATGTCGTCCTATAGTGTTTCTTTTTCATTGTGCCACCATGGTTTATTCTTCTGCCTCCTCGCCAAGTGTTGTGACGCCCCAGATGAGTGACCCTCAAAGAACTCATGACCACACTGGCTCTTTAAAGATCACCATTGTGCCTTTGGCATAAACAAATTACCGTGAATGGTCTTGTGCTTCTCAACATGTAATTCACAACAATCAAATGTTCAGATATATAGATGGGACGATCGTGGAACCCCCTAAGGACGATTCTACTTGGAAGCGTTGAGATTCTGAAAATTCCCTTGTCGTCTCGTGGCTCCTCCATTCTGTCTCCTAAGGTATACCAGAGTTATATGCTGATGGATTCTGCCTATGAGATCTGGACTCGAGCTCGCGTAACATACTCTCAGATCGGTAATTCCACCCAGATTTACGAGCTTGCGCGTCGTATTTTGGAGTTAAGACAGAGATATATGACTGTGTCCACAAACTTCTTAGAGTTCGAGCGTCTCTCTTAGGAATTGGATTACTTTGAACATATTACTCCTGTTTGTACTGTTGATGCAGTCATGTTGCAGAAACAGGAAGAACGTTTTCGTCTGCATGTCTTCCTGATGGACTTGAACATGTAATTAGATACGGTTTGGACTAATATTCTTCACCGCTCACCTCTCCTATCTCTTCGGGAGGCATTCAGTATGGTTCTTGGTGATGAAGAACATCGTAGGTCCCACAGCACGATTGCTCCTCCTGATCGCTCTGTCTTTACTAGTGTAGGTCGGGGTAGTGCCAACCCCACCAACATTGTTCCTACTTGTGGTTACTGTGGCCGCAGGGGCCACACTCGGGATGTTTGCTTCAAAATCCATCCTCACCTTGCTCTACCAGGAGCCAGACGTGGTCGTGGACCAGGACGGGAGGAGGGGTCTCGATAGGGTGGTTCTCGATCTCATGATGCTGCCTACTCTACGGAAGTCTATGAAGAGTCTATTACTCAGCCTCCGGGACATTTCACCGCCCATGAATTGGATGCTCTCCGTCGTCTCCTTCCCTCACAGTCTAACGCTGCCTCTGGTACTTCTACTTCCTTCGCTACATCCTCTATGCCCAGTGCTCATGCTGCCACAACTCCTCCATCTGATTGGATCATTGACTTGGGAGCCACCGATCATATGACAGGATCTTCCTCAAGTTTTGTTTCCTACACCCCCTTGTCTGGTAAGGGCAAGGTTATCTCAGCAAATGGCATCTTGTCCCCCATTGCGGGCAAGGGCCACATTTCCTGTTCTCCTTCAATTTCCCTTTCTTATGTGCTCTATGTTCCCTCTTTTCCCCGCAGTCAACTTTCGATTAGCAATATCACTCGATCTCTAAACTGTTATGTAACATTTTTCCCTGATTCATGTGTTTTTCAAGAACTGGGTACGAAGCGGATCATTGGCAGTGGTAGGAACTGTGGTGGCTTGTACTACCTGAATTATTAGATGCCGTCTCACGCCCTCTCTTCCTCTACTATTATTGGTGCTGATGCTCGACGCTGGCATTTGCGTCTTGGGAATCCCTCGTCTGTTTACCTTAAAAAATTGTTTCCTACTTTGTTGTCTTTTATTAAAACTTTAGCATGTTATATTTGTGAAATGTCTAAACATGTTAGACATTACTCGTCGCAATTATCTTCTCATAGTAGCATTCCTTTCGTTGTTATAAATTCTGATGTTTGCGGCCCTTCCCCTATTTTATCTTTATCTAGTTTTCGTTGGTTTCTCACTTTTATCGACTATTTTTCCCGCACTACTTGGGTGTATCTTTTAATGAAAAAAATGAAAATTTTCCTTGTTTTCAAGCCTTATATAAGATGGTACATACTCAGTTTCAATGTTAATATTTGTGTTATTCGTAGTGATAATGGGGAAGGGGGGAATATGATGATCGTGGTGCGTATGGTTCTAATCTCATCAATCATGGTATTTTACATCAAACCACTAGTCTTTACACTTCTACCTAAAATAGTGTTGCTGAACGAAAAAACCGGTATCTCCTTGATGTTTCCCGATGCCTTCACACCACTATGCATCTTCCTAAATCATATTGGGGTGATACTATCCTAACCGCTGCTCATCTTATCAATCGTCAACCTTTACAAGTTCTAGATTATGCTACACCATGAGCCCATCTCTCCACTACGTCTGTTGTTCATACTTCTCATCTTCCACCCCATGTCTTTGGGTGTGTATATTTTATTCACATACATCAGTCTCATCATGACAAACTTGACTTCGGGCTCACAGTTATGTCTTTATTGGCTATTATGCCACTACGAAAGGATATCGGTGTTATCATCCTCCATCCCAACGTATTTTTTGTACCATGGATGTTATTTTCTGCGAGGAGGAATCCTATTACATGGATTCGACTCGCTCCACGCGTCGGAGGGAGATTGGTGACATTACATCTGATTCTACTGTTTCTCTCCCTCTGATTCCTCCTACGTTTTCTACGCCTCCTACGTCTCCTACGCCCTATATGTCCTTTCGTCTCCTACATAGTTTCCCATGTGTCCATCTCTCATCTCTTTTTCCTCATGTATACCAACGTCGTCAAACAGGTGAACAGGCTATCGTCGTTTCCCCTACCTTTGGCATCTTTGGACTCAGATTCTGGTGATGATCTACATGTTCCCCTTGCATTGCTAAAAGGTAAAGCTATGTGTACGCAACAGCCCATTTCTAACCATGTTGCTTATCATCACCTTACCCATGCTCATCATGGCATTATATCTTCTTTGTCCTTGATTACTATTCCAAAGATGTAGCAGGAAGCTGTGAGTATTCTGATATGGGCACAGGCGATGGAGAGGAAATGTTTGCTTTGGACAAGAATCACACATGAGATGTCTCTCCCTTTCCTCCTAACAAGAAAGTCATTGGTTCAAGGTGAATTTTCTTTGTTAAGCAAAACCAGGATGGTAAAGTTGAGTGTTACAAGGCTCGCCTTGTGGCTCCGGGATACACCCAGACTCAGGGAATGGACTACCAGGAGACCATTGATCATGTAGCAAAGATGGACTCTGTTAGTGTTCTTCTATCTTATGTTGCTTGCTTGGGCTGGGGTCTTCACAAACTGGATGTTAAAACTGTCTTTCTGCACAGTGAGCTTGATGAAGAAGTGTACATGACATTCCCTTCTGGATTTGCGAAGAAGGGACAAGAGGGGCTTGTATGTCACTTAAGGAAGTCGTTGTATGACCTGAAGCAGTCTCCCATGGCTTGGTTTGGCAGGTTTTTTAAAGCCAAGCTCATGTTTGGCTACAAACAGGGACAATCTGATCAAACTTTGTTAATCCGAAAACGTGAACAAAAAGTTGTGGTACTTAGTCTACATTGATGTCATTGTGATCACCAGAGAAGACATAGAGGAAATCACAAATCTCAAAGCGCTCTTGTCTGCTGAGTTCGAAGTAAAGGACTTAGGGAGATTACGTTACTTCCTGGGAATTGAAGTGACCAGATCAAACCAAAGTATCTTCATCTCTCAATGTAAGTCCATTTTGGATCTGTTAAAAGAGACTGGTATGCTCGGTTGTGTTCCAGCTAACACTCCTATGGAGGAGAATCATAGGATTGATGAAGACAGTGATGGTGACCGCACTGACGCCTCGAGTTATCAAAGATTGGTTGAAAGGCTCTTATATCTATCTCACACTCGTCCTGACATTACAAACGATGTAGGGATCTTGAGTTGATATATGCATGCTCTCAGGGTCTAACATCAGGATGCATCTTATCGTGTACCACGGTACTTGAAGAAGACTCTTGGTCGTGAGCTTATGTTTTCCAAGAACAACCACTTAAAGATCGAAATATTCACTGATGTTGATTGGGCTGGAAGTCGTGACGACTAGAAATCCACAATATGGCACTGCACCTTTGTTGGTGGAAAGTTGGTGACATGACGTAGCAAGAAGCGGAATGTGGTGGTCAAGTTTAGTGTTGAAGCTGAGTACCGGTCAATGTCTCAAGGTCTCTGTGAAGGTCTATGGTTGCGTACTGTGTTACAAGATTTGGGACTCCGGACGAATGTCCCCTTCTCCTTATATTGTGACAACAAGACAGCTATTAGTATAGCTCACAACCCTGTTCAACATGACAGGACTAAGCACGTTGAGGTCGATCGACATTTTATCAAAGACCACCTAGATAAAGGAAACGTGGTCACACCTTTCGTTCATTCTAAAGATCAACTGGCCGATGTCTTCACCAAAAGCTTGGGTTGCGATGTGTTTACTCATGACATCCATAAACTCGGTATGACTGATATCTTCCGTCCAACTTGAGGGGGAGAATTGAAGTTATAATTAGTATAGTTTCTTCGAGTCGTTTTTATCCTGTATTACCCGTCAGGGTTATTTACGTCTTTTTGTATTATCTCTTACTCAAGTATATATGAGTAAAAGGTTTCTTTTCAATACGAATCATTATCTTTTTCTTCTTTCAACTAAAAATAGCATAGTTATAACTATAAGTTCTACATTAGCAAATATAAAGTACACATCATTATAAAATATCAAATATTAATTTTTGTTCGACGACTGGAAGGTCAATCATAAAACCATCAGTACAAATCCTTAACAGGTACATCGACCATATCCTTATCATCAAGTATCGCATTTTCCTCATCATCACCACTGGCATTCTCATCTTCATCCTATTCACCGTCACGACGTAGAACAATGATCTCATCTAATGAAATCTCAAAGAATATAACATAAATAGTATTAACATCGTATGTATGAAATCTCAATAAGATCATATAAATCTAAGTGTTGATCAAATGTTATATCTAGGAAGATTAGAATAGAGATGAGTAGATAACATCATTCTTACAAGAAGGAAGTAGCGGTCCTAACGATCCGACGATCCGACTGCGTGAAGACGTGATTTCGATCCCTCTTGGGATTCGGATCGAAACTTAAGATCCAGATCGTAGGATCATACGATCCTACGATCCGGATTGCGATCCTAACAACGTTGGTTGCTGCGCGGCCACTCTTCCTCAGATGCGACGATAAAGGCTCCACAATATCTCCATCGGTCTTCCCCGCTCAGATTAGGGTTCACAACATTTGGTATCAAAGTCATCTAGTCCCATATCTACACTCATGCAACAGGTTGATCCTCGCCGAGGATCTTGTACCGACCTCCTGGCTGACAACAAGCACTTGGTGCCTGACATCAATTAATACGCATCCTAACTGTTGGAACATATGTTCCGCATCTCTTGGTTTGAGAATAACAAATCTCATTGTGTATTTGATCATGCTTGTCGTGTGTTTATAGTGTGCAGGAACTACTGGCACAATACCCCTATGTATAGAATGAATACGATGCTCTGAAAAGAGAGCTAATGTCCGGCGGTAACGTTAACGCGAGCGGTAGCTTGTCGACGAGAAGGGAATGCTGGCGAGATGCAGCGGCGCACATCAACCTGACGCGACGCGTTAATACTTACCACTACGCTGCAGGACACATTTTGTCGCGGCTCAGTTGGTGATAGGTCTTCCGCTGAAGGATTCTTATCAAGAAGGACGAGGGATTGAGCCCCGACCTCAACAACCTATCGGCCCTGTGGTGAGGCCGGGGATGGGTTGGGGTGTACGGGCCGCGGACCTGATAAGGCCTATCGGGTGCACTCCCGATGGGACCCCTGGGCCGGGGTGTGATGGCAGGTCGCAGGGTGGCAGGCAGGTGGGACGCCTGTCCTGCATCACACAGTTTTGTCATTTTTCACAGGTGGCTTACGGGCACTTCTGTAAGACACCAACCACGTTAACCAACATTTTAAAAGCCCGACCGACACTCATAACATGAAGTAAAATAAACAATAATAAAATCGGTATAATACAATTGTAGAAAAGGCTGAAGCTTGTATATTTTTATGTATCAAATACAAGGAGAGAATAAATATTTATAGGAGAGAGAGAAAAAGGAGAGAAAATGTGACGCAGGACGAGTCTATAGGCGGCGGAAAATCCGTGACCTAACCCTACATGCTATGCAAATCCGACGGACTAAACCACAATTGAATAATAAACATTAAAATCCCACGCAAATATTTTCACAGCAGGATACAAATAATTTATTATGGCAAACAAGCTTTGGTTTCCCTCCGCGTGGAGGGCCAAAGCTAGAGCGCGCGGCGAATAATTTCTTCCTGCAGTTAGAGATTAATCCAGGCACAAATAACTATAATAAGATGAACATCCATGCAAGCATGTAATAATCCAGACGATAACAATGTCTTACACCCAAATACCAATACAAGAACACAACAACAATATTAGGGACTGCTGTAAATAAAGAAAATCTGAACTTTGGAGGGCTCAAAGAGGGGTTCCGGTGGTTGGTGGACCGGATCGGGTAAGGGGAAGGCTGATTGGGAATAAGGAGGGCTGGATCGGAGAGGGAAGGGGCTGGATCTGAGATGGAATGCCCAGATCTGGACAGTTTTGGTGATGGCCGGCTGTTGGGAGGTGGTTCCTCGGATGGGGGAATGCTGGCAGCAAACCTGGAGGGGATGGAGTGCTGGATCGGGGCGGCGCAGGGCTGGATATGGGCTAAAACGCCCAGATTTGGACAAATCTGAGAAGGGAGGGGCTGTTTGGAAGGTGGATCCACGTGGGGAGAGGGGTTGGCTGCGGGTACAGGTGAATTAGGGGCTGGATCGGCGTCCGGGACTGGATCTGGACAAATCTGTCCAGATCTGGACAGATTTATGGCTGGCGGAACAGGGAGAAGGGGCTAGGGCAGGGGTGGCTGAGGGCGGCTGTTGGGAGGCTGCTGGCGGGTGTAGGAGGGCTGGCGGCGTGGGGCTACAGGGAGCAGGAGGCTGGCGGAAGTGGCCTGAGGGTGGCGGCTGGGGCTTTGGAGGGGGGGACTGGCGGCAGAATTCCTGCAGCAGGCTGGCGGCAGAATTCCTGCAGCAGGCTGGCGGCAGTGGCTGGACAGGGAGATGGGCGGCTAGGGTTTGGAGGGTGGCTGCGGGAGGAGGAAGGAGGGGCTAACAAAAGGAAGAGATACTTACCCAAGGAGTCGTCACCAAGGGGGCTCCACGGAGTCGGCACCGCGGAGGAGATCACCGGAAACAAGGAAGAAGACTTCTCCAAATTTCAGCAATGAGTTTCCTGCAGCCCTAACACATCTATTTATAATGAAATAAAATTAGGGCAACCAAGATAGACGGTTATGATTGGCCGTTGATCTCGGCGCCAAAACACCACTAAATAATATTCAAAATACAACATGCTATATATGAAAATTCATCAGAACGACGAGCCGGACGCAACCGCGGTGGCGGATCGGCGATCCGGTCACGCCATATATGGTAAGTCGCCAAATCAGCCCAGAATGGGCCCAAAGCTCGCCCTCGCCTATGCTCCGCATCAAAACGTATACACAATGTGGGACTAAAAGAGAAGGAGGAATACATTATTTGGGCAAAAATAAATGGGCCTCTCATATGGGCCTTTCTAACACTCCTCGCAAACTGGAGCGTACAAATCGTAGGCGCCAAGCTTGGATAGGGACTGATGGAAGAGAGTACTGGACAGGGCCTTTGTGAGGACATCCGCAACCTGTTCGGTACCAGGAACATGCTTCAGTTCGAGCTTCTTCATTTGAACTTTCTCCCGGATGAAATGACAGTCTACCTCAATATGTTTTGTTCTCTCGTGGAAGACCGGGTTTTTGGCAATATGTATAGCAGCTTGACTATCACAGAAAAGGAGAGCGGGTGAGGGAAGCCTTATACCAAGATCCGTAAGGAGGCTTTCCAGCCATGTGAGTTCTGAAACCACAGATGTCATTGCCCGATATTCTGCTTCAGCTGAGGAACGCGCAACTACCGCTTGTTTCTTGCTTCGCCAGGTGATCAAGTGTCCTCCGAAGTACGTGCAAAAACCACTGGTTGATCGACGATCATCTATGGATCCAGCATAATCAGCATCTGAGTATGTCATTAGTGTTGGAGTTGATGAGGAGGTTTTGTAAACTACTCCTTGACCAGGAGCTGTTTTGAGGTATCAGAGGATTCGTTCAACAGCCTGAAGATGAGAGCTTCGAGGGGCATGCATACCGACTGACAATACCAACAGCGAAGTAGATGTCTGGTCTTGTTACCGTTAGGTAGATCAATTTTCCAACCAGGCGGCGATAGTATTCCGGATTTTGTAACAAAAGATCGGAGTCAGAGGACTGAGCACACATCTTGTGATTTACATTCATTGGAGTGTTAATCGGTTTGCAGCCGGAGTAGCCCGCATCCTGAAGAAGATCGAGGCAGTATTTGCGCTGAGAAAGGACAAGTCCATCCGGTCTTCTGGCGATCTCCAGACCTAGGAAGTAGTGAAGGTGCCCCAGGTCTTTTGTTTGAAATACAGAGCTAAGATGTTGTTTGACCGCCTGTATTCATTTTGAGTCATCTCCAGTGATTATGATGCCATCCACGTAGACCAACAGAAGGACAGTCCCCGTGGACTGGTGGCGAGTGAACAGCGAGAAGTCGGCCGAGCTCCGAGTAAAGCCAATTCCGCGAAGAGACTTGTTGAACTTGTCAAACCAGTTCCGAGGGGATTGTTTGAGACCATACAAAAATTTTAAAAGATGACAGACCATAGACTCCCCCGTGGTCTCAAACCCCAGAGGTTGCACCATGAAAACAGTTTCGTTGAGATCGTCGTTTAGAAAGGCGTTTTTCACATCCAGTTGAAGTAAGGGTCATCGACGATGTACAGCCACAGAGATAAGTACACGAACCATGTTGAGTTTGGCCACCGAAGAAAACGTCTCTTCATAGTCAATGCCTTGTTGTTGGGTGTAGCCACGAGCGACCAATCGAGCTTTTAGCCTGTCAATTGTTCCATCAGGAGCATGCTTGATGACATAGACCCATTTACACCCAACCGGTTTCTGACCCGGAGGGCGGGGTACCAGAGTCCATGTCTGGTTGGCCCAGAGAGCGGTCATTTCCTCCTCCATGGAGGCACGCCAGCCAGGATGTTGGAGAGCCTCCTGCACAGAGTTATGAATTGAAACGAAGGATAATGAAGTAGCAAGAGTTTTAAGAGGAGGAGAGAGACGATGTAGGGAGACATAGTTCGCCATTGGATGAGCGGTGGAATCTGTTACCGGATTAGCATGGCGAAGAGTACCCGAGGTGGAGGCCGACTGCGTAGGAGCAACGGACGGAGGAGCGCGACGAGAGTAGACATGTTTAAGGGGCGCCCTAGAGGGACCAGGAGCAGGAGTTGGTGTTGGAAGAGCTGGTGGCGGAGGTATTTTAATAGGTATGACAGGTCTCATGATGGACTGTGTAAGAGGTGGTGGTACAGAGCTGAGTACAGGACCAGAGAAGAACGGTTGATTCTCTCGAAAAGTAACATCAGCCGAAACCGAGATTTTTCGGGTGGTAGGATTATAGCAGGCGTAGCCTTTTTTAGTACGGGAATATCCGACAAATATATGCTTGGCCGCCCTGGGATCCAGCTTATCCATGGATGTTCCCATGATTTGGACATAGCAGGTACATCCGAAGATTCGAGGTGTAAGAGAGAAAGCCGGAGCAGAGGGAAAGAGAAGACTGAATGGAGTGGCATGGTGGAGGACAGAGGAGGGAAGACGGTTAATAAGAAAGCACGCAGTGGAGACCGCAAAGTTCCAGTAGAATCTGGGAACGTTCATGTGAAGCATGAGAGAGCGGGCAACATCAAGCAAGTGTCGGTTCTTCCGTTCGGCAACACCATTTTGTTGTGGGGTGTAGGGACATGAAGTCTGGTGAACAATCCCGAATTCAGAGCATAAATTGGTGCGATCGGAGCGATCGCGGAGTAAGTATAACCATGTTGTTCGAGAATAATCATCAATAAACGTGATAAAGTATCGATAACCAGAGATACTAGTAACTTTATATGGACCCCACACATCAGAATGCAGTAATTCAAAAGGAGCAGAGCTCCGAGTACAATGTGCTGAAAAAGAAGAACGCGGTTGTTTACCAACAATACAAGAATCACACTGGAAAGCAAGAAGAGATACATCGGGAAGTGCCTTCTGGAGAACTGGAAGCGGGGCATGTCCAAGACGTCGATGCAAATCAGCAGAGGAGACAGATGAGAGGACAGTGGGATAGTCGTCGAGAAGGTAGAGCTCGTTACGCAGTTGCCCTTTACCAATGGTAGTCCGTGTCCGTCTATCCTGTATCAAAAAAGAAGAGGAGGTAAATATGACGGAGCAATCGAGATCAGTAGTAAGACGGCTAACAGAAGCAAGTTGAACGAGGAGCCCGGGACATGAAGAGCCGAGCGTAGAGAGAGGGAGTTAAGAGATAGGTCAGCCGAGCCGAAGACAGGAACAGTCTCCCTATTGGCCACGGTGATACACTTCGGATGAGGAGTAGCCGAATACTTGGGTGGGCATAGCGAGGTTATGTGATGAGTGGCACCAGAGTCCACTATCCAACGTGGACTGGTGGAGAGACAGGCGATACCTGTATTGGAAACGGAGGCGACGGAGGCAGAGGAGGACACCCGCTCTTGAAGCTGCTCGAACTGTAATCGTAATAGGAGTAGATCGTAACTATTTCGTGACGCAACACTAAAGTAAAAACACACGCAATCAATAACTAAACACTTCTACATGCCTCAGTTCTGCCTAATTTACATTCATCAATCATTAATCCATTCTAATCTTATTTCTTTCTTCATTCGATATTTATCTTTTATCTGCATTCGTTATTTCTAATCTATTTCGAATTCACTCAATCAATAATCTCAGTTTTCATATTAAGTTGCAATAAAAAAAAACTTCATGACTTAACATTCGCATCAACTTATCATTTCGCAAATGACGCCCTGATGCGCCCAAATGACGAAGGTAGAAGAACGAGATCCCATACCTAGCAATTTCTTTTCCTCCAGAGTCCAACGACTTCTCCTTTAGATTCACGTTCAGATTCGAGCGGTTTTGCCTTTAGAGTCGATCTGCGACAAAAATAAAGAGGATAGCAGTGGTTCTAACCTAATGCTTGGTTAAAAGAAGAGGAACAGCAACGGTTCGAGTATACAAGCCATTCTATTACGGCTATTTACAAAACAGTAGATGAGATACATTTACCCTAATTACGAAACTGCCATTTCCTAAAGGTTTAAAATTAACTAAGTGTGAAAAGTTCTCGCGAACCTCTAATTCACGTCGAAGCAAATCTCACAATTTTTTATGACATTAATTAATTTTATTTATTAGTTAACAAATAAAATTTAACTGTAGGGAGCATAAATACTTCGATCGGGCGGCAATGTTGACTTAATCAATAGTGATAGACCATGAAATTAAAATTATGGAAGCACTTAGAATTTCGGGTGTTGTACATCTCACCTCCTAATAAATCTTGTCCTAAAAATTTGCAATCATACCTGGGTGAAGAAGGAAGGCATAATCTTCATTGCTCTGATTCTCTTTCCTATGTATGCTCTAGTCGACCAGAATTGATCCAAAGGACCTTCAAAAAGCGATTTTTTTTGTTTCTAAGCTTCTGAATCCTTGAATACATAATCCTGACTGGCATAACACTGATACTAAGATTTGATTCGATTGGTGCATCCTCGGTACTGATCGTCTAACTAGGATCTCTGACTACTCCCTTCAAATAGGATACTTGGAACACATTATGTAACCACTTATCTCCTCGGATAAGGCTAACATGTATGCAACCTTATCAATGCGTTCAAGTACTTTGAAAGGACAATATACATTAGACTCAACTTCTTCATCCGCTTAAATCTATAGATACCCTTAACTAGCCTGACTTTGAGATATACAAAATCTCCAATACTAAATTCCATTGTTATCTCTGGTCATAATACTTGATAATTTCTATCCCGTGCTATCTTCATGCACTCTTGAATGAGCTTGATTCGATCTCTAGTCTTGTCAATTCCTGATTCTTTATTCAATGTTCTTTCTTCATTTTCGGCCCAAACAGCGGTGTCCGACAACGTCTATAAAGAGCCTCAAAAGGTGTCATACCAATACTTTCATAAAAACTATTATTGTAGAAGAATTCTACGATAACATACTTCTCTCACTTACCCCTAAAATCCAAAATACACATACGCAACAAATCTTCCATAGTTCTATTGGTACGCACTATTTGTTCATTTGTCTGAGGATGAAATGCTGTGTTAAAATTCAACTTAATACTTAAATGTTGTTGAACGTGCTTCCAGTCTTTAGAAGTAAATCTATCATCTCTGTCTAAATGATAGACTTCGGAACACCATGTAGTCGAACGATCTCATCCGCATCCTGCTGAGCTAATTTTGGACCCTAATCACTCTTCTTGTTAGTAATGAAATGAGCAACCTCAGTAAGACGATCTACAATAACCCATGGGGAATCATTCTCACTCCGAGACCTTGGAAGACCATGGACGAAATTAATCGAGATGTCTTCAAATTTCCATTCTGGAATAGGGAGTGGCTGCAGCTTGCCCTTAGGTCTCTGGCATTTCTGTTTTAATTAACTTGCAAGCCTCACAATTCTTAACATACTCTGCAACATCACCATTCATTCTCAATCATCAAACTGACCACTTAAGATCTGCATACATCTTTGTACTACCAGGATGTATCGATTACTTTATGAGCTCTATGAAAAACTATATGTTTGTTTCCGCGGAGGTGATTAACATCCAGAACAGACTCTCCATTTGCATACAAATCATCCTGAATCATAAAGTTTTCCTCTGTCCTGACTAAGTCATCTCCCAAAATTTTGCAATCTTCGAATCCAAAGGTAAAACTTGTTTGATCCTATCATTAATGTCACATGTGATCTTTATCCAACTTAAGGTCGCATAACCCTTACTGGCATACAAAAACATATTGATCTCTAGTCTTTCCCGTGCTTGCACTAATTCCTGTTGTTGAGAGATGAGAAAGTAGCTCGAGTCCCTTATACTAAGCGCATCTGCTAATACGAGCCCCTTATACTAAGCGCATCTGCTAATACGTCTGCTTTACCCGGATAGTACAGAATATCCACATCGTAATCTGACAAAAACTCTAACCACATACGTTGCCTCATATTGAGCTCCGTAAAAAGAAATACTTGAGACTTTTATGATATGTAAAGACTTCACAACGTATTCTATAGAGGTAATGTCTCCAAGTATTCAGCAGATGAATGACTTCCGCTAACTCCAAATCGTGAACGGGATAATTCTTCTCGTGATCCTTCAGTTGTCTGGATGCAAAGACTATGATTTTCTTATGTTGTATAAGAACACATCCGAGGACAAGACCTGAAGCATCACTATAAATTTGAAAGCCCTCTACATTCAAAGGTAAACATAAATCGGGTGCAATCATTAGCCTTATTTTCAACAGCTCAAATGCCAACTCACATTCCACTGTCTAACTAAAGACCTTCTCTTTCCTGGTGAGCAAAGTCAATGGAAGAACAATTCTTAAGAAGTACTTAATAAATCTCTTGTAATAACATGATAAGCCAAGAAAATTGCGGACCTCAGTAGCTGCCATCGGCCTCGGCTAATCTCTGATTGATTCTATTTTCCTGGGATCAACTGAGAGTCCTCTCTAGTTGGTAAGATGTCCTAGAAAGACAACTTCTGAAATCCAGAACTTGTACTTGAATTTTTTTGCATATAACTGGTTCTCCCTGAGAGTACTCAAAACTGTCCTGAGGTGTGCGACATGCTCTTCTTCACTCTTTGAATACACCAGGATGTCCTCAATAAAGACAATAACAAAGCGATCTAGAAATTCCTAAAATATGTTATTCATCATATCTATGAAGGTAGATAAAGCTTTAGGTGTCGTTTGGGAAAGTTGCGTAATAGCTGCATGCCGCTACTGTGAAAAACGCCACGCCAAATGCCAAATTTCAGCAAGTAGCGCAAAGAACTACATGATTCGTGATCTTCCCTAGCTGCCCCGCTCCTGGACTCCCCGATTTTCTTCCCACGTCCCAAGTCCCGACGAGAGGAGCATGATCCCATCCTCTACCCCGGCGAGAGACTCCAGTGACACTCTAGTTTACTTCGATAGCCTAAATTCTGGATAGAGCACCTCGTTTCTCTTGCGATCGAAGATCGTCGGCTCTGTGATCGAAGACGCTAGATTCCAAGCACCTCCCTCTCCTCCGACGACATATCGACAGGTAAGAAATATTTTCCGGCCTACTAGCTGCTATTGTGTTTCCTTGAGATTTTTTAGTTGATATTGGGGTTCTTTGAGATTGATTGTGAGTTTTTTTTGGTGCTGTGAAATTTTTTGGTCATGTTCCTTGTTTCCGACTTACTGGATTTTTTTTGACCTACTAGCTCCTTCTCCAGCGACATATCAGCTGCTGTGAATTTTTTATGGAGTGCTGCTGCTGTGTTTTTTTTTATATTGTGGTTCTTTGATGAGATTCATTGCATGGATTTTTTTCATTAATATGTAATTCCTTATCCATTTGTTCTAAATTTACACAGATAATGCTCCCATTGAAGTGTTCTTTTGATATTCTTGATGTGTTCTTTTGTATTTATATTGTTTCTTTGTTTACACAGATAATGCTTCGATTGATATTGTAGAGGTGTTCTTTTGATAATTTACACAGATAATTCCTTACCCATTGGTTGTTTTTTTGGAATCCCGTTCATTGAAATTGTGGAGGTGTTCTTTTGCACAGAAAATTTCCTTACCCATTGGTTCTTTGTTTTTTTGGAGTCCCGTTCATTGAAATTGTGGAGGTGTTCTTTTGTACAGATAATGCTCCGATTGAAGTGAACATGTGCCTTTTGTATTTATATTGTCATTGGCATTTGTCTTACTTCAAGAGTTTGTTTAGTTTTGAACTTGTCACATAGGTTGTAGCTATATTTTCCCCCCTTTTCCTATGCTACGTAAATTTTTTTGCGCACCATATTTAGTATTTGTATCTTTATGATTGTTAGTGACTGTGCATCTTCATATGAATGAACGTTGTAGTAGTATATCTAGTACTAGAAGGGGTTATCTAAAGAGGCAAGATATATGATTGTGATCATTAAAAATGGGGAGAGTGAATACGATGAACATTAAGGGTAACAATCTATTTTGATGATTATCTACAGAAGAATGTACAATGTAAATGTCATTACATTTGTAAAATCGCATCCAAGGGTAAAAAAATATTTAGGAGTACTGTCCTTGAACTCATAGCTTTTATATTTGACTTTTTTTCATGAAGATGAGGATTATATAAAGAGGCATGAGATATGATCTGTGTTTAGGTGAATGATGGGTAAAGCAAAGGGTGGTGGAATTTGTGCACAATGTGAGTCTGCTTATGCGATGCTATTTTGCAATCTCTGTATACGGGAGATTGAATTAAGCAAGAAACCAACCACTCATTTCAGAAGGGATGGTTGGATTAACTTGATAACAAACTTCAAAGAGCGCAAGCGTGCACAATTGAAGAACAAATTTGATCAATTGAAGCATAAGTGGAAGTTATGGCGGCAACTTCAAAAGGGGAGACTGATTTGGGTTGGAACCCAACAAAAAGAACGATTGATGCCTCTGGCGAATTGTGGACAGAGCGAGTTAAGGTTAGGATATTGCTACTCTCTGATGAAGAGGATCATGGTGTCGAGAGTATTTTGACCCCCACTGATAATATCAGCGCAAGTGTGCACTTAGAATGTGATGTTAGCGCGAATGGAAGTAAAGAACATGATGTTAGCTTGAGTTCAAAAATTGTACTAGGTCTAAAAATATTGCATAAATATAAGAAAAAGGAAATTGGCGCAAAGAATGCGATGTTATGACTTGTTGAGGGGTTAATGGAAGTATCACGCACCGTGGGGCTTACAGTTGCATCACCCGTTGCCCCTCCGAGTGTATTCATGTGGAGTGAAGCACTCATACCAATAGAATACTTTTTCTGAATCTGTCAGGTGACAGGAAGGTTGTGTGATTGAGGAAACATTACATGGATTCGTTGAAGTGATGTCATTGTAATTTTGTAGTGGCATATTTTGTGATCATGCAATCCACAATGGAGTAGTCTATGTTTTGTGATCATGTAGTCCATATTGTAGTAGGTTGTATTTGTTGTAGTAGCGTGTATTTTGTATCAATGCTACGTATTAATGACATGTTTCAATGTTATGTATCAATTATGTCTTTTGTGATCAATGCAACAACAACATCAATGTTATGTATCAATTCTTTTGTTATCATCACAATGCTTCTAATATTTCGTGTTTTTACATTTTATACCATCACAATATTTAGGTTATCAGTATATGGTAGAAGAGAACACCGATGAATATTTGACTAATGATGAGGCACTAATGTTAACTCACAAAATGAAACGACAACATCGATTTTAGATTTTCCAGAATCTCATAGCAGCGACAGCATGTGTTACGAATGAATGTCTCACTGTATTCTGACAATGAACCTTGTATGACAACATGGCAAACCGGTGACAAATGGGTCCGAGAGTTATTAGAGGGACATTCGGGAAGATTCCACAACATGTTTCGCATGTCGAAATAAATATTTTCGGACTTACTCGTTTTACTAGAAGAATCTTATGGTTTAAAGGATCAAGGACTGCTACACGCGAGGCATTGGTTATAACATTACACATTCTAAGGCACAATGAATCAATGAGAGAAAGGACTGATCTTTTCCAACATTCGATTGAAACTATAGGTTGATATTTCATGAAAGGGCTTCGTGCACTGACATATCTTTCAATGGATATCATAGCTCCTACTGATCCACAGTTCGATATAGTTCCTCACATATTTTACATGATGAAAGATACATGTCGTACTTCAAGGACTGCATTGGAGCAAGTGATGGGACATATAGATGTGTGCATTCCTGACAAAATCAAATGGCATACATTGGCCGACACGGAACATTGTAATTGCAGTGTACGGTTTCATATGTGCTTCATACGTTGTGCCTGGATGAGAGGGTTCAACTCATGATAGCAACATTTATCACCTTATTGTCAGAGATACAAGGTGTAAATTTCCTTATGCGCCTCCAGGTGATTATTCAGCACTTATCATGAATAACTATCATTTTAATCTTAGTTATAATTAAGCATCTTATTGCAGGAAAATATTATTTGGTTGATGTCGGATATCCATTAGAAATGGGGATTTTGAAACTATACCCTGAAACAAGATATCACTAACTAGATTTTACTTGAGGCGAACGCCCTGTTGAGATTTTTAACAAAGCGCACTCCTCTATTGAACGAACCTTAGGGGTATGGAAAAATAAGTGGTGCATCCATAGAAATATGTCACAGTACACATTCTCAAGGCAATGCATAATTATGGTGTCTACAATGGTCTTCCATAATTACATCAGAAGGCATCCATCGAGGGTAGATCCAGAGTTTGGAGCATATGGTGATGAAAATTTTGTGCATACAGAGGCGTGCAAACATAGGGCAAGAAATCGACGAACCGTCAGGAACACAAATCCGAGCGTAGAGACAATAACACATGAGGGGACGGGAGCAGCTGAGATGTTTGCATTGAGAGAATTCATTGTGGACCAATTACAAAATGCACAAGGGTACAATTCAATTTATAGTTAAACATAATAATTACTTGATTTACAAATTATTTATCTAATCTATCATCATTTCTTTTGCAGTTGAGGTTTGTTTGCGATACAACCACAGGAGCATGATGTGATACTTAGTACAGTTATTTATTTATCTATTTAGTTTTTATTTCTCGATGACAACTACGTCGAGCAAAATGTACATTATTTTAATCTGTTTTCTGGTCATTATCAAAATTTGGACATCTTTTATAAGTTATGTAAGAATCTACCATAATTAATATTTCATGTTTTTTTCTTTTTGTTTAACAAATTTATTTTCATAGCCTGCAAACAAATAAACCAGCATCAATATTTCAAACAGCACTGCAAATACAGTTTTCCAAACAGTTTCATGAATTTTCTCACCACTCTACAAAACAGTTTATTCTCCCACCACTGCTTCTCCCAGCACTGCAACCGAGCTAAACAAGCCCTAATAATCAGCCTGAACGACATGACAAAAAACTCATAATGCCCATACCTCATACTGAAAGTTGTCTTCTAAACATCCCTGTCACGGATTCTCAATTGATGGTACCCCGATCTAAAGTCTAACTTTGAAATGTGCAAAACCCCTCGAGCTGATCAAACAAATCATTTATCCTTGGGAGGGGATATTTAGTCTTTATAGTAACCTTCTTTAACTCGCGGTAACCTAATCACAGCCTCAGACTGTCGCCCTTCTTAACAAAAAAAATATGTGCACCTCAAGGTGACGTGCTAGGTCTGATGAATCACAAATCAAACAACTCTGACAACTGAATCTTCAATTCAGCTAACTCTCTGGGTGTCATGCGCTAAGGGGCCTTGGCTACTGGAGTGGATCCAGGAATAAAATCGATTTGGAAATAAACTTCTCTACCAGAGGGGCGCCAGCCGCCAGGTAACTCTTCTGGGAAGGCATCAAGGAATTCTCGAACTACCGGTACTTCCTGTAAACTGCTCGACTTTTGCATGCATCAACACCAAAAAAGTAAAACAACCATTTTTAGGCTCCATTTGGCGTGATTTTTTTTCTCCAGTTTGGACAAAAAACACCATCATAGAATGCATGTTTGGCGAGACAATGGTTATGACCGCCACCAAGGAAAGAAAACTAAGAACATAAAAGTGGATGGAGTTCTTTAGGTGAGCTCGGACGTTCACAAACGACAGTTCATAACCACCGCGTTCATGACCGCCACCGCAGTGACAAACAGGGCCTTAAGACTCCTGACAGCCTTCACCAATGAAATAATTAGCATGGAAACTCCTTTCATGCCCCGAAAAGTAATGACGGACAGGTTGGGTCCTTCTAACTAGATTTTCTTACTCCAGCAATCTATCTTTGCATTTACATCTGACAACTAGTTCATACCCAAAATCAAATTAAACTCAGCAATAAGAAAGGGGGATCCTTCTATAAAAACTTTAGGCTCTCCAAATAGAATAGGAACCCTACACTTGTGGCTAATTTGCATAATTGAACCATTAGGTATCATGACCTCCAACGTTGTTGTATCTGCAAGGGTCTCTAAGCCCAGTCTATGCACAAAAGATTCGGCAATGAATGAGTGTGATGCATCTATGTCAAAGAGAATCGTGGTTGGAACATTTTGAATGATAAGAATACCAACATGCATGAATGTGCCATGGGTTTAAAAGAAATGTTACTAGGATGGAGAGATAATTATTAAATCTAGCATCTCCTTACCTGTACCCACATCCTCTTGCTCCTTAGCCTCCTGCTGACCGAGACCATATGCTCTAAGCTAAATCAAACCTCGACCTAGGACTAACTTCACATTGGAATCGATCACAATAGCGGCCTTGCTGGGACCGCCAGCCCCAAGCTTTTGCTACAATTAAGTCACGATACAAAATATCAGGCTACAAGGACATATGATAAATCTATGTGAAATACTAAACTTAAAGTAAAATACCTGATTATTAGACGATCCAGGGGAGAAGCGAGCTATGTGCCCTGTTTGCAAACATTTGTAACATGCACAAGAAGCAACCAAGTATTCACCCTGATGGTGACGATAGGGCAGAGTGGAAAATTCTTGGTCCCTAGACCGGGCTGATTTCCTTGCATATTTCCCATCTTTTGCTTCTTATTTCAATGATGCCCCTATTGATTATTGTTGTGTGGGTGTTGCAGCACGCTTTGCGATCGTTTGTTCTTGTAGTTGTTTTGTCTTTGTACCTTATCTTGGTTCACCTCTAACTTTCTAACGGTATCCACTAACCTTCTATAATTAGTTGCGTTCATTGCCAGCAAAGACCGTCTTAGGGAATCACAAAGGCCTTCCCTTAAGCAATAACATTTATCTTCCTCGCTCCCTAGCAGTAAGCCCGCATAACGAGACAAGTGACTAAACTCTTGCTCGTATGCGGTGATAATCTTATCACTCTGAGTCAGCCTAACATACCCCTCCTAGAGTATACGACGTTATAAAGGAGACAAACCAGTTGGATAGTGCTGTGGAAAATTCTTCCCATGTAATCATATTCACAGAACGACCAGTAATAAGAAATATCATTAGCATGACGTCAGGAGGAAAACGTATCCGAAGGAAGGGAACCCAACTTAAATTCTTTCATGCGGGGTCGTCAGCTAAGTGTCTGCTCCACCATTGGTTGGCCTCGCCCTCAAGAAGGAGAGACGCCAGAGCCACCTTCTTGTTCTCCAGGTATTGCATCACGTTAAGCAAATCCCTGGTCATTAATAATCAATCCTCTGTCTCCATAGGATTTTCTTCTCCACCAAAGCTGGAAGGCGGAATTCCTTGAAGTTCCTCAGGTAATTATAAAAGATGTCCAAATTTGCTTGTATAAAAAATGTACATTTGAGTAATTATGCATGTTTTTGAATAAACTGAGTGTAGTTTCATAAGTTCATATTTTATATTGTCGCATTATGAATTTCTATCTCATTATCTGTAATTCTTGTATATAATAATTTTAGCGTCCTGATTTTTTCAAAAGTTGGGGTAATTAAATTTCATGTTTCCCCTTATTAACTTTATGGCTTATGGCTTGCTGAGCATATTCTGATTATGGAGTCCAAATGATGACCCGAGGGTGCCCTGAACTGCTGTGTCGCTTGAGTGGAACACGGACTCGCATCTGAATATTTCTAGATCTGGAAAAGTGGATCATCGTCCTCATGTCTGAGGCTTAGATGGACTGCTGGACATATGAGTATGATGGTGTGCGTCCAACAATCATGAGGCAAATACCTGTCATGCCCCCTTCTGAATTAATCTTGTGGTTGTTACGATATTTACAATAAGTCGACCACTTGAGGCTACTAGTCTGAGACTTATTACATAATTTAATCTTTTATTATTCGCCCAATTGTATTCTGCATTATTAATCGTGTTTGTTCTTAATATAGGTACTCATGTTTTAGGTCGTATCTTAATAAATTACTTGATTGTATTATGCATTACTAGATTATGCGCATTTGATTTACTGCGTAATCTGTGGTAATTTAATTTAACTGGTAACTTGCAACTAAAGGTTGAAAAATTGTATTACTCGTGTACTCTTACGCAGCCTAGGCAATGCAATTATATTAGGTGATATGTATAACCAAGAGGGGTCGAATTTCTTACCTCGGTATTGCGGCGCTCATATACACGACATGGCGGCATGACTCTAAGATCCTCACAGATTACGAAGGATACTTCTTCGTCTAATAATGTGATTCTTCTCCTTCCCAGATTCTGCCAAAACCTAAGACGATTTAATCAAAATCGTATCCTATGACCGATCTAATTAATTTAATTGTCTGAAATGGAGGAGAATATTAAATTCTCAAATGAACGAGATTAGAAGAATTGGAAATCAACCGAAAAGAGGGAGAATAAATATACCTTGCTATGACTAGAGAAGGAGAATGGCACAGATTCAAATGCGACGAAGCCCTATGTGACTGGATGGCTTCAAGGTCGCTGGAGTCGGCAAAGGATCACGGCGGAAAGAACTCGTTGCAAGGGCCGACAGTTGTTGTACTTAGGCAGGGGAGAAGAGGGCTTAGACATCTTTAACAAGGCAAAAATAATTGCGGCTAAGAGAATCGACGGTTACCTGCACAGGACCGAAGAGAAGGGGTCGATTGTTACCAAGTGGAAACTTCAACAGTTGCGAGCGAGAGAAAGAATATAAGGACAGATTGCATTAAGAGAAAATAAACGAACTTACAAATACAATCCGGAGCAAACTCCAGCCAAACTCCCGGAGGCTGGGTCCTCCAAAGAACCTTCTCTCAAAAGAGAGCCCAAAACCTAGAACATCCAAGACTCCTCCACACATAAACCCCTCCCCCTTACAAGGAAAATACAAAATGATTTATTTAACTAATCAAATTAATATTCATTAATTAATATCAATCCATATGTGCGCTCCGATGGTCCCGACGAGGAGTGGTCGTCCCGCAAATGCGATAGGTAACACTATACGGCCCTCGAAAATCGACCTTGTCCTCAAGGTTGAGTTTTAATTTTTTGTCGGGGTCTTTGAGAATTTTCATGGCGTACGTTAGTGTAATGAGTTAAGGCGCGCAGGCGTAACAAGGAACACAAATGAAGATTGTCATAAAATGTTAGAAAAAATTTGGGTGGAGCTTTGGGTAGCATGGGTTGATGGTGAAAATAGGTGGTCAACGAATTGTGGGAACACAAATTACATATGGACAACTTGGCAGCTAGTGGGAATGGAAATACATTGGTTATTATGGAAAGAGGGAGAGGCGAATGCGTGTGGGACCCGAATTTAAAGAGGCGAGAGTGGGAATGGAGGGCTGGCCAGAACAGCTGGACCTTGCGGTAAATCACAAGGCTGTCAGGGAACGTGTTGGGGAGGGGCTTGAGGAACTGTGTTGGGGGGGGTCCCGGAACAGAGCAGTGGCTCGTAGAGGAAGGGCCGAAGGGGAGAGGTTGGGCGGAGACAATCAATGAGATTGTCAGGAGGCGTGATGGAGGGGGAAGGGCGGGGGGGCAGCTACTGAGCTGAGGGATGCAGAGTCGGGGTCGAAGGAGTTGTCTTAGGAATGGTTGATAGAGAAGGAGATGTGGGGAGCGGCGCAAGAGGGAGTTTCAGCGGGGAGGGGGCGGATCGAACAGAGAGCGGGAATTGCAGTGGTGTGGCGATCGACACGGTGGCTCCGGAGGCTGCTTCCTCCGAGTCAAGCAGCCTTGTGAGGGTGTCCGAAAGGGCAGCCAACAACGTGCGGGCTCCATGCATGTTGGTCACGGGAGCAGAGGACTCTGACGCAGGTGGGTCGACGGTTGGCACAGGCTCCTGCGGGCCATGGTTCGTTTTTGTCGGCGCCGTCTTCGGGATGTGGACGTGGTGAACTACGGAAGGATCTGCGGATTTGGAGGACCGCAAACTAAGAGGAGGCAGCGGCGAAGTAGTGGGGTCCATGGAGTAGGATGGCGGCATCGAAGGTGAGTACAAGGGAGCTTGGCTGGAAGTGCGGCCATCGCACTCGTCAAAACGGTGGAGCGTGGCCTGCATGGAGGCGAGGAGAGAAGACTGATTCTGGATCGAAGTCTGCAAGGATGCGAGGAGCGAAGCCTGGGCGGTTAGGGTAGTGGACTGCTCGTCGAGCCTCTTCTCCACATCGTCCAAGCGGTGCTCGTCCATGGCGCAGGTCGTCGAAGTGGCGGAGGCACCAGCGGTCGAAGACGGGGTGCGCGGAAATAGGATTGTTGGTGAGAAAAACTGTTGCAGGACCGGCAAGGCCGTCGGCGGCGGACTGGCGGCTCGGCAACACGGTGCGCGGGCTGGGCAGAACAGCGGCGTGTACGCAGGTGTTCAACGAGGTCGTGCGTGCGCTGGCTCAGAAAAATGCAGGGAGATCGCGGGGTCCGGCGGCACGGGAGGCGGGCGAGCAGGGCAGGTCGGACAAAATTGTTACCAAGCGAAAAGGTTGCGAGCGAGAGAATGAATATAAAGACAAATTGCATTAACCGAATATAAACGAACATATGAATACAATCCGGAGCAAGCTCCAACCAAGTTCTCGATGACTAGGTCCTCTGAAGAACCTTCTCTCAAAAGAGTGCCCAAAACCTAGAACATCCAAGACTCCACACATAAACCCCTCCCCCTTATATAGATGAGGGAGGGCAACCATACAAGGAAAATACAAAATGATTTACTTAACTAATCTAATTAATATTCAATAATTAATATCAATCAATTAATTAATACAAATTAATTACAAAGGAAATTATCATGGCGGTCTCCATATGCGCGCTCCAATGGTCCCAACGAGGAGTGGTCGCCCCGGCAAATGCGATAGGGTAACATCGATCGACGACGAAACTATACTGGGAAGTCTATTCGAGGGCTTAAGGTGAGAGGGGAGAGGTCGAGTTCTCGAATCGCAAGGCAAGGAGAAGCCCTAACTGCGGCTTTCTGCATGCGCCTGTTGTTCCAATCGACGAACAGAAGGAGCGGAGGTTTTGCTCGTGCGCTCGGCAGCGTGAAATGTTGGGGCGTGGAGAGGAGTGAAACATTTGAGGAGTATAAATTCTAGTTTCCTCCCTCATTACAAAAATGCCACAAAATACCCAAAGGACAAATAACTTTAATTTGTATTCCCTCTCACGCGCGCAAACGCATTTCTTCACCATGCCCCGCTCATAAATTTATTTATTTATTTATTTATTTATTTATCTTTCTTTTTAAATAATTGATTGCGCATAAAAATAACCCTAATGGGAGTGAATACCTTGATTTGCTGCTGACGCCGATCCTAATCACTCGCAATTGGATCCTGCAAGCACGAGAGACGCATGTAATTAATTTCGAATGTTACAAATCGACCCTCCTAATAAAATTTTCATCCTCAAAAATTACAATCATACCTGGCTAAAAAAAGAAAGCATATTCTTCATTGCTCCGAAATTCATCTTCTCTTTCTCATGTATACTCAGGTCGACCACAATTCATCTAAAGGACTTTCACAAAACGGATCTCTCTGTTCCCGAGCTTCTGAATCCTTGAGTCCACAATTCTGACTGGCTTAATATTGATACTAAAATTTGATTCGACTAGTGCATCCTCAGTACTGATCACCTAGCTGGGGTCTCCAACTACACTTCTCAAATATGAGACGTGGAATACATCATGTAATCCACACATTTCCTCAGGCAAGGCTAAACTGTACGCAACCTCAATAATGCGTTCAAGTACTTCGAATGGACCAACGAACCTAGGACTCAATTTCTTCATTCGCTCTAGAGACGCCCTTAACTGGTCTGACCTTCAGGTAAACATAAACTTCAACGCTGAATTTCACTGTTCGGTGCCGCGGATTGTGATATTTGGCTTGTCTGTCTTAGGCCTATAATATCCCGAATCTGAGGAGAGCGGTCCGATGAGGGCGGTCCGATGAGGGCGGTCCGATGAGGGCGGGGAGTGTTTTGGGGTAGTGAAGCCCAGGCAAAGTAGTTCCTTGGAGGTTTTTAGGATGACAAACTTCTATGTGAAAGGAGATGCAGGAATGAACCAAATCTCACATCGGAATTGAAAGAAAAGTTGTTGGGCTTATGTAATAATTCGAATCATCAAATATCAGAGACGCCTGGTGCGTGCAAATCTAACACTAATCCAAAGGCAAGTGCACTCGTCGATCAAGTAATAAAATGATGAGTAAAAGTATCGTCCCACGAAGATTAAGTTAAACAAGTACTGAAATGTGCATCCATTCTAATTTATTTGGAAAATCGATTTTTTGGAGATGATTTAAAAGTAACGAAACTCAACAAAATTAATTAAGGATAATAGTCAAGAGCGCAAAACACAGTAAAATTCAGGGGAGAGGATTGCTAGGGTTTTTGGTTTCACCGATAGTTTTTAATAAAAAATAAATTGAACTTATAAATTTAAATTAATTTCTATTTCATACGAAAGCGGAGCTTCACAAGAATACTCAATATCCCTTGGTCTGGGTATATCGAATCCCCTCTATCTATTTAATACCCTTTGATCCACAGGTATATTGAAATAGAGAGATGAGTTAGGTATTGTGAAATTTGGAATTACAAGTCTATGATCACTGTGTGTATTAACAAATATTGATCTTATTTGTTAAACTCACGAAATAATTTGCGTAAACATTAACTTAGAAATCATGGTCCGATCTTCTAAGTATATGAGATCTTTTCAACACAAATTATAATTACATGAAATAGTAATCATTTAAAATATTAAAAACCTTAAGTTACACCGTAGCCCTAGCAAAATAAAGTTTAGCTCTTCATCATTAAAGATAGAAGAAACTTAAACATTAATAAAAATGAATTATAACAGTTTAAATATCTCCCCTGCGGCTATCTTACGAAGGAGGCGTTCCGATCGGTTTGTGCGCTGCTTCAGAAAGGATCGAGCGACTCCAATGTCGGAAGGAGAAGGATCCTCGATGGTGAATGGCGTGTACTCTCTCCCTCACGGTGCTCTCCAATGCCTTCGATCGTTCGATGCTTCGATCGTTCGATCCTCCGATGCCCCTGCCTCTTGATCTCCTACGGTATTTATAGATTTGAATCCTTCTCTTTTTCTCCCAACTGGACGAACTACGTGCTCCTCTACTTGCAATTTTCTTCTTCTTTAATGGTCGACAACCCCTTTCCTTGACCGACGAACAACTCTCGACGCACGGCTTATTCCCGATGTCCAAAGTTGCGGCTGCTGTGCCTGGTCACGATTTGCGGTTGCCCTGCATTCCTCCAGTCGTGATATGCGGCTATTGAACTTTTTTCTTAAATCTAAATTTCCCATGCTCAATGTGAAGCGCATGTTTTCTTCTCTTGGGTTATTTATGCTGGATTTGTATGATAAGCCCTTCAATTCCTTCGTTATTACTTCAGGCATGCATTAAAACAAAAAATAATGTAAAATTTGTCTTAATTAAACTTCAAGTGACATAATTTAGAGATATTTGATAACTAATTATAGCTAGAAATGCATATGATATTTAGTGTGTTATCAAGCACCCCCGAACTTAAGTTTTGCTAGTCCTCGAACAAAATAACGTAGAAACAATTTTTTTTTAAGATATTATGTGGATTTTCAAGTTCGTTCCCAAGAAGCTCACTTTTATTTGAAATGAAGGAAACACACATGTTACTAGAATGCAAACTCAAAAACTAAATTTATCTTTTGATTTAAAGCACATTGCATCATCAAAATTTTGATCTCATTCTCTTACATTCACATTTAATTATGTATATATTCAACATTTTCAATCTCAGATAAGATTATGCAAACATGATTAAATCAATGAGTATCACAAAACATCCATAGACTTAATTTTCAGTGCTTTCTCCACTAGTCATAGGCTAAACAATAGATCAAGGATCAAATAGGGCTTTATTCGGTTTGTAATGTAAGGCCCATGCTATGGTAGGGTAGTATATATTTTTTTAGGTGTATATCACAAACTTAAACATAAAACAGCCGAGCTTTTATTGTGTTAAATGTCTTTATAGTCCCAGAAAATATATTGCATTTTTTTTTTGGATAGTGGAGCCTCTAGAAAAAGAGTTTCATAATAACTGGTATGAGCTTCTCCATATAATAATTTGCAGCATCACTGTCTTTTTTTCCTTTTAACTCTTTTTTTAGTTTGTTGCAGGGACTTAAACAAATGACAATCAAAGCTCGAAAAGCTATATTATTCTCAAGATGTGATGGTGGCATATGAAATATAAGCTTATAATTATGTGGTATCAAAGAAATGGCCTCATTAAGGCTCAAAATAGGATCTATGTATGATAATGTGTAGGAAAAACAAAGCTCAAACGATTCAAAGAAGGCCAATATCATTTCCTTGATATAATGTTACTTATGATTTTTGCTTTGAAAGTACTTCAAGCAAGTTTTAGAGTTTTTGAGTGCACATGATTCAATATGTAAACATAAATTTTTTTTTTTGAAAATTAACTGCATCAGTAGTACATAATTGTATGTTTATACTTGAGAAAAGAACAAAATATGATTTATCAATTACTTAAACCACTCACTATTTTTAGCAAAAATTTATTTACATTTTCATAGCCATGTTTTTCAAATCAAAACTAATAATTATGCACTCAAGAGAATTTACCATCAAATGTCACGTAATACATGAAATTATGTTTTTTAATTATTTTACTTGATTTTTTTTTTTGAAATTGCAAGTACAATATATTTTTGTTCCCCCAAACTTAAATATGGCATTGTCCTCAATGTAAAGGAAACAACAATATGGAAAGGAACGAAAACTACCGGGTTTTTGTGCAACTGACGAGAAATTTATTAATGTGCATGTCATTGCGGCAAGTATTTCTCTGCGCTCTTATGTACCTACAATACAATTGTAAAAAGATAAATGCACAAACAAAATATAGTTAAGCATGGGTTGCCTCCCATGAAGCGCTCAATTTATGGTCTTTAGCTAGACTTTCAAATCTCCTCAATTTGGATCTGTCAAGGAAATGGTAGTTTTGACATTGCTCCAACCACCATCCTCGTAATGTTTTAATCTGTATCCATTCACTTTGAAAATTTCATTTTTGTCATTAGAAATTTCTACCGCTCCATATGGGAATACTCGAGTTACCGTGAACGATCCATACCACCTTGATTTCAATTTTCCTGGGAATAATTTCAACCTTGAATTGTAAAGGAGGACCTTCTCTCCCTCCTGAAATTCTCGCCGTGTAATGTGCTTGTCATGATACTTCTTTGTTCGATCCTTGTATATTTCTGCATTTTCATATGCTTGGTTGCGGAACTCATCCATTTCATTCAGTTGTAATAACCTGTTCTTCCCTGGAACTTGCATATCAAAGTTTAGAAATTTAATTACCCAATAGGCCTTATGTTCGAGCTCTACGGGTAAATGACAAGCTTTACCAAAAACTAACTGATAAGGTGACATGCCAATGGGTGTTTTAAATGTTGTCCCATATGCCCATAATGCATCATCAAGTCTTAATGACCAATCTTTCCTATTAGCATGTACATATTTTTCTAAGCTTCTTTTTAGCTCGCGGTTAGATACTTCCACTTGCCCACTTGTTTGTGGGTGATATGCGGGAGCAATCTTGTGTGTGACCTCATACTTACGCAATAGAGTTTCAAAGGATTTAATACAAAAAATTGTTCCTTCATCACTAATGATAGTTCTAGGAGTGCCAAAACGTGTGAAAATATGATGTTTTAAAAATTTAATAACTGCTCTAGAATCATTAGTGGAGAATGCTTCAGCTTCTACCCACTTTGAAACATAATCTACGGCCACTAAAATATATTGCTTAGAAAAAGTAGGAAACGGACCCATGAAATCGATGCCACAGACATCAAATAACTCACATACTAGCATGTTGTTTAAGGGCATTTCATTTTTCCTAGATATGTTTCCCGCTCTTTGACACTTATCACAAGCAGAGACATAAGAATAACAGTCTTTAAATAAAGATGGCCAATAAAATCCTGATTGTAAAACCTTTGCAGACCTCCTTGTTGGTCCAAAGTGACCTCCTACCTCATGATCATGACAATGGTGTAAAATTGATAACATCTTCTAATTAGCTGATCTGCACAAATCTTAAACAAATATGGTTCCTCCCAAAAATAGTATTTGACATCGGAATAAAAAAAAATTTCTGTTGAAACGATAGATTTGGGGGTAAAATATCACAAACTAAAAAAATTTACCAAATCTGCAAACCATGGAGTTATTGATGTTGTCTTAAGGGCATAAAGATGCTCATTTGGGAATTCTTCTTTGATTTCAGAATCATTTGCATTCTTGAAGCTGGGATTCTCAATCCTCGATAAGTGATCAGCTACAACATTTTCTATACCCTTTTTATCTCGGATCTCGATGTCAAATTCTTGAAGTAAAGAACCCACCGAATCAATCTGGGCTTAGCATCCTTCTTTGCAAACAAGTACTTCAAGACAGAGTGATCGGTATAAATAATTACTTTAGACATAACCAAATATGAATGAAACTTATCAAATGCAAAAACTACTGTCAAAAGTTCTTTTTCAGTGGTTGCATAATTAATTTGTGCTTCATTAAGAATGCGACTAGCATAATAAATGGTTTGAAATACTTTGTTTTCTCTTTGGCCTAATACAGCTCCTATGGCCAAATCGCTAGCATCACACATGAGCTCAAAGGGTAATGACCAATCAGGTGTCGTCATGACAGGAGCAGTGATCAGCTTCTCTTTCAATGATTTACAAGTCTGCATACACTCATCATCAAATATAAATGGAGCGTCTTTAACTAAAAGATTGGAAAGAGGTTTTGAAATTTTGGAAAAAAATTTAATGAATCGTCGGTAGAAACCGGCATGGCCTAGAAAACTTCGAATAGCCTTTACTGAATTAGGTGGAGGTAGTTTTTCAATCACTTCAATCTTAGCACGATCTAACTCTATTCCATTACGAGAGATCTTGTGGCCGAGCACAATTCCTTCTTGTACCATAAAATGACATTTTTCCGAATTCAAAATTAAATTTGCGTCCTCGCCTCTTTTCAAAACAAGAGATAAGTTATGTAGGCAGTCATCAAAGGATGTACCAAAAATAGAGAAATCATCCATAAAAATCTCTAAAATGTTTTCTATCATGTCATGGAAGGTTGCAATCATACATCTTTGAAATGTGGCGGGGGCGTTACATAAACCAAATGGCATTCTTCTAAAAGCAAAAGTTTCATAAGAACATATAAATGTAGTCTTTTCCTGATCCTCTGGAGCTATGGCTATTTGGTTATACCCCGAATACCCGTCTAAAAAACAATAATATTCATGACCAGCTAATCTTTCTAACATTTGATCAATAAATGGTAAGGGATAATGGTCCTTCACTCTTTCCTAGTGGCGTCGTTCAATTTTCTATAGTCTATGCAAACTCTCCAACCTGTAACAGTGTGCGTTGGAATTAGTTCATTATTATTATAACTAACTGTTGAAAGTATTAATATTTAGGTATTTAAGGTTTAGTCCCACGCCGTTTATCGGTGTTTGGTGTCTTGTTGTAATGTTACATATTTCCCCTTTGAGGATGAGTAAAATGCACCAAGTATTTCTTTTCTCCTGATTTCTAACATGGTAGCAGATCCAGCGATCTGAAAACCTAAAATTTTTTTTTCCGCTCCGGCTCATCCCACAACCTAGCTCCCGACCCTTCTTTCCGCTTTTGTGTGCGCTGCTAGGTCTCCTGCGGCTCCTCCACCCCTCGCTCCCGTCGATGGGATTGTTCCTTGATTCCAATGAGGGGAGCGGGGTTGTTTCCCGTCGGCTGTGTGCGGGCTCTCTTCCTCTACGTCTTCATCGACGGCTGCTGCTTCGTCTTCGGCCTCTCTTCCGCTACTTCTTCATCGACGGCTCCGTCTGCGACTTCGTCTCCACTCTGCGCCTTCGACGACATCTGCGCCATCGTCGACTCCCTCCGACATCAGCTCGTTCGTCTCTTCAACGTCAGAAGGCTCCCGCTGCTAGCTGTGGCACCCTCTGCAGCCGCTGTCGTCCTCCTTCGATGAGGAGCGGTTGTTTGCCCCGTATGGGACGTTTTCTTCGTCTTCTCATCCCGATTTCATCCCCTCCAGCTGTTGCTCTCGCGGAAGATCCCGCTGCTGCTCGTGTGTACAATGCTTCTCTTCGTGCCGACCTCCTCTCACTTTCTTGCTGGGATCCCTCTTCTGCTCGCCGCTGCTTGAGCCTTCTGCTCGCCGCTGCTTGAGCACTCTGCTCGCAGCTGCTTGAGCCTTCTGCTCACCGCTGGCTTGTGCTCGTGCTTTGCTCACTGCATCTTGGGTCGTATTCTCGCCGGCAGTCATTCTTCGTTGCTTTTTAGTAGTTTTTATGTTATGTTTTTTTGTGTTGTTGTCTTCGTCTAGGTCTCCATGCGAGTCTATGCCTTCATGCACGTATTCCACGTGAGGGGAGTGTTTGTGATAACGGTACTCGGATGCCTCTTTTCTGACTCCTTCCTTAGTCACACACGGCCTCCAGACATATTTCGTATGTTGTTTGTGTCTCCCTATCTTTTTCTTCAATGTTAGGTAGGGTGGTTTGGCCTTTGTTGGTTGACCTGCTTTCAGCACCGAGAGCATCTAGCGTGATCATGGTCGTTTTGTGGACCAACATCGTATGGCTTATGCCCGGTTGGAGTATCCCCGGTGACACGCGGTTGGGCCTCGGGGGCTGTTGTTTTGTCCCACATTACCAACCACCATTTACCTCTTCTTTTATGTTGTGTTCAAGCTGAAGGGTTCCCCTTCAGCTTGAGGGGGAGTGTTGAAACTATTAATATTTAGGTATTAAAGGTTTAGTCCCACACCGCTTTTCGGTGTTTGGTGTCTTGTTGTAATGTTATATATTTCCCCTTTGAGGATGAGTAAAATGCACCAAGTAATTCTTTTCTCCTGATTTCTAACATGGTATCAGAGCCAGCGATCTGAAACAGTTATTCCACCTTACTTTGGTACTACTTGTACCGGGCTTACCCATGTGCTATCAGAAATTGGATAGATTATTCTGGCATCACGTAGCTTTATTACCTCGTCTTTTACCACTTCCTGCATCATTGGATTTAATCTTCGCTGAGGTTGAACAATTGGTTTATAATTCTCCTCCATCAGTATTTTATGCATACAAACAGATGGGCTTATCCCCTTGATATCTGCGATTGTCCATCCAAAAGCTTTCTTATGTTTCCTCAGTATTTGCAATAACTTTTCTTCATCTGTATTTGTCAGAAATGCAGAAATAATAACAGGTAAGCAAGATGGTTCTTCTAAATATGCATATTTTAAGTGTGAAGGTAGAACTTTTAGTTCAAATGTGGGTGGCTTTTCAATCGATGGTCGTGGTGTATCCACAGTTACTCTTTCTACAGCTAAATATGTTTTTTCCTTGGATATGGTAGATTTACATCCATAACATGTTCTATCTCAGCTATGATTTCACTTTGATTTTCCGTTTCTCCTTCAGCTTCCACCATGCATTCTTCCAGCGGATCCAAAAACATATATTCCAAAGTATTCTTATTAAGTGAAAAGTTGTCAATCATAAAACATGTATGATTATCAGATGAATGTTTCATAGCTTTAAAGACATTAAATGTGACTTTTTCATCTCCTATTCTTAGCATTAAATTACCTTGTTCTACATCAATTATAGCTCTTGCCGTAGCTAGAAAAGGCCTTCCTAAAATCATGGGTACCTCAAAGTCTTCCTCCATATCCAAAATAATGAAATCAACGGGAAATATAAACTTATCTACTTTAACAAGAATGTCCTCAACTATGCCTCTTGGATGTTTGATGGAGCGATCTGCTGGTTGTAGTGATATAGTTGTTGGTCTAGGCTTTTCCAATCCAAGTTTCCCGAGAAACGCAAGAGGCAAAAGATTTATGGAAGCTCCTAAATCACAAAGTGCCTTTATAAATTCAAAATTACTGATAGTGCATGGAATAGTGAAACTTTCTGGATCTTTCAACTTTGGTGGTAGTTTGTTTTGTAGAATGGCAGAACACTCTTCCGTCAGATTGACAGTCTCAAATTCTTCAAGTTTCCTTTTCTTAGATAAAATTTCTTTAAGGAATTTGGCATAACTTGGCATTTGGGTTAATGCCTCAATCAGCGGGATGTTGATGTGTACCTTTTTGATTACCTCCAAAAAATGAGAGAAGTGTTGCTCTGCTTTATGTTGCTTTAAACTTTGTGGAAATGGAACCTTGGGAATGTATGGTGCAGGTTCAGGTTGCTTTGCTTCTTCAGTAGGAGCTTTGTCAGTTTTAGGTTCTTCCGGTGCATCAACTCTTTTCTCTCGTCTGACATACACCACATTCATTTGCTCCTTAGGATTTCTTTCTGTGTTGCTTGGTAAGGATCCTTGTGTTCTTCCAGATATGATGTTGGCAAGTTGTCCAATTTGGGCTTACAAATTCTTTATCGATGCTTCATGATTTTGAAATCTGCTTTCAGAAGTTGTGATATATTTTGTCAACAACCCCTCCAAATTGGGCTTCTTTTCCTGTTGAAGAAATCCTGAGGGTTGTTGCCTTGGAGCCACCATCTGATTGTTCATATTTTGGCTATTACCTTGGCTCCAAGAGAAGTTAGGGTGATTGCGCCACCCCGGATTATATGTATTTGAATAAGGATTATTTTGTCCTTTCTGGAAGTTTCCTACAAAGTTAATATTTTCAGATGATGGAGAGAATGCAAATGAATTACCTGTTTGACATTCTACACTAGAATGGCCTACTACTCCACATAAATAGCATGTGATAGTCCTCACTTGCATGGTTGCAGCACTCATATTGTCAATCTTCCTATTTAGTGCATGTAGTTGAGCATTAATGGAAGTTACATCATCAATTTCATACAAACCTGCAACTCTTTTGGGCGGGAGTCTTTCTGTTTGCCATTGATAAATATTGGATGTTATCTCATCCAATAGAGAGTATGCTTCTTCAGGCGTCTTTTTCATTAGTGTGACACCTGCAGCTGCATCAACCGTAGCTCTAGTATTTTGTAACAATCCATCATAAAATGTTTGTACCTGTAACCAAATAGGCAGTTGATGGTGTGGACATTTCCTTAATAGTTCTTTGAATCTTTCCCATGAGTCGTAAAGAGTCTCCTGATCAAAATGCGTAAAAGTAGCAATGTCACAGCGCATTTTAGCGGTTTTAGGAGGAAAGTACTTGGCCAAAAAAAATTGAGCCATATAATTCCATGTTGTGATGGATCCAACGGGTAAAGAATGGAGTCATCCCTTTGCTTTATCTCTTAAAGAGAATGAGAATAACCTTAATCTGATAGCGTCATTAGTGACACCATTATATTTAAATGTGTCACATATTTCTAAGTTGGCAATATGATTGTTTGGATCATCATTAGGTAGGCCACCAAATTGTACTGAAGATTAAATCATCTGAATGATTGCTGGCTTCATCTCAAAATTATTAGCAGCAATGGAGGATCTTTGAATACTAGATGTAGTGTCATTAACTGAAGGTGTTGCATAGTTCATCAACGCCCGAGGTTGTGGGTCAGCCACTGTCTCATCCATTTGATCAGCTATTGGGTCACTATTATTTTTCCTGCGTCTGTCAAAAGTTCTCACTTTCTGGGTCAAATAGTATAATTTCTTCAACCCTAATGTTGAGCATATACTAAAGGATTAATATAGAGTAACAATAATAATAAAATCCAAATTAAAATTAAAACTAATATATTTCAATATTGCTTAGAAACTCAATCCCCGGCAACGGCGCCAAAAACTTGGTGCGTGCAAATCAGACACTAATTCAAAGGAAAGTACACCCGTCGATCAAGTAATAAAATGATGAGTAAAAGTATCGTCCCACGAAGATTAGGGCTCTGTTTGAGACAGCTCTAGCGGATGGAAAATCTGCTGATTGAATAGAGCTTTTAGAATAGAGCTTTCAGAAAAACTATTATGAGAGAGTTGCAGACTGTTTGGAGAGTCTTTGCATAAGTGATGATCGAATATAGCATTTTCATTTAAGTTGTTCGGTAGAACAACTGTTTGAAAACTGCTTTTTAAATAAAAATATTGAAATATAATGGTTGTGAAAACTCGCGCCCAGGCAAACACGCGTGTTCAGTCAAAAAATGGTCGCTCTGGCGAAAAACGGCCGACCGGTCGAAAAATGGTCGCCCGGGCAAAAAACGGCCACATGGGCAAAACACGGGCACCCGGGTGAAAAACGCGCGCCCGAGCGAAAAAATGCGCCCTGAGCAAAAACAACCGTCCGAGAGAACAATAGCCGCCGGGCGAAAACTGCGCGCCCGGGCGAAAAATGCGCATTCGGGTGAAAAACAGCCGCCCGAGAGAAAAATGGTCGCACGGTCGAAAAACGCGCGTCCGGGCAAAAAACGCGCACCCCGGGAAAAAACGGCCGTCCGGGAGAACAATAGCTGCTCGGGATAAAAACGCGCGTCCAGGCGAAAAATGCGCATCCGGGCGAATAACAGCCGCCAGGGCGAAAAACAGCCGCACGGTCAAAAAACCAGCGCCCTGGCAAAAAACCCGCGACCGGGCGAAAAACGCGCGTCCGGGAGAAAAATGGATGTCAGGAAGAAAAACAGCCGCACGGGCGGAAAAAACGGCCGCAAGTGGGAAAACGCGCGCACGGGCGAAAATCCGCCTCCAGGGAGAAAAACCGCCGCGCGGGCGAAAAACGTCCACCCGGGCGAAAAACGACTGCCCGGGCGAAATACGGCCGCTCGGGCGAAATACGGCCGCCCAGGCAAAAAATGGCCGCCCTGGCGAAAAATAAGCGCTCGGGCGTAAAACGCGTGCCCGGGAAAAAAAAGGCCTCCCGGGCGAAAAAAACGACCGCCCGAGCGAAAAAAGACCGCTCAGGCGAAAAACGCATGCACGAGCAAAAAATGGCCGCGCGGGGAAAAAATGGCCGCGCGGGCGAAAAATGCCCGCGCGGGCGATAAATGGCCGCGTGGCCGAAAAACGCGCGCCCGAGCAAAAAAACGGCCGCCCGGGCGAAAAAACGCGCGCCCGGCAAAAAAGGACTGGCAGGGCGAAAAATGTCTGCCCGGGCGAAAATAACGAGAGCCCGAGCGAAAAATGGCTGCACGGGCGAAAAATGAGTGCACGGTCGAAAACTAGTGCCCGACCAAAAATGCGCGCTCGGACGAAAATACTGGAGTGGTATGCAACGAGGTGGAGGTAATAAAAGAGAAAAAGCTAAAAACAGAAAAAGCGGTTTTTAGAAAGCTAGGTCTGGCAGACGACGGAAGCAAAGGGACTGGCGCTGCTGTCGACGGGATCGGAAGACCGCTGCGCTCGGGGGATCGGCGGATCGCTGCTGTCGACGGAATCGGCGGACGACGTGATCGGCTAGGCACGGCAAAGCGAACGGGAGGAGGTCACGGACAAGACCCGGCGGCACGATGCAGGCGGGATGGCAGGTCAGACCAAATATTACGAATAAGGAAGAACATGGATACAATCACGAGGTATGCTCGTGTCAACTTCAGGAGGTTGGGTCCTCCTAGAAGCTCCTCTACAAAATGAGAGATCTCAAGCTAGATGATCAAAAGATAACCCTAACTCCCAGGCCACCTCCTTATATAGGGAGGGGGCTCACATCATTTACCTAAAGCTAAAATAAGAACTACAGTAATAGTAATGATAATACGTGTGCGCGTAACACTCCCCCTCAAGTCAAACGGAAGATGTCAGTCATTCCAAGTTTCTAAATATTGTCGGTAAACACATCACTTCCCAAGCTTTTGGTGAAGACATCGGCTAGTTGATCTTTAGAATGAACAAAAGGAGTAATCACTGTCTTTTTATCCAGATGATCTTTGATAAAGTGTCAATCAACCTCAACGTGCTGTCCTGTCATGCTGGACAGGGTTATGAGTTATACTAATAGTTGTTTTATTATCACAGAACAAGGAGAAAGGGGACAGTCACAGAAAAATCTAGATCTTGTAACACAGTGCGCAACCATAGGCCCTCACACAGGCCTTGTGACATAGCATGGTATTCTGCCTCAGCACTAGATCTGGCAACCACATTCTGCTTCTTACTACACCAAGTCACTAAGTTTCCACCAACAAATGAGCAGTATCCTGTTGTGGATTTTCGGTCATCACGGCATCCAGCCCAATCAGCATCAGTAAAAACTTCGATCTTCAAGTGGTTGTTTTTGAAGATCAAGAGTCCACGGTCAGGGGCTTTCTTCAAATATCGTAACACACGATATGCTGCCTCTTGATGTCTGATCCTGGGAGCATGCATATATCTACTTAGAATTCCAACCGCATATATAATATCAGGACGTGTGTGAGAAAGATAAATGAGTTTCCCAACCAATCTCTGATAGCGTGATACATCAGTTCAATCACCATCACCATCTTCCCCAATTCCATGATTTTCTTCCATAGGAGTGTTCACAGGAACACAGCCAAGCATCTCAGTCCCCTTTAAGAGATCTAATATATACTTCTGTTGGGATATGAAGATTCTCTGAGTAGATCTAGCCACCTCAATACCCAGGAAGTATCGTAATCTTCCCAAGTCTTTCACCTCAAATTCAGCAGATAGGAGGGACTTGAGATTAGTAATCTTGTCGGTGTCATTTCCGGTGATCACAACGTCATCCATGTAGACGATCAGGACCACAACCCTTTGATAACATCTCCGGATAAACAGTGTGGTCAGACTGTGCCTGCTTGTACCCGAATTTGAGCATAGTCGTGACGAATCTGCCAAACCATGCCCTAGGTGACTGTTTCAGGCCATATAAGGATCTCCTTAGGCGGCAGACAAGCCCTTAATCTTATTTCTTCACAAATTCATGAGGGAATTTCATGTACACCTCCTCATCAAGTTCACCGTGGAGAAACGCATTCTTAGCATCCAGTTGATGAAGGTCTCAGTCCATGCAAGCAGCGCACGATAACAACACCTGAATGGAATTCATCTTTGCCACAGGAGCAAAGGTCTCCTGGTAGTCTACTCCCTGAGTTTGTGGTTAACCTTGAGCAAGCAGACGTGTCTTGTGTTGTTCCACCTTACCATCTTGGTTCTGCTTAACAGAGAAGACCCACCTTGAACCTAACTCTGATACCAAGTTGAACCAAAGAATCAGTTCCTTAATTATAATAGAATGTCTTACACATACTTATACAGGACCAGTAAATACCAAAGGACCAAAATACCCCCAGACGGGAATAACACGAGATACGACTTGTACAATAATAATACGAAACACAACTAATCACAACTCTCAGTTCTTCAACTAGCTTACTGAATTCCTCATAGTATTCAAACAGTCTTAGAAACTTTCCCAATTTGTTCAACGTCTGTGATAGGTCATAAATTCACAAGTTACTGCTTCCTGAGTACAATAAAGCTTAATGATCTCACAGCCTTGGTTGTCATGCCATGAGTGACAAGTTTGTTCAACATCTGTGATAGGTCATAAATTCACAAGTTACTGCTTCCCGAGTACAATAAAGCTTAATGATCTCATACAGCCTTGGTTGTCATGCCATGAGTAACAAGATCAGAAACAAGGGTTCCCATCCAGTCCCACATTAAGCTCACAATTTGAGCATTTTCTTTCTCCCACGTAGCATAGTCGGGAGTTCCAGTTGCAGAAGGGGTGTCAGTAAAATAGGATCTCTTGCCCCTATCTGTCAAGTATACGAGGACATGATTCTTCCTTTGAATGTAATTTTCAATACCTCTCAACTTTTTGGAGGTTACATGATTAAGGGCGCCATTTGTGATTACGGATCTATTCATTGACGTAATCTCACTTTCATCAATCGTCTTAGACATTTCAGAAGCACTCTCGAAGTCACGAACAGAAGCCAGATCTGGAACTGTGAGAGAGAGCTAAAACGGATCAATTCAGATCTAGAACAATTGGAATGGATCGATGAAACAGCCCTATGCTAATGTCGTGGGAAACAAGAGAAAACAAAAGCAAGAAGTATTCCAATGCTGGAAGCATACGAGATCTTTGAAGGATGAGATAGAAGAAACAAATATTCCGACTATGGAAGTAGCCAAGCTGGAGAAAAGTGATGAAAACGAAGAAGACGCAGATGACACGGAGGACCGGAAGCACGATCGAATGCGAGATCAAAAGCAAAAGACAAGATTGAGCAAACATACGATGTGGAGAATCGAATCCAAGAAAATCGAGTAAGAACTTCTGAACAGAGGTCGTGGCGCACGTCACAGCCAAGAACGATTACGACTCTTGATCTCCCGGCGTTGCTCACAGCGGTTTCTCTCCTGCGGTTGGTCGAGCGCCTGCCTCTGTTGTTCTCATGTTCTCGCTTCCGGATTTATTGCTCGCGATTTCTCTCCAGTGCTCTCTTCTGGCTTCTGCTCGCAGCAGGTGCCCGCCTCCGCCCTTCTCCAGCGCTCGCGACTTCTCCGTCGATCAGCGGTTTGATCCAGTGGTTCCTTTCTGCCTGCTATCTCCGCTGTCTTCACGTGGTTACTTTCTCCGTTGTCTCCGTTGTCTTCGCGTGGTTGCTTTCTCCGCTGTCTCGCTCGCGACTTCTTCGCGTGGTTGCTTCATGCGGTTACTTCGCACGGTCTGTTCCGTTCCGTTCTTTCTTAGGCTCCCTATTTCCTGTGGTTACTATTATGGGGGACTCATCAGAATCTGGTGTTCGGACGCCCTCGTCTATGGCCTCTCCCGTGGGAAGTGATCTTTCCCGATCTCATTCTGCCTCTAATACTCACTGGATCACCATTGTTCCGTTGGATGGGTCTAATTATCTAGAGTGGTCACGCGCGGCACATCATGTCATCCGCAGTCACCAACTCTATGGGTACATTGATGGCACTGTTGTTGCACCAACCCGCACTGATCCGACCTGGCGGATGTGGGATGCAAATAACTCTCTGGTGGTATCATGGCTCCTTCACTTCATGTCTCCCTTAGTCTACCGCAGCTATATGTTGATGGGCTCCGCTCTTGAAATCTGGACTCGTGCGCGCAAGACTTATTCTCAAATTGGTAGCTCCACCCAGGTGTATGAGCTTACTTAGCGTCTTCTCGAACTTAAGCAAGGCTCCTCCTCTGTTGCCGCTTACTTCTCCGAGTTCGAACGCTCTATCAGGAGCTTGACTACTTTGAGTACTTCACCCATGCTTGCACTGCTGATGTTAAGGCTCTGAAAACTAAAGAAGACCGCTATCGGTTACATGTTTTCCTCATGGCTCTTAATATGGAGTTCGACGCGGTGCGCACCCATGTTTAATCCGACAACCCCTGCCCGCTCTCTGTGAAGCCTTCAGCATGGTCTTAGGTGATGAAGATCGTCAACGCTCACTCCACTCTGATCGGGGCATAGATCGTTCTGCTCTTGCGAGCATTCTTCGGACTCCTTCCTCTATGTCCATCAAAATTTGTGACTACTGCGACAGTCAGGGTCATTCACGTGACCGTTGCTTTCATCTTCATCCTCATCTTGCTCCTAAAGGCACTCCTGGTTGTGGTCGTGGACGTGGTAACTCTCACCCGCCCTCCTCTCCACCTGCTTCGCACTTCTCTGAAGTCGTCCCTGGACGCCTTCCATCTGACAGTCTCTCCTCTGAGGAACTGGATGACTTGTGTCGTCTCATGCGTACTCAACTTCCGTCTCATATGGCTGCATTTGCCACTACATGCCCCCCTAATGCCCAGGTTGCATCTATGACTCTCTCTGAGTGAATTATTGAATCTGGAGCAACCGACCACATGACGGGAACTATGTCAGGTTATACTTCTTACACCCCTCTCTCTGGGCGTGATAAAGTTGTTACCGCCAATGGTTCCCTCTCCTCGAATGCTGGCAAGGGGACTATCCATTGCTCCTCGGACCTGCCACTCACTTCAGTGTTGCATGTTCCTGGTTTTTCTCGCAATTTATTATCTATTAGTCGCTTAACCACAGCAATTAACTGCTCTGTCACTTTTTCTCCTAATGGTTGTGTTTTTCAGGATCTAACCACGAAGCAGCATCTTGGCAGTGGTAGGAACTCCGGGTGCTGGCAAGGGGACTATCCATTGCTCCTCGGACCTGCCACTCACTTCAGTGTTGCATGTTCCTGGTTTTTCTCGCAATTTATTATCTATTAGTCGCTTAACCACAGCAATTAACTGCTCTGTCACTTTTTCTCCTAATGGTTGTGTTTTTCAGGATCTAACCACGAAGCAGCATCTTGGCAGTGGTAGGAACTCCGGGTGACTGTACATCTTGGACCAGCCACCTGTCCAGCACCTCTCCAATCCTCTCCAGACCTCCTCGTCCCTCTCATGCTGATGTGCACCGATGGCATCAACGTTTTGGGCACCCTTCCGCCAGTTATCTTCTTAAGTTATTTCCTATATTTTCGAGCTCTCTGAGCACTTTTGTCTGTAATAAATGCTCTCTTTCCAAACATGTACGACATAGTCTGAAGCATATTTCTAGTCCCAGTATGGTACCGTTTGATGTTATTCATACCGATGTATGGGGACCTTCCCCAGTAGTTTCTCTTTCTGGTTATCGCTGGTTTGTGACTTTTATTGATTGTTTTTCTCGTTCTACTTGGATATACTTACTAAAACGGAAAAGTGAAGTTTTTGCCTGCTTACGTAATTTTCACAAAATGATAGCAACTCAATTTGGCGGCACTATTTCGTGTCCTTCGTAGTGACAATGGGGGCGAGTATAATTATCGAGGTGCATTCGGCACCTATCTCGCCGAGCATGGCATCCTTCATCAGACCATCTGTGTCAACACCTCCACTCAAAATGGTACAGCAGAACGGAAGAACAGACATTTCCTTGAAGTCACCCGATGTTTTCTTCTCACCATGAATCTCCCAAAGCCCTATTAGGGTAATGCGGTCCTCACTGTTGTGTCCCTCATCAATCGTCTTCCCTCCAGTACCTTGACCTACGAATATCCAATTTCTCGTCTTTCTACCAAATGCACTATTCATACCTCTCATCTACCCCCGCGTGTTTGAGTGTGTTTGCTTTGTTCATATTCATCATAACCATCGTGACAAGTTGGATGCACGTTCTCTCCATTGCATCTTTATCGGCTACGCTGGTACTACGAAGGGGTATCGTTGCTTCCACCCCCCTTCCAAACGTTTTTATTGCACCATGGATGTGACGTTTCGTGAGCAGGAACAATATTTTGGTTCTCGTCAAGGGGAGGACAACATTATTATTAACGACGATCACATGTATCCTCTTCTGATTGTGGCCTTACACCCCTCTCCTGTGTCGGTCACTACTCCTTCCGTGATTCTTCCCTCGGTGCATCCACCACCTGTGACTTAGCCTCCTTGGCTCCTTCTAGCAGCCTTATTCCACCATTCCCTTATTTCTATCACCGACGCAATCCCGGTACAATGGTGTTACAATCCCCGGTCATTCCGCCACTACAGGTATGCTCTTCGGATTCAGGTTCTGATGACTCCATCAACCCCATCTCAAGCAGAATGTGACATCCGTGAAATACCCACTTGCCAATTATATCTCTTATCATAATTTGACAACAGCCCATAAGGCCTTCATCTCCACTTTGGATGTTGTTCGCATTCCTAGTTCTTGGCAGGAAGCAATAAAGATACACGTGTGGCGTAAGGCAATGGAAGAAGAGACGCTGGTATTGGAGAAGAATCAAACCTGGCTCTGATACCAAGTCAGCGGAAAAAAGAAGAAAATAATTAATCTCATTTCCAATGGGTAGTGCCCTCCTCTATATATATACACGTATTGAGAGGCCTTAAATGGGCCAGGAAAAAGGAAAATAAAACATGGGCCTTTTATAGGGCTTTTACAATATGAGAAAATGCTAAATAACTCAACTGTAGTGCATTTTGTCATAAGAACGACAACGAGAAGTGGCATTATGATACCATGTAAGAGACTACCTGCTTTGCCATGATTCACATCTCCATCCAACACACAATTGACGAGCGAGCTTTCAGTCTCCTTAAATATAATAGGTTGCTCACCTCACTAATTGTCTTAGGGAAAATCCAAATCAATATTAATTTAATTTATTCTATTCCAGCTTCCAATATAATTTGCCCTTGCGCGCTCCAGAGCATCAACTTGGAGTCATTGAGTGTAACACACAAACCTAGTTTAACATCAATTCATAAGCCCGGCTGGCACTTGTGATATAAAGCAAACTAAGCAACATTATATAAATCAGTACATAGCAAGTAAAATCTAAAGTATGCGGTGAAAATTTTTAAAACTGAAGTTAAGGTTAAATAAATACCTCAAAATCTGATTCACAGAGCCAACTAGAATTGAAATTAGTAAATAGTCTGAAATATTGAAACATAAAAGAGTCTGATTGATCTGAATCCATAATTAATTGATACTGTTAGAGAAATTGATGTAAAAGCCCATTTATGTAGTTACCCTATTATTCTTGTTTGGTCCCACATCTTGAGATTGGAGTGACTAGCCTCCTTCTCCTCCTATATATTTGTATTCATACTTGTAATTATGTATTCAAGTGAGGTATACAAGGTTTACACCAGTCTTCTACATGGTATCAGAGCAGGTTACCATTTTTTTGCGGTCACCAAAATTCCTGACCGCACCCCATTCTCTCTGACCGCCCGGCTTCCAGACCGCAGCTCCTCTGCGAGCTCTTCCCGTGAGACCGCAGCTCCTATGCGAGCTTCCCGTCCAGCTTCTTCTCCCTCCCCTGCGTCTGTGGGCCTTCTTATAGCCTTCCTTCCCGCTGCGTCTGTGGGCCCCGCCTCTCCTCCAAAGCCGATGCGACCTCCAGCCGCTGCGACCTCCAGCCGCTGCGACCTCCTCCCCTTCTCACGCGGTCTGCGCTTCCTTCGGTCTGCTCGTCGCTGCGACCTCCAGCCGCTGCGACCTCCTCCCCTTCTCGCGCGGTCTGGGCATCCTTCGGTCTGCTCGCCGCTGCCATCTCCAGCCGCTGCCATCTCCAGCCGCTGCGACCTCCCCAAGCCGTTGCGATCTCCCGCGGAATCTCATGCGATCTCCCGCTGGTTCCCGCTGCGATCTCCCGCTGCGACCTCCCGCTGTGATCTCCCCGTGCGATCTCGTGCAATCTCCCGCTGTGATCTCGTGCGACCTCTCGCGCCGTCCCGCTGCGATCTCTCTCAAACCGACCTCCCGCTGCGACCTCCCTCTGCCGATCTCGCCGCTGGTTCCTCTGTTGCAGTCCGCCCGAACTCTGGCTTCAGTCCGCTCGGACTCGTCTACTCAATGGTGGAGTCCGAAAATTCTCATACTACCAATATCCCCCCAGCCACAGTGGTTGCTCCTGCTCCTGATGTTCGCGATGCACTTCGGATTACAACTATCTCCCTCTCCGGGAAGTCCAACTTTGTGGAATGGGTTCACTCTGTTCGCTGGGTCTTACAGACGAAAGGGTTTGTTCATCTCGTAACCCAGGTTATTCCACTTAACCCTTCCAATGAATGGCTTCGGGATGATGGTCGAGTGCAAACCTGGCTCCTCAACTCCATGGACAAGGAGTCTTATCGGATATCTATGTATCATGAAACCGCCAAGGCCATCTGGGATGAACTTCATGCTTTCTACTCTGGCCAGAACAGTCTCCAACATCTCTTTGATATCATCTCGGAACTTCAAACCCTTCGGCCTGGCGCACCAGACCTAATGATCTCCCATGTTGCTCAGGTGAAAATCCTGCATGAGGCTTGGATTCAGCATCAGCCACCGACTACCGATCTTGCTACTCAGAAAGCCCAGAAAGAGGTTGTAACAATCTCTATGTTGTTGTCCCACGTTCCACCACACTTGCATAGTGTTCGGGCTCAGATCCTCTCGTCTCCTACCACACCATCCCTATCTGATGTTTGCTCCATGTTGATCAAGGTTACACCACCATCCGAGGCTTCAACAAATTTTTCTCCAGTTTTTCTTCAACAACCTCTCCTGCCAACTCCTCCTCCTGGTCGTGGCTCTTCCACCAGGGAAGGACGCCACCCGTCTCGGGGACGAGGACGTGGTGGTCGCTCTTCTTTGAAGTGTACTTACTGCTCTCGTGAGGGTCATCTCGAAGCTACATGCTACCGCAAGCATGGCCTACCTCTGCATCTGGCCGCCTCCGCTACTCCAGCTCCTTATGATGCCCCAGACACTTCCAACCTTGGTGCTCCTACTCGCCAAGAATATGAAGACCTTCGCACTCAGTTCCAGCAGCTCCAAGGCAGTATTAATAGGCCATCTGGCTCGGTTGCCTCTTTCTCTACTCAAGGTATATCTTGTCTTTCTCACAGCTCTCACTGGATCGTTGACTCTGGAGCAACTCATTATATAACATCTCAGAAACCGCCTCGGTATTCGACAACCTCTCATCCGCCATCTATTATTGTTGATAATGACGACACTACCCCGGTCTCTGGTGCTGCTGATCTCCGCCTCACTCCTACCTTGCTACTCTCCTCGGTTCTTCATGTTCCGGGCTCCCCATTTAACTTGCTTTCTGTTAGCCAGTTAACACGGGTTCTTGACTGTTGCATAACTTTTTCTCCTTCATCTTTTGTTAAGCAGGATCGTCGTACACGGAGTACCATTGGTAGCGGTCGGTTGACGAATGGGCTATATCTCTTAGATCTCCCACCTATCAGTCTTTCTTCCATCTCCACTTCTGACTGCCATCGTCGCCTTGGGCATGCTCCCCTTCCGGTTCACAAGAAAGCTCTTCCTGGTGTTTTACTCCAAGAGTTCACTTGTGAATCGTGTATCTACGGCAAGCAACATCGTGTTTCTTTCTCTGCTTCTTGTATCCGGAGTGATACTCCGTTATCTTTAGTTCATTCTGATGTATGGGGTCCATATAGGATCCCCGGTGTATTTGGACATCGTTACTTTATCACTTTTATTGATGACTACTCGCGTGTTACCCGGCTTTATTTTCTTCATGATCACACTGAGATTACTTCTGTGTTTCGTGCATTTATATCTGAAAAACGTACGCAGTTCTCGACGCCTCTTAAAATACTTCGCACCGATAATGCCCGCGAGTACACAAGTCGGTCCTTCTCCGCTCTGTGCTCCGAGTTTGGTGTTATTCACCAAACCTCCTGTGCCTACACACCTCAACAGAATGGCGTGGCCGAACGAAAAAATCGCCATCTTCTCGATACCGCTCGGTCCCTCATGTTCCAAATGCAGGTCCCAACAGAATTTTGGCACTTTGCTATCGCAACTGCTTGTCACCTCATCAATCGCATGCCCTCATCCGTTCTCAGCTTTGCCACTCCACTAAGCCTTCTTCTTCCATCCACTACTCCTTTCCACCTCACACCCCGAGTTTTTGGGTGCGTATGTTATGTCCACAACCTCAGACCGCCAGGGAAAAACTTGCTGCTCGTGCTACCAGACAGATGTTTGTTGGCTACTCTCGAACTCAGAAGGGCTATCTATGCTACTCTCCTACAACAGGATCCTACAACAGGAAAAGTGACTGTCTCGGCCGATGTCACCTTTTGTGAAGATCAATCATTCCACCTATCCTCCTCTCCCCAATCCATACCTTCTACTATTACTCGTCCTATCGTTCCAGTCACGCCTTCTTCTCCATCGTCCACTCCATCCCTGCCTTTAATCCATCCGCCCATTCGCTAAGTCTATTCTCGCCGTAAATCCAAGGATATTTCCCTACCGGAGTCGTCTGCTACAGATGACACACCGCCCGCGGTCGATCCAGCATCTTCTTATACGGCTCATCTTATGGCTAGCTATGTGTCTCTACACCGGCTTTCTCCACCACTCCACCAGTTTGCTACTTCTCTTTCCTCCATCTCTATTCCTAACTCTGTGCAGGAGGCGCTTCAGCATCCAGGGTGGCGGGCAGCTATGGAAGAGGAGATGAATGCCCTCTGGGCTAATCAAACCTGGGAACTGGTTCCCCTTCCTCCAGGTCAACATTGTGTTAGTTGCAAATGGGTCTTTGCGGTAAAACAGAATGCGGATGGGACTGTTGATCGCTTAAAGCCCTTCTCGTGGCTCGGGGCTTCACTCAGCAACAAGGCTTGGATTATGAGGAAACTTTTTCTCCAGTTGCCAAACTCAACACTGTTCGTGTTCTTATCTCCGTTGTTGTGCACCGGCGTTGGCCCCTTCTTCAGCTCGATATTAAGAATGCATTCCTTAACGGCGATCTGAAGGAAATTGTCTTTATGTGCCAACCTCCCGGGTTTGGGACCACGGGGGAGTCTCGTACAGTTCGTGTTTGCCACCTTCTAAACGCTCTTTATGGTCTCAAATAGTCACCACGAGCTTGGTTTGATAAGTCTGCAAGGTTCTCTTAGCACTTGGGTTTACTCGGAGCTCCGCCAACTTCTCTCTATTCACCAAGCATGGACCAACTGGCACTGTGATCCTTCTTGTCTACGTTGATGATATCCTAATTACGGGCGATGACCTCTCTGGGATACAACAGCTCAAGGAACATCTGAACACGGCATTCCAGACCAAGGACCTTGGAAATCTTAGATACTTCCTTGGGATTGAAGTCGCCCGACGACCCGATGGGTTGGTTATGTCCCAACGGAAGTACTGCATCGACTTACTTCATGAAGCAGGATACTCCGGGTGCAAACCTGTGGACACTCCTATGGATGCTAATCAGAAATTGTGTGATGCTGGGTCTGATTCTGACCAGCTTCTTGAGAATCCAGAATATTATCGATGATTGGTTGGGAAACTGATCTACCTAACGGTTACTCGACCGGATATCTCGTTTGTTGTTGGTGTTATGAGTCGCTTCAAGCATACTCCGCGCATTTCTCACCTTCAAGCTGTTAAGCGTATTCTCAGATACCTAAAGACCGCTCTGGGACAAGGCCTTGTCTACAAACCATCCAACTCACCATCTCTTCTTGCCTACTCGGATGCTGACTATGTTGGGTCCCCTGATGATAGGCGCTCCACGACTGGTTTTTGTACTTACTTTGGTGGACACCTCATAACATGGCGAAGCAAGAAACAGACTGTGGTCGTCCGCTCCTCGGCCGAGTCTGAATACAGGGCTATGGCTGTTGTTGTGTCAGAATTAACCTGGCTTGAAAGCCTTCTTGGTGACTTGGGTTTGAAACTTCCTTCTCCGACAACACTTCGGTGCGACAGTCAGGCTGCAATTCATATAGCCAACAATCCAGTTTTCCATGAACAAGCAAAGCATATCGAAGTTGACTGTCACTTCATCAGAGAAAAGGTTCAAGCAAAGAAGGTAGAGTTGGAGCATGTTCCTGCTGCGAGACAAATTGCTGACATCCTAACAAAAGCTCTTCCTCGGCCATTATATCTCCAGTTCTTATCCAAGTTGGGTGCCTACGATTTGTACGCTCCAGCTTGCGGGGGAGTGTTAGAGAAATTGATGTAAAAGCCATTTATGAGGCTCATTTATGTAGTTACCCTCTTATTCTTGTTTAGTCACACATCTTGAGATTGGAGTGACTAGCCTCCTTCTCCTCCTATATATTTGTATCATACTTGTAATTATGTATTCAAGTGAGGTATACAAGGTTTACACCAGTCTTCTACAGATACAATAATTTTAAAGGAAAAAACAAACTAAAAGTAGTCAAACTCAGGAGCTTATCTGAGGTGTATCTCCTCACCTGTGACCCCTGAAAAGAAATGTCCAAAGACGGGTTCAACCCAACTGCTGAGATAGAAAAACTATTCCTCTTAGTGACACAAAATAAATTGAATCAAAATATGTGTGCATGCTTTTAAAATAACACTTTATACTAAATAAATGTGTATTATAGTTCTATGCATGTTTTTCTATAAAAGTACTTGAACATAAATGTATGATATATTATGTGATCTTAAGCTAAATTTTCTTTCCAATTTCAAAATCATTAACCTATAGGGATCCTAGATTTCGGCTTTCATTTGGAATTGAGATGTCTCATATCTTCATTTCTTCTCATTCTTAGTTAAGTAGAATCTTATGCATATTCTAGCGATTCAAGTCCCTACTACCATAGGTTCTCTAGTGTCTCTCGGTCACAGGTACGGACTCGTATCTAATAGTCTTTTATATGGGGTGTCTACTCCCAAACTTGAGACTCATATAGTCTGTTAAGCCATATGAGTAAGATAGTGTGCATCTATCAATCACGAGAGAAACCTCGATCATACCTCGTAATTATCTTGTATTAGTGGTCGGCATGAACACAAAAACGAACACCCTCTTAGAGCCACTAATCTTAAATTTAGTGTTCCATTAATCCTTTACTTGTATTAGTATATAAGTAATGGCATGATTAATCATAAGGAAACACCCGTCTTATGCCACTTGATGTCTTTGGATTACATACTTATTTATCCATGCATCTTAGATTGTATCTCATAATAAGTATACGCTTCACATATATATACTCATGTTCTCATATTATTCGTACATTTATAAAGTATGTGATCACTAGCTCACAAGATTCATAATATGTGTAACTGAAAGTAAAATGCATTTCTTATGTTCTGGCATAACTTGCTTGTATTACCTTGGTTGGGTTTCTAAGGCATCATATGCACAGCGAAATATTTGATTGAAACCCAAAAGGCGATCTTGCGAAAACGAATAGATCAAGAACGAGTTTATACCTGCGTCGAAATCACAGTTTCGAGAAGAATAGCAGTCGTGGAAAAACCACAATGTAGAACGAAAGCTACGTCTCTATAGTATCCACGCAGAATGCCAAAAACACCTCACCGTTCGTCCCACGAACTCAGGCTGGAAGATGACCGTCCCTCATCGTCTCCACGAAATACTAGTTTCTCTTATCTTGGAGAGGATGGAACTAATGGCGGCTAAAAGAACCGTCTCTCACAAAACCCTAAAACACAGTATATATACTGCAGTTTCATAAACTGCCTAAATCTGCGTCTTAGAGGAAAAATAAGAGCAACATGTGCGTCGAATAGTACCTTACTATTCGATGTAACATCGATTTCTATAAATCAACACATGCGTCGAGTAGTCCCACTATTCGACGTTGCGTCGATTTGTAAATTTTTACAATTCGGCACAGTAGAACCTTTCCACGAATTTAACGCCATCGTCGAATGTTGTCAGTTAAGGTTTGGTTCATAACCAACACGATCATCTATCCAATTTCCATACGTTCTTCACGTGCAACCACATAGGCTTATATTTCGTTGGCAGTAAGACTAAATCCTTGATTGTTTCTAGATCACAGAAGATTCCAACAACCTTGATGTAATGACGGATTTATAATTTCATATTCTCATTTACGATCTAAGTTCGATACATGCAAATTCATTTTATTTACATATCTTTTCTTAATTATAAGAGGAAGACTCATACATTGAACTATGTGGTATGTCTAACAAAAAAGAATAAAATTTCTTACCTCGATGTTACGACGTTCATAAACACGACGTGCAAGTATGACTCCTCTAATTTACCCTGAAGCCACGCAACGAAATTTCCGATCTACCACCCAAGAACATGCTTCTTCCTCAAAGGTTTCTCTGAACCATAACAATAAAAACATAAACAAAGAGGAAAAGAAAATAATTACCATTAACGTCACATACTATATCAACCCCAGTTAACCTAGATTGGGTGTCTAAGAGTGCGGTAGGACTGAAAGTTGTACAAGCGAATATTGATTTCAGTGATCCGGCGATATTTGGAGAAGGGAAAAGGCAGAACTCTACATCTTAGAAAACGCCAACTTAAATTGACGATCAGAAAGTTGTCGAATTTCTTACCATGGCAATGAAATGATCAGATGCGATGTGGAGGCATGATTCTCTAAATTCCTCAACTAATTCGAAGAATTCTTCATCGACTAACTCCTCCTTCACCAATTACCGCAAAACCTAAGGCAACCAATATTCAAACAAAGCATATCTCAGTTCTAGTCTATTACTTCCGACCGAAATCGAAGAGGGAAATTTCCCCTATGGAAGAAAATAGAAAGCTAGAAGTATGCGGGAAAAAGAGGGAGGCTGGGTATTACCTTTGCTTTCGCCAGGGAAGAAGGAAAAAACGGATCCAGATAAGACGAAGCCTAGGATGACTGGATGACTTTAACTCGCTGGAATCGGACAAGGATACGACATAATGGGTTTACTGCAAGGGTCGACTGTGCACTGTTGGAAACCAACGTCCTAAGGCAGATTGTGAGGCGTCAATGGTAACCACAGAAGAAGCGGAGTTGGTGTCTCGCAGTAGTTGACTTCATCGAAGTAGGGAGAAGAGGTCGTCGACTTCGTCGAAGCAGAGAGGAGAGGTCATCCACTTCGACGAAGCAGGTAGGAGTCGACAAAGAATATCGATCGATCGAGCCCTAACCGTGGTCAATTTCCTCCGTCAAGTGCTTCTTTTTCTCCAGATAGCGAGGGGAGTGAGGCGTGCCCTAGCTGCGGGCTTCTCTGGCTTGCAAATGAGAAGAAAAATTGTAACCCAAGGGGACTTCCTTCAAAGAGGAGTCAGTTTCCTAAGATGCGGCGTGAAGCTGGGAAAGTCTTAACTCGATCATTAGGAGGGGGCTGAATGAATTAATCGTATCCCTAAAATTACAAAATATGCAACAGCACGTTAAACCTTAAATAAACGTATTACGCCCTTGCGAATTCTAAATCGCGTCAAGATACAATTTCAACGGTATTTTATTCGTTAACTGACTACCAAAGGCTAAAACATAAAATTACCTCGAACGAAAGTTGTAACATCGGCGCTGCCCCGGTCCAACCCTGAATTAAAATTTTAAATTAAAATCTATAATTTTCGGATGTTACATTGAGGACAATGGAGAGAAATTGCAACCCTCGTTGGACTATGAGACTTTAGTCCTCACAACCATTATTGCACATGGATAGATCCTAGTCATTATCCTCTGGTGGCCCCCCTTTTCAGCCCACAATCCAAACGCTCCCAACCATCAAACACCTGCATGCGCCGCAATCTACCTTCATTATAGTTGATTCCTTCTCTACACAAGCAATGAGAAACTTGCATCAATTGCCTCTCTCATTCCACCAAGGAGAAATGATTGTGCTACAGGGCATCATGGTTAAGACTTTGCAGTATCCCCACTAGTCATCGTCCTCACTAGAACAAGAGTCCACAATGTTGGAACCCGGATACCGGTCCAACTATGTTCGAGACTTGGGGGTGACCAGAGGCTACTCGTTTAGTGATCGACCCACGTGAGACAAGGTGATAAGGAACTAGATAACATACAAAACCACTCCAACCTGCCTATAAACAAGACCCGCGTGCTGCAGCGAGGAGGTCCCGCCACATACCCGAAAGTCTATAGGAACTTCCCCTCCTAAAGCCAATGCTGAGCTTTGCACAACAGAGGCAGGCAAGGTACTCGCCCACCATAGGGGGGTGAAGGTGCCTTCTACTTGTGTCTTGGGGTCCTATTTATAGGCAAATCCAACTGGACTGCGAATAGCTGCTCCCGCCTTCTGAAGTGGAGTGCAGATAGCGGCTCCCGCCCTCTGAAATGGGTTGCAGATAGCCTCTCCCGCCTTTTGACGGGGTGAAAGTCTGTACTCGCCCAGGTGGGGGAGGTCTTCTGTACTCGTCCAGGTGGGGGAGGTCTTCTGTACTCGCCTAGGTGGGGGAGGTCTTCTGTACTCGCCAAGGTGGGGGAGGTCTTCTGTGCTCGCCCAGGTGGGGGAGGTCTTCTGTACTCGCCCAGGTGGGGGAGGTCTTCTGTGTTGTCCTCTTGCATTTCTGATCTCGACGAATTGCGGGTTATACACACAACATCCGATTTTATTTATTTATTATCTATGACTAGCTACATGATCAAGAAGGGCGATCCTTTAATACATTATAAAGTTCAAGCAACCATAGTATCTTCATTTACATTTCTTGTATCCCATCCAACGCTCACATATTCTATGACTAATAAAAAAATTCGAGAATAACAATATATAAGAGATTGAACGCTAGAATGGTATCTAACATAATGAACTTTTAAGGCAGTCAAATAAAAGACTTACTGATGAAGATCACCGGCCCACATACGTTTATTCACACAGTAGGCAGTGATCCGCTACCCGTTCGGACGATTCGAGTCCACGGATGTGTTTGAATGGTCGTTCCGAGTCATTTAAATGTATTTACTTTTCTATTTCGAGTTGTATTCGACACCCGATTGGTTCATACATTATGAATCGTCTGATTTGGGTGTTCTATCTCAGTTAGTAGTACATATGTATGCAGGCAGCGGTTTGGACGGGTACCTAGGTTTAGTTTCGACTTTGGAACCATCGGTCCCCCGCTCTCTCGGTGCGACGTCGGGTGAGAAACTCTTGTAGTGACTCCAACGCATTGATCTACTTCCTCCTCAAACCCCGTCGACATCCTGCTCACAGACATAATCCACTCCCGCAAGCACCGTCCGCGCATTCCCTACTGTAATCCCTCGCCGCAACCCCAACGCAACACCATCGCAACTCCACGACAACTCCAACGCAACTCCTCGATGCACTCCATCCCTATTTAGATCGTCCAGGACTCATCCCCCTCCTACACGCCCTTTTTCCCCTCCTACACGCCCTCTACTCCAGGCTTTGGGGAACCAGAAAACCCAATTATGGGTTCTAGAATTTCAGTCCAGAACCCAGGAATTTTTATTCCAGCAGACCGATCCCTGTCCACAGCCCCCACCAACCTCCCAAGCCACTCCCACATCCTCACAAACTCATTCCAGTACCATCCACCATCAATATTCATCACCAACGTGAAGCCAGCAGCCTCGAATTTCTACCTTTTGATGTATTTCGTCGCCCCTGGCATGTGTAAGTCATAATTTGGTATTCTTGTTCATTATTATTGTATGCTTGGACTATAGTTTGCCGGATGCAAAATATGTTTTATTTCCATGAAATCATTGATTTGCAGGACTTATTTGGTGCGCGCTCAAAATATCTTGCGCCTCAATTGTGTGGATTCCACATAGGGCTGCATTTTAGGGCATCCATCATCAACCTACCCCTGCATCACTTACATGAAGAAAAGAATATTGGGTTTTATCAACATATGAAACAATTGCTCAGAAAGAAATGTTGACCTCCAAGACTTCATCGAACTCAACAAGGCTCTTTCTTATTCCAAAGAAGTATTTCTCGGCATTTATTTGAAGGTCCAAAAGCTGTACTTTTATAATGATATTATCTTAGCAAAGAGTTAGTAATAATATCTAAAACAGAATAGAGGAAAATTGTCAATAATACCTGTTTTACAATAGCACGACCCTCAATTGGTATATCCTCATTGTCTGTTATTTTTGATATGAGCTTCACAGCCCATTCCGTGTCAAAATTGAACTTCTGAAACATCTCATCCTGTAAGCTGTTTCATTAAACGTCAACTTATTATTCCATCAAGAGAAAAAAAGAGTCCAATAGATTTAAACAGTCTTTACAGAATAAAATTTAGCGCGTCATTGATGCTTCAGTAGAGGACATCAATGAAGAATGTTCTTAGGAATGATGCTAATGCTGCAATCTCCAAGAAAACATTGCTAATTGAAAATTTGTGCACAATGAAAGAGCAGTACCATTAAAATTCTACGTTCATCAAAAAGAACACTTTCAAAACAACTTCGACACACCTGCAAATCGAGACCCATCACTTTTGCACGTCATCACTATAGTTGTTCTCCTGAATCAGGCACATTAGGTCTTCGGAAGCGGTAGATATAGAGAGAGAATTGAAGCTTGAAGCTGGCTTTGGAAGATTACCAAAATTACCTCCAATTCACACTGCTCAATTTTTAACATATTTTTCCACAAACTTTTCCTAGAAAATTCAACAATTTCCAACCCTCTCAAGTTGAGAAGTACTCATTGGCCAATCACAACTTATTTATTAAATCATCGTAGCATGGCTTCTACAGACTTTTTTAGGATATCTGTAGTTTGTAGTTTAGTAGGAATATAAGCCATGCATATGCTCACATCTTCAATTAGTGGTGATCCGGCTTTGTACCATTGTGGAGAACAAGGCTGTGAGCACTGCTCACATCTGCCTCATTGCCAAAAGACAACCTAAGAGGTTTAAAACATCCTACTCTCAGATCCTCAAGTAAACTATTAGACTAACAGTTCCACTTACCTTGGGGTGCTTAACAAAGTGTGTATGGTCAGATTGGGCTGAGTATATCCATAAAGATTGGCTGTTAGTGTAAACTTCTCAAACCACTCCCATGGAGATTGTTTCAAACTATAGGTAGTATTTTTAATCATATAAACTTCTTCATATAAATTTAATGCTCTCCTCTGTAAAACTAGCACAGAGAAAAATATAAACTTCTTAATATAAATCCTAATTTAAGGGGTGAAACCTAATTCAAGAAGACACTTTTTACAACTTATTACTGTAAAGACTACTCAACATTAGTTGTCAATGATAGGAGTACTCCTATAATCCTGAGTTTAGCAAACTAGTGCAAATGTCTCCTGGTAGTCTAAGTTGAATTAAATAATGTGTAGCATATTATAAAAGGCCCATTATAAAAAACTCATTTATTTTCTTGTTTGGATCCACTCCCTTTGTGTATATATAGGGGGTGTTTCCATGAAATGTTTTATCTCATTATTTACGCCTGACTTGGTGTCATAGTAGAAATTCGGAGTTGCGGCCTAGGCAGTTCCCTCGTCTGTGTCCGCCTCGCCTGTCTGTGCGGCCTTCTGGCGTAAACCGCCTATTCTCGCTGCCCCCTCTTGCAGCTCGGGAGGCCTTCTGCTGACAGTCGTTGCTCCTCTCGGCGATTTCCTCGCCTGCGTCTGCCCAACACGTGCGGTCTCTCTTCTCAGCAGTTGTGGTCTGTGCGAACTCATTTCACGAGTGGCGGACTCCTAGTTCAAGTCCGCTCATCGTGCTTGTGCAGTCTCCCCGCGTACACTCCGCATGACTCACTGCCCCCACCCCTCCCCCGGCTTGTGCGACCCTCCTGCGGCGTGTGCAGTCAACACCTGGTGCGGCCTCCAACGGCTCACGCGGCCTCCAGCAGCTCGTGCGGCCTCCTGGCGTAAACCGCTTGTTCTCGCTGCCCCCTCTTGCAGTTCGGGAGGCCTTCTGCTGGCAGTAGCTGCTCCTCTTGGCGATTTCCTCGTCTGCGTCCGCCCATCTTGTGCGGTCTCTCTTCTCAGCGGTTGTGGTCTGTGCAAACTCATTTCACGAGCGGCGGCCTCGGCGGACTCCTAGTTCAAGTCCGCTCATCGTGCTTGTGCGGTTACCTCGTGTACACTGCACGTGCCTCGCTGCTTCCCCCCTCCGGCTTGTGCGACCCTCCCGCGGCTTGTGCGGTCACCACCTAGTGCAGCCTCCAACGACTCATGCGGCCTCCAGCAGCTCGTGCGGCCTCTTCTGCTTGTCCGGCCCTTCTAGCTCGTGCGGCCTCCTATCGCTTGTGCGACCTCCAGCGGTTTGTGCGGCATCCAACAGCTCGTGCGGCCTATTCTGCTTGTGTGACCTCTCCAACTTGTGCGGCCTCCCGTAGCTTAAGCGTCCTCTACTTGTATGCACTCTCTAGAGTAGTGCGGACTCTCCCACTTGTGTGGACTCTCCAGCTGTGCGAACTTCTCATTGCTATCCGAACGCTTTGCGGTTTCCCCTCTCCGCTCTTCCTTGTTTGCATCTTTCATCGTCATGGCTCACTCCTCGGACTCAAGTGTTCAGTCTCCTTCCTCAATTATCCTTTCTTCGAGAAGTAATTTTTCATGGTCTCATGGTCCCTCCGGTTCCTTCCGGATTACCATTGTTCCTTTGGATGAAACTAATTACCTCGAGTGGTCTCGCGCAGCACAACATGCTATCCGCAGTTACCAGCTCTATGGATACATCGACGGGACGATTACCCAGTCGCCCAGTACTGAACTGGGTTGGAGAAAGTGGGTCGCCGACAATTCTCTTGTTGTCTAGTGGCTGCTCCACTCCATGTCCCCCTTGGACTATTATAGCTATATGTTGATGGAATCGTCCTTTAACATCTGGACTCGAGCTCGTAAAACTTATTCCCAGCTTGGTAGTTCTACTCAGGTATATGAGCTAACTCGGTGTCTCCTTGAACTCAAGCAAAGCACCTCTTCCGTAGCAACTTACTTCTCTGAGTTTGAACGCCTATACCAAGAGTTGGACTACTTTGAGGACTTCACTCCCACTTGCACTGTTGATGCTCGGGCTTTAAAAACCAAGGAAGACCGTTATCGGCTCCATGTCTTCCTTATGGGCCTTAATATGGAGTTTGACGCGGTGCGAACTCATGTTTTGAACCGGTAGCCCCTTCCCTCTCTTCGAGAAGCCTTCAGTATGCTCTTAGGGGACGAAGATCATCGTCGTTCTCTCAACTTTAATCGCAGCTCTGATCGCTCCGCCCTTGCTGACATTCTTCGAGCTCCTGCTTCCTCTTTGTCTCTCAAGATTTGCGATTATTGTGGCAAATAGGGTCATGCCCGAGATTCATGTTTCCGTCTCCATCCTCATCTTGCTCCCTGGCATAAAGGATCTCGTAGTCGTGGTCCCTCCCATCCGCCCAATCCTTCTTCTGTTGCTCACACTACTGAAACTGTTCTTGGTCGGCTTCCCACTGACAATCTTTCCTCGGAGGAACTGGATGTTTTGCGTCATCTCATACGCGCTCAGGTCTCTTCCCCTACTCCTGCATTCGCAATCGCTGGTCCGCCCAACGCTCAGTCTGCCTCCACTACTTCCATTGAGTGGGTTATTGACTATGGGGAGACAGATCACATGACAGGAACATCGTCAGGTTTTACCTCTTACACCCCCCTCTCAGGGCGTGATAAGGTTGTCACCGCCAATGGCTCACTCTCCCCAATTGCTGGCAAGGAGACCATCATCTATTCATCTGCCATGCTCCTCACATCGATGTTGCATGTTCCTACTTTTCCATGCAATTTATTGTCTATTAGTCGCCTGACTATATCTTTAAACTGCTCTGTCACTTTTTCTCCTGATTGTTGTGTTTTTTAGGATATGGCAATGAAACAGCGTATTGGCAGTGGAAGGAACTGCGGGGGGTTATACATCTTGGACCATCCACCAGCTCAAGCTCTCTCCGGTACCACTCCAGCTCTCTCTAGTCCTCCTCGTCCCTCTCCTGCGGATGTGCATCAAAGGCATCAATGTCTTGGACACCTCTCCGCCAACTATCTTCTCAAGTTATTTCCTATGTTTTCGAGCTCTGTGAGCCGATTTTCTGTAATGAATATGAACTTTCTATACATGTACGGCCTAGTCCGAATCATTTTTCTTCTCCTAGTATGTCTCCTTTTGATGTTATTAATACTGATGTTTGGGGACCATCCCCTGTTATTTCTCTCTCTGGTCCGATGGTTTGTTATCTTTATTAATTTTTTCTCTCGCTCTACTTGGGTGTACTTATTAAAACGAAAAAGTGAAGTCTTCCATTGCTTGCGTATTTTTCACAAAATGGTGTCCACCCAATTTGGCAGCACTATTCGCGTGCTCTGTAGCGACAATGGAGGTGGGTACGAGGATCGTGGTGCTTTCGACACTTATCTTGCTGATCATGGGATTATTCATCAGACATGTGTTAATACCTCCACTCAGAATGGTGTAGCTAAATGCAAGAACAAGCATTTCTATGAGGTCACCAGATGCTTTCTTCTCACCATGAATCTTCTCAAGTGCTATTAGGGTGACGTTGTTCTCACTGTCTCTTACGTCATCAATCGTATACCCTCCAGTACCTTACAATACGTCTCTCCTCTTTGCCTTTTGTCGACTAAGTGCATTGTTCACATCTGTCATCTACCTTCGCGTGTGTTTGGATGTGTCTTCTTCGTTCATGTTCATCTGAACCATCGTGATAAATTGGATGCGCGTTCCATCCAATGTGTCTTTGTTGACTAATCTGGTACTACGAAAGGGTATCGTTGTTATCATCCTCCCTCTCGACGATTCTACTGCACCATGGACGTGATATTTCGTGAGGAACAGTATTTCGGTTCTCGTCAGGGGGAGAGGGACACTGTTGTCGACACTCCCAATCTTCCTCTTCCTATTGTGGCCCCACGATCACCTCTCATGACTACCTCTGACATACCTCCTCCAGTGAATCCTCCCACCGTGTCTGTTCCACTATCTTCTACTCCCGGGAGCCTTATTCCTCCACTTCCGTTGGTCAATCACAGACGCAACACTGGTGCTGAAGTGTTACAACCCCCGATCATTCCACCCCCGCACGTATGCTCTTCTGACTCAGGTTCTGATGACGAGCTTCATGCTAAATACCCACTTGCCAATTATATCACATATCAAAATCTGACCAACACACAGAAGGCCTTCATCTCCTCGGATTCTGTTCGGATTCCTAATACTTGATAGGAAACAGAAGAGATACATGTGTGGCGCAAGGCAATGGAAGAAGAGATGTTGGCATTGGACAAGAACCAGACTTGGACACTCACTCATCTTCCCGCTAGGAAGAAATCTGATGGTTCCAAATGGATGTTTTCTGTTAAACAAAATCAAGAAGGGGTTGCTGAGAGATACAAAGCGAGGCCAGTTGCTCAAGGGTATACTCAAACTCCGGGTGTGGATTATCATGAAACGTTTGCACCTGTTACCAAGATGGACTTCATCCGTGTCATTTTATCATGTGCTCCATATTTGGGATGGGAGTTGCAACACCTTGATGTCAAGAACGTGTTTTTACATGGTGATCTTGAATAAGAAGTCTATATGAAGGTTCCACCTGGTTTCGTAAAGATAGGATTTAAAGGAAAGGTGTGTCAACTTCAAAAATCTCTCTACGGTCTAAAGCAATCCCCCAGGGCTTGGTTTGGGAAGTTCCAGACTGTCATGACTTTATTGGGATACATACCGGGTCACTCTGATCATACCCTCTTCATGGAAAGGAAAGTGCAGAGAAAAAGGTTATTCTCATTGTCTATGTCGACGACATAATCATCACTGAAAATGATGTTGCAGAAATCACGTGGCTTAAGGCGCGCCTGTGTAAAGAATTCGAAGTTAAAGATTTAAGAAAGTTGAAATATTTCCTGGGAATTGAAAATGCATGCTCTCACCGCGGAATCTTCATTTCTCAGAGGAAATATGTCCTAGATCTTCTGAAAGAAACAGGGATGCTTGGTTGTGCTCCTGCTAAAATTCCCATGGAAGTAAACTGCATGATTGATGAAGACAGGGATGGTGAGAAGGTGAACTCATCAAGCTACCAAATACTGGTGGGAAGACTGATCTATCTCTCACATACTCGCCCAAATATCACACATGTTGTAGGGATTCTTAGCAGATGCATGCATTCTCCCATATTGCGACATCATGAAGTTGTCGTGCGTGTGCTACGGTATTTGAAGAACTCTCCTGGACGTGGAATTCTATTCTCCTGGAATAAATAGTCGGATGTTGAAGTTTATACAGATACTAATTGGGCTGGAAGTCAAGATGACAGAAAGTCCACCGAATATTGTTCCTTTGTTAGAGGGAATCTAGTGACCTGGCGAAGCAAGAAACAAAATGTCATAGCAAGATCCAGCACAGAAGCGGAGTATAGGGAAATGCCACAAGGAATATGTGAGGGGCTCTGACTTAACTCGATAATGCGGGATTTGGGACTATAGACTGGAAAGCCTATCAGATTATATTGCAACAACAAAGTTGTTATTAATATTGCACATAATCTGGTTCAACATGCTCGAACAAAACATGTTGAAATTGATATACACTTTATCAAGGATCACATTGAAAAAGATAATGTTTGCACTCTGTTTGTTCAATCTCAAGGTCAACTAGCAGACATCCTTACCAAGTGCCTGAGCTGTGATATTTTCAAGGACCATATTATCAAGCTGGGAATGTTCGACATATACTCCCATCTTGAGGGGAAGAGATGAATTAAATAATGTGTAACATATTATAAGAAACCCATTTATTTTCTCGTTTGGGTCCACTCCCATTGTATATACATAGGGGCGTTTCATTGAAATGTTTATCTCATTATTTCCATCTGTCTGTCTATGCCATGGAATATGCAAACCCATGGCTATAAGTCTTTTCTTATGAAGACAAATGCTTCTATCTGCATTATACTTCACATCAAAGACATATACTCCTATCTGCATTATACTAACATCAAAGACCGACTCGCATCCCACAATCTTCTTCCCTTTTAAAAGATCTCCCACTTCAAAAGTATAATTAATATTCAAAGCTACAAATTCTTCTAGAAATGCATGTTGCCATTAAGGAATGCAAAGAGCCTATTGTATATTCATTGATACTTTTTTCTTCGAACACCAAAATATAAAGGCAACCTTTCAAGAGACGTGATGAAATGGAATCTTGTGTGTTATACAACTTTGTTCCTTTTCTAAGAGCTATGAGAAGGTCAATTTGTCTGATGGCTATAGCACCCTTTAATTGAGTCGGTTCAAGGGACGTTTCACTAGAGCTAGGTTTTGATTCTGAATATGGGTAGGGTGGAGTGCTAGCTTTGTCAACACCATAAGTATTTTTTTCCATCATGAGTACATAATGAGATATAGGTTGTCCAAACACATGAGTTAGATCCCCCTATTTTTAAGTTCTTCTTTCTTTATATTCTATATGTCGCATAGATATTAGGGTGACGAACTTAAAATAAATTCTTCAGCCCCCCTCCCCCCCAAACCCACCTCCCCTCCTCTTGAGTAAAACAAGATTGTGATTTGAAAAAAGTAAAATACATGAAGACAAAGATGTGCCTAAATGTTCGATTGCAACATGTAAAGCTCTTCTGAGTAGGTGAGTATCCAATGAGAACACTTTGGTTGCTCTATGGTTATGTTTGAATGATGTTGTGATATAAATATGAGCAAAGATAGTACACAAAAAAGTTTTAGGATGCAATGAAGAATCTGAATGATAAGGGATATGTGTTTGAGTAGTGCATAAATTGGAAATTCAAATTCCAACATTAGAAGGCATTCCACTTGCTAGATATGAAGTTGTTAACACAACTTCCCTTGATAGGTATATGAAGGACATGCATTGTAAACATGAGAGCTCTAACAATTTCAATAAGATGGTATTGTTTTCTCTTCAATACCCTATTTTGTTGTGGAGTATCATGACAAAAACTTTGGTGAAAGGTTAACTTTTTTGTAACCTATGATCATCAATGAAAATGTTGAACCATCTTGTGTATAAATATTGTAACACTCCAAAACCTAAAATCCTTTCCATACACATATCGGGGCCTAGTAGCTCATGCTGGGTGGGGGGGATATAGAAGTTGTTGTTCGGTGTCCTAAGAGTTTCAACTTGACCAATAGAGATTTATGTCAAGGGCCTCAATACTTTCTTATCAGGGGCTTTATTGGCATTGAGATTCCAATTCAGTAAATTCGCTAAAGCTGGGACTATCAGGGTCCAGATAGGGATATATCGAGGCATGATAGAAACAAAAATATAAGGATTTAATTCGTGTATTGTCAAGGTCTTACTAGGCCTGTCGCGGTCCAGGATCATGTTGACCTGGAATTTTTAATATCAAAATTTTGATCAATTTGAACTATTAAGATCCTTTTATTTGCATCAGATGGCCGAACTTCCCCCAGTTGGAGTTAATATAAAAAGGGAAAATGACAGAGATCGTGGTTTGAGAGTGGGTCGTCACCACTGGGCCCCGCACAAGTCTACGTTTGCATGAGATGATCATATTGTTATCTGGACGATCTTAGCCCGCAGTTGTGTCTGGAGTAACAGCGACATATTTCTATGTATTCTTATTTAATTTTTCTGTTTTTATTTTTGTAAATTTGACAACCATTATGAGAGAGCAATATGAGTCAGCCCCAACATTCCTTTTAAAGGGATTGTGCTTCCCTCTGCCATGATTTGACAACCGCAAAGATGAGTACTCTGGTGATTATCAGGAGCCTCGTAGAGGTGGTCATCCTGTTGAGGACGACATTACTCTCCACGTTTGCGTGAATACCCCTTCCTTCGGCGTAAGCTATCCCCAAAGGCTTTTTAGTGATTGGCTATTGGACTTGGAATTCCACTTCGATTGGTATGAGATGACTGATGAGTGTCGTGTACGGTTTGCCAAGAAGAAATTACAAGGGCAGGCGAAAATTTATTGGATTAATCTTGAGCAGGCATTAGAGAGACGGTTATTATCTCATCGCTAGATGGGTAGATATGAAGCAGAGGTTGAAAAGAAATATCTCTCTACCTCCTATAGGAACCAACTTCCAGACCAGTTGTATGACTTATGACAAGGGCCCTACACATTGCATAGTACATGACATAATTCGATGAGCTCGTGGTGAGGAGTAATATTCGAGTGGATACTGTTGAGACCACATTCAGGTATCTATCAGGTTTGACATTCATGGGGAATTGATTCCCCACCGCTTAGAGATGGTTGAGCATATATACCAGCTTGCCCTGGATTACAAGCAATATCTGCACACTTCTGGTCCGAAGTCATTTTGCGAGCTGATAGCTCGACTTATTGGAGTCCTCTCTAGTCTGGGGCCGCCACTACCACGCTCAGTTGTGCGCCTGTGTACATGAAAGGCAAAGCGGTCGTTATGGGAGACCCTAGGCCCAGGGAAATCGAATATTTTAGATGTCCATGCAAAGGATAAGTAGCGTCTCAAACATATAAAACTTACGCATGGAATAATTGACTATCGTGAAGCCAATTCACACATGGAATAATTGACAAGCTCGAGTTGTGTATATTTGGAGGAAGCTAGATGGTGGCTTGGCTAATCCAACTGGGTTGGGTTTATTTTCAAGCCAATTAACTCAATCCCTCCCTCCGTCTACTTCGAATAATAATCATATTGTCATTGGTGGTGCTCAAGCAAGTACTCGGCCTCTTTCTTTTTTCAGAGTCAACAATGTGTTGGCTTTATCTGCGGGGTTTGAGCCAACTATTTTGAGGGTGCGAAGTGCAGTTTATCTTAATACAATGACTGGGGTTATACGGAAACTTGAGGCGCTAAAACTCTGGCTAAAGGAGATGAGTAGGACCAAGGGCGATGTTACGATGAATGTTGAAGCTTCCTGCGGCATATTGGAGAATGCATAGAAACCGGGTTAATCCATTCCTTTGGATTTGATGTCTCTTGCTTCATGAAACACGTTGTCGACACCGCTTTCTCTTCAACACGACGGTGGAGCAGGAACGAGTTCATTTTCAGCAACGAACCAAAGCCGGTTAGCTTAAAGATGGTGCTTAGTGTCCTATGTTCTACTTTCAACGCATGAATATCAACTGTTCTACATGGCAGATTGCAACTTTGCAGCAGGCCGATAGGTCCTTTTACCACTGACCAAGGAGAAGTCTGCAACATGATTTCTGGAGTATTACTGCTCTATACTTGGCCATCGAGGGTTGGTGGACCATTGAGCACTTCTTGATGTTTATCCCTTCATAGACAAGAAGTTATCTCAAGAGGAAATCGATGATCTTGTTCGTCTAGTCACAAGGGAGGTCAAGTTGGTCTTCTTTGGGTTTAATGATGATAAGGCCCCTGGGCCGGTTGAAACCTTACAACGCCCTCTTCTTCAAAGTGTTGGATACCATTGGAGGTGACGTGACTGATGTCATTTTGTCCTTCTTCGAAAGGGGTATCTTTCCCTAAGGAATTGAACTCAACACTTATCACTCGTGTTCCTAAGGTGGAGACTCTTATGAAGGTAACTGATTTTCGACCAATCTCTTATTGCAATCTGGTGTATAGAGATATTTTGAAGATCATGACGGATAAGGTCGGCTTGATAATCTTGTAGACTACAACCAAACATCACATACCTAGGGAGACACATCAATGATAATATCCAACTTGTTCAAGAGCTATTAAATGGTTATAATTAGAAAGGTTAGGAGGCCTGATGTGAAATTAAGATCGATCTAATGAAGGCATATGATATGGTCGGTTGAGACATCCTCTATGCATCCCTTACGTGTATGGGCATTCATCCACTGTTTGTGCATTGGGTGACATACTGCGTGAGGACGACTGCGTATTCCGTTGCGATCATGAATCAGTCGAAGGATTCTTTGTGGGGGCCTCGAGGCTTAGGCAGGGAGACCCTCTCTCCCACTATCTATTTGTACTTGTTATGGAGGTACTTAATGGTATCATTCGGAAGAAGGCAGGGGGATGCTTCATTCCAGTATCATGTTGGTTGTGAGCCCATGGGATTGTTATGATTTGCTTCACAAATGGTTTGTTACTATTTTGTGGGGTCGATGCCCACTCTGTGGAGGTTCTAAAGGTGGACACTGATACTTTCTTGTCTCTATCTGACTTGCAGGATAATGTGGCAAGAATAACATTTTTCTTTCAAAAAGTATCAGTAATAGGGATGATATTACTACAGTCTACTCTTATTCGGAAGCTCATCTCCTTGTTTGATATCTTGGGGTGCCTCTCGTGATTCGCCGACTTTCAGTTGTCGATTGTGCTCCATTGCTTGAGATGATAGATAGGCAGGTTGGGTCTTGGACCAATCGTACTCTCTATTACACAGGTAGGTTGATGTTGATCAAGTCGGTTCTCTATGAACTACCTGCCTACTGGAAGGGAATATTCATTCTTCCTCAAACTATCATTGACGAGATCGAGAGATAGTTGCGCAAATACGTATGGTATGACACGAACCAAAGAGGCTATGGGAAATTAATGTAGGACAAAGTATGCTTGCCTCGGGATAAAGGGGTCCTCCCGTCAAGCCTCTATTACCCTATAATAGAGCTCTTATGACTATATATATTTAGCATCTCCTCTCAGATTCAGGTAGATCCCTCTGGGCTTGTTGGACCAAACACACCTACCTGAGGTGCAAGCGTTTATGGGAGATCAAGCCTATGAACAAGTGTTCTTGGAGCTGGAGGCAGATTCTACTCTGACGTGCTCATGTATATTCCTAATTTGTGTATTGTATTGGTGATGCACATGACACATACTTGTGGACAAACCATCGGCATCTTTGAGGTAGATTACTCGATGTTTTTCCGCATGGCCCCATGCGAACTAGTTTTGTCGTGGACTCTGAGGTTTCCTCCATTATTGTTTGGGGGCAATGGAGTTGGCCGAATCTGCGTGCGAGTGAGCTCAATGATAATCACCGACTGATGTCATAATTCTCTTTGGGGAGGAGTGAATTGATCTACTATGGAGTGGAGGGACCTTTAGTTGTTTCCACAGTCTATTCCCCGGTGTTCTTTCATTGTGGGGCATGCAATCCGGGAGCGACGGCCCACTAGGGTAATCCTTGGCTTGCCTCTAATGGCAATCTTTATGTGGTGTGTCAGTTAAACCCAGAGTCTCATGATCATCATTTCTTACTACGTAAATTTTCTACAAATGTTCTCACAACAGTGCATAGAGAGGTGAAATTCTAGTGGCCCCATCGTTAGTGGCAGTAGGGTATCTCATGGGCCTCATGGAAGTGGAGAGGAACAACGTCTTAGACGATTGTGTTCCATTTACTACACACAGTCTTGCTGTACAACAGTTGGTGTGGAACGGAACCGACGCGTCTTTTATGCAACACCTACATGAGCTAATAGATTGGCGCTCTCTTCGCTTAACCTTGTGCAGGATAAGCTTGTCATATCTCGACTTCCTAATTCCCTCCAAAGTAGAGTGGTCCAACAAATATGGCGTAATGCTTGGTCATGATTTTTTTATTTCTTTTGTTTGTCATAACTACTACCCGACTTGTGGGCTTGTTTCCTTGTGTTTTTCTGTAGATCATTGATAAGCTCTTGAACTCATAGATAAGTCTGAGTTCAACTATTATGTGTATTTTACCCCCTTTTATATAATTGTGGAATTTTCCCAAAAGGGGAAGTAAATGACCTTGTAAGAAAGTATGGCTTATGAAACACATGTTGTTTGATGCATTGCACCCAACTGGTATCAGAGGTTTACAACTGTAAGTAGGGGTGTAAACGAGTCGAGCTCGAGTCGAGCTTGGCAAAAATCCCAAACTCGAGCTCGAGCTCGAGCTCGTCGAGCTCATCCTGCTTGGCTCGAGCTCGAGCTCGAGACCAGTATATTGAGCTCGAGCTAGAGCTTTCGAGCTCACGAGCTCGAGTCGAGCTCGAGCTGCTCGCGAGCTTTTTGCTCATGAGCCTATTTTTATTTATATTTTTTTAAAAAAAACTCACGAGCCGGCTCGCGAACTCATGAACAAGAGCAATCGAGCTCGAGCTCCACTGGCTCGAGCTTGAGTCGAGCTTTTTTCGAGCCGGCTCATCGAGCTCACGAGCCAGCTCGACTCAACTTGCACCCCTAACTGTAAGTCCACTGATTCTTAAGAATATAAACACACGCACACACACATAGATCTATAGCAAAAAAAAACAAATGTGGAATTAAAAATGTAGAGAGACGCAATAAATGAAAAGGAACAATAAAATATATTTATTTTATTCCTTGTCAAGTTAAATTATAATAGGAGTAAACACAACTATTTATAAGGAGGAGTGGAGACCCAACTACATCCTACGATGTGGGACTAAACAATATTTAAGAATGGGCCCTTGAATGAGCCCTTTATACAACTTATTTTAACACTCCCCCGTAAGGTGGAGTGTACAAATCGTAGGAGCCAAGCTTGGACAGAAACTGATGATATATAGGTCGAGATAGGGCCTTTGTGAGGATGTTGGCAACTTGCCCAGCAGTAGGCACATGTCGCAAGTACAATTTCTTAAGCTGCACTTTTTCACGAAAAAAATGAAAATCGACCTCGATATGCTTGGTACGTTCATGAAACACGGGATTCTTAGCAATGTGGATAGCCGCTTGGCTGTCACAAAAGAGAATGATCGGAGAGGGTAGTTCCATGCCCAAATCACTCAGAAGACTCTCCAACCATGTGAGTTCAGCAACAACGGAAGTCATAGAATGATACTCAGCTTCTGCAAATGAGCGTGCAACCACGGTTTACTTTTTACTACACCAGGTGACAAGATGTCCACCAAAGTATGTGCAGAAACCACTTGTGGATCAGCGATCATTAAGGGAGACAGCATAGTCAGCATCAGAGTAAGCCGCAAGACACAAGTCCTTGTCCCGGAGCATTTTTCAGGTACCGAAGGATACGCTCAACCTCCTGGGGATGCGGGATCCGTGGAGCATGCATGAAACGACTGACCACCCCAACAACAAAGGATATATCAGGTCCTGTAACTGTAAGATAAATTAGTCTGTCCACCAGTCGACGATAGTACTCAGAGTTAGGGAGGAGCCGAATCAGAGTCAAAAGCATGAGAGCAGAGCTTATGGTTGGCATCAATGGGTGTGTCGGCAGGCTTGCATCCGGAGTAGCCAGCATCACGAAGAAGGTCAAGACAGTATTTTCTTTGAGACAGAATGAAGCCATCAGGCTGAAGGGCCACCTCGATGCCCAGAAAGTGTCGGAGGAGCCCCAAATCTTTCATCTGAAATTTGGATGCCAGGTGCTTCTTGACCATTGTGATACCATCAAGATAATCGCCTATGATGAGGATGTCATCGACATACACGAAAAGTATTACCGTGCGTGCTGAGTAATGACGGGTGAACAAAGAGAAGTTAGTCGAGCTTCGAGTGAAGTCGACATCGCTAATGACCCAATTGAACTTATCAAACTAGGCCCGTGGAGACTGTTTGAGACCATATAGAAATTTCTTTAGGTAGCAAACAAGAGACTCCTCTGTGGTATCATAACCAGGAGGTTACTGCATGTAAATAGTCTCAGCGAGGTCGCCATTCAGGAAAGCATTTTTGTTGTCCAGTTGATGCAATGACCAATGTCGATGAATAGCCAAGGAGATCATGACCTGGACAGTATTCAACTTTGCAACGGGTGAGAATGTCTCATCATAGTCGAGGTCGTATTGCTGAGTGAATCCTCGAGTAACCAGGCGAGCTTTCAGACGTTCAACCGTCCCATCAGGGTTGTCCTTCACAGTGAAGACTCGCTTAAAGCCAACGAGTGTGGCCAAAAGGAAGAGAAACAAGGTCTCACGTGTGATTGGCCCATAGTGCATCCATTTCCTCATCCATTGTGGCCCGCTACCCCAGATGCTAAAGCGCCTCCTGTAGAGAAAAAGGGGCGGAAATAGAGGACAAGGAGGTTACAAACCTGTTGAGCGTCGAAGATAAGCGATGCAACGAGATATAATTTGAAATAGGGTGAGCAGTGGATGCTAGTGTCGGACCAACGGCCGGCGGAGTATCAGCAGGTAAGGGCGGCTCTCCTGAGGCAATAGACCGAGGAAGGCGTCGCGAGTAGACACAAAGATGAGGTAGCTAGAGGAGAGACACATCTGGAGGACTGGGAAGCAGAGGAGGTTCGGTGGTAGCAGGCACGTGAGGACGTGGCAGGCTGGGTTGGAAGGTAGTGGCGTGTCGGAGTGGTGGAACTGTTGATGTTCATTGAATGTGACATCAGCGGAAGTGGTGAGTTTTCGAGTAGAGGGGGAATAGCAGACGCAGCCCTTCTGAGTGCGAGAATAGCCAACGAACATACACTTAATAGCACGAGGTCCAATTTGTCCACGACGAGGCCGAGGTGGTGGACGTAACAGACACAACCGAAGACGCAAGGTATCAATACAAAGGGAGAGGTGGAGGGGAAGATGATGGAAAAGGGCGTCGCAAAGTTTAGGACAGAGGAGGGCATGCGGTTAATGAGGTAGCACACACTAGAGACTGTCAACTGCCAGTAGACATTGGGAACCAGCATTTGGAACATGAGGGACCTCGCAACCTCGAGGAGGTGACGATTCTTGCGATTGGCCATCCCATTTTGTTGAGGTGTATATGGACATGAGGTTTGGTGAAGAATCCACATCGCAGCACAGGTGTCCTGAAAATTGTGACTAGTATATTCACGCGCATTATCTGTGTTAAGAATTTTTAGGAACCGCGAGAACTGGGTCTTAGTTTTGGCGAGAAACGAGCGGAAGATGCATAGTAACTCAGAGCGGTCGCGCATCGTATATAGACAAGTTAAGAGAAAATGATCATCAATAAAAGTGACATAATAGCGATCACCAAAGACACTAGCCATTTTGTAGGGGCCCCAAACATCAGAATGCATTAAATCAAAAGGAGCAGCGATGAGAGTACAATGCGGAGAAAAAGTAGAACGATGATTTTTCCCGTAAATACAGGATTCACATTGAAAAACAGAAAAAAGTAAATTAGGGAGAGCCCGCTTGAGGATAGAAAGAGGAGCATGCCCGGGACGCTGATGCCAATCAGTGGAGGCGACAAAGGTGAGAGTCGGGGAGGGAAGATCCAGAGTATACAACCCATTGGATAAGCGGCCCCTACCAATGATATTCCGATTTCGTTGGTCCTGCATGACAAAGGAATAAGAGGAAAATGTGATTAGACAATCATGATCCTGAGTTAAACGACTGACGGAAAGAAGATGAAACTGAGAGTCGGGAACATGAAGGACGGAGCGGAGAGGAAGAGTGGGAGTAAGAAGTACATTGCCAGAGCCGCAAACGGGGGTGGTATCGTCATTAGCCACCGTGATAAATTTCGGAGACGGGTCATCTGAATACCGAAAAGTTTTGTTAGGGGAAATATGGTAAGTGGCCCCAGAGTCCGCGATTCACACCGGGCTAGAGGAAAAACATGAGATACCTGCAACGGAGGTAAAGGCAGAGGAGTCAGAGGCCCGAGTAAAAATCCCTCGTAGTTGTTAGAGTTCCTCACGCAGGATGTCAACTTCGGTGCGGGAGGTGGAAGGAACATCCACCACAGGAGAAGAATAAGGTGCAGAGGGTGAGGGCGGCAGGAGTCCGAGTTTCTTGAAACAGGTGGCCTCAGTATAATTCGGGCGGCCACAGTAAGTACAAATTCAAGTAGTGGGCTGAGACAAGCGAGGGAGACCATCACGTACGCCGCTGCGAAAGCCCTGGTGGCCACCCCAAGACCCAGAAGGAGGGCGCATGGCTAGGGAGCGCCCCAGAAGGGCAGGTGAAGGAGGTAACACAGCATCAGGGGGCGGAGTAACTTTAAGAATCATAGCGCAGACATCAGAAAGAGAAGGAACGGTGGGCGAGGAGAGAATGGTCGCATGGATGCTCTGAAGATGCGGAGGTAGACGGGGCCATCATGAGAGCTATGCAAACTGTCTGCTTCTGCACTTGCTGGACGGAGAAATCCAAGGAGGGGGATAGTGTTGATGTCAGGCCTCAACGAGGGTCTTGGACGTCGCCACAAAGGAATTCAGGTCACCAGTAGTACCATGGTCAACTTCCTAGAGGCCAGTAAAGATATCGAAGAGGTGTTGGAGACTGTCCTGCCCAGAGTAAAGAGTTTGAAGCTCGTTCCACATAGCTTTGGCAGTCTCATGGTACATAGTCATCCAATAGGGCTCAGACTCCATCGAGTTGAGAAGCCACGACTGAACTCGACCAACATCACTGAGTCATTGGTCTGTAGGCCTAGCTGGAGGAGTGCGGGTAACATGATGGAACAACCCCTTGGTTTGGAGAACACGTCACATGGAGTGCACCCATTCCACGAAATTTCTTTTCCCATTGAGAGAGATAGTGGTAATCCTTAATTCATCACGTACAACTGAAGGAGGAGCCGGAGCAAGATTCGGGAGGGACGTAGAAGAACCAGTAGTCGTTTTCATAACCACTCAGCAGGGATAGCTCGTGAATAAGGGCTCGGCAATGGGATAGCTCATGAATAAGAGCTTGGCAATGGGAGGGCCTAGGCACCAGGAGATCGGCAAGGAGGACCTCGGCAATGGGAGAGCTCGTGAAGAAGAGCACGGAAACGGAATGACCACAGCACCAGGATCTCGGCAAGGAGGCAACAGGAGCTCGGCAAGGAGGTCGCAAGGAAGTCACGCCAACAGGAGCTCGACAAGGAGGACCTCGGCACTAGGAGGTCGCAAGGAGGCAACATGAGCTCGGCAAGGAGGCACCAGGAGCTCAGCAAGGAGGACCTCGGCACCAGGAGCTCGGCAAGGAGGCAACAACAGCTCGTCAAGGAGGTCGCAAGGAGGTCGCGGCAAACAGGAGCTCGGCAAGGAGGCACCAGGAGCTCGGCAATGGGAGCGCGCTGCAACGAGCTCTGGACGCTAAGAATGGCGAGCAAGAGTGGACGTTGCGGACTTAGCGAGCACAAACGGGAGCAGCGAGAAGTTGATAGCGGGCGGAGATGGGACGGAGAAGTTGCTAGCGGGCGGAATTAAAAAATCACGAGAGTGGAGGCTCAATCGTGCAATGTCAATGTCCGGAGAATCTTATGCCTCGGATACCATGTAGAGAGACACAATAAATGAAATGGAACAATAAAATATATTGATTTTATTCCTTGTCAAGTAAAATTACAACAAGAGTAAACACAACTAGTTATAAGGAGGAGTGGAGACCCAACTTCATCCTTTATGCAACTTAGTTTAACAAAAAACAACTAAGCTATAGAGACGAGAGACATAAGATATATAGCAGTTCCCAATTTAATGGTATCTCACTCTTCCACAAACCGTGAAAACCCTCTTCAAAAGAAATTATATCTCACTTCCTATGACTATCAGCTTCTACATGAAGTCCCTAATCTGTCAAGCTATTAACTGCAGCATAAATCAGCACTGGATTGTCCAGCTACCAACTACAGCCCAATCCAGAGAGAATACAGTATAATCATTTGAAAGAAGACTTCTAAAACTTATTGGATAAACGATGCTTCTTTCTTTTCCACATTATGGAGGCTCGGGTGTGGCCTAAAACTTCTTAAAACTTTGATAATTAGTATGGATCTTATCATCCTTTTGTAGATGAAGAACTTCACAGTTTGATGATGAAGATGAATTCTCTTATGAGAGCGCACAGCTCTCACATGGCCGTATTTCATTAGACTGCTATATATGTAACAACCCCTTTAAAAAAGAGAGAAAAAGGTTTAAATAAAATTTTTATTTAGTAATGGCGTTTTTGTAGATTACCTAAAATTTTCCCTCCAGTACGTAGCCGAGCAGCCCCCCCCCCCCCGATTGATTCATTGTTATGTTCGGCCTAGGGCTTTTGCAAGCCGCTACTCCCGCTCCCGATTTCCGCTGCGCTGCGACTCCCGTCTCCCGCTAGCTCTCGTTCGCCTCCTCCTACTCAAGCCGGCAGCAGCAACTCCTCCCCAAGCCGGCAGCAGCAACTCCTCCCCAAGCCGGCAGCAGCAACTCCTCCCCAAGCCGCAGCAGCCACCTTCCTCTTCCTCAGGAAGGCAGCCACCCTCTTCTCCAAGGGCCGGTGGCTATTTTCCCCTCTACCTCTTCGTCTTGGCCGGTGATTGTAAGAGGGACATCTAGGGTTTCCTTCCCTCTCCTCCTTGAGCTCGGATTAGGCTTCCTTGGGTAAGATCCTCCCTCCTTCCCCCTTTATTCAGATTTTTCTTGAATCTCTTAAGAATTTTTGTGCTCCAAATTGCGTATACATTGCGATCCATGTTTATGCCCATCTTATAATCGTCAAACTCTTACGTATTTGTGATTTCCGGCGCCGTTCATCGAACGAATCAGTGGGATCGTTCAAAACCCCTTCCGATTCATGGTTTCCCTAACCTAAGCGCCGCCAAATTCCGGTTTCTTCGTGGTAGTCTCCTCTCCCCTCGCCTTTGAGGGAGGTAAATTGCTAAACCCTCTCATATTTAAGTTATGTGATGTTAATTGCATGTGCTAGCGTAGGGATTTTCGCTAAATCAAATATCATCCATGATTGTTCTTGAACAGGTTTGAAATATGGTTTTCAAATTTGCTTGCGCCACTTAGCCGCCACCGTCGGATTCAGCCTTACCTAAGGCAAGTGGAGAAATCTTTCTCTCTCGCAAACATTGATCGCAGCTTGATGCGTCTTTTCTTGTGTTTATGAATTTTGCTCTTGAATACCTGAATTGTTAAATTAATAGTTGTCTTAATACGCTTAGAATGGTATGAGTTAGTGACTGATGGTGATTTTAATTGGACACTCACTTACATGAATTGCGTCTCATTTTATGTATAATTTAAAGAATAGTAGGGTTTTGAGCATAAGTAATAATTGTTATAACGATAAATGTTGAGATTTCTTTTCAGTGGATAAATGATCGGTGTTTTCATCATGCTCGAATCGTACACACTTTTATTTGGAAGAATTTCGTGCTTAAGGATGGTTTGTGCTAGATGAGTACCCGTTACCTCGAAAACGAATGTGTAAGTAGTTTTACCCCTTCGATGTAAGTTCGTTCCGATTAGAATCGCAATTATGAATCATTTCATTCATTTGAGGTCGTAAGCAAACATTGAAAGGGATGTGTTTAATTGATGCAACTGCTTGACCTGGGTTCCCTCTTGAATCCCTAACGGGAACAAAGGACCGGTCATAACAAGCATGAACTCACTGGCTCTAGGGTAAGGGTTCGCAAGAGCCGCCCCTTAGAGATCACAGGCATAATTCTGAATCCCTGATAAGTCCTGGAATCTGATCTTGAATCCTTCTGAATCATGATTTTTGTGCATCAAATAAAAACACCTACATCTAGAAAGCACCGATACGGGTACGAGTACCGGGTACGATACGTATCCGGTGCGGCGGTACGATAAAATTTAAAAAATAAGGATACGAGTGCGGCGGGATACGTTGTATTAAATATAATAAATATATATGTATAATCTCACAAATGCAATTAAAAGTACCCAAATAATAAAATATCAAGCATAATTGCATAAATCACAAATTAAAATACAAATTCATAGTTAATACAATATAATATGAAGTTCTCAAACAAAAAATATTCATAATCATTTCAAATTTAAGCATGTTTATCAGTCATTTTCGTCTTCTTCTTCCCTATTATTGAAGAGTAATGCATCTTCAACTTCTGGTTCGTCTAGAGACAAGTTAGCAAAATATTAAACATAGAAAAATTCATGTTGAACAAGTAGAAACAATACCAATTTGAAACATCTAATCTTTAAATATATAGTAAAAAAACAAAATAATAAATTTAAATCAAATTCTTTATAGTTTAAACAAAAAAAGATACTTAAATCTGAAGTACATTTTGTTACTATAATAAACAAAAATCACCAGTTGCATTTCTGGGTCACAATTTTTTTTTTCTAAAAGACACGCAGAAGTCTTTTCTTTACTTCAGAAAAACACTCTTATTACAATATGCAGAACAATTTATCAAGTCCAAGTGTATCTACAGACTAGAATAATAGGTGTATCTGTGAGTATCGGGTACGTACCGGTATCGGATATGTATCTAGTACGGGTACGTGACCCTCAAGGAAGTATCGGTGCATCCCATCTTTTATTTGTTAAAGTTTATGTCATTACATGAATGAATATATGCTACACTCTGGATTAGGCTAATAATTCTTGTTGTTTCCACTCGATTTACTTACTTGCATATTTTGATAGTTTCGCTTCCTGTGTATCAGTACAAATACATTTCTGATCTTTTGCTAGTTATGTAATTTACTTACTTTTGTAATGTTCTAAGACTTTTTCCTTGTTTGTTTTGGAATTTGTCTTAGCTTCCGTGACTGCGCCACCCACTACCTGAGCCCGATCCGCGTCAAGTTCCTGCCTCCTGGAGGTTTATCTTATTTAGTGTTGTTCAAGTTCTATGTTTTATTTCTTGTACTGTCGGAACAATGCTTATTATGTAATAATTATAGTCAGATATTTTCTCTTGAATCATGGACAACTACTAGGCTATTGTATGTGTTAAAAATTCTATGTTTTGCATATTCAATTGCTTGGGATTGTCATTTGCATGAATCCTTTGTTATGTCATTAAGAGTCAATTGCTTTAATCTATTTAACCTGGATAATTGATGATGCCATAAGTTTGTGTTTGAAATACATGTGTATTAAATTCTTCACTGTTATATTTTAAGCTCCCGCATTAAGATATTACATTTTTCTCCAAATTATTTATTTTAAATCTAATAATACTATTTCTGCTCCCGCCTAACAAATATGGTGTTTCATTCTCCATGTTTGTGGCATCAGGACCCGCCGAAGCGCGCTCTGATTTTGCTTTTAGACGGGTCGTGACAATATATACTTCCAGAGCAACAACTATACTCTTTTCTATCTACAGTAATGACTCTATTTCAACATATATAATCAAAAAGTTGTTTCCAACCCGGTTCATCGACCTAGTTTGATGGTCGATGATTATTATTGTTCGCTGCTCGACACTTAAGTGGGTGGTTGCTCGCTCAGCGATCCTTACAGATTCAGATAGCATGGCGCTCGGCGATCAACATGCTGCTCGGCACTCGTAGATTAAGTGGCATAATTGATCGACGATTACAGTAAGCCCAAAAAACGGATCCATTATTTCTTACCGCTTGCTGGTCGACGATTAAGTTGCTCAACAATTCCTTTGCAAATCTGCTTAAAGCTCAACAAACAGCTTCATGCTAGACGATCAGCTAAGCTGCAGCTTGATTATTGTCAGTCGACGATCTTTCTCCTGCTTGAAGCTCGACGATCCTTCATGCTTGATTACTAGAACTCGATGCTCGACAATTCCTATACAAGATATTTCTAAATATTGTTTATATTGTCTTATCATCAACTGATTTTGTATCATCAAATCAACATAATTTTTCCCAACGAATTCAGAAATGAAGTGAATCCCCATGGCACAACTGTTCCAAGAATAAGCCACCTTGTAAATTTCACTCGCATTGTTCTTAGCATACCTAGATAGTTCCATAACTACTTAACCACGGAACAGTGAGAGACCAATCAGACATCTGAGCCTCCATAATCTCCCACATAGTGTTCACAATATTGGCATCAGACATGGGTCACACTTGACCTACTTTGGTAGTCGCAGAAGGGGGATGAAGGGGGATCCATGCAGAAGGGGGATCCATAGCCCGATGATCAATCTTACCCTTTCCCTTTAAGCTCATCAATCCAACATTCTACCATATAGGAAGCTCTTCATTCCCATTAACTTCCTGGCAGTGAGTTCAGTGTGATGAGTGCGAACAACATTGAATAGCACCGGCAGACTCAAACTTCCTGAATTCCACGACACATTCATGTTATATAAAAAAAATCAAGCCATTGGCGCACTCCACACAGATGCGAAGAACATCTGTTGGACCAGACAATGAAACAAAACAAAAGAATAGTATAATATGCATGATCAGCAACCGCTTCACCACAAGAGGCAATACATAGGAAGAAAATGCTACACAACTTACTAACTCAATGATTGAAGCGCTAGCTCTGACCAAGAATCAATCAAAAATTCAACAAAGGCAAGATGCATGCACAAAGAGCATACATGTAGTGATGTGGGTTGGATTATGAACATAAGAAGAAGCACTGTTGTACAATGTCGGTTAACACAACATACGGAAACAAAAAGGAGGGAGAAGCAGAAGCCGCCAACAACAAAAAGAGACTGTCAACCTTTAGCATGTAAAATCCTGATAATTGACCTTTGACACCATATTAACAAAAAGCAATTGGTACCTGCACACCTAGCAACTGACAAAATTCGTCAAACCATCTTTCTCCATCTTATTAAATGCTCGAATGCTGGATGCCCTAAAACCTTTGAACAACAGTGTGTAATAAGCCACTGGTGAGTACAAGTTCTCTACACCAGTCTTTCAAGAATTATCGGAGGATCCAACTCCACACAGCACTACAGTTGCAAGAAGGATCCTCACGACAATAAAAATAAGATCAGCATTGAGACTTATCACCACCAAAAGAGAACAATATTCAATGTGTATATGCTTAATTCGTGAATTTCTTTACATGCAATATCATACAGTACTTAATGTTCAAATATTTGATGGAACATTTCATGATGACAGAAAATTACCTCACCATAAACCTTGTTGAACCGGGATCACCCTGTCTGCCAGCCCTGCCACGAAGCTACAATAGAAAGACATAAATGGAGCCCATAATTAGTTTTGTAATGAATTTATTTGTAATTAACAAAGAAAACTAAAAAGTTGAAATGGTGGCATATAACAAATATCTATATATGCAGAGCTCCAAAGCAGTAGTCATCAAAGCGAAGATCGTCCATATATTTTTAACATGTTCCTTTTTAATTAACTGTAGCTAAAATAATTTAAGCATTTGAAATAGAATTTAATAGTTTTATGAGTCTATGCACACATTTCAGTTGAATTCAAGTCCTCTTTATGTTCCACTAATCCTAGTGGGGTTCCGACGTGTGATCACTGTGGTCGCAGGGGACATACTCGGGATGGTTGCTTCAAACTTCATCCTCATCCTATTCCACCTGGATACGGTCGTGGTCGTGGTAGTGGTCCAGGTCGATACCGCCAGACCGGTGCTCGTCCTCACGATGCTACTTACTCCGCTGAGGTGCACGATGACCATCAGGGTCAGTTCCCAGGCCATTTCACCACATCGGAATTGGACGCTCTCCGCCGTCTTCTACACTCTCAGTCAGACACTTCCCAGAGCGGTACCTCTACTTCCTTTGCTACTGTTGTTATTCCCAGTGCCAACGTTGCTTCCATGTCTCAGTCTGAGTGGATTATTGACTCCGGAGCCACCGATCACATGACCGGCTCCTCCTCAGGTTTTTCCTCTTACACCCCCTTGTCAGGTAAGGACAAGGTGATTTCTGCTAATGGCACGTTGTCTCCCATTGCCGGGAAAGGAACCATTTCCTGTTCCCCCTCTTTTTCTCTTTCGTCTGTCTTACATATCCCTTCCTTTCCTCGAAATATTCTGTCTATTAGCAATCTTACTCGGTCACATAACTACTCAGTAACATTCTTTCCTGATTCTTGTGTTTTTCAGGAACTGGATACGAATCGGATCATTGGCAGTGGTAGGAACCGCGGCGGATTGTACTATCTGGATGCTTCCCCTCCATCTATGGCTCTCTCCTCTTCCGCTACTACTGTTGTGGATGCTCGACGCTGGCACTTGCGCCTTGGGCATCCTTCTCATGTTTATCTCTCGAAAATGTTTCCTACTTTATCGCATATTGTTAAAACTTTAAAATGTGATGTGTGTGACATGTCTAAACATGTTCGACATTCATTGTCCTATGTTTCTTCTCCTAGTGCTACCCCTTTTGCTATTATACATTCTGATGTTTGGGGACTTTCCCCTGTTGTTTCTTTAAATGACTATCGTTGGTTTGTTACCTTTATAGATTGTTTTTCCCGTACTGCATGGGTTTACCTTTTAAAGAAAGAAAATGAGGTGTTTCTTGTCTTTCAAACCTTCCATAAAATGGTTCAAACCCAGTTCGATGCTACTATTCGTGTTCTTCGTAGTGATAATGGGGGGAATACGATGATCGTGGAGCGTTTGGATCGTATTTCACGAGTCATAGAATTATTCACCAAACTACTTATGTCTACACCTCCACCCGAAATGATGTGGCGGAACGAAAAAATAGGCATCTCCTTGATGTTACCCGCTGCCTTCTCCATACCATGCATCTCCCAAAATCATATTGGGGTGATGTTATCCTAACGGCCACTCATCTTATCAATCGTCTTCCCTCACGGGTTCTCGATTTTTCTACTCTCGCTCGTCTCTCTACGACCTCCACTGTTCATACTGCTCATCTTCCACCTTGTGTGTTCGGGTGTGTTTGTTTTGTTCATGTCCATCAGCCTCAGCGTGACAAGCTTGACCCTCGAGCTCTACGTTGTGTCTTCCTTGGTTATTCTGCTACCACTAAGGGGCATCGATGCTATCACCCCCCCCCCCCTTCCAGACGTGTCTTTTGTACCATGGACGTGACATTCCGTGAGGAGGAATCCTGTTATGTGGATTCGCCTCACTCCGTTCGTCAGGGGGAGATTAAGGCCATCGACTCGGTTCCTCTACCTCTGATTCCTCCTACACCTACCACTCCTTCCTCTCCTACTTCTCCTTTACCTACTTTTCCCACGTCACCTATACCTACATTGTTTTCCCCGACATACCAACATCTGCCCCTTATCTCTCCTCTTCCTCATATATATCGTCGTTGGCAAACAGATGAACAGTCTTCTGTGGTTCCGTCGATGGCGGTGCCGTCTTCGGACTCAGATTATGATGCTGACCTGCATGTTCCCCTTGCTATGCTACGAGGTAAGGCTAGGTGTACCGATCACCCTATCTCAAATCATGTTGCTTATGTTCATCTTTCACAGACCCATCAGGGTTTTATTTCCTCCTTGTCCATGATCACTATCCCTAAGAAGTGGCAGGAAGCAGTTGGTATTCCGGCATGGGCTCATGCAATGGAGGAAATGTTCGCCTTGGAGAAAAATCACACATGGGACGTCTCCTTTCTTCCTCCTGAAAAGAAAGCTGTTGGTTCTAGATGGGTGTTCTCTGTTAAACAAAATCAGGATGGCAAAGTTGAGCGGTACAAAGCCCGCTTGGTGGCTCGCAGTTACACTCAGACTCAGGGAGTCGACTACCAGGAGACCATTTCCCCTGTTGCAAAAATGGACACCGTCCGTGTTATCCTATCTTGTGTGGCATGCTGGGATGGGATCTACATCAACTGGACGTCAAAAAGGTCTTCCTTCATGGTGACTTCGATGAAGAGGTTTACATGTCCTTTTCCCCTGGATTTGTGAAGAAGGGGCAAGAAAGCCTTGTCTGTCGCCTAAGGAAGTCCATATACGGGTTGAAGCAGTCCCACAGGGCTTGGTTTGGCAGGTTTCACAAGGCCATGGTCAAGTTTTGATACCAACAGGGACATTCTGATCATACCCTGTTTGTCAGGAAGAATGGGGGGAAGATTGTCGTCCTTATTGTTTATGTGAATGACATCGTGATCACCGGGGATGACTCTGATGAAGTCTCGAAGCTGAAAGCCCTCCTATCTGCAGAGTTTGAAGTAAAGGACCAGGGAAGACTTCGCTATTTTCTGGGAATTGAAGTGACTCGCTCTGATCAGGGTATCTTCATCTCGCAACGCAAGTATGTGTTAGATTTGTTAACTGAGACTGGGATGCTTGGGTGTGTTCCTGCTAACACATCTATGGAGGAAAACCATAGGATTGATGAGGACACGGATGGAGACCGCACGGATGTTGCAAGTTACCAGAGATTGGTGGGCAGGCTGTTTTACCCTTCACACACACGCTCTGACATCACATATGCAGTTGGAATCCTAAGCAGGTATATGAATGCCCCCAGAATCAGACATCAGGATGCTGCATACCGTGTCCTTTGTTACTTAAAGAAGGCTCCAGGTCGAGGTCTGATGTTTTAAAAGAACAATCATTTAAAGATTGATGTTTTTACCGATGTCGATTGGGTTGGATGTCGTGATGACAGAAAATCTACAACATGTTATTGTACTTTCGTTGGTGGAAATCTTGTCACGTGGCGTAGCAAGAAACAAAATGTGGTAGCAAGATCTAGTGTTGAAGCCGAGTATCGGTCTATGTCTCAAGGCCTCTGCGAAAGATTATGGCTGCGCACCTTATTGAAAGACCTGGACCTTCAGATTGATACTCCTATCTCTTTGTTCTGCGACAATAAGGCCGCTATCAGTATTGCTCATAATCCGGTCCAGCATGACAGAACAAAGCATGTCGAGGTTAACCGTCATTTCATCAAAGACCACTTAGAAAAATGAAATTTAGTTACCCTTTTTGTTCAATCCAGAGATCAATTGGCCGATGTCTTCACCAAGAGCTTGGGGAACGATGTCTTTATTGATGATATCCATAGACTTGGAATGACATACATCTATCGTTCGACTTGAGGGGGAGAGTTGAATTCAAGTCCTCTTTATGTTTTTTATTTGTACTTTACCCGCTTGAGGGTATTTCTATCCGCCTATGTATCTTTGCCCCTTACTCTATATATATGAGTACAGGGTTAGTTTAATGAATTAATTGAGTTTCTCTCTTCAACTATTTCAAGGTTGGAGTTCATCTTAAAGCAGATAAATTGTTCTTCATTTCTGCATTCTTCTAAATTCTAATGCACTATACATTACAAATGAGCTGGGATCATAAAAATCATATATGATTACGTAGAACATTTATATGGCGCACTGTACGGGGATCCCATAACGTAATCGGAAGCTCACCGTAGAGGTGGCTAGAGGTAGTGCCCGAGCGGCGGGGATGTTAGAGATACAAGGGGAGTTGTCTGAAGGGAGACGAGCTCGACCGATGGGAGGCAGCATAGGAGTCGGGCTCAACGAAGTGATGCCCTAGATGGAGTACCGGTTAAGCAGAGGAGGTGGAGAGAAGGAAGAGAAGAAACTATGAAGAGAAAAGAGGACAATAATTCTGGCCTTACATAGCTCAAAGGGTCTTTAAATAGACTTACGTACTCTGACTAATTACCAAAGTACCCTTACATAAAAATAAACGGTGCGCCATATGCATATCACTCTAAATAACTGCAAAGACACTAATAAAACATAAGAAATAACGGAAAATTGATCGTGTGAGTCCATAGCATCTCAACCCCTCATTAACTTTGAGCTTGTCCTCAAACTCTAAGAAGGGTATAGAAACTTGTGAGGCGGGTTATCCAACTTCTTGATTTCTCCCCAGAACAATTCTTTATAGTGTGATGTCGGAGCCGAGGATTCATTGAGAGACGAGCCTCCATTGTGCTCACTGATAATGTGAAAGATGGTAATGCTTTCAGGGGGTCATTGCTCACGTAGAGGCGGAATCAACGAAACATAATGAGCGGGGTGGCTGGGTGCCCATGGAATGGCGACTGAAGAGATCTGGAGTGAAAGTGTCTGCTGGGGAGAGACAGTCGGAAGTTATGTCCGGAGAAGAGTGTCCTGCAGAATGGGTGGTGCAGTAACAGGTAGAGAGACAGTAGGGCATGCATGAGCTGCTACATTATCCAAGCTTAAACATTAATATAAATTCATTCAAAATTCATTCACTACAATAGAGATTAATTCATTGCCTAAACAATAATATAAATTCATTCACTACAACTAAGAATTTGAATTATCATGACTGTTGGACAAGCTCAATAGAGATTTCATCATCATTCAAAATTCTCATACAAAATTCATATGAAACTTTATCCTTATCCAGCGAAGTTTCTCAATATCTTATTTTAGTTGCATGGGTTACTTAGAGAATTCCTCAAAAGCCATCCTTGATGCACAACGGCACAATTAATTATTGCCTATATACGCCCCTTGTTTAATATAATTGAGAATTTCTACAATTGGGCACCATTCGTTCGGCAGAATTTCCGAGGAGGGAATTGGTTTTGGTCCAAAACAAAAAAACTCATAGGTTTTGGAATTGGGACAAAACTCAATTCCTTTGTTCGTTTACAGGATGGTTTTTAGGCACAAGAATTGAATATGTCAATTATGTTGTTCGTTTGCAGGATGGTTTTGAGGCACAGGAATTGGTAATATTTTCTAAGAAGATTTGAAGTCACTTGAGATCTTCATATATCAAACCTAATGGCTTATAGGTGAAGGGAAAGCAAAAGATCTAAATTAATACATAAAAATAATAACTTGTTTACGGTTGCAGAAATAAAAAAAAACAAATTTTAATCCTCTTAAGAGAATCAAGCCCAAAAACGCTTCCTATTATGGCGGTGAAGCAGAGAAAGGGGAGGAGTGGAATAAAACAAACGATGTTTAAAACAGTGAACTAAAACAATAAAAGAAGAAATCAATCTAAAACTGAGGGATGAGGACATGCCTACGCAGCAGGTGTCGACATTGAAACCGTGAGAAAGGAGGTGCGAGGCCATCGTGAGGAGTCAAAACCGTGAGGAGGCGGAGGTTGATGGCTGCATCGGAGTCCTAAAGGAAGGTGATGGTCGGCGGTATTTGGAGAGAGGCAAATTCAATGAGGGAGTAGTGTTTGGTGGATTTGAGCTCGAGGACCTGCAGCAGGAGCAAAAGGAGGAGGAGAAGGACGAAGAGAAGAACGAGGAGAAGAAGCGGAAGAAGAAAAAGAGAAGGAGAAGCCTAACAGTAAATTAGTAAACAGAACAAGGTTCCTCAAGATGTAAAGAGTAAATAGCATAGAAAGAAATATCTATTAATCAACATAACCTCGATCTTAATACAAAACTCAAGTAAAATGCAGAAAAAGTCATAGTTGGAAGATGAAGAAACGAAATGAATAGAAGATAATTTCATCTCAATCACCTTTTTCAAGCAGAAATAATGAGTCTGAATCAAACGCCATAGAAGCCACTACTATCACATTAATATCAAGCTTGTAGATGACGGCCGACATGTCCGACATGTCGGCCGACATGTCATTTTTTAGGGGAAATCGCAACGTTAGCGACACAGATGAGGAAAATGGCATTTTCCAGTATGGCGGCCGACATGTCGGACATGTCGGCCCGTTATGGCGGGTTATGGCGGGTTATGGCGGGTTATGGCGGCCATTAGAAATTAATAAGTTATTTTATTAAATTTTATAATTAAATCAGTTTTTATTATATACTTATATAATTATACTACGTTTGCCCCTCACGACGACTCCTCATCTCCCTCGCGTCCTCCTCACGACGCTCTGAGCTCTCGTCTTCTTCGCTTGCCCTAATCTCTGTTTCTGGCTCTCGTCTTCTTCGCAGCTCTCCTTTGGTTACACTTCGACATTTTGAAAGTATGCAACATTTCTTATTTATTACAAATTGATTAAACACTTGTTAGTTGTTTCATTTTCTAATATGAATTTTAGTGTATACTTTATTAAATAAAATAATTACCATCTAAATAAAAAAATATTATGATATATAATATATATACACATATAATATTACAATCCGGCATTTTGAAATGTCCCCGATATATCTCCCGCAATCCGACATCCGACATCTGCAAGCTTGATTAATATATTAATGTACCAATTATAGATCTAAAAAGCCCAAAATAATGAAATTTACCACAAAAGTCTACAATAATCCAATAAATTTCCTGTGATTCTCCAATTCCTTCCAAAATTCCTCATTCCAAGGAACAGAATAATATGCAATGAAACTATGATGCAACATAGTGTAACATTGTGTATGCTCTTAAATGTAAGAGCTGCTGGAAAACTAGAGATAATTGAATCAGTAAAAACTTACATCACTAAGAGCAGGTAAGGGTAAATTATGTGTTAAATGCCAAGTTAGAAAGCATAATATTATGAAAAATTTATATTTCTGCTATTAGAATCTCGAAGGATCTGAAAATAACTTCCAGTAAATCAAAGATGAAATAAAAAAAATTGTGATTCCATTGCCTTTAAAAACCAATACTATGAATCCCAGCTCTGAAAAGCAGAAGAAAAAAACTTTGATAGCATTGGTAAGTAGGAGAAAATCGGGAAAATAAACGTACATGGCAGCGAGTAACAAGATCAAAAGTAAACTCTTCACCATAGGTGATCTTACAGAAAATACCTAAATGCTTTAATGGCGACGATGATATGTGAATGCAGGGATATCGGAATTGAGGCTTAAGAACTCTCCTTTTAGCATAGAAGATGAGAAATATTAAAAATAGAGCACCAAGAAGCGGTTCGTCTTCCGTGTTCTCCTTTTTTTCTAGTCCTTTCTACATTATATATATACTACTTAAAGAGAAATATGGTGTGGACTACGAATAGCATGAGCTCAAAATTTGCCAAAAAATTCGGACCGTTAGATTTGGCGAGATAATACATGGATCGTTCAATCATTAACCCTCTATCTCCCTCCCTCTCTCTCCTCATTCCCGATCCCCGAAAAAGCCCCATCGAGTCTCTTTCGTTCTTCCCCTTCTTTTGTGATTTTAGGTCGGAGCAGCTGATCCCATCAACATTCTCCGCTCTCGCAGTTCGAGTCAGTTCCGCATCCCCTTCTTTCGCGAATTTAGGTCAGAGCAGCTCATCCCGTCGCACTTCTTAAGGTAGTCTCTCTCTCTCTCTTTTCCCTCTCTCCCCTCCAACCTTCTTACTCTTCATTTCTTTTGGGGTTTCATGCCTGACACTCGAAGGAGGCTGCCATTGCCGACAAAAGGTGAAAGCAACAGCGGCAGTAGGCAAGAGCAGATACTGGGAGTGGACGGACAATTAGGTCTCAACTCCAGACCCCTGCAGACTGCGAGGAAGAAGGTAGCCGATCCATTTCACCTCCACTCTGCGGCGATTTCCCCCTCCTTTCGGCGATTTCAACTCCTTTCGGTTATCTACCATGCAAAAGATAATGGCAGAATTGATCGTGCAATTAGTTTTCTGGGGTTTTTCATGTCGTAAAACATGTTTTTTTCATTTAGTTTTTTGTTATGAAAAATGATCTTCAAAATTAAGTTTATGTTGGAATTGATCTTCTGAATTAACTTTCTTTGATCTTCTGAATTGATATTTTGATATATACGAGATGCTGCAATTTTAATGCAGTATGATAATTAGTTGGAAACACTTGAGCTGTTACATATAAAGCTAAAAAAAAGATTCACTAGAATTGTTGCTGCAATTTTCATAAATGACAGTGCGGTAGTTGTCTTCAATTATCTGTCTTCCACATGCTTGATGAAATGCTTAAATGTGTACTTCAATTAATCGATGGACATCTTCTCTTACAGCTCACTCACATCCGAAGCAAAGATCCCGCTATCTGCGCCATTTCTGCGTTCATCTCCCATCTGCCTTTCTGCGCCATTCCTACAGCAACCACACCTCTAATCCGGCTTTCTCCGCCATTCTTGCAGTCAACGCATCTCCGATCTGGCTCTTTGCACCATCTCAGAACATTCTCCCTCAGGTATTTACTAAGTTCCTATGCTTTGGTAACATTATTATCTTCTGACAAAGCACGTGCGTCCGCGCCGAATGTCGCCGTCCCCGCCGAATGTCGCCGTCCCCGCCGAATGTCACCTCCCACACTGTCGTGGCCGGGGTACTGTCGCTCGGGGCACGGGAGGCCCCCCATGCGTTGACCATCTCTAACTTTCTAATTATATTTTGCTTGCAATTTCCTTTTGACCAGCATTTTGAACGTGCCAAGAAATGGCAATTTTCTGTAGGTTTTTTCTTCTACGGATTTTAGGGTAGAAGATTGAAGCTGAAATCCGGTGGAGGAAAACGAACCATCTTGGAGATGGTCAACCATCAGTTCAACATTAAGTTCAAGGCCCATGGCCTCTTTGATAATTTGGTAAACTTCCTTTACTCTTATTTTTTATTTTATTTTTGAAGAATTTTAGAGCAGTTAGTGTATTTTTTAACTGATTTTACTATTTATTATGGTTTAAAGTGTTGCAATGTTCGAGTATGAAGTGTTGTGATGTTTGAAAATGCATTTCCAACATTAAAACTCTATAAGCTCAATGTTTACACATTTGGTAATTTTGTTACTTCTTTTAAACTATATGACAATATAACAATTATTTCGCAAAATGAAATTTATTGCTCCTCACGCATGTTCTAGAGCCTTTTACCCTCTTATTTATCCTTCTTGAGGCTTCACCCAGCATATCCCATTTTTCCCTTCCTGCAGTTGCACTCACGTAGGGCCGGAGGCCCGTGCCGTTGCACTCACGTAGGGTCGGAGGACGTGTCGTTTCACTCACGTAGGGCCGGAGTCCCGTGCCGTTGCACTCACGTAGGGCCGGAGGCCCGTGCCGTTGCACACACGTAGGATCGGAGGCCCGTGCCGTTGCACTCACGTAGGGCCGGAGGCCCGTGCCATTGCACTCACGTAGAGCCGGAGACCCGTGCCAATGCACTCAACGTAGGGCCGGAGGCCCGTGCCGTTGCACTCAACATAGGGCCGGAGGCCCGTGCCGTTTCACTCGTGCATGTGTGTGTGTATATATACATATAATATTCTACTTATCATCCATCTAAAATTCACAGTGTATAATAATAATAATAATACTAATACTTTTTAAATTCTAACTTGATTAAAGAAAAAGCATACAACATTTATATAATTATCATAATTGTATATTTTATTTACATTAAGTTTATATTTCATCTTCGACATAAAGTTTTAGAATATCTCACTTTCCTTGAGCTTGAGAGAAACCTCTATATGTTTACATTTGTAAAACTTTTCCTTGTGAGTGTAACTGATGGAGATCGTCGTGATCCGTTTCTAGTTCGGGCGATCCGAGTACACGAATGTGTCCGGACGATCGTTTCGATACTTTTTGATGTATTATTTTATTTTGTTTTTAGTTATATTTGGCGTTCGATCAGATTGGATGTTATGAGCCATCCAATTAGGATGCCCTAGTCTAGCTTTGGGTATATATATACACATGCAGGGATCGACTGAGAGTTATCGTGGGTTTTGGATTTTCCATTCAAAACCGTCGGTCATCCCCCTTGGTGTGACGCCAAGCGGTTCTCCTGGAGCGACTCCCGGATTCCCTTCTCTCGCTGCCCTGTTCCATCGTTCTTCCCTGTCATACCTGCTGCCCACGCCGCCACCTGATCATGTAAGCCTACCCCGTCTCCTCTCTTCCGCCCCCTTAACTGCGTACAACCATCTCCACCTCTAACCCACTGCCACCTTCATCTTGTTGACCCAGATTTGAAGCCGACTATGCCTCTCCGCCAAACCACCGCCTAAGCCACTTACTTGCCCAGTTTGGAACCCGCCTGCCAGAAGCCCCCACCACCGATCGATATTCTCTATTCCCCACTTGAAGCTGCTGCCTTCCACCCTCCAACCTGAGACCAATAATACCACATACCCCTTTTCAATCCCTCCCCACTCAGAAACAACTTCCTCCCTAACCCCTAGCCTCCATCAGAATCCACATTGCCGCTGTCCAGCAGTCAGCAGCCTTGGGCGGAGCTTCCAGCACTTGGGTCGCCTTCACGCTCCACCTCGTTGCCGCCTGCATGTGTAAGTCGTAGTTTAGAGTTGTTATTTTCTGTTGTTTAATACTTGACACCGTATTTTCGTGGATGCTTATTTTATTTGCTGGAGTAGTGGATGTTGTGTGATTTGCAGGGCTTATTCCGCGTGCGCTTAAAATATTTGTGCCTTGTTCGTTTGTTGAATGACGCTCGCTCTCTTTAATTAAAAGTTGTGAACACTTATGCCTCTGTTTTTCTTAAGGTAATTAATTATTGTTGCTAATTTTAATGTGGACCTCTTCTTGCATATACATGATAACACATTGCATTTAAAATCGCATTTAGAGTGTTCACCCCGGGTCAACCTGCCACTGTATCAAATTGGTATCAGAGCTAGATTTGGGCCACATTTATAAACATAGTGGTAGGTCATATAGAGTCTTTAGATTCATCTATGACTAGTTATCGTCGTCATTTCTCTCCTCTATTTGGGGATCCCGAGTCTATCTACACCCGATCCCATAGAATCCCTAATGAGAAATCCTCGTGTTAGTACGATGATTATTCTCGATCGCAGCACACCACTTCCCGAGACCGTGTTGACCCCTCGACGCGATCTCACTATACAAGAGACGATCACTATGATGATTACCATCGTCCTTATCTTTGCACTCGTGTGGATCATGTTGATCATTCGACACGACTTTATGATGGAAGAGTTGAGTATCGTTCAGTTCATCACCGCTACACATCTCCTTTATTTGAGAAATCTGAGTCTGTATAAGCGTGACCACCATCGCACGTTCATAGGGCTCACGTCCCACCCACGAGCACGATCTAATTATGTTAGGAGCGACCGACTAAATGACTCTCAGGAGCACTATAGAAGTCACCATCGCCAAGATCACATCACATGTCAAGACCCTTCTAGTGTTCTGCAAATAGAGATACCTGAGGCCGAATTTCAACAATTAGTTCTTGATCAATTTGATCGCTTGGATGCTCATTTTGATCACATGAGATCTGCCTTAAGAAGAATAAATATAAGAAAGCCTAGAGATTTAGGTCAAGCCACTGATTTATCTAGAGTGCTCTCACTGACATAAGAGACCAGACACCTGATTTTGATACTTCTTATTTTGATGAGACTCAGTGCCAATGTGATATTGAAGTTAAGTCTGATCACGACCTTATGATACTAGTATGACACTGTGATGGTGTATATCCATCCTCCGCACCTCACTTAGACCCAGTGTCTCCTTTGGCAAGGGATCCGGTTCTTGACACTATATCGGTTGACCCACACTTGAGTATGGGGCTCTTCCTACTCTGTCCCAGTCATTATCCCGAGTCACATCACTACTGGGAGCCGAGAGCATAGTGTTGACTTCATAGTAACTACCTCACCCGCTTACAAGGACACTACCTCTATCGGCGATAATCATCTGGAGGATCATCCCACTATTATTGACGTCATTGTTGAACCTCCCGATAAGCCTCATGATGAGCCACTACTCCCTTGGGAAATTCATGGGGATGGCATTGACTTTGTTGTGGGTGTCCTACTTGTTCCCTTGGACACTACCGTTATTGGTGCTTTCGTCATGGAGGGTCATCCTGACATTGTTGACCCCCTCGGAATTAAGTCCCCGAGAGACTCATTTGACGAGCTTCCCCTCCCAAAAGGCATTGACTCGAGTATGGATGGTTTGTCATCACGTGCGCGATGAATTTTCTTATACACCTCCTGGTGAGCCACCTGATGGGCTTTATCATTTGAGAGGTACCCATCACACCCGTGCATCGTGCTTCTTTGTCACCATCTACGACGTTCCTATGGGTGATGGCATCATTCACGCCGAACCTTTCTATCGACCACCCAGGGAGCCTCCTGATCAGCCGCCCCATGCTAGAGATATCCAAATCATTGTCAGGATTTCCCTTAGGAAGTGTGTTGAGTATGTCGTGTTTCATTTGCATCATTGGCAACATGTGCATAAGTCTGTTGAGCCGTTTGTTTATCAGTTGCATGTGCTACATGAGTCGATCAGTAAGAAAATTGCATCTAGTAATGATCACTATAAAGATCAAGCAGATCAGCATAGAAGGGAACAAATTTTTGAGGTTGGAGAGCAAGTGATGATTCGCATCCGATCTGAGTGGGTCCCGCAAGGACCAGCAAAGAAATTAAGCGCTCGCCGAATGAGCCCCTATACAGTCATGCGGCGGATTGGTACAAATGCTTATGAAATTAACATCCCTCAAAATATGAGCATTAGCCGAGTATTCAACGTAGAGGATCTGACTCCTTACTACGAGGAGCGCATGTATGTGGACCCTTTCTCCACAACCACACCTGAGCCACAACCTCTTTTGGTCCTCAACATTCCATCCATATCCCCACCTGAGGAGTCGCACCATGAGGACCACCTCGCACCATCGACGGTTCCACCACTTCAGCCTTCAGACTGAGATACATTTTGTTCAAAGCTACCGGCTACCGCCGGAGACTTACTTCAAATGGTTGCATATGACATCACCGACGTGGGCGGGCGTAATACACTGTGATATCTCGTCCACTGGAGCTGCTACCCAGGTCCAGATGATGTTTGGATTTCCCCAGTGAAGCTTGCGCAACTTATCCCATGGCTACGTCGAGAGCATGTCCATCTTCACTCACCGGAGATGAGTGCTTTCAAGCTGAGGGGATTGATGAAGATCTTCGTGATTCGTTTCTCATTCGGGCGATCCGAGTCCACGGATATGCCTGGACGATCGTTTTAAAGCTTTTTGATGTATTATTTTATTTTATTTGAGTTATATTTGGCGTCCGATCGGCTTGGATGTTGTGAGCCATCCGATTAGGATGCTCTAGTCTAGCTTTGGGTATATATACACACATGCAGTACGACTGGAAATTGATATATCAACCTAGGAAGCTTGTAAACATAGCTACATTGACAGTTGCAGACCAAATAGGTTTTGCTGAGTATTTAGCATACAATATGTATGTGTGCTTCAAGATGATCTTGCTTCTCATATCTTCACAAAGCTAGATGATCATTCATGCAGATCAACAAACACATTTTGGTTAGTCAATAGGCACACAATGAGATTGAAACAACAAAAAGAATTAAGAAATAATGAAAGAATAGGCGATCCCATTCTTACTTGCAATATTTCAAAACGATTAAATTCACACGATGCACTTATTATAGTACCTTAACATGAAGTTCTACTGCTTAAGAAGACTACTACTAATATACCCAGGACAGAATATTTAGACATGGCAAACCAATATTACACAGCCCTAATTCAGTTTTTAAAAAAGAAATGTCAAAATGAAAATTGCAAAGCATGTGTAATGTAACTACAGACTGGAAATAATAGTAAATTACCTGATTATCTATTCGACGAGATTCATGAAGAGATGTTCCAATCACATGAAGCCCACCAAGCTTTTTCACTTCATTGCCTTTATCAGAGCAATGTACTTCAGTATCTTTGAGAACTATGTGATATGCAAGCGCTATTGTTGGAATAAGAGGATATATCTGAGCTTCTTGATTGATCTTCTTTTCCAGCTCTTCAATTTCAACTGATTGACTCAATTCGATGGACTTCAAAATAACAGATTTTGCCTTCTGATATGACCAATTCTTTCCTTCAGTTTTGCATACATACCTGGCTATAAATTTAAAGCAAGCAGCTAAACTATTTTTCTGATGATCATAACTTAAAACTAGTTCATTGCAAGTCTATGTAGAACATGCAAGAAACAATTATTTTGGAATGTCCTAATGTAGGTGCTGACCCATAAGTGCAGCCTTCGCAAGCAAAGCTAATGAGGATGCTCCAACCTTTATTTTTGACAGACCCTGATTCAAACATTAGTTAAAAAAATATATATTAAAAAAGACAGTGATACTATAAACTTGTTGCACTTGTGATGGAAGGATTTAGCAACCTGTTGGGAGATTGGCAACCCATCTGTTTCCAAATTTGGAGCTTCTTTTGTCAAGAAAGGAAGCAAGCTATCCTCCACAACTTCTTTGGCAAGCATCTTTGAAACAAAAGTAGAAAAACATTTTGTGAAATAAGACTGTGGAAACCAATTGAAGTTCGAAAACAAACACATGATATCATTACCCAATACGCATTGCCGAGAATATAGTCCCATATCAAAAAAGTAATGTAGTCTTGTATGCAACTATAATATAAGATATCTTCATCTTGATATTTGTGTGCAAACGTATCACCCAATGCTCAAATTTCTTAATGTGGCATTGTTGTTAATCACATGTGTGAGTTCAGATTACAGTGTTTATTGTCCTAATTGTTGAGTGCAACTGTGCAAGTGTATCACGAAACTGCGGTTTGATTTTATTTTTATGTGGCATTTTGGTTGACTATAGATGGTGTAAAATGTTGATGAATTCCTTGAGTTGGGTGCCACTTGCAAGTGGATCATGAATGTGTGGGTATATAAAATACAAGTGTATAATGAATTTCTTGTGCCATAATGATTTGTTGTTCATGTTTAGGCGGGGGTGGCAAGTCGAGGTTCCTGTGCGATAACCCATAGAACTTGGCTGTAAGCTTCAAGTGGGTCCGATGTGTCACCAAAACTTGGCTGAGTTTGATGAACACAGTGTCCCCTTTAGTAAATTGCACATCCTTGTGGTGATAGTTGGCAAAAGAAACCATCCGGTCTTGTGCATGCTGAAGGTGATGGAGCAACTAGAGAAGTATGGAGTCACGATCACGAAGTAAATCAGCTAGGACCGCCACGTGACATTCTCCTGGGAGATTGCGGGTGAGGGATGGTGAGGGCCGACACACAACCTCGAATGGAGCGGTGTCGGCGTTAGTGCGGAAGGAGGTGTTGTAAGAATATTCGGCCCAAGATAGTCAATCAGCCCAAGCTCGTGGGTGATCGCACACAAAACAACGGAGGTATGTCTCCAAATAGCGAGTTAGCACCTCGGACTGCCCGTCGGTCTGGGGATGGTAAGTTGCACTCATGCGAAGCTGGATGCCCTGCATCTGAATAGTGACTGCCAAAAGGAACTCAAATAGTGGATTGTGATCGCTCACAATGGCGCTCACAATGGAGCGAGGGAATGCATGCGGGAAGATCACACCCTCAATAAAAACTGAGGCTACAACTAGTGAGGTAAACGGGTGTCTAAGGGGAAGGAAGTGGGTATATTTGGATAGACGATCGACGACCACTAATATGCAATTCAGCGTCTTGGACGAGGAAGCATAGAAATGATGTCCATGGAAATGTCGTCCCAGATCTGAGTCGAAATGAGTAGTGGCTGGAGGAGGACCCCAGGAAACGTGGGATTGTACTTGGCCCACTGACACGGCAGGCAGGCCGCGACAAATGCCTTGACCTATTGGAACATTTCGGGGAAATACAGTAATGTCGCAAGGCAGAGGTAGGTACTGAAGGCACCTGTGTGGACTCCCTCTAGGGTCAAGTGAAACTCTTCTAACAAGTGTGGGATGAGTTGAGAAGATACTGAGACAACCAAGCAGACGCGATGATGAAGATGATTCCCCAATAAAGCATAAGGCGGTCGTGCGGTGGCGTCCGCACATAACACCATAACAATCGACTAGAGGAGCGGTGTAACACCCAAAGTTGATTAAGAATTAAAATATTAAAAGATAACTACTTAAATCCCCGATGACGATAAAGTAAGTCAGTGCCGAATGCAATAGCGAAATTTCGAAATGTTTTTGCGGGATTTTGCGACGGAATTTCATTATTCATTCTTAATCTTATTAGTTCATCTATTTATATATAAATATATATATATTAAAGAGAGGCATACTAACTGTGTATATATTTATTTAAAGTGTGCTGGACACATGTTTTAGAGGGCTGGGTAAGTGTTATTATGCAGCTGGGCTTAAATAATGCTAGATGATATGAAATTGATAATTACATGAATTAGTATGGTTTGGCTTGATATGATGGTTGAGATAAAAATTAAGTTGGCTGGGCATGTAGGGCTCGGCAGATGGGTTGGGCTCGGCAGATAAAAATTAAATTGATACGATGTTGACTGGCTTGTGCTGCTAAGTGGAATTGGTTATAAATTTCCCCTAGGTGGATTCAAGATGGCTTTGTTTGAGGCGTTAGATAGCAATCAAATGACTGGATTCACAGGGTTACGATGGGAATTTTGCACTCTTACGCTTATTATTCTCGTCTCTCGTGTGTTTAGAGATTACAGTGTCGATCTCTTAATCCCGAGCCGATCATCTTCTTCTCTCGCCTGGTTCTTCTGTGTTTGAGCTTCAAAGCTAGGGTTGATTTCCCCTCTTCTTCCCCTTCCTCCGATCGGCACAGTTGAAGTAAGGAGCTTCCTTCTTCCTCGACGACGATCTCAGCCCTAGTTCTCGACGCCGTTGGATCTTGTGGCTTTGGTTCTATGCAGGATATAGGGTTTCTATATTTCTTCATCATCTTAACTGCTCTGTAAGCTTCTTCTCTTTCCTGTGCAATCCCTGCTCATTAATCACATGTCCGAAAAACAAAACTTCCTTCAACCAAAATTCACACTTCAAAAATTTAGCATACAACTTGTGATTTTTCCATTTTTGGAAGACTATTCTCAAGAGTTTTGCATGATCTCCTTTATTCTTCGAGTATACCAATACATCATCGATAAACACAACCACAAAATTGTCAAGGAATTCATTGAATACCATATTCATCAAACCCATTAAAGTTGCAGGAGCATTCATCAGTCCAAAGGGCATTACAACAAATTCAAAATATTCAATTTTGATACTAAAGATTGTCTTATAAATATCCTCCACCTATATCCTCAATAGATGATATCCCGATCAAAGATCAATTGTAAAGAATGTCTTAGCGTCAACCAATTGATAGAACAAATCGTCTATACCGGGAAGTGGATATTTATTCTTCACTGTTAACTTGTTCTGTTTTCTGTAATTTATACATAATAAACAAGTTTCATCTTTCTTCATTGCGAACAACACAGGTGCTCCCCCGGTGAAACACTCGGATGGATGAAATTCTTATCTAACAATTCTTGCAATTGACTTTTCAACTCAGACAAATCCTTTGGAGCCATTCAATAAAAGGTGCATTTTCCACAAGAGATGCTCCTTCAATTAAGTTAATCCCAAACTCTACTTCTCTGACTGGAGGTAGTCCCAGCAGATCTTCTGGAAATACCACAAGAAATTCACAAACCACTATCATAGAGTTAATATCTTTCTTCTCTTCTTGGGTCCGAGTGGAAAAGGGGCGGACATTAGCAAGCGGTTGTTTGAGGACGAGAAGAGGAAGCAAAATGAAGAGCGTTATAAGTTAAGGACACGTCTCCTTGTGAGGATCACGGTGGTGATAGATGAACACGGGAAATGGTGTTGGGACCCGCAGTGTCCAGTATGTAAGGGGTGGATTAGTAGCGATATGATTATGGAATAGTTTGTTATATGTCATTAGTATAGTTGCATGTTATCTATGTTCTGATGTCGCATCTATCATACGTAAACGTATTTATAGTTTTTTAATGTAATGAAACATTTATTCTATGCATTTTTTGCACTCATTGTTTTTACATTTTATTGTAATGTTGTGGTAAGATTAAAAGATCAAAACTCTGCTACTATATGATATGTAATGTAAATTGTGGCAATCTACAGGTCGTTGTAAGCAAATCAACAGTGGACGCGCGCTGGAAAAGGGCCGCATCATCCTAGACTGTACATGAGATAGCGTCCAAGCTAGCAGTCTGTTGTTGTCGAGATGGTGAGACCACTACGCAGTTGGAGGGACTGGAGCGGAATTCAATGGAGAAGTCATATCCCAATAGTCGTGACCCAAATCTACTGCAAGGATGTGGCTATCATCTGGTTCAGGAGATAATGGAGGATATGATGGTCCGTGCGACTTGTCACGGCTTTGGTTATGTGAGTCTGACAACAAATTTCAAGGGTTTTTGTGCCAACCTTGGGCGTCACCTCATAGCATACACGAGAAACTCCGCCTAGAGTATCATAAGCTTTTCCTTGGGGACAATGAAAATTTTCTAGTATGGAATATTGTTACGAAAGGCAGGCATCAAAGTCGACTCACGAGATCGTGAGGCCGTGACGAGTACTTGCGGGTCAATTCCTGACGGACCGTACCAACAAGCGATGCCACACAAGGCATCCTAATTATATTTGATTTCAGTGCATTTATATTCTCACATACTTCTATTTTTGTTTTATTATAGTAATGTCATGGCGTCAGGCTTAAATACTCTAGCTTGCATTTCATTTTTCATTTATTCGTAAGCTGGAATTGAACAACTATCCCTAGGATCAAAAGATAGTCCATATTCCGACTAGTGATGGTGACTCAGGCTGTCTTACTCGATAAAGCATGAAGATTATTGTGCGGAGTACATTCTCTTTAGAGAGTTCTCAAACCATGAATGCTTCTGTTACAATTAGGAAAGAAGAACGAGATAAGATTGCATTAATCAAGAACACGGATACAATCCGGAGTGAACTCCGGCCAAGATCAAGGAGGCTGGGTCCTCCAATGATCTCTCTCTCAAATGAGAGCCCAAACCTTAATGATCTAAAGATGTCTTCTACTCCCAAACCACCTCCATATATAGGGGGGGCTCACATGCCAAAGCCCTAAATCAATAAGAAATACAATAATAATACTCGCGTACGTGTAACAATCCATCCCGCCAGAAAATCGATCTTGACCCCAAGGTCGAAGTACCACCCGCCATCTAGTAGTAATGTGCCCGCTGGTGGGCCGCCGCAGAGGTGCCCGGATCTCCGACTGGCGGTACATCCGTGAGCAGAAGGATGACCAAGGCAGCCGCGCCGATCTCGTCCAAATCATCGCCGATGAGGGCTCGGAACTCCTTGGCAGGTAATTATGATTAGGTGAGTAGGGTTGCTTGCAGTGGTAGCACAGACCCTTGCTCCGCAAGTCGTTGTACTCTTGGTTGGAAAGACGGAGAGTGGGGATATGACGGTTGTTGCGTGGGACCATAATGGGTGGCCGAGGAGGAGGTGGCAGTGGTGGAGGTTTAGACGGGTGAGAAAAATATGGTTGGTAGGAAGGGATGGACGGAGGCGATGGGAAGGGAGGGTCCCCGGATGTCGCCATGAATTCGGCTTCCAACAGTGGGGAGAGGTTCATGGGCTTGGTGGATAGTTGACGGTTGCAGGGTGCGGAGGTGGGCTCGGATGTGGGGTTGTAAGTCGTGCATGAAGTAGGCCAAGTAATGGTCGGGTGGGAGACCAGGAACATGGGTGACCAACTCGATGAATGCATCAACGTACGAATAAATGGGGTCGGTCTGACGGAATCCGCAAAGGCGTTCGATCATGGAGTCGGGGTAGCGGTGATCAAACCGCTGAATGAGGGCCTCTGTGAGAGCTGTCCAGGTAAGGCCGGGAGCCAGCGGACCCAGTGGAGGGCGGAGCCCTCCATGCCGATCAAGGCCATGCTGACCTTCTGTGGCTCCGAGATCTGCTGTATCTCGAAGAACTGTACGGCCCGAGCAATCCATTCCATAGGATCGGTGTCGTTGAAAGAGGGGACAACCAAGGAACGAGGTCCCGGTGAGAACACCCCGGGTAGGGGGGTTGTTGCATGGAAGAGTTCCGGGGGAGTCCCGAGGAGGGGCGGCGGATCCGCCACCGACGTTGCGGAGGTGGTAGGGCGGCCGGACAGGAGGGAGTCGAGCTTAGCATCCATGCGTAACATGAGGGCCTGCAGCGACGCGATGGAACTGTCGTGGTCATCCAAGCGACGAAGAATGGCGGGAATGCGGGATTGGTGGTTGGGTGAGAAGGCGTGGGATATGGGTTGCCCATTAGACGGCTGGAACGCGTGGAATGCACGCAAGAAACCAAAATGGGGGGGATCGGCAGCAGGGCTGCTGTGCGGCGAAGGGCGGCCGGATCTGGAACGGGAATGGAGGTCGGCAACGGGCTGCTGTGCGGCGAAACCGAAAGGGGGCTGGATCGGCTGCTGTGCGGCGAAGGGCGGTCGGACCTGGATCGGTAGCAGGGCTGATGTAGCGGAAGAGGACGCGGGATCTGGATCGGCAAGGTCGTCGTGGACGCGGGATGTTGAGCGCGGAACAGTAGCGGTACGGGATCGGGGACGAGGCGCCGGATCGGGTTCGGGCGGCGGAAACCGCGGCCGGAAGAGGGCAGGTCGGAACACCTGTTACGATTAGGAAAGAAGAACGAGACAAGATTGCATTAATCAAGAACACGGATACAATCCGGAGTGAACTCCGGCCAAGATCAAGGAGGCTGGGTCCTCTAATGATCTCTCTCTCAAATGAGAGCCCAAACTTTAATGATCTAAAGATGTCTTCTACTCCCAAACCACCTCCTTATATAGGGAGGGGGGCTCACATGCCAAAGCCCTAAATCAATAAGAAATACAATAATAATACGCGCGTACGCGTAACAGCTTCCAGATGGGCGTGGTGATGCAAGAGGGCGTCACACCTTCCTGCCACCCTGGAATCCACCAGCTTGCATCACGTGGTTTTGTTGATGCATTTCAATTTCAATTTTGTGATGTGTTTCCATAACCTGTGAAAGACACGAGATCTTTAAACTAAGAATGAAATCGGAAGACAATGAATGTCATATGCATAAGAAATTTCATTAGGTGTGTACCCTCCCATGGAATAGAAATCAAGCTTAAATTCAAACGTAGGTCATGATTCAATGTCAATTTTGGATTCATGTTCAAGTTCTAGCTTATTAGTAGGTTTTAATGAATGCAACTTCCAGAAGGACAAAAAGCATAAAAAAACACGATGTTGTTTTCCATAATTTGTGTTGAGTAGAAGGGAGGGCTTAAATGGTGGCAGAAGGCGTGCACTTCATCTCAAGGATGTACGGCAATTTATTCCCAAGGATAATAAAGTCCTCCACATGTTATTCTAAATGACTCAAAAAAGCTTCTAGTTTGAATCTACTTATGTCAACTTAGCTAACTTGATTCACTTTCGATCAGATGTATGGTGTAGATCACAAAAACTTCTCCAATTTAACTATCTGGGCTAGAAAATATATAGGTCTTTGTCACTCCGCAAATAAAAAATTTACCATCATTAACATTTTCAGGAACAAAAAGATTCTTGTCATCATAATTGACTTTTAGGGTGGTAATTCCTTTGAAACCATCAATTAGATGTATACATGGTCAAGATCATATAATTTACGATATGTTCATATTCTGTTTAAGAAAATATGCAACTAGTAGGAATATGCAACCTATATAAAATCTTTTGGCCAAATTTAATGCTGATAATTGTATCTACTTTAATATACAACTCAAATTTTGTCATCTACCAATTAATTCAGTCAAGTACAAAAAGTTCAACTAGATCTTAATCCTATCATATAGCAGGCAGCACCATAAGCAATGAAAAACTGAAGATGGTGATAAAAATCAAAAGATCTAAGGAATTACGTGGAGTGAGAAATAATCATTTAATTTACTTATGAGTTATACACACGCTCTATTGTAATTATTTCCCTCGCTTAGGTTTAGGATGCAGTTAAGCTTTGAATCTAAGATACTGTCCGTTTTGTTTCAGCTCGCCCATACTAAGTTGAACTGCATGATATTACACTTTCCTTAGGTGACCAATGAGTACTTCCAAGGAGGTCATGTATCCAAAAATTATGCTCACCAGAGAATACTTAATTGTGCAGTTCTAATAGAAATTCATCACTTGTTGTATGATGCACATCTGATATTTGGGGTCCAAAATATGAAAAATTGAGCCGATCATATCCGTGGGATACAATTTTCCTAATGATAATCCAATAACCTATATTCTCTCATGTTATAATCCGCGTAAACTTCAAATGTTTCATTATTTAATATAATCATACATCGAAACATGGCATGCAGATCATGTCAATGATAACAATGGTGAACAACAAACTCGAGTCCCTTGATCTACAGTACACTAGATGTCTCTCAGAAGGCATACGTCATCAAGTGATTTGGGCGAGGTATAAAAAAATTGGCGCACGTGCGACGAACATCCAAATGACTACTTGATGCATCAGCACCAAGACTCGACTTTATGGGTATAAACAAATTCGTCACAAGTGCGACAAATAACCAAATAGGTTTCTGATACTCAACAGTGTCCTTCGACATGTGTGAAACAACCAATATATAATCAACTTTAGACTTTGAACGTTGACTAATGAACTAACTCGTAGATAATAGACATTCCATTATCCCAACTAGAGGATGTTATATACATCACTCTCCCAACCATCATCAACAGTCACTATATTATCTCACTCTGAATGTGCAACTAGATCAAGGTCAGACTCATTCTCACCATCGAGGAATAGATGCCACATAAGGCACTAGGTCATTGTGTGCCCTCTGCTCTGACACCTAACATATTGAATCTCATCGAGATGGGATAACCCTATAGTTGGGCATGGACTATCGTGTTTGTGGATACACAACTGGGGAGGCCTGAATTAGGGAGATTTCCTAAAAATATGGTCATTGTGATCATTGAAACCATGAGTCTCCTCTAACCGCTCATTTCGGGTAGTGTCTCGTTGAGGTGTTGGCCTACTCTGAACACCTAGATTCCAATCTATCGAAATTGGCAATCAAAGCTTCCACTGGAGTACTCAAACCGTTTGAGCGCATTACTATGTGATCTAAACGAGTCTACTTGCGATCTAAGCAAGTGTCCATGTGACAATCTGATCTAACTGGAGTTTTGAAAGTCTTCGTTCAATAACAATATAGTAGGATAGTTGACCGGGCATTAGGGTTACTAGGATTGCCTACATGAATCGACGCAACAGAATCAATCTATTAGGAGCTTTTGAAACTCGGCATTCATAATATCTATAGAACTCAGTGATTAGGTATTAGAAGTACTTTGGCGTGCCATGGATGAACTCTAGACCATACTTTACGTATCATAAACCTGGCGCAAACCAGGCTAAAATACTATTAGATGCAGAGCGAGATTATAAGAACCAAAACTAACCTAATTTTATATGAATGCAGGCAGAAGCAAAATAAATTAATAATATACTACAATGCTCACATATGTGTCAACAAGCAACTTTAGTACACAACTAATTAAATAATGGTACTTTAAAATTTTGTATGAAGCCAGTTGATTACAAATATTTATAATCAATTTATCGGATAACAATTGCACATTTATGAATATACTACAAATTAAGTGTGGGGAGAATAAAAATTATATGCCTAGAACAAGAAATGTAAACACACATAAATTGAATATAATTGGAAATAGAGGAACATTCATGCAATGTAAGGAAAAAGAAGTCTAAAATAAATAAAAAACTCATTTAGTAGTCAAGTCTGACGAGGAACGGATGTTGTAGACGGGTTTGGATGGGGATAGGAGAGACAGTAGGTTCGAATGCACGGTTGATAGGGAAAGGTGATATGAAATTATAGGGTTTTGGGAATTTATTTATGGATTGTTGTGGAGGGGTGGAGTTTCTAACTAAGCTTCTGGTGGCTAGAGATGGATACTATGGGTGGTAAAAGATGATCGGGGAAGTGTGGGATATATGGACGAAGATTATAGAGGTTGTGGACTGAGGGAGGTTGGTTGTAGGGAAGACAAGGTGTCGGGAAAGGGGAATCAGTTGTGGATTGTAGTTGACGGGTTAAAGAGGTGGAAGGGAGGTGAACTTTTATCGGCACAAGGAGATGGGGGCAGCTAGAGGTCACAGAGGAGGCGAGGCTAGGATTTGGGCGGTTGGGGGGTAAACTAGTCTGAGCAGCAAGCAACTGGATCGGTGAGATCCAACAAAGGAGTTGGCAGGTGGGTTTGGCAGGGAAGGAATCATCGGTGGTAATTACAAGGGTGGAAATGGTGCTAGGGCGGAGTAGGTATGCGATGGATTGAGCCCCATCAGAAGAAGATGCACTGGGCTTCGACACCTCGTGGGTTTCTAGTGACTGAGCTGCTAAACTAATCATCTCCAAATTCTTGATGCCTCAAACCCTAAAAAATATCTTATTTATAACCTTCTAACCCTATGTTAAGTATAATGAACAGTAGTAGTTTCATATCACCATACTTAAGAAGAAAATAGAAAATAAATCTCCGAAAAAATAAAAGAAAAATATAAAAATTGATCGCATTCGAGGGCTCTGATCTTCCAGGTGGTGATCCTATAAATGTCATTAGCATGAATCGACCTTGAATGGGTTTTGATGCGTGTGCTTAGAGTAACGTGGTTGATCCCATCACTCTTTGTCATGTATAAACAAAAAGAAAATATAAAGAATAAATTAAATCATAAACTACAAACTATTACCCCATCATCAAATCTAATACCAAGGATATGAAGCATGATGATGATGGACTGATGTCCTCCATCAACTATGGATTGCATAAAGGAAATGTATGAAACCCAACATACCTTTGGGTTACCGCCAAGAATTATATCAGTACCTCTGCCAGCCATGTTGGTAGAAATTGTTATTGCGTATTTTCTACCAGCTTGTGCGATAATGTCAGCTTCCCTTGCAGCATACTGAAAAAGATTCATTTGAAATTTAGGGATGACAAAACTACATTGTTCTTAGGAAGAAGAAAGTTTCAAAAATTAGATCTATTATTAGATTTATTTTTAGTACCTTGGGCCTTGCATTAAGAACATTGTGTGGAATTTTCTGTTCTCTCAAAAGATCAGACAAATATTCAGAATTTTCAACGCTGTAATGAGAAGAACAAAAAATTTTGACAAACAAATAAAATGATGGTAGAGTACATCCCTACTTGTGTGCACAAAGAAGGTAAGCAAGTTTTGTATATGATGATAATTGCACTAGTTGAAGTTAATAACAAACATGAATGTATGCATGCACAGACAACTCACACAAACGCAAAAAGTTAAAAATGCATCACATAATTTGCAATATTCATCATCCTCATTAAATACACTTTAGATACAAAGAACTATAAGTTTTACGTGAAACAAAAATAGTTAGTCTAATCATGTGTGATCATACCACGCGTGAATAACGTTTGTCCATGTGAATCATACATAGTTAAGGTTATATTATGGGCAATACAACTCTAAATTCAAAAGAAGAATACAAAATAAGCAGCTACCATTGACACCATGCAAAATGATAAATGTTGATGTTGAGAATAAAGCCTCACATTGTGGAACTCATATAGCCTCGTGCTCTTTATAGATCTCAGTTCCTCCACCTACGGTCAATTGGTTAGGCAAAGATGTATAGGTTCTAACGATTGTTTTAGGTTGGAAGTTTGAGTTATAGCATGCTACTCAGCAGTTTAGTGTCAATAACCACGTCCATGTTATTGCTTCAGGAAAAGTAATAGAGAAAAACCCACACACAAACAACACAATAAAATGAAAGCTTGCAATAGAAATGTCTTCGATTCATTGTAGGAAGAAACAATCTACATGAACAGAAGGAAATACCAGGAAGAAAATAGAAATTCTAGAGGAGAATTATGCCAACAACAAAAACAAAACAAAAGATAGACGGATTCACCATCAAATATGACAAGGTAAAATCACCACACCTTAAGATAAAAATCAAACAATCACCACACTTGGGGAATGTTATTAGACATTTAGTCCCACATCTTGTACCACCACTTTAGGTTCCTTCATGCTTAGTATAAATAAAGGGTGAGACCTCCATATGAGGCACTCAGTTTTTCCTCCTAATCCCGTAACGTGGTATCAGAGCGAAATTAGGGTTTTTTTTTTCGTTCGCCGCTCTTTCTCGCCGCTCCGTTCGTTTCTCGCCCGCTTAATCTCTCTCGCCCCGCCGCACAAAGCCTCGCCTACGACATTCCCCTCTTTTGTGCGCCTCCCGTGACATCGACGGAGGCGGGGCTCGTCGTGATGCCGCCTGCCGTCTGCCTCGACGACACCTAATGCTGCTCCGTCTGCCTCGTCGTGATGCTGCTCCGACAAAGCCTCGCCTAATGCTGCTCCCGACGACTCCTGATGCCCGACGACTCCTGTCTCCCGTTGACTCATGATGCCCGCCGACTCCTGATGCCGACAACGCCTCGCCTAGTGCTGCTCCCGACGACTCCTGTCTCCCGACGACTCCTGATGCCCTGCTCCGACAACTCCCGACGATGCAGTGCCGCCGGCTGACTCCTGTCGCCATTTCCGGCCTATTTTCTCCTCTGTTTTGCTAATCTTTGTCATGGGCTCCTCTGTTACTACCACTACTCCGACAAGCGCTCCTCCGACCGTTACTCCCGCAGGGGACTCTACCAATACCTTTCCTCCCAATGCGAGGATTGCAACTACTATCCTTACCGCCTCCAATTTTCAATTATGGAAGAAGGGGGTTACTATGTGATGTAAACTAAAATTGAAGATTTATATTTTAAATGTTACAAATGAGTTTTGTTTAAAATGTTACATTTAAACATTTATGCTGCTCCGTCTGCCTCGTTTTGTTGAAGATTTACATTTTATATTTTAAATGTTACAAAAGATTTATCACTATGTCTCTTGCAGGCATCCGACGTACTCACCACCTTACTCGTCTCCCAACTCATGAAGTGGGGAGTACCGAATATGATGACTGGTATAGTGTTGATTGCCGTATCTTTGCTCTTCTCCTGAGTTCCATGGATCCATCTGCCCAGCAAATGTGCAAGAACTGCGACAGCACCGAAGAACTATGGGACACTCTTCACATGATGTTCTCTCAGGCGAACAACCTCTCTCGACTTGGTGAACCCTTACCCAAGATAGCTGACCTGAGACAGGGGGCGCGTCCTGTTACCGAGTACTTTGCCGAATGGAAGGTTCTGGATGATGAGATTTTAGACCTTTGGGAGATTCCCTCTACTAGGGAAGGCCATCAGGCTCAACGTGAACACCTGGTGCTCCTTTGGCTTTTGAATGGACTGGATCCACACTTCTCCACAACGAAGACTGAAATGCTAGCGAGTCCTACTACCCTTCAGACTGTTAGTGTGTACCATCGGCTTACTAAGGCTGGCTCCATCGGCACTTCGTCATCTGCTCTACATGTATCCTCCGGCAAATCGATGGCTCTTGCTTCACGAGGAGGAGGAAGGGGAACTAGTCGAGGGGACGCTCTGGCCGTGGTCGTGACACTGACACAAGGCATTGTGCCCATTGCGGGCGTCGGGGACATACAAAGGATACATGTTGGTTGATTCATGGGAAGCCGGACTGGGCCTCCAAACCTCCTCCACCTCGGTCGGCACACCTGGCGGACTCTACTTCTGTACCTCCGGGATCGAGAACTGTTGAGATATCCGAGGATGAGTATCGGCGCCTGCAGGCTCTCCAGGTTGACCCACCAACTCATAGTGCGGTTGTGGATCAAACCATTCAGCCTATTTGTACCTCTCAGAGGCAGGTCCAGTGGTTGGCTAATTCTGGTGCTTCTGATCACCTGACTAGTTCCTCAGGTATCTTACACTCATACAAACCTCATAGCGGAGCTTCAATTACTGTTGCTGATGGCTCCACGGTTCCTATTGTTGGGTTTGGTAGCTGTCATGTGACACCTAACATGCCACTCTCCTCAGTAGCACATGTCCCTCAGTCTGCTTACAATCTATTGTCTATTAGTAAGCTTACAAATGATTTGAATTGCATTGTTATATTCACCGCTTCTGGTTGCATTTTTCAGGAACAGTCGACGAGCCGTATTATTGGTAGAGGGAAGCTGCGTGGTGGCGTCTATGTACTGGACAAAGTTTCCCACCTTGCTTGTACCGCGGCCTCCACCAAATTCCAGGATCTTCATTATCGTCATGGTCATCCATCTATGCAGGTCATGCGTCGTCTGTATCCTGAGCCGGGAAAGTTTCCCCTCTTAGTTGTGAGTCTTGTTTGTTTGCTAAACTCCACAGAGTTAGCTATAGTCCTCGTCTTGATGCTCGTGCTTCTGCACCTTTTGATTTACTTCATTCAAATGTTTGGGGACCGTGTCCTGTTCCTACGTTGTTAGGGCACAAGTATTATGTCACTTTCATTGATGATTTTTCTCGTATGACTTGGGTTTATTTAATGAAAAATCATTCTGAGCTGCCTTCTATTTTTCAAAACTTATGGAATGAAATATTTACTCAATTTTCTGTACGTGTTAAGTGCCTTCGTACTGATAATGGTCGGGAATACCTGTCCCAGTCCATGTCTACCTTTCTTTCTAACAAAGGCATCATCCACCAAACCAGTTGCCCGAATACCCCTCAACAAAATGTTGTTGCCGAACGCAAAAATCGGCATCTCCTTGAAGTCACCCGGGCAATCCTCCACCACAAACACGTACCCAAACACTTCTGGGGGGATGCCGTCCTTACTGCTGCACACCTTATTAATCATCTTCCCACTCACATCCTTCAGGGGGAGACACCATACCACACTCTCTATCCCGAACATCACGGTCCCCTCCTCCCTTTGAAGGTATTTTGGGTGTGTCTGCTATGTTCGGGATGCTCGTCCCTCTGTCTCCAAACTTGACCCTCGTGCCTTGAAATGTATCTTCCTCGGCTACTCTCGGACCACTAAAGGATATCGGTGTTACTCTCCTGATCTCCACCGATACATCCTTTCCTCAGATGTCGTCTTCCGGGAGTCCGACCCTTATCTCTCTCCTGGATCCTCTCATCCTGATCCCTCTCTTGATGCTCTATTGGTCCCTAGGCATGAACCTGCCATCATTTCACCGACTGATCTGTTGTCCCCCCTGTGGGGGCAAGTCTACTCTCGTCGCTCTTCTGATAATACAGTGGTGCCACCACCTCAGCCTACCTCTGTTACCGATAATGCGACGACTGTTCCTCCGGAAGAACCTGCTACTATACCTACTACTATTCCGCCATCCAGCCCAGAGGTTCCTATTGCTGTTTGGAAAGGAGTTCGGACTTGTCGGGAGAAACCGCTCTATGTTAACTCTTACCAGGGCTTGTCCGCTTCTCGTAGAGCGCTGAACTCGACTCTTGATCGATATCATCTACCATCGACCGTGGCGGAGGCCAAAGCTCATCCTGGGTGGGCGGCTGCCATGCATGACGAATTGACTGCTCTCCAACAAAACAATACATGGGACCTGGTTCCCTTACCTCCCGGCAAGAAGACAATTGGATGCAAATGGATATATTCTGTCAAAGTGAATGCTGATGATTCTCTGGACCGCCTAAAAGCCTGTCTGGTTGCCAAAGGTTATGATCAGACTTATGGCGTGGATTATGATGAAACATTCGCTCCAGTTGCGAAGATGCCCTCTCTTCGAATACTCCTTTCACTGCTGCCTTCCGCCAGTGGGCCTTACACCAGTTGGATATTAAGAATGCTTTTCTCCATGGGCTCCTGGATGAGGAAGTTTATATGGAACAACCTCCTGGGTTCGTTGCTGAGGGGGAGCGTAACAAGGTGTGCCGTCTCCTAGCATCCTTATATGGATTGAAACAATCCCCTCGGGCTTGGTTTGCTCGGTTCCGAACTGTTGTTACCCAGTTCGGGCTTACCAAAAGTACTAAAGACTCGTCTCTCTTTTATCAGAACTCCTCGGCTGGTACTATTCTGCTACTGGTATATGTTGATGATATTGTTATCACAGGCAGCAACTCAGAAGGAATATCAAATCTCAAAGCATTCTTACACTCTAATTTCCAAACAAAAGATCTTGGCCCATTGCGGTATTTCCTTGGGATTGAGGTGATTCATGATGATCACTCACTCTTTATTTGCCAACGAAAATATGCTCTTGACCTTCTATCTGACCTTGGGATGGCTAACTGTGTCCATATGGATTCTCCGCTGGAACCAGGGGAAAAGAGTCTTCACGCCGAAAGCAAACCTTTTGAATCACCAGAAAAGTACCGAAGAATTGTTGGAAAATTAAACTACCTCACCATGACTCGCCCGGACATTGCTTGTGCGGTTGGTAAGGTCAGTCAGTTCATGGCAGCTCCAACTATGTCTCAGTGGGAGTCCGTTCTCCGGATTATCAGATACGTGAAGAAGGATCTTGGTTTGGGAATATCATACAAGAGTCGAGGTCATTCCGATCTAGAGGCATACAGTGACTCTGACTGGGCAGGATGCTTAGCCACCCGAAAATCAACCACGGGATTCACTGTCTTTATGGGTGGCAACCTTATCTCCTGGAAGAGCAAGAAACAAACCACAGTTGCCAGTCTAGTGCTGAGGCAGAATATCGGGCTATGTCCCACACTGTTGCTGAGATCATGTGGGTGAGGCAGATTCTTAGTGAAATTGGGTATCCCGTTCAAGATCTCACTCCTCTATGGTGTGACAATCAAGCTGCAATCCAGATAGCCACGAATCCCGTGTTTCATGAACGCACAAAGCACATAGAAGTCGACTGCCACTTTGTTAGAGAAAAGTATGAAGAAAGTCTTGTTTCGCTAAAGCATGTGAAGACTGGAGATCAAGTTGCAGACATTCTTACGAAAGGGGTTACAGGGACTCGAATGAACTATATATGTAACAAGTTGGGTCTGAGAAGTTCCCATGATCCAACTTGAGGGGGAGTGTTATTAGACATTTAGTCCCACATCTTGTACCACCACTTCAGGTTCCTTCATGCTTAGTATAAATAAAGGGTGAGACCTCCATATGAGGCACTCAGTTTTTCCTCCTAATCCCGTAACAGGGAGCAAGCAATAAGAGGAAAACCTGAAGAACTTAGCATCGTTGAGCAACATTATTGCAACATAATTTCATCAAACCAAACCATGTTGACGTTAGAGAACTGGCTAACTGGCCATACAAATTGCATTGGAAAAATAAACGAAGGGGTTTCACGTGATCATCGACTATCAGGGCCTTCTAATGCTGGAAAAGGGATAGATGGAGGAAAGATACTCCTCAATTGTTTCGAAAATAGAAAATGCATCAATCTCCTCTTCTTGAAAAGGATATGCCCTCAAATCCAATAACTGGTTGTTTTCATCCTCCATATATGGTAAATAAGAGATTGTACGGTTGTAGGAACAACACTTGTGTAAAAATATTCGTCTATTAAGAAACCAACACTTCTAAATATTGTCAAACTTTCTGATTTGTGGGATAAGACCATAGGCTATGAAATCACGCCTTTTTACAAACTCCAAGAAGGACGAAGTGTAACGACCCAAATCTCAACATGAATTAAAATAAAATTAACACAATTAAATAAACCCCCCACGAAGAAAAAATAAAATCAGTGTCAAGAGTTCTAAGAAATTTTATCTTTCATTTTACGCAATTGTATCGACGTGATGAATATTTTTGGCATCGGGCATTGAATTTAGCGACTTCCAACAGTTTAATATTTTATCGGCATAATATTTTTGAATATATAAAATAATGTTTGAAGTTCTCGTTTGGATAAATATGGGTATGTCTAAATTAATCAATGTGGCTGATTGGGAATTAATGTGGCTGATTAGGATATAAGGCTAACTAAGTCTCTGGATAATTCTTGATTCAGTAAATCAATAGGTCGGTTCCTAAAGTCGGTGTAAACCCGACCTTCTGCTGTTATTAAAACCGTGAACCGGGCTCCCTCTTACGCCATTCTCGCTTCACGCTTGCCGCTCTGCCTTTCCGCTAGGGTTCAGCGAGAACCCGTCTCCATGCATCGACGACAGCCGATGCTACCTTCCTCTTCTCCGAGTCCGACGCAGAAGTCCTCGACTGGGCTCGATACCTCTTCAGTGTGACTTGGTACAAGTCGACTAAGGGTTCCTTTCCTTCTTCCTCTACTTTATTGTAAGACCAATTTTTCCTCCTCTCATTTCTTTTTATCTTCGTTTTTATAGTGGGTAAACGTTATGTATTCTATTCATATGTGATTGACATGAATTAAAGCTAGGGTTTCATCATTTTGAGCATGGGTTTCTTTAATTATGTGGATGTTAATACTTTGCCGGCTGTAGGTTTTTATGGGGGATTTATGAGACTCTAAGAGTTTCTTGGTGATTGGAAATATGTTGTTTAATTATACTATTATTGTCCTTTTCAGTTGGCCAGTTTCTGTTGAGAAAGGTTCTTGTAAAATCAAGAGATGGATTTAGAGTGTAATATTTACTTTTACACTCAGGCTGAATTGAGGTTAGAATGGGGGGATTTGTTTGATGTTAAAACATACTCTTGGCTGAAATGAAATTAATTCATTCATTAAGCAGGGGTCACTCCTTTATATATAGGAGTGACAAAGTACAGCGCAAAAAGAAAAATAATAAATCGGAAACACTAACACTCCCCCTCAAGTTGGGCTTGTGATGTCTGTCAAACTCAACTTGGCCAATATGTTTCCAAATGCTCTATGACTCAACCTCTTAGTAAGAACATCAGTCAGTTGTTGATCGGAGGTGACAAATGTAGTGCTCACAACTCCCCTCATTATGTTCTCCTTCATGAAATGTTGGTCGACTTCCACATGTTTAGTGCGGTCATGTTGAACAAGATTGTGTACGATGCTAATAGCCGCATTATTATCACAATAAAGCCGCATTATTATCATGCTCTAGACATAAGGGACCGAATCCACATTCTTCACATATTCCATGGGTCATAGCTCTGAAGTCAGCTTCGGTACTAGACCTGGCAACAACCTGTTGTTTTTTACTTCTCCAAGTTACCAGATTTCCCCCAACCAGGGTACAATATCCAGAAGTGGATCTACGGTCATCAACAGATCCAGCCCAGTCTGTGATGAGTCCACTTTATATAGTGATTTTTGGACTCATCTGGGTTGTTTATCTTTCCTTTGCACTTCATTTACTGCTCATATATGCTTATATTGATAGCATTTCATATTCTCAACTATAGTGCATTCCCTACACTCTTCGTGGCGTGATTTCGTTATATATTACTTTATGCCTGTTCTGTGGATCCTGTGGTGTGCACGGATCAGTGGTCTAGTATGTTTTTCATGCAGGTACATGGATCATGTGAACGCTCGGAATGGATTGGGGCGAATTTTGGCCTAAAAAGCCACTAATCGTGCGTTTTCCTTCGCGCACGATCAGACGCACGACCACTGGTCGTGCGTTAATTCCCCTTACCAGACAGAGAAGTTCGCACGATCATAGGACTTCTTCGCGCACGACCACTGGTCGTGCACCATTGACCGTGCATTATTTTCCTATCTTCCCCTCTGCTACAGGTTGACCACGCACGATCACAAGCATTCCTTCGCGCACGACCACTGGTCGTGCGCCACTGATCGTGCGCAGTATTTACTCTGCTCCGTATTTAAAGACCGGCTCCGCGATTCTAGGGCATAGAGCACAGTTTTGGGCGCGAGTTCTTCCGCAAGCTTCCGCCGTTTTCCCTCTCCAAGCTCCATCCATCCATCTCCTTCCTTGGGAAAGCTTCATCCATCGATCCTAAGCTCCATCAAGGGTCCCGGAAGCATTCTCCGCCATCTACAGCAAGTATTTCAAGGTGTGGCATCACCATTGGGCTAAGTGGAAGAGACCCAGCTCTGAGAAGAAGACGGATGATGTTTGGAGGTAGTGACAGCCTCTGAACCCCGGAAGCAACCAAGGACTGAGCTCAGAGGAGGCGTGACAACCCCCCATTCCGGCCAAGATCTACGACGAGGCTTCTCATCTAGTGGTTTCCTCTACCCTCTCTCTTTTTGGAAATGTATTCTTAACTGTTGTAATGAACTGAATTAATCTTTATTTGTCTATGAATGGAAGCTTACTCTTGTTTTATTCTTCACTTGATGCTTTGCTGTAATGCGCTCCGCCCCCACTCCACTTCCATACACACGTTCTAGCTAGCTCACTCTAGCAAAAGCTAGATGTGAGAGTGAAGAGGTGCCTTCGACCCTCAAACACCATTAGCACTCACTTCCCCCATTTGCTCACCGTCCATCCGCTAAACGAAGCACGGCATCGCGGCCTGCAATAACCTCATCCACCAAGTGAAGCGGTGATTGCGACCCGCATAGTTAATATAGTTTTACTTCTTCTTGTCTCTACAAAACCAACCAAACTCCCTTTTGTTAACTTAGTAATCCTCATAATTAATTTCCTAATAAGCAAATCATACTACCCAACTTGCGGTCCTTTGAGAACGATATTCGGGGAATTTCTCCCTACTTTTATTACTTGACAACGACCGGTGCACTGTCGTCGTACCGCATTTCACGCTTGCTAATTAGCAGTGCTGAAATAGCGCGTCAAGTTTTTGGCACCGTTGTCGGGGACTGCAAGCGTTGTATGAAATTGTTGTTAGAAAAATTACTTGTGAAGATTTTTAGTTCCCTGGTTTGTTCATTTATCCTCTCTCTTGTTTAAAGTATGGGTTGTTTCAGATATTTATTGGTGAGCGTAATATTGCGCACCAGTGTGTTTTTCTGTTGAATTTTGGTTATCTCCCCGCAATGTGGGCTGGATTCAATATCGGCTGTCGTTGGTGTGGAGATATGCCCATGCTAGTGATAGATGCCCATCGGGAGATAGTAGCTCTAGCCCCCAAGGCTCAATGTATCGGGCATTGACATCATACGATACCTCGTACACTGTGCCTAAGGTTTACGGCTATTCTTCTGCACCGAACGTGCCGTTTTTTCATTTATCTACGGCCCCACTTGGACCGAAGAAGAATGCAAAACAGTGTTTTTTTGTCGAAGCACGGATCATGCTTTAAAGGATTGTGCTGATTATCTGCGCGAATTGGAAGAGGACGACGAGCCGGACATCCGGATTGTCCCAACTCCTATCTCTGGCAGCACCCCTCCTTCCTCTGGTTTCGTATCCATATCACCTTCATGTTTTGAAGGGACTGATGTTGACACGCACATCAGAGTTATTGGTGATCTATGTCCCGACATGGGTGCGCCTGTCTCCCCCATTCATTTATCACCACTTGTGAATTTGATTCCTTTTGAGGATGCAGTGCTCGATTTTTCTCCAAGCACTAATTCTTCTCGTCTTGTGCAAAATACTACAGTTGTTTTTGACAGTATTGTTGAGCATGTCTTGCAGGAAGATGCAGTGATTTGCAGCGTTGTGCCCACTCCAAAGGAGGAGGATGTTCTCCAAGGTGAGGAGAAGGCCGCTGACAAACTCGCTAGACCTTGCAGCGTACTTGATGATGCCAATGATCTCTCGCTACTTCAACCCTTAGGGAGTGATACCGGGATCGCTTCCAATGATGACAATCTTTTATGTCATTCTTCTAATTTGTTTCTTCACCCCATTCTCGTGTCTTATTCAGTGCAGGATTCTGCATTAGATCTGATCCAGGAAGTAGTCGATCCCGCTCTGCAAGCCGATGATGTAATGGGTCAACTGCATGAAGAGACAGACACTGAGATTTCTGCATCATATTACCTACCCCTGCCTGACGCCCAGTGCAGGTATTTATATTCAGGGATAGGGGTAACTGTCCTGTCACCGTATAGGCACCCGTTACCGAAACGGATAAATGAACAGCTTCCTGTACACCTCACTTTGCATAGGCCGATTAGTTAGCATATGTCAGCTGCTAAATAAGTCCAGTTGGGAGACATTAAACCCCAATAGTTATCTTAGTTAGAATTACTATAAATTGTTGTGTTCACCTTTTGCTGTTTAAAATATTTTTGTAGAGTTTTTTTTTCTGTTAATTGTTGATGATTTTCTTTTGCTAGACGTGGGAAACCCTTGCATGCACTTATATGTTACGGCGGTGAGTTTTTAATTTTGAAACTGGGCGCGCAAATTTCCCCTTCGCGCACGACCACTGGTCGTGCGCCCTATTTATCAGCGCACGACCACTGGTCGTGCGCGGACCCAGTTTTCTTTAAAAACTCTCGGTCGGCTCCTGTGCGTGCGTCTAGGGCTTCCGCTGCTTGCTTCCTGTCGCTGAGCGTGCGCCGTCCGGGAGCTTTTCTCCTCCTCCTCACTTCATCTTCTCCGGTAAGCCTTGTTCTCCTTCCTCTCCTCCTCCAAGCTCGGATTTTCATGGATCCATCCGGGAGCCGCCGAATCACCAAGGCTTATCAAAGATCCCGCTCCAACTCCGACACACCCGCTCAGATCTTGGGAAGAATGGCTAAGTTTTCAAAGGCAGAGCACACGCGCCGCTTCACCGCGCTAAGGGGCAAGCCCTTCCTCTCGCAGCGTCTTGTTGACTGGGAGGAACTCTGGTCGATTGGAGATGGCGGCACTCTGATGGAAGCAACTCTCCTCCTTTACTCCTTCGACAACTGGAGGAACGTCTTCGAATGTGCTGAGTTAGGGTTCAAGGAGCTGACTTTGGAGTTCTTCTCTACATTTGAGTGGGAAGTCAATCCGGCGGGATTCCGGCCTCCTGTTTGTTCCTTCCGGATGTTGGGGCATGTATTTACCCTGTCTCTCCCCGAGCTTGCCACCCACGCTGGATTTTACACTGATAATGAGGCAGCAAGTTTGGATTTTCAGAGCATGGCGGTGATGTTTCCGGATAATGTTTCTTTGCAATCTGTCTGGCGGTCATTCACGGGTACGGATGATGATTACGTGGCTCGCAGAGCCAAGTCTACAAAGATCGTATCTCCCGCCTTGTGGTATCTGCAGCATTTGATCAGTCATTCTATCGGCGCGCGTGGTTTGAGCCAAAATGTGGTAGGTTGGCAAGACCTTTTGTTCCTCTACAGCATGTAGCAGCAGTATCCCCTTCATCTGGGGTACATGCTGGCTCATTTCTTCCACCATGAGGCCACATATGGCCTCGCCGGAGCAATTGGGGGTGCGTACTACGTCACCCGAATCGCGAAGGGGTTGGGAGTGTGGGACCAGATACCCCCGATGGAGCAGGTCACTTCTCCGTCCATGATCACGCGGGCCACAATGGTGAGGTTCCACCTGCTGCGAGTGGTGGGGTGAAAGGGCAACCGAACGTATAGAGTGAATGGACCGAGCGATGGTGGTGTTGGTGGTCAAGAAGAGGAGGAAGTGAACGATGAGGTTGAATCGTCCGCGATGGGAAGACGCAGGGCAGCGGAGCCGCCCCAACGGCCACAAAGGTCGCAACAGCCACCGCTGCAGCCTCCGCAGCAGCCTATGCAGCAACCTCAACAGCAGGCGGGGCAGCACTACGGTTATGCTGCGATGCAGGGGGTCCCGTACCTGAGCGAGCGCCTCTCCGATTTGGAGGCGTCGCAGTATTGGATGCAGGACCTCATTTATCAGCAGGCTTTACGGGGCGGGCTGGACGTGCCTCAGCCTCCTGCTCGTGTTGCACCCACTGCTCCCCATTGCGCCTCCCCGATCCAAATTTATGCCAGTGACAGCGGCGAGGAGATGTGAGCTGCCCCGCTTGTCTTGCTTGTGTCTGTGGCCGTCCGCGTCTTAGCTTATTTCATCTCGTGTTTTGGTTCTTTCTCATTATAACTATTGCTTTCAGACTTTAATACAGGTATTTGGTCCACCTTTAAGGACGTTAAACAAAAGGGCTCTTGGGAGACAACCCATTGGGACCGCTTGGTTCCGTTCAATCGTTCTTCTTTATTTTCTTTATTATATTTTTGTTGTGCCTGGGGAATTCTTTAATCGCAGGTCCGTATTTCTTGGAGCAAGGCGGAACAACCGCATTCAGGACAAAACGCCATATCTTCTGGTATGCTCATTTCTGAGCATGCGGTAACCTCTCACCCTAGCCTTCTTAAGCGTATGCCGCTACAAAAACATATTTTGCGCTTAGATCAAGTCTGGGGGAATGTGAGTGTCGTTACCACGTGCACATGCATAGTGCACAGCATACTAGGATTTACAAATTAATTTATGTATTGTAGTATATGTAGACGGGTGCTAGGCTCGTATTGCTTGAGTCGGGAGGAAGAATTATCTTTCTCGGTGGCTAAGAACTTGCCCCAAGCGACTCTCGAAGCATGGGTATGACTTGGTCCAGTGCGTGAGTATGACGTAGGCCATCATGTTGGCCAGCTTGAGCTTTTTATACCGGTCCTATCATATAATCCTTGCTAGCCCTTTGTGCCTACCCGATCTGTTGATTCAGCTCCACTTTCATTCCACCAAAGCCAAACAGTCGATCCTAATCGCACACCCAAACCCAAGCTCGAGTTTAATTATTTTCAGTTTGAGGGTGTTGATGTGGTGCAAAATTAAAATGTGGTTATGCTTCCCTGCACATTTGCTGAAAGTGAAAAAGAAAATTTGAAAAAAGAAGAGAAAAAGAAAAGAGAATTTAAATGAAAAAAAATTGATGAAAAGTAGTTAATTGAAAAAAAAAATCTGTTTGAAATTGATATTCGTGAGTAGGCGGTGCACACTCCCGTGTGTTAAAGTTCAAGTCTGGGGGTGTGACGCACCCGCGCTCATAGTGGCTGCTTGGATCAAATATTTGGTATCAGCTCAATTGGGTTGTGTGTAGCCTTCATTTTTATCATTGTATACCGCACATAAACCCAAGCCTTATCTCAACCTAAAGTCCTACCGACTCACGCATCGAACCTGACGAGTACCGTGGAGAGAGTGTGAACGGGTGAGCTTATGGTCACCGACATTGCTGGATTTCAGTGGAGGTTGTTCCGAACCCCGGTGTTGAGTAATGTTCGCCTCAGCATTCATTCTACTTTCTTCCTACGCGTGACCGGGTGATTCCCCGTAATTCAACTCTTGAGTAGAAATAATATATCGTTACACTCCTAGAATTGTGTAAACCATTTTTTTATAACTAAAAATTATTTCTACTAGATTTCTATGCTCATGAGTATGCGACTTCGCATATTTCTCCGCCCTCGCAATTTCTAGACCAGCTATGTTGTTTCTCACTCCGCCGGACTTGTTTGCTCGGAACGCGCAAATAGGTAAGTCTGGGGGTATGATAAGTCTGGTTTATATAGTGATTTCCGGGCTCATCTGGGTTGTTTATCTTTCCTTTGCACTTCATTTACTGCTCATCTATGCTTATATTGATAGCATTTCATATTCTCAACTATAGTGCATTCCCTACCCTCTTCGTGGCGTGATTTCGTTATATATTACTTTATGCTTGTTCTGTGAATCCTGTGGTGTGCACGGATCAGTGGTCTAGTATGTTTTTCATGCAGGTACATGGATCATGTGAACGCTCGGAATGGATTGAGGCGAATTTTGGCCTAAAAAGCCACTGATCGTGCGTTTTCCTTCGCGCACGATCAGGCGCACGACCACTGGTCGTGCGTTAATTCCCCTTACCAGACAGAGAAGTTCGCACGATCATAGGACTTCTTCGCGCACGACCACTGGTCGTGCGCCACTGACCGTGCGTTATTTTCCTATCTTCCCCTCTGCTACAGGTTGACAGCGCACTATCACAAGCATTCCTTCGCGCACGACCACTGGTCGTGCGCCACTGATCGTGCGCAGTGTTTACTCTGCTCCGTATTTAAAGACCGGCTCCGCGATTCTAGGGCATAGAGCACAGTTTTGGGCGTGAGTTCTTCCGCAAGCTTCCGCCGTTTTCCCTCTCCAAGCTCCATCCATCCATCTCCTTCCTTGGGAAAGCTTCATCCATCGATCCTAAGCTCCATCAAGGGTCCCGGAAGCATTCCCCGCCATCTACAGCAAGTATTTCAAGGTGTGGCATCTCCATTGGGCTAAGTGAAAGAGACCCAGCTCTGAGAAGAAGACGGATGACGTTTGGAGGTAGTGACAGCCTCTGAACCCCGGAAGCAACCAAGGACTGAGCTCGGAGGAGGCGTGACAACCCCCCATTCCGGCCAAGATCTACGGCGAGGCTTCTCATCTCGTGGTTTCCTCTACCCTCTCTCTTTTTGGAAATGTATTCTTAACTGTTGTAATGAACTGGATTAATCTCTATTTGTCTATGAATGGATACTTACTTTTGTTTTATTCTTCACTTGATGCTTTGCTGTAATGCGCTCCGCCCCCACTCCACTTCCATACACACGTTCTAGCTAGCTCACTCTAGCAAAAGCTAGAGGTGAGAGTGAAGAGGTGTCTTCGACCCTCAAACACCATTAGCACTCACTTCCCCCATTTGCTCACCGTCCATCCGCTAAACGAAGCACGGCATCGCGGCCTGCAATAACCTCATCCACCAAGCGAAGCAGTGATTGCGACCCCCATAGTTAATATAGTTTTACTTCTTCTTGTCTCTACAAAACCAACCAAACTCCTTTTTGTTAACTTAGTAATCCTCATAATTAATTTCCTAATAAGCAAATCATACTACCCAACTTGCGGTCCTTTGAGAACGATATTCGGGGAATTTCTCCCTACTTGTATTACTTGACAACGACCGGTGCACTGCCGTCGTACCGCATTTCGCGCTTGCTAATTAGCGGTGCTGAAATAGCGCGTCAGTCAGCATCAGTGAACACTTCAATGGTTAATTCTTTGTTGGGAGTAAACAAGATACCATGCCCATGTGAGGTTTTGAAATATCGAATAATCCGGTGGGCAGCATCTAAGTGGTGAGACTTGGGTGAATGCATGTATTGACTGATGACTCCAACAGCATAAGAGATATCTGGGCGAGTATGGGATAGGTAGATGAGCATCCCTACAAGCCATTGAAAATCATTGATATATGCAACAGCTTCTCCACCATCCCACCCCAATCTATGCTTGGCTTCAATAGGGGTGTCAGCTGGTCTACACCCACTCATCCTCGTTGTCTTAAGAAGGTTAAGGACGTACTTCCTCTGAGAGATAAAGATATCGTGCTTGGATTTTGCTACTTCAATGCCAAGGAAGTACTTGAGATTCCCAAGATCCTTTACCTCGAATTCCCTAGCCAATCTTGTCTTCAGATTTTGAATCTTCTCCATGTCATCCCCAGTTATGACAATATCATCCACATAGACAATCAACGCGGTCAATTTTCCTTGTCAGTGTTTTACAAATAGGATATGGTCGGCATTGCTATGAGTAAACCTGAATGTCATCATGGCTCTTTGGAACCTTCCAAACCAGGCCCTCGGAGATTGTTTTAGGCCGTATAGAGTCTTCTTCAGTCTGCATACCTTTCCCTCAGATCCCTCAGAGGCAAGACCTGGAGGAAGAGACATATATACTTCCTCTTCCAAGTCCCCATGGAGGAAGGCATTCTTTACGTCTAACTGGCTGAGACTCCACCCTTTGCAGGCAGCACAAGAGAGCAGAATTCGGATGGAATTCATCTTTGCAACAGAAGCGAAGGTTTCCTGAAAGTCAATCCCTACAGTCTGGGTGTATCCTCTGGCCACCAGCCTAGCCTTGTAACGATCCACTAGACCTTGGGAGTTTTGTTTCACCAAAAAATTCCACTTACACCCAACAACGGTCTTGCCTTGAGGAAGATAAACAAGATCCCACGTGCAATTCTTCTCAAGAGCCATCATATTTTCAAGCATAGCTTCTTTCCACTTATGGTGCCCAAGAGCTTCCTGCAAAGAGGAAGGGATGGATATGGAAGACAGAGAAATGGCAAAGGCTCTATGCACGGACGACAACGAGTCATAAGTCGCATAATTAGATAAGGGGTGCTTAGTGGAAGCACTGTTACCTTGGAGACCAGTGGACGGATCAGGCGGTGGCTCTGGTATGGTGAGTGAAACCCGATTGTTTGTGCCCCTGCGTCGACGAGTATAAACCTGCAAAGGAGGAGTAGTACGAGGGGGCAATGTCGGAGGTAGAAAAAACAGGAGGAATAGCAGGCTAATATGGAGGAGAAATAGGTAAAGGAATATAGGGAGAGCTCACTTCCATGATAACAGACTCCACCTGAAGTGAGCTCCCATAATAAGACTCGGATACATAAAAACTGGCATCCATTGAGACAAAAGTCTTTCGGGTCACGGATGGAAACACTTATACCCTTTTGTGGTGGGAGAATAACCGATGAAGACACACCGAAGCGCACAGGAATTAAGCTTGGAGGTGTGATGCACGTGGACAAAACATACACCCAAAGGTACGAGGAGGAAGCTGAGTAGGAATAATATTGAGAGTTTCCAATATGGTTTTTTGGCGAAGGACGCGAGTAGGCATCTGATTAATAAGATGCGCAGCCGTGAGGACGGCACCCCCCCCCCCCCCCCCCAATATTTGGGAAGGTGCGTCATAAGAAAGAGACATCGAGCCACCTCAAGGTGTCGATTATTACGCTCAACGACCCCATTCTGAGCAGGGGTGTAAACGCATAAAGTTTGATGGATGATACCCAAATCACTAAGGTAGTGTTCAAAGTGAGAGTCAATGTACTCACGACCATTATCACTTCGCAACACTTTAACGTGAGCATTAAACTGAGTGGCGATCATATTATGAAACCGCTGAAACAGGGGAAAGACATCAGATTTGTTTTTCATTAGATAAGCCCAAGTACAATGAGAAAACAGTCTATAAAAGTAGCAAACCATTTACAACCAGAAATAGAAGCAAGTGGGCAAGGGCCCCAAATATCAGAATGAATAACCTCAAAAGGAGTAGCACTAGAAGGGGACATATGAGTAAGAGAGACATGTTTGTGCTTACTCAATTCACACACATCACAAGTAAAATTGTTAAACACGGAGTTCGACATAACAGGAAATAAAAGTTTCATAACAGAGATAGAGGGATGTCCTAGGCGACAGTGCCAAGAATCCAAATCAGAAGACGACGCCACATGAAGAGCACACAGAGGAGGAGCCGAGATGGAGGGGTCAAACAGATACAGGCTATCACACAGGCTACCAGAGCCAATCACCTTCCCCATCTTCAGGTCTTGAAAGATACAAGAGGAGGGGAAAAAAAGTCACTGAGCAGTTCATAGAGTTAGTCAAGTGACTGATAGAAAGATGATTTCGAGTAAATTTAGGAACATGAAGAACGGAAGAGAGAGTGAGGGAAGAGCAGAGAATGGTTCCTTTTCCAGCAATGGAGGAAAAAGAACCATCAGCAACACTCACTTTGTCTCGACCAGACAGAGGAGAGTAGTCACTAGGTGGAGGAGTGGTTGGTAGCAGAATGAGCACCTGGGGGCCCTGGTGGACATAGGAGGATGATGAAGTAGACCTCTCAGAAGATTAGTCGTGCATCAGACGACGGAAGGCTTGAATCTATTCAGAAGAGAGGGTGAGGCAGAGTCAGTCATATGATCGATGGCACCGATGTCGATGATTCACTAGGTGGAGGAGTGGTTGGTAGCAGAATGAGCACCTGGGGGCCCTGGTGGACATAGGAGGATGATGAAGTAGACCTCTCAGAAGATTAGTCGTGCATCAGACGACGGAAGGCTTGAATCTATTCAGAAGAGAGGGCAGAAGTAGCACCAGGAGGGGGAATATCTTCAGAGGCATCCGAGGGATGAGCCGATCTAGACAAAGGAGGACGGCCTGGAGAACGACCATAGCCACGGCCACCACAAGAGGCAGGACGCCCCTGGGAGGAGGAAAGTCGTGAAGCTTGAAGCAAGTGACCCAAGTATGACGTGTCTTCCCGCAATAATCACACATCAGATGATCCTTCTCACCCGACTTGGGCATGTAGTCACGAGAAGGACGCCCCCTGGGGCTCCGCCAGAACAGAGCCCTCCGTAGCAGAGTCGGGATGTAACGTCTGGCGGCGATCAAATTCTTGCTGAACAAGGCTGTAGAATTCCGGCAGAGAGCGAAGAGGAGATCGCCCAAGAATCTGGACACTAATAGGATCAAAAGCTCGAAGCAGACCATGGAGAAATCCAAAGATCCGATTGCGTTCTTCCCGAGCCCGAACTAGAACTTCATCTTCGGGAGAGACAAGGGTGAGAGCATTGAAGTGATCATACTCTTGGTAGAGCTGAGTAAACTCCAGGTAATAGGAGGAAGGAGAGCGATCACCTTGCCTCAAGAGGATAATCCGCCGACGAAGTTGGAAAATCTGAGCGGCATTCCCACGACGGGAGTAAGTAACCTCAGCTCTTTTCCAAATATTTGCGGCAGTGTCCAGGAACAGGTAATTCCGAGTGATGCATTCCTGCCTATTGTTGTTAAAGGCGCGCCTAAGGCTCAAGGCTCACCAGGCTCAGAGGTTTGCGTCTTTATGCGCCTTATTTGCGCCTTTAGAACATAAAAGGTGCGCATGAGTGAGATTTTTGTTGTAATTTTTTTTTTCAAAAATAAGGAAAAAAATAATGTAAGAACTCAATAATTTTTTATTGATTTAGTGTTTGTGAAAGATAATTTTGCGTTGGGACTTAGATATGATGCAAGTGATCACATTGATTTTATTTTTTAAGAGATATAAACGATAGTAATGAATGATTAATTAGTAGACTAGATGAAGAATTTGATCGAGAAGCTGAAATTATGTTTGATGCTGATTATTTAAAATGGATGTGGTTGCGTCTTGCCATCGTCAGGCGCGCGTCTGCGCCTTGCCTTCGTCAGGAGCGCACCTGCGCCGTGAGCTTTGCGCCTAGGCTCCAAGAACCCTTTGCGTCTTGGAGCGTCTTGCGCCTTTAATAACTGATGAAAGTGCAATGGAAAAGATTTTCTTAATTGTATTCATCCCATTAAGGGGTATTAATAGGACTTACATGAGGCTAAGAACCAAGAATAGACGATGTGGGACTAACCCATACATACAACATAAAATAAGAAAATATGCAAATACCAACACCCCCCCTCAAATTGAGTGTGTGATACCGACCATGCCCAACTTGCTAACAATCTCTCCAATGATCCTTGTACACAATCCCTTTGTAAGGATATTTGTCAGTTGTTGTTCAGATGGCACAAATGGAGTAACCACAATGCTTGTAGCTATATTTTCCTTGATGAAGTGTCTGTCGATCTCAATGTGTTTAGTGCGATCGTGATGCATTGGGTTGTGAGCAATACTGATGGCAGTCATGTTATCACAGTACAGTCTAATGGGCTCATTTCTTCTAGGCCAAGATCCTTCATGATGGTTAGGATACACAGTCCTTCACAGATTCCATGAGCCATAGCCCTAAATTCCACCTCAGCACTGGATCTGGCAACCACATTCTGTTTTTTGCTTCTCCGGGTAACTAAATTTCCACCCACCATTGTACAATATCCTGATGTAGACCGTCGATCCTCAATTGATCCAACCCAGTCAGCATCAGTGTAAACCTCAATAGTTAGCTCATCATTTGGTGAAAAAAGAATGCTCTTCCCTGGTGAGGACTTGAGATATCTGAGAATACGATGAGCAGCATCGAGATGACGAATTTTTGGGGAGTGCATGGATTGGCTGAGGACTCCCACAGCATAGGAGATATACAGTCGAGTGTGTGACAAATAGATCAGTTTGCCCACTAGCCTCTGAAAACTGGGAATGTCTTCAATCGTTTCACCATCATCTCTTCCAAGTCTGTGGTTAGCTTCAATTGGGGTGTCAGTCGGTCTACACTCACTCATTCCTGAAGCTTCAAGAAGGTCAAGTATATATTTTCTCTGTGATATGAAGATCCCATACATGGACCTTGCGACCTCAATGTCTAAGAAATACTTCAGATTCCTCAATTCTTTCACTTCAAATTCTCTGGTCAGTTTCTCTTTCAGTGTCTGAATCTCCTCCCGATCATCTCTTGTTATAATAATATCATCCACATACACTATCAGAGCGGTTAGCTTCCCCTTCCTATGCTTGATAAAGAGAGTGTGATCAGCATTACTCTGGGAGTAACCGAAGGACAACATGGCTTTGTGGAATCTTCCAAAGCAAGCTCTAGAAGATTGTTTCAAGCCATATAACGCCTTCTTCAGCTTGCAAACCCTACCCTCAGATCCTTTAAGGGAAAGACCAGGGGCAGAACCAATGTAAACTTCTTTCAGATCACCATGAAGGAACGCATTCTTTACATCCAGTTGGCTAAGGTTCCATCCCTTACAAGCAGCACAAAATAGGAGGACCCATATAGAATTCATCTTAGCGACCGAGGCAAAGGTTTCCTGATAATCAATTCCTGTCATCTGAGTGTATCCTCTTGCAACCAATCTAGCCTTGTATCTCTCCACGACACCGAGGGTGTTCTGTTTGACAAAGAACACACACTTATATCCCACAATAGTCTTCCCCTTAGGGAGAGGCACCAGGTCCCATGTGTGGTTTTTGTCTAGGGCATGAATTTCTTCTAGCATTGCCACCTTCCACCTGCCATCAGAAAGAGCATCCTGCCACGATGTAGGAATGGAGGTAGAAGACAAGGAAGAGACAAAGGAACTATGGGAGGCCGTTAGAGAAGAATAAGAAACGAACTGAGATAACGGTTGTTGTGTAGAGGTACCTTCCCTTAGAGTAGACACAGACGACAGATCCGATGAAGACTCAGGAATCCTGATAGGGGGTCGTGTGTTTGATCCCTTAAAACGACGAGAGTAAACCTGCAAAGGAGGAACGTGAAGTTTCACTATAGGAGGAGCAGGAGATGACACAGGAACAGTATGGGATGGAGTCATGTGAGGTTGATACATTGGAGGAATAGGTAACAGGGTAGTAGATAGAGAATCAGTGTGAGGTAAGGAGCTCACTTCCATCCTAGGAGAGGACCCCCCTGAAGTGAGTGTCGGTAATAGCTCTCAGATTCATGGAACGTGACATCCATGGCTATAAAGACCTTATGAACTGGATCAAAGCACATATACCCCTTTTGAGTAGGGGAATATCCAATGAAGACGCACTTATGAGCACGAGCATCAAGTTTAGTTTTTTGATGAATATGTACAAAACAAACACATCCAAACACTCGAGGTTGCAAAGTGGAAGGTGAAACCTGAAGAGTGTGAAGGGGAGTTTCAGACCCAAGAACCCGTGAGGGAATACGATTAATCAGGTAGGCAGCAGTAAGAACTGCATCCCCAATAGTACTTGGGAAGATGCATCTGAAGGAGGCACCGAACAACTTCTAAAAGGTGACTGTTCTTGCGTTCAGCCACTCCATTCTGAGCAGGTGAGTAAACACAAGATGTCTGATGGATAATGTCATGAGTAGCAAGATAGTGTTCGAAGTGAGAATCAATGTACTCCCGACCATTGTCAGTTCGAAAAATTTTAATAGAGGTGTCAAACTGTGTAGAAATCATCTTATGAAACCGTTGGAATAAGAAAAAAACTTCATTTTTAGCTTTCATAAGATAAATCCATGTAGTGCGTGAGAAGCAATCAATGAAAGTTACAAACCAAAAACATCCAGAAATAGAAGCAACGGGGCAAGGCCCCCAAATATTGCTATGTATAACATGAAAATGAGCAGAACAACGAGATGAAATACGATTAAAAGAAGCACGATGGTGTTTGTCAAGTTCACAAGCACCACAACGAAAATTATCAACTAATGCAGAAGATATCGTAGGAAATAATTGTTTCATAGACAAAATAGAAGGATGTCTGAGGCGACAATGCCAAGACTCCAAAGTGGTCGCCTGATCAATATGAAGAGCCTGAGGAGGAGAAGTAGGAGAAGAGGAATCAAACACGTAGAGCCCATCCACCAAACTACCAGAGCCAATCACCGTTCCCGCCTTCAGGTCCTGAAAAACACAAGAGGAGGGAAAGGTCACTGAACAGTTCATAGAGTTAGTCAGGTGACTAATGGAGAGAAGATTACGAGTAAACTTGGGTACATGAAGAACAGAAGAAAGAGTTAGAGAGGAGAAGGAGATGGATCCTTTCCCATCAATCGTGGAGAAGGAACCATCTGCAATGCTCACCTTGTCTCTACCATACAGAGGAAAGTAAGACACAAAACCTGTTAGCAGAGCCGGTCATATGATCGGTGGCTCCAGAATCTATAATTTAGTCGGTAGAAGGAGGAGAAGAAGAAGCATAAGCACATGAGGGTCCCTGATGAGCATATGAGGAGGAAGAGACATAGGACTTTGTAGAGAACCCTGGGAAGGGGCGGTCGTGGTACCCAGAACATAGCCGAACAGGCGCATGCTCTTCAAGGCAAGGGTAATAGCACGAGACCACGGGAGAAAATTAGTCTCATCGAGGCGAATAGTCATGATTTAGGGAGTATTGTGGTCATGACTTGACCGAGTAGATCCACTAGAGAGCAAAGGAGCAGAGGTTACTCCGACACCGGAAGAGATCGTGGAAGAGTCGTCATTCCCCGGCATGATGGTCCAAGAAGAGAAATCAAGGAGCCAGGGGAAAGAACACCACAAACACCTAGATAGAAACTAGGGTTGTCTCATAGAAGGAAGAACGATACTGAATCCATGAAGAATCCGCCAAGAAACACCGACACATGAAATACCAAGAGCTAGGACAGCATTTCTGGTGTCAAGTACGGAGGACCAGCAAGCAGCGGCGGAAGAGAGGGGCGGCGAAGGCCGCGGGAGAGACTGCGGTGGCTGCCGAGAGAGGGAGAAGCCTCTGGAACCTGGACGGGACTGACGCCTGCGGTCGACGCGCGAGACGTGGGAGAAAGCGGGCTTGACGGGAGCGGAAGAGAGCTCGGACGCGTGAGACGGAAGAGGGCTCGGACGCGCGAGGCGGGCTGGACGGGAGGAAGCGGGCTGGACGGGAGCAGAACCGGAGCGGGACTCGCGTCTGGAAGCGGGGCGCGGGACGTGAGTGGAAGGGGGACGGGATTCGATCGGCTTATCCCTAAGGCTCTGATACCATGATGAAAGTGAGATGAAAAAGATTTTCTTAATTGTATTCATCCCATTAAGAGGTATTAATAGGACTTGCATGAGACTAAGAACCAAGAATAGACGATGTGGGATTAACCCATACATACAACATAAAATAAGAAAATATGCAAATACCAACAATAATTAAGATTTTCTTCATAGAATTGAGCAGCCACGACATCACCAGGGAGTTCTCTGACTCCCATTGGGACCACTCAGTAGAAGCCTGATCAGGGGCCTTCGTAGTGTCGATAACATAGCCAAGCATACGGCGGCTTTTGAGGGCAAGAGTGATAGAACGAGCCCACAGGAGATATTTGGTGTCATCAAGTTTCATGGTGGTAATTTGAGGAGTTCCATGGTCATAGATAGCGCGGCTGGAGCCTAATGCTGACATCTGAGAGGACTCAACACGCACGTTGGAGGACTTATTTGGAGATTCAACACTCCCTTCTATAGCAACCCGAGGATAGAAACCACGGGAAAACACAAACAGGAAGAAAGGGGCGCAGCCCTAAAAGCTTCTCATAGAAAGAGAAGAACCCAAACGAACTCGGCGAAGGAACCGAGCAAAGGATGGAAGATGAACGAAGGGATCATCCCCTCACACAGAAGAGAGACTGGACGCAAGAGATACCTGTTACTGCCTCATAGATCTGGCGTCCAAAAGGAAGAGACGGGAAGGGAGGCCTTCGCATGAAGAGCGGGTGGAGCAAAGGAACGGGCGGTGCGAACGAAACGAGGGCGGAGCGCGACGGACGGGAAGAACGGAGGGAAGACGCTGCAAGGATGAGCGGGAGCCTTTGGCGGGAGTAGCAGTGTCGGCGCAGTGAGCGGGCGGTGCGAACAAACGGGACGCGGGCGGACGGTTTCGGCGGAGCACGATTAGGGTTGCGGATGCTCTGATACCATGTTGGCTGAAATTAAATTGGTTAATTCATTAAGCAGGGGTCATTCGTTTATATATAGGAGTGACAAAGTACAGCACAAAAAGAAAAATAATAAACCGGAAACACTAACACATACCTATAAGGATAATAGTACTGGCTGACTTTGGTTGTAGCTAGTTGTGGGTTGGTTTGTGAGAATTAATTTAATATTGAAGATGGAATTTAATTATTGTTGGCTGATATATATATATATATATATTGATAATTTTAGTGAGGAGTTTTGTTGTATTCATCTTGTTATGCTACTACTATCAACAAATTGGAGTAGACAAACTAAGTTTAACATGTATATCTGTATGAGTGTTGGTCGGCTGCAATTTATATTTTGGAGGTTTAATTTGGAAAGGACTTGTGATTGATTTGATTATAAAATTTCTGGGAATCAGTTTATTCATGATTGGTGATTGGTTGGATGTTAGAAAGTCAGTAGTGGTTGTTTATTAAACATTTTAGTGAATTTAATTGGAGATTTTTGGGAGTTAATTATTTGATGGAATTTGGATCTTAATTGCATTTCCTGGATGTTATTTAGTAAATTTTATTAAATATGATTTCATAAGATTTTGATTTAGGGATTTCTCGCCTAAGTTTTCTTATCTTTAGATAACTCCTGAAAAGAGTCTAAATCATCGGTTAGAGTCAATGTTTATTAAAAAATGCTTAATTCATTCGACACCTAATAACAGATATCGAGAAGGATGATAACAGATAGTAGAAGTGGCGAGAATCCAGAGAGCGTCTGCGGAAAGGGAAAAGCAATTATGAGTACTTATCTCTTTAATTATGCTTAGCTTTGAATTATTTTCAAAATACACTTATATAGCTTTTTCATACAGAAAGAATTTTATTGATTGTGCATTGACATGAAATTGAAATAGTTCAAATCTTCGAATCACTTATATGAAAATGAGAATCGCTAAAAGATGTTAAATCAGAAATAGCAAGAATCAAGCGATGAATGAATTCTGAGGGGAATTTTAAATAAAGAACACTTGTGCTTACACAAGAGAATTTGACGTAAATACTAATATTGAAAATGAATATATGTACGTAAATAAGAATCTAAGAAAAAAGAAAAGATATAAGACGAATAAAAGACAATATGCATCGATGCATAGGAAATGATAAGGGTTAACCCACATAGCGGGGGTGTGAATTCCCTACAGGAAGGAAATTGAGAACTTTGTTCTATTTAAGAGGTCATTGAAGTCCAAGAGGTCGTTGAAGGACAAGAGGTCGTTGAAGGCCAAGAGGCCATTGAAGGCCAAGAGATCGTTGAAGGCCAAGAGATCGTTGAAGGCCAAGAGATCATTGAAGATCAAGAGGTCGTTGAAGGCCAAGAAGAATCTACAGATACCCTTATGATTTCCTAGATTAATAAAATTAAAAGATAAACGAGAAATCGAAGATTCTGACAATTGAAAGTGAATCACATGAGATATGAACGAAGAATGAATATGAATGAAGTTTGAGTATGAACGAACATGAACCTGATTGAATATGAAAGAAGATTGAATATGAACGAATATGAACCTGAATGAATAGGAATGAAGATTAACTATGAATAAAGATTAAAACAAATTTGAAGAATCTAAAGAATTGAATGTTAAAGAATACAAACTCCACCATATATGATGATATCACCATGTTCAATTCCCTGAGAAACCTAGCCACATTTTGTACCTAGGGCTTTGTCATATTGCATTTCAGTATCAGAATCATGAACTCTCACACGTATTCATTCATGTAAAGGCTAGATTACCTCATCACATGCAACCTAAAATACAGAACTAGTCGAGAATTGTCTGGCACACAACGTCTTGTCATAATAATCTCCATCTTTATCCAAATTTTGATGTCCTACTTGTTAGCACATCTTCTTGGGGCTTCAAATTATCCCACCACAGTATAATACTCTTTTACATTCATAAAGACCATTTGCACTTCTTTCCATTTGTGTAGTCCTAGTAATTGAAGTTTCGATCATGGCTTCAGAGTTGCTAATTAAACTCATCCGATGAGTACATGTTTTTTAACCCGGGTATCTATACTCGGATGTCACATATTTGTATGTTGTCTTCTCTTGTCTACCCAACTTCAAAGTCATGTATTCTTCGAATCAGTTCAAAGTTTAGCGAGTAGAGATATCTGAGTTCAAAGTTGTGGCATTTTTGTCTATTGTCTTGTCTTGGCTGCCTTTTCCTACATCTTAGTATTGTTTGTCCCCTCGAAGTTTATCTCCTCAAGAGGCTCACCCTCTTCTTTTTCTCGAAACTACTGCATGTAATCATCAGCTCCCTTCTCCTTGGCCAAGGTTAATATTGTTAGTGATCTAACATGAGTTGTGAAGGAGTAGCCGGCCTACATTCATCTATTCCTGCAGGAGGTGGTGATTCGCTATCCATTTGGACGATCTGAGTACACAGATGCGTTCGGATGTTCGTTCTGAGTTTTTTTATGTATTTATTTTTATTTTTCAAATTGGATTTGGCAGTTGATTGGTTCAAACATTATGAATCGTCCAATTTGACTGACCTATCAGTTATGTATTTTATATACATGCATACAAGCAGCAGTTGAGAGGATCAGAGGTTTAGATTCTAGTTTGGAACCATCGATCCCCCCCCCCCCCAACCACTTTAGATTCTAGTTTGGAACCATCGATCCCCCCCCCCCAACCACTCCCAATGCGACATCGAGAGATCCTTGGTGCGACTCCAAGGCTTATTTCCCACACCCACTTCTCCGCCAAACCGCCTACTCCCAGCCCACGGCCAATCCCGCAAACCCACGCCGCATCCTCCTCTGCAGCCGACCTTCGCCACTTCCGTAAGACGCTAATGTGCTTCCTCTTCACAGGCTGGCACGCTTCGCCTGCACTCCCAGCCCGATGTCAGCCCGCAATTCTCCATATGTATCAGGTTTCGACCAACCCTTTTCCTCCCTCATCCAACATCGATCAACCTCCCCCAATCCAACTCGACGGAGCCACTCCTCTCCCCTCTAGTCGGCACTTCCATGTCCCTTTCCCACCCAACCACAATCACTTAATCCACACTACAGTCCTTACAAAACCTACCAGACTCTATTTAGCCTCCCCAACCCGCCTTCAGCCGCAAACCACAACTCCCCCAACCTCTTCCACCGCAAACCGCCACCCCCTCATCCCTCCTCGTTGCAAACAGACGCCTCCCAATCCTCCTCGCTGCCAACCGCACACTTATGGGGCTTCTTCAAGGCCTTTCTGTGTAACACCTGGCCTATAATTAGCATGCGATTGATTGAGTCTCGGGGGAATCTTTGTCCAACTTACCCCACTATCGCATGAACCCGACTGAGCACGTCGAGCTAAAGCGGCAAGCTCATGACCTCCTTCAGGAAGAGTTTTATACGTGAGACTGTGAGAGCTTTAGTGCATGCGCAGTACCCACCCTTTTACCCCAAAGAAAGACGGCAGCTGACACCTATGTCAATAGTCGTGCTACTAATAAAATAACAGTGAAATACCGTTTGCCCATACCCCACCTCGACGACCTCCTATACATGATGGTTGTTGCCCAAATATTTTCAAAGAACGACCAGCATAGTGGGTACCATCGATTAGAGTGAGAGAGGGACGAGTGGAAGACGGTCTTCAAGACGAAGGATGGACAATGTGAGTGGCGAGTTATGTCATTTGGATTACCGAATGCACCCAGCACTTTCATGAGGGTGATGACGTCGATCCTGCGGCCCTACATGGGCAAGTTTTTGGTAGAATATTTCGACGATATATTGATATACAGTCAGGGCCGCACCGAGCGCATGCACCATATACGCTTAGTATTTGATCTCCTCCGGAGAGAGCAATTATATATCAATTTGAAAAAGTGCCCATTCTTATTTGCATCTGCCCATTTTCTCGAGTACATAGTATACGCATTTGATATATCAGTTGACACTGACAAGGTCAAGTCTATTCGTGAGTGGCCCATCTAGGCAAATATTCATGAGGCACATAGTTTCCATGAACTTGTCACTTCTATAGAAGGTTTGTCAGAGGTTTCAGTTCTATTATGGCCCACTTACGAGCTGCCCCCAGAAGGGAGATTTTGTATGGACAAAGACAGACACTTGGGCATTCAAAGAAATTAAAGAGAATTTATCGGCCGCCCCTGTCTTGCGTCTCCCTGATTTCTCAAAGGAATTTAAGGTGGCTTGTGATGCATCAGGTGGGGGAGTACTTAGTCAGGAGGGTCATCTGATTGCTTACTTCAGCGAGAAGTTGAATGACGCCTGGCAAAAGTATTTGAATTAAGACTGTGAGTTTTATGTTGTTGTGCAAACACTTCGCTATTAGCGTCACTATATCCTACTTAAGGAATTCATCTTATACTTTAACCATCAGGCCCTGTGGTACCTTAATTCACAGAAGAAGTTAGGTCATCGCCATGCAAAATGAGTAGAGTTTATGCAAGACCACCATTACGTTCTCAAGCATCGAGCGGGTGTTGAGAACAAGTCGACGGACGCCCTGAGTTGCCGAGTCAGCCACCTACATACTATAAGCACACGAGTTGAGGGTTTTGAGCGTTTAGTTTACGACTACCTGGGGTGCCCAAATTTTGGTGATATTTACGACGCCCTGATGAGAGACCCTCCAAAGCCTCGTGAGGTTTACGTGATCTCTGATGATTATCTATTCATGGGCTCGCGCCTCTGCGTACCGCAGACGTCCCTCAGAGATTTTCTCATCTGGGAAGTACACGCGGGTGGAGTCACAGGATATTTCGATCGAGACAAGATAATTGCGTTAGTTGAGGATCGTTTTTACTGGCCTAGCCTGAAGAAAGATGTTGCGCAGGTCGTTAGACAATGTCGAGTTTGTTTATGTCCATGGAGAGACATCAAAATCGACCCAGCAAGATCTTTGTCTTAGACCTTCGGTCTGTCGATCGAAAGAGTTTGGCGAGTCCTTTGGGAAGTAGACCTTGGGCGAGTAGGAGAGATGGCGGGACTTCAGTATCAATCCGGTAAGATCTTCAATTGAGACTTTCGGTAAAACCTTTGGTCGGTCAATAAAAACGGTTCTGTGAGTCCTTCGGCGAGCAAGTATTCAGAGAGAAGAAGCTTTAATGGGTAATGATCGACCTGGCAAGACTTGAACAGCGATCGAGGGCACGTGTGAGGGAGTGTGAGATGTTCGGCTCGTTTGTTGGAGAGAGTAGATGAGGAGTGGTGCGCATTAGTATCTATTTGTACTTCTTAATAGTAGTTATAGTGTGTTATTAATATTTTATTTTAGATATTCTTTGAATTTAAGTTCATAAACTTGGTATGCTATTTTTTTTAAGTTTAGAACATATAATTATACTTATTATGCATTAAAAAAATATTTTTTTATGAGTTGTGAAAATCCAATATTTAAAAATATTCTCGACATGTCTCCGACTTTTGATATCCGACATTTAAAAACATAATCCGACATTTCGCCGACATCCGATATTTATAACTATGATTGTGACATTAATAATTATCAATCAAATGTATTAGACGACAAAGCAATACCTAAATGTTATAGGTTTAATTATGATGGATATATTATAAAGAAGAATGAAGATATAACCTCTTGGTTTTAAGGTTGGATGGTTGAAATGAAGAATATAAGGAGTTGCAATGATAGACGTTATGGAGACTAAAAGGTAAATTTCATAAAATTGTAATCTGATTTATGATATTATATAAATCTGAATGGTGGATAGGGTAAAATCATTGATAGTTAAGTTGGCAATAGCATAAATGAGAACATTAAGTTAGATGTATAAACAAACTACAACAGAAATGAGAATTTTATGTCAGTTGACCGTGAAAGAAATAAGAATGTTGAGGTGGTTGGTTGGCAATACTACAATGATATGCAAAAAAATTATTATATTACAAGAATAATTAGAGCGACCTATATCAAAGAAAAGGTAACTAAAATGGACTAAAGTACTTTGAAAATCGAAAACAAAGGGTGAAAATTTACCAATTAAACAAATAGAAAGAATTAGTGTTTAAGGAGAAGGAGGTGTAGACCTAATATAACTTTAAAGGACTTATTCACAATAATTTGCATATATTAATTAGGCTTGACAACTCAGACAGCTCTCAGTAGAAATGAATGAATAATGAAGATTCATAAGGCATAATCCAAATATCGGGATACATGGTTCTAATGATGGTGATGGTGGGGATGAGAGAAAAACTGAGATTAACATCCACGAATGATTTTAGGCAATCAATGTAGCAACTGAAAAATTCAAAAAAAAAAACTTTTAGATGATATGATGTAATATGGATGGAACAATCTGGAGGATGGATTTGATTTACTAAAGGTTGTAAATATCGGATGTCGGCGACATGTCGGATAGAGTTTTAAATGTTGGATGTCGGAAATCAGAGACGTGTCAAGGATATTTTAAATATTGGATTTCCATATATTATAAATAAATAAAAAAATTATATATACTAAATATAATTATATGTTCTAAGAGTAAAAAAATTAACATAACAAGTAGACGAATAATAAGTGAGAAATAATTATACAAAATTGATTGTAAGAATACAATATAAAAAAACAAAACAATAAGTCAATTTGATTTAAGCATACATAATATATGCATATTGATGATTTAAATATATATTATTAGTCTACAAACATAACATAAAATAAAATAACAAGCAATATGTTCAAAAGTCGTGTCGGCCGACATATCGGAAAAATCCGCCGGCCGGCATATTGGAAAAATCTGTCGGCCGGCATTTTACAACAGGACATAATCCATTTTTTAAGAAAAAATGTCGTTTTGCCCTCAAAAAGGACGTGTCGGAGGACATTTAAAATAGTGGATCTACAAACTTGAGACATGAAATTTCTACCCCACCCATAGTCCATGGAGAAACCTAATCTTAAAATTTAACCATGACCGTCGTGAACTTATCACTTCAAAGAAAGGAGAACAGTTATAGTATAAAGTAATATTACAATAAAAATTAATTGATACAAACCTATACTCATACATATGCATGACTAAGGACACAAAAGACTAAATTACCCTTAGTACAAATACGACATGAATAATAGTCTAATTACAACTCTCATACTCAAGCCAGACAAAAGATATCAGTCATCCCTAGCTTGTGGATATCAACAGTGAACAAATCGTACCAAAGACTTTTGGTAAAAACATCCGTTAGTTGATCTATTGAGTGAACAAAAGGAGTGACCACATTTCCTTTGTCCAAGTGGTCTTTGATATAGTGTCGATCAACTTCAACATACTTAGTCATATCATGTTGTACAAGGTTATGTGTTATACTTATGGCTGTCTTATTGACACAGTATAAGGAGAGTGGGATATGCTCCTGGAAACCTGGATCTTGCAACATAGAACGCAACCATAGTCCTTCACAGAGACCTTGAGACATTGCTCGGTACTCAGCCTTCACAGTTGATCTGGCTACTACATTCTGCTTCTTGCTTCGCCAGGTGACCAAATTTCCCCCAACAAAGGAACAATACCTCGTTGTAGACATCATATCATCACGACTTCTAGCCCAATCTGCGTCTGTGAAGACTTTGATCCTCAAGCTGTTGTTCTTAGAGAACAGGAGTCCCCGACCCGATGCCTTCTTCAAGTACCGCAGTACATGATATGCGGCCTCTTGATGTCTGATCCTGGGAGCATGCATATATCTACTCAAGATACATACTGCATTTGTAATATCTTGACGTATGTGTGATAGGTATATGAGTCTCCCTACCAATCTCTGATAGCTCGAAGTATTCGTCCGGTCACCATCATTGTCATCATCAATCTTATGATTCTCCTCCATAGGAGTGTTTGTTGGGACACAACCGAGATCCCGGTTTACTTTAACATATCCAAAACATATTTGCATTATATATGAAGATACATTGATTCAACCTAGTACCTTCAATTCCCAGAAAGCATCGTAGTCTCCCTAAATCCTTCACTTCGAACTCAGTAGACAACAGAGCTTTGGGATTTGCAATTTCCTCTAGGTCATCACCTGTGATCACAATGTCATCCACATAGAAAATGAGTACCACGATTTTCTGATCACGTTTTCGGATGAACATGGTTTGATCTATTTGTCCCTGCTTGTAGCCAAACTTAAGCATGGTCGTGTAAAACCTGTCAAAGCATGCACTGGGTAACTATTTTTAGGTCATATAATGACATCTTTAAATGACAAACTAGCCCTTTTGGTCCAATTTTGACAAACCCAAGGGGAAATTCATGTACACTTTTTCATCCAATTCACTGTGGAGGAAGACATTTTTCACATCCAGTTGATGAAGATCTCAACCCAAGCAAGAAACACAGGATAAGAGAACCTGAATGGAGACCATCTTTGCCGCCGGAGTAAAGATCTCATGGTAGTCTACTCCTTGTGTCTGGGTGTATCCCTAAGCCACCAGTCGTGCCTTGTAACGTTCAACCTTAACATCCTGGTTTTGTTTAATAGAGAACACCCACTTCGAACGAACGGCTTTCTTCCCAGGGGGAAGGGGAGAGATGTCCCATGTGTGGTTCCTTTCCAAGGCAGACATTTCCGCCTCCACGGCATGTGTCCATTCAGGTACACCCAAAGGTTCCTACCACGACTTGGGAATGGTGATCAAGGATAACGATGTAACAAAGGTTGGATGCGCATGAGTAAGATGATGACAAGAAACATGGTTGGAAATAGGGTGATGTGTGCAGATCGCTTTACCCTTCAACAATGCAAGAGGAATATGTAGGTCATCACCAGAATCTGAGTCTGAAGCAGGCAATGGTGGAGGTGGAACAATAGTGGCATGTTTACCTTTTTATCGGCGGTGATATACCAGAGGAAGTGGAGGAATTAGAGACGAAGGAGAAAACTAGGTAGAAGGTGTTGCTTGGATGGAAGGGATAGTATGAGTCAGAGAAATGAGAGGAAGAGGAATAGGAGTATCGGATGCATTGTCACTTGTCTCCCCCTGACGAATGTAATCAGTCGGATACAGAAAATAGGATTCCTCCTCGTGGAAGGTAACATCCATGGAACAAAATGCATGTCGTGACGGAGGGTGGTAACACCGATATCCTTTCGTGGTGAGGAATAGCCAATAAAAACATAACGTTGAGTATGATGGTCAAGTTTATCACGATGAGGCTGATGTACATGAACAAAACCCACACACCCAAACACACGAGATGGAAGATGAGAGGTATGTACAGTAGAAGTAGAAGAGGGACGAGCGAGAGGAGTAGCATAGTCTAAGATCCGTGATGGTAGGCGATTGATGAGATGAGCAACGGTTAGAACAGCATCGCCCCAATGAGATTTTGGAAGATGCATAGTGGTGAGAAGGCAACATGCAAACACAAAGATTGCCGATTTTTCCGCTCAGCGACTCCGTTTTGGGTAGAGGTGTGAACATATGTGGTTTGATGGATAACACAATGATTGGTGAGATAGGAACCAAATAACCAACGATCATCATACCCCCCCCCCCCATTATCACTACGGAGGACACAGATAGTGCCCTTGAACTGGGTCATCGTCATCCGATGAAAGGCTTGAAAACAAGAAAAAACCTCAGTTTTCTTCTTTAAAAAATAAATCCAAGTAGTACGAGAAAAATAGTCAATAAATATGACAAACCAACGATACCCAAATAATGATAAAATAGGGGATGGACCCCAAACATCTAAAGTATGACAGCAAAATGACTGGTACTAGGATAAGATAAATGAAAAGAGTTTTGCCTAACATGTTTAGACAACTCACATCTTGAACTGGGTCATCGTCATCCGATGAAAGGCTTGAAAACAAGAAAAAACCTCAGTTTTCTTCTTTAAAAAATAAACTCAAGTAGTACAAGAAAAATAGTCAATAAATGTGACAAACCAGCGATACTCAAATAATGATAAAATAGGGGATGGACCCCAAACATCTGAAGTATGACAGCAAAATGACTGGTACTAGGATAAGATAAATGAAAAGAGTTTTGTCTAACATGTTTAGACAACTCACATACATCACAAGATAAAGATTTAATAAAAGGCAAAAAAGAAAGAAACCGTTTTTGAAGATAAAGAGGAGAGGGATGCCGAGGCGATGATGTCATCGTCGAACATTCGCAGCAGTAATAGTAGTAGACGAAAGAGCCTGAGATGGTAGCTGGGAATCCAGGAAGTGCAGGCCACCACGGTTCCTACCAGTGTCACTGTTCCGCTTCGTACCCAGTTCCTGAAAAACACACGAGTTAGGAAAGAGTTTCTGAGCAATTAAGAGATCCAGTGATATTGCTAATCGAAAGCAAATTATGAGAAAAAGAGGGAACATGTAGGACAGAAGAGAGGGAAATGGACAAGGAGCATGATATGTGGCATTTTCCTACAATGGGGGACAAGGTGTCATTGGCAGAGATAGCCTTGTCCTTACCAGACAAAGGAGTGTGAGAAACAAAACCTGAGAAGGATCCAGTCATATGATCGGTGGCCCCAGAGTCAATGATCCAATCAGATGGAGTGATGGTTGCAGCATGTGCACTAGGCATAGTTGCAGTAGCAAAGGAGGTGGAAGCACCAGAAGACATATCCGGTTGGGAATGAAGTAACCGCCTGAGAGCATCCATTCATCCACTGTAAAGGTCCCTGAGGAAGGTACATGAGAGGGCTCCTCATACACTTTCGTGGAATAAGCAGCATCAAGAGGTCTCAATCCCCCCCCCCAGTCGAAAACCCCCTCGGCCAAGAGCACGAACACGTCCACGACCACGTCCTGGTGGTGCGTGATGAGGATGGAGTCTGAAGCACACATCCTGAATATGGTCTCTACGACCACAATAATCACATGTAGGAACAGAAGTGTTGATATTACTCCGACCCACGCTGGTCAAGGCAGAGCGATCAGGAGGGATAAACGGACTGAGAGATTTGCGACGGTCTTCGTCCCCCAGAACAATACTGAATGCCTCCCGGAGAGAAGGAAGAGGGGAGCGATGAAGAATATGAGTCTGAACTATATCTGACTTCATGTTCAAACCCATCAAAAAGACATGAAGGCGGTAGCGTTCTTCCTATCTCTGCAACTGAACCGCATCTGTAGTGCAAGCAGGTGTGAAGTGCTCAAAAAAATCTAGCTCCTGATATAGTCGCTCGAACTCCGAAAAATATGATGAGACATTCAAGGACCTCTGGCGCAATTCCAAAATTCGATGAGTAAGCTCGTAAATCTAGGTGGATCTGTCAATTTATGAGTAGGATTCGCGTGCCCGAGTCCAAATTTCATAAGTATATAACTCTGAAATACCTTCGGGGACATTAAATGCAGGAGCCACGAGACGACAAAGGAAATTCTCTGAATCCCAGCACTTCCAAGAGGGATCGGTCTTGGATAGTTCCATGACAGTTCCATCAATGTATCCGAACATCTGATGGTTGCAAATCACATGTTGAGCAGCTCGGGACCATTAGAGATAATTAGTCCCATCAAGTGGCACGGTGGTAATCCTCAATGAGCCAATGTGGCCATGAGTCCTCTGAGGATCACTCATTTGTGGCATCATCACACTTGGTGAAGTAACGAATGAATCACTCATGTTGGCACAACTTAATGGGAAGAAGAATACCCACACTAGGTCAATAGCGGACAATCAACAGAGATGGCACTAGCAGACGGCTGAGAAGGGAAAGAACTCTGCATATCAAGCTTGATCCGACCTTGAGAAAGCAGCAGGAACTGCAGACAGCGTGGCTGATCAACAGACGGCGTGGAAACAGCAGCCCAAGCTTGATCTAACCTTGAAGAAGAAGCAAACGGGCTGAGAAACCAGTGGCGGGCTGAGGAAGGAGAAGAAAGCAGCAGACGGCAGAGAAAAACAGCAGACGGTGGCAAAAGAAAGCAGATGTTAGACACCAAGGATCGAATCTTGGACGGCGGCGGAGGGAGGAACTACAGACGGCAGCGACGGGAGGAACTTCAGAAGGCGGAGGTGGGAGGAACTTCAGACGACGGCGGAGGGAGGAACTTCAAACGGCGGCAAGAACCATCAGATGATGAGCAAGAGGCAGTCGGCATCATCAGGAGTCGGCGGCGTCAACTCCTTCAGCGAACGGCGGCGGAGAGAGCCGCCTATGGCACGCGCGGGCTCGGCATCAGATCCGAGCCCGCAATGTGGTCACTGTCGGGGGAGGAACGGCGTCTGGAACTGAGGAGCGAAGCATGAAACAGGCGCTGCGAGAAGGAGAGCGGAGAAGACGATGGGCGATAGCGAGAACGCGAGATAGGACACCAGCGATAGTGTGAGATAACCTCGCTCTGATACCAAGTAGAAAGTAATATTCCAATAAAAAATCATTGATACTTGCCTATACTCATACATATACATGAGTAAGGACACAAAAAACTAAATTACCCTTAGCACAAATACGACTTGAATAATAGTCTAATTACAATTGTTATTACTTACAAAAAGGTGCACCCTTCTTAAATATGAAAAGTATGACCAGTGCAGCACCAAACGTACTATGGTTGATAAAAAACCAAAGACATAGTTACAACTTGAAAGTCTCTTTCTCTATGGTTGTATAGAAAACGCATTATCAAGAAATTTAAATGCAAATAAGTTGAGTATTCTAAGACAAAATGTACATGCCAAAAACAGAAATTTATAGCCAAACAAGACAATAAAAGCTAAGCACAATTTGAAGAGCAATCAGCATAATGTGAAACAACAAAACTTTACCTAGTTGTTCCAACCAAAACAGGACGACCTAGTCGAAACATGTACTCAACTTCTTCCCGAACATGTTCCCATTTCCCGCGTGCAGTCTAAACAACCCAAAGTAAGCCGAGCAATGAATACACAATTATCAAAGAAGACAACAATAAAATGTTTCTCAGATGACATACTGCAAATGCTTGAATTGGAAAATCCTTCCTAATATTTGGTAGATTTGTAGGAATTTCAATTACTGGCACCTGAAACATTTTCAAGAATTCCTTCTCCTGCATGTAAATAAGAAATCTGAATTATAGGGTGTTGCCCAGAAAGACGACATTACAAATACCACTTGTATTTATTATTTCATCGTACTTCTGTCTTAGCAGTTCCGGTCATCCCAGAAAGTTTTGGATAAAGTTTAAACAGTGACTGGTACGTAATCTGAGCCACAACTACTGAATCAGCCTGGTAAAATCAAAATTTTCATAAATATCCATACAAAATGATCTTTGAATTTTGTGGGATTGGTTCAGGTATTTGCTGTTCAGCAAATTAGAAATTAGAAATTCCACTAATCACCTGAATTTTAAGGCCTTCTTTGGCTTCTACTGCTTGGTGAATACCGTCAGACCATCTCCTCTTCTCTTCAACTCTCCCAGTAAGCTGCAAGCTTACCAGTTTTAATTTACAGAAATAATCAGCAGATGTATTCTCTAAAATTTGGACTATTTAAAACTATGGATTAAAGAGAGAATTTTAATGGGGAATACTCGAGAAGCATTAAATGCATCTCTAACAAAAGAAGCATTTCAGTCACTCAGCAGAATTTTTACATCATAAAAATGAGAGGCTTAAAATGAATCGGCATAAGTACTCAAAAAAGCATAGAAACGATATTTTTCCCTCAAATCAACAGTATCAATTGAAAAGAAATTGTTTCTAAGAAGAAGAAACTTAGGGTTTGACTTATCTAGGAAAACAAATGCATGACATTAAATGTTGAAGCTGGAGCTTGTAGACTTTTCAAAATTTCTGTTGATTAAGTAGTAGGGTGTCCAGGGAGTCAAAATGATCCAAACCATGTTTACATCTTCGATAATAAGAAAATAGTCATTAATCAATGTGAACAATGAGGAAAAAAGAATTCCCGCTGTATGAATTATATAACATGCTAAATGTCAATGCATGCCTTCACGTATAAGTTATAACTATATGCTATTGCACTGTAGTGGAATTATAATATTTAGCTACCTAGTCGATCAAGTGCGGGATCCCCTGTGCAGAGCATCCAGCTAGCAGAGGCAATACTTTTGTTGTCAGCTATCATGTGTTTTTCGTGCGCATCATCTAGCGGCGAGTCCGACGCACAGTTTCCACTCATGCAAAAAAAAATTTTTACTTTTATTTTGTTTTCACATATAAGTTATAACAGTTGTCGTTATGTTATACTATCAAGTCGTAGTTTTATGTTATACTATCAAGTCGTAGTTTTATGTCATAGGTGTGTAATATTCGGTAAGGGTAATTTAGTCATATGTGTTCTTTTAACTCATGTATATGTATAAGTAATGTCTTGTTTTTTGAATAATAAAAATAATAATTTGTTTCCACTTGGTATCAGAGCACTCTGGTGCCCTAACCCATGCGCTAGATTCCGCCGCACCCCTTTACGCCGCCGACCGCAACTCCATTTTTCGATCCATCAAAGCAGGCGTCCTCTCTGGTATCTCGCACGAGCTGCTTGTGGTGTTTCGCAAGCTCGGAAATGATGTCGAGCCTGCAAGTGCCATAGGCGGGTGTATCCCGTCGCCGACCTTTGGAGGATCCTTGTTCCCCTTTCAATCCAGTCGCAGATGAAGGTTGTGTTGGGAAAAATCCCTTTATGATTTGATATAACAAATTATTTAAGTGATTTAGGAAATTGACTAAATATGTATAGTAGGGCAATAAGTCTAAATGTGTATAAGTTGTAATCAGGTACAGGCTACCAAAGACTCAAAAAACAAACAAGAAGAAAATCGGCTAAGTTAAACATTTGTGCGTCGAGAAGTATTCGATGTACGTCAAGAAGTTAATTTCATGTGTCGAGAGGTAATCAACGCACGTCGATGTTTAGGCCACCGCCTTACGTCGAGATCTCCTTAAGGAAAGTCTACTCAAAGCACAACTATTCAGCTTACGTCGAACTCTCCCTACTCAACAGTTCAACGTACGACGAATAGTATTCGACGCTTAAGTGACCTTACGTCGAATACTCTCCAGTCTTCTATAATTGATTCCCGAGCAGATCAAGGCCCTGATTCAATTCAAATTAGAGTTGTTATTTCCCTTATTCAAGAAGGTGATTAAGCTGGTTGATTTAGATAAGGAAGGCTTCTATTCAGCAACAGTTATATATATACCAGAATATTTCAAACAGATATGAGGAATGCTTCTCGTTTGAATTCATTCTTCTCTTCAGAATTCAGAATTCTCTCCTTCCTCCAGATGAAGTTCTCTCCAAGAATCCTAGCCGACAAGAACTCATCTCTCTGATCTTAGGCTCCCATTCTCTCAAGGGGTTCTTCTTTTTCTTCAAGATTCCTCTTAAATTGGATTCCTCTTCCTCTTATTGAATCCACACTTCAATCACAAAAGGAATTGCATGATGCTGCCATCATCAAGAAAAAGAAGAAGAACCCCACTTCAATCCACACAGTGTTTTAAAGATCAAGATTTTTCAGATATTTGTTGAAGAATCGCATTAAGGAAAAGCTGATTTTACATCTTTACAATCCAAAAAAGAGTGTTGAGAATCTCTCTTACAAAGATTTAGATTTGGTTCTAAGAGTCTCCTTTCCAAAAGAATCAGTTGGTTTTAAGAGTCACCTAACCAAAAGACTCAGTTGGTCCTGAGAATCCCCTTATCAAAAGATTCATTTGATTTTGTGAATCACCTTATCAAAAGATTGCTCTATAAAACTCGTGTCTTTTGGTTGAATATATTCTGTTTATTTATTTGTTTTTGATGTTCTTAACTTAATTAACTATGGCATGTACTATGACTGATTGTGAAATTAAATATTTTAAATTTCTATTCACCCCCCCCCCCCCCCTTCTAGAGTAATTCTTAATAACTCTCCCTCATTTTCAATTGGTATCAGAGATATGTTGATCATAAAAGATTAACACCTTGATCAATCAAGATTCAAGGGATTGAGAATCACTTGTGAGATTAATAACGCAATCATGAGTTCTACACAGTTCAGAGAATATGCAACTACAAGACCTCCTATGTGTAATCTAGATAAGTTCAATTTATGGAAATCTAGAATTAAATTATACATGAATTCTATTGATGAAGACATTTTTAATTATGTGATTGTATGTCATATAAATCCTACATGTACAGATGATAAAGGGAATATTGTCCCTAAGCCTATGGCTGACTAGACTGAAGTTGAGGAGAAGGCTACATCCAGTGATGTCAAGACTATGAATATCCTGAAATCTACAATGACAGATGACATCTTTTAGAAGTTTGCTGACTGCCAATCAGCAAAGAAGATCTGGGATTCACTGAAAAGAATAGTTGAAGGCAGTTCTGATGAAATGATGGATAAGAGATCTCTCTTGATCTCTCAATATGAAAATTTTAAAAAGATTCAAGAAGAAACAGTGGCTGAAATGTACCAGAGATTTAGTCTCATAGTTAGTGAACTTAGAGGGCTTGATAAAGACATCTAAGTTACTGAGATCAATGACAAGCTCCTCATGTGTTTCTCAAGCTCTTGAGATTCTAGAATCTGGGCCATCAGAAAAGCCAAATGCAACAAGAAGATCTCAGCAGATGCTCTCCTTGGAAAGCTAAAATTATAGGAAATGTTGTTAAAAACAAGGTTTGAGAATGAGACGAAGGAGAAAACTACATCTTCCTCAAAGGAGAAATTTATTGCCCGCAAGGCTTCTGATGAAGAAGGATAAGCTGTTGATGATGAGTTGAGGGGTCTACTGGCCAAAATATTCAAAAAGTGGATCAAGGTTGAAGACCTCAAAAGAAGGGACAAAAGTCTCAATAAGCCAAAGTATGATAAGACTCCTGCTAAAGAGATTATTTGTTTTTCTTGTAGGAAGCCTGAATACATAGCTCCTGAGTGTCCAGAGGAAAATAAAGATAAAATTTTGAAGAAGAAGGATCATAAGAAACAGTATGATCAAGGAAGAAAGGGTAAAAAGAAGGACAAGGGCTTCATAGCTAAGAATTGGAGTTCGATGATTAAAATTTATTTGAGAGCGCCGCAAAAGCTTTCCGGGTGCGGGTAGAATTCGGCGGGCGCGTTCGAGGCGTCTCGCGAGTGCTCCTACTTCGAGGAACTAACATTTATCCTACTTCGATGAATAGAAGTAACGGCCTTTCCTTCTTTCGGAATATCGACGATCACGCCGCGGCCGCGGTAGCGGCGCCGAATTCATTTAATTCTTATAGAAAGGGAGAGTTTTTGCAAGTCTTTGTATCGTTATTATCCAAACTAATCATTCGAAAAGGCAAGTATACCTTATCGCGTATAGTATAGGATAAATTTTTAGAAAATTATCAAAGTCGTATTTTTCCACGGATCTCGTCGAGTATTGCTACTTCGAGAATACGACTATTGTTTTATCGGATAAAAATGTGATTTAAAAAAATTAAAACTACAGAAAATGAAAGACAGAAAGAAAGCTACAAAATTGAAATCGCGTAATTAAAAGACAGAAATTGAAATTACAGAAAATGAAAGACAAAAGTGCAATCTCTACCCGAGTAGGTAGAGGGGAAATAAATGCGTGAGCAAGTTCTACCCAAACGGGTAGACGGGAAATAAATGCAGTGCAAGTTCTACCCAAACGGGTAGACGGGAAATAAATGCAGGACGAGTTCTACCCAAACGGGTAAACGGGAAATAAATGCAGGATGATAAAAAAAAACTATGCTACGAAAGAAAATTGCATAAGCTATTAATAGAAGTAGGAAAAAAAAGAACGAAAACATAAAACAACAAAAAGAAAAATAACGGAAACGAAAAACGATGAAAACATAAAATAACGGAACGAAAATAGCGAGAACGAAAATTGTGAGAATGAAAGTTGCTTTAAAACGAAAATAAACGAAAACATAATCTTCGGCTCTAATCTCTACCGCGTCAAAGAAAAAAAAGAACGAAAACTTTGACGACGAGTAAATTCGAATCAAAGCGAAAAAAAACAATATTATTACGGCAATAAATAAACTTAGCGAAAGAACAGAAAATTGCGGGAATTGAAATTGCGAAATTTAAAGCTAAGTTATGAATTAAAATTACAGGACATAATTGAGATTGCACGAAATAAAGCTAAGCTAAGAATAAAAATTGCAAAACTGAAATGAAATTGCATAATTGAAATTACACGAAATAAAAACTAATTTTGTTTATTGCCATAATAATAGATTACAAGAAATAAAAAGACAAGAAATAAAATTACAACATTTAAAAAGAAATTACAAAAAAGAAAAATACAAAAATAAAAAGACAAGATGTGGAAAATTATGGTGGAAGATCACCCCAAAATGGGCAATCCAAGAGGGGGCAGACTCTATTTATAGAGAAAATTTGGGCTGCATTTAACAAAAAAAGGGAGTTTGAGGAAGGTGCTAGAAGAGCAGCTGGCGGGCAGATGGATATTTTGAAGGGGCAGCTGGTGGTTGGACTTGCTGGAAGCTGATGGGGTGCGGATAGCTGGACAGCAACTGCCGGTTTGAAGGGTAGCTGGCGGGTTGAAGGGCAGTTGGCGGGGTGCGGATAGCAGGATTTAATCCAGCAAAAATGGCGCTGGCCTGGATTCGAACCCGCCACCTCAAGGGAGGCTAGCCAGAGCTAGCCCACTGAGCCAAGCGAGCTTCTCTGTTTGAACACAGAAACATATATATATTATATATATTATAATATGTTAGAATAACAAACATTATAAAGATGGGAAGGGAAAATCGACATCCCGTCCCGTCGATCGAAGGGAAGGGATGTCGATCGGGACTTAGGCCAGCGAGAAGCTGATCGACGGGAAGGAAAAATCGACATCTCGTCGCGTCGATCGACGGGAAGGGATGTCGATCGACGGGAAGGGATGTTGACGGAACGCTCAAGCAGAATCGACATCCTGTCCCGTCGATCGACGGGAAGGGAAGTCAATCGACGGGAAGGGAGGTCGAATTTAAAAGACAAGAAAAAAATTTTACATATTTATTTATTTATATTTACATATATATATATATAGTTTTTATTTTAATAAGTATTTACATATATATTTTTAAATACTTTACATATATATATTTACATATAGTTTTAGTATATTTTTACATATTTACTTAAACATTTATATACTTACTGTATAGTTTCATATATTTATATATATACTTAAATAGTTTCTTTTTACATAAAAATATATAAATATAAGTTAAAACAAATCATTTATTAAATAATTTACAAGAAATATTACAAATTTTTAACAAAACTATACAAAAAAACTATATAGAAAATAGGTATATTTTACTATTCATCAGAGTTAAACTGATGACAATAGCTCCAGCTTTGACAGTGATGAAGAGCAAGCTGAAGAAAAATGCTTTATGGCTTGGATCTTCCTGATCAGGAAGATGAGGTACAATGTTTTGACAATTTTGAATTCACTTTTGATGATTTTAAAATTGCATTTAAGAAATTCTATCAAGATCACATTGAGGCAGAAAAACAAATCATAACTTTTAGAGAAGAAATTTCATCTCTTAAAGAAAAGCTAATTGAAGAAAACTCACTAGTAGCTAACTATGAATTAAGAATAGAAAATAAAAAACTTAGAGAAGAAATAGATTCTCTGAAGTTTGAAAATGAAAATTTAAATGCTAAGTTGTAAAGGCTAAAGCATTTGAAGATAGCCTCAATGGGAGGAGTCAGCAGCTCAAGTTTATTTCTGAAAATCTCACTGTGAAGTTTAAGAATCTAGGACTTGGTGATGAAGCCTCAACTGAAAAGGATTCTATCAGCATTCCTGGTTGGAAGAATCTAGTAGCCTTTGTAAAAGGCAAAGAGCCTTTACTATCAGAATATAATATTTCTTCTACCTCAAAGAATATCAAAAGGAAAGCTCCTCATAAGATGAAGAATAATAAAAAGAAGAAGGTGATGAATTCCCCTATTCCTTCAGACCAAAGAGGAATTTTAGGGGAGACACCCATGAACTTAAGAAAAATTCAGCCAAGAATTCAACGTGTCTCGAATACTACTCGACGTACGTCGAATAATGTTTTACATATGTCTAATAGAAATAGACGTGCGGCTGAGTTTACGTCGAATAATAATCGACGTACGTCGAATACAATTCGACGTTTCAGCCCCTATATGGCTGCTTCTAATCAAAATGCAGGAAGCTTTGGCTTTTCTCAAGGATCATTCCTACCAAATCCTCCACACCTTCTAATTAATAGAAAGGGTAAATACAATAGGTTTGAATGTCATTGTTGCCATAAGGTGGGATACTTCATGAAGGATTGTTGGTATAATCAGTCAGGAACCACTTATTCTAGGACCTTCATGAGCAGACCTAGCTATTATTTTAGGTGATTGATAATCATACACTCTCTTTGACTATTTGTAACTCACTGTTGTTCGTACACCATAGAATTATAATTGTATCTCACATCGCTATTCTTACCCAAAAATAAAAAATTTTAAAATTGATTTTATAGATAGAACTAGGCATATATGTTGAAACATCTTCCCCAAAAAAATTGAAATGCATATATTTGATGTAGCATATTTCTTTATATTTTAAAAAATTATTTATCTCTTCCCCTTTTATATTTTGTTCCTTATTTTATTTTGTTTATTTTATATATATTACTTTATTTTTTCTCAGCTATTTATATCTTTGAATTTCACTTTTATTTTATTTTAGTTTGTTTTATTTTGGCCATTGTAGGCGTATTTTGGTAGTGCTAAATGTACTATTACACCAAAATGACTTCACTTATCATATATTATAGATTGGGGTTCAAGGAAAAACATTTCCAATTCTGAAAGAGCGGCACAAAGAAATACATAGCATATGAATTATATAGTCCTCTTGCCTTTGCCCAGTTTGAATGATATAAAATGAAACAACTATTGTTCACTTCAAAACATGTATGGTCATTTACTTCAAAACATGTTGTAATCTAAGAATTCCATGTCCAAATGGGCAAATCATAATAAAATTAAAAAATATATAACAATTCTTTATCATGAGATAAATAAATTGATATGACTTGCAGTTTTGGGTTCTATGATCAAAACACAACAATTGGAGTTCTAAACACAACAATTGGAGTTCTAAACACAACAATTGGAGTTCTAAACACAACAATTGGAGTTCTAAACACAACAATTATGTAGTCTTAAATTTGGTTGGCCTTCATACTAAGTTGATAATTAATTAGTAATAAACGAGTGATTGTGCACGGGAGATTCCTCTGTGAGGCCCGCGTCCTTTGTATGCATCGTGAGGCGAAAACAATATTACTACTTCACTCGATATCCTCATTGCATAGTATTTGACAGTAATAGTATTGTCGCTCATGTTACTTACAGCAAAGGTGGTCGATCAAGGGAACTATTATGGGCGTATGGGGCCTGTGCACTATCACTTGTACATACATATATAAATTTATTATATATTTTGTCATAAAAGTTATTTAGTGTAGTTGGCAAAGACTATTGGTGAAATACTTAATCTAAAGTTCAAGCCCAGCCTTTCTCTCATTTGTTGTATTTGTTAAAATATCAATTTGATATTTTTATTAAAACATTGTTTAAATAAATAATTTATTTATTTTTTTAATATTTGATTTTAAAAAAAAACCAATGAATGCAATTAGTATGATAGTGTAATAATAAACCTCCTCTTAACACTATAATATATAATATAGATATAACCACACCTCATTTTCGATTAGAAATTACCTCATTGATTATTAGTGCCCTCCCATTTCTAATAATGTATTGAACATCCCGCCGATAAAATTCTTTTGCCTTCAATGCATTCATTAAAAACCTGCAAGATGAAATTTATTTCACATATGAAGCAGTGACAAGTTAAGAACAATATTGTTCCTTTTCATTAACTAACTTAAACAAAGGATAATTTAATTTTTAGCTCTAAAAACATACTTCTTCTACTCGGATACTTCTGGCTATAATTAATGTTGTTTTCAACAAATGTTATTAAAGGATTTTTGTTACATTTCACCTACGAAGCACGAATACTTACAACGATTTTAAAGTCTCGTTTTATAAACGTTTCGGAGTCGGGTAACTCTTGGAAACTAGCCCCGAAACTCTCAAAAACTCGTCCCGAAAACTCTAAGAAACTCTCTTCTAGTTTTAGATTAAAAAACGTTTTGGATGCTCACAGATACTATCAGTTACAGAGTATGCTCAAAAATGCCCAAAAGTTATGTCTTGTGATTGTGACATGGAGAAAGATATATAAAAGAGAAAGTGTTGAATGATGAGTGTTGGGATTCAATTGATTACATGTTTTTATTCATGACTCTTATTTAGGAAATGATACGTTTTTGTTACACAAACTTTTTTTTTCATTTAATATATGATATGTGAGATATAATAACAAAAAAAAACATGAACGTCACACATGTCTTCATATTAATTTGTACTTATATTTAAATAATTAAAATTTTCAAAAACATATCCCATGTTCTAGGTTTTTTTAAAATCACAATTCTCATATTGGTTCTTGTAGTGAGATATAATAACGAAAAAAAAAAAAACATGAACGTCACACATGTCCCCATCCCCGTCCCCGTGCAACATGGCATTACTCCTCTTTTTGGTTCCAGTAGTGACTGCATTACTGGAACAATTTAAGCTTCATAAAATATTGGTCTCAAACAGGAGAGTAAGTTCACTTCCTCAACTATCCAGCATTTGCAACAATAAAACGAACAGGTGACTTTGTACTTGACATGGGTGTTGAAGTAGTAGTTTTTCATTTCAGAAAGTAGAAAGGATACAAGAAACTCGAGTACAACTATATTAAGAATTAATATAACCTAGCCCAAGGATCATTTTCATCCCACAGATCATTAGTGTCAAGAACCATTTCAGAAAGAGCGACCCCTTCCTCAGTCAAATCCACTGAATTATCCTTCAGTTCCACGCTATAATGCTGCATTTGAAGCCAGTTTCCAAGAGTGAAATGCCAGAAATAAACAATGGTCGAAGGAAAGGAGATTTTATCTTATAGAGCATAAACCATCTCATTAAGGATCAGCAAAACGATGACTTACAATTCCCTGTAAAAGAAGTTCAGCAACTTTGGCAGCGACCGGGTAGCGTTCAGCATCCTTACTTGCCTGTTCATCGAAACCAGTCAGTATTGGAAATAAAATGACAGAAAGATAAATGATACATGATGATAGAAAACCACCTCTCCACTTATTAACAATGGATTCCTTCCCTCATCAATGAGGACTGAATCAACTTCATCGACAATGGCAAAATGAAATGGCTTTGGCCTGATTTCAATGTTTTTATTTAAACAAAACTTCAAGCCCAATAAAAGAACTCATAATACTAGCAAAATTACCACCGCATTACAAGTTTTGCTTTATTTCCAGATAGATTGTCTCGGAGGTAGTCAAAACCAAGTTCCTGCACAAAACATTAAAGGTTGGTCTGTTTTATACTCTTCAAACTAAACCTCATGTACTCACAAACACTAATCAAAACAGTTAACAAATCATAATAAGTCAGTATTTTGAACTGCATAGGCTGCTTAGACCAGACAGGTGTTTTGAACTGCATAGGCTTAGACCAGACAGGTGGACAGAGGTGAATCAAGTTACTACCATGTGCCTTAGTTGGGAGGACATAATTACCTTATGAATAGCAATTTCTGAATCAAAACACTAAAGATTGTACAAGAGAATAACAATCCTGAATATTTTGTACTGGCAACTTACCGAATTATTACTATATGTTATGTCACAACTGTAGCTCGACCTTCTTTCGCCAGCATTCATGCCACTCTAAAAAATTTTAATAGAATGAGGACAGGCAAAAAAATTGTTTTTTTCTGCCAACAGTAGTTGAAAGCACACCTGAATGAGACCAACAGAAAGACCAAGAAATCTATGAATGCGGCCCATCCAGTCAGCATCGCGCTGAGCCAAGTAATCGTTTACCGTCACGACTATAAAATACATATGAGAGTTGAATCAGATGTAATATATTAAGAAAATGAAGTCACAATGACAAAGGGTTCATTTGATAATGCTATGAGAATGTTGCAAAAATTTCAAGAAACAAACTGAACTGAAGCCTAAGCTATGACAAGAAAATCATAGACCTTGTGATAAACTAGAATTGATACAAATTTAGATGTCTTTATCAATTGTTTAAATTATGAAATCAACAAAAGGACAAATCAAAAGAAGTAACGACAAACTAAAATCAATAAATTAAACTTGAAATATATGAGGTATTGTGATGCAACGGCACAAATGCAAGGAAACAATTGTGTAAAACCCAATAACTGAATTGTAAGCATGTGAAATATTGTTTACATTGGTTCATCAACGAGTAGTTCCGGAATTACTCTTACCTGAGCACGCTTGTTGATGAGAACAACGAAAAGTGTGTTAGCAACAAAGTAAATCAGATACAAGGAGTGTATCACAGGGTGGGCTGTGGAAGTGAACTCAAAGCAAATGCAACTCTAGGTGCGGTGCTGGGAAAAAATCATATCTAGTCATAGGATGATGAATGCATGCAATTAGTGATCTCACGATAAATTACACTTAATAATAAAGATAAAACTTGAGCAATAAAACACAAGCAATAAGAAAACACTTGGTCTGGCAGTTTGTAGGCTGATTGAGGAGGGATGGACTGAATGCGGTTTTGGAGATGGTCTAGGTTAATATTGTTGTGGAAGTGGAACGGGTCGGGTATGGCCTGGATGGGGAGCCGACAGGGGTATGGAGGTGGATGGGGCTGCCGAGTGCAGGTGGGAGTGGAAAGAGGACTGCGGGTGCAGGTATGGGTAGAAAAAGAGCTAGCACTTGTTGGAGTAGCTGCAGATTGCTAGGACAGGTTTTTGGATAGGCAGCAATAGGCAGTGGGGTTGAGATTAGGTCTGGAGGGTGTAACATCCAGAAATTTACGTCGCGTACTTTTAATTGCAGGGTTCGATCACGAGCAAATCTGACCAAGCCGGCGTCGGGTCGAGGTACGATTTCATTCCGGTTAACTGATGTTCATTAATCGAAAGTGTTTGAAAATTTTATTCGACGCATTCTAGCATTTATGCGGGATCGTAGCGCGTAGATGTAACAGTTTATTAAGGAATGTTTTGAAAAAAAAGGGGGACTTAAATGCTTAATTCTCTCCTAATAAGGTATAGCCACGTTTTCCCCCTCTTAATTGCACGATTGATGGACCCGGATATTTGATTGAGAATGACCCTCAGTATTTCGAGAGAACGAAAAGACAGATAATTGAACATGAAAATGAACTACCATAAGATATAAGAACTGAAATAACAGAAATTGTTTATTTATGTGTCCCAGTTTACTTTACCTGTCTACTTTCATGTTCATACAATTTTTCAGATTTATATAAATGCTTATTATAGCTGACTCTTCGTGTTTGTCTGTAGGGCGGTCGAAGAGGTAAGGAACTCACATAGTTTTCTAAAACTAATTGGATGTTAATTTTCTTTTTAGGATCAGACTGCCGGCGTATTAGGATCTGCTAGGAGGAGACCTGCGGAGGCAGAAAGGAAGCAAAGGGAAGATACGTCACGACCTTGGGTTAGAATGTATTTTAGTATTGTACATCTCAGTTTGATATGTACTTTTGTATTTTGGCTTTCTCTATAAACATGGACATGATGTAAATTATGATAATGAATAAAAGTACTTTTATGTCTTTTACTGGTACCACTCCTGTAATTTGCTTAGCATTAATGGTGTAAAACCTGCTCAGAAGATAATAAAGAAGATTTAAATTGCGGCGGGCTTCGGGCCATTACATTGAGCCTCATGCTGCTCCTGCTCGGGCCTCCGTCTCGCGGCCTCGGCAGATGCGTACTCCTCCTCCCCCTTTCGCAGTCTCCCCCGCAGCCTCCTCGCCATCCTTCTCCGTGATTGTTCTGTTGTATTCCTTCAGGATTTCTGTTTGTTGTTTCAAGCAGCTTTTGGTTTTCATCTCGTAGTGTACTTATATTCTCTTTGTTGTACTTGACTTTATTTTGCTGGGGCGTCGTCCCCAGGGTGTGGTTTTGAACAGTTATTTTGTGCTTCTATCAAAGTTATTTTGTTGTTTTGTTTTGCTTTTGCTTTCTTATTTCAGTATTTGTGCAGATAGTATAAATTTTGTAATGCAATATTGTTAGTGGTATGTTTTGCGTGGCGCCGGAACTATTTCTTATAGGTGTGGCGACCTTTGGTGGCGGACACTTGGAGCTAATTCTCAGATTTAACGCCAATCTTCTGGTATGCTCATTTCTGAGCATGGGGTAACTTCTCCTCCTAGCATTTCCTTGAGTTCATATTGTTATTTAAGCTTATCTTGTTGCTTAGATTAAGTCTGGAGGAGAGTAGATTGTCGTTACCCACTTGCACGTGCACATGGCACAGCATACTAGAAGTTATAGTTTATGTCAACCATTTATTGTATATGTTCATTTTCATCGCACACCACAACACCCACTAGAGAGCGCACTTAATCGTAGGCACGTAACGAGTCTAACTCGTTTCTTTTGCGTGATTGAGAAAATCGTTGTGTTGGCTTAGGATTGTGAGATGGAGTAAAATGTTGACTCCTATAGTGCTCCTAGTTGAGTGCTCATGTCTCGCTTAGAAATTTGCATAGATTCAATTTCTCTTTATGCTTTTAGTTTATACCTTTCTATTAGCGTAGATATTGTTTATTATACTCAAAAAATTGTGAATCTGGTATGAATCAAACGGTAGCATAGGAATGTGTGTAGACGTTCGATAGTCTCGTATTGCTCGAGTCGGGAGGAAGGATAATCTTTCTTCCCTAATCAAACGGTAGCATAGGTTTAGCGCACGTTTCGCGCCCTGTGATGAATGTAGCAGTGCTTCCGCTTTTTCTTAGCATTTCACTTTCCATTTCTGTTCATTTTTTAGCGCGTACTTTCTTCCCTAGTTACAAATAAAAAACAGAAAAATTGAGAAATTTGGGCTGGAGTTGCACAACGCACGGACAAACTGCTCGTGTGAAGGTAGATCGCACGCGTGCGATTTTTATTAATTTAAAAATCTTCTCTTTCTTCCCGAAATCGCACGCTGGCCCTAAAATTTCTCTCAGCTGTGCGATTTGGGAGTTCCGCCCGTGCGCGTTTTCTCCGGCCTCCCTCCTTCATTTCTTCCCCTGTTTTCTCTCCCATTCTCCTTCTATACCCTTCTTGGTCTCTTGCTCGAAGCTCCATGGGCTTTAAGAAAGTGGTGAGCCGAATCCTCCGTGGAGATTCTTCTTCGTTAAGCGCGGAGGATGTCGGTGCTGAGGAGTTGTTGCAGTTCGGGAGGACTGAATATTTGGAGAGGTATAACTTGTTGTGACAGAAAATATTTCTTGATTATCGCTTAGTTTCTGTCCCGGTTCTCCAAGCCGTGCGCTTAGATGTGGCGGTGGCACGGCTACTCGTTGTGGGTTCATGGAGAAACCTACTCTCCATTGAGGAGTTTGGGTACCGTGAACTCACACTTGAGTTCCTCACTACCTTCCGCATCTTTGAGGCCGTGGACAGGATTACGGGAGAGCCCATGCATGTTTCCTTCCGTATGAAGGGTCGTACCCATACTATGGGTGTCGGCACACTAGCGGTCTATGCCGGGATTTACACCCACGATGAGCTCGTAGAGATGGACGTTCTCGACCGTCCATACGAGTTCCCCGAAGGAGTATCTCCCAGCGAGTTCTGGCAGACGATTACGGGACGGAACCAGCCGTACGAGGCTCGCGCAGCAAAATCTACTCATATTATTTCTCCCGCGCTCCGCTACGTCCAGCACTTGATAGGGCATAGTATCAATGCACGCGCCATGAGCTAGAACGTAGCGGGCTGGCAGGATCTTCTTTACCTCTATAGCATGCAGCAGAGTGTGCCCCTGCACCTCGGGCGTGTTCTTGCTCAGTATCTTCTTCGTCAGGCTACTTACCTCTCTCTAAAGGCCATTGGAGGTTCGCATTATATTACCCGGATTGCCAAAGGACTTGGCATTTGAGATTCACTGCCTCCAATGACGGTCGTCTCCAAGGGCTATTCTATCACATTGGCCATGAAGGCTTCTTTCAAGCTGATCCAGAAAGTGCGGGCTGGAGAAAACTGGAGTTATCAGATTCGTGAAGTTGGGACGGGTAGTGCTGATCGTGCCGACGCTGCCGAGGCGAGTACCTCGGCTGGGACGAGTAGGCAGCCTCCTGTTGTGCCTCTTTCTGCTGCCTATGTTGCCTAATGGCAAGCCCCGAGGCGAAGCATTGAGCAACAGTATCCGGAATTCTACGAGCGATTCGTGCGCATGGAAGACGCTATGGCCATGCAGTACGAACTCTCATCTCGGATTGGTGCACATTTAGGAGTTGAGCCTCCTGCTGCTCCTGCTCGGTCCTCCGTCTCGCGGCCTCGGCGGATGCGTACTCCTCCTCCCCCTTCGCAGTCTCCCTCGCAGTCTCCTCGACATCCTTCTTCGTGATTGTTCTGTTGTATTCCTTCAGGATTTCTGTTTGCTGTTTCAAGCAGCTTTTGGTTTTCATCTCGTAGTGTACTTTTATTCTCTTTGCTGTACTTGACTTTTTTCTGCTGGGGCGGCGTCCCCAGGGTGTGGTTTTGAACAGTTATTTTGTGCTTCTATCAAAGCTATTTTGTTGTTCTGTTTTGCTTTTGCTTTCTTATTTCAGTATTTGTGCAGATAGTATAAATTTTGTAATGCAATATTGTTAGAGCTATGTTTTGCGCGGAGCCGGAACTATTTCTTATAGGTGTGACGACCTTAGGTGGCGGACACTTGGAGCTAATTCTCAGTTTTAACGTCAATCTTCTGGTATGCTCATATCTGAGCATGAGGTAACTTCTCCTCCTAGCATTTTCTTGAGTTCATATTGTTATTTAAGCTTATCTTGCTGCTTAGATTAAGTCTGGGGGTGAGTAGATTGTCGTTACCCACTTGCACGTGCACATGGCACAGCATACTAGAAGTTATAGTTTATGTCAATCATTTATTGTATCTGTTCATTTTCATCGCACACCACAACACGCACTAGAGAGCGCACTTAATCGTAGGCGTGTAACGAGTCTAACTCGTTTCTTTTGCGTGATTAGGAAAATCGTTGTGTTGGCTTAGGATTGTGAGACGGAGTAAAATGTTAACTCCTATAGTGCTCCTAGTGGAGTGCTCATGTCTCGCTTAGAAATTTGTGTAGATTCAATTTCTCTTTATGGTTTTAGTTTATACCTTTCTATTAGCGTAGATAGTGTTTACTATACTCAAAAATTTGTGAATCCGGTATGAATCAAACGGTAGCATAGAAATGTGTGTAGACGTTTGATAGCCTCGTATTGCTCGAGTCGGGAGGAAGGATAATCTTTCTCGGTGGCTAAGAACTTGCCCCAAGCGATTCTTGAAGCATGGGCATACGGTTAGTCAATCGCGTGAATGTGATGTAGGCCATCAGTTTTGGCCCGGTTGAGCCTTTGTGCCCATTCCTATCGCTCTATCCTTGCTAGCCCAGTTGTGTCTACCCGTTCTTTGATTCAACCCCATTTTTATCTCACCAAAGCATAAAGGCCATGCCTAGTCGCACACCCATGTTTGAGCTCTAGTGTGTTTTATATTTTATTTGGGGTGTTGATGTGGTGAAGTTTTGTGATTATGTGGATGTGCTCCAAAATAATTATTTGCTTAAAAAAATATTGTGATAAGAATCGAGTTGAAAAGAAAAAAAAATGATGAATGAAATGAGAAAAAGAAATGAAAAAGGTTATAAATGAAAATTTTTGTGGATGTGTTTTGGGAGTAGGCAGTGCACACACCCATGTAGTCAAGTCTAAGTCTGGGGGTGTGGTGCACCCGCATGTTTAATGGGGTGCTTGGATAGTATATTTTGTGCGAGATCATTTGGGTTTAAGTGCTTTAAGCCCTCTTGTTTATCTTTGTTTACCTCGCCTTAACCCAAGCCCCGTCTTCAACCTAAAGTCATATTGATTCGCGCGTTTGAGTCAAACCAGTTCCGTGGAGAGAGTGCGAACGGGCAAGCATATGGCCACCGACATTGATGGATTTCAATGGAGTTTGTCCCGAGCCCCGATCCTTTGCAATGCTCGCCTCATCGTTCAGTCTACTTTCTTCCTATGCATGACCGGATGATTCACCGTGATTCAATTTTTGAGTAAATGTAATATATAGATACGCTATTAGAAAAATATAAACTATTATGCATAATTAGATATTTCTTCTACTAAATTTCTATGAGCGTGAGCATGCGACTTCGCATGGTACTCCGCTCTTGCAATGTCTAAGCCAGCTAGTCATTTTTCTTTCTGCTGAGAGATAGTTTGCTCGGGACGAGCAAATTGTTAAGTCTGGGGGTGTGATGAGTCTGATCTTTATACAGTTTTGTGGACTCATCCGGGCTAGTTTTCACTTGCGTGCACTGCATTTTCAAGCCATAATCGCTTGTATTTCACTTGTATTCGCTTTCACGCTTTGTGCACTATTTAGGCTCGTTGTGGTGTGCATTTGCGCTCCTTGTTGTTGGGGGTAAGCACATGGTGCTCCCCAACCTTTTTTCTGTATTTGGTTTGAGCTGGAGGAGTATTCCCAGCTGTGTAATTTCTGTGTGGATTGCTGTGCAGGTGGATGGATCATCCATTTTGCCCAGATTTCATGTCTGCACAAAACGCACGGTCGTGCGTTTCCTTGACGCACGATCGCTCTGATCGTGCGCAGTCTTCTGCTGGCTAATATGGTGTTCTGTCCCCGCTCGTGCGTTTTGGCTGCGCACGGGAGTTTGCCTGTGTGTTAGTAACATCGCACGAGCTCGTCTTTTTGTCTAAAAATTTTATAAAGTTATTTCCCGTGCGTTTGCTTCACGCACGGTTAGAGTCAATCGTGCGCGAAGGAAATGCACGATCCTTCTTTGCTGGCCTATTTTCCAGGTGTTCTGGATTTGCCCGTGCATTTTTACGCACGGTCGGTTTCGATCGTGCGTGAGTAAAATCGCACGGGCGCTCTGAGTCGTCTTCCTGGGCTTCCAGCTTCTTTAATAACGCACGGTCCACACACGGTCGTGCGTTCGACCGTGCGTGACCATTTTTCTGACTGTTTACTATTTAAAGCCAGGAATTTCACCCTTAAGAATCGATCGCATTTCCTGCCCGCCATTTCTGCGCCAAGTTCGCCCCTTTCGTCGCTCCACCACCGCTCACTCTAGGAGAAGCTTCGGCCATGGTTTCATTGCAAATCCAACGATAAAGCTTCCTCCTTGGCCTCCTCCATCATCCTCGAGCTCAAGAACTCCATTGCTAGAGATTTCTGCTGCATTCAAGGGTTTTCCGGCGAGAGTTAGATTCAAGCCGTGAGCCGAAGAAGACGGGACATAGAGGAAGGTGACAGCTCCTCCAGACCCCAGAAGTCAACTGAAGACCGAGCACGGACGGGAAGTAACAAACCCACGATTCCGGCCGCGAACCTTTAGCTAGTCTTCGGGCTTGGGTTTACTCTTTTCCCCTTTTGTATTGCTTTAGTTATTCTTGTGGATTCCTTGTTGTTAAGAATGATGAACATAAACCTATTTGTAATGCTAATGTTATTTTCATGTCTTTGAAATAGGTTTGTGGTTTATGTGTGTTGAGGAGCGCCCCATTCCACCATCTACTCCATCGTTACGTTGTGTGTTAAACTAGCAATTGCTAGTTGTGTGTGTTGTGACGAGGTGCTTACGACCCTCACTCCGCTGGTTCCGAATCCTCCATCCGCAAGCCTTCTCGTCCACTCGCTAACCGAAGCAGTGCAATACGGAATGCATTAGATCCATCCGCCAAGCGACGCGGTGATTGCGACCCGCATAGTTAATTTAGCTCCCTTTTATTTTGTTTTTCAAAACCAATCAAAACCCCCATTTAAAACTTTAGAAATCTTTATAATTGATTTCCCTAACGAGAAAATCATACACCCCAACTTGCAGTCCTTTGAGAACAATATTCGGGGAGTCTCTCCCAACTTTTATTACTTGTACGACCGGTACACTTGTCGTAAGCGTATCATTGTCTCGACGCTATCTTTTGTCAAGACGATCCTTGTTTGTCGTTGACATGGTTAACGTTCGGCGGTAGGGCTAGCGCCAGTGGTAGTATACTTCTCCAGTCGACATGTATTGTCTCGATGATATCTTCTGTCAAGACGATGTTGTCCATCAAGACGACACTGCTAGCGTCGGCGTTAAAGCTAATGCACAGCGGTAGTGTCTAGCCGATATGAGTTGTCACCACATCTTTTGTCAAGACGTTGTTGGTCATCTAGACGATATGCTAGCGTCGGCGTTAAATCTAACGCCCAGCGGTAACGTCTAGTCGATATGATTTGTCTCGACGATATTTCCTTGAGGCTGAGCACGTCCAGTCGACATATAGCCAGAGCTAGCGTCCGGCGGTATCACTAGCGCCAACGATAGCTCACAGAGGTTGGAGTTCTTGTCCGACTTCACACCTGTAAACCTACACACTATACCCAAAACATGTATGATCAAATACAACTTGGGATTTGTTATTTATCAAACCTGAGAGATGCAGAACGCATGTTCCAACAAACTCCCCTTTTGATAATAGCAAATCTCATTCATGAGATATAAATCAAGATAGAGCATGGTATAGTGTAATGAGATAAACATGTAGCATACACATGTTAAGATAACAGGATTAGATGTGTAAGTGTGAATCATGCTCTTGCCCTTAATGATATGACTCCCCCTATATATGTGTTCCCCCGATCGATGTGCACTATATAACCCCCTACAAGTGATCTCCCCTAGATTGACTAGTACGTAACTAGTTCTCATGAACTCGTTCGTTCTCCTCCTTTGATATTAGCAAAAGGGATGGGTGTGATCTATTTTGCGGAAATATATTAGAGATGCAGTGGATTAAGCATGTGAAAACAAAATGCACACATAAAGATAATCATGGTAAAAATAGGGACACCCAAAAATAAAATCAAAGAATTAAAAAACATGGTGTAAAGCGCTAAGGAATCAAAATACAAGTTATTTTAAATAACATGTTACAGCACTAGTTATATATAAAAACAAAATCATAAGTTTTGGACAATGCGCACAAATCTAAATACACACGATTTTTCGTACAATGTCATGAGATTTACAGAGTTAATACAAAGAATCATTGTATGTGTCATGAATAGCAATCGTGTATGAGAGCATTCGTGCGATAGACATGTAATGTAGTTTTAGTCTAATTCTTATGCATGAAAGTGTTAGATGAAATAATGACACGTGTAAGTGTAGCAGCAATAGAAATAGAACTTAGTGAATTTAACATGAATACATTGCTATATCTCAGAGAATGGATGTGCTAACACAAAAATAATGAAGTGATAAATCATGTCACGTTTCAGTCTACACAATACCTAGAATAGAACTAGGGCACTAACCAATTTTTCTAGTCTTTGCACAAGATCGATAAGATCCATATACCCAAGGTGCTCATCCTCACAACGCTCATTGAGGCTTATCAGGAGGAATAAGTAGTGCTTGGGGGGTATCCTTGTGAACTGTAATGATAGCATATTATTTTCATAATTTTGCACACTATCAATTTTTGCATTTTATTTGTCACACAAGGTCCCCGAATCTATCGAAATCTACCCTTATAGGCAGATACACTTTAACTTGTATACAAAGATCGTAGCAATATAATTTTGGCCCAAAGTTCTAAGCCCTACATATGGAAGATGAACAACGTGATATTGATTGATCAAGTCACGTCTAGCATGTTATACATAATATCACGAGCTTTAACATGTAAGCGTGAAATTTCCACTTGAGTGTCGTCTCTAAGAATGTGTGCATCGTGAGTAGTCATTGTTTTACATAAATCCTCACACATACCTAGAGGCATATAAACATACATCACATAACTAGTAACACTCGAGCACAAATACCGATAGATTGAGACACATCATGACAAAAAGCATACAATGCAATCAATACTCAACAATCCTAAATCTAAACATTGTGTGTAATCTATATGCTTTAAATCCAAGTCATGCTTGTCCCAAAACATGTTTGCATAAAAAAAATTTACAAGTTTTCAGATTTTTATTTGTTTTTCAATTTTTGAAACCACATATGAAAGAAAATAATCAGAACATGAAAGTAAAGCCAAAAACAAAAACAACTAATGCTAAGAGTGTAAGAGAATTCAAAAACATGTTTTTGCTGTTTTGAAATTTGTAGTTTTTATTTGATTTTATTTATTTATTTTAAAATAGAAGCAAAAAATAACGAAAATAAAACAAACCGTGAAAGAAAAATAGTAAAGTCAAAATACACAGCCGAATCAAATGAACCAGTTAAGGTTGTCGTGAAAAACTGCTACCGCCCGCGGTATGATAATGCCTGGCAGTATCTCACAGTGACTTGATTTTTCGTGTAAACGGCCCTGATTTCGTGATTTTTCGCTTTCAATTTTTCTTGATTATGTATTCTTGTTGTAACACTTATGTAATGCAGCGAAAAAATTGAAGAAAAACACGAAAATTGCGGATTTAAAAAGTTAGCTCATGAGATCCAAAACCCCCAATTCTAATCGAAGTAAAGAAAAGCGTGCGTCCAAAAGGGGTTTTGTGAAGATGTCGGTAAAGACACATTTGGAGCTACAAATATATGGACGAAATAAAATGATGGTTTTTATGGAAATTATCTACCGTAGGCGGTAGGTTACCGCTCCACGGTAGCATGCATTAAGCATTTCTGACCCGGTCTGGTTCCTCATTTCGCCCTAGACTTTCTCTCACAGGATTTCGTCTTCCACCCAAGCTTGTAGATGTCGGCCGACATGTCATTTTTTAGGGGGAATCGCCACGTTACCGCCACATATCACGAAGCTGGCGTTTTCCAGTATTGCGGCCGACATGTCGGCCCGTTATGGCGGGTTATGGAGGCATATTGTGGCGCCATTATAATTTAATCTGTTTTTTTAATTATTTACAATATTTTCTTAATATTTATTTAATTTTATACTAATATTTTGTTATTTAACTTATTACATATACCCGACGACTCCTCATCCCCCTCGCGTCCTCCTCACGACACTCTGGGCTCTCGTCATCTTCGCTTGCCCATATCTCCGCCTCTGGCTCTCATCTTCTTCGCAGCTCTCGTCTTCTTCTCGGCAGTCTGGTTCGTCTTCTTCTCGGCAGTCTGGTTTGTCTTCTTCTCGGCGGTCTAGTTCATCTTCTTCTCGGCAGTCGGGTTCGTCTTCTTCTCGGCAATCTGGTTCGTCTTCTTCTCGGCAGTCTGGTTCGTCTTCTTCTCGGCAGTCTGGTTCGTCTTCTTCTCGGCAGTCTGGTTCGTCTTCTTCTCGGCAGTCTGGTTCGTCTTCTTCTCAGCACTGGTTCGGGACACATTTCTCCTCTCCTCTCATCTCTGTGGCTTATCTTCTCAGCACTGTTAGTTTAAACTTTATTTATGTGGCTTGTGGCTTATCTTCATCTCTGTGGCTTTTCTTCTCGGCACTGTTGTGATTGTGCAATGTGGGGAAATGGAGAGAAATGGAGAGAAATAGAGAGAAACAGAGGAAGAGGGATGAGAGCAGTTGGCTGCTCTAACCCTCATCCTCTCCATTTCTCTCTTCCCTCTTCCTCTGTTTCTCTCTATTTCTCTCCATTTCCACACATTGCCCAATCACAGCATTCGGTTGTGGGTGCATTGTAGGGTAGTCGGCTGCTCTCATCTCTGATCTCTCTTCCTCTATTTCTCTCTATTTCTCTCCATTTCTCTCCATTTCTCTCCATTTCCCTTCATTTCCCTTCATTTCCCTTCATTTCCCTAACCCTAATCCTCTCATCTTCTCCCTTTCTCTCTTCCCTCTTCCTATATTTCTCTCTATTTCTTAATACTCTATGGCTGGCATTGTGTGGGGCAGCAGTCGTGCATTGTGGTGGGTTGTGGTTGTGCATTGTGGGCAGTCGGCTTTGGTTGTGCATTGTGGGCAGTTGGCTGTGGTTGTGCATTGTGGGGCAGTCGGCTGTCATTGTGTGTGGCAGCATGGCAGTCCTTTCTTCCTCTCTATTTTGGATGGCAATCCACAGTCCTCTCTTCCTCTCTATTTGTAACATATGATGTGAAAAAGTTTTCAGCTATACACTTAAGTTTCAACATTATTTTTGCAACAAATGATGGAGGATTTTTGTACTCTTGCCCTATTTAAACTACTTGTTGTTATTGTAGTTTATATTGAACATGTCTTATTGAATAATGGATTACTGGTACTCTGTGCTGTCGTAGTAAATTGAGAATTGATGTTATCGTATGCAAGAGGTTATTTTGGATTTTGGAATAATTAATTTGTTATTTTTCTATGTGAGCGTTATGGTACATCTAAGGAAAGATCAATTTCCAAGTGAACAGTATAGCAAGCTATAGCAAAGTCGAAACCCTTCAAAATAATGGAGAAAATTAAGAACAACTACATAGTTGATCTATCGAATTCAAGAGAGATCTCGTCTGTTGAAACCAAGACTTAGCTTCTTTGTGGAGCTCGGGCCCTCAACAAGTTGGGGGTGACCTCACACTTACTTCTCCCAAGGGAGAGCGCTAGGTTGGAGGCTTAGGAACTAAGAACAAGATCAAGGGCTCGGCGAGGAGGTCCCACCACATACCCAGAAGATCTTAGAGCGCTTCCCCTCCCAAGCCAATGCCGGGCTTGGGCACCTTTGGAGGCTCTCCTCACCCACTAAAGAGACTTGGGGAGAGAGAGGCCAAAAGAGAAGTCCCTCCAAATGGTGCCCCCTTGGTCCTATTTATAGATTTCTGAACTTGGTCTGCCAATAGCCACATTCTGGCCTACGAGATTACAAAAATACCCTCAAGTTTGGCCTGCCAACAGCCAAATCCCGTCATTCTGAGGCGCTAAACGCAGACCGCCCCCTCTCCTCGGGGTTGGGCGAGAGAGGGCAGGCCGTCTCCCTTGCTTGCCCCCCTCAATGGGGCAGGGCGGGGCGAGACCGGGAGGCGGCCCCTCTCCGGCTCGCCCCCTAGCTAGGGCGAGGCGAGACCGGGGGTTGGCCCCTCTCCGGCTCGCCCCCTAGCTGGGGCGGGGCGAGACCGGGGGTTGGCCCCTCTCCGGCTCACCCCCTTGCTGGGGCGGGGCGAGACCGGGGGTTGGCCCCTCTCCGGCTCGCCCCCTAGCTGGGGCGGGGCGAGACCGGGGGTTGGCCCATCTCCGGCTCGCCCCCTAGCTGGGGCGGGGCGAGACCGAGGGTTGGCCCCTCTCCGGCTCGCCCCCTTGCTGGGGCGGGGCGAGACCGGGGGTTGGCCCCTCTCCGGCTCGCCCCCTGCTGGGGCGGGGCGAGACCGGGGGTTGGCCCCTCTCCGGCTCGCCCCCCTGCTGGGGCGGGGCGAGACCGGGGGTTGGCCCTTCTCCGGCTCGCCCCCTCTGCCCTCCTTGGGCTGGGCGAGCCCGGGGGGCCTCCCCTCTCCCCTGCTCGCCCCCTTCTTCGGGATAATCTGGGGCTGCGCCCCTCGGTCCAGAGCCCGTCTGACGGTTTACCCGCCCCTCTTTCCTAGGGCATTGCTTCTTAAAAGATATTGAGCCTACTGACACCTTGGGCCCCGGGGATCCACTCGGCGAATACAGGGTTGTACACAATCCCCGCTCTTTTCGAGCGGGACTCACGCTCGGAAAGAAAAGTCCAACCCTGCCTATTCGGCGAGTGCCTTCCTGAAAGCCCGGCTAGCGGAGCCACCTCGGGGGAAAAACACTTAGCCTCCCCGAGAGGCCTTCCGACCCTGCCGGCTAGCGAGAGCCCGACTAGCGGAGCCACCTCGGGGGAAAAACACTTAGCCTCCCCGAGAGGCCTTCCGACCTCGCCGGCTAGCGAGAGCCCGGCTAGCGGAGCCACCTCGGGGGAAAAACACTTAGCCTCCCCGAGAGACCTTTCAACCCTGCCGGCTAGCGAGAGCCCGGCTAGCAGAGCCACCTCGGGGGAAAAACACTTAGGCTCCCCGAGAGGCCTTCCGACCTTGCCGGCTAGCGAGAGTCCGGCTAGCAGAGCCACCTCGGGGGAAAAACACTTAGCCTCCCGGGAGGCCTACTGACCCTGTCGGCTAGCGAGAGCCCGGCTAACGGAGCCACCTCGGGGGAAAAACACTTAGCCTCCCCGAGAGGCCTTCCGACCCTGCCGGCTAGCGAGAGCCCGGCTAGCGGAGCCACCTCGGGGGAAAAACACTTAGCCTACCCGAGAGGCCTTCCGACCCTGCCAGCTAACGATAGCCCGACTAGCGGAGCCACCTCGGGGGAAAAACACTTAGCCTCCCCGAGAGGCCTTCCGACCCTGCCGGCTAGCGAGAGCCCGGCTAGCGGAGCCACCTCGCGGAAAAAACACTTAGCCTCCCCGAGAGGCCTTCCGACCCTGCCGGCTAGCGAGAGCCCGGCTAGCGGAGCCACCTCGGGGGAAAAACACTTAGCCTCCCCGAGAGGCCATCCTACCCTGCCAGCTAGTGCGAGCCCGACTAGCGGAGCCATCTCGGGGCTAAGTACTTCTGAACCCTCCGGCCACCGAGCGGTTCCCGGCCCTGCCAGCTTGATGGGAGTCTTGTCAGCGGGTCAGCATCGGGGCTAAGTACTTCTGAAACCTTCGGCCACCGAGCGGTTCCCGGCCCTGCCAGCTTGATGGGAGCCTGGTCAGCGGGCCAGCATCGGGGCTAAGTACTTATGAACCCTCTGGCCACCGAGCGGTTCCCGGCCCTGCCAGCTTGATGGGAGTCTGGTCAGCGGGCCAGCATCGGGGCTAAGTACTTCTGAAACCTCCGGCCACCGAGCGGTTCCCGGCCCTGCCAGCTTGATGGGAGCCTGGTCAGCGGGCCAGCATCGGGGCTAAGTACTTTGACAACCTCCGGCCACCGAGCGGTTCCCGGCCCTGCCAGCTTGGTGGGAGTCTGGTCAGCGGGCCAGCATCGGGGCTAAGTACTTCTGAAACCTCCGGCCACCGAGCGGTTCCCGGCCCTGCCAGCTTGATGGGAGCCTGGTCAGCGGGCCAGCATTGGGGCTAAGTACTTTCAAAACCTCCGGCCACCGAGCGGTTCCCGGCCCTGCCAGCTTGATGGGAGCCTGGTCAGCGGGCCAGCATCGGGGCTAAGTACTTTGACAACCTCCGGCCACCGAGCGGTTCCCGGCCCTGCCAGCTTGGTGGGAGCCTGGTCAGCGGACCAGCATCGGGGCTAAGTACTTCTGAAACCTCAGACCACTGAGCGGTTCCCGACCCTGCCAGCTTGATGGGAGCCTGGTCAGCGGGCCAGCATCGGGGCTAAGTACTTCTGAAACCTCCGACCACCGAGCGGTTCCCGGCCCTGCCAGCTTGATGGGATTCTGGTCAGCTGGTCAGCATCGGGGCTAAGTACTTTAACAACTTCTGGCCACTGAGCGGTTCCCGGCCCTGCCAGCTTGATGGGAGCCTGGTCAACGGGGCAGCATCGGGGCTAAGTACTTTGACAACTTCCGGACACCGAGCGGTTCCCGGCCCTGCCAGCTTGATGGGAGCCTGGTCAGCGGGCCAGCATCGGGGCTAAGTACTTCTGAAACCTCCGGCCACCGAGCGATTCCCGTCCCTGCCAGCTTGATGGGAGTCTGGCCAGCGGGCCAGCATCGGGGCTAAGTACTTCTGAAACCTCCGGCCACCGAGCGGTTCCCGGCCCTGCCAGCTTGATGGGAGCCTGGTCAGCGGGCCAGCATCGGGGCTAAGTACTTCTGAAACCTCCGGCCACCGAGCGGTTCCCGGCCCTGCCAGCTTGATGGGAGCCTGGTCAGCGGGCCAGCATCGGGGCTAAGTACTTCTGAAACCTCCGGCCACCGAGCGGTTCCCGGCCCTGCCAGCTTGATGGTTGCCTGGTCAGCGGGCCAGCATCGGGGCTAAGTACTTTGACAACTTTCGGCCACCGAGCGGTTCCCGGCCCAGCCAGCTTGATGGGAGCTTGGTCAGCGGGCCAGCATCGGGGCTAAATATTTTGAAAAACTTTCATTACATTAGTCATCATATTACATGCAAGAAAAGAACTAAGTATGGAAACGAAACATCACAATACATGGACTTAAGGGTAGAAAAAACTAAGTATGGAAACCAAAACTTGATCTCCTACTCTCAGGCCTGGTCTTCCTCGACCCCCTCTGGTTGCTGTTGTTGCTGCCTCGGACCCCTTGCCTCCATCATTTCCAAAAACTCAGGGTAGGCGGACGTCGCGTGACCCTCCTCCTCGTGGAGGTCACAGTTAGGTAACGCAACCCTATCCTCTCCTCTTCCTCTCCTTTCTGCTTTCCTAGCTCTCCCCCTTCTTCCCCCACCAATCGTCATGGTCTGCTGAGGTGGTGGAGGAGGTGCCTTCGGTCCCTGCTTCCACTCTGGGGGGTCAGACCTCTCCCCCTGGAAGTTGCCCTTTCCTTGGTCAAACTTCCTTCCTGGATCTTCCATGCTTCCTTTGTGCTGCCTTGCCTCCGGCTCACTCAGCTTAGCCAACCTTTTTGCGAATTCCCCTGTTTCTTCTTCAAATCTGATTGCCAATATTGTACAATATTTTGTGTATTTTGACATATCCAACATGCTCTGTAAGATTACATGGATTTTCTCTAATATCATCTTGTTGCCTACAATATTTGATGCAACCTACACATCATAGTCGATAAGGATCATAGATTATGATTTTTATGGGCCGTCTTTTCGGTTGAATTGCTTAGAAAAAAATTTAAACAAATTTGCATGGTTTGTTAATAACAAAAAATGTGTTAATATTCATTTGCAAATTGATGGTTTGTTGATAGACAAGATTTGCTAATAGCCAATAGTGGTTTTCTCATAACAACACACATAAAATAAAAGCAACAAATGCTTGATGTGCAACTACAACTTGCTAGTTTGCAATGCACCATACCACAACACCAAAATGATTTGTAGTTTTAACCATTAAAGAATTTCACAGTAGTACTATTTAACGCATTTGAGATGCAACAACGAGAAAAATCAGTCACATACAATCATAGGAGGAACCTACCATGAACTCCATTCCCAGTAAGAGCATTAAGATAAGCTGCTAATGTAGAAACCAGAGTCTTTCCTTCCCCGGTCTTCATCTCAGCAATACACCCATCATGAAGCACCGCCCCGCCAATGATCTAAAGTCAATATAGCACACAATCAACATTATTCACTCTTTAATCCATCCATAAACCAATATATATATACATATATATATATATATACATATATATATACATATATATATATATATACATATATATATATACAATATATATACATATATATATATATATATATGTATATACGAGTGACAGACACGGGCCTCCGGCCCTATGTGAGGTCAATCGGTGGGCTTCGCCCGCCCCCACGGCGGGCCCGCCCTCCCCCGGCGGGCTTCGCCCGCCCCTCAGCCCCTATTTGGCTATTGGCACAACAATTTATATGAGTTATATTGAATAATTTTCCTAAAAATGCATGTGCAAAGCGTATTTTCAAAAATTCGTCAAAAATTTACTATAATTACGATCAGGGCGGCAATACGTCTTGTGCGTGCATTTTTAGAAAAAGTGTTCAACACGAAAGTTGTAGATTTCGATGAGATCTACAATTTTCGTGTTGAACACTTTTCCTAAATATGCATGTATAATGCATATTTTCAAAAGGCGCGTTATAACTCATAGAAATTGGTGTGCCAATAGCCAAATTGGGCTGCCAATATAAAGACCCTTATATATATATTAAGTTTATAATTTTTTTTAAACCCTAAAGGCCACCGTTCGTCGAACGCAGGTGGCGCCTGCGTTCGTCGAACGCAGATTCGCCGTTCGTCGAACGCAGGCGCTCCTGCGCTCGACGAACGCAGGGTTCGTCGTTCGTCGAACGCAGGCGCTCCTGCGTTCGACGAACACAGGCCCTCCTGCGTTCGACGAACGCAGGCGCTCCTGCGCTCGACGAACGCAGCGCCGTTCGTCGATCGCTGGAGGTTCGTCGTTCGTCGAACGGCGAACCTGCGTTCGACGAACGGCGGGGCGCCTGCGTTCGACGAACGCAGGGGCTCCTGCACTCGACGATCGCAGGGGCTCCTGCGCTCGACGATCGCAAGGGCTCCTGCGTTCGACGAACGGTCAGGGCCACCGTTCGACGAATTTGCATATATATTTATTTATTTTATTATATATATTTTTTTTATTTTTCCCGTGCCCCCCTCTCGTATCCCTCCTCCCGCCCCGATTTGGGCTGCCGTCGGCGGCGGAGCCGCCGGCTGGCCGGCGTGAGGCTACCGGCCGGTTCGCCGGTCTCCGGCGAACCTGCCGGTGGTACTCCGGCAGGGCCACCGCCGGCGGTGGCCCTGCCGGAGCCCTGCCGGAGTACTACCGGCAGGTTCGCCGGAGACCGGCGAACCGGTCGGTGGCCTCACGCCGGCGGCAGCCTAAATCGGGGCGGGAGGAGGGGCACGGGAGGGGGGCACGGGAAATGGCTGGGAGGGAGGGAGGGAGGTTTAAAATTCTGGTTATTCGCAGGCCTTTTTTCTGATTTGATTTGAGATCCAATGGCTTTGATTTTATTTTGTCTCAATTTCTTTGACATGGAGTGCCTATTTACCTTGCCATGAACACAAAAACGATATTTCTTTATAATATAGTATAGATATACCAAGAGAAATGGGAAAAAACCTGGACATCAAAATGTCTCATCCCAAGCTTCCTTCTAGCAGCCTCCCGAACCACCGCAAATGCATCTAACGAACATAGAGTATTAGGGAAAGATACAGTGGGCTCTTTTTTATTTGATCATATGAAAATGGACGGCATTAATTAAAACAAACCAGCTTGAATATCAGCAAGGGTTTCCCCGTTGGTCAACCGAAGGCGAAATTCCTCAGTCTTCGCTCTCAACTAAGATTATACGCCAGAAAAATGTATCGAACTAATTCAAATGCTCCATGTTTAGCATAAATCCCTTGAAATTCGTAGCATAAAGGTGAGGAGAAAACCTGTTCATCAGAAAGCCTGGCGATATCAGTCTCCAGGGCGTTCACAGAGCTGACTAGACGGTAGTAATCACGGACAACCCAACTGTTCATGCTCCACAGATCCATCCACCTGAAGTCCTTTAGTTTCCCCAGACTCTCCTGAAACCAGAAAAGGTTTAAAAAAAGGATGAGGAAACAACTTACATCAAGAAATGGACAGTCTAAGCATACAAAGTATATTTACCTTTACAGAACCGATAACAGGTTTCGAAGAAGCGGCAGGGGAAGAAGAGGCGGAGAAGGCGCAGGAAGGAGTGAGACTGGAGAACCGGTTGCATCCACAGGGCGTAATGGGTGCATTAAGAATGGTGGGTGGAAGAGGAGAAGAGGCCTTCGAGGATTTAGAGCTGACGGGGAAAGATAGGGAAGAGAGCGAGAGAACAGGGACAGCAGTAGCCATGACAGTGCCTTCGAGGATTTAGAGCGAGAGAATTCTTGGAATGCAGAGATCGAATGATACGACCCGTCCGTATGGGGCCGCTGTTAGAGTGATGGGTGGGGGGCAATTTAGTCCTTTTGTATCTCTTTTATTCCTAGTATAAATTATGTTATCTTGTAGGGTTTGGGTGTGGATTTTGAAGTGTTTTGTTGTAGTGTGCTGTGTGGAGCCGGACTCTTCCCCTCCCCTTAGCTGTTCTCTGTCCAGGTGAAGAGATCACCTCACGGAGCTGTATCTTGTTGTATTCTCCATTTCCTGCTACTGTTGTTAAGCGTTTTGGTTGTTGGAAGCTGGTTGTAACTGAATCCTTGAATATTAATGGATTTCTGAGTTTGGGTTTGATTATTAAGCTTGTAAATCACTCCCCATTGCTAGTAAACGCATCAAGGTATCAGAGCTAGCACATCCTTCGCCGCCTCACCATGCCGGTCGCCGACAACCTCCGCTCCAAGGATCCGCCGGCGGATGTTGAATCACTCCGTCAGTCCCAGGAGGCCCTCACCCTCCAGCTGCGTGCGCTTGCGGAGCAGCAAAGCCGCACCTCCGACGAAGTCCGCGAGCTCCTCACCGTCCTCAAGTCCGACCGCCGCACCCCGTCCGACAACCTCGGTGGCTCCAGCACGCCCCCACCACCGCCGGAAGCCCGGCCAGTTACCTTCAACAACGGCTCCAGCACGCCCCTGCCGCAGCCGGATGTCCGGCCAAATACTTTCAACAACCCCACAGTGCATACGCGTTTCGCCCGCCTCGACTTTCCCCGTTTTTGTGGCGACAGCGTTTTGGACTGGATCTACCGCTGCGATCAGTTCTTTGAAGTGGACAACACCGCCGCCGACATGAAAGTTCGCATCGCTTCTATTCACTTGGAGGACCGGGCGCTATATTGGCATCAAAATTACATGAAGGCTCGCCTCACCCGCCAATGGCCCTCCTGGGAGGAGTACTGCCAAGCTCTTAACAGCCGCTTTGGCTCCCTCTTGTTCGATGATCCCCTTAGCGACATCAAGAACCTACGTCAAAGGAGCTCGATGCAACAATATTTAGATGAGTTCGAAGTCCTATTACATCGTGCGGCCATCCCCGAAGAGAATGCGGTCAGCTTATGCCTCGCCGGTTTAAAGGGGGACATCGAATATGCCGTTCGTATGTTCCAGCCCAAGTCGCTCCAAGATGTGTTTTCTTTGGCCCGGCTCCAGGAACAACAACTTGCCCACACTTCCCGCCGGCCCACAACCTCGTCATGGGATCGGACCACAGGACGGGAAGGTCGACCCAACCAGTCCACCTCCACGGGCCCTACTCAGCCACGGCCTCCCGCTCCTCCCGGGCCCTCTTCCGGAAAAGGGGGTACTCCTTTCACTTCCACCGATTTTGACGAACGGCGACGCAATGGGCAATGCTTTTGGTGTGACAGTAAATACACGCCGGGACATCGTTGTGTGGAACGTCGCAAGTCCTACGCTCTTGAGGTTGTCCCCAACATTGACGAGGATATCGATCCACCCTTGCACCAACTCGAAGAGCCGGCCGTGGAGGCCGAACCGGAAGAAGAGCAAGATGCACCGCCCCACGTTTCCGTCCATGCCTTGGAGGGGACGACCCATTTCCAAACCATGAGAATCACGGCGTCTCACGGTGGAGAACCACTTCATGTCCTCATCGACTCCGGAAGTACACATAACTTCCTCGATCGCGACACGGCAGCGCGCTTGAATTGCCCCATGACGGCTATTCCGAGTTTTGACGTTGCGGTTGCCAACGGCAAAACCATTGCAAGCTCTCATAAAGTTGTCAACTTTCAGTGGAAGATGCAAGGCCTCCAGTTTTCTTCGGATGTTCTAGTCCTACCCCTCGGCGGTTGTGAATTGGTATTGGGCGTCCAATGGCTTGTCACTCTTGGCATCGTCCATTGGGACTTCAAGAATTTACGGATGGAATTCTCTTCGCATGGCCATCGGATCACCTTGCGCGGCTCCAAACAAACCGTCAATGCGTGGTTACAGCCCCGCCGTTCACAAAAGTTAGTCAACCGGGACGGGGAACTTAACATGCTGGCCCTATGTTACCTCCAACCCGATCCCGCTGAACCAGCCCCCCACCCCACGGCCGCCGGAGTGCAGCCCGGCTCGGATTGCCGCCCACTGGAAGCTACGGCCAATACCCAACTGCAAGTATTGTTGGCTGAATTCAGCGACATTTTTGCTGAACCAAAGGAGCCGCCCCCTATTCGCCAGCATGAACACCGTATCACCTTACGGGAAGGGGCATCCCCGGTCAATCTGCGCCCTTACCGCTACCCGCCCCTACAAAAAGGAGTTATCGAGCGCATGGTTCAGGACTTATTGGAGACCGGCCTCATTCAGCGTAGCATTAGCCCGTTTGCTTCACCGGTGGTCCTTGTCAAGAAGAGCGATTGTACATGGCGCTTATGCGTCGACTATCGCCAACTCAACCGTGACACCATCAAAGATAAGTTTCCAATTCCAATCATTGAAGAGCTTATTGATGAACTACACGGGGCTATGTTTTTCTCTAAATTGGACTTGCGAGCAGGTTTTCATCAAGTTCGGATGGCTCCTGGAGATGTCCCCAAGACGGCATTCCGCACCCACCACGGCCACTACGAATTCCTCGTAATGCCGTTCGGTCTGGCCAATGCCCCGTCCACCTTTCAAAGCATGATGAACATCATTTTTCAAGCACACCTACGGAAGTCCATCCTCGTCTTCTTTGACGACATACTTGTGTATAGCGGCTCTTGGGAGGAGCACCTTCAACACCTACGTACTACGTTTCAGATTTTACGCCAACAACATCTCTTCCTCAAACACTCCAAGTGCCACTTCGGTCTTCAACAAATCCACTACTTGGGCCATTTGATATCACACCACGGAGTGGCCACCGACCCGGGCAAGATCCAAGACATGCTCGATTGGCCCGCTCCGACAACCCTTAAGCGCTTGCGCGGGTTTTTGGGATTGACCGGGTACTATCGGCGCTTTATTCAAGATTATGGGATCTTGGCGAAACCATTGACCTCCATGCTACGTCAACAACGCTTCCAATGGGGCGACGAAGCGGAGGCGGCCTTCCAAGCTTTAAAGAGGGCGGTCTCGTGCCCCCCAGTGCTTCGTTTACCGGATTTCCACCTTACCTTTGTCATTGAGACCGATGCCGCGGACACCGGCGTAGGGGCGGTTTTACTACAAGAGGAGCGTCCCGTCGCCTACTTCAGCAAGGCACTCGGCCCCAAGAACGCCCGGCTATCCGCCTATGAGAAGGAGCTACTTGCGGTGGTTATGGCCGTCCAAAAGTGGAAGCACTATTTGTTGGGATCTCCATTCCTTATCCGTACCGATCACCATAGCCTTAAATACTTGCTAGAGCAACGGATCGCCACTCCGGCACAACAACGTTACCTAGCCAAGCTAATGGGATTTGATTTTCAAATCCAATACAAGCGCGGGAAGGACAATGCTTGCGCCGATGCGCTATCCCGCAAATATGAGCAAGGGGGCGGTGAGCTCCAAGCCCGGGTGGTCATTCAATCAGAGATCTTACGCGATGTCCGCCAATCATGGGAACATGACAGCCACCTCCAAAACATCATCGCCGCCAAGCTAATCGACCCAAACAGTGAACCGAAGTTTCAATGGCAGCATGGGACACTACATCGTCGTGGCAAGCTCGTTGTCGGCCAAGACAACGCCCTCCGTGGTCGGCTCCTTCACATCTACCACGACAGTGCCATGGGCGGCCACTCCGGCGTCACGGCAACATACCACCCGGCTGAAACGTGCTTTTTATTGGAAGGGAATGAAAGCGGACGTGTACGAGTATGTCCGCCGATGCACAACATGTCAAGCGTGTAAGGCCACCAACCAACTCCCGATGGGAACATTGCAGCCCCTACCCATTCCGGAGCGGATTTGGCAAGAAATCTCCATGGACTTCGTTGAAGGTTTACCTCCGTGCCAAGGCAAGACGGCTATATTAGTGGTGGTAGATAGATTGAGCAAGCAAGCTCACTTTGCGGCTCTCAAACACCCTTACACAGCGGAGGGAGTAGCCGGTATCTTCCTCAACTCAGTTTTCCGCCTCCATGGCCTACCCACCGCTATCGTTAGTGATCGAGACGCGGTGTTCTTAAGTGACTTTTGGCAAGAACTCTTTCGTATACTACAAATCCAACTACATCACTCTACCGCCTACCACCCGCAAAGTGACGGGCAAACCGAAGTGGTGAATCGGTGCCTCGAATCTTACCTTAGATGCATGTGTCATGAGCGGCCTCGGAGTTGGGCCGAGTGGCTTCCCTTAGCCGAATGGTGGTATAATTCTACCTTCCAAAGCGCCATTCGGATGACACCATATGAAGTTGTATATGGGCAAGAGCCCCAACTCCCATCACCTTATGTGGAGGGCACCGCAATGGTAGAGGCCGTCGACCGGTCCATGGTGGCCCGAGAAAGGGTGCTTTCAATCATCAAACACAATTTATCTATGGCCCAAAATAGGATGAAGACCCTTGCGGATCGGAACCGTCGCGAGCGGGAGCTAGAAGTGGGCTCGTGGGTCTATATCCGGTTGCAACCTTACCGGCAAACCAGCCTTCGAACGCACGGATGCCAGAAATTATCACCTCGGTTCTTTGGCCCATTCCGGGTGCTTGAACGGGTGGGTTTAGTGGCCTATCGCCTTGCCTTGCCGGCCAACGCCAAGCTACACGCTACATTCCATATCTCGCAGCTGAAGGAGCACAAGGGGGACCCTCCCGACCGCCCCGGGGAGCTGCCCCTAGCGGTAACCGAAGAAGGCAACGTGTTGATCGAACCTCTACGGAGCTTGGACCGCCGGATCGTCAATCGGGACGGCCGCGCCGTCACTCAATTCCTAATACAATGGACTAACGGAACACGCTCGGAAGCGACATGGGAGGATCTCTGGTTACTGCAGGCGAAGTACCCGCATTTTGTTCCTTGGGGACAAGGAACTTCTGCTGGAGCGGGCATTTGATACGACCCGTCCGTATGGGGCCGCTGTTAGAGTGATGGGTGGGGGGCAATTTAGTCCTTTTGTATCTCTTTTATTCCTAGTATAAATTATATTATCTTGTAGGGTTTGGGTGTGGATTTTGAAGTGTTTTGTTGTAGTGTGCTGTGTGGAGCCGGACTCTTCCCCTCCCCTTAGCTGTTCTCTGTCCAGGTGAAGAGATCACCTCACGGAGCTGTATCTTGCTGTATTCTCCATTTCCTGCTACTGTTGTTAAGCGTTTTGGTTGTTGGAAGCTGGTTGTAACTGAATCCTTGAATATTAATGGATTTCTGAGTTTGGGTTTGATTATTAAGCTTGTAAATCACTCCCCATTGTTAGTAAACGCATCATCGAAGGCCTCCGACCCTTCGTTTCCGGTGAAAGGAACGTGTGAAAGATGGTACGCGAACAATGGCTCGTCTCGTTCGTCGTCGGACTTTCTAGCTCAGTGTTGAAATCAAGATTTGGTTGAGCGGCAGCTAATCCTTAATTCTTCGGGAGGAATAGACCGAAGCCTTAGAACTAGACACAGACTTTTGGTCGCAGCGAGGAGATCTCACCACACACCCGGAAGATCTTAAAGCGCTTCCCCTCCCAAGTCAAAGCTGAGATTGGGCACCTTGGAGAGCCTCAGAGCTAAGCCAAGATAACCTAGGGAGGAAGAAGCTCAGAAAACTGAGATTGGAACCATCTCCAAAGGTGCCCTTCAAGGTCTATTTATAGTTTTTCCAGTTCGGTCTGCTAATAGCGCGATTTCGTCTTACTCTTTTACTATACGCAGCTCAAAATGATCTGCCAACAGCCAAACTCCGTTGTTTGGAGAGGCTAACTGCAGACCACCATGAGCTTCCAGGTAAAAGCACCCCTGGACCCTTAATGGGCGAGTCGCCCCTAAGGCCCCCCTCTCGCGAACTGTGAAGCCCGGCTCGCTCACCTCCCTGCGAGCGAGCGACGAGGGGTTGGACCTGCTCGCCTTCCCGCGAGTAGTCGGCGAGAGCCCGGCTCGCCCGCTTTCCTGCGAGTAGACGACGAGAGCCCGACTCGCCCGCTTTCCTGCGAGCCTTCTTTGGGGCTCTGGCTCGCCCTCCTTCTTATTCCTCTCGCCTGCTGACTCGGTCTCCCCTCACCTTTTGGCGAATACCGGGGTTGTACACAATCTCCGCTCTTCGCGAGACTGTCTTAGGCTCGCGAAAAACATCCAACCCCGGGTGTTCGCCTGACCTTTGATGACGTGGTGAGAATCTTTTGGTGGGACCCATACCCACTGCTATAAATATCATCGATCATGGTTGAAGAGTACCCCTCTTCTGCTTTCACCTTATCTCGCTGCTTCGCATTGTAGCTGTCAAAAATGCCTATTTCGGAGGAGATCCGGGCTCGCCTCAACGCGGCGCGAACTAGCGAGCACGCGGACCTCGCCCGACCTGCCCCTTGGGCCTCGAAGCCGGCTCATCCTAAAATGTTGAAGGCGAAGTCGATCCGACGACAATCGAGGGGGGAAGGGTCTTCGGCCCCGGACCTGTCGCTCGGCCTCCTGCTCGCAGATCAGGTATTTGAGTCGATAAACTGACCCTTCCCTCTTTGCTGCTAATGCTTCTTTCTCTCAGAGCTCATGCCTGCTGGAGAACCTAACGGTTGAGGACGCTCGCATCGCTACCCCCCGTGGAGGCGACGTGGAGATAATGGATCTGGACGCCACCCCGCCCCACTCGAAATCGCCTCAACCCAGTAAGCCTTCTCTCGCGATCCTTCGACGGACCCCCAATATTGTCCTGATGACTTTCTTTTCGTAGAGTCTCCTCTCGCGACTCCTGGAAGGCGAGCCACACCACCGTTATAAACATCTCCGTCCCGGGATTTACCCCCTGGACCAAACGAACCCCGGGAACTCGCTCCTGTGCGTTGTCCCTGGCGGGGGCGTCACACCTCCTCCCTCGGGCTTGGGCAAATCGGTGACCCCGTCCCACGAAAATCCCTTCCAGGGTCGGCCCAGCTCTTCTCGCTCATAGCCTGGTAAAACGACTTCTATCTTGCTTGATTGGCTTGGACCGACCAACAACCGGCCTCTCCCTTCTTATTGTTAAACTCTTTCTTTCGCAGATCGCCCCGAGAGTTCCAGTGGCTTCGACTTTGGGGAGGAGTTATCCCCCCTTCCTTTGCCAGAGGAGATGGACGATTTCCTTGGCGACCCGCGGGACCCCGAGAATATGAAGAGGCGAACCTCAGAACTGTTCCAGAAACACGGGCGGATGCTACAAGACTTATACTGCCAGGTTAAAAGGACAGGGAGGCGGCCGAGGAGCAAATCGCCTCGCTTGGGGGATGAATGTGCGCGGCTCCAAGCCGGGTTTCTGCAGGATACTCGCGAGGAGGCCACCTCCCCGGGGGTGCACCTTGTGCGGGTGGACGATCATGCTCGCTTGATCCAGCGCGAGGTCCGCGCCGCCCGCACGTATCATTATCCTGCGAGACCGCCCAGCTCGGGGGTGCGAGGAAGAGGTCGATGTAGGTGGATTAAGTATTGATATTTCTCGCGCTCGCGCACCCTTTTGACTGGGCTCCCCCCCCCCCCCCCCCCCCCCCCCCCCCCTCTTCTCTTTTTTTCTTTTTGTAACTTTTTAAATATTGTGAACAATGGGAGCGACTCAAGTTCCTCTCGCCCGCCCTCTCGGGCTTCCTTTATCTGAGTTTTTTCTAGTTATCTAATCTCGCATATAAGCACTTGTTTTTTCTTTTTACTGCTCTGTCGCGCGACCCACAAGGGCCCGCTCTTCTTGCTCGTTGTATCGCTTTATATTACTATAAGATGCGAGTCGATGTTTTTAAATTATTGCGAGCGGTCCAGAAGAGGGTGGCCCACCTATCGAGGTACATCATGACACACTTTGGCTAAACGCACCCCCCGGCGCTTCGACCTCTCCCTGCCGCCTTTGTTTTTCTATAAATAGGGCCAACATTTATAGCCAACTACCGTATTGATCTCCTTCTTCCCTCCGCCTTCCTGCTTTCTCGCTCTCGCACGCTTATTCCTTCGTCCTCGCCTTTCTTTTCAAAGAACGCAGATGGACAGTGATGGTGCTGATGCCAAAGGCCGGGCTAAATGCGCCTGGACCTTTTGCGACCACATCTTCCTCAATTGCTCGCTTACGGAGGGCGCCCGACACCCCACAAAGGAGGATGCGATCAACTTCCTTCTCCCGGATGAGCTTGCCATTCCAGCGGCCCACTTTGAGGTGGGCTTGCGACTGCCCTTCTAGCCCGAGATCAGCCAGGTACTCGCTTGTCCTTATACTTTCCCTTTTTTCGCACTCGCTAAAAACTCCCATCTGACCACTCGCTGCTAACCCGCCAGATGTCCAAGTACTACGGCGTGATCCCGGGTCAGATGACCCCCAACGTTATCGCCATGATGGTAGCTTTCACATGCTACCTGCGGGAGGAGCGGATAGAGTTCAGCTTATCTGTCTTCCACAAATTGTTCTCCTTCAGGGAGAACAAGGACAGGACCGCCTTTCTCGCGAGCAACCACGCCAAGGTCCACGAGACGGTCAACAAAATCCATTATTGGCCGCAGAAGTTCGTCATCGTGAAGGGACCTTTCGACAACGTCCCCTTCTCCCCCGTCCAACGTACCGAAATAACCTACCGCCCACTGGCGCTCGGCTCTCATGAGGCTGAGCTTTTCAAGTTCATGTCGACCAACTTCGAGGTTGCTTACCTCCAAAGGAACGTCGACTCGCTACCTCCTGTGCCGCCAGGAGCAGGTTTTACTCGCATCCGCTCTCTTTAGCCTTTGTCTTTTGCTTCTCGCTCTTCTAATTTTGAACCGCTGCTTACTCACAGGAGAGCGAGACATTTCGCCCGCGCCCTCAAGCCGCAGATCGCAATCTCTACCCCCCCCCCCCCCCGCCCAAGAAGATGAAGACCCTTCCCCCAGTCAAGGGGAAGGAGGTTCTCGAGATTTCCCCCGGGGAAGATCGCCAGGCGAGCCTGCCAACAGATAAGGCGGTCGGCGAGTCTACCAAGGCGGTTGCCGGCACCTCAAAGGTGCCGGGTCCGAGACGCCACCGGAATTTCGGCCTCGGTACCAAGCATCTGGACGAGGCCGGCGCGCCCCTGCTGGTTTGGAACGAGGAGGCCAACCGGGCCTCGATATCAACTCTCCTCCCCTCCTGGGTGGAGCAGGATGCGATTGGCGGTGATGCCTTCGCTTTTTCTTTTGGTCTTTATGGGCGGGAGGACGCGAGTGAATTCAACTCGCTGACTTCCCGGATGATCGCTCACAAGAGCGCGCGGTCCCTACTCCGCTCTCTAGAGCTCGCCCATATGATGGGTCGGCGCAACTTCCAGACGGAGAGGCACTCCGAGGAGCTCAAGTGCGAGCTAAAGGACGCGACGAAGAAGATCGCGACCCTGAAGAAGGAGAAAAGCTCTGAAGGCCTTCGGGATGAGCTGAAGGCCGCGATCGAGGAGGTGGCGATCGTCAAAGACAAACTGGCCATTTCGGATGGCCTCGTCGCCAGCCTCCAAGGCAGAATGGTGAGTCTCGCTGGTCTCTCGCCTACCTCCTCATTATTATTTCTCACACACCCTAACACTCTTTCTCGCAGGATGCCGAGACCGCTAGTGAGCTTCTCGCTCGCACCACCACCTTGGAGAAGCAAGTGGATGGGCTCAAGGCCCTCAATCTTGAATTGGTCCAGGCAACTCTTCCGCCTTGCCCTAGGTCTTTGAGGGTAAAGCGGCGGGAGCAGAAGACGGAGATGTGAGAGGGAGCGCTCCATGCGGCGAGGTTCGCCTTCTGCATTCTCCAAAGGGTCGGTCTACTCACTGCCGAGGCGGGCGAGCTCACCCTTGAGGACGTGATCCCAGAGCTTTTCATGCTCACCACGCCCTCCGAGGGGAGCGAGAGCGAGCAGTCCGCTGACGAGCCCTGATACATTGTGTTTCCTTTCTTGTTTTTCTCTTCTTTCTCTTTTTTTTTTGGCTGGCGAGATAGCCGCTGAACTTGTAATGAACTTTTGAGAAATGAAACAAGGGATATTTTTCTATCTTTTAATTGCTTTTCTATCTTGCTCGCGTGAATGTATTTTGTTCTGCTTGTACTCATACTCTTACCCGCGCTCGCCTCTTTGCGTTTAGCCAGGCTCGCGCTCGCACATTTCTTGTCTGCAATGGTTATAAGGTTCATCATTTTCATCGTGCTCTCACTTTGTCTCGACACCTTGCCTCGCGCTCACCCAATAAGGCGTTCGCATAGTAGTTCTCGCTTAGGGACATCGTTAGATAAACCTGCTGTTTGCTTTTTCTCCGGGGTAAAGCGTGAACCATTTCGTGTCTCTGAGTTGCCCAGAGGGGGTTCTTGCGGGCGGGGTCGACATTACCTTGCCTCACTCGCCCAACCCCTGCGTGCGACCAGTGTAGCTCGTTAGCCACTGTGTCGGCGGACCTCCCTGACTCGCTAGTTTTAGGCCTTGCGCATAAATTCTCCAAGTATTCTCGCGAGCCAGGGTCCGGCATGACGATCCTTGCGACCACCGTATCCGGCCATCTCGCTATTACCATTGGACTTGGCATTTTCCATCTGTTGCTGCTCTTCATTTCCTGCGAGCGAGCTCCAGGGCTCCCCCCGTCGAGGCCTTGAAAGATTTTGCGAATCAAGCCCATTAACATGAATAATCTGCTTGCCAGCCTCTCCGCGAGATCTACTTGACCCACCGGCTAGTGAGAGCCCGACAGCGGGATCGTCCGGGGCAATCCAGCATAAAAACTTGTTACCTTGACAGCCTCTCCGCGAGATCTACCTGACCCACCACCGGCTAGTGAGATCCCGACAGTGGGATGGTCCGGGGCAATCCAGCAAAAAAACTTGTTACCTTGCAAGCCTCTCCGCGAGATCTACCTGACCCACCAACTAATAAGAGCCCGACAACGGGATCGTCTAGGGCAATCCATCACAAAAACTTGTTACCTTGCTAGCCTCTCCGCGAGATCTACCTGACCCACCAGCTAATGAGAGCCCGACAGCGAGATCGTCCGGGGCAATCTAGCACAAAAACTTGTTATCTTGCCAGCCTCTCAGCGAGATCTACCTGACCCACCAGCTAGTGAGAGCCCGACAGCGGGATCGTCTGGGGCAATCCAGCAAAAAAACTTGTTACCTTGCCAGCCTCTCCGCGAGATCTGTCTGACCCACCGGCTAGTGAGAGTCCGACAGCGGGATCGTCCGGGGCAATCCAGAACAAAAACTTATTACCTTGCCAGCCTCTCCGCGAGATCTACCTGACCTACCGGCTAGTGAGAGCCCGACAGCGGGATCGTCCGGGGCAATCCAACACAAAAACTTGTTACCTTGTCAGCCTCTCCGCGAGATCTACCTGACCCACCGGCTAGTGAGAGCCCGACAACGGGATCATCCGGGGCAATCCAGCAAAAAACTTGTTACCTTGCCAGCCTCTCCGCGAGATCTACCTGACCCACCGGCTAGTGAGAGCCCGACAACAGGATCGTCCGGGGCAATCCAACACAAAAACTTGTTACCTTGCTAGCCTCTCCGCGAGATCTACCTGACCCACCGGATAGTGAGAGCCTGGTAGCGGGATCATCCGGGGCAATCCAGCACAAAAACTTGAGAACTCCTGCTTAGAGAAAATTTTTGAACCAATATATGATGAGTTAAACATATAGCCAATTGATTGCAAAAGGTTTTAAGAGTAGAATCGCTTTAGGTCATCTCCGCTCCTGGCCAGGCCGAGGGGTACCCCATCCACATCTCGGAGGTGGTACCCTCCTGATCTGAGCACCTCATCTACAATATAAGGCCCTTCCCAGTTGGGATTGAGCTTTCCTACCGCGGCTCCTCTCCCGGCCACGTCAACCTTCTTCAACACCAATTCTCCTTTCTCCAATTGTTTTATTCAGATATGTTTGTCGAAGTACCGAGCCATCCGCCGCTTGACTTCCCCTTGTCGGACGGTGGATAAGTTCCGGAGCTCTTCCACCAGGTCCAGAGATAACATTTGCTCTTCCCCATTCTCCATCAGCCATTCTCCATCGCCTTCACCTGCGGCGACCACTATAGGGGATTTCACTTCAAACTTTATTGGGAGGACGACCTCGGACCCATGGGAGAGTTTGAACGGAGTCTCCCCGGTGGCCATGTTTGGGGTGGTCCTCAAGGCCCAGAGGACCGAGGGTAAATGCTCTACCCAGTTCCCCCTGAGGTTCTCGACCTTCTTCTTCTTCAGCAAGTTCACGATAATTTTGTTTGCCGCCTCCACTTTCCCATTGCTCCTCGGGTGGTGGACTGACGCAAACTGAATGTCTATGCCGAGCTGGGTGCAGAAGCTGACGAATTTGTTGCTGACAAACTGTGGCCCATTGTCCGTAACTATGGCTAGTGGGAGCCCATGCGGACATATTATCTTACCCCATATGAAATTTCTAACTACTTGAGACGTTACCTTGGCCAGCGCCTTCACCTCTAACCACTTGGAGAAATAATCGATCATCACCAATAGAAATTTTTGTTGGCCACTCGCTTGCGGGAAAGGACCCACCTAGTCCAAACCCCATATAGCAAAGGGCCAGGGAGCTGTGATGGTTCGAAGTCTTTGGGTTGGCAAGAGCTAGAGAGGAGCGAACAGTTGACATTTTGAGCACTTCTTTGCGAATTCCGCCGCATCCTTGCTGAGGGTAGGCCAAAAGTAGCCTTGCATCAACACTCTCCCCTCCAAGGTTCGGCTCCCGGAGTGGCTGCCACACTCTCCCGAGTGGATTTCCTCCAGGACCCTCGGGACCTTCTCCTCCGCTACACAACGGGCTAGGAACCCCGAGAGCGTTTTTCTATATAGTCCTCCTGCATGGAAGGAATAATATGCCGATTTATACCTGAAGTGCTTCTTATCCATATCCCCCTCGGGGAACTTCCCTGACGCCAGGAAGGTGATGAAGGGGTCCATCCATGACGCCCGTTGGTCCACCTCCATCAGCTCCCCCTCCTCAATGGATGGTCGGAAGAGGTCCGACACCGTCCCCCCTGCCCTGGGACCGAACTTGGAAAGGAGGTCCGCCACGTCACTCTCCTGCCTTGGCACGTGACAGATTGAGAAGATACGAAACAACCCTATGAGCCCCTTGACCTTTTCTAAGTACCGCTGAAGAGTCGACTCCTTTACCTCGAACTCCCCCCTAACCTGGCAAGCCACCACCATGGAGTCTGTCGAGACCTCCACCTCTTGCACTCCCAACTCTTGGGCCAGCCATAGGCCTGCTATCACTGGCTCGTACTCGGCCTGGTTGTTGGTGAGGGGGAAGTGAATATTGATTGCCTGCTCAATCCTCATCCTTTGGGGGCTTACCAAAACCACACCTCCCCCAAAGGAATGCTTTCCTGAGGCCCCATCGACCAACATCCTCCAGGCCACCGAGTTGGGTAGCTCGGACTCCTCCACCTCGGCTACATAGTCCTCCAAAAAGTCCACCACCGCTTGGGCCTTTATGGACAACCTAGGCATGTATGTGATATCGAATTCACTTAGTTCCACTGACCACTTGGCCAGCCTTCCCGAGTGCTCCACCCCTTCCATGATTTTGCGAAGGGGATGGTCGGTCACCACCTTGATCAGATGCGCTTGGTAATAAGGCCGGAGCTTCCGGGCCGACACCACCAAAGCGAAATCTAACTTCTCCAGGATGGGGTACCGAAGCTCCGCCTACCTCAATACTCGGCTAACATAGTAGATCGGGAGTTGCCTTCTGCCTTCTTCCTGGACCAGCACTGAACTTACTGCCTCGAGTCCTACCCCCAGGTATAGGGACAAGTCCTCTCCCTGTCTCGGCCCTTGCAGCAATGGAGCTTGGGTCAATTGTTCCTTCAGCGCTTCAAAAACCTTTTCACACTCAGGGGTTTATTCAAACTTCTGGTTCCCCCGCAGCACCTTGAAGAAGGGTGCACACTTCTCTCCCGCCTTGGAGAGGAACCTACTAAGCCCGGCTAACTTCCCTGTTAGCCGCTGAACCTCCGTCGCATTCCTTGGTGACCCCAACTCTATGATGGCCCTGACTTTGTCTGGATTAGGTTCCACTCCTGCTGGGGTGAGCAAGTGGCCTAGAAACTTCCCCCGGCTAGCCCCGAAGACACACTTCTGGGGGTTGAGTTTCATCTTGAATTTTCTCAATGTCCCGAAAGTTTCCTCAAGGTCACAGAGGTGGGACTCAAGGTCTCGACTCTTCACCATGAGGTCATCCACATAGACCTCCAGGTTCCTGCCCTTTTGTTTTCGGAAGACCCTGTCCATCATCTGCTGGTACGTTGACCCTGCGTTTTTCAACCTGAAGGGCATCATTTTGTAACAATAACACCGATCTCCCATGATGAAAGAGACATCCTTTACGTCGGGGGGGGGGGGGTGCATGCAGATTTGATGGTAACCTGAAAAAGCATCTAAAAAAGACATCACAGAAAAACCGACGGCTGAGTCAACCAGCGCGTCGATTCGGGGCAAGGGGTAGCAATCCACCACAGTGAATTGTTGACTGGAGAGTGGTTGGATATGATAGGCATCCACCACAGTGGCTTTTATACTGGAGAGTGGATGAGTATAATAGACCTCCACCACAGTTCTTTCTTTTAAATTATCATATAAGCAACTTGGTATGGTTTTTGACTCTTCTTGGATACCCTTGTTTCTCGGGTTATTTTTTAACCATGTCTGAACTTTGTTCGTTGACTTTACTACTTCTGTGCCTTACTTTTGATTGCACATTGCTCATGTTATTTAGTATTGTTCTTATTTTTACTATTACTTGCTCTCTTTTGGCTGAGGCATTCTTTTCTTTTGAGTGCCCCAGGTTTAGGTTCAGGTTCAGGTCAGTAGCTGCAGCAAGTGGTAGAGTTGTGCTGTCTGATCCTCGATAGAGGATCTTCCCTTCCTTCTTGGTGAGGAGCAGTCTTGAATATTGCCTCCCTATTGTTGCCTTGTGGGCTTTTGTCTGTTATAGGAGCCTGTAAGGTTGTTTTTTTCAGTGTACTTGCAGGTTGCTACTACTTATACTACTTTTGAGGTAGAGAGATGTTGCTCTCTGGGAAAATGTGTTCTTTACTACATTATGTGAAATATTTTATGTAAAGCATTGCATAACATAACTTTTCTTATTATGTACCACCTATTTTAAAATCGTACTAAGTATATATATATGAATCTAGTCATGTGCTAGCATTGAAGACCTGTTTGATCTTCATGCTTGTGTAGGATAGATGAAATCTATTTTTTTCGCCGCGTACATATTTTTCCTAATTGTGGACTAAGTATTCCACAGGACCAAGGGACACGATCCCAACTTAAAAGAATCCAAAGTTATATTTGATTTAATAATATCTATATTTTGTATAAATGTTCGTAAAAAGTGCTTGCCCGAGCGTCTGCAGTGTTGTCCCCTGCATGACGTGGCATCATGACATATATTTTCCCCTTACTCTGATAATACTTGCAATATTTCGGGAAAATACGGGTTGTGACAGTTGGTATCAGAGCGAGGTCGACCGGGTTGCTGGGATAGTCTGGTTGGCCCGGCTAACCACATGGTGAGAACGTTATTCATTGCATACACCGACCGATGGGTCATCAGTAGATCTCGGATGAAGCATGGACACGACACTCATAAGCATGAAAGAAGTATACAGGGGCATATTATGTAGTATGAGTTGCATAATATGTGTCTGTATATGGATCCTCATAGGTGACAACATGCGACTGTTATGTAGTATGAGATGCATAACGTAAGTCGCATGCATGTCCATTAGAATTTATTTTTCGTTACATGCGGTAATATGTAGTATGCGATGCATAAGATCGCATATGTACACCACTCATAGCATGCATTAGGGCTTTTCTTAGACTGCATAGCATTGCATGCATTGCATAACATTGCATAAGCACACATGCCAAGCTGGAGATCTACATGATGACACATGTACACTCATGGTTTTTAAAAGAAAGATGTTAAACCTTCATGCATACGGGAGAGGTTCACGGGGGATTCAGGTGTGATGATTTTTCATCATGAGTATAATGAAATATCATATATAAAACTTTTCCCAGAGCAAGGTAGTGGCAAGAGCAAGTGTTTGTATGTCTTCTTGTATTTCTTCTCTTCCTAGAGGGTTGAGTCCAGTTTTGATAGGTTGATTGTTCTTGTCTTTCTTAGATATGACCCCAAAACGTCAGCCCGTGAGTCCTGTTCCCCCATCTGAGGGAGAGTCGTCAGGTGCGCATAACGAGGCTATGTTGGAGGAGTTGCGTCTTAGCAATGAGACGTTGGCGTGATAGTTGGTCGCAATGCAGGAGCAGATGCAAGTATTGTTGACTGCCACTCAGCGACAGCAACCGGTGACGAATCAGCCGGAGCCCGTCCGTCCTGCACCCCTCATTCCCCCTATAGCGTTACTGCCAGAGATGAACTTTTTTCGCACTTCCATAGGCTAGGACCCCCGACCTACGATGAGAGGGCAAACTTTATGGCCCTTGATGATTGGATCCTAGCGATGGAGGAGATGTTCTCGTACTCTGGTGTTTCTGTCGACCAGAAGGTGATGGTCGCAACCTTTCAGCTGAAGGGCCTGGCGAAGAGTTGGTGGATTCAAGAAAAAGAAGCACTTGCAGAAGCTTGCTCATTTGAGCAATTTAAGAGGATGTTGTTGAAGAAATTTTTGCCTACAGTTGAGCAGGACCGTTTGATGAATAACTTCCTGCATTTGAAGCAAAGACAACTCACAGTAGGTAAGTATGAGGTTGAGTTCAACAAGCTGAGCATATTCGCCCCAGATTTAGTTGCCATTGAGGAATGCAGGGTAAGGAGGTTTCTAGGAAGTCTCCGTAGTGAGATCCAGTAGCTACCTAGTGCTTACCGGTCCGTAAGCTTTGCAGATGTGGTGGAAGCCGCGTTGAAGGTCGAGGCGATCGAGAATGCAAAGAATAGGGGGAAGGAATTAAGAAAGGAGAAAAGAGAAGCTGGCGATGGGGGCAGCCTTGCTCCAGGTAAGAAGGGCAAGGTGGTGTGCAGTTTTTGTGGGTGTGTGGGCCATCCTTTCGAGAAGTGTTTCAAGAGGTTAGGCGCATAGAAACAGCTGTAGGTGATGGCTCTTAAAGGTGCTCCGAAGAATGACACGTATTGCACTTATTGCAGACAGATGGGGCACGATCTTACCCAGTGTTGGAAGAAGGATAAGACATGTGAGTATTATGGGCATGGAGGTCATGATGTGACTCGATGCCGGTTGAAGGATAGGACGTGCTATCAGTGCGGGCAGAAGGGACATGTGAAGACCAAGTGTCCGCAGTTCCAGATGGATGGCCAGCACCCTGCCCTTCCAGCTCTGGCACCGCCACCGCCTCAGCATCGACAATTGGATCAAGGAAAGGCCAATTTAAATGCAGCAATGAAGGAGGAAGCACATTGCTCAACCTAGGTCTTATCAGGTTTGTCTTCGCTCTCCTTGTAGACCAACCTTTGTGTAGGAACTTAGACATTATATCCTTGAGATATCATTTGTTCATAATGATTGGGTAGGTGAGTTTAAGGTCCGAGATTGTTGGGCGCGTGTCCTCTTTGATTCGGGTGCTACTCATTCCTTCGTGGCTAGGAAGTTTGTAGATCGTCATCGCTGGGCTATCGACGAGTTGATGACCCACTTTGCATTAAGTTTCTGTCCGGTGATTCGGTGGTATCGGACCAGTGCATTGAGTAGTGTCCGATTCTTTTGGAAGGATTCTTGGCCTATGCAGATTTGAAGGTGATAGATTTGGAGGATTTTGACGTGATTCTGGGTATGGATTGGCTGGCCCGCTATGACGCTGTAATCCAGTGCTTGGATAAGAGTTTGGATTTTCAGAGGGATGATGGACATTCCATGAGTGTGTTTGGCTTTTCGCATCAAACTTCCTCGGTTATGTCTGTCATCTGTGCTCAGACATTTGCGGAGTTTGGTTTTCGTGCTTGTTTAGTTTCTATTTTGTATGCGGAGTGTGCATCGTCGCCTTGTGTCGAGGACATACCGGTGGTGCGAGAATACCCGGATGTGTTTTCCGACAGCCTTCCTGGTCTTCCTCCTGAGCGAGAGATTGAGTTCGTGATAGATCTGGAGCCCGGGACTCTTCCAATTGCAAAGACACCTTATCGTATGGCTCCGCGTGAGTTGGAAGAGCTGCGTGCTCAGTTAGACGAGTTGTTGCAGTTTGGTTTCGTTAGGCCGAGTACGTCGCCTTGGGGTGCGCGAGTTCTGTTTGTGAAGAAGAAGGATGGTTCGATGCAGTTATGTATTGATTACCGATAATTGAACAAGGTGACGACCAAGAACAGATATCCATTGCCGCGGATTGATGACCTATTTCAGTTGCAGGGCATCAGCGTATTTTCCAAGATTGATCTTCGGTCCGGTTATCATCAGTTGAGGATCCGAGAGTCCGATGTTCCGCGGACTGCTTTCCGTACGCGTTACGGGCATTTTGAATTCTTGGTGATGTTGTTTGGGCTGACGAATACACCCTCTGCCTTTATGGATTTGATGAACAGAGTATTTAGAGATTATTTGGATCAGTTCGTGGTGGTCTTTATAGATGACATGTTGTTTTATTCGCCAAATGAGGAGGAGCATGCTCAGCATTTACGCTTGGTGCTGTCGACCCTGAGAGCACACAAGTTGTATGCCAAGTTGAGAAAATATGAGTTTTGGCTTTCTCAGGTTTCCTTCTTGGGTCATGTGGTGGGCAAGGTTGGTATTTCTGTGGACCTAGGAAAGGTGGCTGCTGTTTTGGATTGGAAGAGACCGACAACTCCTAAGGAAATCAGGAGTTTCTTAGGGTTGGCAGGTTATTATCGAAGGTATGTGGAGGGATTTTCAGGAATTTCTATGCCTCTAACCATGTTGACGCAGAAAGGAGCAGCTTTTGTTTAGAGCAAAAAGTGTGAGGAGGCTTTTCAAGAGCTAAAGAGAAGATTATGTTCTGCCCCAGTTTTGGCTCTTCCTGTTGAGGGGGTAAAATTTCAAGTCTATGTTGATGCTTCGCGGATTGGTCTTGGATGTGTTCTTATTCAGGATGAGAAGGTGATTGCGTACGGGTCGAGACAGCTAAAGATTCATGAAAGGAACTACCCTACGCATGATTTGGAGTCTGCTGCGATGATTTATGCCTTAAAGCTATGGAGGCATTTGTTGTACGGGATGTCGTGCAAGATCTACTCAGATCATAAGAGTTTGATTTATGTGTTTTCTTAGAAAGAATTGAATTTGCGCCAGCGTCGGTGGATGGAGTATGTTGCAGACTATAATGTTGATATCTTATATCACCATGTAAAGGAGAATGTAGTGGCGGATGCCCTAAGTAGAAAGTCTGCTTCTGTTTTCAGCCACCCTATGCAGTCGCTAGTGGAGGAGTTTCATTTGATGAGCATAGTGGTGAAGTCCAAGGATGGACCGTCTAGTATGGAAGTTGAAGAACCTCAGAAGGATGATCCTGATTTGCAGCACCTCCGCGGTAGAGCCGAGGAAGGTGAGTTGCCGGATTTCTCGATCGATGAAGAGGGTACCTTGAAGTACCGTGGCAGGTTCTGTATCCCCGCTGTGGAAGAGATTCGAGCGAAGATTTGTGAGGAAGCTCATGATTCCAGTCTTGCATATCATCCTGGTTCTACGAAGATGTACCACAATTTGAAGCAGATCGTTTGGTGGTCAGGCATGAAGAATGATATTGCAAGGTTTGTGTCGAAGTGTTATACTTGTAAGCACATCATGGCAGATCATAAGAGACCCAGCGGCAAGTTGACACTGTTGGATATTCCGATGTGGAAATGGGAAAGTATCTCCATGGATTTCATTACTGGCTTACCGAGATCCCCTCACGGTCATGATGTGGTGTGGGTGATTGTGGATATATGTTGGGTTTTCTACATACCATTCATAATGATATGAACACATCAATATGTGCGCAGCGGAATAAAATAACTAGAACAACCCTAAACAGTTAAAAAGGATCTTGTGATTTCATTGATTCAAGAAATAAAATAACAGCAACACATTGCAATGTATACCTGACTGTAATTGCGTTAGTACTCAATCGAGATGCTCCTAGAAGAGTTGAGTCTCAAGCGCTGAAATAGATCCGCGCCTCTACGAAAGTCCACACGAATGTTGAAGAACCCTAGCCTCTTGTCACACAAGATCTAGGTCGAAGAAGAACTGCTCTCAACATCTCCCACGGACTGCTAGGTCTGAAACAGGAAGAGGCAGCGGCGGCGGTCGGACGGAACTCTTCCGTCAAAAGCTTTTGGGCGGAACTCTTCTGTCGCTCTCAGTCTTTCGCAAGAACCAGATCGCATAAACAGATCGGCGTATTAAGTCAAAAGAATCGTATTATTTTATACCCCCAGAGAATACTGTGTTCGACGAACTGGCTAACGTTCGTCGAACGCGCTGGCCGTTCATTGAACCCGCTACGCTATCCGTTCGACGAACGTGCTACGCTAGCCATTCGATGACCGCACTACGCTAGCCGTTCGATGAACCATTCGATGAATGCGCTATGCTAGCAGTTCGACGAACCGTTCGATGAATGCGCTATGCTAGCCGTTCGACGAACCGTTCGACGAATGCGCTATGCTAGCCGTTGAGAAGACATATATATCGTCAAGAAGATGACATATATCGTCGAGAAGACATATATATATCGTCGAGAAGGCATATATATATATATATATATATATATATATATATATATATCGTCGAGAAGACATATATATCGTCGAGAGGATATACATATATCGTCGAGAAGACCAAAACATCTTCTTGACAATCAAGACGATATTATTCAACAATTAGCCGATTTGACTTAACTCCAGTGAGTCAAAGGATTAGTCCTTCACTCATATCCAATATGAGTAAGACCAACACAATCCTTCCTCCAACTTCTCCAAACACTCTTGTGTGTGACCCCATAAGCTCATATCGCGTTGGCAGTGGGACTAACTGCTTGATTGCTTTGAGATCACCTTGGAAATACCAACAGTCTCCCACTTGATCAGAAAGTATCAACAAAAGTCTTATAAACAATGAGCGGCATCTAGCAATACATCATTGCTACCCAAGCGATAAGAGTTCATAACTCAATAAGCCTGTCATGACCAATGTATCCGTGTTGTCATGTCCCTTTGTCCCTTACATTCAGATAGAACTAGAGGCATGGACCGTGTCACCCTCGTAATTGTTCAATCCTAATTCCTTGATCTAGAATAGACTGTCTGAAAATGGTGAGCTCAATATCACATATTGACTCAACCAAGCATGGCCATGCATTTCTCAGTCTCATTCCATCAAGGGGCCCATGGATGTAACTCCTGTCATATAGGAGGACAAATCCCATATCTGCCCACATACAAACACCCAAATGAATCTTAACATACCCAATAACCACCCTTATCATCAACCTTTCTCAAGGAAGACTTTAGATGAAATCAAAGTACGCTCTTCCTCACTTGATGAATGCTGTGACTTCAGGTCAAAGAACTACAAACACCATTGTCAGTTGAGACCTACTTGTGACACGTTCATATAACAATCCACAAAGTAGTCTCAAGGTGGGTCTGTCAAGTACAACTTGTTCACTAACAAGTACCCATGTGATGACTTGATATCACAATATCATGACCTGTGAGAACCGGTCATCAGTCAACGCACTTGCTAGTCTTTATGTATCATCATTGCCCTGAACTTCTAAGATGATACTACGACCAGGGACCATTTAAGAATGAAGCTTCTTATAAACATAGGCCCTCACATTCAAGTCACATACTTGAATTCCTATGGAAGCAAACATTCTAAGGGAATTTATTATGCTAATTAATCTATCAGTAGAAATATTTGTCATAATAAAAGAACTTGCCATAAATGTAAAATAAAATATAAAGTACTCTATTCATCACATGAATAATCAACAACCGACAAATACAATCCACAAGACTCCCACTAGAGACGATCATTCAGGTATCTAATACCCATTAATCTAGTATGACCATCATGCTTTCTCTGTGCAAGAGGCTTCGTCAGTGGATCCGCAATATTTTCTTCAGTCAGTACTCTGCATATGCTCACATCTCTGCGATCGACAATCTCTCAAATAAGATGGAACCGCCGAAGTATGTTCTTGGAGCGCTGCTGAGATCTAGGTTCCTTAGCTTGGGCAATAACACCGTTGTTGTCACAGTAGAGAACTACGGGATCAATAATGCTAGGAACTACATCTAGCTCGCCGATGAATTTCCTAATCCATACAGCCTCCTTCGCCGCATTTGTAGCAGTGATATACTCGGCCTTAGTTGTAGAATCAGCAACTGTTTCTTGCTTGGAACTCTTCCAGCTTACAACTCCTCCATTAAGGAAAAATGCAAAACCTGATTGGGATTTTGAGTCGTCCCTATCAGTCTGGAAGCTAGCATCTGTGTAACCCTTTACGATGAGCTCTTCCTCTCCACCATACGCCAAGAATACATCTTTAGTCCTTCTCAAGTACTTTAAGATATTCTTGACTGCAATCCAGTGACTCTCACCAGGATCAGACTGATATCTGCTAGTCATGCTCAAAGCATAAGAGACATCGGGTCGAGTACATAGCATTGCGTACATGATTGATCCAATTGTCGAAGCATATGGAATCAACTTCATGCGATCCTTATCTTCCAAAGATTTTGGAGACTGGTCCTTAGAGAGGCTCACACCATATGACATGGGTAAGAATCCTTTCTTGGACTCAAGCATGTTGAACCGTTTCAACACCTTCTCAATGTATGTACTCTGGGTCAAACCCAGCAACTTCTTCGATCTATCTCTATAGATCTTAATTCCAAGTATATAAGTCACTTCACCCAAATCCTTCAAAGAAAAGCAGTCCCCTAGCCTGTTCTTAACAGCTTGCAGGGTTGGAATGTCATTTCCGATCAACAGTATGTCATCCACATACAATATCAGGAAAATGACAATGCTCCCACTAATCCTCTTGTAAACACAAGGTTCATCCTCATTCTTGATGAAACCAAACTCTTTGATTTTCTCATCAAAATGAAGATTCCAACTTCGAGAACCTTGTTTCAATCCATAAATGGATCGATTCAACTTACATATTTTAGTGGCTTCTCTTGGAGATACAAAACCATCGGGTTGTGTCATATACACTTCCTCAAGGAGGTTTGCATTAAGGAAAGCCATTTTGACATCCATTTGCCAAATTTCGTAGTCATAATACGCAGCAATAGCAAGTAGAATTCTGATGGACTTGACCATGGTTACAGGGGAAAAGGTCTCATCATAGTCAACACCATGAATTTGCCTGAAACCCTTAGCCACCAGCCGGCCTTTGAATGTCTGTACATTCCCATCCATGTCGGTCTTCTTCTTGAAGACCCACTTGCACCCTATGGGTCGTACCCCTTCAGGTGGTTCCACCAAGGTCCAAACTTGGTTTGCATACATGAAGTCCATTTCAGATTTCATGGCCTCAAGCCACTTCTTGGAGTCAGGTCCACACATAGCCTCTTGGTAGGTTGCAGGCTCATCATCATGATCCATAAGCGACACATCACCTATTTGAGACACGAGAAATCCATATCTCTCAGGCTCAAATCTTGGTCTATCAGATCTACACAGGACTTATGTTTCTTGAGCAGGCTCTCTAGCTACAACAACTTGTAGTCCTCGCTCAGGTTCTAAAATCGGTTCAACTATTGTTTGTGGTTCTTGAACTTCTTCAAGTTCCACCTGCGCAGTCTTTCTAGATAAGAACTCTTTCTCCAAAAAGACGCCAGTCCTTGCGACAAACACTTTGCCCTCGGGCGGCAGGTAGAAGTAATACCCTTTGGTTTTCTTAGGATATCCCACATGATAACACTTATCTGACTTGGGTTCCAGCTTGTCAGGCATTTGACGTCGTACGTATGCCTCATAAACCCAAATCTTTATAAAAGACATACTAGGATGCTTCCCAGTCCATATCTCATATGGTGTCTGATGAGTCCCAATTATATACACATTTTCGGACTCATCTGGGCCAGTTTTCCTGCATTTGTACTTCAGTTGTTGTCCATATTCGCCGTGTTCATGCTTTTATTTGAAGTACATGTTTAGGCCCGTTGTTGTGTGCAATTACGCATTTTATTGTTGGGGGGTAAGCACATTGCGCTCCCCATTGTATTTTTCTCATTTTGTTGGTGCTAGAAGTGTATTCCCGGCGTGCTTTGGCTGCGAATAGGGGCAGATCTCCATTTTACCTGAATTCATGTCTGCATGAATCGCACGGTCGTGCGTTTTCCTAAACGCACGGATGGCTGCGATCGTGCGCTCATGATGGCTGGCAAAATGGCGATCTGACTTTGGTCGTGCATTTTTACGCACGGGCGGATTTGCCCGTGCGTGAGTAGAACGCATGGGCGCGTTCCTCCTTCTCCAGCAAGCCTGATGCGCTTAAGTTTCGCACGGTTCACGCACCGTCGTGCGTTCGACCGTGCGTGATCAATTTTCTGATCTTTTTCTATAAAAGCTGCAGCTTTCAACCTAAACGGGAGAGACCGTACACGCCATTCAGCTGCACTGTTTTCGCCACTTCCACTGAGGTTTCATCCCTTTGGGCCTCCTCCATCATCCTCAAGCTCTAAGGAGAGGGATTCAACCCTACATACACCAAGATCCAAGGAGAAGGAAGCTAGGTTGTTTCTGAATCGTGACACGAAGAAGACGGGCCATTGGAGGGTAGTGACAACCTTCTCTACCCCAGACGCAGTTGAGGATCGAGCTTGGACGCGGATTGACAACCCAGCGATTCCAACCATGAATCTTCAACAAGACTTCAGATTCGGTCGATTCCTTGCTCTCTCTATCTTTGTATTGGTAGTTGTAGTTATTAGATCTCTTGTATTTTGATGATGAGCGCTATAAACCTTGTTATTTAGAGTTATTTCATGTCTATGTGAAATTATCTTTTATTTATATGTGTGTATGAGGTGTGCCGCCATCCATTTTCCATTCCGCCGTCATGTTCATGTGCCGCACTAGCAATTGCTAGTGGCGTGCTTGTCGACAAGGTGCTTGCGACCCTCATTCCGTTTGCCTACTCATCCATCCGCCCTAGCGAAGTAGCGCGTTCAAGGCTTACGTAGTCTCCATCCCGCCTCACGAAGCATTGCATAACGACATCGCATAGGAGTAGTTGTAGTATTTTCTCTTTATTTCCACCAACCAAAACCCCCGCTCCCGCAACCCATCCGACATAAAGGACTTCAATCTCAAGTCCTTCCTCAATAGTAAACTCCACCTTACTGTGTTCCTTCGAGATCGATACTGGGGATTTGCTCCTCGTTTTATATTACTTGAACGATCGGTACACTGCCGTTTCGTGCCGCAGCCTTGTTACCGCCTATAGCGGTGTGCGAGATTTGCGCATCAAGTTTTTGGCGCCGTTGCCGGGGAACACAGACGTGTGAGTTTTCTGGAGAGGGAGAGCTGTGAGATAAAAGTTCTTTTCCATTTGTGTATTGCATTCTTTTGTTTTATTTCTTCTTATTCTGTTTTCCTATTTTATATTAGGTTGTTTAGTAAATTTTTGTTGGGTGTATTATTTTGCATAATAGTGTTTTCTTTTTGAATCATTTTATCTCCACACAATGTGGGCTTCGTTTAATATTCGTTGCCATTTTCGTGGAGATATATCACATGCTAGTGATAGATGTCCAAAGGGAGATAATGACCCTAGAACTCAAGGCCCAGTATATGGAGCACCGACTTCGTCTGGTACTCTGTATGTTGCGCGGAAGTCTTATGGCTATTCTGCCGAGCCTTTACCGTCATACTTCTTTTCGGCTTCAGCACCTGCTGTGCCAAAGAAGCCCATAAGGCAGTGCTTGTTTTGTCAGAGCATGGATCATGCCTTGAAGGATTGTGCTGCCTATCTTCGCCAATTGGATGAGGATGTCGAGCCGGTTATCCAGATTGTCCCGACTCCTACTTCTGGCAGCACACCTTCAACATCCGGTTATGTATCTGTGTCACCTTCACATTTTGAAGGGGATGATGTAGACACAGTCACCAGATGTGTGGCTGATCTAGGCTCAGACATGGCTGAGCCCATCTCCCTTGTACATATATCACCGTGCATAGATTCAATTCTTTGTGAGGAATCAGTGCTTGACTTTTATCCAAGCCCTATTCCTCCCCTATTGTGCATTCTACTACATTTATTTCTGATAACATTGTTGAAGGTGCGTCGCAAGAGGAGGCGGGTGATCTTTGTGTTGTGCCTATTCCTATGGAGGAGTACAACCTTCTTGGTGAAGAGGATTTTTCCTCAGCACCGGTGGAGGAAGTCCAAATCCTGGGGAAGGTCACCATTGATCCCACCGAATCTTGCGGCATTGTCAACAATGCCGACATTATTTTACTTTCCTATCCTAATGGGAGTGAGACCGGGACCACTCCCCATATTTTTGATTATTTATGTCATTCTTCCCCTTTATTTCTTGATCCCCCTTCCCGTTCTGAGCTTATGCAGGTTGAGCCTTCACAGGTTATGCAGGAGGTGGTGCAAATTACACCATTCAATGATGCACACAGCTTCTTGTGTGAGGAGGTTAGTACCCCCTCCACAGAGGACATGCCATGTATTGTATTCCCCTCCTGCTGCCTCCCTGAAGATGACACCTTGCTAGGCAAGGAAATTTATTTTGGTGAAAGTAGAGTGGAGGACTCTCCCTCCGCCTCTTTCTTTCTCTCTCCTCTACCTGTGTCTAGCAGGTATTATTATGTAGGCAGAGGAGTAGTGGTTCTATCACCGTATCGGTACCCGCTACCGACACGGGAATTAGAACAGTTGCCTTTCCACTTCTCTTTCCATACTCCCATTAGCTAAGACCCTCGCCTTTCTGAATAAGTCGTGCTGGGATGACAATAACCCCTGTAGTTATCTTACTTTTTCTTGTCTTTTATTTTTATCGCCTACTCTAACTAGTTAGTTAGATTTTACTTTAGTTTGCTTTTGCGGAGATCACCACTTGCAGGTATTTTCTATTTGTATTGGCGGTGGTTGTGATTCTTCGTAGAGCTTCAGGCTTCCGGCATGCTTACTTGCTGAGCATTGGGTACTCTCTTCCCCTAACTTTGTTTTAGAATATCTTAATGCATAGTTTAAGTCTGGGGGAGACCTATTTGTGTACCCACTCATGTGCACATTTATTTAGCATGCTAGAAGTTTTTATCTAGATTATTTTGTTCATTTTGTCTGCACACAAAGCACCCACTTAAGCGCGTACTTAACCTTTAGTGCGTCACGAGTATATCTCATTCCTTTTTGTATATGGGAAAATGATTGTGCTAGCTTTTAAATTATGTAGTGGAATAAAATGTTGACTCCGGTGTTTCTAGTCAAATACTCATGTGAGTATAGGGATTCATGTAGATTAGATTTCTTTTTATGCTATTAGCTTTATGCATTTCTATTAGTATAAATATTGTTTACTCTACTCAAATGGTGAATCCGGTGTGAATCAAATGGTAGCATAGGGATGTGTGTAAATGATTGTTAGATGTGTATTGCTCGAACTGGGAGGAAAGATAATATTTCTCGGTGGCTAAGAACTTGCCCCAAACAATTCTCAAAGCATAGACATAGGATAGTTCTAGTGCGTGAGAATGATGTAGGCCATCATTTTGGCCCGGTTGAGCCTCTGTGCCATTCCTATCATCTTATCCTCGTTAGCCCAGTTGTGCCTACCCATTTCTTGATTCAGCTCCACCTTTATCTCACCAAAGCCTAAAAGCCAATCCTAGTCGCACACCCAAAATTGAGCTTTAGTTGTTTGTTATTTTCATGATTGGGGTGTTGATATGGTGTTATATGTTGTGAAAATGTGGATGCGCTTCATTGTTCATTTGCTGAAAAAAAGGGAAAAGAAAAGAAAAATGAGAAAAAGTACGGGCGCAAAGAAAAGAAAAAAAAGCAGATGAGCTTAATTGAAAAATCTTTGTAAAATTATGAGTAGAAGTAGGTGGTGCACACACCCATGTTGCAAAAGTTTAAGTATGGGGGTGTGGTGCACTTGCATTCGATGTCGGTGTGCGAGGAGTTATGTTAAAGCTCATTTGGGTTTAGTGTTTGAGCCGTCCTTTCTATCTTTGTTTACCTCACCTTAACCCAAGCCCCATTTTAAAACCTAAAGTCCTACCGACTCACGCTATGAACCAATCTAGTGTCGTGGAGAGAATGTGAACGAGTGAGCTTATGGTCTCCGACACCGATGGATTTCGGTGGAGTTTCTCCAGAACCCCAACTCTGGCAATGCCTATCACAACATTTATTTTACTTTCTCCATATGTGTGACCGAATGATTCACCGTGATTCCCATTTTGAGTAGAAGTAACACTTATTTACTCGTTTAGAAATTTATAAACTATGTGTATAATTAAAAATCTTCTCTGGTATTCTTCTACGCACATGGGCATGCGACTTCGCATGGTATTCCATTTTGTAATTTTAAGTTAACTATTTCATGTTCCCGCTTGCTTAGGATTTGTTTGCTCGGGACGTGCAAACAGGTAAGTCTGGGGGTGTGATGAGTCCCAATTATATACACATTTTCGGACTCATCTGGGCTAGTTTTCCTGCATTTGTACTTCAGTTGTTGTCCATATTCGCCTTGTTCATGCTTTTATTTGAAGTACATGTTTAGGCCCGTTGTTGTGTGCAATTGCGCATTTTATTGTTGGGGGTAAGCACATTGTGCTCCCCATTGTATTTTTCTCATTTTGTTGGTGCTGGAAGTGTATTCCCGGCGTGCTTTGGCTGTGAATAGGGGCAGATCTCCATTTTGCCTGAATTCATGTCTGCATGAATCGCACGGCCGTGCGTTTTCCTTGACGCACGGACAGCTGCGATCGTGCGCTCATGATGGCCGGCAAAATGGCGATCTGACTTTGGTCGTGCGTTTTTATGCACGGGCAGATTCGCCCGTGCGTGAGTAGAATGCACGGGCGCGTTCCTCCTTCTCCGGCAAGCCTGCTGCGCTTAAGTTTCGCACGGCTCACGCACGGTCGTGCGTTCGACCGTGCGTGACCAATTTTCTGATCTTTTTCTATAAAAGCTGCAGCTTTCAACCTAAACGAGAGAGACCGTACACGCCATACAGCTGCGCCGTTTTCGCCACTTCCACTGAGGTTTCGTCCCTTTGGGCCTCCTCCATCATCCTCAAGCTCTAAGAAGAGGGATTCAACTCTACATCCACCAAGATCCAAGGAGAAGGAAACTAGGTCATTTTCGGATCGTGACACGAAGAAGACGGGCCATTGGAGGGTAGTGACAGCCTTCTCTACCCCGGACGCAGTTGAGGACCGAGCTTGGACGCGGATTGACAACCCATCGATTACAACCGTGTATCTTCAACAAGTCTTCGGATTTGGTCGATTCCTTGCTCTCTCTATCTTTGTATGTGTAGTTGTAGTTAGTAGATCTCTTGTATTTTGATGATGAGCACTATAAACCTTGTTATTTAGAGTTATTTCATGTCTATGTGAAATTATCTTTTGTTTATATATGTGTATGAGGTGCGCCGCCATCCATTTTCCATTCTGCCGTCATGTTCGTGTGCCGCACTAGCAATTGCTAGTGGTGTGCTTGTCGACGAGGTGCTTGCGACCCTCATTCCATTTGCCTACTTGTCCATCCGCCCTAGCAAAGTAGCGCGTTCAAGGCCTACGTAGTCTCCATCCCGCCTCGCGAAGCATTGCATAGAGGCATTGCATAGGAGTAGTTGTAGTATTTTCTCTTTATTTCCACCAACCAAAACCCCCGCTCCCGCAACCCATCCGACATAAAGGACTTCAATCTCAAGTCCTTCCTCAATAATAAACTCAACCTTACTGTGTTCCTTCGAGATCGATACTCGGGGATTTGCTCCTCATTTTATATTACTTGAACGATCGGTACACTGCCGTGTCGTGCCGCAGTCTAGCCACCATCTATAGTGGTGTGTAGGATTTGCGCATCAGTGTCTTTAGAACCGTTTTCGTTGGAGCACGATTTAATGTGAAAGCAGCAGTCTCTAAAGCAAAACCCCAAAAGGAAACGGGCAAATCTGCATGACTCATCATCGACCGTACCATGTCTAACAAAGTACGATTCCTCCTCTCAGACACACCATTATGTTGTGGTGTTCAGGGCGGAGTGAGCTGTGATACAATACCACACTCTCTCAGATGATCACGAAACTCATGACTCAGATATTCGCCACCTCGATCAGATCAGAGTGCTTTTATCCTCTTTCCCAGTTGGTTCTCTACTTCTTTTTTAAATTCTTTGAACTTTTCAAAGGTTTCGGATTTGTTCTTCATAAGAAACATGTATCCGTATCTACTGAAATCATCAGTAAATGTAATGAAGTAGTAGTACCCACCTCTAGCCATAGAACTCATGGGTCCACATACATCACTATGTATTATACCCAAGAGATCATCAACCCTCTCACTACAACTAATGAAAGGAGCTTTCGTCATCTTGCCTAATAAACATGACTCGCATCTCTCAAATGATTCATAATCAAATGAGTCCAGTAGTCCATATCTATGGAGCTTGGATATGCGTTTCTCATTTATATGGCCTAAACGATAATGCCAAAGGTACGTAGGATTTGAGTCATTTGTTTTTAGTCTTTTAGGATTTTCTATGTTATAGATCGGATGGTCTAAGTTCAAAACATATAAACCATTAAACAATTGGGCAACGCCATAACAAACATCATTCTTATAAATAGAACAACAATTGTTCTTTATGATAAAAGAGAAACCAATCATGTCCAAACATGAAATAGAAATGATGTTTCTCGTTATAGCAGGAATAAAATAACAATTATCAAGTTCAATAATAAGCCCAGTGGGCAAGGAAAGACGGTACAATCCTACGGCAACATTAACAACTCTTGCTCCATTTCCAACGCGCAGGTCCACCTCTCCTTTACCCAACATTCTTCTCCTTGTTAGTTCCTGCACATTCGTACAAATGTGAGAACCACATCCAGTATCCAATACCCAAGATGAAGGAGCAGAAAGGTTTATTTCTATAACAAAAATATTTGAAGTGGAAGTCACACTTCCCTTCTGCTTTTGCAGATCTTCAAGATAGAGGGGACAGTTCCTCCTCCAATGCCCTGCCTTACCACAATGGTGGCATTTCCCTTCCTTAGCCAAGCCCTTGTTCTTCAGTGTTGAAGACTTGGGATCAAGATACGACTTAGGTCCCACCTTAGTCTTCTTGAATCCCTTGGCTTTGCCCTTGCTTTTATGCACCATCAATATGGGGCTAGCAGGCTTGACCTTCTTCATATTGATCTCGGCAGTTCTTAACATGCCTAGGAGCTCGGACAGTGTCTTGTCAATTTCATTCATATTGTAATTCAAGACGAACTGCTCATAACTGCCTGGCAATGATTACAGGATCAGGTCAGTGGCCAACTCTTGGCCCAACGGAAACCCCAGTCTTTCAAGGTTCTCTATATGCCCAATCATCTTGAGTACGTGAGTCCCTACTGGGTCTCAAGCTCCCATCTTGCACTGAAATAACGCCCTGGATATGTCAAACCTCTCTTGGCGAGCTTGCCCTTGAAACATTTTCTTCAGGTGCTCGACCATCTCGTAACAACTAATGTTCTCATGTTGCTTTTGAAGCTCAGAGTTCATGGTCGCGAGCATGAGACATTCAACATACAAGGAGTCATCTCCATACTTCTTGTAAGCATCTTTATCTGCACGAGGTGCAGTAGAGGCTGGCTCCTCGGGGGGATCTTCTTCAAGGACATAGAGCTTATGCTCTTGCCTGAGAACAATTCTCAGGTTCCTATACCAGTCGAGGAAGTTCGTCCCATTGAGCTTGTTCTTCTCAAGGATGGCTCTTAGGGCAACGTGGAGTGTGAAGTATTTGCCATGGAAATTCTACAAAATAATGCAAAATATATTTTAGTACTATATTTCAAAATACATTTTTATTTAATAAGGTCTTTTATTAAATACTCCCACTATTTTATTCAAATTGATAACCCTTAATATCAATTCAGAGAGTTTATGCGAGCTATTCTCTTAGTGGACAAGATCCATATTTCACCAACACAACGAGTCTGCTTTGGTGTTCCTCTCATAATGCGGTTATTTAGGTAGGCAACACTTGCCAATTGCATCACTATGCAACTCTTGTATGGTTGGTGAATAACTCTTTATTCACATCCATCATATGGTGCATGCCAACCCAATGCCGCTAGGCACTCAACTTTTGAGGTCACCTAGTTAAGTTGGACTCGATGTCGACAGTGGGATATCACAATTATCCGCTCGCACCTTTACCAAGATAGATTAATGCACCTTGCTTTGGCAAGCTCACACTTCATCGATCGAGGCAGGAAGAGTGTCATCCATCAGAAGGCATCTATATACTTAATATTGGATAAGGGATTTTTTATATAAAAAAAGATTAACAATTAATTAATGTGCACATTCACAAAATTACAACATTCACAAACCAAATACATCCCAGATGTGCACTAAATAAAATTATCAACGCTTGATAGAAAGGGCTAAATCTGAGCATTTAGAACACTTCTAAATCTCCAAATTTACATGCATTTGACACATGCAAAAACAACTCCACTTATACAGTAGACAAGCTCGTCTCTCAATGTTAGATTCAAAATCTAAGACATTTGGTTTCACAAACCAATTAGAGGGATGATTACTGCAGAGGAGAAACAATTTCTGAAACAATGAAATCGCAACGCAATCATATGCGTTCCTGGCGGGGTTCCAATTTAGAACACTTCATCGAAATCCAAACACACAGGAAGAAATCCAGATATTTAGAACACTTCTAAATCTCTGATTTACACACATTAGATCGCTAACCTAGCTCTGATACCACTGTTGGGTTTTTTACATACCATTCATAATGATATGAACACATCAATATGTGCGCAACGGAATAAAATAACTAGAACAACCCTAAACAGTCAAAATGGATCTTGCGATTTCATTGATTCAAGAAATAAAATAACAGCAACACATTGCAATGTATACCTGACTGGAATTGAGTCAGTACTCAATCGAGATGCTCCTAGAAGTGTTGAGTCCCAAGCGCTGAAATAGATCTGCGCCTCTACGGAAGTCCACACGAATGTTGAAGAACCCTAGCCTCTTGTAGCACAAGATCTAGGTCGGAGAAGAACTGCTCTCAATGTCTCCCACGAACTTCTAGGCCCGACTACAGGAAGAGGCGGCGACGGCGGTCGGATGGAACTCTTCCTTCAGAAGCTTTTGGGTGGAACTCTTCCGTCGCTCTCAGTCTTTCACAAAAACCAGATCGCATAAACAGATTGGCATATTTTGTCAAAAGAATCGTATTCTTTTATACCCCCAGTAAATACTGCGTTCGACGAACTGGCTAGCGTTCGTCGAACGCGCTGGTCGTTCGTTGAACGCGCTAGGCTAGCCGTTGGACGAACGCGCTACGCTAGCCATTCGACGGACGCGCCACGCTAGCCATTCGATGAACCGTTTGACGAATGCACTATGCTAGCAGTTCAACGAACCGTTCGACGAATGCGCTATGCTAGCCGTTCGACGAACCCTTCGACGAATACACTATGCTAGCCGTTGAGAAGACATATATATCGTCGAGAAGATGACATATATCGTCGAGAAGACATACATATATCATCGAGAAGACATATATATATATATATATATATATATATATATATATCACCGAGAAGACATATATATCGTCGAGAGGATATACACATATCGTCGAGAAGACCAAAACATCATCTTGACAATTAAGATGATATTATTCAACACTTAGCCGATTTGACTTAACTCCAGTGAGTCAAAGGATTAGTCCTTCAATCATATCCAATATGAGTAAGGCCAACACAATCCTTCCTCCAACTTCTCCAAACACTATTGTGTGTGATCCCATAGGCTCATATCGCGTTGGCAGTGAGACTAACTGCTTGATTGCTTTGAGATCACCTTGGAAATACCAACAATATATTGACCAAGTGTGCTCACTTTGTGCCGTACAAGACTGGTTATTCTATGGAGAAGATATCATCGTTGTACGTGGAAGAAGTTATTAGATTGCATGGTGTGCCCGTGAGCAATGTGTCTGATTGAGATTCCAGGTATACGTCCCGCTTTTGGCAGAGTTTGCAAGGGGCTTTGAGCACCAATCTTCGGTATTCTACCGCATATCATCCGCAGACGAATGGGCAGACAGAAAAGGTAAATCAGATTGTAGAGGATATGATCGGGTGTTATATTTTGGAACATGGAGGAGCTTGGGATGAACGCCATGGGCTTATGGAGTTTCTATACAATAACAGTTATCAGGAGAGCTTGCAGATGACTCCTTTCGAAGCTCTGTAAGGGAGATGATGTCAGACTCCCCTATTTTGGGCTGAAGTGGGCGAGAAGCCGGTTTTGGTTCCAGAGGCCTTGGAAGAAATGAGCGTTGCTGTAACGCAGATCCGTGAGAAGCTTCAAGTAACTCAGGAGCGTTATGAGAAGTACGCCAATCGATGAAGGGTCGATTTATAATTTGCAGCTGGGGACATGGTGTTCTTGAAGGTTTCTCCGATGGCCGGTGTTAAGTGGTTTGGGAAGAACCATAAGCTAGATCCCAGGTATGTGGGACCTTTTCAGATCATGTAGCCCGTCAGAGTTTCTGCTTATAGGTTGTTGTTGCCTGCCTCCTTCCCTAGTGTTTACGATGTGTTCCATGTGAGCCAGTTGCGAAAGTGTGTCCTCAGTGACCGCCATATCATGGAATTTGTGCCTGAGTTGCAGCCAAATCTGTCCTATGTGGAGCACCCTGTTCTTTTCTTGGAGAAGCAAGATCGGGTTTTGCGAAGGAAGACGATTCCTATGGTGAAGGTTCTGTGGAGCAATCAGGATGTTCGGGGCGCGACCTGGGAGGTGGAATCAGTGATGAGAGAGTCTTATCCTCATCTGTTCGTCTAGAGTTACCCGGTAGGTTTTCCCCTTTTGTGCTTAATTTTGCAAAGTTTCGGGCCAAAACTTTCTTGTAGGAGGGGTGGTTGTAACGCCCCAGAATTTTCGATTTATGGTTAAATTGATAATTCTGTCGTAGCGAGGGCGTTACCATCTTAGGTGCGTCACTGTAGTTCGTCTCGAGTGTTCGCGAGGTCGCGGTTGATAAAAATCTTTATTTATCCTGGCATGAAATATTTAATTAGCATACAAAATATATTTTATATGAATTCATTATCAAATTCTGTATAAACTTATATATAAATTCATATAATATATATATAAACTTTTTTTGAACTCTGTTTATAATTTATATTATAGGAAAAGTCGGTGGAGTCCAGTTGGAAACCACCTTCTTCATCTTAAATAGGTTTCTCTTTTCTTCCGATGCAAAATCATCCTCCTGTCATATTTCGCGAGTTCCAGTCGAGAGAAAGAAGAGGTCGGAGGTTAGTTTTTTCCGTCGGAGGTGATTTCCGGTGGCGGAGGTGGTCAGAGCTCTCGCCTGTGCGGGGAATCGGAAAGCTCTCGTCGAGTTCTTCCTCGGTGAATGAGTTTTTGTGGCTTTGGCTTTTGGTTAAGGCAAGAAATCTTGTTCTTCTCCTGTTCTTCTTCTTCTTCTCTGTTTTTGACCAAGGTGGGTCATGTTTATTATTATTATTATTCTATTTATTGTTATTATTATTATTATCACTCTTAAAGTTTTATTTTTTTTTGCTTTTAATTCTTTTCCTGTTAAGAGGGTTTAGAGCAACTGGGTTTTTCCTTGGGTACTTGGGGGTGGGTTTAGGTTCTAAATCGGAGGAGCTGGAGCATTTAAGTCAAAATTGATGGGACCTCCCGTCGATCGGCGAGACCATCCCGTCGATCGTCGGCAACAGCTGAGTAAGTTGCATCCCTGAACCTTTAAGTCAAAATCGACGGGACATCCCGTCGATCGACGGGACCTCCCGTCGATCGGCGAGACCGTCCTGTCGATCGGCGAGACCGTCCCGTCGATCGTCGGCAGCAGTTGAGTATGGTGTTCCCAGAGTCTTTAAGTCAAAATCGACGGGGCTTCCCGTTGATCGATGGGACCACCAGTCGATCGACGAGAGCACCCGCCGATCCTTTTTCTTCTTTCTTTAGAGCAGTTTTTGCTATAATGCTTGCTTTTGGTTGGTTTATTAAGCCTAGTGATGAGGTATTTACTCATTCTTGAGTCTTTCTAGTCGTATAGTGGGAAAAATTCCCTTTGATTCCTCGTGACTCTTCTTGTAATATTGTGAATTCTTTCAGTTACTATACAGACTTTTCCAGCTATTTGGAAGTGCTTCTTTGGTTATTCCAAGGTAAGAATTACCTTATGATTCTTTTGTCTTGGCCTGGTTAGCCACCTTTAAAAAATGTCAAACCAAGTAAAGTTATAAATTGATATAATTTATAGACTAGAGAGTGGGTGGATATGGTAGGCCCCCACCACAGTGAATTGTAGACTGGAGAGTGGGTGGATATGGTAGGCCCCCACCATAGTGAATTGTAGACTGGAGTGTGGGTGGATATGGTAGGACCCCACCACAGTGAATTGTAGACTGGGGAGTGGGTGGATATGATAGGCCTCCACCACAGTGGCTTTTATACTGGAGAGTGGATGAGTATAATAGACCTCCACCACAGTTCTTTTTTTTTTAACTTATCATATAAGCAACTTTGTATGGTTTTGGCCTCTTCTTGGATACCCTTGTTTCTCGGGTTACTTTTTAATTATGTCTAAACTTTGTTCTTTGACTTATGTGCCTTACTCCTGATTGCACATTGCTCCTGTTATTTAATACTGTTCTTATTATTACTGTTACTTGCTCCCTTTTGGGCCGATGCATTCTTTTCTTTTGAGTGCCCCAGGTTCAGGTCAGTAGCTGTAGTAAGTGGTAGAACTGTGCTGTCTGGTCCCCGGTAGAGGATCTTCCCTTCCTTCTTAGTGAGGAGCAGTCTTGAATGTTTCCCCCCTGTTGTTGCCTTGTGGGATTTTGTCAGTTATAGGAGCCCGTAAGGTTTTTTTTTTCAGTGTACTTGCAGGTTGCTACTACTTGTATTACTTTTGAGGTAGAGAGATGTTGCTCTCTGGGAAAATATGTACTTTACTACATTATGTGAAATATTTTGTGTAAAGCATTGCATAATATAACTTTTTTTATTATGTACCACCTATTTTGAAATCGTACTAAGTATTTATATATATACGAGCAGCTCCGCACGGGCTTTGCCCGTGCTCACTGCCTTTTAGCGGGCTGCGCCCGCATTCGACAGTACCCATCCGACGACGGCGGGCTTTGTCCACAACATTTACATATGAGTACTTAAAATGACCGTAAAAAATATACATCATTATTTTATAATTATTTTTTTCAAAAATATTTATATTTTAACAAAAAATCATTTTAAAGTAAGCAAATATATTTCAAAATTATTTTTTGTAGCTCTAATGATAACCTACATAGTAGGTCTACTAAAAACTTTTGGATTTTATGAATTTCCATCATTAGTTTTATTATAGGGATATGATGTAATTACACAAATAGATATTATATTTTATGAATTTTCATTTTTTATAATATATGTTAAGTCATTGGAGTAAAAGAATGAGGATATATTTGGCAATTTTGAATGTTGCACTAAATACAACTTCTTCTATATAGTAGTTAAAGATATATATAGTGAATCTAGACATGTGCTAGCCTTGAAGACCTGTTTGGTCTTCATGCTTCTGTAGGATAGATGAAATCTATATTTTCCGCCGCATACAAATTTTTCCTAATTGTGGACTAAGTATTCCACAGGACCGAGGGACACAGTCCCAACTTAAAAGAAGCCAAAGTTATCTTTGATTTATTAATATATATATTTTGTATAAATGTTCGTAAAAAGTGCTTGCCTGAGCATCTGCAGTTGTCCCATGCGTGACGTGACATCATGACACGTATTTTCCCTTTACTCTGATAATACTTGAAATATTTCGAGGAAATGCGGGTTATGACAAAAGAGCTGTGCAAGGCACAAGCAAGAGAGATTGAATATTTGAAGAACCCTGATATTAAGGGACAGAAAAATCTTGGAATTGGAGGACAAGCTCCTCATTGAAAGGAAGCTAGTTGCAAGCCTCTCCAAGCCCAAGACAATTCTTCCGTACATTGATGAGTTCTCCCCTGTTCATAAGGAAGGTGTGGCTTACTTTAAAGAAAATCATAATGATAAGACTATGAACATGAAGATCAACTTTAGGAAGGTAATTCTACCCTCCAACAAGTTTGATCAGGAGTCCATCTATGGACATCTTACAAATGAATGCTTCACAAGTGGAACTAAGGATGTGCATCATGGGAAAAATGCATTTAAGGCATCCCATGAAGAAATTATAATGAAAAATCATGGACCCTTTGCATTTGGTCTCAACACTAGCACCAAAAGAAAAGAGAAGGTACCTGCCAAGAGGACTACTGCCAAAGGCAAGACATTAGTTATGCATCCCAAGAGAAATAAAAAACACAACCACATGCTATGCAAAGAATCTCATGCAATCTCTTTCAGGTATCCCTCTGCTCGTATACGTAGTCATCCAATTCCTATTGTGAGCAAGAGGAAGAAGAAAAACAAGTTTGAATGTTGGTGATGTGGCAAGATTGGCCACTTTGCCATAGACTATTGGTTTAACCCAACAGTTCCTAGGGCAAAAAATGTCAAACTAGTATGCAATCTTATTAAGATCCATTCTGAACATCAGAATGATTATAAATCAAATCTGTTTATGAATGCTAACAATATTCTAGGGACCAACAAGGTTTGGGTGCCTAAGATGAAGTGATTTATCTTTGCAGGTATGTCCAAATACCAACCACACTCCCATCTGGTATTTGGACATTGGATGTTCCAGGCACATGACTGGAACAAGAAGTCTATTGAAGGAATATTCCTCAGTTGAAGATGGTCCAAAAGTGATTTTTGGATGATCTGATAGAGGAAAAACAAAAGGCTGTGGTAAGATTACCAATGATATAGTCACCATCACAAAGGTAGCTTATGTAGAATGTTTGCAACACAATCTGATAAGCATAAGTCAACTATGTGATCTTGGCTATGTGATTGAATTCCACAAGGATAAGTGCCTGATTAAGAAATCTGAAAATTCAGAAATTAGTTTGACTGGCACTAGTAGTGGGAATATTTATTGTCTTAACTTCTTGTGTTTAAATTTAGATTCCCATATTTGTCTTATAGCTAAGAATAGAGCATCTCTTTGTGTGCAACAACACAAGAGACCAGCTCATATTAATTATAAAACTATTAATAGGCTTTTGTCAGAAAACTTAGTTAGGGCAGGCCCCAAGTGGAATTGTGCTCAAGAGAGCCCTTGCCATGCATGCAAAATGGGCAATCAAACAAAGGCTTCCTTCAAGACAGTTTGTGTCAAGGATGTTAGTCCAGGGGTGTCCTCACCTAGAGGGGGTGAATAGGTGATGCCGACTATTCAAAATTTTGCGGAATGATAAAGATAAAAGCCACAACACACATAGCAATCACAACACAAAAATAGTTATTTATAGTGGTTCCCCAAGATGATGAGTCACTGGGTACGTCCAATGTCCCCTTTGCCTATCTAGCAGCTTGCTAGATTCAGTAATCTCCGCCAAACTCAGATTCGTAGATCCTACAACTCAGGTCCCACAAGACCCTACACTCAGAAGTCCTGTCCGACTTCCTACAACTCAGAGACCACCGTCTCCTACCTCAAATCCCACAAGATCCTGCACTCAGAAGCACTCCGGGCTTCCTACCTCAGAGACCAAGTCTCCTACGCTCAGGCTAAACAGTGCCCCACAACTCAGATCCCACAAAGGAATCCTACATCTCAGATCTCTAAAAGAGATCCTACAGGTTAATAAGTTTTTAGTTACAAAACATTCTATAAAATCAAAGTATATATGCTTGAAAGCATTGAAGTCTTCTTGATGCCTTGATGGAAATGACTTCATCTGGAATTTTCTTGTAGCTGTTGAAGATAATGAACTGATATTCCTTTTGCACAGATAAATTCTTATTTTTGCTGATCGATCCTTGATCTGAAATAGTAACTTGGACCGACCTTTCTTCTTGGAGAAGATTAAAGATATATCCTTAAGTCCGTCTTCTCCTTCCTTAAGCTTTCTAGTGGAACATGACTTGGAGTGACGAAAAAGCTTTTCTCAAGATATGTCGATTACCGCATTATGGTTTACATCACCATCACATTCCCTTTTATAAGACCCGAATATCTAACGGTCGGTTCTAGTACTGACATCAAGTTAGAGATCTCCTTCTTTAGCAAGCGTGATTCATTGACTCAATCTGCGGCGGCAATAAATGATGTGATGCCAAAAATTTCGCTTTAATTTGAATTTATGCCTTTTAGTCGATCAGATGTCTAGTCGAATTTGCTTCTTCTAGACGATTCTACGTTGTATAACTTTACTTCAGTTCTTCTGCACGAATCATATAGATTGATGTATTGTTATACCACATTCATCATTTCAGCTTGTGAACAAATCCAGACCAACAATACATCATCCTAGTGTCAATTTTGTTCAAACCTGCATGCTAAAAACACAATGGCAAACTAGATCAAATACAAGTAGGATTTTTTATTCTCAAACCAAAGGGATGCAAAAAATTGTGTTCCAACAAGCACTGTGGACATGCTAGGGATCGATGCGGGCGTGGCATGCCATCGCCTCAACCTCAACCTGAGCATCCACCCCATTCGCCAAATCAAAAGAGCTGTGGCGATTACTTTGGCCGAGCCAATCCAGGAAGAAGTAGGAAAATTGCAGAAGGCAGATTTTGTATCGAAGATCCAGTACCCAGGCAGGGTCTCCAACATTGTTATGGCAAAGAATGGAGACAGGAGGTGGATAATGTGTATCGACTTATCAATATTGAATAAAGCATGCCCCAAGGATTGTTACCCTTTCCCTCGAATCAACACGCTGGTAGACTCAGCCGTCGGTTTCCATGTGATGAGTTTTTTAGATGGCTTTTCAGGATACCATCAGATCTGAATGCACCCGCCGGATGTCAAGGATGTTTCCTTCATCATGGACGATGGGTGTTATTGCTACAAAATGATGCCTTTCGGGTTGAAAACGCTGGGGCCACATACCAAAGAATGATGGATTGAGAGTTCAGGGAGAAAAAGGGGAGGAATTTAGAGGTCTACGTAGATGACCTGATGGTGAAGATCAGGGATGTGGGGTCTCACCTCCAGGACCTAGTAGAGACCTTCTCCACCCTACGGAAATTCAAGATGAGACTCAACCCCCTGAAGTGCGTCTTTGGGGCAGGAAGGGGGAAGTTTCTGGGTCATCTCCTCACCCCTACAAGGGTAGAGCCCAACCCCGATAAGGTGAGGGCAATCATAGACTTGGAGTGCCCTAGGAATGCGAAGAAGGTCCAGTGCTTGACAGGGAAGCTGACATGGTTGAGCAGGTTCCTCTCTTGGGCAGGGGAGAAGTGCTCGCCTTTCTTCAAGGTGTTGCGGGGAAGTCAAAAGTTTGAGTGGACTTCGGAGTGTGAGGAGGCCTTTCAACAGTTGAAGAAGCAGCTCATGCAGTCCCCCCTACTCCAAGGGCCGAGGGTGGGAGAGGACCTGGCTCTGTACCTATGAGTGGGAGATGAGGCGATAAGCTCAGACCTAGTCTGAGAAGAGGGAAAGAAGCTGCTTCCCATCTATTATGTCAGTAGGGTCTTGAAGAAAGCAGAACTCAAATACCCCATCCTTGAGAAGTTAATGTTCGCTTTGATCATCTTCAGAAGTTGGTCTTCATTCGCCATCGCTTTTGTCGGCCAGTGAGTAGGCATGCGAGTTGGAGAAAGAGCCCGCCGGAGGGTCGGGGGGGGGGGGGGGGGAAGGAGCACGGGGATCAACTCCACTGTAGTGATGTTCTCCCACCCTGCCCCAAATGCATTGACATCTTGCAACATGGTGAGAGTGGCCTTGGTGGCCTTGATCACCATGGGCCTCTGAGTCGCCTCCATCTCGCCGGGGGTGAACTACAACACCTCCTCATGCTTAGAGGGAAAGCCACCATGCTTTGCCGCCAGCTAATCTGTAGGGACCCGGGAGAGCTGCGCCTTGAGGGCCTCCACTTCAACCTCCAGCTCGCCATTTCGAACCGCCATCTGGGTCACGTCCTCGACATGCTGTTTTATTATCGCATGAGTAAACAAGGAAAAAAAAAGAGAAGGGGGAAGTAACTGCTTAGGCGAGACCTACCTCCTTCTTTGGGGCCTGTTCAAGGAGCCTCTCGGTGACTCCGAGTCGCATTTCGAGATCCTCAGCCCGCTCCAGCGCCAGCTCTCGGGAGGCATCGGCCTTGTAGAATCTCTTCATGAAAGAGAGGCCGCAGGGGATGGCATTGTTGGAACATGGTCTTCCGCATCTCCTAGGTTTGAGAATAACAAGTCCTACTATTGGGTATTGTATCCACAATAGCCCTGATTTGAAGAAGTCCCCTTCAAACTAAGACGAATTGTAATTGTATTTGATTATGCACTTTAGCTGTGATGTGACAGGTTATTCCACTCTAAGTACAAACAAATGTCAGGTTTCAATGAGTCGTCAAACACAGGCCTGTGCAATGTAATCCCTCATTGTATAGACCAAAGTGTTGGCTCATGTGAAATCTCTCTATTGGGATGTACTTCATTTACAAAGTGCTAGAGAAGAAGGACTGGAGCTGATGATGGAATCATTTGAGAAAGGAAAATAACTTAAGTAAAATTCGATTATATCATTTAGAACATATAGTCGAATTCGACTATATGGTTTGAATGGATATAACCGAATTCGGCTAATCATTGTCCGAAAGGTTTATTTTTCTAAGTAAAAGAATAGTCGAATTCGACTATTGAAATTCGGTGAATCTGTTTAGTCGAATCCCTAGAACTGCCGAATTCGACTATATGGTTTAACCGAATAAATTCGGTTAATGCCATTCGGTTAATCCATTTCGCCGAATCGGTCTGCAGGTATTCTCCGGTTCAATTCGACGGCGTATTCTTTAGGGCTTTCTCCATGTACAGTACACGTGGAGCTAGATCCCTAATTCGCGCTTATGACCGTTGGAAGAAGACTCTATAAATACCTAAGGATTATTTCCAGATAACCCTAATCATGAATTGAAAAAGAAATCGCAAATTACTACTGACGGCCGACTGTTCTCACACAAGTTTTTCGTCTCCGACAAAGCCAGCGATTCGTGATTCGTCTTCCAAAGATTCAATCGACAAGATCAAGATCCGATTAGCTCTCATCTTCTGTTGATCAAGTCGATTCAAGTTCTCAGATCTAGCTTCAAATCGTTTTCAAGATTTCTTCATTCTTCATTCACAAAGGACTGAAGTTTATTGCTAAGAAGAAGAAATCTATCTCTCAAGATCTGAAGAAGAACTTCATCGGGAGTTTAAGAAGATTGTTTTTTTTTCAATTTACTGTGTTGTTGTAAAGAACCCTATTTTAAATCTTGTAGGAAGCTTGTTCCGAGTTATTGTGTAGATCCTTGTTTGAGGATCGAGTTGTAGGAGCTTGTGTGCTCCGAGTTTGTAGGAGAAGTTTGTTCTCCGAGTTGTTGTAGGAGTATTCTTGCTCCGAGCTTGTAGGAGTTGTGAACTCCGAGTAGTAGGATATTGATTGATCCGAGTTTGGTGAAGTAGCTGAATCTAGCCTTGGAGTGCTAGATAGGCGAGGCGGGAAAGTGGACTACCCACATCGGGGAAACACTATAAATTCTCTGTGTTGTGCTGTGCTTACTTTTCTGTGTGCTTTTACTTCCGATATTTTTATTCCGCAAAAAGACGCAGAATCTACCTATTCACCCCCCTCTAGGTGATTTAGGTTGCGACTAGATACTTTCAATTGGTATCAAAGCTAGGTTGTTCACTAAAGGCTAACACCTTGAACAAGATCTCCTAATCTAGTCGCTTGGTCAAGCATGTCTGGAATGGAAAGATCAAAGGATTCTGTCAAGTTGCCAGTTTGCACCAAAGAGAATTTCCCCATGCGGAAGGAAAGAGTTAGATTCTACATGGAGGCCGCCGATCCAAGGATTTTTCAAATAGTGGAAGAAGGTCCACATGTTCCTACAAATCCATCTTCAATAAACTCTACAATCATGATTCCGAAGAAGATGTTGGAACTTACTAAAGATGAGATCGCTCTTGTCGCTCTAGATAAGAAGGCAAAAAATATCATAGCCGGTGCAGTGGATGACTCGATGCTGCAAAATCCGATTCACTGCAAATCTGCCAAAGAGATGTGGGATTCTTTAGTTGTTCTGATGGAAGGTACTGAAGAAGTGAGGGATGACCGAAGATCGTTGCTGAACCAAGAATACGAAGCTTTCAAGAAAGATCTAAGAGACTCCATTTCCGAAACCTATGAGAAGTTCTTTAAGATCGTAAATGGTCTTAGGAACTATGACCGTGAATTTTCTGTTGGCGAACTGAATGATAAGTTCTTGAGATCCCTGATGAAAGAATGGGATACCAAGGCCATTGCAATCAGAGAATTCGGCAAGTTGACCACTATGGAGCCGCAAATCTTATTCGAAAAACTGTTGTCACATGAGCTCAAACTCAGCATTAGGAAAACTGATTCCCAGTCAATGTTTCTCCCTCTAGATTGACTAAACTTCTCAAACTACCAGTGGTAACTGAATCAGATGATTTCTCTTCCAAGGACTTCAAGAAGGCATTGTCGTTTTGTGGATTGCCTAAAGGAACTAAATCCATCTATAAGAATCAAATGAATGAGGAAGGGAAACTGCTCTCAGATATTATGGGGAAAGTTCTTCTGTGTAAAGTTGGCTCTCATGATTACATTTCAAATGATATGTTCAAATTGCTCGGTTCAGTGATCTGCAGGAAAAGGGTTGATTGGGGCAGCGTGTTGTTTGACAGAATTTCAGCTAGTCTGAACACTCCTAACTTTGGAAGAATCCTCTCCTTATATCTCAATCGTTTGGACAAAGTCAGATTCAGTATGAAGACAGGAACCCCTCTCCACCATTTCAAAATAATAGATTCCTCCATGATTGAAAGATGGTCCAGGAAAGTTGGTGAGACCAAGGTGCTGACTCCCGTTGTTTCAAAAGCTAAAAAGATCCTTTGTGATGAGTCTGAAAGGAGCTTCGACAGTAACTCTCCAGTCTCCTCTCCTGAAAAAGAAAGTGACAGAGAAAGTGAAAAAGACAGTGAAAAAAAAACGTGAACCCTCCAAGGGGGAGTGTTCTATGCTACCAGAATCAGGCAAACGAGATTCTCCTGTAGTTTCTCCAGCTCCATCTCCAAAGATTTCAACTCCTCACAGCTCTCCTTCCAAGGCAAATGACAATGTTGGTGGCAATGATGATAGTGATGGTAATGATGAAGGGGGAGATGACCCTGATGCTGATGCAGTGAAGATAGATAAGTCAGCAAAGGGGAAAGACTCTCTTCCAGAAGATGAAATCCCTGCTCAGATTGAGGGGGAGAATGTCCATTCTGCTTATTCTCAATCTGCAGCAGACAAGCAAGATAAGACAGAGCAAACTCCGCCTCCTGAAAATATTACAATCATTATTGGAGATGAACATGAAGCAGGGCCTTCTGCCTCTTCATCCAAGAATAAGGGGAAATCAGTGCCACACCCCAAGATTCACAAAATTCAGATCACTGTTGAAGATAAGAGAAATGAAGGCTCCACCCCTCCTCCAGTTAAAAAATGATGATACCCTTGATGCTCTTCAATTTTATCACTATATGAATGATGTAGATTCAAGTGATTTTCTGGTCGCTGAGGATGATTTTGGAATATCTTCTCGATTCCAAGCTCAACCTCCCTCTGCTGAAGACTCCATGATGATAAATTTGGAAGAACTGCTTGTAAAGCAGAAAAGATTCTTTGAATTTGCTCTTCGTCAGGTTTTTGAGAAGACCAGAGCCATAGAGAAGGGAACGGGAAATCATTTACATTCAGTAGCTCACAGTTTAGACAAGGTCAAAGAAAAGCAAGATGAATATTTCTCGATGGGTGCTTCCACCCTAAAGCATGTAGTGGATGGATTACAATCGATTTGTGATAATACTACAAAACTCTATGAAAATCAGCAATATATTTTTGAGGATGCAGTGAGGGGAAGATCTGCCGTTCAGAACTCTCTCCAAAGTGTGAAGAATGAAATTATCCAAACCCTGGCTGAAGAAGTCAGAAAGGGGGAGGAAAGATTGCATGAAAGGATTCAAGCGCAAATTTTTGATTTGAATAGAGAGATAGAAGGAAGAATTCAAGAATCATATATGAATGTTCAATCCCAGCTTTCAGAAATCTCAAGAGGTATTGATGTCAAGTTTCAAGATCTATATGGTTATCTGCATCAAAATCAAATGTGGTTGCACAATGAATTGCATCAAAATCAAATGTGGTTGCACAATGAATTGTTAAGAGGCTATGCCCATGGTTTCCAAGGGCCAGGCCAATCTTCTGCGCAGCCAGCATTTCCGTCTGAAGAATTCCATCCAGAAACTCAATTTGCTGCTCCGTCTGAACCTTTTATTCCTCCTGAAAATTATCATTGGTCAGACGATGAAGAAGAAAACTTCAGGAAAAGAGCTAGAGTTGATCAAGGAGGATCAAGCTCAGGTGGTTTTATGCACGATGCTAGAAGGGTTGCAGGTCCCAGATTTCTAGAACCAAGAGCACCTCATCCCAGGAAGATTGTTGGAGAACTGTGGAGTCCGGAATCCAGGAATATTATTTTGGACACATATAATCTTGTTATGAACTCTAATGAGTATGTTGACAATCACTATGATAGAGATGAGATCCACAAATGGGAGATGGCTATGCTCAAGAGAAGAATTCACTACAGGAACCATCAAGATGATGAAAAGCCTCCTTCTCCTCCTCCAAGATACTATCCAAAGCCAAGGGCCTATTTTACCAGACAATTGAAGAAAATTCAAAAGGGAAAGACAAAAGAGAAATGATGGATGCTTGATCGCTAAACTCTATTTCTCTTTTAAGAACATTTATATATTGCTGTCTAATTAATTTTTGGTGGACTTAAGTTTTTGTTTATAATACTTTTATATATCCACATAGTTCAGTTCTTTACTTGCTTATATTTATTATTTCATGTGCAATTCACCTTAGTAGATAGGGTTCTGACTTCTTCAAATAGGGGGAGATTGTTGGGTATTGTATCCACAATAGCCCTGATTTGAAGAAGTCCCCTTCAAACTAAGACGAATTGTAATTGTATTTGATTATGCACTTTAGATGTGATGTGACAGGTTATTCCACTCTAAGTACAAACCAATGTCAGGTTTCAATGAGTCGTCAAACACAGGCCTGTGCAATGTAATCCCTCATTGTATAGACCAAAGTGTTGGCTCATGTGAAATCTCTCTATTGGGATGTACTTCATTTACAAAGTGCTAGAGAAGAAGGACTAGAGTTGATGATGGAATCATTTGAGACACCAAATTTTTTTGGGGAACTACTATAAAAACCTTTGTGTCATCTGTCTTATGTGCATTTTCTCTGCGACTTTACTTTTCTGCTTCATTGTCATGTAATTGTTACTGTGATTGTGATATAATTTTGTAATTGAACAAAACAGTAAAATTGTTCTCCCTTAAAACTTAAATAACTCAATTCACCCCCTCTAGAGTGCATATCAAGTGATTACCATCCCTTTCAATTGGTATCAGAGGGAGGTTGATCAGAAAAAGGCTAGCACCTTGATCAACAACATTCCAAGTGGACTAAACACTTAAGAAAACTTATATCATAAACATGAGAACATCTCAAACCAGAGAATATGCAACCACAAGCACAAGACCTCTAGTGTGCAATTTAAATAAATTCTCTTGTAGAAGTCTAGCATTAAATTTTATATGAACTCCATTGATGAAGACATCTTTGACTCCATCTTAATAGGTTTTTCTATTCCATCTAGAATGAAGGTTGATGGAAAGAGAGTGCCAGTCCCAAAGTCAGACTGGACAGAAAATGATAAAAATGCTAGAGCTAAAAATACAAAAGCCATGAACATACTTGTTACCACTATGTTAGATGAAATTTTTCAGAAGGTTGCATATTGTCAATCTACTAAGTAGATGTTGGACTCCCTCACACAAATGGTTGAGGGATCTGCTGATGAAAGGAGAGATAGGAAATTGAAAGATTTGGGTTGTCTATAATACACATAGAGGGGAGGTGATTAGGTGTTTTCAATGTTAATTGATACTTTAAAAATTAAGCTATCATAACACAGAAACAAAACAGAAAACACACATGATTTGTAGTGGTTCCCTTCAAGACAATGTGTCAAGAGGTACTCCACTGTCCCTCCCACCTATCTAGCAATGTGCTAGACTAGGCAACCTCTCCAACTTAGATCTCTTCTCAATAAGTAGATCTTACAACTCAGGCTCACACAGAACCCTACCAATCTCAGACTTTAAAAGTCTTACAATAACTCAGATCTTCACCAAGATCCTACCAAGCTCAGGCTCATAAAGAACCCTACCAAACTAAGGCTCACACAGAAACCTACCAACACTCAGATATATTACAAGATCTTACAAGCTCAGGCTCACAAAGAACCCTACCAAACAAGAAAGATGTTTTCTGTTGCAGAAGAGAAGGTTTCAAGGTATAAGCTTCTGAATAGCAGGTCCTCTTCTTCTTCTTCTTCTTCTTCTTCTTGCAAATACAAGCCCAGAGATCTTTTGAATCTCTGGACTATTCTTGAGAATCTTCTTCAACTAAATATTTCTCTCTCTTGTTGATTAAATGTATGGGAATAAGAATTAGAGAGAATTACTGTCTGGAGTCCCTTTTGAAATTGACAATTTCTCTTTTATACTCTTCTGCAATTTTGCATAAAGACCCCTTACTGAATTCTTCCATACTTAGTTTGCAGATAGGAATATTAAAAGAAATGGCAGAATATATTATCATAAATGCTTTGCCATTCTTGGTACTTGCAAAATATAGGAGTGTATAATATTCTTCATTAATGCTGTATAATGACTATATTCTGTGGAGAATACATCATTTAATTATTCCTTGATTAGTGCGCATGACAAGCAGCGTGCAAATTCCCTGTATTTCAATTTCTGAGAAAAACGACGCATTAATTGCTGTTCAGCATTTGTTAAGATGATAAATTTCATTCAAGCCGATATCATCTTGATAGTGTAGACGATATGTAATCTATACAAAGATATTGCCGACATACATCTTTCTTCAAGACTCTACTTGATATCTCAACGATACTGCTTCTTCTAGACGATATCGTTAAGATGTTTCCTTATACATGATATGTCTTCAATCTTTAAGAGGATATATCTTCTTCAAGACGATATCGTCTAGACATCTAAACTTAGCTTTCTCAATGATAAAGCTTCTTTAAAATGATATCATTGAAATTGTTTCGACGATATTTTTCCTTTCTTAATGATGTGTCTTCTAAGGCTCAAGCCGATATTTAACTTAGTGATTTTACACTTTTTGTGTATTTTTGATACTGAATATATAGTTTCTCAATGATGTGTCACATCATGAACTAAAACATACATCAAAAACAATTTGGCTTATCTATACTTGTGTTCTTTCTTCAAATCTAAGAACATTGAGGGCACAATACCCAATAATCTCCCTCTATTTGAAGAAACCAGAACCTACAAGTATAGATAGGATTGACTAATAAATATATTCAATAAAGATCAAACAAAGTTCAGAGCATTTGATATATTGATTAATATTGTCCCCAAAACAATTATATATATTAGTCATAAATGAGAAACATAGAAGTGTGCACGTATTTTCCTAGAATCCTTTTCTTTTAGTCCTCCAGAACAGCTTTTCCTTTCCCAGAAGCTCCATCCTTCTTTGATTGTTTATATTCAGCCAACTTTTACTTTTGCCTCTCAAAGTAGTTGTAAGGCTTATGATGATATCTGAGAGGAGGATGAGCATGTACCGAGGGATCTCCTATCTTTATTTGTTCCAATAGTCTCTCTTAGCAGCTTCACCCATCTCAAATTTATGCCATTCTTCAGAGCTGCAGAATTTGTCTCTGTCATGCTTTCCTTGCTGATATTGAGTCCATGTATTTAGTATAATATCACTTGAGCATGGACTCCATTCCTAAAAATTTGGGTGCTTCTTAATTTCTTCCATTTTCTTCCTTTTAGCTTCTTGATCTTCATTATCAGCATGATGTCTCTTGCTTTTCCTGACCCGCGCACTCACACTGACAGGCCCATCAACAAAACATTCTTGATAACTGTCAGGCTATTGATATTGCTCTGGGAGGACTTCTGCCATTGTCTCATTTGAAGGTCCTTCAGGGAGACTTCCTTCTGGAAGGGGATGTTGATAAGCAATCCCATAATCTATTGCCTCTTGACCCATAGAATATCTGACTTCATTTGAAAGCTGCATAGCATGATGACTAGATATAATCTCCACCTTTCTGGCTTCTAAAAATATCTCTTTGGAGAGAGCTGTCTGGGAGTTCTGGATTTGTCTAGACACAATATTATTTAAATTGCCAATGGCATCCATAAGGGTGCCTTGGGATGTCCTGAGAGATTGACTTAAAGAAGTGGAGAGTTGATCTTGGGTCACTAGAACTTGATGTAGAATACTCTCACCCATTTTATCTACGAGCTCTTTAGAGGTTTGAGCTGTTGAGTAGATTCTATGAAGAATGGTAGTACTGCATCTTCAAAGTCAGTGAAGTTCATATTCTGGTTTGGTATGATGGCCTGCTGATTGTCTCTGAGAATGGACATTCTTTTAAGCACTATATTTAGTTGTTGTCCAATCAGCAATGTTGCTTCATTTATATGAACTATTCCATTCCTTGTATTGGCAACAACATTTGCAGCAGTGTTGTATACATTTGCATTTTGATGGTTGATATGCTGGATGTCTTCTTGCAAAACATCTATCCTGGCGGATAGTTCATTCTTACAACTTTTAACAGCATTGTTGACATAAGCTTCAAACTGAATTCTTTGTCTGTCCAGCAATACTTCTAGTTGGGACATAAATTCATTTGATGTGGCTTTGAGGTTTGGGAGGACTGGAGAATGTTGCTTATCTTCCATCCTTGAAGGTGAGGACAGAACTATGGGTTAAGCAGTAGACTCCCCCTCCATTGTTGCCGGTATTCTATAGGGCTGCTCATATTCATATTATGGAGTGCTTTGAGACATATCTTCATTTAGAAAATCACTTAAAGACCTGTCAGAGTCTTTTACCTCTCCATCAACTTCATATCCACCACCTCGACTGTTGATGAATAGTAAATTATACATATTTTTAGTATAGTTTTTAGCATAATTTTGGGTAATATTGTACATATTTCATGTATAATATTAAATAAAATGACTTGTTTTATCTAATGTATATAAATATATATCTATATGAAAAAAAGAGTTATTTAAGTATGAAACAAATTAGAAACAATATGTAAAAAATATTCTTTGTAAATATAATTATCTAAGAATAAAATTTTGAAATTATTTATTTCTACGTACATATAATACTATGAATAAATAAAACCATAAAATAAAGATATATATATATATATATGTCATTGAAAACAATGATATATATATGTCATTGACTTTTGGTCCCTCCCTTATTTTTCTTGTTTTTCTTTTCTTATTGTTGTGTGTGTGAGTGTATGAGTGTAAATTTTATTGTTTTTGTTTTTATTTTAGTTTTTTCATTTATGAAAGTGTGTGTGTGTATGAGATTAATTTTAAAGCTTTCATAATTAGATTTTAAAGCTTTCATAGTTAGATTTTAATGCTTTCATAAATTAGATTTTCATGCTTTCATAATTAGATTTATCGCTTTCATAACTTAGATTTTAAAGCTTTCATAGCTTAGCTTTATTGCTTTCTTTAATTTTAGTCATTTAAATTCCCGTAGAGTGCGTGAGTTTTTCATTTAGTGTGTTCTTTTCTATCGCTTTTCTTGGTTTTGCTACATGCACACCAAGCCCGCGATTATCGTCATTTTTGCTTTCCAAATTATTGAAAACTTAAAAATCAATCGATCTTTTCGATAAATAATAACGTATTTCTAAAGTAACAATAATCGACACGACCTTGGAAAAATACGACCTTGATAATTTTCTAAAAAATTATCCTATACTATATGCGATAATGTGCGCTTGCCTTCATCGAAAGATTAGTTTGGATAATCAATTACAAAAACTTGCAAAACTCTCTCCTTTTATATTTAAACATTTAGAGAATTCGGCGTCGTAGCTGGGGCGTAATCGTCAATATTTCGAAAGAAGGAAAGATCGTTACTTCTATTCATCGAAGTAGGATAACGGTTAGTTTCTCGAAGTAGGAGTACTCGCGAAACTACTCAAAAATGCCCGCATAATTTTAATCACATCACAGAAAGGTTTTGCAAAGCTTCTAAATTTACTATTCATCAAGTTTTTGGCGCCGTTGCCGGGGATTTTTGTTGATATTTTGAAAAGAGAAAACTCTATTGATTTTATCTTTATCTTTTTTTTCACCTTTAACAAAAAAGAAAAACAAAACTAAAAATTTAAAAACCTCAAAAACACACAAAAATATTTCATTCCTTATCATTTTTTTTGTTAAAAAAAAAAATTAAAAAACCCCCAAAACAAAAAAAATATGTCATTCCTTATTTTTATAAATTTTAAGAAATCCAAAAAAATCAAAAAAAAAAAATGAAAAAACTTTACAAAGCTCACACCAAAAAAATTTGTGTCTTTCTTTCTTTTTACTTGTTTTATTTTATTTCCTATAGTTTTTGTATAAATAAAGTTTGTATTATCTTTTTCTATATTTAAAAAAAAAAAACCAAATTAAAAAAATTACAAAACTCATAAAGATGACAAAATTTTGTTTTGTATATTTTTGTTTTGTATATAACGAAAAATTAGTTTTTGTTTAAACATATTTTGCAGGCACTCATACGGTCATCCTGTCTCCAAATCAGGGACGTGCCTTTTTCCCCTGCTATTTCCTTTCTTGTATTTTATTTTCCCTTTTTATACTTTAGTACATATAATTTTGGTCCTCATACTTAATTTCAACATTGGGGCCAATGTTGACTTTTAAGTATGGGGGTGTTTTCCTCTTTTTGTAATTATTTTGGTCCCTCCTATATTAGAAAAGCTTCCAAAAAAATGATGATGTTTTTTTTTTCTTTTCTTCTTTTCTTTTGTTTCTTTATTAATGTATATATAGATAAAATTTGAAAATCCATAAAAATGAAAAACAAAACTTAGAAAAACCCCAAAAAACTTATAAACTTATTTTTTTCTTCTTTGTTTCCTTTTTCTTATATACAACAAAATCAAAAAAAAAAAATAATGATGAAAAACTTAGAAAAAAAAATCAAAAAATAGATTTTATTATTATTATTTCTCTTCTTTGTTTTTATCTTTAGTTTTTCTTTTTTTTAAAGTTTAGTTTTGATATGTATATACTTATGCATAGCAAAAAAAAACCCCAAAAATCCAAAAAAATATTTCATCCTTTGTTTCATATCTTAAATAACTTAGAAAATTCAAAAAAATTCTAAAAAAACCCCAAAATCCAAAAAACCCCTAATTAGCTTTTTAAAAATTAGTTGAGTTTATTTATAAGTATTTTCATTATTTTGGATTTGCCAAAACCCTTATTTGTATTATAGTTTGTAAGATTTAGATTCATGGAATTTTAGTTGTAAAGAATATATTGTGTTTTAATTTAATTTGAGAACATTTTTTTAGCACTACTTCTAGTTTACCCTAAATAGCTTCTTGTTGTATCATTTTGGCAAACCGTCTTTAGACTTTAATTATTCCTACTCCAAACTTATGAAACTGTAGGAATATTCTAAATTTATTAAAACTTGCTCTCAAAAATTTTCTTAATTTATAAAATCTAGAAATTTCTAAACCCCTTACCTATTATTCCATTTCCTTGGTAATTTCATTTAAAAGATCTTATGTCAATGAGAATAGGATTTCATTCCATAAACATAGGCACCCAATTAATTAAAGTAAAAGATCATATGTCAATGGGAATAAGATTTCATTCCGTAAACATAGGCATTGTGTATTTTTGAAGAGAAAAAAAATATATGGGAATAAGATTTCGTTCCCCTCTCTATTTAAAAAAAAAATTGAGTGGGGTGAGATGATAAATTCATCACCCCAAATCAAAAATCTCTTCTCCTACCAAGCTCCCCTACCCCCTAGCCAATCAAATTGAAAACTAGATATAAATAAAAAAAATTGAGAGAGCATAATTAGTAAGTTTTAATTATTCTAAAAAATTTCTTTAAAAAGTTAAAGTTCTTATAATCCTATTCTAATAATGGTGCTAATTTTTACAATTATTTAGGTCGCTACTTAGCTAACTTTAGAAGTCTTGTTGGCTAAAACTTTTTCGCTCTTTTTAAATCATCATCACAATATAGGACTTACCTCTTTAAATCACCCAAATTTATTTCAAGTTTACTTTTTGATTAAATAAAATTTTGGTAAATTAAAAATTCTATTAGCGTCTTATAAGTATCTCTTACTTTTGCTCTGGAATAGCAAAAGCTTAAGTATGGGGGTATTTGATGAATAGTAAACTATACATATTTTTAGTATAGTTTTTAGCATAATTTTGGGTAATATTGTACATATTTCATGTATAATATTAAATAAAATGACTTGTTTTATCTAATGTATATAAATATATTTCTATATGAAAAAAGAGTTCTTTAAGTATGAAACAAATTAGAAACAATATGTAAAAATATTTTTTGTAAATATATTTATCTAAGAATAAAATTTTGAAATTATTTATTTCTATGTACATATAATACTATGAATAAATAAAACCATAAAATAAAGATATATATATATATATATATGTCATTGAAAACAATGATATATGTGTAATTATAAAATAAAGATATAAAAAGATGTATAAATAATATAGTCATATATATATATGTAATAATAATGTATAATAAATATATTATAAATATAATAAAATGTATTTGTATAAATATATATGTATAATATATAAAATGTAAATAATAATAGTATATATATATTAAATATAAACATATAAATAACTATATATATGTCTGCAGGCGTTCAACGAATCCCGAGCTGCGTTCAACGAACTCTCAGTCCAGGCGTTCGACGAACTATATATATATGTCTGCAAGCGTTCGATGAAAGGCGCTCTGCATTCGACGAACTCTCTGCGTCCAGGCGTTCGAAGAATCCCGAGCTACATTCGACGAACTCTCAGCCTAGGCGTTCGACGAACTATAAATATTATATATATATATTATATAAATATATAAATAACTTTCTCTGCAGGCGTTCGACGAATCTCTTTCTTTGATCTGCATTCGACGAAACCCTCTCGGCGTTCGACGAACTCTCTCTGCATTCGACGAATCCCTCTCAGTGTCAGACATTCAATGAAACCCTCTCGGCGTTCGACAAACTCTCTCTATGTTCGACGAATCCCTCTCCGCATCAGACGTTCGATGAAACCCTCTCGGCGTTCAACGAACTCTCTCTACGTTCGACGAACTCTTTGCCTCTCAGCCCAAACCGCTGAGATCAGCCCGAACCGCTGAGATGAGTCAGCCCGAACCGCTAAGACGTGTCAGCCCTCTGAGACCAGACCTGCCAGCTCTCTCCAGCCCGCCAGCTCAACCTGCCAGCCTTCTATCCGCACCCCACCAACTCTCAAGTCAAACCTCCAGTTGCTCTTCTAGCACCTTCCAAACTCCATCTTTTTTTGCTATTGGCATCCCCTTCGTGTCTATAAATAAGAGGGCTCCTCCCTTGTTTTGGAGGTTCATATATTTTAGAACCCTAAGTAAGTTTCCTTTTTTTGAGTGTTCATGTAGAGGTTCATATATTTTAGAACCCTAAGTAAGTGTTTTTCTTGTGAGTTTTTTTAGTGTTCTTGTGACTTTTTTTGAGTGTTCTTGTAGAGGTTCATATATTTTAGAACCCTAAGTAAGTTTCCTTTTTTTGAGTGTTCTTGTAGAGGTTCATATATTTTAGAACCCTAAGTAAGTTTCCTTTTTTTGAGTGTTCTTATAGAGGTTCATATATTTTAGAACCCTAAGTAAGTTTCCTTTTTTTGAGTGTTCTTGTAGAGGTTCATATATTTTAGAACCATAAGTAAGTTTTTTTTATGTATTTCCTTGCTCTTATTTGAGCTCCCCAAGTTTAGACTTTCCTTAAAAAGTTGTAATATATATATATATATATAAGAAAGTTTTATTTGTGTTCTACTTGTTCTTGTTCTTCTTCTTATTTCTCTTGTTTTTCTTTTCTTATTGTTGTGTGTGTGAGTGTATGAGTGTAAATTTTATTGTTTTTGTTTTTATTTTAGTTTTTTCATTTATGAAAGTGTGGGTGTGTGTATGAGATTAATTTTAAAGCTTTCATAATTAGATTTTAAAGCTTTGATAATTAGATTTTAATGCTTTCATAAATTAGATTTTCATGTTTTCATAATTAGATTTATCGCTTTCATAACTTAGATTTTAAAGCTTTCATAGCTTAGCTTTATTGCTTTCTTTAATTTCAGTCATTTAAATTCCCGTAGAGTGCGTGAGTTTTCATTTAGTGTGTTCTTTTCCTCTCTATCGCTTTTCTTGGTTTTTGCTACATGCACACCAAGCCCGCGATTATCATCATTTTTGCTTTCTAAATTATTGCAAACTTAAAAATCAATCAATCTTTTCGATAAAATAATAGCGTATTTCTAAAGTAAAAATAATCGACACGACCTTGGAAAAATACGACCTTGATAATTTTCTAAAAATTTATCCTATACTATACGCGATAAGGTATACTTGCCTTTTCGAATGATTAGTTTGGATAATAACGATACGAAAACTTTGCAAAAACTCTCCCTTTCTATTTGCACATTTAATTGAATTCGGCGGCGCCGCCGCGGCGTGGTCGTCGATATTCCAAAAGAAGGAAAGACTATTACTTCTATCATCTCGATAGGTAGGATAATGGTTAGTTCCTCGAAGTAGGAGTACTCGTGAGACGCCTCAAATGCTCCCGCCGAATTCTACCCGCACCCCGAAAAGCTTTTGCGGCGCTCTCAAATAAATTTTAATCGTCAATTGTCCTCATACATAACATCTTCCATATCTAAAGCAGCCTTTTTAGCAATTTCTAGAACATCTCCTGGGGTCACCTCCTCTTGAGGTATTGAATCACTGTCCATTATAGTAATATCTGCTCTTAGGGGCTCTCCTCAACAGGTGCCTGGGGTTCTTGAGCAACTGAAGGAATTGGTTCAGGTGTGTTGGAGACTTCAACACTTTGAAAGGAAGGCTGACCTACTTCTTTCTTGGTGAACCTCCTGCCCACCTACTAAATGTTCTTACATCTATCTTTTTGAGATAGTGGAGGGGAGCTGATTGTGAATCTTTGAGGGAATATGGTATGCAGTTTTTAAGATACAGAGATAAGATTCTGCCAAGTTTTGGAGATCTTATGTGTTCTTTGATCTTTTCAAACAAAATGTTTCCCCAATTAGTCCTCTTGTTTAAGATTACTCTAACCATGATTTCAATCATGTCTTTGGAGACTTTGTCATGAGATCCAGTCTTGCATAGCAGTACCTTGCCAATAATGTCTATGAGTAACTTCGCTTGCCTGTTCATTTTCATTCTTTGTAAACTTCCATAGGGTTTATGGTCGAAGCCACACCATCTGAACCCTTCATAAATGTCTACCTCAGTTATTGTTTCTTCTTCCTCATCTTCTTTGATATCAGTTAGTTGTAAAACTCTATTCAAACTAGCAGAAGTAATCCTTAGTTGTTGCCCATCAATAGTTGTATAAATAACTTCTCGAGACTTGCTCAAATTAGCATGCTCATATAACTCAGCGACAACAGAATTGTAAATTTGGGTTGGCTCAGTTAGGAGATATTCTAACTCAGAAGCATATAGTAGAGTTATTACCTTTTCAAGATCATCTTCTGCACCTTCGAATCCACCATTTAGAAGTTCTCCACCAGATTAAACTTTTTCATTAGAAATTTTGGGCGCCATTCACTACAACAAACTGCACTTATAGTAAGGACCTAATTCGTTACAATAAGTGTCAAAATTCGTTACAATAACTCTTTGGTAACGAAAAAAAACTTTAAGTAACGGTCCTCCTCTAAAGCTCGACGCTAAAGGTTATTGTAACGAATGTATGCATTTCGTTACAAATAAAGTAATTGTAACAAATGATACTTTCTCACCAAAAAGAGATTCTTCCTCACAATAAATAGGTCACAATAAATATTATTTCGTTACGAATGTTATTTTTTCCTCACAAAAAAACAGTTACGATTAAAACTATTTCGTTACAAATATTTTTTTTTCCTCACTAAAAATAAACTAACTTCGTTACAATATAGTATAATAAATATTATTTCGTTACAATAGATTAAACAATAGTAACGAAAAAACCATTACATTTGTTTTCCATTCTTCTTACTATAGCAAATTCTTTAATATATCAAAAATATTTCATTTCTATTTTTTGTGTACCCGAGATTTTATTACAAATAATAATCTTGAAAACACACATATATTTAATATTTTGTAACAAGATCAACATGTATTTATTCACACCAAAAAGTTTTACATAGAGTACAAGTTATTATCATCTCTTCTAAAATAATACAATATTACATTACAAGATCAACATGTTTCTAATAAATCTTCCGTCATTTTTCGAAAAATGAATCGTCCATCACTTTCTGACTAATGAATCTTTCGTCACTTGCCGGTCAATGCTCGAGCACCCTACAAATAAAAGAGAGCAATTAAGATCACCCTACAAATAAATGAGAGCAGAAATATTCATACAATGCAATTTTATAGATTTAATAATCAGTTCAAAAATCAAGGTCTTTAAGAGCAGATGTTTATAGGAATTTCATTCATAAACCTATGAGTGTCAGCCCCTATATCCAATCATATCCTACAAAATTGGACCTCACACAGACACATAGTCCAGTCAAAAAACAAGAAAGAAAATAATTAAAACATATCTCCTTCATTAAGAAATACAAGAAAACATCTAGGTTAGATGAGCGAACCCGCTGCTGCAGTTTGCTGCAACTGCAGCGAACCCACTGCTGAACCCGCTGCTGCAGTTTGCTGCAGCTGCAGCGAACCCGCTGCTGCAGTTTGCTGTAGCTGCAGCGAACCCGCTGCTGAACCCGCTGCTGCAGTTTGCTGCAGCTGCAGCGAACCCGCTGTTGTAGTTTGCTGCAGCTGCAGCGAACCTGATGCTGCATTTTGCAGCAGCTGCAGCGAACCCGCTGCTGTAGTTTGCAGCAGCTGCAGCAAACCCGCTGCTGCAGTTTGCTAAATCCGGAGCAAACTCGTTGCAGTTTGCAAACTCGCTGCATGCTTATTTCTAAAAAAGACTTGGATAGAAACTATAAGGAAAGACATGATAGGGGGTTTGCCCCTAAATGGACAAATATTTCTATACAACCCAATACAAATAACTTGAAAGAAAATAGAAAATAAAAGCTCTAAGACATGATTTATACAAAAATTGACATTAGAATTCTTTCATATATCATGCACATTCAGAACAAACCATTTGATATTCAGTATTTAGATAAGATTAAAACTAATATGTTAGAAACATTGAAGGAATTGGTGATGTCATATGCAATACCTCCTTGTAGAGTGTTGATACCACCTCCCTTAGATCATCCGTGCAATACCTGGCATCTAACATTTGTATGTTTTTCTAGTTACATAATTTTAACTATGCCACAAATAAAATCAAAGACATTAAGGATATCATAATGAAGTTATGGCTTAAAAACGCCGAACCAAATGAAGCCTAAATCACATGAGGGAAAAAGGGTTACCCTTTTCCAAATGTAGGTTCCCTATATAAGATTGCTCTCCTGTTATCTTTAAGGGCCCTGGCTAAAATCTCGCTCGCACCGTCAGTTCCTCTATTCACCTAAGACATTGAAAAATACAACAATTTCACTTAATAAGAAAAGTATCAGTAATTTTTTACAAACCTGTGATGCTTCTTCACAGGTCAAAGCTCAGTTCGCACGATGCAGTCGTAGGGCTGCACTCAAGTCAAATACTTGTTATGTATAATCACTTAACCAGAGCAGGCAGGCTGATAGAGAAGAGGATCAAATGAATATACATCATAATTACTCTTTCATCATAATGAATTCCTCAACTAGTATCAAATGAATTCCTTAAAATAAGCACCTATTGTGTTTGAGCACAGACAGCTGTTGTGAACAGGGAGATAATAGAGAAATTGTTTTATCATGCAAGTTTATTGAAATAAATACCAGTGGCCTCAGTAAGTGCAGTGTTTAAAACCCATCACGAAAGCTACCGGGCCTAAAGGCGGCAACAATCACTAAGTATAAGTGTATAACCATAACCATCATTAGCCAAAAATAGAAAATTTAGTGCACAACCACAACACTAGGCAGTGTAAACAAATACAATATGCATACCTGGAGAATTAAACCCAACAGCAAAACAAAAACATAGCTGAATGCACAGAAAACCTGCCTTTGGTGTCCATTATTATTTATTTTTCAGGGCATACTCCAATGTTATAGCTGAAACAAACAAGGCCAGGCACAAAACCTGCCATCTAACAAAACCTGAACAGAAACTAGTAAGTATCACCAAAACAGATAGATATTACAAAATGCATGCCAACAAACCAAGTAGATCCCCAAGCTTGGAACCAAAATTGTGAAGATATAACTTTTGTTTCAACCACCAACTAGGAGTGCAAAAGCCCCATAACAGTAGCCATAAAAACACCCAACATTATTACTGAAATCCCCATGTAAAGTACAAACTATAGCAGACACTTAAGCCACAAACTACAGCCACTTAAGCCACAAACTACAGCAGCCACTTAAGCCACTTAAGACACAAACTACAACATATTCATCAACAGCAGCATAATCTCAGAAAAAATTTATTCAAATCAAGCTAATCACATGAAGTTTGCCCAAACTGCACATGCAGTTTGCCCAAACTGCACATGCAGTTTGCCCAAACTGCACATGCAGTTTGCCCAAACTGCACATGCAGTTTGCCCAAACTGCACATGCAGTTTGCCCAAACTGCATATGACATAACAGGAATAGAATGAATAAAGACCAGTGGCCTCAGTAAGTGCAGTGTTTAAAACCCATCACGAAAGCTACCGGGCCTAAAGGCGGCAACAATCACTAAGTATAAGTGTATAACCATAACCATCATTGGCCAAAAATAGAAAATTTAGTGCACATCCACAACACTAGGCAGTGTAAACAAATACAATATGCATACCTGGAGAATTAAACCCAACAGCAAAACAAAAACATAGCTGAATGCACAGAAAACCTGCCTTTGGTGTCCATTATTATTTATTTTTCAGGGCATACTCCAATGTTATAGCTGAAACAAACAAGGCCAGGCACAAAACCTGCCATCTAACAAAACCTGAACAGAAACTAGTAAGTATCACCAAAACAGATAGATATTACAAAATGCATGCCAACAAACCAAGTAGATCCCCAAGCTTGGAACCAAAATTGTGAAGATATAACTTTTGTTTCAACCACCAACTAGGAGTGCAAAAGCCGCCATAAAAACACCCAACATTATTACTGAAATCCCCATGTAAAGTACAAACTATAGCAGACACTTAAGCCACAAACTACAGCCACTTAAGCCACAAACTACAGCAGCCACTTAAGCCACTTAAGACACAAACTACAACATATTCATCAACAGCAGCATAATCTCAGAAAAAATTTATTCAAATCAAGCTAATCACATGCAGTTTGCCCAAACTGCACATGCAGTTTGCCCAAACTGCACATGCAGTTTGCCCAAACTGCATATGACATAACAGGAATAGAATGAATAAAGACCAGTGGCCTCAGTAAGTGCAGTGTTTAAAACCCATCACGAAAGCTACCGGGCCTAAAGGCGGCAACAATCACTAAGTATAAGTGTACAACCATAACCATCATTGGCCAAAAATAGAAAATTTAGTGCACAGCCACAACACTAGGCAGTGTAAACAAATACAATATGCATACCTGGAGAATTAAACCCAACAGCAAAACAAAAACATAGCTGAATGCACAGAAAACCTGCCTTTGGTGTCCATTATTATTTATTTTTCAGGGCATACTCCAATGTTATAGCTGAAACAAACAAGGCCAGGCACAAAACCTGCCATCTAACAAAACCTGAACAGAAACTAGTAAGTATCACCAAAACAGATAGATATTACAAAATGCATGCCAACAAACCAAGTAGATCCCCAAGCTTGGAACCAAAATTGTGAAGATATAACTTTTGTTTCAACCACCAACTAGGAGTGCAAAAGCCCCATAACAGTAACCATAAAAACACCCAACATTATTACTGAAATCCCCATGTAAAGTACAAACTATAGCAGACACTTAAGCCACAAACTACAGCCACTTAAGCCACAAACTACAGCAGCCACTTAAGCCACTTAAGACACAAACTACAACATATTCATCAACAGCAGCATAATCTCAGAAAAAATTTATTCAAATCAAGCTAATCACATGCAGTTTGCCCAAACTGCACATGCAGTTTGCCCAAACTGCACATGCAGTTTGCCCAAACTGCACATGCAGTTTGCCCAAACTGCACATGCAGTTTGCCCAAACTGCATATGACATAACAGGAATAGAATGAATAAAGACCAGTGGCCTCAGTAAGTGCAGTGTTTAAAACCCATCACGAAAGCTACCGGGCCTAAAGGCGGCAACAATCACTAAGTATAAGTGTATAACCATAACCATCATTGGCCAAAAATAGAAAATTTAGTGCACATCCACAACACTAGGCAGTGTAAACAAATACAATATGCATACCTGGAGAATTAAACCCAACAGCAAAACAAAAACATAGCTGAATGCACAGAAAACCTGCCTTTGGTGTCCATTATTATTTATTTTTCAGGGCATACTCCAATGTTATAGCTGAAACAAACAAGGCCAGGCACAAAACCTGCCATCTAACAAAACCTGAACAGAAACTAGTAAGTATCACCAAAACAGATAGATATTACAAAATGCATGCCAACAAACCAAGTAGATCCCCAAGCTTGGAACCAAAATTGTGAAGATATAACTTTTGTTTCAACCACCAACTAGGAGTGCAAAAGCCGCCATAAAAACACCCAACATTATTACTGAAATCCCCATGTAAAGTACAAACTATAGCAGACACTTAAGCCACAAACTACAGCCACTTAAGCCACAAACTACAGCAGCCACTTAAGCCACTTAAGACACAAACTACAACATATTCATCAACAGCAGCATAATCTCAGAAAAAATTTATTCAAATCAAGCTAATCACATGAAGTTTGCCCAAACTGCACATGCAGTTTGCCCAAACTGCACATGCAGTTTGCCCAAACTGCACATGCAGTTTGCCCAAACTGCACATGCAGTTTGCCCAAACTGCACATGCAGTTTGCCCAAACTGCACATGCAGTTTGCCCAAACTGCATATGACATAACAGGAATAGAATGAATAAAGACCAGTGGCCTCAGTAAGTGCAGTGTTTAAAACCCATCACGAAAGCTACCGGGCCTAAAGGCGGCAACAATCATTAAGTATAAGTGTACAACCATAACCATCATTGGCCAAAAATAGAAAATTTAGTGCACAGCCACAACACTAGGCAGTGTAAACAAATACAATATGCATACCTGGAGAATTAAACCCAACAGCAAAACAAAAACATAGCTGAATGCACAGAAAACCTGCCTTTGGTGTCCATTATTATTTATTTTTCAGGGCATACTCCAATGTTATAGCTGAAACAAACAAGGCCAGGCACAAAACCTGCCATCTAACAAAACCTGAACAGAAACTAGTAAGTATCACCAAAACAGATAGATATTACAAAATGCATGCCAACAAACCAAGTAGATCCCCAAGCTTGGAACCAAAATTGTGAAGATATAACTTTTGTTTCAACCACCAACTAGGAGTGCAAAAGCCCCATAACAGTAACCATAAAAACACCCAACATTATTACTGAAATCCCCATGTAAAGTACAAACTATAGCAGACACTTAAGCCACAAACTACAGCCACTTAAGCCACAAACTACAGCAGCCACTTAAGCCACTTAAGACACAAACTACAACATATTCATCAACAGCAGCATAATCTCAGAAAAAATTTATTCAAATCAAGCTAATCACATGCAGTTTGCCCAAACTGCACATGCAGTTTGCCCAAACTGCACATGCAGTTTGCCCAAACTGCACATGCAGTTTGCCCAAACTGCACATGCAGTTTGCCCAAACTGCACATGCAGTTTGCCCAAACTGCACATGCAGTTTGCCCAAACTGCATATGACATAACAGGAATAGAATGAATAAAGACCAGTGGCCTCAGTAAGTGCAGTGTTTAAAACCCATCACGAAAGCTACCGGGCCTAAAGGCGGCAACAATCACTAAGTATAAGTGTATAACCATAACCATCATTGGCCAAAAATAGAAAATTTAGTGCACAGCCACAACACCAGGCAGTGAAAACAAATACAATATGCATACCTGGAGAAACTGTTCTGGCCAAAGCAAGACCTGCAATACATACCCAGCAGCAAAATGCCAAATAGTCTAACACCCCACTAACAAAACCTACTAATTAGTATATAATCGGCAAAACAGAATCATCCAAGCCAACAAACCAAGCAGATTCCCAAGCTTGGAACCAAAATACTAACAGTCATAAACCAAGCAAAAGTAATAAAATAGTCACAAAGCAGTAAACTAAAAAACTAACAGTCATAAACCATTTGACAACAAAAAAGTGCACCAAAAAGTAAATGGTGTGTGCATCAAAGTCAAGGAATTGCCCCAAATTTTTGCAGAACTAATGCCAGCTGCTCTTTCAGCTCATTTTGCCCCTCCTTTAATCCCGCAATCTCTGCATTGTGTGTTTGAATCAAAGCTTCCTGTTTATCTATAAGCTCTGTTTGTGCTGTTAGACGAGTCGTGGCATCGCGCAATTCTTCTTCCGCTACATTCAACTTCTCTTTCAACTGAGTAGTCACATTCAATGTCTTCTTCATTCGTTTTGAAGGCACAACACCATAGCCTAGCCCTTTGTCATAACCAGACTTGTTTCCAAGTGCAGTCTTTATAATTTCTCTCTCAGAGCTTATGAGATCACTGTCAGAATCTGTTGTTGTCCTCAGCCTTTCCATTTCACGCTGTAAAATATAGTGTTATAATAGAAACGTATGTGTTCAATCAATTTTGCGAAAGTTTCAAATATATTTTGACTTACGTATGCCGCTTCTGCTTTCTCGCTGACAAACACCCCATTCTTCTTATGGGTGTTCGCAAAGTTCTCAACCGGGCTTTGATTAACCTGTATATCAACAAAATATTTGAGAATATGTCATATTAATCAATAACTCACATGTATTTATTGCATTACCATTTCCAACAGTCGGGAATGGTAGGATTTAGAACCCGACGTATGAGTAAACGGCATGTGTGATCTATTATCAGCATTTGTCTTGGACCTTTTCTGCAAGCAAACAAAAGTATTGGATTCTAGTCATTGAATGTGTGATTAATAACATATGTATTAAACAGAATTTACTTAAGTAGTCACATTCACCTTAAAAGTCTCACTTTCAAAGAGATCGCACAACTGACACCAATTCTCGATTGAGATCCACTCAAATGGGCTACTAGCTCTTGGATTCTGTCCTGCCACAATATAATCTCTATGCCTTGCAGATAATCTTCCTCTCCAATGTGTGTAGCTACGTTGAAACATCTCCTCCATGAACTCTTGCACACTTTTATCTGTTTCCCAATTCTTTATCACAAACCATTGCTACAAAAGAATAAATTATTTGGTTATCCCAAACAAATTCACATATATGGTATATAAATATTAATTACTTACACCTAATGCAGCATATAAAGTAAGTTTCAGCTCTTCCCCCAATTCACTCCATGGGTTCAAAAAATCCAAACCCGCACTGTGTCTTACAATAACACCTATACCATTTGCAAGGTGCTTTGCATAGCGATGCGGCTTCTTAAAACCTTCAGGAAACTCAATCTCAAGTAGTTTCTTGTCCTAACAAAACAAATAAAAGTATGTTAACATATAGTAAGTGTATGTAAGTTTTAATATACCTAAATAAAGCATACATTTTCTAGTATTGCTTTCTCAATCGACTTTCCGGTGGTCACCCCACGACCTCTTCTTATAGATGAGCTTCCAACTGCATAATTAAAAATCCTTAATAAATATATGATTCAAGTAAATGATACAAACTTGTGAAATAAAATAAGGTATACTTACTACTATTATCAGAACCCTGTATTGGACTTTCATCATTTCCTTCATTAATAGTGGTATCATCATCATTAATGGTGGCAACTGATGCACTTTGTGATTGCTGCAGATTAGGTGAAGGTGTATTTGGTGGAGGTGAAGGTGTATTTGGTGGAGGTGAAGGTGTATTTGGTGTAGGTGACATTTCAACAACCTCAGTATTTGTTGGTTTTTCAGCAACAAGCAGTTGTTTTCTGCTCCTTGTCGTAGGGCGCCGTAGAATAGCATTTTTTGGAGGCATATTACTGCGAAGTAAATAAGATGCAAACGTTAAACATCACATTAAATTATTTAGAGATATCATAAAATGGAAGAATTGCATTACAGTTTCGATCTAATGAATAAGAAAAAACTTAACGTACCCTTTGGATTAGCTTTACATGTTATGATCACTGTCGTCACAATATTGCACTAGTGTTTCATCATCCTCATCTATTGACTCATCTCCATCAACAATATTATTAATTTTTTCCTCTTCTTGGATTCTAGTTAGAACTTCTATATTTATAATATCAGGTTCTATATCATCTCTCCCTAGGAATTGCAAGTTTTGATCTTCGGTAGCATATATTAATTCAGTTTCTGAGGACTCGTGTTGTTGAACTATGTTATCATGCATCTCCTCCACTTCTAGGTCAGCGTGTTCCTCTATGTCCCAAAGGTGTCTATGACATACAAGTTGTGCAATTTTCCAAGGATCGCCGAGTTTTGTGTCATCGACATAGAACACTTGTTGCACTTGGTTTGGAAGAACGAATGGATCATCTTCACACCAACGAGAAGTTGTGTCGATGCTCAAAAAATATTTATCTTTATGCATAGTCTTCTTCCCACCAGTGTCAAACCACTCACACCAAAATAATACTACTTTATATCCATGAAGATATGTCAATTCAACGACCCTACTTAATACTCCATAAAACTCTACCAAGATATTTTGTTGTTCCCCCACAACAAGTAAACCACTATTTTGTGTTGTTCGGCGATCATCTCGATCATGTGTATGAAATCGTACTTCATTAACAATACAACCAGAGTAAAATTTTGTTAAGTATGATTGTGGACCATTTGCCAATGCCCATAATTCTTTGGAGACTTCGCCCGAGTTTGTGTTATGCACTCTATTTATCTATACAAAATACAATAGGAAGCTAATTAGATAGATGATACTATAAATTAACAATCTTCAAGGGTATCTTCGTATTTGGAGCTTACATGCGCTTGAAACCAATGATGAAACTGCTCTTGATGAGTTTTGTCAATGTTTGTTTCATTTTCGTCTCTTTTAAGCTCCTCCATGTGCTTACTATTTAAAAAAAAGTACATCAAAATGTGTTACAAATTAAGTAAGGAAATTGAGCTCTTTCATGAATCGAACCTTCGAAAATCATCTACTTCGCTACAATTGTTTAATATGAAGTTATGAGCTGCATCTAGATCTTTTTTAGAAAGTGCTTTGCAACGGCGAAGAGGTCCAAAGGGTCTCACTTTTGATGCATAAACCGACAATTCACACTCTTGTTGATGCTCCACTGAATCTTCATTTCTATTTTCTTTATTGAACCTTGTTTCTATTTCATTTAGGTACATTGACACAAATGTCAAAGACTCTTTTACAATATATCCTTCAGCTATAGAACCCTCTGGACGAGCTTTATTACGTACGTATCCTTTAAGAGTTTTAAGAAACCTAAAAGGAAAACTCAATGATCATAATAACAAAATTGTTCATTTATGCTATGTAAGATAATAAAGTATAAATGCATAAAGAACAAGTACCTTTCAATCGGGTACATCCAACGTGAGTGAACTGGGCCAGCTATCTTTGCCTCTTTCGGAAGGTGAATAGCCAAGTGAATCATTACATCAAAAAATGCTGGAGGAAATATTCTCTCCAATTTGCACAAAATAATTGGGATATTACTCTCCAACTTCTCGATATGTTCTACCTTTAGTGTCTTTGAGCATAAAATTTTAAAAAAATCTCCTAGCTCGTATAGTGCCTCAACGACATCTGCGCGTAGAAACCCACGAATGCCAATAGGAATTAACCATTGTAGTAGAACATGACAATCATGAGATTTAAGTCCATAAATCTTCCCATCCTTTACGCATCTTGAAATATTTGACGCATATCCATCTGGAAACTTGACATTTTTTAAAAAATTGCAAAACCTTTTTTTCTCATCGGAAGATAGATTATAACATGCTTGAGGTTTTATTATAGTACTTCCATTTCTAATCAAGTGTAACTCCTTCCGGATGTTAAGGTCTCGCAAATCTTCTCGCGCTTTTTCCGTATCTTTGTTTTTTCCTTCAATGTTCATCAATGTGCCCAAAACACTATCACAAATATTTTTTTCAACATGCATTACATCAATGTTGTGTCGTATCAAAAGCTTATGCCAGTAAGGTAGTTCAAAGAAGATGCTTCTCTTTACCCAATTCCCTTCTTCATTGTTGCGCTTCCTCTTCCGCTTGCTTGGGTGTTTTCCAAATTTATCAAAGTTATGTTCGAGTTTGGTTAAATCTGAAAGCAATTGTGCGCCACTCCACTCCCTTGGTTTTGAACGTCTTTCTGACTTTCCATCGAACAATTTACTCCTTCGATAAGGGTGATCATTATGTAGATAACGACGATGTCCCATGTAGCATATCTTACTTCTAATTCTTTTAGAATCTGTATCATATAAACAAGTTGGGCATGCCCCGTAACCCTTTGTGGTCCACCCAAATAAATTACTAAGAGCTGGAAAATCATTGATTGTCCACATAAGAGCAGCATGCATTTTAAAAGTCTCTTTGGTGTATGTGTCAAAAGTCTCAACACCATTCCATAATTCTTTTAATTCTTCTATCAGTGGTCTAAGATATACATCAATATCTTTTCCAGGCGCACGTGGGCCAGGAATTAATAATGGCATCATAAGAAACTCATCTTTCATACCTTTGTATAACGGCATATTATATGGAATTAGCACAACTGGCCACATACTATAAGAAGTACTCATATTTCCAAACGGATTGAACCCATCAGTAGCCAATCCAAGCCTAACATTGCGTGGATCTGCAGCAAAACTAGGATAATGTGCATCAAAACTCTTCCATGCAAGTGAATCTACCGGATGACTCAACGTACCTTCTATCTCTATATGCTTCTCAGTATGCCACCTCATGTCAGCTGCTGTTTTAGAAGACATATAAAGTCTTTGTAGCCTTTGTGTCAAGGGGAAATGCCACAAAACCTTTTGAGCAATTAATTTTCCTTTTCCTTCGTTATATTTCCAACGTGGTTCTTCACACACAGGACACACATCTTTCTTCTCATTCTCTTTCCAAAATAGTGCATAATCATGTCTACACGCGTCTATCTTCTTATAACCCAAACCTATACCAGAAAGAAGTTTCCTAGCCCAGTAAACAGATTTTGGAATAAGATTACCTTCTGGCATCACGTCCTTTAGCAATTCAAGAAGCATGTTAACTGACTTATCTGACATCTTGTTCATTACTTTGATATGCAGCAGTTTAACAATGAATGCTAACAAAGAGTATTTTTTGCAACCTGGGTATAGTTCACGTCTGACATTACATAATAGACTTGAAAAAGTTCCCGTACTATCTTCGTTAGAATGTTCTGGAAGTTCTGCATCTCCAATCTCATGTATCAAATCAACTAAATCATCGATGGCTTCAATATCATCGTAACTTTCATGACTTTGAGAAGGTCCACTATTGTTACTATTCGAACTGAACACAAAAGAACTAGTCAGTTTAGCTTCTCCATGATGTATCCACTCCTTATAATATCTGTAAAACCCTTTCAAATGCAAGTCTGCTTTAACTTCAATGAGGCTCTTTGTTTTAGTGTTTCGACATACATTGCATGGGCAAAGAATTTTATCTTCAAAGTAAATAGCATTTGCCCGTGCAAACTCTAAAAATAAATCCACGCCTCTAGTATAGGTAGAACTGAATCTATCTGCTTCATAAATCCAGCTTTTATCCATAGCTAACAAAAAAAGAATGGGATAAGACAATATCAGCAAAGTATGCTATGCTAAATACACTGCACATATAAATTAGATTTTGAAAAATTATGCTATGCTATGTAAGATCTAATCACATCCAACCAAGCAATAAATTTAACAAATTATATAAGCTTGTGTTACATATTTTCTAAGCCCTAAGATGGGATGCACATATTGATGTATGAATCACAATCTCAACACAATTTTGACAGGAATCACAGCAATAGTGAGTATGAATAAATTATAGACCGACAATCACTCTCTAAGTTTTGTAGATTTGTTATGCTTTGATCTCTCATGCCTATTTATTACTTAATGCACAACATTTTTAAATTTTTAATATAGAATGCACAGGGGAAGATAAGTCCTTCTGGCTTAAACCACCACCGCACTTCTACAACCAAATAGATAAGACTGCTTCGCAGTTTGTAACTGCATACGTCACCATTGTTTCTCACCATTGCGTTCATGACTATAATTTCTCACAATTGCATTCATGATCATGGTTACACAACATTGCGTTCATAACATCAAGTTTTATCATGCTAAACATGGCCATAATTTATATATGTATTTGCTTCTAACATATTCTGATTTCTAAAGAACATAATTAATCAAGAGTATAGATTTCTAAAGAACATAATTAAACTGAGAGCCTGTGTAGCATCCATCACTAAAACATAAGATAAATTAAGGAATGATAAATTATGTTAAAAAATAATCGAGAGAGAAATATTTTGTACTACAATAAAAAAGATAAATTAAGGAATGATTATGTTGAAATAGTAGGAGTTTTCCGATCAGTTCTACGGAGAAAGAACCATATATCGGCACTCCTAATCCATGCGTTCAGTGACTGAAGAACGCTGGAGTAAGAACACTGCTGGAGTAAGAACGCTGGAGTAAGAACGCTGGTATACCTCAAGTTTACGAGGGTTTAGGTATACCTCAAGGAGATGATGAAGAACGATGGATCAAGAACACTGCCGGATCAAGAGACGCCGGAGAGGGTTTTGTAAGGAGAGACGCCGGAGAGGGTTTCGTGAGGAGTCGTGCCGAACTGCCGATTCGCCGGAGGAAGAAGCGAGCGGCGATCAAGGACGGGATGGGGGTCGAGGGTTTCGAGAATATGCGTTTTTCTTGGACGGGATGAACGACGGGATGGGGTTTAGGAGGGTTTCGAGAAAATATGTCGTTTATGGAGGGAAATTTCCCTCCAATAGGCAATTGGTATTAGCACACTAGTTTTGGCTATTCGCACACCAATTTCAATGAGTTATTACGCGTCTTTTGAAAATACGTTTTGTACATGCATTTTTAGGAAAAATGTTCAACACGAAAATTGTAGAACGCGTCGAGATCTACAAGTTTCGTGTTAAACACTTTTCCTAAAAATGCTTGTACAAGGCGTATTTTCAAAAATTCGTCAAAAATTCGCTATAGTTTCGTGTTTGGATTTTTTGCTCGATCTCGACAGATGGCTCGCGCGCCATCATGATCAAAAATATCTGAGCTGAAGCGCGAGTAGTAATCGAGCTCCTGCTCAACGAACTCGATCTCGACTCAAAATCGAGATTGAGCTCATTGAACTCGAGTTCGAGATTGAGCTCATTGAACTCGAGCTCGACTCAAAATCGAGATTGTGCATATGTGTGTGTGTGCGTGCATGTTGCATGGGGTTTGTGTCTGTGTCTGTGCGTAATCTATATTTGCTTGTGCATGTGTGTGTCTGTATCTGTATGTATGTGTGTCTATGTGTTTACGTGTATCTGCATGTGTCTGTGTCTGTGTGTGTCTTTGTTTGTGTGTTTGTGTGTGTTTGTGTGTGTTTGTGTGTGTGTGTGTACACAAATGTCTGTGTGTGTCTGTCTTTTGGTGTTTGTGTGTGTGTGTGTTGTGGCATAATTGTGTGTGTGTGTGTGTGTCTGTGTGTGTCTGTGTGTGTATGTGTGTGTCTGTGTGTGTCTGTGACTGTGACTGTCAGTGTCAGTGTCAGTGTCTGTGTATTTGAATGTCTGTGTACGTATATGTGTCGTCACTCCATGTGTCTGTGTTTGTGTCCATGTGTTTGTGTCTGTATGTGTCTGTGTCTGTGTACGTACGTATGTGTGTCGGTCCATGTGTTTGTGTCTGTATGTGTCTGTGTCTGTGTACGTACGTATGTGTGTCGGTCCATGTGTCTGTATATGTGTCCATGTATCTATACAAGTCTGTGTCTGTGTCCATGTGTTTGTGTCTATGTATCTATGTCTGTATGTACACGTGCTTGTCTGTGTCTGTGTATTTGGGTTGTGTGTGAGTGTTTGTCTGTCTATGCATGTTTGTCTGTGCTTGTGTGTGTCTGTGTTTGCGTATCTATGTGTGTTACACCCAATCTGTGTCTGTGTCTGTGTGTTTGTGCGTGTTTGTGTATTTAAAGCTCATGTACAGTCGGGCAATGTCGAGGCAATTGTTTTCATTAAATTAAAGCGCGTGTCATCCATCAATCAAAAAGACAATTGTTAACCGCACCCCAGTTTTGGCTATCCGCAACTCATGATTTATATGAATTATTACGCTTTTTTTTAGATATACGCCTTGTACAAGCATTTTTAGGAAAAGTGTACTTCAACAGGAAAGTTCTAGATATCGTCGAGATCTACAACTTTTGTGTTGCACATTTTTCCTAAAAATGCATGCACAATGCGTATTTCCAAAAAATCGTTAATTATATATATATATATATATATATATATATAGTTACACCCATGTTTCAATTCGGGCGGCAATACGTCTTGTGCGTGCATTTTTAGCAAAAGTGTTCAACACAAAAGTTGTAGATCTCGCTGATATCTACAACTTTTGTGTTGAACACTTTTCCTAAAAATGCATGTACAAGGCGTATTTCTAAAAAAACACGTAATAATTCATATAAAAGGGTTGCGGATAGCCAAAACTGGGGTGCGGTTAACAATTGCCTATATATATATGACATATATTTTCATTAAAAATATAACTCCTGAGCAAAAAACGTGTGCGCTGACAAATTTATTTATTCTTCCGAGCAAAAAAGATAGAGCTAGCTAATGCAATGCGCGCGACTGAAAAAACGTGCGATCCTTATTTTTATTCAAAAATTATATTAATATATATGTTTTAAATTTTTTGATTTGTTTTGTGCACATGCAATTTTATGGAGGGAAATTTCCCTCCATATAATTCATTAATGTGAGCCCCGCACGACACATGCAACAAGCGTGGGGCTCAAGCACAGACACATGCACACACAACACGGACACATGCAACGCAGCTGGGCGCACATGTATTCGCGTGCGCGTGAGAGTGCATTTGCGTGCGCGCAAGAGTACATTTGCGTGCGCGCGAGAGTGCATTTGCGTGCACGCGGGTTCGTGCGTGATTTTATTTTAATTCCAAAATTATATTAAAAAATTAATGCTATATTAATTTGCATTCATTTTTACATTTAATATATTTTTAATTTTTAGTTTTGTTTTGTTCAAAATTTTATGGAGGGAAATTTTCATCCGTATATTTCATTCATTCATGTGAGAGAGAGATAGAGCTGCATGGGAGAGAGGCAGAAAAACTTTTATAAAAAGTTAAAGATTTATAAAAAAACCCATACGCGCAAAAATACATATCGCAATAGTACCACATATCTGCGACAGCCGCGCACGAATGTTTGCGAGCTGTAGGAGTACTGTCGTCGCGTTAGAGCACTATCGAGGCGGGGTACTGTCGCGCGCATACAAATTTTTTTTTCAAAAAAAAATAATAATTCAAAACTTTGATAATAAAATTGTACAAAAATTGAAAATAAAATATGATATATTTTTTGTAACAAAACTTTAATAATAAAATATTACTTTTAGTAAGGACAATGTCTTTGTCACAAAAAACTTTCATGATGTCGTTACAATTGATACTTATTGTGAGAAAAGTTTTCTATTTGTAACGTAACATTGGTGTTGTTACAAATACTTATAGTTATAGTAACGAATTAATTATTATAGTAACAAAATTTAAAATATTCGTTACAACAAAGTTAGTTTTTGTAACAACAAAAAAACTTTGTTACTAAATATAACTATTAGTAACAAACTGTGTTTCAGTTACATTCCAGTCCTTACAACAGGTGCAGTTTGTTGTAGTGATTCCTTTCAGCAAAGAGTCATCGGGAGGAAGGAGAAGAAAGAGGGATTCTACGGTTTTATGTGTGCATGATTTCCATGCTTTCACAACGTCTAATATATATACCAGTATGGATTGGGAAGGCAAAGAGGCGCGTACCTGTTTAAATCTTCTCGTATCATTTTGAGAATCCCAGAATAGCAGCGTAATTATGACGCTGACGTACCTGTTTAATTCTTCTTGCATCGTTTTGAGAATCCTGGAATAGTGGCGTAATAATGACGCTGACGTGCCCTGTGATGTCATTCTATCATCCTGATTATATTTTGTCATCGAGAGTGTCGTCGAGATTACTTCAACCTTGTCTTCGAAATCACTTCAGCTTTGTCGTCGAGACTCCAACAATATTGTCGATGCTCCAGCAATGTCGTCGTGACCATCAAGATGATTTTTCTTTGTCTATGCTACCTCTCTTTAGATGATTTTGCACTTCTACCTTAGACATTTTCCTGTTGTTCCTGTTGTTCCTGTCTTCAAAACTAAAGTTGTTAGACTACTTTAGGGTGGACCTTGTGAAAGATCCAGCCCTTTATTTGAAGATTTCAAATCCCCTAACAAAAGACATAAGGAATTCAACATGCCCAATTTAAGAACTTTGCATCCCCAATTAAATTTTGAATTGATTGAATTTTGACTCATCAAGGGGCTTAGTAAAAATATCAGCTATCTGCCTTTCTGTGTTGACATACTCAAGACATATGTCCTCCTTTTCTACACGCTCCCTAATAAAATGATATCTAATTTAAATAGGCTTGGTTATACTATGTGCCACATGATTCTTAGCAATAGAAATGACACTTGAGGAGTCACAAAAGAGAGGTGTTCTCTTTATTTGCAAATTGTAATCCTCTAGTTGGTGTTGAATCCAAAGGAGTTGTGCACAATAACTACCAGCAGAGATGTACTCTTATTTAGATGTAGAGATAACAATACTATTTTGTTTTCTTGCTACTCCAGGACACAAGCCTTCTCCCCAAGAACTGACAAGTTCCTGAAGTGTTTTTTCTGTCCTCTTTGCATCCAGCAAAGTGTGCATCAAAATATCAACACAACTCAAAGTCATTTGACTTAGGATACCATAGCCCAAGATTGGGAGTACCCTTCAAATATCTCAGAATTCTTTTAACTGCTGAATAATGGGAATCTTTGGGGTTCACTTAATACCTTGCACAGACACATGTGGCAAACATGATGTCTGGCCTACTAGCAGTAAGGTAGAGCAATGAGCCAATTATGCTTCTATACATGGACTCATTATAGGATCCTTGTCTAGAGACATACTTGAACCCATAGGAGTTCTCATAGGGGTAGAGTTTTCCATTCCAAATTTCCTTATGATGTCCATGGTAAATTTGGTCTGAGAAATGAAAATTCCTTCCTGAGATTGCTTTACTTGGAGACCTAAGAAATATTTAAGCTCTCCCATACTACTCATTTCAAATTTACTTTGCATGAGTTTAGCAAACTTTTTGCAAAGACCCCCATCAGTTGATCCAAATATGATGTCATCAACATATATTTGGACCAGAAGGATCTGACCCTTCAATTCTCTCAAGAATAGAGTCTTATCTATTTTCCCTCTTGAGAACTTATTTTCAAGTAGAAAGGTAGACAATGTCTCATACCAAGCCTTTGGAGCTTACTTCAAGCCATACACGACTTTCTTTAGAAAGTATAAATAGTCATGATGGGTAGGAGAGATAAAACCTGGTTGCTGAGCTATATAGGCCTCCTCCTTCAAGTCTCCATTTAAGAATACTGACTTCACATCCATTTGGTAAACATTGAACCCTTTGAATGCTAAATATGCTAGGAATATCCTGATAGCCTCTAGTCTAGCAATAAGAGCAAATGTCTGATCAAAGTCCATCCCTTCTTCTTGCTTGTAACCTTGGGCTACCAATCTGGCTTTATTCTTTACAATCACCCCAGCTTCATCCATTTTATTTATGTAAATCCACTTTGTCCCAATGACATTATGTCCATGTAGCATGGGAATAAGCTTCTAAACTTTGCATGTCTTGAATTGGTTGAGCTCTTCTTGCATGGCCATAACCCAAAATTGGTCTTGATTGGCCTCCTCAAATTTCTTTGGCTCCAGTTGTGAAAGAAAACTGAGGTGCAGGTTCTCATTCAGAGCATTTCTTCTTGTTCTGACTCCATGATTAAGCTCACAAATTATCTGATTTCCTGGATGATTTCTAAGATGTCTCACAGCTGTAGGCTACTACTCTTGGTGGTTCTTCTATTTCAGTAACTTCTTCACCTGCTGCTTTAGGATTCTCATTATGAAGATTTGGGTCTTCAGTAGTTTCTTCTACTGTTTCTAGAATAGGTAGTACTATTGTGAACAGTTCTTTCTTCTCAGCTATTTCTTCTTCTTTGATTTTAACGGTATCCAATCCCGCTTCAATCCCTGGACTGGATGAACTAGAAAGAGGGTTATACAGCATGTTGCTCTAAAAAAACTATATGAACAGATTCCTCAATTGTAAGAGCATTCTTATTAAAGACTCTATAGGCTTCGCTAGTTTTGCTATATCCCACAAAGATATCTTCATAACTCTGTTTAGAGAATTTGGTAATGTAATGCTTATTATTCTTCAGTGGATAACATTTACTTCCAAATTTTTTGAAGTAAGCTAGTGTTGGCTTCTTACCTTTAATCAACTCATAGTGAGTCATATTATGGTTCTTATTGATGAGTCACTTAACATAGTCCTACCGGCCTCAATAAGTGTTCTGTTTTTCCTCTCAGCAACCCCATTTTGCTACGGAGTTCTGGGAGAAGAAAACTCTTGTAGGATACCTTCTTCTTCATAAATTTTAGTCATTGAACCAGATTGAAATTCAGTTTCATGTTCACTTCTGATTTTGACCACAGGGCTGTTTACTTCATTCTGAATTTGTCTGACAAAATTCTTGAATGTACTTAGGGTATCAGACTTGTGTGTTAAGAAGAACAACCAGGAAAACCTAGAGTGATCATCAACAATAACCAATGTATAAGCCATCCCTCCTAAGTTGAGTTCTGCCATAGGGCCAAATAGGTCCATGTACAGTAGGTATAAGCAGTTAGTGGATTGTTTGTCCTGTATGCTTTTAAATATATCCCTTGTTTGTTTGCCCATTTGACATGCATGACATGGACCCATTTCTAGACAATCCAACTTAGGAGCATCCCTTACCAAATTTGCTGCTATAAACTTTTTAAGACACTTATTGTTAATGTAGGCTAGCCTCCTGTGCCACTTTACACAAGCAGACATTCCATCATTTGCTTCAAGACACACATGCTCATCCTTTCTAATACAAATGAAATTCAAACAATAGATATTGTCACTCCTAGTGCCTGTTAAGATAGATTCAACATTCTTAGAAACTTTGATTAGGCACTTATCCTTGTGGAAGGCAACATCATATCCCATGTCACATAGTTGGCTTATGATAATGAGGTTATGTTGTAACCCTTCAACATAAGTTACTCTTGTGATAGTGATACCACCATTAGTGATCTTACCATAGACCTTTACTACACCTCTGTCAGATCCTCCAAATTTGACTTTTGGTCCATCCTCTACAGGTGTAAAATCCTTCAATAGGATTCTAGTCCCAGCCATGTGTCTGGAACACCCACTGTCCAAATACCACACAGGAGTCTTGGTGGTTTTTGGACATTCCTGCAAGACAGCTAAACTTTCTAAGGAACTCATCCTTTCTTGGGTCCTAGGTGCTTGTTAGAGATTGATCTAAATGAAAAACTGGTAGCCTGCTTTTTTATTCTCATATGGGGATCATTCTGCAAAGTTGGATTAAACCTACAATCTAAGGCCAAATGCCCTACTTTACAACATCACCAACATTCAAATCTATTATATCTAGATTTTTTTGTTGTGCTTGGTCTGACCGAGTTAAGATGTTGCTTGACAACTAACCCTCCTTTCTTAGAAGTTGAAGAGCTTTCCCTAGCATGAGAATTTCTTAAGGCTTTCACAGGAAAATTCTTTTGGGGTGTTGATAGTGCACTCTTCCCAAGGAAGGTCTGTCTTTTACTTACCCAAGTAGAAGGGAACTTAAGACCACCCTTTGTTTTCTTGCTCTCTTTGCATCCATAGATGCTATAGTGATCATAAGAATTAGTGGGTATGATCATTTTTTTAAAGAAAGTTTTTCCTTGAGAAGATTTCCCACTATCCTCACCTTGACCATAGCCCAAACCTTTCTTATTTGTTTGTGAAAAGCCATCAATCAAGGGAAGAACAGTTTGTGGCTTGGAATAACTTGCCACAATTTTCCTTTCTTTTATGAGCTTATCCTCTAGCTCTTTTATTCTAATATTCTTATGCATAATAACTTCAGTTAAAGTGTTGGTGCTCAGTGGAGAGATTGATAATTTGGCCTTATCTTGAGCTAGCTCAGTTACTTTCTCAAGCAGTTCATCTCTCTTGTCACACAAGGAGATGATATCTGCTGCTGGTGCCTTACAAAGAGCTTTTGCTTTCTTCAGAGCTTCAAGCATGGCACCAAATTTATTAATATGATCAGTGCCAACTTCTCTTACTGTTAAAGAGGAGCTGACATCTGAATCTGTGTCAGATATGGTAAGAGAAGCCTTGTGAATTACCTAGTTGTGATGGGGATCATCACAATATTCTTCATCTGAGCAGGCCATAGCTGCTATATGGCTATCTGATTCTGATGAGGAGCACTCAGTGTCACTATCACTAAGTGTTCTCACTTTCTAAGCCACAAGGCTCCTTTCTGTCTTCCACTTCCTTGAGTGCTTTCTCTCCTCACTCTTCTCTTGCCTCTTGAATGGACATTCAACAATGATATGTCCAGGCTTTTTGCAGCTGTAACAAATAATGTTAAAGGAAATATGTTTGTTAGGTTTGGACTCATACCTGTCTGATCTGTGTCTGCTCCCAGACTTATCTTCTCTCCTGGAACTAGAGGGAAAAACTTCATATCTTCTGTTTCCTCTTATACTGTTTCTCAGCAATTTCTTAAACTGCTTGGTGAATAGTGAAAAATCACCATCAGAGAGCTCTGAGCTTGAGTTGCATGAGATCTCTTCCTCTGAGACATAGACAGGCTTCACATGCTTGTGCTTTCTTGAACCTTCAGCTTTAAAGGCCGCTGCCTTTTCTCTACTTTGAGCTTTGGAACCTTCCTCTTCAACCTTTCTGATATTTAACTGCAACTCATATGACCGAAGCTTGCCATATAGCTGTTGTGGCTCCATCGCTCCCAAGTTTCCAACTTCCCCGATGGCACACAGCTTCATATCCCATTCTTTATTTAGAGATTTCGAAAACTTGTCATTGAGTTCATAATTGGTGAACTCTCTTCCATATGTATTGAGCCCATTTATAATCCTGAAGAACTTTTCATAGCAGGCAGCTATGTTATCCTTCTTGTCTTTCCTGAAGGATTCATACTCCTCATTAAGAAGGGATTTTCTGTCATCCCTAACCTCTTAAGTCCCTTCCATGCATACAACCAAGGAATCCCATATTTCCTTTGCTGTTTTGCAGTGAATCAGATTCTGAAATGTTGAATCATCAATTGTGTTTACAATGATGTTCTTAGCCCTTTTGTCCATGGTGACTAAGGCTACTTGAAAGATTATAGGTATATGATCTAATTCACCTAGAAGGGGGGGGGGGTGAATAGGTCTTTTGATTTTTTACTTTCTAGATATAAACAGTTAAAACTATTCGAGGTAAGAAATCAAGCACAACCAGAAAACACACAAGTGTTTATAGTGGTTCCCCAAGATAGTGTGTCTATGGGTAGTCCACTATCCCCCTTCACCCATCTAATAGTGTGTTAGATAGGACCAACTCCTCCAATCTCAGCTCTAAGAGCCTACAACATAGATCCCTCAGGATCTCTCAGGTTTGCAAAAACCCTACCTCAGGCACATCAACCCTACCTCAGAGGAATCTACATCCCACACTCAGGCTCAACATCCCTACCTCAGATCAGTCATTGATCCTACAACTCAGACCACAGTAGGTCCTACAATCTCAGGCCTAAACAACCCTACCTCAGAGGAATCCACCTCCTACAACTCAGACCCCTTCCAGGTCCTACCTCAGAGGAATCCTCCTCCTACAGCTCAGGCAATAATGCCCTACAACTCAGGCTAAACAGCCCTACAAGCTCAGGCCTTCAGCCATACAAACTCAGGCCAACAAGCCCTATAATCTCAGGCAAATAGCCCTACAAACTCATGCAATAGCCCTACAGTAAAAGAGTATTTGAAGCTTACTTTAGCAAATAGCAGAGTGTAGAAGTCTTCTGTAGTTCCTGCACAGCTTGTGCTATCTTGTAGCTGGAGATGTTGATGGCAGCTACAAACTGATCTTCCTCTTCAGATGAAGGATGGAAGATCACCTTGCTCCTTCTTAGAAAGGAGCTATTTTTCTCTCTCAGTTTCTTCTTCCTTGTTCAGTGAGCAGGAGGAGAATGCTGAAAACTCTGGTCGTCAATGGAATAGTAAATTTGTTTTAGCACTCGACCAGCTCTTTTCCAAAGTGCCATAACTTCTTCTTTTATACATCCCCGACCTTCAACTGCTCTCAGCTTAGTAGTATGGGAGAGACTGGTGGACCCATAATGTCTTTCTGCAGCTTGCGCCACGGGCAGAACTCGCAATCTACATTCGATGAACTCGCCATACTGTGTTCGATGAACTTGCCAAACTCTGCATTTGACGAACTCATCAGACTCTGCGTTCAACGAACTCACCATACTCTACGTTCGACGAACTCGCCATACTCTGCGTTCGACGAGCTCGCCATACTCTGTGTTCGACAAACTCGCCATACTCTGCGTTTGACAAACTCGCCATACTGTGTTCGACGAACTTGCCCAACTCTGCGTTCGACGATCTCGCCATACTCTGCGTTCGACGAACTGTGTTCTGCGTTCGACGAACATGCCAAGTCTCAACTATTTCTTCTATCTCGTCTCAGCGTTCGACGAACTAAGTTCTACGTTCGACGAACTATGTTCTGCGTTCGACGAAGACGCCAAGTCTCAGCTGTTTCTTCTGTCCCGTCTCAGCGTTCGACGAACTGAGTTCTGAGTTCGATGAACTATGTTCTGCGTTCGACGAACACGCCAATTCTCTTCTATCTTCAGCCCAGCTTACCCAGATGCCTTATCAGCGACTCCTGGTCTTGTCTCAGCGGTTCAGCTGATACAGTGAGGCCTTCTCAGCTGATTTAAACAACACATCTTTGAATCTATTCCATTGTATGGAATATCATCTCCCTGCACAATACTTGACACAAACTAGAATGTATCAAATACAATATGTCCTTCGCATTGTCAGTGATTCCTCTTCAAATCAAGGGAATATTGAGGGCAATATTCCCAACAATCTCCCCCTATTTGAAGAAGGCAGAACATTCCCAATGCTAAGGTACATGGCCAACAAAAACATATCACAAAAATGATCTATATTGCTTTATGATAACATTGCTCAGATGGCACTCCACTCAAAGCATACACTGAGATGGACTTAGCATTGGCCATCTCCCCCTTTCTGGATTCTTCAACCATTTTACCCTCTAGGGATTGGGAGGCATCATCTTTGCCAACTCCCCCTCAATCTGAGCAGGACTTTGCTCCCCCTCAATTTGAGAACAATTATCTTTAATAGCTGATCTTGTTCATTTTGAACAACCCATTCTAGCTCCCCCTCATTTGGAGCATATCTATTGATCTTATGATTGAAGGGTAAATAAAATGACATCATATGGCTGAGTTCGTCGAACTCAGAGCTGAGTTCGTCGAACTCAAGCTCAACTTTCGTCGAACCCAGGAAGGAGTTCGTCGAACTCAGGAAAGAGTTCGTCGAACCCAGATTTTTCCCAGCTATTTAAGGGCAACCTGAAGCTCAGCTGAAATAGATTGTTCTGTTTAAGCTGACCAGCTTTCTTTAAAATCAATAGGAGGGGAGATACTTACCTTGAGGAGGTAGTCCTCAATTGATGTTGAATTCACAATGGTTGTCCACAACAGCTTCTTGCAGTAATGTATTCAGACCCAGCAGAGGATATGGCCACACTAGTCTGCTTATTGCTCCACCATGATGTCAACCTCCTTCCTTTCATATGCCTTGAGCACCCACTGTCCAAGTACCAAATTTGGTTGAGGTTGGTACTTGGACTAACCTGCAAGAAGTTTAGTTATCCTTAGGAGCCCAACTAGCTTTGGGTCCTAGGAACTTGTTAGCATGATGAAATGGCCTTACTCTAGCTACACCCTTTGCAGGAAGGCCCATCTTTGCACATGGCACATTAGGGTTGTGCCAACAGTCTATGACAAAGTGTCTCACCTTACCACAGTACCAACATTCATGAATGTTATATCTCCTCTTCTGAACATTTCCTAAGAAATTAGCATTACTTTGCCTGTGTTCAGGAGGAGAGACAGCTGCAGTCTTCCTATTTCTCTCAGTAATGATTTGACTGAATGTCAATCTATGTGCTGTCTTGATGCTTTTTGTCCTGATGGCATCAGCCTGCTTTGGCTTGGCAGCCATACAAGATCTAATTGCATATGACACTGAGCAACAAGCCTTGTCAATAGATTTGACAGCAGGAATTTTCTTTGCTGAACAAGATTTAGAAGAGTTTGCACCCTGATTCTTGAATGAGGGGGCTGAGGTACCAAATACAAAAGGTCCAGGTTGGACCAATTGAATTTCCTCATGGGGAGCCTTCATGGCACTCAATCCCATCCCCTTTCTTCCACTATGGGAAGGACTATTTTACTTCCTATAGTTACTTCCATTCTTCCAGTGACCATACATGCTTTCATGGTCATACCTGTTGGAAGGAAGTAATACCTTTTGAAAGGTGGTTTGAGGCTTAGCCTTTCCCTTGCTCTTATCTCCACTCCCTTCTCCTACTTACATTTTATTGAATCCTAGTCCTCTCCTATTGGTCTGAGAGGAGAAGGTGTCAATAATAGGGAGCACAGATTTGGGCTTGGAGAATTGAGCCACCAGGCTCTTCTCTTTCACAATCTTCTCCTCAAGGTCCCTGATGACCTTGTTCTTCAGGGAAATAGTGCTTAATTGCACATATGTTAACCCCTTTAAATGGCTTATCTGTCTACTCATCTGATCCACCAGGGTGGTAGGTTCAGTGTAGTCATTTTTAGTCATTTTAAGGGAAGCAATTTCCTGGGCTTGCCTCTTGGCAAGCTTCTTGCTCTTCTTTAGAGCTTCCAATAGAACACCGTACTTGTCAATCAATTGATTAACTTCTTCCTCAGTTTCTGAACCACTTCCACTAATTGATGAAGGCCAGTCTCATAATCAGAAGAGGATATGGAATGAATTAATACCTTCTCAAGTTCTAAATTGTTGTGGCTGTCCTCATCGTCAGTTAGAGCCATCAGCCCATGGTCATCTTGAATGACTTCATCCTCCTCTACATCGCTATCTGAGTGTGATAGAGGGGCCCTGATTCTAACCTTGGCAGCTGGGTAATCTTCATCTTCTTCTGCAGCAATCAGTCCAATAAGGGCTTCTTCCTTTTCAGATTTTGATGAGCTGGAGTCTGATTCACTCCAGCTCCTTTCCTTCTTAGCAAGAAAGGAATTTTCTCCTTTCTTGCCTCTTGGCTGATGAGCCTTCTTCTCATCTTTCTCTTTTCTCTTGACTGGGCAGTCAGTAATGACATGCCCTGACTTACTGCAGCAATAACAGACAACTTTAGAGGAATTAAATTTAGAGTTAGAGCCATACCTGTCATTCCTGGAGTGATGCTTTGACTCCTTGCTGCCCTCCTTTTTGTGATATGAGGAAGAGGCCTTGTTCTTCCATTGCCTCCTCTTCATCATCTTCTTGAATTGCCTTAAAAAGGCAGCAAACTCTTCATCAGAGGAAGAGCTATCTGAGGTGCTGGTTTTTGATTCAGCACTTCTCCTTTGAGGAGACACCATCCTTCCCTTGCTTCTCTTGGAGCTGTCAGCTTTGAGAGCTACAAAATTCTCCCTTGTGTGAGCCCTGGAGGAAGTATCCTCCTCCTTTTTTGCAGTCAGCTGCATCTCATATGAGAGAAGTTTCCCAAACAGTGTGTGGGTAGGGGTTTCTCCCAGCCTTGCCACTTCCCGGATGGCACAATTTTTTGTGTCCCAATCCCTAGTTAGAGATCTAAGGAACTTATCATTCAGCTCATAGTTGGTGAACACTCTCTCATAGGTTCTTAGTTCATTCAATATCCTAAAGAACCTCTCATAGCACATGGAAATGCTCTCCTGGCTCATCTGCCTAAAGGCTTCATACTCTTGGTTTAGGAGTGACTTTCTATCATCTCTCACTTATGCAGTCCCTTCCATATAAACTACTAATGTGTCCCACATTTCCTTGGCATTAGTGCAGTGTACTAAGTTTTGAAATGTGGAGTCATCAATAGCATTTACTATGATGTTCTGGGCTCTCTTGTCCATAATGAACAGAGTGAGTTCATTTGTGGTTAAGTCATTAAATGCCTTGTCCACCCTTCTGGTTGGATCTATTGTGGAGGCAGTTTTGAAAGTGAAGGGACCTTCCTTGACAGTAATATAGATCCTAGGGTCAGATGCTTCCTTGAACATTCTAACCCTCTGCTTCCATATGCCAAAGTTGGCTTTCTTGCATATGGGCAACTTCATGGAGCCCATCTCCTTCTGCATTCCACTAGAGGCCATCTGATTCAGAATAATCAATACCTATGTAGGATCTGGTCAGACTGTTAAGTCTTTCTTGACCATCTTCCCTCTGATACCACTTGAAAGATTATTGGTATATGATCTAATTCACCTTGAGGGGGGGGGGGGGGGTGAATAGGTCTTTTGATTTTTTACTTTCCAGATATAAACAGTTAAAACTATTCTATGCAAGAAATCAAGTACAACCAGAAAACACACAAGTGTTTATAGTGGTTCCCCAAGATAGTGTGTCTATGGGTAGTCCACTTTCCCCCTTCACCCTTCTAACAGTGTGTTAGACAGGGCCAACTCCTCCAATCTCAGCTCCAAGAGCCTACAGCACAGATCCCTCAGGATCTCTCAGGTTTGCACAAACCCCACCTTAGGTACAGCAACCTACCTCAGAGGAATCCACCTCCTACACTCAGGCTCAACAACCCTACCTCAGATCAGTCACTGATCCTATAACTCAGACCACAGCAGGTCCTACAATCTCAGGCCTAAATAGCCCTACCTCAGAGGAATCCACTTCCTACAACTCAGACCCCTTCCAGGTCCTACCTCAGAGGAATCCTCCTCCTACAACTTAGGCAATAATGCCCTACAACTCAGGCTAAACAGCCCTACAAGCTTAGGCCTTCAACCCTACAAACTCAGGCCAACAAGCCCTACAATCTCAGGCAAATAGCCCTACAAACTCAGGCAATAGCCCTACAGTAAAAGAGTATTTGAAGCTTACTACAACAGACAGCAGAGTGTAGAAGTCTTCTGTAGTTCCTACATAGCTTGTGCTATCTTGTAGCTGGAGATGTTGATGGCAGCTACAAACTGATCTTCCTCTTTAGATGAAGGATGGAAGATCACCTTGCCACTTCTTATAAAGGAGCTATCTTTCTCTCTCAGTTTCTTCTTCCTTGTTCTGTGAGCAGGAGGAGAATGCCGAGAACTCTGGCTGTCAATGGAATAGTAAATTTGTTTTAGCACTCGACCAGCTCTTTTCCAAAGTGCCCTAACTTCTTCTTTTATACATACCTGACCTTCAACGGCTCTCAGCTTAGTAGTATGGGAGAGACTGGTGGACCCACAATTTCTTTCTGCAGCTTGTGCTACGGGCAGAACTAGCAATCTGCGTTCGACGAACTCGCCATACTGTGTTCGACGAACTTGCCAAACTCTGCGTTCGACAAAATCGTCAGACTCTGCATTCGATGAACTCACCATACTTTGCGTTCGACGAGCTCGCCATGCTCTGCGTTCGATGAACTCGCCATACTCTGTGTTCGACAAACTCGCCATACTGTGTTCGACGAACTTGCCCAACTCTGCGTTCGACGAACTCGCCATACTCTGCGTTCGACGAACTGTGTTCTACGTTCGATGAACACGCCAAGTCTCAGCTGTTTCTTCTGTCTCATCTCAGCGTTCGATGAACTGAGTTCTGCGTTCGACAAACTGTGTTCTGCGTTCGACGAAGACGCCAAGTCTCAGTTGTTTCTTCTGTCTCGTCTCAGCGTTCGATGAACTGAGTTCTGAGTTCGACGAACTGTGTTCTGCGTTCGACGAACACGCCAATTCTCTTCTATCTTCAGCTCAACTTACTCAGATGCCTTCTTAGAGACTCCTGGTCTTGTCTCAGCGGTTCAGCTGATACAGTGAGGCATTCTCAGCTGATTTAAATAGCACATCTTTGAATCTATTCCATTGTATGGAATATCATCTCCCTGTACAATACTTGAGACAAACTAGAATGTATTAAATACAATATGTCCTTAGCAATGTGAGTGATGCCTCTTCAAATCAAGGGAATATTGAGGGCAATATTCCCAACACTACTTCATCCTTGGTGAACTGGGATAGAGTTTTGGGTGTAGGAGCTGCTGTTGGGTCCACAAGGATATTCATAGGGACATATGGTCCCTCTTCAACTACCGAATAGACTCTAGGGTCTGAAGCTTCCATGTACAACTTGATTCTCTGCTTCTAGATATCAAAGTTCTCTTTGGTGTAGATGGGCAGCTTCATTGATCTCATTTCCTTATGATGCTCACCAACCATTGATTTAACACAACCCACTAAACTTGTAGATCTTGTTCTAAGCAGTTATGCCTTTGAACTTAACCTCCCTCTGATACCAATTGAAAGATTTGGGTTATCTATAATACACCTGGGGGGGGGTGATTAGGTGTTTTCAATGTTAATTGCTACTTTAAAAATTAAGCTATCACAGCACATAAACAACACAGAAAACACACCGGATTTATAGTGGTTCCCTTCAAGACAATGTGTCAAGAGGTAACTCCACTGTCCCTCCCACCTCTCTAGTAATGTGATAGACTATGAAACTTCTCCAACTTAGATCTCTTCTCAATAAGTAGATCTTACAACTCAGGTTCACACAGAACCCTACCAATCTCAGACTTTATAAGTCTTACAATAACTCAGATCTTCACCAAGATCCTACCAAGCTCTGGCTCACAAAGAACCCTACCAAACTCAGGCTTACACAGAACCCTACCAACACTCAGATCTATTACAAGATCTTTTAATCTCAGGCTCACAAAGAACCCTACCAAACAAGAAAGATGGTTTTCTGTTGCAGAACAGAAGGCTTCAAGATATAAGCTTCTAAATAGCAGGTCTTCTTCTTCTTCTTCTTGCAAATACAAGCCCAGAGATCTTTTCAATCTCCGAACTGTTCATGATAGTCTTCTTCAAGTAAATATCAGATGAACTTTCCAGCAGGGAAGAAGATTCTATCTTTCTTTCTCCTTAATCTTCACAGCACAGCTATGAAGTCTTCTTGTTGAATACTTTTCTCTCTTGTTTGCTTGAATGTATGAGAATAAGAATCAGAGAGAATTACTGTCTGGAGTCCCTTCTGAAATCGACAATTTCTCTTTTATACTCTTCTGCAATTTTGCATAAAGAACCCTTACTGAATTCTTCCATACTTAGTTTGCCAGATAGGAATATTAAAATAAACGGCAGAATATATTATCATAAATGCTTTGCCATTCTTGGTACTTGCAGAATATGGAAGTGTATAATATTCTTCATTAATGCCGTGTAACGGCTATATTCTGTTGTGAATATATCATTTAGTGATTCCTTGATTAGTGTGCATGACATGCGGCATGCATATTCCCTGTATTTCAATTTACGAGAAAAATGGCGCATTAATTGTAGTTCAGCATTTGTCAAGATGATAAATTTCCTTCAAGCCGATATCGTCTTGATCGTGTAGATGATATGTAATCTATACGACGAAATTGTCGACATACATCTTTCTTCTAGACGATATCGTCGAGATGTTTCCTTATACATGATATGTCTTCACTCTTTAAGACGATATGTTTTCTTCTAGACGATATCGTCTAGACATCTGAACTTAGCTTTCTCAACGATAAAGCTTCTGTAAAACGATATTGTTGAAACTGTTTCGACGATATGTTCTCTTTCTCAACGATGTGTCTTCCAAGGCTCAAGCCGATATTTAACTTAGTGATTTTTCACTTCTTGTGTAGTTTTGATACTGAATATATAGTCTTGATACTAAGTATATAGTCTTGACATACTTGTCACATTATGAACTAAAACATACATCAAAAACAACTTGGCTTATCTATACTTGTGTTCCTTCTTCAAATCTAGGAACATTGAAGGCACAAAACCCAACAGAAATCCTCACTTATCTCTCAATATGAGAACTTCGAAAAGGGGACTGAAGAAACTATTGTTGATATGTACACCAGATTCAACATTATAATTAGTGTGCAAAAATTTTTACTGATGATGTGCCTACCCAGTTCATGGGATGGCAGAATATGGGCCATAATGGAAGCTCGTTGTCAAAACAAGATTACCATCGATGCTCTCTTAGGGCATCTCAAATCATATGATTTGTTGCTCAAAATGAGAGAAGAACAAGCAGTGCAAGAGAAGACTCCTCCCCTAAAGGATAAATCAATTTCCATGAAGGCAAAGGAAGATGAAGGATCATTAGTGGATAATGAGATTATGAGCTTCATGGATAGGAAATTTAGAAGATGGGTTAGAGCCGAAGGCTCTAGAAGAAGAGAAAAGGAATACTCAAAACCCAAGCATGACAAATAACTAAGCAAAGAAGTTACTTGTTATATTTGTGTAAAGAATATACACATAGCTCCAGATTGTCTAGAGAATGCAAAGGACAACGGAATGGGAAAGGATCAAAAGAAAAATTATGATCCTAAAAAGAAATATGTAAAGAAAGGTAAAGGCTTCATGACTAAACCTTGGAACAACTCAGAAGGTGATAGCTCATCGAGCTCAGAAGATGATGATGAAGAAGGAACTAGACTGATGGTCTTAGAAGATTCTGATATCGAACATCCTTTAAGGGAAGAAGAGGTAACCTTACTTAATTAAATAGATTATAGTTCAAACAAATTTAAATACCTTTTCAAGGAAATATGCTTTGAACTAGAAAATGCTCAGAAAGAGATTAAATCTTTACAAGAAGAGATTGATGCTCTAAACCAGGAAACATCTAAATCAGAAAATTATGATCTAAGGATTGAACTATTCACTCTAAATAAACTTATAATAACCACGAAGGCAGAAAATTCTGACCTACAAGAGTCTCTTAGAAAAGCAAAAGAATTCAAAGATTGCCTCAATTGCAGAAGCAACAAGCTCAAGAACATAAATGAAAAAATCTCAACATGATATTCTGACACTTAGGCTTAGGCGCTAATGCCTCAGCTACTCAAGCTACCTGCAGCACAGCTGCCTGGAGGAACCAAGTAAAATTTGTCAAGGCAAAAAGCAGGTCTCAAACCCCTTTAGCTGAAGATGTTTTGCCAACATCAAACGCATATAACAATCATAACAATATGAACCTTCCAAGCTCTCTATCTCGGGAAGGAATCCTTGGAAAAGCTCTGAGAAGATTGGCTCAACGAAAGAAGAATTATAATAGAAATTATACCAATCCCCAGCATTTAGATTCTGTGTCAAATTTTATTTGACGCAACTCAAGTTATATGTCAAATAATAATCGACGCAATTACCAGATCCCGTCGAATACAATTCAATGCAGTGCATATGCATCGAAAGCTATTCAACCTGATCCTTCTTTTTGAAATGCTACTCCTCTCAACTGCAACTCTTATGGAATCAATCTAAACAATCTCCACTAGAAAAGAACAACTAAATACAATAGATTTGAATGTCACTACTGTCATAAAGTTAGACATTTTATGAAAGACTGCTGGTATAATCTACCAATAATCTTCCATTCTAACGGTTAAAAAAGGAACACCATCATACTCTTATTTGTCATCTTACTTTGGAAATCAAGGACCCAAGATGTACTGGGTTCCTCCTAACTACTAACCATTTTGTAGATGAAAGCCAAGTCTATCACAAACCAGCTGTGGTACTTGGATAGTCGATGGTCCAGACACGTGACTGGAGATATCAGTTTGCTGGATGATTTCAAAGAGAAGCTATGCCCAAAAGTCATCTTTGGTAACTCTAACTATGCAAAGGGTATGGAAAAATCAAAGTAGGAGAGATAACCTTCAGAAAGGTATCCTTTGTAGAAGGGCTCAAACACAATCTAATCAGCATCAATTAGCTGTTTGATGGAAGATACAAAGTGATCTTCACTCAAAGTGAATGCCAGATTGTGTGCAACGATTCAAGTAATATAATCCTTAAAGGAACTAGAAAAGGTAACATTTACTTAGTAAATTTCTCTTCAGCCGACACAAAAATGTGTTTATTTAATATGAAAGTCAACAATAATGAGTTATGGCATAAGAGATTATGTCATCTAAATCTTAAGACCATCTCTAAGCTCTATAAGCATAATCTTGTGAGAAGTCTTCCCCTAGGTAAATACACCAATGTCAGACCTTGTAGAGCATGCCAACTAGGCAAACAAACAAAAGCTTCATTTAAAATTATTTCCAAGAATGATTCCCCAAGAATCCTATACTTACTTCATATGGACTAGTTTGGCCCCATTGCTATTCACAGCTTAGGAGACAAGTATTATACCCTTGTAATTGTGTATGACTTTTCTAGATTCTCTTGGGTGTTCTTCATGAGAAATAAGTCTGATACCTTCAAGATTCTCTCAGGTTACTTTAAACAGATCCAAAATAAACTTAATACCTTGGTTGTTATGATTAGAAGAGATCATGGCACTGAGTTTGAGTCTCATAGGATGTGTGAACTATGTGAGAAATAAGGAATCATGCATAGTTTCTCTGCTCCTAGAACTCCTCAACAAAATGGGGTAGCTAAAAGGAAGAATAGAACCCTAATTGAAGCTAGTAGAACATTACTAGATGAGGCTAATCTGCCTAAGCAATTCTGGGCTGAGACTGTTAACACAGCTAACTATGTTCTTAACAGAAGTATCATTCACAAGAACAAAAGTAAGTCTTCTTATGAGCTACTGAAGGACAAAGCTCTAGACATCTCATATTTAAGATTTTTGGAAGCACTTGTTATATTCATAACAATGGTAAAACACATCTTGGAAAATTTGACGAGAAAGTTGATGATAGTATATTCTTGGGATACTCATCATCAAGCAAAACATATAGATGCTACAATAAAAGGATCTCATGGATAGAAGAATCCATGCATGCTATTGTTGATGAAACTAACATATTGAATGTAGGGAAAACCCTATCTCCTAGGATTATGCAGGAAGAGGACCTGTCCACCAAACTCACAAAGTTGGATATAAATGAAGAATCTCCAAGTTCTTCAATTCTACATGTTGGTCCTGAATTAAAGAATAACAACGATTAGCACAGAGATGAAGACATTGAAGAAAAATAATTAGTTCAAACATTGGACAGTTCAAATCAACAGACCTAGACTACCACCGCTGAAGAAAACCTTCCAGAACTTTAGGAATTTCTCCAAGAAGAAATGCATATAGCTACACCTATCTCTACGATGGAGATGATGACATTGAGGAATCATCCTTCTTCTTAAGTCATTGGTGATAAAACTGCTGGACTTCAGACAAGAAGGCAAATTTTAAGCAAACTGGTTCTCCAATATTACATGTCTCAACTAGAGCCAAAGAAAATTGAATAAGCCAACAATGATCCTCACTGGATCATGGCCATGTAAGAAGAACATGCTCAGTTTGAAAGAAGAAAAGCATGGACACTTGTTCCTAGACCAAATAACTACCCAATGATTGGAACCAAATGGGTGTTCAGGAATAAGTTAGATACACATGGAGTAATAATAAGTAATTAAGCAAGGCTAGTTGCCCAAGCATACATACAAGAAGAAGGGATAAACTATGACCAAAGATTTACACCTGCTGCAAGACTTGAAGCTATATGGATCTTCTTGGCCTTTGCAGACACAACAATTTCAAGGTCTATCAAATGGTTATCAGAGTGCCTTCTTAAATGGTGTTCTACAAGAAGAAGTATATGTAGAACAACCATCAGGTTTTATTAATCCTGACTCCCCTTCCCGTGTACTTAAACTAAATAATGCATTATATGGTCTCAAGCAAGAACCTAGAGCTTGGTATGAGACTCTTTCTATCTTTCTTCTCGATAATTCCTTTGAAAGAGGAAAGATAGATAAAACATTATTCACTAAAAACCACAAAGGTAAGATGCTACTACTATAAATCTATGTAGATGACACAAGATTTGGATCTACTGATGACAAAATATGTAAGAGATTTGCTAAACTCTTGTATTCCAAGTTTGAAATGAGTAGTATGAGAGAGCTCTCTTACTTTCTTGGCCTCCAATTAAAGCAGTCTAGTGAAGGCATTTTCATCTCTCAGTCAAAATAAGTCAATGAACTTATCAAAAAGTTTGATATGGAAAATGCTTTCACTACAAAAACTCCCATGGCTACAAATGTTGTAATAGAAAAGGATGAGAAAGGGAAAGCTGTAGATCTAAAGTTCTATAGAGCAATAATAAGTTCTCTCCTTTATATAATAGCTACTAGACCAGACATCATGTTTGCTACATGTGTCTGTGCAAGGTTTCAAGTCAAACCTAAGGAGTCACATCCGACTTATGTTAAAAGAATCTTAAGATATCTAAAAGGAACTTCTGAACTAGGATTGTGGTATCCTGTAGAATCAAGATTTGAACAATCTAGATATTCAGACTCAGATTATGCAGGGTGTAGGCTAGACAGGAAAAGGACTTTAGGGACATGCCAATTCCATGGAACTAGAATTATCTCATAGTTTAGCATAAAGCAAACCACTGTCTCTACATCCACATCAGAAGCTGAGTACATAGCTATTGGAAGTTATTGCTCACAACTGCTTTGGATGCAAAATCAACTACTAGATTTTAATTTGAAAATAGAAAAATCCAAAATTTATTATGACAGCTTGAGTGCAATCTCATTAGCCTGAAATCCTGTTCTTCATAACAGAACAAAACATATTGAGATTAGGCATCACTTCATTATGGATAATGTAGAAAAAAACAAAGTTGCCTAAGAATATGTCCCTACTGATGAGCAAAAAGCTGACATCTTCACAAAGCCACTTGATGAGAGTAAGCATAGACACTTCATAAATGCTATAGAGATGATGGATAATGCAAGTTTGAAATTAAAATTAATTAATCTTCAGGAAAAAAAATTTAAACTAAGTTTTGTGTCTATGCCGTCTATTTGACGCTGCGTCGAAATCATATTTAAAAGGTCGCATCAAAATGTTTGAAGTGGTCGTGTCAAAATGTTTATGAAAGGAGCATACAGTACACCCGATGCCATTTTTATCCCTCGTATTCGACGCCAACTTTAAATAGAAGACCTCCTCCTTCTCGTCTTCTATGCCTTCAAACTCTTCTTCTTCCTCTTATTTCCGTCCAATATTTCTTTCTTTGTTGCTCTGATTGTTGTGAAAAACTCCTTTGATTTAACTTAATAAGTTAACTATAAGTGATTTTAACTCATAGGATTTATTACCCCATTGTATAGTAAGGGTAATCTGATCATTAGATGTCTTAGGATGTCACACTCAACTTAGAGTGTCAAGATCTAGTCAAAGCAATCACAAAACAAGTTAAGATAAGACTTGCGTCGAATACAAGTCGATGTAACTTCGACTTGATATTGATGCAACTTTGAGTTGATGTCGAAGAAGGTTAGTCAGCCTGTCGAAGTATAAGTCAAGTCGACGAAACGTAGATAGGGAGTCGACGCAGAAGGAAGAGCTTGTCGAAGCTGTCTAACAAGTCGATTCAACGTCGACTACAACTCAATGCAGAAGTTAAGAGATCAAGTCCAAGGATTCAACTCGACGGGTACGTCGATAAGAAATTGACGTAAAGTCGACATCTGAGTTCAGCCAAAGCTAAGAATAAATTCGAAGTTACATCAATAAGAACTCAGAGGTGCATCGACATGAAGGTTGATGAAGTCGACGCAATGTCGAATACAGTCAGAAAAAGGAAGCTTTTTCAGATGTCCTTTTGGGACCTTTTCAGAAGGACCACCAGGCTAGAGACAACTCTCTAATGGCTTGTGTGTTGCCATGAATAGAATGATGACCTCCAGGACACATCAAATCACTTTTGGAAGCTATTCAAAATGGATTGATGGGTCGAGAACAAAAGAAGAAAGGAAATTAGGTGAACTCCTTTTCAAGACAATTCAAAAGGAGAAAGGTTTTGAAAATACAATGATACACAATAAGTATGCAAAAAGAGGAGGAGAAGAACAACAGAGTTAAGAAATTATTCTGTCTGTCGAATAGGGTCTTCATCTTCTTCCCTCTCAAACCCTAAAAGACAGAGGTTTACAGAACAATACTCTCTACATAGGAATATACACTGCTGCTTCTTTTTCAATATTTTACAGCAGCAGAACTACAACAAGTGCTGAGAGAAAAGGATCAAGCAGAACAACCCTTGCAAATCATCACTATGTATCATAAGCAAGAGTTTATTATTTCAGATCCAGTGAAAGAAAGACATAAGCATCAATAATGCTTCTGAAGAATTCTGAGAAAAGAATTCTCTTCTTCTTCTTCTTCTTCTCTCTCTCTCTTTTTCTTCTTCATATTTCCTTCACCTGTACAAAGTTTTAAGAATCCCTCTTCCAAAGGATTCAGTGGTTCAAGATCTCCTTATCAAAAGATCTGAGTGGTTCAAGATCTCCTTATCAAAAGATCTCAATCCAAAGAGCGGAGTGGAAGAAACACTCAACCTCACCTAGATCTTCCTTTGATCTTTGGTTCTAAGAGTCTCCTTATGAAAATACTCAGGCACAGGTTATGCAATCCTACCAGGGAGGTAGAAGAGAGGACTACCCACATTTTGGGGAACCTCTATAAAAATCTTGTGTCTTCTGTGTTGTGCATTTTCTGTGCTGTCCCATTCATAGCTTACTTTTTGTCTGCTTTATATTTACATCACTTATTTATTCTGTGTTGGTTTTTTTCAGTGCATAATACCTTAGTATTTTTTTATTATATGCATAGTTAGGGTAAAAATATTTAAATCTCTATTCCCCCCTCTAGAGAATTCTCAGAGGCACACTGTGCACTTTCAATTGGTATCAGAGGAGGTTCATCATTAAAATGTTAACACCTTGATTAAAAGATCTCGTACTCTCATTTATTCATTTTAAAATTAATTAAAACTTATTTAAAATAAAATGAGTTCTAAGGATTATGCATTAACAAGACCTCCAGTGTGTAATCTGAACAAGTTTACACTCTGGAAGGCCAGAATAAAACTCTATATGAACACTATTAATGAAGAAATTTTTAATGTCATCCTTACACGTCCCCTAGTCCCAATAAGGAAAGATGCTAGTGGAAATATTACACAAACTAAGTCCCCAGAGTAGAATGGACTGATGCTGAGAAGAAGGCCAAGGCATGTGATGCCAAAGCCATGAATATCCTGGTCTCAACTATGTCAGATGACATATTTCAAAAAGTTGCTGATTGCAACTCTGCCAAAGAAATCTAGGAATCTCTCTCCAGATTAGTTGAAGGCAAATCTGATGAAAGAAAAGACAAGAAGTCACTTCTCATATCCCAATATGAGAGCTTCAAGAAAAAGTCTGATGAGAGCATAGCAGAAATGTATGACAGATTCAGCTTCATCATAAATGAGCTGAGAGGGCTTGACAAAGAAATTTCTCTGACAGAAATTAATGACAAGCTCCTCATGTGCTTCTCAAGCACATGGGACTCTAGAATCTAGGCCATTAGAGATTCTAGATGCCTCAGAGAGATATCAACTGATGCTCTGCTAGGGAAGCTCAAGTCCTAAGAGCTTCTACTGAAAAGCAGGGCTGAGTCAGAAGCCCATGAAAGAATATCAACTCCTAAAGAGAGGACTCTTGCATTAAAGACTGCTGAAGCAGAGACCTCCGCCACTAAAGAAGAGATGTTCAATCTCTTGGATAAATGATTTAAGAGATGGGTCAGGACAGAGGACTCCAGAAGGAAAGAGAGAAGTTCAAGCAAGTCAAGGTATGACAAAACTCCTAAACAGGAGATTATCTACTTCTCTCGTAGAAAATCAGGACACTTTGCCACTGAATGTCCTGAGGAAGAAAAGAACAAGAGCAACAAGCAGAGGAAGGAGCATAAGGAAAAATCCTTCAGGAGGAAGGATAAGAAAGGAGGAAAAGGTTTCATTGCTAAAACCTAGGATGATTCAGACTCTGAATAAGCTCCTCCTCATCTGATGATGATGTAGAGTGTGGACCTGATGAAGTCTGCTTAATGGCTCTGGAAGACTCCATTTCTAAGAATGAGGTAACAATCTTTGATGATTTTGACTTTTTTCTCAAAAGATTTTAAAGATTGTTTTAAAGAATTCTGTCGAGATTATATTAATAACCAAAAAGAACTTAAAATAATCAGAACAGAACTAGAAGACTTTAGGAAAGATAATCCATACTCAGTCAACTATGATCTGAGAAATCAATTGTTTGTGAAGGAAAAAGAAATATACATATTAGATAGTGAAAATTCTGATTTAAAGAAAGAACTCACAATGGCAAAAGCCTTTGAGGACTCCCTCAATGGAAGGAGTCAAAAGCTTAAGGATATCTCACAAAATCTCTCCAAGAGATTTAATCATCTTGATCTAGAGCCACTACCATCCTCTAACACACCAATACCTGACAAACTTTCTTGGGAAAATCCTGTAGCATTATTTAGGTCTAGACCTAATAACAACTTGAGAAAATGTGATGATCATAGTAATAACCCTAATAATCTTACTATATTTAATAGGGTAAATATATCTAATCAACTAGGGATCTTAGGTAAACACCCCTTAGAAAAGCCAAATATAAATAATAAAAATAAAAATCTTATTAAAAAGAATCATACGTCGAATAAAACTCGACGTAAGTTTAAAGATGCGTCGAATGCAACTCAACGGAGTTCAGCATATGCGTCGATATCAATTCACAGCAAGCATGAGGGTGCGTCGAATTCTATTTGATGCAACCAATATTATGCATCAAATTATTATCGACGTAACTATGCAAACACGTCGAATTACACTCGACGCAACTCTAAAGATGTGTCAATTTCTTCTCAACGCATGTTTCCTGCAAAAATTTATCAAACATCTAAACCACTCTCTATTCCTAGATGTTTCTGCTGTTCTAAACTTGGGCATATAACCAAACATTGCTGGCATAATAATGCAGCACTTCTTCACCTTAAGGGGTGTAAAATCCCCAGAACAATTAGACCCCTGAGATGCAAATTATCATGACATTACTCTAACAAACCAAAATGGCCGTAAGAACCAAGGTGAATAGGTAAAAATCACCTTGGTGTGCAAATAGCCAAATTTGAGTCCAAGACTTAGGGCTTAAATTTTAAGCTTCAAAATGACAAGTTGACCCCACCAACTCTCCCTAAACCCCTTAGGGAGTCCCTTGGGTCATTTAGGACTCATTGGGGTCAACCCAATTGATCAATTTGACCAAAGTCAACTCTACCCCTCAAACCACTCAATTTAGGGTCAATTAAGGATCAATTAACCTAATTGACTTCCCCAAGTCCACCTAACCATCACGGGAGTCCAAAGGAGCTAACTTTGACTCAATAGGCCATTCAATTTCATTCAATTGGCCAAAGTCCACCCTTGTTCAACATCACCCCAAATTAGCCTAAATGGGCTAAATTGACCCAATGTGGACCCCACCATGGCCCAATCCACCATTCTTTGTGCTCGTGGACCCATGACCACCATTTGGGGTCAACCCACTCATCAATTTGACCAAGTCAACTCAAAAGTCAACACTTGGTCAAATAAGCCTAAATTGGGCTTATGTGAAACTAAGTAAAATTCCCATGGGCTAAGGCCCTCAATTGAGGCCCAATCTAAGATCCAATGATCAGAATACTTATCATGCCACCAAATTTTTGGAGCGATTAAGCATGCAAGGGTGAAATTGAGATTTCCCCCAATTTTTCACTTAGGGCCAAAAGGGGATTTGAAAATTAAGTGCCATTTGGCACTCAATCCTCCTACCAAAGTTCAAATCTGGGCTTCCTCAGTATTTCCTAGCAGGTTTCATGCATGGAGATGGCCAAGTGGAGCTGAAATTGGAGCCCATTGGCCGGCCAAGAGGTGGACTTAATGGCAGCTCCATAAACACTCCACCACAGCTCAAATTGAGGCCACGAGCAGCTTCAGAAGCTTGGAAGGAGCTGAAAACCAACCATAGATCAAGGAAATTGGTGGAGAATGACACTTTTGGCAAGGGTCAGCCTTAAGAAACCCGACCATGGTAAACCCGAGCTTCCCTTAACCTCAAGCCCAATCAAGGCATGTATTCCTCCTCTCCTCTCTAGTGCTAGAGATCCATTCTTCCCCTTTTAAATTTAGCTGAGAAATGGTGGATTCACCATTTCCCGATCGAGCTCCAAATCCCCTCAAAAATCCCTCCCCCAAATTGTCTATAAGCCACCTCCGGGCGCCTTTTTGCCGGCCATCGACGGCTAACCCTCAGCCGGAGGTGGTGGCGTCGAGCTCCTGGCTGGAAACACCCTCAGGTGGTTGGAACTGGCGAGAGAACTTAGCCTAGAAAGAAGCAATCAGAGCCCTTGGCTCAAGGAAGAAGGCAACTCCCAAGCCGCCGGATCTGGGGAGATCCCTAATCGCAGACCAATGTATTTTATTTTTCCTATTTATGCATAAAACTACCTGATTTTAAATAATATGTAGAAAATACTTAGAAGCTTTAACACAAAATGTGTCCAACATCAAACTTGTAGCCCTTGGTCTCTAGTATTTTTAGAAATTGAGTTCACACAATTTAGAGCACTGTAGCTCCCTCAACACCATTTTTGGTGGGACTGGTCTTAGAGTAGACCAGAGCTTAAATTTTTTATATCTCTCAAATGGAAACTCTAATGAGGTTGAAATTTGGGCCAAGCATGTATATTCCCTAGGACTACCTTGTGTCAAAAATTCAGATTTTTAGGAGAATTGTTTTCTATAGTTTTTTTCATTATTTGATTTATCAAATTAATGTGATTTAAGGAGCTAGACACCTCAAATTGACCCCAAATTTGGGTGGCATGCTTATTATGTCATCAATTTCCTTGGTAAAAATTTGAGTACAACTGGACCACTACATGATGGGTTATTACACTTGCATGTCTTTGCATGGTGAAGGAGTGGTGTGCATATAACCCACATGGGTAATTTGTGAGCCTAGTCTATTTGGCTTGGCCTTAGCCTCTGAATTTTTAACCCCACATTTGTGATGGTATAATCCATCATCTCAGAAGAAATTAGGAGCTTTGGGATCTAAAACCCCAAATAATGGCATAAGTCAAGATATATTCCCTTTATGTAATTTTGAAATAATTATGGATAAAACTTAATATGAAATAGTGAAACTTTGATAAATCCCTAGTAACATCATTTTGAGTCCCTGGGAATTTGTAATGAATATTTTGTTGTCATATACCTTGCATAAATTTAGGATTATCATTTGTCACACTTCTTAATTAATGACATAAATGCCATGAGAAATACTTTGAAAAATTGTGATTCTCTGGATTTAACCTTGATTCAACAATATGTGTCAGTAGGATTATTTACAAAATTTTTAGATGACCAATTTGGGCACTTCCTTTGTAAATTACTATGTAGAGACCATTGCTCATAAATGGATTTTGTTGTTTTTGAAAAATTGAAAAAATTCTATTCTCTGGATTTAACCTTGATTCAACAATATGTGTTAGTAGGAATTTTTACAGAATTTTTAGATGAACAGTTTGGGTACTTCAATTGCAAATTATTATGTAGAGACCATGGCTCATAATTGAATTTTGTTGATTTAGAAAAGTTGAAAAATTATGATTCTCTGAATTTGGTAGTTTTATGGAATGATACTTCAGTAGTAAATATCTTATATTATTTTGATGAACATTTAGGTTAGGTACTTCACAAACCTTGGAAAAAAACTAAATAGTATTTAATTTAATTATAGTGAAATATTTGTTGAAAATTTACGATTCTCTGGATTTGGTAGTTTTTTGGAATGATACATCAGTAGTAATTATCTCATATTATTTTGATGAACATTTAGGGTAGGTCCTTCACAAACCTTGGAAAAACCCTAAATAGTATTTAATTTAATTATAGTGAAAATAATTGTTGAAAATTTATGATTCTCTGGATTTGGTAGTTTTATGGAATGATACTTCAGTAGTAATTATCTCATATTATTTTGGTGAACATTTAGGGTAGGTCCTTCACACACGGCCTTGGAAAAACCCTAAATAGTATTTAATTTAATTATAGTAAAAATAAATGTTGAAACTTTATGATTCTCTTGTTTTGGTAGTTTCATGGAATGATACATCAATATTAATTATCTCATATTATTTTGATGAACATCTAGGGTAGACCCTTCACAAAACATGGGAACTCCCCCGCCTATTGACACTTTTAAGTCAAACTTTGTGTAAACAATCATATGGGTCAACTTAATGATACTTAGTGATTTACCTATGGTGCATATCTTGAAGATAATCAAACAAATAGTAAACAAAATTTCAGAAGGGAAAAGAGGAATGGGTAGACCTTAAGATAAGACATGAAATGTGAGAGATTAAGAACTAGGGTGAGGCAGGTGAGATAGCACCTGGTCACCATGGAAATGAATGGGGGTAATCAAGTGATCACCCTCTCCCCTCCTTTACAAGGGTAAATCACCTAAGTAGCAGAAGTAATAATAGAGTGCAGGGTTATGAAGAAGGGTAGATACCAACAAAAGCTAAGTGCTTTAGGAAGCAGGGAGTTTGGGATGTCAGCCCATCACACTCCCTAGTACCACTGTGAGCCCCTCACAGGGTAAGCCTTGGGAAGCCCAGAGTTAACCCTAAATTGCAGGGGCATTGTGAACTAGTAGATAAGAGAAACTTAATCATAGAAAGAATCACTCCCTATTATGATGGGAAGATTGATTGGGGGATTGGTATAATCCCAAGAGCCATGGGCTCGGTGTGATAAGGACTGGTAGATCCGGCGTGTGGTAGACATGGTAGTATAAGAAAGGACTGGTCGAGCCCTCCCAGCCAAGAGCTTGGTGTTTCATTCAGAGGCGTTGTTGTATCAAGTAGTACACAGATACGCTAGTGTGTTCTTCAGGGGCGTACGTAAGGTCTAGGTTGGGAGGTGTCATAGAAGCCTAGAAGTGAACAGCCCGGTCAACTGACCTATTTGCCTCAACTAGATACCTGAGCGAAGACTCGAATAGAGGGATAGAGGTGGTGCTTACCAGATAATACGTGGATACCCTGTGTGTTCTTAGGGGCGTACATAAGGTCAAAGTTGGGTGGTGTTACACAAGCCTAAAAGTGGACAGCCCGATCCACTGCCCTGTTTGCCTCAACTGGGAACCTGAGCGAAGACTCAAATAGAGGGCTAGAGGTGGTGCTTACTAGATAGTATGTGGATACCCTGTGTGTTCTTAGGGGCATACGTAAGGTCTAGGTTGGGTGGTATTATACAAGCCTAGAAGTGGACAGCCCGGTCCACTGCACTGTTTGCCTCAATTAGGTACCTGAGTTGACACACTCAAACAGAGGGAACTATCAAAAGGTCTGTACGTGCAGAGTCATGTGCATGGGTTGCATCATTGCATTGCACAACATAACATAACTTAACATCAATTCATAATAAGACCTCATCGTATAAATTAGTATGGTCTCTTTTATACGATGAGTTTACCTTAGTATCAGATCCCTTAACTTATTAGTTTGTATGGGCATTCATATAAGTTAATGTTACATTTGTAGCTGCTCTTTATTAGTACTATATCTGCTCCTTTTTTGTACTGCCTTTTATTTAATGCTGTTATATCATACCTGTGCTAGCATAGAACTATTTCCAATACTTGTTTGGTATATTTATACATTTCTAGTCTCGCCACTTGTCACCTACTTGATATATGTTAGCCCTTGTTGTCCTCCGCTTCTTCCTCTCGCCCGATGCCTAGGAGTCGTGGTGGGAGGGGATGAGGAATTTGTCTTAGTCTTTTGACTAATGGTCAGTGGACCTTATCATTTTAGGAACCATTATGCCATAGCAGCAGGACCCCATTGAGGAGCCAGGACAGGAGGACAGGATGAAGCAATGCAACCAATATCCATTGTCGCAGCAACAACAACTATAGAGACGAGTGACTTTTGTAGTGAGGATGTTGATGTACTGGGCATAAGCCCTTATTCTTTTGCTACATTCTCATCATGGACATTTGTATTATGATATATATATATATATATAAAATGTTATTTTGTGGACTTGTTTCATTTAACGCTTCTATTACTATGATATATGGTTGGCATGGATGATGTTGATGAGCCGACAGAATCAGCGTATTGTGGTGGCGACCATCCCGTGTGTTGGTGCCACCGCAAGATGGCGGTTCTAGGCGGTAAGACCCGGGAACGAATGCAAAAAAAGAGGGTCTTACAAACTGGTATCAGCTTAGCCGACTATCGATCCAAGTAAAGAAGTCCACAAATCCTGGGCCACCCCGCTTGAGCTTAGTTTGAGGATAAACTAGCAGCGAAAGCAATGGTGTGCCCATACGGGAAATCACACAATTTTGTCCACTTAACGATGAGAATAGGCCAACCTACTAGTACAACCATATTAGTTTGACTTAGCAGGAGACTCGTAGGTTTAACTCCTGTGCCTAGAAGTTGACACTCCCCATTTCCATCCCCATAAAATCCATCAAAAGGAGAGGATATCAAATGTGGAATGAGAATTCCAACCTATAGAAGACCATTTAATATGATAATAAGCACAAAACCCTTGGAAAAGTTGCGATAAATGGTAGTTTTGTGGGCAGAGAACCTAACCATATCCACAAATCTCAAGGACTGTATACCCATAAGGATTATGTATATACATGAAATGTCAAAATTTTTGGATATAAGAAACTCAACACAAGATTTATGGGAGGCTAATCTTGTTTCTTCGTTTATTGGTCCACTATGATATTAACTTGGGAGGTTTTAGGAACATAAAAGACTCTGCAATATAACTCCCTCATCATTACTAAAACAAGTTTCTCCTCCGAGTCATCACAATCTTCCAATTTTAGGGTCAGTGAGCCAAAAAAACTCATCTCCTTTTGAGCAACGAAGATTGTTACCATCAAGAGATCGACATAAGGTATTAAGAATCTCTCAAACTTTCAAGTAAAATGAAGAGGATAACTACGTAACGCACAACATAAAGAGATATTGGATCTTCATTAGTACGTGATAACATCGACAACTCAAGGTGTTGTGTAGGTTGTTCACAAAACCTCAAAGAGATTTACCAAGTGTTTACAAAGGATACAGATGAAACTTGGAGCACAATAATGCTTGTTGGAGCACAATAATGCTCTTGTAATTTTATTAAAATTACCCTCTGATGACTTACAGTAGACACCTTCATAACGAGTAAATAACTATCTCCCTTGATTATTAATTAATTTTCTGAAGAATCAATAGGGAGAAAATGATGAATTACTACAGAACACTGTTTTGGATCATAATCAGTCTCTAGAAATTCTATTTAACCTATTGGTCCATGATAATTGATACCTTGTGCACAAATTGGTGGACTCCATAATTATAAGAAGGAATAAAAAACAGGCCCAAGAATATGACATTATGTTAAATGAAAAGTTGAAATCAATAAATTATCATTTACAAAACTTCGGGAATGATTTAAAGACCAATTGACGACATATTTTTTGGATAATTGATTCATAAATAACCAGTCTCATGCAATATTGAGCTTGGTTTGTGTTTGATTAAAATGAGATTTCAGTACATTAACACGATTAGGTGCGCTTCAAGAATTAATTTTGGAAAATTTACAATATATGAACTTTGTGAGCCTTGGAGTTGAAGACCCACATGAATTTAAATACCAGAACTAAGCTCATTTATTACTAACGTATCCTCGAATTCAGTAACAACCGTGGTCATATTTAAACTTATTTATAGCAATTCAGATTCTAGAAGCATGATTGATCGTGACATTAAATGTTAAGTGAACGACGATATATTGAAATTAGAAGACCAATGTTACATAAGCAATAAACATATCATGACCTTGGAAGATGGGTCTAGTTTCTAATTGCTAATAACTAACAAACAAGAATAATGACATCACGTGTACAATGATTGTGAACCATGGAAGAGTTTGGATCCAAAGTATTATTAAGGTTGGTATTGAAGATATTGCCGGTGAACTTGACGATATAATCTCCAGATCGAGAACTGTATACTTACGAAGACATCATACTATAAATTATAAGGCTCGATTGAGTTATACACTCTCCCAGTGAATGTGCAAGTTCACTTCCATTTATGTCTTCCCTCACTACGTATATCTTCATCAAATTGGGAATTATTTAAGAACCCTCAGGAAGAAGATCTTGATTACAAACATAATGAGGTCTAACGAAAGTGCACTTAGGAAAAAACAAATTGAGGATGAGGCAATGTGGATTAGATCTAACCATTTGCAATGTTAATTGGGAGTCATGTTGCACAAGGACTATTAAATCTTCCGGGTTGATTCTGAACTCTAGCTCCCGTAGACCTAACCTAAATTTCGGGGATGAAATTGTTTCTTCGTTTATTGAGAATTGTAACATTCCCAGAACAATTAGACCCCTGAGATGCATTTTGTCATGATAAGGTCATGACATTACTCTAATAAACCAAAATGGCCCTAAGAACCAAGGTGAATAGGTAAAAATCACCTTGGTGTGCAAATAGCCAAATTTGAGTCCAAGACTTAGGGCTTGAATTTTAAGCTTAAAAATGACTAGTTGACGCCACCAACTCTCCCTAAACCCCTTAGGGAGTCCCTTAGGTCATTTAGGACTCATTGGGGTCAACCCAATTGATTAATTTGACCAAAGTCAACTCTACCCCCAAATAGGTCAAACCACTCAATTTAGGGTCAATTAAGACTCAATTGACCTAATTGACTTCCCCAAGTCCACCTAACTATCAAGGGAGTCCAAAGGAGCCAACTTTGACTCAATAGGCCATTCAATTTCATCAAATTGACCAAAGTCCACCCTTGGTCAACATCACCCCAAATTGGCCTAAATGGGCTAAATTGACCCAATGTGGACCCCACCATGGCCCAATCCACCATTCTTTGTGCTCATGGACCCATGACCACACTTTGGGGTCAGACCACTAATTAATTTGACCAAGTCAACTCAAAAGTCAACACTTGGTCAAATAAGCCTAAATTGGGCTTTTGTGAAACTAAGTCAAGTTACCATGGGCTAACACCCTCAATTGAGGTCCAATCTGAGATCAAATGATCAGAATACCTATCATGCCCCCAAATTTCTGGAGGGATTAAGCATGCAAGGGTGAAATTGAGATTTCCCCCAATTTTTCAATTAGGGCCAAAAGGGGATTTGAAAATTAAGTGCCATTTGGCACTCATTCCTCCTCCCAAATCTCAAATCTGAGCTCCCTCAGTATTTCCCAGCAGGTTTCATGAACGGAGATGTCCAAGTGGAGCTGAAATTGGAGCCCATTGGCCGGCAACTAGACCACTGCATGTTGGGTTATTTCAGAAGCTTGGAAGGAGCTGGAAATGAACCGGAGGTCAAGGAAATTGGTGGAGAATGGCACTTTTGGCAAGGGCTGGCCAAAAGAAATTCGGCCATGGAAAACCCGAGCTTCCCTCAACCTCAAGCCCAATCAAGGCATGCATTCCTCCTCTAGTGCTAGAGAACCATTCTTCCCCTTTTAAATTTAGCTGATAAATGGTGGATTCACCATTTCCCGACCGGGATCCAATGCCCCCCAAAATTCCTCCCCCAAATCATCTATTAGCCACCTCCGACCGCCTTTTCGCCGACCATCGATGACCAACCCTCGGCCGGAGGTGGTGGCGTCGAGCTCCTGGCTGGAAACACCCTCAGGTGGCTGGAAATGGTGAGAAAACTCGGCCCAAAAAGAAGTAATCAGAGCCCTTAGCTCAAGGAATAAGACAACTCCCCAGCCGTCGGATCTGGGGAGATCCCTAATCGCAGACCAATGTATTTTATTTATCCTATTTTTTATAAAATTACCTGATTTAAATAATATGTAGAAAATACTTAGAAGCTTTAACACAGAATATGTCCAACATCAAACCTGTAGCCCTCGGTCTCAAGTATTTTTAGAAATTGAGTTCACACAATTTAGAACACTGTAGCTCCCTCAACACCATTTTTGGTGGGACTGGTCTTAGAGTAGACCAGAGATTAGATTTTTAATATCTCTCAAATGGAAACTCTAATGAGGCTAAAATTTGGGCCATGCATGTATATTCCCTAGGAATACCTGGTGTAAAATATTTAGATTTTTAGGAGAATATTTTTCTATAGTTTAGTTCATTAGTTGATTTATCAAATTAATGTGATTTAAGGAGCTAGACAACTCAAATTGACCCCAAATTTGGGTGGCATGCTTATTATGTCATCAATTAGCCTTGGTAAAAATTTGAGTGCAACTAGACCACTGCATGTTGGGTTATTCCACTTGCATGTCTTTGCATGTTGAAGGAGTGGTGTGCATATAACCCAAATGGCTAATTTGTGAGCCTAGTCCATTTGGCTTGGCCTTAGTCTCTAAAATTTTAACCCCACATTTGTGATGGTATAATACATCATCTCAGAGGAAATTAGGAGCTTTGGGATCTAAAACCCTAAATAATGGCATAAGTCAAAGTATATTCCCTTTATGTAATTTTGAAATAAATATGGATAAAACTTAATAAGAAATAGTGAAACTTTGATAAATCCCTAGTAACATCATGTTGAGTCCCTTGGAATTTGTAATGAATATTTGGTGGTCATATACCTTGCATAAATTCATGATTATCATTTGTCACACTTTTGAATTAATGACATAAATGTCATGAGAAATAACTGAAAAATTGTGATTCTCTGGATTTAACCTTGATCCAACAATATGTGTCAGTAGGATTTTTTACAAAATTTTTAGATGACCAATTTGGTTACTTCCTTTGTAAATTACTATGTAGAGACCATTGCTCATAAATGGATTTTGTTGTTTTTGAAAAGTTGAAAAATTATGATTCTCTGGATTTAACCTTGATTCAATAATATGTGTCAGTAGGAAATTTTACAGAATTTTTTGATGAATAATTTGGGTACTTCCTTTGTAAATTATTATGTAGAGACCATGGCTCATAATTGAATATTGTTGATTTAAAAAAGTTGAAAATTGTGATTCTCTGGATTTGGTAGTTTTATGGAATGATACTTTAGAAGTAATTATCTCATATTATTTTGTTGAACATTTAGGGTAGGCCTTCACAAACCTTGGAAAAACCCTAAATAATATTTAATTTAATTATAGTGAAAATAATTGTTGAAAATTTATGATTCTCTGTATTTGGTAGTTTTATGGAATGATACATTAGTAGTAATTATCTCATATTATTTTGCTGAATATTTAGGGCAGCTCCTTCACAAACCTTGGAAAAACCCTAAATAGTATTTAATTTAATTATAGTGAAAATAATTGTTGAAAATTTATGATTCGCTAGATTTGGCAGTTTTATGGAATGATACTTCAGTAGTAATTATCTCATATTATTTTGGTGAATATTTAGGGTAGGTCCTTCACATACCTTGGAAAAATCCTAAATAGTATTTTATTTAATTGTTGTGAAAATAAATGTTGAAAATTTATGATTCTCTCGTTTTGGTAGTTTCATGGAATGATACATCAGTTGTAATTATCTCATATTATTTTGATGAACATCTAGGGTATACCCTTCACAAAACATAGGAACCCCCATATGGACACTTTTAAGTCAAACTTTTAGTAAACAATCACATAGGTCAACTTAATGATACTTAGTGATTTACTTATGGTCCAAGTCTTGAAGATAATTAAACAAATAGTAAACAAAATTTCAAAAGGGAAAAGAGGAATGGGTAGACCTTAGGATAAGCCCTAAAATGTGAGAGATTAAGAACTAGGGTGTGGCGGGTGAGATATCACCTGGTCACCATGGAAAAGGATGAGGGTAATCAAGTGATCACCCTCTCCCCTCCTTTGTAAGGATAAATCACCTAAGTAGCATAAGTAATAATATAGTGCGGGGTTATGAAGAAGGGTAGATACCAACAAAAGCTAAGTGATGTAGGAAGCAGGGAGTTTGGGATGTCAGCCCATCACTCTCCCTAGTACCGCTGCGTGCCCCTCACAGGGTAATCCTTGGGAAGCCCAGAGTTAACCCTAAATTGAAGGGGCATTGTGAACTAGTAGATAAGAGAAACCTAATCATAGAAAGAATCACTCCCTATTAGGGTGGGAAGATTGAGTGGGGGATTGGTATAATCCTGGTAGCCATGGGCTCGGTGTGATAAGGACTGGTAGATCCTGCGTGCGATACACACAGTAGTATAAGAAAGGACTGAACGAGCCCTCCGAGCCAAGAGCTTGGTGTTTCACTCAGAGGCATTGTTGTATCAAGTAGTACGCGAATACCCTGGTGTGTTCTTCATGGGCTTATGTAAGGTCTAGGTTGGGAGGTGTCATACAAGCCTAGAAGTGGACAGCCCGGTCCACTGCCCTGTTTGCCTTAACTGGGTACCAGAGTGAAGACTAGAGTAGAGGGCTAGAGGCGGTGCTTACCAAATAGTATGCGGATACCTTGTGTGTTCTTAGGGGCGTATATAAAGTCTAGGTTGGGTGGTGTTACACAAGCCTAGAAGTGGACAACTCGGGCCACTGCCCTGTTTGCCTCAAATGGGTACCTGAGCGAAGACTCGAATAGAGGGATAGAGGTGGTACTTACCAGATAGTACGTGGATACCTTGTGTGTTCTTAGGGGCGTACGTAAGGTCTAGGTTTGGTGGTGTTACACAAGCCTAGAAGTAGACAGTCCGGTCCACTGCCCTGTTTGCCTCAACTGGGTACCTGAGTTGACACACTCTAACAGAGGGAACTATCAAAAGGTCTGTACGTGCAGAGTCGTGTGCTTGAGTTGCATCATTGCATTGCACAACATAGCATAACATATCATCAATTCATAATAAGACCTCATCGTATAAATTAGTTTGGGCTCTTTTATACGATGAGTTTACCTTAGTACCAGATCCCTTAACTTATAAGTTTGTATGGGAATTCATATAAGTTAAGGTTACATTTGTAGATGCTCTTTATTAGTACTATATCTACTCCTTTTATTTTGTACTGCCTTTTTTTAATGTTGTTGTATCATACTTATGCTAACATAGAACTATTTCCAATACTTGTTTGGTATATTTATACATTGCTAGTCTCGCCACTTGTCACCTGCTTGATATATGTTACCCCTTGTTGTCCTCTGCTTCTTCCTCCTGACTGATGCCTAGGAGTTGCGGGGGGAGGGGATGGGGGAATTTGGCTTAGTTTTTTGACTAATGGTCGGTGGACTATATCATTTTAGGAACCATTGTGCCATAACAGCATGACCCCATTGAGGAGCCAGGATAGGAGGACAGGATGAAGCAATGCAACCAATATCCATTGTCGCAGCAGCAGCAACTATAGAGACGAGTGACTTTTGTAGTGAGGATGTTGATGTACTGGGCATAAACCCTTATTCTCTTAGTACTTTCTCATCGTGGACATTTATATTATGATATATATATATATAATGTGATTTTGTGGACTTGTTTCATTTAACGCTTCTATTACTGTGATATATGGTTGGCCTGGATGATGTTGATGAGCCAGCAAAATCGACGTATTGTGGTGGCGACCATCCCGTGAGTTAGTGCCACCGCAAGACAGCAGTTCTGGGCGGTAAGACATGGGAATGAATGCAAAAATAAAAGAGGGTATTACAAGGGGTATACTGAAAGACCATCTTATTCTTTCATAACTCCATATGATGATAGAAGAAAGAGACCCCAACATGTGAGGGTCTATACAAATGTTTAAATTCATGTGCAAAAGGGAGACTGTTCAACCACAAACCAGTAGTGGTATTTGGACAGTGGATGCTCCATGCATATGACTGGAGCAAAAGAACTGCTAGAAAACTTCAAGGCTGAGGAAGGGCCTAAGGTAATTTTTGGGAATTCCCACTCTGGTCAAACCAAAGGATATGGTTTGCTCCGGATTGGGGAAGTCTCTTTTTCTAAGGTAGCTTATGTTAAAGGACTTCAACAAAATCTAATTAGTATTGGCCAGTTGTGTGATGGTGAATACAATGTTATATTCACTAAGGCTTTGTGTCTTATATTTAGTTCTAGAACTGACCAAATAGTATTGACTGGTCTTAGGAAAGGTAAGGTCTATGTTGTAGACTTTGAGTATACAAAGTCAGAGATCTGCTTGTTTAACTCCCAGTTAGAAAACAGTGAGTTGTGGCATATGAGACTTAGTCACCTTAACTTTAAGACCATTGTCAAACTCTCCAAGCTTAACGTAGTAAGGGTCTTACCAACAGGTAAGTTCAATAAAGACCATCTCTATAGAGCCTGCCAACTAGGAAAGCAAATCAAAGCATCATTCAAACCAATTGGTATGAATGATTCTCCCAGAATCCTATTCCTATTGCACATGGACCTATTTGGTTCCATCTCCACTCAGAGCTTAGCAGGTAAGTCCTATACTTTAGTCATTATTGATGAATTTTCTAGGTTCAGTTGGGTGTTCTTTTTAAAAGCTAAGTCAGGCACCTTCAATATCCTCTCAAGATTCATTAGACAGATTCAATCTGAATTCAACACTCAGGTTGCTGTGATTAAAAGTGATCATGGGACTGAGTTTGAGAATCAGTTAGTGTGTAGATTCTGTGAGGATGAAGGGATATGACAAAGCTTTTCAGCTCCTAGAACCCCCCAACAGAATGGGGTGGCTGAAAGGAAAAATAGAACCCTAATTGAATCAGGAAGGGCATTATTGGCTGAATCCAACTTGCCAAAGTCCTTTTGGGCTGAGGCAGTGAATACTGCTAATTATGTTCTGAATAGAAGTCTCATCAATAAGACTAAGTTGAAGACTCCCTATGAGTTATTGAAGGGAAAGGCACCTATAGTCACTTACTTTAGGATTTTTGGTTGTACTTGCTTTATCCTCAATAATGGGAAAAGTTATCTTGCCAAATTTGACAAGAAGGCTGATGATGGGATATTCTTGGGATATTCCTCCTCAAGCAAGGCCTATAGGTGCTATAATAAAAGCTCTCTCAAAATTGAGGAGTCTGTCCATGTAGTTTTTAATGAAGCTATATGTATTATAAGGGGAAGGAAACTTCCACCAGCACTATTCTGCAGGAAGAAGATCAGCTAGCAGATCAAGTTGAAAGGCTAAGCATCATGGACCATCCATCGATGTGTCAAGACAAAGGAAAACAAAGAATTGACACTAATTCAGATGAAGATTCGACAACAGATAAAAAGGAAATTACAGCACTTGAGCTGGCAGCCACTGAGATCATTCCAGTAAATGAAGATGGTGTTCCCACTATCACTGAGCAAGCGGTTATTTAGGAAGAAGAGAATCTCCTAGATAACTCAACAAAATCAAGGATGACCCTAAAGGATCATCCTTCAATACAAGTTATAGGAGATTTGACAGTTTGAGTCAAGACAAGAAAACAGCTACAAGTGAAACAATGTTACAATGCTTCCTCTCTCAGTATGAACCCAAGAAGTTTGAAGAAGCAGATAATAATCCTCACTGGATATCTTCTATGCAAGAAGAGCTAACACAGTTTAAGAGGAACAAGGCCTGCACATTGGTTGAAAGACCAAAGAATTACCCAGTCATTGGCACCAAATGGGTGTTCAAAAACAAAATGGATTCAACATGAGTCATAATCAGGAATAAGGCCAGACTTGTGGCCCAAGGATACAGACAAGAGGAGGCAATTGACTTCAACCAAAAATTTTCTCCAGTAGCAAGGCTGGAGTCCATCAAAATGTTCCTGGCATATGTAGCTCACATGAAGATCAAAGTCTATCAGATGGATGTGAATAGTGTATTCCTGAATTGAACTCTTCAGGAAGAAGTGAATGTGGAGCAGCCCCCAGGTTTTGTCAATCCAACTTTTCCCTCTTTTGTGTATAGGTTAGATAAATCACTGTATGGCCTAAAGCAAGCTCCAAGAGCTTGGTATGAGACCTTATCCACTTTCCTTCTGGAACACTCCTTTGAAAGAGGGAAAGTGGATAAAACACTCTTCACAAGAGCACATAAGAATCAACTTTTGCTAGTACAAATATATGTAGATGACATTATATTTGGGTCAACAGATCCATCTCTCTGCAAAAGGTTTGCTTACCTAATGTAGTCCAGATTTAAAATGAGTAGCATGGGGGAACTATCCTATTTCCTTGGTCTTCAAGTAAGACAGAATACATATGGAATTTTCATATTTCAATCCAAGTATACTAGAGAACTCATCAAGATGTTTGGGATGGAAAATGCCTCTGTTATAAAAACACCCATGGCTACTAATGTTGTTTTAGATAGAGGTGAAAAGGGTAAGTACTTTGATCAGAAGACTTACAGGGCATCCATTGGCTCTCTTCTCTACCTGACAGCTAGCAGACCTGATATAATGTTTGCTACCTGTATCTGTGCTAGGTTTCAGGTTGACCCAAAGGAATCTCGCATGAGTTCTGTAAAAAGAATACCCAGATATCTAAAGGGTACACCTGAACTTGGCTTGTGGTATCCAGCTGAATTTGGATTTGAATTAGTTGACTATTCAGATGCAGACTGTGCTGGATGCAGGATAGATAGAAAAAGCACCTCAGGAACATGTCAGTTCCTGGGTGCTAGACTGATCTCATGGTTTAGCAAGAAGAAAACCACAGACTCCACTTCTACAGCTGAAGCTGAGTATATAGCTGTAGGGAGCTGCTGCTCGCAAATACAATGGATGCAAAATCAGTTGTTAGATTATAACTTTTCTTTTGTCAATTCCACAATACTCTGTGACAGTTCTAGTGCTATTTCTATAGCTTCCAATCCTGTTCTCCACATCAGAACTAAGCACATAGAGATAAGGCACCACTTTCTCAGGGACAATGTTGAGAAAGGTAAGATTAACCTTCAATACATCTCCACTGATTTTCAAAGGGCTAACATTTTCATTAAGCCACTTGATGAAAGTAAGCACAAGTTCTTCATCAATGCACTGAGAATGCTTGATGGAGCTCTCTAGGTCACTCCCACTATATTATGTATTCAAACCTATATTCCATAGAAAGGTATTGCTGGGAAAAACAACAAAAATTTCAACAAAAATGTTAAATCAGAGCTGCGTCGAATAGGAATTGACGCACCATCGACTTCTATTCAACGTTAGCCACGAGAGCAGATAGGGATAGTTCCGTTGAATAGCACTCAACGTAGTGTCGAATATATATATCAACGCTTACGTAGACATCATGGTCGCTGAACTATATTCGGAGCCATGCCGAATTCATATCGACGTTACATTAACTTTGCAAAGCACGCACAAAAGCGACATCGACATATTTTGGTGTGCTGAATTCATTTCTTTTCGACGTCCCTTCGAATATAACCCTAAGTTGCGATGATTCATCTATTCATAGCAACTCGGGCATTCAACTCAATTATGCTTTTTCAACCTCTCTCCCTTTCACTCTCCTCTATTTCTCCCTCTACTTCTCTCCTTCTATTTCCTTGCAGGTACCCGCGGGTCTTCTATGGCATCTCCTTCGAATCAAAGAGATGTTATTGAAGTAGTTGATCTTGCCCTCGAGACATTATTATCTCAGTTCAGTGCTCTTTATCTTGACTTCTAAAGGGATTGATATCGCAAGCTGTGCGCCCAACATAGAAGGTTGCAAGACCTCACGTATGAAATCAAGGCTCTTGATGCAGATGTGACATTGTTAGTTGTGCATGCCGATGTCTTTATATCTTTCTTCAATGATATAAAGCAGGGGGAGAAGTGTATCAACATGCAGCCACCTCAAGACTTAATATACACTATATCTCTCCCTTTATCTTTTGAGTCTGAAGGAGAGCCAACCATTACCTCTAAGCTCCTTATACTATATGAAGGTTCAGTAACACAGGGGGAGTTATCTCCTCCAAGGACTCAGCCTTCAACACAGGGGGAGTCATTAATTTAGGGGGAGATTACTCAAGATATTCCTCTATTCTGAGATGATCAGGCTTATCTGGAGAGTCTGCAAGAATTCAATGAGGGTACCGAGCCATCCATCATGATGTACAGAAATTCAGGGTCTCTTCTGAAAAATCTACAACCAACACCTTCTCCAGTCAAGGTGGCTGATCAGGTCCTTGTAAATGCTCCACCCTCTTCACCTCTAACTTTACCTCCTATTGATCCTACCCCAACACCCACTCCAACTCTTCCAGCATCAATCTTCAGAGGAAGATCTCCATATAGAGGAAGAGGGTGTTGGAACATCGTCTTTCGCATCTCCTAGGTTTGAGAATAACAAATCCTATGTGTATTTGATTTTGTGTGTTTATGTGTGCAGGAAACAAGTCCATATGATTCAAGGATAACATAAGAAGGTTGCCCTAGTTTTGAACCCAGAATTCGAACATGCCCACTAGCGCCGGCAGTAGCACCTAGTGCAGGCGCTAGCTCTGATTAGAGAAAATTTTGGGAGCAGTTATAGAAGGTGCTAGCGCCTAGCGATAGCAGCTAACGAAGGCGGCAGCAGCTAGCACGGCCGGTATCTACTAGCGCAGGCGGTAGCGCAAAGCAATAGAGGAAGGTGTCCGTCTTGCTTAAAATGAAGGATTCTCACGCGGGGAATATTTCCTAAACCGGGATAGCGCCGGCGGTAGCGATAGCGCAGGTGCTAGCTCCAAGGCTATAAAAAGGACCCCTTGGATCCGTCTTCTTCATCCTCTTATGATCCTAAATTCTAGAGCTTCGTGCCACAACATATAGAAGAATATTTGGAGAGAGACTCCCACAAATCCATGAAGGCTTAATGAGATCATTAGAGAAGATTTCAACATGCTTCATCACCGTGACGAAAGACCGCATCGACTACGATCATACTTTGCGGGTCTTCGTCTACTTCTTCAAGAGATACATATAAGGAGTTTTTATATTGTTGTTATTTGTTTCATCTCTTTTAAATCATGTAGTGAATTTGCCTCGTGTTGGCGACTAGGTCTGGGTAGGACTTATGGAAAAAATTTGCCTCGTGTTGGCGACTAGGTCTAGGGTGTAGATCTAGGGGGTGCTCGAGGCCATATCCGGGGAAGGATTGGCTAGAGCGGCTTGAGACCGTATTCGGGGAAGGATAGGCTAAAGCCACCGGTTCACGGGGATACGAGTCAGGATAGAAAACAAAAAGGATTTTATTATTCGCCTTCGATTTCTAGCGTCATAGAAATCTAGTTTTGTAATCAATTTTATTAATAGTAATCATGCTTCTCTTTGGGTTAAAAATTGATTTATTTTTCATTTCTCTAAATTGATAATTATTTTTTCTTTCATTATAAATCAATTTAGATCTTCATTCTAAATCATTATTTCAATCTCACATTATTTCAAGTCATTCAAAATATAATAAAAATTTTAAAACCCTTATTCACCCTCCTCTAAGGGTGCCTACAGATCCAATAAGTGGTATCAGAGCCAGGTTATTCCAAATTGGCTTAACAACCAGGAATAATGGTGTCTCATGGTCTCGCTTCTATTAAATGGGGGAAATTTTTATGAAGAAGGAAAATCACTAGCACCACCTTTATTTGAAGGAATAAATTATAAAGGGTGGAAATTTTTAATGGAAAAGTTTATTAAAAACTTAGATATCGAAGCATGGAATGTAACAATAGTAAGACCAGCGGATGAAACAAATAAAAAGGAACGTCACCTAAATGCAAAGGATTTGAATAGTATCTTTTGTGCTTTATCTCAAGAAACTTTTTAATTAATATATTGTTTTTCTAGTGCATACAAATGAAGAAATGTATGATTTTCCTCTCATAGGTATGGAACAAACACAAGAAGTGGAGAACATACAAGCTTACACAAATGGTCAAAAAAGCTCCGCACATGATGGATCAATGGCGTGCACATCAAGTGGAAAAGAAGAAATCTTATTTTTGGAAAAGGTGTGCCAAAAAGATGAAGATAACATAGAAACTCTATGCTCAAATCTCACCGCATCCAAAAGCACTGTAAGAAAATCAAATTCTCTTATTGTTTGCAATTCTATTTCTACTTTATAATTGCTACAAATCACAAAGCGCAAAATTAAGAAATTGAAAAATGCGAATTGCAAATTGCGCTTAAAAAATAAAGATTTAAAAGCAAAAGTTAAAGTAGAATCAAATTCTGATTTATCTAGTTTTACCCATGTCTCTTCAATTGAAAATACAAAACCTTGTTTTGATTGTAACGATATTAAAGAAAAATGCAAGGAACTTGAAAAAGAACTTATTTTTGCAAAAGAACATAATGAAAAATTATCTTTAGAAAATTCATCTTTGAAAAGTGATTGTGCTACTTGCCAAAATTATAAAATTGAAATCAAGGAGATGGACAAGACATTTGAGGAATTTAGAAATGACTATCAAAATCATATTGACTCTATTGTTTCCACTCTTAAAAATAGCACAATAGCTTATAATAAAGCTAGGCATAATCTAAAGATCAAGAATGATGAATTAAAATCAAAAATCAACTTGCTTATGAAAATTATAAATAAAAATTCACAATATCAAGAAATATCTAAAAGCATGTTGAATATGAATATGCATATGAATATCTTAACTAAGCCAAATAATGGGAGTAAGAAACACAAAGTATTTGTAAATCAAAGTCCAAATCACCACTATTTAAAAATCATGTTTCTCCCAACTTAAAATTAAAATTACACACATTTCCTATGAACAATACATTCAATAATAATTACAATCATAATCTTCAATATAGAGATGATCACAATGGGAATTTGATGCATAAGAATAACATTAAACCAAGGTTTGAATGGAGACCCAAAATTAAAAATAAAATATTAACTTCACATGATAGGACCCATTCATCACTATCTACCCACAAACCTACACGTTATATTTGGGTACCCAAAGGAACCACCACACTTGGTCCCTTTAGATACCTAAATCCCTTATTCATTAGGTATCACCAAATGCATAAAGTAAGATATTTTCAAAATGAAATATACTTTAATTGGTTCTTTTTGTTTTCTTATTTTTTTAAGCTGTCATGTTATGGTCATCTTATCTATTATTGGAAATATGATTTTATCTCTTAAAACTTAATGAGTTTATAAATTAAATTAATCAAAATTCAAAATTATATTTTATTTTGATGACCTATCTATCTTTCTTATATTTATTGCCTATAAATATCTTATATTATCCTTATAAATCAGGCTCTAAATTTGTTATAAGATATTTATCTAAATTAATACAATCATGAACTTCACTTTTTCTCTTTCAAAATTATTGAGGGATGACCATAGTTCATAAATCATTCTTAAACCTATTTTTATGCATGAACATCATTTCACTTTAAAATCATTTAAATCATGCTTATTTGGATTATTCGAACATGATGACTCATGTCTTCATTTCTTATCTTTGTCAAGTTATACTATTTTGATAAACACAAGCCTTTAGAAAAGTCAAAATGAAGGTATAATAAAATATATCTCATGCAATGTTTATTTGGTAAAGTCATATACAAAATTGCTAATGTTTCATGCAATTTGCACTATCTAGACATCTCCAAAAATTCTGAAATTTCTGCATGAGACTACTCTTGGGACACTTAATCAAGATCAATAATCAGAATTTCCAAAATCTTGAAAATAGTGTACTATTTACCGTGCTAGCGCTAGCGTCGACGCTAGCTCGAGTGTTCAATTTTTTGTAATTTTAAAATTATGAAAAATCACTAAAAATATATTATTTTATATGTACTACTCTCTTTTGCATTTCTGCATATAATTGATTTTTGAAAAATTAAAATACAAAATTACAAAAGCCAAATTACAAAAATATTTTTCTTCCTTTCTTTGGTTATTTGTTTGATTTCTATTTCTATATGCAAAAATCAAATACAAAAATATAAAACATCAAAAATTATTTTTTGAACCTAACTTTTCTATTTACATGTATCTTGCGAAAGGGAGATTTGGGATGTCACCCCATCACATCTCCTAGTACCGGAGCGAACCCCTCACAGGATAGACCTCGGGAAGTCCAAGATCAATTTTAAGAGTGCAAACTGTAAATCAAAATTATTTTTCAAAATATCAAAAATACTGTATGGACTTTATTGTGAAAATCAAGCATGATTTAATCCATCATTTAGACCTTCTACAATGTTACAATTCATCTTTTCAAACTACTTTGAACATTGTTTTTTTATCATGCTTTGATATATCTACTCATTTGTGCACCAATTGTAATGAAAAGGTTGTGTAGAACCAAGCTTAACATGCCTCTAAGTATGAGTAAATAATTTATGATTGATAATAATATTTATTCACTCACTTATTTTGGCAAAGTCTACATGTTCTTTTAATCTAAGAATGCTTGCTTGTGTATTGTAAATGTACAACGAGTTAAATTTGCACAAGTATTTTACCTACACTACATTTATTTGCACTCTTACAAATTAAGAAAAGTGGTTGTGCTTTCAAAATTACATTGGTTTGCAAAACAAGTGTATTCGGAGAACTTTGTACAAAAAATAATCATGAAATAAATTGACAATGATAACTCCACCAAGCACTACTTGAACCTCCTGATAAGTCTTAATAAGCGTTGTGAGGTTGAGCACCTTGGAAAGAATAATAAAGTGTCTTGTGCAAACCTTCATTTTTACACCACTAATTCTTAAGTACATCGGATCACAAAAAAATTAATATTGAAAAATAAAGTGTTTGATCCCCCAAGCACTACTTTTCACCCTGATAAGTCTTAATGAGCATTGTGTGTGCAAAGCACCATGGTAGCTGTATATTTTCATTGTGCATTGAAGTACGTAGAAGTAAAATTATTTGTGTTTTATTGTGCATGTTACTCTACATATGTCTAGTATTTTTGATTAAAACATTTGTTTACTCTATTCGAAATACACTTATGTGCACATCATTATCTTCCATAAAACTTCTTCTCATGAGTATTAGAACCTAATGCTAAATTCTATACTCTCTTTATATATAAAATGCACTAGATAACCTAGCATGCTTTCTACAATGTTTGGTATGTTTTGAATTTGTGAATTAAAATATATTTGTAGTAATCTCTTTTTGATAACATTATTTCATGCTTGGTTACTTTATTATCAAAATCAAAGAATTTAAATGAAAAATGATGTACAAAAACATCTTCCTTTTTGGAATCTAACTCATATATCTTCTTATGAATCATCATTATTACAAAAAGATGTTTCTTGTATTTCTATAGTCTTCCGCATCATCACCATATATTTTTTACCTTGCGCTTTCATGCTTATATCAAAGTCTTAAAACTCAAAATTCCTTTTTCAACAAGTGGTAGACTTGCTTGGTAGAATTTATATTGGTTGTTCTAACATGAATATCACTTTTATGCTAAAAACTCTGATTCATTAATGGATTTCAAAATAGCTATGTGAGTTTTTCAAAAATTCAAATAAAAATATAAACCCATAGGCTATGAACTTATCATTAGATTCAAATGCTTAATGTTTCCAATGATTATTATCCCATGATTACATATCTTACCATAGCAGTGGCATAGGGTTGTAGACATTAGATAACCTAACCTCTAAGTCATGTCTTGTCCTTAACCGGGGAGGGTTCCAGTGGGGCCTTGCGAGGCACTGAGGGTAAAGAGTGCTAGGTTGAGTATTTTCTAGCATTTATATATGGGACTAACACCCCAACCTACGATATGTATGCAGCTCCTCATGACCATCCGTCACTTAATACGGTGATAGGGTGTAGACTTATTGTCTGGGTAGATTAGTTACTTAGAAATCATTACCTTATTATGCTTAAAACACTTTACCATTTCATTTCCTCTAAAAAGTTCGATCATGCCTTATCTTGTTATCAAAAATCCTCTTTTTATGTATCTTGCTTCCTTACCCACTTTTGCTAATAACAAAAGGGGGAGAACTAACATGATAAAGAATAATCGCTATCAAATGAGAAAACTAACATGACTAATGATTAAGATGATAACTTTCATATTATGGGAGCATCAACATAGGGGGAGCATGTATTTAGGGGGAGAAATTCTAAATACTAAAATCGACATTATCCTAAGTCATCACTTTCACACACACAAGTAGGTTTCATCATACTTATATATTAATGCTTTGATTTATCATTAATGGATTTGTTATTATCAAAAAAGGGAGTTTGTTAGAACATCGTCTTCCGCATCTCCTAGGTTTGAGAATAACAAATCCTATGTGTATTTGATCTTGTGTGTTTAAATGTGCAGGAAACAAGTCCATATGACTCAAGGATAACATAAGAAGTTTGCCCCCAGTTTTGACCCAGAATTCCAACATGCCCACTAGGGCCGGCGGCAGCACCTAGCGCAGGCGCTAGCTATGATTAGAGAAAATTTTGGGAGCAGTTATAGAAGGTGCTAGTGCCTGGCAATAACAGCTAACGCAGGTGGTAGCAGCTAGCGTGGACGGTATCTACTAGCGCAGGCAATAGCACAAAACAATAAAGGAAGGTGGCCAGCTTGCTTAAAATGAAGAATTCTCACACAGAGAATATTTCCTTAACCTGGATAGTGCCGATGGTAGCGATAACACAGGCGCTAGCTCCAAGGCTATAAAAAGGACCCCTTGGATCTATCTTCTTCATCCTCTTATGATCCTAACTTCCAGAGCTTTGTGCCACATCATATAGAGGAAGATTCAGAGAGAGACTCCCACAAATCCATGAAGGCTTAAGGAGATCATTGGAGAAGATTTCAACACGCTTCATCACCGTGACGAAAGACCGCATCGACTACAATCATACTCTGCAGGTCTTCGTCTACTTCTCCAAGAGATCCATATATGGAGTTTTTATATTATTGTTATTTGTTTCATCTCTTTTAAATCGTGTAGTGAATTCACCTCGTGTTGGCGATTAGGTCTGGGTAGGACTTAGTGCAGAAATTTGCCTCGTGTTGGCGACTAGGTCTAGGGTGTAGATCTAGGGGGTGCTCGAGGCCATATCCAGGGAAGAATTGGCTAGAGCGGCTTGAGTCCGTATCCGGGGAAGGATAGGCTAAAGCCACCTGTTTGTGGGGATACGAGTCAGGATAGAAAACAAAAAGGATTTTATTATTCACCTTCGATTTCTTGCATCATAGAAATCTAGTTTTGTCATCAATTTTATTAATAGTAATCATGTCCTCTTTGGGTAATAAAATTGATTTGTTTTTCATTTCTCTAAATTGATAATTATTTTCTCTTTCATTATAAATCAATTTAGATCTTCATTCTAAATCATTATTTCAATCTCTCATTATTTCAAGTCATTCAAAATATAATAAAAGTTTTAAAACCCTTATTCACCCCCTCTAAGGGCACCTACAGATCCAACAGAGGGCAGGGAAGAAATATCAGAGGAAGAGATAGAAAAGGTAGAGCATATGGAAGGGATATACCTGTCTAGGAAAGGTATACTAAAGAGCAAAGAAAATAGTTCAAGAAGGACAGATCATACTACAAGACTTATGAGAAGGTTGATCTCCCTGAAGACACATTCAAGTCATATGTTGATCCAGAGCTTGAAAAAGCCTTAGAAGAAATCAGAGAAAGAGATAAATATGAGTTTGAAGCCTCTCAAAGAGAGATTAAAGAAAAAAGAAGGGCATTCATTGTAAAGCTGCAAAAGGGAAAGGATGCTGTGGAAGAGGAACAAATCAAGGAAGTAATCCAAATTCCAAGCACACTCTTTGATGCTAAAAAGTATGCTGCAGTATTTCCTCAGGCAATACTCCCTGAAAATAAAGGGCAACTTCACAAAGGAGGTCTTAGGTACGATCTGGATGAAGCAGAACAACCACTCCTAAAGAAAAAGAAGATTGTATTTAAGTCTGCTCCAACCTCTGGTAAACCACAAGCAACATTCATTATACCATACCCTGATGCTGAAGAGGTAGATTTGGAAGAAATCAACTATATGACTGCTAAATCTTTGGCATGGGTATCAAGATAAATGATGTTTATCCTGAAGCTGAAGCTAATTTGGAGAAGCTATTCAAGGGACATGAAAGAATCCAAAAGAATCCAGAGAAGGCCACTCCAACAAATTTCAAATATGTGGAGATGAAATTCAGAAAGATTTATGAGGCCTTATCAATGTTTCTCAAAAAGAAGAAGTAAATCATGACTTGGGTAAATTTACCTCTGATAAATACTTATTTATATCAATCAGATGTTTCTCAGTCTATCATATCTTATTGTAATTTGATGTGTTGGTATTTGAGTCAAACTATGTGTAAAATCACTTTAAACAAACTGTAAAATTTATTAAGATAAATAGGGGGAGATTGTTGGGAAAAACCCCTTTTGATTTAACTTAACAAATTAACTATAAGTGATTTTACCTCTTAGGGTTTATTACCCCCATTGTATAGTAAGGGTAATCTGGTCATTAGATGTCTTAGGATGTCACACTCAACTTAGAGTGTCAAGATCTAGTCAAAGCAATCACAAAACAAGTTAAGATAAGACTTGCGTCGAATACAAGTCGACGAATCTTTGACTTGATATCGACGCAACTCTAAGTTGATGTCGAAGCAGGTTAGTCAGCCTGTCGAAGTATAAGTCAAGTCGACAGAATGTCGATAGGGACTCAACGCATAAGGAAGAGCTTGTCGAAGCCATCTAACAAGTCGATGCAATGTTGACTACAACTCAACACAGAAGTTAAGATATAAAGTCCAAGGCATCAACTCGATGGGTACGTTGATAAGAAATCGACGTAAGTCGACATCTGAGTTCAGCCAAAGCTAAGAAGAAATTTGAAGCTACGTCAATAAGAACTTAAAGGTGCGTGATATGAAGGTTGATGAAGTCGACGCAGCGTTGAATACAGTCAGAAAAAGGAAACTTTTTCAACTATCCTTTTGGGACCTTTTCATAAGGACCACCAGGCTAGAGACAGCTCTCCAACAACTCGTTTGTTGCCAAAAATAGAATGAAGACTTCCAGGACACATCAAATCACTTTTGGAAGTTATTCAAAATGGATTGACGGGTCGAGAACAAAAGAAGAAAGGAAATTAGGTGAATTCCTTTTCAGGACAAGTCAAAAGGAGAAAGGTTTTGAAAATACAATGATACACAATAAGTATGCAAAAAGAGGAGGAGAAGAACAACAGAGTTAAGAAATTATTCTGTCTGTCGAATAGGGTCTTCATCTTCTTCCCTCTCAAACCCTAAAAGATAGAAGTTTACTAAACATCACTCTCTACACAGGAATATACACTACTTCTTCTTCATCAACATCATAATACAACATAACTACAAGAAGTGTTGAGAGAAAAGGATCAAGTAGAACAACTCTTGCAAATCATCACTATCATAAGCAAGGGTTTATCATTTTAGATCCAGTGAGAGAAAGACAGAAGCATCAACAAAGCTTCTAAAGAATTCGGAGAACAGAATTCTCTTCTTCTCTCTCTCTCTCTCTTTTTCTTCTTCCCATTTCCTTCACATGTACAGAGTTCTAAGAATCCCTCTTCCAAAGGTGGTTCAAGATCTCATTATCAAAAGATCTGAGTGGTTCAAGATCTCCTTATCAAAAGATCTGTGTGGTTCAAAATCTCCTTATCAAAAGATCTTTGGTTCTAAGAGTCTCCTTATCAAAAGACTTAGGCACAAGTTGTGCAATCCTACCAGGGAGGTAGAAGAGAGGACTACCCACATTTTGGGGAACCTTTATATAAATCTTGTGTCTTCTGTGTTGTGCATTTTCTGTGTTGTCCCATTCATAGCTTACTTTTTGTCTGCTTTATATTTACATCACTTATTTATTCTGTGTTGGTTTTGTTCAGTGCATAATACCTTAGTATTTTTTTATTGTATGCATAGTTAGGGTAAAAATATTTAAATCTCTATTCACCCCCCTATAGAGAATTCTCAGAGGCATACTGTGCACTTTCACTCATTTTTCTCTTTTGCAGGTACACAGTGGCTCCACAAAAATTCCACACTAAATTTGAGGTCGATCTCAGTAGATTTTAGGCTATTGAAGATAAGTTTAAGTCAATATTAAATCTATTCGAAGATCAAGGACTAAATAGATTGATCTCATCCAGATATGAAATCTTAGAGCAAGAACTAAGAAAGTTTACGGCAACATTCAAAATTTAAATGACGACAACATAGTGGGAAAGATCAATGGGACCTTCATCATTATCTCTAACACTGAAATTTGCTCAACATTTGATGTTCCAGATGGAAATGGTGAGGAGAAGTTAACCGAGTCAGAAGTGAAGGAAGTTTTAATTAGGATGCAATACACAAAAAAACAAGCAATCTCCCAAAGGTATATGTTGATAAAGTGTTTAGGTTTCTGGCTGACATTGTCAGAAAAGTACTAATGTGCAAATCTTCTGCACACGACGCTATACCTAAGATCTAACTGAATTTGACGGGGGTCCTAATTCAGAAGAAATAGATTGATTTGGGGAGCTGCCCCCTAAGACTGATCAAACACAAATCTCAGCAAGGAAAAGGATGGCTATGAAAGGATATTGACTTAAATTTTGAAGAACTGCTACGTAGCAATATGTCTGAGTAATGGGGTACACATTCCCCCCCAGAAAGAGGTCAAACAATAAGCTCTTTTAAAAATGGGCAAGGCATATCCCAAAATCCTCAGCCCTTGCAACCAGTCTCTACCCACAGGATAAAAGCTCTCTTCCTTTATCTCCACAACTTCCCTCAATTCAAGTCTCTTGTCCACTATATTCATCACAAGTCGTTACATCCATTCCAATTCCTTCTACACTCCTACCCACAACCACATTACCATTACATATATCCATTCCAATTTCAAGAGTTTGCCAATGACTTTCCTCTTCCATTTCTTCTCCACCTATTAACATCCAATGCATCATCCATGATGAGATTGCTTCTGCCTTTGTAGCCTTCTCATCTCAATTCTCCACCACTCTCTTCAATCTCTTCTCAAAAATTAATAATATCATATCAGATTTCCCTGATCTCCAGTCCTCCTTTATCTCTTCTATGCAATCTCTAGGTGACCCTCCCATCACTCTTACTATATTAACATCTCTTCTACAAGATGTCAATAAGGGGGAGACAAATCATGACAAGAGTGCTTTCCCAGAAGATACTCTGAATAATCCTGCTGGGGAATCAGCTGCATGTATGAACACTCATATGAACATAATTATTACTACTAAAGAGCCTGTTCTAGATAAGAATGTTGATCCTACTGATGCAGCCCAAGAGTTGCTAACTCTCAAAGTTATTTCAGAAAAGTCATACGACAATGTCACTAATAATGATTTTTCGGATATTAACAATCACTTTAGAAACATGAAAGTTTCTATGATTGGCAAAGATAAAATGGCAGGAAATATTCTTAATAAAAAATGCTAGCAATGGAAATGAAATTAATACTACTCCTTGTCTTGATGCTATTACTCCTTCTGCTATCATACCTATAACGGAGATTGCTGCTCCTAAAGATTCTCTAGTTCCTGCATCTTCATCTGTAATTCCTATTCCTAAAAGTAGGAAAAGAAGAAGATGGGCAAGGGAACTTCTAATTCCCCCTAAATTTGGCCCTCTCATAAGGTCAAATATGGGCAGGGTGAATTGTTATTCTTCAGAAGAATATGAGAATATTCCTGAGGAAACTTTAGTAAATGGGGATCATGATTCTGCAAGTATGCCTGAAGATAATGCTACTTCTCAGGGGGAGATTACTTCTAATCTCATGGGTTGTCCTAATTCTATAGAAATCCCTCCATCAAATCCAGAACTAAACTTTCTCAGACCTTGGAATGAGCTTCCTCTATATGAAGAAATGCAAGGATACTTATCATTTGTAGAATCCTTCACTATTAAAAGAAAGGGTTACTTGTTTAACCATAAAAGAGCGGAAGGAACCGCCTTCTTTACCGAGGGTAGTATTCAAATTGCATCTAAGATGCTTGATCTGAACCAATACACTTCTCTTCATCCTTAATCTAAACTGCCAGAGTTCTCAATGAATCCTGACAATCTTGGGCTAGGCTGTGATGAAAGGTCATATGCACTAGATGTGAAGCCTATTCTTGACACTTATGGGCAACAAAAATCTCCTCTTCCACCAGTGTTATTCATCTGATCCTTAGATCATGCTAAAGCTTGTGTGATGCCTCCTTATCTCTCTCATCCTTCTCAAACTATAACGCCAGACTATTTAAAACCCATTCCTCCAGGAGATGAACTTGAGGCAATAAAAAGGATGGTTGCAATGGTAATACAGAGATGATTCACATTTAAGGAAATCTCTTTTACTGCTGAAGATGAAATCAGAAAAGTTACAACAGTTAAAAGAGATATCAAGGATGATCCATCTCAAGTCAAAAATGGTGCTTCAATTACATCCATATAACTCAACACAAACTCATTACTCTTCTATAGATATTTCTTAAGAAGCCTCAGTGAAGACTCTCTGAATGGTATACTCTATCTACAGACTCCTATACTTATCTGATGACTCATGTTTTATTCTTATATTATAATTGTGAATGGCTCACTGAATTGTGTGTATTAATGACTTTTATATATTGCCATATATTTCTTTCTCTGTGAAAAATCACTTAGATTTCTTATAAAATCTGTTCTATCAAATATGGGGAGATTGTTTGGGAAAAACCTCTGATTTGATCAAATCGATTAAAGCTAAAGTGATTTCAAGATATGCCTTAATAATATATAGAAAAGGCTACGTGAAAAACTGTCGAATAAGGGTCTTAAGAATGCAGGAAGTTATCAACTTAATTCGTCTGAGACATGGATTTCTCGACGTAGAGACAAATGATATTCAACACAATAAGCAAAGAAATCAAAGCAGTTCTCAAAATCTCTACTCCTTCATGAATCAGATTTACGTCAAAAACTCAGATCTCTCCTCCTTTAGTAACTTAGAGTAACATGCATCCAGAAGTCCAAGTTGCATTCAAATCTTCTCTACTTCTCAAAGTTGCGTCGAACTTATTAAAAAGTCAAGATTCTCTCAATTGCTTCCAAAAGGAAACTTTGCGACCGTTATGGTGAGTTCCAAGAAAGGATTGCCATCATCAAAAATGATATCTTCTACCCGTTAGAATCTATTTGGTTAAGGAAGTTCTGTCCTACCTTGTTTTGAACAAGTCATCAGCATAAATGACTTAGAAGAAGACAAGGAAGATGATTTTGAATATCTTCAAAGATTTTTAGAATGGTAATAAGCAGGAGAACAGAAGAAGACATAAATAGACCACATGATAACGATGAAAATGTGTGTGTGGAAGTGAATCAAAATAAGAAGAACTGAAAGCTCTCAAAACTCTCTTCATCTCTCTGTAAACTCTCTACTTCATCTTCTTCCTCTCTGAGAGCTTCAAAAGAATAAGTGCATCTAACAAGAAAAAGAAAATGAGAGAAGTAGAAATTCTCTACACTTAGAGAATAGCGAGAAGATTCTTACTTCTATTAGAGAATCAACCTCCTCTTCTCCTCTCTCAAGAAAGCTTCTGCTCAGTTCTTGTCTAAATCCACATTGCACAACAAAAAGTTAGCTCCTTTAAAAGATTTACTTCTGAAGGACACATTGTGGAAATGCCGATTCAACCTGATGAAAGAGTTCATGAATCTTTCTCTCAAAGATTCTATCTGGTTGATCTTCCTTATCAACAATGTAGTTGGTTATTGGAGAGAACTTATCAACAACTCCTGGTTGTGCTTTCTTATCAATAGCTCACTTGGTTTTGGAGAGACCTTTTCAACAACTCCTGGTTGAGCTTCCTTATCAACAATTCACATGATTTGGAGAGACCTTATCAACAACTCCATGATTTTAAGGAAACCTTATCAAAATGCCCATATCGTAATAGTGGAATCTTGCTTGCAGGAAGAAGAGTAGACGTACCAAGTTTTATTGGGGAACTACTATAAAAACCTCTATTTCGTCTGTATTGTGTGCATTTTCTTTGTGACTTTACTTTTCTGCTATATTATTATTTAATTGTTGCTGTGATTGTGATATAATTTTGTAACTGAACAAAAAAGTAAAATCATTCTCCCTTAAAACATAAATAACTCAATTTACCCCCTAGAGTTCATCTCAAGTGATTACCGTCCCTTTCAGCCACGATCGTCGAAATGCTCCTTCTCAAGATTTTTGAGGGCGAGTCCGACGAGTCCTCATCCTGTGATAGTGACTTGGCCTCCTCTGACCATGTCGGCAAATCCAAAGGCGAGCCTTATCATCATGATGGTTCTGCTGGGGAGTTTGGTGTCACCTATTATAGCTTGCCAGACTCTTCTCCTCACTTGGTATATGTTGTACGAAGAATGATCGAAAGGCGCCAATCAACACTTTGACCTTCAAGAGATATTATTGTAAAATACGCTCCCTGGAATCGAAGTCACCACAAATTTGGGATGCGATCACCTATGAATTCATGTGAGCTTGGTGATGAATAGTAGAATACATGTATTTTAATATAGTTTTTAACATTGTTTTAGGTAATATTATACATATTTCATGTATAATATTAAATAAAATGACTTGTTTTATCTAATGTATACAAATGTATATCAATATGAAAAAGGAGCTATTTAAGTATGAAATAATATAGAAAAATATGTAAAAATATTCTTTGTAAATATATTTATCCAAGTATAAAATTTTGAAATAAATAATAAATAAAAATACATATTTAAGTAAAAATATATATGTATGTAAATATAATAAATAATATATATATTTAGCATGCTAAATAGATGTAAAAGTATATGTAAAATACTTATTAAATAAAAAGCTATTTCTTATATATGTAAATATAAGCTATAAATAAAGTTAAATAAATAAATATTTTTTTTTAAAAAAACTTGTTTTTTTTTAAAAGTTGAACCCAGTCCTGTCGATAGACATACCATCCGGTCGATTGACGGGACGGGGTGCCGATCCCGACATTTTTATATCTTATACCTATCGCCATCCCTTCCCGTTGATCGATGGGATGGGATGTCGATTTTCCCGTCCCGTCGATCAGCTCCTCCCTAAGCCTTCGTCCCGATCGACATCCCTTCCCGTCGATCGACGGGACGGGATGTCGATTTTACCTTCCCGTCTTAATAATACACATAGTTATATATATATATTGTTTCTTTATTGTATAGATATCACGCTTGACCAAGTGGAGAAGGCTCTGGCTAGCCTCCCTTGAGATTGCGGGTTCAAATCCAGCCAGCTTCAACTTTTGCTGGAATAACTGTGGCTATCCGCACCCCATCCAACTCAAGCCAACCCGCCATCTCTCCTTCCAGCAAGCTGTCCAACACTTTCCTTCTAGAATCAGCCAACTGCTATCTACACACCACAACACTCAAATCAAAATTGTCCTCTCTCAAGTCCAACAGCCAGCTGCCTTGCCAGCTCCTTTCCTTTTTGCTAAGTGCAGCCCTCTTTTTCCTATAAATAGGGGGGGGGGGGGGGCTTTCCCTTGTTTTAAAGGTTCATAAAAATTAGAACCTAAGTAAGAGTTTGTGAGTTTTTTGAGTGTTCTAGTGAGTTTTTTTGTGAGTGTTTGTGAGTTTGTTTGCGTGTTCTCTAAGCTCTTGTTTGGGCTCTATTTTTCTCCCCAAGTTTAGACTTTCTTTAAAAGTTGTAATCTTTCTTATATACATATATATATGAAAGTTCTTCTTTGTTCTTGAATTGTTCTTTTTTTGTTGGAGTGTGTATGAGATTTTAATTTTCCTTTTCTTTTTAATTAGTTTTTCTTTATGTTGTGTGTGTGAGTGTATGAGTGTTAGCTTGCTTTTATTTTTATTTTCTTTACTTAGCTTTTCATAATTGTAGTGTGTGTGTGTATGAGCTTAGTTTTTTTCTTTATTTGTAATTTAGCTTTCTTTTTGTTAGTGTGTGTGGGTGTATGGGAGTAAATTTTTGTTTATTTTAATTTAGTTTCTCTTATTGTAAGTGTGCGTGTGTGTGTAGGTGGATAAATTTTGTTTTTGTTAACTTAGATTTCAATTTGATAGCGTAGTTTTTAGTATTGTCCTGCTTTTATTTCCCGTCTACTCATTTGGGTAGAACTTGCACCGCATTTATTTCTCGTCTACCCATTTGGGTAGAACTCGCTCACGCATTTATTTCCCCTCTACCCGTTCGGGTAGAGATTGAATTTATGTCATTTCAATTCCGTAGTGTGCGTGTGTTTTAAATTTAGTGCGTCATTTTCTTGGTTTTTTGCTAAACGCACATCAAGCCCGCGATTATAGTCACTTCCACTTTTTAATTATCGCAAATCACATCTTTTATTCTCGATAAAATAATAGCGAGTTCTTAAAAAAGTAAAAATAATCAACAAGTTCTTGGAAAAATATGACCTTGATATTTTCTACGAAATATCCTATACTATACGCGATAAGGTGCACTTGCCTTCATCGAAAGATTAGTTTGGATAATAATTACAAAAACTTGCAAAACTCTCTCCTTTTCTATTTACACATTTAGAGAATTCGGCGTCGTAGCCGGGGCGTAATCGTCGATATTTCGAAAGAAGAAAAGACTGTTACTTCTATTCCTCGGATAATAGTTAGTTTCTCGAGTAGGAGTACTCACGAAACCCCTCGAAAACGCCGCTTAATTCTAATCACATCACAGAAAGGTTTTGCAACAGAAAATTTTAAATCATCAAGTTTTTGGCGCCATTGACGGGGCCTTGTTGTTATTTCGAAAAAAAGAATCGCTATTAATTTTATCTTTTACTTCTTCCTCCTCCTTTTTCTCTCGTACATATATTTCTAAACAAAAAACAAAAAAAATAGAAAAGCTCAAAAAACTAATTTTTTTTTTCAAAACTCGAATCATCTATATATATTTTCATCTAAGAAATCAAAAAATTATTTAAAAAGTCTTTCTTTCTTTTACTTATATTATCATATAAAAAACCCAAAAATCAAATCAAAAAAATTTTACTTATAGAAAATAAAAACTTTTTTATAAAAGTATATGTCCCGGGGAAGCTCTTCGGATAATCTGGAAATTGCTTTTGATCCCGAAATCGAGCACACTTTTCACGAGAGCATTTAATCTCGTGACCAAAATCAACCCTTAAATCTCGAAGAATTAACCGACGATACTATAGTGGGTAACATGGCAGACCCCAATCCAAATGTGGCTCCGCAGCGGACCATGGCAGACCCCAATCCCGATGCGGCTCCACAGTGGACCATGGCCTACTATTCCAGGCCGAATTTGGAAGATACTAGGTCAAGTGTCACTCGCCCTGCGATAGCTAATAATAATTTTGAAATAAAATCCAGCATAATCCAAATGGTACAACAGTCGATTCAGTTTGACGGTTTGCCAGATGAGGACCCAAACCAACACCTTTCAAACTTTTAGAAATTTGCGACACCTTCAAAATTAATGGCGTCAGCGATGACGCCATTCGCTTGCGCTTATTTCCCTTTTCCTTACGGACAAAGGCTAAATCGTGGTTGACTTCTCTCCCGAGAGGGTCCATAACCACGTGGGATGAATTGACGGAAAATTTTCTAACAAAATATTTTCCTCCGTCAAAAACTGCTAAATTACGCACCGATATCACATCTTTATACAATTCGATTCCAAGTCTCTTTACGAGACTTGGGAGCGTTTTAAAGAATATTTGCATAGGTATCCTCATCGCGCGCTACCAACTTGGCTACAGGTACAAACATTCTATAATGGCTTGAATTTCTCAACACGACAGATGATCGACGCAGCTGCCGGGGGAACGTTAAACAACAAAACCCAGGAGCCGCTCAAACTCTGATCGAAGAAATGGCCATGAACGTGTACCAATGGAATGTGCCAAGGTTGCATCCTAATAAATTGGCTGGTCTTTTTGAAGTGGATGCCACTGCTCTCTAAGCCTCGCAGGTAGAGCGGCTAAGTAAGCAGGTGGCGGAGATGACTGCTTCCTCCTCCACTCCCGCGTGGGCGAATAATAATAATAATAATAGTAATAATAATAATAATAACTTAATCGAAGAGATGGTGGATTACCTCGGTAATCTGATTCGGCCCCCCTTCAACCCTAATAATACTCCTTATAGTAATAATTATAATTCGGGTTGGAGGAACCACCCTAATTTCTCCTAGAGTAATCCAAATAATGCGCAGCGGCCCCCTAATGCGAATCCGCAAGGATTTCCGCATGGATTCCATTAAGGATATCCGCCTCCTCCTCCCAAACCTTCTCCGCTCGAGGAAGTTTTCGCTAAATACGTCGCGTCCAACGAAAAAAATATCCAGAATATTACCGGATCGCTAAAAAATCTTGAAATGAAGGTTGGACAGCTTGTGAAAATAATCTCCAAGCGGTCACTTGGAGCTCTGCTAGGGAATACCGAGCCGAACCTACGCGAAAATGCCCATGCCATAACCCTTCGAAGCGACAAGGAGGTCGTCTCCCCATCGCGGGTTGAGCCTAAGGTACACATTTCTCCTCCGACCCCTCCACCCTCTTCTTCGATTTTATTAGCTCCGAATTTTCCAATTGCGCCGGGCGTTTCGAGCCCACAAATTCCTTATCCCTCAAAAATTAATAAAGAGAAGGAGGACGAAAATTATCAAAAAAATTTACGAATATTAAAACAAATTCAGATTAACGCCCTTCTGCGAGGCACTCTCCCAGATGCCGAAATACGCGAAATACCTCAAGGAGCTCCTTTCTAATAAAAACAAGCTCGAGGGTATTTCGTGTTTTTAACTAAATGCGGAATGCTCGGCGGTCCTACTTACAAATTGCCGCCCAAATTAAATGACCCGGGAAGGTTCTCTATCCCGTGCCTTTTCAGCAACTTGTTAATAAAATACGCCCTAGCGGACCTAGAAGAGAGTATTAATTTAATGCCCTTCTACCTCTTTAAAAAATTAGATTTGGGCACTCCAAGCCCAACAAAAATGAGCATCCAACTTGCGGATCGCTCGATAAAGTATCCCATTGGGATTGTGGAGGACGTCCTGGTCAAGGTTGACAAGTTTATCTTCCCGGTAGACTTCGTCACCCTCGACATCGAGGAGGACGTCGAGGTACCAATTATCCTCGGTCGCCCTTTCCTCGCGACCTCCCGAACATTAATTGATGTAAGTAACAGTCGCCTACACCTTCAGGTTAGAGACGACGAAGTTACACTTCACATTAATCCCTCGATGCGAAACACTTTATCGAATGATGATTCATGTTTTAATTTGGAATCCGCATTTGAGGATGAGTGTTCATCGCTTTTTGAATTACTTTGTTTAACAATAGACGATTCAAATCTGGCGAATCTCCCTCCATTAGACGAATTGCCGCTAGATTCGCCTTTCGAGCCTTTTGATTCAAAAAAATTTAAAAATCTCCAACTCTTATGAAGAACCCCCGGTCTTGGAGCTCAAACAACTCTCCGACCATTTAAAATACGTTTTTCTCATCGAAAATTCAAAACTTCCCGTTATCATTTCTTCCACTCTAACCAATTCAGAAACATCCGAATTGGTGGAAGTTTTGTCTAAGCATCGCCATGCAATTGCATGGAAAATTTCTGATATTAGGGGGATAAATCCCTCTTTTTGCACACACAAAATATATTTAGAAGATAATTCCCGCAAAACCATCCAGCCTCAGCGACGACTTAACCTGAATATGCGGGACGTCGTTAAGGCTGAGATAATAAAACTATTGGATGCGGGGATTATCTATCCAATATCAGACAGTACATGGGTTAGCCCCATACATGTCATGCCAAAAAAGGGCGGTTTAACGGTAGTGGCCAATCAAAATAATGAATTAATCCCAACTCGTACTGTTACGGGTTGGTAGGTGTGCATCGACTATCGAAAGTTAAATGATGCCACCCAGAAGGACCACTTCCCATTGCCGTTTATCGATCAGATTCTGGAGCGACTTTTGGGTCATCCATATTATTGTTTTCTCGATGGTCTTTCGGGATTTTTCCAAATTCCTATCTCCCCCGAAGACCAGGAGAAAACAACTTTTACGTGCCCCTTCAGCACCTTCGTATATCGAAGGATGCCGTTTGGCCTCTGCAATGCGCCGGCTACATTCCAATGATGTATGCTGACGATTTTTGGGGAGCTTGTAGAAGACATTATGGAAGTCTTTATGGATGACTTCTCCGTATTCGGGAGCTCCTTTTCAAATTGCCTAAATAATCTCGATCGAGTCCTCTAAAGATGCGAAGACACGAACCTAGTTTTATACTGGGAAAAGTGTAATTTTATGGTCCGGGAAGGTTTAGTTCTCAGACACAAGATTTCCACTAGAGGGATGGAGGTAGACAAAGCCAAGGTCGAAATCATCGAAAAACTCCCAACAAAATATAAAATCAATTAGGAGTTTTCTTGGCCATGCAGGTTTTACAGGCGGTTTATTTAAATGTTTTCCAAAATAACGAAGCCGCTAACCCACCTCCTAGAGAAGGAATCTCCATTTATTTTTGATAACGCGTGCGTAGAGGCATTTAATATTATAAAAGACAAACTTATCAATTCTCCCATTCTGGTGGCGCCAGATTGGTCCCTTCTGTTTGAAATTATGTGCGATGCGAGCGATATCGCGGTAGGAGCCGTACTAGGCCAACGTGTTAATAATTATTTTCATCCCATCTACTACGCTTCTCGAACGCTCACAGTCGCACATGCTAATTACACGATGATGGAAAAGGAACTTCTCGCCGTCATTTTTTCGATTGATAAGTTTAGGCCCTATGTTACGCTTTCTAAAATTATCATTTTTACCGACCACTTCGCCCTCAAATTTTTATTATCATAAATAGACGCCAAGCCCCGCTTGCTTCGATGGATCCTCCTTTTACAGGAATTTGACTTAGAGATCCGGGACAAGAAGGGAGATATAAATTTAGCGCCGACCACCTCTCTCGTTTAGACCTCCCCATCGTGGAAGCGCTCGTCGAACCTGACATAGATGATAGATTTCCCAAGGAGCGCCTCCTAACTATTTACAATTTAAAAACTTCTCCCCCTCCTTGGTTCACGGATTATGCCAACTATTTAGTTGCGCGGGTCCTTCCAAAACACTTTTCAAAACAGCAAAAGAAGAAATTCTTTTCTGATTTGAAAATTTACTTTTGGGAAAACCCCATTCTCTTTCGCGTCTACGCGGACCAAGTGGTACGGAGATGCATTTAATTCGAGGAGGGTGCGCAAATATTGGGTCACTGCCACGAGGGGCCGGCCGGGGGGCATTATCAAGCCAACCGGACCGCACGGAAAGCGCTAGAGGCGGGCTTTTATTGGCCCACTCTCTTTAACGATGCTCACAATTTTGTGAGTAAGTGCGATAGCTGTCAGTGGTCGGGTAACATCTCGCATCGTGATGAGATGCCCCAAAATTTTTATTTAGAATGCGAAATCTTCGATTTATGGGGCATAGACTTCGTAGGCCCCCTACCTTCCTCTTATACTAATCACTATATTTTAGTGGAGGTCGACTATATATCTAGGTGGGTGGAAGCGCAAGCTCTCCCCACTAACGATGCGAGAGTCATCGTCAAATTTCTAAAAAAATTATTTTCTCGCTTCGGTACGCCTCGCGCGATAGTAAGTGATAGGGATATGCACATTTGCAATGCCCAGTTTGCAAAAACATTATCTAAATACGACATTACGCACAAGCTCGCCACCGCCTATCACCCCCAAACAAGAGGCTAAGTAGAGGTAGTTAATTGAGAGATCAAGCGTATTTTAGAAAAAACCATTTCGACAAATAGGAAAGATTGGTCTTTAAAAATCGACGACGTGCTGTGGGCATATCGTATGGAGTACAAGACCGCCATCGGTTGTACACCCAATCGATTAGTCTACGGCAAGGCGTGCCACTTGCCCGTAGAGTTAGAGCACCACACTTTTTGGGCTTTAAAATTTTTAAACCTCGATCTAGACTTAGCCTCCGAGAGTAGAAAATTCCAATTAAACGAACTCGATGAATGGCGTGCAAATGCTTACGAGAATAATAAATTTCATAAGGAGCGTTCTAAGTTTTACCATGATTGAAAAATTAAATTTCCAAAATCATTTGCGCCGGGCGATCTTGTCCTTCTTTTTAATTCACGTCTTTGTCTTTTTCCGGGTAAACTAAAATCCAGATGGTCCGGCCCCTTTGAAGTCAAAGAGGTTTGGCCATATGGGACCGTTCTTATCTCCCACCCCAAAAAAGGCGAGTTTAAAGTCAACGGTCACCATTTAAAATTATATTTAGCGGGCGATCCGGTGGACGGTAAACTCAAATCTATACCCTTCCTAACCTTTAAAAGAAAACTTAAACGCCAAATGCGTCAAGCTACGCGATGGTAAACAAAGCGCTCATGGGAGGCACCCCATATTTATCTAAAATTTTTACTTTTCCGTGCTACTTCATTTTTGCAGGGTTTATTTATCTTCTCTTTCTTTAATTTTTGTACAAACTGCATTTTCTGTTTCTTATTTCTTCATACTTAACCTACAACATTGGGGACAATGTTGAGTTTTAAGTATGAGGGTATATTTTCTCGTTCTTCAATACTTTATAAATAAATTAGAAAAAAATAAAAAATAAAATTTTAAAAAACCCCCAAATCCAAAAAATATTTCATACTTTGTAAATAAATTTGAAAAAATAAAAAAATTCTAAAAAACCCCAAAATAAAAAAAAATATTTCATACTTTGTAAATAAATTTGAAAAAAATAAAAAAAAATTCTAAAAAAAAACCAAAAACCAAAAAATTATTTCATACTTTGCAAGTAAATTTGAAAAAATAAAAAAATTTCTAAAAAACCCCAAAATCCAAAAAATATTTCATACTTTGTAAATAAATTTGAAAAAAAAAATCTAAAAAACCCCAAGAATCTAAAAAATTATTTCATACTTTGTAAATAAATTAGAAAAATCCCAAAAAAAATTCTAAAAAACCCCAAAATCCAAAAAAATAAAATTAAACCCCTACTTAGTTTTTTTTATTTTCTCAAAACTAGTTTGAGTTTATTTATAAGCATTTTCATTATATTTGATTTGTCAAAACTCTTATTTGTATCATAGTTTGTAAGATTTAGATATTTGGAATTTTAGTTGTAAAGAACACATTGCATTTTTAATTTAGTTAGAGAACAAATTTTTTAGCACTACTTCAAGTTTACCCTAAATAACTTCTTGTTGTATTATTTTGGCAGACCATCTTTAGACTTTAATTATTCTTACTTCAAACTTGTGAAACTTTAGGATTTCATTCCCCACTCTTATCCAAAAGAAAAAAATTTGAGTGGGGTGAGAGGATAAAATTCATCACCCCCAAATCAAAAATCTCTTCTCTTGCCAAGCTTCCCCCCACCCCTTAGCCAATACAATTGAAAACTAGATATAAATTAAAAAAAATTGAGAGCATAATTAGTAAGTTTTAATTATTCTTAAAAATTTCTTTAAAAAGTTAAAGTTCTTATAATTCTATTCTAATCATGGTGCTAATTATTACAATTATTTAGGTCGATACTTAGCTAACTTTAGAAGTCTTGTTGGCTAAAACTTTTTTGCTCTTTTTAAATCATCATCACGAGTAGGACTTACCTCTTTAAATCTCCTAAATTTATTTCAAGCTTATTTTCGATTAAATAAAATTTTGGAAAATTAGAAATTCTATTAATGTCTTATGGGTATCTCTTACTTTTGCTCTGGAATAGCAAAAACTTAAGTATGGGGGTATTTGATGAATAATAGAATACATGTATTTTAATATAGTTTTTAACATTGTTTTAGGTAATATTATACATATTTCATGTATAATATTTAATAAAATGGCTTGTTTTATCTAATGTATACAAATGTATATCATTATGAAAAAAGAGCTATTTAAGTATGAAATAATATAGAAAAATATGTAAAAATATTCTTTGTAAATATATTTATCCAGGTATAAAATTTTGAAATAAATAATAAATAAAAATGCATATTTAAGTAAAAATATATATGTATGTAAATATAATATATATATATTTAGCATGCTAAATATATGTAAAAGTATATGTAAAATACTTATTAAATAAAAATCTATTTCTTATATATGTAAATATAAGCTATAAATAAAGTTAACTAAATAAATAAATAAATTTTTATTTTTTAGGAACTTGTTTTTTTTAAAAGTTGAACCCAGTCTTGTCGATCGACATACCATCCCGTCGATCGACGGGACGGGGTGTCGATCCCGACATTTTTATACCTTATACCGATCGCCATCCCTTCCTGTCGATCGATGGGATGGGATGTCGATTTTCCCGTCCCGTCGATCTGCTCCTCCCTAAGCCTTCATCCCGATCGACATCCCTTCCTGTCGATCGATAAGACCGGTTGTCGATTTTCCCTTCCTGTCTTAATAATACACATAGTTATATATATATTTTGTTTCTTTAGTGTACAGATAGACACGCTTGACCAAGTGGAGAAGGCTCTGGCTAGCCTCCCTTGAGGTTGCGGGTTCAAATCCATCCAGCTTCAACTTTTGCTGGAATAACTCTGGCTATCCGCACCCCATCCAACTCAAGCCAACCCGCCAGCTCTCCTTCCAGCAAGCTGTCCAACACTTTCCTTCTAGAATAAGCCAGCTGCAATCTGCACCCCACAACACTCAAATCAAAATTGGCCTCTCTCAAGTCCAACAACCAGCTGCCTTGCCAGCTCTTTCCTTTTTGCTAAGTGCAGCCCTCTTTTTCCTATAAATAAGGGGGGCTTTCCCTTGTTTTAAAGGTTCATAAAAATTAGAACCTAAGTAAGAGTTTGTGAGTTTTTTTGAGTGTTCTAGTGAGTTTTTTTGTGAGTGTTTGTGAGTTTGTTTGTGTGTTCTCTAAGCTCTTGTTTGGGTTCTATTTTTCTCCACAAGTTTAGACTTTCTTTACAAAGTTGCAATCTCTCTTATATATATATATATATGAAAGTTCTTCTTTGTTCTTGAATTGTTCTTTTTTTTGTTGGAGTGTATGAGATTTTAATTTTCTTTTTCTTTTTAATTAGTTTTTCTTTATGTTGTGTGTGTGAGTGTATGAGTGTTAGCTTGCGTTTATTTTTATTTTCTTTACTTAGCTTTTCATAATTGTAGTGTGTGTGAGTGTATGAGCTTAGTTTTTTTTCTTTATTTGTAATTTAGCTTTCTTTTTGTTAGTGTGTGTGTGGGTGTATGCGAGTAAATTTTTGTTTATTTTAATTTAGTTTCTCTTATTGTAAGTGTGTGTGTGTGTGTGTGTGTGTAGGTGGATAAATTTTGTTTTTGTTTTTGTTTTTGTTAACTTAGATTTCAATTTGATAGCATAGTTTTTATTACTGTCCTGCATTTATTTCCCGTCTACCCGTTTGGGTAGAACTTGCACCACATTTATTTCCCGTCTACCCATTTGGGTAGAACTCGCTCACGCATTTATTTCTCCTCTACCCTTTTGGGTAGAGATTGCATTTATGTCATTTCAATTCTGTAGTGTGCGTGTGTTTTAAATTTAGTGCGTCCTTTTCTTTTCTATCGCTTTTCTTGGTTTTTGCTAAAAAGACACCAAGCCCGCGATTATAGTCACTTCCGCTTTTTAATTATCGCAAATCACATCTTTTATTCTCGGTAAAATAATAGCGCGTTCTTAAAAAAGTAAAAATAATCAACACATTCTTGGAAAAATACTACCTTGATATTTTTTACAAAATATCCTATGCTATACGCGATAAGGTGCACTTGCCTTCATCGAAAGATTAGTTTGGATAATAATTACAAAAACTTGCAAAACTCTCTCCTTTTCTATTTACACATTTAGAGAATTCGGCGTCATAGCCGTGGCGTAATCGTCGATATTTCAAAAGAAGAAAAGACCGTTACTTCTATTCCTCGAAATAGGATAACGGTTAGTTTCTCGAAGTAGGAGTACTCGCAAAACTACTCGAAAACGCTGCTTAATTATAATCACATCACAGAAAGGTTTTGCAACAGAAAATTTTAAATCATCACTTGGGTATTCTGAACTCCAAGCTCCTTGTCCAAGCAAAGACCTGCAATGGAAACCTCGTGCTCATCCTGAATATTGGTGACCAGGAAGAGGTTCTCTACAGTTTGTTCGGTCCTCATTCCATGCAGGCTTATCAAGACAATCCCTACTTCGAGGGAGTTCTTGACTTAATCTCCATCAACAAACATTTTCCACGTGATGAATTCTTCTGGATCCTCCGCTGTAGCTCCTTCCGAGGAGAAGTCAGCCAAAAAATATGCAATAATACTGGCCTTGATTTCCATTCGAGGTACATAGGCTATATAAAACTCACTAAGCTCAACATACCATTTAGTGAGATGACCTAAATGTTCCACCTTTTCAAAGATGCTTCTTAAGGGGTGCTTAGTCCTGCACCTGATGGTATGGGACTAGAAATATAGTCTAAACCTCTTTTTCGATATGATTAAAGTGAAAGCTAGCTTCTCGAAGATAGGATATCATACCTACGCCTTTTGAAGGACCTTATTAATGTAGTAGATCAACAACTGTCCCTTCCCTTACTCTCTAACCAAGACCAAGCTAACCACTTCAGCTTCGACTACTTGAGGTTTTTGAAGGTCGACTCACACTCAGTGGCCCACTCAAACCTCTGAGTGTTACAGAGGGTTCTGAAGAAAGGAGATCCCTTCTCCCCTACCTTTGAGAAGAATTGATTCAAATTAGTGAGCCTCCCAGTCAACCGCTGCACTTCTTTAGTGTTCCCGGGAGACTACATCTCCATAATGGCTTTCACCTTGTCAGAATTTGGCTCCACTCCCACAGAAGTGAGAAAATATCCCCAAGACTTCCCTTTGCTAGCTCTGAAGATACACTTAATAGGATTGAGCCTCACTTTATATTTCCACAACGTTGCAAAAGTATCTGCTAGGTCCATTAGATGTTTTAGGACACACTTGCTTTTGATCATGAGGTCATCGACATAGACCTCCAATTTTCACCCCCTATGGTCTTTGAAAACCCTATCCATCATCCTCTGGTAGGTCTCATCCACTTTGTTCAAAATGAATGACATCATCTTGTAGTAGTAGAACCCATTTTTGGTTATGAAGGAGGCATCTTTCACATCAGGGGGATGCATCTTGATTTGGTGATAACTTGAAAATGCATCAAGAAAGCTCATCATAGGAAAACCAACGACTGAGTCAACCAACACATTATTCGAGATAGAGGATAACAATCATTAAGGCACACTTTATTCAATAATGAAAAATTAATACACATGTGCCAAATCCTTCATGACATCTTCACCATTATAATAGTGGACACCAAGCTTGGATACTAGATCTTAGACACAAAACCAATATTAATCAGCTTCTGCACTTCTTCGCTGATGGGTCCGACCAAGGTATTCTTCACCATCCTCTTCTTCTACCTGACGGGGGTAGACCTCTAGGTCAATATTCGAGCAATGGTAGGCAATGTATACATTGATGCCCAACATGTATACTGCGCTCCATGCAAAGACGTGGTGATTAAAATTCCGCTTGCACGAAATAAAATCCGAACTAGCAATCCGAGAAGGCAAGTATACCTATCGAACCGTAGTATAGGAACACAAGTGTCATATTAAAATCCGAGAACTGTTGATTACTTATACTCAAACGAATTACTATTATTTTATCTTAATAATTTTTTGGAAGGTTTTGTTTGCTAAGTTGAAATAAAAGCTGGATAAAAGTACGGCTAAACGATGATTAAGAAATAGCACTCGATCTTGACATACTTCGGCTTAAGTTGATCAAAATTCAAAAGCAAACTTAAAACTTAATAAAGTAAGGGTAGCTTGACCGTGGGGGTTCCTAAAGTTTGAACATGCTTCTCTCGAAGATATGCCCAACTGAGTTTAGGAAAATCCGACCGAACTCTCGTCCCGTATTCGAATACCTAAAACTCGCTTTAAGTGGTGAACCCCGCTATTGGGTTTGACTCCAATCCAGGAGATTTACGTCATTCTCTCTCGAGAAATATGTGTAACTCTCTTTACTCTTAAGTGCTCACTTCAGACTATCAGCCTCTCGGCTAGCCAAGAATGAAAGCAAAGGTGGGGACTATATATCGATAATATAGCTCCACTAAATTTTAATTAGGAGTAAATCTAAGGCCTAAAACTTTAGAAAGTGAAAGAAGACTAAAGGATCATAACTTGATTAACTCATCCTCAGATCATCAATATCGAGTACTATGAGGATTTAGCTACTCATGGTGGAGGGGTAGGAGAGAGATATGATGAAGATTTTACGAGAACAAAAACATACAATTTTTATTAAACAAAAGTTCAACTGAGATTACATTTGCATGGAAAACCTACTAAGCATTAGTAATACACTATGAAAGGAAATTACAAAGGCATTACAACATTCATATGAAAACTAGAAAAGGAAATGCATTGAAATAAGAGAGAGAGAGAGAAAGAGAATACAAAATAACATGAAAATCACTGAAAATAGAGTAGTAGCACCAGTTCTCTCTACCAAAAACTGAATGGGGAAAGCTTGGAGGTCATTTCAATTTATAAAAATTTTTCTGCCTCGGTCACGCCCTCAGTCACGCCCATGACTAGGGGCATGACATTGTTTAATCAATTCTGCGGCTTGGATCAGTTTCGGCGCACGATTCTGACGCGATTTGATGGGTCACGCCCGTGACTGAGGGCGTGACCATTTCAGTGGTTAGTCCGGTCATGGGCGCTGGCGGAGATCATGGGCGCTGGCGGCAGGTCAACGTGGTAGTCACGGGTGGCAGCCATGGGCGTGACTTGAGGCACGCCCGTGTGACAAAGGCGTGGCCTCCATTTCTTTGCGGCTGGGCGAATCTGAGCTGTTCACGGGCTGGTCACGGGCGTGACTTGCGTGTCACGGGCGTGACTTGTGTGTCACGGCCATGTACTTTGGGCGCGTCTGACCAGATCTTCTGAATTATGGCGGCAGCAGCTTAACTGGAAACAACAACTTACACGCCCTAGGTCACGGGCATGTCCTAGGGCATGACTTAGGAAATTTTGCATTTTTGACTTGAAAATTCAGAAAACTTAAGTTAGCACTAAAAATAGGAAAATGAACAAAAATTGCATTTAGGTAAACAACAATAAGCAAAAAGTAAGAGTAAATAACCTAAAAATAACCTAATTAAACTAACTAGATTTAGCATTATCAAATTCCCCCAAGCTTACACTTTGCTTGTCCCCAAGCAAAGAAATATGCTTAGCTAATAAAAAAAATGACTAATAAAAAAGATTTAATTTTGCTAAACACGAGTACCTTGCGAAATTCCAAGTAGGGAGAATAGTGAAAAGGAAACCTAAAATAAGTACTTTATTTAAGCTTAATTTTTATACCCTTTACTAACAAAAATTAATCATCCAAAATTTTAACTAAAAAGTTTTAAAATAAAATTGAGCAAAGTAACAAGTGAGATAGTGCATTGAATTGTTACTAAACCCTAAGAGACAAATTATAATTATATCATTCTAAGAACAAGGATCTAAATTCATACCCAAAACTTAACTATTATACTTTTCTTCTTTACTTAACTAAAGCAAATTTAGGAGCATGAATCAAGAGGACTTTATTAGGACCGAAATGTTTGGTTTAGGCATATGATTTGGAATGGAAATCAAAGATAAAAGTGGTGGCTATAGTCACACTAAACCATAAACATGAGTTTTATAAAAATTTTGATATGAATGATAAGAGGCAATCCTTCATTATAAGCATATATCATATTTTCTTTCTTTCCCTTAAATAGCCATTTTTTTTATTTATTTTTTTGAAATTTGGCAAAGATAACTAATACAAATATGCTTAAAATATCTTCTTTTTGAGCAAATTCTTTTCTTTGAAGCTCTCCATGCAATAAACCAATCACACTATTTAAAAATTTAAATAAAACTCAAAGTGTTAGTGTGATTCAAATAGGTTTGGAAATTTTGGCTTTGGTGAAAAATTTGATAAGAGGAGGTGACAATAAAACATGGGAAAAGGCTCAAAAGAGGCTAACAAAGGGTTTCTTTTTAAGGGTTGGCATGAAGGCTCAAACTTAAACAAAAAAAATGGCCTAAATCATTTTCATTGCTCCTAAATTTATTTAAAGCATGAGTTTTGAAGGATTTCAAAAAGTAAGCCCTAGATATTAAATAAAAACTAATGAACTTATCCTGAAAATAAGAATAATAAGCGTCTAGGATTATTCACATTTACTATACAAATCAAAAGTTAACCTTGCAAAATATATCTAAAAATGAAGAGGAAAATAGTGGATGAAGAATTTTTAAGAAAGTAAAGAAGATAAAAGAGAAAATGATAAGGAAAGTACAAGATTTTAGAAAAACTTTTCACATTAACATGCTACCTAGAATTAGAACACTATATGAGTCAACAATTTACTTGTGAAACATAATTAAAAAGTTGGATTAGAAATTTTGAAATTAACTAAGGCTATATAAAATATTTTGGGAAAAACAAAACATAAAGCAAGGGGTACTATTGATTTTACCAAAATCTAATTTAGACTACTAAAACAAAAGGAAAGAAAAGAAGACATTCTCCCCCAAGCTTACGATAAACATTGTCCTCAATGGAAAAGGAGAGTGAAGGAAGGGGTAACTAAGAAAAGAAACTAAAACTGAAAAACTGAAACAGGCACTTCCCTGGATTTATGGGCTTGAAAGGATGTGTGATGCCGCTCCCCCTTATTGGCGCTTTGAATCTTCATGAAATATTATCTTGAATTTTTCTTGAAATCAGCAATGTTGAAGCAGGCGATCGCCGAAGTTGAGAGTATCGGAGCCGCCCAGGGCCAAAGAAAAATTAAAACAACAAATTTTAAAAACCTTGGGTTGACTCCCAAGAGCGCCCTCTATTTAATGTCATTTGAGCTCGACTAAAAGAATATTATTACAGTCCAGACAAAAGAAGTTTTTCACTGTCCATGTCAACATTATCACCAGAAAAATAAAGTTGGAGACGCTGCCCATTAACCTTGAAATCACCCTTATCTGGGTGTGATATCAAAACAGTTCCATACAGATAAGCTTCCTTTACATTAAAAGGACCTGACCATCTAGATTTTAACTTTCCAGGAAATAAACACATACGAGAATTATAAAGTAATACTTGGTCGCCTGGTTTAAATGTTTTCGGGTGCCTTAAATTTTTATCGTGAAAGCATTTCGTTCGTTCCTTATATAATTTATTATTTTCATACGCATTGGAGCGCCACTCATCGAGTTCGTTGAGTTGGAATTTTCGAAGATCGGCGGTGGAGTGGGGATCAAAATTTAAAAATTTAAGGGCCCAGAAAGCACGATGTTCTAATTCGACCGGTAAATGGCACGATTTCCCATATACTAACCGATACGATGTACAACCGATGGCGGTCTTGTACGCCGTTCGGTAAGCCCATAGAGCATCGTCTAATTTATGTGACCAGTCCTTACGTGAGGTGGAAACAGTTTTTTCTAAAATACGTTTGATTTCTCTATTCACTACCTCGACCTGGCCGTTAGTTTGGGGGTGGTATGCAGTTGAAAGCTTATGTGTAACGCCATATTTTAAAAGTATTTTTGCAAATTGTGCATTACAAAAGTGCGAACCCCTATCGCTAACGATGGACCTAGGAGTACCGAATCGAGAAAATAATTTTTTTAAGAAAATAATAACGACTCCGGAGTCATTGGTAGGAAGAGCTTGGGCCTCTGCCCATCGAGACACGTACTCTACCGCAACTAAAATGTATTTATTACCATGGCTAGAAGGAAGAGGGCCTACAAAATCAATTCCCCAAAGGTCGAAAACTTCGCACTTGAGGAAATAATTTTGCAACATTTCATTTTTATTAGAGATATTTCCGGCCCGTTGGCAGCTATCGCACCATCTCACAAAGGATTGGACATCTTTAAAAAGGCTAGGCCAATAAAAGACTGCACTTAGCACTTTGTGAGTGGTCCGATTGGCTTGATAGTGCCCACCAGTCGGTCCTTCATGGAAGTGTTTTAAAATATTTTGTCCTTCTTCGAAAGAAACACATCTCCTTATTACTTGGTCTGCACAAACTCGAAACAGATATGGGTCCTCCCAAAAATAATTCTTCAGGTCAGAAAAGAATTTCTTCTTTTGCTGATAGGAGAATTCTTTTGGGAGGACTCGAGCTACTAAGTAGTTGGCGAAGTTTGCAAACCAAGGAAAAGGAGTAGTGTTGATTGAAAATAACTCCTCGTCGGGAAAATAATCATTAAAAGTTTGTTCATTTAAATCTTCAATAAACGGGTTATCTAATCGTGAAAGATGGTCCGCGGCCAAATTCTCAGCCCCATTTTTATCTCGGATTTCCAAGTCGAACTCCTGGAGGAGTAAGATCCAGCGAAGTAAGCCTGGTTTGGCATCCGGTTTAGAAAGTAAATATTTGAGGGCCGAGTGGTCCGTAAAAACAATAATTTTTGAAAGCGTAATATAAGGTTGTAATTTGTCGAACGCAAAAATAACTGCTAATAATTCTTTCTCCGTTGTGGTATAGTTCTCTTGCGCGGATGTAAGTGTTTTACTTGTGTAGAAAATAGGGTGGAAGTTTTTAGATATACGTTGTCCTAAAACGGCTCCCACCGCAAAGCTACATGCATCGCATATGATTTCGAATGGAAGGTCCCAGATTGGAGCTATCATAATTGGTGCATTTATTAGCTTATTTTTGATTAATTGAAAAGCATATAAGCAGGTATCATCAAAAATAAATGGAGTGTCTTTTCTAAAAGATGAGTGAGGGGTTTGGTAATTTTCGAAAAATCTTTTATAATCGCCGGTAAAAATCAGCATGTCCTAGAAAGCTTCTTATGGCCTTAACGTTGGTTGGCGGTGGCAGTTTTTCGATCACTTCTATTTTTGCTTCATCGACCTCAATTCCTCTTGCTGATATCTTATGACCTAATACCAATCCCTCCCGCACCATGAAATGGCATTTTTCCCAGTTCAGGGCGAGATTGGTCTCCTCACACTATTCTAACACTTTTTCTAAATTTTCTAAACAAAAATCGAAGGAATCACCAAACACGGAAAAGTCATCCATAATACCTCCATAATACTTTCTACGTACTTATCGAAAATGGCCAACATACACCGTTGAAATGTTGCCGGCGCATTACATAAGCCAAACGACATTCTTCGATAGGCGAAGGTGCCGAAAGGACAAGTAAACGTCGTTTTCTCCTGGTCCTCGGGCGAGATGGGAATTTGGAAGTAGCCCGAGAGACCATCGAGGAAACAATAAAAGCTATGGCCGGATAATCGTTCTAAGATTTGATCGATGAATGGCAAGGGGAAATGGTCCTTGCGGGTGGCGTCGTTCAATTTGCGATAATCAATACACATACGCCACCTAGTCACCGTCCGTGTTGGGATTAAGTCATTATTGTCATTTAACACTACCGTGATCCCTCCCTTTTTAGGAACTACTTGAACGGGGCTTACCCATTTGCTATCTGAAATTGGATAGATAATTCCTGCGTCTAATAATTTCACGACCTCACCCTTTACTACTTCTTTCATGTTTGGGTTTAATCGGCATTGAGGTTGAATAGAATTATGTGAATTATCTTCCATTAGAATTTTGTGCGTGCAGAAAGACGGACGTATGCCCTTAATATCAGAAATCTGCCAAGCAATTGCTTGGCGGTGCTTTTGTAAAACTTTTAGCAATTTGGCATTTTCAGATTCACTTAAATGGGCCGACACTATTACTGGTAACTTAGAGTCTTTTTCTAAAAATTCATATTTTAAATGATTGGGTAGTTCTTTAAGTTCTAATGTGGGAGGTTCCTCGTATGAAGATTTGAAAGACTTTTCTTTTTCAAAAGTAATTTCTTCAAAATTTTTTGATTTAATTTGAAAATTTGAGGGGGCGGGAGCAATGGACATTTTCATTACTTGTAATATTTCAGTGGAGGTGTTTGAAGATGAACAAAAAGAAGAAGAACCATTTTCAGAAATACAAAAAGAAGGGTCTTCACTTAACACATCTAAGAAAAAGCACGAATCGTCATTTTCTAGGGTATTTTTCATAGAGGGTGTTATGGAGAAGGTTACTTCATCATCTCCAACTCAGAGGAATAGCTTACCATTACTCACATCAATGATAGCACGGGAGGTGGCAAGGAAGGGGCGGCCAAGGATTAGGGGAACCTCAACATCCTCTTCAATGTCCAAAATAACAAAATCCACCGGGAAGATGAATTTGTCTACCTTTACGAGCACGTCCTCCACAATTCCCAGATTCTATTTTATCGTCCTATCTGCTAGTTGTATACTCATACGTGTGGGGCTAAGGGTGCCCACTCCTAACTTCTTAAACAAGGAGAATGGCATCAATTTGATGCTCGCACCTAAGTCGGCCAACGCGTTCTTTACAAATAGATCACCAAAGAGGCACGGGATAGAAAAACTACCCGGATCGTTAGCCTTTTTTGTAATTTATTTGTTAGGATGGCGGAACACTCAACATTTAAAGTTATGTGCGATAGATTTTCTAGCTTTTTCTTATTAGTTAGAAGATCCTTCAGGTACTTAGCGTACTTGGGCATTTGTGATATCGCTTCATGGAAGGGCAAATTGATGTGTATTTGCTTAAACATTTCCAGGAAGCGATGATATTGATCATCTAATTTTTCTTTGTTGAGTTGAGAAGGATAAGGCAGGGCGGGGTTGTTTTTGAAAATATGAGGTGGAGTGATAAAATCTGTTTGAGTGAGTGGTGTTTTTGAAATAGGGGTGGATCTTGCCTCAGGCTCTTTGCTAACCGGACCTGATATTTGCTTCCCACTCCGAAGAGTTACAGCTTTCGCTTGCTCTCTTAGGTTGGGCTTGGTTTTAGCGGGAAGAGTCCCAGGCGGTCGCTCGGATATTATTTTGGCGAGCTGCCCGATTTGGTTTTCTAGATTTTTAACGGATCAGGCTAAGTTCCGGACAGTTGCTTCGTTCGTACTTATATATTTTGAAAACATCTCCTCCAAAGATGGAGGTTTTTGAAAGTTAACAGGGGGTGGAGGTGGTGTAAATTCATTTTGTAGAGGCGGGCGAGTTGTATTTGCAGGATTACTCCAAGAAAAGTTCGGGTGATTACGCAGCGCAAGATTAAAATTATTCGGTAATTGAAAACCAGGCGCATGAAAATTAGAAGCAGCAGAATAATTATTATAAGCATTTCAATTGCCTATGTAATCAGCTTGTTCGGAGGTGTCTTTTGCGAATTCCCAAACCTGAGGTGCGGAAGGAGCATTCATTTCCTATATCTTTTTGCTAAGCATTTCCACTTGTAGTGCGAGCTGGGAGACGTTATCCACTTCGTACATACCTGCAGGTTTGTTTGGGCGGGATCTTGGCACATTCCACTGATAGGTGTTCATGGCCATATCCTCAAATAGCTCAAGAGTGGCTTCCGGGGTTTTGTTATTTAAGGTACCACCGGAAGCGACGTCTATCATTTGCTTAGTATGTTGATTTAGCCCGTTATAAAACGTCTGCACTTGTAACCATACAGGCAGAGCGTGATGAGGGCAACGTCTTAAGAATTCTTTATACCTTTCCCAGGTATCATATAGCATTTCAGAATCTATTTGGCAAAAAGAAGAAATATCATTTCTAAGCTTAGCAGTTTTCGCAGGTGGAAAATACTTAGTTAAAAATTTTTCAGTTAACTGGGCCCAAGTGGTGATAGAACCTCTAGGTAGAGTCGACAACCACTGCTTAGCCTTTGTTCTTAAAGAAAATGGGAAGAGTCTTAGCCTAATTGCATCATCCATAACACAATTTATTTTGAAGGTGTCACAGATTTCAAGGAAGCTAGCAATATGTGCATTCAGATCTTCCTCTTGTAATCCGTCGAACTGCACGTATTGCTGCACCATGTGAATTATGCTGGGCTTTAGTTCGAAATTATTATTAGCTACGGCAGGGCGGACTATACTAGTTTCCGTCCCTTCCAGGTTAGGCCTTGCATAAGGGGACATAGTCCATTCAGGGGCCGCAACCATGTTGGGGACTTCATTTTGGTTAGGTTCGCCCATATTAACAACCGACTCCGAATCCTCAGCCAGTTCTTGGAATGTCGGATCTTGAACTTGCAATTTTCTCCGAAGAGTACGCTCAAGTTCTTGGTCCAAGTCTACCAGTTCTGACGGATTTGATCGGGTCATAAACTAGAAAGAGAAGGGAAAATAAGATTGAGAAATTCGAAAAAGAAAAGGTCTCTTTTTTTTTTGAATTAATTTTTTTTTTCAAGAAAGAGGAGAGAAAAAGAGGTGATAAAAGTAATAGATTCGTTCTTTCAAAATACCAACAAAATGCGAGTCCCCGGCAACGGCGCCAAAAACTTGTTGATTAAAATTCCGCTTGCACGAAATAAAATCCGAACTAGCAATCCGAGAAGGCAAGTATACCTATCGAACTGTAGTATAGGAACACAAGTGTCGTATTAACATCTGAGAACCGTTGATTACTTATACTCAAACGAATTACTATTATTTTATCTTAATAATTTTTTATAAGGTTTTGTTTGCTAAGTTGAAATAAAAGCTGGATAAAAGTACGGCTAAACGATGATTAAGAAATAACACTCGATCTTGACTTACTTCGACTTAAGTTGATCAAAATTCAAAAGCAAACTTAAAACTTAATAAAGTAAGGGTAGCTTGACCGTGGGGGTTCCTATAGTTTGAACATGCTTCTCTCGAAGATATGCCCAACTGAGTTTAGGAAAATCCGACCGAACTCTCGTCCCGCATTTGAATACCTAAAACTCGCATTAAGTGGTGAACCCCGCTATTGGGTTTGACTCTAATCTAGGAGATTTACATCATTCTCTCTCGAGAAATGTGTGTAACTCTCTTTACTCTTAAGTGCTCACTTCAGACTATCGGCCTCTCGGCTAGCCAAGAATGAAAGCAAAGGTGGGGACTATATATCGATAATATAGCTCCACTAAATTTTAATTAGGAGTAAATCTAAGGCCCAAAACTTTAGAAAGTGAAAGAAGACTAAAGGATCATAACTTGATCAACTCATCCTCAGATCATCAAGATCGAGTACTATGAGGATTTAGTTACTCATGGTGGAGGGGTAGGAGAGAGAAATGATGAAGATTTTAAGAGAACAAAAACATACAATTTTTATTAAACAAAAGTTCAACTGAGATTACATTTGCATGGAAAACCTACTAAGCATCAGTAATACACTATGAAAGGAAATTACAAAGGCATTACAACATTCATATGAAAACTAGAAAAGGAAATGCATTGAAATAAGAGAGAGAGAGAAAGAGAATACAAAATAACATGAAAATACTGAAAATAGAGTAGTAGCACCAGTTCTCTCTGCCAAAAACTGAATGGGGAAAGCTTGGAAGTCATTTCAATTTATAGAAATTTTTCTGCCTCGGTCACGCCCTCAGTCACGCCCGTGACTAGGGGCGTGACATTGTTTAATCAATTCTATGGCTTGGATCAGGTTCGGCGCACGATTCTGACGCGATTTGATGGGTCACGCCCTAGGTCACGCCCGTGACTGAGGGCGTGACCATTTCAGTGGTTAGTCCGGTCATGGGCGCTGGCGGCGATCATGGGCACTGGTGGTAGGTCGACGTGGCAGTCACGGGTGGCAGCCACGGGCGTGACTTGAGGCACGCCTGTGTAACAAAGGCGTGGCCTCCATTTCTTTGCGGCTGGGCGAATCTGAGCTGTTCACGGGCTGGTCACGGGCGTGACTTGCGTGTCACGGGCGTGACTTGTGTGTCACGGCCGTGTACTTTTGGCCCGTCTGACCAGATCTTCTGAATTATGGCGGCAGCAGCTTAACTGGAAACAACAACTTACACGCCCTAGGTCACAAGCGTGTCCTAGGGCGTGACTTAGGAAATTTTGCATTTTTGACCTGAAAATTCAGAAAACTTAAGTTAGCACTAAAAATAGGAAAATGAACAAAAATTGCATTTAGGTAAACAACAATAAGCAAAGAGTAAGAGTAAATAACCTAATTAAACTAAGAAGATTTAGCATTATCAAGACGTCAAAGTTGGCCATAATGCGGGCCATGAGTGCCTCCTTATCTTCCTCCTTTAGCTCTCCGCAGACTTTAACACTTTGGGGCCTCTAGCCCAAAGTTGCCACTTTTACCTCCTACACCTCTTCAACCACTTATAAGCGTGCCATCCATTCTACCAACCCATACACCTCTTTAGCATCCTCACTCAAGTTGATGGTGTTGCTGATGTTTAGATAGAACTCCCTAGTTAACTTCAGACTCCTGATTCAAATATACACTGAAAGTGAACAGTTAAGCCTCTGAGATTTCTCTAGAGGGGTAGGGTGGTGAATAGAGATTTAAAACTATTTATTAGAATGTTAACTAGATTCTTACTAACATAAACAAGCATCCACATAAACTCACAACCACAATTAAGTATTCCACAACAAAAGTAAATGCAGGAAATAAAATAAAAGTAAACACAGAAATGCCACAGAACAAATGAACACAAGATCTATAGTAGTTCCCCAAAATCTGGGTACATATACTCTTCTACCACTTTGATAGGAATCCACTATCTCAGTGCCTGAGTGTCACAACCCGCATTTTCCCACGAATTTAATAAATATTATCAGAGCAAGGGGAAAATATGCGTTATGATGCCACGTCATGCAGGGGGCAACTACATATGCTCAGGTAGCCACTACTCACAAAAATTTATAAAAGACAAAAATTTGTTTGAGTTAAATAGAGGATTTACATATTCTTAGCTTAAGACCGTGTCCCTCGGTCCAGTAGATCAATTAGTCCACGAGTAGAAATCTATATGTACGCAGGAAAGGTAGTTTAATTTTATCCTACATGAGCATGAAGATTGAACATCCCAGCAATGATATGCACATCTCTAGATTTAGTATAAGTAAAGAAGGATTTTTCTACGATCTTCAAAGTAGGTGACATTTACATAAAATCTTGTTATACAAGAATGCCATTTGTTATACATAAAATAACTCATGCAACCTAACATAAAACTTCCCAAAGAATAAGTATGAGAAATAAACAGCAAGTAACAACAAAAAAGCTAGCAAGTAATCTAACACTAGAAAACTAAAGCTAAAGCAAAGAAAAAACTACCTCACAATAGTGAGGAGGAAACGAACAAATGCAACTAACCGTAGCTCTACCTCTTGCCACAACTACTGACCTGAACCCGGGGCACTCAAAAGAAAAGAATGCCTCAGCCCAAAAGGGAGCAAGTAACAGCAAGAATAAGAATGGAAGCTATTACGCAACAGGTATAACAACTAGCAAGGAGTAAGCATGGATTTAGCATAATCAGCTTGAACAAGTACACAATTTCTAAGAAAACAAGCCCATAAATAGGGGAATCAAGTAAAGAAAGTTGCTGTATAAGGGACTTCGCAGCCCAAAAGTATAAAAAGGCGACGTGGTGGTGGCCTCATTGTCCTACCAACCACTACTAAAAGAACTGTGATGGAGGACCACATTGTTCCCATTACCCATCCTTCCGGTTCAAAACAAATCCATCATTATCCACTATGGTGGGGGCTTGAAATATCCACCCACAGTCTAGTCTAAAAAGAAGCCACTGTGGCGGGGGCCTGAAATACCACCCACACTCCTGTATAAAAGAAATCTCTGTGGCGGGTGTAACACCCCAGTTTTTGTTGTTCCGCAAGTTAACGCCGGGCGGTAGGTACTACTGCCGATGCTAGTTAAATGCGAGAGGTCGACGATCGTCGACGGGGCGCACTTTCTTCGAAGGCACTAGCGCGGCGCGGTAGAAGGTGGATAGAAAGTGAAAAACGAGGTCTGTTGCTAGCGCGGTGAGATAGCCCTACCGCTGGCATTAGGGTTTCTTCTCAGCTGTGAGCCGCTGAGACGGCAAGGGTGTTCGCGGAGCTAGCGCGACGCGTTAGCACTACCGCCGCGTGGTAGCTGACGGAACCAGATTCGTAAATAGCTAATCGGGGCGTCCGTTTGGTTTAGATCTTGATCGGACGGCTGTGAGGGGTTCATGGAGAACCCTAAGTAGGGCTGAGAAGGTTTCCTTTCATCATTCCTTTTCATTCTTGGGTTCTGAGGGCTTGAGGGAGATGAGGGGTTTGGAGGAGAAAGAGAGCTAGTTCCCGCCATTGTTGGAGCTTCGGAGCTCCGTTCGCCGATCTGAGACCGGCAGCGCATAGGGGACGTCGAGGCGCTTATTTTCCTCCATTCTTGTGCACGTTTACCATGGCTAGGTGGAAATCTCAAAAGGTAACGACATTTCTCCTCCCGGTCTTTAGGATGCATGCATGGCATCCCTTCTTCCTCTTTTTCTTTTCTGCATTTTGGCACCGGATCCGTCGAGTGAGAGGGATCCGGGTCGCCTTGGTTCAAGAGGAACCATCGGGTCGATTGAGTCCATCCCCGACATGATTTTGCATTAGAGATCCGCTCCGTTAGCGGAATAGGCATTGTGGTTGAAGCTGGAATCGCGATCGTTTGTCTGATTCGGTCATGTTGTTTGACGCGCATTTTAGGGATTTTACTAGAAATCCGATTACGGCGAAAACGTGGCTGTGATGCCCTTGTAATTTCGTATGAGAACGAATGTTGGTTTGTGGGCGGGGAAATATTGTGTGTGAGTTATGGCTTGTGATGCCTATTTGTATTGTGAAGGCGCGGAATTGTCTTGTGGTCGGCTGGCCAGCCCGTGATATTGCAAGTCATGTGTGGAGGGTGTCCTGACAAGACAAGCCCCCCTTCTGTGTTGATTGTGGTGAAATTGATGAGATCGTATGAGATTGAGAATGCCTTGGAATGAGGACAAGCCCGATTGCGCCGTTAGCCATGTGCGGGATTGGGTCCAGGCATGAGTGCCTAGCATAGTTGATGCTTGATGTGATGATGGAGGAAAGAACATGTGAGCTGATGGATGAGCCCGATGGCATGGTGGGCCAAGCGAGGTGGGATCACATCATGAGTTCTTTGCCTTGGGCTACGATGCCCTTTGGGGGAAATGATGAGTACCCTATGGTTGTGTTGTGATGGATGATGTATGATGATGTGTTAGATTCATACGCATTAGGGTGCCTTGGGTGAAGCCCGGGTTTGCATTCATATTGCATTTGTAGGCCCCTTTATTATCTGCTCAACATAGAAACATGGATGATGCTTGTGACACTCATGCCTGTTGTTTATGTTGTTTTTCTTTATGTACATTTGCATACGAAGTGCAGACTTGCAGGGTGAAGTAGTTCCCCGGGGTCCACTAGGACGGCCAGGAGGAGGGATGTTGTCACACCATTTGTGGTCAGCCATAGCTGACCCTCATTTACCGCTCTTTGTGATTTGGATGCAGGGCAAGGATCATAGGCTGGACCTAGCTCGCCGGCCAAAAAGGCCTAAGCCTCATGAAGTGTTTACTTTTGTTTTCCTGCATTTCTGTACTTTTATTTTGATGTTCCGACTTGCATGCCGAGGTAGCTTAGAGAAATTAGTTTTCCCCTCTTTTTGGGATTTCATTTTGTGTTGAATGTTTGATGACTTGGACACCAGTTTTGTAAGGCCTTAAGACCAGTTTTACTCCTATGTAGTTGTGGACAATCTCTGTATTTCTTAGTTTTTGTTTCCGCTGTGTTATCTGATTTTTGAGTTGGGTAGTTATATCATCTTTTAATACTGAAGCTGTGGCGGTTATATGCTGTGGGGTCCTGGCCGGACCTATATTATATAGTCATTACAGGGGAGGTGTTACAATTTGGTATCAAAGCTAGGTTGAGTGTTCTTGCGAGGTCTAGTGTTTTCGGATCGCGTAAAGAGATTGTCCATATAGGAGTATTGTGCGGGATCTTGAGTATCCATGTGTTCGAGTCTCGCAAGTTGAGCTTGATTAGTTTGTTTCCTTGCTTGTGCTAGGATGTTGCGACAATGCGGGGATGTCGAGGAGGCAGGAGGAGCCTCCGGGGAGCAGTGCTACTGCTCCGGGCCTCATGATTGTGGGCATGTCCCCAACTGATTTCTGTCGTATGCTAGCAGAAGCTTGGGTGTCAGCTCTAGCGGTGAGAGTGCCGTCGGTTGCGACACCTGTCACACCAGATGGAGCTCGAGAGTTGACAGTTCCTAGAGCATTGGAGAGATATTCCGACCAAGCCCATAGTTGAAAGGACGTTGGAGCAGAGCGATGTGAAGGGGAACCTTCCAAATCACAGTGGAAATTGGAGGGAAGCCGAGGAAGGAAAAGATTTCGTTCCTTTAAGCCTAGTGGGAGAAGCGGTGCAGCTTCTGGAGAGATCCGCTCCAAAGGACCCATGTCGTACTTTAAGTGTGGCAAGGTGGGCCACATCGCTCGGTTCTGTTCCGAGGGTGGAGCTGAGTCAGAGAAGGGGATGGAACAGTCGGTGCATTCTGGTCTTAGTTATGCGGAAAAGGGAAAATCTGTGGAGTCGAGAGCTTCACGCTTTCCTCCGGTGCAGCCTAGTGATTCTGCCCTTGGGCAGCAAGAGACGTTTCGTCAACCCGATGCGACAGCAGGTACGGAAAGTTTAGATTTTTGTTTGTTATCTTAAAGCTGTTTGTGATCTTTCGTTTTTGATGTGCGCGTATCTAGGTTTCGTGCTAGTCTTTGGTTACCCCTCTCAAGTGTTGTTCGACACGGGAGCGTCACACTCTTTTCTTGCGGGAAGCTTTACCCGTGGTATCAGTGTTGAGTCTGTCAAGGTAGAGGTGGCACTGAGCGTGCGCATACCGAATGGGTCTTTCATGACCACCGTGAGGGAAGGACGCATTGTGTTACAAATTTGCGATTTCGAGTTGGTAGCAGCGATTCTGCCACTGGCCGAATTTGACGTTATCTTAGGGATGGACTGGCTTGCAGAGCAGCGAGCTAGTATCGACTGCCAGTTGAAGGTGGTAACCCTGAGAGGCAAGGGTAGAGCAGGGGTCAAGTTTGAAGGCCTAAGCGGAGTGGCTTGCTCCCTGATTTCCGCCATGCAAGTCAGGCATGCGGTAAACCAAGGAGGCGAGGCGTTCATAGCTTTGTTGGAGACTCACTCCACAAGGTTGGCTATTGGAGATGTTCCGGTGGTGGAAGAGTTTGAGGATGTATTCCCCGAGGAGCTTCCAGGGGCACCTCCTCAGCATGAAATTGATTTTTTCGATAGAGTTGGTACCGGGTGCGAGGCCGCTGTCGCGTCCTCCGTTAGGATGGCACCAAAAGAACTGGCCGAGCTTAAGGTTCAGTTGCAAGAATTGTTAGAGCAAGGGTACATTAGGCCTAGCTCTTCGCCGTGGAGCGCGCCGGTATTGTTCGTGAAGAAAAAGGACGGAAGTATGCGGTTGTGCATTGATTACCGTGAACTGAATAAGTTGATCGTCAAGAATAAATACCCGATTCCCCGAATCGATGATCTGTTCGACCAGTTAGTGGGGTCGGTGGTGTACTCCAAGTTTGACTTGAAGTCAGGGTACTACCAGTTGAAGATTCGAGAAGAGGACATTGCCAAGACAGCGTTTGGGACTCGGTATGGCCACTGAGTTTTCAGTGATGCCGTTCGGACTGACGAACGCGCTGTCTGTGTTCATGGATTTGATGAATAGGGTTTTTTTGACCATTTTTGGATTCGTTTGTGGTGGTGTTCATAGATGATATCTTGGTATATTCAAAATCGGAAGAGGAGCATGTGTCTCACTTGAGGCTAGTATTGCAGACTCTAAGGGAGAACCAGCTTTATGCTAAGTTCTCGAAGTACGAGTTTTGGATCGAGAAGGTGGCATTTTTTTGGGGTCACATGATCAGTGGAAATGGGGTGGCGGTAGATCCGGCGAAGATTGAAGCCATTAGAGTTTGGCCAATTTTGAAAACCATGGCGGAAGTCCGGAGTTTCCTTGGACTAGCCGGTTAAGAATTGCCCCTCACCACTCTTACTCCCAAGGACCAAAAGTTCATATGGACGCTGGAGTGTGACCGTGCGTTTGAGAATTTGAAGGAAAGGTTGATGTTTGCTCCAATCCTTAGTCTTCCTAGTGGGACGAAAAGATTTCAGATTTTCAGTGATGCATCAGGTTGCAGTTTGGGTTGCGTGCTGGTGCAGCACGACAATGTGATAGCTTATGGGACAAGGCAGTTAAAGACTCATGAGAGGAATTACCCCGTCCATGATCTAGAGTTGGCGGCGATAATCTTTGCATTAAAATTATGGCGACACTACGTATATGGTGCAAAGGTGGAGATCTTCACGGATCACAAAAGTCTGAGGTATCTCCTAGACCAAAAGGATCTAAATATGCGGCAGCATAGGTGGGTCGAGTTCCTTGGGGACTATGACGTGGAGATTCAGTATATGCCATGCAAAGCCAATGTGGTGGCGGATGCCTTGAGTAGGAAGTACTCTGGGCAAGATAATTGGATTGAGGCGCATGACGAGCATTTAGTGCGAGACTTGGAGTCTCTTGACATTGCTTGTGTGGCCAGAGGTGAGTCTAGCGTGGCTCGGTTGAACTGGATTGAAATGCAGTGTGATATAACAGATCGAATCCGAGAGGCGACTAGTGCAGAAGAAGAGTGCCAACGGTTGGTGTTGGAAGCTCAACAAAGTGAAGGCAATGCTTTGGAGATGGTCGGTGGGATTTTGAAAAGATACGGAAGGGTTTGTGTTCCGCGTTTTGGCAAGCTCCGCGAGGAGTTGATGTTTGAGGCTCACTTTACGAAGTACTCCATTCATCCAGGTAGTACAAAGATGTACTCGGATATGAAGAAATCCTTTTGGTGGACTTGGATGAAGCGGGATGTAGCTGAGTATGTAAGCCGGTGTCAGACTTGCGCTTTAGTGAAGGCTGAGTGCCAAAGGCCCGGCGGGTTCTTGAAGCCTCTTCCTATCCCCAAATGGAAATTCGACGATATCTCCATGGATTTTGTGCATGGTTTGCCTCGATCGCAACAGGGTAACGATGCGATTTGGGTGATAGTGGATCGCCTGACCAAGGTGGCTCACTTCTTTCCGAATCAGAAGGGCGATGGCGTGGAGAAGCTCGTGGAGCTTTATGTTCGAAATATTGCGGTTGCACGAGATTCCTAAGAGCATTGTTAGTGATCGCGATGGGCGGTTCACGTCGAAGGACTGGAGGTTAGTGTAGAAAAGTTTAGGCACAAAACTCAAGTTTAGTACCGCATTCCATCCGCAGACCGATGGTCATACAGAGCGAACAGAGCGAACGAATCGTACTTTGGAGGATATGTTGAGGATGTGTGCTCTTGACTTTGGTAGAAGTTGGGAGGACCACCTTTTCATGGTGGAGTTCGCTTATAATAATAGCATCCAGGCGAGTATCAAGATGGCGCCATACGAAGCATTGTGTGGAAGGAGGTGTCGAACGCCGATGTCTTGGGCAGAGGCAGGAGACACTAAGCTTTTGGGAAAGCAAGTGGTGACAGATGCTTGCGAGATTGTGCAGACGATTCAGGAGCGCATGAAGGTTGCCCAGGATCGGCATGCGAAGTATTTTAACGCGCGCCATAGAAATGTGGAGTTTGCAGTGGGCGACATGGTCTACTTGAAGATCAAGGGTGTTTCGCATGTGCGGCGACTCAAGAAGTTGAGTCCGAGATATTTGGACCCGTTCGAGGTCACAGAGCGTATAGGTAAAGCAGCCTATCGTTTGGCATTGTCCGCCGAGCTGAGTGGATTACATGATGTTTTCCATGTCTCTGTGCTGAGGAAAGCTTTGGTAGAGCCAAGCGTCGTGGCCGAAGCGGCGGTGGTGCCGGTGATGGAGGATCTGAGGACGAGGGTTCATCCGATCTGCGTGGAGGACTCGGAAGTCCGGCTGTTGTGTAACAAGGAAGTCAGGCTTGTAAAGGTGCGATGGGAGAAATGCGAGTGAGACGAATTCTCTTGGGAGCGTGAGCAAGAGATGCGGAAGGACTTCCCGGAACTCTTTGCATCAGGTATGCATTGCGGTTTTCTGTTTCAGTTTTGAAATTTCGAGGACGAAATTCTTTTAAGGGGGGGGGGGGGGGGGGGTGGAGTTGTAACACCCCAGTTTTTGCTGTTCTGCGAGTTAACGCCGGGCGGTAGGTACTACCGCCGACGGTAGTTAAATGCGAGAGGTCGACAATCGTCATTTGGGCGCACTTTCGTCGAAGGCACTAGCGCGACGCTGTAGAAGGTGGATAGAAAGTGAAAAACGAGGTCTGTTGCTAGCGCGGGGCGATATCCCTACCGCTGGCGTTAAGGTTTCTTCTCAGCTGGGAGCCGCTGAGACGGCAAGGGTGTTCGCGGAGCTAGCGCGGCGCGTTAGCGCTACCGTCGCATGGTAGCTGACGGAACCAGATTCGTAAATAGCTAATCGGGCGTCCGTTTGGGTTAGATCTTGATCGGACGGCGGTGAGGGGTTCGTGGGAGAACCCTAAGTAGGGCTGAGAAGGTTTCCTTTCATCATTCCATTTCATTATTGGGTTCTGAGGGCTTGAGGGAGATGAGGGGTTTGGAGGAGGAAGAGAGCTAGTTCCCTCCATTATTGGAGCTTCAGAGCTCCATTCACCGATCTGAGACCGGCAGCGCGTAGGGGACATCAAGGCTCTTCTTTTCCTCCATTCTTGTGCAAGTTTCCCATGGCTAGGAGGAAATCTCAAAAGGTAACGACATTTCTCCTCCCGGTCTTTAGGATGCGTGCATGGCATCCCTTCTTCCTCTTTTTCTTTTCTGCATTTTGGCACCGGATCCGTCGAGTGAGAGGGATCCAGGTCGCCTTGGTTCAAGAGGAACCATCGGGTCGATTAAGTCCGTCCCCGACATGATTTTGCATTAGAGATCCGCTCCGTTAGCGGAATAGGCATTGTGGTTGATGCCGGAATCGCGACCGTTAGTCCGATTCGGTGATGTTCTTTGACGCGCATTTTAGGTATTTTACTAGAAATCAGATTACGGCGAAAATGTCGTTGTGATGCCCTTGTAATTTTGTATGAGAACGAATGTTGGTTTGTGGGCGGGGAAATATTGTGCGTGAGTTATGGCTTGTGATGCCTGTTTGTATTGTGAAGGTTCGGAATTGTCTTGTGGTCGGCTGGCCATCCCGTGATATTGCAAGTCATGTGTGGAGGGTGTCCCAGCAAGACAAGCCCCCCCTTCTGTGTTGATTGTGGTGAAATATGAGATCGAGAACGCCTTGGAATGAGGACAAGCCCGATGGCGCCGTGAACCATGTGCGGGTGGGGTCCAGGCACGAGTGCCTAGCATCGTTGATGCTTGCTGTGATGATGGAGGCAAGAACATGCGAGCTGATGGATGAGCCCGATGGCATGGTGGGCCAGGTGCGGTGGGATCACATCATGAGTTCTTGGCCTTGGGCTACGATGTCCTTTGGTGGAAATGATGAGTACCCTATGGTTGTGCTGTGATGGATGATGTATGATGATGTGTAAGATTCATATGCATTAGGGTGCCTTGGGTGAAACTCAGGTTTGCATTCATATTGCATTTGTAGGCCCCTTTATTATCTGCTCAACATAGAAACATGGATGATGCTTGTGACACTCATGCCTGTTGTTTATGTTGTTTTTCTTTATGTACATTTGCATACGAAGTGTTGACTGCAGGGTGAAGTAGTTCCCCAGGGTCCGCTAGGACGGCCGGGAGGAGGGATGTTGTTACACCATTTGTGGTCAGCCATAGCTGACCCTCGTTTACCTCTATTTGTGATTTGGATGCAGGGCAAGGATCACAGGCTGGACCTAGCTCGCTGGCCAAAAAGGCCTAAGCCTCATGAAGTGTTTACTTTTATTTTCCTGCATTTCTGTACTTTTATTTTGATGTTCTGGCTTGCATGCCGAGGTAGCTTAGGGAAATTTGTTTTCCCCTCTTTTTTGGATTTCCTTTTGTGTTGAATGTTTGATGACTTGGACACCGGTTTTGTAAGGCCTTAAGGCCAGTTTTACTCCTATATAGTTGTGGACAATCTCTGTGTTTCTTAGTTTTTGTTTCCGCTGTGTTATCTGAGTTTTGAGTTGGGTAGTTATATCATCTTTTAATACTGAAGCTGTGGTGGTTATTTGCTGTGGGGTCCCAGCCGAACCTATATTATATAGGCATTACAGGGGAGGTGTTATAGCGGGGGCCTGAAATACCACCCACACTCCAGTATAAAAGAAACCACTGTGGTGGGGGCCTGAAATACTACCCACACTCCAGTATAAGGCCACTGTGGTGGGAGCCTGATAAATCCACCCACACTCCAGTATAAAAGAAGCCACTGTGGTGGGGGCCTGAAATACAACCCACACTCCAGTATTGGGCCACTATGGTGGGGGCCTGATAAATCCACCCACACTCCAGTATTAATGAAGTTATTCCAATTTATACTTATCAGCAACATACTTGGTTTGGCATTCAAGGAGGGTTATACATGAATCAAGAAGGAATAAAATTCCAAAAGAAAGAAACCCATGCTTTCACTTATCTCAACCATTCAGACAATAACCACATGATCAACCATATACCATGCACAAGACAATGGAAAATTCCCTTGGATTACATGAGGAAACAATCCTATTAGTCCCAATAGAAATGGCTGGGAGGCTCAAAATGCAAACTGAAGACTAAAAAAACTGGATCAAGATGATCTAGTCAAATATTGGGGTGATCCCGACGAATAAAACATAACTTCATCTAAAGTCTCAACAAATGAACTCAAAATGCACAACATTATAACTTAAGATACCCGAGAACACCTTGGCAAAAAGGACATAAATTATTGATTAAACAATTCAGGATATGCGATGAAATTGACAGATAGTCCAATCAAAAGTCGACGGGAAACTTAACAAAAGTTGATGGGAAACTTCAAAAAAATGGCTGGAAGAGGGCCCGATCAATATGATGGGAGCCCGATCGATGAGACGGGAGCCCGATCGACGGGAGGGGAGCCCGATCAACGAGACGGGAGCCCGATTGATGGGAGGTTCCGTCAATTCTTACTTAGAGGCTCAACAAACTTGAATTTCCTGCTCTCTCCCGTCGATCGATGGGAATGGAGGGATCGACTGGACGGTATGCCGATTTTAACTTGAGATTTTCACAAAATTTCTTCCAACCACCAAAACATGCCACCAGAGTTCAAACTCAACTTCAAAACACATGAAAAAGCTTCAGAAGAAATAAACAAACACTCTTAAGAAGAGTAATCTTTTCTAAACCAAGGGAGGTTTTAACAGGCTACCTGCAACATAACTAAACATGTAAATATAGAGACTATCTACACTCAAGGGAATGATAGCAGGAAATCAAGAAAGCCAAACAAGACCCATAAGGAAAAGCAACAACCACTAGCTTAAACTCAACAGGCTAGGCATACCAGAAAGAAGGAGAGGACTGAAAAGAAGGTCCTTCAGTCACTAAGCAAAACAAGCCAAAGAGGACTACTGCTGCTTGAAGAGCACAGCCAACAGGAGAGCATAACATAACTAAATCTCAGGTAAAAGGGTCATCAAGGAGAAAGACTACTATTTGCAGCCCAAAACCATTAAGAGAACTTTTACATCCAACCAAATTACTAAAGACAGTGAGGAAGAAGCATTATCCCTCACTGAGAAAGTTAACACAAATTGCATAAAAAGCTATAAGGTTTAATCCCATACACAGGAAACTGAGTCTGGAAGGGTGTAAATACTCATAAATTAATGGAAGATTACACAGGAAACCATGGAGTTCTGGACAAGAATTCTGGACAGAAATTCTAATAAATTTTGGGCAGAAAGAGAGAAATTTCTGAACAAGTCTATGGTACAAACAGGAATCAAAACACTCGGGAAGAAAGCTGATTTTTGAGAATACACAGAAAATAACTTTTCTGAAAGAATTATCAGAACAACAAGAAAGATCACAGACAGAACTACACTTGTATTAAAGGGGAAGAGAAAAAAATAAGGAAAAAAAGGCTCCAACAAGGGAAAAGGGCAAAATCGACGGTGTTCCCGTCGATCGACGGTGTTCCCGTCGATCGACGAGAGGTCCCGTCGATCAGCGGGCGGTCCCGTCGATCAGCGGAAAGACCCGTCGATCCTTACTTAGAGCACAGGGGAAAAAAACTTTCCTCAGCTAAGGCCAAAGGTCGACGGGATGGTCTCGTCGATCGACGGGAGGTCCCGTCGATCGACGAGATGTCCTGTCAATTTTGACTTAGCATAGAATTTTCCACTTCTTTCATTTTCTAAACCATTCCAACATACTTCAATCAAGCCTAGCCCTGGACTACCAACACAAACCTCAACTCCAACACTTTAATTAGGGTAAGTAACCCAATCAACACTAATTAGCAAGATACAAAAGTTAAGACAAGAGAAGTAGATTGGAGCAAACCTGCCAAGGGGAAAAACCCCAACAAACCATCACTTGCCTATATCTCGAACCACCGAAAAATGGCCTCTCAAGCCCTCCACGCCAAGGATCGGCTCAAACACGGCCTAAGCATGAAGAATGTACGAAGATTTGGACAAAAAGAGGGTTAGGGCCGCTAACCCTAGCGCAAAAAACCTAAGAAACAGACAAAATTTACCACGCACGCAATGAGTACGACGAGAGCTTTCCAAATCTATGCTTCAGCGAAGATTTCGAGCACCAGAGCTCCATCGACGACGGTCTGAAAGCTCAGGAAAACCCCAGTCTCTCCCTCTTTCTCTCTCTCTCAACTTCTGGCTCGATAAAACTAGGGAGGAAGAAGAAAATGGAGAAGAAGAATAGTAATAATAATAATATATATATAGATAGATAATGGATGACAACACACTCATAATAATATTAATAATAATAAGGAATGAATGGCCAAACCAACGGTCGTCGATTCCGACGAAAATTGCACCGAAGACAAATGTCGGCGCTACGAATCCAACTGAGAAGTCGAAAACACAATCCGACGAGCAAAACTCAAGATATAATTTTTTGAAGTTTACGACGAACGATAATTAAACAAACCTTTGGAAAAATCACCAGGGCTCTAAAATTGCTCGGATCGCAACGAAACTTCAACGTGCCTTTCTAAAATTAATTAATTTAATTTTCTAACGCAAAATCTTCCAACTCTGACATGCTCCAAAATTTGGTCAACTTGACCGAATGGATGCGGAAATGCGCAAATGACGGTGCACCGCTAACTCCGCACTAACGTAACGCCCTTACGTCATAATGACGTCAAAGAAGGATAAAATAATTCCTGAAAATTCAGAGGCGTTACAGTCACCCCACTAAAAAGGAAGTTTCATCCCGAAACTTAGAACCGAAACTTAGAATACAAACGTATAAAAAGTGTCAAAGGGGGAGATAAGCTCACACTCTGGATAGAAACACTAACCGAAGAGGGCTAGGAGAACGGATGTGGATAAGATTTCTTCTCAGCACTCAAAATAGATCACACAAACTGGAAGTATCCAGCAACTGCGGTGGGAGATACCTCCGCCAGCACACCAGCAGTAAACTAACAAACCTGGATGGAAAGTCCCGCAGGGTATCAAATCTAAAAAAATAGGGCGCTGCGGAGGTGGGTTAATCAACTAACACCCTGCTGGGTTTTTCTATACCCATAACGGGATGACATATCGAATATGCGCAGCGGAATAATAGCAAGAACAACCCAAAAGAGGCTAACGGATCTTGCGGATCTCATGAATCAAAAGATTAGGAAAGCAAAATGCAATATACCTTTCCGGGATTGAGTCAATACTCAACCAAGGTGCTCCAAAGAGAAATCCAAATTTTTGCCTTTGAGTTCTTCAAGAATCGAAATGGATCGATCCCTCTATAGAAGTCAACACAAGCAAAGGGAGAACCCTAGCTTCTTGCCATACAAGAACTAGGTCGGAGAAGGAATCTCTCAACGTCCCCACGGACTGCTAGGTCCGATCCAAAGGAGGCGGCGACTAGCGGTGGTGGAAGAGGATCGGAGGACGGGAAGATCGAGATGCCCTCGCGCGGAATAGTTTCGGTCGGCTTCTCGTCTAAAATTGCGAAAAGATTAAGTCCTTAGTAAACCTAAAATCGCATGCCCTTTTATACTAAAACGCATAAATCAGGCTATCCGCAGACCCAGGGAAAAAGAACAGTTCTGTCAAGGTTTACACATTAGCGGAATGGCTAATGAGATTAACCGAATCGACTAAACACTTTAGCCGATTCGACTATATAAATTCGACTATATCATTTCATTGAAACCATTTCGTCGAACTGACATATTTTGGCTAAACCCTTTAGTCGAATCTGTTACAATTCGGTTAATCAAATTAGCCGAATCTCATTAGTCGAAAACATAATTCGATTAATCACATTAGCCGAATCTCATTAGTCGAAAACAACATAATTCGGTTAATCACATTAGCCGAATTTGACACAGTTCGGTTAAACCCTTTAGCCGAATTTGTCTAGTATAAACCCATTCGTTTAAACCCTTTAAACGATTTCCCGTTGAGACATTCTCAACTTAGTTCCAAGCAGTCACAGGATTGGTCCTCCACTCATATCCAATATGAGTAAGTCCAACACAATCCTTTCTCCAACTTCTCCAAATGCTTTTATGCGCGACCCTATAGGCTCATATTGCGTTGGCAGTAAGACTAACTGTTGATTGCTTTGAGATCACCTCAGAAACTCCAACACACCCACAACCCCAAATTAATTTCCTATAACTCGAGAATGGCATGACTGACCAGACTAGATACCACTAGCCTTAAAGAACTGAACTCACTAAGGCAATCGTGCCTCGCCAAACAACCAATTAGACTCGCCGAATAAACTCGTCGCACAACCCGACTAAACTGAGGCCCACTCGGAGAGTGATCAACCTCTTCGACGGATTCAGGGACTAAATCATTAGATTTTAAGGACTTATACAACAAATACGAAAGGACTAATTCGACGAGCGGAACTCGATCGACGAAGCATAGCACGAACTTTGGCAAGGTTACACGGTTGATTTAACATTAATAAGTCAAAACCTTGATACCTTAACTCGACGGGTGGGAAGAACAAGCGGATATCGTCTCACACACACATATAGGCCAGACTTGGTCAAAATGAAATGACCAATAAAAATAAAGGGGTGAGAACCTTCATAAACGTGACTTACGCCCGACAAATCTCGAGTAAAAGAGAATTAATACGGTGTAGAAAAAATATACCACATACACAATGAGGGGGAAAGAAGGAAAACAAAAAATAATTGCCTAGTTTTCACCAAAAATGTCCTCCGAACAACTCCTCATCGTAGATCGGTCCAAAAGAAGACACGAGGAGGAAGAATCTATTGAAAAGACGACCAAACGATGACTGTCTACGAAGATCTCTAGTCAAGAGATCAAGTAAAACTTGAATCGAAATGAACGCACACTCATCATCCTCTACCTCAACTCGCACATAGCCGATATAACGAACGTATAAGTCCACAACCGCAAGCCAACTAATAAACTAGGTCAAAACCTAACCTGAAAACTCCAGAGAAGAAAATCAGGATTCTTCCTTGGTCATCACAACTAGATCTTCCTCTTCCTTGACCAGTTGCTGTGGTTGCAGCAGTAGATCCTGCAAGGGAACTGCCTGCAATGGGGGCTAGGACTGTGGGAAATTAGCCTTTAGATGCCCTTTCTGACCACACTAGAAACACTATGTAACCATCTCCCAGCAGAAGGCAACCTCATGCCCCTTCTTCTGGCAAAAGGTGCAAGCAAGATCTCTCTTAGGTGCACCCTGGATCGCAAGCTCCTGAGACTGCTTCTGTGTGCCCAACCTCTTGAAGCACTTCTCGAAGGGGTGGCCCACATGACCACAAAAACCACACACCCGCTTTCCCATCTTACTTGGAGCAGGGCTGCCACTATCAGCAGCTTTCCTCCTTTCCTTCCTCGACACCGCAACCTGACCCACAATAGTGTTCTGCACCCTAGGTTGCTGCCCAAAAGTAGCCGCCATCCAAGTCTGAATCTGCACCTACACCATGACCATTGCCCCGAGAATGCCTCGATACTCTGACGTAACTCCTCAATCGTATCCTCACTGCACACACCTGAGGATTCCTCTTCCGACCGGAGAGCCGACTTCGATGCACTATGCTCTGGAGTCATCTATAGCAATTACGAACGAACTGCTCATCTACAACTAGCTTAAGACACAACAGCTAGGAAACTCCTATCTCGATACAGATCAGAAAGGAATAGATACTTACTCTTGTTGTTACCTTGCTCTGGGAAAAGTTTTATATAATATTTCGCTTCACTCAGGATGATAAATAATCACCCCTGATTCCCTCGTGCACCTCTCCCGTATGCATGAAGGCGGAACATCTTTCTTTTAAAACCATGAGTGTACATGTGTCATCACTAGATCTCTAGCTTGGCAAGTGTGCTTATGCAATGCATGCAGTGCTATACAGTCTAAAAAAGGCCTTAATGCATGCTATGAGTGGCATACACATGCGATCTTATGCATCCCATACTATATATTATCGCATGTAACGAAAAAAGAAAATCTAATGGACACGCATGCGACCTACGTTATGCATCCCATACTACATAACAGTCGCATGTTGTCACCTATGAGGATCCATATACAGACACATATTATGCATCCCATACTATATAATATGCCCAATATACTTCTTTCATGCTTATGAGTGTAGTGCCTATGCTTCAACCGAGATCTACCGATGACCCATCGGTGGGTGTATGCAATGAATAATGTTTCTCACCAGGTGGTTAACCAGGCCGACCAGACTATCCCAGCAACCTAGTTAACCTCCCTCTGATACCAACTGTCACAACCCACATTTTCCCATGAATTTAATAAATATTATCAGAGCAAGGGAAAATTACGCGTTATGATGTCACGTCATGCATGGGACAACTACAGACGCTCAGGCAGCCACTACTCATGAAAATTTATAAAAGACATAAATTTGTTTGAGTTAAATAGAGGATTTACATTCTTTTAGCTTAAGACCGTGTCCCTCGGTCCATTCGATCAACTAGTCCACGAGTAGAAATCTATACATACGCAGCGGAAAGATAGTTTCATTTTGTCCTGCATGAGCATGAAGATTGAACATCCCAGCAATGATATGCACATCTCTAGATTTAGTATAAGTAAAGAAGGATTTTTCTACGATCTTCAAAGTAGGAGACAATTACATAAAATCATTCTATGCAAGAATGCCATTTGCTATACATAAAATAACTCATGCAACCTAACATAAAACTTCCCAAAGAGCAAGTATGAGAAATAACCAGCAAGTAACATCAGAAAAGCTAGCAAGTAATCTAACACTAGAAAACTAAAGCTAAAGCAAAGAAACAACTACCTCACAATAATGAGGAGGAAACAAAAAACTACAACTAACCGCAGCTCTACCGCTTGCCGCAGCTACTGACCTAAACCTGAACCTGGGGCACTCAAAAGAAAAGAATGCCTCAGCCTAAAAGGGAGCGAGTAACAAAAAGAATAAGAATAAAAGCTATTACGCAACAGGAATAACAACTAGCCAAGAGAGCTTAGATTTAGCGTAATCAACTTGAACAAGTATAGAAGTTCACAGAAAAACAAGCCCATAAACGGGGGCATGAAGTAAAGAAAGTTGATGTATAAGGGAATTCGCAGCCCAAAAGTATAAAAAGGCGTTGTGGTGGTGGCCTCATTGTCCTACCAGCCACTACTAAGAGAACTATGATGGAGGACCACATTGTTCCCATTACCTATCCTTCCAGTTCAAAACAATTCCATCATTATCCACTGTGGTGGGGGCTTGACATATCCACCCACACTCCAGTCTAAAAAGAAGCCACTGTGGTGGTGGCCTGAAATTCCACCCACACTCTAGTATAAAAGAAGCCACTGTGGTGGGGGCCTGAAATACCACCACACTCATGTATAAGGCCACTATGGTGGGGGCCTGATAAATCAACCCACACTCCAGTATAAAAGAAGCTACTGTGGTGGGGGTCTGAAATACCACCCACACTCCAGTATAAGGCCACTGTGGTGGGGGCTTGATAAATACACCCACACTCCAGTATAAAAGAAGTTATTACAATTTATACTTATCAACAACAAACTTGGTTAGGCATTCAAGGATGGTTATACATGAATCATGAAGGAATAAAATTCCAAAAGAAAGAAACCCATGCTTTCACTTATCTTAACCATTCAGACAATAACCACATGATCAACCATATACCATGCACAAGGCAAGGGAAAATTACCTTGGATTACATGAGGAAACTGTACAACCCCGTATTCGTCGAGTGGGTTGCCAGGTCCTCAAGGGCCAAGTGGCAGGATGTGGTTCTGGGAGTTTTTGGGCGAGCGTGGCCCCACTCGCGGAACACCCGCATGGTGGCAAGATGGAAGTATCAGTAGCAGGGCAAGTGAGGGGGAACCCCACTCGCCGAGCAAGCCGGGTACCTGGCGAGTGGTGCCCTCACGGACCACTCGCCCGGTGGAATCTGGTGGGTGAGAAGCCTGTCGAGTGGTTCCTTCACAGACCACTCGCCCCGAAGGCTTTAAGGGGAAATTATCTAGATAACCTTTGTGTACTATCAATAGCCCTTCAGAAAAGCGGAGTTAGGCTGTTAGCAGACCAATTTGGGGTGCAATTAGTAAAGCCAAAAGGCAGATTCATGTTATTTGCAGTCCAAACTAGAGAATCTATAAATAGAACCTTAAGGGCACCTTGGAGGAGATCCGATCTTTTGGGCTCTCTCCTCCTATGCAAGTTTTGGTTGGCTGCTAGTGCCCTCCAAGGTGCCCGACTGAGCATTGGTTTGGGAGGGGAAGCTCTCTAAGATCTTCCGGGTGTGTGGCGGAACCTCCTCGCTACAGCCTTGGGTCTGTTCCTAGTTCTTCGTCCACAATCAAGATCGTAAGTGAGGGATAAGTAGGCGCAGGCTACACCCCCCAGTGGGTCCGAACTCAAGAGACCGGTTGCCGGTTTTAACAAAAATAATCCTATTAGTCTCAAAAGAAATGGCTGGGAGGCTCAAAATGCAAACTAAGGACTAAAGAAACTGGATCAAGATGATCCAATCGAATATTGGGGTGATCCCGGCGAATAAAACATAACTTTATCTAAAGTCTCAACAAATGAACTCAAAATGCTCAACATCATAATTTAAGATACCCGAGAACACCTTGGCAAAAAGGACTTAAATTATTGATGAAACAATTTGGGATATGCGATGAAATCGACAGAAAGACCTATCAAAAGTCGACGGGAAGACTTAACAAAAGTTGACGGGAAGCATAAAAAAATGGCTAGAAGAGGGCCCGATCGACGGGATGGGAGCCCGATCGATGAGACGGGAGCTTGATCGACGGGAGGGGAGCCCGATCGACTAGACGGGTGCCCGATCGATGGCAGGTTCCGACGATTCTTACTTAGAAGCTCAACAAACTTGAATTGCCTGCTCTCTCCCATCGATCGACGGGACTGGAGGTCAATCTATGGGACGGGATGCTGATTTTAACTTGAGATTTTCACAAAATTTCTTCCAATCACCAAAACATTCCACCAGATCTCAAACTCAACATCAAAACACATGAAAAAGCTTCAGAAGAAATAAACAAACACTCTTAAGAAGAGTAATCTTTTCTAAACCAAGGGAGGTCTTAACAGGCTAACTGCAACATAACTAAACATGTAAATATAGAGACTATCTACACTCAAGGGAATGGCAATAGGAAATCAAGAAATTCAAACGAGATCCATAAGGAAAAGCAACGACCACTAGCCTAAACTCAATAGGCTAGGCATACCAGAAAGAAGGAGAGGACTAAAAAGAAGGTCCTTCAGTCACTCATCAAAACAAGCCAAAGAGGAATACTACTGCTTGAAGAGCACATCTAACATGAGAGCCTAGCATAACTAAATCTCAGGTAAAAGGGTCATCAAGGAGAATGACTGCTATTTGCAGCCCAAAACCATTAAGTGAACTTTTACATCCAGCCAAATTACTAAAGACAGTGAGGAAGAAGCATTACCCCTCACTGAGAAAGTTAACACAAATTGCATATAAAGTTATAAGGTTTAATCCCATACACAGGAAACTGAGTCTAGAAGGGTTTAAATACACTGAAATTAATGGCAGATTACACAAAAAACCTTGGAGTTTTGGACAGGAATTATGGACAGAAAGTTTAATAAATTCTGGGCAGAAAGAGAGAAATTTCTGAACAAGTCTATGGTACAAACAGGAATCAAAACACTCTGGAAAAAAGCTGATTTTTGAGAATACACAAAAATTAACTTTTCTGAAAGAATCTATCAGAATAACAAGAAAGATCACAGACAAAACTGCACTTGCATTAAAGGGGAAGAGAAATAAAACTAGGAAAAAAGGCTCCAACAAGGGAAAAAGGGAAAATTGACGGGAGTTCCCGTCAATCGACGAGAGTTCCCGTCAATCGACGGGCGGTCCCATCGATCGACGGGAAGACCATCCGATCTTTACTAAGAGCACAGGGGAAAAACACATTCCTCAGCTAAGGCCAAAGATCGACGGGATGGTCTCGTCGATCGACGGGAGGTCCCGTCGATCGACGGGATGTCCCATCGATTTTGACTTAACACAGAATTTTCCACTTCTTTCATTTTTTAAACCAATTAAACATACTTCTATCAAGCCCAACCTTGGACTACTAGCACAGACCTCAACTCCAACACTTCAATTAGGGAAAGTAACCCAATCAACACTAATTACCAAGATACAAAGTTAAGAAAAGAGAAGTAGATTGGAGCAAACATGCCAAGGGAAAAAAGAAAAATAAACCATCACTTGCCTATATCTCGAATCACCGAAAAACAGCCTCTCACGCCCTCCACGCAAAGGATCGGCTCAAACACGGCTTAAGCACGAAGAATCTACGAAGATTTGGACAAAAATAGGGTTAGGGCCGCTAACCCTAGCGCCAAAAACCTACGAAACGAACAAAACTTACCACGCACGCGACGAGCACGGTGAGAGCTATCCAAATATATGCTCCGACAAAGATTTCAAGCATCGGAGCTCCGTCGTCGGCGGTCTGAAAGCTTAGGAAAACCCCACTCTCTCCCACTTTCTCTCTCTCGAAACTTCTGGCTCGATAAACCAGGGAGGAAGAAGAAAATGGAGAAGAAGAATAGTAATAATAATAATATATATAAATAGATAATGGATGACAGCTGTTGAAACCGATTTCTCGGTCTCTTGTGAAGCTCGGGCCCTCAACAAGTTGAGGGGCAGCTAGCCCTTACTAGTCCCTCGAAAGGAGCAGACTGGGGACTCGAAAACAGACTAAGACCTTAGTCACAGCGAGGAGTTCCCACCACAAAACCGGAAGATCGTTGAGCGCTTCCCCTCCCAAGCCAAGGCTGAGACTTGGGCACCTTGGAGAGCTAGAGAGCTGAACCAAAGTAACCGAGGGAAGAAGAAGCTCAGAGAACTGAGATTGGAATCCTCTCCCAAGGTGCCCTTCAAGGTCTATTTATAGTTTTCTTGCTCATGGTCTGTCAATAGAGGGACTCCGCCTTTCGGTTTTACTAAGCGCACCCCAATTTGGCCTGCTAACAGCCAAACTCCACTGTTTGGAGGGGCTACCTGCAGACCACCAGGGGCGAGCACTCTGCAGAGGCCCCGCTCGTGCCTTTTCTGGTGATGGCCACCGAGGCAAGGTCTTGCACGCCTTCCTGCGAGCTCCCCTCGGCCTTGTGTAAATCTGCTGAACCGGCTGGATGACTGTTAGCCGAGCTGAGAAGCCAGTTCGTCGAATTGAGGCGTGACGCGAGTTCGTCGAACGGAAAAGCCCGTTCATCATCGAACGCAAAACAAATTTCGTCGAACCCTGAGCTGAGTTCGCCGAATGCGGACGGGAGCTACGCCTTCCTTTGAGCGATCGGCGAGGGCCCGGCTCGCCCGCCTTCTTGCGAGCTGACCTTGAGGCTTGGGCTTGCAGGGAAACGACTCGCGTGCCTTCCTGCGAGCTCCCCTTGGCCTTATGTAAATATGCTGAACCGGCGGGACGATCGAGTTTGCCGAGCTGAGAAACCAAATCGTCGAACTAAGAATGTGACGCGAGTTCGTCGGACGCGGAACGGATTTCGTCAAACATGGACACTTGTAAGGAATCTGGCCCGTCCGCCTTCTCACGAGCGGTCAGCGAGTACCTGGCTCACCTGCCTTCCTGTGAGCGACCCTTGAATCCCTGGCTTGCCTTCTTTGTTACCTCTTCCGCCTATTGGACCTGAAACCCCACTTAGGTGGGCGGGCTGTGAAGACCCCGCTCGTACCTCTTCCGGCGACCTCCACCGGGGCCGGGTCTCGCACTTCCTCCTGCGAGCACTCCCGCTGAGACAGGGCCGGGATCCGCTGAGAAGGTGCTTGAGCCCGCTGAGACAATTGCTTGTCTCAGCGGGTTTGCTGGGACGGGACAGAAATGTCCGCTGAGATGGCCGGCCTTCCCAGCCCAGCCGCTGAGATGATTTTGTCGGGGCTAAAGCTTGGCGTTCGTCGAACTAAGAACGACTTTCGTCGAACTTAAATTGAAGTTCGTCGATCACAATGGGAGCTCGTCGAACTGAACGGTGAGTTCGCCGATTGCAAAGATCTGGCTCGCCCGCTTCCTTGTGGGTTCTACGATGAGTGCTCAGCTCGCTCGCCTTCCTGCGAGTTACCTTCGAGGTCCCGTCTCGCTTTTCCTGTCACTTCCTCCGCCTGCTGATTTCCTGCATCTCTTCCTACCTCCTGGCGAATATCGGGGTTGTACAACAGCACACTCACAATAATAATAATAATAATAATAATAAGGAAAGAAAGGCCGAACCAATGGTTGCCGATTCCGAAGAAAATTGCACCGAAGATAAATGTCGGCTCTACGAATCCAACGGAGAAGTTAAAAACACAATCTGACGAGCAAAACTCAAGATATAAATTTTCGAAATTTACGGCGAACGATGATTAAACAAACCTTTGGAAAAATCACCAGGGCTCTTAAATCGCTCGGATTGCAACGAATTATCGACAAGCCCTTCTAAAATTAATTAATTTAATATTCTAACGCAAAATCTTCCAACTCCGGCACGCTCCAAAAAGATGCAGAAATGCGCAAACGACAGCGCACCGCTAACTCCGCACTAACACAACGTCCTTACGTCATAATAACGTCAAAGAAGGATAAAATAATTCCCGAAAATTCAGGGGCGTCACACTGAGTCTTTTGATAAGGAGACTCTTAGAACTAGTGCATGAGTCTTTTGATAAGGAGACTCTTAGAACTAGGGCTTGAGTCTTTTGATAAGGAGACTCTTACAACTAGTGCCTGAGTCTTTGGATAAGGAGACTCTTAGAACCACACAATATGATCTTTTGATAAGGTGATCTAACCAACAACTAAATCCTTTCAAGAGGGATTATAAAAACTCTTTTCCCAAATCAAAGAAGTGAATGAAGGAAGAATGAAAAGAGAAGAATGTGTTGAGAAATCTTCTGATGTGAATCCTCCTTCAGCAATAATTCAGAGGATTTCTTAGCACTCTAGTGGATTGTATTTAGTAGTTGATGAATCCTTGATGAGGATAAATGCAAGGATTGCATGCTTTGATCCACTCCCAAACTTTTTGTGGGAGAGGAGGAAGAAGAAGGAGAAGCGCTGATTTTTGTGAATATGCTCTATCACTTGTATATGTTTTTTTAGAAATCTGAGTATTTGCATGTCTTTATCATTTTGAAATGTTTCCTCTTGATGGTTTTCTTTAGAAGGAATATAATAAGATATGATAAAACCTTTTTAAAAGTGTTCTTCAAAAATCCCGCCAATCTCTTCAAATTTCTTCCAAATACTTCTTCAGAAATTTTGTAGTAATTTCTTCCCATAAGTACTCTTCTAACAGCTCTTAAAATTCAAATGAATTCCATAAAAATGATCTTCAAATATCTCTGAGTGAAATCCTCTGAATTTTCTTTTCTGGATGAGTATTCGATGCCGCGTCGAGTTCTGACTGAAGATGCGTCGAATTCTTCCTTAGAATAAGTTTTTGTCAACATAACTGAGAAATCAATGTTACGTTGATTACTTATCGATGCTTGCGTCGACTTCTGCTTTGGAGATGTGTTGACTTCTCTTAGATAATGCATCGAATTCCAGTCGGAGTTACATTGACTTCTAGTCGATGCATATTTAACTTAGCTGTTTTTCTTCCTAATTTTAGATTTCCTTCTTTTGACCTTGACTGGTCTGACTCCCTAGGACATCTATTAACCAAATTACCGTCACTATACATCTTGGCTATTTATCCTATGTTAAAAAATCACTTAGAAATAATTTGTTAAGTTAAATCTAGGGTTTTCCCAATAATCTCCCACTATTTTGCTTAACAAATTTTACAAGAATTTAAAGTGGTTTTACAGCATAACAAATAGATAAACAAGAATTATAAAGCATTTACATAGACATGAAGAAAGTCAGAATATGATCAGCCAACTGAAAGCTTTTGGCAATAGTTACTGTCTTCAAGATAAAGTTCACAAGGTATAATCCTAGCTAGAAATTTTTGAAGATTAAACAACAATTTGAGTTTAATCATTTCAGAATTTGAAATTCCAATAGTCAGGATGTTCCTGGTGAAAATCCAACACAACAACTAGCCTTTACTAGTCTTTAAGAGCTATTGGATATACCTGATTAATATTTTTGTCTCTTTGACTAAGTTCATCAACACATCTCCTGATTTCTTCTTTGACATCTTCAGATTTGTTTACAGAGGTATTGGAGGAATGCTGCAACTTCCTTTAGTAATTTTCATCATATCTTCACCTTGTCGTGCTATATATAGTCTTCCATGGGGTAGTCATTCTTTTCTTTGGATAATAAGATTGCACATCCCTTTTAGGAAACACCAGAGGTTTCTGCTCCTCATTGTCTAGCGGTTGTTCCACCTGAGATGGTGAAGAACTATGTTCAGCAACTTCAGTTGTATCCAAAGATCTCTTCAATTCAGTAACATTATGCTCCTCGATGTGTGCAACCTCTTGTGCTGTATCTTTGGCAATATAAGGCACAGTCTATTCAAGAGTTATATACTCCCTCTATGTTGGGGCAACTTATACTGGATCCTTCAGATCCATCAAAATATTTTCATTTCCAGCTATCTTAAATGGGTCCGGCCTATGCGAAGAATCAGAGATCACTTGTTTAATTTCCTGGTCTCCCCCTTGAATCTCCCCCTTCTTAACCTCATTGACAAGGGAGGTTAAGAATGACTTAGTCATATAGGAGGAAGATATCATTGATTGTATAGACTTCACAGATGTAATGACCCCATCAATTTGGGTTTGCATGTGGTCAAATGTGCTTTGAAATTTGGAAGCATGCTCACTCATTAGAGTGGAAAGTGTGACATGGTTTTTAAATTTTAATTTTTTTGTAGTTTTGTTTAAGCTTATATTTACAAAAGTATGCAATATGCAGAATAAAACAAATTTTTTTTATAGTTTTGCTCTTCTTTAATTTTTTTTTTGGAAAATGTTTTCTAAGTTTTTAAAACATGAAATGTTTTTTGAATTTTTTTTCTAAGTTTTTGTTTAAATAAAGACAGTAAAACACCCCATACTCAAAACCCAACATTGTCCCCAATGTTGTAATGTAAGTATGAAGAAGAGAAAATAACATTGCAATATATACAAAAGGAAAGAGGGAGCAAAAAGGCTTCCCTGAATTAAAGCTGGCGGGGCAGTAAGAAACCCTATAAAATAAAAAGAACAAAGCATAATAAAAGGTTAGATAAATATGGGGTGCCTCCACCGAGCACTTTGTTTACCGTCGCATAGCTTTCACATTTGGTGTGGCGAGATTATAAGTTGGGGAGGGTTAAGGATTCAGTATTTTCGTCCACTGGATCGCCCGCAAGATAAAGTTTTAAACGATGCCCATTTACTTTAAATTTTCCTCTTTCGGGGTGAGAGATAAGAACGGTCCCATACGACCAAACCTCTTTAACCTTAAAGGGGTCGGACCATCGGGATTTTAACTTACCAGGAAAAAGACGAAGGCGTGAATTATAAAGAAGGACAAGATCTCCCGGCGCAAATGTTTTGGGAAATTTTATTTTGCGATCATGGTAGAACTTAGAACGCTCCTTATAAAATTTATTATTCTCATAAGCGTTCGCACACCATTCATCGAGTTCATTTAGTTGGAATTTCCTATTCTCGGAGGCTAAGTTTGAATCGAGATTTAAAAATTTGAAGGCCCAAAAAGCGTGGTGCTCTAACTCTACTGGTAAATGACACGCTTTGCCGTAGACTAATCGATAGGGCGTACAACCGATAGCGGTCATATATGTTGTACGATACGCCCATAGTGCGTCATCGAGTTTGACAGACCAATCTTTCCTATTTAAAGAAACGATTTTCTCCAAAATGCGTTTAATCTCGCGATTTACTACCTCTACTTGGCCGTTCGTTTGGGAGTGATAGGCGGTGGCGAGCTTATGCGTGACGCCGTACTTAGGTAAATTTTTTGAAAACTGGGCGTTGTAGAAGTGCGTAACCCTATCACTTACTATTGCACGGGGCGTGCCAAAGCAATAAAATAATTTTTTTAGAAAATGGATGATGACCCGCGCATCATTGGTGGGCAGAGCTTGCGCTTTCGCCGACCTAGATACGTAGTCAACCGCCACTAAAATATAATGATTATTAAAAGAAGAAGGTAGGGGGCCTACAAAATCTATGCCCCACAGATCGAAGATTTTGCATTCGAGAAAAAGGTTTTGGGGCATCTCGTCACGACGGGAGATGTTACCCAACCATTGGCAGCTATCGCATTTACTCACAAAAGTGTGAGCATCCTTAAAGAGAGTGGGCCAATAAAAGCCCGCCTCTAACGCTTTCTGTGCGGTCTGGTTGGCTTGATAATGCCCTCCAGCCGGCCCCTCATGGCAGTGTCACAATATTTGCGCACCCTCCTCTCTTGAAACACATCTTCGTATCACTTGGTCAGCGCAGACGCGAAAGAGAAAGGAGTCCTCCCAAAAGTAGTTTTTCAGGTCAGAAAAGAATTTCTTCTTTTGCTGAGTCGAAAAATCTTTTGGAAGGACCCGCGCAACTAAATAGTTCGTGTAATCTGCGAACCAAGGGGTGGAAGAAGTTTTTATATTTTTTAAAATTAAGAGGCGTTCCTCAGGAAATCTATCATCTATTTCGGGTTCGAGGAGCGCTTCTTCGGCGGGGTGTTCTAAACATGAGAGGTGGTCAGCTGCCAAATTTTCTGCCCCTTTCTTATCCCAAATCTCTAAATCAAATTCCTGTAAAAGGAGGATCCATCGAAGTAGGCGGGGCTTGGCATCTATTGTGGTTAAAAGATATTTTAGGGCGGAATGATCAGTGAAAATGATTACTTGTGAAAGTGTTACGTAGGGCCTGAACTTATCAAAGGCAAATACGATGGCAAGAAGTTCCTTTTCCGTTGTCGTGTAGTTAGCCTGTGCGGCTGTGAGCATACGAGAAGCGTAATAGATTGGATGAAAATATTTATTAACGCGTTGGCCTAATATGGCTCCTACCGCGATATCGCTCGCGTCACACATTATCTCGAATGGAAGGGACCAATCTGGCGCCACCAGAATTGGAGAATTGATAAGTTGCTGTTTTATAAAATTAAATGCCTCTACGCAACACTTTAGGCTCGACCCGTTTTGAGGAGGTAACCTACTTGCCACTGTGAAGATTTATGGCATTGGCAGTTTCTCGGGAGTTCGGCTCCGTGTTCCCTGGTAGAGCTCCATATGGATGCTCAAAGACCATCTTTGCCAGCTGTCCCACCTGATTTTCCAAGTTTTTAATCGATCCGGTGATATTCCGGATATTTGACTCAGTGGACGCAACGTATTTAGCATAAATATCTTCGAGCGGAGAAGATTTTGGAGGTGGAGGCTGAAATCCATTCAGAAATCCTTACGGAAATCCTTGCATATTTACAATTGGGGGCCTCTGAGCATTATTAGGATTATTTCAGGAAAAATTTGGGCGGTTCCTCCAACCCCGATTATAATTATTACTATACGGATTGTTATTAGGGTTGAAAGGGGGCCTAACTGGGTTGCTTAGGTAATCTATAGTTTCTTCGACAAAAGTATTATTATTATTATTATTACTATTATTATTATTATGCCAAGCGGGAGTGGAGGAGGAAGCAGTCATCTCTGCCACTTGCTTACTTAACCTTTCGACTTGAGAGGCTAAGTGAGAAGTGGCATCCACTTCAAATATCCTAGTTGGTTTAGTAGGGCATGATTTAGGCGTATTCCATTGATAGGCGTTCATGGCCATTTCCTCGAACAGAGCTTGGGCGGCCTCCGGGGTTTTGTTGTTTAACGTTCCCCCGGCGGCCGCATCGATCATCTGTCGTGTTGAGAAATTTAAACCATTATAAAATGACTGGACCTGCAGCTAGGACGGCAGCGCATGATGAGGACACCTACGCAAGAACTCTTTAAAATGCTCCCAAGTCTCATAGAGAGACTCAGAATCGTATTGAATGAAAGAGGCGATATCTGTGCGTAGTTTAGCAGTTTTAGATGGGGGAAAATATTTTGTTAAAATTTTTTCCGTTAATTGTGCCCACGTGGTTATAGATCCTATGAGGAGAGAACTTAACCACGCCTTGGCTTTCGTACGCAGTGAAAATGGAAAGAAGAAAGCATAAACGAATGACGTCGTCAGTAACGCCATTAATTTTAAATGTATCGCATATTTCTAAAAAGTTAGAAAGATGTAAATTCGGATCCTCATCTGGCAACCCGTCAAATTGGACTGACTGTTATACCATTTGAATGATGTTAGATTTTATTTCGAAATTATTATTGGCCATCGTCGGGCGAGTTATACTCGATCCTGTATCCTCCAAATTCGGCCTGGCATAATATGCCATGGTCCGTGACGGGGCCTCATTTAGATTCGGATCGACCATATTTTTAGTATCTCCGATAGACTCTTCGGGGGTTTCGAGTAAGTTTTGATCACGAGATCGGAGGCGCTCACGAAGGGTGCGCTCGATTTCGGGGTCAAAAGGAATAATCGATGATAAGTGATAAAATTAATAGCGGTTCCTTCTTTTTTTCAAAATAACAACACAAAGTCCCCGACAACGGCGCCAAACACTTGATGATTTAATTCAGATTTTTTTTCTTTTTAATTTGGTTTGCGCAACCTTTATATGACGAGATTAGAGTTAGGCGGGTGTTTTCAAAGAGTTTCGCAAGTATTCCTACTTTGAGAAACTAACCTTTATCCTATCGAAAGATAGAAGTAACGGTCTTTTTCTTCTTTCAAAATATTGACGATTACACCTGACTACAACGCCGAATTCTATTGATTTTTAAAATAGAAAAGGAGAGTTTTGCACAAAATTGGTTTGAAAAGCTTTTGTTTAAATTTTAATCCAAACTAATCATATGATAAAGGCAAGTATACCTTATCGTAAGTAATACAGGATATTTTGTTTTAGAAAATATCGAGGTCGTATATTTCCACGGATCGTGTTGATTATACCTACTTTGAGGAACACACTATTATTTTATCAGAATAAGTTTTTAGTGTGGGTTTTTAGAAATAGAAAAGATGACTTTTCAAAACGTTAAAATGGCATGGCCGTGGAGGTTCCGTAGTTATGAATGCTCCTCTCTCGAGGGTAACCCACCTGAGATTATGAATATTCGACCGAACTCTCGTTCTATAATTGAATTTCTTAATACTCGCTTTATGTTGTGAACCCCGCTATTGGGTTTTTACTTCCAATTCGGGAGACTTACCTCATCCTCCCTCGAGGGTAGAGTGCACTTCTCTTTACCCATGAGCGATCAGTCCGTACGCACGAGCCTCTCGGCTAACTAGTGCACGGAAACGGAAATGAAAACCACATATCGATTATGTGGCTCCACTCAACGTTATTCACGGGTAAACCTTAAGCTCGTTAATTATTTTTAGAAAGAGTTATTTTATTTTTAGAAAAACTATTTTTGTGTCCCAATGCTCTTCGACATCGTGTGCTAAAGGGGATTAGCCACTCATCGGAATGGAGACGACATTAATAACTAGAAAAAACATGTTTAATAACTTAAGAGAATATAAGCGGATAAAAAGGGAAATAAAAAGACTTATATAAAAGCAGTAATAATATCCGTCCCAACCGTCTTAATCAAGCGCTAAGGAAACTTAGCCTCTCATCCAGGACGGGGGTGGTATAGAAATGAAATACTTATAAAAGTGCAGAAATAATATCCGTCCCAACCGTCTTAAACAAGCGCTAAAAAGTACTTAGCCTCTTATTTGAGATGGGGGTGGTATTTAGCAGTTATATAAAGACTGAAATAAAGCTATGTTACAAAAAAGGTAAAAAGGAAAAACGAAAGAAAATGTTTAAATGAAAGCGATAAATAAAGCGTTGAAAGAAAAGTAATAAAATATTTTTATGAAAGCAGTAAACCTAAATTATGAAAGCAGTAAACCTAAGTTATGAAAGCAATAAACTATTCTCATACACACACGCACACTAACATAAATTGAAAAAGAAGATGAATATCCAAATGAGAAAAACAACATTTTATTTCAAAAACAAGCATTACAACTAGACTAGGAAGGCAAAAAATTACAAACGAACATAAACTTAATTGCATAAACAGAACTCACATTCACTCAAAAGAACTAAAAAAAACACTACAAGCACTCAAAATTTGGATGACATTTCCTTCAGCCGAGCCCTCCTATTTATAGGCAAAATATTATTTTTACACGCCCCTGGGTCACGGGCGTGTCTTCTGGTCACGGGCGTGACCCTGGGGCGTGACATTTGCGCGTGCTTTAGGGGTCGCATCCACCGTCTTCTGGAAGCTTCAACCGTCAAACATGGCTGCACACGGGCGTGACTTGAAGTGTCACGGGCGTGACAGTGGGCGGCACATATCTGCTTTAACTGGGGCGTGACGGCTAGCATGTAAGAGAGAGTTTGTCGAACGCTGAGACAGTTTGTCGAACGCTGAGACACGTTTATCGAACGGTGAGACACGTTGGTCGAACGCTGAGACAGTTCATCGAACGCTTAGATGGTTCGTTGAATGCTGAGACACGTTCGTCGAACATTGAGACGGGCGAGGGTTTGTCAAACGCTGGGCGCGGAGAGTTCATCGAACGTAGATTGAGAAGTTGGCATTTTAAAATTACACGCCCTTGGGTCACGGGCGTGACTTGTTGTCACGGGCGTGACTCAGGGGCGTGACTTGACAAAAATTGCCAAAATATGCAAAAACAAAAATAAAGCCAAGTTAGTAACAAAAATAATAAAACAAGTAATTTATTCATTAATTTACATAAAAAATTTACAATATTAATTAAAACTATACTAATAACTATACTAAAAATATATATATATATTTTACTACTCATCAGTGGCCAGCTGCACTGCTTGTAGAATGATATAATTCTGATTGAACGATGGAGATGAGGATGAAGGTATGCGAATAATGGATGGTTGAGGAGAAGGTGTCAATGTGGGAGATGCATGGATGTCATCTTGAAGTGATGGCTCTTGTCGGGATGATGGATCTTGTCAGGAACCAGTCTTGATGATTTGCCTCGACCATTTTGAAAATAAAGCTATGGTAATTTTCTTCCAAGGAGGAATATGCACTCCCTATGATGCGCAAAAATCAGGGTAGATGTGCTTCAGGATCTGGCTCATGATTATCATATACGAGTTCTCTTTCTGTGCATACTTATGAGATATCATTTTCAAAAGACATTTCCACCAATTAATACTCTTTCCCAGAACTAACACTCCCATCTGGTGTAACTGAACTTTGGGAATAATATCATGTGCAGAGATCTTACACAGTAGAACATTCCCTACAATATTTGCCATAAATCAAAATTCTTCTCAAAGATCATTCTTCTTTAGGTGTATTGGCTTGTCCCTTGAAAAGTTCATGGTTCTGAGAACCTCTTGAATTTTAGGTTCAGATAACTCTTTGTCTGCTTCACCTAATGGAAGATCAAATATTCGCTGAATAACTTCATCCGTGATTCTGAATTCTGAACCAGCAATGCATCCTTTCAATGACCCATCCTCTTCAAACTAAACTTGTGCCAAGAATTTGGTTAGTTCTACTTCATACAGTGTACATCTGGTGGTTATCAACTTATCTAGACTAAGATTACTGAAAAGTTGAAGAATTCCCTTAAAACTATCGATAACAGCCCCGAAGGAATTGAGGTCAACATTGAACCCAGAATTTGACTTAGGTGTCATTTGTATAACCCCATATTTATTGTGTGGACTCATCGAGCCATTAAGCAGTCAGGGCGAGACAGGGCCCGAGTGAGCCAGGGGCACGAGTAGGACAAATCAGCTTGCACCCACCCCCTTCTCGGGGAGAGTACTAGCCTCACCGGGTACTCGCCACGTCCCAGGCGAGCTGGCCTAGAACAGCCTGGACTCACCACCCTCAGGCAAGCTGGCCTAGGAGAGCCTCTACTCGCCCATATGTGTTGTGGCCTATTTTCCAGGAAACCCCATTTTGGCCTGCACTTAGCCATTCCAAAAAGCAGGATTCTTCGGTTGGCAGACCAATATGGGCTGCATTTAGTAAAACCAAAATGCGAGATTCCGCTATCCGTAGACCATTTTCAGAAAACTATAAATAGATCCACAAGGGCACCTTTTGGAGAAGACTTATTTTTGGCTTCTTCTCTCCTTTGGCTGTTTCTGGATGGCGAGAGCTCTAGTACACTGTTCGCCATGGTTTTTTAGTTGAAAGTCTAGTGCTCTCAAGTGCCCTCCAGGATGGTCAGCTCAGCATTGTCTTGGGAGGGAAAGCTCTCTTTGATCTTCAAGGTTTGTGGCGAGACCTCGTCGCTGTAGCTCGTGGGATTTGTTCTTAGTTTTCACCATTGTGAGTTAGGTTCTTAGCTCAGAGTGTCTGACCTAGTGTTCTAACTCTGGAGAAGTAAGTTCAAGCTACCTCAATTGGTTCGAACTCCTAATGAACCGTAGTTTTTGGGTTCAACACCATTTGTGTACCTGCAAAAAGTCTTAACAAACAAGAGAGTATGGGAAGAGGAAGGAGAGAGCGGGGAAGCTGAAGAGTTTGAATGTGTAATAAATTATAACATACGTCTAGTTTAAGAAGATGATACATCGAAAGATAGGGTACAAATCAATGTATTTTAGGAAAGAAATCGACGCAGTGTGCCAAAATTTGTCAAATAAATGTCGAAAAAGAATTTTGAGCGCTTGAGAATTCGACGTTGCGTCGAATTGTATTCAACGCATCATTGAATAAAACTATCAGACATCTTGTCGATGCATGCGTCAGTTAGAAATCGATGTTGCGATGAATAATTTCACACTCTTCATAATCTGCCTGTACTTGACATATGCGTCGAGTAGAAATCGTCATTGCATCTATTTGTATTCGTCATTGTTTCGAATAAAACTTAGAATTTTCAAATCTTTTGTTGTTTTTCCCAAAAATAAAATTTCATAGAAAATATATTTGGCATGAATCTTACTGATCACCATTAAGCATTCCCAATGCATTGATGAAAAACTTGTACTTGATTTCATCAAGTGGCTTTGTGAAGATATTAGCCCTTTGATTTTTAGTGGACACATATTGAAGGGATATCTTTCCTTTCTCTACAATTTCCCTGAGGAAATGATGCCTTATCTCTTTAGAAGCTTATAAGGGGTCTTCAACTTGGTCATGTGAATGAGAATTCGATGCAGAACATAATTGGCAGTGTTAACTGCTTCAGCCCAAAAGGAATTAGTCCAGTTTGAATCAGCCAACAGTGCCCCCCCTGATCTATATCAGAGTTGAATAAACAAATTTCAGTTGAACTAGAATTGAAATCAACTACATACACATTTCCCTTCCTAAAGCCAGATAACATTATTGCAACTGAATTTGAGCTAACAATTTGACATAAGTTGTGAGTGAATACTACCTTGTATTCACCATCACAATGATGACTAATACTAATTAAGTTATGTTGAAGACCTTCAACATAAGGTACTTTGGAGAAGAAATAAATCCAATTCTGATCATCCCATAACCTTTGGTTTGACCACAATTTGAGTCACCAAATATTACCTTATGTCCATCCTTGGCATTATAGTTCTCTAACAATTTCTTTTGTTCAGTCATATGCCTGGAGCAACCACTGTCCTAATACCATAGCTAGTTTGTAAATGGACAACCTCTAATCTACATAAGTAATTTAAACATTAATAGGGACCCAGACTAACTTGGGCCCATTGCTTCTACCATTGAAAGGGGTTATGAAAGAAAAGGAAGATCTTTCATGATAACCCTTAGGGTGGAAGAGTGTTGGTTTATTATGCCAGCAACTTCTAGAAAAATACCCTAATTGATTACAACAATAACATATAGAAGTAGTATAAAGAGAATCAATAGAAAACTTGGAATTGTATTTACTAAAAACTGGAACTCGATAGATGCGTCGAGTAAAAGTCGACGCATTGACTTGGTTGTGTCGATAAGAAGTCGACATAGGTTTGTGGTTGCGTCGAGTTAAAGTTGATGCACATTCATACTTGCTTCGATTATAAGTCGACGCACTAGCAGAGTTGCGTCGAATAGAAGTCGACGCATGTTTCCTGTTATCAGAAAATTTCACATTCAAAAACTATTTTTCTATAGGATTTTTCCCTAGAATTCCCTAATGATCTGGAGAACTAACCCTATTGAAAATGGTGATCCTATCAGGGTTCTCATGTGAATCTTTAAGGGGTTGTTTATCTTTAGCTCTAACAAAGACTACTGAAGTCTTCCATGTAGGTTTGCTGGAAGATTCACTAATTGTTGATAGATCAGCACCTACTTCTAATGTTTTGAATCTCACAGAGTGATTCTTAGAAATGACCATAAGTTTCTTACTCCTACCATTCAGTGAGTCTTCAATGGTTTTTGCCTTTGCAAGCTCTTCTATCAGTGATTAGTTCTCCAAAGTCAACTCACCAATTTGTTTGTGTAGATTACCTAGTTCAACCCTAAGTTGATAGTTCTGATAAGCTGGGTTCTTATCAAGCTTCTAATTTTTCAACTCTTCTAATTCTTTTCTAAGTTATTTTATTTTCTTTTCTGCCTCCTGATGGTCTTGGCAAAATTCTCTAAAACAAACTTTAAAATCATCAGAATTAAAATCAATATTACTAAAATAAGATACATGATCTTCCTCGATGGATGCTTCCAAATTCATCAAGCAAGCTTCTTTAGCACAGGCTCCTCTTCATTTTCTGAAGAAGAGCTGGATTCAAATTCAGCATCGCTCCAGGTTTGAACAATGAAACCTTTGCCTTTCTTCTTATCCTTCTTCTTGAAGGATTGCTTCTTATGCTCCTTCTTGTGAGCTTTTTCTTTCTGATTATCAGGACACTCTGGTGCTATGCGTCTTGGCTTTCTGAAAGTATAAGATGTAATCTCCTTATTAGGAGTCTTGTCAAATTTGTGCTTGCTTGAGCTCCTTTCTCTCCTTCTTGATTCCTCAGACTTGACCCATCTTCTAAACCTTCTTGATAGGAGATTGAACATATCCTCTTCAGTGTTGCAAGACTCTCTATTAGAAGCCTTTAATGAGATTGATCTCTCATTTGAAGGAGTAGAGGATTTCTCCTTGGCTTCATATTCAACTCTACTTTTGAGAAGTAGCTCATAAGACTTCAATTTTCCTAGCAAGGAATCAATGGTGATCTGCTTGTGGCATTTAGATTCTCTTATAACCCAAATTATTGAATACCATATGCTAGGGAAGCACGTGAGGAGCTTGTCATTGATCTCAGTTAGAGAAATATCTTTATCCATGGCCTTCAATTCACTCATTATCATGCTGAATCTTACATACATTTAAGCAACACTTTGTTCTATTTTCTTCTAGAAGTTCTTATATTGAGATATGTGAAGAGATCTTCTGTCCTTTCTTTCATTAGAACTTCCTTCCACAATTCTTGATAGAGATTCCCAGATCTCCTTGGCTGATTAGCATTCAACAACATTTTGAAATACTTCATCTGACTTGGTAGATACCAAGATGTTCATGGTCTTAGTATCACAGGCTTTTGCTTTCTTCTCATCTTCTGTCCATTCAGATCTAGGAACAATCTCATGTGTAATGTTTCCACTAGAGTCTTTATATGGCATTGGGAGACCTACAAGTATTAAGTCAAAAATATTTTCATCAATAGAATTCATATAAAACTTAATTTTGGTTTTTCAGAGTGTACACTTTTCTAGGTTAAACACTGGAGGTCTTGTGGATGCAAACTCTTTAAATTGATTTGAGCTCATTTTATAAAATAGTTTTTAATGGTAAAATATATAAACTAATAACTGTTCAGATCTTTTGATCAAGGTGTGAACGTTTTTTGATCAACCTACCTCTGATACCAATTGAAAGTGAACAGTTAAGCCTCTGAGGGGGGGGGGGGGGGGGGGGGGGGGGTGAATAGAGATTTAAAACTATTTATTAAAATATTAACTAGATTCTGATAAACATAAACAAGCATCCATATAAACTCACAACCATAATGAAGTATTCCACAATAAAACTAAATGAAGGAAATGAAATAAAAGTAAAAACAGAAAAGCCACAGAACAAATGAACACAAGAGCTATAATAGTTCCCCAAAATCTGGGTACATCTACTCTTCTACCACTTTGGTAGGAATCCACTATCCCAGTGACTGAGTCTTTTGATAAGGAGACTCTTAGAACCAGAGACTAAGTCCTTTGATAAGAAGACTCTTAGAACCAGTGTCTGAGTCTTTTGATAAGGAGACTCTTAGAACCAGTGCCCGAATATTTTGATAAGGAGACTCTTAGAACCACATAATATGATCTTTTGATAAGTTGATCGAACCAACAACTTAATCATTTCAAGAGGGATTCTAAAAACTCTATTCTCAAATCAAAGAAGTGAAAGAAGGAAGAATGAGAAGAGAAGAAAGTGTAGAGAAATCTTCTAATGTGAATCATCCTTTAGCAATAATTCTGAGAATTCCTTAGCACTCTAGTGGATTGTATCTTCAGTAGTTGATGAATCCTTGATGAAGAGAAATGCAAGGATTGTATGCTTTGATCCACTCTCAAACTTTCTGTGGGAGAGGAAGAAGAAGGAGAAGCGCCGATTTTTGTGAATATGCTCTATCACTTGTATATGCATTTTAGAAATTTTAGTATGTGTATGTCTTTACCATTTTGAAATGTTTCCTCTCGATGATTGTCCTTAGAATGAATATAATAAGATATGATAAAACCTATTTAAAAGGGTTCTTCAAAAATCCCGCCAATCTCTTCAAATTACTTCCAAATACTCCTTCAGAAGTTTTGAAGAAATTTCTTACCATAAGTACTCTTCTAACAACTCATAAAATTCAATGAATTCCAGAAAAATGATTGTCAAATAACTCTAAATGAAATCCAATGAATTTTCTTTTCTGTTAGAGTATTCGATGCCGCTTCATGTTTTGACTGAAGATGCATCAAATTCTGCCATGGAATAAGTTTCTGTCAACATAATTGAGAAATCAACGTTACATCGATTACTTATCGACGCTTGAGTCGACTCCTGCTTTGGAGATGCATCTACTTCTCTTCAGATAATGCGTCGAACTCCAGTCAGAGTTACGTTGACTTCTAGTCAACGCATATTTAACTTAGCTAATTTTCTTCCTGATTTAAGATTGCCTTCTTCTGACCTTGATTGGACTGACTCCCTATGACATATAATGACCAAATTACCCTCACTATACATCATGAGTAATTATCCTAGGTTACAAAATTGCTTAGATATAATCTATTAAGTTAAATCTTGGGTTTTTCCTAACATACACCCTGTTTGCCCGGAAAATCTGCGACCTCTCTTCTCAGCCAGGATGGACCTTCCCAGCGGTCTCAAGACCGAGCGGTCTCCTATTTGCGAGACCGCCTGGACCGCGTCTTACCAGTTCAAGAATCCATCTAAGTGTCAGGCGATCAAGCTCCAGCCAGACCGCAAGACCGAGCGATCTGGCCCCTTTTTTCTTCTTTTTGTTATTAGTACCCCCTCTCTCTGCCCTGGCTCTCCTATATCCCGAGTAGCCCATAATTTCTGGATCTGCCAGATCGGGTAGACTCCGCATCTATAAATAGAGGGGTAGGGGTATCTGAAAAGGGACTTTTGGACTTCGAGCCCCAACTTACAACTAATAGAAAATATACGTACGCAGCAGAAAAATAGATTCATTTATCTTATTAAAGCACGGAGATCAAGCTGGTCACTGAGGCTATCGCACATCTAGATTTACTATATATATATAAGAAAACATTTGGTACGACTTTCAAAATAGATGCTACATAATAATAAAAGACATGATGTGCAATTTTATCACAATAGCCAAATAACTAGCATCCTACTCATTTCCCAGAGAATAAGGGTATCATCTATCTCAAAATAATACACAAGTAGTAGCATAAGACAAGTAAACTGGGATAAAAACTACGCGGGCGCCAACAACTGACACGAACCCGCAGAAAAGAGAGAAGACAATCCAAAAGAGGAGTCTTCCACTAACCAAAGAGAACAACATCCTTACCTACAGGGGAGGAAAGACCTCGATAGGGGAACAGAAAGACCCCTCTCTGACTCCGGCGACAGCTAAAAACCTGAACCTGAGGCATTCATAAGAAAAGAACGCCTCAGCCCAAAGGGTGCAAGAAAACAACATGATTATAAGTAAGAGCAGGCAAAGTAACAAGTAACATAACTAGTCTGAAAGGAGTATATAAACACATATATATATATATATACATATACACATATATATAACTATATATACACTTATATAAGGATTTCAGTAATAGAAGGTCAAGAGGATCCTGTCAAGAGCATAACTAAATTTGGCATATAGTGCAAAAATGGACTAGTGGTGGCGGACCCAAACAATGTCACTATCCACTCACATAAAGGGGACGTTCAAAATGAACCAGTGGTGGTGGACCCAAACAATGTCACTATCCACTCACATAAAGGGGACGTTCAAAACGAACCAGTGGTGGCGGACCCAAACAATGTCACTATCCACTCACTTAAAGGGGACATTCTCCCCAAATAAAAAGAGGCGACATGGTGGTGGTCTCATTGTCCTGCCAACCACTATTACAAGAACTGTGATGGAGGACCCCATTGTTCCCTTTACCCATCCTTCCAGTTCAAACAGGTCCATCAATATTGAGCCAAGTAGTTATGAGAGGTATGCAGAATTTGATAAGTAACCACGATTCGGGACTAGCATAACCAACCTCAAGGAGCATCCCCCCGGGAAAGGAATACAAAACCGATGGCTCCGATTAAATAAATTCAAGAGCAGCCCCTCTTAATAAACATCAACAGCAGTCCCCCATTAGATCAAAGGAAACAAAAGCAGCCCCTCATAATAACAATACAGCAGCAGCCCTTACTGGACAGAAAAAGGAAAGAAAACAAGAGCAGCCCCCCAATTAATAATACAGCAGCCCCCGAACATAAAAACATCACAGCCCCCAATTTATCAAGGATAAGAGGCAGCCCCCAACATAAACCCAAGTAGGAAGGATATATAAATATATAGCAGCCCCTAGATGGGATTATACAACCAACCCCAACGTAATCCAAGCAAGATTAATGTAAAGCAGCCCCCAAATTAACAAGGGTTGAACAAACCAGTACCAATGAAATCCAGCCAAGGACCAAGATAGCAGCCCTTGGGAATGAAAAGAAAATAATTCCAGACAGCTCCAATTGGAACATATACAACAGCAGCCCCAATTAGAATATATATACCAGCAGCCCCAATTAGAGCATATACAAGGCAGACCCAACTCAGATTATATATAACAGCAACCCTCAATTAGAACATACTTAAGAAGCAGCCCCCTAGATCAGATTATATATAACATCAGCCCTCAATTAGAATAGCAATAAGGCAGCCCCCTAATTATGATATAAAACAGCAGCCACCAACCCATAAATAAAAAAAAACATTTCAAATAATGAAATCTGGAGGAGATAAACCAGCAACCATATTTCCCCAAACAAACTCTAATAATATAAGCTAGAAGGATCCTGAAGAGCAACCCTATAATCGTCCAAAGGATTTCATAATTTCCTAGAATGATTCCTAGCATAGATATCAGGGAGAACCTTGCTAATACCATAATCTGCCAAGCTCAGTTAAAACAAAAGGGGAAGGGGATGAAGGAGAAGGAAGTGAAGAGTTTTCTTGCCTCGGATCAACCGGCGACCCGCCAAATTGCGGCAATCTCGACGAGGGCCGACTGATAGCTCAGCCCCGACGATGAAGACAGGGCCCGACAACCTCCCAAAACTCCTCCGACGGCCTACGCCACCGATGCCCGGCGACCTCGGCGCAAACCCTAGCTCGCCTCTATCTCCCACTCGAAAAAGATTGAAGCCATCGGGGGAAGGGGAGAAATGATAAAGGGAAAAGCTGAAGCCATCGAAAAAAGAACTCGCCACTATCTCCCAAAACCTCCAGCATGCACATACATATACTCTTAAAAAAATATCATACACCTATATGTATTTATAATGGATGCATGGATATATAAATTTATACAAACCCCTGCTTTTATCTCTTTTTTTTCTTTACATAACCTGTACACACCAAATATATGTAAATAATGTATATATATATTGTTTGCATAAAACCCCCTTTATGATTGCATAATTGTTTATGTTTGCCCATCCATGTAAAAAGAAAGAAAAACTTCATAAATATACACACATATATACACATATATATATATACATATTTCTGCATATACGACTCAATCTAGGATAACTCGCCGGACGACGACGACGACGAAAATGCAACGCCCATCCGCATTAAAGCTACGCAACGATAGCTTTAATATCTAAACTATCAATATTACCATAACCCTACTTAGAATTAACCATGAGAAAAATCTAGGGCGTTACAGAGGCCATTTGACCGAAGACTACAGAGCCCTTCACTTGTTAGTGGAGAAGCTGCTGAAAGAGGGGAAGCTCCGTGATCTCCTCCAAAAGAATGATCCCTCCAAAGCTTCAACCTCCAAGAGAAAGGAGGTAGTTGAAGTTCACTGGGAGTGCGAAGAAGTTGATGATGTTGGCCATCTCGGCAACATCGGATTCCCTAGTGAGTGCATGGATACAGACGATGAGGGTGCCCTGGGCAACCTTTTCTGCATCCACGGAGGTGCAGGGTCAGAGTCTTCAAGGAAAGCTAGTTTGAAAAGAGTATACCGTTCAAAGGTTGCTGCTACCTCCTCTACCCCGATCCGAGGAACGGTCAATTTCGGAGAGGAGGACCTTTCTCCAACCTCCAATCCCTTCGACGATGCGGTCGTCTTCAAAGCAGTGATAGAGAACTACACTGTAGAGAAAATTCTGATTCATACTAGGAGCTTGGTTAACGTACTATTCAAGCCCGCCTTCGAAGCCTTGAAGATAAGAAAGTCTCTTATTTCTACTGAGGGACCTCTCTATGGTTTCTAAGGAGAGAAGAAGGAGGTGGAGGGAGTTGTTACCCTCTCAGTAATTTTGGCCGGTATCGTGAAGCTTGTGAAATTCATTGTCGTTGATGCTCCTAGCAGCTACAACGCGATTTTTGGGAGGCCCGTTCTGAACGGGTATCAGGCGATAGTTTCGACCTACCATCAAGCAGTGAAATTTGCCTTGAATGGTAAGCAGCACCGGATCAGGAGCGATCTGAAGAAAGCTAGGGAGTGCTATGTAAATACGGTCAACGTGATCGTGTCATCTTCTCCCCAGGAAGCTGTGATGGCTGCATCGGCTCAAATTCCTGAGCAAGTCGAAGTTGCAAAAGAAGTCGAAGAAGCTGAAAGAGATGGAGTTCGCTTGGAACCTGCCCAAGAAAATCAAGGAGTGCCCATCAACGAGGAAGATGAGAGCAAGAAGCTCTCCATCAACGCTGAATTGCCCGAAGCTGACAAGAGCCAACTCATCTCTTGCCTCCTGAACAACTTGGATGTCTTTGCTTGGTCTGCAGATGACATGCCAGGAGTCGATCCAGACGTCGCCTGCCACCACCTCAACATTGATCCCAACTCCATTCCCATCAGGCAAGAGAAGAGGTCTGTGGCAATGACTCTTGCTCAGCCGATCAGAGAGGAAGTAGAGAAGCTGCTGAAGGCCAAATTTGTCCAGGAAATCTAGTATCCTGAGTGGGTGTCAAACGTTGTAATGGTCAAAAAATCTGGTGGGAAGTGGAGAATGTGTGTCGACTTCACAAAACTTAATAAAACTTGCGTGAAAGATTGCTACCCCTTGCCTCGGATAGATTCTTTAGTAGATTCAGCAGTTGGTTATTCTTATATGAGTTTTTTAGATGCGTTCTCAGGTTACCATCAAATTAGAATGCATAAGCCCGATATCCTGCACACTTCGTTTATCACAAATGACGGTTGTTTTTGTTATCTTGTGATGCCTTTCAGGCTTAAGAATGCTGGAGCAACATATCAAAAAATGATGGATACAGTTTTTAAAAGCCAAAAAGGAAGAAATCTTGAGGTTTATGTTGATTACCTCTTGATAAAAAGCAAATTTTTCTCTTCTCATCTTAGCGACCTATCAGAAATGTTTGCAACTCTTCGAGCCTTTAATGTGAGACTAAATCCTTTGAAATGCGTTTTCGGGGCAAGCAAGGGAAAATTTCTTGGTCATCTTCTCACTCCGGAAGAGTTAGAACCCAACACTGATAAAGTAAAGGCTATCTTGGAAATGTCACCTCCCAGGTCTCTAAGGAAGTTCAGCAGTTAGGAGGAAGAATGGCAGGCTTGAGTCGCTTTATCTCTCGGTCCGGAGATAAAAGCGCTCCTTTCTTTAAGACCCTCCGTGGAGGGTCTAAGTTTGAATGGACAAAGGAGTGTGACGATGCTTTTAATCAGCTCAAAAAGCAATTGACATCAACTCCTCTGCTTCAAAGCCCAAAGAAGGGAGAAGATATTTTTCTTTATTTGGGAGTTGGCTCCGATGCCATTAGTTCTGTTTTGGTCCAAGAATAGAAGAAGAAGCAATTCCCAGTTTACTACGTGAGTAAAATTCTGAAAGACGCAGAGACCCACTATCCGATCCTCGAAAAGTTGGCAATGCTCATAACTTCGGCAAGGTGGTTAAGGCCCTATTTCCAAGCCTATTCGATCCAGGTGGTCACTGATCTTCTGCTGAAGAATGTTTTAGAAAAGCCGGAGCATTTAGGAAGGCTAGCTAAATAGGCAATAGAGCTCAGCGAATTTGATATCTCTTATGTTCCAAGGGTAGCAATCAAAGCTCAGGTTCTAGCAGATTTCATGGTGGATGCAATTGAGACCTTATCAAAGAAGGAAGTTGGAACACCTCTTGCTTGGACGATCTTTGTGGATGGAGCTTCAGGGAAGAATTCATCTGGGGAAGGAGTCATTTTGATCAATCTGAACAGAGTCAGACTGGATCAAGCCTTGAAATTCTATTTTACAACAACTAATAACCAGGCAGAGTATGAGGCTTTATTAGCTGGTCTCAGATTTGCTAGAGAATTGGGAATTGAGAATGTTCAGATCAAAACAGACTCTCTGGTGATGGCATCTCAGGTTAATGGAACTTTCGAGACCAGAGATCATATTCTGAAGCAGTATATAGCCTTGGTAAAAGGCGAGATAGGAAAGTTCAAAAGCTTTTCTATTCAGCATATCCTGAGAGAAAAGAATACAGAAGCAGATGAATTGGCGAAGTTCGGTCTTCTTTCGGGAGGAACCACCTCGGAGTTGTTCCGTCCAGCAATCGAGGAAGGAGAAGTTATGGAGATAGATCAACGCACATCTTGGATGGATCCATTCATTCTTTATCTCTCAACCGGAAAACTCCATTCAACGGTAAAAGATAGGAAAAAGTTTAAATTGGAAGCAGCTCACTACTATCTTATTGCAGGAGTACTTTATAGGAAAACTTTCCTGTCACCTCTAGCCCGATGTGTTTCAGAAGATGAAATCCCAATTGTTCTTCAGGAGGTTCATTCAGGAGAGTGTCGTAGCCACTCTGGAGCTCGAACATTGGAGAAAAGAATTCTAAGGCAAGGATATATCTGGCCACAAATGAGGAAGGATGCAGAGAAGTTCGCTAAAAAATGTGTTCAATGCCTAAAGTTTGCTCCCCTTCAGAATCAACCAGCTCAGCAGCTTAAGTCTATAGCAACCCCATGACCGTTCGCAGTTTGGGGGATGGATTTGGTTGGGCCTTTTCCTATGGCAAGCGGGCAACGCCGATATATCATAGTCATTATTGACTATTTTAGTAAATCGATAGAGGCAAAAATGTTGGCCAAAATAACTACTCAGGTCGTGAAAATTTTTATCTGGGGGGAGATAGTATGCAGGCATGGTATTCCAATGGCAATTATCACGGACAACGATTCTCAATTCAATAATCCTCAACTCATAGACTTCTGTGGCCAGATCGGCACCGAGCTACGTTTTGCTTCTGTGCATCATCCTAGAAGCAACGGGCAAGTAGAAGCTGCCAATAAACTTATAATCAATCTCTTGAAGAAAAAGGTAGAAAATCTCTCGGGAAATTAGGCGGAACAATTATCTTCAATGTTATGGGTTTTGAGAATGACTCCCACCTCAGCTACTGGAGAAACTCCCTTCAAACTGTCGCATGGTTCAGAGGCTCTTATTCCTGTTGAATTTGAAGTGAAAAGTCCAAGGGTGTTGTTATCTCAACAAAACCAGGTTGATTGGATGGAAGAGAATGATGAAGAACTAAAATGCAGCCTTGATCTTATCGAAGAGGTTAGAGATACAGCAACAATCAGGCAGGAAGAAGTAAAGAGAAGGGTGGCAAGACTCTTTGATAAAAATGTCAGAATTAAAGAGTTCGCCGTTGGAGATCTGGTTTTGAAAAAGGTAGATATGGCGGCAAGATCTGGCTCAGTGGGAAAGCTCAATCCAAATTGGACAGGGCCGTTCATAGTAAAAGAAGTGATCAAGAACGGCGCATATCGTCTCCAAACTTATGAAGGAGAAGACATGCCTCACACTTGGAGTGGGGTTGACCTCAAGCGTTTCTTTTCTTAAATACTTGTAGCTAATTTCTTTTCCTTTCTAGTTCTTCCTCTTCTTGAATGTTATGATGATGTTTTTCTACCCTTTTTGATAAATTTGATAAGGGAAAGTACGAAAAATAAATTGTTATCAAAGGCTTGAATCCTGCCAATAGAGACATCAACGGATTCTACTTCATCCTCCTTGACTTGAAGCATAAGATGTAAATCTGCCAGGACCACAGGTAGCGGGGAGTTTTCGCATCTGTGTAGCAGTAGCTCGCCAAGCTCATGCGACGGATGGCTAGAATGCTGGGTCCTTGCTAACATCTGACACACCTCAGAACCAGGGGAGGTCGAGTTGAATGTTCAGCTCTGTTATGCATTGCAAGAGGACATTGTTACAGTCTAAATGATCTTCCAGGGAAAGCAATGTCGGTACAACCTCTGCGGCATGACCACACCTGCCCTATGGATCATTTTTTTTATTGTAACTCTTGAATACTCATTGGATTGTGGGTAGCCAGGGGTTGGTCCGAAACATCTAAGACCGTCATTTAAATCCTAAAGGGGCGGTCTGAAATATGTGAGACCTCCAGCTCTGGCCTCTGTGCTTTCTTCGATCTCTAAATATGTTGAGACCGCCTGTTTTATCTCCTCCAGGACTTAGATGTTTGAGATTGCTGGTTGAGTTCTCCATTTCTTCAGTGGTTTTCAGCAATCTCTAAATATGTTGAGACCGCCAGTTTGATCTCCTCCAGGACTTGGATGTTTGAGATTGCTGGTTGAGTTCTCCATTTCTTCAGTGGTTTTCAGCGATCTCTAAATATGTTGAGACCGCCAGTTTGATCTCCTCCAGGACTTGGATGTTTGAAATTGCTGGTTGAGTTCTCCATTTCTTCAGTGGTTTTCAGCGATCTCTAAATATGTTGAGACCGCCAGTTTGATCTTCTCTAGGACTTGGATGTTTGAGATTGCTAGTTGATTTCTCCATTTTTTCAGTGGTTTTCAGCGATCTCTAAATATGTTAAGAAAGCCAATTTGATCTCCTCCAGGACTTGGATGTTTGAGATTGCTGGTTGAGTTCTCCATCTCATTTTAGAAGAGGGTCTTTTAGCGATCTTAAATATAATTGAGATCGACAAAATGATTTTCCAAGAGAAGTTCTGGACAGAGCTCTAAAGCATTCGAAAATATCCAGAGATCACTAATGCGCATATCTTAGCACACCGCTATAGGCGGTAACTCGACTGCGACACGAAACGGCAGTGTACCGATCGTTCTAGTAATATAAAACGAGGAGTAATCCCCGAGTATCGAATCTCTCAAGGAACACAGTAAGGTGGAGTTAACGTTCGAGGAAGGACTTGAGATCGAAGTCCTTTGGGTCAGATGGATTGCGGAAATGGGGGTTTTGGATTGTGGAAAATAAAGAGAAAATGCTATGACTACTCCTATGCAATGCCGCTATGCAGTGCTTCGCTTGGCGGGATGGAGACTAGGCAGGCCTTGAGCGCGCTGCCTCGCAAGGGCGGATGGACGAGTAGGCAAGCGGAATCGAACTATGCAGGCCTTGAGCGCGCTGCTTCGTAGGGCGAGTGGATTACACGGGCCGCTATGCTACGCTTCGCTAGGCGGATGGACGAGTAGGCAAATGGAGTTAGGGTCGTAAGCACCTCTTCGACAAGCACGCCACTAGCAATTGCTAGTGCGGCGACGAACGTGACGGCGGGATGGAGGATGAAATGGGGCGCACCTCAAGCAACTCAAACAACAAACATTTCACATAAACATGAAATATATAGAAATATAGACTAGTTTTAAGTGCAACTTCATCTTAATACATAGATCTAACTACATACAAATCAATAAGAGAAGAATAAGGCAAGAAATCGACCGAATCCGAAGTCTCGTTGTAGATTCACGGTTGGAATCGCCGGGTTGTCAATCCGCGTCCAAGCTCGGTCCGCAACTACGTCCGGGGTAGAGAGAGCTGTCACTACTCTCCAATGAGCCCGTCTTCTTCGTGTCACGATCCGGTAGAGGTTGCAAACTTCCTCTTGCTTGATGGTGATGTCAGCTAGGTCTTCCCTTGGAGCGCTAGGATGACGGAGGAGGCCGAGAGGAAGCTCCGGCTCAAGATTGGCGTGAAGAACAAGCCCGGAGCACCTCCATATGGTGGGCGGCGATGGAGGGGCGAAAAACCTGCGGAAGGGGCCCGGAGCACCTCCATATGGTGGGCGGCGATGGAGGGGCGAAAAACCTGCGGAAGGGGCGAAAATGGCGGAGCTGGGCGGAAGAAATGCGTCGATCCCGACCTAATTCGCGAGTAGGTCAATTTATAGGTGCTGGAATAAACAGTGCGCACGGTCATTGGCGCACGACCAGTGGTCGTGCGCACTAGAATCCTGTGATCGTGCGCCTGCCTGGACGGAGCCTGCAAGGTAAGAAAATTATAAAATACAATGTTCGCACGACTAGTGGCGCACGACCAGTGGTCGTGCGCGCTTTCGTAAGTGGTCGTGCGATAAGGAAGACAGAACTCAGATTTCAAGGGGTAAGTGCACACGATCAGTGGCGCACGACCAGTGGTCGTGCGCAATAGATCCAGTGATCGTGCGCTGTGTTCCTGTACAGAATTGTACCGGAAACACCTGCACGACACCTGTTCCAGCACAACCACGAATCCAGCCACTGAAAGTGGCACTTAACAATGCAAAGCAACTACTAAAGGAGAATAATACGAAATAACACCAAAAACGGGCCTAAAGGTGCACTTAGCATGGAGAATCAAATATAAGTGAAAACATGTCTAAAGTGAAGTGCATAGACTAGAAAATCGGCCCAGATGGGTACATAAATGTGTATATATTTGGGACTCATCACACCCCCAGACTTACCTGTTTGCGCGTCCCAAGCAAACAAATTCTATGCGAACGGGGAAAGAAAAGTAGATGGCTTAAAATTACAATACAGAGTACCATGCGAAGTCGCATGCTCACGTGCATAAGAAAAATAGTAGAGAAGATTTCTCATTATACACAAACAGTTTATATATTTCTAAAAGAGTAAAAGCATATTACAACCACTCAAAATGGTGAGCTACGGTGAATCATCCGGTCATGCATACGGAGAAAGTAAACTAAGCGCTGAGATGAGCATTGCTCAAGATTGGGGTGCCGGACAAACTCCACTGAAATCCATCGGTGTCGGTGACCATAGGCTCGCCCGGTCACATTATCTCCACGACATTAGATTGGTTCATAGCGTGAGTCGGTAGGACTTTAGGCTAGAGATGGGGCTTGGGTTACGGTGAGGTAAACAAAGATAAACCTGGAGGCTACGCACACCTAACCCAACATGAGCACAAGATAGAGCTACCCGCATGACGATAATAAACAAATGCACCACACCCCCAGACTTGGACTTTTACAACATAGGTGTGTGCACCGCCCACTCCCAATACCAAAATTTCAAAATATTCAATTCAACTTTTTCATAACAATCCCCCTTTTTTTTCTTTTCTTTCTCTTCTTCATTCTTCTTTTTCTTTCTTTTCTTTTTTTCAGCAAAAATATCAATGAATACACCCACAATTTCCACTATAAAAATTACCACATCAACACCCCCCAAAATGTAAACATAAGTAATATTTAAAGCTCAGATTTGGGTGTGCGACTAGGTTAGGCTTTTAAGCTTTTGGTGCGATAAAAGTGGGGCTGAATCAAGAGGAAGGGGTAGGCACAAAGGGGCTAGCGAGGGTAGATGATAGGCATGAAATAAAAAGCTCAACCAGGCCAAAATAATGGCCAACGTCATTCTCACGCACTAGAACTATCCTATGCCAATGCTTCAAGAATCGCTTGGGGCAAGTTCTAGCCACCGAGAAAGATTCTCCTTTCTCCCGACTCAAGCAATACGAGTCTAGCGATCGTTTACACACATCCCTATGCTACCGTTTGATTCCACCGGATTCACCATTTGAGTAGAGTAAACAACATTTACACTGATAGAGAAAAATATAAAACCATAGTATAAAGAGAAATCTAATCTACACAAATTTCTATGTAACCGAGCACTCGACTAGGAGCACTACTGGAGTCAACATTTTACTCTGCTACATAGTCCTAAGCCATCGCTTAGACTTTCCCAAATATGCAGAAGAATTAAATTCACAACAGAGCAAGCAAACAGATGAGTACACGCTCAAGTGGGTGCTGTGGTGTGCAATGAGAATGAACAACAATTTCCAATAAGCTAAAATAAAAGTACTTCTAGCATGCTATGCAAGAGTGCACGTGAGTGGGCACAAAAACTGCTCTCCCCCAGACTTAAACTAAACAATCAACAAAATATATGACATGAAAATCAGAAAAGGCTAGGGAAAGAGAGTACCCAGTGCTCAAAAATGAGCACACCAGAAGATTGGCGTGTAAGCTAAAATGAGCCGCAGCATCCGCCATCCAGAAAAGATACCTGCAGGGGGCAGCTCCGCAAAAACAAAAGAAGAAGATAAACTAAAATAAACTACAGCTAACTAAGCAGGATTGAATAAAATGAAATGCATGTGAAAGTAAGATAACTACTGGGGTTATTGTCATCCCAGCACGACTTATTCAAAAACTAAAGGTTCTAGCTAATGGGCGTATGGAAGGAGAAGTGGACAGGTAACTGGCCTAATATCCGTGTCGGTAGCGGGTACCTATACGGCGACAGAACAATTACTCCTCTACCCAAATAATAATACCTACATAACGCAGGTAGAGGAAACAGAAAGTAAGAAGAGGAGGATATATCCTCACTCAACTCACCAAACACATCCTTGGCTAGCAAGGTGTCGTCAACAGGGAGGTGGCAGGAGGAAAAGGCAATGAGTGGAGTTTCCTCTACGGAGGGGGAATCAACCTCCTCACATAAGAGGATGCTCTCATCATTGACTTGGGCAATATGCACCAAATCCTCCTGGGGTACCTGTGAAGACTCAACCTGCACAGGCTCGGATGAAGAGGGGGGATCGAGAAATAAACAAGACGAAGAACATAAATAATAAAAAATCGGGGGAGTGGTCCCGGTCTCACTCCCATCAGGTTGGGTAAGTAAAATAATGTTTGCATTGTCATCAATGCTACAAGATTCGACCGGATCAATGGTGGCCAGGCTTAGGATTTGGACTTCCTCCACCGGTGCAGAGGAAAACTCCTCTTCACCTTGGAGGTTGTCCTCCTTCATAGGAATAGGCACAACACTCAGATCACCCACCTCATCCTGCGACACATCATCAACAATGTCGTCGGAGACGAGCGTAGTATGCACAACAGGGAGAAGAATAGTGCTCGTATAAAGGTTGAGCACCAATCTCTCACAAGGAATCGAGTCCACTAGGGGTGGTGGATGCACATGGAGAATAGGCTCAGCAATGTCGGTGCATAGATCAGCCGCACATCCGGTGACCGTGTCCATGTCATACCCTTCAAGATGTGAAGGTGACAAAGACACATAACCGGATGGTGAAGGTGTGCCGCCAGAGTTAGGGGTTGGGACGATCCGGATATCCGGCTCGTCATCCTCGTCGAATTGGCGAAAATACTCGGCACAGTCCTTCAAGACATGATCAGTGCTCCGACAAAACTGGCACTGCCTTGCGGGCTTCTTTGGCACAGCGGGGGCTGAAGCCGAGAAGAAGTATGACGGTAAAGGCTCAGCAGAGTAGCCATAAGACTTACGCGCACCATATGGAGTACCAGACGAAGTCGGTGCTCCATGTGCTGGGCTATAAGAATTATGCCTACTATTCTCCGTAGGGCATTCATCACTAGAGTGGGAGGTAGCTCCACACCAACGACAACGGATATTAAGATGTGCCCACATAGTGCGAAGATAAAACGATTCAAGACGAAGGACACTATTGTGCGAAATACCACACCTAACAATAATTACTAAAGCAACCTAATTAAAATAGGAAAATGGAATAAAAAGAAATAAAACAAAGAAATGCAATTTACAAATGGAAGGGCTTCTCTCTCAGGTTCTCCCTCTCCAGAAAACTCACACGACTGTGTTCCCCGACAACGGTGCCAAAAACTTGATGGCGCAAATTTTAGCACACCGCTATAGGCAGTAGCTCGACTGCGATACGAAATGGCAGTGTACCGATCGTTCAAGTAATATAAAACGAGGAGTAATCCCCGAGTATCGAATCTCTCAAGGAACACAGTAAGGTGGAGTTAACGTTCGAGGAAGGACTTGAGATCGAAGTCCTTTGGGTCGGATGGATTGCGGAAATGGGGGTTTTGGATTGTGGAAAATAAAGAGAAAATGCTATGACTACTCCTATGTAATGCCGCTATGTAGTGCTTCGCTTGGCGGGATGGAGACTAGGCAGGCCTTGAGCGCGCTGCGTCGCAAGGGCGGATGGACGAGTAGGCAAGCGGAATCGAACTATGCAGGCCTTGAGCGCGCTGCTTCGTAGGGCGAGTGGATTACACGGGCCGCTATGCCATGCTTTGCTAGGCGGATGGATGAGTAGGCAAACGGAGTGAGGGTCGTAAGCACCTCTTCGACAAGCACGCCACTAGCAATTGCTAGTGCGGCGACGAACGTGACGGCGGGATGGAGGATGGAATGGGGCGCACCTCAAGCAACTCAAACAACAAACATTTCACATAGACATGAAATATATAGAAATACAGACTAGTTTTAAGTGCAACTTCATCTTAATACATTGATCTAACTACATACACATCAATAAGAGAAGAATAAGACAAGAAATCGACCGAATCCGAAGTCTCGTTGTAGATTCACGGTTGGAATCGTCGGGTTGTCAATCCGCATCCAAGCTCGGTCCGCAACTACGTCCGGGGTAGAGAGAGCTGTCACTACTCTCCAATGAGCCCGTCTTCTTCGTGTCACGATCCGGTAGAGGTTGCAAACTTCCTCTTGCTTGATGGTGATGGCGGCTAGGTCTTCCCTTGGAGCGCTAGGATGACAAAGGAGGCCGAGAGGAAGCTCCGACTCAAGATTGGCGTGAAGAACAAGCCCGGAGCACCTCCATATGGTGGGCGGCGATGGAGGGGCGAAAAACCTGCGGAAGGGGCGAAAACGGCGGAGCTGGGCGGAAGAAATGCGTCGATCCCGACCTAATTCTCGAGCAGGTCAATTTATAGGCGCTGGAATAAACAGTGCGCACGGTCATTGGCGCACGACCAGTGGTCGTGCGCACTAGAATCCTGTGATCGTGCGCCTGCCTGGATGGAGCCAGCATGGTAAGAAAATTATAAAATACAATGTTCGCACGACCAGTGGCGCACGACCAGTGGTCGTGCGCACTTTCGTAAGTGGTCGTGAGATAAGGAAGACAGAACTCAAATTTCAGGGGGTAAGTGCACACGATCAGTGGCGCACGACCAGTGGTCGTGCGCAATAGATCCAGTGATCGTGCGCTGTGTTCCTGTACAGAATTGTACCGGAAAAACCTGCATGACACCTGTTCCAGCACAACCACGAATCCAGCCACTGAAAGTGGCACTTAACAATGCAAAGCAACTACTAAAGGAGAATAATACGAAATAACACCAAAAATGGTCCTAAAGGTGCACTTAGCATGGAGAATCAAATATAAGTGAAAACATGTATAAAGTGAAGTGCATAGACTAGAAAATCGGCCCAGATGAGTCCATAAATGTGTATATATTTGGGACTCTTCAATCATTTATATTGAGCATGGTCTGGGGAAAGAAAAACCGCATGATATCTGACTAATGGTCTTGATTTCTGAAATGAACTGACATAATGAAGATCGCCAAATGTGACCGCTATGGAAAGGATGTCTCGAAATTCAACCTGCAGGTTATCTATCACCCATTATTCAAGCTCTTATGAAGCGATCTCTTAAATTAGTAGATTGCAATTTTTTATGTTAGTACTCAAAATTATTCGAAGGCCTTTTTATCAAGGTCAGCCATACCTCTTTATAACGCGGTCTGGAAAATGTAAGACCGCCTATCTTCAAATTATCAGTATATCGTATTAAGATCGACAAAAACCTAAGGCATTTAGATCGAATGCCAATTCTATCTCGTTGTAAAGAGATCGCAAAGATATATTCTATACAAAAAGTAAAGTACCAGAAGCAAATATTCATTCATTGAAAGAAGGAAGGTATAACAATTCAATTTTTGTATTCATTCAAAATGTTGAGGTACATCAGACCGCCCGGTCTCCAAAAAGTAAAAATTACAAAACTGCCTATTCATTCTTTGATCTCTTGGGAGACCGCTCGTTTGAAGAAGAGGAATCGGTCTCGTCAGGTGACTCCTATGATTTTTCATCTTGAATTTTTGATCCAGAGCTTGATGCCGCCCCCGAGCTCGTATCATGGCCCATCACATATTGGCTGCCGCTCCGCTGGTCCGCATCAACGATCTTGACATCTTCTTCCTCATCATCAGCAGTCTCAACTGCGGTCACCGACTGTTCAGCAATTTTCCCCGCCGCTTTTGGGAAAAGATCGGCAAAAGTTGTATCTTTGAATTCTTCGGTGTAGCCTCCGCGATTACAAATCTCAGTAATCACTTGCTCGGCGGTCTCCCTCACATGATGCATCATGACTTTCTGGAATTCAGGGTTGTGGAGATCATAAGACATTTCCCTCGCTTGCTGCAGGAAAAATATAGTCAGACCGCGCGATCATAACAGGCAAGTATTAAATCATATGATAAAATTATCTTACCTGCAGGTCTTCGACCTCCTTTAAAATGCCTCGAAGAGACCGCCCCATGTGATGATGTAAGACTGTGCTCCTAACGGCTGCTTGAGCGTAGATGTCCGGTAGTATGTCGGTCTCAATATCATACACCTCAGCGGTGTTCTTCTTCCCATATAGGGCCGTGGTGACCGCGGTAGCATGGCGTGTTAACTTACCGCTCCAAAGAGGGAGATCGGTAGAGCCCTTCACGCTATTTCCCTTAACACCCCATTTGAGAAGGGGCTTGCCTTTTATGTCTTTTTGACTCCTCATAAAGCCATGTAGAATGAACGGCTCGGCAGCTGCCCTAGGGGTGTTGCCGGTCTCAGTGGTCTCGCGGTCTCCCTCCCTTCTTAATCTTCTTTCCATTTGAGTAAGTACTTCTTCCACTGGAGATATCAGATCTTTTGTTGGGACCGCGAAGGAGGCTGAAAGCGTAAAAATTAGTAAAAGGAAAAAATGCAAAGGAAATGAAGAAGAACGCTGAAAAGATACTCACTTTCCTCTGGATCAACTTCAGCGACCTCAGGCCAGATCGCCAAGTAGTGGATGAGATCTAGCCGTTTTCCTCCCAGAAATTCCAGAATCTTTAGCTCTTCCTCCGAGATCGTCTTGTTCTTCTGGAAGATCCTGTCAGGTCGCGCAGAAGGTCGGCTCTTGAGACCGCCGAGATCGCCTTCAAACACAAGGAACCTCTCCGTCCAGAAGGAAACCTTGTTGGGGAGGTTTAGGACTTTGATTCCTTCAGCAAAAAAGTATATTAATCCTTTAAATTCTTCCTTCTTCTGACCTTCCTTTAAGACCTTTACAGTGAAGGTCGCACAGAACAGCGCCATGGTGAATCTTACCTTTTCCGATCTCAAATAATTAATGAAGACATTAATGAGACCGATTGAGTTCGGCGGCAGCTGGGCGAGTACCAACCCATAATAATCCATTATCTCAAGAATTTCCCAAGGAAGAGGGATTTTCAACCCGTGATCGATGGGGATAATGAATTTTTTCTCCTCCCCAAAATTTAACCTTCGACCTCCGTTGGCGATCTCATGACAATCTGTGTTTGAGTCATGTGCTTTTTCAGGAAGTCAACATATTCATCCTTGGAAAGACGACAGGGTTTGTGATCGGCTTACAAGAAAACACTAGCAGATGAAGCTCGCGCGGACACCATGATTCGAGATCGCTGTGACCGGTGCTTAGGGCGCATGCAAGAAATATAAAATAATGAAGTTTGAAGACAACTATTTATAGAGAGCACCGGATGATTTTGTCATGATTACTTTTCTCAAGATCGCCCAGTAAGTTCATCCAGACCGCAAACACCTGCATAAGAGTTAAAAAGGCGCATGCATTCTTTCGATCTCAATAAAAGGAGATCGCAACACCTCAGGTCGAATCGATAAAAAATAAGCAACACATAATAACAAAGATCATCATAACAAAATAAAGATCGCAAGTAGCGTAAATTAAACACTACATAATAATTGTTCAAATGTCATATTACAAGATCGCATAAAATAAAATGCTTAATGTTTATTTTGAGGCCGCTTCCTCCTCACAAAGGCTGCAATATCTTGCATTTCATTGACAGCGCTAAAGACCGATGCAAGATTTTGGTTAGCAAATATTGCGGCCCGGTGGATCCTGGACGTCTCTTTGTCAACTTGTTCCATGGGAATGACCATAATCTCGGACGACGGTCTCGCTTCCAGATGATCGCCAGATGTCCCCGACCTCATCGACATTTTTGAAGAACAGCCTCTCAGCACAGCGACCTCAGAGGACAGAGCAGCGACTTTTCCTTTATAATATTTGGCATCTTTTTCGGCTTTTTGAAGTGCTTGGGTCTCGCCAATCTTTAGACCGCTGTCCTTGTGAGATGCATGAGGCTTCTCTTCAAGACCGCGGATCTGATCATGATAAGCACGCTCCCGAACCAACATAGACCGAACATCCTCAAAATCTAGGCTAAAGATATTGGTAAGCTGGTCGGGGATCACGATCTTCTGCGGCAGAAGCTCCCCTTCCTCGATCTCATCACCTGCGATCAAGGAAAACTTTAAGATTAGCTCAACTATCCAAAGTTCGGAAATGATAGAGTTCGCATGGAAGGAATACTTGGAATGGAATCGAGACCGCAGTCATGTAAAACATTTTCGATATTGACTGTGACCGCGGGTTCTGCGGTCAGTAATAGGCGGTCTGACCCCCTTAAGCACTCAAGGTTCAATTTTTCCAATTCTTTCTTTTGTGACCTCTCCCCTTCCATTCTTCTTCTCTTTAACTCCATATTGCTAACAAGGATGTCGTTAGTTTCAATGACGACAATCTCATGCTTTCTTTTTGGAGATTCAGGTTGGACCGCTGGTAAAGGAAGGAATTCTAATGGTCTGGTCATCATCTTCGCCTTACCAGTTCGCAGGGCAGAAACTGCTTCTACACGGTCTACCGCTGCCCGGTTTAGGTCCTTCTCTTGAGCAGCAGAGAGGTTTGGTAGATCGCTTGAGAGTGCAACTCTCTCCTTGGTGATCTGTTGATTCATCTTCTCCGCCTTCCGTTCAGAGGCCTTCTTCTCTTTCTTTTTCTTCTTTTCATCGGTCAGCAAGACCGCCTCCGGCTTTTTCTCCTTTTGAAACTCCGCAGCGGTCAGAACAACCTTCTCTTCTCTCTCTCTCTTTTCTATTTCTTCTCTTTCCCTTCTTTCTTCTTCCTTTTTCTGCTCAACAGCGAACAGAGCTGCCTTCTCCTCCTTTTCTTTCTCCTCCCTTTCTCTTCTCTCTTCTTCCTTTCTCTGTTCGGCAGCAAGCAGAGCCGCTTGCTCCTCTTTCTCTTCCCTCTCTCTTTCTTCTTTTTTCTTCCTCTCCTCCTCCTTCCTCTGTTCAGCAGCAAGCAAAGCTGCTTTCTCCTCTTCTTCCCTCTTCTCCTTTTCTTCTTTCTCTTTTCTCTCCTTTTCCTCTCGATCTCTCTTTTCTCTCTCCTCTCTCAGCTTGATTTTCGCCGCGGCGATCTCTTTCTCCTTCTCCGCGATCTCTCTTTCAGCGGCAACCACCTTGAGATTTTCGGCCTCAAAGGTGTCAAGCACCTGCAATGAAGAACAAGAAAAGTCGTTAGAAGAACCTTCATCAAGGTAGGCAATTAATTCAGAGTCTGCCTCCCTTGAAAAAGTGGAGACCGCAGAAGGAAAAAAGATATCGGTCGTGTCATCTACCTTTGAAAGGTCAACCCAGGAGTCTTGAGGACCGCCGCCCTCAGGGAGTGAGATCGCATCCGGGACGATCACATCTTTTGATCCAGCGCCTTTTAACCTCTTAGCACTTTGGATGGAGGGATCTAATTTTTTCCTTTTGCTCGTTTTCTCAGCATCCTGGACATCAGCGATCCTCTGCCTGAGCCTTTCTGCCTCAACTTTCTTCTCCTGCATCCCAGCTAAGATAATTTCTGTAGAGGCGGTCTTGTCATGCTGTACGACGGTCTGACCAAGAGCTTCCACAGTTTGCTGATAATTGAAAGAAATGGAAAGATCAGGAAAAATCAATTCAGGCTCTGAAGAGCCAGATGATAAAGCAGCAGCATCGTTATGAAGTGAGACCGTATTTTTTGGTGAGACAGGTGCTTTCAGCGGAGAAGCTCGTGCGGTCTCCTTAGATGCGCTCGACTTTGCTACAGCTTTTTAAACCTTCACCACCTTCTTCGAGGTGGCGGTCTTCTTCTTCTTGGGAGAGTCCCCTTTTGAGGACGGATGGCTCAGGATGGACAACAAAGTCGACATCAAAATTGACTAGGAAGGGGTAGAAGTTTGTTTGTTCGCTGGAGTGTGCCCGAGCTTTCGAGGAACTAAAGAGTCGTCTGACCATGTCGCCAATTTTATGTTTTCCATGTGGTACAGAAGGCTAAGAAGTTTATTATGTTATATCAGGGAGCCGATTGGGTTATGTTATTTGTCAGTTCAAGAAGGAGATTGAATATGGTTCATTCCAGTTGAAGGTGCATGAGAGAATTTACCATGTCTATGACTTGGAGTTAGCGACCGTGGTATTCGCACTGAAGTTGTGGTGGAATTACTTGTATGGCATGAAGATTGACATCTTTACAGACAACAAGATCCTGAAGTACCTGTTAAATTATATTAAGTTGAATATGCAACAAAGGAGGTGGATGGAGTTCCTTTGGGACTACACCTTTGACATTCATTACACTCCAGGAAAGGGGATAGTTGTTGCAGACGCATTGAGCCGGCGGTATACCACACAAGTAAATTGGATTTTGATGCATGATGGATGTCTAATCTGAGAATTAGAGGCGCTCGAGATCACACGTGTTGACATGAGTGCAACAACTACAGGATGCTTGAACTAGACAGAGGTACAATATGACATTGCCGACCAAGCCCGACAGGCTCTAGAGCTAGATGTGAGCATGAAGCGTTATATAGCGGAGACCATGGAAGAGTCCAATGTTGAGTTTTCCTTTGAAGATTATCTTATTTGGAAAGCTAGTAGATTGCGCATCCTTAGTTTTGGAAAATTTTGGGATGAATTGATGTATGAAGCTCACTTCTCCAAATATTAAATTCATCTAGGGAGCACAAAGATGTACATGGATATGAAAAAACTTTTCTAGTGGCTGGGCTTGAAGAAGGACATAACCTCTATGTGGCGAAGTTTCACACTTACGCACTAGTGAAGGCTGAATTTCAAAGTCCCGGTGGATTTTCTAAAGTCTGTGCCGATTTTAGAATGAAAGTTTGGCAATATATAGATGGACTTCGTGCACAGATTGCCAAGGTCGCAACATGTCAATGGCACCATTTGGGTGATTGTCGATCGTTTGATAAAAGTGTCTCACTTCATTCTGAACCAAAAGGATAATTCTGTGGAGAAGTTCGCAAAGTTTTATATTGACAACATAGTAATATTGGTATGGGAGTTACCCATAACATCATAAGTGATCGGTATGGGCGTTTTACATAGAATGATTTAAAGCTTATTCAACATTTATTGGGTACAAAGATAATGTTTAGCACAACCTTCCACTCGCAAATAGATGGGTAGCTGAGAGGACCAATAGGACCATGGAGGATATGCTCTGGATGTGCGCATTGAATTTTAGAAAGAGATAGGAGGACCACCTTTATATGATTGAATTCTCTTACAATAATAGATACCGAGCAAGTATTAAGATGGAGCCTTCGAGGCCCTATATGGTACAAAGTGTCGTACGCCCTTGGCTTGGACAATCTCACTAAGTCTAAAATCGTCAAGAAGGACTAGACATATCATCGAATAAGCACTCATACATCGTCGAGATTACTCACAGAGATAACATGAACAATTCGACGATATCGTTGTGACATCAAAGTACACATGATGATATCATCATAAGAGTAAGAAGAATCGATCAAGTCTAGTTTCGTCATGTCAACCAGAATCACACAATGATATTACTGTAAGAAGAGTTAAGTCAAAGTATTCGGCAATGTCAATAACATCATCGTAAAGAGATCTAGTCATCGAGATGAGAAAGGAATCTCTCTGAAGACCTAAGTTGAAATGCTCGGGAATGTTGATGACATCATCGTAAAGAAGCCTAGTCGATAGAATGCTTAAGATAAGATCGTCGATAAGACAGTATGGTCTCAACGATATCGTCGATAAGACATTATGGTTTTAACAACATCATTGAGAAGATCGCAAGTCGACATCAAAATTACGATGACACCCTAAGATGACTTCATGTCATCGTAAGTGTTTGCCTAGAAGACCGCTTCCCGGGTGATACTTCTCTCGGACCGGGCGGGTTGACTCATCAAGTCGCCCATATCTAAAAACTGAGTTCTCTTGGATTGGTCTGTACAAACAGGATGGTCTGGTAGAATTCAGGTCACCTCCAAGGATTGAAGACTATCAAGGCTCAAGTCTAGAATGCAAGTCATGGTCTCAAGACGGAGACCACCCGGGTTGCATCATGAAGACTGACAGGGCTCAAATCCAGAAAGCAAGCCACGGTCTCTGGTCAGAGACCGCCCGGGTTGCATTATTGCCTTGATCGCAGCATCTTCGGTCTCCAGCCAGGACAGATCGGATGCGCAAGACGCCAAGACCGCGCGACTTCTTTCTTTTCTCCTTTCTGTATCCCGTCACCGCCTGCCCGATTCTCTTGTACCCGGGTAGGCGGTTATTTTATCCCTGCCCATTCGGGCAGGCCCCCGAGCCTATAAGTAGGGGGCGACGACGTTCCCAAGACACACATACTCAAATCCTAGAGCTCGCTTGTTTGAGCTGCAGTCTCGAGTTTCTTGTCTTGTGACCTGTCTGACCGGCTGGCTTCTACTTTCCTGCTTTTGTAACCCGCTGTAACTTCTTCATTTGAATCAAAGGAAAGCCCATCACAGGAGTGGCATTTTCCATGACGGGTGAAGTCTGGCCTCAACTGCTGCCAGCGGTCTAACTTTCTCCAACCAAATAGTAACTGACAGCCCGCGGCCTCCGATTTCCTTCGGAGGTGCATTTCTGGATTCAACAGAAACACGCGACCTTCAGATCGCGGACTATCGGTGAAACCCTTATCAAAATGTCATACCGCCAATTCCCTCTGGGAGACCGCTTCGACCATAGTGAAGATTCCCTGTGGGAAGCTTTGGAGCAGTCGAAAAGAGAAGCCGAGCGGGCTCAAAAAGCGACTGATCAGCGTCTGGATGCGATCAGTCAGGCTTTAGCACTGTTAACCGAGTGGTTGGTCCCTCAGTAGACCACGGTTAACCAGGCGGTGACTCCGGTCCCTCCTCCTCCTCCATACCTGCTACCATAAGTCGCCAATTTCTAACCGCTACAAGAAGGTTTTACAGCCCGACAAAACTTCTACCAAGAGGCCGCGCACAGCATGCCGGCCCGAGTTCTCGATTTCCAGGGGGCGGCTTCTCACGCTGCCCGCCTTTCCTATCTGCAAGAGGGCACTTCCTGCCTTTCCTACCCTCCCGAGGTCGCTGCCCATCATTCCTACCCGCCAGAAGTCGCTGCCAACTCCTCCTACCACGTGGCTTATCCGCGAGTAGCCGCAGCTCAGGCGGCTTACTATTCTGCTCCTCTGCTGTATGAAGATGTTGAAGAGAATTCTCCCTTTGTGGACAAAGTCCGAGGGGAGCCAGTCCCAAAAAATTTCAGGGAGCCGCGCCTGCCGACATATAATGGGGAAACTAATCCAAATGTCCATCTTCAGGCCTTTGAATCGGCCGTCGCTTTGAGGTCCCTCTCGGATGCAACCAAATGCAAACTCCTTGTGACATCCTTTGATGGACAAGTAAGGGAGTGGTTCTATGGGTTGCATCCTAGGTCGATTAGCTGCTTTGCTGAGCTACGCAGGGAATTTCTGCTCAGATTTTCTACTTCCAGAAAGAGGAAAAGTGGCCGGCGGCCCTTTTTGATATCAGTCAGCGAGAAGATGAAATGTGGGCCCGTTTCGTGGATCGCTTCTAGAAGGAAATCATGGAGGTTCAGAATGTAGATCCAGAACTGTACAGGGTGGCCCTAATTCATGGCTTGAGGGAAGGTCCCCTGAAATTTGAGGCAAACATAAGGGAGCCAAGAACTTATCAGGAAATGATAAGTTTGGCCAATATGTTCATAAGGGGGGAAAAAGTAACCCGCGGTACATCGCGAAATAGGTGAGCGACAAGGAGCAATCCAACTCATCCTTTAATAATCCACCAGCAAACCAACCTCATTTCGAGCCCCGTTCCCAGAGGGGAAGAAATTACAAACACAAACAACCCTTCATCAGCCATCAACGGTTTCAGGATCAGAAACCGCCGTTGGCCATCGCACCCGTTCCGTCCATTTCTCTTCCACAAATAATGCCAGTATACCTGCCACAGTATACTGAGCACCATCTCCAGCTGTTCCATCCACCCAGTATGATGACTCGCAAGAGTCATTCACTCCTTTAAATGTTACCATGGACGAATTCGTCCAGATCCTCCAGAAGAGGTCGAATTTTAAAAGGCCCGCTCCTCTAAAATCGAATGTTTGTAACCGAAATCCAAATCTCTATTGTGAATATCACAAGGAGGGAGGGCATCTGACCGAAGATTGTCGGGCCCTCCGCTTATTGATAGAAAGGATCTTGGGAGAGGGAAAGCTCTGAGTCCTAGTCCGGAAGGAAGTGGCTGCTGGATCAGCAGCTGAGAAAAAGAAAGAAGCGGTTGAGGTAACCTGGGAGTGTGCCGACGTTGAAGACGCCGACTGTTATGGAAATATTCATCCTTCAACTGAATGTATAGAGGTAAATGATGTGGGCCCTTTGGGGGACATCTATTGCATTCATGGAGGGGCTGGGGCTGAATCATCTCGTAAATCTAGTATTGCGAGAGTCCTGAAGCAAGAAGTGGCGGCAAAGACAACCTCTACCCCTGAATGTACAATCGTCATTTTTGGTCAAGATGACCTTCCTCCAAACGCCAATCCTTTTGATGATGCCGTGGTCATCAAAGCCATTATTGAGAATCCTGATCGACACGGGCAGTTCTGTTAATCTCCTCTTCCGTCCAACCTTTGATGCCCTGAAGACTGGGAAGCCTCTGCTTTGCATCGAAGGGCCCCTTTATGGCTTCTCCGGAGAGAAGAAGGAGGTGGAAGGTTTTGTAAAGCTCCTGGTTTCTCTGGGGGAGTGGTGAAGCTGATCAACTTCGTGGTGGTGGATGTCCCAAGCAACTACTGCGCCATCTCGGAATGCCCATTCTTAATGCCTACAGGGCAGTAGTGTCCACCTTCCACCTTGCTCTTAAATTTGCTGCCGAGGGAAGGCAGTATCAGATCAGAAGCAACCCAAAGGTGGCTCGGGAATGTTACGTGCGAACCGTCAATATGATCACCAACATTCCACTTCTCGAGGCCACGATTAAAGTTCTTGAAATTGCTGAATCTTCAAAGGCTGCTGAGGAAAAGAAGGATCGAAGAGGGGCTCACCTGGAACCTGCCCAGGCGACCTAAGAAGTCCCCATTGCTGAGGGGGAGGACAAGAAGTTGATCATCAATGCGGAGCTGTTGGAAGAGGAGAAAGTGCAGCTGATCTCCTGTCTTTTGGAGAACCAGGATATCTTCGCCTGGTCAGCGGAGGATATGCCAAGAGTGGATCCGGACATGGCTTGCCATCATCTAAACATATCTCCCGAGTTCAAGCCAGTCCAGCAGAAGAAAAGGGAAGTGACAACCAAGCTGGCGGTGCCTATCAGAGAGGAGGTTGCCAAGCTCCTGAAAGCGAACTTTATTTCTGAAATTCAATACCCCATGTGGATGTCAAATGTTGTAATGGTAAAAAATCCGGTGGGAAGTGGCGCATGTGCGTGGATTTTACAAAACTTAATAAATCATGCCCCAAAGATTTCTACCCTCTGCCTCGGATAGATGTTTTAGTAGATTCCGCAGTTGGGTATAGCTTCATGACCTTTCTCGATGCGTTCTCTGGGTATCATCAAATTAAAATGCACAAACCTGATATCCCGCACACTTCTTTCATCACGAACGATGGGTGTTACTGTTACCTCGTAATGCCTTTCGGCCTTAAAAATGCGGGTGCAACGTATCAGAGAATGATAGATACGATTTTTAAACATCAAAAAGGCAGGAACCTTGAAGTTTACGTTGACGATCTCCTCCTTAAAAGTAAAACATTTTCAATACATTTGAAAGACCTCGTAGAGACATTCGCTACTCTACGAAGGTTCAAATTTAAATTGAACCCATTGAAATGTGTGTTCGAAGCGAACAAGGGGAAATTTCTCGGGCATCTTCTTACTCCTGATGGCCTTGCACCAAACCCAGATAAGGTGAAGGCCATCCTCGACACTCCTCCTCGTAATACTAAGGAGGTCCAGCAACTTGGAGGAAGGTTGGCGGGGCTGAGTAGGTTCATTTCCAAATCAGGAGATAAAAGTGCTCCATTCTTTAAAATACTCCGAGGAGGATCAAAGTTTGAATGGAGCGAAGAGTGCGACAAAGCTTTCGAATAGTTAAAAGTACATCTAACTTCAACCCCTCTACTTCAAAGCCCCCGTGAAGGGGAAATACTGTTCTTATATTTGGGGGTCGGCCCAGATGCAGTGAGTTCTGTCCTCGTCCGGGGGGAAAAGAAGAAGCAGTTCCCAATATACTATGTCAGCCATATCCTCAAGGATGTAGAAACAAGATATTCGATCTTGGAAAAGCTAGCTTTGGCTTTGGTTATGTCATCACGAAGGCTTCGCCCTTATTTTAAAGCTCATCCTATCCAAGAAATTACAGATCATCCTCTGAGAAGTATTCTTGAAAAGCCAGATCATTCAGGAAGACTGGCCAAATGGGCTATCGAGTTGAGTGAGTTTGAATTGTCCTACATTGCTAGAATGGCAATCAAAGCGCAGGTCTTGGCAGATTTCTTAGTTGATACGACGGAATCCAGTCCTGAACAAGTGGAGAAATCCCCTTTAGCTTGGGTTATTTATGTGGATGGGGCTTCTAGTAAAAACTCAGTGGGAGCCGGAGTAGTTTTAATCAGCCCAAATGGCATCAAACTTGAACAAGCTATCAAGTTCTTCTTTCCAGTCACCAATAATCAGGCAGAGTATGAGGCACTTCTGGCTGGTTTGAGACTTGTAAAGGAGTTGGGCATAGAACACGTGCATGTCAAGACTGATTCGCTAATAATGGCTTCCCAAGTGTTGGGAAATTACGAGACAAGAGAGCCAATGTTGAGGAAGTATCTGCTACTAGCTAAGAAAGAGATCGGAAGATTCAAATCATTCATCATCGAGCATATTCCCAGGGCACAGAACGAAGAAGCAGATGAGTTGTCAAAGTTTGGTCTTCCATCAGGGGGAGTGACCACTGAACTTTTCTATCCGGCAATAGAAGAAGGGGAACTCATGCAAATCGATCAGAATCCTTCCTGGAAGGATCCTTATGAGCTATTCTTATCAAAAGGGGAATTTCATCATTCCATCAAAGACAGAAAGAGATTCAGAAGAAAGGCGGCCTATTATTACTTAATAATGGGAGTCCTGTACAGGAAAATTTTGATTTCTCCCTCGGCGCGGTGTGTTTCTGAGGAAGAAATTCCAACCATACTTCAGGAGGTTCATTCCGGGGAATGTGGTAGCCATTCAGGGGCAAAGACTTTGGAGAAAAGAATTTTGAGGCAGGGATATTTTTGTCCAACTATGAGAAAAGATGCCGAAGCATTTGCCAATCAGTGTGTTCAGTGTCAAAAATTTGCTCCTCTTCAACATCTGCCCGCTCAATCGCTTAGATCAATAACTGCACCTTGGACCTTCGCAGTTTGGTGGATGGATCTCATCGGACCCTTCCTAATGGCTAGCGGCCAGTGACGTTTCATAATTGTGATGATTGATTACTTCAGTAAGTGGATTGAAGCAAAAGCACTGGAAAAAACTACAACGCAGGTCATTAAAACTTCATCTGGGGAGAAATAGTTTGTCAGCATGGAATCCCGCTAGCGATTGTCACTGACAATGGTCCACAGTTCAATAATTCGAAAATGAAAAACTTCTGTGATCAGGTTGGAATTGATCTTCGATTCTCCTCGGTACATCATCCCAGGACTAATGGCCAGGTGGAAGCAGCAAATAGGCAAATCCAGCAACTTTTGATGAAGAGAGTCTTGAATCAAAGAGGGAATTGGGCAAAACAACTCCCTTCCATCCTTTGGACTCTTCGTACTACTCCATCTTCAGCTATGGGGGAGACGCCGTTCAAATTATCTCACGGCTCGGAGACCGTTGTCCCTATAGAATTTGAAGTGGTCAGCCCCAGAGTTGTATATGCAAAGGAGGGAGGAGAAGCATGGATAGAGGATAATGATGAGGCTATCAAATACAGTCTGGATTTGATCGAAGAGCTTCAGGATGAGGAAACAATCAGGCGGGAGGAAGTAAAAAGGAGAATGGCCAAATACTTTGACAGAAATGTCAGGGTCAAACATTTTGCAGTTGGTGATGTTGTGATAAAGAAAGTTGATGCCGCAGCCAGGACATGCAACGTCAAAAAATTAAATCCCAACTAGACAGGGCCTTTCATTGTCAAGGAGGTACTAAAGAGCGAGGCTTATAGCCTCCAGGCAAGCGAAGGAGAGGACATCTCACGCACCTGGAGCGGTGACGATCTTAAACGGTTCTATCTTTAAAATGTCTTCTTCATTTCTTGCATTTTTTTTGGATATTTCAATAAAAAGCCCCATACTGACACTTCTTCATGTCTGGTGACTCTTTTTACACTTTTTTATATATATCCCCCTCACTGAACCGCGGAGACATCGCCAAGTTCTGCTCGAACCCCCTCGGATTGTAGTCATTAGCATAAAACCACGAAGATCATGTGTAGCGGGGAGTTTTTGCACACCTGTAGTGGTAGCTTGCCAATTCCTGTGCGGTGGTCTTCAGAACCTTGGATCCCGGCTGATACCTAACACACCCCTTCATCAAGGAGGTGTAGGTGAATATTAGCTCTATCATGCCCCGAGAGGGATATAGTTACAGCTTTGATGATCTTTTTGAGGAAAGCAATGCTCGCCGCCTAGGCCCACATGCCCAACTGATCATCTTAGTCTGTGACCATCAAATACTCCTAAGTACTCTCAAGCGATGCCTAAACGGGACCCACAACTGAGTTGATCTCTCTGAGGAAAGCAATGTTCGCCGCCTAGGCCCACCTGCCCAATTGATCAACTCGGCTTGTAACCCTAGGCAAGAGAGTAGTTGAGTCGCTTACAGCCCTTATGACCACTTGACGAAAGCAATGTTCTCCGCCTAGGCCCACCTGCCCACTTGGTCATCTGGGTCTGTACTTACCTTTTTCTTTATTTCTACAACTCTTATGACCACTTGAGGAAAGTAATGTTTGCCGCCTAGGCCCACCTGCCTACTTGGTCATCTGAGCCTGTAGCCATTTTTTATTTTTACAGGAAGTTATCTCATCTCATATGGTCTTTTTGACCATTTGGGGAGAAAGCAGGATTTTTACAAGTACATAGCAGACCGGGCAGTTTGATTTTTAAACCAGACGGTTTGAAATAAGCAGGTACCATAATTATCAGGCGGTTTGATCATTAAACCGATTGGTGTAAAATAAGCAGGTACAACATAATGTATCAGGCGGCTTAAATCTTTAAACCAATCGGTTCAATCATATCGGGCGGCTTAAAACCGGTCAGTTTTGTAACTGGTTATCATAAAATGTCATAAGGCAGGTATCAGGATACCAAGTATAACCGCGACCGGTCGGTCTTTTCATTCGATCTGTAATTCTATCATCCTTATGAGTATTCAGTTCTATCCGCTCGGTTAAAAACAGGCTATTTACAGGAAAGTGATTATGATTCTTATGGGGATGGAGATCATTACCAAGTATCAAGTCACGAACCGCCTGAGTTATATACAAGCCGCACGGGCTTATCAGTTAATGTTTATACTGACAAGGATGGGTCTTGCAGAAATCTGAGTTATAAGTCTTTCGAATTGAATACTAACTGCGCGACCTGCTCGTTATTTTCTTATGACTTGGTATTCTCTATTTTGCGAAGCAATTATGTAAAGCCGGGTAATAATCACGCAGCTTGGTCTCAAATATATGGAGTCGTCTAATCGCACAGGACACATCCAAATAGCATAATCCATAATCAGGATTCTATAGTGGCTTAAAGTTGTGTTCGATTTCTGATTATCTCGAGGCATTCGTAAAAAGATAAGGCAGAGCTTGAATATCTATCCGCTTAATTATATATTGAAACCGCTTCGATTATTCATCAAGATATCATGATTGCTGTTTTATCGGGTTATATCGAATTCGTCGAATCTGGATCGAAGAGACAGGCCGCCCGAATAGGCTTTACGATATTCGAGTGGCTGTCTAATTGGAATTCTAAAGTTCAATACTCTGACCGACCGGGTTGTTATTAAACCACACGATCTGGTTAAAAGAGAAGGAGACCGCAACAATCATAAGTAAGTCGCAGAAAATAGACAGCCAAACAGGTAAGAAATTTATATTCATTGTCAAAATATCTTTACATCATTTTATAACCCACCGGCTAACAAAATCAAGTCGTCGGTCATACAAAATAAAGAAGAAAGTACAAAAAAGATGAGCATAACTATTCGTCCGGCTTGAGCTTTTTTGCTGCAGGAGAATTCGAGTCCTCGCTTCCATCAATGTTTACATTGGGTGAGTAGCCTTCACTACTCAATGAGGAACTTGACGAACCACTGCTTGAGCTACCCGAGCCGCTCAACTTCTGCCGCTTAGGTCGTCCGGCTTCTTCTCCGAAGTCGCTGGACTCCGAGCCTGAGCTGCTTTCCTTCTCATTGTCAACAGCGACCTCTTGCTCCCCAGCGTCCTCGTCAACCACAGCGGATTCCTTATCCGCGGCGGACTCATCATCTTCAGCCTTTTTCGAGCTGCTGGACTCGACCTTATCCTTCCCCTTCGCCTTGCGATTCATCTCATCAAATTGGCTCTTCAGGCCGGGAAAGATGTCTGGGAAAGTAGAATCTTTGAAACCCGCAGCCAAACCGTCGCGGTCTCTAAGAAGGTCGAGGGCGGAGTCAATCCCGCTGGCAACATGGGGAAACCTCATCCTGGAAGGTCGGGTTGTCCACGTCATATTGATGCTGTAAAAAGAAGAAAAAATGGGCTTAGGTCGCACGGCTTGAAGAAAATAGTTCGCACGAATATGTGTCAGATAACTTACCGCCACAATCTCCCTTAGCCGGGCGATCTCCTCGGCCTGCTCGACACTTTTCTTTTCCAAATATACGTGGGCCGAGACTAACCACTTATATGACAAAGACATAAAGTGATTAGCCGCAAAGCCCCACGCACCGGCCTGCGCGGCTACGCGGGAAAGATCCTCTTCCGGAACCTTCTTCAATCTTTTCAACATTTTCTGACCATATATAGCAGCCCCGGCGGCTAGTGCATGACTGCTAACTCTTTCGCTCTCCCAGAACGGGAGTGCAGTTGAAACTAGTACACAATCCCCATCTTTGTGCCAAAGGACTGTCGGTTTGCCCTTCAGGTCGTGCGGGTTGCTGCTTGAGCGAAGGAGCTCAAACTCGCCTGAAGAAGCCGAGTTTTCTTCCTCGGATAGTTGCGGTTTGGTTCTCCTCTTCCGCCTATCCATCTGGGTCAAGACCGGTATGACCGGGCTGACCGATTTGTTCTGCGGAACGACGGTAGCAGCTGCAAAGCAAAATTAAAAAGCGTAACAAAGCAGTCCAGGCGATCAAAACAGTGGGTTGTAAGAAACTCACTATCCTCAGGTCAGATATCTTCCAACTCCACGAAAAGCGGGATGTAATGGTTCACATCAAGCCGCTCGTTCTCCAGGAATTCGAAGATTTTTGACACGGCCTCTCCGATTTTGACAGTCTGGAAAACCGCCGCACTTCGCACCTGCGGGTTAACTTGTAACAACCCGAGGTGGCCTTCGAATATCGCATACCGCTCTGACCAGCTCGTCACCTTTTTTGCAAGGTTGACGACCTTCCTTCCCCAACACCCAAAGTAAAGGTGCCCTCTAAAAATCGAGATTCCGGCATCTGGGATAGACCGCACAGAGAAGAATTTTCAGAACAGGTCGATCGAAAATCTGACCCATTCAGACTGCAGATAAGAGATGAAACTATAGATGGAGGCGATGGAGTTCGGCGGAAGTTGCCCGAGCACAACTCCGTAGTGATCAAAAATTGCGATTACTTCAAGGGGCGGTGGAAACCTGAAGCCGCAGTCAAAATGATCAATGGGGATTGCGATTTGATTCGGGGTGGAAGAGTTTATCCGCTCATCGCGGAGTGGAAGCTGCGCGAGTAGGGGACTCCCTGCCATGTATTTTTCTATGAATTCGTCCAACTCTGCTTTGGTCAGGCGGCACTCTTTGTGATCAGCAGAGTGAAAAGCAAAGGCCGCATCAGTTCGTACGACCTTAACCTTCTCAGTCCGCTTCGACTTACTCTTAGCCCGCGCCATTCCTGAAGTGCAAATGAATCTCAGGGACGGCTACTACTTATAGGGATCAACGATCTGCAAATAGTAAAACCATATGGCGAATACGTGATCTAACCGCGCGGTTAGAAATATGCATGACAAGCTTAGCAAAGAGGCACAACAAAGGAAATATTCATAACACAGACCGCGCAGTCGGTAATCTACATCATCATATTAATTAAGTACAAGGAGGAAAGTTTCAAGCATACATATCAGGTCGCTCGACCTGTCAAGCAGTTTGAATAACAGAGAAAAAATTCAAAGGCACAGACATCAAATGTTCAAAACCAATCCGCACGGGTTATATAGATATTAAAAGGCAGTAAAAGATAGTTATCAAATAAGTATTCAACAAATAGATTATTCGAATAATATTACACATTGTTCTTTAAGACCGCTCACGGTCGATGATTCTCAACGGAAGGGTCTTCATGATGAAGCCGGGCGACTTGATCACTGGTTTGATTAAGTAGGTTGTAAATCTGGCTTGAATGATAGTGAAGATGATTAATCGTACTATGAAGCCGCCCGACATCCACCTCAACCCGCGCAGCAGAAATCACGCGAGTAGGAATTCTAGCGGCTTCATCGATCATAGGATCGGCCGCCCTAACTTGGGGAGGATCTGAAGTCGCTCCAGCAGTTGGGCGGCTTGACAATTGAATCCTCTCATCATTCACAGGTAGCCGGCTTCCGCCGATTTCCCTGGTCAAACGCAGATATTTCTCTTGGTAGTAACGACAATCACTATCAAGTTTTGAAATCGCCTTCTTCTCTCTCTCAAGTCGCGCGGTTAGCGTAGCCCTCTGTTCCTGTCACGCTTTCTTCTCGGCCTCCAGACCAGCTCGAGCGGTTTCCAGTTGAGCCTCCAGCACCTTCTCTCTTTCCGGTCATGCCTTCTTCTCAGCCTCCAAGGCAGCCCGCGCGGCCTCCAACTGAGTTCCAAGCTCCTGTTGTTCCTCTTTCCGCCCCTTCTTCTCTACCTCCAGAGCAATCCGTGCGGCTTCTTCTCGGCCTTCAATCTCCCTTATCTTCACCTCCAAGTCACTTAGGAGGTGTTGAATGTTGGCCAGCTCCTCCTGTCCAGAGCTTGAGCTCTGTGCGAGGCTTGGCACCTGAGACAGTGGCGGAAGGCTAGATACGAGGTCGCCCGGCCTCACTGCTTCTTCCGGTTTGTCTGCAAAGAAAAAAGAGAGAATGCGGTTAGGAAAACTAAAAGTGAATCATACGACAGAGTATTACAAGATAAAATGCCTGAATGCATAGGTCGTCATGACTGTTCAGGATCCATCCTACGGCGCTGCTCCCTCCAAAACTGCTCATTCTGCTTTCTCTTAATAACAGAAATTTGAGCCGCAGATGGGAAATAACCTGGAAGTGGGTTCAATAGCAAAGCGTTCTTTGGAGGTCGCGGAAGGAAGAAGCGGACAGAGTTGCAGCCTGCATCGCGTTTACCTGGTGCACGAGGATTTGGTGGTTGCGGCTTGTCAAGAGACTGTCTCCTCTCCTCCGCCTTCATTTTCATCAAACGCAACCCGGCTGAAAGACTTTATTTAAGGGTAGCTAATCACCTAGGGGGGGGGGGGTGAATAGGTTATTTTAAAATCTATTTGAAATTATTGATTAAATCCTAAATGAATGTGAATAATGATCAGAGCTTTCAAGACACAAACACAAACACAAACACATCGAATTTTATAGTGGTTCCCCTTATCTTGGGTAATCCACTTTCCCCCTTCTCCCCTCTAGCAGTGTGATAGATAGGTTTTATATCTCCTCCAGATAGCAGACCACCAAAAAGGTCTTACAGCTCAGATCTTAACAGATCTCACAGTCTCAGATCTCAATAGATCCTACCCTCTCAGGTCTCAGCAGATCTTACAATCTCAGATCTCAACAGATCCTACCTCAGCCTTTATAACAATAGGCTTACACTCAGATTCACCCCTGAATCTTACAACTCAGATCACACCTGATCCTACACCTCAGATCCTTGAAAGATCCTACACTCAGATCTGACAACTCAGATCCTACACCTCAGATCCTTGAAAGATCCTACACTCAGATCTAACAACTCAGATCCTACAGAAATTGAAAGAAGTAAAAGTAACACTTAGACTCAGATTCTTCAATGTATTGAGTCTTCTTGATCTATCTGAAAGTTCAGACAGAAATCTTCAGCAGAACAGCAACAACGAAATGATCTTCTTGAATTGCACAGGCTGTGATGACAATTCTTCTTTAGGAAGATAGATTCTTCCTCCTTAACCTTCTCTCTTCAGAAATAATCTCAGCACCAGATTGCTAAGGAATTTCTTGTAGTACGATTCTGAAAGATGAGATGGCTTCTTCAGATTCTTCCTCAGATTTTCTCTCGAACGACGGAGAAGATAATAGCCTTCAATAGGAATGTTCAACTACTTAAATCATAGGTCTAGCCTTCTATTTATAACCCGCCATACGTGACATCTGATACGTTCCTCCACGTCAGCATAACGTTAAGTCTTCAACGGTCTTTAATAGCTTCAGAATAGACAATGGCTCAGCTTGCTGTAGATGAACTGTTACACATTTCTCAGCTCAGAGCTTTTCAGAAAAAGGCGTTGTGCACTGTGTTTCTCTGTCGACGCTTTTTCTATAAGGTGTCGAGTGATGTGTAGATGCTCGACACTTTTTAACTTTGCCTTCACATCCTGACTCTTTTTGCTGGCGTTGAGCTTACTGAAATTTAGTCGACACTTCTTATTCCACGGCATCGAGCGACATTCCTTGGCTCGGCGCTTCTTGACTTGGTCTCAGATCTTCAGCGGCGACCTTGTCTTTTTGAGACATCAGACATGGGTCGACGCTTCTGGGTCACAGGTGTCGAGCGATGTGTAGTGTCTCGACGCTTGTGAACTTAGATGAATTCCTTGAGCACTTTGCTTGACCTGATCTTCTGCACAATGATTCTAGAAAGTTTATCAAATATATTCTGAGGTATATCTTTGACTTAGGAATGGACTTCTACAAATCTAGGACATTGTGGATGGTCCCAACAATCTCCCCCTATTTGAAGAAGTCATAACCTCAGTCAATGATATATCCCTCTTTACAAAGATAACCAATGTTTTCTATACATGCAATCATAATATAATGAGTATAATACTTTATAAAATGAGATTACCATAACATTCTAACAAAAGAAATTATCTCAAACATGATTTATGATATGAGCACAAAATCACAAATTACATGATCTATATCTCAAGCAGTTCAGAATAAATCATGTAAATATAAGGAAAGAATCACATCACAGGCATATGTATATATGATGATAATAAAAGGTAGTTTGCTCTGGGAGCTCATCAAGATTATCCAAAATTATATCAAGTACATTCTGTGAGAAATTTTAAGAAAGATTCAAATCCTAAAACTGTTCAGGTTCCTTGATATCTAATCCTCTTTTGGCTCTCTTGGATAGGGCTTCGACAACTTCTTTCCTTCTCTTGAAGTAGCCAAATGGCTTTGGGAAATATCTGATTGTCTCCTTATCATTTGCCTAAACTTTCCCAGCCAATTTGTCAGCTTTGAACTTTATCTTCAGCTCCTCCTGATCCCTGTGCTTCAACCACTCTGCTTCAGAGTACCATTTTCCCCTTTCTCCTGGATTACCTTTTACAACTTCCCATGCTGCCAGAATCATTTCCCTTGATGAGGGAGACCAATGTTCATAATCATCTCTTGATTCAACTTCTTCTCTGAATTTCCTTTTGCTAGATTCTACTTGCTCATAAGAGATGTTCTTTTTCTTGTGCTTGTCTTCAGGACTATACATCTTTGCAATCTGCTTTTGAATTTGTGTAGGAGATGCATGCTTAGATTCAGATACTTGATCATCATAGTAGATGGGAGGATGGCCTAAAGTTTCTCTTATGGAATTAGAGGTCCAAATAGCATGCTCAGAGCTGGCTTTAATCATTGACCTCTCCCCCTTTTTGACTTCTTCAACTATATGATCTCCTAGAATATTTTTCTGAAATCTAATCTGACCCTCCAGATGATTTACTCCTCCTTCAATAGTTTTCATAACTTTAAGAAGATGATCATCAATGGTATCGGTATTCAGTTTTACTTGATCTTTTAGAGTAGAGGAGCTCACATCAACCTTAGCTAGCATATCAACATCATGTTTTTGCAATCTTGCTTCTATTTTGGCAGTGCCTGTTAGAATTTGAGCAACTTGTTCTTTGTATAACACCTGCATATTGTTGCTCAAGATTCCTTGATTCTTTTTAACATCATCTGCAGTCTTTACAATATCTGTTTGTGTTGCTTTAATACCCTTTGAAGGCTCTTTGATTGAATCTAGCTGTTCATATGAACAATTCACAGAAGCACCAGCTCTCTTGAAAATTTTTACCATTTTCTATCTCAGTGCATTCATCTGATGATTGACTTCAAATCTTACCAATTTCATTTGAAATTTTACATCATTTTTCAATTTTGTATTATTTTCTTCAATATACTGCTCCAGTAATCTTCTTTGATTATTGAGCAACTCTTCCAGCTGTGGTAGTATTGGACTTAGATCCACATTGATTTCTCTTGCTATTCCAGCACTTCTACTACTTTCCTCTCTGATGAAAGAGTCATTTCTCTGGCTCATATGTGAGCTAGATGATTCTATCTTGATCACCTTCTCAGCCTCTTTCCTTGTGGTTTCAGTCTCTCCTTCCACATCCATAACATCAACAGCAGGATTCTCTTAAGCAGGGACCTCAGGCTGATACTCCCCCTCAAATGCTGCATTATACTGGTCAGTCTCCCCTTGAGCAGGGATCTCTTGCTGATGCTCCCCCTCAAATGGTGCATTGTCTGGATCAAGATTCTCAGGGGCAAGGATCTCATGCTGAGACTCCCCCTCAACATCTGCATTGTTAAATTCAGTATTATCCTGAGCAGGGATCTCATCTGGAGCCTCCCCCTCATTTTGAAAGTTCCCCTTATCTCTAGCAGGGGATCCAGGTTGACCTCCTCTCTCTTCTTCTTCTTTCTCTTTCCCATCTTTTTCTTTGTTGTTCTTGTCAACCCCTTCCAGTATTGGATCAGTACCTGTTGGTGTGTCAGGAATACTGTCCCTAGATTTGTTCCCTTCTTCTTCTTCAGATGATGTGAGATTAGGATTATGGATTGGAGAGGACTTTGATTTCCTTTTGGAGGATGATGAGCTTGAAGAGCTGGAAGAGACCTTCTTCTTCTTTTTCTTTTGAACTTTCTTCTGCCTGGGAGAATATTCTACTGGTGGATGATTTGACAAAATCCTTTCCCATCTCTCTATCATTCTGATGTCCATTTTCTTCATATGATTTATTTTGGATCCAAGTTTGTTGTTTAAAGAATCTGGAATTACTTTTACTAAATAAAGAGACAGTATCCTACCCATGTTGGGTGCTTGGATACATTCGATCACTCTGTCAAACACCACCCTTCCCCAATCAGTTCTCAATGTATGAATAATTCTGGTCAGTAGAATAAACATTTTCCTGGAGATTTTATCATGGGACCCTGTCTTGCATAATAGTCCCTTTCCGGTCACATCTGTCAGCAACTTTCCTCTTGAGTTCATTCCCTTCCTCATTATACTCCCAGAAATTTCTTGTGATGTTTCAATCCCACACCAGACTTGGGCTAATCTTATCTGCTCAGAACTCACATCTTCTTCTTCTTCATTGCTTTTGAATCTTGGCAGTTCTAGTGCCTTAGCGAGTCTTGAAGGAGAAATCTTAATCTTCTTACCGTTTACAGTAGTTTTAAGCTTAGAGTTGGCGGTGTCTATTACTGTATTGGAGAAAAGTTCTAAGACCTCTCGTTTCCAGATTAGAGATGATTCAGATAGAATGAATTCTAGTCCTGATTTGTAAATTAGCTCGATGGTTGATTTGATTTCCTCTGGTGCTGTTTGGAATCCATTACGAACGAGCTCGCCTCCTTCGTAAAGGTAATCACTGCTCTTGGGAGGCATTGTAGTTGTTGAGAGTGTTGATGGAGAGATTTTCTAGGGCAGATAATTTCAAATTGAGAATTCTAGGGCATAGGTACTGACGAAGTTTCTTCCCTATTTATAGAATTTCTAGTTCAAGAAGATGAATAGCCGCGCGCCAGACTTGTTTAACAAGATTGATCAAACGGTTAAAATTTACCCTGTCAAGACGGCCTTGCTCTTTTCGCACGAGCGTTGAAATTGCTTGACGTAAGGTATCCTCGCTCGACGCCATTTATCTTCGCTCGACGCCAGGTATCTTCTCTCGACGCCAGGTATCCTAGCTCGACGCCAGGTATAACTCCACTCACCTTTTAGGACTTAATTATTATTTTCATTTATTTATTTATTTCATTTTCTGTACTTATTTGAGAATTGTCATTTATTCTAGCTTTATTTTATTTAGTTTCAAGACACTTTATTCCATTTTTAGCATTCCTAACTCAATTTTGAAGTTATTGAATTTTGTTTCATCCAGGGGTTTAGTGAATATATCAGCTACTTGTTTGTCTGTAGGGATATATTCAATTATGATGTCTCCATTTTCTCCATGTTCTCTAATAAAGTGATATCTAATTTCTATGTGCTTTGTTCTGCTATGTGATACAGGATTATTAGCTATAGCAATAGCACTAGTTGAATCACAATATAAAGGAGATTTACTTAGCTGGATTTTATAGTCTTGGAGTTGGTGTTGAATCCATAGTAGCCGAGCACAGCAGTTTCCAGCTAAGATGTACTCAGATTCTGCTGTAGAGATAGCTACACTGGTCTGCTTCCTGCTACTCCATGATATTAGCCTTTTGCCAAGGAATTGACAGGTACCTAATGTGCTTTTTCTGTCCTCCTTGCATCCTGCAAAGTCAGCATCTGAAAAACCAGTCAGTTCAAAGTCATTGCTTCTAGGATACCAAAGGCCAAGATTAAGAGTACCCTTCAGATATCTCAGGATCCCTTTGATAGCAGTGTAGTGAGATTCTTTAGGGTTCACTTGGTACCTAGCACACACACATGTTGAGAACATAATGTCTGGCATGCTAGCAGTTAGGTAGAGCAATGAGCCAATGATGCCTCTGTACAAGGTTTCATCAATAGGTTTCCCTTTGTCATCCTTGTCCAGTGACATATTGGCTGCCATTGGGGGTTTTCATGACAGTGGAATTTTCCATTCCAAACTTCTTGATGATCTCTTTGGTGTATTTGGTCTGAGAAATGAAGATTCCTTCCTCAGACTGTTTCACTTGAAGTCCCAAGAAGTATTTGAGCTCACCCATGCTGCTCATTTCAAATTTCCCTTGCATAAGGCTTGCAAACCTTTTGCAAAGGTTATTATCAGTTGAGCCAAAAATTATGTCATCTACATATATTTGTACTAGAAGAATATGACCTTTAATTACCCTGAGAAACAATGTCTTGTCTATCTTTCCCCTTGAGAATTTGTTCTCAATGAGAAATCTATATAATGTCTCATACCAGGCCCTAGGTGGCTGTTTTAGACCATACAAAGCTTTTAATAAAAGATAGACATAGTTTGGATGAGTAGAGTCAATAAAACCTGGGGGTTGTTCTACATATACTTCCTCCAGAATTATTCCATTAAAGAATGCTGACTTCACATCCATTTGATAAACTATGAATCCAATATGTGCTGCAAATGCCAGGAATAACCTGATTGCCTCCAATCTTGCCACAGGAGCAAACACTTGATCAAAATCTATGCCTTCCTCCTGTCTATATCCTTGGGCAACCAACCTTGCCTTATTCTTGATAATCACACAATTTTCATCCAGCTTATTCCTAAATACCCATTTGGTCCCTATGACTTTGTGTTTCTTTGGTCTTGGAACCAATATCCAGACCTTGCATCTTTCAAATTGATTTAGCTCTTCTTGCATAGCCAATATCCATGAAGAGTCCTTATTGGCTTCATCAAACTTCTTAGGTTCTATTTTGGATAGGAAGCTGTAATGCAATGCCTCATGTATTGAGTTCCCTCTTCTGGTTTGCACACCTTCATTTGGATTCCCTATAATCTGTTCTTTGGGATGATCCTTCAGGTGCTTGGTTGCATTCCTCCACCTCTCATTCTCCCTTTGTAATTCTAGTGTATCTGTTTGAGTTGGCTGTTCTAGAGGTTGTGGATGTTGTGGTTCTTCAACAGCAATTGGTTCTTCATGTTTGTCTTCTTCTTGATACTCATCCTCTCTAGTCACAATCACAGTCTCATTAGTTTCTTCATTGTCTTCAATGTGTTGTTCATTGATATTCATCTCCTTCAATTTCTGTGTTGAACCTGCATTACTAGAGAAACTTCCTAGATCCTTAAAAAAAGGTTGGTTTCATCAAATACAACATGTATAGATTCTTCTATCTTATTTGAGCTTTTGTTGAAGATTCTATAGGCTCTACTTTGAGAGCTATAGCCAACAAAGATTCCCTCATGGGCTTTTTCAGCAAACTTAGTGAGATGGTGTTTTCCATTATTTAATACAAAGCACTTACTTCCAAATATTTTGAAGTAGGCTAAAGTGGGTTTTCTACCTTTCATTAACTCATAAGGGGTCTTATTCAATCTTTTGTTGATAAGTGCCCTATTCTGCACATGACATGCTGTGTTTACAGCTTCAGCCCAGAAATACTCAGGAAGAGAGGAATCACTCAGCATACTCCTACTTGCTTCAATGAGAGTTCTATTTCTTCTCTCAGCAACCCCATTTTGTTGAGGAGTTCTAGGGGATGAGAACTCTTGTGAGATGCCATGATTTTCACAAAATTTGGTCATTGCACCTGACTGAAATTTAGTCCTATGGTCACTTCTAATTTTGACTTTCCTATTTCATTTTCAATTTGCCTTACAAAGCTAGTGAATACTTCTAGAGTATCTGACTTGTGTCTTAGGAAGAATACCCATGTGAATTTAGAATAATCATCAACAATTACAAGGGTGTAAATCTTTCCTTCTAGGCTATGAATTGGCATTGGTCCAAATAGGTCCATGTGAAGTAGGTATAGACATCTAATGGAATCCTTCTCACCAATTGGTTTGAAGGATGACTTGGTTTGCTTACCCATTTGACAAGCATGGCAGGGACCCTCCTGCACACACTTCCACTTAGGCCCAGCTCTCACTACTTCTTCTGAAATGAGCTTATTTATAATCTTATAATTTATATGAGCTAACCTCTTGTGCCATTGGACACTACTAGAGGCTTTATTTTCAGCTACTAAGCATATGGGATTTACTTGTTCAGAACATATAAAATTTAAGCAGTATATGTTACCACTCCTAGTGCCTGAGAGAATTATCTCATTCTCCTTCTTAATCAGGCACTCATCCTTGTGGAATGAAATGTCATACCCAAGATCACATAATTGACTTATGCTGATGAGATTGTGTTGCAATCCATCAACATGAGCAACTTTGGTGATGGTGACAATTCCATTTATGATTTTACCATAACCTTTAGTTTTACCTTTGTCAGACCCTCCAAAGATAACCTTTGGTTCATTCTTCACAGAAGTGTATTCATTCAGTAGACTTCTTGCTCCTGTCATGTGCATAGAGCACCCACTGTCCAAATACCAGATAGGAATTTGATTGGTCTTTGGACAAGCCTGCAATAAGAAAATTACTTTTTCTTAGGAACCCACACAGAGTTGGGTCCTAGAACCTTATTAGTATTAACTGGTATCTTTACTTGTTGTTTGAACCTTTGTGCTGTGTATGTTGCCACTGGTCTGAGTACTGGTTTCCCAGAATTAATTCTTGGAACAGTTGGGTTGAACCAGCAGTCAAGAGCAAAATTGCCAACCTTTCCACATCACCAACATTCATATTTGTTATACCTCCTTTGAGGTCTTTTCACTTCTTTGGGTTGACTGACATTTTGTTTAATTGCCTTATTCAATGGATTTTTGTGAAGTGTTTCAGTGAAATTTGCTGATTTAGTTTTCTTGACAGCAGTAGTTTTCACTACTGGTCTCAGTTCCTCTCCTTTGAATTTGGTGTTTGCTCCAAATACAAAGGAGTCATGATGAGTTAGTCCTTTTTCTTTGTATAGAGATTTGGCATCAATAATGCTTGGTTGAATTGAGTGAGCTTTGCTAGTGGAACACTCACCCTTCCAATGCTTATGCACATCTTCTAGATCATGCTTATTTGTGATAAGCATGGCTTTGTTGAATTTTATAGGTTGCATGGGTGCCTTGTCATTATTTTTAGATTTATTTTCTGCCTTCCCATTGTATCCTATCCCACATCTGTATTGTGCAGAGAATGTGTCTATTATGGGAAGGATAGTTTGTGGTTTCGAGAATTTTGCCACAAGCTTCCTTTCAGCTAGGAGTTTAGCTTCAAGTTCTTTTATTAATTTCTCCTTAGTGCATATTGTCTGAATGTGAATGATAGACATAACTTTCAGTTTGCTAAGCTCCTTTCTTACCTGATTTAGCCTCTCAGCTGTCTCAGAGCATTGGGAGTTAGTCTCTTTTAGTTCAGCTATTTTATTATGTAATTTTTTGTTATTCTTTTTACTCTTTATGAGAGATTTAAGAATTGACTCATATTTCTCAAACATTTCATCTAGTGAAATAGTTTTATGTTCAGATTCAGAATCAGATAAAGGAGTTTTATCAAGTACCTTTACATTGGAGATTGTTTCCTGATCCTCTTCATCAATGAGGGCCATGAGTCCTATTTTTTCTTCTTCATCCTCCTCACTATCAGACCTTGATAGTGGGGCTCTTATCATAGATCTCTGGTTCAGAATGTCTTCACTTTCATGGACAGCCATCAGTGCTATGAGTGCCTCTTCACTGTCTGAATCAGATGATTGAGACTCACAATCACTGAGAGTGACTTTGCCTTTCTTGGCTAATAGGCTCCTCTCATGTTTCTTGTCAGACTTGTGCTTTCTTTCATCAGACTTCTTGATGTTCTTTCTTTTAGATGGACAATCAGCAATCATGTGCCCAGATTTCCTGCATCAAAAGCACACAACTTCTTCTGAATTAGATTTATCATGTTTAGAGTTATACTTGTCCTTCTCGGAATCTGATCTGGATCCTTCTGAGTAGTTGGAGTGCTTCTTGGATCTGGATGGCTGAGAAGATCTAGTTTTCCTGTGTTGTTTTCTTCTGAGCATCCTCTTCAGCTGTTTGGTGAAGAGTGCCAGTTCACCATCTGATATTTTAGAGTCATAATTGCTTGTCACTGATCCTTCAGATTCAGATGGTATCCTTGGAGGTGATGACATCCTCTCCTTGCTTCTTTTGGAACTTTCTGCCTTTAGAGCAATGGGATTTTCCTTGCTGTGTCCTTCTTCAGCTTTTCTGGTATTCAGGTGAAGTTCATGGGACAGAAGTTTCCCATATAGATTCTGTGGCTGAATGTTTCCCAGATTTCCCATTTCCCTGATAACAAGATCTTGATATCCCATTCTTTGTTCAGGGATCTTAAGAATTTATCATTCAGCTCATAATCTGTAAATGTTCTTCCATAGGCTTTCAGACCATTTACAATTGTGAAGAATTTCTCATAGTAGATTGCTATTGTATCTTTCTTGTCTTGTCTGAAAGCCTCATATTGTTGATTCAGAAGAGACTTCCCGTTATCTCTGACTTCTTCAGTCCCTTCCATATAGACAATGAGAGAATCCCACATTTCTTTGGCAGTTTTGCAGTGTACTAAATTTCAGAAGGTTGAATGCTCAATTGCACTCACAATGATGTTCTGAGCTCTCTTATCCATGGTGGCCAGAAACACTTCATCTTTAGTGATTTCAGAATATGTTTTGGGAGTCTTGATACTTCCATCTGTGAATGAGACCTTCATTGGAACAAATGGTCCTTCTAGTACTGTGATGTATATCCTAGGGTCAGAGGCTTCCATGAATAATCTGACCCTTTCCTTCCAAATCCCAAAGTTTTCTTTTCTACAGATTGGTAACTTCATTGATGTGAATTCCTTGTTCCCTTCACTGTTAGCCATCACGACTTAACAAATCTACCCTTAGGAGGTCTTGTTCAGGCTGTTAAACCTTTTCTTGAACAACCTGCCTCTGATACCACTTGAAAGACTTTATTTAAGGGTAGCTAATCACCTAGAGGGGTGGTGGTGGTGAATAGGTTATTTTAAAATCTATTTGCAATTCTTGATTAAATCCTAAATGAATGTGAATAATGATCAGAGCTTTCAAGAAACAAACACAAACACACAGAATTTTATAGTGAGCCCCATATCTTGGATAATCCACTTTCCCCCTTCTCCCCTCTAGCAGTGTGCTAGATAGGGTTTATATCTCCTCCAGATCTCAGACCACCAAAAAGGTCTTACAACTCAGATCTCAACAGATCTTACAGTCTCAGATCTCAACAGATCCTACCCTCTCAGATCTCAGCAGATCTTACAATCTCAGATCTCAACAGATCCTACCTCAACCTTTATAACAATAGGCTTACGCTCTGATTCACCCCTGAATCTTACAACTCAGATCACACCTGATCATACACCTTAGATCCTTGAAAGATCCTACACTCAGATCTGACAACTCAGATCCTACACCTCAGATCCTTGAAAGATCCTACACTCAGATCTGACAACTCAGATCCTACAGAAATTGAAAGAAGTAGAAGTAACACTTAGACTCAGAATCTTCAATGTATTGAGTCTTCTTGATCTATCTGAAAGTTCAGACAGAAATCTTCAGCAGAACAACAACAGCGAAATGATCTTCTTGAATTGCACAGGCTGTGATGACTATTCTTCTTTAGGAAGACAGATTCTTCCTCCTTAACCTTCTCTCTTCAGAAATAATCTCAGCACCAGATTGCTAAGGAATTTCTTGTAGTACGATTCTGAAAGATGAGATGGCTTCTTCAGATTCTTCCTCAGATTTTCTCTCGAACGACGGAGAAGATAATAGCCTTCAATAGGAATGTTCAACTACTTAAATCATAGGTCTAGCCTTCTATTTATAACCCGCCATTCGTGACATCTGATACATTCCTCCACGTCAGCATAACGTTAAGTCTTCAACGGTCTTTAATAGCTTCAGAATAGACAATGGCTCAGCTTGCTGTAGATGAACTGTTACACATTTCTCAGCTCAGAGCTTTTCAGAAAAAGGCGTTGTGCACTGTGTTTCTCTGTCGACGCTTTTTCTATAAGGTGTCGAGCAATGTGTAGATGCTCGACACTTTTTAACTTTGCCTTCACATCCTGACTCTTTTTGCGGGCGTTGAGCCAACTGAAGTTTAGTCGACACTTCTTATTCCATGGTGTCGAGCGATATTCCTTGGCTAGACGCTTCTTGACTTGGTCTCAGATCTTCAGCGGCGACCTTGTCTTTTTGAAATAGCAGACATGGGTCGACGCTTCTGGGTCACAGGCGTCGAGCGATGTGTAGTGTCTCGATGCTTGTGAACTAAGATGAATTCCTTGAGCACTTTGCTTGACCTGATCTTCTGCACAATGATTCTAGAAAGTATATCAAATACATTCTGAGGTATATCTTTGACTTAGGAATGGACTTCTCCAAATCTAGGATATTGTGGACAATGATCCCAACACCGGCCATCGTCGGGTCATCTTCCTTTGATACGGGTTCTTCGGGTTTATCGGCGTTCTCGCCAGGGGGTTCTGCACGGTTTGAGGCCTCAGGACTGTCAGGAAGTTTGTCCCCTTTCTGGAGGTCATCAACACTTTTTAAAATATCGCTCAGGGTTGTTGGATCGGTAGGCGCCCTTAGAGGGGGGGGGGGGTGAATAAGGGTTTTAAAAAAACTTATATTATATTTTGAATAACTTTGAAAAAGCTTTGATTATTAAACTAGAGAAGATCAAGACAAATCAAGTGAAGTAAAAGTAAAGACATGATTTTATTAACTTGAGAAGCATGATTACAAAACTTGATCTCTTATCGAAGCTAGAAATCAAAGCGAATAGAAAGACTCTTTTTGTTTTCTATACCGACTCGTATCCCCACGAACCGGTTGGCTTTAGCCGATCCTTCCCCGGATACGACCTCAAGCCGCTCTAGCCAACCCTTCCCCGGATATGGCCTCGAGCATCCCCTAGACCTACACCCGAGACCTAGTCGCCAACACGAGGCGAATTTTTGCCCAAAGTCCTACCCAGACCTAGTCGCCAACACGAGGCGAATTTACTAAATGATTACAGAAAAGATGTGAAATAAAAAGATAATAATATAAAACTCCCTCTATATGGATCTCTTGGAGAAGTAGACGAAGACGCAGAGTATGATCGTAGTCGATGCGGTCTTTCGTCATTATGATGACGTGTGTTAAAATCTTCTCCACGGATATCCTTTAGTCTTTATGGATTTGTGGGAGTATCTTTCTGAACCTTCCTCTCTATGCTGTGGCACGAAGCTCTAGAATTTTGGATCTGAAGAGGTTGAGGAAGACGGAGCCAAGAGGTCCTTTTTATAGACTTAGCGCTAGCGCCTGCGCTAGTGGTACTGCCGACGCTATCCCATATTAGGACATATTTTGCGCGGCAGAATCTTCAATCGGAGGAAACTTTTCTCTCTTTCCTACTGTGCTCCTCGCTATCGCCTGTGCTATCGGATAACGCCTGGCGCTATCTCCTTCTATAAGTTCTCCCGGCAATTGCGCTTAAGCAAACATTTCGTCGATCGAAATTTCGTCGAACGCAGCTAAGAGTTCGTCGATCGAATTTTCGTCGAACGCAGTTATGAGTATTTCGTCGAGCGCCGCTAACAGTTCATCGAACGACAGTGATGAGAATTTCGTCGAGCGCCGCTTATAATTCGTCGAACGAAAGCTAGCGCCTGCGCTAGTACTACCGACAACGCTAGTAGGAGATTTGGATTTGATGGCTCAACTTTGGGGGCAACCTTCTTATGTAATCCTTGAGTCATGTTGACTTTGTTATCCTGCACACTTAAACACACAAGATCAAATACACATAGGATTTGTTAATCTCAAACCTAGGAGATGCGGAAGACCATGTTCCAACAAGGGTCGTACTATCCACAGAATCTGGAATTAAACCATCCGGGTTGGCAGAAGGAGTAACCAATTCTTCAATCTCTACCTTGATGTGCGGGTTGGTCTGGAGGCAGGACCCTGTTGGTTTCTTGTAAAGTTCTCTACTTTTGGCCCTCATCTTCCGGACCTTTTTCTCTATCCGCTCCGCCGCCATTTCGGCTCTTTTCCTTTTCTTCTTGCCCGTCACCGGTTTCGCTGATGGAGAGGGGCCGAAGTTGTCGTCCACCACTATCAAAGGAATGGTGAACTCGTCTGGTTTGGGAGAGTTGACCACCCCTTCTTCTCCCCCACGCATCAACAGACAAGGGTTCCCAGAAGGGGTAACTTCAATATCAAAAGACGTAGCTTCTCCGGCCTTTGGTGCTGCACTACTCGAGGAAGCCTTATCAGAAGGTGTAGGCTCTCCGGTTTTCAGCAAAGTGACACCTGAATCCACCTTTTCAGAAGGTGCCAGAGGATCCTTTGGTGGTATAAAACTACCCGCTTCGGGCTCTTCAGGCGTCTTCAGGGTCGTCAAATTCACAGAGGGTTTCGGGTTAACCGCCGCGGGTTTCCCAGACCGATGGCTTTTCTTCCGGTCCTTCTTCTGTCGGTTCTCTTCCTTTTTTCGGTCTCCACTCTTGTCCACACGAACCTGGAGATGATCGAGGAAGTTCATCCGGGATAGAAGGTTGCCGGCTTGAAGAAGCCTAACCGCAGTTGGCGAGTAGCTTCCCGTGGTTCTGAAGAAAATATGCAGAATGAAGGGATCTCAAGGCTTTTTATAAAAAACTTCAGAGCAAACCGGGCGCAGTCTATGGCTAGAACCAATATTTTCGAAATTTCCTCGATATTTGAAAATGTGGGGATCATGTTTACCCAGAAGACCGCTTCCCGGGTGATACTTCTCTCAGACCGGGCGGGTTGACTCCTCAAGTCGCCTATCTCTAAACACTGAGTTCTCTTGGATCAGTCTGTACAAACCGGGCAGTCTGGTAGAATTCAGGTCGCCTCCAAGGATTGAAGACTATCAAGGCTCAAGTCCAGAATGCAAGCCGCGGTCTCAAGACGGAGACCGCCCGGGTTGCATTATGAAGACTGTCAGGGCTCAAATCCAGAAGGCAAGCCGCAGTCTCAGGTCAGAGACCGCCCGGGTTGCATTATTTCCTTGATCGCAGCATCTTCGATCTCCGACCAGGACAGATCGGAAGCGCAAGCCGCCAAGACCGCACGACTTCTTTCTTTTCTCCTTTCTGTATCCCGTCACCGCCTGCCCGATTCTCCTATACCCGGGCAGGCGGTTATTTTATCCCTGCCCATTCGGGCAGGCCTCCGAGCCTTTAAATAGGGGGCGGCGACGTTCCCAATACACACACACTCGAATCCAAGAGCTCGCTTGTTTGAGCTGCAGTCTCGAGTTTCCTGTCTTGCGACCTCTCTGGCCGGCCGGCTTCTACTTTCCTGCTTCTGTAACCCGCTGTAACTTCTTCATTTGAATCAAAGGAAAGCCTATCACAGGAGTGGCATTCGGTCTAAGTTTCTCTAACCAAATAGTAACCGACAGCCCGCAACCTCCGATTTCCTTCGGAGGTGCATTTTCGGATTCAACAGTAAGTGCAAGTGTAGATGTGATGTCTTGTATCGTCGAGATATCCTTCTCTAAAGAAGATTTAAGAAGTCTTGAAGATTTGTCCAAGTCTTAGATGGATCAGCATAACAACAAGCTCTGTCGTCGAGATGTTGTCAATGTTGTCTAAACATTGGAAATATCGTCGAGATAGATCAAGTTATTTCAAATCGCGCTGTCAGCATTTAATGTCGCCGGCTGATGGTACAATCAACACGTTAAGGAATGAGTCTCTGACACATAAAGGACATCATTGGAGACGGTTAGTCGGCTCCTTAGTCATATAAAAGAGATAAGAGTCTGCCCTAAGATGATACGAATACAGAAGTAAGAAACGCAGAGAATAAGTGCATGAATCAATAGAACAGTAACCAAGATGCGGAAAGAAGGAACAAGATCCAGAGAACAAATTCATCAAGTGTTCTCCAAGTTTTAGTCCAGCAATATTGGCTGATAAGAATTGTTCTAGATTGAAGAAAGGGTTGAAGAGGAATCTGGGTTGTCCAAGATAACATTCTAAAGCATTCTCTTCAAGTCCAAGAAGCCAATCTTCATCCGACTAAAGAAGTTTTTCTTATTATTTCTCTGTAGGGCTTTTATAAGCCTGAGTTTGTAGGATCTGTTTCAGATCTGAGTTTGTAGGGCTTGAGGGCATGAGCTATAGGGCTTGATGGCCTGAGTAATGTAGGGCTTGAGGGCCTGAGCTGTAAGGCTGGAGGGCCTGATTATTGTAGGGTTTGAGGGCCTGAGTATTGTAGGGCTTGAGGGCCCGAGTATTGTAGAGCTTGAGGGCTTGAGTTGTAGGGCTTGTGGGCCTGAGTTGTAGGGCTTGAGGGACTGAGTTGTAGGGCTTGAGGGCCTGAGATTCTAGGGCTTGCGGGACTGAGTTTTTGGCAGAGGTTGTCGACCCTAACACACTACTAGAAAGACGCAGAGGGTCAGTGGACTACTCAAGAAATCCTATCTTGAGGAACCACTATACATCTGTTGTTCTTGTGTGCTCTATTTTTGTGATTTGTCAATGTGCTGTGCTGTTAAAGTTATTTAGTTCTTGTGCATAGAAATTCAAAAACAACCATATCACCTAATCCCCCCCTCTTGGTTATAGTTCCATAACTAACAAGTGGTATCAGAGGGAGGTTGATCAAAGAGCGACTTAGCAGTCAGATCTAGATCTTGGAACTATTCATTATGGCTGGAGGTGATCAACACTGAGAAATGAGATCCATGAAGCTCCCAACCTGCACTGAAGAGAACTTTCCTATTTGGAAAGAAAGTGTAAGACTTTTCATGGAAGCTGTTGATACCAGGGTGTTTGTAGCTGTTCAAGAGGGTCCCTTCACCCCCAAGACTTCATCTACCATTGATCCTACTCAAAGAGTGCCAATGAAATATGCTGATATGAGCAAGGATGAGATTACACGGGTAGGCCTAGATAAGAGAGCACAGAACATTATTGTGAGTGCCATTGATGACTCAGCCCTCCAAAACCTTATTCACTGCAAAAATTCCAAGGAGATGTGGGACTCCCTGGTTGTCTACATGGAGGGCACTGAAGAAGTAAAGGATGATAGGAAATCCCTTCTGAGTCAGGAGTATGAGGCCTTCAAGCAAGGCAAGAATGAAAATATCTCTAACTTCTATGAGAGATTTTTCAAGATAGTAAATGGGCTGAAGAATTATGGAAGAGAATTCACAAAGTTAGATCTAAATGATAAGTTCCTTAGATCTCTCACTAAGAAATGAGACATCAAAATTTGTGCAATTAGAGAAATGGGTCAACTGGGCAACATGGAGCCAAAGAACCTATATGGGAAGTTGCTCTCCCATGAGCTTCAGCTTAATACCAAAAAAGCTGAAGAAGAAAGCTCAAGGGGGGCACCAGAGAAAGATCAATAACTCTTAAGATTGAGAGCATGAGGAGATCCAAGGACAAGACTCCTGCATATCAGGACAGATCTAAAAGTAGTGAAGCTTCTGATGCCAGCACATCAGCATCTAACAACACTGACAAAGAGATGGCTCTCCTATCAAAGCAGTTCAAAAAATTGATCTCTAGAAGGAGAAGAGACAACTACAGACCATCTTCTTCAAGCTCCAGGAGATCTGGTCAATATGACAGATCTAAATCCTGAAGGGAGGACAGGTACAAATAAAAACCTAGTAAATTTGATTTATCTAACACTGTCTGCTATTCCTGCAATAAAGCAGGTCACATGATTGCTGATTGCCCTTCCAAGAAAAGGGAATCAAGGAACTATGAAGACAAAAGAATGTCAAGGGACAAGAAGAAATCTGAAAAAGGGTTTATAGCAAAGAAAATCAGAACCCTGAGTGATTCTGATTAAAGGTCTTCAGGAACTGAGGAGGGAGCACTTATTGGCCTGATGGCCATAAATGAAGAAATCCAGGATGACAATATCTTTCCTGGGAAGGTACTAATCAGATCTCCCCTATCTACTTCTGATTCTGAATCAGTGGCAGATTCATTGCATGATGATGAAGGTGAATCTGTTGCCAACAACACATCCTCAAGATCCTCATATGAGGTTGAATCTGAACTGATACAATAATATAAAGCTTTGTGGAAAGCTTTCAAGAAGAGCAAGAAAATCCTCAAAGTTCAGACCAAGGAGTTGGATTCCTTGAGAACTACCCACTCCGAGCTTCAAGAGAGAGCTGAGAAGCTGGCTGCTATGAGCAAGGAAGTGGACAGATTCAAGGAAGCCACAAAGCTCAAAAATGTTGAACTGGCTCAGAAGAACAAGCTCATCAAAGACCTTGAGGTAATGCTGCTGGCTGAAAAGGAAATTGTTGCCAACATTTCCAAAACCGAGACTGCCCTTCCTATTATTGATAGTTTTTCTGCACCATTCAGAGCTGGTGTAGGATTCAATAGTGAGACAGCCAAGGGTAAAACCTCTAATGAGCAACCATCTTTTAAGAAGGTGTTGCTGGCATCAAGCCCCTTTGAACAGGAATCTTCATATGGTCATCTGACCAATGCTTGCTCAACAAGTGGCTGTAAGCCCTCTACCCTAATTAGAAGAGCGGGCTTTGGGCTAAGTGCTTTTAAATCACACCATGAGGAGATTCAGATGAAGAATCCTAGTCTCTTTGTCCATGGACCTGGAGCAACATCACTCAAATGCAAGGAAAAGGCTGTTCCAACCAAGCCTGCTCCCAAGAAGGTGAACCAAAATGTGGTGAGACCAACTCCACTTTATACTCACACCTGTGAGGTTCACCCAAGACCTGTTAGGCCATGTGTCTTCACTCCTACCCACCAACATTGTCATCCTGCTCAAATGGTGAGGCAGAAGAGGAGATACAACATGTATGAGTGTTGGTGTTGTGGGAAAGTGGGTCACTTTGCCTTGGATTGTTAGTTCAACCCAACAGGGCTTAGTGCAAAGAGAGTGCATGCCACCCAGAGGCGTGTTATCCCGATTTACCCCCTAACAGAAACCCAGGACCCAAATCAAATTGGGTGCCTAAGGGTAAGTAATTTTTCTTGCACGTATGTCCAAATGCAAACAAATCTCTCATTTGGTATTTGGACAGTGGTTGCTCCAGGCACATGACTGGAGTAAGGAGCCATCTAAGAAACTTCACCCCTATGGAGAATGGACCAACAGTTATATTTGGAGGTTCAGAAAAAGGGGTGACCAAAGGCTAGGGTAACATCTCTAATGGCTTAGTCACCATAACAAAGGTAGCCTATGTGGAGGGATTGAATCACAATCTCAAAAGCATAAGTCAACTTTGTGATCTAGGTTATATTATTGTTTTCCATATGGACAAGTGCTTAGTTAAGAAGATCTTAGACTCTGAGGCAACCTTAACTGGTACTAGGAGTGGAAATGTATATTGTTTAAATATCTTTCACTCAAATTCTTCAACGCCAATGTGTTTTGTGGCTAATGAGAAAGAGGCTCTATGTGTTCAATGACATAATCAGGAAACACATCAATTAGCCAGGAATCTTGGGTCCACACTTTGCATCTTTCACTCAAATTCTTTAAGAAGGTGCTGCTGGCATCAAACCCCTTTGACCAGGAATCTTCATATGGTCATCTAACCAATGCTTGCTCATCAAGTGGCAATATGCCCTCTATCACAAATAAAAGAGCAGGCTTTGGACTAAGTGCTTGTAAGGCACCACATGAGGAGATTCAGATGAAGAATCCAGGTCTCTTTGTCCTTGGACCTGGAGCAACAACACTCAAAAGCAAGGGAAAGGCTGGTCCTACCAAGCCTGTTCCCAAGAATGTGAACCAAAAGGTGGTGAGACAAACTCCACTTCATACTCACACATGTGAGGTTCACCCAAGACCTGTTAGGCCAGCTGTCTTCATTTCTGACCACCAACATTGACATCTTACTCAGATGGTGCGGCAGAAGAGATAATACAATAGGTATGAGTGTTGGTGTTCTGGGAAAGTGGATCACTTTGCCTTAGACTATTGGTTCAACCCAATAGGGTCTAGTGTCGAGAGTGCAGACCACTCAGAGGTGTGGTGTCCCAGTTTTTCTCCCTAACAAAAACCAAGGACCCAAATCATATTGGGTGCCTAAGGGTAAGTAATTTTTCTTGCAGGTATGTCCAAATGCCAACAAATCTCCCATTTGGTATTTGGACAGTGGTTGCTCCAGTCACATGACTAGAGTGAGGAGCTATCTAAGAAACTTCACCCCTGTGGAGAATGGACCAACAGTCATATTTGGAGGTTCAAAAAAAGGGGTGACCAAAGGCTATGGTAACATCTCTAATGACTTAGTCACCATCACAAAGGTAGCTTATGTGGAGGGATTGAATCACAATCTCATAAGCATAAGTCAACTTTGTGATCTAGGTTATGTTATTGTTTTCTACAAGGATAAGTGCTTAGTTAAGAAGTCCTTAGACTCTGTGGCTACCTTAACTGGTACTAGGAGTGGAAATGTATATTGTTTAAATTTCCTTCATTCAAATTCTTCCATGCCTATGTGTTTTGTGGCTAATGAGAAAGATGCTCTATGTGTTCAATGACACAAGAGACTTGCACACATTAATTATAAAACCATAAGTAAGATTTTCTCTCTAGAGCTAGTAATAAATGGACCCAACATTAAGTGCAATAAGGAAGGTCCTTGTCAGGCATGCCAACTTGACAAGCAAACTAGGACCAGCTTTAAGAGCATCTCTAACAAAGATTCCTCAAGGATCCTATATTTGTTGCACATGGATCTGTTTGGTCCAATGCCAGTTCTCATCTTAGGAGGGAAGGCTTATACCCTTGTTTTAGTTGATGACTATTCAAGCTTCACTTGTGTGTTCTTCCTTAAAGTGGCACGCCATACTCTTCCATCTACAATAACCAAGGATCTAAATTCTTTACCTGTCATTTCTGATAAATTTGTTAATAAGTTTATTACAGTTGTGGAGAATCAAGGAAAAAAACAAATGCTGAGCCAGAGGAGGAAGAAAAGGAGATAGTGAAGAAATACGTGATGGATGAAGAGAAAGCTGAGAATATAGGCGGCGAGGCCACGAAATAGAAGTTACCATGGCCGACATGGCCGAAAACTCTTTGAATGATTTTGTTAAAACTAAAGTAAATTGTAAACAGTTCAAACAGGTTCGTTGGGCGGATTTGTCACCCATACTGGGTGAAGAAATGAAACCCCTGGCTGCTCCAAAACTGTAGACACCGGTTACGATAAAGAGCATGTTGCTCGTTGGCGCTCTCCTACTGTGGAGAAATTAAAATAGAAAAAGTTATTGCGCGCTACCCGCTCTGCCTCCCTCCGGCATGAGAAGGAAGAGGTTAGGGGCAAGAAAGAGACATCTCCTTTGAGCCCTAACGCCTTCACCTCCTTCCCATCTCGTGTGGCTAGGGAGAACCATCACAAATAAGCAAATAGCTGAGTCGTGATGGAGTCTCCAAGTTTTTGTTGCTGCTATTTTAGTCTTCTTTTGTTTTATCTCTTTAATGTGCTTGTGTGTCTTTTTTGGTGATCAATTGGACAATTGCTAGAACTCTATTTATATAATGCTAGTACAGGTATTTGGTCCACCATAAGGACGGTAAACAAAAGGGCTTATGGGAGATGACCCAATTTTGCTGTTTTGTTTTTGTTGTGCGGCGCTGGGGCAATTCTTGCAGGTATGGAGACTTTAGTGGCGAGGTTGGAGCTAATTTGCAGTTTAACGCCAATCTTCTGGTATGCTCATTTTTGAGCATGGGGTAACCTCTCCTCCTACCTCCTTTTATAATTGTAGTATTACATTCTGTGATGCTTAAATTTAAGTCTGGGGGAGAATAGCTTGTCGTTACCCACATGCACGTGCACATGGCACATCACACTAGAAGTTATACTTTATCTCAATCATTTATTTATGTGTTCATTTTCATTGCACACCACAACAACCACTAGAGAGCGCACATAATCGTAGGCACGTAACGAGTCTAACTTATTTCTTTTGTGTGATTGGGAAAATTATTGTGCTAGTCTAGGATTGTGAGACGGAGTATAATGTTGACTCCCATAGTGCTCTAGTCGAGTACTCGTGTTTCTCATAGAAATTCGCGTAGAATAAATTTTTGTTTATGCTTATACTTTTGTAATTTTTCTATGTGCGTAAAATTGTTTATTCTACTCAAAAGTGGTGAATCTGGTGTGAATCCGACGGTAGCATAGGAATGTGTGTAGACGTTCGCTAGGCTTGTATTGTTCGAGTCGGGAGGAAGGATTATCTTTCTCGGTGGCTAAGAACTTGCCCCAAGCGACTCTTGAAGCGTTGGCATAGGTTAGTTCAATGCATGAGCGTGATGTAGGCCATCATTTTGGCCAGGTTGAGCTTTTGTACCGTTCCTAACATCTGATCCTCGCTAGCCCCTTTGTGCCTACCCTGTCTCTTAATTCAGCTCCACCGCTTCTCCACCAAAGACAAAAAGCCGATCCCAGTCGAATACCTAAAGCTAAGCTGTAGTAATTTTCATATTTTTTAAATGTGGATATGTGGATGTGCTCCAATGAATAAATGTGTTTGAAATAATTGAAAAAAAAAATGAAATGAGAAAATAAAAAGAGTTGAAAAAAATGATGATGAGAAAAGAGCTTAATTGAAAATTATTTGCAAAAGGTTGTATTGGGAGTAGGCGGTGCACACACCCATGTTTTCAGGTTCATGTCTGGGGGTATGGTGCACTCGCGCGTGTAGCAACTGCTTGGTTAGCTTTGATGCATTAGCTCTTTTGAGTTAGGTGCGTAAGCCTTCGAGTTTATCATTGTTTATCCTACCGCAACCTAAGCCCATTCTCTATCCTAAAGTCCCACTGACTCACGCAATGAATCAAACTAGTGTCGTGGAGAGAGTGTGACCGGGTGAGCTTATGGTCCCTGACATTGATGGATTTCAATAAAGGTTGTTCCGAGTACTGATCTTGAGTAATACTCGCCTCAGCGATCAGTTTACTTTCTTCCTACGCATAACCAGACGATTCACCGAGATTCAACTTTTGAGTAGAAATAATATATAATTTTTACAAACTATTTTGTATAATTAAAAATTTCTTCTATTGCATTTCTGTGCGCGTGAGTATACGACTTCGCATGGTACTCCACATTTGCAATTACTAAGCCAACCAACATTTTTCTCGTCCGCCCGAGGGATAGTTTACTCGGGATGAGCAAATGGTTAAGTCTGGGAGTGTGATGAGTCCAATATTTACACTATTTTGTGGACTCATCCGGGCTAGTATTCACTCTTGTGCACATCATGTTCAAGCTATAATCTCTTGTATTTCACTTATATTCACTTTCACGCTATGTGCACTGTTTAGGCCCATTTTGGTGTGCAATTACGCTCCATATAATTGGGGGTAAGCACATGGTACTCCCCACCCCTTTTTTCTATTTCTGGATTGAGTTGGAGGGGTATTCCCAGCTGTGTGTTTCCTGTGTTGATTGTTGTGCAGGCGGACGGTTCATCCAATTTTCCTCAGATTTCATGTCTGCATGAATCACACGGTCGTGTGTTTCCTTGACGCACGATTGCTCCGATCGTGCGCGGTCATCTGTGGTTCAAAATGGTGTTCTGGATTTGCTCATGCGTATTGTTCATGTATGGTTGGTTTGCCTGTGCGTGAGTAAAATCGCACGAGCTCCACTGGTAAGCTGAAATTCTGGCTTTCAAAATTTGCCCATACGTTTTTACGCACGGTCGACTTCGACCACACGTGAGTAAAATGCACGGGCGCTCTGCTTCGTCTTCCTGAGCTTTCTGCTTCATTAATAATGCACGGTCCACGCACGGTCGTGCGTTCGACCGTGCGTGACCAATTTTTTGACTGTTTACTATAAAAGCTGCAGGATTTGCCTTTCCTCAAGAAGACACACCGAGCCCGCCACTTCCATTCCAGCTCCGCCATTTTCGTCGCTCCATCCATCTCCTCCACTTGGGAAGTGTTCTCTGGTGATTCTAAGCCACATCCAAGGATCTGGAAGCCTTCCCGACCATCTACAACCAGCATCAAGGTTTGGGGTATTCCATTTGGTGAAGAAGAAGGAACCTACACAGAGAAGAAGACGGAGAAGGTCAGAGGTAGTGACAACCTCTAGATCCTGGAAGCAACCACGGACCGAGCTCGGAGGCGGCTTAACAACCGACCATTCCGGCCACGACCCATGGCGAGACTTTTCTTCTTGTGGTTCACTCTACCCTTTGTCTATTTGAGAGATGTACCTCTAAATATCTGTAATGAACCTAGAATGCTCTTTGTTTGTCTATGAATGAAAGCATGCCTAGCTATTTTCTCTACTTTGATGTATTGTTGTGATGCGCCTCGCCTCTATTCCACATCCACCCCATACACACACTAACTGAGCCACTCTAGCAAAAGCTAGAGGTGAGAGTTCGAAGAAGTGTTTGTGACCCTCACTACCACACTAGAGATCACTCCCTTCATCTGCCTTCCATCCATCCGCTTATCGAAGCATGACATTGCGGCCTGCACTTCATCTCCCCAAGTGAAGCGGTGCTCTCGACCCACATTTTACTTTTATTGTTGTTAAATTTGGAAACTGAAACCAAACCCCCCTTTTAAAACCCTAGAAATCTTTTTAACTGATTTCCCTAACGAGAAAATCATACACCCCAACTTGCAGTCCTTTGAGAACGATATTCAGGTAGTTTCTCCAAGCTTTTATTACTTATACGACCGGTACACTTGCCGTAAGCGTGTCAGGGATCGTTCGACACTCATAGTGGTCTACAATATGTTCCGTTTGAAAACCCCATGATCCACTCACATTTTTGGGGATGAAAATTTTCTTTGTTTTATTGGTTTGTAACATCCCAACCTTGAAATAGGGTCTGGCCTGTTCAATTGAACCCTTGGAGGAGCTTAAGTTGGGTCATAGAGAACCACGACCCGACTTCCACTCCATAATAGTGGTCATGTAGAGAAATGACTGTTTTTGGGTAGCATTGTGCTTCGCAACGACAGTATTTTAGTTTAATAAGCAAACGTGCTCTGAATAGATTTCCGTCAGTTGCGTTAGACTCGTATGGTCGATACGAGTGCAACAGAACTCTTTTCATTTCAATCTGAGGCCATTTAGTGAAAGTGATCATTTTGAGTACCGTAGCGCGTCACGACGACACTATGTTAGTTTAATGAGCATACGTGCTCCGAATCGACATCCGTCAGTTGTGTTAGACTAGTATGGTCGATATGAGTGCAACGGAACTCATTTCGTTCCAATCCAAGGTCATTTGGTGAAAGTGACCGTTTTGAGTACTATAGCACATCACGACAACACTATTTTAGTTTAATGAGCATATGTGCTCCGAATCAATTTCCGTCAGTTGCGTTAGACTTGTATGGTCGATACGAGTGCAACACGTTTCAATCTGAGGTCATTTGGTGAAAGTGATCGTTTTGAGTACCGTAGCACATCATGACTACACTATTTTAGTTTAATGAGCATACATACTCTGAATCGACTTCCGCCAGTTGCGTTAGACTCCTATGGTCAATACGAGTGCAACGGAACTCGTTTCGTTCCAATCCAAGGTCATTTGTTGAAAGTGACCATTTTGAGTACTATAGCGCATCACGACAATGCTATTTTAGTTTAATGAGCTTATGTGCTCCGAATCAACTTCTGTCAGTTGCGTTAGAGTCGTATGGTCGATACGAGTGCAACGGAACTCAGTTTGTTCCAGTTTGAGGTCATTTGGTGAAAGTGACTATTTTGAGTACCGTAGCACATCATGATGATGCAATTTTAGTTTAATAAGCATACGTACTCTAAATTGACTTCCTTTAGTTGCGTTAGACTCGTATGGTTGATACGAGTACAACGGAATTCATTTTGTTCAAATCCGAGGTCGTTTGGAGAAAATGACCATTTTGAGTAACGTCGAACGTCACAACAACGCCATTTTAGATTAATGAGCAAGTGAGCTCTGAATTAAATACTGTCAGTTGCATTAGACTCGTATGATCAATACAAGTGCAACAAAATTCATTTCGCTCAACTTCAACATCGTTTAATCAAGTAAATAAAATAAATGGTCGTAAAATTATACGAAATCTCGAGATATGTAAACACTTGATTTCAACCTCGTCACATCAACGATGGTTCGACACTCGACGACTAGGACCCATAATGACTTTGACCCACATGGGGGACCCATTTAAGGTTGACTTACGTCAAACCCTACTTATAAAATGTGTTCTTTTATAAAATTTCACTACCTCCACTCAAACCCACTCACCCCAAGCCCAACCCTCCGCATCTGATTTCCAAGGACCCTAATCCTTAGGCAGCTTGTGGTTTGATGCCAAGGCTAGCGCAAGCTTAGCCTAAACCATCACTAATCTCCACTTAGCCTAAAACCAAGGTGGTGGCCTTGGATATTTTGGGAGCCTAACCCATGTCACAAACCCAAGAGGTACAAACACCCAATCAGGTGCTGCCATCATCCCCCCTCCACCCAACCATGGTGGCCTGTATTTTACTCGGGTAAGAGAGAGAGAGAGAGAGAGAGAGAGAGAGAGAGAGAGAGAGAGAGAGAGAGAGAGAGAGAGAAGGGAGAGAAAGGGAGGGGATCGAGGGGCTCGGGTGGGCTATAAAACAAGCCCCAACCTCTGCTTCAAGGGAGACACCTCCTCCAGAGCTCCTCCTAGACATTTTCAAAACCAGCCCCACCACCCACGCGCCCCCCAGAGCCGGAGAAGAGGCTCCCAGCTCCACCGCCACCTCCACCACCATCCCATGGCAACATCGTCGGAGGGCTCCGAGAGGGCCCCAAATAAGATGCGATCTCCTCCTCTCCCCCCTCCCTAACTTTTTGATGTCTCGCATGTGAACTCCGGCGGCCGGAGCGCCGCAGCCATCCTCCCTCTCCTCCGTTCAAATTTTACAAAAATTAACTCCGACAGTGGCCGGATGCGGCAGGCCGCCGGACAACCGCCGGAGGGAGCCCCCCTGGGAGTCAGTCGGCCGGCGGCGGCGGGGAAGGCCCGCAATAGGCGGCGGTGCATAAGCTTTGTAAAATCTTTTTATTAAATTTTATAATTTATATTTATTATATCATTTGACTTTTCTAGGCCTCATTGGAAGCCCAAATGCAAAAACTTTAAACATGAAAGTTGCTCATCTGGGGAAGGGCTACCTTATGTAAAATTTTCATATTTTTTTGAAAGAGTCTAAGTATTTTTGGAAATTAAAATATATCAGATTTTTTGGGTTTTTGAATTATCAAAGGGATTAAAGTAGATCAGAAAATTATGATATAAATATGGGATGTTTCCAGAGCCCATGTACACCTGGAGTAATTATTTGAGAATTTTTAGAACTCATTAAGATAATTTAATGATTTAATCATTCTCGGTCCTTTACTTGTAAGAATTCCAGGGGGAGATTTTCACGACCCACATGACTCAACTTTGTATATAATGTGTATTGGAGTATGGTATATCTTAGGAAAAATAATCAGATTTTTATATTGATTCCTGATATTTTTCAAGGATTTAATCAAGCCGGGTCCTTTACTTGTAAAAATTCTAGGGGAAGATTTTCATGACATTCGTGGCTCACATTTTTATATGATATGTATTAGAGTATGGCACAACCTAGAAAAAATATTCAGATTTTATTATGCATTTCTGATATTTTTTAAGATTTAAATGTGGTAGAAATTGTTGGTTTAATAATATCAGAGGCTTTTAACTTTGTTATAAAAATATGAGAAAATCTCTAGATAATAGGGGATCTGGTGATTACGCACTGAAAATGTTTGTGATTTTTTGAGACATTTCTGGTATTTTATGGCTTTAATACAATGACCCTAGCCAACTTTAAAATTTCTAGAGGCTATGTAAGACCTCAAAAAAATCTAAAATATTTTGAGGAGACGATAAATTGTTTTGAAACCCATTATCGCAGTATGGTGATTTTGAAAAGTGGGCTTATTTTAAATATAAAATAAGAGCTTATTCGAGGCAAACAAATCATCGAGCTGCAGTTAGAAAAATACTCAAACATCGAATGTCGCCTCTGTTCGGAGAAATTAAGGAACTCATAATAACATTCCTCCAATCTGCTTAAGCCAAGCTTAAAAGGAGCAATTGAAACCTATGGTCGTACCGTAATAAAGGGACAGAATTAAGAAGAGACTCCTATGAACGGGGACAGAACATGACATTCTTCCTATGAACGGAGATGGAACTAAAGCCTCCTATATATGGAGTGAAGGACTACTAACCCTTTTACTCTATTGCACTTTCTCTTACTCCTGTCTCGTAATGGTCCCGCTCCTTTCAGTTTCAGTACCTTTCGTTTAGTTCATTTTCAGTACAACTCTAGTCTCGTACTGGTCCAGTTCATTTTTGTACTTAATTTCAATATTGCCTATAATTTAGAGTTGACGTAAAGATGAGACATTCCTTCAGAGTCAACCCTAAATAGTACCGAACTTTCCGCCTCTCTTAGAGTAGAGTGAAAAGATCAATGTTTGGCTTTATTTCAGCATTTTGATTACTGCACTTTATTTCAGTATTTCAGTTACTGTACTTTATTTCAGTATTGCCTATAATTTAGAGTTGACGTGAAGATGGTACATTCCTTCAGAGTCAACCCTAAAGAGTGCCGAACTGGCCGCGGCTCTTGGAGCAGAGTGGATAAATCGACGTTTGGCTTTATTTCAGCATTTTGATTACTGCACTTTATTTCAGTATTTCATTTACTGTACTTTATTTCAGTTTTGCCTAAAATTTTGAGTTGATGTGAAGATGGGTCATTCCTTTAGTGTCAACCCTAAATAGTGCCGAACTGGACGCCACTCTTGGATCAGAATGGACAGATCGATGTTTGGCTTTATTTCAGCATTTTGATTACTTCACTTTATTTCAGTATTTCAGTTACTGTACTTTGGGACATTCCTTCAAGGTCAACCCTAAATAGTGCCGAACTGGCTGCCGCTCTTGGAGCAGAGTGGACAGATCGATGTTTGTCTTTATTTTAGCATTTTGACTACTGCACTTTATTTCAGTATCTCAGTTACTATACTTTATTTCAATATTGCAAAAATTTAAAGTTGCTGTGAAGATGTGTGTTTACCCAGAAGACCACCACCTAAACACTACTTCTTTCAGACCGGGCGGTTTGGTGTGGCAAGTCGCCCACTTCCAGGATCAACATGTCTCTCAGGCCAGCCTGAACCAAGACGGGCGGTCTGACAGTATCCAGACCGCCTCCAAAGATCACAGACAGCTAAGGCTTAAGTCCAGAAGGCAAGATGTGGTCTCAGGACGTTTGCCTCCTGGGTTGCTCCATTTCCTTAATCATGGCGCACTTCGACTCTGGCCAACATAGATAGGAAGCTCAGGCCGCCAAGCCGCGCGACTTCGTTCTTTTTTCCTTTCTGTATCCCGTCACACCTGCCCGATTCTCCTGTATCCGGGCAGGCAGTTATTGTATCCTTGCCCGTTTGGGTAGGCCCCCTAGCCTATAAATAGGGGCGGCGAAGTTCCCAAGACACGCACTCTCGAATCCTGGAGCTCGCTTATTAGAGCTGCGGTCTCGAGTTCACTGTCTTGCAACTTGTCTGACCGGCCAGCTTCTCGCATCCTGGTCTTGTAACCCGCTGTAACCTCTTCACTTAAATTAAAGGAAAGCTCATCACAGGAGTGGCATTTTCCATGACGGGCAAAGTCTGGCCTCGACTGCTGCCAGCGGTCTAATTCTCTCTAATCGAATAGTAACCGACAACCCGCGGCCTTCGTTTTCCCTTGCTTCCCTAGCATCGATTGCGGAGGTGCATTTCCAGATTCAATAGAAATACACGACCTTCAGATCGCGGACTGTCAGTGAAATCTTTGATAAAAGATGTCAGACCGCCAGTTCCCTCTAAGAGACCGCTCCGACCATTGTGATGATAACCTATGGGAGGCCTTGGAGCAGTCAAAGAGAGAAGCCGAGCGGGATCAAAAGGCAACTGATCAGCGTATAGAAGCGATCAGTCAGGCCTTGGCATTGTTAACCGAGCAGCTAGTCTCTCAGCAGGCCGTGTTTAACCAGGCGGTGACTCCGGTCCCTCCTCCTCCTCCGTACCCTCTACCGCAAGTTGCCAACTTCCAACCCCTTCAGGAAGGTTTTGCAGCTCGGAAAAACTTCTATCAAGAGGCCTCTCAAAGCATGCCGACCCGAGTTCTAGACTTTCAGGGGGATGCTTCTCATGCAGCCTGTCTTTCCTATCCGACGGCATGCCCGCCAGAAGCCGCGGACCGCTCTTCCTACCAGGCGTCCTGTCCGCAAGTAGCCGCAGCCCAGGCGGCTTATTACTCTGTCCCTCTTCTCTATGAGGATACTGAAGAGACTTCTCCCTTTGTCGATGAAGTCTGAGGGGAGCCGGCCCCAAATAACTTCAGAGAGCCGTTCTTGTCGGCATATAATGGAGAAGCTGATCAAGATATCCATCTCCAGGCCTTTGAGTCGGCCATCGCTTTGAGAACCCTTACAGATGCAACCAAATGCAAGCTTCTTGTGATATCCTTTGATGGACAAGCAAGGGAGTGGTTCTATGGGTTGCATCCCATATCAATTAGCTGCTTCGCCGAGCTACGCAAGGAATTTCTGCTCAAGTTCTCCACTTCTAAGAAGAGAAAAAGTGGCCCGGCGGCCCTTTTTGAGATCAGGTAATGAGAAGACGAGACGTGGGCCCGTTTCATGGATAGTTTCCAAAAAGAGATCACGGAGATCCAAAATGTGGATCCTGAATTATACCAGGTAGCTCTGATTCATGGCCTGAGGGAAGGCCCATTGAAGTTCGAAGAGAACATCAGAGAACCAAAGACTTATCAGGAAATGATAAGTTTAGCGAATATATTCATAAGGGGGGTGAAAAGAGTAACATCAGGTATGTTGCGAAGTTGATCAACGACAAGGATCAACCCAACTCATCCTTCACTCATAAGCAATCAAATCCACATCATTTTGAGCCCCGTTCCTAGAGGGGAAGGAACTACAGGCATAAACAACCCTTTATCAGCCATCAACAGTTTCAAGATCAGAAACCATCGTTGGCCATCGCACCCGCTCCATCCATGACCATTCCACAAATAATGCCGGTATATCTGCCATAATATACTATGCAGCCATCTCCAGCTGTTCCATCTACCCAGTATGATGATTCTCAAGAATCATTTACTCCTCTTAATGTCACCATGGACAAGGTCATCCAGATTCTTCAAAAGAGGCCGAATTTCAAGATGTCTGCTCCTTTAAAGTTGGATATTCGTAACCGAAATCCGAACCTCTTCTGTGAATATCATAAAGAGGGAGGGCATCTGACTGAGAACTGTCGGGCCCTCTGCTTACGGATAGAAAGGATTTTAGGAGAAGGTAAGCTCCGAGGCCTAATCCGAAAAGAAGTGACTGCTGAACCAGCAACCGAAAAGAAGAAAGAAGCAGTCGAGATGACCTGGGAATGCACCGATGTGGAAGACGCTAGCTGCTATGGGTATATTCATCCCACAACAAAGTGTATAGAAGTAAATGATGTGGGCCCCCTCGGGGACATATACTGTATTCATGGAGGAGCTGGACCCGAATCCTCCCGCAAATCAAGTATTGCGGGGTTCATAAACAAGAAGTAGCGGCAACCTCAACTTCCGATCCTGAAAGCTCAATCGTCACCTTTGGTCAAGAGGATCTTCCTCTGAACGCCAATCCTTTTGATGATGCCGTGGTCATCAAAGCTATCATTGAAAACTACACAGTTCATAAGATTTTGATTGACACGGGTAATTCTGTCAATCTTCTCTTCCGTTCAACCTTCGATGCCCTGAAGACTGGAAAGCCTCTGCTTTCCACCGAAGGGCCCCTCTACGGCTTCTTCGAAGAGAAGAAAGAAGTGGAAGGCTCTGTGAAACTTCTAGTTTCCCTGGGGGGAGTAGTAAAATTGATCAACTTCGTGGTGGTAGATGCTCCAAGTAACTATTGTGCCATCTTCGGAAGGCCTACTCTCAATGCCTACAGAGCAGTGGTGTCCACGTTCCACCTAGCCCTCAAATTTGTTGCCGAAGGAAGGCAATATCGGATCTGGAGTAATCCAAAAGTAGCTCGGGAATTCTATGTACGAACTGTCAATAAGATCACGGACATTCCGCTTCCCGGATCTCCAGTTGAAATTCTTGAAGTTGCTGAGTCTTCAAAAGCTGCAGAAGAAAGTAAGGATAGAGAAGGGTGAAAGTGCACAGTTTACCTCACTAGAATTCTCTAGAGGGGGGGGGGGGGTGAATAGAGATTAGAAATTATTTTGTGCAAAGTTAATATATATGTGTATGATCACAGATTATTTTTCCCACACACCAACAAGAATTAAACAAGTAAAGAAAGTAAATGCAAGAAAGGAAATCACAGCACAACACAAGAAAATATAGTGGTTCCCCAAACTTTGGGTAGTCCACTCTTCTACCCCCTTGGTAGGAATTCACTATCTTGCACTGAGTCTTTTGATAAGGAGACTCTTAGAACCACCCTGAGTCTTTTGACAAGGAGACTCTTAGAACCACCCTGAGTCTTTTGACAAGGAGACTCTTAGAACCAGTACACTGAATTTTTTGAAGAGAGATTCTAAAAACTCTTTTACAATATTTAAGTAAGAATAAGAAAGAAGAAAGAAATAAGAACAAGAATGAATCTTCTTCCTAGCAAGAAGATTGGAAGCACAAGAAGTGAATTAAATCTTTCTTCTATAGAGAGAAGAAGATTTGTAGCTTTTCTCTCTTATGTGAGAGCTATCAGAATTTGTAGCAGAGTGGCTTCAGAAGAAGAAGGAGAAGATGAAGGCTTTGTCTCTGCAGCACACTATCACTTTTCTCAGCTTATCTCTCAATTCTTTTGGGAGCTTTTCCTCTATTTCAAATGTATGTGGTAGATCACTTGTTCTCATTTTTCTGCCGACCTCCTCTTTATTTATAGCTCTGTTAATACTATAGGAGGATAATCAATTATCAGTCAGAGAAATAGAAAGATGAAAATGTTTTCATAATATTTATTTCTGTAGAAGGAAAGAACTAATTCTGATTTCAAATAATGTCCAAATAAGTTTAATCAAATTAGCTAAGAATCAGATATAAGGAAAGAATGATTCAGAACGGCTATAAAATATTGACATTTATTCCATACAAATCAGATCTACTGAAAGAAGGAAAGAGATCTGGCTCATATCTAAATCTGTCATATAAATCGACGTGCGTCGATTACCATTCGACGTAAACATCGAGTTCTTCTTGGCTAGACGTCAAGAGGAGAATAAGGAAGGTGCGTCGACTAAGGTGCGTCGACTAAGGTGCGTCGACTTCTCCATATGCGTCGACTAGAAATCAGAGTAGCGTCGACAACACATACGTCGAAATCTTCCTAAAGTTACTTCGACTCAATCTGAAGGAAACGTCGACTTCATTTCGACGTTGCGTCGAATAGTATTCGACGCATATTTACTTAACCTTGTTTTTCTTTCTTAGAATTCATATTCAACTTATTTCTAGGGGTTAAGAGAAATCATTTCCCCAACAATCTCCCCCTATTTGTCTTAACCCTACTTAGAGAGAAATTGTATTAGCATAAAATCAATCCAGCACAGCATTTGTATAGAAAAGAAATATGAACAAATTTTCAGAATCATATAAACAGATTTTCATGTTCATACCAAGTAGTATTCAACTATAGGGTAAGATATATCAGCATTGTTTTCAAATATTACTAAGGAGGGGTAGGAGGGGTCTTTCTCTTTCTCTTGAATACTACTATTTTAGGAGAGGAGGGTTTCTCTTTCTCATTTGTAGGAAGTGCACCTAGCTCCCCCTGAGCAGATTGCTCCCCCTGGGATGGAACCTCCTTTAATCTTTCTCCAGCTCCAGTTCCAGCTCCACTATTATCTCCAGCTTCATTCATATCAGTATCCAGCTCCCCCTGATTTGTAGTTTCTTTGTCTTTCTTCCCAACTGCTATATCTTCCTTTTCAGTTTCTTCTCTGCTTGCCTCCCCTTGTAATAGTACTACTTGACTTGCAGCCTCTCTTGCTATATGAAGTACCTCTATAGTTTGTTCATCATTGTGTAGCTCAGGTACTATCTCATTCCCAAGGATTTTGTCAGATTTTGAAGAAGGAGGGGACTTGTGAGAGAGGGATTTAGGATTGGAGGGCTGCTCTTCATCTAGATTCTCCCCCTTCTTGACCTTCTTGGCCAGGGAGGTTAAGAAAGACCTTGTCACTCTATAGGAAGAGAGAGAGGTCTTTAGGCCTTGCACAGAGGCACTGACCCCATCTATTTGGGTGTGCATGTGAAGGATGGAGGAATGAATTTGGGAGCAATGCTCATCCAGCAGCACTTGGAATTTTTCAGCTGCTGATTTGATGCACTGAGTGATGAGAGCCTCAGTGGATGAAGATGTTTCATGGTGTGAAAGGTGAGGAAGTGATGGAGGAGGAAGAGGTGACAGAGGAGGAGAGAAGTGAGTTGATTCATGAAGTAAGGGTGATAATGGAGGTAGAGAAGATGGGAAATTTGGAGGAGGAAGAGAAGGAGAAACTTCTGTTTGAGCAGGTGTTTGAGAAGAGATAGGTAGAGTAGGAGTTGTGAGGGTAGTAGAGAGTATTTGAGTGGATGATGGTGGTAGAGAAAGGTTGTCTCTTTGAGGAGGAGGAGGAGAAAGAGGAGAAGGAGTTCTTTCAGGGATGGAACCAGGCTTAGGAATTTGCCTGGTCCACTTAGAAAAGAGAGCAATTGACATCCTCTTCCCTGGAGGAATGGGGATTCCTTTTGACCTACATAGGTCAGGGAAGGAGTGGAAGAGTACTTGGCTCATGATTCTCATGTAGGCATTTTCCTTGTGAGAGTATTTGGAAGCTATCATTTTGAGAAGACAGCTGGCCCAGTCCACCTTCTTCTTCAGCACAAGGGCCCCCATGATGTTCAGTTGCAGCTTGGGCACTGCATCATGGGCTGATATCTTGCATAGTAGTATCTTCCCTACTATGTCTGCCAGCAATCTATACTCATCAGAAAAGTCTATCTTTTTCAGATGGATTGGGCTATCTTTTGAGAAATTCATGGTGGTGAGCAAGTGCTTGATTTCATCAGGTGTGAGTTCAATGGATTCATCACCTAATAGGGAAATAATTAAGACTTGTTTAGTCATTCTTTTTAGAGGCTCTTTTTCTTTCCTTATTTCATTTAAACAAAGATGATATTAGGATATACCTGATGGTAGATCAAAGGTGGCCCTAATATGTTCTGCTGAGATTGAGACAGGTGTCTCATAGATTGTTCCTTGAATTTCTCCTTGTTCGGATATTTGAAAATTAGTTGTCAGCTCTGTGAGTTCTATTTCCAGGAGCTTACTTCTTGTGGAGATAAGTGTGTTCAGGCCAGCTTCAGTAAAGAGAGCAATGATGCTCTTGTAGTTTTCTGCGGCTGCTTGGAAGGAGTCAAGGTCAATGTCGAAGCCTGAGTTGGTCTTTGGAGCCATTTTAGGTTAGTGAAAGAGAGAGGAAGAAGTCGGCTGGTCTGAGGAGCAAGAAGGATGAAAGATGCAGAGAAGTGAAGGCTTCTAACTGAAGAGACTATTTAAGTCAGGTGAAGCGTCGAAACTGGGCTCAAGTCGAGGCTTATTCGGTACTTCCGTGGATGTGACCGAAAATATTTTGGTATTGCCGCTCATTTTCATGAAGTCGACGTTACGTCGAGAGGAATTCGACGTGAGCGTCGATATAGTCTGACTTGGGATGATAGGATTTCCTATCGACGTATGCGTCGAGTGGAGTCGACGCATGCGTCGATTTTACTTATAGATTTGAGTTATCAACGGTGCGTTGATTAGAGATCGACGTGACTTTTAATTTTCCTGAAGAATTCTAGGTGTTTATCTCTACCTAGTTCTAAGTCAGCCTTGGACTAATTTTTACAGATAGTTTGATTGGTTGTACCAGCATTGTTTGGCAAGGTGGCCAGTTTTGTTACATATATGGCACTTGAATATCTTATTATTATGATAATTTGAGTTTAGAGAAGAATAAAAGGGTTGATCAGGATAGAAAGTTTTATTTTGGTTAGGATAGAAATTTTGGTTAAAATGGGAATTTTGGTTACCATGTTTAGGATAGAAATCATGATAGAGGTGTTGATTAGGATAGAAATCATGATTGGGATGAATGGGTCCTGAATATGGGTTAGGATGAAAGGCTTTTGGAGGAAAGGTATTTAAGTTGCTCTGAACTTTTGTGCGTTGATATCTATTCGACGCATGTTGATAGTTGCGTCGATTTATATTCGGCGCATTCCTTAGATTGCGTTGATCTGGTATCGACGCATGGAGGAAGTTGCGTCGATTGGATGTCGACATATCTTTATTCAAGCGTCGAGTAGAGGTCGAGGCATCTAAGAGGGTACGTCGAGTAGAAGTCAACGCATTATCATTCATGCGTCGATATGAAGTCGACGCGACTGTGTCTTCATAAATTTTCATTTTATCTTTTTCTATTTTTACTCCTTTGTATGTTGTTTCTTTTGGTTTAGTGGTCTCTTCAGATGAAGTTTGTGAGTCATCAGCTGAATAATATGATGTTTCATCAAATTCCTTTATTTCCTTGAAGAAGTGTTCTTTCTTATGTTGTGATTCTTTTTCTTGGTTTGCTGATTGGATGGGTTTAGTGAATTTTACAGGGCTCATCCATGCAGGCTTGTTGGATGGAATTAGGCTGATTAATGGATCAGCCCCTAGCCCAAGATTTTTGTGTCTTATTGTTTGTTTTTCAGTGATTTCTTTAAGAGTTTGGCTTCTCATTTTTATTGATTCTTCAAAGGCCTTTGCCTGAGAAACCTTATCCTTAAGGAACTGATTTTCTATTCTAGCCCTTTCTATTTCCTTCTCTCTTATGTTAGCCCTTAATACATGATCTATTGAGCTTATATCCTTTTTATTTCTTTGGTTCTTGACCATATGAATTTGTTCTTTTAGGTCATTGATTTCTTGTTTAGCTTTTAATTGATCTAGACACATTCCCATAAAATCATTTCTGAATTTATCACTTTGAAAATCTATTTCATCAAAGATGCTTACCTCATCCTTATCCTCAGATTCCTCTATGAGAATAAGGCTATTTTCTTTTTTATCTTTAGAAGATGTGCTTTCTTCTGATCCTGTCTCATTCCAAGATTTAGCACCATCATCATTCTTGGGGCCTTCAAAGGCCATCAAGCATAGGTCTTCTTGCCTAGATTCTTCATTGTCACTCTCAGAGGATGAACTGTCCTCAGAGTCTGTTTCACTCCAGGCTTCTGCAATAAAGCCTCTTTCTTTCTTCTTCCCCTTTTTCTTGAGATCCTTTCTTTTCAGATCTTTCTTTGTTTCAGCATTCTCTGGACATTCTGGGGCAATATGTCCAGGTTTCCTGCAAGAATAGCAAATAATTTCTTTAGTGGGAGTTTTGTCATACCTTGGTTTTGACTCCCTACTTTTTGATCCATCTGTCTTGACCCATTTCTTAAATCTTCTGGCTAGGAAACTGAATAGTTCTTCTTCAGTGACATGAGTCCTTTCTTTTGTTGCCTTTAAAGCTATGTTCCTGTCTTTTGAGGAGATTGGAGTGTTTTCTCTTCTTTTCTTCTCTTCTCTAGTTTTTAGTAGTTGCACATAGGATTTGAGTTTTCCTAAGAGAGCATCTGTAGAGATTTCCTTTTGTCCTCTTGTGTCTCTTATTGCCCATATTCTTGAGTCCCATGAACTGGGGAGGCTCATTAGCAATTTGTCATTAATCTCAGTGAGGGAGATCTCTCTATCCAAGTTTTTCAATTGGTTGATGATTAGACTGAATCTGTCATACATCTCAGAGATACTCTCTTCATTCTTCTTTTGGAAGTTCTCATATTGGGAGATCAATAGGGCCTTCTTATCTTTCTTTTCATCAGCACTTCCTTCCACCATCTTTGTAAGAGCATCCCAAATTTCTTTGGATGATTCACAGTCAACAACCCTTTGAAAGATGTCATCTGAGAGAGTTGAGACAAGTATGTTCATGGCCTTTAGATCATATGTTCTAGCCTTCTTCTCATCTTCTGTCCACTCAGATCTTGGAACAAGTGTTTGTGTGACATTGCCACTTGCATCTTTTCTATAAGCTTTGGGGGACCTGTCACAGTAATATTAAACAAGTCAGCATCAATGGAGTTCATATAAATTCTGATTCTTGTTTTCCAAACTGCAAACTTTTCAAGATTGCACATTGGTGGTCTGGTGGAAGCATAATCTTTGATTTGTGCCATGTGAAAATTGATTGTTAGACAAGTATATATATATATATATATAAATAAGAGGTAGGATCTTTTTGATCAAGGAGTTAACCTTTTTAGATCAACCTAGCTCTGATACCAATTGAAAGTGCACAGTTTACCTCACTAGAATTCTCTAGAGGGGGGGGGGGGGGGGGGGGCGGGGGGGGGTGAATAGAGATTAGAAATTATTTTGTGCAAAGTTAATATATATATGTGTATGATCACAGATTATAGCTTCCCACACACCAACAAGAATTAAACAAGTAAAGAAAGTAAATGCAAGAAAAGAAATCACAGCACAACACAAGAAAATATAGTGGTTCCCCAAACTTTGGGTAGTCCACTCTTCTACCCCCTTGGTAGGAATTCACTATCTTGCACTGAGTCTTTTGATAAGGAGACTCTTAGAACCACCCTGAGTCTTTTGACAAGGAGACTCTTAGAACCAGTACACTGAATTTTTTGAAGAGAGATTCTAAAAACTCTTTTACAATATTTAAATAAGAATAAGAAAGAAGAAAGAAATAAGAACAAGAATGAATCTTCTTCCTAGCAAGAAGATTGGAAGCACAAGAAGTGAATTAAATCTTTCTTCTATAGAGAGAAGAAGATTTGTAGCTTTTCTCTCTTATGTGAGAGCTATCAGAATTTGCAGCAGAGTGGCTTCAGAAGAAGAAGGAGAAGATGAAGGCTTTGTCTCTGCAGCACACTATCACTTTTCTCAGCTTATCTCTCTATTCTTTTGGGAGCTTTTCCTCTATTTCAAATGTATGTGGTAGATCACTTGTTCTCATTTTTCTGCCGACCTCCTCTTTATTTATAGCTCTGTTAATACTATAGGAGGATAATCAATTATCAGTCAGAGAAATAGAAAGATGAAAATGTTTCCATAATATTTATTTCTGTAGAAGGAAAGAACTAATTCTGATTTCAAATAATGTCCAAATAAGTTTAATAAAATTAGCCAAGAATCAGATATACGGAAAGAATGATTCAGAACGGCTAAAAAAATATTGACATTTATTCCATACAAATCAGATCTACTGAAAGAAGGAAAGAGATCTGGCGCATATCTAAATCTGTCATATAAATCGACGTGCGTCGATTACCATTCGACGTAAACGTCGAGTTCTTCTTGGCTGGACGTCAAGAGGAGAATATGGAAGGTGCGTCGACTAAGGTGCGTCGACTTCTCCATATGCGTCGACTAGAAATCAGAGTAGCGTCGACAACACATACGTCGAAATCTTCCTAAATTTACTTCGACTCACTTTGAAGGAAACGTCGACTTCATTTCGACGTTGCGTCGAATAGTATTCGACGCATATTTACTTAACCTTGTTTTTCTTTCTTAGAATTCATATTCAACTTATTTCTAGGGGTTAAGAGAAATCATTTCCCCAACAAAGGGGATCACCTGGAACCTACCCAGGCGACCCAAAAGTCTCCATTGCTGAAGGGGAAGAAAAGAAGTTGATCGTTAATGCAGAGCTGTCAGAAGAGGAGAAAGTTCAATTGATCTCCTGTCTTCTGGAGAACTTAGACATCTTTGCCTGGTCAGCGAAGGTGATGCAGCACGCCCAGGGCCGACCCACCCTGGCTCGGCCAGAAGGAACACGTTCCAGTCGCACTGCCGGGCTGCAACCCAAGCACCCCAACACGTCTCTGGCCCCACCACAGAGCCGATAGGTTGTTGAGGCCAGGGCTCGATCCCCCGACCTCCTTGATAAATAGTCTTTAGGCAGACTCTCATCCCCCAACCTCCTTGACTGCTGGGCTGCACCTTTTTTTGATGCAGCAAGCCCAGGGCCGACCCACCCTGGCTCGGCCAGAAGGCACACGTTCCAGTCGCACTATCGGGATGCACCCCAAGAACCCCAACCCATCTCCGGCCCCACCACAGAGCCGATAGATTGTTGAGGCCAGGGATCAATCCCCCGACCTCTTTGATAAAGAGTCCTCAGGCAGACTCTCATCACCAACTGAGCTGCACTTTTTTTTGATGCAGCACGCCCAGGGCCGATCCACCCTGGCTCGGCCAGAAGGAACACGTTCCAGTCGCACTGCCGGGATGCAGCCCAAGCACCCCAACCCGTCTCCGGCCCCACCACAGCCGATAGGTTGTTGAGGCCAGGGCTCGATCCCCCGATCTCCTTGATAAAGAGTCTTCAGGCAGACTCTCATCACCAACTGAGCTTAGTTGGTGATGAGAGTCTGCCTGAAGACTCTTTATCAAGGAGGTCGGGGGATCGAGCCCTGGCCTCAACAACCTATCGGCTCTGTGGTGGGGCCGGAGACGGGTTGGGGTTCTTGGGCTGCATCCCGGCAGTGCGACTGGAACGTGTTCCTTCTGGCCGAGCCAGGGTGGGTCGGCCCTGGGCATGCTGCATTAGGAGGATATGCCTGGAGTGGATCCGGATGTAGCTTGACATCATGTCAACGTCTCTCCTGAGTTCAAGCCAATCCAACAGAAGAAAAGGGAGGTGGTAACTAAGCTGGTGGCACTCATCAGAGAAGAAGTTGTCATGCTTCTTAAAGCAAATTTTATTTCTGAAATTCAATACCCCACTTGGATGTCTAATGTTGTAACGGTGAAAAAATCCGGTGGGAAGTGGCGTATGTGCGTAGATTTTACAAAGCTTAATAAAGAGTGCCCCAAAGATTGCTACCCTCTACCTCGGATAGATGTTTTAGTAGATTTTGCGGTTGGGTATAATTTCATGAGCTTTTTAGATGCATTTTCTGTGTACCACCAAATCAAAATGCATAAGCCCAACATCCCGCACACATCTTTCATCACGAACAATGGGTGTTATTGCTATCTCGTAATGCCTTTTGGCCTTAAAAATGCGGGTGCGACCTATCAGAGAATGATGGACACGGTTTTTAAGCATCAGAAGGGGAGAAATCTCGAAGTCTACGTCGATGATCTCCTCCTAAAAAGTAAAACTTTCTCAATACATTTGAAAGACCTCGTAGAGACATTCGCTACTCTACGGAGGTTCAAATTAAAATTAAATCCATTGAAATGCGTGTTTAGAGCAAACAAAGGGAAGTTTCTTGGGTACCTCCTCACTCCTGACGGCCTTGCACAAAACCCAGATAAGGCGAAGGCTATTCTAGACATGACCCCTCCTCGTAATCCAAAAGAGGTCCTACAACTTGGTGGAAGATTGGCAGGGCTGAGCCGATTCATTTCTAAATCAGGAGATAAAAGCGCTCCATTCTTTAAAACACTCCGGGGAGGATCAAAATTTGAATGGAACGAAGAATGCAATAATTCTTTTGAACAGTTAAAGATACAACTAACATCAACCCCTCTGCTCCAAAGCCCTCGCGAAGGGGAAACATTGTTCTTATACTAGGGGGTCGGTCCAGATGCAATAAGTTCTATCCTTGTTCGGGAAGAGAAGAGGAGGCAATTTCCGATATATTATGTCAGCCATATTCTCAAGGATGCAGAAACTAGATACTCAATTTTGGAAAAGCTAGCTCTGGCTTTAGTCATGTCATCACGAAGGCTTCACCCTTACTTTCAAGCCCATCCTATTCAAGTGGTTTCAGACCATCCTCTAAGGAGTATCCTAGAAAAGCCAGATCATTCTGGGAGATTGGCTAAATGGGCTATCGAGCTGAGCGAGTTTGAAATGTCTTATGTTCCCAAAACAGCAATCAAAGCGCAAGTCTTAGCGGATTTCCTAGTTGACACAACAGAGTCCAGTCCCGAATAGATAGAGATATATCCTTTGACATGAATTGTTTATGTGGATGGAGATTTTGGTAGAAACTCTGTGGGAGCCGGAGTAGTTTTAATCAGTCCGAATGGCATCAAACTTGAACAGGCTATCAAATTCTTCTTTCCGGTCAAGAACAATCAGGTAGAAGTTTGAAGCACTCTTGCCTGGTCTGAAACTTGCAAGGGAGTTTGGAATAGAGCATGTGCATGTCAAGACTGACTCTTTAGTAATGGCTTCTAAAGTTTTGGGGAATTATGAAACAAGAGAGCCAATACTGAGGAAATATCTGTTGCTAGCTAAAGAGGAAATTGAGAAATTCAAATCATTCATCATTGAACATATCCCTAGAATGCAGAATGAAGAAGCAGATGAATTATCAAAGTTCGGTCTACCATCAGGGGGAGTGACCTCTGAACTTTTCCATCCAGCAATGGAAGAAGGGGAACTCATGCAGATCGATCAGCATCCTTCTTGGAAGGATCCCTATGAGTTATACTTATCAAAAGGAGAGTTTCATTAATCCATCAAAGATAGAAGAAGATTCAGAAGAAAAGTAGCTTATTATTGCTTGGTAGTAGGAGTCTTGTACAGGAAGACTCTAATTTCTCCTCTGGCATGATGTGTTTCTGAAGAAGAAGTTCCAATCATAATTCAGGAGGTTCATTCTGGAGAGTGCGGTAGCCATTCAGGAGCAAAGACTTTGGAGAAAAGGATCTTGAGACAGGGATATTTCTGGCCGACCATGAGAAAAGATGTTGAGCATTTGCTAGATGATGTGTTCAATGTCAAAAATTTGCTCCTCTTCAACATCTACCTGCTCAAACACTTAGATCAATAACGGCGCTTTGGCCATTTGCAGTTTGGGGAATGGATCTCATCGGACCTTTTCCGATGGCTAGTAGCCAGTGTCGCTTTATAATCGTAATGATCGATTATTTAAGTAAGTGGATTGAGGCAAAGGCATTGGTAAAGACTACAACGCAGGTTATCAAAAACTTTATCTGGGGAGAAATCATCTGTCGGCTTGGAGTTCCGTTAGCAATTGTTACCGACAATGGCCATCAGTTCAACAATCCAAAAATGATCAACTTCTGCAACCAGGTTGGCATTGAGCTTTGATTCTCTTCGGTGCATCATCCCAGGAGTAATGGTCAAGTGGAAGCAGCGAATAAACAAATCCAATATCTTCTGATGAAAAGAGTATTGAATCAAAAAGGAAATTGTGCAGAACAACTTCCTTCTATCCTCTGGACTCTTCAGACTACTCCATCTACAGCTACAGGGGAAACAACGTTCAAATTATCTCATGGCTCGGAGGCAGACGTTCCTATAGAATTTGAAGTGGTCACCCCAGAGTTATATACACAAAGGAAGGAGGTGAAGCGTGGATAGATTACAATGATGAAGGTATCAAATACAACCTGGATTTAATTGAGGAGCTTCAAGCTGAAGATACAATCAGGCAGGAGGAAGTGAAAAGAAGAATGGTGAAATACTTCGACAAAAACGTCATAGTTAAACAATTTGCACTTGGTGATGTCGTGCTTAAGAAAGTAGATGTCGCAGCCAGGACAGGCTATAACATCCCCCAAACAACTAGACCCCTAAGTTGGTTTTGTCATGACTAGTTCATGACAAAACCATAGGAAGAGCTCAAGACCATGTGAACTTAGGTGAGAAGGAGAAAACCCAAGTGGTCTACAAATAGCAATTTTCAGATACCAAACCTAGAGTTGGACTTTAGGGCCTCATATTGAACCTTGACCCCACCATAGTGTCCTTAACCCACTAGGGGCCTCCTTGGAGCACCAGGGACCCATTGGGGTCAACACAAGGGGCCAAATTGACCAAAGTCAACCCTAACCCTAAATTGGTCAAACTAGCTCAATTAGGGCCAATTGGCCTCCACCATGCCAAATTGACCCTGCCCCTACCCTCATAGGGTCACTAGGGACCTAATGGACCAAAAATCCCTATCATGGGACCTCTAATTTGGCCAATTTACCCTAAGTCAACCTTAGCCCTAATTTTGGTCAAAGTGCCCTATAAAGGGGCAATTCACCCTCACCTTGCCAAATTGACATTACCTAGACCTGCCTAACCCTTAAGGGAGGCCATTGGAGATCAAGCCACCCATTGGGGTCAACCTAATTGGTCAATTTGAACAAAGTCAACCTTGTCCTAAATTAGGTCAAAATAACCTAATTTGCCCAAATTAAACCCAATCCATTTGGGCTAGCCCAACTATAGAGGTCCACCACCTAGTGGGCTTGGTAATTATTGAAATCACCACTCAATTTCTGTAATTGATGATTAGGAGAGAGAAAAGGGAGGTTTCCCCCAAATTGAAGAGGGAAGGAGGGCATTCATGGTGATTAATGCAATTTATCCTTCAATTCCTCCCCAATTGATGAGCATTCACCTCCCCCTTCAGTTACAAACCAATTTCTGGAGTTTTTATGGCCAGGGGAGCTGAATTGGGGGAGAAATAGAGGTGACCGAAACCTCCACTAATGGCCATTAATGGCAATTGATGCCAAGGCTCCTCCCCTCCCCCAATTTATCTCCTTAACACCCTCAGGGATCAGAGAGGAGTGAAACCTCCCTCCTCCCCGAAGGAATCGAGCACCAGAAACTAGGATCGACATGGCGCTAAATGCTCCACATTCGGCCATGATGACTCGCCGGAATTCGCGCCACCAAGCCCCCACACAGGTCCGATCCGCCTCCTCTCCCTTAGTGCTAGATCTTCTGATAATTTGGGGCTTGATCCGAGCTCAATTGCGCTCGGATCATACTTCCAAATGGGCTCGATTCGATCTCTCTTTCCCCTCCTCTAAATCCTGATTCCGACCACCTCCGGCCGACCAACCACCCCCTATCGTCGGCCACCACCTCAACGGAGGTGGTGGTGGCATTGGCTAGCCGGGAAGAGGGACAGGTGGCCGGGAAATCACCCTGCAAAGGTGCCCAGGATGGGAGCATCTCAGCTCTTGGCTGAAGGAAGAAGAAAGCAAGGAGCCGTCTGATGTGCGCTAAGATTCATGCACAGATCTTTATATGTGATGTTATATTATGTGTTTTATTGTCACACTTTATGCTGTACTTTGATTTAAATATTAAAAATACTACGGCCCTCCAAATGAAAAAGTGCCCGACATCGTTTTTGTATCCCTTGGTGTGTAGAATAAGTGAAAATTTGTTTCAGGGCAATAGGGGCAATGTAGCTCCCTGGTGGACCCTTTTTGCTAGGACTGGTCCCTAGGGTAGGACATCCACAAATTCTTGAATAACTTTCTATTGGTAAATGATATGGCCTTTAAATTTAAAACATAGGCTATGTACACCTATACACACATCATACCCAAAGATAGGAATTTTAGGAGAACATTTTTTTAAGGTTTTTGAAATAATTTCATAATTCATATATTATTTAATTATTGGATCAAATGACCTCCAATGCCCTCCAAATTTTGGTGGGTACTTCTTAGGGTTATCATATGACCCTGGTAAAAATCTCAACCCAATTGGGACTGATTTAGTTTAGAAATTGGTTAACCCAAGTTGGGTCAAATTAGGTCAAAATTAGGGCATGATGTTTATCTTGGGGTATGGTGGTCAAAACTCATCACCATGAGTTGAAACCTTGGTCACTGGTTTAGGATCACCTAAAACACCTCCTGAGTAAGATGGGGTGGTGTAGAGGTGGATATGCCCTAGGACCCTAGTTCTACTCCTTGGGGTGCATATAAGACCTTGTGAAGGCCATGTGATCTAAATTCCTAGATTGGTCATGGAACTTAGAAGATATGTTCATGGGGTGTGATTATGCTCTAGGGAATTTTGAGAGAATTTTAGGAGTACTTATTTCCCCTAAATTAGGTCATAACCCCTTTAGGGAAATTTCTTATAAGAGGTATTTACATGCTCAAATGGTCTTGGATGATGATGAAACCTTGGTAGTACCTTTATAATCATATTATAGACCTCTGGTATTTTTTGTGTAATTTATTAAATAATATAACCAGTACTTCATTCTCAAGGCACCTATTTTTCTTAATGTTAAGATAAATAATTGAGGCTCCAAAACTCTCTGGAAAAATGTGCAACTTGGTGATAGGACATTTCAGAGCACTAGTAAGCTCTGTAAATTTGTATATAATTTTTGGAGATGGTTATCAGTAGGCTACTTCACAACATGCTCATACTGGGATTTCTTTGGAATATTTATTTAAGTGGTTAATATGCCTTTATAAATTCCAAAATTTGGCCTGAGAACTTTTCTGATCAATATAAATATCTGATAATATTCCCATAATTTTTGGACAAGTATTGTTGGTGGTTACTTCTTTAATTTCTAATTTTGGTTAAATATTTAATATTATAATCAGAGGACAATTCCTGATTGTAAAATTGTGACACTCTGTATTTACTGTTATTTTGGCATGATAGATTTATCTTAATTTATGAGGGTCATGTCATAAGAATACCTTACACTTCATGTTCATATTCATACTTGACAAATATTGGAAAAATTTAAATAAATGCTAAAATGTTGAGGAAAAATATGAGTCTTTGAATTTAGTCTTATAATGCCATGATAGTCCTCCAGTAAAAATCTTGTGTCATGTGGTTGATTATTTGGAGTGCTTCTACTTATTAGCTTCATATAGTTAGTTTGGTCTGCGTATAGTAAAAATGTGAAACTTGGGTATTTAGGAGCCTACCAAGTGGAAGTGGCATGTATTTGGTGTACATGGTCAGGATGAAGAGGATGAGGTCACCAGAAGGAGTTTAGGAGATAAGAGTGCTAGGTGAGCTAAGGGTAAGGTCGTGCTTGGGATTGACGAAAGTTCGTCTTTCCCCTAGCGTGTCATAGACCACCTAGGATTAATACAAGTGAAATGGTAAGAGGCTTAGGCATATGGGTAGATACCCATAACATTAACTGCCTTAAGAAAGGGAGCCTTGGGGTGTCATCCCAGTATAGTTCCTAGTACCGTAGCGAGCCCCTTACAGGGTAACCCTCAGGAAGTCCAAGGGTAACCATAAACTGTAGGGTTAAGTTGTTATACAAGATTAAGTAGGTAATATACTCACTCACACTCCATTGACACGGGTGCTTTAGTCGGTTTGGTCTTATGAGCGGTAGGCTCGGTGGATGTAGTCATAGACTTATTAGTCTGGTGAATCGTGACTCAACCATGTTTGTTGTGCCGGACGGGTTAGCCCGGGGAGCTTATGGCTCGGAGATAAATATAAACATGTTTGCATGTGCATAAGGTGGTGGGTCCTTAATGTTCATGGTCGTTGCACCGAAATTAATACTTGGGCTCGGTAAGTGAGGGTAACCCTTTACCAAAACAAGTCTGGTGGTCTAACCAGCAAGAGTACGCAGTAGCTCCGCTGATGTGTTCTTAGCGTTGAGGCGTACATTAGGTCTAGGTTAGGTAGTGCAAATACCAACCTAGAGGTGGGCGAGGCCCAACCCACCGCTTCTGTTTGCCACTACGGGAGTATCCTGGGAGTCTTGTTATCTCCAAAAAGGGAGAACTAAAGGTCTGTGCGCATAAAGTCGTAGTGTGTGAGTTGCACTTATGTGAACATAACATTTAACTGCATACTTTGCTTGACATAACATCAACATTGCATTTCAACCCCTACCCATATCGTATAAGTCGGTTATGGGACTTCTTATACGATAGGCCTTGCTAAACGACTCCTTGGTCTATAAGTTTGTATGGGCATTCCTATAAATCAATGGTTACTTTTATATTATATAAGTGTCTTTATTTAATGCTCTTCAATTGCTCTTTACCATGCTTTATTTATTGCTTCAAATGTATATATATATATATACCTGAGTAGTGGTAGATATTTCCTGTAGACTAGATCCGCCATCATCTGCTTTGTTTTATACCCATTGATGTCCTCCGCTTCATCCTTCCCGCACGGTGCCTAGGAGGCACGGGGGGAGGGGTGGGGGATTGGCTTAGTCTTTTGACTAACGGTCGGTGGACCTTATCATTTTAGGGGACCGAGGAGATGTTGCAGCAGCAGAGGCCGGTGCAGATGGAGACGGGGCAGTATAGTACGGGAGCACCGTTGGTAGGATCCGTGAGCATCATTTAGCTTTAGTATCTTATGCTTCCGCGAGTGTTTATGTACTGAGGATTTGATGTATTGGGCAGGAGCCCTTATTATTTCTGTCTTTTATTTCAGTTATGTTTATGTGGACATCTCTTTATGATGATTTACTTTTATATGATGTGGACTTGTCTTCTTTAAAACTTATTATACTTTACTTTTTCTGTGATCGATATTGCCGGCAGGATTGGCATTTTATAGTGGCATCCCTGCCGAGTGAAGGTGCCACCGCAAAATGGCGGTTCTGGGCATAAGACCCCGGGTTTGAAAAAGAAAAAAATAGGGTCTTACAAGTGGTATCAGAGGAAACCTCGATCCAGAGAAAGAAAAGAAGTCCACAAACCCTGGGCCACCCCGCGCGAGCTTAGTATGAGGACAAACTAGCAGCGGAAGCAATGGTGTGCCCATAAGGGAAATCACATGAAAAGTCCACTTCTAACTGAATATTCTTTAGCTAAGTCCCTTACGAGTGTAATTTTCTTGTGTAGCCCGCGACGAACCCTACACCGCAGCATGGGGTCCAACCGACTCCAAATGTCGTTCCACCACCATCGGCTCCTACTCCGATCCAGCAGACAGAGATGGGACAAACACTAACAACCATACTGGAGACATTCAGGGCGCAGCAGGCACCGGCTCCTCAGCAAAACCCTAGGGCCAACTGGCTGAGCATCTTCCGAGGCCTCTCCCCCCATCATAACTCGGGACGGGGGCATTTGTGAGGACTGAGGAGTGGGTGGACATCATGGAGGAGATGTTGACATGGATTAAGTGCTCGACAGATATGGAGGTGCCACTGGAGGTCTCATGCTTGGATTCCCATTTAAAGAGATGGTGGAAGAGGTTCCTGGACACAGCATATGCGGGACTGGAGGCTGCGGATGTTTCTTGGGATGAGTTCAAGGTAGTACCGCTGGAGCATTTTGTGCCGCAGTCTGCAAAAGACAAGCTGGAAGACAGATTTCTGCAGTTGAGCCAGGTGAGCAGGACAGTTCTAGAGTATCACCGAGAGTTTACCCACCTATCCTAGTTTGCGGTTTCGTATTAGCTGGATGATGCAGGATACGCAAGGAGGTTCTAGAATGGCCTTCGTGATGAGCTGAGGCAGGCCCTCCTCTTCGTCTCCGACGGCAGTATGACTAAGATCCTGGATATGGCCAAGAAACTAGAAGCCGACCAGCACCTTGTTCGAGGAAGGAAGAGGCCGTCAGAAGACCAGGGACGGGGAGGCAGAAGGGACCAGCCGAGAGGCTGAGATGCTGGTGAAGGAAGGACGGAGGTCCGACCCCGCCAGGAGCAGAGGGAGCCGGTAGTGTTGTCCCTTCAGCCTCTACAAATGCGATAGATGCTGAGGATTGGAGGAGGTGGGCCACCTCTGGAGTCCTACCATTGCCACCAGACTGGCCACATCCGGAGGAACTTCCCTCATAGGAATGCACCACCAGCACTACAGGATGCCCCTCAGGCCCAACATTTCGGGGCCCGGGGACGTGGACGAGGCCATGGATTTCAGGGCAGAGATTGGAGGCAGAACATGGAGCAGATGTATGCCCTGGACCTAGCACAGCCCCGGGACCCCGCAAGGGTCATTACAGGTACTTTTGATGCCTTTTTGTTTTATGATTCATTAGTACATAGAAAACCTTAGATTTCCCATAACATTAAACCAAACAAACAAAAACCACCCAGGTATAGTACTCGTCTGCGGCAAGCCCGCATACACCTTATTTGATAAGGGTGCCTCTCACTCCTTCGTCTCAGAAGAGTTCGTAGATGATCTGTGCCAAGTCCAACACTTCGAGAGCATCTACAGGAGAGTGCGATTCCCGGATGGATTAGAAGTTCTAACAAATGCAAAGTGCAACATGAATGTGCAGATTAGAGGGAAACTGTTCGAAGCGCCTATGACACACTTGAAAATGAATGACTTTGATCTGATCTTAGGCATGACCTGTTGCACGGGAACCATGCAAAGATTGACTGTCCGGCAAGGAGGATCATTCTAAAGCATGAAGATGGTGAAGTAGTAATCGAAAGTACTAAACTCACCTCTCGTATCTTTTTATTGTCAGTTCAGGTCATCAAGGCCCACCTGTAGGGAGACGAGGTATATCAGGTGCTCTTCGAGGCGACAGAAGTCAAGGACTCGGTGTCAAATATCCCAGTCGTGCGGGATTTTTCCGACATATTTCCGGAGAAGCTACCCGGACTACCTCCGCACCGCGAGAAGGATTTCCAAATCCAACTGGTGTCGGGGGCTAAGCCAGTATCTAGGGCCCCCTACTGGATGGCCCCGAAGGAGCTAGTGGAGTTTCGTAGCCAGCTACAGGAGCTGGTGGAAGCAGGGTTCATTAGGCCGAGTTCCTCACCATGGGGAGCACCTGTGTTGTTCGTGAAGAAGAAACATGGGACGCTCAGACTGTGCATCGACTACAGAGCCCTGAACCAACTGACAGTTCAGAATACGTACTCGTTACCAAGGATCGACGAGCTTTTTGACCAGCTGGAGGGAGCCCACTGCTTCTCAAAGCTATATTTGAGATCATGATATTATCAGTTGCGGATCCAGGAGGAGAATATCCCGAAGACGGCTTTCAGCAGCCGATATGGATTATATGAGTTCATGGTGATGCCATTTGGACTCACAAATGCACCATCAGTATTTATGAGCTTGATGAACCGGGTGTTTGTGCCTTATCTCGACACCTTCATCATCGTGTTCATCGACGACATCCTCATCTATTCAAAGTCGGAGGAAGAGCATGCGCGACATTTGGCACTAACATTGGAGAAGCTTCGGGAGCATCGTCTATATGCAAAATTCAGCAAGTGCCAGTTTTGGCTGAAGGTGGTGGCCTTCCTAGGCCATATCATCAGTGGAGTTGGCCTAGCAGTAGATCCAACTAAGATCCAGGCAGTGCGGGATTGGCCGCCGTTGAAGACCGCCACTGACTTGAGGAGTTTCTGGGGACTTGCCGGCTACTACCGGAAGTTCGTGCAGGGGTTTTCCCAGATAGCCCTCCCGCTCACATCCCTGACGAAAAAGGATGCTGCTTTTACATGGACGCCGCATTGTGAGGCAGCCTTCCAGGAGCTGAAGGGTCGACTTACTACGACCCCCATCCTTGCCCTTCCATCGGGGAGGGAAGGATTCCATGTGTACACGGATGCGTCATAACAGGGGATGGGTGCCGTTCTGATGCAGAACGAGCACGTGATAGCTTATGCCTCCCGCCAATTGAAGAATCACGAGCAGAATTACCCGGTGCATGACTTAGAGATGGGAGCAGTTGTATTCGCTCTCAAGATCTGGCGACACTACCTCTACAGTGCCCACTATGACATATTCTCAGATCACAAGAATCTGAGGTATGTAGATACGCAGAAGGAGCTGAACATCTGGCAAAGGCGATGGGTGGAGTTCTTATCAGATTATCAGTACACGATGCATTACCACCCAGGGGAGGTGAATTTAGTAGCGGATGCTCTGAGCAGGAGAGCTACCACGTTAGGAGCGGAGCTCAAGTTGATGGCCATGGAGCTAGTACGGATGTTCGAGGACATGCAGATCTCTTTAGTATCCGAGGACGATCCGAAACTATATGAGGAGTATTTAGCGGCGATGGGTACCACTTACGACATTCGGGACCGCATCAGGGATGGGCAGAGGCATGATGCCAAGCTAGAGCCGAGAGCCTTGGAGGCAGGCTCAGCTGGAGACTATTCATTGAAGGACGGCCTGTTGTGTTTTAGAAGCCGAGTGTATATACCGGCAGGGAGTTAGATTTGGGAGGACATTATGACAGAGGCTCATTGTAGTAGATATTTCGTGCACCCAGGTATCACCAAGATGACGGCGGATCTGAAGAGGACGATGTACTGGTCGGGTATGAAGAAGGACATCACCTATTTTGTGACCCACTGCGAGTCTTGCCAACTCGTTAAGGTGGAGTGCTGAAACCCAGCCGGGTTATTGCAGCCGCTCCCGGTACCAGAGTGGAAGTTCGAAGACATCGCTATGGACTTTATACACGATCTTCCCCGATCTCATGCGGGAAATGAATCGATTTGGGTGATCGTTGACAGATTTACAAACGTGGCCAGGTTCATTCCAGTCAGGAAGGACGATCCGGTCGGTGTTTTGGTACGGAGGTTCGTGGAGCAGTTTGTTCAATATCATGGTGTGCTGAGGACGATCATGTCAGATCGAGATGGACGATTTACGTCGTGGGAATGGAGAGTAGTGCAGGCCTACCTAGGCACTCAGTTGACTTTTAGTATAACTTTCCACCCTCAGATAGATGGGCAAAAGGAGCGTACCAACCGGACCCTGGAGGATCTTCTACGCCTTTTTATTCTGGATTGCGGGGAGCCATGGGTGTTGGAACAACCCTATTACTGATTTGGGCTAGGATTACTATGTGTTGACTAGGACTAAGTTGACCCCCAATGTATAGTCTGAGGGTCATTGTTTTTAGGCTGATAAGATAGCTAGAACTTAGGAAAACTCTAAGTTCGATGAAATGCTTTCTGCGTTCGACGAATGTCTTACATTCTGCGTTCGACGAATGTCTTGCATTCTGCGTTCGACGAATTGCTTGCTCCTTCCTCAGCGGCTCAGCGGCTTAGCGGTCGACGAATTCTTCAGTTCGACGAACTTTACCTTCAGATCGACGAACTCCAGTCTGTGTTCGACGAATCAGTATCAGATGTTCAGTTCGACGAACTCTACCTTCAGATCGACGAAATTCTATCTCAGCTCGATGAATTTTCTCTCAGTTCATTCAGATCAGTTATATTTTCTCAGAACTCAGTTCGACTATCAGCAATGAATTTATTCTTCCAGATAAGGCAAGATTTTATCCTTCCTTTATTTATTCCCTTCTTAATTCTCTTCCCGAGAAAATAGCTGTTGACATATTTTGGGAAAGGACAATTTCATGGAAAAGGAAAAGGATATAAAGCATATCAGATTTGCTGAATCTGTTGCAGTTCCAAGGAAATAATTAATGCTGATTATTCTATTCCTATTCAGAGATTTGAATTTCAAATCTATTATCATTCTCTTTAAGGATACCAGAAGAAATATATCAGTTACAGAAAGAAAAGATCAGAGTATCAGTCGAGAGAGAAATATTCATTCAGTAAAAAAGAAAGATTATCTTCCTCAAGCAGCACATCTCTCTCTCTGAGAACAACACCTTCAAGATCAATATCTCAGATCTCTGCTGCAAGTTTCAAATCTTCAAAGAGCAACAAACAATCTGAGAAACTCCTATCTCTCAGATTCATCAGCTAACAAGGAAGATATCTGTTTCAAGAGAAAGCTCCATCCTCAAGCTGTCAACAATTTCAATCAGACAGGGGGAGCTTTACAACATCATTCCACTAGAGTCTTCTCTCAGATTATTTACAGAGAAGAACATCTACAAACCTCTTTATCCCATCTTGTACAGGGTTCTAACTCCCTTCAAAAGTTAACTCATTGGTGACAGGGCACCTGAACAAAAACCTGTGGTTGGGTTAGAGCACCTGATCAAAAGCTCACTTGGTGTGTGGACACCTGATCAAAAACCCCTTGGTGATAGGGCAGCTGATCAAAAACCTAGTGGAATCCTACCAAGTTTGGTAGAAGAGTAGACGTACCCAGGTTTATTGGGGAACTACTATAAAAATCCTTGTGTCCTCTGTATTGTATTTATTTTCTGTGCTGTGCTGTGGGCTTTAATTATTTTGTTTTATAACTCACACTGCAATACACATATAAGTATCACTATTTTAATTCCGCTATAAAATTAAGTGAAAAAGTTTTAATACTCTATTCACCCCCCCCCCCCCCCCCCCCTCTCTAGAGTAACTTTAAGATCTAACCTCACTTTCAATTGGTATCAGAGGTTGGTTGATTGTATACATGCTAACACCTGAATCAAAAGATCAATTAGATCTTAAATTTATTTTTGAGTTTTATTTGCTTAAAAACTCATGGCACAAAACAAAGAATATTCAAGCACAAGACCTCCTATGTGCAATCTAAATAAGTTTGCACTATGGAAGGCAAGGATTAGATTATACATGAATTCTATTGACGAAGAAATCTTCAATGTTATTTTGACTAGACCTCCAGCTCCTATAGCAGCAACAAGTGCTGAAGCCACAACTAACAACAATGCTGTTCCACCACCTGAATGGACAGATGCTCAGAAGAAGCAGAGAAGTGCAGATGCCAAGGCAATGAACATTTTGGCACAAACAATGTCAGATGACATTTTCCAAAGAGTTGTGGAATGCACTTCAGCAAGGGAAATCTGGATCTCACTTAACAATATGGTTGAAGGATCAGTAGATGAAAGAAAGGACATAAGATCTCACCTTATCTCTCAATATGAGAACTTCAAGAAGGGAGAAAATGAAAGTGTAGCTGATATGTACAATAGGCTCAGCCTCATAATCAATGAGCTGAAGACCTTAGACAAAGTGATCTCTATCACTGAAGTCAATGATAAGATCCTAATATGCTTCCCCAGCACATGGGACTCTAGGATCTGTCCAATCAAGGAAGCCAGAAGCCTTAATGAGATCTCTACTGAGACCTTGTTAGGCAAACTCAAATCCTATGAGCAGCTTATCAAATCCAGAGAAGCTGAACAATCCACTTCATCTCCAGCATCCAAGAAGGAGAAAAGCATAGCTTTCCAAGCTACTGAAGAAGAGGAAAAATCTCCAGGAGATATGGAGTTCATGAGCTTACTAGCCAAGAGATTCTATAAGATGGCTAGAAAAGAGTTCAGAAAGAAGGACTCCAGATCAAGATAAAAGCCAAGGTATGACAAATCAAGTTCTAAAGAAATTATTTGTTTTGGCTGCAGGAAACCTGGACACATTCTGCCAGAGTGTCTAGAGAATCAGAAGAAGGAAAAGAGAAAAGACAAAGAAGACAAGAGGCACTCCAGAAGTTCTTCCTCCCACAAACACAAGCATAAGGGAAGAGGATTTGTAGCTGAAACATGGAGTGAAACTGATTCATAGTCTTCATCAAGCTCATCTGAAGATGAAGAAGAATCAAAGGAAAAAGACCAATGCTTGATGGATGTCTATGACTCAAGTAGTGAGTCAGAAAAAGCATCTTCATCCAGATCTAGTGATGATGAGGATGATGAAGAAGAAAGAAGCTTCTGCATGATGGCTATCAATGCCTCAGGAAGTAATTCAGAAGAATCAGAATCAGAAGCTGACAATGACAGTAATCAGATACAAGGCTATCCAAGTAAAAATGAACAATGGTATTTGGATAGTGGCTATTCAAAGTACATAACAGGAAACAAGGCCAACCTGAGCAACTACAAGGCAAAGCTTGGACCCAAGGTGATCTTTGGAGACTCCAACTGTGGACAAACCAAAGGATATGGGAAGATCAAAGTTGGAGCAGTTACCATCAAGGAAGTAGCTTATGTCAAGGGACTCAAGCACAACCTCATCAGCATAAGCCAGTTATGTGATGAAGGTTATCAGGTAACCTTTAACCATTCCTTATGTCTTATTACCAATAACAAAAACATAAATGTGTTATCTGGTATTAGACATGAAAATATTTATTTAGTCAATTTTGACTCTGCCAATTCTGATATTTTCTTATTCAATTCTATAAGTAAAACAAATGAATTATGGCATAAAAGGCTTGGACATATTAACCTTAGAACTATATCTAAGCTTTCTAAGGACAATCTTGTTAGAGGACTGCCGTCTGGTTCATACAAGAAGGAAGGACTCTGCAGGGCTTGTCAATTAGGTAAGCAAACTAGAAGTAGTTTTAAATCTTTATCCAAGAGTGATTCACCTAGGATTTTGTATTTACTGCATTTGGACCTACTGCAATACAAAGTCTAGGAGGGAAGCATTACTCTCTAGTTATTGTAGATGACTTCTCAAGATTCACTTGGGTGTTCTTTCTTAGGAACAAGTCTGACACCTTCAGTGTTCTGACAGACTTTCTCAGGTCCATCAAGATTGAGTACTCTACTCTAGTTGAATTGATCAGAAGTGATCATGGCACTGAGTTTGAATCTCTTCTGATGAGATAATTCTGTGGAAAAGAAGGGATCATGCAATGTTTCTCTGCTCCTAGAACTCCTCAACAAAATGGGGTAGCTGAAAGGAAAAATAGAACCCTAATTGAATCTGCAACTACATTGCTTGCTGATGCAAACTTGCCACTCTCTTTTTGGGCAGAGGCAGTGAACACAACAAATTATGTATTGAACAGAAGCCTGATACATAAACTTAAGGACAAAACTCTCTATGAATTACTTAAGAATAAAAAGCCTAAGGTTAACTATTTTAAGATATTTGGCTGTAAATGCTATGTGCATAACAATGATAAGAAGTATCTAAGGAAGTTTGAAGCAAAAGCTGCTGAAGGCATATTCCTTGGATATTCACTTTCTAGTAAAGCATACAGAGTTTACAACAAATCTACTCTTAAGATAGAAGAGTCCATGCATGTATCTTTTGATGAAACTGACATGTTAATTGAGGAGAGGAATACCACCTCTTCCAAACATACTTTGCAGGTACCAGCTCTATGTGAAGAGCTAAATGCACTAAATCTACAGAAAGAAGATTCTCCACTTCCATCAACTCAAAATCTTGAAGACAGTGAAGAAGAGGATAATCTTGATCTTGCTGACAGCTCAAATCAAGTGACAGCTGATCAAATTCCCCAAGTGGATACTATTGGTGAACCCACTCTAACTGTTGATCACATCACAGTTAGAGATCATCCAATATCTCAAGTGATTGGTGATATTTCGGCAGGTGTTCAAACAAGGCATCAACTACACCGAAATCAGATGCACACTTGTTTCCTATCCCGGATTGAACCTCAATCCATAAAAGATGCAGAACAAGATCCAAATTGGATTCTTGCAATGCAAGAGGAGCTCAATCAATTTGAAAGGAACAAGGTATGAGATTTGGTTCCAAGACCAAAAGGCCATCCAGTTATTGGCACCAAGTGGGTCTTCAGGAATAAGCTAGATGATCAAGGAAACATAGTCAGAAACAAAGCAAGATTGGTAGCCCAAGGATATTCACAAGAAGAAGGAATTGACTATGATCAGACCTTTGCTCCTGTTGCAAGACTTGAAGCTATCAGGATTTTTCTGGCCTTTGCTGCATTCAAGAAATTCAAAGTATACCAGATGGATGTGAAGAGTGCATTTTTGAATGGAGACATCAAAGAAGAAGTCTATGTGGAACAACCACCAGGTTTCATCTCTCCAACTCACTCCTCCTATGTATTTAAGCATAATAAAGCTCTCTATGGTCTCAAACAAGCTCCCAGAGCATGGTATGAGACCTTAGCTAATTTTCTTTTGGAAAACAAGTTCTGTAGAGGCCTAATTGATAAAACCTTATTTTTCAGGATATATAAAAATCAAACATTACTAGATCAAATATATGTAGATGATATCATATTTGGCTCTACTAATTCAAATTTATGAAAAAGGTTTTCTAACTTAATGCAATCTAAATTTGAAATGAGTAGTATGAGTGAATTATCATACTTCCTTGGTCTTCAAGTGAAGCAAACTCCAAATGGCATATTCATATCACAATCCAAGTATGCTAAGGAATTAGTGAAAAGGTTTGGTATGTCTGATGCTTCCACCATGAAAAGACCCACGCCCTCAAATGTTGTTGACACTGATGAATCAGGGAAACCTATTGATCAGAAAGAATTGGCGGTGACGAGATACAAAAAGGAGAAAAGAAAGAAGCCGCGCGGCTTGGCGGCTTGCGCTTGCGGTCTGTCTCGTAGAGGGGCTGGATATGCTGTGACCAAGGCGATGATGCCACCCGGATGGTCTCCGACTTGAGACCGCGGCTTATCTTCTTGGACTTGGTCCTTACTGATCTTCACGGCACAATCCGGGCGGTCTCTGTCTTGAGATCGTGGATTGCCCTTGAGAACACGGCCTGTCGCCTGGTCTTGAGCCTTGCAAAGCCTTCAAGATGTAACCCGCACGGTCTCCAGCTTGAGACCGCAGGTTGCCTTCTAGACTTGGACCCTGATGGCTTTCATAGCACAACCCAAGCGGTCTCCGACTTGAGACCGCGGTCTGCCGTTTTGGACTTGGGCCTTGGTGACCTTCAATCTCTGGAGGCGACCTGAATGCTCAGACCATCCGGTCTATGTGGATTGATGCTGATGGACATTGTAAAACCTGAACCGGGCGACTTGTATCCGTAGACCGCCTAGTCTGTCAGTAATTTTATTCGGAAGCGGTCTTCTGGGTAAACAAGTATATAGAGCAATTATTGGCTCATTACTTTATTTAACAGCAAGTAGGCCTGATATAATGTTTGCTACCTATATTTGTGCTAGGTTTCAAGTTAACCCCAAAGAATCTCACCTAATTTTATTAAAAAGAATTTTGAGATATATAAAGTGTTGTCCTAATCTAGGACTCTGGCATCCAACAACATCAGAATTTGAATTAATTGGATTCTCAGATTCTGATTATGCTGAATGCAGAGTAGACAGGAAAAGCATATCAGGAACTTGCCAGTTTCTTGGTGATAGGCTTGTGTCTTGGTTTTGTAAGAAACAAACATCTGTGTCTACATCAATAGCTGAAGCTGAATACATAGCTGTAGGCAGTTGCTGCTCATAGATATTGTGGATACAAAATCACCTCCTAGACTATGGTGTCAATCTAAATAATTCAATTATATTTTGTGACATTACTAGTGCAATATCTATAGCACAAAATCCAGTTCTCCATAGTAGGACTAAACACATAGAAATTAGGCACCACTTTATCAGAGATAATGTGGATAAAAATAAAATTTGCCTACAATTTATTCCTACTGGCTTACAAAGAGTTGATATTTTCACCAAGCCATTGGATGAAAAGAAACATATTTTCTTTATAAATCAGCTAGGAATGATAGATGGAGATTCAATCTGATAAAAATTAAATTTTCTATTTATCCCCTCATTTCGTCGAACGGAGAACGACGAAATGCTATCATTCGTCGAACGGAGATCGACGATACTTAATAGTTCAGGATCGACTAAGACAAGCGCGATCGTCGAACGGAGATCGATGAAAATTAACTTTTCGTCGAACACAGTCAGACGAAGCCCTAAGTCTTTTCGACTTCTAATTCTATTGGGTTTAGCCGAACCCGGTTCTACGAAAGTGTGCCCCCTTCTCCGATCTCTCTATATAATCAAAGCTTTCATCTTATTTCATCTTTGCGCCTACAGAACATTGAAGACAGCCCGGTTTCCCCGAAACAAGCCAGCCTGAAGCCGTCCAAGAAGAGGAAAAAAGATGAGTCTACGGCGGACAGGGTTCTGAAAAAGGTGAAAAGCCTAAAGGCCAAAAACAAAGCGGCTTCCCGGAAGCCGGGAGCGGGCAATCTTCAAGGTAAGTCGTGCGAGAAAGAGGTTTTGGAGGGTGTAGTTACTCCTTCACCCAAGCCGGACGACCAAATCCAAACCGATGCGCACAACATCTCTGTAAGTGATATCATCAGGGACTTGGATTCCCTTCAGAAACAAGACAACCTATTGAGATCTTCTTCCGAACTGCAGGCTGCTGACCCGCCTGGAGAGAAAGAGGCCGCCCTAGCTAAGGATGCAACCAGCATTAAGGAGGCAGTCCTCCCCGAGGTTGCGCCTAGAACCGAGAAACCCGCGCCGGCCCCTGAAGATTCCGTGATGGCCGGGCTTCGGCTTATGCAGGTGAAGGCGGAGAAAGTAAGGGATCAGCTCTCCAAACCGCCACCGCCGCCACCCAATCTTCTGTTGCAAGCTAAAGGGGTCGTGGATTACCGCCCTGTTCATTTTTTCAAGACGAGGTCTCGAAACAAGTCGCGCGACTTGTTGTTGAACCCGTCACCAAACTTCTTTCCCTCCGCCGCTCAATTTTCTGCTGCCAAGCGGAGGCAAAGCGAGAGATCGTGGAGAGAACAGCGCCAAAAGATCGATACCGAGCAAGCAAAGCGATCTATCCGCATGAACTTTACTCGAACTGCAGTGGCTTGTAAGCGAGGAGAATTCGGAAAGAGCGGCCTTCTTTTGATAATTTTCCTATTATATGAAGTTATATGCGGCCGACCTTCTTAACTGTCTTTCTTATTTGCAGATGATCGTGATTCCATTCCGAAACCGGGCGAACTGGTGACTTACCTCCCTCCACTTGATCCACCTTTGCCGAGATCCTCGGTTATACCGGATACCCGGATGGAGGATGAGATGACCCGCCTTCAAAGGAACTTTCAAGCCCTTACAAAGCAGCTGAAGGCCCTTGAGGAGCGGGAGAAGACCGCTCAGGAGGAAAAGATTGCACTGGGGCTGAAATGGAAGCTGAGAGGAAGGAGAGCCGAGCCGCGCTGGAGGCCGAGAAGAAAGAGAGCCGAGAAAAGGAGAAGGTGCAGCAAGACCAAGTGGCAGCACTGACCGCCCGGCTTGATCGCGGAAAGAAGGAGATACAGAAACTCAAAGGAGACTGCGCCTATTACAGAGATAAATACCTCCATTTGACGAGGGAGGTCGGCGGAAGCCAGCGTCCCCTTAGTGCGGCTGATGAAGGTCGGCGTGGGTCACGCCGCCCGGATGCCGGGACGAGCTCGTCTCTTCCGGTAGTCGGGGCGACCTACCCCATTGCTAGTGCAAATGAGCCCGCTGCGGCCTTACCTACTCGTATGATCCCAGTGGCGCGAGTAGAGAGGGATGACGCGCGGCTTCATAGCATGATCAATCACCTCAATCACAGCATGAATAAAATGCAAGGGACTGTTCTTCAGATCGGCGACCATGTCGCGTGACTACATTGAGAAGACGCGCCGAGTGATGCCGCCAGTGATAAGCGGTTTTAAGACAACTATTTTGTAATATTTTATTCGGTCCTTTGGACAACTGAATTGCTTGAGCTTAATTCTATGTCATTCGGTCTGTCTTTCAGACCGCTCGGTCTGTGTATTTGAATGTGCTTTATACTCTTCTTTCGTATGTTTAATTGATGCCTGCGAATTGCTTTATAAGCCGAGCGGCTTGTTTCTGTTGCTTTTTTAATCCGCGTGCTTGGATTTTACTTATAGTTTAATGATTTAGTCTCGTATAGAAATGTGGCCGTGCGGGTTGATTAGTCTAGCTGCGATTTGACCTTTGCTAAATGCAGATCAGCCGTTCTTATAAGTAGCGCCTTTCCGAAGATCTTTTTACCAGAATCTCAAGATGGGAGCAAAGCGCCAACCGAAGCGACCTGCGAAGACCTCTGCTACCCGCTCCGAAGCCGCTCTGGCATTTCATTCGGCCGATCTCGAGGAATTCCATTTGACAAAGGCCGAATTGGATGAATTTGTTGAGAAGCATATGGTTGATAGTCCGCTGCTCGCGCGGCTTCCGCTCCGTGATGAGCGGATGAATTCTTCTGGACCGAACGAAATTGCCATCCCAATCGATCATTTCGATTGCGGCTTCAAGTTCCCCATACCAATCGAGCTCGCCATGGTTTTTGACCATTATGGAGTTGTCCCCTAACTCGATGGCCGGGATTTGCAGCTTCATTTCATATTTGCGGTCTGAGAGAGTCCGCTTCTCTATGGACTTTTTCAGAAAGATATTCTCGGTGCGGGCTATCCCGGACTCCGAGTCGAATGTGTTCAAAGGCCATCTCTACTTTGGATGCCGGGGGCTGAAGATGGTCAACCTCGCAAACAAGGTTACGGCCTGGTCGGAGAGGTATTTGATTTTCGAGGGCCGACTTGGCCTACTGAACCCGAACCCGCAAGTGCGGCCAGAGGAGGCCTTCCAACAAATCGCAATCAGCAAGGTCGAGGAGAAGACATTCCAACTTCTCGTGAATGAGTGGCTTAATGTACGCCACTACATTCCGCTGCTCGCCGAGCTGGAGAATGTCCGGCCTGAAGATAGTAAGTTCTTCCTCAAGCCGCCTCCGGCTTTAATGTTGACCGTTCGAGTTTCCGTTCTAACCCTTCTTCTTTGCAGCTGAGGCCATTGTTCCCAAAAACAAACCGATCAGCCCGGCCGGTTAATCCTTACTCAGGGCGAGAGGAGAAAAAGGCAGGGCATGGACAAGCCGTCTTTATCCGATGGGGAGGATTCGACTTCCTTGGGCGACTTCTCTACCCTCCGTTCCTTCAGCAAGGTGAAGGATTTAAAAGGCCGAACGGTCTTGACCTGGCATCCGGACAGTGATAGCGTCCAGGTTTCCACTGCGCTTCCCCACTGGGAGAATGAGAAGTCAGGCCGGCATGCTGAGGCCGCCAGCATCGCCATGTTTGGCTGACGAAACTTCAGGCGATCGAGGAAGATCCCTGAGGAGGAGCTTGCCTGGGAGGACGCGCGGGTTGGAGCTGAGAGCCTTATCACCAATGTCTTCATGGGGATGACCTTCAAAAGGTTGATCAGAGCGAATGATCATCTAGAGAAGGAAATTGCCGAATTGAAGAAGGAAAACGCGCGGTTGAAGGAAGCCGAATTGGTAAGTTATCACCTGGCCAACCATCCTTCTATATTTTCCAGATTGCACGGTCTCTTACCTTACCTTTTTGTTTGCAGAAAAAGTATGATGAGACCGATTCGGTCTACCAAGAGGAACTTTTCCCTCATGTCGCCGAGGGAATCGACAATGCTTTTAACCGCCTGCGAGAGCTCGGAGGGCTTGCAGCCGGTTTTGAGCATTTCACCTTTTCCGATGCCTACCCGACTTTACAAAAGAAATTAGAGAAGATCAGGCGGAAGGCCAAAGGGAAGAACAAAGTCGATGGCTCTAGTTCGGAGGAAAGTGACGATGGGGATGATGAAGCAGAAGAGCCCGCAGCGGCTAAGGATGATGGAAGCGGCTCGGACTCTGAGTCCACTGACTCTGACGAAGGGACCGGGCGCAAGTCGGGCGAACTGAGAATCTCATCCTCGTCGGGTAGCGAGGGTTATTCCCCTGATGTTTCAATTGATGGCAGCGAATATTCGAGTGCTCCTGCATCTAAGAAACTCAAGCCGGATAATCAGTAGTTGTATTTTGCTTTTTATTTTGAATAGTCAACGGCTTGATTTTGTTAGCCGATCGGTTTAAAGCATAATGTAAGGATATTTTGATAATGGAATGGAAAGCTTTTACCTGTCTAGCTGTCTACTTTCTGCGACTTACTTGTGATTGTTTGCGATCTCTTTCTGCTTTGGATAATTGACTCTTCTAACCAAGTCGTGCAAGTCGTGCGACTTATTATTAACTCAACCGGTCAGGACACTAATCTTCATAGAATTCCGGTTAAGTAGTTATTTGATTCATCCCGAGAAAGTGTCAACTATAATGCTATATCACGTAGTCGATGCGGTTTGGATATATAATCGAGTAGACAGAAATCCAAGTTTTATCTTATTATAAATGCCTTATGATAGCCAGGAAGCCGAACATAACCAAGCCGCGCGATTATCACCTGACTTTGTATAAATGCTTTACAGGATAAATAATGCCAAGTCACAAGAATAATTAACAGGCCGAGCGGCCAGTATTTTAACTCGAGCGGCTTACAACTCAGACTGCTGACTTTGTATAATCGCTTTAAAGAGTGCCAAGTCATAAGAATAGAATTGGTAGGCCGCGCGATTAATATTTAACCTGAACGATTTATGTGACATAACATCCACTGATAAATCTGCGCGGGTTATACATACTTTGAGCGGTTTAGTAGCTTGATACTTGCAATGAAAATCATAATTGCCTGATTGTGTAGAGTCCGTTATTAACCGAACGGATCGAATTGAAACCCATAAAGATGATAGGTTCATAAACCAAATGATGAGATCGACCGATCAGGATTATGCTTGATCCTTTGATATTTGCCTTGTGACATTTTATAATATCTCGCTTGTTTCAAATCGTCCGGTCTGACAATCAAACCGCATGATGTATCTAGTACCTGCTTATTCCAAACCGCCCGATCTGAAAACCAGACCGCATGATGCATCTAGTACCTGCTTATTCCAAACCGCCCGATCTGAAAACCAGACCACATGATGCATCTAGTACCTGATTATTCCAAACCTTCCGGTCTGACAACCAGACCGTATGATATATTTGGTACATGCTTATTTCAAACTGTCCGGTCTGACAACCGGACCGTATGATATATTTGGTACCTTCTTATTTCAAACCGTCCGGTCTGACAACCAGATCGTATGATATATTTGGTACCTGCTTATTTCAAACCGTCTGGTTTAAACATCAAGCCGACCGGTTTGTCATGCACCCATAAAAATCCCGTTTCTTCTCCCAAATGGTCTAGAGTGACCATATAGGATGAGATAATTCCCTGTAATGTAACAAGAGATGGCTACAGACTCAGATGACCAAGTGGGCAGGTGGGCCTAGGCGGCGAACATTGCTTTCCTCAAGTGGTCATAAGAGCTGTAGAAATAAAGAAAAAGATAAGTACAGACCCAGATGACCAAGTGGGCAGGTGGGCCTAGGCGGCGAACATTGCTTTCCTCAAGTGGTCATAAGGGCTGTAAGCGACTCAACTGCTCTCTTGCCTAGAGCTACAAGCCGAGTTGATCAATTGGGTAGGTGGGCCTAGGCGGCGAACATTGCTTTCCTCAGAGAGATCAACTCAGTTGTGGGTCCCGCTTAGGCATCGCTTGAGAGTACCTAGGAGTATTCGATGGCATAGACTAAGATGATTAGTTGGGCAGGTGTGGTTATGCCGCGGGGGCTACACCGACATTGCTTTCCTCAGAAAGATCATCAAAGCTGTAATTATATCCCTCTCGGGGCATGATAGAGCCAACATTCACCTAGACCTCCATTGATGCAGGGGTGTGTCAGATATCAGCCGGGATCCAAGGTTCCGAAGACCACCGCACGGGAATTGGCAAGCCACCACTACACGTGTGCGAAAACTCCCCGCTACACATGATCTTCGTGGTTTTACACTAATGACTACAATCCGAGGCGGTTCGAGCAGAACTTGGCGATGTCTCTGCGGTTCAGTGAGGTTGATATATAAGAAAGTGTAAAAAAGAAACATCAGACATGGAGAAGTATCAGTACGGGGCTTCTCATTAAAATATCCAAAAAATATAGGAAAGTAAAGAGGACATTTTAAGGATAGAACCGTTTGAGATCGTCACCGCTCCAGGTGCGTGAGATGCCATCTCCTTCACTCATCTGAAGACGGTAAGCCCCACTTTTTAGTACCTATTTGATGATGAAAGGTCCGACCCAATTAGGATTCAGCTTTCCGACGTTGCCTGTTCTGGGTGCTGCATCAACTTTCTTTAGCACAATGTCTCCGACTGCAAAGTGTTTTACCCTGACATTCTTGTCAAAGTACTTTAACATTCTCCTTGTAACTTCTTCCTGTCTGATGGTTGCCTCATCCTGAAGTTCTTCGATCAGATCCAAGCTATACTTGATAGCCTCATCATTTTCATCTATCCACGCTTCTCCTCCCTCCTTTGCATATACAACTCTTGGAGTGACCACCTCAAATTCTACAGGAACAACAGCTTCTGAGCCATGGGATAATTTGAATGGTGTCTCCCCCGTAGCTGAGGATGGAGTGGTACGAAGAGTCCAAAGGATGGAAGGGAGTTGGTCTGCCCAATTTCCTCTTTGGTTCAAGACCCTCTTCATCAGAAGTTGCTGGATCTGTCGATTTGCTGCTTCTACCTGACCATTTGTCCTTGGATGATGTACCGAAGCAAACCGAAGATCAATTCCCACCTGATCACAAAAGTTTATCATCTCCGGATTGTTAAATTGCGGACCATTGTCAGTGACAATTGCTAACGGAATTCCATGCCGACAGACTATCTCTCCCCAGATGAAATTCCTGATAATTTGAGTTGTAGTTCTTGCTAATGCCTTTGCCTCAATCCATTTGCTGAAGTAGTCGATCATCACGATAATAAAGTGATGCTGGCCGCTGGCTATTGGGAAGGGTCCGATTAGATCCATCCCCCACACTGCGAAGGGCCATGGTGCAGTTATTGATCTGAGTGACTGAGCGGGCAAGTGCTGAAGAGGAGTGAACTTTTGACACTGAACGCATCGCTTGGCGAATGCTTCAGCATCCTTCTTCACGGTCGGCCAGAAATATCCCTTCCTTAAGATTCTCTTCTCCAGAGTCTTTGCTTCTGAGTGGCTACCACATTCCTCGGAATGAACTTCCTGAAGTATGGTTGGGATTTCATCCTCGGAAGCACATCGTGCTGAGGGAGAGATCAAAGTCTTTCTATAGAGAACTCCTACTATCAGATAATAGTATGCCGCTTTCCTTTTGAATCTTCTCCTATCTTTGATGGAATGATGGAACTCCCCTTTTGACAAAAATAGCTCGTAAGGGTCCTTCCACGAAGGATTATGAACAATTTGCATGAGTTCCGCTTCATCTGTTGCCGGATGAAAAAGTTCAGAGGTCACTCCCCCGGATGGAAGACCGAACTTCGACAACTCATCTGCCTCCTCATTTTATATCCTTAGAATATGCTCGATGATGAATGACTTGAATCTTCTGATTTCCTTTTTGGCTAACATCAGATATTTCCTCAGAATTGGCTCCCTTGTCTCATAATTCCCCAAGACCTGAGAGGCCATTACCAATGAATCAGTTCTAACATGTGCATGTTCTATACCCAGCTCTTTTGCAAGTCTCAGCCTAGCCAAAAGTGCTTCATATTCTGCCTGATTATTTATAACTGGAAAGAAGAATTTCATAGCTTGTTCCAGCCTGATGCCATTTGGATTGATTAAAACTACCCCGACTCCCACAGAGTTTTTGCCAGAAGCTCCATCCACATAGATGACCCAAGCTAAAGGAGATTGCACCACTTGTTCAGAACTAGGTTCTGCTGTATCCACTAAGAAGTCTGCCAAGATTTGTGCATTGATTGCTGTTCGGGGGATGTATGATACTTCAAATTCGCTTAGTTCGATAGCCCATTTAGCCAACCTCCCTGAATGATCTGGCTTTTCAAGAACATTTCTTAAAGGATGATCTGTAATCACTTGGATAGGATGAGCCTGGAAATAAGGACGAAGCCTTCGTGAAGACATAACTAAGGCCAAGGCCAGTTTCTCCAAGATCGAATATCTAGTTTCTACATCTTTGAGAATGTGGCTGACATAATAAATCGGGAACTGCCTCTTCTTTTCTTCCAGAACGAGGATAGAACTCACCGTATCTGGGCCGACTCCCAAATATAAGAATAATATTTCCCCCTCATGGGGACTTTGGAGTAGCGGAGTTGAAGTTAACTGTACTTTTAGCTGCTCGAAATCCCTGTCGCACTCCTCGCTCCATTCAAACTTTGATCCTCCCCGCAGTATTTTAAAGAATGGGAGCACTTTTATCCCCGGATTTGGAGATAAACCTGCTCAATCCTGCCAATCTTCCTCCAAGCTGCTGAACTTCCTTGGTATTTCGAGGAGGGGTCATATCAAGGATGGCCTTCACCTTATCTGGATTCGGTGCAAGGCCATCGGGAGTTAAGAGATGCCCGAGAAACTTTCCTTTGTTTGCCCCAAACACACATTTCAATGGGTTTAATTTTAACTTGAACCTTCGTAGAGTAGCGAACGTCTCTACGAGGTCTTTCAAGTGTAATGAAAATGTTTTACTTTTCAGAAGGACATCATCAACGTAAACTTCGAGGTTCCTGCCTTTTTGATGCTTAAAGACGGTATCCATCATTCTTTGATATGTTGCGCCCGCATTTTTAAGACCGAAGGGCATTACGAGATAGTAGTAACACCCATCGTTTGTGATAAATGAGGTGTGCGGGACATCAGGTTTGTGCATTTTAATTTGATGGTACCCAGTGAAAGCATCAAGAAAACTCATAAAATCATACCCAACCGCGGAATCAACTAAGACATCTATCCGAGGCAGAGGGTAACAATCTTTGGGACACGCTTTATTAAGTTTGGTGAAGTCTACGCACATGCGCCACTTCCCACCAGATTTCTTAACCATTACAACATTCGACATCCACGTGGGATATTGAATTTCAGAAATAAAGCCTGCTTTCAAGAGTTTCGCAACCTCCTCTCTGATGGGCAACGCCAGCTTGGTTGCCACTTCTCTCTTCTTTTGCTGGACGGGCTTGAACTCGGGAGATACGTTCAGATGATGACAAGCCACATCCGGATCCACTCCTGGCATGTCCTCCACTGACCAGGCGAAGACATCCAGGTTCTCCAAAAGGCAGGAGATCAGCTCCACTTTTTCTCCTCCAGCAACTCAACATTGATGACCAGCTTCTTTTCTTCCCCTTCAGCAATAGGGACCTCTTGGGTCGCCTAGGCAGGTTCCAGGTGAGCGCCTTCTCGATCTTTTCCTTCCTCAGTAGCCCTTGAGGATTCAGCAATCTCCAAAACTTCAGCCACGGCCTCGGGAAGTGAAACGTCGGTGATCATGTTGACAGTTTGGACATAGCACTCTCGAGCCACCTTTGGGTTACTTCTAACCCGATACTGCCTTCCCTCAGTGGCAAACTTAAGAGCAAGATGGAAGGTGGACACTACTGCCCGGTATGCATTAAGGATTGGCCTCCAGAAGATGGCACAGTAGTTGCTTGGGGCATCCACCACCACGAAATTGATTAGCTTTATCACTCCTCCAAGGGAGACCAGGAGCTTTACTGAACCCTCCACTTCCTTCTTCTCCCCAGAAAAACCGTAGAGGGGCCCGTCGGTGGAAAGCAGAGGCTTTCCAGTCTTCAGGGCTTCGAAAGCTTGGCGGAAAAGGACATTGACGGAGCTGCCTGTATCAATCAAGATCTTGTGGACTGTATAATTTTTGATGACGGCTTTGATGACCGCCGCATCGTCGAAAGGATTGGCATTGGGGGGAAGGTCATCCTGACCAAAGGTGACAATAGTGCTTTTGGGGGGAGAACTTGTAGTGGCTGCTACTTCCTGCTTCAGAACTCTCGCGATGCTGGATTTGCGAGATGACTCTGCTCCAGCTCCTCCATGGATACAATAGATGTCCCCTAAGGGTCCCATATCATTGACTTCGATGCATTCGGTAGAAGGATGGATGTCTCCATAGCAGCCGGCGTCTTCGACGTCGGCGCATTCCCAGGTCACTTCCACTGTTTCTTTCTCTTTTTTCTTCTCAGCCGCTAACTCAGCAGTTGGCTCTTTTCGAACTAGGCCCTGGAGCTTTCCTTCTCCCAGGAGCCTCTCTATCAGCAAGCAAAGGGCCCGACAGTCTTCGGTTAGATGCCCTCCTTCTTTATGGTATTCACAGTAAAGGTTCGGATTTCGATTGCGAATATCCGACTTCAGAGGAGCAGGCCTTTTGAAATCTGGCCTTTTCTGCAAGATATGGACCACTTCGTCCATGGTGACATTTAAGGGAGTGAACGACTCTTGCGAGTCATCATATTGAGTGGATGGAATGACTGGAGGTGGCTGCGCAGTATACTGTGGTAAGTATACCGGCATGATTTGCGGAGGAGGAGCGGATGGAGCGGGAGCGATGTCCAACGACGGTTTCTGATCCTGAAACCGTTGATGGCCAATAAAGGGTTGTTTGTTTTTGTAGTTTCTTCCCCTCTGGGAACGGGGTTCAAAGTGGGACTGATTTGATGGCGAATGGTGAAAGGACGGATTGTACTGCTCCTTGTCGCTTACCAGCTTTGCGACATAGCCTGGATTGCTCTTTTCTCCTCTAATGAACATATTTGCCAAACTTATCATTTCCTGATAAGTTCTGGGCTCCCTTATATTTGCTTCAAATTTTAGGGGGCCCTCTCTCAAGCCATGGATGAGGGCAACCCTATACAGCTTGGGATCCACATTTTGGACTTCCCTGATCTCCTTCTGGAAGCGGTCTACGAAACGGGCCCACGTTTCGTCTTCCCGCTGCTTTATATCGAAAAGGGCCGCCGGGCCGCTTTTCCTCTTCCTTGAGGTGGAGAATCTTAGCAAAAACTCCCTTCGCAGCTCAGCAAAACAACTGATCGATCTGGGATGCAGCCCATAAAACCACTCCCTTGCTTGTCCTTTGAAGGATGTCACAAGGAGTTTGCACTTAGTCTCATCAGTTAAGGACTTAAGAGCGATGGCTGACTCGAAGGCTTGTAGATGAACAGTGGGATCAGTTTCTCCACTGAAAGCTGAAAGACAAGGCTCTCTGAAATTATTAGGGGTTGGCTCCACCAGGACTTCATCCACGAAGGGAGAAGTTTCTTCTATGTCTTCATATAGAGGAGCAGGGTAGTAAGCCGCCGAAGCCGCGGCTACTCGCGGACAAGCCGCCTGGTAAGAGGACCGGGCAGCAGCTTCTGGCGGGTAGAAAGGGTGAGCAGCGGTCTCAGGCGAATATGATAAGCGGGCTGCTCCTTCTGGCGGATAGGACAGGCGGGCTGCATGAGAAGCCGCCCCCTGGAAATCGAGGACTCGAGCCGGCATACTGTGCGCGGCTTCCTAGTAGAAGTTTTGTCTGGCCGCAAAACCTTCTTGCCGGGGTTGGAGGTTGGCGGCTTGTGGTAGCGGGTAAGGTGGAGGCAGAGGAGGAACTGGAGTCACCGCCTGATTAACCGTGGTTTGCTGTGGAACTAACCGTTCGGTTAATAGGGCCAAGGTCTGACTGATTGCGTCCAACCGCTGATCAGTCGCCCTCTGAGCCCGCTCGGCTTCTCTTCTGGATTGCTCCAAGGCTTCCCACAAAGAGTCCTCACTATGATCGGAGCGGTCTCCAAGGGGAAACTGGTGGTCTGACATTATGGCAGAGGATTTCACCGACAATCCGCGATCTGAAGGCCGCATGTTTCTGTTGAGTCCGAAATCGCACCTTCGAAGGAAATCGGAGGCTGCGGGCTGCCGGTTACTTTTAGGTGGATTAAACGAGACCGCAGCGGTCAAGGCCAGACTTTGCCCATCACGGCTAATGCCACTCCTGTGACGGGCTTTCCTTTGATTAAGAAGAAGCGGTTACAGCGGGTTACAAGTGCAGGAAAGCAGAAGCCGGCCGGTCAGACAGTTCGCAAGACAGGAAACTCGAGACCGCAGCTCAAACAAGTGAGCTCCTGGATTCGAGTGTGCGTGCCTTGGGAGTGTTGCCGCCCCCTATGTATAGGCTCGGGGGCCTACCTGAATGGGCAGGGATAAAATAACCGCCTGCCCGGGTACAGGAGAATCGGGCAGGCGGTGACGAGATACAGAAAGGAGAAAAGAAAGAAGCCGCGCGGCTTGGCAGCTTGCGCTCTGTCTCGTAGAGGGGCTGGAGATGCTGCGACCAAGGCGATGATGCCACCCGGACGGTCTCTGACTTGAGACCGCGGCTTATCTTCTTGGACTTGGTCCTTACTGATCTTCACGGCACAATCCGGGCGGTCTCCGTCTTGAGACCACGGCTTGTCCTTGAGAACGCGGCCTGTCGCCTGGTCTTGAGCCTTGCAAAGCCTTCAAGATGTAAGCCGCGCGGTCTCCAGCTTGAGACCGCGGGTTGCCTTCTAGACTTGGACCCTGATGGCTTTCATAGAACAACCCGAGCGGTCTCCGACTTGAGACCGCAGTCTGCCGTTTTGGACTTGGGCCTTGGTGACCTTCAATCTCTGGAGGCGACCTGAATGCTCAGACCGTCCGGTCTGTGTGGATTGATGCTGATGGACATTGTAAAACGTGAACCGGGCGACTTGTATCCGTAGACCGCTCGGTCTGTGAGTAATGTTATTCGGAAGCGGTCTTCTGGGTAAACAAGTATATAGAGCAATTATTGGCTCATTACTTTATTTAACAGCTAGTAGGCCTGATATAATGTTTGCTACCTATATTTGTGCTAGGTTTCAAGTTAAACCCAAAGAATCTCACCTAATTTTATTAAAAAGAATTTCGAGATATATAATGTGTTATCCTAATCTAGGACTCTGGTATCCAACAACATCAGAATTTGAATTAACTGGATTCTCAGATTCTGATTATGCTGGATGCAGAGTAGACAGGAAAAGCATATCAGGAACTTGCCAGTTTCTTAGTGATAGGCTTGTGTCTTGGTTTTGTAAGAAACAAACATCTGTGTCTACATCAAATGCTGAAGCTGAATACATAGCAGCAGGCAGTTGCTGCTCACAGATATTGTGGATACAAAATCAGCTCCTAGACTATGGTGTCAATCTAAATAATTCAATTATATTTTGTGACATTACTAGTGCAATATCTATATCACAAAATCCAGTTCTCCATTGTAGGACTAAACACATAGAAATTAGGCACCACTTTATCAGAGATAATGTGGATAAAAATAAAATTTGCCTACAATTTATTCCTACTGACTTACAAAGAGTTGATATTTTCACCAAGCCATTGGATGAAAAGAAACATATTTTCTTTATAAATCAGCTAGGAATGATAGATGGAGATTCAATCTGATAAAAATTAAATTTTATATTTATCCCCTCATTTCGTCGAACGGAGAACGACGAAATGCTATCATTCGTCGAACGGAGATCGACGATACTTAATAGTTCAGGATCGACTAAGACAAGCGCGATCGTCGAACGGAGATCGACGAAAATTAACTTTTCATCGAACACAGTCAGACGAAGCCCTAAGTCTTTTCGACTTCTAATTCTATTAGGTTTAGTCGAACTCGGTTCTACGAAAGTGTGCCCCCTTCTCCGATCTCTCTATATAATCAAAGCTTTCATCTTATTTCATCTTTGCGCCTACAGAACTCGCTTTTCCCTCCAGTTCCCCTTTGCACTTGATCGTATTGTTTTTTGCAGGAACTATGGAAATTTCTCCAACGATCTTGTCCTCAATGAAATTCGATGCTTGTTTTGACATTGATATGGAATCATTTGCAAGCTCAGACCAGGTTTTCCAGGACATCCTCAGTTTATTTGAAGAACAAGAGTTAAGGAAGATGATGACAACAAGAATCAAGTTACCAGTGGCTGAAATCAAAGAATGGGCTTATACAGTCAAGTCAGAGAATGACATTTTATCTGGAAGCATTTTAGGACACCAGGTTCTTCTAACTCCTAAAATTTTATCAGATGTTTCTGGTTTTGTGAATGGAAATGAAGATGTGGATATATCTTATGTTGATTTTGATGATGCTTTGGTTAAAATGGGTCATTCCAATGGAAACCCTAACCATTTGTTAAAGAAAAATTTGTCTATTCAATATAAGTTTTTAGCTGAGGTAGTGGGCAAAGTGTTGCTTGGGAAAACCTCAGCCCATGACTACATTACAAGGCACCAATTTCTGGTGATGGTGGCCTTGGTTGAGAAGAAGAAGATTAACTGGGGAATGATTATCTTTGAATCATTAGGGGAGAAAATCAGCAAGGTAAGTGTTGGTTATGGAAGAATATTGGGAATATTTCCTCAAGAGAAGCATCCAAACCTTTTGGTCTCTCCTAAGGTCATTATCAATGCAAGTAAGAGGCTAACATCAGCCTTGTTTGGAAAATGGGAAAGAGTAATTCCTAAGAAGAATCCAAGGGCTGATGCCCCCAGGCCAGCTTAAGAAGGCACAAGGACTGTGCAGGTCACTCCCTCAACCCTTCAAGAAGTTCCTCCTGTTGTTTCTTCTCCTCCTCTCCCATCTCCACCACTTGTCTCCTCTGAAGTCATCCCTCCTCCAAATTCTCCAATAAACCTTTCTCTCTCATTACCATCTTCGCCTATTCTTCAGACTCATCCATCTGAAGAGCCTTCATCCTTCATTCCAGATGCTACCCTTACTCCCATGAATGACATTCATTCTCCCATCTCATCTCCACCTCAGTCACCCATTATCCCTAAATCCCCTATTCATCGACAATCACCTATCCACCCTCATTGTCCTATTCATGAACATATTCATCCACCCATAGCACATGTCACCAACATCTCTCTCCCTTTCTCCAATCCATCATCTTCTTAACATAATCAAGATTTTGTCTATATTGACTTCTCACCAGCTGCTGATCAAATCTTTGATCACATTGCTCCTAAGCTAGATGCGCTTCTGGATGCAAAGTTTGCTCCAGTGCTTCAAGCTCATTCTGACCTTTCTGCTAAACTATCTTCCTTCCCTTCATCCTCTCATTCTGTCCCTTCTTCAAGGGGCCTAGCTTCAGGTTTTCCTGAAACTAGGCAGGGGGAGATGTCTAGTGAAGAATCTCCAGTCCTTGCAGTTGGTAGTTCAGATGCAATTTTGTTTGAAGCTTCAGTTCAAGAAGATTCTGTTATAGATTGTGATTCAGAGATGACAGATCTCTCAGAAGAATCAGTGATTCCAGCTATAGAAGAAATAAAGAATATATCTATTAATCCATCTGTAGATATTATTTCTTTGCTTTCTCAGTTCAATGCAATTTTCAATAGCCTGCCAGAATTTCAAGTGGTTTCAAAAGCAGTTGTTCCTAAAACTGCTCCCGTTGATAAAGTTCTGTTGAAAGAACTTCTCAAGAATTTTGAAGTAGAAGTTCCAGTTTCAATTCAAGTTCTATTTCAAGATCAAGCTCCTGTTCCAGATCAAGATGTCAATGTTAAGAAAGTTGATGTTGTGAAGAAGGTTGATGATAAAGTCCTTAAACTTATTGATGATCTTTATGATAATCCTCAATCTTCTGATAGTGATGATGAAGATAGTGATGATGATGATTCAGATGATAAATCATCAAGGAAAAGAAAGGCTAAATCAAAGTCAAAGGCTGCTCCTAAGCCTCCAAATTCAAATAATGATGTTCCATACTACATTCTGCATAATATCACCTTAACGCAAGATTCACCAGCATGGATGAGGTACTCCAGGAATGAGAACAACAGAAGAAATAAAATGAAGAAGACTGGTTACTACTCTGACAAGCCTATCAAGTATAACCATCCTCCTCCTCCTCCTCCAGCAGCAGGTGCAGCTGGATCAACAAGTGTTTCTTCCTCCTCTCAAAGATCTTATTCTCAGCATTCCAAAATACCAGTAAGTTCCAGTGGATCTCAAAGCTCTAGGTCTTCCAGACCTCCTTCTAGTTCTTCCAGATCCAGTTCTTCAGGATATAAGTATTAAGTATCTGATGGATCATTGCATAGGCAAAGAAATCCTCCTGCTCAGCCATCCTATAAGGCCAATGAAATTGATGATAGGCCTACTTCTCCCAATCGAGAAGAGGAGAGGATATCTCAAATGGCAAGATTAAAAGAATCTGTAGCAACAGCTCAGATTAATAAAGCAAAAGCTGAAGGCAGAGATTTCTCCCAATACTCTACCATGTCAGAATTCAGAAGAAAAGAATTTGAAAAGTACAAATCAAAGAATCTGTTCAATGATGAAGAGTATTTAGAGAAGCACCCAGAAGCAGTAGTTCCTCATGTAAATCTTAAACTATTCTGGGAGCTCAGGATCTTTATATGAGCAAAAGGAAATCAGAAGACCCTAATAGGGAAATTATTTTCAAGCCACCCTCAGCAAAGAAGTAAAAAGTTTCAGACTATTTAGTTTTGATTGACATTTCTGTTTTTAAATTGTAATGTTCATAAACTCAGAGTATCATATTCTCTATCTACTGAAATATTTCAATTTTGTCAGATATATATATGCTCTGTTGTTTATTATTTGAAATTTGTCAAATAGTATCCTAACCCAAATAGGGGGAGATTATTGGAACAATCCTATTACTGATTTGGGCTAGGATTACTATGTATTGACTAGGACTAAGTTGACCCCCAATGTATAGTCTAAGGGTCATAATTTTTAGGCTGATAAGATAGCTAGAACTTAGGAAATCTCTAAGTTTCTGCATTTGACGAACTCAATACTGCGTTCGACGAAATGCTTTCTACGTTCGACAAACGTCTTGCATTCTGCGTTCGACGAACGACTTGCTCCTTCCTCAGCGGCTCAGCGGTCGATGAATTCTTCAGTTCGACGAACTCTACCTTCAGATCGACGAACTCCAGTCTGTGTTCGACGAATCAGTATCAGATGTTCAGTTCAACGAACTCTACCTTCAGATCGACGAAATTCTATCTCAGCTCGACAAATTTTCTCTCAGTTCATTCTGATCAGCTATATTTTCTCAGAACTCAGTTCGACTATCAACAATGAATTTATTCTTCCAGATAAGGCAAGATTTTATCCTTCCTTTGTTTATTCCCTTCTCAATTTCTTCCCGAGAAAATAGCCGTTGACAAATTTTGGGAAAGGACAATTTCATGGAAAAGGAAAAGGATATAAAGCATATCAGATTTGCTGAATCAGTTGCAGTTCCAAGGAAATAATTAATGCTGATTATTCTATTCCTATTCAGAGATTTGAATTTCAAATCTATTATCATTCTCTCTAAGGAATAAGGATACCAGAAGAAAGATATCAGTTACAGAAAGAAAAGATCAGAGTATCAGTCGAGAGAGAAATATTCATTCAGTCAAAAAGAAAGATTATCTTCCTCAAGCAGCACATCTCACTCTCTGAGAACAACATCTTCAAGATCAATCTCTCAGATCTCTACTGCAAGTTTCAAATCTTCAACGAGCAACAAACAATCTGAGAAACTTTTGTCTCTCATATTCATCAGCTAACAAGGAAGATATCTATTTCAAGAGAAAGCTCCATCCTCAAGCTGTCAACAATTTCAATCAGACTGGGGGAGCTTTACAACATCATTCCACTAGAGTCTTCTCTCAGATTATTAACAGAGAAGAACATCTAAACCCCTTTTTATCCCATCTTGTACAGGGTTCTAACTCCCTTCAAAAGTTAACTCATTGGTGATAGGGCACCTGAACAAAAACCTGTGGTTGGGTTAGGGAACCTGATCAAAAGCTCACTTGGTGTGTGGACACCTGATCAAAAACCCCTTGGTGATAGGGCACCTGATCAAAAACCTAGTGGAATCCTACCAAGTGTGGCTGAAGAGTAGACGTACCCAGGTTTATTGGGGAACTACTATAAAAATCCTTGTGTCCTCTGTGTTGTGTTTATTTTCTGTGATGTGTTGTGTGCTTTCATTATTTTGTTTTATAACTCACTCTGCAATACACAAATAAGTATCACTATTCTAATTCCGCTATAAAATTAAGTGACGAATTTTTAATACTCTATTCACCCCCTCTAGAGTAACTTTAAGATCTAACCTCACTTTCAATGGGAGAGACTGTTGCCATTAGTCGAGTTCTCATACAACAGCAGTCACCAGGCTAGCATAGGCAGGGCACCTTACGAGGCATTATACGGACGGAGGTGCAGGACACCATTGTCTTATATTCAGGATAAGGATCCCAAGGAACTTGGCTCAGAGTTTGTGGAGGACACAGAGGATCAGATGAGGCTGATTCGAGATAGGATGCTGGAGGCCCAGAGCAGGCAGGCCAAGTATTACGACGCGCGTCATCGTATGGTAGAGTTCCAGGTGGGAGATTGGGTTTTTTTGAAGATACGTCTGATGCATGGAGTCTCGCGGGTTCGCGGGCAGAAGAACCTCAGTCCGAGATATATAGGGCCTTACAGGATCCTGGAGCGGATCGGTCCCTTGCCTTACAGACTGGAGCTACCGCCGGAGTTGGAGAAACTGTACGATGTTTTCCACGTCTCCTCACTTAGGAAGGCTCTACTTTGTCCAGAGCAGCAGATATCTACTTCCAAAGGGCCAGTAGCTACTGATCGGTCGGTTCACCTGGAGCCGGTTCGGATAGAGGACACGGAGTTACGAGTCTTGCGGCGGAAGAAGGTTCCGCTAGTCAAGGTCCTATGGAGGAATAATGGACAAGAGGAGCATACTTGGGAGCCTCTGGACTTGATGCAGCAAAAGTACCCAGAGCTCTTTACGATAGGAATAATTTAATTTTCCTGGGATGTTACATTTACTTCCTCGTAGTAGAAACCCCACAGGCTTAACCTGAATTTCGAGGATGAAATTTTCATTTTTATGTATTGGGATTTGTAACATCCCCCAAGCAACTAAACCCCTAAGTTGGTTTTGTCATGAGTAGGTCATGACAAAACCATAGGAAGAGCTCAAGACAATGAGAACTTAGGTGAGAAGGAGAAAACCCAAGTGGTCTGCAAATAGCAATTTTCAGATACCAAACTTAGGGTTGGACTTTAGGGCCTCATCTTGAACCTTGACCCCACCATAGTGTCCTTAGCCCACTAGGGGCCTCCTTGGAGCACCAGGGACCCATTGGGGTCAACAAAAGGGGCCAAATTGACCAAAGTCAACCCTAACCCTAAATTTGTCAAACTAGCTCAATTAGGGCCAATTGGCCTCCACCATGCCAAATTGACCCTGCCCCTACCCTCATTGGGTCACTAGGGACCTAATGGACCAAAAAGCCCTATCATGGGACCTCTAATTTGGCCAATTTACCCTAAGTCAACCTTAGCCCTAATTTTGGTCAAAGTGCCCTATAAAGGGGCAATTCACCCTCACCTTGCCAAATTGACATTACCTAGACCTGCCTAACCCTTAAGGGAGGCCATTGGAGCCTAAGCCACCCATTGGGGTCAACCCAATTGGTCAATTTAACCAAAGTCAATCCATTTGGGCTAGCCCAACTAGAGTGGTCCACCACCTAGTGGGCTTGGTAATTACTGAAATCACCACTCAATTTCTGTAATTGGTGATTAGGAGAGAGAAAAGGGATGTTTCCCCCAAATTGAAGAGGGAAGGAGAGCATTCATGGTGATCAATGCAATTGATCCTTCAATTCCTCCCCAATTGATGAGCATTCACCTCCCCCTTCAGTTACAAACTGATTTCTGGAGTTTTTATGGCCAGGGGAGCTGAATTGGGGGAAAATAGAGGTGGCCGAAACCTCCACTAATGGCCATCAATTGATGCCAAGGATCCTCCCCTCCCCCAATTGATCTCCTTAACACCCTCAGGGATCAGAGAGGAGTGAAACCCCCATCCTCCCCAAAGGAACCGAGCACCAAAAGCTAGGATCGACATGGTGCTGAAAGCTCCACCTCCGGCCATGGCGACTTGCCAGAATTCGCGCCACCAAGCCCCCACACACGTCCGATCCACCTCCTCTCCCTTAGTGCTAGAACTTCTGATAATTTGGGGCTTGATCCGAGCTCAATTGGGCTCGGATCGTGCTTCCAAAAGGGCTCAATTCGAGCTCTCTTTCCCCTCCTCTAAACCACGATTCTGACCACCTCTGGCCAGCCAACCACCCCAATCGCCGGCCACCACCTCAACGGAGGTGGTGGTGGCATTGGCTGGCCGGGAAGAGGCATAGGTGCCCGGGAAATCACCCTGTAAAGGTGCCCAGGATGGGAGCATTTCAGCCCTTGGCTGAAGGAAGAAGAAAGCCAGGAGCCGTCTGATGTGCGCTAAGATTCGTGCACAGATCTTTATATGTGATGTTATATTATGTGTATTATTGTCACACTTTATTCTGTACTTTGATTAAAATGTTAAAAATACTAGGGCCCTCCAAATGAAAAAGTGCCCAACATCTTTTTTGTAGCCCTTGGTGTGTAGAATAAGTGAAAATTTGTTTCAGGGCAATAGGGGCAATGTAGCTCCTCGTGGTGCCTTTTTGCTAGGACTGGTCCCTAGGGTAGGACAACCACAAATTCTTGAATAACTTTCTATTGGTAAATGGTATGGCCTTGAAATTTAAAACATAGGCTATGTACACCTACACACACATCATACCCAAAGATGGGAATTTTAGGAGAACATTTTTCTAAGGTTTTTGAAATAATTTCATAATTCATATACTATTTAATTATTGGGTCAAATGACCTCCAATGCCCTCCAAATTTTGGTGGGTACTTCTTAGGGTTATCATATGCCCCTGATAAAAATCTCAGCCCAATTGGTACTGATTTAGTTTTAAAATTGGTTAACCCAAGTTGGGTCAAATTAGGTCAAAATTAGGGCATGGTGTTTATCTTGGGGTATGGTGGTCAAAACTCATCACCATGAGTTGAAACCTTGGCCACTGGTTTAGGATCACCTAAAACACCTTCATGAGTAAGATGGGGTGGTGTAGAGGTGGATATGCCCTAGGACCCTAGTTCTACCCCTTGGGGTGCATATAAGACCTTGTGAAGGCCATATGATCTAAAGTCCTAGATTGGTTATGGGACTTAGGAGATATGTTCATGGGGTGTGATTATGCTCTAGGGAATTTTGAGAGAATTTTAGGAGTACTTATTTTCCCTAAATTAGGTCATAACTGTTGGAACATGGTTTTCCGCATCCCTTTGATTTGAGAATAACAAAAATCCTACTTGTATTTGATCTTGTTTGCCATTGTGTTTTTAGCATACAGGTTTGGACAGATATGACACCAGGTTGCTGCAACAATGGTCTGTCACTAACCACAAGCTGAAGGATTGAAAGCTATTTAACGCCAGGCGTTAAGCTTAACGCTGGGCGTTAGCGCTAGACGAAAATGTCATTCGACGAAATTATGCTCGACGAACTGATAGCTCCGTTCGACGATCTGCATGCTCTACCACTGCGTTCGACGAAATTGTGCTCGACGAATTGAAAGCTCTGTTTGACGATTTGCATGCTCTACCATTGCGTTCGATGAAAAACTCTGTTCGACGAAATTGTGGTCGACGAAAGAAGAAGTCCGTTCGATGAAATACCGTGCTAGGCTGCCAGCTGATTACAGAAAGAAACTCAATGCCAGGCGTTAGTGTTAACGCTGGCCGCTATCCGGTCGACGAATTTGGCAAGGAGAAAGCAGCCGTGATTGTAGGAGGAACTTTAGGAATGATTTGCCCAACGCCCACGTTACCCTTAACGCCGGCGTTGATATTGCCTAAAATAAAACATTACCTAAAGTGCAGAATCTCTTTCCTCTTCTGAAGATCCGAGCCATCAATATGTTGTTATACATGGTCAACACCAGGCGTTAGCACTTAATGCCGGCGTTAGCTCAAAGTCTATAAATTGGATGATTTCGACGTCTCTGACTACTGATGAATAAGAGCCCTTCTCCAGCACTTCGAAAACTCAGTCAAGGCCATATTTTTCTGACCATCATCTCCCACACATATTCGAGCAAAGAATTCAAGGAGGACCGGATCAACGCTTACACAACGCGAAGAATGCACGCTTCGACTTCAAGAATATTCAGCGTGCCATCGCCATCTCCAGAATTCTTCTAGGGAGTTTTTACTTGAATTTAATATATGTCTTTTATTTTTATCTGTGTAATCAGTTCGTGAATTCACCTCGTGTTGGCGACTGGGTCTGGGTAGGACTTAGGGAGAAATTCGCCTCGTGTTGGCGACTAGGTCTTTGGAGTAGATCTAGGGGGTGCTCGAGGCCTTTCTGGTGATAGATTGGCTAGAGCGGCTTGAGGCCGTATCTGGGGAGAGATCGGCTAAATCCAACCAGTTCGTGGGGATACGAGTCGGTATAAAAAATAAAAAGAGTTTTCATATTAGTCTCCTCGATTTCTAGCGACATAGAAATCAAATTTTGTAATCAAGTTTATTAATGATAATCATGTCTTTTTCTATTTAATAAAATTGATTTGCTACGCTTTGTTTTATATTCACACCTATTCAAATAAAATGTCAAAAGTTTTCTATTAAAGTTTAAAGTTTTTAAAACCCTTATTCACCCCCCCCCCCTCTAAGGGCGCCTACAGATCCAACAAGTGGTATCAGAGCCAAGTTATTCTAAAAATGGTCTAACAACCGGGAATAATGGCGTCTCGTGATCTCGCTTTTTATGAGGGGCAAGGAATAAGTAGACCTCCACTTTTCACCGAAACTGACTACAACTATTGGAGAACACGAATGCGTTGTTTTCTAATTAATTTAGATCTAGATGTCTGGGCGAGTGTTGAAACACCATATACGACTCCAACGTATATTGTTGGAGAAGTTACCATGGAAAAACCTAGAGATAGGTGGGATGATGGGGATAAAAATAAATGTAAAAATAATGCGAAAGCTATGAATGCCTTATTTTGCGCATTAGACAGGACTGAATTTAATAGAGTTTGTGCCTGTGAATCTGCTTATGACATTTGGAATTTTCTTGAAATAACTCATGAAGGTACCTCGCAGGTCAAAGACTCTAAGTTATTCCAACTGGAATCAGAATTTGAAAGATTCAGGATGGTTCCAAATGAGGACGTCGACTCAATGTATACTCGCTTCACCAAGATTGTCAACGCTTCAAAGATTCTCGGAAAAACATTCTCAAACGGTGACTTGGTGCGAAAGATCCTTCGGCCTCTTCCTCCAAAGTTCAATTCGAAGGTGACTGCAATCTCTGAATCGCATGATCTAAGGCGGCTCCGGATCGAGAGCCTTATTGGAAACATCAAAACCTATGAGGTCAAACTCAACATTCAATATGAAGAATACAATAAGGAGCCAAAGAAGAAAGCCTTGGCACTAAAGTCAAGAAAAGAGGATGACAATGAGGAAGATGATGAGGAGAGTCTCTTCGTGAAAATCTTCACATAGTTCATGAAGAATCCAGAGAGAAGAAATATGTTTCGTAAGTACTTTCGAAAAGGAGCATCATCCAAAAAGGAGAAAAAGGAAAAATCAAGCGACGAAGATGAAGAGCGACCTCCTCCTGAGTGCTTCCACTGCAGGAAGACCGGGCATATAAGAAGCCAATGTCCAAAATACCTGAAGGAACAAAAAGAAAAGCGGCATAAAGGAAAGGAGAAGAAGAAGGTCTTGAAGGCGGCAACATGGGATGATTCTTCATCCGGATGCTCAAGTAAGTCAAGTTCAAGTGAGGATGGTGAGGCAAACTTGTGCCTCATGAGGAAGGATCAAGAATCTACTGATGACGAGTGCAGTGTACAATGCGACACCGAGGTAATTCCCTCTACATATGATGATCTTTATGTTAAATATTTAAAAACGTGCAAATCGTTTGGAAGAAACTTAAAAGATCTTGATCTCCTAAAAACTGAAAATAAAATCATTTTAAAACAAAATAAAAAATTAAATAAAGAACTAAATACATTGGATAAAGAATTGGTGTCTTACCAAAAGAATGTCAACCATTTGGCAAAGGCAAAGGAACTTGAATGCGATCTTTCTAAGGCTCTCTCAAATATCGAATCACTCATAAAAGAAAAGGGAGACTTAGAAAGAAGGTTGAAAATATCTCTTTCTCAAATTGAAAATGAAAAGAAAATTTTTGCAAAGAGATGTGGAAATTTAGTATGCAAAAACTTTGCCTTAAAAGCACAAATAAATGATCTTAATATGGCAATAAAAAAATTTGGTTGGCCAAAAATCACTGGACATGATTTTGGGCAGCCAGTGCCATGGATCTGCAAAGTTTGGGCTGGGTTATGTTTCAGAAGCCTACCCCCCAGCGTTGACTACTAACGCTGGCGTTAGCGCTTCTTCCAAAAATCAAAACTCTTTTCTTAGAAATAATACCTTCACTCCCTCTAACTCTGCATCCACCAGCAAGGGTCAACAACATTCTCTGAAAAAGTTCTCAACCCCTATTGTTGCTTGTGCCAATTGTTTATTTTTTGGCCACACCACTGATTCTTGCAGGAAGAAGGGAAAGCGTACTGTAAAGCAAATCTGAGTACCTAAGGTCTCCACTTATGTTATGGGAGGAACCTCATGGGTATCCAGATCTTCACTGACATTTTCCTCTTAGGTATGTTGGCAGGCTAAGGACAAAGAAGACATGTGGTACTTGGACTCAGGTTGCTCCAAGCACATGACTGGCGATAAAGCAAAGTTCCTTAGCCTCACTAAGAGGAAAGGAGGAACCGTGAATTTTGGTGACAATGGAAAAGGAAGAATACTGGGCACCGGTACAGTTGGTAATGACTCTTTCTCTCTTACTAATGTGCTATTTGAGTCTTCTACTAATTTGTGCAAAATCATTGATCCTAAGTCTAATAATATAGTACTCACTACACCAAGATTTCATAACGTTTATTTAATTGCGTTTCATGATCTATCACGTGCATCTATTAAATGTCTTATATCTAAAAATGAAGAACTTGAATTATGGCATAGGCGTCTTGGTCACTCTAGCACCAAGTTGATTTTAAAATTATCGAAAAATAAAATTATCAGAGGTTTGCCAATCCTAAATGGAAACCTCTCTTCCTTATGCTCGCCATGCCAAAAAGGAAAATGTTCACAAACATCATTTAAAAGTAAAATTGAAGTATCCACCTCAAGACCATTGCAACTAATTCACATGGACCTTTTTGGGCCAATTAGAACATGTAGCCTTGGTGGTAAAAAGTATACTTTTGTATTAATTGACGATTTTTCAAGATTCACGTGGACTTTATTTCTTACCTCCAAATCCGATGCATTTTCTGAATTTTCAAAACTTTGCATTCACATTCAAAATGAATTAGACTTAAAAATTAAATGCATAAGGTCGGATCATGGAGGGGAATTTGAAAATGATTGTTTCACCACTTTCTGCAATAATTTAGGCACTAAACACAAATTTTCCGCTCCACGCACCCTCCAACAAAATGGTGTGGTGAAGAGGAAAAATAGAACCCTTCAGGAACTCGCACACACTATGTTATCCGAGTATGGTTTACGTAAAACTTTTTGGGTTGTAGCCGTAAATACATCGTGCTATGTTATAAATCGTATCATGCTTCGCCCTATTTTGAAATTAACTCCATATGAATTATATTACCAAAAGAAACCTAATGTATCTTACTTTCATGTTTTTGGATGTAAATGTTTTATCTTAAATACTAAAGTTGCATTAGCTAAATTTGATGACAAATGCGATGAAGGAATCTTTCTTGGCTACTCTTCTACTAGCAAGGTATATAAGATATATAATAAAAAGTCTAAAAAGGTTGAAGAATCCATTCATGTGAAGTTTGAAGAACTTGTGCCATGTGTAGACGCTAACAGTGCAGGAAAGGAAGATGAACCCCTCTCACCTTTGGTGCTTGATGATGATGAACCACTTGGAGAGGACAAAGTTGGAGATTCGGTGCAAGAAGAAGCTGTGCCTCCAAGCGTGCTTAGATTCAGAAGAGATCATCCAAGGGAGCTTGTCATTGGAGAACCATCAAGAGGGGTAACGACACGTTCTTCCCTTAATGTATCTTTTTCTAATATATGCTTCGTTTCTGAAATTGAACCCAAAAATGTTTCTACCGCTTTAAATGATGAGTTTTGGTTTATTGCTATGAATGAAGAATTAAATCAATTTGAACAGAATAGGGTTTGGAAGCTTGTTGAAAGACCATCTAATCACCCAGTCATAGGTGTAAAATGGATATTTAAAAATAAATTAGATGGAGATTCTGTTGGATCTTACGGCGCCTTTAGAGGGGGGGGGGGTGAATAAGGGTTTTATGGAATTTAAATCTTAATTAAATTTATCAGAGTTTGGGACTGAAGTTTCAGAATATTATATAGAAAAATATATTTAAATATTCCTTAGAACAAAAAGATTGCCACAGTGATTTTACTTATGAAATCTTAAATGAAATACAATTCCAGAAAATCAGAGATAATGAAAATAATTATTGTATTTCAAAGATAATTATACAAATATTAATTTTAATACTTTGATGAAAATAGAAATTAAAACATTCTTGAAGAGGGAATAAAATCAATTTAATAGAACATTAAAAGACATGATTTTATTACATAATGAATTGAATACACAAATGTTTAATTTCTATAACGCTAGAAATCAAGGCGAAAATATGTAAAAACACTTTGTTGTTTCACTGGTCCTTCTCCCAAGGACCGGTTGGCTATAGCCTATTTATCCCCAGATAAGGCCTATAGCCGCCCCCTAGATCTACCCTCTGTTAAAATTTTTGATTTGAATCGTTTAGGAGTAAGCAGGAGTTGCATCAACTGAGTTAAAGCCAAACAACCACAATGCCACACAACAACACAAGAAACTTTATTGAAACACAAACTTTATTTACAGTGCGAGGTATACATGGCGAGACATGATTCATCAGAATCACGGAGACGAGAAGAACAAAACACCCCAAAACAAATATGGCGGCTAGACAAGCTGAGACCGCACAGACCGCTCGACTCCAGAAGTCGCCCGGCTTAACCTGAGACCGCTCAAATAGAAACCGGATAGACCACCATTACTGCAAGACCGCACCTCAGACCGCACGAACTGGAGCTTTATTGGAACAAAGAACTGAAGATGTCGCCAGACCGCAACTCAGATCGCATAACCGCTGAAGGTCGCCTGATCGCTGAGCTCGCTGCGAACAGCACAAGAACGAACATAAACCAGTTCGCAGACAGACCGCTGCCGAACCGTTTATTCACCAAGGAAGGAGACCGCAAGATGCTGACCGCAAACCTGCGAACACAACAAACAGTCAACTTGCTTCCAAACCGCCCTACCTCAAAGTGAGACCGCACGAATTAACCCAGGCTCAGTTCTTACAGTTCTCGTTATGAATGACAGGCCCTACACCTCTATTTATAGGCGGGTAGACGGATGTCTTCACCGCACAGGAGAGATACAATCACCACCCGTCAGATCGCCAGTGGTCTCATAAGGCAGACCGCGCGGTCACACAACTTGGACGATCATCCGACCAAGACCGTAGATCAGCAGACAGATCGCGCAGAGGTCGCGTGAATACGAGACCGCGCACAAGTCGCGCGGGCACAAAGGTACTCCTTCCTTAGACACCAGGAGCAAACCAGAACCATCTGGCCGACTTAGAACAAGTCGCCAGATCGCCAAGCAAAAACCGCCCGGACAGGCGGTCACACATAGGAGCAGACCGCCCGGTCTTCCAACAAAGAAGACAGGCCAACCAGCAGACCAACTCGGGAACAGACCGCAGATACAAGAACAGACCGGCAGAACCAGCAGTCCGCCAGAACAGACCGGCAGAAAACAAGCACAGGCTGCGCGGTCTCAGCGGTCTCCCAAAATCAGACCGCCCGGACACCTCCACTTCACTTCAAAATTTCAACACTCCCCCTTGAAGTGGGAAGTGGAGACTAGCCCGAGTAAACTCCGCAACCATGTAAACGGTCCCTTCGCCAGCGGCTTTGTGAAGATGTGTGCGACATTATCCACACTCCGAACATGCTCGACCATAAGAGATCCTCCCAACACCTTTTCACGAATAAAATGGTGCTCAATCTCAATATGCTTGCTCCTCGCGTGACAGACTGGATTATTAACCAGCTTGAGAGCACTCTCATTGTCCCCGCGTAGCATAGTGGGACCTCGAACCTCCTCATGAACGTCCTCCACCAACCTCCTGAGCCAAATGGCTTCCTGAGCTGCCAAGGCTAAAGCCTTGTATTTCGCTTCTGTGGTAGATACGGACACCGAGTCCTGCTTTTTGCTGCACCAAGAGATAGCTGTGGGGCCCATCATAAAGACATAACCAGACATTGATCTCCGATCATCCACGTCTCCCTCGTAGTCAGCATCCATTTATCCATGCAAATCCAAGCTTGACCCTCTCCTAAATAGAAGACCCAAATCAGAGGTCGACATCACATATTTCAGAATCCCTTTCGCCGCCAGAAGATGAGGCTTCCGTGGCTCCGAAATGTACCGACTCACTTTGCCAACTGCATAAGCAATATCAGGCCTCGTGATGGTCAAGTAAATCAAGCTCCCAACCAGAGCTCGGAACACCAACGGATCAGATAGAACTCTTCCCTCATCCTTCCGAAGTTTATGATGCTGTTCCAGAGGTATAAAGCTGCTCTTCCCTTCTTCCATGCCAAATCGTTGAATGATTCGCTCCGCATATCCTTCCTGAGAAACGAGCACTCCGCTCTCCCGCCTCTGGACCTCGAGTCCAAGGAAATGGTGAAGCTCCTTCAGATCCTTCATCTCGAACCTGATAGCAAGCTCAGCTCTCAGCCTTACTACCGCCTCCTTTGAGTTCCCATTGACAATCATGTCATCCACATATAGCAGCACAATAACCCGAAGCGCCCCCTCATTCTTGACGAACAAGCTGGAATCAGAGCCTGAAGCAAAGAACCCACAGAATAAGAGATACTCCGCGATCTTTCCATACCACGCCCGAGGCGCTTGCTTCAACCCGTATAAGGCCTTCTTTAATTTGTAGACGTAGTCCGGATGATCCTCCGAGATGAAACCCGGTGGCTGGATCATGAAGATATCCTTTTCAATCTCTCGGTATAAGAAAGCATTCTTAAGATCGAGCTGCCAAATCTCCCATCCACAAGATGCCGCCAAAGCAATAACAAATCGGACCGAAGTCATCTTTGCCATTGGACTAAACGTCTCATCATAATCTTCACCATATTGATGTGAGAACCCGCAAGCTACAAGGCGAGCCTTGTATCGCTCGATCGTACCGTCAACTTTCTTTTTGAGCTTGTAAACCCATTTGCATGTTATAGGGGTAATGCCCTTGGGCCTGGGCACTAGAGACCAAGTCTCATTCTTCTTGAGAACATCCTTCTCTTCTTGCATAGCAATATCCCACTGCTTCATGCCTTTGGCTTTCTCAAAGCTCGACGGCTCCCTCTCATCCAAGGGACCAGCGAAGAAACATGAGACGAAGCTCACCATGTTTCCTCCTGTGTATCTATCTGGTGGCTTGATAGTCCTCTTCGACCTCCTAAGAGATTGCACCTGACTAACCACCTCCTCAGCTGCTTCTTCTGTGCAAGCTCCTCTTCCAGACGAACTTGGAGCATCGCTCCCCCTGCTTCCAGAACCTGAAGCCTCCATCTCAGAGCTTGACACAGCTGGAGCTCCTGGTGAAACAGTCAACTCCACTTGAAGACTTCCTGCAGCTTTCCCTGCTTCATCAACCCTGCTCTCCGGTAGTTCAACTCCTGAACTCCCCTTGTAGGAAGTCACTTCATCGAACACCACATCCCGAGATACCACTGATCTTCGTGTCTCAGGATCCATGCATCTCCATCCTTTCTTCCGCTTATCATACCCAACAAAGACTAGCTTCCTTGCTTTCGCATCTAGCTTTGTCCGAAGAGCATCAGGAATATGCACATAGCAGGTTGACCCGAACACCCAAAGGTGAGCAACACTCGGTTTCTCCTTGAACATCAGTTCGTGAGGGGTCTTCATGTTGATAGGACTTAGAGGCATTCTGTTGATGACGTAAGCCGCACATGACATTCCCTCAGCCCAAAAGGACTTTGGAATACTCTTGGCATGAAGCCAGGATTTGCAGGTTTCCGTCAGATGATGGATCTTCCTCACCGCAATGCCATTTTGCTGTGGAGTATGGGCACAAGTGAGATCTCTCCGAATGCTGTATTTCCTGCAAAAACTTGAGAACTCACCAGAGGTGAACTCCCCACCATTATCAGTTCTCAATTTTTTCATCCGCAGGCCTAACCGACCTTCCACCAGCTCCTTGAACTCCACAAACTTCGCAAAGGCTTCCGACTTCTCTTTCAGAAAATACACCCAGACATATATGGTGTAATCGTCAATCAACACCAACATATATCTATTGCCTCCAAGGCTTGGGGTGGCTGTCAGTCCCATCAAATCACCGTGGATGCACTCCAACGTCGCTTTGTATCTTGTTAGTGATTTATCAAATGGAGGTCGATGAGACTTACCAAACTGACATCCAGAACAAACATGTCTGTCTCCATAAGAGGATAAGCTAGTCAAGCCCTTGACAAGGCCCCTTACCGCCATAGCCTTCAATTTGTCCATGCCAACATGCCCCAACCTTTCATGCCAGATAGCCGCGCTATCATTGGTCTTCATCTTATCAACATAGGTACTTGTCGATAACACGAACAAGTCCTTCACCCTCTTTCCAACATGGATAACATCTCCCCTTTGTTGGAACATGGTCTTCCACTTCTCCTAGGTTTGAGAATAACAAAACCTATGTGTGTTTTATCTTGTGTGTTTAAGTGTGCAGGATAACAAAGTCCACATGACTCGAGGATTACATAAGAAGGTTGCCCCCAAAGTTGAGCCATCAAATCCAAATCTTCCACTAGCGCTGGCGGTAGCACTAGCGCAGGCGCTAGCTGTCGTTCGACGAACTGTTAGCGGCTAAGTCTATTCGTCGAATGTTCTCGTGAACTCCCTACGAATATCGATGAACGTAGACAGAAGTCAAAAAGGCAGACTTGTGAAGGAAATTGTGCGGCTAAGTCAATTCGTCGAATGTTCTCGAGAACTCCCGACGAATTCCGATGAATGAAAACAGAAGACAGTACTCCCACTAGCACCGGTGGTAGCACTTAGCTCCTGGCGCTAGCGATGATAGCGCAATTCCGGGAGCACATATGGAAGGAGATAGCGCCTGGCGGTAGCCGATAGCGCAGGCGGTAGCGACGCACACAGAAGGCAAGGGAGAATTGTTTTCTCGGATTGAAGACTCTGCCGCGCAAAACATATCCTAATTTGGGATAGCGCCGGCGATAGCACAAAGCAATAGAGGAAGGCGACCGACTTGCTTAAAATGAAGGATTCTCACGAGGAGAATATTTCCTAAACTAGGATAGCGGCGGCGGTAGCGATAGCGCAGGCGCTAGCTCCAAGGCTATAAAATGGACCCCTTGGATCCGTCTTCTTAATCCTCTAGAGATCCATAATTCCAGAGCTTCGTGCCACAACATAGAGAGGAAGTTTCAGAGAGATACTCCCATAAATCCATAAAGACCAAAGGAGATCCGTGGAGAAGATTTCAACACGCGTCATCATCATGATGAAAGACCGCATCGACTATGATCATACTCTGCGTCTTCGTCTACTTCTCCAAGAGATCCTCATAGAGGGAGTTTTTATATTATTGTCTTTTTATTTCACATCTTTTCTGTAATCATTTAGTAAATTCGCCTCGTGTTGGCGATTAGGTCTGGGTAGGACTTAGGGATGAAATTCGCCTCGTGTTGGCAAATAGGTCTCTGGTGTAGGTCTAGGGGGTGCTCGAGTCCATATCCGGGGAAGGGTTGGCTAGAGCGGCTTGAGGCCGTATCCGGGGAAGGATCGGCTAAAGCCAACCGGTTCGTGGGGATACGAGTCGGTATAGAAAACAAAAAGAGTTTTTCTATTAGCTTTGATTTCTAGCTTCGATAAGAGATCAAGTTTTGTAATCATGCTTCTCAAGTTAATAAAATCATGTCTTTACTTTTACTTCACTTGATTTGTCTTGATCTTCTCTAGTTTAATAATCAAAGCTTTTTCAAAGTTATTCAAAATATACTAATGTTTTTTAAACCCTTATTCACCCCCCTCTAAGGGCGCCTACCGATTCAACAAGTGGTATCAGAGCAAGGTTATTCCAAATTGTCTTAACAACCGGGAATAATGGCGTCTCATGATCTCGCTTCTACTAGTGGGGTAAATTTTTATGAAGAAGAAAAATCACCTAAACCACCTTTATTCAAAGGGAAAAATTATAAAGGGTGGAAATTATTAATGGAAAAATTTATTAAAAGCTTAAATATCAATGCATGGGATATAGCAATAGTTAGACCAGCGGACGAATCAAATAAACAAGAGCGTCACCTAAATGCAAAAGCTATGCATTATATTTTTTGTGCTTTATCTCAAGATATTTTCAAATTAATATATTGTTTTTCTAGTGCATACAAAGTATGGAAATTTCTTGAAGAAATGTATGATTCTCCTTCTACAGGTATGGAACAATCGCAAGAACCGGAGAATATGCAAGCTTGCACAAGTCTTCAAGAATGCTCCTCTCATGACGGATCAATGGAGCACACATTAAATGGAAGAGAAGAAGAAGTACTGTCTTCGGAAGAGGAGTGCCAAAAAGATGTAAAAGAAACGATATGCTCAAATCGCGCCTCTCCAGAAAGAAATGTAAGGAAATCAAATCCCATTTTCTGTACTTCTATTTCTACATTACAGTTGCTTCAAACTACAAAGCGCAAAATTAAGAAATTAAAAAATGCTAATAAACATTTGCGCTTAGAAAATAAAAATTTAAACGCAAAAATTAATAAACAATCAAATTCAAATTTATCTAGTTCTATCCATGGTTCCTTAGTTGAAAACACTACACCTTGTATGAAATTTGAGGACTTAAAAGAAAAATACAAGGAACTTGAAAAGGAACTTCTTTTGATAAAAGAACAAAATAAAAAATTATGTTTAGGAAATTCATCTTTGAAAAATGATTGTGCTAAGTGTACAGAATATAAAATTGAAATTAAAGAAATGGATGAAACATTTGATGAATATAGAAATAACTATCAAGATCATATAGATTCAATTGTTTCAACTCTTAAAAATAGCACAATCGCTTATAATAAAGCTAGACATAATTTAAAGATCAAGAATGATGAATTAAAATAAAAAATCAACTTGCTTATGAAAATTGTAAAAACAAATTCACAATATCAAACTATATCTAAAAACAAGTTGAATATGAATATGAACATCTTAGCTAAGTCTAATAATGGGAGCAAGAATCACAAAGTGTTTGTAAATCAAAATCAAAATCATCATTACTTGCAAAATCATGTTTCTCCCAACTCAAAATTAAAATTGCACAAATTTCCTATGAACAATACTTTCAATAATCATTACAATCATAATCATCAATATAAAGATTATCATAATGGAAATTTGACAATTAAGAATAACACAAAACCAAAGTTTGAATGGAGGCCCAAAACTAAAACTGAAACATTAATTTCACATGAAAGGACCCATTCATCAATATCTACCCACAAACCTACATGTTATATTTGGGTACCCAAAGGAACCATCCCACATGGTCCTCTTTGGATACCTAAATCTCTTATTCATTAGGTATCATCAATTGCATGAAGTAGAATCCTTTCAAAATGAAATATACAAAGTTCTACTTCATGATATGCTTTCATGTCTTTTAATTTTTTCTTATTTTCTTATTTCTTTTGAACTATCATGTCATGGTCATCCTATACAGTATTAAATATATGATTTTATCTCTTAAAAGCTTAATATGTTTATAAAATCAAATTGATCAAAATTCAAAATCATATTTTATTTTGATGACCTATCTTTTATTCTTATATTCATTGCTTCTAAATATCTTATATTATCCATATGAATCAAACTCAAAATTTGCTATAAGATATTTCAAATTAAATCCAGTTATTAGGCTATTAAGATTCTTAGCCTTCACCAAAAAGTGGTTTAGAGAAATAACATAATCTACAAGAAAGGTCAATATCTAAATAAAAACTCAACTTTCAATATGGTTGTCTTTGTTTACAACAAAAAATTATATTGTGTTCACTTCTTGATGTCAAAAATGATCTAAACCATCACTATTGTTCACCTATCAAAAATCACATATATAAATTCAAAATTCTTAATTAAAAGAAAATCACCAAAATGTATTGAAAGAATTTATCTTCATAATGATTATTGATGCACTCACACCACCATGATCTATTGATGTCCGTTGCTAACATTCTCTAAAATCATATATCATAACTCACATCAAATATCTCCTAAAAATAACTATCTCTATCACATCCATGTGAATTATATGATGACAATTGATATTATAATTGTTTTACCATGGTTGGTGTATTATGTATGTATTGTGATTTATTTCTAGTTTAGACCTTTGAATCATTTTTGATATCAAATCAAATAGAATTGTCACTCCATTCTAGGTCTCTAAGTTGAAACACAATCAAAACTAGGTATAACATTAATCTCAAACTTATCATTTTGACATTGCCATCTAAAGAATATTCGTGTCTATGTTAGGCTTTATATGTTTACCAAGATATACAGGCTGGGTATTCTCATCTAGGGCTTATCCAAGATATTCTTGTGCATGAACATTATTTTTAATCACTAAAATCATGCATATTTGATTTGTTCATTCGTGTCTTCTCGTGCTTACATTTCCTATCATTGTCAAACTACATTAGATTGATAAATACAAGCCTTAGAAAAATTAAAATGGAGATATAATAATTTATATCTCATGCTAAGTTTATTTGATAAGGTCATATACAAAATCGCTAATGTTTCATGAAATTTGCACTATCTAGACATTTCCTAAAAATCTGAAATTTCAGCATGGAACTACTATTATGACACTTAATCAAGATCAACAATTACAAATTTCAAAATCATCAAAAATCGAGTACTGTTTCCCGCGCTAGCGCTAACGCCGACGCTAGTGCACCTATGTGTTTTTCTATACTTTTAAAATTTTGAAAAATCCCTAAAATTATATTAATCTATGTGTACTATTCATTTCTGCATTTTTGCTTTTATTACATTTTTGAAAAATCCAATACAAAAATACAAAAACCAAATTACAAAAAAAAATTATATGTTTTGCCTTTGTGTTTTTTGTCATTTGTTTAAAATTCTATTTCTAAAAGCAAAAATCAAATACAAAAATATAAAACAAAAAAAATTATCAAAAATTGTTATTTTTGAACTTAACTTTTTTACTTGTATCTTGCGAAAGGGTGATTTGGGCTATCATCCCATCATATCACCTAGTACCGGGCGAACCTCTCACAAGGTAGTCCTCGGGAAGTCCAAGATCAATTTTATGAGTTCAAACTTTAAATAAAAATTATTCTTCAAAAATATCAAAAATATTGTATGGACTTCATTGAAAATCAAGCATGAATTAATCTATTATTTAGAACTTCTATAATGTTGCAATTTATCTTTTCAAACTACTTTGAACATTGCTTTCATCATGCTTTGATATATCTATTAATATGTGCATCAATTATATTGAAAGTGGTGTAGAACTAAGCTTAGCATGCCTCTAAGTATGAGTAAATGTTTTATGTTTGATAATGATCTTTATTCACTCACTTATTTTGGCATTGTCTACATTTGTGCTTAATCTAAGAATGCTTGTGTATGTTTTGTATTAGTACTATGAATTAAAATTGCACAAGTATCTTACCTACACTCCTTTATTTGCACTTTTAAAAATTAAGAAAAGTGGTTATCTTTCTCATAAATTATATTAGTTTGCATAACAAGTGTATTCAGAGACCTTTGTACAAAACAAAAGTCATAAAATAAAGTGACAAAGATAACTCCACCAAGCACTACTTGAACCTCCTGATAAGTCTTAATAAACGTTGTGAGGTTGAGCACCTTGGAAAGAATAATAAAGTATCTTGTGCAAACCATAACTTTCCTTCAAAATAAAAACCACTTATTCTTAAGTACACCGGATCACAATAAAAATCAATCTTGAAGAATAAAATTATGTGATCCCCCAAGCACTACTTTGCACCCTGATAAGTCTTAATGAGCATTGTGTGTGCAAAGCACCTTGGTAGTTGTACAATTTTTTTGTGCATTGAAGTGAGTGGAAGTAAAATTATTTGTGTCTTATTGTGCTCTTTACTCTACATATTACTTGTATTTTTGATTAAAACATTTGTTTACTCTATTCAAAGTACACTTATGTGCACATCATTATCTTCCATAACACTTCTTCTCATGAGTATTGGATCCTAATGCTAATTCTATACTACTCTTCACTTATGAAATGCACTAGATAAACTAGCATGCTTTCTACAATGTTTGGTATGTTTTGAAATTGTGAATTAAAGTAACATTGTAGTAATCTCTTTTTGATAACATCATTTCATGCTTGGTTACATTATTGAAGATTTTTAATTGAACAATGATTTACAAAAACATCTTCTTTATGAAATTTAACTCATATATCTTTTTATGGATCATCATTACAATAAGATGTTTCTTGTATTTCTATAAGTCTTCCGCATTATCACCATATATTTCTACCTTGTGCTCTCATGCTTATATCAAAAGTCTTAAATACCAAAATTCCTTTCTTTCAACAAATGGTAGACTTGCTTGGTAGATTTTATATTGGTTACTCTACATATGAATATTTTCTTTTTGCTAAAAACTCTGATTTATTTCTATGAAAATATTACAACGCTAAAAATTCTGATTTATGAATGGATTTCAAAATAGCTATGTGAGTAGTTTCATAAATTCAAATAAAAATATAAATCCATAGGCTATGTCATTAGATTTAAAATGCTTATATGTTTCCAATAATTATTATCCATGACTTCATTTCTCACCATAGCGGTGGCATAGGGTTGTAGACATTAGATAACCTTTATCTCTAGTCATGTCTTGTCCTTAACAGGGGAGGGTTCCAGTGGGGCCTTGCGAGGCACTGGGGGGAAAGAGTGCTAGGTTGAGTTGTGTCTAGTGTTTGCATATGGGACTAACACCCCAACCTACGACATGTATGCAGCTCCTCATGCCCATCCGTCACTTAGTATGAGGCTAGGGTGTAGACATATTGTCTGGGTAGTTTAGTTACTTGGAAATCAATACATTTGTTTATGCTACAAACTCTAATTTATTAAATTGTTGTAATACTCAAAACTCTGATCTATTTCAATAAAAAGTATTCTAAAACTCCTTATCATTTCCTTCTCGTCAAGCTCGATCATGCTCTTATCTAATTATCAACTTATAAATGGTGTCTCCTTACCCGCTTTTGCTAATAACAAAAGGGGGAGAACTAACATGATAAATATTAATCTACTATCAAACAATAATGCTTAATTAAGATGATAGCTTACATATTATGAGAGCATTCACTTAACGGGAGCATGTATTTAGGGGGAGCAATTCTAAATGCTAAAATCGTTCATTATCCTAAGTCATCACTCTCACACACACACAACTATGTTTCTTCATGCTTATATATATTAATGCTCTGATTTATCATTAATGGTTTTGTTATTATCAAAAGGGGGAGTTTGTTGGAACATGGTCTTCCGCATCTCCTAGGTTTGAGAATAACAAAACCTATGTGTGTAGGATCTTGTGTGTTTAAGTGTGCAGGATAATAAAGTCCACATGACTCAAGGATTACATAAGAAGGTTGCCCCTAAAGTTGAGCCATCAAATCCAAATCTTCCACTAGAGCTGGCGGTAGCACTAGCGCAGGCGCTAGCTGTCGTTCGACGAACTGTTAGCGGCTAAGTCTATTCGTCGAATGTTCTTGTGAACTCCCGACGAATATCGACGAACGCAGACATAAGTCAAAAAGGCAGACTTGTGAAGGAAATTGTGCGGCTAAGTCAATTCGTCGAATGTTCTCGAGAACTCCCGACGAATTCCGACGAATGAAAACAGAAGACAGTACTCCCACTAGCGCCGGCGGTAGCACTTAGCGCCTGGCGCTAGCGATGATAGCACAATTCTGGGAGCACATATGGAAGGAGATAGCGCCTGGCGGTAGCCGATAGCGCAGGCGGTAGCAACACACACAGAAGGCAAGGGAGAATTGTTTCCTCTGATTGAAGATTCTGCCGCGCAAAACATGTCCTAATTTGGGATAGCGCCGGCGGTAGCTGATAGCGCCGACGATAGCACAAAGCATAGAGGAAGGCGGCCGACTTGCTTAAAATGAAGGATTCTCACGTGGAGAATATTTCCTAAACTAGGATAGCGCCGGCAGTAGCAATAGCGCAGGCGCTAGCTCCAAGGCTATAAAAAGGACCCCTTGGATCTGTCTTCTTAATCCTCTAGAGATCCAGAATTCCAGAGCTTCGTGCCACAACATAGAGAGGAAGTTTCAGAGAGATACTCCCACAAATCCATAAAGACTAAAGAAGATCCGTGGAGAAGATTTCAACACGCGTCATCATCGTGACGAAAGACCACATCGACTACGATCATACTCTGCGTCTTCGTCTACTTCTCCAAGAGATTCTCATAACGGGAGTTTTTATATTATTGTCTTTTTATTTCACATCTTTTCTGTAATCGTTTAGTAAATTCGCCTCGTGTTGACGACTAGGTCTGGGTAGGACTTAGGGCTGAAATTCGCCTCATATTGGCAACCAGGTCTCGGGTGTAGGTCTAGGGGGTGCTCGAGGCCATATCCGAGAAATGTTGGCTAGAGCGGCTTGAGGTCGTATCCAGGGAAGGATCGGCTAAAGCCAACGGTTCGTGGGGATACGAGTCGGTATAGAAAACAAAAAGAGTCTTTCTATTAGCTTTGATTTCTAGCTTCGATACGAGATCAAGTTTTGTAATCATGCTTCTCAAGTTAATAAAATCATGTCTTTACTTTTACTTCACTTGATTTGTCTTGATCTTCTCTAGTTTAATAATCAAAGCTTTTTCAAAGTTATTCAAAATATACTAAAGTTTGTTAAACCCTTATTCACCCCCCCCCCCTCTAAGGGCGCCTACCGATCCAACACCCTTATCTCCGGTTGAGTTTTAGGAAACTTCACTTCTATTGGGCCAAACAGAACGTGATAACCGGCATCGACCGCATTGGTCACAGAGAAGAGATTCTTCCTCATACCAGGCACGTGATAAACACTCCTCAAAGTGAGTGGACCCTTATCACTGCTCAGGGAGACAACACCTTCTTGTTCTACTGCATGAACAGAATTATCAGCCGTAATGATAGCATCGTTACCTGAGTAAGGCGCCAAAGAAGAGAACTTTGATTCATCCCCGGTGAGATGATGTGCACACCCTGAATCAACAATCCAATCCTCTTCGAAGTTGATGACAGCCAAGGCCTTAATAGGCATCATCATCATATTAGCCGCAAAGGCTCCTCCCCATCCAGCTTCATCAGACTTTGGCTTCTCCTTCTCTGCTACATGTCCTGACTGAAGATTGACCCGACAATCCTTCTTGAAGTGGCCGGTCTTATTACACCTGAAGCACCTTGGCCCCTCTCCCTTCTTCTTCCCATCATACTTAGGAGCATAACCCCTATCCTGCTGACCTAAAGTAGAGGGTCCATCATAACCCGGCTTCTTCTTCTCCCACTTCTTCTTCTTCTTCCCAGAGAACAACACATCACTATCTCCCCCAAAGATTGAAGTCCCCTCCATCTGTCTTGCCAAACTTTCTTGCGACACAATTAAGTTCTCCAGCTCCAACAGAGATGATTGATTTGCCCAACCTTGAACTGAAGTCACAAAGGCAAGATACTCCTTCCGCAACCCGCGGATGATATGCCTCTTCTGTTTTGCCTCCGAGATGGGCTCATCAGGGTCCAATGTAGAAATTTCTGCTGTGAGTTTCTTCATCTTAAGAAAGATGGTAGAAATAGAATGATCGCCTTGAGAGGCCTTCGCCAACTCATTTTCAAGAAATTGTAGCCGAGCTACATTCTTCTTATTGAACAGCCCGTCCAAAGACGTCCAAATCTTAGCAGCAGATTTACATCTGATGATGTGATCAAACAACTCCTGTGAGATAGCCCTCTTGAGAGTGAACTCTTCCTTAGCATTCGTCCTCCTCCAAAGTCTCACCTCTGCCATATTATCTCCTGCTAGAAACACCTCTTGTGTGTCTTCTCCTCCAACTATCTCCCATAGATCCTCGCCAAGTAAATAGCTCTCCATACACGACCTCCATTTCTTATAGTTATTCAAAGTAAGGAGTTCAATACCAAGCCCTCTTGCGAATCCTCCTTCCATGGCAATCTATGTGGTCTCTTCTTCACAAAGACGTTGACAACTCAAGTTAATCACTGCTTATCCACTCCAATAACCTCGCTTTGATACCATGTTAAAATTTTTGATTTGAATCGTTTAGGAGTAAGCAGGAGTTGCATCAACTGAGTTAAAGCCAAACAACCACAATGCCGCACAGCAACACAAGAAACTTTATTGAAACACAAAATTTATTTACAGTGCGAGGTATACGTGGCGAGACATGATTCATCAGAATCACGGAGACGAGAAGAACAAAACACACCAAAACAAATCTGGCGGCTAGACAAGCTGATACCGCACATACCGCTCGACTCCAGAAGTTTCCCAGCTTGACCTGAGACCGCTCAAACAGAAACCGGATAGACCTCCAGCACTGCAAGACCGCGCCTCAGACCGCACGAACTGGAGCTTTATTGGAACGAAGAACTGAAGATGTCGCCAGACCGCAACTCAGATCGCCTAACCGCTGAAGGTCGCCTGATCGCTGAGCTCGCTGCGAACAACACAAGAACGAACATAAACTAGTTCGCAGACAGACCGCTGCCGAACTGTTTATTCAAGCCGCTGGGAATCACCAAGGAAGGAGACCACAACCTGCTGACCGCAAACCTGCGAACACAACAAACAGTCAACTCACTTCCAAACCGCCCAACCTCAATGTGAGACCGCACGAATTAACCCAGGCTTAGTTCTTACAGTTCTCGTTATGAATGACAGGCCCTGCACCTCTATTTATAGGCGGGTAGACGGATGTCGTCACCGCACAGGAGAGATACAATCACCACCCGTCAGATCGCCAGCGGTCTCATAAGGCAGACCGCGCGGTCACACAACTTGGACGATCATCCGACCAAGACTGCAGATCAGCAAACAGATCGCGCACAGGTCACGCGAATACAAGACCACGCACAAGCCGCGCGGGCACAAAGGTACTCCTTCCTTAGACAACAGGAGCAAACCAGAACCATCTAGCCGACTTAGAACAAGTTGCCAGATCGCCAAGCAAAAACCGCCCGGACAGGCGGTCACACATAGGAGCAGACCGCCCGGCTTCCAACAAAGAAGACAGGACAACCAGCAGACCAACTCGGGAACAGACCGCAGCTACAAGAACAGACCGGCAGAACCAGCAGTCCGCCAGAACAGACCGGCAGAAAACAAGCATAGGCCACGCGGTCTTGGCGGTCTCCCAAAATCAGACTGCCCGGACACCTCCACTTCACTTCAAAATTTCAACACCCTCAACCTAGTCGCCACACACAAGGTGGCGAATTACCCCCTAAGCCGCACAAGGACCTAGTCGCCAACACAAGGCAAATTTACCCACGGAATCCTTCCCGGAAACCAACGTTCTCACCGAACAATTTCCCCACACAAATTACAAAAGGAAAAATAAAAGATTACAGGATAATTAAAGAGAAACTCCCCAAGAAATTCTGAAGGTGAAGATGAAGTCGATGTAGATGTTGGCGTTCTTGAAATGATCGTCCTTCGTATTGAATATGCGTTGTAGACCTTCTCCTTCAAAATCTTCTTTAGATCTTCATGTTAGCCCAAGGGAGATCTCTTAATTGTTGTACACGAACCTCTCTCCAAAGTATCAGAATTCTGGAATCATCTATGTTCAATTTGGAATGAGAGGGGCTGTACTTTAAATAGCCTTCGCTCGGCGTTAGTGAATCGTGTACGGCAGTTGATGACATCGTTCATAAAGTCGGGAGCGTGACAGAACTAATTTCGTCGAACCGGACTGATTTCGTCGAACACGCCTTCGTCGAACGCACCCTTCGTCGAACAGAAAAACCGCAACCGTCTGGATCGTGCAAACCGCCAAGGATCGTGACAGAACCCACTTTTGTCGAACAAAATTTATTTCGTCGAACGGAGCTTCAAGTTCGTCGAACGCAGTTGTCGGGCGCAATGTCGTCGAGCGCAGGCTTAGTTCGTCGAACGGAGCTCCTCGTTCGTCAAACGCAGCTTTCCTAGTGCAAATTTGTTGAGCACGGGAAATTCGTCGAACAGAGCTCCTCGTTCATCGAACGCAGCTTGTCGAGTGCATGTTCGTCGAGTGCAGGAAATTTGTCAAACGAAACTACTCGTTCGTCGAATGCAGCTTCCTTCAGTTATCGTCGAGCGCCTTCAGAGTTTGTCGAACGAATGTTCAATTCGTCGAACGCAGTTTCTTTCTCAGCGGTTTTCGTCTCGGCGGTTTTCTTCTCAGCGGTTTTCTTCTCAGCGGTTTTCGTCTCAGCGGTTTTCTTCTCGGCGGTTTTCTTCTCAGCGGTTGATAACGCTGGGCATTAACTACTAACGCGAGCGTTATCTATCTTTCCAGAGAGTCATTTCCAATCAGCAAACTATTCATAGGGATGTGTAGCTATAGTTCCTATATAACCTGCATACTATAAACACACAAAATACAAGATCAAATACAACACAGTATTTGTTATTCTCAAACCAAGAGATGTGGAACATAGGCTCCAACAATCTCCCCCTTTTGAGAATAACAAATACCTGTATGAGAAATTAGTGAACTTAAAACCATTTGTGTTTATAGATAAGTGCGATAATAAGATATGCATGAATAACAGGTTAAAAGCATGATAGATTTGATAGCTATAATGCATACTCTTTCTATATGAAGTCCTCCCCCTACATAAGGTTTCTCTTATAATTTACTCCCCCTAAATATCTATTTTACTATATTTCTCAATCTCTTCTCCCCCTTTGTTATTAACAAAAGTGGGTAGGGATGAGTGTATATCTTTTAAGATAGATAAGGAACCACTTATTGAAGGATTTTCATGATCGAGCATATGATTGTGTATGCACCTCCTATATGATTACTCCCCCTACAAATATACCCCTTTTTTTAGTTTAATATTATTATAATGCACTCCCCCTAAATATTAGATTTATACAATTTAATCTCCCCTTTTGGTAGAATCAAAAGAGGGTTTAGGAGTGAGTATGTATAATAAGGAGTAATATATTTTATGTCGAGAAGAAAAATAAGATGCAATCAAAAGTTTGTTAAATACTACTTGTTAAGAAAAAATATAAGCATGATGTAACATAAAGTAGTAAGCAATATAACAGAAATGATAAAGTAAGCATTCTTATTTTAAGATACCACTTGGTGAAACCATGGTGTTAAAAAAAATAGACATGAATGAGCATAAGTGGTAAACTTACCAGAAGAATATAATAAGCACTCTTACACATAAACATCATTTTTAGAAGATAAAATCATATAAAGGATAATGAGTTTTAAATTTGAAAAGTTGATGTTTGAGTTAAAGATTGAAGAGATGCTATTCCATTAAGATAATATTGCAAGCATGATTTCATAATATCAAGAAAAGATAAACAATCTACAATGTAATAAAATTTGCATTTCAAGTAAACATAAACATTGTAGCGATCATGCTTTGTTATCTAGTGCATTTACTTAAGTTTGTAGAGATTTGAGTAGATGAGCATTAGGATCCAATTCTCATGAGTAGAAGTTTTATGAAAGATAATGATGTGTACAAAGTAGTGTTTTGATAAAGTATTGATGGAATAAAATCGCGCTGCGCAAAATTAGAATATTATCCACGTATAATTCGATAAGGCAAGTGTACCTATCGCTTTATAGTATAGGATTTAGAAAATCAAGTGTCGTATTTTTCCGGGCTTGTTGAGTACTTCTACTCACCAAGAAGAGCTATTAATTTATCGATCGAAAGTTGGGTTTGTTTTGGAAAAATGATTTGGAGAAAATTAACTACGAAGAAAAATTATGATTAAAAGGATTAGCACTTGGTCTTGAATCCCTTTGGAATAAAATATAATTTTATAAAAGATGAAACCGCAAACTCTTATTGAAATATCTTCGACCGTGGAGGTTCCCAAAATATGGTAGAGCCTCTCTCGAGAGAACTACCACCTAACCTTAGGTTGATCGATTAAGACCCCTCGACCAGTCGAAACCCCCTAAGCTTGCTTTAAGCGGTGAACCCCACTATTGGATTTGACTCAAATCCGAAAGATTTGTGTCACCCTCTCTCGAGGATTGAATACAACTCTTTTTATCTTTGAGTGATCTCCTCGTTCGCATGGATCTCTCGATCACTAGCAAACGAATCTTAGATTGAAAGTCATATTCCGGACATATGAAATCAAAACGAAATAATTCAAAGATAAATCAAAGATAAACAATACGAGAGTTTGCTAATTAGAAAAATTCAAAACATATTTTATTTCATTCCAAAGTTCATCATGACCAAGTGCTAAAGGAAATTTAGCTACTCATCATAGTGATGGGAATACAAGTAGAAGAGGAAAAAGACATGATTAAGAAAACAACAATACTTGAATTAAAATAGCAATAATTTAAAAACTTACAACTTTAGGAAAAACTAGCTAGAACATCAAAAATAGTAAACTAAAGCTGAAATTAATCTCCAAAATCGAACTCCTTGACTTCTGGAGATTGCTGCCTTTTATAGTTGAAAAATCGGGGAGTCACGCCCTTGGTCACGCCCGTGACCAAGGGCGTGTAAGCTGCGTAATTGCTGTCATGAAAGACCGGGACGTTGGGGAAGAGAAACCGCCAAAAATCAATTGCATGGCGGGTCACGACCTTGGTCACGCCCGTGACCAAGGGCGTGTCTTGAACGGGTCTGGAAACGGCGGGAAACGCCGCGATCTGGAGTTACTCTAGCGGTTGCAGAAGAGTCACGGCCTCGGTCACGCCCGTGACCGAGGGCGTGTAAGCTAGAAACGGCGGGAGTTGATTGCTGGCTGAAATGAATGCATTCCGGGCGAGTCACGTCCGTGACTTTGAGGTCACGCCCTCTGTCACGCCCGTGACGGAGGGCGTGTAATTTTAATCTGACGTGGCGGCTGACTTCTTCAACTGGAATACGCGGGGCTGGTTCACGGTCGTGACAATATGTCACGCCCGTGACCGAGGGCGTGTACTTTGCGATTTCAGCAGAAATACTCCAAATATTCTCCTTCTTAGTCTTATGAGCTTGAAATTGCTATTGACAGCCCAAATTACCTGAAAATACAAAAAGAAGATAAATTAGTGATAAATTAACTAAAACTAAATAAAATTAAATTAATTATTAATAAAATATTATATAAAAATAACTATAAATATAACATTATCAAATACCCCCATACTTACTCGTTTGCTAGTCCCGAGCAAACAACTTTTCATCGGAGTAGAAAAATTTAAATACTAGAAAAGAAATTTGAACCTAAGGAGTCAAAATGCGAAGTCTTGCGCCTAAGCGTGTAGAAATCCTAATAGAAAAACCTATTCAGCATAAAGATTAGCTTATAATTTTCAAAAATGCGCTATAATATATTGTTATTACTTTTTAATTGAAAATCCGGTAAATCCTAAAATGATATTTAAGGAACGGGTAGCGTGTTTACTAAGATCAATATTACACAAAATCAAAGTTCGGGATAGCCTCCAAAGAAATCCATCAATGACGATGTCCATAGGCTTGCCCTTTCACACTCTCGCCACGACACTAGTTTAACTCATAAGCATGAATCAATAGGACTTAATTAGGTTGAAATGTGGCTTAGGTTCAAGGTGCGGATATCAAAAGATAAACGTGAAGGGTTAAGGCACACTTAAAGAAAAAGGAAGAGCTTTGCAAAGACTTGTATGCTAATTAATTTTTACACCCCAAATAATTTTGAAATATAAAGGTAGGGGTCAAAAATGTACTCTGCAAATTTTTTTTCTCAATATATTTTTTTATCATTTTTTCTTCTTCATTTTTTTCCTTTTTTTCTTCTTTTGCAGCAAAATGATAACAAAATTTAAATCACCATTTTCACAAATAAAAAACACAAGCTAGCAACAAATAAAGCTCTAAATTTCAAGCGTGCACCATAGGTATGCTATTTGGCTTTGGTGAAAATGAGTGGGGCTTACAAAAGAAACGGGGAAAAGCACAAAGTGGCTAGCAACGGTTAAGATTTTATGGCTTGGAATGCAAAGGCTCAAACGAATCAAAGGGTGGCCTAAATCATTTTCATGCTCATGAATCTAACTTAAGCAAATGTCTTGAGAGTCGCTAGAGGCAAGTTCTAGACATCGAGAAAGAATACCCTTCCGTTCAAATTGTGTAATATTTCTCCAGTAAACTTCTACATACTCACTTAAAGCATTTTTGGATTCTACCGGTTTCAAATTAAAAGTAAAACAAAAATATTTTACGTAGTTAGAAAAACATAAATCTAATTTTATGCTGAATAGTTAATTCGACATGAGATCCTACTAACGCGTGCACGTAACTAGAACACTGCACGAGTCAACAATTTTACTCCAAAATTCAAAATCTAATAAAGTATATAAAATTTTCTACAAAACAATGTAAAAGTAAATCTACTAAGAATTTTGCAAACAAGTAAATATAGAAATATTAAGAAAACTATATTTTTTTTTTGTAGATTTTTTTAATTTTGTATTTTTTTTTTGGTAAAATTTTTGGGTGTTGCTTTGCAATAAAACCAGCGTGAAATACCCTCCCCCCATACTTAAAAGAAAATAGTGTCCCCAATGTTTTAGAAATAAGTACGAGTAAAGGAGAGGAAACTTCCCTGATGAAGTGCAAATCAATACCCAAGCCATCCTGAAGAAAAACATAAAGCAAAACAGTTTTTATATTTTTAATATTTTGGCAGGAATAAAAGAGAAATAAAACAAATACAAAGGTGCGGGACAGAAAATAAAAGAGACAGACGACCAAAAATAAAAATCTCTAAGCATCATCGTCGTCGTCCTCCTGCTGATAATAAGCACGCAGATCAGCAAATTCCCGCTGCAGATGCTCCATAGAGGAAGCATGGCGCTGCTCGAGGGTATCAAAACATGTGTCAAAATGAGTGTGTATGGACAGCTGCTCTGTCTGAATCTGATCCAAACGGGTGTGGATTCGCCCAAACTGCTGATCGAAATAAGTGGATGAGTCGGGCGCCGGGGGAAAATGCTGCTGCGGCGGCTGTGGAAACTGCGGAGCTGGAGCAACGCCACCGGAATCAGCTTCGAAATCAAGATCGATCGGGTCGCCACCTACTTCGCCAGGAATGGCCTCGTACTCGCGGCCATGCCGACGCATCAAACCAAGGGCCCGGAGGTTTTGGAATGTGAAAGGCGCGGGTGTTTGGAGTGGAGCAGTGGGAGGAAGTGCATCCCAAAGGCCCAAACGCTTGGCCAAATAAGTAACAAATGAACCTCCATGTAGCGCACTAAGCCTCCGATTTTTGGCCTGATGCCGAAAAAACATTGCAAGCGCCGAACCAAGATTGAGGGGGACTCGTTCGTGCATGCTATATAAATATAACAGGTCCGCGCGGGTCACCACTCCATGGCTATCTGATGCGATGTTCGGCAAGTGCACCGGTCGCGCAAGTAATAATAATGGGGAAGATCCCTGAGTGTCGGTCTCTCAAGGAACACAGTAAGGTGGAGTTAGGTTTCGAGGAAGTACTTGAGATCGAAGTCCAGCGATAGGTGGAGTGCGGACGAAAGGGATTTGGTTTGTGAATAATAAAATAAAATATTACAACTACTCCTATGCAATGCCGCTATGCAAAGCTTCGCTCGGCGGGATGGAAGACTACGCAGGCCTTGAGCGCACTACTTCATTGGGCGGATGGACGAGAAGGCTAGCGGAATCGAACAATGCAGGCCTTAAGCGCGCTGCTTCGTTAGGCGGGATGGATTACACGGGCCGCGATGCCACGCTTCGGTAGGCGGATGGACGAGTAGGCTAACAGAATGAGGGTCGCAAGCACCTCTTCGACAAGCACGCCACTAGCAATTGCTAGTGCGGCACCGAACACGAAAGTGGAATGGAAATTAGATGGGGGCGCACCTCATGAACACATATGAATAATATAATCTCAAATAAATGAAATAGACATTACATAACAAGATTCATTGTGCACATCATCAAAATATAGAAGAATCTAACCTAAACAATCATCAACATAAAGAAGGAAAAAGAGAGTAAAAGAGTTGACCACATCCGAAGCCTTGCCGAAGATTGACGGTTGGAATCGCTGGGTTGTCAATCCGCGTCCAAGCTCGGTCTTCAACTGCGTCCGAGGTAGAGGAGGGTTGTCACTTCCTCCCAATGGCTCGTCTTCTTTGTGTCACGATTCAATCTACTATGATACACGATCTCCTTGCTCGACGTTGGCGATCTTTGGGCTAGAAACCTCTCCTTGGAGCTCAAGGATGATGGAGGAGGCCTAGGGGCGGAGAACCTGCGGAAGGGGCGAAAACGGCGGACTGGACGGAAGAAATGCGGAGCGTCCGACCTAATTCGCGAGCAGGAATATTTATAGGCGCTGGAATAAATAGTGCTCACGGTCATTGGCGCACGACCAGTGGTCGTGCACGCTAGAATCCTGTGATCGTGCGCCTGCCTGGGCGGAGCCTGCAATGTAAGAAATTTATAAAATAACATGTTCGCATGACCGGTGGCGCACGACCAGTGGTCGTGCGCATTATCGTAAGTGGTTGTGCGCATTGGTCGAGACAGAACTCATAAAATGGGGTTAAGTGCGTGATGCGTGTCGGCAAGTGCACCGGTCGCTGTCAAGTAATAAATGTGGAGAATGGAATCCCCGGATGTCGGTCTCTTGAGGAATGCAGGTTGGGTGATCGAATCGCGTAGTGTGACTATTGTTACCCAAGCGTTAACAAACACAAAATGGGGGCTTTGGTTGGTTTTTCCTACTCTTAACAGCAGTAAAAGAATTGCGGGTCGAAAACACCGCTTCGCAAGGTGAGATGGATGCGACGGCCGCGATGCCGTGCTTCAAGAGGCGTATGGAGCGTGCTCAAGTGCGAGAAGGTGAGGGTCGCGAACACCTCTTCACAAACACCGTTAGCTCTTGCTAACGCGGATCGAACACCTTGTGTGCGTGAGTGAGTGAGTGGAAACGAAGTGATTCACAAGCAAGCAATGATGAAGTGCAAAGAAATATTCATTTCAAATAAACCAAACATCAAACTATTCAGGTTTACAAGATTCAACAATTACAATGAAGGAAAGAAGGAAGAGATAACCGATGGGTGAAGACTAGCGGCCGTTCACGCCCGGAGTGGTAGGTTGTCGGGCTACCTCCGGACTCGGGCGGACAATGCTTCCGGCGTAGAGAAACTGTCACGATTTCTCTACGTAGTTCCGTCGTCTTCTCCTCAGATTTACTCTTCTTCTCGCCGGACTGGAATGGAAAACAGTTGCTTGAGGGCTTGCGGATGGTGGAGAACGCTCCCGGACAATGGAGAAAAGCTTGGAATGGTTGGAGAAGACTTCCCCTTGCATAGGAGATGAAGTGGAGGTGTCCAAGAAGGGTAGTCGGCGGCGTACGGACTGGGAAATCCGCTCTCGGCGGCTCGATCCCGACCTAAAAGCGGAACAGGCTTATATATAGGCGCTGAAATGAATACTGCGCACGGTCATTGGCGCACGACCAGTGGTCATGCGCAGTGGAATTCTGCGATCGTGCGCGCTGCCTGGGCGGAGCCCTACGAGGAAAGAAAATTATAAAATACATGTTCGCACGACCAGTGGCGCACGACCAGTGGTCGTGCGCACTATCGTAAGTGGTCGTGCGATAAGCCAGACAGAACTAAAAAAAAAGGGCGTTAAGTGCGCACGATCAGTGGCTTTAGACCAGTGGTCGTGCGCAATAGAACCAGTGATCGTGCGCAGTGTTCCTGTACAGAATAGTACCAGGAACACCTGCACGACACCTGTTCTAGCATACAACACCGGTCTAGCCACTGAAAGTGGGACTTAACAGCACATGAAAACTAATAACGAAATTAAACACGAAATCACACCAAAACGGGCCAAAAGTGCACCTAGCATAGAATGATCAATATGAACTATAACAGGGTTAAAGTGCGGTGAAATGACTAAATAAACGGCCCAGATGAGTCCATAAAAGTGTATATGATCAGGACTCATCACACCCCCAGACTTACCTGTTTGCGCGTCCCGAGCAAACGAATCCAGTGGAGTGTGAAAACGGTAGTTAACATAGAAAATTACACAGAGGAGTACAGTGCGAAGTAACATACACATGCGAGTAGAAATTCTAGTAACAAGAGATTCTAACTATACTAACTAGTTTACGAAAGTATTAAAGCGTAACTAAAGATTTATCAAAACTCAGTTGGTGAATGATGAAGAATTCGAACGATCATGCCCGGTGTGAAAGTAACAAGACGCTAAGGCGGGTGTTGCACAAGGTCGGGGTTTAGGAATAACTCCGCTGAAATCCATCAACGTCGTGAACCATACGCTCGCCCGGTCACACTCTCTCCACGGCGTTAGCAAACTCACAAGTCAAATCAGTAGGGCTTTTAGGAGTATAATGGGGCTTAGGCTGCGGTAAGATATTCAAATTTAAACACGATGGCTACGCAACCGGAGTGAGCTAACGGAACGCTGCACCACGCAGAACCAAAAACAACGCTCGTGTGACACCCCCAGACTTATCATGAAAACTAGGTGTGCACACAGCCTACTTCACAATCACCAACAATTTTTCTATTTAGCTCGGGAGGATTTCTTTTCAATATACTTTTTCCAGATTTTTTTTTCTTTTTTACAATATACTTTTCTTCTTTTACTTATCCCCCAGTTGGTACAATTTCAGCGAAATGGCGTTAATTTCCCCTTCTCATCACAATGATTCCAAACATCACACCAAATGTAGAAAATGAGTGCAGATAACAGCAATTTGGTTGCGAGTGTAGGATAAGCTTTGGGCTTTGGTGGATGAGGAGGAGCTGATCAAAGGAGTGGTAGGCACAAATTTGGCATGCAAAGGTGAGCGAAAAGGACAGGGAATGACAAGGCTCAAACTAGCCAAAAGGTGGCCTACATCACGTTTTACTCAACGAATCGCTCTCGCCCATGCTTCGAGAGTCGCTTGGGGCAAGTTCTTAGCCCACGAGAAAGGTTAACCTTCCTCCCGACTCGAGCAACACACGACTAGTACTCGTGCACACACAACACCGGGTTATCGTCAATTTCGTTCACATTCACCATTAGAGTATAATAAATCTAAAACTACGCAAAAAAAAATACTAATCATAAATTAAATGCATAGAGATAATCTAGTTTTACTCGAATTCTATTGTAGCATGCGGATGCGACTAGAACACTGCTCGAGTCAACATCGCACTCTAAATAGTAATTCCTACGTTAACATTTTATTTCACATTCCAACCAAAACAGGTCTTTCAGAAACACACAAATAGGTAAGCGTGCACTCATGTGGGTGAAGTGGTGCGAGGAGCAAGAAAATGATAATGATGAAAATAAATAATACACAAACTTCTAATATGTAGTGCAACTCGTGCAAAGTGGATGACAACATACTCTCCCCCAGACTTAGTCTAAACAATACATCACAGAAATTGGAAGCTAAGGAGGGGAAGAAGTGTTACCTAATGCTCAGAATTGAGCATACCAGACGATTGGCGTTCAAGATCAAGCGCAGTCCGCAGCGTCCGCACCAAAGAACACAAGACACCTGCAAGCACAAAACTAAAAACAGCGAAAAGCAGATATAAAAACTGAACTAAGCATGTTAGAAAAGAAATAAAATCAGGAAATCTGGGTTGTCTCCCAGTAGCACTTTTATTTAATGTCCGTAAGCTGGACCAAATACCTGTATTAACATTGTTTATATAGTGCAGGAATTAAATAAAAGAAGTTCACAAGCAATTTCACAAACTCAGATCACACAAATCAGCTATAAGCGCTCTTATGGTGCGCGTCTCTCGTAGCGCGTAGGCGGGAGGTGAAGGCTTTAGGGCCAACACTGGTGTCACCCAGTGTTCCCCTAACCTCCGCCCTCTTGCCACGGAGAGAGGCAGCGCGAGCTTCGTGCAGAAGTTTCTCCTGTTTAAGTTTCGTGACAGTCGGGGACTGCCACCGTTGAAAGTTTTCAGATTTTTCCGCCTTTGTGGCGGGTGGCATCACTTTCGGCATCGCGGTGACTACCGGACCGGCCCAGGAGATGGAGCGCTTAAATTGTTTATTACAGGAATCAAAACAAGAAGATAATGGGACATTGTCCCGAACTAAATTTAAGTCAACGTTTTTCGAAATGCAGTCTTCTTCCGTCTCGGAACCAAATTCTCTCCGAAGATCAACTTCTTCTTCCTCACTAGACAGGTGGTCCTCCTTTTCTCCTTCAATTGATTCTTTAACTTCTTCATGTCCTGCACAGCTCAAAGATTCATCAAAAATAAAAAGAGGGGGAGGAGTGGATGTTTCAGTTGTAGCTTCGGGGCAAGTGGGCTGCGGCACCTTATTGGGTAGGAAGACACACCCCGTAGAGAAATCAAGGGTGGCACCGCTCTCTTTCAAGAACGACACACCCAAGATAGGGGTAGAGTGATTTTCCTGAGGGCCCAACACCTGAAAATCAGCAACCACAATCGTCCCCTCAACTATCACCTCTACATTTTTCACTTCCCCCTCAGATTGTATAACAGTCCCATTAGCAAGCATAAGGGATTTCCTTTCCTCCGTGTTCATCTCAAGTTGTAGTTTAGCAACATCTTGCAACGCAATGACATTGCGGGAGGAACCGGAATCGCATAGAGCTTTCGTTTCAATATTGTTGATGGAACAGGAAATCACCAACTCACTTGGATCAGCCTCTACCACATCACCAAGACTCTTCCCCTGATCTATTGGGTTCTTTTCCGTGTTGCTAGGAAGGGTCCCCTGCGACCGCTCGGTTAGCACTTGGGCCAATTGGCCCAGCTGCGTTTCCAAATTTCGCATGGATGCGGTTTGGTTCACAATATTCGAGGTAGCCGCTTGCATGAATTTCTCCATCATCTCCTCCAGATTACTCCTTTTTTGGGCAGGGGGGCTTGGTTATAATCCGGGTGTGGTGGCCTCGGTTGGCTCCCAGAGGCATAAGCATCGTTTTGATGTTCCCCGGTGCCCATCGTTGGCCAGGCGTGTTTGGGTTCCACGAGAAGTTCGGGTGACTTCTCGCTCCCGGATTATAAGCATTATTGAAAGGCGCCCCCTTAGGCTGATTTCCTACATAATTAACAGATTCATTCAAGGTTAAGTGCGCGAAGTCACCTGCTACGTTGTTCCCTGAACATTCATACGCGTGGTGGCCTCCGCCTCCACATCCTTTGCAAGTAATGACAGCAGCAGGCGCGGGAGTAGGAGGAAGTGAGTCAACCATAAAGAGACCACGACCGCTTCTTGGAGCATTTCTCCCTGCAGTCCAGAATGTACTGTGGGAGGCGGTGTCACGCAGAATCCGAAGGGCCTCCTCTGGAGTGTAGTTCATTAAAGTACCACCTGCCGCAGCATCGATCATTGCCCTGTAGTTGGGCTCGATCGCAAAGTAAAATGTTTCGACCACATTCCACGGTTGAAGCTCGTGGTTCGGACAACGGCGGAGAAGATCGCTAAGGCGCTCCCACGCCTCAGCAAGGGTCTCCTGGTCAAGTTGGCGAAAGGTGGCGATCTCCCGCCGCAAGCTCACGATCTTATCCATAGGGTAGAATTTAGCAAGGAACTTGGATGCGAGGGCATCCCAAGTCGCAGCAGTCCCGGGCGGAATGGAGTGGAGCCACACCTTGGCTTTGTCGCGGAGTGAGAAGGGAAACAGTCAAAGCTTGACCGTGTCGTCAGTAATCCCTGCGTAGCGGAAGGTTCCACAAATATCAGAAAACTCCGCCAGATGCAGATGTGGATCTTCGCTGGCCAACCCAGAGAACTGAGCGTTGTTCCAGATGATGTTCAAGATTGCATGTTTGATCTCGAACTGATTGTTCATAATATTGGGCCCAAACCCAGGATACACACTCCCAGCAGTTGGAGTGGTGTAGTCTCTCATCGTGCGGGGTCAAGGCCTAACCGCCTCCTGCTCATCTCCAGGCTGGTGTTGCCCCTCGTTGGGCACTCTCGCATCAACATCATTTGGGTCTACCTGATCACCCATTGCCGCTTGTACGGCAGCAGCGCGCCTTCGTGCGCGAGCGGTCCATTCGATTTCCGGATCAAAGGGTACGAGTTCCCCTGCGGCTTGTCTCTGCATGCACGATCACAAACAAAAAGAAAAACAAAGAAAGTCAAAAACAACTGCTCATATAACGAGAGTCACAACACAAGATGATACACGCCTGCATTCCCCGGCAACAGCGCCAAAAACTTGATGCGTGTCGGCAAGTGCACCGGTCGCTGTCAAGTAATAAATGTGGAGAATGGAATCCCCGGATGTCGGTCTCTTGAGGAATGCAGGTTGGGTGATCGAATCGCGTAGTGTGACTATTGTTACCCAAGCGTTAACAAACACAAAATGGGGGCTTTGGTTGGTTTTTCCTACTCTTAACAGCAGTAAAAGAATTGCGGGTCGAAAACACCGCTTCGCAAGGTGAGATGGATGCGACGGCCGCGATGCCGTGCTTCAAGAGGCGTATGGAGCGTGCTCAAGTGCGAGAAGGTGAGGGTCGCGAACACCTCTTCACAAACGCTGTTAGCTCTTGCTAACGCGGATCGAACACCTTGTGTGCGTGAGTGAGTGAGTGGAAACGAAGTGATTCACAAGCAAGCAATGATGAAGTGCAAAGAAATATTCATTTCAAATAAACCAAACATCAAACTATTCAGGTTTACAAGATTCAACAATTACAATGAAGGAAAGAAGGAAGAGATAACCGATGGGTGAAGACTAGCGGCCGTTCACGCCCGGAGTGGTAGGTTGTCGGGCTACCTCCGGACTCGGGCGGACAATGCTTCCGGCGTAGAGAAACTGTCACGATTTCTCTACGTAGTTCCGTCGTCTTCTTCCTCAGATTTACTCTTCTTCTCGCCGGACTGGAATGGAAAACAGTTGCTTGAGGGCTTGCGGATGGTGGAGAACGCTCCCGGACAATGGAGAAAAGCTTGGAATGGTTGGAGAAGACTTCCCCTTGCATAGGAGATGAAGTGGAGGTGTCCAAGAAGGGTAGTCGGCGGCGTACGGACTGGGAAATCCGCTCTCGGCGGCTCGATCCCGACCTAAAAGCGGAACAGGCTTATATATAGGCGCTGAAATGAATACTGCGCACGGTCATTGGTGCACGACCAGTGGTCGTGCGCAGTGGAATTCTGCGATCGTGCGCGCTGCCTGGGCGGAGCCCTGCGAGGAAAGAAAATTATAAAATACATGTTCGCACGACCAGTGGCGCACGACCAGTGGTCGTGCGCACTATCGTAAGTGGTCGTGCGATAAGCCAGACAGAACTCAAAAAAAGGGCGTTAAGTGCGCACGATCAATGGCTTTAGACCAGTGGTCGTGCGCAATAGAACCAGTGATCGTGCGCAGTGTTCCTGTACAGAATTGTACCGGGAACACCTGCACGACACCTGTTCCAGCATACAACACTGGTCTAGCCACTGAAAGTGGGACTTAACAGCACATGAAAACTAATAACGAAATTAAACACGAAATCACACCAAAACGGGCCAAAAGTGCACTTAGCATGGAATGATCAATATGAACTATAACAGGGTTAAAGTGCGGTGAAATGACTAAATAAACGGCCCAGATGAGTCCATAAAAGTGTATATGATCAGGACTCATCAGTTCGCACGATCAGCGGCGCACGACCAGTGGTCGTGCGCAATAGAACCAGTGATCGTGCGCAGTGTTCCTGTACAGAATTGTACCGGGAACACCTGCACGACTCCTGTTCCTACAAAAATGCTAATCAGGCCACTGAAAGTGGCACTCAACAATACGATAAGGCTATCAAAAGAGAATACACATAAAAACACACCAAATCAGGCCAAGAAGTGCACCTAGCATAGAATATCAAATATGAACGAAAACATGCCTAAAGTGTAGTGCATAGACTAGAAAATCGGCCCAGATGAGTCCATAAATGTGTATATAATTGGGACTCATCACTATCGCCGTGAGCGGAAAGTGTGAAAGTGAGGAGGTAGTGGAGATAACGTAAGGCGGGGGAGAGGAGATGACTACCCTTGGATTTTTTAGGCGAATATGGATTGGGGTCGTTACTGATTTCTGCCCAAAATCCGTGGAGGTTATAATCGCGAGGGAAATCGAGGGGGAGAGTGGTGTAGGCCTCCGTAAGGGTGAAAGCCTCGTCGCAAAATCCCATGAGAATGTTGAACTGACGCAAAGGAAGGGTTTGCGAAAGTCCGCCCATTCGGAATTCAAGCACATTGTCGGCCCCGGCCCAGTGGAAATCAAACGAGGAGAAAAACTCCACCGTCAGCTCGTAGTACGCTGACTCCGAAATGGAGAAGAAAGGAGCCCACCCCGGAGTAGTGAGTAAATCTCGCACTGCGTTGGCCTTCCCGAGGGTGGTGAGAACGTTCCAATCGATGACGCGGAAAACTCCAAATTCTTTCCCACGAAGGCGGGTACTCCGGTCTTGATGAGTGGGATGGGAAAAATTGAGCATGGCCTCCGCATCAAAAGGGTCATCGGGGAGGGAAGAGGAAGACTCGCCAATGGTGTGATTGCGGCGGCGGGCGGCCATTTGGAAAGATGAAAGGAAGAAATCGGCCAAAGAAGAGAGAAAAGAAGGGAGAGATGTGGGAAAGGGTGTGGAGAAAAGAGAGGGGGGGGGCACTTAAATAGGGGAAAATTCAAGTGTCACGCCCTCGGTCACGCCCGTGACCGAGGGAGTGTAAGGGGCGACACGTGAAAAGATGGCGTGAGGGAGGAATCCGAGGCTGGACCGGTCAAAAAGCGGAATTTTGTCAGGTCACGCCCTCGGTCACGCCCGTGACCAAGGGCGTGTAACTGGCGAAATCAAAGAGGGCAGGGAATCCAATGTTCTCCGGTCAAAAATCGGTTCCCGAGGTGTCAGCGCTCAGGGTCACGCCCGTGACCATGGGCGTGACTTTGATTGTCACGGGCGTGACAGTCAAAGGGAATCTTTGACCGGGTCTAGTGGAGGAGTTATGCCAGCTGGATGAGTCACGGCCGTGACCTTCAAATGTCACAGGCGTGACTCAAGTTGTCACGGGCGTGACATGTCCAGTTGAGCCCGTGACTGCCGGGTTGGGCGAAAATGTCTTCCGTTAATGTCACGCCCGTGACAAAGGTTGGTCACGCCCGTGACCATTGCGGAAGACGGAATGGAGTGCAACTCGTCGAGAGATTCGCCAGGAAAACGAAGCGTGACGCGCCACGCCCTGGTCACGGCCGTGACTGAGGCCGTGACCAAGACTTTTTTTTTTCAGAAAATTTTTTTTTTGGTTTGGTTTTGTACTTTTTTTTATCTTTTTGAAAAGAAAACAAAATAAAAACAAAATCAAGGTAATAAAATAAAAGAAAAATACTACAAATAAAGTACCGACTTGGAGAGCGGGGTTTCATGTGTAAGTGCGAGTGATCGTTATCTCGCAAATCTCCTCCAAACCTGCAAAATTGTTAGTAATAAAAAAAAATAACATGATTTTTTTTGGTTTTTTTTTAATAAGAAAACAAAAACAAAAACTCTTTTATATATATATATATATATATATTTTTTTTGAAAACAACTAAAATTTTTTTTGTTGATAAAAAAAAACGAAAAACAATAACACTTTTTTTGGGGTTTTTTTTTCATATAAATATATATATTTTTTTTTGTGAGTCGTTTTTATATTTGTATATGTTTTTTTGTGAATTAAAATTTTTTTTTTCAAAAAAAAAAAGAACATAAACAAAAATATTAAAATAAAATCCTTTCTCTTTTTTAGGCACATTTTTTAAGAGAGCGAAAAAAATAAATAAAAACATGGGTTGCCTCCCAAGAGCGCTTTGGTTACGGTTGTTGAGCTCGACCATGGTGGCACGCCGATTTAGGTGTTCGGAAGGAGAATTTCCTCCCGGTGCTCATGAAAATTATCGCCGGTGAAATATAATTTTAACCGATGCCCATTCACTTTAAATTCACCTTTTTTGGGATGCATTATTGAAACGGTCCCGTAGGGCCAAACCTCTTTGACGATAAAGGGGCCAGACTAACGGGACTTAAGTTTTCCCGGAAAAAGACGTAAGCGCGAGTTATAGAGGAGAACTTGGTCTCCCGGTCGAAAAGTTTTAGGATGCCTAAGTTTCTTATCATGATAAAATTTAGTGCGCTCCTTGTATAATTTATTACTTTCATAGGCAAATGATCGCCACTCATCGAGCTTGTTAAGTTGGAACTTGCGGAGATCGAAAGAAATATTGTTATCTAGATTAAGAAATTTAAGCGCCCAAAAGGCGCGATGCTCAAGTTCGACCGGTAAATGACATGCTTTTCCATAGACCAATCGATACGGCGCACAACCGATGGCGGTCTTGTACACGGTCCGATAGGCCCATAAAGCATCATCGAGTTTATGCGACCAATCTTTCCTATTGGTGGAAACCATTTTTTCTAAAATTCGTTTTAATTCACGGTTAACCACTTCTACTTGGCCACTTGTTTGAGGGTGATAGGGGGGGTGGCCATCCTATGTGTAACACCATATTTAGATAAAACTTTAGTAAATTGGGCGTTACAAAAATGAGTTCCCCTATCGCTAATTATCGCCCGCGGTGCTCCAAATCGCGAAAAGTGTTTTTTGAGAAATTGGGTTACGACTCGGGCATCATTGGTGGGAAGGGCTTGCGTTTCCGCCCACCTAGACACGTAATCGACCGCTACCAAAATATATCGATTTCCAAAAGAAACTGGTAGCGGGCCGACAAAATCGATCCCCCATAAATCAAAAACCTCAATTTCTAAAATAGATTTTAAAGGCATTTCATCAAGACGGGAGATATTACCTGAGCGTTGGCATTGTTCACAACGACTTATATGTGCGTGAGCATCTTTGAAGATGCTCGGCCAATAGAAGCCCGCTTCAAGTACCTTCCTCGCCGTCCGATTTGCTTTATAATGCCCACCGGCGGGTCCCTCGTGGCAATGCTTCAAAATTTGAGCGCCCTCCTCATGAGATACACACCTCCGCACCACTTGGTCCGCACAAACTCGAAAAAGGAATGGATCGTCCCAAAAATAATTTTTCAAATCGGAAAAGAATTTCTTCTGTTCTTGATAGGAAAAATCTTTTGGGAGAAATCTTGCAACAAGGTAGTTTGCGAAATCGGCGAACCAAGGGGTGGGGGGGATCTATTACCTTATGAATAACGAGGAGGCGTTCCTCGGGAAAGGTATCATTAATTTCTTCCTCTATAAGCTCCTCCGAATTGGGATTCTCCAACCGAGAAAGATGATCCGCAGCCAAATTTTCCGCTCCCCTTTTGTCCCGGATCTCCAAATCAAATTCTTGTAAAAGTAAGATCCACCTAATCAACCTTGGCTTGGCATCAGTTTTTGTTAGCAAATAACGTAAAGCCGAGTGATCAGTAAAAACAATTACTTTAGATAAAGTAAGATAAGAGCAAAATTTATCAAAAGCGAAAATCACGGCTGAAAGCTCTTTCTCGGTTGTTGTGTAATTTTCTTGTGCGTCGGTAAGTGTCTTGCTCGCATAATAAATAGGATGAAAATTTTTACTTATGCGTTGTCCCAGGACTGCACCAACGGCAAAACTACTAGCGTCGCACATAATCTCAAAAGGAAGATCCCAATTGGGAGCTATCATAATGGGAGCGTTTATTAATTTTTCTTTAATAATAGAAAAAGAATGCAAACAATTTTCATCAAAAATAAAAGGTGCATCTTTTTCTAATAAGTGAGTGAGGGACTTAGTTATTTTAGAAAAATCTTTTATAAACCGGCGATAGAAACCGGCATGCCCAAGAAAACTACGTACGGCCTTAACATTTGAAGGGAGAGGTAATTTTTCTATAGTTTCAATTTTAGCTTTATCTACCTCTATACCCTTACTAGATATTTTATGGCCCAAAACTAAACCTTCCCGTACCATAAAATGACACTTCTCCCAATTTAACAATAAATTTGTGTCCTCACATCTTTGGAGAACGCAGGAAAGGTTACTCAAACATAAATCAAATGAATCTCCGAAAATGGAGAAATCATCCATAAAAACTTCCATAATATCCTCCACTAGCTCGTCAAAAATTGCTAGCATACATCTTTGGAATGTAGCCGGCGCATTGCATAACCCAAATGGCATCCTACGATAGGCAAAGGTGCCAAACGGACAAGTGAAAGTTGTTTTCTCTTGGTCCCCGGGCGCAATTGGGATTTGAAAATACCCCAAGAGACCGTCAAGAAAATAATAAAACGAGTGTCCGGATAATCGTTCAAGGATTTGGTCGATGAACGGTAAAGGAAAATGATCCTTACGGGTCGCATCATTTAATTTGCGATAATCAATACAAACCCGCCATCCGGTAACGGTTCTAGTTGGGATTAATTCATTTTTATCGTTTGGCACTACCGTTAATCCTCCTTTCTTTGGCACCACTTGGACCGGACTAACCCAAGAGCTATCCGAAATCGGATAGATGATGCCCGCATCTAATAATTTTATTACCTCCGCCTCAACCACCTCATTCATATTAGGATTTAGGCGGCGTTGAGGTTGAATAGATTTACGTGAATTTTCTTCTAATAAAATTTTATGCGTACAAAAGGAGGGATTAATCCCTTTTAAATCCGTGAATTTCCATGCAATTGCGCGACGATGAAGTTTTAAAACATTTAATAATTTTAATTTTTCTTCATCGGACAGAAACGCCGACACAATTACGGGAAGCTTAGAATCCTCCGCTAGAAATAAATATTCTAAATGTTTAGGCAATTGTTTTAATTCTACTACAGGAGGTTCCTCATAAGAAGTTTTTAATCGATCACTACCTAATTCTAAAATTTCAAAAATAGGTTCGTGAGTGATCGTGCCTTCAATAATCTCATGAGAAATAAGATCGAAACTTTCAAATTCTTCATCATAAAAAGATGATGGTGAAATATATTCAGAAAATAAAATGGAGTATTCATCAAGTGAAGCCTCCAAGAAGAAACAAGAGTCGTCATTTGAGAGCGTATTTTTCATAGAAGAATTAATAGTAAAGGTAACTTCTTCATCTCCGACTCTAAGGAGAAGTTTACCGTTACTAACATCAATTATGGCGCGCGAGATGGCAAGGAATGGGCGACCGAGAATGAGTGGTACCTCGGTGTCCTCTTCTATGTCAAGGATGATAAAATCTACCGGGAAGATAAATTTATCAACCTTGACAAGCACATCCTCGATAATACCCATGGGGTATTTTATGGAACGATCCGCCAATTGGATGCTCATTCTCGTGGGATTAGGTTCTCCTAAACCCAAATTTTGGAAAAGAGAATAAGGCATCAAATTTATAGAAGCGCCTAGATCGGCCAACGCATGTTTTACTAAGAAATCGCCAAATAAACATGGAATTGAGAAACTACCCGGATCGGTTAATTTCTTAGGCAATTTATTAAGTAAAACTGCCGAGCATTCCTCGTTCAATTGAACAGTAGAAATATCCTCAAGTTTCTTTTTATTAGACAATAGATCCTTGAGGTACTTAGCATACTTCGGCATTTGTGCGATAGCTTCGCAAAACGGTAGATTAATTTGAATTTGTTTAAACATATCTAAAAATTTACCGTAATGCTCATCCATTCGATCTTTTTTTAATTTAGATGGATAGGGAAGTGGTGGTTGAAATTCCTTAATTTTATTTTGCGTTGGAACTTGAGGAGGAGGAGAAGATGAAGAAATTGTTACCTCTGGTTCAACCAATTGTGAAGGGGTAGTTACCTCCTTCCCGCTCCGTAGCGTGATAGCCTTTGCTTACTCCTTTGGGTTGGGCTCCGTATTGCCTGGAAGTGCTCCCTGCTGGCGATCGGAGAGCATCTTCGCGATTTGCCCAATTTGATTCTCCAAATTGCGAACAGATTCGGTAAGATTCCGAATATTGGCATCGTTATTTGCTGCATATTTGGTGAAAACCTCCTCAAGAGAGGGAGATTTTGGAGCTTGTGGTGGAGGAAAACCAGGTGGAATTGTGATTGGGGGTTGTGCCGCATTCCCTGGATTACTCCAAGAGAAATTTGGGTGGTTACGGAAACCCGGGTGATATGTGTTACCATAATGAGTGTTACCCGAATTAAAGTTTGGCCGATTCGGATTACCCATGTAATCCACATGTTCGGCAATGGTGGAGGGGGATCCCCAGGTAGGTGTAGAAGAGGAAGCAGTCATCTCTTCTATTTTTCTATTTAAAAGCTCAACCTGGACCGATAAATTTGAAATTGTATCAACTTCATACAGCCCGGCCGGTTTATTTGAGCGCGACCGAGGTGTACTCCATTGATACATATTCATGGCCATACTCTCTAAAAGCTCTTGCGCTCCTGCCGGTGTTTTGTTATTCAAGGTACCACCGGTGGCGGCATCAATCATTTGACGCGTTTGAGAATTTAGGCCGTTATAGAATGTCTGAATTTGCAACCAATCGGGGATTGCATGATGGGGGCATCGGCGCAAATATTCCTTAAATCGCTCCCAAGTATCATAAAGCATTTCCGTTTCAACTTGGGAGAAAGAAATGATATCCTTACGCAATTGAGCCGATTTAGCGGGTGGAAAATATTTCGTGAGAAATTGTTCCGTCATTTGGGCCCATGTGGTGATAGATCCTCTTGGAAGAGAACTGGGCCACTGCTTTGCTTTATTGCGCAAGGAGAAAGGAAAAAGCCGAAGCCTTATTGCGTCATCGGATACCCCGTTAATTTTGAAAGTATCGCATATTTCTAGAAAACTAAAAATATGCGCGTTGGGATCCTCATCTTGAAGCCCATCAAATTGTACATATTGTTGTACCATTTGAATGATGCACGGCTTTAATTCAAAATTATTGTTCGCTATAGCAGGTCGAACAATATTAGAAATGGTATCCTCCAGATTAGGCCGGGCATAATAGGACATAGTCCGTTGCGCGACCTCATCCGGATTTGGATCACCCATATTAGAAGAGGTAGAAAAGGAGGGGGAAGAAGAAGAAGATGAAGAAGAAAGAGTATTCGGAAAGGAAGTGTCACCTACGGATTCCTCAATCGGATCTTGAGAACTTGGTCGTTGGAATCTTAAGCATCGCCGAATGGTTTGCTCGATTTCCGGATCCAATTCAAGAAGATCGGACGGATTCCTTCGGGTCATACACCAAAAAGAAAAACATAGAGAAGAGAGAAAGAAGAAAAAAATGATAAAAATAATAGAACTAAGCTTTCAAAATATCAACAATAGGATCCCCGGCAACGACGCCAAAAACTTGATGGAATAAAATCGCACTGCGCAAAATTAGAATATTATCCACGTATAATTCGATAAGGCAAGTGTACCTATCGCTTTATAGTATAGGATTTAGAAAATCAAGTGTCGTATTTTTCCGGGCTTGTTGAGTACTTCTACTCACAAAGAAGAGCTATTATTTTATCGATCGAAAGTTGGGTTTGTTTTGGAAAAACGATTTGGAGAAAATTAACTACGAAGAAAAGTTATGATTAAAAGGATTAGCACTTGGTCTTGAATCCCTTTGGAATAAAATATAATTTTATAGAAGATGAAACCGCAAACTCTTATTGAAATATCTTCGACCGTGGAGGTTCCCAAAATATGGTAGAGCCTCTCTCGAGAGAACTACCACCTAACATTAGGTTGATCGATTAAGACCCCTCGGCCAGTCGAAACCCCCTAAGCTTGCTTTAAGCGGTGAACCCCACTATTGGATTTGACTCCAATCCGAAAGATTTGTGTCACCCTCTCTCGAGGATTGAATACAACTCTTTTTATCTTTGAGTGATCTCCTCGTTCGCATGGATCTCTCGATAACTAGCAAACGAATCTTAGATTGAAAGTCATATTGCGGACATATGAAATCAAAACGAAATAATTCTAAGATAAATCGAAGATAAACAATACGAGAGTTTGCTAATTAGAAAAATTCAAAACATATTTTATTTCATTCCAAAGTTCATCATGACCAAGTGCTAAAGGAAATTTAGCTACTCATCATAGTGATGGGAATACAAGTAGAAGAGGAAAAAGACATGATTAAGAAAACAATAATACTTGAATTAAAATAGCAATAATTTAAAAACTTACAACTTTAGGAAAAACTAGCTAGAACATCAAAAACAGTAAACTAAAGCTGAAATTAATCTCCAAAATCGAACTCCTTGACTTCTGGAGATTGCTGCCTTTTATAGTTGAAAAATCGGGGAGTCACGTCCTTGGTCACGCCCGTGACCAAGGGCGTGTAAGCTGCGTAATTGCTGTCATGAAAGCCCGGGACGTTGGGGAAGAGAAACTGCCAAAAATCAATTGCATGGCGGGTCACGGACTCGGTCACGCAAATGACCAAGGGCGTGTCTTGAACGGGTCTGGAAACGGCGGGAAACGCTGCGATCTGGAGTTACTCTGGCGGTTGCAGAAGAGTCACGGCCTCAGTCACGCCTGTGACCGAGGGCGTGTAAGCTAGAAACGGCAGGAGTTGATTGCTGGCTGAAATGAAAGCATTACGGGCGAGTCACGTCCGTGACTTTGAGGTCACGCCCTCTGTCACGCCCGTGACGGAGGGCGTGTAATTTTAATCTGACGTGGCGGCTGACTTCTTCAACTGGAATACGCGGGGCTGGTTCACGGTCGTGACAATATGTCACGCCCTAGGTCACGCCCGTGATCGAGGGCGTATACTTTGCGATTTCGGCAGAAATACTCCAAATATTCTCCTGCTTAGTCTTATGAGCTTGAAATTGCTATTGGCAGCCCAAATTACCTGAAAATACAAAAAGAAGATAAATTAGTGATAAATTAACTAAAACTAAATAAAATTAAATTAATTATTAATAAAATATTATATATAAATAACTATAAATATAGCATTATCAAGTATACAAGTGAATCAATTAAAAACACATGACATATATAATGAAATAACACAACATTAAAATAAAAAAATACTATTACTTCCACAATATTTCAATGCACATGAATGATTAGTACAACTACCAAGGTGCTCTACACACACAATGCTTATTAAGACTTATCAGGGTGCAATGTAGTGCTTGGGGGATCAATTTTATACTTTTTAGCTTTATTTTCAATTTTTTTTTGATCCGGTGTACTAAGAGAAGTAGTGTATAAATTGTTTGCTACAAGACACTTTACAATTCTTAGCCAAGGTGCTCAACCTCACAATGCTAATTAAGACTTATCATGAGGGTGAGTAGTGCTTGGTGGAGTTTTCCTTATCATTGATTTTTTGCTTTTTTAGTTTAGTGACTAAGGACTCCGAATTAACTTGTTTTACAAACATAGCATTTTTAAACCACATTTCTATAATGAATAAGTGCATGAAAGTGATGAGTCCCTATTATATACATATTTTCGGACACATTTAGGCTAGTTTTTCTGCTTTGGTGCTTGAGTTTCGTTCATATTTCCTTTATTCTTGTTTTTATTAGAAGTATATAGTTGTGCCTATTTTTGTGTGCAATTGCGCACTTTGTTTTTAGGGGTAAGCACTTCGTGCTCCCCATTGTATTTTCTGTATCTCTGTGCTGCTGGACGTGTATTCCCAGCTTGTGTGCCATGTATACAGGTGACCAGATCGCCCCATTTTCCCCATAAGTAATTTCTGTGCATATCGCACGGTCGTGCGTTTTCCTTGATGCACGGTCGCTGGCGGTCGTGCGTTTGTGTTTGGGCAAAAAATGGAGCGTCGGAGTTTACTCGTGCGTCTTAGCGCACGGGCGGCATTGGTCGTGCGTGAACAAATCGCACAGGCGGAATGTCTTCTTCCCCTGCACGCCTGCTGAGCTTAAGTATCGCACGGTCGACGCACGGTCATGCGTTCGACCGTGCACGACCAATTTTCTGACGATTTTCTATAAAAGCTGCAGTTTTGACCTAAACGGGAGACATCCGTACGCGACGTACAGCAGTGCGATTCCGCCTTTTCCACCAGGGTTTCGTCCCTTTGGCCTCCTCCTTCATCCTAGGGCTTCAAGAGAGATCTATATGCCATCAACTTCAAGCAAGAGGAAGCTTGCAACCTCCACCGGATCGTGAGACGAAGAAGATGGGTCCATTGGAAAGTAGTGACAGCTCTCTCTACCCCGGACGCATTTGCTGACCGAGCTTGGACGCGGATTGACAAACCAGCAATTCCAACCATGAATCTTCAACAAGACTTCGGATTCGGTCGATTTCTTGCCTTGTACTTCTCTTATTGTTATGTATATGTGTAGATCTCACTATTATGATGAAGTAGAGTGCATAAACTTGTTTGTATTTTTTGATTTCATGTATATGTGATTTCATTTTATGTTTATGTTGCTTGAGGTGCGCCCCATTCCATCATCCACCCCGCCATCGCGTTCGTTGCCGCACTAGCAATTGCTAGTGCCGTGCGTGTCGAAGAGGTGCTTACGACCCTCATTCCGCTTGCCTACTCGTCCATCCGCCCTTACGAAGTAGCGCGCTCAAGGCCTACGTAGATTCCATCCCACCAAGCGAAGCTTTGCATAGCGGCATTGCTTAGGAGTAGTTGTAGTATTTTTCCTTTATTTTCCAAAAACCAAAACCCCCGTTTCCGCAATCCATCCGATTAAAGGACTTCGATCTCAAGTCCTTCCTCGATAGATAGCTCCACCTTACTGTGTTCCTTCGAGATTCGATACTCGGGGATTACTCCTCATTTTATATTACTTGAACGATCGGTACACTGCCGTTTCGTACCGCAGTCTTACTACCGCCTTTAGCTGTGTGCTAAGATTTGCGCCATCAAGTTTTTGGCGCCGTTGCCGGGGAACACAGACGTGTGAGTTTTCTAGAGAGGGAGAATCTGAGATTAAAGCCCTTTCCATTTGTTTATCGCATTTTTGTTTTATTTCTTCTTATTCTGTTTTACTGTTTATATTGGGTTGTTTTAGTAAATATTGTTAGGTGTAGTATTTTGCACAATAGTGTTTTTATTTTGAATCATTTTATCTTCACACTATGTGGGCTTCATTTAATATTCGTTGCCGTTGGTGTGGAGATATCTCTCACGCTAGTGATAGATGTCTAAAGGGAGAAAATAGCCCTAGCACTCAAGGCCCAATATATGGAGCACCGACTTCGTCTGGAACTCCATATGGTGCGCGTAAGTCCTATGGCTATTCTGCTGAGCCTTTACCTTCACACTTCTTTTCGGCTTTAGTTCCTGCTGTGCCAAAGAAGCCCACAAGGCAGTGCTCGTTTTGTCAGAGCATGGATCATGCCTTGAAGGATTGTGCTGCTTTCCTTCATCAGATGGACGAGGATGACGAGCCGGATATCCGGATCGTCCCGACTCCTACTTCTTGCAGCACACCTTCAACATCCAGTTATGTGTCCATTTCACCTTCAAGTTTTGAAGGGAATGATGTGGACACAGCCACCAGATTTGTGGCTGATCTAGACTCTGCCATTGCAGAGACCATCTCCCCTGTACATATATCACCATGCATAGATTCGATTCCTTGTGAGGAATCGGTGCTTGACATTTATCCAAGCACTATTCCTCCCCCTGTTATGCATACTACATTCGTCTCTGATGATATTGTTGAGGATGTGTCGCAGGATAAGGCTGGCGATCAATTTGTTATGCCTGCTCCTATGGAGGAGGACAACCTTCTAGGTGAAGAGGAGCTTTCCTCAGCACCGGTGGAGGAAGTCCAAATCCTTAGCTTGGCCACTGTTGATCCCGCCGAATCTTGTGACATTGATGACAATGCCGACATTATTTTACTTTCCCAACCTATTGGGAGTGAGTCCGGGACCACTCCCCCGCTTGATTTTTATTTATGTTCTTCTTCTCTTTTATTTCTTGACCCCCCTTCTGCTATATCTGAGCCTGTGCAGGTTGAGTCTCCACTGGTACATAGGAGGACTTGGAGCTTCCAGCTCAGGTCAATGATAATAGCATCCTCATGTGCGAGGAGGTTGATCCCTCCTCCAATGAGGAAGCTCCATCATTGATCTTTTTCTCCTGCCACCTCCCTGGAGATGACACCTTGCTAGGCAAGGATTTATTTTGTTGTGAGATGAGTGAGGACCAGCTTCCTATTCCCACTACCTGTGTTCAGCAGGTAACTTTATTTAGTAGGGGAATAACTGTTTTATCGCCGTATCGGTACCCGCTACCGACACGCATATTAGAACAGCTGCCTGTTCACTTTTCTTTTCATAGGCCCATTAGCTAGAAATGTACAAAAGCGAAATAAGTCGTGCTGGGAGGACAATAACCCCAGTAGTTATCTTAATTTTTCTTGTCTTTTAATTTATCCCCTGCAAAAACTAGCTTATTTTGTGCTATTTTAGTTTTCGTGTGTGGAGACCACCATTTGCAGGTATTTTCTATTTGTGAAGGTGGTGGCCGTGATTCTTCGTAGAACTTCACTACAGGCTTCCAGAATGCTTACTTGCTGAGCATTGGGTACCCTCATCCCCTAAAACTTTGTTTTAGAATATCTTAATATATAGTTTAAGTTTGGGGGAGACCTATTTGTGTACCCACTCACGTGCACAGTTATTTAGCATGCTAGAAGCTTCTTTATCTAAGAATCATTTTTGTTCATTTTGTCTGCACACTTAGCACCCACTTGAGCGTGTACTTTACCTTTAGCGCGTCACGAGTATAACTCATCCCTTTGTGCATATGAGAAAATGTTTGTGCTAGCTTTTAAATTATGTAGTGGAATAAAATGTTGGCTCCGATGTTTCTAGTCAAGTACTCATGCAAGTATAGTAATTCATGTAGATTAGATTTCTCCTTATACTATTAGCTTTATGCATTTTTATTAGTATAAATATTGTTTACTATACTCAAATGATGAATCCGGTGTGAATCAAACGGTAGCGTATGGATGTGTGTAGACGTTTGCTAGATTCGTATTGCTCGAGTTGGGAGAAAGGAGAATCTTTCTCGGTGGCTAGAACTTGCCCCAAGCGATTCTCGAAGCATTGACATAAGATAGTTTGAGTGCGTGAGAATGACGTAGGCCATCATTTTGGCCAGGTTGAGCTTTGTGTACCATTCCTATCATTTATTCCTTGCTAGCCCATTTTGTGCCTACCCCTTCATTTGATTCAACTCCACATATTTTTCACCAAAGCCTAAAAAAGCCTAGTTGCACAACCAAAATCGAGCTTAAATTTTATTATTATTTTCATGTTTGGGGTGTGACTGTGCTGCTTTTTGTGTGAAGTTGTGGTTATGCTCATTAGAAAATATGCTGAAAATGAAATGAAAATAAAAGAAGAATGAAGAAGAAAAAGAAAAGAAAAAAAAAGAGATAAAAATGATTTTAATGAAAAATCTTTGTATAAATTTATGATTGGGAATAGGGAGTGCACACACCTATGTTGCAAAAGTCCAAGTCTGGGGGTGTGTTGCACTTGTAAGCTTATAGTTGTGCGGGTAGCTTGACTTAAAGCTCATTTTGGGTTGGGTGTGCTTAGCCTCCAGGTTTACCTTTGTTTACCTCACCGTAACCCAAGCCCCATTCTAAACCTACAAGTCCTACTGACTCACGCCTTGAGCCAATCTAGTGTAGTGGAGAGAATGTGACCGGGCAAGCCTATGGTCACCGACACCGATGGATTTCAGTGGAGTTTTTCTGGCACCCTGATCTTTAGCAATGCTCGCCTCAGCATTCAGTTTACTTTCTCCGTATGCGAGACCGGATGATTCACCGTATTCTCATTTTGAGTAGAAGTAGCAATTATTTATATTTTTAGAAATTCATAAACTCTGTGTATAATTAGAAATCTTCTCTAGTTTTCTTATATGTACATGTGCATGCGACTTCGCATGGTATTCCATTTTGTAATTTTTAGTTAGTTATCTCATATTCCCGCTTGCGTAGGAATTGTTTGCTCGGGATGCGCAAACAGGTAAGTCTGGGGGTGTGATGAGTCCCTATTATATACATATTTTCGGACTCATTTAGGCTAGTTTTTCTACTTTGGTGCTTCAGTTTCGTTCATATTTCCTTTATTCTTGCTTTTATTAGAAGTATATAGTTGTGCCTATTTTTGTGTGCAATTGCGCACTTTGTTGTTGGGGGTAAGCACTTCGTGCTCCCCATTGTATTTTCTGTATCTCTGTGCTGCTGGACGTGTATTCCCAGCTTGTGTGCCATGTATGCAGGTGACCTGATCGCCCCGTTTTCCCCATAAGTAATTTCTGTGCATATCGCACGGTCGTGCGTTTTCCTTGACGCACGGTCGCTGGCGGTCGTGCGTTTGTGTTTGGGCAGAAAATGGAGTGTCGGAGTTTACTCGTGCGTCTTAGCGCACGGGCGGCGTTGGTCGTGCGTGAACAAATCGCATGGGTGGAATGTCTTCTTCCCCTGCACGCCTGCTGAGCTTAAGTATCGCAAGGTCGACGCACGGTCGTGCGTTCGACCGTGCGCGACCAATTTTCTGATGATTTTCTATAAAAGCTGCAGTTTCGACCTATACAGGTGACATCCGTACGCGCCGTACAGCAGTGCGATTCTGCCTTTTCCACCAGGGTTTCGTCCCTTTCGCCTCCTCCTTCATCCTAGGGCTTCAAGAGAGATCTATATGCCATCATCTTCAAGCAAGAGGAAGCTTGCAACCTCCTCCGGATCGTGAGACGAAGAAGACGGGTCCATTGGAGAGTAGTGACAGCTCTCTCTACCCCGGACGCAGTTGCTGACCGAGCTTGGACGCGGATTGACAACCCAGCGATTCCAACCGTGAATCTTCAACGAGACTTCGGATTCAGTCGATTTCTTGCCTTGTACTTCTCTTATTGTGTGTATATGTGTAGATCTCACTATTATGATGAAGTAGAGTGCATAAACTTGTTTGTATTTCTTGATTTCATGTCTATGTGATTTCATTTTATGTTTATGTTGCTTGAGGTGCGCCCCATTCCATCATCCACCCCGCCATCACCTTCGTTGCTGCACTAGCAATTCCTAGTGGCGTGCGTGTCAAAGAGGTGCTTACGACCCTCATTCCGCTTGCCTACTCGTCCATCCTCCCTTACGAAGTAGCGCGCTCAAGGCCTACGTAGATTCCATCCCGCCAAGCGAAGCTCTGCATAGCGGCATTGCTTAGGAGTAGTTTTTGTATTTTTCCTTTATTTTCCACAAACCAAAACCCCCGTTTCCGCAATCCATCCGATTAAAGGACTTCGATCTCAAGTCCTTCCTAGATAGATAGCTCCACCTTACTGTGTTCCTTCGAGATGCGATACTCAGGGATTACTCCTCATTTTATATTACTTCAACGATCGGTACACTGCCATTTCGTGCCGCACTATTACTACCGCCTTTAGCGGTGTGCTAAGATTTGCGCCATCAGAAAGACAAAGAATTGTAATAACCAATTCAATGTTGTGTAGGTAATCTATTTAAGCATTTTAATTATTTATGTTGTTACACTACACAATCATGTAAGAATAAGATTGTAAACACATGTAGGTTATCAAAAATAAGTGAGTGAATGAATCATTATCAAACATAATACATTACTCATACTTAGAGGCATGCTAAGCGTTTCTACACATGTTTATCTACATTCAATTTCATTGCACACAACAAGATAATATTCAAGGCATGATAAATACAAAACAATATTTTTTTAAGAAATTTGAAAGTTAAATTAAACATTGTATTTAATCTTTAATTGATATAATTAATCATCCTTGACAATGGCAATGAATAACAATCAGCTTTTATAAATTTTTAGTATTTTTTTATATATGCAAAAAACAATAAGCACACATAAAGAAAAACATATTTTTGTTATTTGAAATTGTTTTGTAATTTTGTATTTGTTTTTTTTATATATATTCTCTGGAAAACATAGAAGTCTTTAATAGCCCTTTCAGTAAATGATATTCTATGCCAGAGAAATAAACAAAAATAATGCATGAGAAAATACACATATTGTTTTTTTAAAAGAAATAAAATTTTATTTTAAAGGAAATAAAAAGATAGAAAACTTTTACAAACAGAGAAATAAAACACACACAAAATATTAAAATAATACCAGAAATAATTCAAAACAAAAAAAATATATTTTGGAGCAAAGGAGCTAACGTCAGGCGTTAACTTCTTAACGCCAAAATAGAACACTAAATTTTGATGTCTTGCAAATTTTTTTTATGATTCATTTGTATTATAAAGAGACCTTCCTTCAGATGAAATTTCAGAGTATATTGATTAGATTTGAAGGCTCTTTTAGCATGTTTTTAGTGATTTTTTAAGTACTTGTGTTTGGTAAAATCATTAAAGCTCAAAGTAATAAAATATGCAAACACAAGATGCAATGTTAGAACAAAAACAAATATGCATGATTTTAGAATAAGGAGTGAGATAATATTCATGCAATGGATATAATATAAGTATATCTAAGATCAAGATACCTCAACAACATGACTACACTCTAGCCCCGTACTAAGTGATGGATGGGCATGAGGAGCTGCACATATGCCGTAGGTTGGGGTGTTAATCCCATATGCATACAAAAGACGATGCTCAACCTAGCACTCTTTCCCCCCAGTGCCTCACAAGGCCCCACTGGAACCCTCCCCGGTTAAGGACAAGACATGACTTAGAGGTTAGGTCTCTAATGCACACAATCCTACGCCCTCGCTATTGTGAGACACATGTCATTGGTTTATTTGATTATGGACATACTAAGAGTTTAAGCCTTAAATATATTAACTATGGTATAATTGCATGATTAGTTTTGGATTTACAATTTTATCGAAGATTGTTGATTTTAAATCCATTTAGAAAAGTTTTATTCATGCAAATAACTACAAAGGAAATTATGATTTTTAGACTTTAGTAATATAATTTTCTTTAGCATTGCAAGATATATAACTAGCATGGACATTGAGTTCTACCAATGCTAAGTGATGATGCTAGAATGATGAATTACGACAATAAGGTGCAAAGCTAAGTAAAATTTGGACAAATATATAATTGAATTGCATGTATTCAAACATAGAGTTTTAAATTTTCATAGACCTAGACTGAAGTGACAATTCTATTTGATTTCATCTTGTTTATATCAAGTTAATTCTCGGGTCTAAAGATAATGAGATACATGCAAACAATAAAGATGCACATCACACCCACAAAACAAGATATGAAACTATAATACCAATAACAATCATATATTTCATAATTCCTAAGGTTGATAGAAATAGTTGATTTAAGATATGTCTTGATAGATCATGAATTATGATATACGATTATAGTGAATTTTTAACATAGGATATTAATAGATCAAGATGGAGTGTGTGAAATCATATTCATCATTTTTGTAAATTTTCAATTATGATTTTTCATTATAGGGGCTATCATATGCAACAAAGAAAATAGACAATTATGCAATTAGTTGCGCATTTAATATTTTAGCCTAAGACCCCCTAAAAGTCCATTTAAATCCAATTTTGAAAGTAATTCCATTAGTCTTGATAATATCATTTAGCAAATTTATCATTCAATTTATAATGATAATATAAGACATTTATAGGCAATGGATTTAAAAAGGATAAAACAAAAAGAAAAGATAGATCACTTAAAAAAAATGACTTTATGTTCAATTTAATTTAATTTTATTTGTTGAACATTAGGCTTAAAATGAAAGTCATATCTCATGATACATAAAGTGATCATAAACAATTTGACTCAAAAAAAAAAGCAATTAAGCATATCATGAAGTTGAGTAATGGTATTTCATTTATAATTAAGTCTACTTCATGCAATACAATGATTCCTAGTGAATGAGAGATTTAGGTATCCAAAGGGGACCAAGTGTGATGGTTCCTTTGGGTACCCAAATACATCGTGTTGGCTTTTGGAGAGATAGTGATGAATGAGCCTTTATAAGTGGAATTAGTGTTTCATTTTTAATTTTGGGCCTCCATTTATACTTTAGTTGTTTTTCTTTTAAATTCATATTATGATTATTTGACATCTTTTTGGAATGATAGTTGATTGAAAAAAATTCATTTGGGATTTATGTTTATTCAAATTATTTTTCAAAATACATTGATGTTGATAATCATAATGAATTTTATTATATTGATTTTTAAAGAGTTTATAAGAGTGATGGTCTTTCTTAAGAATTGAATGTTGAAAGAGTGGGTTACAATATGTTTTAAATGATTGGTTCTTATTTAGATGATTTTCATTTCCACTCTTTCTTATAGACATACTCTTATAATATGAAGTTAAGTTCTTTAAATTTAGATTTCTTAATAAACTAGAGTTAAGAGAATTTTTATTACTTGAAAAATTTTCAATAAACAATTTTAATGATTCTAGTTTATCCTTTAAATTATCATTTTCTTTTATCAATTTTTCATTATGCTCTTTTGAAATTAAAAGTCCTTTTTCTACAACCTTGTGTTCTTCTTTAAAAGTATTATAATCAAAACAAGGTTTAACATTCTTAATTAAAGAGCATGAATGAGAATTTAACACATCAATACTTGATTCTACTTTAGCATTTGCTTTTAAAGTTTTATTTTCTAAACGTAGTTTGAAATTAGCATTTTTCAAATTTTTAATTCTACGTTTAGCAATATTAAGCATATGTAGTGTAGAAATAGAATTTCTTACAAAGAGAGAGGACTTAGAATTTCTTACATTGCTATGGGATGAGACAAGATTTGAACCAAGGGTTCCTTTGACATTTTCTTCACATTCCTCTTCCACAGTTGAATTTCCATCTTCTCTTTTGCTTGATGTGTTTCTCTCTTAGATTGATCTTCCTCCAAGAATGAGTCCTCGTCGATTTCTTCTCTTGGATCCATAAGGAATTCCTCTTGTTCATCATCTGTGGAAGGAAGACTGTAAGTATTCTCAAGAAATTTCCAAACTTCAAAAGCAGTAGGAAGCGTATAAATAAGTTTGAAAATATTTTGATCTAGAGCACAATATAGACTGTACATAGATTTGGCATTTAAAAACATTTCATTTTTATTTAAAATATTTGGGGGCATTTTAATTGTAATATTCCAAACTTCAATATCCAAAGATTTAAGAAATTTTTCCATAAGTCTTTTCCACCCATTATAATTTTCACCCATAAATAATGGTGGACATAATGATTTTTCATTTTCAAAAAAATTATCCCCTCTAGAAGATGCGAGATCATGAAGCGTCATTATTCCCGGTTGTGAAGTCGTATTGGAATAACCTATGCTCTGATACTACGTGTTGGATCTTACAGCGCCCTTGGAGGGGGGGGGGGGTGAATAAGGGTTTTATATATGGAATTTAAATCTTAATTAAATTTATTAGAGTTTGTGACTGAAGTTTCAGAATATTATATAGAAAAATATATTTAAATATTCCTTAGAACAAAAAGATTGCCACAGTGATTTTACTTATGAAATCTTAAATGAAATACAATTCCAGAAAATCAGAGATAATGAAAATAATTATTGTATTTCAAAGATAATTATACAAATGTTAATTTTAATGCTTTGATGAAAATAGAAATTAAAACATTCTTGAAGAGGAAATAAAATCAATTTAATAGAACCTTAAAATACATGATTTTATTTCATAATAAATTGAATACACAAATGTTTAATTTCTATAACGCTAGAAATCAAGGAGAAAATATGTAAAAACACTTTTTGTTGTTTCACCGGTCTTTCTCCCAAGGACCGGTTGGCTATAGCCTATCTATCCCTAGATAAGGCCTCTAGCCACCCCTAGATCTACCCTCGACTTAGTCGTCACGCACAAGGCGGCGAATTACCCCCTAAGCCACACAAGGACCCAGTCGCCAACACAAGGCGAATTTACCCACAATATCTTTCCCGGAAACCGACGTTCTCACCGAACGATTTCTCCACACAAATTACAAAAGGAAAAATAAAAGATTACAGGATAAGTAAAGAGAAACTCCCCAAGAAATTCTGAAGGTGAAGACAAAGTGGATGTAGATGTTGGCGTTCTTGAAACAATCGTCCTTCGTATGGAATATGCGCTGTAGACCTTCTCCTTCAAAATCTTCTTTAGATCTTCATGTTAGCCCAAGGGAGATCTCTTAATTGCTGTACACGAACCTCTCTCCAAAGTATCAGAATTTTGGAATCATCTTTGTTCAATTTGGAATGAGAGGGGCTATACTTTAAATAACCTAGGAAGCTAACACGTGTGTTAAGGCTAACGCCCTACGTTAGAGAATCGTGTACGGCAGTTGCTGACTTCGTGCATAAAGTCGGGAGCGTGATAGAACCAATTTCGTCGAACGGGACTGATTTCGTTGAACACGCCTTCGTCGAATGCACCCTTCGTCGAACGGAAAAACCGCAACCGTCTAGATCATGGAAACTGCCAAGGATCGTGACAGAACCAACTTTCATCGAACGAAATCAATTTCGTCGAATGGAGCTTCAAGTTCGTCGAACGCAGTTGTTGGGCGCAATGTCATCGAGCGCAGGCTTAGTTTGTCGAACCGAGCTCCTCGTTCGTCGAACGCAGCTTGCCCAGTGCAAATTCGTTGAGCGCAGGAAATTCGTCGAACGGATCCTCCTCGTTCGTTGAACGCACCTTGTCGAGCGTAAGTTCGTCGAGCGCAGGAAATTCGTCGAACGGAACTCCTCGTTCGTCGAACGCATCTTCCTTAAGGTATCATCGAGTGCCTTCAGAGTTCGTCGAACGAAGGTTCAATTCATCGAACGCAGTTTCTTTCTCAGCGGTTTTCGTCTCAGCGGTTTTCTTCTCAGCGGTTTCCTTCTCAGCGGTTTTCGTCTCAGTGGTTTACTTCTCGGCGGTTTTCTTCTCAGCAGTTGATAACGCTGGGCATTAACTACTAACGCGAGCGTTAGCTATCTTTCCAGAGAGTCATTTCCAATCAACAAACTATTCATAGGGATGTGTAGCTTTTGTTCCTTTACAACCTACATACTATAAACACACAAAATACAAGATCAAATACAACACGGTATTTGTTATTCTCAATCCAAGAGATGCGGAACATAGGCTCCAAAAGATTCTAGAATCACTAGGAACAAAGCTAGATTAGTAGCACAAGGTTATTCTCAAATCGAGGGGGTAGACTTTGATGAAACATTTGCACCCGTAGCTTGCCTTGAATCAATTAGAATTTTTCTGGCATTTGCAAGTTATAAAAGTCTTAAATTATTTCAAATGGATGTAAAAAGTGCTTTCTTAAATGGGATAATTAAAGAAGAAGTTTATGTTGAACAACCCCCCCCCCCAGTTTTATTGATAAAAAATTTCCAAATCCCGTTTATTAATTAGAAAAGGCGCTTTATGGTCTAAAATAAGCGCCCCGTGCATGGTATGAACGACTAACATCTTTTTTATTAAAGTACGGTTATAAAATGGGTAGTGCCGACAACACTCTTCATTAAGCATATTGATAATGAAATAATTATTTTACAAATATATATTGATGACATTATTTTTGGAGCCACTAATGAAGAGTTGTGTAATGAAGTAGTACTAGTAATGCAAAATGAATTTGAGATGAGTCTAGTTGGTGAATAACTTATTTTCTAGGATTTCAAATAACTCAAAGAAATGATGGAATCTTCATATGTTAATCTAAATACGTACATGATATGCTAAAACGATTTGGATTTGAAAACATAAAACAAGCTAGTACTCCAATGAGCGCGTCACTTAAGTTAGGAAAAGATGAAACTGGAATTTCCATTGATCAAACTTTGTATAGAGGAATGATTGGATCCTTATTGTAGCTTAGTGCATCTAGACCTGACATTATGTTTGTCGTATGCCTATGCGCTAGATTTCAAGCAAACCCAAAAGAATCTCATTTAAAAGCGGTAAAACGAATTTTTCGATATCTAATTGGTACATCTAAATTAGATCTTTGGTATCCACATAATGACTCTTTTATATTACATGGATATTCTGATTCTGATTATGCGGGTTATTCTTTAGATAGGAAAAGTACCAGTGGTACATGTCATTTCTTAGGTCCTTCTCTAGTTGCATGGTCAAGTAGCAAACAAAACTCTGTTGCACTCTCCACAACCGAGGCGGAATATATTGCACTAGGAAGTTGTTGTGCCCAAGCATTATGGATGACTCAAACTTTAGAAGACTTTGGAGTTCATCTAACTAATATTGAACTAAAGTGTGACAACAAGAGTGCCATTGATTTAACCAACAACCTCGTTCATCACTCTAGATCCAAACACATAGACGTTAGACATCATTTCATTAGGGATCATATAAAAAAGGAACATGTTCATGTAAACTTTATTGGAACTGATTCACAACTTGCGGACATATTTACAAAACCTTTACTGGATTCCCGCTTTGCCCTACTTAGACTAGAATTAGGAGTATTAGATATAACAAATTGATAATCACAACATGCTATGTCTCCTTCCAAATAAAAAACAATATATTTATATATTTTATCTTAAAAACACTAAAATATGCTTAATTTAGCCTTCAAAACATATCAACTTTCTCTGAAATTTCTACCCTAAGGTCTATGTACATACTATCTATGCCAAAGGAAATTTTTTTCAAAAACCTCAAAAATTGAGTAATGTTTCAGCGTTAACTACTTAATGCCAGGCGTTAGCCTTTTTCTCCAGATAAAAATTCTGCGTTCACCAGTCTCTTTCTGGTATTTTTCCAAGTTTTGTTTGTTTATTGTGTCTGATTTAAAATTATTTTGTTATTAATTTTGTTCATTTTCTTCCAAAATACAAAAAAAAAATAATTCAAAATGAACAAAAATATATGCTTTTGTTATTTGTTTTGCTTTCCCTCTTTACAAAATTTTAGTTTGACTATAAAATTTCACAAGAGCAAACCTCTTAGCTATTTTTGTTTTAAAAGGTCAAAATTGTTTTTGGCATAAAATTAAAGATAGCTTTCAATGTCTAATTTTAATTTCAAATTTCCTAAACATTGTTTTATCTTCATGCCTTGACCTTAATCTGATTATGTGCAATGAAATAGTCTATAGATAATTGTGTATGATTGCCTAGCATGCCTCTAAGTATGAGTAATGCTTTATGTTAATCAATGAATTATAAACTCACTATTTTGGTAATGTACATATGTTCATAATCTTAGTATTGCATGATTGTGTAGTGTAATAGTTTTAACATATTAAGTTGTATGTCTAGATTACCTACATCGTCTTTCAAAAATAAATTTCATGCACAATATAGAAGTGTTATTTCAATAATATTATTGTTTGCAATAACAAGTGAATTCAGAGACCTTTGGCCCAAACAAAAAAAATAATGAAATAATATGCCAAAGATATCTCCACCAAGCACTACTCACCCTCCTGATAAGTCTTAATGAGCATTGTGAGGTTGAGCACCTTGGAAAGAATTGTAAAGTGTCTTGTGCAAACATATTTCTTTTTATCACTTCTATTTGTACACCGGATCACTAAAAATATAATTTTTATAAAAAATGCTTATGTGGTCCCCCAAGCAATACCTCGCTCCCTGATAAGTCTTAATGAGCATTGTGTGGGAGAAACACCTTGGTAGTTGTACTCATGTTTTGCGCTTTGAAATTTTATTCTAGATGTGATGTGTGAAAGTAATTATATGATTACAATCTTAATATTGTTGTTACTATTTCATTACATATGTCATGTGTTTTGATTATTTCACTTGTATACTTTTATTAAAACACCTTATGCACACATCATTGTTTTTCATAAAGCTTATACTCATGAGAATTGGATCCTAATGCAAAATTACATAATTCTCTAGAAACTCAAGTAAAAGCACTAGATTGCAATGCATGATTTCTACAATGTTTTCTTTACTTAAAATACGAATTGGTTACATTGTAGTTATTATCTTTTTGAATATGTTAATTCATGCTTGCCTATTTGTATTGAAAATTTTATATTGTTGGAATGGTCAAACTATTACAAAAATATTACTCTTATTTGTTTTGTTTTTGTTTTCCGCATCTCTCTCATTTACCGTGGTTTATCATTCTCACTTCTTTGGTCTTTCTTCACTTGTGCTTGTAAAACATTATTGCATCTTTTTCAACAAGTAATATTCTTCTTTAAAAATTAATTTGCAAAGCAAGTGATTACTTTCTTGTGGTATAATCTTTGAATGATGTTCTTTCACGCTTATCATATATTTTTCCGCTGTGCTACTCTCTCCCTTAGCTCGATCATGACTTACTTTATGTTTACACAAAACTCTTAATCCTCTCTTAGTTATGTCCAACTTTTGTCGTCTTTAATCTAGTTTTGTTTCACTCCACCCTCTTTTGCTAATAACAAAGGGGTAGAATAAAATGCTAAATCATATTGATTTACGGAGTTGGATTCACTAGATTAAGGGGGAGCATGTATCTAGTTTATGGGAGTATACACTAAGGGGGAGCATCTTTGTAGGGGGAGCACTATGTTCAATGAACTATAACTCCTATCATTATCTTATAATTGCTACGTGTCATATATCTTTTTAAAAAACACAAATTCATTATCTATGAATCTGATTTATCTCTAATTGGATTTGTTATTATCAAAAGGGGGAGATTGTTGGAACATGGTTTTCCGCATCCCTTTGATTTGAGAACAACAAATCCTACTTGTATTTGATCTTGTTCGCCATTGTGTTTTTATCATACAGGTTTGGACAGATATAACACCAGGTTGCTGCAATAATGGTCTGGCACTAACCACAAGATGAAGGATTGAAAGTTGTTTAACGCCAAGCGTTAAGCTTAACGCTGGGCGTTAGTGCTAGACGAAAATGGCATTCGACGAAATTGTGCTCGACGAACTGAAAGCTCTGTTCGACGATCTTCATGCTCTACCACTGCATTCGATGAAATTGTGCTCGATGAACTGAAAGCTCTGTTCGACAATCTGCATGCTCTACCGCTGCGTTCAACGAAAAACTCTGTTCGACGAAATTGTGGTCGACGAAAGAAGAAGCTCGTTCGACGAAATACCGTGCCATCTGATTAAAGAAAGAAACTCAACACCAGGCGTTAGTGTTAACGTTGGGCGCTATCCGGTCGACGTATTTGGCAAGGAGAAAGCAGCCGTGATTGCAGGAGGAACTTTAGGAATGATTTGCCCAAAGCCTGCGTTACCCTTAACGCCAGCGTTAATATTGCCTAAAATAAAACATTACCTAAAGTGCAGAATCTCCTTCCTCTTCTAAAGATCCGAGTCATCAATATGTTGCTATACATGGTCAATGCCAGGCGTTAGCACTTAACGTCGGCATTAGCTCAAAGTCTATAAATTGGATGATTTCGACGTCTCTATCTACTGATGAATAAGAGCCCTTCTCCAGCACTTCAGAAACTCAGTCAAGGCCGTATTTTTCTGACCATCATCTCCCACACATATTCGAGCAAAGAATTCAAGGAGGACTGGATCAACGCTTACGCAACGCGAAGAACGCGCGCTTCGACTTCAAGAATATTTAGCGTGCCATCGCCATCTCCAGAATTCTTCTAGGGAGTTTTTACTTGAATTTAATATTTGTCTTTTATTTTTATCTGTGTAATCAGTTCATGAATTTGCCTCGTGTTGGCGACTGGGTCTGGGTAGGACTTAGGGTGAAATTCACCTCGTGTTGGCGACTGGGTCTAGGGAGTAGATCTAGGGGGTGCTCGAGGCCTTTCTAGTGATAGATTGGCTAGAGCGGCTTGAGGTCGTATCTGGGGAGACATCGGCTAAAACCAACCAGTTTGTGGGGGATATGAGTCGGTATAGAAAACAAAAAGAGTTTTCATATTAGTCGCCTCGATTTCTAGCGACATAGAAATCAAATTTTGTAATCTAGTTTATTAATGACAATCATGTCTTTTTCTATTTAATAAAATTGATTTGCTACTCTTTGTTTTATATTCACTCCTATTCAAATTAAATATAAAAAATTTTCTATTAAATTTTAAAGTTTTTAAAACTCTTATTCACCCCCCCCCCCTCTATGGGCGCCTACAGATCCAACAATAACCCCTTTAGGGAAATTTCTTATAAGAGGTATTTACATGCTCAAATGGTCTTGGATGATGATGAAACCTTGGTTGTGACTTTATAATCATATTATAGACCTCTCGTATTTTTTGTGTAATTTATTAAATAATATAACCAGTATTTCATTCTCAAGGCACCTATTTGTCTTAATCTTAAGAAAAATAATTGAGGCTCCAAAACTCTATGGAAAAATGTGCAACTTGGTGATAGGACATTTCGGAGCACTAGGAAGCTCTGTAAATTTTTATATAATTTTTGAAGATGGTTATTAGTAGGCTACTTCACAACATGCTCATATTAGGATTTCTTTGGAATATTTATTTAAGTGGTTAATATGATTTTATAAATTCTAAAATTTGGCCCGAGAACTTTTCTGATCAATATAAATATCTGGTAATATTCTCATAATTTTTGGACAAGTATTGTTGGTGGTTGCTTCTTTAATTTCTAATTTTGGTTAAATATTCAATACTATAATTAGAGGACAATTCCTGATTGTAAAATAGTGACACTATGTATTTACTGTTATTTTGGCATGATAGATTTATCTTCATTTTATTAGGGTCATGTTATAAGAATACCTTACACTTCATGTTTATATTCATACTTGGCAAATATTGGAGAAATTTAAATAAATGCTAAAATATTGAGGAAAAATATGAGTCTTTGGATTTATTCTTATAATGCCATGATAGTCCTCCAGTAAAAATCTTGTGTCATGTGGTTGAATATTTGGAGTGCTTCTACTTATTAGCTTCATATAGTTAGTTTGGTCTGCGTATAGTAAAAATATGAAACTTGGGTATTTCGGAGCCTACCAAGTGGAAGTGGCATGTAGTTGGTGTACATGGTCAGGATGAAGAGGATGTGGTCACCAGAAGGAGTTTAGGAGATAAGAGTGTTTGTTGAGCTAAGGGTAAGGTCGTGCTTGAGATTGACAAAAGATCGTCTTTCCCCTAGCGTGCCATAAACAACCTAGGATTAATACAAGTGAAATGGTAAGAGGCTTAGGCATATGGGTAGATACCCATAACATTAACTGCCTTGAGAAAGGGAGCCTTGGGGTGTCATCCCAGTATAGTTCCTAGTACCGTAGCAAGCCCCTAACATGGTAACTCTCGGGAAGTCCAAGGTTAACCATAAACTTTAGGGTTAAGTTGTTATACAAGATTAACTAGGTAATATAATCACTCACACTCCATTGACACGGGTGCTTTTGTCGGTTTGGGCTTATGAGCGGTAACCCTTTACCAAAACAAGTCTGGTGGTCTAACCAGTAAGAGTACGCAGTAGCTCCGCTGATGTGTTCTTAGCATTGAGGCGTACATTAGGTCTAGGTTAGGTAGTGCAAATACCAACCTAGAGGTGGGTGAGGCCCAACCCACCACTTCCGTTTGCCACTATGGGAGTATCCTGGGAGCCTTGATAGCTCCAAAAAGGGGGAACTAAAGGTCTGTGCGCATAGAGTCGTAGTGTGTGAGTTGCACTTGTGTGAACATAACATTTAACAACATACTTTGCATGACATAGCATCAACATTGCATTTCAACCCCTACCCCTATCGTATAAGTTGGTTATGGGACTTCTTATACGATAGGCCTTGCTAAATGACCCCTTGGTCTATAGGTTTGTATGGGCATTCCTATAAATCAATGGTTACTTTTATATTATTTACTTGTCTTTATTTACTGCTCTTTAATTGCTCTTAACCATGCTTTATTTATTGCTTCAAATGTATATATATACCTGAGTAGTGGTAGATATTTCTTGTAGACTAGATCCATTGTCATCTGCTTTGTTTTATACCCCTTGATGTCCTCCACTTCATCCTTCCTGCACAGTGCCTAGGAGTCACCGGGGGAGGGGTGGGGGATTGGCTTAGTCTTTTGACTAACCGTCGGTGGACCTTATCATTTTAGGGGATCGAGGAGATGCTGCAGCACTAGAGGCCGGTGCAGATGGAGATGGGGCAGTCTAGTATGGGAGCACCATTGGCAGGATCCTTGAGCATTGTTTAGCTTTGGTAACTTATATGCTTCCACGAGTGTTTATGTAGTGAGGATTTGATGTATCGGGCAGGAGCCCTTATTATTTCTGTCTTTTATTTTAGTTATGTTTATGTGGACATCTCTTTTTGAAGATTTACTTTTATGTGATGTGGACTTGTCTTCTTTAAAGCTTGTTATACTTTACTTTTTCTATGATCGATATTGCCCGCAGGATCAGCGTTTTGTAGTGGCATCCCTCCCGAGTGAAGGTGCCACCACAAAATGGCGGTTCTGGGCATAAGACCCTGGGTTTGAAAAAGAAAAAATGGGGTCTTACACAGGCAATGTCGGAAAATTAAATCCCAACTGGGCAGGGCCATTCATTATCAAAGGGGCACTAAAGAACGGGGCTTATCGCCTCCAGACAAGCAAAGGAGAGGATATCTCACGCACCTGGAGTGGTGATGATCTTAAATGATTCTATCCTTAAATGTTTCTTTCATTTCTTGCATTTTTTGATATTCAATAAAAAGCCCTATACTGACACTTCTCCCTGTCTGGTGACTTTGTTACATTTTTTATATATCACTCACTAAACCACGGAGACATCGCCGAGTTCTACTTGAACCCCCTCAGATTGTAGTCATTAGCGTAAAACCACGAACATCATGTGTAGCGGGGAGTTTTCGCACACCTGTAGTGGTAGCTTGCCAATTCCCTTGCGGTGGTCTTCAGAATCTTGGATCTCGGCTGATATCTAACACACCCCTGCATCAAGGGAGGTCTAGGTGACTGTTAGCTCTATCATGCCACGAAAGGGATATAGTTGCAGCTTTGATGATCTTTCTGAGGAAAGCAATGTTCGCCTCCTAGGCCCACCTGCCCAACTGATCATCTTAGTCTATGATCATCGAATACTCCTAGGTACTCTCATGCGATGCCTAAGTGGGACCCACAACTGAGTTGATCTCTCTGAGGAAAGCAATGTTCGCCGCCTAGGCCCACCTGCCCAATTGACCAACTCGGCTTGTAACCCTAGGCAAGAGAGTAGTTGAGTCATTTACAACTCTTATAACCACTTGAGGAAAGCAATGTTCGCCGCCTAGGCCCACCTGACCACTTGGTCATCTAAGTATGCACTTACTTTTTCCCTTTTTTCAGAAAATTATCTCTACAGCTCTTATGACCACTTGAGGAAAGCAATGTTCGCCACCTAGGCCCACCTGCCCACTTGGTCATCTGAGCCTGTAGCCATTTTCTTCTTTGTTATAGGAAGTTATCCCTTCTCTTACGGTCCTTTAAGACCATTTGAGAGAAAGCAGGATTTAACAGGTATCATATAGATCGGGCGATTTGACCTATTAAACTGACCGGCTTGGGAAAAGCAGGTATAATATCAACATGATATGAGTTTTAAGACTGGACGGTCTAACTCATTAAATCGATCGGCTTGGACAAACAACAACTTAATATACTAATCGATCGGTTAGATTTATTCTAGCCATAAAAGCTAGAAGAACGGGTTATCATAGAATGCCATAAGACAGTGACTCCGGGGTATCAAGTATAATAATGACCGACCGGTTTTCTCATTCGGTCTATAAATCTACCAGCCTTATGGGTATTTATTTTATTCGCTCGGTTAAGACTGAGCCGTCCATGGGGAAGTGATCATAAGTCATTCTTGCAAGGATGAATAATACTAAGTATCAAATCATTGGCCGCCCAGAATGCATATAAACCGAGCGAGCTTACCAATTGTTACTTATACTTGCAAGGATAAGTATTACTCAGGAATTCAAATTATTGGCCGCCCGAATTGTATACTTACCGCGCGACTTATTGATTATTTTCTTATGGCTTGTGGATACTCATTATTCTATGAAATAACTGCGCGAGTCGAAGAGTAATCATTCGACTTGATGTTTCAACCTCAAATTTGTGGAACATTAATTATTAATCGCATAAGATACATTCAGATCGCACATTTCGTGATTGGGATTCATCTATTGTGACTAGCGGCTTAGAATTGTGACCGGCTTCCGATTAACTCGATGGGTCTATTCATTTGATATTCTTCAAAGCATAAATTCCTATCCGCTCGGATTATATGTTAAAACCACACAACTATTTGTCAAGATCTATTATGACTGGCATTTTTGGGTTATAACAAATTCCCTGAGTCAAGATTGATGTAAAGGATAGGCCGCCTGAATAGCCTTCATAATATTCGAGTAACTATCTAATTGGGATTCTGAAAGCTCAAAGTTTTGACCGCCTGGGTTAATATTAAACTGAACGACCTGATTAAAAAGGGATTTGCAGTTTAAAGAAGAAAGATATCACAACATTCAAAAGTAAGTCACAAAAAAATAGACAGCCGAACAGGTAAAAAGCTTTCATTCATTATCAAAATGTATCTTTACATCATTTTAACCGATCAGCTAACAAAATCAAGTCGTCGGTTGCACGAAAGAAAAATTCTGAACTACAAATTATTACTCACCCGACTTTAACCTTTTCTCCATAGGAGAGCTTTAATCTCCTCCACCCTCAATGTCAACTGAAAGTGAGGTATTAGATCTTAGCTTTACTTTAGAGGGGGGGTGAATAGAGTATTAAAAAGTTTTAACTTATTTTATAGCGGAATTAAAATAGTGATATATGTATATGTAACAGAGTGAGTGTAAAAGGAAAATAAACACAAATCACAACACAGTACAGAAAGAAAAACATAATCACAGAAGACAGAAGGATCTATAGTTGTTCCCCAATCAAACTGGGTACATCTACTCTTCTACCACTTGGTAGGAATCTACTAGGTTTTTGATCAGGTGCCCTATCACCACTGGGATTTTTGATCAGGTGCCCAAACACCACTGAGCTTTTGATCAGGTGCTTAAACCAAAACACAGGTTTTTGATCTGGTGCCCTGCCACCAAAGGTTTAACTTTTGAAGGGAGTTAGAACCCTATACAAGATGGGTTAAAAGGGTAAAAAAAATGTTTATGAGATTCTTCTCTGTCGACAAGATGAGAGAAGACTAGTGGATTATTGTGTTGTAAAGCTCCCCCTGTCTGATAGAAATTCTTGACAGTTGAAGGATGGAGCTTTCTCTTGAATGTAGAATATCTTCCTTGATAGCAGATGAATCTGAGAGACAAAGAGTTCCTCAGATTATTGTTGCTCTTTGAAGATTAGAACCACCAGCTGAAAACTGAGTGAAGATTTTGTTGTTCTCAGAGAATGAGAATGCTGCTGTTGAGGATGATGATCTATTTCTCTTTTGACTTTCTGTATTTCTCTCTCGACTGATTCTTTTACTGGTACTACCCTTCTGGTCTCTTTCTTTTCCTTAGACAATATATCACTGATTTGAAATTGAAATCTTCTGGATAAGGAATAAAATATTCTAAAAAGATTATTCTTGTAACTGCAATCTGATTCAGCAATATACTTTAATTCTTTTTCCTTTTCCATGAAAGTATCCTTTTCCAATATATGTCAACGGCTACTTTCTCGAAAGAAGAGAATATAATGGAATATAATAAAAGGAAGGATCAAATCTTGACTTATCTGATAATGAATAAGTCCAAATAATTGAATAGATCTGTTGCTGAATAGTCAATCTGAGTTCAGAGAAAATTGATAACTGATCTATCAGAAGTTGCCAAGCTGGAGAAGAAATTTGTCGAGCAGAAAACTGAGTTCGTCGAGCTGAGAGCTGAGTTCGTTGAACTGAAAACTGAGTTCGTCGAACTGAACATTTAGTTCCTTATACGTCGAACACAGAGCTGAGTTCGCCGATCTCAAACTAGAGTTCATCAAATTGAAGACAAAAACTGTAGAGCTGGCTGGAAGACTGAAATCGTCGAGATGAGAAGCAAGTTCATCGAACTGAAGCATGACGTTCGTCGAACGCAGAACGGATTTCATCGAACGCAGATTGAAGTTCGTCAAACACAGAAACTTTGAATTTTTCCTAAGTTCTAGCTACTCAGACACACTTAAACCTTGACCTTAGACTATACAATGGGGTCAACTTGAGTCCTAGTCAATAGGTAGTGTGCTAGCCCAAATCAGTAATAGGGTTGTTCCAACAATCTCCCCATATTTGGGTTAGGATACTATTTGACAAAATCAAATAATAAAAACAAACATAGAGCATATATATCTGACAGAAATTGAATTTCATTTCAGCAGATAAGAAATATAGTACTCTAAGTTTAAAACACTTTACACTGAAAACTGAAATAGCAAAAACCAAATAATTAAGAGCTTTACTCTGACTATGAAGAGGGCTTGAAGATGATTTGCCTTTCAAATTCTTGCTTTCTGAATTCAGACATGGTAGTAAACTGAGAAAAATCCTTGCCTTCTGCTTTGGATTTGTTGATCTGAGTTGTAGCAATAACTGGAACTGAATCTGTCATATGAGAATCAATAGCTAAAGCTGCTTCTATATCACAAACTGGAGCTGCTGTATCAAAAACCATAACTGAATCTGCATCTGCATGATCTGGAACTTCTTCATCAAGCATCTCCCCCTACCTAGTTTCAGGGAGACCTGAATCTAGGCCCCTAGAAGAAGGGACAGGTGTAGAGGAAGTAGGCAAGGATGCAATTTTAGAAGAAAGGTTGCCATTGTACCTACAAAAAAAAGAGAGATCAAGTGCAAGGGAACTGGAGGGAAGAGCATAAGCAAGTTCTGTTGGCGCAAAGATGAAAAGAAATCAAAGTTTGATTATAACGAAAGAGATCGGAGAAGGCGCAAAAATTCGTGGAACTGAGGTCAGCTAAACATAATAAAATCAGAAGTCGAAGAGTTTTAGGCTTCATCAAAATGCATTCGACGGAAAGTAAATTTTCATCGATCTCAGTTTGACGATCGAGCTGACTTCGTCGATCTCTGAAGCTAATAGGCTTCGTCGATCTCCGTTCGACGAACGACTAGATTTCGTCGATCTCCGTTCGACGAAATGAGGGGATAAGTAGAAAATATATTTTTTAATTGATTGAATCTCCATCTATCATTCCTAACTTATTTATAAAGAAAATATGTTTCTTTTCATCCAAGGGTTTGGTGAAAATATCAGCCCTTTGTAAGTCAGTAGGAATAAATTTTAGGCAAATTTTATTTTTATCCACATTATCTCTGATAAAGTGGTGTCTAATTTCTATGTGTTTAGTCCTACTATGGAGTACTGGATTTTATGCTATAGATATTGCACTAATATTGTCACAAAATATAATTGACTTCTTTAAGTTGATACCATAATCTAGAAGTTGATTTTGTATCCACAATATCTGTGAGCAGCAACTGCCAGCAGCAATATATTCTGCTTCCGTTGTTGATGTAGACACATATGTCTGTTTCTTACAAAACCTGGAAGATTATATAGGTATATGATCTAGTTCACCTAGAGGGTGGGGGGGGGGGGGGTGAATAGGTCTTTTGATTTTTTACTTGTTTTATATAATCAGTTAAACAATTCTAAGCAAGAAATCAAGCACAACCAGAAAACACAGGTGTTTATAGTGGTTCCCCAAGACAGGGTGTCTATGGGTAGTCCACTTTCCCCCTTCACCCTTCTAACAGTGTGTTAGACAGGGCCAACTCCTCCAAACTCGACTCCAAGAGCTTATAACATAGATCACTCAGGATCTCTCAGGTTTTCCCAAACCCTACCTCAGGCTAAGCAGCCCTACCTCAGATCGTCCACTGATCCTATAGCTCAGACCTCAGCAGGTCCTACCACTCAGGCTAAACAGCCCTACAACTCAGGCTTAGTAGCCCTACCTCAGATCAGCCCCTGATCCTACAGCTCAGACCCCTTCCAGGTCCTACAACTCAGAGGAATCCTCCTCCTACAGCTCAGGCTTACATCCCTACAACTCAGAACCCAAAGGTTCCTACAAACTCAGACCAGATGGTCCTACAAGCTCAGGCAAGTTGCCCTACAGTAAAGTTTAGTTAAATCTTACTACAGCAGACAGCAGTTGAAGTCCCCTATAGTTCCTGTTGGAGCCTATGTTCCGCATCTCTTGGTTTGAGAATAACAAATACCGTGTTGTATTTGATCAAGTTTTTTGTGTATTTATAGTGTGCAGGTTGTACAGGAACTATAGCTACACATTCCTATGAATTGTTTGCTGATTGGAAATGACTCTCTGGAAAGATAGATAACGCCCGCGTTAGTTGTTAACGCCCATCGTTAGCAAACCGCTTAGAAGAAACCGCTGAGAAGGAAAACCGCTGAGATGCAAACTGCATTCGACGAACTGGAAGATGCGTTCGACGAACTCTGAAGGCGCTCAACAAAATCTGAAGGAACCTGCGGTCGACGAACTCTGAATGTGCTCGACAAAATCTGAAGGAAGCTTCATTCAACGAACGAGGAGTTCCGTTCGCTAAAAGTTCCTTCCCTCAACGAACCTGCGCTCGACAAGCTGCGTTCGATGAATGAGGAGTTCCATTTGACGAAATTTCCTGCGCTCGCCGAATTTACGCTCGACAAGCTGCGTTCGACAAACAAGAATCTCTGATCGACAAACTGAGTCTCCGTTCGACGAATTTGAAGCTTCGTTCGACGAAAATTCCGTTCGACAAAAGTTTGTTCTGTCACGTTCCTTGCAGTTTGCACGATCCTGATGGTGGCAGTTTTTCTGTTCGACGAAGGGTGCATTCGACGAAGGCGCGTTCGACGAAATTTGTTTTCATTTACAAAATTTTGTTCAGCCACGCTCTCGAGTTTATGCACGATCTCAGCAACTGCCTCACTAACGCCGCGCGTTAGCCTTAATGCACGCGTTAGCTTCCGAGGCTATTTAAAAGTACAGTTCCTCTCATTCAAATTGACAAGAGATGATTCCAGAATTCTGATACTTTGGAGAGAGGTTCTTGTACAACAAATTAAGAGATCTCCCTTGGGCTAACATGAAGATCTAAAGAAGATTTTGAAGGAGAAGGTCTACCATGCATATTCCATACGAAGGACGATCGTTTCAAGAATGCCAACATCTACATCGACTTTGTCATCACCTTCAGAATTTCTTGGGGAGTTTCTCTTTACTTATCTTGTAATCTTTTATTTTTCCTTTTTGTATTTTGTGTGGAGAAATCATTCGGTGAGAACGTCGGATTCCGAAAAGGATTCCGTGGGTAAATTCGCCTTGTGTTGGCGACTAGGTCCTTATGAGGCTTAGGGGGTAATTCACCGCCTTGTGCGTGGCGACTAGGTCGAGGGTAGATCTAGAGGGTGGCTAGAGGCCTTATCTGGGGATAGATAGGCTATAGCCAACCGGTCCTTGGGAGAAGGACCGATGAAACATCAAAAAGTATATTTTCATATTTTCGCCTTGATTTCTAGCGTTATAGAAATTAATCATTTGTGTATTCAATTTATTATAAAATAAAATCATGTCTTTTAATGTTCTATTCAATTGATTTTATTTCCTCTTCAAGAATATTTTAATTTCTATTTTCATCAAAGTATTAAAATTAACATTTGTATAATTATCTTTGAAATACAATAATTATTTTCATTATCACTGATTTTCTGAAATTGTATTTCATTTAAGATTTCTAAGTAAAATCACTGTGGCAATCTTTTTGTTCTGAGAAATATTCTCTGGAGAGCTAACGCCAACGTTAAGACTTAACGCCAGGCGTTAGCAACAGTCAACAAAAAGTTTTGTGTCAATTATTTAAAAAGGAATCTTCATTACAATCCTATCAGGAATATTAAAATATATTTTTCTAAAATATTCTGAAACTTCAGTCTCAAACTCTAATATTTCTAATTAAGATTTAAATTCCATAAAACCCTTATTCACCACCCCCCCCCCCCTCTAAGGGTGCCGTAAGATCCAACACGTGGTATCAGAGGGTAGGTTATTCCAATACGGCTTCACAACCGGGAATAATGGCGCTTCATGATCTCGCATCTTCTAGAGGGGATAATTTTTATGAAAATGAAAAATCATTATGTCCACCATTATTTATGGGTGAAAATTATAATGGGTGGAAAACTCTTATGGAAAAATTTCTTAAATATTTGGATATTGAAGTTTGGAATATTACAATTAAAATGCCCCCCAAGTATTCTAAATAAAAATGAAAAGTTTTTAAATGCCAAATCTATGAATAGTCTATATTGTGCTCTAGATCAAAATATTTTCAAACTTATTTATACGCTTCCTACTGCTTTTGAAGTTTGGAAATTTCTTGAGACTACTTATAGTTTTCCTTCCACAGATGATGAACAAGAGCAATTCCTTATTAATCCAAGAGGAGAAACCGATGAGGACTTATGCTTGGAGGAAGAAGAATTCAACGTCACAATATTGGACTCATTTGTTGGCCACACATCAAGCAAAAGAGAAGATGGAAATTCAACTATGGAAGAGGATTGTGAAGAAAATGTCAAAGGAACCCTTGGTTCGAATCTTGTCTCATCCCATAGCAATGTAAGAAATTCTAAGTCCTCTCTCTTTGTAAGAAATTCTATTTCTACACTATATATGCTTAATATTGCTAAACGTAGAATTAAAAATTTGAAAAATGCTAATTTCAAACTATGTTTAGAAAATAAAATTTAAAAGCAAATGCTAAAGTAGAATCAAGTATTGATGTGTTAAATTCTCATTCATGCTCTTTAATTAAAAATGTTAAACCTTATTTTGATTATAATACTTTTAAAGAAGAACTCAAGGTTTTAGAAAAAAGGATTTTTAATTTCAAAAGAACATAATGAAAATTTGATAATTGAAAATGATGTTTTAACTTGTAAGTTAAGACAATTAAAATCTTTTGTTGAAAAAGTTCTAATTTCTAGTAATGACTTTCATCATAAGATTTTGAATAACAAAGATAAATTAACTTACAAAATCATTTCTAAAAAGGACCATTTTCATACATCAACTCAAAAGGAGTTTAGTTTCAAAAAGAATTATGACCTTCAGAAAATTCTTAAGAGTCACTATTATAAGTCTCAATATATTTTCAATCATGACTCAAATTTAAAAACTCCTTTTTATGAAAATCAAACTACAAAATATTATCCTTCATATTATAAGAGTATGTCTATAAGAAAGAGTGGAAATAAAAATCATCAAAATAAGAATCAATCTTTTAAAACATATTGTAACCCACTCTTTCAACAATCACTTCTAAAGAAAGACAATCACTCTTATATACTTTCAAAGAATCCATATAATAAAATTCATTATGATTATCAACATCAATGTATTTTGAAAAATAATTTGAATAAACATAAATCCCAAATGAATTATTTTTCAATCAACTATCATTCCAAAAAGATGTCAAATAATCATAATATGAATTTAAAAGAAAAACAACCAAAGTATGAATGGAGGCCCAAAATTAAAAATGAAACACTAACTCCACTTGTAAAGGCCCATTCATCACTATCTCAACAAAAGCCTACACGATGTATTTGGGTACCCAAAGGAACCATCACACTTGGTCCCCTTTGGATACCTAAATCTCTCATTCACTAGGAATCATCGTATTGCATGAAGTAGAAATAAATTAAAAATGAAATATCATTACTCTACTTCATGATATGCTTCATTGCTTTTTCTTTTGTTTGTTTTCTTATTTTTGAGCCAACATGCTAAGGTCACTTAGATATATTATGAAATATGACTTTTACATTTTAAGCCTAATGTTTATCAAATCAAAATTAAATTAAATTGAACATAAAGTCATAATTTTTAAGTGATCTATCTTTCCTTTTTTTTATAAATGTTTTATCCTTTTTAAATCCTTTGCCTATAAATGTCTTATATTATCATTATAAATTGAATGCTAAATTTGCTAAATGATATTATCAAGACTAATGAAATTACTTTCAAAATTGGATTTAAATGGATTTTTAGGGGTCTTAGGCTAAAATATTAAATGCACAACATAGTGCATATTTGTCTATTTTTCGTTACTGTATATAATAGCCCCTATAATAAAAAATCATAATTAAAAAATTACAAAAATGATGAATATGATTTCACACACTCCATCTTGATCTATTAATATCCTATGCTAAAATTCACTATACTCATATATCATAATTCATGATCCATCAAGTCCTATCTTAAATCAACTATTTCTATCAACCTTAAGAATTATGAAATATATGATTACTATTGATATTATAGTATCACATCTTGTTTTGTGTGTGTGTGATGTGCATCTCTATTGTTTGCATGTATCTCATTATCTTTATACCTAAGAATTAACTTGAAATAAACAAGATGAAATCAAATAGAATTGTCACTTCGCTCTAGGTCTATGAAAATTCAAAACTCTATGTTTAATACATGCAATTCAATTATATATTTGTCCAATTTTACCTAGCTTTGAAACTTGTAATTCATCATACTAGCATCATCACTTACCATTGGTAGAAATCAATGTCCATGCTAGTTATATATCTTGCAATGCTAAAGTAAATTATATTACTAAAATATGAAAATCATAATTTCTTTTGTAGTTATTTGCATGAATAAAATGTATTCTAAATGGATTTAAAATCAACAATCATTGATATAATTGTAAATCCAAAACTAATCATGCAATTATACCATAGTTAATATATTTAAGGCTTACACGCATAGTATGTCCATAATCATTAAACCTATGACATGTGTCTCACAATAGCGAGGGCGTAGGATTGTGTGCATTAGAGACCTAACCTCTAAGTCATGTCTTGTCCTTAACCGGGGAGGGTTCCATTGGGGCCTTGAGAGGCACTGGGGGGAAAGATTGCTAGGTTGAGCATCGTCTTTTGTATGCATATGGGATTAACACCCCAACCTACGGCATGTGTGCAGCTCCTCATGCCCATCCGTCACTTAGTACGATGCTAGAGCGTAGTCATGTTGTTGAGGTATCTTGATCTTAGATATACTTATATTATATTCATTGCATGAATATTATCTCACTCCTTATTCTAAAATCATGCATATTTGTTTTTGTTCCAACATTGCATCTTGTGTTTGCATATTTTATTACTTTGAGCTTTAATGATTTTACAAAACACAAGTATTTGAAAAATCACCAAATACATGCTAAAAGAGCCTTCAAATCTAATCAATATACTTTGAAATTTCAACTGAAGGAAGGTCTCTTTATAATATAAATGAATTAAGAAAAATATTTTTCAAAACATCAAGAAATGTAGTTCTGTTTTGGCGTTAAGAAGTTAACGCCTGGCGTTATCTCCTTTGCTCCAAAATATATATATTTTTTGAATTACTTTTGGTATTATTTTACTATTTTGTGTGTGTTTTATTTCTCTGTTTGTACAAAGTTTTCTATCTTTTTATTTCCTTTAAAATAAAATTTTATTTCTTTTAAAAAAATATGTGTATTTTCTCTTGCATTATTTTTGTTTATTTCTCTGGCATAGAATATCATTTACTGAAAGGGTTATTAAAGACTTCTATGTTTTCCAGAGAATATATATAAAAAAACAAATACAAAATTACAAAACAACTTCAAAGAACAAAAATATGTTTTTCTTAATGTGTGTTTATTGTTTTGTGCATATATAAAAACAATTCTAAAAATTTATAAAAACTGATTGTTATTCATTGCAATTGTCAAGGATGATTAATTACATCAATTAAAGATTAAATACAATGTTTAATTTAACTTTCAAATTTATTAAAAGACATTGTTTTGTATTTATCATGCCTTGAATATTATCTTGTTATGAGCAATGAAATTGATTGTAGATAAACATGTGTAGAAACGCTTAGCATGCCTCTAAGTTTGAGTAATGTATTATGTTTTGATAATGATTCATTCACTCACTTATATTTGATAACCTACATGTGATTACAATCTCATTCTTACATGATTGTGTAGTGTAATAATATAAATGATTAAAATGGATAAATAGATTACCTACACAACATTGAATTGGTTATTACAATTCTTTGTCTTTCATGCACTTATTCTTTAGAGAAATGTGGTTTAAAAAATGCTATGTTTGCAAAACAAGTGAATTCAGAGTCCTTAGTCACTAAACTAAAAAGCAAATAATCAATGACAAAGAAAACTCCACCAAGCACTACTCACCCTCCTGATAAGTCTTAATGAGCATTGTAAGGTTGAGCACCTTGGATAAGAATTGTATAGTGTTTTGTAGCAAATAATTTATACACCACTTCTCTTAGTACACCGGATCATAAAAAATTGAAAATAAAGCTAAAAAGTATAAAAGTGATCCCCAAGCACTACTTTGCACCCTGATAAGTCTTAATAAGCATTGTGTGTGCAGAGCACCTTGGTAGTTGTACTATTTATTCATGTGCATTGAAATAGTGTGGAAGTAATATTATTTGTGTATTTTAATGTTGTGTTATTTCATTATATATGTCATGTGTTTTTGATTGATTCACTTGTATACTTTATCAAAACACTACTTTAATTGTACACATCATTATCTTTCATAAAACTTCTACTCATGAGAATTGGATCCTAATGATGTTTATGTTTAAGAGTGCTTATTATTCTTAACACCGTGTTTTCCTTTCAGCAAGTGGTATCTTAATATAGAATGCTTACTTTATCATGTCAGTTATGTTGCTTACTACTTTATGTTACATCATGCTTATATTTTTCTCAACAAGTAGTATTTAACAATCTTTTGATTGCATCCTATTTTTCTTCTCGACATAGAACATATTACTCCTAATTGCATACTCTCACTCCTAAACCCTCTTTTGATTCTACCAAAAAGGGAGATTAAATTGCATAAATCTAATATTTAGGGGGAGTGCATTATAATAATATTAAACTAAAAAAGGGGTATATTTGTAGGGGAGTAATCATATAGGAGGTGCATACACTATCATATGCTCGAGCATGAAAATCCTTCAATAAGTGGTTCCTTACATATCATAAAAGATATACACTCATCCCTACCCACTTTTGTTAATAACAAAGGGGGGAGAAGAAATTGAGAAATCTAGTAAAATAGATATTTAGGGGGAGTAAATTATAAGAGAACACTTATGTAGGGGGAGGAATTCATATAGAAAGAGTATGAATTATCGCTATCAAATCTATCTTTCTTTTAACTTGTTTTTCATGCATATCTTATTACCGCACTTATCTATAAACACAAATGGTTTTAAGTTCACTAATTTCTCATACAGGTATTTGTTATTATCAAAAGGGGGAGATTGTTGGAGCCTATGTTCCGCATCTCTTGGTTTGAGAATAACAAATACCGTGTTGTATTTGATCTAGTATTTTGTGTGTTTATAGTGTGCAGGTTGTACAGGAACTATAGCTACACATTCCTATGAATTGTTTGATGATTGGAAATGACTCTCTAGAAAGATAGATAACGCCCGCATTACTAGTTAACGCCCAGTGTTAGCAAACCACTGAGAAGAAACCGCTGAGAAGGAAAACCGCTGAGATGCAAACTGCGTTCGACGAACTGGAAGCTGCGTTCAACGAACTCTGAAGGCGCTCGAAGAAATCTGAAGGAACCTGCGGTCGACGAACTTTGAAGGCACTCGACAAAATCTGAAGGAAGCTTCATTCAACGAATGAGGAGTTGCGTTCGATGAAAGTTCCTGCGCTCGACAAACCTGCGCTCGACAAGCAGCGTTCGACGAACGAGGAGTTCCATTCGACAAAATTTCCTGCGCTCAACGAATTTACGCTCGACAAGCTGCGTTCGACGAACGAGAATCTCCGATCGACGAACAGAGTCTCTGTTCGACGAATTTGAAGCTCCGTTCGACGAAAATTCCGTTCGACGAAAATTCCGTTCGACGAAAATTCCGTTCGACGAAAGTTTGTTCTGTCGCGTTCCTGGCAGTTTGCACAATCCTGATGGTGGCGGTTTTTTCGTTCGACGAAGGGTGCGTTCGACGAAGGTGCGTTTGACGAAATTTGTTTTCATTCGATGAAATTTTATTCATCCATGCTCTCGAGTTTATGCACGATCTCAGCAACTGCCTCACTAACGCCGCGCGTTAGCCTTAACGCACGCATTAGCTTCCGAGGCTATTTAAAAGTACAGCTCCTCTCAATCAAATTGACAAGAGATGATTCCAGAATTCTGATACTTTGGAGAGAGGTTCGTGTACAGCAAATTAAGAGATCTCCCTTGAGCTAATATGAAGATCTAAAGAAGATTTTGAAGGAGAAGGTCTACAACGCATATTCCATACGAAGGACGATCGTTTCAAGAACGCCGACATCTACATTGACGTTGTCTTCACCTTCAGAATTTCTTGGCGAGTTTCTCTTTACTTATCTTATAATCTTTTATTTTTCCTTTTTGTATTTTGTGTGGAGAAATCGTTCGGTGAGAACGTCGGATTCCGGGAAGGATTCCGTGGGTAAATTCGCCTTGTGTTGGCGACTAGGTCCTTATGAGGCTTATGGGGTAAGTCGCCGCCTTGTGCGTGGCGACTAGGTCGAGGGTAGATCTAGGGGCTGGCTAGAGGCCTTATCTGGGGATAGATAAGCTATAGCCAACCGGTCCTTGGGAGAAGGACCGGTGAAACATCAAAAAGTGTATTTTCATATTTTCGCCTTGATTTCTAGCGTTATAGAAATTAATTATTTGTGTATTCAATTTATTATGAAATAAAATCATGTCTTTTAATGTTCTATTCAATTGATTTTATTTCCTCTTCAAGAATGTTTTAATTTCTATTTTCATCAAAGTATTAAAATTAACATTTGTATAATTATCTTTGAAATACAATAATTATTTTCATTATCTCTGATTTTCTAAAATTGTATTTCATTTAAGATTTCTAAGTAAAATCATTGTGGCAATCTTTTTGTTTTGAGAAATATTCTCTAGAGAGCTAATGCCCAGCGTTAAGACTTAACGCCAGGTGTTAGCAACAGTCAACAAAAAGTTTTGTGTCAATTATTTAAAAAGGAATTTTCATTACAATCCTATCAGGAATATTAAAATATATTTTTCTAAAATATTCTGAAACTTCAAAATCAAACTCTAATATTTTTAATTAAGATTTAAATTCCATAAAACCCTTATTCACCTCCCCCCCTTTAAGGGCGCCGTAAGATCCAACAGTTCCTGCACACCTGGTGCTTCCTTGTAGCTGGAGATGGTGATGGCTGCTAAAACCTGATCGTCCTCTTCAGATGAAGGTTGGAAGATCTCCTTGCTCCTTCTTATAAAGTAGCAGACTTTCTCTCTCAGTATCTTCTTTCTTGTTCAGTGGGCAAGAGGAGAGTGAGGAGAACACTAGTTGTCAATGGAACTGTATCCTCTTTGTTTTGCACACAACTGGCGCTTTCAAAGTTGGCCTAACTTCTTCTTTTATACATCTCTGATCTTCAACGGCTCTTAGCCGACCTTCTGACAAGTATGGGAGAGACTGGTGGACCCCATATTGCTTTTCTGCATCTTGCGCCATGAGCAGAACTCGCAATCTGCATTCGACAAACTCGCCATACTGTGTTCGACGATCTTGCCAAACTCTGCGGTCAACAAACTCGCCATACTCTGCGTTGGACGAACTTCCCCAACTTTATGTTTGACGAACACTCCAAGCTCTGAGTTTGACTAACTCACCATACTCTGTGCTCAACAAACTCGTCATGCTCTGTGTTTGACGATCTTGCCAAACTCTGCGGTCGACGAACTAGCCATACTCTGCGTTCGACGAACATGCTGCTTCTCAGCTGTTTCTTCTTTCCTGTCTCAGCGTTTGATGAACTGAGTTCTGCCTTCGACGAACGGATTTCTGCATTCGACGAACACTCCAAGTCTCAGTTGATGCTTGCTGCTTCTCAGCGGCAGCTGATCTCGTCTCAATGGTTGCTTCTTTCCCGTCTCAGCGGATCCGCTGAGACAGACAGCTGTCTTAGTGGTTTTCATCTATCTGCAGCTCAGCTGGCCCAGACACCTTCTCAACGGCTCCTGGCCTTGTCTCAGCGGTTTTGACTCATCGTCTCAGCGGTTTTGTCAGTAAACAAACTAAACAACCCTTGCACTTTGTTAAGTCCTAACCCTGCATGCTTATAAGATAGAAATAGGGTTCATTAAATACAACTTGTACTTAATATTGAGTGTGAGGCCTCTTCAAATCAAGGGAACATTGAGGGTCAATTTCCCAACAAAACCAAGACACAAACTTATCACCAAGGAACTGGCGAGTCCCTGATGTGTTTTTCCTGTCTACTCTGCATCCAGCATAATCAGAATCTGAGAATCCAGTTAATTCAAATTCTGATGCAGTTGGATACCAGAGTCCTAGATTTGGACAACTCTTTATATATCTCAAAATTCGTTTTAGTAAAATAAGGTGAGATTCTTTGGGTTAACTTGGAACCTAGCACAAATACATATAGCAAACATTATGTCTGGTCTACTAGCTGTTAAGTAAAGTAATGAGCCAACAATTGCTCTATATACTTTTTGATCAACAAATTTCCCTGATTCATCATTGTCTACAACAACATTGGAGGGCATGGGTGTTTTTATGGTAGAAGCATCAGACATACCAAATCTTTTCACTAATTCCTTAGCATACTTGGATTGTGATATGAATATGCCATTTGGAGTTTGCTTCACTTGAAAGCCAAGGAAGTAAGATAACTCACCCATACTACTCATTTCAAATTTAGATTGCATTAGGTAAGAGAATCTTTTGCATAGATTTGAATCAGTAGAGCCAAAAATAATGTCATCTATATAAATTTGAACTAGTAAGGTTTGATTTTTATGTATCCTAAAAAATAAAGTTTTATCAACAATGCCTCTACAGAACTTGTTCTCTAAAAGATAATTAGCTAGGGTCTCATACCATGCTCTAGGAGCTTGCTTGAGACCATAGAGAGCTTTATTAAGCTTAAAGACATAAGAAGAGTGAGTTGGAGAGATAAAACCTGGTAATTGTTCTACATAAACTTCTTCTTTGATATCTCCATTTAAGAATGCACTCTTCACATCCATCTGATATACTTTGAATTTCTTGAAAGCAGCAAAGGCAAGAAATATCCTTATAGCTTCAAGTCTAGCAACAGGAGCAAAGGTTTGATCATAATCAATTCCTTCTTCCTGAGAATATCCTTGGGATACCAATCTTGCTTTATTTCTGATTATGAAGCCTTGATCATCTAGCTTGTTCCTGAAGACCTAGTTAGTGCCAATGACTGGATGGCCCTTTGGTCTTAGAACCAAAACCCAAACCTTGTTCCTCTCAAATTGATTGAGTTCCTCTTGCATTGCAAGTATCTAGTTTGGATCTTGTTCTGCATCTTTTATGGATTGAGGTTCAATCTGTGATAGGAAACAAGTATGCATCTGATTTTGCTTGAGTTGATGCCTTGTTTGAACACCTGCTGAGATGTCTCCAATGACTTGAGATATTGGATGATCTCTAACTGTGATGTGATCAACAGTTGGAGTAGGTTCAGCAATGGTTTCCTCTTGAGGGATTTGTTCAGCTGTCACTTGATTTGAGTTATCAGCAAGATCTTCTAAAATATCTTCTTCTTCACTGTCTTCAATAGTTTGCGATGATGGAAGTAGAGACTCTTCATTCTGTAGATTTAATCCATTTATCTCTTCACATAGAGCTGGTACCTGCAAAATATCTCTGGTAGAGGTGGTATTCCTCTCCTCATTTAACATGTTAGTTTTATCAAAAGATACATGCATGGACTCTTCTATCTTAAGAGTTGATTTGTTGTAAACTCTATATGCTTTACTAGAAAGAGAGTATCCAAGGAATATAACTTCAGCAGACATTGCTTCAAATTTCCTTAGATATTTCTTATCATTATTATGCACATAGCATTTACAGCCAAATATCTTAAAATAGTTAACCTTAGGCTTTTTATTCTTAAGTAATTCATAGGGTGTTTTACCCTTAAGTTTATGTATCAGACTTCTATTCAACACATAATTTGATGTGTTCACTGCCTCTGCCCAAAAAGAGAGTGGCAAGTGAGCATCAGTAAGCAATGTAGTTGTTGATTCAATTAATGTTCTATTTTTCCTTGCAGCTACCCCATTTTGTTGAGGAGTTCTAGGAGCAGAGGAACATTGCCTGATCCCTTCTTTTCCACAGAATTCTCTCATCAGAAGAGATTCAAACTCAGTGCCATGATCACTTCTGATCAATGCAACTAGAGTAGAGTACTCAATCTTGATGGACCTCAGAAAGTCTATCAGAACACTGAAGGTGTCAGACTTGTTCCTAAGAAAGAACACCCAAGTGAATCTTGAGAAGTCATCTACAATAACTAAAGTGTAATGCTTCCCTCCTAAGCTCTGTATTGTAGTGGGTCCAAAGAGATCCAAATGCAGTAAGTATAGAATCCTAGGTGAATCACTCTTGGATAAAGATTTAAAACTACTCTTGGTTTGCTTTCCTAGTTGACAAGCCCTGCAGAGTCCTTCCTTCTTATATGAACTAGAAGGCAGTCCTCTTACTAGACTGTCTTTGGAGAGCTTAGAGATAGTTCTAAGGTTAATATGTCCTAGCCTTTTATGCCATAATTCATTTGTTTTACTTATTGAATTAAATAAACAAATGTCTGAATTGGCAGAGTCAAAATTGACTATAAAAATATTTCCATGTCTAATACCAGATAACACATTAATGTTTTTGAAATTATATAGGTATGCTAACTAATTCACCTAGAGGGGGGGGGGGGGGTGAATAGGTCTTTTGGATTTTACTTGATTATTATGGACTGTTAGAACTATTCTAAGCAGAAAATCAAGCAACACATAAAACACACATGCATGTATAGAGGTTCCTCAAGACAGGGTGTCTTGAATAGTCCTCTTTCCACCTACATCTTTCTAACAATCTGTTAGACAAGGCCAACTCCTCCAAACTCGGCTCAAAGAGCTTACAACTCAGATCCCTCAGGATCTCTCAGGTTTTCCTAAACCCTACCTTAGGCTCAGCAGCCCTACACCTCAGATCAACTCCTGATCCTACAGCTCAGACCTCAGCAGGTCCTACAACTCAGACCACAACAGGACCTACCTCAGGCTAAACAGCCCTACATCAGATCAGCTCTTGATCCTTCAGCTCAGACCTCAGCAGGTCCTACAACTCAGAGAATTCTTCCTCCTACAGCTCAGGCAATGAAGCCCTACAACTCAGATCAGCACCTGATCCTACACTCAGGACTTCAGCCCTACAACTCAGAACTCTCAGGTTTCTACAAACTCAGACCAAAAGGTCTTACAACTCAGGCAAAATGCCCTACAGAAGAATGGTTTAGAAATGTTCTACAGCAGAGGAACACTCCTGTAGATCCTACACAGTTTGTGCTTCCTGTAGCTGAAGATGTTGATTATAGCCACAACTTGATCTTTCTCTTCAATAGAGTGATGGAAGATCACCTTGCTCCTCCTGGTGGAGAAGCTATCTTCTTCTCTCTGTTTCTTTTTCTCTTTTAGTGAGCAGGAAGAAAGTCGAGAGCAGCAGCCGTCAATGGCGAATCGAGATTTTGCACGCAACTGGTCGGGCATAGAAAATGCCCTAACACTTTCTTTTATACTTCTTTTCATCTTCAACAGCTCTAATTTGATCTCCCAAGAAGTATGGGAGAGATCTGTGGTCCCATGTAGCTTTTATGCAACTTGCACTAGCCGCAGGTCCCGCCTCCCTACTTATCCGTAGAGAAGGTTTGCGCTCGACGAACGCGCTACACTCTGTGTTCGACGAACCCGCTGTATCCTGCGTTCGACGATCTTGCCAAAGTCTTGCGTTCGACGATCTTGCCAAACTCTGCGTTCGACGATCTTGCCAAGCTCTATGTTTGACGAACTTGCCTTGTCTCTGCGTTCGACGAACGGCACACTGCGTTCGACGAACAACCTGTCTCCTGCGTTCGACGAACTCGCTGTATCCTGCGTTCGACGAACTTGCCTTGCCTCTGCGTTCGACGAACAGTGTTTTGCGTTCGACGAATTGCACTCTGCGTTCGACGAACATGCCTTTTGTGTCTTCTCAGCGGCTCCATCTTTGGTTCCATTCCTCTAGTGACCACTAATGATTTCATGGTCATACCTGTTGGAAGAAAGCAATCCCCTTTGAGAGGTGGAATGAGGCTTAGCCTTACCCCTGCTCTTTTCTCCACTCCCTTCTCCTGTCTCCATCTTATTGATACCTGGTCCTCTTCTGTGGGATTGAGAAGAGAAGGAGTCAATAATGGGTATCACGTTTTTGTCTTGGAGAATTGAGCCACAAGGCATCTTTCCTTTACAAGCTTCTCCTCAAGATCCTTGATGATCTTGTCCTTCAGGGAAATAGTGCTCAATTGAGCACTTGTCATACCCTTTAGATGACTTATTTGTCTACTCATCTGGGCCACCAGGGAGGTAGGTCTAGTGTAGTCACCTTCAGTCTTCTTAAGGGAGGCAATTTCTTGGGCTTGCCCCTTGGCAAGCTTCTTGCTGTTTTTCAAAGCAATAACCAAGGCATCATATTTGTCAATCAATTGATTGACATCTACCTCAGCTTCTGAGACACTTTCATCATGTGATGGCTGTGCTTCAGATTCTTGGCATACATCATGATCAGAAATAGAAGTGGAATGGATTGATACCTGATCATTGTCAGACATATTCTGACTGCCTTCCTCATTAGTGAGGGCTATAAGGCCTAGCTGAATACAGTCTTCTTCATCCTCCTCTTCATCACTATCTGAGTGTGATAGAGGGGCCCTGATTCCAACCTTTGCAGCTGGGCAATCTTCATCTTCTTCTGCTGCAAATTCTTCAACAGCAACTAGCCCAGTAAGGGCTTCTTCCTTTTCAGATTCAGATGAGCTGGAGTTTGATTCACTCCAGCTCCTTAATCTCTTAGCTAGAAAGGATTTTTCTCCTTTCTTTCCCTTTGGCTGATGACCCTTCTTCTCATCCTTCTCTTTTCTCTTGATTGGGCAGTCAGTAATGACATGCCCTGGCTTGCTGCAGCAATAGCAGACAACTTTAGAGGAATTAAATTTAGAGTTAGAGCCATACCTGTCATTCCTGGAGTGTTGCTTTGACTCCTTGCTGTCCTCCTTTTTGTGATATGTGGAAGAGGGCTTGTTCTTCCATTGCCTCCTCTTCATCATCTTCTTGAATTGCCTCAAGAAGGCAGAAAACTCTTCATCAGAGGAAGAGCTATCAGAGGTGCTGGTTTCTGATTCAGCACTTCTCCTTTGAGGAGACACCAACCTGCCCTGGCTTCTCTTGGAGCTGTCAGCTTTGAATGCTACAAAATTCTCCATTGCTTGAGCCCTAGAAGAGGTGTCCTCTTCCTTCCTTGCAGACAGCTGCATCTCATAGGAGAGTAGCTTCCCAAACAGTGTGTGAGTTGGGGTTTCTCTAAGTCTTGCCCCTTCACTGATTGCACAGGTTTTTGTGTCCCAATCCCTAGTTAGAGATCTAAGAAACTTGTCATTCAGCTCATAATCAGTGAATGCCCTCTCATAGGTTCTTAGTTCATTTACTATCCTAAAGAACCTCTCATAGCACATGGATATGCTTTCCTGGGGCAGCTGCTTGAAGGCTTCATATTCTTGGTTAAGGAGTGATTTTCTTTCATCCCTTACTTCAGTTGTCCCTTCCATGTATACAACCAATGTGTCCCACATTTCCTTGGCAGTTGTGCAGTGTACCAAGTTCTGAAATGTAGTGTCATTAATTGCATTAACAATTATATTCTGGGCCCTTTTGTCCATAGTGTATAAAGCCAATTCATCATTGGACAGATCAGCAAGTACCTTGAGTACTTTTCTAGTAGGGTCAATAGTGGAGGTTTTCTCAAAGGTATAAGGTCCATTCTTGACTGTTACATATATCCTTGGGTCTGAGGCTTCCATGAACAGCCTCACCCTTTGCTTCCATATTCCAAAGTTTTCATTGGAGCATATGGGCAACTTCATTGACCCCAACTCTTTCTTCACTCCACTGGAGGCCATCTGATTTGAATCAGCAATACCTAATTAGGAACAAGTCAGACTGTTAAGTCCTTCTTGACAACCTCGCTTTGATACCACTTGAAAGAATATAAGTATGCTAACTAATTCACCTAGAGGGGGCAGGGTGAATAGGTCTTTTGGATTTTACTTGATTATTATGGGCTGTTAGAACTATTCTAAACAGAAAATCAAGCAACACAGAAAACACACATGCATGTATAGAGGTTCCTCAAGACAGGGTGTCTTGAGCAGTCCTCTTTCCCCTACACCTTTCTAACAATGTGTTAGACAAGGCCAACTCCTCCAAACTCGGCTCAAAGAGCTTACAACTCAGATCCCTCGGGATCTCTCAGGATTTCCCAAACCCTACCTCAGGCTCAGCAGCCCTACAACTCAGATCAGCTCCCAATCCTACAGCTCAGACCTCAGTAGGTCCTACAACTCAGACCACAACAGGTCCTACCTCAGGCTAAACAGCCCTACCTCAGATCAGCTCTTGATCCTTCAGCTTAGACTTCAGCAGGTCCTACAACTCAGAGAATTCCTCCTCCTACAGCTCAGACAATGAAGCCCTACAACTCAGATCAGCTCCTGATCCTAAACTCAGGCCTTCAGCCCTACAACTCAGAACCCTCAGGTTCCTACAAACTCTTACAACTCAGGCAAAATGCCCTACTGAAGAATGGTTTAGAAATGTTCTACAGCAGAGGAACTCTCCTGTAGATCCTGCACAGTTTGTGCTTCCTGTAGCTGAAGATGTTGATTACAACCACAACTTGATCTTCCTCTTCAATAGAGTGATGGAAGATCACCTTGCTCCTCCAGGTGGAGAAGCTATCTTCTTCTCTCTGTTTCTTCTTCTCTTTCAGTGAGCAGGAAGAAAGTTGAGAGCAGCAGCCGTCAATGGCGATTCGAGATTTTGCACGCAACTGGCCGGGCATAGAAAATGCCCTAACACTTTCTTTTAGACTTCTTTTCATCTTCAACGACTCTAATTTGATCTCCCAAGAAGTATGGGAGAGATCTGTGGTCCCATGTAGCTTTTCTGCAACTTGCCCTAGGCGCAGGTCCCGCCGCCCTACTTATCCGTAGAGAAGGTCTGCGCTCGACGAACGCGCTACACTCTGCGTTCGACGAACCCGCTGTATCCTGCGTTTGACGATCTTGCCAAACTCTGCGTTCGACGATCTTGCCAAACTCTGCGTTCGACGATCTTGACAAGCTCTATGGTCGACAAACTTGCCTTGTCTCTGCGTTCGACAAACCCACGGTCTCCTGCGTTCGACGAACTCGCTGTATCCTGCGTTCGACGAACTTGCCTTGCTTCTGCGTTCGACGAACAGTGTTCTGCGTTCGACGAACAACACTCTCTGTTCGACGAACACGCCTTTTGTGTCTTCTCAGCGGCTCCTTATTTGGTCTCGTCTCAGCGGTCGACGAACTTAGTCCTACGTTCGACGAACGACATTCTGCGTTCGATGAACACGCTGATTCTCAGCGTTTGATGAACTTATCAGCTGAGATACCTTCTTCTCAGCGGATCCGCTGAGACGGCTCCTCGTCTCAGCGGTTCAGCCAAGACATTTCTGCATCAACTTAGGAGAATATTTCTCCTAACCTTAGGTCTTTATTAACCCTTTCTCTTGAGTCACCTAAGCCTGTTTAGCTTACAAAAATAAAGCTTTATCAAATACAATATGTACTTAGTGTTGGAAGTGATGCCTCTTCAAATCAAGGGAACATTGAGGGCAATATTCCCAACAGTTTTTATTATTGGTAATAAGACATAAGGAATGGTTAAAAGTTACCTGATAACCTTCATCAAATAGCTGGCATATGCTAATGAGGTTATGCTTGAGACCCTTGACATAAGCTACCTCTTTGAAGGTAAATGCTCCAACTTTGATTTTTCCATATCATTTGGTTTGTCCACAGTTGGAGTCTCCAAAAATCACTTTGGGTCCAAGCTTTGCCTTATAGTTGCTTAGGTTGGCTTTGTTTCCTGTCATGTGCTTGGAGCACCTATCCAAATACCACTGTTCTTTTATGCTTGGATAGCCTTGTACCTGCACAACAGAAAATAAACTAGTTGTCCTTGACCCAGACTACCTTGGGTCCTCTTGTCTTACCACAGAAATCTAAAATGTAAATCTCAGGCTAATCCTTATAGCCTTGTGGATGATATCTCTTTGGAGGAATAATCCACTCAGTAAAAGGATTTTTAGTATGTTTAGAATGAGAATTCTTCAGATATGCAGTATATTTTTTGTTCGACGAACTTGGCTGAGTTCGTCGATCGCCGTTCGACGAATTGAAGTAATTTCGTCGAGCGCCGTTCGATGAGTAACTTTACTAAAAGTCTGTATTCAGCTTTCGTCGATCTCCGTTCGACAAATTCGTGTGATTTCGTAGAGCGTCGTTCGACAAATTATTTTGAATTCCTTTATTCTTAACATCCTTGCTTGAGGTATTCTTACCTACTTCTACTGCCTCTTTGCTCTTGGCAGAAATGAACTTCACTGGTGTAGATAAAATGTTTTTCTTAAGGAGATGTGGCTGACTTGATGATGCACCCAAGCCCGGTTTTCCATTAAGTCTGGCATTCACAGTGCTTGTGATGTCCATCAGTTTGATGCTTCTCCCATTGAGGGATTCTTCAAACTTTTTAGCCTCAGATAATTTGTTCTCAATGAGAACAATATGTTCTTTGGAGGCAGCCAATTCCTTCTTAAGATGGACATTATCTTCAGTCAGTTGATTCATTTCAACCAACTTATTTCTGAGGGAAATTATTTTCTTCTCAGATTTAATTAAATCTAAACAAAGAGTTTTAAATTCATTTTTGAAATCATTTGAATTAAAGTCAAAGGTAGAGATTACCTGATCACTGTCATTATCAGATTCTCATTCATCTGAATTACTTCCTGAGGCATTGATAGCCATCATGCAGAAGTTTCTTTCATCTTCATCATCTTCATCATCACTGGAGTTGGATGATGATGCAAGTTCTGAATCATTGCATGAGTCATAAACAACCATCAAGCATTGATCCTTTTCATTTGCATCATTTTCATCTTCAGATGAGCTGGATGATGTCTCTGACTCTGTATCACTCCATGTTTCAGCTATAAAGCCTCTTCCCTTATGCCTGTGTTTGTGGGAGGATGGCTTGCTGGAGTGCCCTTTTCTTCTTTCTCTTTTCTTTTGTCCTTCTTTTGGTTCTCTGGACACTCAAGCAGAATGTGTCCAGGCTTCCTGCAACCATTACAAATAATTTCTTTAGAGTTTGTTTTGTCATACCTTGGTTTTTCTTTTGATCTGAGATCCTTCTTTCTGAAGTCCTTTCTAGCCATTTTGTAAAATCTCTTGGCTAGGAGGCTCATAAACTCCATTTCTCCTGGAGCTTTGTCTTCCTCTTCTGTAGCTTGGAAAGCAATGCTTCTCTCCTTTTTGATGGATGGAGAGGAGGTAGACTGTTCAGCTTCTCTTGTTTTGATAAGCTGCTCATAGTATTTTAATTTGCCTAATAAGGTCTCAGTAGAGATCTCATTCAGGCTTCTGGCTTCCATGATTGGCTAGATCCTAGAGTCCCATGTGCTGGGGAAGCACATTAGGATCTTATCATTCACTTCAGTGATTGAGATCACTTTGTCCAAAGATTTCAGTTCATTGATTATGAGACTGAGTCTATTGCACATGTCATCAACTGTTTCAGTTTCTCCCTTTTTGAAGTTTTTATATTGAGAGATGAGATGAGATCTTCTATCTTTTCTCTCATCTGCAGATCCTTCAACCATGTTGATGAGGGAGATCCAGATATCCCTGGCTGAGGTGCAGTCCACAACCTTCTGGAAAATTTCATCAGACATTGTTTGTGCCATTAGGTTCATTGCTTTGGCATCTGCATTTCTTTGCTTCTTTTGAGCTTCAGTCCACTCAAGAGGTGGAACAGCATTAGAGTTAGTTGCTGTCTCAGTACTTGTTGTTGCTGAAGGAGTAGGGGGTCCTGTCAAAATAGAGTTGAAAATATCCTCATCAATAGAATTCATATATAACTTGATCCTTGCCTTCCATGATGCAAACTTATTGAGATTATTGCACATAGAAGGTCTTGTGCTTGAGTAATCTTTGTTCTGTGCCATGAGTTTTTAGAAAAAGAAAACTCTAGAAAAAGTTAAGATCTAATTGATCTTTTGATTCAGGTGTTAGCCTGTGTAATCAATCAACCAACCTCTGATACCAATTGAAAGTGAGGTATTAGATCTTAGCTTTACTCTAGAGGGGGGGGGGGGGGGGGGTGAATAGTGTATTAAAAAGTTTTAACTTATTTTATAGCGGAATTAAAATAGTGATATATGTATATGTAACAGAGTGAGTGTAAAAGCAAAATAAACACAAATCACAACACAGTACAGAAAGAAACACACAATCACAGAAGACACAAGAATCTATACTAGTTCCCCAATTAAACTGGGTACATCTACTCTTCTACCACCCTTGGTAGGAATCTACTAGGTTTTTGATCGGGTTCCTTATCACCACTGGGATTTTTGATCAGGTGCCCAAACACCACTAAGCTTTTGATCAGGTGCTCAAACCAAAACACAGGTTTTTGATCAGGTGCCCTGCCACCAAAGGTTTAACTTTTGAAGGGAGTTAGAACCCTGTATAAGATGAGATAAAAAGGGTAAAAAATGTTTATGAGATTCTTCTCTGTCAACAAGCTGAGAGAAGACTAGTGGATGTTTGTGTTGTAAAGCTCCCCCTTTCTGATAGAAATTCTTGACAGTTGAAGGATGAAGCTTTCTTTTGAATGTAGAATATCTTCCATAATAACAGATGAATCTGAGAGACAAAGAGTTCCTCAGATTATTGTTGCTCTTTGAAGATTAGAACCAGCAGCTGAAAACTGAGTGAAGATTTTGTTGTTCTCAGAGAATGAGAATGCTGCTGTTGAGGATGAAGATCTATTTCTCTTTTGACTTTCTGTATTTCTCTCTCGACTGATTCTTTTACTGGTACTACCCTTCTGGTCTCTTTCTTTTCCTTAGACAATATATCACTGATTTGAAATTCAAATATTCTGAATAAGGAATAAAATATTCTGAAAAGATTATTCTTGGAACTGCAATCTGATTCAGCAATATACTTTAATTCTTTTTCCTTTTTCATGAAAATATCCTTTTCCAATATATGTCAACGACTACTTTCTCGAAAGAAGAGAATAGAAAGTAATATAATAAAAGGAAGGATCAAATCTTCACTTATCTGATAATGAATAAGTCCAAATAATTGAATAGATCCATTGATAAATAGTTGATCTGAGTTCAGAGAAAATAGATAACTGATCTATCAGAAGTTGTCAAGCTGGAGAAGAAATTCGTCGAGCAGAAAACTGAGTTCGTCAAGCTGAGAGCTGAGTTTGTCGAACTGAAAGCTAAGTTCGTCAAACGGAACATTTAGTTCCTTATACATCGAACACAGAGCTGAGTTCGTCGATCTCAAACTGGAGTTCGTCGAACTGAAGACAAAATCTTTAGAGCTAGCTGGAAGACTGAAATCATCGAGCTGAGAAGCAAGTTCGTCAAACTGAAGCATGACGTTCGTCGAACGCAGAACAGATTTCGTCGAACACAGATTAAAGTTTGTCGAACACAGAAACTTGGAATTTTTCCTAAGTTCTAGCTACTCAGACATACTTAAACCTTGACCCTTAGACTATACTATGGGGTCAACTTGAGTCCTAATCAACAGATAGTGATCTTATCCCAAATCAGTAATAGGGTTGTTCCAACATCAACATCGGGCGAGTAACCGCCACTATCTGAGGAAGAACTTGACGAGCTGCTGCTTGAGCCCTCTTTTAGGTCCCCAGACCGGACGACCTCACTGTGAGAGGTACTGGTTCCGGAAGACGATCCCTCTCCGTCATCAGCAACTGCCTCATCATCAACAGCAGCCCACTGCCCTGCAACCGTCCTATCAACTGCAGCGGCTTCAGTATCCGCGGTGGTTTCATCCTCACCGTCATTAGCTTCTTCCGAGCTACTGTACTCGGCCTTGTCTTTTCCTTTGGCCCTACGGTTTATTTCTTCAAATTTGTCCTTCAGGCCGGGAAAGATATTCGGGAAGGTGGAATCCTCAAAACCCGCAGCCAGACCGTCTCGATCTCTCAGACGATTTAGGGCGGTGTCAATCCCCTTAGCAACATGAGGAAAGACCTCGTCCTGGAAGGCCGGATTACCCATATCATATTGATGCTGTAAAAAGAAAAAAGTGGTTTAGATCGCACGGTTTGAAGAAAACAGGTCGCACGAGTACTTGTCAGATGACTTACCGCCACGATCTCCCTTAACTGGGCGATCTCCTCGGCCTGCTCGACACTTTTCTTTTCTAAGTATGTGTGGGCCGAAACTAACCGCTTGTATGACAGAGCCATAAAGTGGTTAGCCGCGAAGCCCAACGCACCGGCTTGCACGGCTACTCGGGAAAGATCCTCCCCTGGAACCTTCTTCAATTTCTTCAATGTTTTCCGACCATACATAGCAGCACCAGCAGCTAGTGCATGGTGGCTGAATTTCTCGCTCCCCTAGAATGGGAGCGCAATTGAAACTTGCACGCAATCCCCATCCTGATGCCTGAGGATCGTCAGTTTGCCTTGTAGATCGCGCGGATTGCTGCAGGAGCGAAGGAGCTCATACTCGCCTGAGGAAGCCGAGCTTTCCTCCTCAGATGATCGCGGTTTGATCTTCCTCTGTTGCTTCTCCCTCTGGGTCAGAACCGGACCGGCCGGGCTGACCAGTTTGTTCTGTGGAATGGTGGTGGCGGATGCAAAGCAAAGCTAAAGTTTAATAAGGAAGTCCGCGCGGTCACGAAGCACCGAGTTGTGAAAAACTTACTATCTTCAGGATGGATACCCTCCAACTCTGCGAACAGTGGGATGTAGTGGTTCACATCAAGCCGCTTGTTCTCCAGAAATTTGAAGATCTTCAGCTCGGTCTCCCCGATATTGACTGTCCGGAAGGCCGCCTCACTCTACACCTGCGGGTTGACCTGCAGCAACCCGAGGTGGCCTTCGAACATCACATATCTCTCCGACCAGCTCGTCACCTTGTTCGCAAGATTGATGACCTTCATACCCCGGCACCCAAAGTAAAGGTGGCCTCTGAAGATTGAAGTTCCAACATCTGGAATAGACCGCATGGAAAAGAACTTCCTGAAAAGGTCAATGGAAAACCTGGTCCGCTCAGACCGCAAGTACGAGATGAAATTATAAATGGAGGCAATGGAGTTCGGCGGGAGTTGTCCGGGCACAACCCCGTAATGATCAAAGATTGAAATGACTTCAAGGGGCGGTGGAAACTTGAAGCCGTTTTCGAAATGGTCAATGGGGACAATGAATAGAGTGGGAGAAGAAGAATTAATTCACTCGTCGCACAAGGGAAGTCGCGCGAGTAGATTGCTTCTAATCATATGCTTTTTGACGAAGTCGTCCAACTCGTCTTGAGTTAAACGACACTCCTTGTGATCAGTGGAATGAAAGATGGAGGCCGCATCTGTTCGGACGGCTTGGACCTTCTCAGACCGTTTTGATTTGCTCTTAGACCGCGCCATTTGGAAGTTGATGAATGAACCTCCGGAATGGCTACTACTTATAGAGCCAATGATCTACAAATAGTAAAACTGTGCTGCGGATATGTGATCTAACCACGCGGTCAGAAACCTACATGGTTAGTTTCACAAAGGAATACTACGAACTATACACACAAGTCGTCGACATGTAGACATCAAAAATATTCAAAAATATCACACAACAGGGATCAATGGTTTGCGAATAGCCAAGTCAGACCACGACTAAGCTCCTTTAATCGCACGGCCTGAAACCTATATACTTATGAAATTAAATAACAAAAAAGCCACGGGCAAGCAACACAAGCCACGCAGTCAGCAACCTGCATCATCATATTAATTGAGTTCAACAAAAAAACTTCAAGCATACATCACAGGTCGCGCGACCTGTAAAGAAGTTTGAATAAATATTCTAGAGATTCAAAGGCACAGACCGCAATTATTCAGAAACAATGAAAGTGCATAGTGTGCCTCTGAGATTCCTCTAGAGGGGGTGAATAGAGTTTTAAAATATTTCTACCCTAACTGTGTTTAACAATAATTTATTTTAAGGAGTTATGCTTAACAATCCCGGAAAAATAAAGAATGCAGAAAATAAGTGCAGAATAAAAGACTGGGACAACACAGACACAATGAATTTTATAGAGGTTCCCCAAAATGTGGGCAGTCCTCTCTTCTACCACCTGGTAGGAATGCACCACCTGTGCCTGAGTCTTTTGATAAGGAGACTCTTAGAACCAATGAACTTTTGATAAGGAGATCTTAGCACCACAGATCTTTTAATAAGGAGATCTTGAACCACTGAATCCTTTGAAGAGGGATTAATAAAACTCTTTTACAGAATGAGAAAGAAGAAGGAGAAGAAATAATGTTGTTTGAATTCTGTTCTTAGAATCCTTGTGATCGCTGATTGAAGAACAACCAATATGAAGTCCCACAGAATCTGCTCTTGATTAGTCTCTGCTTTTGATGAAGATGAACTGCAGAGACTTTGATTGTCAGATTCTTCTTGACTTCTACTGATTCAGATCTTGCTGCTATTTGTTGGTGATGAGAAGCAACTATCAGATCTCCTGTTCTCTTAGATGAAGAACAACTGTATTTCTCTTTTCTTTTCTCTTCTTGATTAGGGTTCCGGGGAGAGATGGAGAAGGAGAGGAATCCCTAGAAAATGAAGGAGGCGGCTGATAGTAATGAATGCCTTGACTGCCTCTATCTCTTGTTGTCTTTTTATTCCTCCTCGTTTCAAATTCAAAATCCTTCCCTTTCTGATATTCTTGATAAGGGAACCTACTTATCACTTTCTCTTTCATTCCTCTTTAATTCTCGGCCCGTCCACCTGGAATGAATCTGTTTCCAAGGAACCTTTTTGTCTTCTTCTTTAATGCTTATTTCCTTTCCAGGCAATTATTGAGCCGTTAGAGAATGGTCTTGAAAGATGTGGGCCATGAAAGAAGGATCAGAAAGACAGCTATAAAAGATACACTTTTACATATTGTATTCGACGTAGCATCGAATTCATTTCTTCTCTTATCGACGCAACTACGAGATCTTATAGAAGCAGCTTCGATTTCATCTCTGCTTTGATTGAACTCTGCGAGTAGACGTTGCGTCGACATCTTATCGACGTGTCCGTCGAGTTGATCTGCCTGGCTCTGAACTACATCTTCTGTGTCGAGATGAAGTCGACGTTGCGTTGACTTTAGATGGCTTCGACAGATAACATCTTCTGCGTCGAGTTGAAGTAGAAGCTGCGTCGACTTCTCCAATTGCTGCAACAGGTCCCTGACCTCTACGTCGATATCTATTCAACGTAGCGTCGAATTAAGTTATTTCGACAGAAGGTTGAACCACTTGGACTTCTAGTCAGAGCAGCGTCGATATGGACTCGATGTTATGTCGAATTCTATTCGACGTAAATGTTAACTTAGCCCAATGTTGCTTTCCTTGATCTGGTCCTGACACCCTATGTTGAGTGAGACTTCTAAAGACATCAAATGACCATATTTATAAGACCACATTTTTTTTGAAAACCCGGGTCTTATGCCCAGAACCGCCGCTTTGCGGTGACACCTTCACTCGGGAAGGTCGCCACTACAAAACACTGATCCTGCCGGCAATATCGATCACAGAAGAAGAAAAGTATAAACAAACAAAAAGAAGTTCAAGTCCACAATCACATGCTATATATAATAAATGTCCACATGGTATAACTGAAATAAAAAGTTACAATAATAAAGGGCTCATGCCCTGTACATCATATCCTCACTACAAGGTCACTCGTGGAAGCTAACTACTAATCACTCACTGATTCTGAAACTTGTGCTCCTATACTAGACTGACCCGCCTCCATCTGCACCGGCCTCTGGTACTGCTGCGTCTCCTCGATCCCCTAAAATGATATGGTCCACCGACCGTTAGTCAAAAAGACTAAGCCTTATGTTCCCTACCCCACCCCTAATGGCTCCTAGGCACCGTGTGGGAGGATGAAGCAGAGGTCAGCAAGGGGTATAAGACAAAGCAGATGACGGCAGATCTATCTACAGGAAATATATACAACTACACGTATGTATATAGATAATTGAAGCAATAAGTAAAACAGGGCAAAGAACAAGTAAGGTACAGTAAGTAAAGACATGTATATAATAGAAAAGTAACCATTGATTTATAGGAATGCCCATACAAACCTATAAACCAAGGGGTCGTTTAGCAGGGCCTATCGTATAAAATGTCCCATAACCAATTTATACGATAGGGGTAGGGGTTGAAATGCAATGCTTATGCCATGACATGCAGAGTTATGCAGTTTATGCTATGTTCACACAAGTGCAACTCACACACCTCGACTATATGCGCACAGACCTGTAGTTCCCCCTTTTTGGAGCTAGCAAGACTCCCATGATACTCCCGTAGTGGCAAACAGAAGCGGTGGGTTGGGCTTCACCCACCTCTAGGTTGGTATTCACACTACCTAACCTAGACCTATCGTACGCCTCAATGCAAAACCGCGGAGCATCTTCATACTCTTACTGGCTGGACCACCAGACTTTCATGGCAAAGTGCAAATTCCACACTTGCCGAGTCAATGTATTAATGTCGGTGTGAACGACCGTCCAATACCAAAGACCCACCACCTTCATGCACATGCAAACATGTTCTACTATATATCGAGCCATAAAATCTCTGGGCTAACCTTCCATCATCATAACCTTCCGAGCCATTGGCTTGCCGGACCAACACGTCCGTACCAACAAGCATTACTGAGTCACAAGCTCACCGGACTAACTAGTCTGCTGCTTCAACCACCGAGTCTACCGCTCGAAAACCAAACCAACTAACATACCCGTGACAATGGGGTGTGAGTGAGTATATTACTAAATTAATCTTGTATACAACTTAACCCTACAATTTATGGTTAATCTTGTACTTTCCGAGGATTACCCTGTAAGGGGCTCGCTACTGTACTAGGAACCATAATGGGATGACACCCCAAGGCTCCCTTTCTTAAGACACTTAATGTTATTGGTATCTACCCATAAGAATACCCTTCTTATCATTACACTTGGATTACCCCTATGTATTTTATGACCTTCTAAGGGGAAATACGATCTTTCGTCAATCCCAAACACAACCTTTCCCTTAGCTTATCGGGTACAATTTCATCTCATAACTCCTTTTGGTAACTTCAAATCTTCTCAACCAGACTAGGTACAAGAACTACTTTCCATTCCCACCTACTGGTCTTCAATTTAATCAATTTTACTATATGCAGACCAAATGAGATATATAAGTTGCATAAGAGGAGGTACTCCAGATAATCATCCAACTGTCTCAAGATCATTACTGGGAGTCTATCATGTTATTCTAAGACTAAATCCAGAGGAATATATTTTTCCTTATTTAATGGCGCAGTATGAAATTGAACATGAAGTATAAAATCCTCTTATAATATGGCCCCCATAAAATTATGGAAAATCGATGATAACAAAATAACAGTAAATACAGAATATCATAATTTTACAATCAGGAATTGACCTTTATTTATAATATTTAGCATCTATCCAAAATTGGACGTTAATAAAGGAACGATCAAAAGTACTTATCCAAAAAATTATGGAAAAATTACCAGACCCTTATAATGATCAGAAAAGTTTACTGACTGAGTTTCACAATTTATAAAAATCATTTTGTCACCCAAATAAATATTTCAAGAGAATCCCTATTAGGACATGTTATGAAGTGACCTATTGATAACAAGTTCCAAAAATTCTATAAAAATTTACAGAGCTTCGTAGTGCCCTGAAATGTCCTATCACCAAGTTGTAAATTTTTCCAGAGAGTATTGGACCCTTAATTATTTTTCTTAAGGCTGAGACAAAATAAGTGCCTTGTGAATGAAGTACTGGTTAAATCATTTAATTAATTACACAAATATTACCAGAGGTCTATAATATGATTATAAAGGCACTACCAAAGTTTCATCATCATCCAAGACCATTTGCGCATGTAAATAACTCTTATAAGGAATTTCCCTAAAGGGGTTATGACCTATTTCCAAGGGGATAATTGCTCCTAAAATTCTTATAAAATTACCTAGGGCCTAATTATACCCTATGAACTTATCCACCAAGTTCCATGACCATTCCAGAAGATTTGTCCCCATGTCCTTCACAAAGCTCCAAGTGCAACCCTAAGGCTATAGGGCATATCCAACCCACATCACCCCAAATAACTCATAGAGGTATTTTAGGTTGTCCTAAACAGGTGTCCAAGGTTCCACATCATGTTGATGAGTTTTGACCACAATACCCGAAAATGAGCTCCATAACCTATTTTGACCTAGTTTGACCAAATTGGGTTAGCAATTTTCGAAATCAAATTAGTCCCAATTGGGCTTAAATTTTTACCAAGGTCATATAATAACCCCAAGGAGCACCGACCAAAATTTGGAAGGAGTTGGAGGTCATTAGACCCTAAAATTAATTAACATATGAATTATGAAATTATTACAAAAACATTAGAAAAATATTCTCCTAAAATTCCCATTTTTGGATATAATTAGGGGGTCAGTACAATTAGACTTTGTTCAAAATTTCATGCCATTTGGATGGCTGGTTTAGTGGGGGTGCCCATTTTAATTTTTAGTCAACCTTAGGACACCTTGCACCAAAACGAGTGCTGAGGTCAAACCAGCAGGCCAAATTGGCTCAAATCAATTTTATATTAAACTAGACACAGAGTTCTACAACTTTTTTCTCTGGCAATATCTCCTAAAAAGGCATCTATGAGCATCATTTTCCTGTTTCAAAAATGTGCATTCTAAAGAGAATTTATATCATTAAATAGCTATAAAATTTTATGATTTGGGCAGATGAGAAATTGGACGACATCCGTGCGTCTTCCTCCTTCAGCCAACAGCCGAGATTGACCCATCCTGAAGCTTTTCCAAGAGCTGCCGCCGGCCATCCGGCCACCTCCCTGGCCGGCCACCGCCACCACCACCTCCGTTGAGGTGGTGGCTAACGTCGGGCGGCGACATGGCCGCCGGAGGGGAGGTTTCCGGCGAACCCGAGCAAGATATTTTCATGGAATTTCAGATTTTTTTCTCACTTGGATCGGGCTCAATTGAGCCTGATTTGTCACCTATTTTGATCTAAGATATATCCACAGAGAGGGAGGAGAAGAACCAGACCTCCAATCGGGCTTGATGGCGGTTGTTTCCCGGATTTTCCATGGCCGACCACCCTCCTTGAGCTCCTTGCCGATCTCTCAATTCTCCACCAAATGCAACGATCTAGGACTTGATTTCAACTGATATCCCCTTCTGAAGGTGATGGAAGGGTCAATTTGAGGAGGGGGAGGCTTAATGGTGGAGTGCCATTAATGGCCATTTTGGTTTCTCTTGAAAATTCTTGAATCCTCCACCGGATGGCATGGGAAAGGCTGGAAAACGTCTTAGAATTCAATGGGGGGAGATGAATGGAGGATGTGGGGAGATGAATGGGGGGTCAATTTGCCTTGAATGCCATGAATTCACCTTGAATGACCACTTTCTCTCACTTCAAATTGGGGGAAACTCCCAATTTCTCTCTCCTAGTCACCCCCTCCAGAAATTGGATGGCATTCCATGTAATTTCAGCCTCATGAGGCTAGAGTGTCACTTCAATTGGGCCTAGCCCAAGTGGATTGAGCTTGAGTTAGCCTTTTCCACTCTTTTCGGGCAAGGTTGACCAAGTGTTGACTTGAGGTGTTGACTTGGTCAACTGATGGGTTGACTAGTCCAAGTGGTGTGTCTTGAGTCCCTTGACACCACCCAAAGTTGGTTGAGTCATGGTGGTTTCCCAATTGGGCCAATTTATCCAAAAGGTGTTGGTTTGACCAAAAGAGGGCTAGAGTTGACTTGGGTCAAATTGGCCAAATTGGTGGCCCCATGATGGGGATTTTTAGTCCCTTGGGTCCCTAATATCATTATAAGGGTAGAGGAAAGGTCAATTTGTCATGGTGGAGGCCAATTGACCCTAATTAGGCTACTTTGACCAATTTGGGGTTAGGGTTGACTTTGGTCAATTTGGCCTCTTTGGTTGACCCCAATGGGTCCTTGGTGCTCTAAGGGGACCCCTAACGGGTTAGGTATGCTATGGTAGGGTCAAAGGGTCAAAGGGTCAAGGTGAGGCCCTTAAGTCAAACCCTATGCTTATTAGCTGGAAATTGCTATTTGCAGACCACTGTGATTTCCTTCTTCTTGGCCAAGGCCAAGTGGTATCTTCAAGCTTCCTAGGGTTTTGTCATGACATAGTCGTGAAAAACCCACTCTAGGGGTCTAGTTGTTTGGGGGATGTTACAAATCCCAATAAACAAAAAAATAATTTCGTCCTTGAAATTCAGGCTAACTCACGAGGTTTTCTCCGAGAGTTAATGAACGTATATCCCCTAAGAATTGAAGTTATTTCTGACTCAAAGAGCACCGAATATCTCTGCCACACCATTTGTAGTGGCTCTCAGGTGAATCAATCGATTGGAGGCTACCGGGCCATCTATAGTAGAAATTTGCTGCTCCGGCCGTAGTAGAGCTCTCTTAAAGGAGGAGACCTGGAAGTCGTCGTGCAATCCTGCTAACTCCAGTGGTAGATCTAGTCTATAAGCCAACGGGCCAATTCGGTCCAGGATCCTGTAGAGCCCCATTTATCTTAGAATGATCTTCTTCCGCCTGCGTACCCGCGAGTCTCCATGCATCAGACATATCTTCAAGAACACCTGGTCTCCAACTTAGAACTCTACTGCACGATGTCGTGCATCGTAATGCTTATCCTTCCTGTTTTAGGCTTCCAGCATCCTAACTCAAATCAGTCGCACCCGGGCATCTGTGTCCTTCACAAATTTAGAGCTGAGTGTCTTTAAATCCTCATCCTGGGTCCAAGATGGTGGAATTCTGCGCCTCTATCCCTCTGAGTGTGGAAAGTTGTGCTGAACGTCAACCAAGAGCCCAGGTAAGCCTGGACTGATCTTCACTTTTTGGCCAAAAACTGTTCATCCTGATCCAACACGATCGTCCTGGTCACACCATGATAACGGACAAACTGCTCAACAAATCCCATCAAACACCAACGGGAGCGTCCTTCCAGCTCAGGGTGACCCTAGCTATCTTGGTCAATCTATCCTCGATGTTCCAAATAAACTTGTTCCCGGAGTGGGGATGGGGTAACCTGTGTATGAAATCCATAATTATATCCTCGAGCTTCCACTCTAACCCAGGCAGTCACTATGGTAGTTCCTTAAAGACTCTTGCACATGGCCTTCACAAGTTGACAGACCTCACCGTGCGTCATAAAACCTATGTCGTCTTTCTTTATTTCGGGAAACTACATGTTCTGGAAAACACCATTTCTTTGGTGACTAAAGCTCTTGTTTGTACGGGTAGACAATGACTCTTTAAAGTTTCTCTACACGTTCAGATTCTTATTCCTTCAAGTACGTATGAGTGATCAATCATCTCCACTCCATGACTTATCCAGTTATTACCACTGGTGGAACTGATCAGATCATCAAGCATCCCAATCATCCTCAAAATTTAAGGGGGTGCACTCGTGAATCTTATGAACAAATGTTAACCAACCGACACTAGTATCAATGTTTGTAAAATGACTCCCAATCACTTTCTATGTGGAGTTTGATTCATAAGGTATATAGGTAAAATCTTTTGAAACCCTAAGATTTTTCATAAGTCAATTTCATCAAGGAAATATCACCATATTTATTTCACTAAATTCCTACCACTTCCATATATGCTAGTCTCAATCACTTTCGAATGGTCCAAAGTAACATAAACTTAGATCATTCTTATCATAGTAACTCAAACACTATATTCTAAATCCGACAAGTCATCTTCTAAGATCTCTGGTTATTCATCATCATAGCTCCCAAGGCATAAGGGCTATTATTGTAGTTCAAATTTCTACCATGATAGGGTGTGATTTTTAACAAATCGTAAGTTGATCACCTCCGAATACCCCAAACCACAAGAACTTCCGGATATAACTATACTTGTAAGATCTAATTTCTGTCCTCAACTTATAGAATGGGACATCGACATCCCTAAGTGATTAATCTTGGTGACTTTAAATTTCCAATGATTCAACTAAGGTCAAGTCGTTGCTTGATAAACGATGTCTATCCATTGTCCTAGTAATACCACAAATCATCATTCCGAACATACTGTTACACAATCTCATCCCTGCCCGAGAAACATCGAATATGATCAACTTCAAAATCATTATGTTCGCGACCCAACATTTTTTAAATTAAATCTAGGCGGAAACCCAAGTCAGTAACTAATTTGCCCAATAAATAAAAGGTAAGCCCCAATAAACAAAAGATAAGACACTATCCATTTTGGGCTAAGTATCTTCAATATCACTATGTTATATTCGTCCTAGGTATGCAAATAATCATTAGGGCATACAACTTTAGACTTAGGGTTCTATCTTGAAACTTGTTGGTACGCTTAATACTTTAGACTCTTCAAGTTCCCCTTTACTACAACCTTATCAGGGTCAACATGTTACCCAATCCCCAACGGGTTTCTTCTGAACTTGAATTCTCATCTGACCCTCGGTGTTTGTCATGGTGGTTGTCTCAATGTAAACATGTCTCCGGTATGAGGGTTCTATATTGAGACTTGCTGGTACGCTTCATACTTTAGACTCTTCAAGTTCCCCTTTACTACAACCTTATCAGGGTCAACATGTTACCCAATCCCCCTACCATTCTGCTTATGCATCAAATTTCCTTGAGTAAGTCCTTTCAGTTTGGATAATCCTTGGTATTTGAAGTATCATTATCAGAGTTTATGGCTTAGGTGGTCATTCCCACTTTAAGCTCTTCCTCCAATATCTTTGGGGGATCCTCGGACCTTAATCAAATTTATACCTATGGTCTATTTCAGACTAGGGCATGGTATAAATTGTCATGGTAAGTCCTGTGTCCTAGTGGGGTTGAGTCTAACTCATTGGCTAAAGGACTATCTAAAGAGATCTTTGCAACCGTAGGTATTCCCTGCTGGGGGCAGGGTTCGTCGTAGGCTACAAAAGAAAACTTGTCAAAAGGCTCAGTTAAAAGTGGACTTTTTCATGTGATTTCCCCATATGGGCACACCATTGCTTCTGCTGCTTAGTTTTTCCTCAAACAAAACTCGTGCGGGGTGGCCCAGGGTTTATGGACTTCTTTTCTTCAGATCGAGGTTCGCTCTGATACCTGTTTGTAAGACCCCATTTTTTTTGAAAAACTGGGTCTTATGCCCAGAAACGCCGCTTTGCGGTGACACCTTCACTCGGGAAGGTCGCCACTACAAAACGCCGATCCTGCCGGCCATATTGATCACAGAAGAAGAAAAGTATAAACGAACAAAAAGAAGTTCAAGTCCACAATCACATGCTATATATAATAAATGTTCACATGGTATAACTGAAATAACAAAGTTACAATAATAAAGGGCTCATGCCCTGTACATTATATCCTCACTACAAGGTCACTCGCGGAAGCTAACTAGTAATCACTCATTGATCCTGAAACTTGTGCTCCTGTACTAGACTGACCCGCCTCCGCCTGCACCGACCTCTAGTGCTGCTGCGTCTCCTCGATCCCCTAAAAAGATATGGTCCACCGACCATTAGTCAAAAAGAATAAGCCCTATGTTCCCCACCCCACCCCCAATGGCTCCTAGGCACTGTGTGGAGGATGAAGTGGAGGACAGCAAGGGGTATAAAATAAAGCAGATGACCGCGGATCTATCTACAGGAAATGTCTACAACTACACATATGTATATAGATAATTAAAGCAATAAGTAAAACAGGGTAAGGAACAAGTAAGGTACAGTAAGTAAAGACATGTATATAATAGAAAAGTAACCATTGATTTATAGGAATGCCCATACAAACCTATAGACCAAGGGGTCATTTAGCAGGGCCTATCGTATAAAAAGTCCCATAACTAATTTATACGATAGGGGTAGGGGTTGAAATGCAATGCTTATGCCATGACATGCAGAGTTATGCAGTTTATGCTATGTTCACACAAGTGCAACTCACACACCTCGACTCTATGTGCATAGACCTTTAGTTCCCCTTTTTGGAGCTAGCAAGACTCCTAGGATACTCCCGTAGTGACAATCGGAAGCGGAGGGTTGGGCCTCGCCCACCTCTAGGTTGGTATTCACACTACCTAAACAAGACCTATCGTACGCCTCAACGCAAAACCGCGGAGCATTTGCGTACTCTTACTTGCTGGACCACCATACTTAAATGGCTAAGTGCAAATTCCACACTTGCCGAGTCAACGTATTGACGTCGGTGTGAACGACCGTCCAATACCGAAGGCCCACCACCTTCATGCACATGAAAACATGTTCTACTATATCCCGAGCCATAAACTCACCGGGCTAACCTGCCCATCATCATAACCTTCTAAGCCATCGGCTTGCCGGACCAACCTGTATGTACCAACAAGCATTACTGAGTCACAAGCTCACCGAACTAACTAGTCCGCTGCTTCAACCACCGAGTCTACCGCTCAAAAGCCAAACCAACTAACATACCCATGACAACGGGGTGTGAGTGAGTATATTACTAAATTAATCTTGTATACAACTTAACCCTACAATTTATGGTTAATCTTGGACTTTCCGAGGATTACCCTATAAGGGGCTCGCTACGGTACTAGGAACCATAATGGGATGACACCCCAAGGCTCCCTTTCTCAAGACACTTAATGTTTTTGGTATCTACCCATAAGAATACCCTTCTTATCATTACACTTCGATTGCCCCTATGTATTTTATGACCTTCTAAGGGGAAATACGATCTTTCATCAATCCCGCACACAACCTTTCCCTTAGCTTATCAGGTACAATCTCATCTCATAACTCCTTTTGGTAACCTCAAATATTCTCAACCAGACTAGGTACACCAACTACATTCCATTCCCACCTACTAGTCTTCAATTTAATCAAATATACAATTTTACTATATGCAGACCAAATGAGATATATAAGTTGCATAAGAAGAGGTACCCCAAATATTCATCCAACTGACTCAAGATCATTACTGAGAGTCTATCATGTTATTCTAAGATAAAATCCAGAGGATCATATTTTTCCTTATTTAATTGGCATTTATTATAATTTTCTCCAACAATGGCCCAGTATGAAATTGAACATGAAGTATAAAATCCTCTTATAATATGGCCCCCATAAAATTATGGAAAATCTATGATAACAAAATAACAGTAAATACAGAATATTTTAATTTTACAATCAGGAATTGTCCTCTATTTATAATATTTAGCATCTATCCAAAATTGGAGGTTAATAAAGGAACGATCAAAAGTACTTATCCAAAAAATTATGGAAAAATTACCAGACCCTTATAATGATCAGAAAAGTTTACTGACTGAGTTTCACAATTTATAAAAATCATTTTGTCACCCAAATAAATATTTCAAGAGAATCCCTATTAGGACATGTTATGAAGTGACCTATTGATAACAAGTTCCAAAATTCTATAAAAATTTACAGAGCTTCGTAGTGCCCTGAAATGTCCTATCACCAAGTTGTAAATTTTTCCAGAGAGTATTGGACCCTTAATTATTTTTCTTAAGGCTAAGACAAAATAAGTGCCTTGTGAATGAAGTACTGGTTAAATCATTTAATTAATTACACAAATATTACCAGAGGTCTATAATATGATTATAAAGGCACTACCAAAGTTTCATCATCATCCAAGACCATTTGCGCATGTAAATTTCTCTTATAAGGAATTTCCCTAAAGGGGTTATGACCTATTTCCAAGGGGATAATTGCTCCTAAAATTCTTATAAAATTACCTATGGTCTAATTACACCCTATGAACTTATCCACCAAGTTCCATGACCATTCCTGAACATTTGACCGCATGTCCTTCACAAAGCTCCAAGTGCAACCCTAAGGGTAAAGCTATGGCTATAGGGCATATCCAACCCACATCACCCAAAATCACCCCAAATCACTCATGGAGGTGTTTTAGGTGGTCCTAAACCAGTGGCCAAGGTTCCACATCATGTTGATGAGTTTTGACCACAATACCCCAAAATGAGCACCATACCCTATTTTGACCTAGTTTGACCAAACTTGGGTTAGCAATTTTCCTAACCAAATCAGTCCCAATTGGGCTGAAATTTTTACCAGGGTCATATAATAACCCCAAGGAGCACCCACCAAAATATGGAGGGAGTTCGAGGTCATTAGACCCTAAAATTAATTAACATATGAATTATGAAATTATTACAAAAACCTTAGAAAAATGCTCTCCTAAAATTCCTATTTTTGGATATGATTAGGGGGTAGGTACAATTAGACTATGTTCTAAATTTCATGCCATTTGGATGGATGGTTTAGTGGGGGTACCCATTTTAATTTTTTGTCAACCTTAGGACACCTTGCACCAAAATGAGTGCTGCGGTCAAACCAATGGGCCAAATTGGCTCAAATTAATTTTATATTGTACTAGACATAGAGATCTACAACCTTTGTCTCTGGCAACATCTCCTAAAAAGGCCTCTAAGAGCCTCGTTTTCCTGATTCAAAAATGTGCATTCTAAAGAGAATTTATATCATTAAATAGTTATAAAATTTTATGACTTGGACAGATGAGAAATTGGACGGCATCCGTGCGTCTTCCTCCTTGAGCCAACAACAGAGATTGACCCATCCTGAAGCTTTTCCAAGAGCTGTCACCGGCCATCCGGCTACCTCCCTGGCCGGCCACCGCCACCACCACCTCCGTTGAGGTGGTGGCTAACATCGGGCGGCGACATGGCCGCCGGAGGGGCGGTTTCCAGCGAACCCGAGCGAGATATTTTCATGGAATTTCAAATTTTTTCTCACTTGGATTGGGCTCAATTGATCCCAATTTCTCACCTATTTTGAACTAAGATATATCCACGGAGATGGAGGAGAAGAACCAGACCTCCAATCGGGCTTGATGGCGGTTGTTTCTCAGATTTTCCATGACCGACCACCCTCCTTGAGCTCCTTGCCGATCTCTCAATTCTCCACCAAATGCAATGATCTAGGACTCGATTTCAACTGATGTACCCCTTCTGAAGGTAATGGAAGGGTCAATTTGAGGAGGGGGAGGCTTAATGGTGAGGTGTCATTAATGACCATTTCGGTTTCTCTTGAAAATTCTTGAATCCTCCACCGGATGGCATGGAAAAGGCTGGAAAACGTCTTATAATTCAATGGGGATATGAATGGAGGTTTTGGGGAGATGAATGGGGGGTCAATTTGCCTTGAATGCCATGAATTCACCTTGAATGGCCACTTTCTCTCTCTTCAAATTGGGGGAAACTCCCAATTTCTCTCTCCTAGTCACCCCCTCCAGATATTGGATGGAATTCCATGTAATTTCAGCCTCATGAGGCTAGAGTGTCACTTCAATTGGGCCTAGCCCAAGTGGATTGAGCTTGAGTTAGCCTTTTCCCCTCTTTTTGGGCAAGGTTGACCAAGTGTTGACTTGAGGTGTTGACTTGGTCAACTGATGGTTTGACTGGTCCAAGTGGTGTGTCTTGAGTCCCTTGACACCACCCAAAGTTGGTTGAGTAATGGTGGTGCCCCAATTGGGCCAATTTATCCAAAAGGTGTTGGTTTGACCAAAACAGGGCTAGAGTTGACTTGGGTCACATTGGCCAAATTGGTGGCCCCATGAAAGGGTTTTTAGTCCATTGGGTCCCTAATAACCTTATAAGGGTATAGGAAAGGTCAATTTGGCATGGTGGAAGCCAATTGACCCTAATTAGGCTACTTTGATCAATTTGGGGTTAGGGTTGACTTTGGTCAATTTGGCCTCTTTGGTTGACCCCAATGGGTCCTTGGTGCTCTAAGGGCCCCCCTAAAAGGTTAGGTATGATATGGTAGGGTCAAAGGGTCAAGGTTAGGCCCTTAAGTCAAACACTATGCATGTTAGCTGGAAATTGCTATTTGTAGACCACTATGGTTTCCTTCTTATTTGCTAAGGCCAAGTGGTCTCTCAAGCTTCCTAGAGTTTTGTCATGACCCAGTCATGACAAAACCACTCTAGGGGGTCTAGCAGTTTGGGGGATGTTACAATATTACCCTCACTATATAATGGGTAATTTAATCCTAGTAGATAAAATCACTTTTAAGTTAATTTGTTAAGTTAAATCAAGGGTTTTTCCCAACAAACAATCCGCACGAATTATACGAATATTAAAAGGCAGCGAAAGATAGGGTATTATCAAACAGATATTCAACAACCAGATTATCTGAAGGACCAAACAAATAATATTACAAATATTGTTTTCAAATTAAAGCCGCTCACGGCTGGTGATGCTCAGGAGAAGAATTTTTCTTGGTGAAGTCGCGCGACCTGGTCGCTGGTTTGATTAAGAAGGATGTATATCTGGCTTGAATGATAATGGAGATGATTGATTGTGCTATGAAGCCGCACTACATCCCTCTCTACCCGTGCAGCAGGAACCATGCGAGCAAGAATCCCGGCGGCCTCATCAATCATGGGGTCGGCCGCCCTAACCGGAGGGGGATTTCAGGTCCCCCTAATAGTCGGGCAGCTCGATATCTTCATCCTCTCATCATTAATGGGACACCGGCTTCCGCCGACTTCCCTAGTCAAGCGCAGATATTTTTCTTGATAATATTTGCAGTCCTCTTCAAACTTCGAGGCCGCCTTCTTCTCCTTCTCAAGCTGTGCGGTTAGAATGGCATTCTGCTCCATCAGAGCCTTCTCCTTATCCAACCGCGCCTTTTTCTCGGCCTCCAGCGTAGTCCGAGCGGCCTTTAGCTGAGCTCTAAGCATCTACTGCTCCTCCTGCCGAGCCTTCTTCTCCGCCTCCAGAGCAACCCGGGTAGCTCCCTCCTGGCCTTCGATCTCATTTATCCTCTCTTTCAGGTCGCTAAGAAGCTTCTGGAGGTCGTCCAACTCCCCCTTCCCAAAATTTGAGTTCTGCGCGAAGCTTGGCAATTAAGAGGGCAGCAGAGGTAGGCTAGATAAGAGGTCGCCCGACTTCATTACTTCTTCCGGTTTGTCTACAAGTAAAAGTATGGTTAGCACAGCCAAAAGCAAATAACACAACACATAATACTACAAGATTAAATGCCTGAATGCACAGGCTATTGCGACTGTTCAGGGTCCATCCTACGATGCTGCTCCTTCCAAAACTGCTCATTCTGCCTTCTCTTGATAGAAGAAATTTGATTCGCGGATGGAAAATAACCCGAAAGCGGGTTCAACATCAAGGCATTCTTTCGAGGCCGTGGAATGAATAAGCGGGCAGGGTTATAACCCGCATCGCGCTTACCATGAGCGAAAAGATTAGGCAGCCGCGAATTGTCCAAAGCCCGCCTCTTCTCCTCCGCCTTCGCCTTCATCAAGTGCCACCCGGACATTTCCGGGTCCTCTCCCCTTGGAGCGAACCCCTCCGGTTTGGCCGCATCCTCACCAGGAGGGTCAACTCGCCTCGAAGTCACAGGACTATCAAGGAGCTTGTCCCACTTTTGAAGGCCATCCATGCCCTTGAAGATATCACTGAGCGTCATGCTATTCGCAGAGGCCGGGAGCAAATCGTTCGGCTTGGCGAATGGGGTGGCGGGCTCTTCAACCTCTTCCTTCACGTACGGGTTGCTTTGGATGCAGGTCGCGGCTGGTTTCCTTAAAATTTCCTTGTTTTTGGCCCTCAACCTCCGGACCTTCCTCGTTATTCTTTCCGCCGATGTCTCGGCCCTCTTCCTCTTCTTCTTGCCCAACTCCGGGTTGGTCAGGTGGGAGGGGCTGGAATTATTATTGACCACCACCAAAGGAATGGTCAACTCGCTTGGTTTCGGGGAGTTGACCACCCCTTCTTCCCCCTCGTTCAGGTGTGGATTCCCAGAGGGGGAGATTTCAATGCCAAAGGAAGCAGCTTCGCCGGTTTTCAGTGCGGCATTACTTGAACCCGCCTTAGCAGAAGGAGTGGGTTCCCCTGTCTTTGGTAGGGCGGTGCTTGGGCCCACCTTGTCAGAGGGCGCCAGCAGGTCGGTGGGGAGGAGTTTCGAGCTACTCGTTCCGGGTTCTTCTGGCGCCTTTGAGGTAGACAATTCCATGACGGGTTTTGAACTACCCGTTCCGAGCTCCTCTAGAAACTTAGAGGCTGTCAACTTCTAAGCAGGTTTTGTGCTACCCGCTGCGGGTTTCCCGGATCGGTTACTTTTCTTCCGGTCTTTGTTTTTTCGGTCTTCTTCCTTTTTCCGATCTCCACCCTTGTCCACGCGGACTTAGAGATGATCCAGGAAGTCCATTATGATCAAAAAGTTGCAGGCTTGAAAAACCTTAACCGCAATCGGCGAATAGCTCCCCGTGATTTCAAAGAAAATATGCAGAGTGGAGAGCTCTAAGGGTTTCTTATAGAATTTCAGAAAAACCGCGTGCGGTCTCCGGCTAGAACTAATATTTTCGGAATTTCCTTGAAATTTGAAAATATGTGGGGATTATGTTTAACAAAAAGACCGCCACCTAAATACTACTTCTTTCAGACCAGATGGTTCGGTGTGGCAAGTCGCCCAGTTCCAGGACCAATAGGTCTCTCGGCCCAGCCTGAACCAAGCCGGGCGGTCTGACAGTATCCAAACCGCCTCCAAATATCACAGGCAGCGAAGGCTTAAGTCCAGAAGGCAAGGTGGGATCTCAGGAAATAGGCCGCCCGGGTTGCTCCATTGCCTTGATCATGGCGCACTTTGACTCCGGCCAACACAGATCGGAAGCTCAGGCCGCCAAGCCGCGCGGCTTCGTTCTTTTTTCCTTTCTGTATCCCGTCACCCACTGCCCGATTCTCCTGTATCCGGGCAGGTGGTAATTGTGTCCCTGCCCGTTTGGGCAGGCCCCCTAGCCTATAAATAGGGGGCGGCGACGTTCCCAAGACACGCACACTCGAATCCTGGAGCTCGCTTGTTAGAGCTGCGGTCTCGAGTTCACTGTCTTGCGACTTGTCTAACCGGCCGGCTTCTCGCTTCCTGGTCTTGTAACCCGCTGTAACCTCTTCACTTAAATCAAAGGAAAGCCCGTCCCAAGAGTGGCATTTTCCGTGACGGGCGAAGTCCGGCCTCGACCGATGCCAGCGATCTAATTCTCTCTAATCGAATAGTAACCGACAGCCCGCGACCTCCATTTTCCCTTGCTTCTCTAGCATCGATCGTGGAGGTGCATTTATGGATTCAACAAAAATGCGCGACCTTCAGATTGCGGACATCCTAAATGAAGTCGGTTAGATTTTTCTTTCTTATGACTATTTTAATCGACGAGTATTTGTGGGGATGACCGCGCCCGGGTACATTCATTATTCTTAATAGGCGGACACCCTGCAAGTATTAGCACAGGTGATTGGTATACATATATTGCAATGGCAGAACATAAAGACTATCAATACAATATGTATAGAAGAAATCTAAGCAACAAGTACTACAATATAACCTTAGAACATATAACTTATCATATAAGAATGCCCATACAAACTTATATGATAAGGATCTGGTACAAGTAAAGTAACTCATCGTAAAAAGTGCCCATACAAACTTATACGCTAAGGATCTACATGTGTTATGCAATGCAATGAATGCCATGATAATTATACATACTCATATAATTCCCATATATCAACATAACTCTAACCCCTTAATAAGCGGGTAGCGAACAACGCAGGCCTCATCATCGTGGTGAGATGACAACAACCGAACGATCAACTCCGCTTATAGGTATGGTGTTCCACAACATTCACCTAGGCCTTATAGTACAAAGAACAACCTGTACTATTGGAGAGATGTAACCACCAGCTGATGGAGCCAACACATAAGCTAGCTAGAGGGTGTAGTCTACTGAGGTCCAAAACTAGGGAGATAACCCTGCCACCTACAAGACACACACCACTATGCGAAGAGTCTAACTCACAACTACTTATCAGTCGAAACTATCCGGAGGAGTCAGTAGACCCACCACAACAATCACAACTCATGCATCAAAACTCAAGCACACAAGTACTATAAGAACATTAGCTTAAGCAAAGGTTCAAGTGGTGGAAAGATCAAACACACCATCCATAATATGTGGTTGAGAACCTATTCTGCAAATAGTGTCTTCACTACTACACAAACCTACACCTACACTTGGGTTCCTATCTAGTAGGGCCCATACCCTAAGTGTGGTGGAGTAAACTCAACTACATGTATAATTTATAGTATGCAACTATATGCCCTACATCAGTCCTGAGCCAGGCTGACAATATGGAGCACAACAACTTCAGGTATCCGTCCAAGATCCTAGGAGGTAATCAAGCCAAGAAAATCATGACTTACACTCAACTGTAAATGGGTAGATCAAAACGGACACCGCTTCCCACAAAAGGCAACACACCCAATCATACTTATCAAGGTTAGACACTTTAATAACTAAACACTCTAGTATGGATTAATCACCAATCCTAAGGTTACGAGCATCTACATATCCTCCGACTAACTACAAGTCATGTACGAGAAACTATACATGCTCATGGCTTCGTAACCTTAATTCAACTTACCCATGATCACCATCAAGAGGGTTAGCTCAGAAGATAAAGGTCATATATGTAATCTAAATTAGGTGCGACAACCTTCTAATACATATGATGCCAAACCGCAAGAACAAGGGTTATGCTACATAATCATTCAAGCATGACTATACAGTATGATAATCCCGGATGTAATATTATGACATCACCCATGACATTACTTACCCAATGGCATGTGTTCACATATTTGAGGTAACCATCAAATCCCTGCAACATTATTATTAGATTAGATCACCGTAAACAACTTCTGACGAATGACATACAAGCATTATTCATCCTTCATATCATATTATCAACCCAATAATGTGACAAGGATTCATTCTCATAATCACAAAGATGAAAAGCCACCAAGCTCTTGTCACAGTCTAATGTTATCATTAGAAGTTCACTACTCTGTTCTGGGTTTCTCAAATTAATTAACACTTAATTAATTTCTGATTAATAAACACATAACCGATGATATGAGTTCTTCAAGAATGTTTACAAAGTCTTCCAAGTTCCAAATGCTATGTGAATTCTCACATAATTTTATTATACTCATTATAAGTTACATTTAATTTAAAATGAGAATCAAAGGAGTGTACCATACACAACCTTCTTTATTCAAGTCAAATTGGGAGTTAGGGTACCAATTTTACTTATGTCAAGAATACCCTTTATCTTCATCCAATTTCCTCAATATTTTGACACAACATGTGTTTCTACCAAATAATAAATATAATAGAGTTTTCCTCAAAAGAAGGTCAAATGCTTGATATAATTCATAAATTTGGTCTCTAAATATCCAATCAATATTAACTAACACTATAGGACATAAGTGCCCCCAAAATTGGTATAGAATATGTCCCATCTCACCCATAAACTAAGTTTGATAACCAACAAACTCTTATTCAGTGAGTTATAACAATTCTTAAATGTGTCATGATGTGACTTAATCATTTGTATTAAGCTAGGGTCGCCATATTTGATCAAGTAAATTTACTACTTTTCTCTAATCCAAATTACTTAATATTATGTCACATAGTGTCTTTCTGCCACATTAAACTGCAACTGAAATTCCAGAGACAAATAATTTAATAAGCCCTAAATATTTCATTTATATGATACTTGAATGATTATTGAATATTTCACAAAACCTTATGGCCAAAAGCCTCCAACAATTCTACCAATTTTTGGGACATAGAATATGGCCTAACTCACAGGAATCCAGAGTTTCAAGGTCCTATATTCAATACTCAAGGAAATATCAACAATATTTAATTCTTATCACACTTAAGAGTAGTCCCACCAAAATGGCTCTAGACAGAGCCACAGTAGACACCAAAAAATGTGCCACGTCATTCTAGAATGAGAAGATAGAGACTTACAACTTTCATTCAGGTCACTTCTTAAAATAATGAAAGAAAGGCCATAAATTATACAGTTAGATAATATGCTCCAATAATAACATTCATTGTCACATTTATATGTATAATTTATGCAATAAGTTGAGTTTAATAACTCAACATCATAGATCTTGACAAGATATGATGGCTATGATCATATGACAATGAGAAATGGCCTTCTACAATGGCAGATCCGCTGCGGAGCTCCTCCAATCATTAAGGACCAGGGAGTCCTTCCCTTCCATGCAGGGCCACCCAGTGAGCCATAAATTTCATGGGTTGCACCTACTCAATCGGTGGTCTGAGGCCGTTCAAGGCTGGGAAACACCACCTCTGTTGGTCAGAGTGGCATCAAATGATCCATGAAATGATCTAAACAAGGAGAAGGTTGAGGGCAACACCTTAGGAGTGATTTGGACGTCTGGTTGAGGAGGGAGATCAATTTTTTAGACATGGAAATGGCGGTGGTGGGGAGAGCTCCTCTTTGTCGCTGGCAGCACCATCTTCACTAAAGACATTTCATTTTTGTTCGTCTCTCATCATTGAGTTATTATTGGGTATGTTTGAGGGAGAAAATATAGGAAGGAAGTCTCTCTTAGTTTGTATGAAATCCTCCTTAAGAAACCATTCAAGAGGCACCCCTTCATGGCCATGCAACCCTTCATATCCTCATGAAACGAATTGGAACCCATCCTTTGGCTATTACTATGCATCCCAAGCAATAAAAGACATTAAATTAAGTAAATAAAAGTAGGTGCAATGATTTTGCCCCTAGTTTGAATTGGAGTCCTAAATTGACCATGATGATGAAATGGCAAGCCATATCATGAAGTATAGGGTCTAATCTTGCTTCCTTGGGTCAAAGAAGCCTAGTGGAGGTCAAATGGGGGATAAAACCATCAAATACTAATGGGTTTAATATTCCAAATCTTAGGTTTGACCAAGTAAAACCTTAGGTTGGCCATGCCATGTAGTCACAGTGATGTGGCGTTCAAGAATTGATCCACTAGATAGGGTATTGATCAATGGTGTTCCATGGTTACTATATGGGGCAAGTAGAGTTTATGGTTGACCAAGTTAACTTCAACTTGATTTATATGGTAACTTAAGTTAGGGCGGACCCCATTGGGTCAAAATGGGCTACTTTAGCTTGAATGAACTTCTTAGGGTAGAAAGACCACCAAGGGTTGAGTGTGAGTTGATCAAACTCCTTAAGCAAGCATGAAGTGACCACTAGGTCATATTGGTGCCTATTAGGTTTTGGATGGTCAAATTTGTGATCAATAGGTGGTTATTGGGTCACTTACAATCCCTTGGTATGCCTAGGTTTAACCCTATGCCACCACTAAAGTCAGCATAATTTGGGATCTTTAGGCCTTACGAAGGCATCATCTTAAGTCACCAAACTTCTAGGGTGCCCAAAAATATTGTGATGTTACAAATCAACCCACCAAATAGAAATTTTGTCCACAAAATTGAGATCAAGTCCAAATGTATGATGGATAAGAGTCTAGTGAGATTTATAATTTCCATGAACATATCCTGAGAGTTTTTTCACAACAAAATTCTGTGTTTCCCAAACATATCTACCATGTTCGTGGCTTCACAACCACTCTCTTAATAGGGAAATTTACTTATATTGTACAATTGAGTTTTGCATTCACAATTGCATAAGACTCTGGTATCCAGTTTAAATAGTCACGGAGGAGCAAAGCTCATCAAGGATGGTAGTCAGTGCTCTCATCAGATATACTTCTAGATTCCATTGATGAAACAATAGTCTGGAAAATAGCATATTCTGCAAACATATTGCATCACAAAGGCCTCTAAATTCATAATGAGTTTCCATTACCCAGTGAATTCTATAATAAGTCCTAGTCTGACGGCTCTGAGATTCATGATAAGCTCAACTTATGCTCCAAAAAATCAAGATTATTACTCTAAATACATGTTACATTTCAAGGTCCTATAAATCAATGCATAATTAATGTAAATACTAAAACTTGTTTTCATAGTAGTAGGAATGCCATAGACAGTGCCTATCTTTCCCAATCAATTCAAAGATAAATTCTTTGATAGAATCATGTACTACTTATTACTCTTGTACTTGTTTACTAGTATAAAATGAGATATTTACTACTCAAAGTAACAACACGTCTTACTTGTCTGCTCATCATCATTATACTGCATTTATATAGCTTTTAATGACTCCCACACCATAACCATCCAAAATAGGATTAAATGGGTTCATGAGTCCAAGTTTATGCATATGATCCGACACTTCCAATGTTCACTACACTTCTCGAGTGTCACCTCACTAGCATAGTTTATCTAACTGGCCTTTAGTGTGTCACAAAATCATAAAAATCATTCCATAATTTGTCAATCGAAATCTTTATAACTGTGCAAATACTTTCTTAACAAGCTGCACCAACATGTATTACATCGATTGATATCTTCCAAACATATGGCACATCAATCGATGTCGTTACCTCAAAATTAATTTCTTTGGAGCCTAAACTTAGTGTTCTTAGTTCCCAAGTAAATTATGCACTAGTTTAAGAATGATTGAGCCTTTTAGCTTTCCAAAGCTTTCACATATGTTCTTATAAATAAGTCAGGTACTAAATAATTCCAATGTGTTTCCTTTAGCCCTTGATGTAGTCTTTGGGACTCCATGTTATCACAGGACTATATCCATCCTTAACATGCCTAACATATGTTCAACAAAATATCTTCCATAAACAAGGACAACAGGAAAAATATAGATTTTGGAGAAATGATTTATTTCATAAATTTGAAAACACAATCACAGGCTTGATGTAAGCACTTTCTTTCTTAAGAAATCATCTATAACTCTAGATAATTAATTCTTACATTTCAAGATTTCTAATATATACCGATGACTTCCATTGGGATTTCATCATAAACTTCATTGAACTTGGCGGGGTCATCCACCATGACAGTATCATTGAAACATTATACCCCATTAAGATATTTCTTCTTGATCCAAGATTCATATCCATCAATCCTAATGGAAACCCGATGCTCGCTTAATTTCCTAAAATCTAATGGGTTAAGGTAAGAGCATTCTTATGATCCGGTTAGGCTGTAAATCCATTAGAAAGGATTTTGTCCGAACATGTGTCTAAGTTTGATAACATTTCTTCTGAATTTAGTGGAAATATTCATGAGAACTCTCAATCTAGGGAAAGATTGTCCACATACTAAGGAAAGGACAAGGACACCTTTTCTTGGTATATGGAAGATTGACATCTTGAATAAGGTTCTAGTTCCTTGGGAATATAAAAATCACACTTCAAAAAGGAACAATTCCAAATTACAAAAAAAAATTGGTAAGACAGCCCTAGTATGGAGATCCATTTATGTGTCTGGCTTATCTAGCTTTTCTAACAATAAAATCAAGTCAAAATCTAAAACACTATCGGATTAAACCACAAAGGTGTATCAGCTATCTCATGATGATCAGTTTTGTACAGAAGATTCTCCTTCAAAGGGTGATCCCACAATGTGCTTAATAAAATATTATCTCAATGAGGACTAGAGCTAAGGGTTAAGAAGAACCCTAGTAATTATCAGAGGTTGCACTAAGATCGGCCTATATTTAAGGGGTGACTCACAAGATCCATGGATAAAGCTTGAGGTTAATGCCAACATTTTATTCTTTTGGGATCTTGTAAGACCCCAAATGGCATGTGCACCCAAAATACCAAAAAGGAGCATGAGCTGAAATCAGGGAGCTAGTGCCAGGCGCTAGCGATAGCGCCGGCGGTAGCGTCCCGAGAACTCTCGAGAAATGGTCCCGAGAAATCCCGAGAAATGGTTCTGAGGACTCCCGAGAAATGGAGCAGGCTGAAACAGATGAGCTAACGCCAGGCGCTAGCGATAGCGCCGGCGGTAGCGTCTCTCAGCGGTACCGACTCAGGGCTAGCGCCAGGCGCTAGCCACTAGCGCCGGCGGTAGCGCTAAATTGTAAATACCCTCAAACCCGATCTTTCAGCCATTTCTCTCTGCAATACTTTGAAGTCCTGAGGGCTGAGAGCTGGGAGAAAGGAAGGAGAGCCATTGGAGTTGAGCTTTCATCGTGCCATGAGGGAGGTTAGTGAAGAAGTGTTTGCGTGCGTGTGCCACCGCGGATTCCAGCCATCTCCCTCTCAATTCTATGGCACCGAAATGGCCTACAAGTGTAACGATTCTCCTCCCTAATCCTTGGACATGTACGTCCTTTGATTTGCATGCATTTTAGGAATACTTCTACTAATTAGTAGATCGGCTATTCCGGTGGGTTGAAGTGATTTCCCCACAAATTGCATATAGAGCCTGGAACGGTAGTACGGACATAGGCATGCTGTGTGAAGCCCATACAGATAGGTCGAGCCGGATTGGTGATGATTAGTGTGTGTAAAGTGCCGGAAACAATTCTGTGTACATGCTGTGATTCGGGTCATGTGACTGTTGCTGTACAGAAATTAGGACCTGGAGGTGTTTCCCAGGCTGTACCCGAAATTTGGTGGCAGAACTGAGTTCTGTCACTAGCGCCGGGCGCTAGCGTTAGCGCCGGCGGTAGATCCAGGTGAGCAACCAGTGTTGATGTCTGGAGGTGTATTCCCAGAGGTGGCAGCACAGATTTCTGTTACCAGTGCCGGCAGAACTAAGTTCTGTTGCTAGCGCCGGGCGCTAGTGCTAGCGCCGGCGGTAGCGCCCAGCACGCAATTTGTATGATTCAGTGTTACCCAATGTCCTGGGGACTGGTTATATAGCAGATAAAGCTGTGGAATTTGCAAAGCCCAGCTTTAAGTGTCGGGCACAAGGTGACGCTTACTCGTATCGTGCAGAGTTGAATCGCGATAATTGAGCACGGGCCTAGCTGATCCGAACCCGCCCATAGTAGTGGTGAAGAGGTCGTACCTCGGTGCACCGGACTATGGAAGAGTGCCGGAACTTCGTGTGTACGGCCTAGCTCAATTTGCTTGTCTAAGTTGAAATAGGACTTAGCGTAAGGGCGTAACTCAGGGAGTATGCCAATGTGTGCCTTGAGAGCATGAAGCTGGTGGCTTGGTTTGCCTCCGTTGGTGTTGTTTGCGGATATATATATATATATATATATATATATATATATATATATATGCTGCTGACTCTTACTTGCAGGGAAGGAGCACCGCCGCCGCGAGTGTGGGGCGGGGTCGTTATAAATCTTGGTCAGCTAAAGCTGACGGGTTGCTTGTTTTCCCACCAATTAGTGGATTTGCTTATACAGGTCCCGGTGAGACTAGCGGGAGATAGCGGGCTGAAGCCCCTGCTGCTGTGCTGTGCTGGCCCTTGAAGGCCAAAGCTTTTGTTTACTTTTTGTTCATGTGTGGCCGGCCTGCATGCCGATGTTTGGAAGCCACTTAGATGATGTAAACAAACTCATGTAAATAACGTTTATGTATTTCATTCCTAGTTGTAAAGTGGACTTGTTATGAACTGTTTTAAATAAAAATAAATATGCTTCCGTTATGCGACTCTGATGCTGAGATAGTTATAGTTTTTAACTGTTTAATACTAATTTTAGTAACGCGCTCTTCTGTTCATTTCATATGGCGTGGGGTCCCAGCCGGATCTACTGTTATATGCTATGTGACAGGGGGGTGTTACAGATCTAAAGAGTAAGTGATAAGTTACAACCTAAAGGACTCAGATGAATTTTGAAAAATTCCAAAGTAGAATTCACATGATTTCTTGTATTCCGTATATTAGCTCACCACCCTCCACTGCACAGTTTGACCACAAAATGTCAAGAGATGAGGTTTCAACCTAATTCGGGGAATTACTTCCTTACATATGGACCATGTACTACTCTGATGTCAATTGTAAGATCCCTTTCCCAGATAATAGACATAGCCAAGGTGGATCTTATGCCAGTGTAACTGCCCTCTAGTAGTGCCAGTACACGAGCTAACCTCTACTACATGATGCCTACCCTGCCAACAAACCATCATCACATAACATAACTAATATCAGCGGAAGACTGGATACATATGAAGTACCATAGCCACGCATATTTAATCATCATGCGTATACAAATTTCTACAACATCTAATACAATAGTAACTTCAGGCTAAGACATGCCCTACAATAAGTATATCAAATATAAAGTAAGGTACAACAATGATCTCCTTTCCATTGTATGTCGGTAATAGGAACATCAACCATCTTCATATCTCCTACATCACCGTTGTCTCATGCTATATTGCTAGTAGGGCTACTATATCTGCTACTGTAACACTTAAGGTGGTGACGATGAACTATTAGTTAATCAGACTAAGTGGTTCCCTCTCTCTCCCCCTATTCCATCCTAAGGCACATGGCAGAAGGAAAAATAATGAAGCTGCAAGTATTAGCATAGGTGACAGGTATACATATATAGCAATGGCGAAGTATAAAGACTATTAATATAATCTATAAAGAAGAAAGCTAAGCAATAAGTACTACAATATGACCATATAACATATAACTTATCATATATGAATGCCTATGCAAACTTATAGGATAAGGATCTGGTACAAGTAAAGTAACTCAGCATATAAAAGTGCCCAAATAAACTTATATGTTAAGGATCTGCAGGTTCTATGCAATGCAAGGAATGTCAAGCTAATTAATCATACTTATATCATTCCCTATATCAACATAACTCTGACAACTTATTAAGCGGGTAACAAACCATGCAGGTCTCGTCATCGTGGTGAGACGACAATAGCGGAATGGTCAACTCCGCTACTAGGTATGGTGACCCACAACATTTACCTAGGCCTTATAGTATGGACAACAATTGATACTAATGGAGAGACGCAACCACCAGCCGATGGCTCCAACTCATAAGCTAGTTATACGGTGTAGTCTACCAAGGTCCAATACTAAGGAGATAATCTAGGCACCTACAAGAGACACACCACTCTGCTAAGAGTCTAACTCACAACTTCCCATCAGTGGAAACTATCCAGTGGAGTTAGTAGACCCGCCACAACAATCACGGTTGTAGAACAAAACTCAAGCTCACAAGTACTAGAAGAACATTAGCATAAAAAGTTTCAAGTGGTGGAAAGATCAACCACACTAGCCATAATACATGGCTCAGAACATATTCAGCAAAGAGTATTTACACTACTACATAAACCTACACATACACTTAGGTTCCTATCCAAAGGGCCCAAACCCTAATTGTGGTGGAGTAAACTCAACTATGGGTATAATTTGTAGAGTCCAACTATATGCCCTACATCAGTCCTAAGCTGGGCTGACACTACGGGGCACAAAAAGTTCAGGTTTCCATCCAAGATCCTAGGAGGTAATCAAGTCAAGAAAATTATGATTTACATTCAACTGTGAAGTGGGTAGATCAAAATGAACACCGCTTCCCATAAAAAGGCAACACACACAATCATACTTATCAGGCTTAGCCACTAGAATCACCAAACACTCTGGTATGGATTAATCACTAGTACTAAGGGTATGAGCATCTACATGTCACCAGACTAACAACAAGTCATGTACGAGAAACTACACATGATCATGAATTTGTAACCTTAATTCAACTTACCTATGATCACCATCAAGAGGGCTAGCCCAGAAGATAAAGGTCATATATGTAATCTAAATTAGGTGCTACGACATTCTAAGACATATGATGTCGCACCGTAAGAGCAAGGCTTATGCTACATAATCATTCGTGCATGGTTATACATTATGATAATCCCAAATCTAATAGTATGATATAACTCAAGTGATTACTTTGCCAATGACATGTGTTCACATATTTGATGTAACCATCAAATCCCTATAACATTATTATAAGATTAAATCATGGTAAACAATTTTCGATGAATGACTTACAAGAACGATTCATCCTTCATATCTTGTTATAAACCCAATAATGTGACAAGGATTCGTTCCAATAATCACAAAGATGAAAAGCAACCAATCTTATGTCATTGTCAAATGTTATCATTAGGAGTTCACTACTCTGTAATGAGTTTCTCAAATTAATTAACATTGATTTAATTTCTAATTATTCAACACTTAACCGATGATATGAGTTCTTCAAGAATGTTGGACAAAGTCCTCCAAGTTCCAAATGCTATGTGAATTCTCACATATTATTATTATACTCATTATAAGTTCCATTTAATTTAACATGAGAGTCAAAGGAGTGTGTGATTCATAACCTTCTTTATTCAAGTCAAATCGGGAGTCACATCACCAAATTTACTTATGTCAAGAATACCCTTTATCTTTAGACAATTTCCATAATATTTTGACACAACATATGTTCCTACCAGATAATAAATATACCAAAGTCTTACCTCAAAAGAAGGTCACATGCTTGATATAATTCATAAATGTGGTTTCTCAATATCCAATGAATATTAACTAAGGCTATAGGACATAAGTGCCCCAAATATTCTACCAATTATTGGGAGGATAGAATATGTCCTATCTCGCCCATAAACTAAGTTTGATAACCAACTAACTCTTATTCAGAGAGTTATAACAATTCTTAAATGTGTCATGATGTGACTTAATCATTTGTATTAAGCTAGGGTCACCATAATGTAATCCAAATGACCTAATATTTTGTCACATAGTATGTTTATGACCCACTAAACTACCACCAAAATTTTAGAGACAAATAATTTAATAAGCACAAAGTTTTCATTTATATGATACTTGAATGATTATTGAATATTTCACAAAACCTTAGGGCCAAAGGCCTCCAAAAATTCTCCTAATTTTTTGGGGGCATAGAATATGGCCTAACTCACAGGAATCCAGAGTTTCAAGGTCCTATATTCAATACTCAAGGAAATATCAACAATATTTAATTCTTGTCACACTTAAGAGCAGCCCGACAAAAATGGCTCTAGACAGAGCTACAGTAGGCATCAGAAAACGTGCCACATCATTCTAAAATGAGAAGACAGAGACCTATAACTTTCATTCAGGTTACTTCTTAAATAAATGAGAGAAATGTCATCCATTGTGCAGTTAGATAGTCTGCTCCAATAATAACATTCCTTGTCATATTTATATGTATAATTTAAGCAATAATTCAACTTTAATAACTCAGGATCGTAGATCTTGATAAGATCTGATCGATATGATCACAGGAGAATGACAAGCGTGAGTCGAAGCGAATGGGAAACAAAAGACAGAGATGCGTCCATATTCTGAGGAATTGTATCCACGGGAATGAACTTCTACCATAGTTCATTCGCTGTCGATCCGCTGCGAAGCTCCTCCAATCATTAGCTAGCAGGATTTAAGGTTATCAACAGCCAGAAGATCATTTTCTTCCTATGATCGGAAGGTGGACGTTTGTTGCTGGAGAACAACTCCTAGAGCATGTAAAATCCTTCCTCCACTGCACTTCGGTCACCTCCTTTCCATTCTACCACTCCCATTTGTCTCATAGGAGGGTGGAAAACCTCAGGAAAGCAGCCTTATGGCCGGCCGCCACCTCTGCTGGCATGAGAACCATTATCCGAGAGCACCAAAATTTTCTCCACCTGGATCATATAATCTAGACAATGATCATGTCTGTCATTTGTTTATAGTGTGTAGAAACTATAGGTTCAATACCCCTACGTGTAAGACTCCATTTTTTTCAACTTGATTCCTCCCTGATAATTGAGCATGGACGAGGGGAGTCTTATGCCCAGAACCACCGTCTTGCAGTGACTTCGACGCTCGGGTCGAATATCACTATAGGACATCGATCCTACCGGCAAATTCAAACCTTATATGTTCAACAAACCACAATATAATTTTAAGTAAAAGAAAGAGAGTAAAGCCCAACATCACAATCTCATATATATAATCGAAACATTTCCACAGAATACAATATACCAAATAAAAAGGGCTTAAGACCTGTACATCATGGCCTCACTACATTTCACTCGTGCTCATGCAGAAGTCTCAAAAGCATTTACACATATATCTACTGCAGCTACTGCTGGTATGGGCTGCTCCATCCGGTCACGCTCTCCTATACTGGTCTACTGTTGCAGTGGCTCCTCGCACTCCTAAAATGATATAGTCCACCGACCGTTAGTCAAAAGACTAAGCCAAATTCCCCATCCCCTCCCCCGGTGACTCCTAAGGACCGGGCGGGAGGAGTGAAAAGGGGCGGACATCAAAGCAGATGTAACAAGCATGTGATATGGTGCCTATCTAACAGTAAGTAAGGTATGCTAGCCCATAGTATGGCCCTACAAAAATCGTGACTAAGGAAGGGTGTGGTAAGGGTCTGACCTGTAGCCATACAATAGCTAATATACTGCCAAAGTTAAGAGATATAAATAAACTACATAACTACACAACTTATCATTCTAGAACAGAATGTAAAGTAAGCAGGCAACTAAGAGTATAGTATCTAACACATAAAAGTAAAGAAAATAGCTACCTATCATCACAGAAAAGTAACCTTAACTTATAAGAATGCCCATGCAAACTTATAAGTTAAGGGGTCATTTTGCAAGACCCATCATATAAACTATCCCATACTAATTTATACGATGGGGGTATGTGATGTATGTAAATGAGGTACGTGTTATGAATGCAATGCAATGGAAGTAGTTATTGATCCACCCATATGGAACTCACACACACGGCTCTGTACATACAGACCTTTTTGAGTTCCCTCTGTTCGAGTGTGTCAACTACGGTACCCCGTTGAGGAAAACAAGGCAGTAGATTGAGCATATCCACTTCTAGGCACCTTTCACTATTTCCCAGCCTAGACCTTATGTACGCCCCTAAGAACACATAGGGTATCCGCATACTATCCAGTATGCACCACCTCTATCCTGCTTTTCGAGTCTCCGCTCAGGTACACCTCATTGAGGCAAACAGGGGCAGTCGATTGGGTCCTCCACTCCTAGGCTAGTATGACACCTCCCATCCTAGACCTTATGTATGCCCCTAAGAACACACAGGGTATCCGGATACTATCTGGTAAGTAACACCTCTTAATTATATTTCCCCGAGCCTCCAGCTCGCCGGACTATCTAGTCCTCCTTAGATAACACCGAGCCTACCACTCGCAGTACAACCCGTCCTGATATCATAATTTCCCGAGCCTAAGGACAACAGGAAGGACCAAGAAATCCTTTCCTTCCATGCAGGTCCACCTAGTGAGCCATAAATGGCATGGGTTGCATCTAATCAATCAGTGGTATTATTTTTCTTACAAATCCATCCTTTTATTTTCCGATAAAATAGTAATAATTTGCATACGTATAAGTACTTAATAACCCCGTACAATATGACATATGGTATTTTATTTTAAAATATCTTATACTATGGACGATAGGTAATCTTGCCTATAGTTTGTAGAACTGGGAGAAATAATATATCTTAAATTTTTCTCATCAGGATGTTATTGACCTCACATAGTAGAAAGCTCTCCTCAGTGCTTAGGAGTTCTGGTTCAACATCCTCCAGATATACTTATGATTAATCCTTGTGCACAACCTCAAACAAAGAAAGGTGATCAAGAAATTAAAAAGGCAAAAGACATAAATAATCAGTAATCTGGGGAGAGGTCCCGGTCTCACTCCTAGCAGGTTAAACAAATTGATCATTGTAGGTGTCATTTGAATCATAACATGGGGCATCCGAGAACTCAAGGGCCTCGATGGTAAGGTGGCCCTCCACATCCAATGAAGAAGAGCAAACCTCATCATTAGAAAGGATATCCATATCCCATTTCGGCGCAACATCAGGCTCCAAGTAATCATACTCCCCGTCTGAGAGAACATTCTCCTTGACATCCCATTTTGGTGCATCCTCGGGCTCTGAATCCTCACCCTGTATAATATCTTCAATAAGATAAAAAGACACATGTGTTGTGGAGATAAGAACAACATGAGGATCATCAGTGCAAGATATTGAATTGGATACACTGGAATTCTCCACAAGGTTTGAATCCAAAGATAGTGACAATGCTCTGAAGTAAGAAGGCTCCACCATGTCATCACACTGATCAATGACTATGCTAATAGAGATAGGACAATCATAAGTGGAAGTTTTATGAAAGATAATGATGTGTACAAGTAATGTTTTGATAGTGTATAAAAATGCATCAATCAAAACACATGAAATATGTAATGGAATAAATACAACATAATCAACAATGCACAGATAGATTTACTTCCATAACTTTCAATGCACATAAAAGAAAGTACAACTACCAAGGTGATTCACACACACAATGCTTATTAAGACTTATCAAGGTGTGAAATAGTGCTTGGGGGATCACTTAATATTTTTCTTTTCAAGTTTTATGTTTGTGATTCCTTGTACAAAAGAGAAGTAGCATGCAATTTGTTTGCACAAGACACTTTATAGCTCTCCAAGGTGCTCAACCTCACAATGCTTATTAAGACTTATCATCGGGTGAGTAGTGTTCGGTGGAGTTTCCTTGTGATTTATTATTGGATTTTTTATTTGGTGGATAAGGACTCCGAATTCACTTGTTTTGCAAACATACCATTTTAGTTTTTAAGTCACATTTCTCAAATAAAGAAGTGCATGAAAAGACAAAGAATTACAAGAAACAATTCAATATTGTGTTGGTAATCTATTTATTTATATCAATTAGTTATGTTATTACACTACACAATCATGCAAGACTATGATTAAAAATACATGTAGGTATCACAGAGGTGAGTGAATAAATCATTATCAAACATAAACCATTACTCATACTTAAAGGCATACTAAATAGTCCTACACATGTTTTATACAATTCAATTTCATTTCATATTAAAAGATAGTATTCAAGGCACGACATAATCAAAACAATGTATTATGTAACTTGAAAAATTAAATCAAACATTGTAGTGAATCTTTAAGTGATATATCTAATTATTCTTGACTTTTGCAATGAAGAATAAGTAGCTTTTAAAAAAAAATAGTTTTTATGAAAATAGGCGCAAAATAAACATTTAGAAAAGTGCAAGAAAAAAATATGTTTTTGGAATTTTGGAATTATTTTGTAATTTTATTGTTTATTTTTAAAGAGTTAAAAATTTGAGTTTTTAGTTTTATAAATCAACATGAAAAGAAAAGGCATGTTTTGTGTAATTTTTTAAATTGTTTTATAAATTTCTCTATGTTTTTGATTTGCAAAAAAGGAAACAAAAAGACGTTAAAAATTTTAGCAAGGAGAAAGGAACAGTAATTAAAGTAGTAAATAAATTGTTCAGAAAAGAAAAATCAGAGAAAAAATCAGAATTTTTAGGAAATATAGCTACCGCCGACATTAGACCCTACCTCCCTGTGTTAGCATACAGAGATGTGTAATTTTGCTCTAAAATCACAGTTTTTGACGTCTTTCGATTCTGATTTGTCTTGATTATGATTTTTCATGATGGGTGCTAGCAACTTCTGTACAAAAATTAAAAAAATACTCAAAAAGTTGTGAATTTTAAATATTAGCCTAAGACATCAAAAACACCCATTTTTAGTCTAAGCATAGTGAATCGTGCATCAGGGAGTGGTTTGCTGAATATGTTCATAAGTTGAGTCAGTCACTTTAAAGTAAACTCTCACATGTTATTTCTTAATGTGATCCCTAATGAAATGATATCGAACATCTATATGTTTGGATCTAGAATGATGAACCAGATTGTTAGTTAGATCGATTACGCTCTCGTTATTACATTTTAATTCTATGTTATTTAAATGGACTCCAAAATCTTCTAGTGTTTGAGTCATCCATAAGACTTGTGCATAATAACTACCGAGTGCGATAAACTCGGCCTCGGTGGTTGAGAGGTAAAAGAATTCTATTTCTAACTCGACCATGATATAAGTGATGGGCCTAAGAAGTGACACGTGCCACTAGTGCTCTTACGATCAATAAATATTTTGCATTGTCTAAATAAGAAAAGCCATGTAAAATATAGGAATCATTATGTGGATACCATACTACAACATTTTTGGTCTTTAGCAACACTTGAAAAATGTTGCCTAAAACTATAAACTGTTGCCTAAACATTGAAAACTATTACCTTATGATATTGCCTATAACTGTGTTACCAAAGGTCAAAGGCAACAATTTTCATACATTTAGGCAACACTATACCAAAATGGTTACCTATAACCTTAGTATAGGCAACAATTCTTCGATAAACCTATTGCAACATTTTAGAAATGTTGACTTGTCGTATTACAGTTAAAAACTGTTGTCAAAAGGTACAAATGCAACACTTCAAAAATGTTGCCAAAAAGCTGCAACATTTTTTTTAAAAAATTGGCTAATGCAAAAGCATATCAAAAATGTAAATCGAAGCTCCTAGAAAAATGAAAAACATGAAATACAAGTCGCACATCCAAAAAGTACACGAAATACTAAATTAATCAACATGTATAATTTTTTTTATTTTGATTGTATTAATATAGTAATAAGAGGGTGGGAGATAGCCCAATCCCCTCAATACAGACAATAGATATATCATCTCTAATTAAACTTAATACAAGAAAAAATTCTATAATGACCAAAAAGGACAAATATTCGCAATTGGAGAGTCGCATGAAGTCATAGTCATTCGCTGCGTTATCATATGTGCCGAAAATAATGTTGTCATCCAGCTTATCCACCATCAGCTTCTTCTTATTGGTCCTAGAAGAAGATCAACAAAATCTAAAGGGTTGCTGGGCCAAGGAAGATATCTCACTAATATTTGATTGATGGCAATTTGTTAGTAATAAAAAATGACAACAGCTTTAAGAGATTTATCAATTGAAAAAAAGGATATCCTTAAGAAGGAAGTTGGAGCGGCAAGAACTTTTGTTAGAGAACTTCCGCTTCTTCACCTTCCTGTGTGGGCACTTCCCTCCCATTTATCACCTTCTCCCTGTCTGGCAATATCTCCCTACATTTTGCCAGTAAATATTTTCCATTAGCAGTTGGAGTAAAGGAGCAGAAAGAGCTGGTTCAACATTTGAAGGAGTAAGATTATGAACAAAAGTAGCCTCTGAGATTCCTGAAACTTCCTGGTGTTTGTCGTATATATCAATTATTATGAAATCCGGGAATAACATTTTTACATGATTCCTATGTTATAAAAAAATTACAGCCAACACATCAATCTATCCTCATAGACTGCACAATACATGGTAATATGTTTCCACTTCTATCTGTCATATCACGATTATTATGAATTTTGGGGAATAAACGTGTATGATGCCTCTTCTGGCAACACATCAAATTTGGAGATAATCCATTAGAGATAGGATTAGGGGACTATCGATGTACTGGAAACATCAAATTAAATGTAAGTAATTATGCAACTAACAACAAGTTTACCTGCCCAACCCCAGCCAGTAGAAATTGGCCAGATTTTGAAAATGCAAGCGAATTGGCAAATCCAACCTACATTAATCTGAGATTAAAATTTAATAAAAAAACAAATCGAGGTGTTTGAGACTACAAAATAGAACATATGTAGTGGGTTCATTTCACCCTCATCCTCATACGCAAGGAGAGATTTTGTTTCCACTAGATCAAAACAGAGTACAGACAACAAATATTTGCCCCAAAATGCTCTTCTAACTCGATAAATGTTTATTAGCAAAATGAGCCTAGATTCAACAAGATCTTTTAGTTTCTTTACTAAACAAGTTAAACTAATAAAAACATGCTTGTTTTTGTTCAGGTAGATAAGTGCCCTGACATATAAAAAATTATTAAATGTAAATGTACATATATATCCATACATAAGCTTCATTTACTATTAAAAACCATCAAATGTTCTCCAAAACATATTAAAAATTTATCTTTTAGTACCATGAATGCTAGAGAATGTATAAGAATAATCATTAAAAAACACTTCATGTAATCAGAACCATAATTAAAAAAATGTTGATACATTTGTCGGTGATCGACTAGGCTTGTTTGACTTCAGTTATCTATAACATTCCTTATAAAAAGAGTACGGTGAGAAGGTTGATGTATGGAGTGCCGGGGTGATTCTGTACATAATGCTGGGGGGAATCTCGTCATTCTGTATATAATACTATTTTGGATCCTGTCCAATTACATCTATAGAGTAATGCTTTATTCTCCATCAAAGTATGGTTGGATTATATTTGAATTTTGTTTGGGATTGCAATTGATTAGGAGCTTCTCACTGGTATTTACATCATAGGAACCCACAATAATTACAAAAATGTTGATACATTTACAGCATAGGAATCCACAATAATCCTACCTAGTGCATTCTATACTACTCATGTGCCTCTAGAGACACATGTATTTTCTAGAGTATTCTCCTCACGTGATATCTGCGCTATAGATTTCATATTATTTATGATCTCCCATTGCTGAAGTTCCAAAGTTCCCATTCCTGAAGTTCCACCTTTTGTGGAGCATCCTCCCACCAATCAGTCTTCATAGTGGAAATTGTGCTCTACGCTAGTAAGTATCTCCTAATTCTATTTGATTTCCCCATTCATTTATTTATGTTCAAGACTTACATTCTGCTTTTCGATCTCCATAGTAGTTACTAATTTCACTAACCTATGAAATTTTTCCAAAGCCATAAGTCAATTTTCTAAGGCGGGACTTCCTTTGTTGCTGCTACTACTGATGAAAAGCTCGCAATAATCACCATAAGTGATCATAAAGCCCTACTCTAGTAGGTTCTCTTCCAACTCCATCCCTCCCACTGCAATATTTATAACCTTGGGTAAAAACACTTCGTTTTTTCCACTGCTTATTGTAATAGCATGTCATGTCAATGTGATAAAACATAGGATACAGAAGCAATATAATGCTAGTCTTCATCCTCATCAATACTTGTAACTTTAAGCCTCTATTTGTGTATTTGACATGTATTTACAATGCTAATTAAGTATTGACATGTATATATACCCATCCAGGCTCGAGACACTCATTTCACTCCTCTCGGTGCATTCTCTACTTCTCCTGGCTTTGAGAAAAATGTCGATGTCGGTCTCTTTTCTTCTTCTTTAAGACGTCTTCCTCTGTGAAGATTTCTCCTCTCATATTATTTGTTATTGTTTTATTCCATTAATCCCCTCTTAAATGTTTATGTTGGTTTTATGAATTAACACATTAAAATTCTATGAATTTACCATATTAGACTTATAAAACTATCAAAACATTCTTGCATTGGAAAAATCTTGCTTGTGTTTGTATTATTTATTATAACTGTTGGTGGCCATAAAATAAGGTCTTCCATATTTACCCTTGCATAAATTAAGCTACCCACATATTATTAACATTCAATGCCAAACCTAATTAAACAAAGCTTGCTCAAACAAGCTTACTTGCTTCTGCAAAAGAAATAGCATGTTCAAATTTCCCGTTATCTATATGCAACTCTCTGAAGTGTGTGATTTATGGAAATGCATGATTAGTCGAATTATGTTAACATATAGAAGTCGGTTTTTGATAGACAATAAAATAATTAACTAAAAAGGTAAATTCAAGGTATACATGGGATTTCGAAAGTTACTCACTTCTTCGGAAGTAATGGTGAACATTAATTCTTCAATCCTTTTAGCAACGAGAAATAATATCTCAAATGTCTGCAAATGAATAATGTTTTGATGACTTGATAGGGGGTGTAAAAGTAAAATATGTGAAAGAAACAGTCGTTGTTGGGAAGAGAGAGAGAGAGAGATAAGAGAGTGGGGGACTTAAGGATGTTGTACATACAATAAAAATAACCATATTGATGTGTCATGTACAAGCTTGATCATACGATTCACTGGTTTGATGATAAAATTTAGCTATTGTTGGTACCATATTAGCTAAATCATAGAGACTACAGGCACATAAATTCTCATCAGCAAATAATGGCTTTTATTCTTCAGTTCAAAAAGAAATAATACTTTTGTGTAATAGAAAATTTTAGCAGGAGTAGAGTAAATGGAAATGGGAGGAGATGGAACAAAGTTATGATCCACATGTATAACAATAGTGAAGAAATATATATATACGTACATATAACATAAAAAACCTCTATGAACTATTCTGAAAAGCTGCGCATAGTTCTCTAGAAGTATAATGTCAGAATATGTTGGGTCTATTTGTGCAGTTCTCTCCAAGCACACAAACATTACGCTAACATGTTCCAACAAAAATAACAAGAAATTAAGAACACCAACAAAATAGTGGTGTTGGTGTTTTCTGAAGATGACGGAAACTAACTTGTCTGATAAAGTTTCTATATGACAATTCTTCTTCAAATTTTCTATATGGCATAACGCTTTCAAATGAACTAAGAAGAAATTAAAAATTCATGAAGAATAGATATGAACACATATAAAATACGAACTAAAAATAAATTAAATCACAAATGCTAACCATTGCAAAAACTAGAATGAAGAAAACAGGACAAGTGATCACCATGAGTACCATCGGTACCTCCTACCCGAACTGTTGCTCACACACAAACACATGAAACCACATTTTAAACATACACATTAAACACATACATAAAACCACACATACACACACACATAAAACCATAAACACAAACACATGCAACCACATTTTAAACTTACAAACATACATAGAACCACACACACACACACATAGAACCACACACATATATACACACACTTTCATGCACATAAAACCACACAAACAAATACACACACTCTCATACACAACCACACAACCACACACAACCACACAAACAAATGAATGTTCTACTTTTTCATTCCTACATTTTATAAAGCCTACATAACTTAACACAAATATCAAGTGATCAAAGCAAGGAACATAAAAGAACCCATACAAAAAACAGAGAATGTTGCTGATTTAACATGTAAGCTTGAATAATTATTTGGAATAATTAAAATCAAATGCCATACAACAACTCATTATAGATTATACCCAAAAACATTGAATCCCCTAACACAAGAAGAAATCGAATCAAAAGAAGCTTACATGTTCAGCAAAGAGAACCCCAAAAAACACAAAGATCTCATCATTTTACAAGCCTCAAAACAAAAGTCAAGCATTTCATAGAATCCAAAATTATCAGAAGTTGAAGATCGGCTGGAAAGGCGGTTAAAATTTCTGTTGAAATCTGTGGTAAGGAGATCTGTTAGTAGATCTGTAAGGAGCATGTAAACACACCAAAGAACTATCAGGTTCTGTACTAATAATGTATATACTAAACAAATCATGAACAATGAAATTATTCAGATTTCATTATTTGATTTTATATCTTGTTTTGAACAAACAATGTATACTAAAAATCTTGAACAAAAGTTATACAAACTCAATTATTTGATTTTATATAAGTGAAAAAATTTATCTAAGTGCATTTCTCTTGGTAGTACAAAAACTATATAACATCATTGTCTAGTTTTCATAATATATTTTTTCAGAAAACTTAATAAAATGTCTGCAGTGATAGGCCAAAGACATTCTAAAAATGATGTAGAAGGTGCATGTAAACACACCAAAGATAACTATGGTATCCAAGAGAGGGAAAACATTTTTCATAATTAATTTTATTGTTTGCAGTTCAAAAGTTTAAGGCCTTATCCATTGAAAATTAAAAATGTAAAAGATACATGTGTTCATTTCTCCCTGCAGTGACTACCAATTCTTTACATTTATTTTTAAACAAATTTAATTTTAACAAAAACTTAGAGAGCGGGAACTCACGATCGATTGTAAGAATTAGTGAAAACAACATCAACTTCAATCAATTTTGAAGGCTCCCCTTTCTCATCATTCAACGAGAATTCCCTAGTGGGAAGATTCTTAGTATCAGCTGATATATGTATCTGAACCATGTGAGTGGAAGATAGATAATTTAGTGTTCTACCAGAACATCAAACTTCATACCTGGATTACAAATCAGTCATCTGCATAAAACGTCGATGTATCTTTGTATTGTTGTAGTGCATATGGTGCAGGGAAGAAATGCGAGAATAGGAGGAATAGAGAGCAGGGATCGTCGATTTCTACCAGCTGTGAGCTTGGGAATGGCTTCACGCTAGGGATGATGGGCATCACCGAGCTCGGGAATGGATTCATGAGCTAGGGCTATTGAGCATCGTCGAGGAGAGGAGAATGCTTTAAGAGCTGCTAGAGTTTGTCGAGGAAGATCTCCGATAAGGAGGTTTCGTCGAGGCTGCTAGGGCACGACTGATTGGAGTCACTGGACCTAAGGATCGAGACGTTGAGGACGACATCAGTGATGGAGATGAACGAATAGATCGCCGAAGAGGCACGTGGCTAGGGCGAATCGAGAAGGAGAATCACGATCTCTGCATGAAAAAGGAGAAAGGGAGATGAAGGGCATCAGGAAAGTGTCGAGGGGGTTTTGTGGATGGTTTTTTTTATTAACTTAATTTTCAAGTAATAGTTTTGGTGTGCGAATAATAGTTTTTGCTGAGTTGAAAAAGGTTAGGCGACACTTTTAAACCTGTTGCAATATATTTTTTTTAAAATGCAACATGTCATAATTGCTGTCTAAAGTGAACCGTCAACTGCAACATTTCAAAAATCTTCCCGATAATAAACTATTCTCATTGGTGCACAGAAAGTGTTGCCTTATGATGCTAACTTACAACAACACTTATAAACTATTCTCTATTTAAGGTTTAGACAACATTTTTATAAATGTTGCCAAGTTAAGTGTTGCCAAAGACCAAAAATGTTGTAGTGCCATTATCCTAATCTAGATGTTCCGATTAGATATCTAAAGATTCATTTAACTGCTTTTAAATGAGATTTTTTGGGATTTGCTTGAAATCTTACACACAAGCATACAACAAACATAATATCAGGTCTATATGCACTTAAATATAATAATAATCTAACCATTTCTTGATACAAAGCTTGATCAATTGATATACCAGCTTCATCTTTTCCTAGTTTTTGCGATGCACTCATTGGTGTATTAGCTTGCTTTAGGTTTTCAAATCCAAATCTTTTAAGTATGTCATGAACATATTTAGTTTAGTTAATAAAAGTTTTGTCATGATGTTGTGTGATTTGAAATCCTAAAAAGTATGTAAGTTCTCATACCAAGCTTATTTTAAGTTATGTTTTGCATCACTTTAACTACATCATTAAATAACTCTTCATTAGGGGCACTAAAAAGTATATCATCTACATAAATTTGTATAATAATTAATTTATTATTAAAATGCTTAATGAAGAGTGTGTTAACGACACTTCCCATAATATAACTGTGCTTTAATAAAAATGTTGTCAATATTTCATCCCATGCACGTGGCACTTGTTTCAAACCATGAAGCGCTTTTTCTAACTTATAAACATGATTTGGAAATTTTTAATTTATAAAACTGGGGGATTGTTCAACATATACGTTTTCTTTTATTATCTCGTTAAAATGGCACTTTAAACATCCATTTGAGATATTTAAATATTTTAAAGCTCGCAAAAGCAAGAAAATCCTAATTGATTCTATGCGAGTAACGGGTGCAAAAGTTTCATCAAAATCTACCCCTCGATTTGTGAATATCCATATGCTAATAGTCTAGCTTTATTCTTAGTAATTCTGGAGTCACCATCTAATTTATTTTTAAAAATCCATCTGACGCATACTACAGGATGATTAGATGACCTCTCTACTAATTTCAAAACCTTATTACTTTCAAATTGATTTAATTCTTCATACATTGCTAAAAACCAAGATTCATTATTTAAACCAATTGTAACATTTTTTGGTTCTGAAAGTCAAGGGGGGGGTATTCACCTAAATGGGGGGGGGGGGTGAATAGGTGATGTTGGCTCTTTTGAACAATACAGCGGAATATTAAAACTATGCACAACATTCACACATAGATCACAACACAGACACAAGATATTTATTGTGGTTCCCCAAGACAATGTGTCACTGGGTACTTCATTGTCCCCCTTCACCAATCTATTAGTGTGCTAGACTCGGCAATAATTCAGGTTCTGCTAGATAATTTAGTCTCTCTAACAACCACACCCCCTGCCCCTTTATCTCTCTTTGCAGGAGTGGCTTCAACTTCTTCCTTTTTCTATTTCTGCCTCTCAAAGTAGCTGTGGGGTTTGGGAATATATCTGTGAGGAGTTGTAGGGGCCTTTTTGTTTTTGAAATGAAGTCTTATTTTTGTCTCAGAGTCTTCATATTTCTTCATTCTACTACATTGTAAAATCTTCCCCTATCCAGACCCCCTTTCTTGTAAGTATCCCATGTAGACAGAATGATGTTCCTTGATTGAGGGCTCCACCTCTCAAAATTAGGATCTTTTTCTATTTCTTCTCTGTGAATTCTCTTCTTGGTCTGTACTTCACTATCTTGAATAGCTGGTCCCTTTCCCTTGTCAGAGTAGGTGATAACAACATAATTAGTGTCATAGCTTTCAGGAGGCATATAGAAACATTCATGTTCTAGTTGACTTGGGCTGATGTGATAATGATGTACTGGAGAAAAAGAGTGGGGCTACTAATCCTGCTCAGATGCTTGCATTTTAGGTGGCAAATAAGGAGGATGGCATAGAGCTATGCGAATTTCAATTAGTAGCCAGCCAACTTGTTGTCCCTCCATATTCTCCCCCTTTCTGGCTTCTTCAGATATGTGCTTTAGGATGTCAGCTTGGGAGTCTCTCAGTTTCTGACTCAGCAGGTCATGTTCTTTGATTAAGCCATTATTTATAGCACTTTTGTTGGTATACATTTGATTAACTAAGTGCTGAATGGTTTTCATGATATCATCTTTGCTATAATCAATCTTTTTATTCAGGTCACCTTCCAGGGTCTCTTCGTATTCTCCACATTTCACAATGAAGTCATTTTTACAGTTTAGGATTCTTTGTTGTAGAGGGCTACTGCACTTTCTAGAACTTCGTCATTAGTACTGATGTATTGCTTGATGGTAGTGATGTCATGTGTGTAGCTTTCTATCTTTTCTTTAGGGGAATTCATTACCTACACATTCTTTTCCACAACACCACCTGCCCTCACAAACCTGCTGGTGAGTTTAGTGTTGATATGATTCATTTGAATTTGGAGAGCCTCCATCTTTTCAGACAACTCCCTCTTGGCCTCCTCAACCTCTCTAACTAGGAAGGCTTCAAAGTACACATCGATTTGCAAATTTTATTTCCATTTTCTATTTGAAATTAAGAGGATTTTAATATTCTTTCTATGTCCCCGTTCTCGTTTGTGAGAGTTTCGATATTAAAGTGGGTCTTAAAAAGAGCTTCTTCAAGGTCTTTAACTCTTACCGAGGAGTGATTGCACTCTTGGTAAGAGATCTACTCTTTCCCTAACACTTTTAATTCTATAGAGAATTTTATATTTTCTTTTAATAAATTTTTATTCTCAGAATTTAGTATGTCAAGATGTTTTAAATTTTTCTCAAAGTATTTGCATGTTTTTAGATATTCATTATATATATCTTCTTACGAGCGAGGAGGTACCCCAATGTCGCTTTGGACATTGCTTTCATCATCCAAAGGTGTGTTGCTTTTCCCCATGATGCACATGTTTGCCTCTTCATCATTTCTTGAGCTCGAGCATTTGATTCATTAGAGGAAGAGTAATCCCATGTGTCCTCCTTCAATACCATATTTTTCTCCTTCCCTTTGTGTCACTTCTCTTTTTGCTCCTTCAGGTATTTTGGGCATATGCTCTGAATGTGTCTGGTCCTCCTGCAATGGCAGCACTCCAGTAGTGTCCACTCTTCGTCATCTTTATTGCTAACACCAAGCACATTTATATATAAATAAAGTAGGTATGGAACCCAAAGATAAAATAGTAGTTCTTAGAAGTAAAAGTTCCACAGATACCACCGACGGTAGCACATACAACCAAGCGTTAGATAAGAGATGATAATATTCATCATTCCTCACTACCCTTGCTGCTACTCTAACCTCTCACTCACTCCATCCTAGCTCTGGGACATGATGACTGTGCAAGCTCATCCCAAGGATGCTCACACTCCGCCTCCTCTGATGAGGTTTGAAAGATATTCAGCTTGCGCATCATAAACTCATCATTTTCTTCAAACCTCTGTTAGCCTTCTTCGTCTCTTTTATCACCTATCCCTGTTCATGAATCATTTAATATATACTATGTCATGGATCCCGAATCTATCATCCACTGTAAAACTTAGGTTGACAGGTAGATGGGTGAGGGTGAGGAGCTGATGTGATACCCTCAACAACATAAAGTCATGGATGACAGTCGATTTGATAAAGGGTCCAATCAAGAGTCATATACTTACTAATTAAAATATTCTGAATGATACCTCCAAGGGGTAAGGTATTCAACCTTTGACATTGAGGCATCTTTAAATAAAAAGTATAACACATAATGGATAAAATTAAGTCAGCAACATCAAAAGGGTTACCTTCCAAAATGTGATAAGCCACCATAGTCAGTTGAGCTGTGATCATCCGTGTATATCCTGACTTGAACAGAATTGAATGGTGAAGGATATCTTGAACAACATGAGCACCTGGAGTATGTGAAGAAATAAAAGTGATCAGATCATGATCGTCCACCAAACCATGCAACACTTGGTTGTTGATTGTTCATTCTCTTTGAGTCCTGAACGACTCCACAATATCCAACCATTTTCTACTTTCATTCAAACCATAAGAACTACGTAAATCAGAGTGGAGAATTGTCACTATCTAAGTTCCAATACATGATTGGACACCACCATCATATGTTGTGACTGTAGGACCTCTGAGGTTGTTATAAAACTCTCGTACCAAAGTCGCGGGAAAAACTATCAATAGAAGTAATAACTGCCATTAATCCTAAATCTGCCACAAGGCTGTAGATCTGAGGACACTTATCTACATCCAGGTCGATGACCATACTCACACTCACAGCAGCACTGTCTATTTTTGAATAAGACTAGGTAACGACATTGGGCCTCTTTGAAAAACTCCTCCTGGGGTTTATGCTGGAAGAGCCCTTAATCTGAAATAAAAGAGGGAACAACATAAACACTAAGAAAACAAAAATGCATATTCCAAAATACTAATGACGTGCGGTAGTTGGTTCAGAAGGTCATCATCTTCCCCCCTTCCATCTCCACAAAAACACAAAACTCAACTTCCTTTAGATCAAAATTGTAAACTTAATCACACATTATCAAATATAAACCAAAATCTCTACAATTAACACAATCTAAAAGAGAAATTCAAAACCCTAACCCCAAATCCAAAAATACTCCATGGATCTTTCACAATACACATAGATAAACCAATCTAAACTGTGAAAACTCATTAAATCCCATTAATCTAAGAATACAAAAAAGAAAAATGGCTTACGTCACTAGCACTCGGCGGAAGAATAGCTCTCCAAACTTTTGAAATCCCTAGGATGAAATGGAAATCGGACTGGTTCAGGAATACTTAACGCAAGCTACTGCAGAGCGGTAGTATCTACTATTGGCGATAGCCTTGCAAAAAGGTGACACCCTTTTAAAAATTTCCAACAACGCAAATGGCACTTACAAATTAAAATTTTGATGGTTATGTGGTGCGTGCTGAGTGGATATTTCAAAGTAAATGTTTTGGACCTCGTAGGGTAAATTATAAAATCCACAACATTTTCAATATGATTCAAAACTTTTTACGGTAGTTCGTGCTCCTATCTTAGAAAATAGTAATCAAGAAAAATCCGAATGAAAAATTATCGAAAAGCAAATTTTATAAGCAAAATAAATAAAAATTTGTCTATTACCACAACACGGTAGGTCCTAGGGCTGTTGGTAGCATTAAAACTGAATTTCATTTTTCTTCTTTATGTATTTCTTTTGTCTGGCATAGAAGATCAGAATACTGATGGGCTCCTAATATACTTCTGTGTGTTTCAGAAATCTATTTATTTTCAAAAATATTCAAATATAAAATGTAAACTTACAGAACAATTCCAAAATAGAAAAATATGTTTTACTTGCAATTCCTGTTCTGTATTTTCTTATAAAAATAAAAAACCATAAAACTTCTTGATTTTCATTGCCAATGTCAAAGAAGATTAGATTTTATCAGTAAATGATGAAATACATTGTGTAATTTAATTTTCAAGTCTTTTAAAACATTATTTTGATTGGACTTTCCCTGAACTATATCTTATTATGTGCAATGAAATGAGTGTAGACAACATGTGTAGGATTACTTAGCATGCCTCTAAGTATGAGTGTTGCTTTATATTTTATAATGATTCACTCACTCGATCACTCTATTTGATAACCTACATGTATTCTTAATCTTAGTCTTGCATGATTGTGTAGTGTAATAACATAATAATTAAAATGCATAACTATATTACCTACACAACATTGAATTGTATCTTGCAATTCTTTGTCTTTTCATGCACTTGCTATTTGAGAATTGTGGTTAAAAAAATCAAAATTAAATGTTTGCAAAACTAGTGAATTCATAGTCCTTAGTCACTAAAATAAAAATCAAATAAAAATATGATAAGGATACTCCACCAAAGACTACTCACCCTCCTGATAAGTCTTAATGAGCATTGTGAGATTGAGCACCTTGGAAAGAATTGTAAAGTGCCTTGTGAACATAATTTTATTCCCCACTTCTCTTAGTTCCCTGAATCACTAAATTAAATTGAAATTATAAAGAATAATTGTGATCCCCAAGCACTACTTCGTACCCCGATAAGTTTTAATGAGCATTGTATGTATGAAGCACCTTGGTAGTTGTACTTTTACGTGTTATGTGCATTAAAATTTTGTGGAAGTAACTTTATTTGTGTACATTAATGTTGTGATTATTTCATTATATATGTCGTGTGTTTTGATTAATACACATATATTATTTATCAAATACTGATATACACTTCATTATCTTATATAACACTTCCAATAATGAGAATTGGATCCTAATGCACATCTACACGATTCTGTACAAACTTTAGTACATGCACTAGATAGGAAAGCATGATCGTCATACTTTCTAGTTATACTTGACATGCAAATAATGAACATTGTAGTTGGTATCTCTTCATGATATCTTTTAATCAAGCTTGCATTATGTAATGAAATAACATTCCTGAGACTTCATTTGAAAAAATCTTATATTTGAACTTTACACGTGCTATACGTTATGCTGATTATGCTATAAAAGGATGTTTATTTTTTAAGAATGCTAATTATATGTTTCCACTGTGCTTACTATGTATACGTGATAATGATTATTTATTTTCTCAATAAGTGGCACTTATAAATTAAAACTTATTTTTCTTCTCTACATAGAACACTATCAAAATATATTGCTAAATCTCAACCCCGCCCTCTTTTGATAATACCAAAAGGGGGAGAATAAACTTGAAGAGATATACAAATTTAGTGTGAGTATTATCAAAAACTCATAGGAAATATCTATGTAGGGGGAACACCCATATAGGTGGAGTATATACATTTATCACGCTTATCATTTACTGCACCTTATAAATACCACTTTGATTGCAATTGATTTCTTCCAAGATGATTTGTTATTACCAAAAGGGGGAGTTTGTTGGAATGTGAATTCCACATCTCTTGGTTTGAGAATAACAAATCCCACTAAGTATTTGATCATACTTGCCGTGTGTTTATAGTGTATTGAAACTATAGGTTTAACACCCTATGAGTGTGATGCAGAGTGAAGAATCTCTGAATAGAGAGCTATTTTGCGACAGTAACACCTACCGTTGGTGGTATCCCTGGAGACAGAAGGACAGTTGGAAAGATGTTTTTGAATATAAGAATGGCAGGAGCGAAGCCATCTTTAGCAAGTTCCTACCATGATGCACTAACGATTCAGCTCGGCGGTAGCAAATGGAATGTCGTCATTCAGCCGCATAATGTAGGAGCAAATTTGGATGGAAATTTGACTGAGATATATATAGCATGCTAACACGGCGCACTAGCCCTTATTACAACACGATTAGATTGAATGCCTAATTTGGAGGAGCTCACTAGCCATATCGATGAGATCCTCTTGCCATATTAATGAGATGGTACCTCCAAAAATCCTATCGCTGGTGGTTTCATACTAAAATGTCATATAAAAGCATTTATCCTTCTCTTTGGACACATATGCATGATTAATATGGTTTCCACATCATTTCTGGAGCAAGGAGCCACCAGCCAAGGAGAAAGGATGAAAGAACATGCACCCTCTCAAGCAAGGAAGAAGATATCAGTAGAGTGCAGATGAGAACGAGAATACATGGATGATCGAGCGCACAAGGAACAAGAGTGATAAGCGCTGATCGCTCATCGCCTTCAGAGACAATCTTTGAGGGAGCTCCCATTTTCTTTCTTAGATATATTTCTCATATCATTCTTTGTCTTTTACCTTTCTTTGTATTGTATCATGTGTCGTGAGAAATCGTCCGGGAGGACGTCTTATTCTTGGGAGTTGTCCGTGAGAAATCATTTGTAGAGGATGTCTAGAGTGGGGAGGTCTAGCAAAGGCCCGAAGACCTTCTGAGGGAGAAGAGAGAGCTAAACGGTCCTCGGTGGGAGGGTTGCTATGGAAAACCCAAGAGTTTTATATTCATCATATTCGATCTCTGACGTCATGGAGATAATGTTTTTGTAAGTGTAATCTCATTATAAATCTTCGTTATGAATTGTTAATTTCATCATTGATCTTCATATGCAATCTCGAGTAATACTGAGTATTGTTCCTTGACAGAAATCATAATCAAATAGACGTTGAAACAATCTCTTGTGAGAAACGAATGAACATAACTCACAAGAATATGGTCTCTGGGAGATATCGTTGGTTGTAACCCTACTGCCCAGTGCTAGCTTCCAGAGAATGCATTTCTGTAGCAAAAAGTTTTAAAATCTTGTATTACTGTTGTATACCTTATTCACCCCTCCCCCTCTAAGGTTAGCCATAGATCCAACATAGACATTTTAATTTTAGATCAAGTTCATTTTGTATGCATTTTCATTGTTTGGTAGATTCAACAAACACATCAGATTTAGACGTGCAAAAACCTGTCCAATAATATCTAGAAAAGTCATTAATTAGAACAAATTTATATTTTCTACCACCAAGACTAGATGTGCTAACCATTCCAAAAAGATCCATATGAATTTATTGAAGTGGTCTAGTAGTAGAAATTTCATTTTAACTTTTAAAATCAAGATTTTGAAAATTTTCTTCTTTGACATGGCAAACAAACTGATGATAAATTTCTGTAAGCATAGGTAATGTCCTAATTAATTTATCTTTTGATAATTTTAAAATCAATTTGGTGCTAGAGTGACCAAGAAACCTATGCCAAAGTTCTAATTCTTCCTTTTTAGATATTAAACATTTTATTGAAGACTGAGAAAGATCATGAAAACCAATTATATAAACTTTGTAAATTCTTGGTGCAGTGTGTACAATCTCATTTGTTTTGGAATTTATAATTTTGTAATGATTTGTACAAGATTCAAATAAAATATTTAATCCTTTATCACAAAGTTTTCTTATTGAAATTAAGTTATGTTTTAAACCTTCAACAAATAAAACATTTGAAGTATAAAATAATTTGTTACCCACTATGTCGATGCCCATGAACCTTCCTTTGTCGTTATCACTAAACGTCGCCATTTCTCCTTTCTTCTTAAGAGGCTAAGGATCTTTCCTTTGCTCCCCATCATGTGTTTGGAGCATCCTGTGTCCAAATACCACATGTCTTCTTTGTCCTTAGCATGCCAACACACCTAAAATAAAGATGAGAGTAAGATCCGGATACCGAAGAGGTCCCTCCCATAGAGTAGTGGAAACCATAGGTACCCAGATTTGCTTTATAGCACTTTGTCCCTTCTTCCTACAAGAGTCTGAGGAGTGTCCAAAGATATGACATTTGACACATGAAATATAGGGTGTTGAAACCTTTTTCGGGGTTATGTGTGGACTCTTGCAAGAAGATGAGGAACCAGTAGAAATACTATTTAATTTATTATTATAAAAATATATTTTTGATAGAATTCCAACTACCGCCGACGGTAAGGGTTACCATTGGGTGATAACTTCTAGAACCATAACCCAGCCCAAATTTCACACTACCATTACATTGGTTGGCCAAAATCATGTCAAGGGACTTTTGGCCAACTCCAAAATTTTCAATAGCTACATTTAAGTTATGAATTCAGGCCTTTAGTCTGGTGTTTCCAATCACAAACATTACACATTGATTTGCAAACATTTTTTTCCATTTTCTATTTGAGAGTGAGAGGATTTTAATTTTCTTTCTAAGTCCCCCTTCTCGTTAGTGAGAGATTTGATATTGAAGTGGGTCTTAGAAAGAGTATCTTCAAGTTCTTTAACTCTTGTCAAGGAGTGATTGCACTATTGACAAGAGATCTTCTCTTTCCCTAACACTTTTAAATCTTTAGTTAATTTTTTATCTTCTTTTAATAAAATTTTATTCTCAGAATTTAGTATGTCAAGATCTCTTAAATTTCCCTCAAAGTATTTGCATGTTTTTACATATTTATTACATAGATCTTCATATGAGGGAGGAGGTACCTCAATATCACTTTGGATGCTGCTTTCGTCATCCGAAGGTGTGTTGCTTTTCCCCATGAGGCACATGTTTGCCTCTTCATTATCGCTTAAGGTTGAGTCGCTCGATTCCTCAGAGGAAGAGTCATCCCATGTGTCTGACTTCAACACCTTCTTTTTATCCTTCCATTTGTGCCGCTCCTCTTTTTGCTCTTTTAGGTATTTCGGGCACATGCTCCGGATGTGTCCGGTCCTCCTGCAATGGTATCACTTCGGTGGTGGCCGCTCTTTTTCATCATTGTTGCTAGATTTTCCTTAGATGATGATCCCTTCTTTCTTGCATCTTTGATGAAGTTTTTCTGGAAGGTGTTTCTCCTTTCCGGATACTTCATGAATCTTTTGTAGTTCTTTACAAAGAGGCTTTCTTCATCCTCATCGTTGGCCTCCTTCTTTGATTTCAGTGATAAGACCTTCTCCTTAGGTTCCTTATGGTATTCTTCATGTTGAATTTTGAGTTCAACCTCATGGGTTTTGAGATTACCAATGAGGCTCTCAATTTGGATCTACTTTAGATCATACAATTCAAATATGGCCGTCACCTTTGGGTTGAATTTTTGTGGAAGAGATCTTAGAATCCTTCCCACCAAGTCGTCGTTGGAGAATGTCTTTCCAAGTACTTTTGAGGCATTTATGATTTTTGTGAATCTTGTGTACATTGAGTCCACGTCTTCATTGGGATCCATCTTTGATTTTTTGTATCGAATTCCAATTGGAAGATCTTTGAATCCTAGACCTATGAAGTACCTTCATGATTTAGTTTCAATAAGTTCCAAATATCAAACATAGTTTTGTATGCACAAGCACGATTATATTCGGTTCTATCCATGGCACAAAGCAAGGCATTCATAGCTTTAGCATTATTTTTACATTTAAATTTATCTTTATCATCCAATTTATCTTTAAGTTTCTCCGTAGTTATTTCTCCAACTACAATTGTAGGATGAGAGTAGCATTCTTCTATCATAGCCCATATAACTAGATTTAAAGTCATTAAGAAATATCGCATCATAGTCCTCCGATAAATATAATCTGATCGGGAGAATAACATATGTCTACTACTCCCTTGCCCCTCATTGAAAGCGAGATCATGATGCACCATTATTCCCAGTGGTGAAACCATTTTGGAATAATCTTGATCGGATACCACTTGTTGGATCTCTTGGCGCCCTTAGGGGGGTGAATAAGGGTTTACTGAAAGTTAAGATTTATTTTGATAAAGTTATAATAAAAATAAATTTCTGTAAAGATTTTAGAGAAAATATTTTTCAACATATTTTAGAGAACAACAAATAAAATCAAGTTAATAAGAACAACAAAAGACATGATTTAATTTCATACAAAATTTGATTACAAAATTGTTGATTTCTATAATGCTAGAAATCAAGGCGAAAAATGAAAACCCTTTTGTTTTCTATATAGTTCCTTCTCCCAAGGAATGGTTGGCTCTAGCCTATCTCTCCCTTGATAAAGCCTCAAGCCACCACTATATCTAAACCCTAGTTCTAGTCGCCAACACCTGCGGTGAATTCCTCCCTAAGCTATGCATGACCTAGTCAACAACAACCATATTGAATTCCACTACCAATAAAAGGACAATTAAAATATGAAAGAGAAATATAGGATTGAACAATATAAACTCAGAAATAAAATCTCCCTATAATGAAACTCTAAAGGAGATGACAAAGGAACTTAAGAGATCGTTGTTGTTGATGCGTTCATCTTCGCATTGAATAAGCTTCGATCGAATGCACCTTAAAGTTCCTATCTTAATCTTCAAAATAGACCAAGGAAATTTACTAATGTCTTGAGACGAGCCTCTGGAAATATTTCGGAGTGGTAGGGCAAAAGACATCTCAGAATAATCGATATGAAATAAGAAGCAAAGCCGCCTTATTATAGAGTTTGTCTGCTAACGCCGATAGTAGTACTTGCCACCGTGAGGTAACACTTTAGGCAACCCTTTGGCGCATTTGATCCGCAGACAGGAAAGAGATATTTTTCATTTTAGGCAGACTCACATTAAGCAACACCTGCCGCGCCGCGCTAGGGATACTGCCAGGACATTAGCGCGTCGCAGTAAGACTTGCTAAAAATGTACTTTATCCCACCACTACTTGCTCTAAAATGCACTTTACCTAGCTGTCCCTCCATCTTCAACACTACCTCCACAGGTAGCTCATACCGCTCTGCGGTAGCTCTCAATTCAGAGTACGATTTAATTCTGCATTGTATTTCTTGATCGAAACTCATAGGGTTATTATACCAATAGTTCCTATATACTATAAACACACGACAAGCATGATCAAATACATTATGATATTTGCTTTTCTCAAACCAAGAGAGGCGGAACGCATGTTCCAACAGATTTATTTCCATTGCCTCCTGAGGTGGGGATCAATTGGGCCTCTTGATACCTTTCCTACGCATTGAAATGAGCCTATCACTGGGGAGAGCAACACAGATTGAGAATGAATGGATGGGGTCCTACTCCTGCTGGCCACCAAGGCAGTTTATTAATCAGGACCTGGAACCTCCTCTTGGGTTTCCTAGTCCCTGGAATAGCTCCTCATTTCCTAAACTCTCCACCCAACTGGCGAGTATCTTCCTACCACCTACCTTCTCCCAAGGTCCTCTGCTCTTCTACATTTGCCAACCTCCTCAAGGAGGCCAAAAACCATTATTGTTAGCTTCCTCCTCGATATACCACCCTGCGTGGTCAATCAGGTCCTCATAGGAGATGCTGAGGGAGGGATCTCGACCCATGTCCATCTTAAACAACCCCTCCTACAAGACACATGTGAGAGATAAATACAAAGTGAAGCTAACCACCTCCAGGATACCTAAGAACTCCTCTTAGAAGCAGTCAATATAGATTATTAGTGTCTCACTCAATCTCTGATCTAGAAGAAAGAGAGCACTCAACCCATTATTCCTCTTCTTTAATGTCACAAAACATAACATCAGCCCTTGACATAGATCTTCAAAGTAGTAGATGGAGCACATCAACAGTTGCTAAAACCAGTCTCTTGCCTTCTCCCCTTGAAGGTGATTGCAAAGGCACTTGAAGGCATCCATCATACTATGGATGGAAACAACATGCATCCTCAAACCATTGCAGACGGTGGAGGGGATCATCCTTCCCGGTATAGTAGCTGAGAATGGGCTCGTAAAAACCTTCAGGTACTAGAGTGCTCAAATCCTCCACGCAGAATAGGCTCATCGACCCAATCTATCGAGATGCAAATGGCCTATGATGCTTATCCTCACAAAAGCAAAGAGGTCATGGGAATACTGAGCTCACTCAAATAGAGGGTGGTCCTCCTCTAGATCAGTGGCGAACCCTTTCCTATATTTCTTGGTAAGCTTGTTATCCTCCGCCGAGGTGATACGTGGTAGTGAGGCCACTGCCACCTCGGCGCTGAGCGCAAAAAGAGTTCATAGTGACTCCATCACACTCTGCTTGAACTTTGTGAGGTCAGCTCGCGTGAAAAACTTGCTCAGAGCTCATGAATTACTTATCTCTGACTCTCTCCCATCATTGTTCTCCATTACATCTCACACAAGAAATTTACTCCTTTGATCATGATCCATGCTATGTACCCCAAAGTGTTGGAACCAAGAAAATATGGTTCACAAAATTTGGATAAAGGGGTCACCAAAGGTTACTGATTCAATGGTCGACCCGAGAAAACCATAATAGGAAGAATATGAAAGGTTATGAACGATCTCTAGAATGCCTAAAAACTAGAGTCTGAGCCATATTAGGAGGTCCCTACACACACATGGAAGTATATTGGAACATCCCCTCCTAAAGACAAAGCTGAGTGATACTCTAAATCATGTATCCAAATTTGTAATTCGATATGGCAAGTGTACCTATCATATCATAATATAGGATATTAAGAAGATAATATCAAGTGTCTTATTCCATAGTTTTGTTGTTTACTACTACTCACAAAATTAATTTTATTTTTTCTAGAGATTGTGGTTTTATAATGTTAAAATAAAATAAAAGATAAATAATGTGATAAGAGAGAAATAAAAGAAAATGAAGTACTTGATCTAGAATCCCTCTAAAATTATTAAAAACTCAAATTGATTCATAAGATTCTTAATAAAATATCCAGGCTGTGGTGGCTCCTAAATTATGATAGCACCTCGCTAGAGGAATACTACCACCTAAATTTAGGTTAATTGACCAAAATTCATTTCTGTAATGGACACCCCTAAGTATTACCTTATAAGGTGAACCCCATAATTGGATTTGACTCCAATACATAAGATTTATGTTTTCCTCTCTCGAGGGGTGCATGGAACTCTTTTTAACTTTAAACAATCTACTCATATTCACAGATCTCTCGACCAACTAGAATACAGATCATAGTTGACTTTCATACACTAGAGATATGAAATCAACAATTTATAATTCAAAGTCAAATCCTAGATTTATATGTAAATGTGTGCATAAAATTCCTCAAAAACAATTTAAAGCTCTAAATAAATGTGTGCATAAAATTATGATAAATAGGTAGGGGATTTTGGCATTAGTGAGAAATACCAAAGTTTAACATTTTGTTTTTATAAGTTTTTTGGTAAACAAAGAATTAAGCAATTAAGCTCGAAGGGGCTAGCAAATGATATGAATGTAAGGATTAGGCTTCAAAGGCTCAAACTTGTAATAAAAAATGACCTAGATAATATCTTAAAAACTAATATTAATTTATAAAATTCGCTTCGAGAGTACATAAAATAAGTTTTAATTTTTCATCAGACTAAAGTAATTCTAAATATAAAAGTAATCATCCACTAAACATCTTTAGCAAGATTACTACAATTGTGGAAAATGCAATTCTTAAAAGTGAATAAAAACTAAGAAGTTCTCTAAACATTCTAATTCATAGAGAACTCGCTACTCCAAATTCCTCAAAATATAAATTAAGCTAGAATGAAAATAAGTCACAATAAGACAAGATTACATAAAAAACTATTGAAAAATTTATATATAAATTTTCATAAAAAATATTCTACAAAACTAGCCAATTTCTAGAGAGAAAAAGAAAAATAGGGAAAACTTGCATGATACCTACAAAATATATCATATTTAATATAAATTTTTTATGAGTTTATAAATTTTATTTGTCTATTTTTTGGAAAGCAAAAAAGAGGACTTAAAATGAGGATTCCAAAGGAATACCCCCTACTTAAAATAAACAATGTCACTAATGTTTGTAAAGACTTGTTTTGAAAAAAAATGAAAGGAAATTATCATTAAAAAACCAAATATAAAAACGATTAACTGAGATAACCAAGGGGTGCCACCCATGAGCACTTTGTTTAACGTCGGCGAGCTTGACCCAAAGGATTAACTAAATAGTTATTTGTAAGAGAAATGTAATGATAACTCCCTTAATTCACGCTTCTGTGAATTTGCAGATGGCGGTTGTCGAGTAACTCCTGTATGATCTTGATTCTCCATTGGTCCTTTGGCGGGTAATGGTGAATCCGAATTAACTATACATACCATAGGTAATTTGGATTGCTTGAGAATAGTGGCATATGGGTCTTCAAAGACATGTGGCTATAATGACTCATCAACTAAATTGAAATCATTTGTGCAAAAAAAATAAAAAACATACAAGTCAGAAAAAACTTAACAAATACGAGTTTTTCATGAAAATAAAAGAGTAAGATCCGGTTGTTCAATTTCAAAATAAAAATTATTATCCAAGTTGTCATCTAGCTACCAATTTTTTTAAATTCATGGGTTACACTTTGCATGATCCTCATTTTCAAAAGAAAATTTTGAAGTATATGAATATTCATGAGAAATATGAGTGAATTTGGCAGAGTAGGTTCTAAATAATTATGTTCAACTACTAATTCATCTGGAGAACCCATTAGTGTTTGGGATTCTTGGTATAATTAAATTCCTAGATCCTCCTCATATAAATATTCTATGAGAGTGCATGAGGATTTATGTGCTTCCATAGATAATTGATCAATCATCGATTGAAGGTGAAGAAGACTAGAATTTTTAATGCTTACATTTACACCTTGAGGAATAACAATTCAATTTTTTAATATGAAAGTCCATAGAATCCCCAAGATTAGATGTAGGGCTTTGTGGATTAAAATTGGAGGAATAAATTTTTTGCAAAAGAAAAATTTCTTCTTGGCAATATGAATTATCCAAGTGATCATGCCACCATAAATAATCAATATTGTAGCAAGAAGACAATTTTTCAAAATGATAATTTCGAGAAGAATTTATGCTATAAAAATGGGGGGGGGGGTATTATCCTGGTGATCTTGTCAGCACGAATAAGGACATGACATAAATTCTTCTAAAAATATTCTCTCAAAGAGTTATTATAATTAGAAGAACTATGGGAATAAACTAAATGATGCTCCTCACTAATATGATAGCCTCTTCGACAAAATTTACAAAAAAAACTTTTATTTCTAGTTGCAACTTCCATATTTTTATTTTTTTGTGTAAGCGTGGCAACTTGAGCCTATAAATTGGATAATATTTTTATTAATTAAATAATACAACCTTTACTCAATCGAATGAAATTTTTAGTAAAAGGAAAAATAAAATAAAATTTTAAGAAAAAGAAAATGATAAAATTAATAGCACATTCATTTTCAGAAGAACAACAAATATTCTCCGGTAATGGTGCAAAAAACATGATACTCCTATAAATCATGAATCCAAATTTATAATTCGATAATGAAAGTTTACCTATCGTATCATAATATAGGATATTAAAAATATAATATCAAGGGTCATATTCCACGGGTTTTTTGATTACTCTTACTCAAAAAATTACTATTATTTTATCTATGGATTGCGGTTTTATAATGTTAAAATAAACTTAAAGATAAACAAAGTGATAAGAGAGAAATAAGAGAAAAGTTATTGATCTCAAATCCATTTACAAAAATATATTAAGAACTCAAATTGATTCATAAGCTTCATAATAAAATATCTAGACCATGGAGGTTCCTTAATTATGATATTAACTCACTAGAGGAATACTACCACCTAAACTTAGGCTGATTGTCCAGGATTCCTTTCAATAATCGACACCCCTTAGGTTTGTTTTATGAGGTGAACCCCACTATTGGATTTGAATCCAATCTAGAAGATTTATGTCTTCGTCTCTCGAGGGGTGCGTGCAACTCTTTTTACCTTTGAGTGATCTACTCATATTTATGGATCTCTTGACCAACAAGAATACGGATCTTAATTAGTTGACTATCATACACTAGAAACATAAAATCATCAATTTATAATTCAAAAGCAAATCCTAGATTTCTATGTAAGAGTTTATGTAAACAAAAAGAGAATTTTATTAATATTTCATTTTGAAGTTTATCATGATCAAGTAATATGCAATTGTAGTCACTCATCATAATGAAAGATTAGTACAAGAAAATACAAGAAAACTAAATTAAGGAAAACTTACAAAATCTCAAACTTATCTTTACATGATGTGCATTATATCTTTCTCCCTTGAAAAAATCTAAAATAATAATATTTGAAGTAAAATGATTATACAGGAATATAAGATTTTTTTTTCATTGTAGGAATGCTCCTCTATTTATAGCTGGAAATTCAGGTTTACACACCCATGGTATACAATGTGTACCTGTAAATACCACCAATTTGAAAGCTCGGGAAAAACATTGAGTAAATGCGCCACTTTGGTCATAAATTGGGTTACACGCCTAGGGTACACGACATTACTTAGGGCGTGTTCTTTGTGAATGACAAAATTACCCGCCACGGGTGGGTGGAGCTTATTTACTGGCATTTAAAGAGTATATGCCATGGGCACATAGGATGTAACCTGGGTGTGTAATTTTAATATTGCAGATTTGGTCAACATAGGGCTGCTCGAGGCGTGATATGAAAATTAACGGTACATGCCCTGATTATACGACATGTAATTTAAAACTATGTTGTTTTGAGGTCAGAGAATGTTGGAACTACTGGAACTACAATCATCTTGACAACCCATGAGTTCACGACATGTACTAGGGCATGCACTTTTGTAACACCCTGCCTGTATAAACCATATAACAGTTGGTCTGGCCAGGACCCTACGCCATATCGAGCATACAAGCTAGGCATTATGAGGTGATAAACCGTCACTTACAACTACGCACATCAAAGCATTACACATTAGCGGAAGCAATTTAGTTATATAACCACGAATGTCCATATCAATAGGACTGAAGAAACAACAAGTGTAAAGGCCTTACATTCATATTAAATGTATCAAAGCTCTAACATGATTACATACATTGGCACATAGGATGACAATACATAAAAAGCTATAAACAATAAGAGTTTGGCCTTCAAGGGCTAGCTCAGCATTGGGCTCTTTGCCCGCTACTTCCTACTCGACTCTCCAGTACCCGTACCATCCACAGATAAGCAGTAAACAAGGGTAAGCTATGAGATGACCACAAACTATGTAACGAGCCCTCACCCCAGACCATTCTAGCCGACTCTAGGGCAGTGGTACCACACTCTTGCAAGAAAGCCGTACAAGCAGCATATACAAATATATCAAAGAGAAAGTGTTGCTACCCTAAACAGAGTGAAGTTTCATGCACAATCAGTCTTCTAGGTTGAGCATAAAAATAAGGTGAAACTTCGTATGCACATGATGTTGGTTGGTTTACCTGAAGGTTCCTTCAGTCACCTAAGCAATTCTGCATGAGGCTAACATCACAATCACAAATTTTGGTATGCACGACCACACATTTTTTTGCTCTCAAGGCATGTTTAGGTGTACACTAGCATGAGTATTACCACCAATCCAAGTATTGCCAACTAAGATTTTTTTTTTGAACATTTACTAGTCTAGCCATCAAGCCAGACTTAGTCTCTCCCATGCTAACAACATTCATGAGGATTTCCCTCGTGCCGAACAACATGGTGTGGGTTCAGTTCAGCCACTGCCCATGTTCAAATCACCCTGTTTAGACAAATATAGTGCGGGAACAACTTTACCTCAGCCTGATCTCGTTTAACCACTATCATGATACATACCTAATCCACTCAAGGGGACATCGATTTCACGATCACAACGGACATGTGGAGAAGGTTTACTTTGTTCCACCAAAGTAACGAGGTTTTCATTAAGTACTTCACGAGATCCCTTAATTAGTCCCACCTCTTGCCATACGATGACGCATTTATCAGACTAATTATCTGGCAAGAAAACTAGGCATAACCTATATGCATCACCAAATCAAGAATCGTCTATCCGGACCAACGTCCATGGGTAGGCTTCACACAAAATGCCTAAATCCATACGTCCATCGGATTTCTATTTGCAATAAATGTTGGGGAAGGACACAATATACCTATAGGAGGTCATGCCCTCCACTAATTAGAGAAAGAGACTCTTCCTATGCAATCATAACAACACAATAACGGACAAGCACAACCTAAGACCGGAGAGAAGGATAGTTACAATTGATGATCGCTTTGGCTCCATGGAGTAAATCTAGCCGGATGGAAATGACTACTATGGACTGACCTCCGTGGATCTGATCTTAGCTTGCGATTCAATGCTTCGGATCTCCAACAATGGCGGATTCTATTCTCCTTCTTCTTTCTATCCCTAAACAACTTATCTAAAGGTCTTCAAAATGGCAAGTAAAGGGAAAGAAAGGTCTGTCAGCCCCATTAGTATTGAAGGGCGGCCTATTCTGGATCATTTGATCATATTCCATAAAGGATTTAACGTCCATAATTTGCGAATCTATTTCCGTCAGCTGCCACGTGGCGGTAGTGTTACTGTGCGTCGGTAGCGCTACTATGCGTCGGTAGCGCCTAAGTGCTGATCTTATCCTGAACAGTCAACGTATCAACTTGAACTCTCATCGATACTTTGAGTGTTATCGATTGTATGGCCTACAGCTAGCGGTATCGCTACCACGTGGCATTAACGTCTAGTCGATTTGCACATCGTCACCTCATCTCGTCGACATGGACATCACAATCTCTTATCTCCACAAAACTCTACCAGCAGTAGGACCTACCGCTCCGCACTAGCTCTTCTCGTCGACATGAGCAGTGACTCTTCTATTTGACTGGCTAAGCTTCTAGTCGACATGAGCAGTGATTTTTCTAGTCAACATGCTACTACCAGCAGTTCCGTTACCGCTCAGCATTAGCGTCATGTCGACTTGTGCTCTCGAAGACAATTTGGATCTTCACATTGATAGACTGGAGCTTCTCGTCGATAAATTGGAGCTACCACCGGTGGAATCACTATCGCGCGGCATTTGCTTTCTGCTACCAGCCACTTTACCAAGTGATTTCTTATTATTGTGAACTGGGGTGTTACAACTCCCCTTCCCTTAAAATTTTTCCCCAAAATTCCAAGAATAAGAAAGCATCAAAAGATACAGAAATATAAATTGTACCTCAATGGAATAGCTCGGGGAACTCTTCGAACATGGTTTCCTCTCGCTCCCATGAAAGCTCCTCTCGACCGTAATTGTCCCAATGGACTTTGACCATTTTATTTTCTTTGCTCCATAACTGCTGAACTTCAGTGTCTTTGATGCGAATGGGCTTGACTTTCATTGTTAGTCCACCATCGACCGACACTTTATCATCAGCAACCATAAGAGTAGGCTCTTGTACCACATTCCTCCACACAGATATGTGGAACACATTATGTAAACCGCTTAACTCTGTAGATAGAGTAAGCCGGTAGGAAGCTTCACCATCACGCTCAACTGGAGAAACTGGTTTTGTAACGCAATGCACTGGGTAGAGGGAATAAATCTCTGAAGGAACAACTCTGAGAAGTCTCCCATCGAGATATCAGTAATTTATTTTTTGCCAAATTTGTGCACTTGTACTTCTTCCCACCCGAGCACTGCCCCTCCGTTTAAAAGAAAGGTGGCTAAGGTGACCTTCATTGCTTCTTCAGTGGCTGTCGCCATCCAGGTTCTGTTTATCCTCGACAGACAGTCCTCTGCTTTCATTGGGGATTCGATTCCTGATAAAGTTGGAGGATTGAAGCTTAGAAAGTGCTTCAACTGTTGGTCACGCACATGCTCCACAATTGCAGGCTCCACCCTATGCTCACCTCTAGGCTTCACTGTGGCAACCGGAACCGGGGCCACATCAGGAGTTGGAGTAGCAGGTTGTATAAGTCGTTCTGGCTGTGAATTGATCATAGTGAAGACCGCCTCTACGACCAATAGTATTGTTTCCGCAGAAGGAGGGGTTGTAGGCACCTCAGTAGATGCACTACTTTCAGCCAAGTGATGGGGTTAGGACTGCCCCGCATCACTCCTAGTCACCTATAATCGTGTCGCACATAATTTAGTGACTACAAACATATCAAAACAACAATCATGATACTCCCAGGTTCCACAAAAAAACATGTTTTTCATTCTTAAGTGGACAGTCATTATATGTTTAGTAGTTTTAACATGATGCACTATATGTGCTCGCCACCCCTAAAAAGAATTTGTCCGTGAATTCGAAAGACAATAGATCAACGCCCTAAGCTATGATACCAAATTGTAACACCCTGCCCATATAAACCATATAATAGTAGGTCTGGCTGAAACCCCACGCCATATTGAGCATACAAGCTAGGCATTATGAGGTGATAAATAGTAACTTACAACAATGCACATCAAAGCATTACACGTTAGCGCAAGCATTTTATTTATATAACCACGAATGTACACATCATTAGGAATGAAGAAACAATAAGTGTATTAGCCATAAAGTCTTACATTCATATAAAATGTATCAAAGATCTAACATTATTTACATACATCGGAACACAGACCAGTAGTACAAGAAAAGCTATAAACAGTTTGACATTGGCTTTCAAGGGCCAGCTCAGCATTGGGCCCTTTGTCCGCTACTTCTTGCTCGGCTCGCCAACACCAGTATCATCAACAAATAAGCGGTTAACGAGGGCCAGCTCTGAGCTGACCACAAATGGTGTAATGATCCCACCCTTGCAATTCTAGCCCACTCCAGGGCGGTGGTACCACACTCCTGCAAGCAAGCCGTACAAGCAGCATATACATATATATCAAATAGAAAGCGTGACTATCCTAAGCAGAGTTAAGTTTCAAGCACAATCAATCTTCTTGATTGAGCATAAAAAAAGGTGAACTTAGGTATGCACATGATATTGGTTGGTTTACCCGAAGGTTCCTTCAACCGCCTAAGCAATTCCGCATGAGGCTAACATAACAATCACAAACGTTGGTATACACGACCACACGTTTCATGCTCTCAAGGCATGTCTAGGTGTATGCTCATATGAGTATTACCACCAATCCATGTATTGCAAACTCAGATTCCATTTGAATATTTACTAGTCTAGACATCAAGCCTGACTTAGTCTCTCCCATGTTAACAACATTCAAGAGGATTTCCCTCGTTTCGAACAACAAGGTGCGGGTTCGATTTAGCCACTGCCTGTGTTCAAATCACCCTGTCTAGATAAATGTGGTGTGGGAACATCTTTACCTTGACCCAATCTCGTTTAACCATTATCATGCTACGCACCTAATCCACTCGAGGGGACATAGTCTTCATGATCACGATGGACATGTGGAGAAGGTTTGCATGCTACCACCAAAGCAATGAGGTTTTCACTAAGTACTTAACGAGTTCCCTTAGCTCCACCTCTTGCACAGAATGACGTATTTATCAGAGTAATTCTCCAGCATGCAAACACGACATAACCTATATGCATTGCCAAATAAAGCATCACAAATCCAGACCAATGGCCATGGGTAGGCTTCACATAGAATGCCTAAATCCGCACGTCGATCGGATTTTTATATGCAACAATTGTCGGGGACGGACACAATCTACCCCGAGGAGGTCATGCCCGCTGCTAATTAGCAAAAGAGACTCTTCCTATGCAAGCATAACAACATAATAAAGGACAAGCACATACTAAGACCTGAGAGAGGGATAGTAACCCTTGACGATCGTTTTGACACCATGCATGTACAACCCCGATATTCGCCAGGCGAGGAGGTGCGGTTTAAGAAGGCAACAGGATGAAGGAAGTGATAAGAGAGGAAGGCCTTAGGGCCAAAGACCTTGCGAGAGGGACCTTGGAGAAGTCTCTCTCGGAGAGCTCGCTAAGAGGAGAGTGAGAAGGGTCGGCGAGATAAACGCTCGCAGGCAGTTTGAGGAAGTTTTCTGAGCTCGACGAAAGGAGTCCCGCGTTCGACGAACTCTCCCATGTCGAGCTCACCTGCGGTCGTCGAGCTCACCCCTGTTCGGCGAAATCATCAGAAGTCGACGAAGTGTTCTATGCTCATTAAAGCCAAAGGGATGGTCCCGCAAGAGGAGTCGCGAGATCTAGACCTCGACAGATATCTTCAAAAGACTGGGCCAAGCGAGGGCTGGCAAACCAATACCTCGCGGGCCGCTCGCAGAAGAGACCAATGTTCAGTAAAGAGGTGTTCAGTGAAATGAGTTCAGTGCGTGACGAAGTCAAGAGGCGGTCTCGCAGGAAGGCTCGCGAGACCGGACCTCGGCAGATACCGCCAGAATGGGCTAGCGAGGTCCTCGCAGGGCGATCGCCTAGGAGAGGCATCGTGAGCAGGGATCGCAAGAAGGCCCGCGAGAGCTTCGGCAGTAAGGTTCTCGCAGTTCCTTGCCCATAGGTTGATAGGGCCAAATTACCCTTTTACCCTTGGTGGTATGCCTTTAGCCTCTCCAAACAGCGGAGTTTGGATGTTAGCAGACCCATTTGGGGTCCGGATAGTAAAACCAAAAGGAGGGATCCTGCTATTTGCAGGCCAGATCAGAAATCCTATAAATAGACCTAAAGGGCACCTTTGGAGAGGACTTCACTTCAGCTTCTCTCTCCTTAGGTTCTCCTTGGCTAGCATTTCCAGAGCTCTCCAAGGTGCCCGAGTCTCAGCTTTGGCTTGGGAGGGGAAGCGCTCAACGATCTTCCGGGTTAGTGGAGGGACCTCCTCGCTGTGACTAAGGTATTAGTCATTTTCCTAGTCTTCAGTCTACCTTCTCCGAGGGATCAGTAAGGGCTAGCTGCCCCTCATTTCGGTGAGGGCCCCGAAACCACGGGAGGCTGAGAAATCGGTTTCAACATCTTGGTGCGGTGAGAGTGGAGCGTGGCTGGTCCAAGAAAGTTCCAAGGAGCAGATATGACAAGAGGCGAGGATCAAGGCGAGGAGTTCAGCGAGTCACCGCAGGTGGTGACGCCGAGGATGTTCGCTGATTTCAGGAGGGAGGTGCTTGACACCTTCGAGCTCACGGTCTCGGCACTGCGGAGTGAGTTTGCGACCCCAGCACCTCAGGCGACCCTTCCCCCAACAGCGGTTGGCGAGAACGCCCTGGGGGGAAGGGCCGGAAAGGAAATCGCCGGAGGTTCAGTCCAAGACCTGGAGGGGCGAGTGCTGTTCGCCAGCCCGGCAAGCTCTGTGCCGGCGAGCGCAGTGCAGGCGAGCACGCGCCCGGAGGATGTAGCAACTGTGAGAGTGGTCCAGGCGAACACCGTTCTTACGAGTGCAGTCCCCGCGAGCCCGAGTCTGGCGAGAGAGCTCGGGGGTTGTGTGGAGCGAGAAAGGATGGTCGAAGGGGGAAGTCCCTTCTGCGAGTTAGTACTTTCTGCACCTGTCCTGGCAGGGTTCAGAGAGTGGGACAGGGTGTACTACAATGGCAGGGATGACCCTGTCCAACATCTCCAGTTTTTTGAGGACTCGGTCTCTATCAGACCGATGTCAGATGCTTTCAAGTGTCGGCTCTTCGCCGTCACCCTTAAAGAAATCGCGTCTTTCTTTTTTCAGAAAAGAAAGAAGCCGGGGACTAGTTCCATCAGCTCCCTATAGGGTCGATCTACGCCTTTGAAGATTTGCGCCAAAGTTTCTTGCTGCGATTCTCAACTTCAAAAAAGAGGAAGAAGGACGCCGAGTCTCTCTTCAAAGTGAAGCAGGAACCCAAGGAGTCGTTGGCTCGCTATGCGGATCAGTTCCAGGAAGAAGTGCTGCTCACTCAGGAGATGCCTGGGTTTGCACTCCAGCTCACCTTCACGGTCGGGCTGAGGGAAAGTTTCTTCAAAATGGCTCTGAAGAGGAAGGCCCCCGTCTCCTACGAGGAGCTGATGGAGAGGGTGGCGGAGGAAATCGAGAGTGAGGAGGCCAACCCGGAACTCACCAAAAAGCTAGCAAGGCTCAGCGAGCCGGAGGTCAGGCAGCAATAGGTGAGGAGAAGGGAAGAGCGCAGGGCCCCGGAGGGGGAGTGGAGGCATCATGGCAGAGGAATGCAAAGCCAGGGAAGGGGTTACGCCCCGGGGAGGGGTAACTTCAGTGGGGGTCAAGGAAGACCCCATCAGCTGGGATGGAGGCAGGGTCCGAGGCTGATGCCTCCTCCACCCCAGCAAGCCATGACAATCAGGCGGGGAAGGGGAGGAAGAGGAAGGAGAGAAGAGGCGAAAGAAGAAGCGGGAGCAGGAAGAAGAAGAAGGAATAGGATGGCGGAGGCCGAGATGGGAGAGGTGACGCTGCCGTACTGTGACTTCCACGATGAGGAAGGTCACGCGACGGCCACCTGCCCAGAGTTCCTGCAAACAAAAAGGGCCCGAGTGCCCGTGTCGCGACAGAAGCAACCGGTGAGGATTGAGGAGGTTGAGCCTCAGGGGGAGGAGGAAAGGTGCGAGGACCGAGCCGATTTGGGGTCCCGAGGGGGAATTAGAGTGACCCTTGGGGGGGGGGGGGGGGGGGTGTAGGGATTGAGGCAACCTGGAAGGCGTGCCTCCATACTATCTACCATCGTAGCGTGGCTTCGACATACCTAGCCCCGCCCCTGACAGAGAAGATTTCCTTCACCCAGATGGACATGCCAGGTTATGAGGACCCATTCTGCGATGCATTGGTCATTCAGACAGCGATCGAGAACTTCACCGTTTCCCGAATCCTGGTAGATAACGGGAGTTCGGTCAATGTCATTTTCAAAAAGACATTTGATGGGATGGAGGTGGAGGCGCGAAGGGTGTTGGCCTCGGACGGTCCGTTGTTTGGATTCTCCGGAGAAAGAAAAGAAGTAGAAGGGGGAGTAGGACTCCATGTGGTCTTGGGGGGGGGGGGGGGGGCAGTCCAGGAACTGCCGCTTTGTCATAGTGGATGCTCCCAGAAGCTATAGCGCCATCTTCGGACGGCTGCTCATCAGCGCGTTCAGCTGTGTCCCCTCCCCATTCCACCTGTGCCTTAAGTTCAATGATGGAGGAGTCCAAGTCCCAATTAGAGGAGACCCGAAGGTAGCAAGGTAATGCTACGTGACGGCAGTCAACACCATCTCTTGGATGGGAGAGGCCGAGAGATGGGACCAGGAGGTGGGTGAGCCGGCAGGGCTTGGAGGAGAGGGTCGGAAGGAGAAGATGGAGCAGAGGTCAGAAGAGCTGATGGAGGAAGAAGAGGTAGAGGGTCAGTCCCCGGGAGGGGGGGGGGGGGGCAAAAGAATTGATGGTGGTTGGGCAAGATGGAAAGGAGGGTGACGTCGAAGCACTCGCTAGTGGCAAATAGAAGGAGGGAGATTGGGGAGAACAGTCCCGGTTGGAGGCCGTGGAGGAGGTCGTGGAGCTCAAAGTCACCACCCGAGCCGGTGTGGTGGAGAAAGTCAGGATCAGCGGGGAGCTCGGCCTGGAGGAGCAGAAGCAGATCCTAGCATGCGTTCAGGAGAACGTGGATGTCTTTGCTTGGAGCGCCGTGGAGATGCCCGGGATCGATGCGGATGTGGCTTGCCACCGCCTCAATCTCAACCCCAACACCCGTCCCATCCGTCAAAAGAGGAGGGCCATAGCAGACAAGCTGGAAGGACCCATCCGAGAGGAGGTGGGTAAGCTCATTCAAGCAGGGTTTGTATCAGAGATCCAGTATCCAGGCTAGGTCTCTAACGTGGTCATGGTGAAGAAGGGAGGAGGTAAGTGGAGAATTTGTATCAACTTTTCCTTGCTTAATAAATCATACCCCAAGTATTGCTACCCTTTGCCTAGAATCGACGCGCTGGTTGACTCAGCCGTCGGTTTCCCTATAATGTCTTTTCTAGATGCTTTTTCAGGTTATCATCAGATTCGCATGCATCCCTTGGACATCATGGATGTCTCCTTCATCATGGGGATGGGTGTTATTGTTATAAGATGATGCCCTTCGGGCTCAAGAATGCAGGTGCCACATACCAAAGAATGATGGACAGGGTCTTCCGAGAACAAAAGGGGAGAAACCTGGAGGTCTACGTCGATGATCTCATGATAAAGAGCTGGGACCTCGAAGCCCACCTCCGAGACCTTGAGGAGACCTTTAAGACTTTGCAGAAGTATAAGATGAAGCTCAACCCCTTGAAGTGTGTCTTCGTGGATAGCCGAGGGAAATTCCTAGGTCACCTGCTCACCCCGGCAGGGGTGGAGCCAAACCCGGATAAGGTCAAAGCAATAATGGAATTGGGATCGCCCAGGAACTCGAAGGAGGTTCAGAGCCTCACTGGAAAGCTAGCCGGACTCAGTAGGTTCCTCTCCAAGGCGGGAGACAAGTGTGCCCCCTTTTTCAAGGTGTTAAGGGGAAACAAGAAATTTGAATGGACCTCGGAGTGTGAGGGGGCCTTCCAGGCCTCGAAAGAACAACTCACTCAAACTCCTCTACTCCAAGGGCCGAGACCGGGAGAGGACCTATCCCTATACCTGGGGGTAGGGTCCGAGGTAGTAAGCTCAGTACTGATCCGGGAAGAAGGGAGAAAACAGTTCCCCATCTACTACGTCAGCTGAGTGCTGAGGAAGGCGGAGCTCCGGTACCCGATTCTGGAAAAGTTGGCCTTCGCATTGGTGGTGGCGGCCCGGAGGCTCCGACCTTACTTTCAGGCACATTCGATCAAGGTAGTGACTGATCACCCACTTCGCAAAGTCATGGAAGGGGTGGAGCACTCGGAAGATTGGCAAAGTGGTCCATGGAGCTGAGTGAGTTCAATGTTACGTTCGTGACCAGGGCGTCGATCAAGGCCCAAGCGGCGGAAGACTTCATGGCTGACTACACAACCGAAATAGGGGAGCATGAATCTCCCCCTTAGTGGCATGGAAGCTGTTTGTGGATGGTGCGTCAGGAAAGCACTCTTATGGAGGGGGAATCATCTTGGTGAGCCCCCAAGGGACCAAGATCGAGCAAGCTTTGAAAATCCACATCCAGCTTACCAACAACCAAGCGGAGTACGAGGCGGTGATAGCGGGCCTGCGGTTAGCTCGGGAATTGGGAGTGCAAGATGTGGAGGTCTCGACAGACTCCATGGTGGTAGCATGCCAAGTCAGGGGAGAGTTTGAGGAAAAGGACCCGACCCTCCTGCGGTACTTGGAAAAGGTCAAGGGGGTCATCGGGCATTTCCGCACTTTCTCCATCAAGCACGTGCCAAGAGAAGAGAGCACCCACGCAGACCTCTTGGCCAAGTTCAGTCCCCGAGCAGGGGGAACAGTTTCAGAACTCTTCCGACCCACCATCGAGGAAGGAGAATTAATGGAGGTGGATCAGCGGGTCTCGTGGATGGATCCTTTCGGCACCTTCCTATCATCAGGGAAGTTCCCTGAAGGAAACATAGACAGACGACGCTTCAGGTATAAGTCAGCTTATTATTCCTTGCATGCAGGAGGGCTATATAGGAAGACTCTCTCGGGGCTCCTGGCCCGTTGTGTTTCCGAGGAGGAGGTCCCGAAAGTCCTGGAAGAAATTCACTCCGGGGAGTGTGGCAGTCACTCCGGGAGTCGAACCCTGGGGGGGAGGATGTTGAGACAAGGCTACTTCTGGCCCACCCTCAGCAAAGATGCGGCGGAGTTCGCAAGAAGATGTTCAAAGTGTCAGCTCTATGCTCCACTCCAACTCCTCCCAGCCTAGAGGCTCCAGACCATCACGGCTCCCTGGCCTTTTGCCATATGGGGGTTCGGCCTAGTTGGCCCTTTCCCTCAAGCTAGTGGCCAAAGAAGGTTCTTACTGGTCATGATCGATTACTTCTCCAAATGGGTATAAGTGAAGGTGCTCGCCAAGGTAACATCTCAAGTTGTAAGGAAGTTTGTGTGGGGAGAAATAATTTGCAGGCACGGCCTCCCCCTGGCCATAGTGACGGACAATGAGCCACAATTTGCTAGCGAAGAATTTGTTAGCTTCTGCACCCAGCTTGGCATCGACCTCAGGTTCGCATCGGTTCACCACCCAAGAAGCAACGACCAGGTGGAGGCGGCAAACAAAGTAATCGCCAACCTACTAAAGAAGAAGGTGGAAAACCTCCGGGGGAACTGGGTAGAGAAACTACCATCCGTTCTCTGGGCCCAAAGGACTACTCCAAAAACCGCCACCGGAGAGACCCCTTTCAAACTTTCTCATGGGTCCGAAGCAGTCATTCCCATAGAGTTCGAAGTAAAGACCCCCAGGGTGATTGCCGCAGGTGAAGGGGACGAAGAGTGGCTAGTGGCTAATGATGAGGAACAAAGGCTATCCTTGGACCTGGTGGAGGAACTCCGGGATCAGGCCACCATCAGGCAGGAGGAAATCAAGCGACGAATGACCTAATATTTTGACAAGCACATCCGAGTAAAGCACTTTCAGAAAGGAGATATGGTCCTAAAGAAGGTCGACGCGGCCGGGAGAGGAGCTGCAGTAGGTAAGCTCAACCCCAATTGGGATGGTCCATACATTGTAAGTGAAGTGCTCAAGTCGGGGGGGGGGGGGGGGGGGGTATCACCTCCGAGATGTGGAAGGGGTACCTCTCGGCCGAGCCAGAAGTGGAGACGATTTGAAGCGATTATACCCTTGAAAGTTTTATTATGATATTAGTTGAATATTTTACTTCTTCACTTGATAGTTGTAACTGTTATTCGAGGGCAAGCAAGGTGACAAGTGTTGATGCTGGAATGCCCCAGATCGATTCTGCTCCCGGGCTCTCACTAGACGGGGGGTTTCAGGTTGATCTCTGGAGAGGCTGGCAAGGTGGCAAGTATTGATGCTGGAATGCCCTAGATCGATTCCGCTCCTGGGATCTCACTAGACGGGGGGTTTCAGGTTGATCTCTGGAGAGGCTGGCAAGGTGGCAAGTATTGATGCTGGAATGCCCCAGATCGATTCCACTCCCGGGCTCTCACTAGACGGGGGGTTTCAGGTTGATCTCTGTAGAGGCTGGCAAGGTGGCAAATATTGATGCTGGAATGCCCTAGATCGATTCTGCTCCCGGGCTCTCACTAGACGGGGGTTTCAGGTTGATCTCTGGAGAGGCTGGCAAGGTGGAAAGTATTGACGCTGGAATTCCCCAGATCGATTCCGCTCCCGGTCTCTCACTAGACGGGGAGGTTCAGGTTGATCTCTAGAGAGGTTGGCAAGGTGGCAAGTATTGACGCTGAAATGCCCCAGATCGATTCCTCTCCCGGGCTCTCACTAGACGGGGGGTTTCAAGTTGATCTCTGGAGAGGCTGGCAAGGTGACAAGTATTGATGTTGGAATGCCCCAGATCGATTCTGCTCCCGGGCTCTCACTAGATGGGGGGTTTCAGGTTGATCTCTGGAGAGGCTGGCAAAGTGACAAGTATTGACGCTGGAATGCCCCAGATCGATTCCGCTCCCGGGCTCTCACTAGACGGGGGTTTCAGGTTGATCTCTGAAGAGGATGACAAGGTGATAAGTATTGATGCTGGAATGCCCTAGATCGATTCCGCTCCCGGGCTCTCACTAGACAGGGGGTTTCAGGTTGATCTCTAGAGAGGCTGGCACAGAGATGTATTTTTCATAAGGGCAGGTTGGTGATCCTCAGGTTGGCAAGTCTTCGGTTCTGACCAGGGCCCTCTTGCTCGGCGAGAAGAAAGATTTCGCATGATAGTATAGGGGCGGCGAGAACTATCCCAAACAATCCGGGGTACCCGATGCTCGACAGAGAGGTCGCCGGCCCAGGGTGGGAGACGAGCTCTCGCCGAGAAGGAAAGTACCTTGCGGAACCTAGAGGAAAATGCATACATAAAGGGTGATAATCCCAAGGCAAATGGAGAAAGGCCAGAGCAGCCAAAAACATCCTATGCATATCTACTCGATAACATAATATGCGAGAATGAACATCGCGAGAATAAACTTCGCGAAGATGAATATCGAGTTAAGCGAGAACGAGATATCAACATGAGAAACAATATAGCTGAAAGGGCGAGCACAGTACAAGGCCAAAAACATGCATCTACTCATTTCACAGCTTGATTTACATGAAGCGGCGATCTCACCAGACCAAAATGAAACAAGAAGTAAAACCAAAAATTACAAGTATCAGGGATCACTCGCGAACCCTTCCTCGTCATCGCTACACTTCACTGGCGGGAGCGGGATGAAGAGCTCTGGGACGATGTCTTCCATAGTCATGTCGGCCGCGTCGGTGGCTAGGAGGCCGGCCACCTTCATCGTCTGGAAGATATAGCTAGCCGACTTGGTGGACTCCTCGCGGATTTCCTCGTCTCACGCCCTCCGCTCTTCTTTCAGGCGGCGGGGAGAAGGGGGAACAACGACACGGGCGAGCTCGCAATTTAGGGCTTTTATCCTGGCCACCTCGCCCTCTAGGTCCTGGATGCGAGCGTCGGCTCTTCCGGCGGCTTCGACATCCTGTAAGTAAGATAAAGTAAGGGAGCGAAATGGCCGAAGGAGAGGAGGGTGACGAGGTCTAGGTAACTCACCACACTGCCCTCTACGACGAGCAGCTTCTCCTTCAGCTGCGCATTCTCGGCAAGAAGCCCCTGATAGGCCCTCGCGAGCTCCACGTTCTGAAGCTCTAGTTGCAAGCATCGCCTCCTCGTCATGTGGGCGAGCTCGGCGGAGCGCAACTGAGACCTCGCGCTCTCGAAAGCGAGAGTCCTCGCAGTCTCGTCTTTGTAAGCCCCCGCGTCCTCGCATCCGTAGAGGACGAACGAGAAATCAAAGGCATGACCGCTGACGGTCGCCTTCTCCACCCAGGTAGAGAGGATGGTGGAGATGTCCGCCCGGTTCGTCTCTGGCTTCCAGTTCACCAAGAGTTCGTCGGTCGCATCCCAGCGCCTCTGGCCGAGACCGAAGTTGTAGTGGTTGATGGGGATGGGCAGAGCGGAGGTTCTGGCAGCCTCCTGGCTGGGCTCGTCATCCTCACCTCCCGCGGAGAGGCCGGTAAGGTCAAACTCATCGAATGCGGCCTCGCCAGGCTCCTTCCCCTTCGAAGAGGCGAGCGAGACCCGGCTCTTCTTATTCTTTTTCTTCTGCGGAGATTTTGGGGGAAGGCCATGGCTGCTAGAAACCCCCGATCTCTTGCGAGAGGATGGCTCACCTGGCGTGATGGCGTCTCGGCAAGCATCCGGCCTCATGGACACGAGAGCAAGGGTAGCGTCGGTATTCCGATTGCTCGCATAGGTGGGATGGAGGGGGAGATCTCGCTCGCCTAAAAAGTGTTGGAATTACAATAAATACGGAGTTACTTGGAAATAGCAGGAGTTATTGAGAGAGGTCTTTACCTTCCCCAGCGAGCACTGGGAGCAGCGAGTCGAGGTTGCGGCAGAGATGAACAACCTCGAAGTTATTCTTGCAGAAGAACTGATAAAGGACGGCGTCATGGACGCCGAGGGCAGTGGGCCGGTAGGTGGTCTCGCCTTGTTGGACTGGCGAGATCCGGATATTGTCGAAGTTCCCCTTGACAAGGAGGAACTTCTGGGCCCAGAAGTGGGCCTTATTGACGGTCTCGACAACTTTAGGACCCTAGCCCACGAAGTAGGCAGTCCCGTCCATATAGGCGCGGAAGGAGAACAGCTTCCGAAAAACCGGAAGGCTGAACTCGATGCGCTCCTCGCGCAGGTAGCATGTGAAAGCTGTAACCACCACCATGGCATTAGGGGTAAGCTAACCCAGAACAACGTTGTAATGCTTGGGCACCTGGCGATCAATAATAAAACCAGAATTAGTTTATATAATGAGCGAGACTTGACCTGCAGAGAATAAGAAATGAGCGAGAATGATTATTACCTGGCGAATTTCCGGCCACAAGGGGAGACGCAAGCCGACCGTGAAATGAGCAGTGGGGATGGCCAGCTCGTCGACAAGTGGCACGTTGTGTTGGAGTTACCAATATGATCTAGAAGTGGTCAAACATGTAATGTCACTGCCAACGCGATATGAGCCTGCAGGGTCGCTCATAAGAGCATGTGGAGAAGATGGAAGATTGACTGTGTTGGTAAAGGTTACCAATCACCATATAGAATGGGGAGGTCCAACAAATGTTGCTCTCTGAATTCATCGGGTTTACACGGATAGAATTCGTCGGAATTCATCGGATTCGTCGGATTGTTCCGTGGAATCCCGACGAATTGTTACAGAGATCCTTAACTCGGCAAATGTTGCCATCTGATATGATTCGTCGGAATTCGTCGGTTTGTTCCATGGAATCCTGACGAATTGTTACAGAGATCCTTAACTCGGCAAATGTTGCCGTCTGATGTGATTCGTCGGAATTCGTCGAGCTGTCCCGTGAAAACTCGACGAATGCTGTTCCGTGGAATCCCGACGAATTGTAACAGAAACCCCAATTCTGCTGTGTGGTCTGCGGATAGCGATTCTTCTAGAAGCCTGTTTATACTTTGGGTATAAATAGATCTTCTTTTAGGGTTCTTAGAACTGACGAAGGAATCCAATCGACGGAAGAGTTCTGCCCTAGCCGACGGAAGGTGTTCCCCCCGAACCCTAGACGGAAGGAGTTCCGCCGCCCCGTTCTCCACCGCCGACCTCCTCTCCGACGATTGTCGCCGGTGCTGTTCTTCCTGAAGCGGATCTAGCAATCCGTGGAAGTGCAAGGTGTAGTTGTTCTGCCTTCCGAGATGCGTGCGACGTGACTTGGCGTTCTCCCGGCTCGTGTGGACTGATGTAGAGACGTAGACATTATTCTACGTGAGGACTCACACAGCCGACGATAGGACTCAACTCGTGGAGCATCTAGGTTGGATTTGATCCAATCCCACAAAGGTAATTTCATACATAGCATCTTTATTAACTTCTTGATTCAATGTTCATGGCCCGATCCATATTCTTTTGGGTTATTCTGTTTATTTCCGCTGCGCCTACATGTGATGTATGGTTCTAGAAAAACCCAACAGTGGTATCAGAGCTAGGTTCTGGTCATGAATGTTGTTTCAGAAGTTTGGTTATTCCAGTACATGAAAATCTAGGTATTTAGAAGCGTTCTAAATGTCAAGATTTCTTCCTGGAACATCAAAAGTTGATGATTTTTCCAAGGGAAATCGGTGGTGATTTTGAAATATTGAACCCCGCCAGGAACGTCTGGGATTTTGTGGTAATTTCTAATTGTTAGAAATTGTTGTCTCCTTAGCAGTAACGGTCCCTCAAGTGGTTAATGAACCCTTGTATTGTTTTGGATTTTGAATCCAACAATGAGAGACGAGCTTGTCTACTGCTTTAAGTCGAGTTGTCTTTGCCTTTGTCCAATGCATGTAAATCTGAAGATTTGGAAGAGTACTAAATGTCCCGATTTAGCCCTTTCGTCTATCAAAGGTTGATAGTCTTATGTTGTGCACATAAGGGATGCATGTGGATTTTAGAAAGCTTGTTTTTCTGTGGATGTGCACTTTGATCAAATGTTGATCATGGTTAAGTGTTAACCTATTATTAAAAATTAAAATCCCTTCATCAAATATTAAGTGTTCGGATGCCTTCCGATGGATGACACTCTTCCTGCCTCGATCGATGAAGTGTGGGCTTGCCAAAGCAAGGTGCATTAATCTATCTTGGTAAGGGTGCGAGCGGATAATTGTGATATCCCACTGTCGACATCGGGTCTAACTTAACTAGGTGACCTCAAAGGTATAGTGCCTAGAGGCATAGGGTTGGCATGAACCATATGATGGATGCGAATAAGGAGTTATTCACCAGCCATACAAGAGTTGCATGAGGATGCAATTGGCAAGCATTGCCTACCTAAATAACCGCATTATGAGAGGAACGCCAAAGTGGACTCGTGGTGTTGGTGAAATACGAATCTTGTCCACTAAGAGAGTAGCTCGCATGGACTCTCCGAATTGATAGTGAGGGCTATCAATTTGAATAAAATAGTGGGAGTATTTAATTGAAGTCCAAATTAAAATAAATTGTATTTTGAAATTTTGGTACTGATTAAATTCTGCATGAATTCTTGTAGAATTCCATGGCAAGTGGTTCACATTCAACCTTGTCCCTGAGAGCTATCCTTGAGAAGGACAAGCTAAGTGGGACATATTATATGGACTGGTATAGGAACCTGAGAATTGTTCTCAGGCAAGAGCGAAAGCTCTACGTCTTGGAAGAAGAAGCCCCCGAGGTGCCGACCAGGAACTCGTCCCGTGTTGATAAGGATGCTTATAAGAAGTATACCGATGACGCCTTAGAGGTCGAGTGCCTTATGCTTGCCACCATGAAATCTGAGCTTCAGAAGCAACACGAGAACATGTGGTGCAAGGAGATTGACGAGCACCTAAAGAAAATGTTTCAAGGGCAAGCTCGTCAAGAGAGGTTCGATGTCACGAAGGCATTATTTCAGTGCAAAATGGGAGCTCGAGACTCAGTTGGTACTCACGTACTCAAGATGATTGGGTATATTGAGAACCTAGAGAGACTGGGCTTTCCTCTGGGTCAAGAGTTGGCCACAGATCTTATCCTGCAATCGTTGCCGGATAGTTATGAGCAGTTCGTCTTGAACTACAACATGAATGAAATATACAAGACACTGCCTGAGCTCCTAGGCATGTTGCGAACTGCTGAGATAAACATGAAGAAGGCCAAGCCTGCTAGTCCCATATTGATGGTACATAAAGGCAAGGGTAAGGCCAAGGGCTTCAAGAAGATGAAGGTGGGACCTAAGTCACATCTTGAGCCCAAATCGTCTGCGCTGAAAAAGAAGAGCACCGTGAAGGAAGGGAAATGCCACCACTGTGGCAAGGCTGGTCATTAGAGGAGGAATTGTCCTTCGTACATTGACGGTCTGCGAAAAATGAAGGGAGGTATGACTTCCGCTTCAAATATTTACGTCATAGAGATAAACCTTTCTGCTCCTTCATCTTGGGTATTGGATACCGGATGTGGTTCTCACATTTGTACAAATGTGCAGGAACTGGGAAGGAGGAGATTGCTGAGTAAAGGAGAGGTGGACCTGCGCGTCGGCAATGGAGCAAGAGTTGCTGCTGTAGCCATAGGGGTTTACCGTCTTTCTTTACCCAGTGGGCTTGTAATAGAACTTAATAATTGTTATTTTGTTCCGGCCATAACTAGAAACATTATATCCATTTCATGCTTAGACATGATTGGATTTTCTTTTATAATTAAGAACAATTGTTGTTCTATATTTAAGAATGATGTTTGTTATGCTGTAGCTCAATTGTTTAATGGTTTTTATGTTTTGAACCTAGAGCATCGGATCTATAATGTAGATAATAATAAAAAACTAAGAACAAATGACTCAAATCCTACATATCTCTGGCATTGTCATTTGGGCCATATAAACGAGAAGCGCATATCCAAGCTCCATAAAGATGGACTATTGGACTCATTTGATTATCAATCATTTGAGCGATGCGAGTCTTGTTTATTAGGCAAAATGACTTAAGCCCCTTTCACTGGTTATACTGAGAGGGCTGAGGATCTTTTGGGAATAGTACATAGTGATGTATGCGAACCCATGAGTTCTATGGCTAGAGGTGGGTATTTCTACTTCGTTACATTTACTGATGATTTCAGTAGATACGGATACGTGTATCTTATGAAGTGCAAATCCGAAACTTTTGAAAAGTTCAAAGAGTTTAAGAATGAAGTGGAGAACTAATTGGGTAAGAAGTTTAAAGCACTCCGATCTGATCGAGGTGGCGAATACCTGAGTCATGAGTTCCGTGATCATCTGAAAGAGTGTGGTATTGTATCACAGCTCACTCCACCTAGGACACCGCAGCATAATGGTGTGTCTGAGAGGAGAAATCGTACTCTGTTAGACATGGTACAGTCGATGATGAGTCATGCAGACTTGCCTGTTTCCTTTTGGGGTTTTGCTTTAGAGACTGCTGCAATGACACTGAATCGCGCTCCGACGAAAACGGTTCTAAAGACACCATATGAGATATGGACTAGGAAGCGTCCTAGTATGTCATTCATTAAAATTTGGGGCTGTGAGGCATACGTACGACGTCAAATGCCTGACAAGCTGGAACCCAAATCAGATAAGTGTTATCTGGTGGGATATCCTAAGGAAGCGAAAGGATATTACGTTTACCTACCGTCTGAGGGAAAAGTGTTTGTCGCAAGGAAGGGTGTCTTCTTGGAGAAAGAGTTCTTATCAAGAAAGACGCAAAAGGTAGAACTTGAAGAAGTTCTAGAACCACAAGTAGTGAATGACCCAGAATTGGATTCTGAGATAGGAATACAAGATGTTGTAGCTAGAGAACCTGCTCAAGAGACACAAGTCCTACGTAGATCTGGTAGACCAAGATTTGAGCCTGAGAGATATGGATTTCTCGTGTCTCAAATAGGTAATGTGTTGCTTATGGATCATGATGATGAACCAGCAACCTACCAAGAGGCTATGAATGGGCCGGACTCCAACAAATGGCTTGAGGATATGAAATCCGAAATGGACTCCATGTATACAAACCAAGTTTGGAACTTGGTGGAACCACCTGAAGGGGTACGACCCATAGGGTGCAAGTGGTTCTTCAAGAAGAAGACCGACATGGATGGGAATGTACAGACATTCAAAGGGCGACTGGTGGCTAAGGGTTTCAAGCAAATTCATGGTGTTGACTATGATGAGACCTTTTCCCCTGTTGCCATGGTAAAGTCCATTAGGATATTGCTTGTTATTGCTGCGTATTATGACTACGAGATCTGGTAGATGGATGTCAAAACGGCTTTCCTAAATGGAAACCTCCTTGAGGAAGTGTACATGACACAACCCGAGGGTTTTGTATCCCCAAATGAAGCCACTAAAATATGCAAGCTGAACAGGTCCATTTATGGATTGAAACAGGCCTCTAGAAGTTGGAATCTTCGTTTTGATGAGAAGATCAAAGAGTTTGGTTTTATCAAGAACGAGGATGAACCGTGTGTTTACAAGCGAATCAGTGGGAGCATTGCTGTCTTCCTGATATTGTATGTAGATGACATATTGTTGATCGGGAATGACATACCTACCCTGAAAGTTGTTAAGAATAACCTAGGGAACTGCTTTTCTATGAAGGACTTGGGTGAAGCGACTTACATACTGGGTATTAAGATCTATAGAGATAGATCGAAGAAGTTGCTGGGTTTGACCCAGAGTACGTACATTGAGAATGTGTTGAAGCGGTTCAACATGCTTGAGTCCAAGAAAGGATTTTTGCCCATGTCTCATGGTGTGAATCTCTCTAAGGACCAGTGTCCAAAATTTTGTGAAGATAAGGACCGCATGAAGTTGATTCCATATGCTTCAGCAATTGGGTCAATCATGTATGCAATGTTATGTACTCGACCCGATGTCTCTTTTGCTTTGAGCATGACTAGCAGGTATCAGTCTGATCCTGGTGAATGTCACTGGATAGCCGTGAAGAATATCCTGAAGTACTTGAGAAGGACTAAGGATGTATTCTTGGTGTATGGTGGAAAGGAAGAGCTCGTTGTAAGTGGTTACACGCATGCCAGCTTCCAAACTGATAGGGATGATTCGAAGTCTCAGTCAGGGTTTGTGTTTTTCCTGAATGGAGGAGCTGTGAGCTGGAAGAGTTCCAAGCAAGAGATAGTTGCTGATTCTACAACTGAGGCCGAGTATATCGCTGCGGCAAATGCAGCGAAGGAGGCTGTATGGATTAGGAAATTCATCGGCGAGCTAGATGTAGTTCCTAGCATTGTTGGTCCCGTAGTTCTCTACTGTGATAACAATGGTGCAATTGCACAATCTAAGGAACCTAGATCCCATCAGCGCTCCAAGAACAAACTTCGGCGGTTCCATCTTATTCGTGAGATTGTCGAACGAGGAGATGTGAACATTTGTGGAGTGCCGACTGAGGAGAATATTGCAGATCCACTGACAAAGCCTCTCGCTCAGAGAAAGCATGATGGTCATACTAGATCAATGGGTATACGATACCTGAGTGATCGACTCTAGTGGGAGTCTTGTGGGTTGCATGTAAAATATATATTCTGTTGGTTGTTTATTATTTATTCATATGATGAATTGTGTACCAGTTATTTCCTTTTACAATTAATGGCAAGTTCTTTTATTACGATATACTGTTTCTATATGATAGAATAAAATTCATGATAAATACCCTTAGAATGTTCGCTTCCATAGGACATCAAGTACGCGACCTGAATGTGAGAGCATATGATTTCGAAGCTTCATTCTTAAAAGGTCCCTGGTCGAGGTATCATCGTAGAAGCTAAGGGTGATAATGATACATTAAGACTAGCATGTGTGTTGACTGATGACCGATTCTCACATGTCATGATATTGTGATATCAAGTCATCACGTGGGTACTTGTTAGTGAACAAGTTGTACTGGACAGACCCAACCTGAGACTACTTTGTGGATTGTTACTTAAAAGTGTCACAAGTAGGTCTCATTTGACAATGGTGTTGTGGTCCTTTGACCTGAAGTCACAACATTCATCGAGTGAGGAAGAGCGTGCTTTGATGTCATCTAAAGTCTTCCTTGAAGAAGGTTGATGATAAGGGTGGTCGTTGGGTACGTTACGAATCATTTGGGTGTTTGGGTGTGAGCAGATATGGGATTTGTCCTCCTATATAACAGGAGTTGCATCCATGGGCCCCTTGATGGAAGTGGACTGAGAAATGCATGGCCATGCTTGGTTGAGTCAATATGTGATATTGAGCTCACCATTCTCTGGAAGTCCGTTCTAGATCAAGAAACTTGGATTGAGATATTAAGAGGGTGACACGGTCCATGCCTCTAGTTCTTTCCAGATGTAAGGGATAAAGGGACAAAGACAACGTTGGAACATTGGTCATAAAGGCTTATGAGTTATGAACTCTTATTGCTTGGGGAGCAATGATGCATTGCTAAATGCCGCTCATTATTTGTGAGGTTTTTGTTTGATACTTTCAAGATCAAGTGGGAGACTATTGGAGTTACCATTGTGATCTAGAAGTGGTCAAACATGTAATGTCACTGCCAACACGATATGAGCCTGCAGGGTCGCACATAAGAGCATGTGGAGAAGATGGAAGATTGACTGTGTTGGTAAAGGTTACCAATCACCATATAGAATGGGGAGGTCCAGCAAATGTTGCTGTCTGAATTCATCGGGTTTACACGGATAGAATTCGTCGGAATTCGTCGGATTCGTCGGATTGTTCCGTGGAATCCCGACAAATTGTTACAGAGATCCTTAACTCGGCAAATGTTGCCGTCTGATATGATTCGTCGGAATTCGTCGGATTCGTCGGATTGTTCCGTGGAATCCCGACGAATTGTTACAGAGATCCTTAACTCGGCAAATGTTGCCGTCTGATGTGATTCGTCGGAATTCGTCGAATTGTCCCGTGAAAACTCGACGAATGCTGTTCCGTGGAATCCCGACGAATTGTAACAGAAACCCCAATTCTGCTATGTGGTCTGCGGATAGCGATTCTTCTAGAAACCTGTTTATACTTTGGGTATAAATAGATCTTCTTTTAGGGTTCTTAGAACTGATGAAGGAATCCAATCGACGGAAGAGTTCCACCCTAGCCGACGGAAGGTGTTCCGCCCGAACCCTAGACGGAAGGAGTTCCGCCGCCCCGTTCGCCTCCGCCGACCTCCTCTCCGACGATTGTCGCCGGTGCTGTTCTTCCTGAAGCGGATCTAGCAATCCGTGGAAGTGCAAGGTGCAGTTGTTCTCCCTTCCGAGTTGCGTGCGACGTGACTTGGCGTTCTCCCGGCTCGTGTGGAATGTTGTAGAGACACAGACATTATTCTACATGAGGACTCGCACAGCCGACGACAGGACTCAACTCGTGGAGCATCTAGGTTTGATTTGATCCAATCCCGCAAAGGTAATTTCATACCTAGCATCTTTATTAACTTCTTGATTCAATGTTCATGGCCCGATCCATATTCTTTTGGGTTATTCTGTTTATTTCCGCTGCGCCTACATGTGATGTATGGTTCTAGAAAAACCCAACACGTTGATCATGTCGTTCTTGCTAGGACGGCGCACCGTGAATGGTGGGGTGACGTAGTCGGCGACCGCGGTGAAGTATTCCTCGTCGGTCAGGTTGCAATGGAAGAAGTCATGCTCGGCGAAAGCCTTAGCAATCTTTTACCGACCCTCCGACTCGTTAGCATCACCACCCATTTCGAAAACCTGCGAGAAAGGAAATAGGATGAGAACGGGAAGGAGCGAGAGCTCTGAAGCAGAGGAGGAAGAAGGTTGACAGTAAATGCGGTGGTTGACTCAGCTATGACAGCCTATTTATTGCAAAAGTAAAAGGGCGGGAAGAAGCCCAAGCACCGGTGAGCGCGGTTAGCCAAAACATCACATCACGACCACGAGCGATAAAGGCCTGCGAGGTTAGTACAAGCAATATCTTTGCGAGAACAGCACAAACAAACATAATGGCGTAAGGGGGGGGGGGGGGGGCGCCGCGAGATACATTTCGCGAGAACCGAGGCTCCCCGCGAGCAAAACATAGCATGAAAATGAAACGGACATGTTAGCAGCGAGCGAGAACTAATAAAAAGCTAGTAATAATTATTATCAGACGAGATAAAGCCAATATACGAGTTGCAAGCCATTGCGAGATTGTCCAGAACAGCGGCACTCATTAACAGGTAATAAGAGTTCGCGACAACATAGAAGTTAGAGAGAATCATGGGGCAACCACTTTCACCTACCCCCACTCCGCGACCCGGACCGCGGCGGTACCCTAGAATTGTAGTAATCCTCGGCCGCACGACCCTCCCGGTCCGTGAGGAAGGCGTAATCCCTAATCCTAGCTATATGCACCTCCGGCATCGTGACGTTCTCATCGTGATCACGTTGTCTCACAGCCCGGAGCCTCGCACACTCTTCCATCAAGACAGCATGCCTATCCTCGGCGGCCTCTATGTCCCGTCTCGCTTGCAGGTTGAGGTCCATCAGCATCCGACCATGTTTTCTAGGCAACTCCGTGGATCGTTGTTTCATCGTCTCAGGATCTCGCGGATCCCCTAAGAAGTCTTCCACTTGGTCAGAGAGGGGAGACATCTCATCGTGGCCCAACTCAGAATCGGTAGGCGGATTCTCAGAATTCTCTGTGAAATATTACGAAAAGGTTAGATAGCGCGCTTGAGCTCGCGCAGGGCAAGGGGCCATCAGAATGCTTACCCAGAGGGGGGAGAGAAGTCTGAGGGCGGCCCTGGAAGATGTTACTATTGTGGGGGTAAAGAGATTTACCAAGGCCAGGAGGGAAGGCTACGTTGTTGGTTGGAGGGATCTTTGGCAGTACAGAGCTGCCGGTCTCCTCGCTCTCCAGGAGTTGGAATGCTGGCCTATCTATAGTTTTGTCGGGAGGAGGCGGAGACGGAGGCCGCAATGCCTGGCGACCGGGGACTTCCGGAGCGAGACTGCAAGAAGCAGGGAATGATGGTCGGATAGTTGACAAAAGGAGGGCTGGCATGCCAGATTAAGGGCGTACCTGCAACATTTTTCCCAGCAAGGTTTGTATCTGCTGGCGGACTTTTGCGAGACCCACCAGCAGGTTCACCAACGTCCTCGTTCGGCAAAGCATCCTGCGAGTAGGTATGAATCACAGGCAAACATATTGACTTAAGCTAGAGGGATAGCTTATACCTTCTCGTGGGGACGGTTATCCGGGGAAGAGTCCAGCAGCACGGAGCCATCCCCGGTTCGGCAAGCCGCCTTCGCCTTCTTAGTCTTCGGCGACTGAGCGAGAGGCAGCCAATTCATCCAGGCGGGGACCCTGGTCGCTGAGGGTAGCCCGCCGGCTCTCACAGCCCTCAGGAGAGCCTCAGCTTCTTCGGAAAGTGGCATCTCCTGTGAGCTACAGCATGGGACAAAAAGAAAGAAAAGGAAGTGATGGCGTACGCCACTGAGGACTCGGGATGATATTTATAGCCCTCCGGGTGGGCCCTACCAAAGATTCCTAACAGATCATCAAGGGGCTGGCGAATACCAGGGGTTGGATGTTTCTTCGCGAGCCTAAATAGCCTCGCGAAGAGCGGGGATTGTGTACAACCCCGATATTCACCATGCGAGGAGGCGCGGTTTAAGAAGGCAACATGATGAAGGAAGTGATAAGAGAGGAAGGCCTTAGGGCCAAAGACCTCGCGAGAGGGACCTTGGAGAAGTCTCTCTCAGAGAGCTCGCTGAGAGGCGAGCGAGAAGGGTCGGCGAGATAAACGCTCGCAGGCAGTTTGAGGAAGTTTTCTGAGCTCGACGAAAGGAGTCCCGCGTTCGACGAACTCTCCCGTGTTCGTCGAGCTCACCTGCGTTCGTCGAGCTCACCCCTGTTCGGCGAAATCATCAGAAGTCGACGAAGTGTTCTATGCTCATTAAAGCCAAAGGGATGGTCCCGCAAGAGGAGTCGCGAGATCTAGACCTCGGCAGATATCTTCAAAAGACTGTGCCAAGCGAGGACTGGCAAACCAATACCTCGCGGGCTGCTGGCAGAAGAGACCAATGTTCAGTTATTAGGTGTTCAGCGAAATGAATTTAGTGCGCGACGAAGTCAAGAGGCGGTCTCGCAGGAAGGCTCGCGAGACCAGACCTCGGCAGATATCGCCAGAATGGGCCAGCGAGGTCCTCGCAGGGCGATCGCCTAGGAGAGGCATCGCGAGCAGGGCTCGCGAGAAGGCCCGCGAGAGCTTCGGCAGTAAGGTTCTCGCAGTTCCTTGCCCATAGGTTGATAGGGCCAAATTACCCTTTTACCCTTGGTGGTCTGCCTTTAGCCTCTCCAAACAGCGGAGTTTGGCTGTTAGCAGACCCATTTGGGGTGCGGATAGTAAAACCAATAGGCGGGATCCTGTTATTTGCAAGCCAGATCAGAAATCCTATAAATAAGACCTAAATGGCACCTTTGGAGAGGACTTTACTTCAGCTTCTCTCCCCTCAGGTTCTCCTTGGCTAGCATTTCCAGAGCTCTCCATGGTGCCCGAGTCTCACCTTTGGCTTGGGAGGGGAAGCGCTCAACGATCTTCCGGGTTAGTGGAGGGACCTCCTCGCTGTGACTAAGGTCTTAGTCATTTTCCTAGTCTTCAGTCTACCTTCTCCGAGGGATCAGTAAGGGCTAGCTGCCCCTCATTTCGGTGAGGGCCCTGAGCTCCACAGGAGGCCGAGAAATCGGTTTCAACAATGCAATAAGTCTAGCCAGATGGAAATTACCACAACAGACTGACCTCAATGGATCTGAACTCATCTTGCGACAGAGCTTCAGAGCTCCAATAATGGCAGATTCAATTCTCCTTCTTCTTCTTTCTCTCCCAAATCAACTTATCCAAAGCTCTTCAAAATGGTAAGTGTTGAAACCTGCAACAGGCCTCTTGAGTTCGGACCCACTGGGGGTGCAGCCGATGCTTACTTCTCCCTCACTAGACTCTCTTGACGGTGGATGTGAAATAAGAAAAGACCCAAGGCTGAAGCGAGGAGGTCCCGCCACACACCCGGAAGATCTTAGAGAGCTTCCCCTCCCAAACCAGAGCTCAACCGGGCACCTTGGAGGGCACTAGCAGCCGACCAAAAACTCGCCTGGAGGAGAGGATTCTCTAAAATCGGATCTCCTCCAAGGTGCCCTTAAGGGTCTATTTATAGTTTTTCCTAGGCTGGTCTGCAGATAACACGAATCCGCCTTTTAGTTTTACTAACCGCACCCCAAATTGGTCTGCTAATAGCCTAACTCCGCTGTTCCGAAGGGCTATTTGCAGCCCACAAGGGGAATTATGGTCATTTCCCCCTCAAAGCCTTTGGGGCGAGTGGTCCGTAAGGGCACCACTCGCCGATCTCCCGCTCAGCTGGGCGAGTGCCCATGCTACTGAGCGAGTGGTCCGTGAGGGCACCACTCGCCGATCTCCCACTCAGCTGGGTGAGTGCCCATGCTACTGAGCGAGTGGTCCGTGAGGGCGCCACTCGCCGAACTTCTTCTCGCCTGCAGTGTACCCTCACTAATCCGGGGATTTCTCCACCTTCCTTAGCCTGGGCGAATGATCCGGCTGACCCAGGTCTCGCCAGTTGGCTTGAGGGACCCACTCGGCGAATACGGGTTGTACACAATCCCCGCTCTTTGCGAGCGGTTCCTACGCTCGGAAAGAACAGTCCAACCCTGTATTCGGTGAATGCTTGCTGACTGGACCTACAAGACTCTGTGGGTCCCACCGTCATCCTATATATACCTCCTCATGTCAGACTTTTCTGGACCATTTTTATATCTCGGCCCGGAGTTTTCTCTCCCTGGACCTTTCGCCACTCCCAATGTCTTTCCACAAGCCTTCCACGAGGCCCCTCTCGCAAGAAATGATCGAACGCCTGGCTGCGGCCCAGACTGCAACCGCCCCCAAAACTGCCAGATTTGCTCCCTGGCTTAAATCCAAGCGAGACTCGAGCTCCCCATATGTCTCGCGGCGAGCCAAAGCGATTCGGATGAATCGCCACAAAGGCGAGACCGCCTCGGACTCTCCGACGAACACTCCTCCAGACCCCAGGACTCAGGTATGAAGATTCCTCCTGCCTTTCTTTTTAGTTTCTGCCTCCTTATTCGGCAATCGCTCCGACCATTCGCAGGGGATTTCGGTGCCTGAGGACGGCCTCGGGGCCGTTTTGAACAATGCTGTGGTGCCACCTCTCGTGGACGAGGCACCTCCTCCAGATCTGGACCTTGCTCCTCCACCCCCTCCGGGCGAGACTATACTCCAATCCAGTAAGTTGTGAACCCTCTCGATTTTCCTTTCATGTTGCTTGTTACTGACCATTACCTTCTCGCAGCCCTCAACCCTAACGTCCCGCTGCGGGACTCCATTCCTCAAAGTTCCCCTGCCCAGCAGAACCCCTCTGTTATCGCGAATGAACCGAGGGTCTCCCCTGAGCGGGAACTGGATCAACACCTCCGTGCTGATGATCGTACGAATGCTCCGGCTCCTCCTCCTCCGCTTTACCGCCCCGGGAAAGGGAAGGTTATACCACCTTCCGCAGGCTTGTCTGGGGTCCGCCCCCATTCGTCTCGCCCTTCAGGTCATAGGGAACCCATCCCTGGTCAGTTTACTCTCCTGCCCCTACTGTACTCGCTTATTTTACCGCAACTGACCTAGTTGTGATTTTGCAGGCTATCGGGAAGCCTCCCCCCTTGATTCCTACAATGAGGGGGAAGAGGGAATGCTCTCGCCTCTCCCCTCCCCTGGGGATCTCACTGATTTCATGGGCGACTCCTCAGATCACGCGACCCTGAAGGAGCGGATCACGGAGGTCTTGGGGAAGCTCATCCACATCCAGCGGAACGTCGCCGGCCAGGTGGATGATGTGCGGCTGAGAGTCGCGCGTGAGTTAAAGGACCTTCGGCGGGACTACTCGCGCCTTCTCGCGATGGTGGAGCGCCTGGGGGGTGAAGGAGGGGAGTTGTCTCCCGAAAGACATGCCGCGCGAGCCCGGGACCAATTCCAACTGGCTTCCCATGAGATCACCAATATGCTCGCGTACTACCGCCCGCGAATGCCCCTGGAAGCTGGGTCGCGAAGGCGAGGTCGGTGGGTCTGGGAGGAGTTCTGATCTAGTCGACATTCACCCCTCCTGTTATTTCTTTCCTCGTCTTCTGTATTGCGGATGCTGGACTTTTATATTTGTCTGTAATAATTTTATACTCTACGCTTTGCGAATGCTCTATTTCTCGTTTTCTGCTTTTCTCGTAGCTTGCCTGGGTATTGCCGAATGATATGCTATTGCCGAATGTTTTCTTAGCTCTTTTGCGTGGCCGTCGAGCGAATAGCCACAGGGCATTCGCCATTTAATGGGCGAGAGGGATCGGCCCGGGTTTCGAGGCATCGGGAAGGCGCGATTGCCATCCGCATACCCGTTACCTCGAAAGCCCAAACGCCGTTTAGTCCTTCTATAAATAGGCCTTTCAACCACCGTATTAAATACCTTACCATCCGTTCCCCCTCTTTCCTCGCGTTAGCACTCGCGCTTCTCCCTTCCCTGCTGCTCCCTTCTCCTTCTGCATTTGCGAAATGGGTGGTGATGCGGAAGGCAGGGCCAGGTGAACCAGTGCATTTGTCAACCATACTTTCGATTCCTGCGACCTCTCCGAAGAGGCTTACTTGACAGCTGTTGCGGATTACATTCCGTCGGGGTTCGAGGCGCGAAAGCCCAGGCCGGAAGAGCGCCTAAACTCCATCTCGCCCTGTGCTCTCGCGATCCCGCTAGAGCATTTCGAGGTGGGGTTTCGCCTTCCCATCTGGCCGGAACTCCGCCAGACCTTCGGGTACTACGGGATCGTGCCCGGCCAGCTCAACCCCAACTCCATCGCCATGCTGGTCGGGTACGCGAGCTATCTGCGAGAAGAGGGGATCGAGTTCTCGCTGCCCGTCTTCCGCAAGCTCTACACCTTCCGCTGCACCAACGTCATCTCCTTTTTCTCGGGTCTAAGCCCACTCAAGCACTACGGGCTCCCGAACAAAAACCACGACTGGGTTCGCCACTTCATCTTTGTCAGCGGGAGCCTGGGAAACACCCTTCTCGCCCCGGTGCAGGAGGAGGAGTCAACCTTCCGCCCTCCGACCCTAGGGGGGCACGAGGCCAAACTCCACCAATATATTCTGGAGCACGGGATGGACCTCGTCTATCTCCGGCGAAACGTCAACTCGCTCCCGCTCATTCCGCAGGGCGAGGGTAAGTTTTTGAGACTTCCTTCATTCGTTTTGGCCTTGTGATTCTTACACCATTCGTTAAACCATTCGCAATATTATGTAGGCGTGCGTAGCCTCCCCCTTCATCCGCCGCGGCCTCCTGGGTTTTGCGTGCCTCTCGCGCAAGCTGCCGCGGATGCCTGCCGGGAGGGGCCTTCCTCCTCCAAGCCCAGCAGCCGAAAGAGAAAACCCGCGGCAACTCCTTCCTCTCCCCCCAGCAAGTCGCGATGCCCTCCTTCTATCAAAGGGAAGGGGGTTGTGGGTGAGACCTCTGGAGCGAAAGCTCCAACCCAAACCCCAGGGACGGAGGTCCCGGCCCAAACCCTGGGGACCGAAGTGCTGACCCCAACCTTGGGGTCGGGTGTGCCAGATGGGACGGTGGTTCAGGCGAGATCGTCGCTGCCGTCGCCTCCGCTGCCCAGGGACCACCGCAACTTCCCGAACGGAGAGAAGTACGTGGATCCCTCAGGGGCTCCCTTGGTCAAGTGGGACAGAAATACGAACAGGGTCTCGCTCTCTACCCTCCATCCAACCTCGATAGAGAGCGACGTCGCCAGCGGCGAGGCGTACGCCATTGCGTATGCCCTCTATGGCCGTGAGGATGCCGAGGTCTTCGATGCCGAGAAGACGCAAGTTCTCGCCCACGAGGCCGCTCGAGCCATGCTGCGGGCCCTGGAGCTCTCGCACATGTCTTCTCGCCGGAGCATCAACTCTGCACGGAATCTGGCCGGGGTCGAGGAGGCCAGGGCTCTCATCTCTAGGGAGACGACTGAGCTCAGAGCGAAGCTGGAAGCTGCGGAAGCGCTTCTCGCCCGCCGCCCGGTTGCAGAGGTATACTTTCTCTCACCCCTGCGGATGACCATTGCTGATTGCCGCACTTTTATCTCAGGTTTTATTTCATTTCTTCAGGATGCTACAAGCGCCGGGATGCTTCGCGCGCGGGTGATCGACCTTGAAGAGGAAGTCCGCCTGGACAGAGCCGAAGTCCAGCGGTTGCGAGAAGCCGGCGCGTCGGCACTCGACCCGGGAAGTGGGGGGGCACTTTTACCCCCATCACGAGCTAGAGCAACTGATGCAAGAGAATGCGCAAAGTGCCGTGAAGCATGCGCTGCAGGTGCTGCGGTGAGCTGGGTATCTGAAGGAGGAGGCCGAATGCCTTTCCGCTCACCAAGTCGTTCCCGAGCTCTACATTCTGATCCCCTTCCCGGAGGACGATAATGGCGAGCCGCGGGAAGACGCCCTCATCCCAGATTCTGGCGAAAGCGAAGGATCTTCAGGCGAGAAATCTGCCGACCCTTGAGAAGGGCCTTTTGTATTTTTTACTCTTTTTGTATTTACCATTTTGAATGTAATCATGAACGGGGCGAGTGCCCTTAAAAGATATATATATTGACTACAATTTTTGTGTTATCTCAATTTTTGTGCTATCTCAACTTTTCTCTCATTCGCCGCTATATCTCGTTGGACTCATTAGGACGTTACTTCTTTCTCATTCGTTGTTATATCCCGCTAGGCTCATTAGGACGCTAGGTCGAAGTGCGACTGTCCTGGCCACCCAGCGAATGCTCGAAGATGACTTAGGTGTGTTGCCCCTTTTCGACTTCCCGCTTCCTGCCCCACTCGTATCTCCTTACCATTCGCCCAGACCGGGGTTTGGCTTAGGTAGTCAGGAAGAGAGGTGAGATTACTTTACTAGCGCGTGGTCTCTGCGAGTGCCCTCAAGATCCACCCTTGAGAACTTAGAACCTGCCACCGAGTGAGCCTTCGGACCTGCCAGCTAGATGAGAGCCTGGACAGCAGGTCTGCTCGGGGCCATTTCCTTCATCACCTTAGAACCTGCCACCGAGTGAGCCTTCGGACCTGCCAGCTAGATGAGAGCCTGGACAGCGGGTCTGCTCGGGGCCATTTTCACAACACCTTGGAACCTGCCACCGAGTGTGCCTTCGGACCTGCCAGCTAGATGAGAGCCTGGACAGCGGGTCTGCTCGGGGCCATTTTCTTCATCACCTTAGAACCTTCCATCGAGTGAGCCTTCGGACCTGCCAGCTAGATGAGAGCCTGGACAGCAGGTCTGCTCGGGGCCATTTTCTCAACACCTTAGAACCTGCCACCGAGTTAGCCTTCGGACCTGCCAGCTAGATGAGAGCCTAGACCGCGGGTCTGCTCGGGGCCATTTTCTTCATCACCTTAGAACCTGCCACCGAGTGAGCCTTTCAGACCTGCCAGCTAGATGAGAGCCTGGACAGCGGGTCTGCTCGGGGCCATTTTCTTCATCACCTTAGAACCTGCCACCGAGTGAGCCTTCGGTCCTGCCAGCTATATGAGAGCCTGGACAGCGGGTCTGCTCGGGGCCATCTTCTCAACACCTTGGAACCTGCCACCGAGTGAGCCTTCGGACCTGCCAGCTAGATGAGAGCCTGGACAACGGGTCTGCTCGGGGCCATTTTCTCAACACCTTGGAACTTGCCACCGAGTGAGCCTTCGGACCTGCCAGCTAGATGAGAGCCTGGACAGCGGGTCTGCTCGGGGCCATTTTCTCAACACCTTGGAACTTGCCACCGAGTGAGCCTTCGGACCTGCCAGCTAGATGAGAGCCTAGACAGCGGGTCTGCTCGGGGCCATTTTCTCAACACCTTGGAACGTGCCACCGAGTGAGCCTTCGGACCTGTCAGCTAGATGAGAGCCTGGACAGCGGGTCTGCTCGGGGCCATTTTCTTCATCACCTTAGAACCTGCCAACGAGTGAGCCTTCAGACCTGCCAGCTAGATGAGAGCCTGGACAGCGGGTCTGCTCGGGGCCATTTTCTCAGCACCTTGGAACTTGCCACCGAGTGAGCCTTCAGACCTGCCAGCTAGATGAGAGCCTGGACAGCGGGTCTGCTCGGGGCCATTTCTGGAGCTTTCAGAGTCCTTCCTACAAGCTGCGGCATCACTCTCGTACAAATAGTTAAATAAAATATTCTTATTCAAAAACACTGTTACTACATACTGCTAGGGATAGAAGCGTTTAAGGTCGTCGCCAATCCATGTGTGGCTGAGAGGTTGGCCCTCCACATTCTGAAGGCGATACCCCCCAGACTTTAGTGCCTCTTCCACGACATAGGGGCCTTCCCAGTTGGGGTTAAGTTTTCCCACCGCGGCGGACCTCCCAGCCACGTCGACCTTCTTGAGCTCCAGATCTCCCTTCTCGAACTGCTTTACCCTGACGTGCTTGTCGAAGTACTTGGCCATCCACCGCTTGACCTCTTCTTGGCCAATGGCTACTAGGTCCCGAGCTTCTTCGATGAGGTCGAGGGAGAGCCGCAACTCCTCCTCGTTCTCGGCTCTCCAATCTTCCTCTCCACTTGCGGTGGCCTTTACCCGTGGTGTCATAACCTCGAACTCTATGGGAATGACGGCCTCGCAGCCATGAGAGAGCTTGAAAGGGGTCTCTCCTGTGGCGGTGCTGGGGGTAGTTCTTAGGGCCCACAGGACCGATGGAAGATGTTCCACCCAATTGCCCTTCAGATTTTCCACCTTCTTCTTGAGCAGGTTCACGATGACCTTGTTTGCCGCCTCCACCTGCTCGTTGCTCCTGGGGTGGTGAACGGATGCAAACCTGAGGTCTATCCCCAACTGGCCACAGAAGCTGATGAATTCCTCGCTTGCGAACTGCGGACCATTATCTGTGACTATGGCCTGTGGAAGCCCATGTCGACAAATGATCTCCCCCCATACGAAGTTGCGGATTACCTGGGAGGTGACCTTAGCCAACGCCTTGACCTCCAACCACTTTGAGAAGTAGTCAATCATGACTAGGAGAAACCTCCTCTACCCACTAGCCTGGGGGAAGGGTCCTACCAGGTCCATCCCCCATATGGCGAATGGCCAGGGCGCCGTGATACTCTTTAGCCTCTGAGCTGGCATGAGCTGAAGCGGGGCGAACATTTGGCACTTCTGGCACCTCTTGGCGAAGGCTGCCGCGTCTTTACTTAGGGTTGGCCAGAAGTACCCCTGCCTCATTATTCTTGCCTCCAACATCCTGCTCCCCGAGTGGCTACCGCACTCGCCGGAGTGAACTTCTTCTAAGATCCTTGGGACCTCCTCCTCTGAAATGCATCGGGCCAGGAGGCCCGAGAGGGTCTTCCGATACAAGTCCCCCTCATGGAGCACGTAGTAGGCGGACTTATATCGGAAGCGCCTCTGGTCTAGAACCTCCTCCGGAAACTTTCCCGTTGCAAGGAAAGTGATGAAGGGATACTTCCAGGAGGGCCACTGCTCTACTTCCATGAGTTTTCCCTCTTCGATCGAAGGGCGGAATAGGTCTGTCAGGGTCCCCCAGGCTCGAGGACCGGATTTGGCCAACCGATCCGCCGGGGTGCTCTCCTCCCGAGGGACGTGCCGGATGGAGAAAGTTTTGAACGTTCCCACGAGACCTCTCACTTTGTCCAAGTACCTTATGAACGCAGGTTCCCTCGTCTCGAACTCTCCCCTGACCTGAGAGGCTATTACCATCGATTCGGTGAGGACCTCCACGTCATGGACTCCGAGCTCCTGGGCCAGCTGTAGACCGGCGATCACCGCCTCATACTCCGCCTGGTTGTTGGTGATTGGGAAGTGTATCACTAGTGTCTGCTCGATCTTTACTCCGTGGGGACTCTCCAGTACCACCCCTCCTCCGAGGAAATTCTTGCCCGAAGCCCCGTCCACCAGCAGCTTCCACGGAACATGACGAGGGGCTCCATCTTCCTCCATCTCGGCCATATAATCTGCCATGAAATCAGCCACCACCTGTGCCTTCATGGATAATCGAGGGACGAAGGTAATGTTGAATTCACTTAGCTCTATCGACCACTTTGCGAGCCTTCCCGAGTGCTCCACTCCTTCGAAGATCTGGCGGAGAGGGTGGTCCGTCACTACTTGAATTGAATGGGCATGGAAGTATGGCTTGAGCTTCCTTGCTGCGACGACCAAAGCAAAGGCCAACTTCTCCAAAATCGGGTACCTGAGCTCCGCCTCCCTCAGGACCCTACTCACGTAGTAGACGGGCAGCTGCTTCTTGCCTTCCTCCCGAACCAGGACGGAGCTTACGGCCTCTGCCCCGACCCCGAGATATAGATATAGATCCTCCCCCTCTTTGGGACCTTGGAGTAGTGGAGCCTTGGTGAGTTGGATCTTCAAGGCCTGGAAGGCCTCCTCGCATTCTTTTGTCCACTCAAACTTCTGGTTACCTCGTAATGTTTTGAAGAAGGGGGAGCATTTCTCCCTAGCTCGGGAGAGAAACCTGCTCAGCCCTGCGAGTCTTTCGGTCAAGCGCTGAACTTCCATGGCGTTCCGCGACGATCCCAGTTCCATTATGGCCTTAACCTTGTCCGGGTTAGGTTCTACCCCCCAAGGGGTGAGAAGGTGCCCCAGGAATTTCCCCTTGCTGGCCCCGAACACACACTTCAGGGGGTTCAAGCGCATCTTGTACTTGCGTAGGGTGGCGAAGGTCTCCTCGAGGTCCTGGATGTGAGAGTTCACGCTCTTGCTCTTCACCATAAGGTCATCCACGTAGACCTCCAGGTTCCTTCCCCTTTGCTCCCTAAATACTCGGTCCATCATCTTCTGGTAGGTTGCTCCTGCATTTTTCAGCCCGAAGGGCATCATCTTATAGCAGTAGCTTCCCTCCCTGGTGATGAACGAGACTTCTTTGACGTCCGGGGGGTGCATCCTGATCTGGTGATAACCTGAAAAAGCATCCAAAAAACTCATCACAGAAAAACCGACGGCTGAGTCAACCAGCGCCTCGATCCGAGGCAGGGGATAACAATCCTTAGGGAAGGCCATGTTGAATAATGAAAAATCTACACACATACGCCAGCGGCCATCGGCCTTTTTTACCATTACGACGTTGGAGACCCAGCCTGGGTACTGGATCTCCGATACAAAACCTGCTTCGAGGAGCTTGGCCACCTCCCCGCGGATTGGTTGTTCGAGCTTGCTGGCGAAGGTCCTTCTCTTCTACCGGATGGGGCGGGCTCCTGGATCGAGGTTGAGACGATGGCAAGCCACGTCCGCCTCGATGCCTGGCATATCAGCTGCGCTCCATGCGAAGACATCCACGTTCTTCTGGATGCACTCCAGCATCTTCACCCTGTCCTCCGGGCCGAGACCCCCGCTGATCCGCACCTCTTTCACTCTCCCCTCCTGGGTGATGACCTCCATTTCTACCACCTCTTCTGCCGCCTCGAGCCGTGTTGGCTCTTCCCATTGGCCCTTTGCTTCTCGCCCCTCCTCCCGGGCTTCTTCCTCTGTGGCTCCTTCCGCCTCCATCGGCTCGATCCCCTGCTCCTCCCGAGCGACCTCCATATTCTCCTCTCAGGCATCGCCCTTTTCCTCTACTCCACTCCTCTCCACTTCTTCTCCTGGCCCCTCCGGCCCCGTCATCTCCTTATCCATCCTCTCAGCCTCCGCCATCCAAGAGATGGTGTTGACGGCAGTCACATAGCACTGCCTCGCCACCTTAGCATCTCCTCAGATCCGGACCTGGACTCCTCCACTATGGAACTTCAGGCACTGGTGGTACAATGAGGGCACGCACCGGAAAGCACTACTGAGAGGGCGTCCGAAGATAGCATTGTATCTGCTCGGAGCGTCAACGATGACGAACCGACAGTTCCTTGGGACCCCTCCTAACGTCACTTGGAGACCCACGCCTCCCTCGACTTCCTTCCGCTCCCCTGAGAAACCAAACAGTGGTCCGTCGGAGGCCTGCACCCTCTTCTTCTCCACCTCCATCGCGTCGAAGGCCTTCTTGAAGATCACATTCACTGAGCTCCCGTTATCCACCAGGATCCGGGAGACCGTGAAATTTTCAATCGCCGTTTGGATCACCAGGGCGTCGCAGAATGGATCTTCATAATCTGGCATGTCTTCCGAGGAGAAGGTGACCTTCTCCGAGGGGGGTGGGGTTTGGGAAGTCGACGTGACGTCCCTTCGGAACATCGCCTGGAAGCTCCTCCTTCGAGAGGCCTCTATCCAAACCCCACCATGAATCACCCCGATTCCCCCCTAGTTCCTGTATCAGCCCAGTCTTCACACCTATCCTCTTCCCCTTCTGGGAACACTTCCTCAATCCTGATCGGCTGCTGCCGTGGTTGCCCTCTTCCCCTCATCTCCAGGAACTCGGGGCAGGTGGCCGTTGCGTGACCCTCTTCCTAATGAAAGTCACAATAGGGCAACACCACCCTACCCCCTCTTCCCGCTCTTCCTCTTCCTCCTCTAGCTCCTCTTCCTCTGCCTACTGCCATGGCTTACTCCTGCGGAGGAGGTGGGGGTCGGGGGCCCTGCCTCCACCCTGGGTTGACTCCCCCCATCTCCCTTCCTTGGTATCCTCCTTCCTGACCTCTCGCAGGTCCCTCCTGATTCCTCCATCCCAACCTGTTGTGGGGCTCCTGAAACCTCCAATTCCGAGGTGGCCTCTCGAACCCTTGACCTCTGGGTTCCTCCCTCCTTCTTCCCTCTTGTTGCCTCACCTCAGGCTCGCTCATCTTCGCCAACCTTTTGTAGAACTCCGGGTTGGCCGCCTCTCCTTCTATCTCCTCCGCCGCTCGCTCCATCAACTCCTCAAAGGAGACCGGAGCCCTCCTCTTCAGGTCCATCTTGAAGAACCCGTCTCTCAATCCCACAATGAACGCCATTTTGAGGGTGAACCCTGGCACCTCCTGCACAAGGTGTATCTCTTCCTGAAACCTGTCCACGTAATGTGCCAGGGACTCCCCCTCCCTCTGCCTGATCTTAAAGAGAGCCTCCGCATCCTTCTTCCTCTTTTTTGACGTCGAGAATCGCAGCCGGAAGCCCCGACGCAGATCGTCGAACGCGTAGATGGAACCTACGGGAAGCTGGTGGAACCAATCACTTGCTTTCTCCTTTAGGGTGGTTGCGAAGAGCCGGCATTGGAATGCATCCGACATGGGGAGAATTGAGGTCATGTCCTCAAACCACTGCAGGTGCACGACCGGGTCCTCTTTTCCGGTGTAGTAGGACATCTCCGGCCCCCGGAACCCCTCTGGCACTAGAGCCAAGAGGATCATCTCGCAAAAGGGGCTCCCTTCCCCTGCTCGGCGAATGGTCCTCTCGCGCGGAGCCAACTCGCACACCTCAGCACTCGCCAGACTGCTGAACAGCTGCCGCCCCGGGAGATCTCGCGCACTTCCTTCTGCTGGCACCTCCTTTCCTGGCCGCTGCCCGGAGCGTTTTCGCCGACCTGCTGGGGTGGAATGATGGGAACCGCTGGCGTCTCGCATTCGCCCCTTGCCGCGAGAACTGTCTGTAGGACTTCTCGCTTGAATTTCTCGAACAACTCCAGCCACTCCCCTGTCGCTAGTGGCTGCGAGTGGCCTGAGTCAGAACCATTCCCTCCATCTCCTGTCATCGAGCCTAGCTTGGGATTTTCCTTCACTGGCTACGGTCCACGCTCACCGCACCAAAAATGTTGAAACCTGCAACAGGCCTCTTGAGTTCAGACCCACTAGGGGTGCAGCCGATGCTTACTTCTCCCTCACTAGACTCTCTTGACGGTGGATGTGAGAATAAGAAAAGACCCAAGGCTGAAGCGAGGAGGTCCCGCCACACACCCGGAAGATCTTAGAGAGCTTCCCCTCCCAAACCAGAGCTCAACCGGGCACCTTGGAGGGCACTAGAAGCCGACCAAAAACTAGCCTGGAGGAGAAGATTCTCTAAAATCGGATCTCCTCCAAGGTGCCCTTAAGGGTCTATTTATAGTTTTTCCTAGGCTGGTCTGCAGATAACACGAATCCGCCTTTTAGTTTTACTAACCGCACCCCAAATTGGTCTGCTAATAGACTAACTCCGCTGTCCGAAGGGCTATTTGCAGCCCACAAGGGGCATTATGGTCATTTCCCCCTCAAAGCCTTTGGGGCGAGTGGTCCGTGAGGGCACCACTCGCCGATCTCCCGCTCAGCTGGGCGAGTGCCCATGCTACTGAGCGAGTGGTCCGTGAGGGCACCACTCGCCGATCTCCCGCTCAGCTGGGCGAGTGCCCATGCTACTGAGCGAGTGGTCCGTGAGGGCGCCACTCGCCGAACTTCTTCTCGCCTGCAGCGTACCCCCACTAATCCGGGGATTTCTCCACCTTCCTTAGCCTGGGCGAATGATCCGGATGACCCAGGTCTCGCCAGGTGGCTTGAGGGACCCACTCGGCGAAAACGGGTTGTACAGTAAGTAACAGAAAAGAAAGAACTGTAAGCCACTTTAGTGTTGAAGGGCAGCCCATTCTGGATCGTTTGATCATGTTCCATAAAGGATTTAATGGTCCTGATCACAGATCTACGAATCTGTTTTAATCAGCTACCATGCGGCGGTAGCACTATCGCATCGCGGTAGTACTTAAGCGATGATCTTATAAAGAACATCCAGTGTATCGACTTGAACTCTCATCGATACTTTGAGTGTTATAGAATGGAAGGACTACCTCCAGCAGTATCGCTACCGCTTGGCATTAGCGTCTAGTCAATCTACACATCGTCACCTCATCTAGTCGACATGGACATCATAATATCTTCTCGTTGACAAAGCTACCTCTAGAGGTAGGACCTACTGCTCCGCGCTATCTCTTCTCGTCGACACTATCAGTGACACTTCTAATCGACTGGCTAAGCTTCTTGTCGACATGAGCAATGACTCTTCTAGTCGACATGCTACTGCCAGTTGTTCCTCTACTGCTCAGTGTTAGCATTTTGTCGATTTGTACTCTCAGCGAAAATTTGCAGCTTGACGTCGAAAGACTAGAGCTTCTCGTTGATAAATTGGCTACCGCCGGCAGTACCCTACTGCGCGACATTAGCATTCTGCTACCAGCGGCTTTACCAAGTGATTCCTTATTATTGGGAACTGGGGTGTTGCAACTTTGGCTTTTCATCATTCTTGCTCCAAATGAGCAACTCAGCAAGCCGATTTGCATGAAAGTGAAATTAGACCCTTCCAGCAACCTGAAAACACAAAATAATGCAATTTAGTCTAAAAATACAGTAAACTAAAACATATTAACTTAAAATAAAAACCTAAAACATATGAAATAATTATATAAAATAGATATTATCATCAAGCCATGCACTGAAGAGGCAAACACTGTAGGTTAGGAAACCTTGGGGGGGGGGGGGGGGGGGTGAAACGTTCCTCTTTCTTTTTCCCTAGGTCCATTTATAGGCAATCCAGGAGGGTTCATGGATCATGAATATTCAGACCCACCTTTGTTGGATACTAGATACCTATTTCCTAGACGATCTTACTCTTGGGAGACTTTGGAAGTGGTGATCAGGCTGAGATTTCTTTGCGCGAGGTCGCTAGAGCCGATCTTGCTGGTTTGGAGGTTTCCATAAAATAGAGCTCAGGACGAGCTTGAGACTGCTGAGCAAGCACGCTAACTTGCTCTGAATGAGGTCGCTAATAAGAAGACGATCTATAGGAGGGAAAGCCTGAGTGGAGCTCACCGATAAGCTATTGTACTGACTTTTTGAGCTCCTGTTGAGCTTTATGCATCTTCTATAAGGTCATTCCTTCTAGTCAACGGTCAACCTTTTGAGCCCTGGCCCCATGGATAGAGCTGTCAACGATGAGGAGTATTCCTGACCACCACTCCCGCCTTAAGTTCAAAGCAGCATCCACACACCTCCAGCCATCCAAACTACACTATTAGTGATTATACCATATCTACCTAGATGCTAGATCATGTTAGGATAACATGTCCTCCTCCTCCAACCGCTGGAGGTTGTGCTTCCTGCCTCTAAATAAGCCTCAGACCGCTACTTATGTAGGTGAAACCTAGGTCCCTTGGGTCTCACTGGGTGAATATGCAAAGAAGGAGAGGACTCAATGGTCCTCCCCAAAGGACTAAGAGGTAGTGTTGCCACTTAGATCTTGAGATACAGGAGGCAATAGCTTGATCCTATAGGTTATTTTGAAATTCTGATGCGGATAGGTGGCGACCGGCCATCGGCTCGCCCCCATTGATATGTCGCCCTCCGGTGTGTTAAATGGGGCAGTGAATGGGTCACCAGAGTATAATGGATAGCCATTTAATTTGCACTTGTGGCTATTATGCCTGCATAAAATCTATACCATCCATCTAAGGTTGAAGACGATGCGTAGTCCATCAGATTACCTTAAAATTTTCTATCCAATGATTACCTTGTCCCCTCAGTGGATCAACAGCGGTGCTGCTATGGTGGAAGGTCAAATTTGGTGTGGTTAAATCATTAGCCATCATATTTGTGTAAGATCTGTGCATATTTCATAACAGTTTATTTTATTAATCAAGACTATTGTTTCATTTCACTCGCCCAGTGGAGTCTAGTGTGTGAGAGGCCTGACAAGTGGTGCCTTCACGGACCACTCGCCCAGAAAGATCTAGTGGGGAAATTACCTAGATACCCATTGTGGGCTGCCAATAGCCCTTTAGAACAGTTGAGTTATGTTATTAGCAGACCAATTTAGGGTGCTATTAGTAAAACTAAAAGGCAAATTTATGCTATTTGCAGACCAGACTATAAAATCTATAAATAGACCCTTAAGGGAACCTTGGAGGAGACCCGATCTTTTGAGCTCTCTCCTCCAAGCTAGTTTTGGGGTTGGCTGTTAGTGCTCTCCAAGGTTCCCGGCTGAGCATTGGTTTGGGAGGGGAAGCTCTCTAAGATCTTCTGGGTGTGTAGCGGGACCTCCTCGCTACAGCTTTGGGTCTATTCCTAATTCTTCATCCACAGTCAAGAGCGCAAGTGAGGGGCAAGTAGGTGTAGGCTACACCCCCCAGTGGGTCTGACCTCAAGAGACCGGTTGTCAGTTTCAACATATTTGGTGCGGTGAGCGTGGACCGTAGCCTGTGCAAGAAAATCTCAAGCTGAGCTCCATGGATGGAGATGGAAGAGATGGGTCCGACCCAGGCCACTCACAACCGCCTGCGAGTGTGGTGAAGGTGGGAATGTTCAATGACTTCAAGCGAGAGGTCCTACTGACCTTGCAACTAGCTTTTGCCACGAGACGCGAATGTGAGACACCCGCAGTTCCGATGGAGCCGCCCCAGCAGATCGGCGAGAATGCTCCCGACCAGCGGCCTGGGAAGGAAGTGGCAGAAGAAACGATTGGGCGAGATCTCCCCAGGCGATAACTGTTTAGTAGCCCGGCGAGTGCGGAGGTCTGCGAGCTGACTCCGCGAGAGAGGACCACTCGCCGATCAGGGGAGGGGAGTCCCTTTTGTGAGTTGATCCTCTCGACCCCGGTTCTGGACGGGTTCATAGGACCGGAGATGTCTTACTATACTGGCATAGATAACCCAATCCTACACCTGCAGTGGTTCGAGGACATGGTCTAAAGCCTACCTATGTTGGATGCCTTCCAGTGTCGGCTCCTTATCACCACCCTGAAGGAGAAGGCGAGGGATTGGTTCCACCAGCTTACCGTGGGTTCCATTTACGCATTCTAGGATCTGCGTCGGAGCTTCTGGCTGCGCTTCTCAATGTCAAAAAGGAGGAAGAAGGGCGCGGAGGCACTCTACAAGATTAAGCAACGGCCAGGGGAGTCGTTGGCCCATTATGTGGATAGGTTCCAATAAGAGGTCCTACTCGTCCAGGAGGTGCCAGGGTTCACCCTCCAGGTGTCCTTCATAGTGGGGCTGCGGGAGGGGTTCTTCAAAATGAACCTAAAGAGAAAGTCCCCTCTATCCTTCGTGGAATTGATGGATAGGGCGGCAGAAAAGATCGAAGGGGAATCCGCTAACCCAGAGTTCACAAAAAGGCTGGCAAGGCTGAGTGAGCTAGAGGCGAGGCAGCAGGAGGGGAGAAGAAGAGATGAACCCAGAGGTCAGAGGTTTCAGGTGCAACATCCGGATTGGCGGTAGCAGGAGCCCAATAACCGGATAGCCTGGAGACCCCAAGAGGGACCAGCACGAGGACCAGAAAGAGGTTACCAGGGAGGGGGCAAGGGAGGATCAATCATCCGGGATGGAGGCAAGGTCCTAGACCCCCTCACCCCCCTCTAGAGAAAACCATAGTAGTAGGCCGAGGAAGAGGAGGAAGAGGAAGAGGAAATGGAAGAGGGGGAAGAGGAGGCAGGGTGGCGTTGCCCCATTGTGACTTCCACCAGGAGGAAGGCCATGCGACGGCCACCTGCACGAAGTTTCTGGAGATGCGGGCAAGAGGTCAGCAGCAGCAGTGACCAGTAAGGATCGAAGAAGTGCTACCCGGAGAGGGGGAAGATAGGTATGAAGACAAGGCAGACATAGGAGCCAGGATGGGATCAGAGTGATCCATGGCGGGGTTGGGATAGAGGCAACTCGCAAGAGGAGCTTCCAAGCGATGTTCAGGAGGAGCATCACGTCGGACTACCAAACCCCACCCCTCGGAGAAGCTCACCTTCTCATTAGAGGACATGCCAGACTATAAAGACCAATTCTATGATGCCTTGGTGATCCATACGACAATCGAGAACTTAACGGTCTCCCGGATCTTGGTCAACAATGGGAGCTCCATGAATGTAATATTAAAGAAGGCCTTCGACACGATGGAGGTCGAGGCGATGAGGGTGCAGGCCTCAGATGGGCCGTTGTTTGGGTTCTCAGGGGAGAGGAAGGAGGTTGAGGGAGGAGTCAGCCTTCAGGTGACATTGGGAGGGGTCCCGAGGAATAACCGGTTCGTCATCATCGATGCTCCGAGCAGCTATAATGCGGTTTTCGGACGCCCTCACATCAGCACCTTCCGATACATTCCCTCATCCTTCCACAACGGAGGAGTCCAGGTACGAATCTGGGGGGATGCAAAGGTGGCGAGGTAGTGATATGTGATTGCCATCAACAACATCTCCTAGATGGCTGAGGCTAAGAAGGTGGATAGAGAGATGAGGGGGCCAAAGGGGCCAGGAGAGGAGATAAAGACAGAAGAAGAAGAAGGAGATTACAACATCCGGGAAAGGGAGAAGGAGGTGGCGCAGGAGGAGCATGCCGAGCCCATGGAGGTGGAGGCTGCGGCGGAAGAGGAGACCCTAGCCTAAGGGGGGAAGGCAGGGGGAAGATGGGAAGAGCCATCCTGGCTTGAGGCGATGGAAGAAGTAGTCGAGGTGGTGGTCACCACCTGGGAGGGAAAAGCAGAGAAGGTGCGAGTCAACGGGGGCCTTGGCCCTGAGGACAGGAAGAAGATGCTGGAGTGCATCCAAAGGAGCATGGACATCGTCGCATGGAGCGCGGCAGATATGTCGGGCATCGACGCGGACATGGCCTGCCACCGACTCAACCTCGAGCCAAGAATGCACCCCATCCGACAGAAGAGGAGGGCCATAGCTGACAAGCTGGAGGAGCCGATCCGCGAGGAAGTGGAGAAGCTCCTCAAAGTATGTTTTTATTGGAGATCCTGTATCCAGGAGGGGTCTCCAATGTCGTCATGGTAAAGAAAGGTGATGGCCGCTGGAGATGTGCATCGATTTTTCCCTTTTAAACAAAGTCTGCCCTAAGGATTATTACCCTTTGCCTCGGAACAACGTGCTGGTTGACTCAGCCGTCGGTTTTTCTGTAATGAGTTTTTAGATGCTTTTTCAGGTTATCATCAGATTAGGATGCACCCACCGGACGTCAAGGATGTCTCCTTCATCACGAGAGAAGTGTGCTACTGCTATAAGATGATGCCATTTGGGCTAAAAATGCAGGGCGATGTACCAGAGGATGATGGACCGAGTCTTTCGGGAACAAAGAGGAAGGAACTTGGAGGTATATGCGGATGACCTCATGGTGAAGAGCAAAGAGGTGAACTCCCACCTCCAGGACCTTGAAGAGACCTTCGCCACCCTGCGCAGGTTCAAGATGAGGTTGAAACCTTCGAAATGTATCTTCGGGGCCAGCAAGGGAAAGTTTCTGGGTCACCTCCTCACCCAGGCGGGTGTGGAACCTAACCCAGACAAAGTGAAAGCTATAATGGAATTGGGATCGCCTTGGAATGCTAAGGAAGTCCAGCGCCTGACTGGAAAGCTCGCGTGGTTGAGTAGGTTTCTCTCCTGGGCGGGGGAGAAATGCTCCCCCTTTTTCAAAGTGTTACGAGACAATCAAATGTTCGAATGGAAGGAGTGTGAGGAGGCCTTCCAAGCCTTAAAAAATCAGCACACCAAGGCTCCGTTGCTCTAGGGTCATAAAGATGGGGAGGGCCTAGCCTTGTATCTTGGAGTTGGGGTTGAGGCTGTGAGCTTCGTCTTGGTATGAGAAGAGGGCAAGAAGCAGTTGCCTATCTACTACGTGAGAAGGGTTCTAAAGAAAGCGAAGCTCCGATACCCGATTTTAGAAAAGCTGGCCTTCGCTCGTGTTATTTCGGCCAGGAAGCTCATGCCATACTTCCAAGCTCATTCGATCCAAGTGGTGACCGATCACCCTCTTCACAAAATCTCTGAGGGGGTAGAGCATTCAGTGAGGCTCGCAAAGTGTTCAGTGGAGCTGAGTGAGTTTGACATCGCATTCATCCCTCGACTATCGATGAAGGCTTGGGTCGTGACAGATTTTATGGCGGACTATGTGGTTGAGCAGGAAGAGGAGCAAGCCCTTTGTCGCATTCCCTGGAAGATGTTGGTTGGCAGGGCCTCAGTAAGAAACTCTCTAGGAGGGGAGTGGTGTTGGAAAGCCCCCACAGAGTGAAAATAGAGCAAGCAATAGTGATACATTTTCCTATCACCAACAACCAGGAGGAGTACAAAGCAGTGATCGCCGACCTACGTCTAGCCTAGGAGTTAGGGGTTCACGACGTGGAGGTCCTCACAGATTCGATTGTCATAGCCTCACAGGTCAAGGGCGAGTTCGAGGCGAGGGAGCCCACACTCAAGAGGTATCTAGCCAATGTGAGGGGTCTCATTGGAACGTTCAAAACCTTCTCCATCAGGCACATACCAAGGGAAGAGAGTACCCCAGCGGATCCGTTGGCCAAGTTAGGTCCTCGGGCCGGGGGAACCATGACAGACTTATTCTGCCCATCGATGGAGGAAGAGAAGTTCATGGATATAGAGCGCCGACACTCGTGGAAGGACCCCTTCGTGACCTTCCTTGCAATAGGAAAGTTTCCGGAAGAGGTTCCATATCAAAGGCACTTCAGGTACAAGTCCGCCTACTACATGCTTCTTGAGGGGGAATTGTATCGAAAGACTATCTCGGGACTCTTGGCACGATGCATTTCTGAGGAGGAAGTCCTGAGGGTCCTGGAAGAGGTTCACTCTAGTGAGTGCGGTAGTCATTCGGGGAGTAGAACGTTGGAGGCGAAAATAATGAGGCAGGGGTACTTCTGGCCGACCCTGAGCAAGGACGCAGCAAAATTCGCCAAGAAATGCTAGAAATGCCACCTGTTCGCCCAGCTTCAACTTTTGCCTGGTCAGAGGCTAAGGAGCATCATGACGCCATGGCCCTTCGCCATATGTGGAATGGATCTAGTAGTACCCTTCCCTCAGGCAAGTGAGCAAAGAAGGTTTCTCCTGGTCATGATCGATTATTTCTTGAAGTGGTTGGAGGTTAAGGATTTGGCTAAGGTCACCTCCTAGGTAATCCACAAATTTGTATGTGAGGATATCACCTGCCGACATGGGCTCCCTCAAGCCATAGTCACAGATAATGGTCCTCAATTCGCCAGTGAATAGTTCATCAGCTTCTCTAGCCAGCTGGGAATAGACCTCAGGTTTGCATCCGTCCATCATCCCAGGAGCAACAGGCAGGTGGAGGCGGCGAACCAGATCATAGTAAACCTGCTAAAAAAGAAAGTAGAAAACTTAATGGGGAATTGGGTGGAGCAACACCCTTCGGTCATGTGGGCTCTAAGGACCACACCCAACACCGCCACTGGCGAGACCCCCTTCAAGCTCTCTCACAGTTGTGAGGTCGTTATTCCCGTAGAATTTGAAGTCAAATCACTGCAGGTGAGGGACACCGAAGGGGGTGAAGAAGAATGGAGAGCGGGGAATGAAGAGGAGTTGCGGCTCTCCATAAAGCTGATCGAGGAGGTCCGATATCTTGGCGCCATCCGACAAGAAGAAGTCAAGCGGTGGATGGCCAGGAATTTTGACAAGCACGTCTGAATCAAGCAGTTTGAGAAGGGGGCCTCGTGTTAAAATAGGTCGACGCAGCCGGAAGGTCAGCCGTGGTAGGGAAGCTCAATCCCAATTGAGAGGGCCCCTATGTCGTTGAAGAAGCTTTAAAGACGGGGGGATATCGCCTCCTTAATGTGGAAGGCGAGTCCATCGGTCACACGTGGAGTGGTGATGACTTGAAGCATTTCTACCACTAAGTTCATGTAATAAAAATACTTATTCTTTAAACTTTGTTTTTTTATATATATGGCATTGTAGCTTGCAAGGGGATGATGAAAAATTTCAAAGTATTCGGCCCCGAGCAGACCTGCTGACCAGGCTCTCACCAAGCTGGCAGGGCCGTAGGCCACTCGGTGGCAGGAAAGTTTCAAAATGTTTGGCCACGAGCAGACCCGCTGACCAGGGTCTCACCTAGCTGGCAGGGTCGTAGGCTCACTCAGTGGCAGGAAACTTTCAAAGAATTTGGCCCCCAGCAGACCTGCTGACCAGGCTTTCACCTAGCTGGCAGGGCCGTAGGCTCACTCGGTGGCAGGATAGTTTCAAAGTGTTTGGCCCCGAGCAGACCCGCTGACCAGGCTCTTACCTATCTGGCAGGGTCGTAGGCTCACTCGATGGCAAGAAAGTTTCAAAGTGTTTGGTCCCGAGATGACCCGCTGACCAGGCTCTCACCTAGCTGGCAGGGCATTAAGCTCACTCGGTGGAAGGAAAGTTTTAAAGTGTTTGGCCCCGAGCAGACCCGCTGACCAGGCTCTCACCTAGCTAGCAGGGACATAGGTTCACTCGGTGGCAGGAAAGTTTCAAAGTGTTTGTCCCCAAGCAGACCCACTAACCAGTCTCTCACCTAGCTGGTGGGGCCGTAGGATCACTCGGTTGCAGGAAAGTTTCAAAATGTTAGGCCTCGAGCAGACCCGCTGACTAGGGTCTTACCTAGCTAGCAGGGCCGTAGGCTCACTTAGTGGCAGGGAAGTTCCAAAATGTTTGGCCCCGAGCAGACCCGTTGACCAGGCTCTCACCTAGCTAGTTGGGCCGTAGGCTCACTCGGTGGCAAGAAAGTTTCAAAATGTTTGTCCCCGAGCAGACCCGCTGACCAGGCTCTCACCTAGCTAGCAGGGTCATAGGCTCACTCAGTGGCAGGAAAGTTTCAAAGTGTTTGGACCCGAGTAGATCCGCTGACCAGGCTCTCGCCTAGCTAGCAGGGTCATAGGCTCACTCGGTGGTAGGAAAGTTTCAAAATGTTTGGCCCCGAGCAGACCCGCTGACTAGGCTCTCACCTAGTTGGCAGGGTCATAGGCTCACTCAGTGGCAGTAAAGTTTCAAAGTGTTTGGCCTTGAGTAGAACCGCTGACCAGGCTCTCACCTAGCTGGAAGGGCCGCAGGCTCACTCGGTGGTAACCCATGAGAAAGGCATCATAAGACAGGAAAATCCAACAGGGAAAGATTAACATAGGGTAAGTCTTGGTATAAGGTTGGCGAATGGTGTCCATTATAAGAGACATTCACCGGTGAATGGTACCATTCGAGAAGGGCACTCGCCAGTGGAAGCGCAGTGGGGAGTTAGCCAGCCCCAAGGGATGCAAGAAGTTAGCGAGACAAAGTGGCTCTCGGCGCAGTTACGCTCCCGGCAGGAATCAGCAAAACCGTCTAAGTCCTAAAAAGGCATGGGCGAGTGTGAAAGGGTTGTGACCGCTTGGCGCGCTTGCCCAGCGAGAGTGTCTCGGTCTCTACCTAGGCTATGGTTCATCGGCACTAAGTGCGAACAAGCGATATGCGAGCACATGCACGAAAGTGCGAGAGCATGCAAAATAACGTACGAGCGCGCGAGCTATCGGCTGACAAAAGCGAGAGATGCAGAAAAGAATACATAATAAAAACAACAATCACAAACGGGAACAAAGGTATTTCATTTTATTTCATTGTAAAGAAATTACAAAGGAAATATTCTCACGTTACATCTGAAGGAGAGAAAAAGGAAAAAAGGAAAAGGGGTCGTTAGGGGTGGTCATCGGCCTCCTCGCTGGAATATCCGCTGCTCTCGCTCGGAGAAGGAAGGTCGCCGAAGCCCAGCCCATCACCTGCTTCATCCGCATTGTCATTCTCCTGGGCGAAGAGCTCTGGTAGCACATGATGGGCCAGAATCCTCCCGCCCTCTTCCTTCAGGAGCCCAGCACTTCGCAGCACCTCCAGAGCGTGCTTCGCTGCTCCCTGGGAGGACCTCTACATCAACCCCTCGAACTCAATGTTAGAGTAATGATGCCGAATGTCCCTCTCCATGGGAGGTGGAGGGACAACAGCATCTTGCAACCTTTGGTTCTTGGCCTCCAACTCCTTGACCCATTCCTCTAGGATGCCCGCCCGCATGAGCAGGATATCATAATTGGCTATATCCTGCGAGAGGAAAGTGAATTAGCGCGGGAGAAGAAAGAAACGTGAGAGCTTAGGTCACTATAAGGATACGTGCTCACCTCTCGGGCTGGGCGGCTGGAGAAAAGAGCCTCGGCGGTCGCCAATTGCTGCTTCATGGCCAAGACCTTGGCGAAGATGTCAGCACGGGTCTTCTCAACTTTGGCCAGGTTTTGAGCAAGGGTCATGCTGCAGTGAGAAGACATGTGAGTCAACTCGAGAGCGCGCATCATAGCCTACGACCCCCTATGCGGGAGCGTCTGAGTGGACTCAGCATCATAGATGGAGGCATCCTCACGGCTGTAGAGAACATTGGAGAGGTTATAGGCCTGCCCGCTAGTTGTCTCCTACTCCATCCAGGATGTAAGGAGGGTAGAGATGGAGACCCGGTTGGCCTTCTGGTCCCATTGGAGTAGGGGCTCGCCGGCCGCATCCGCATACCTCTCATCGAGAGGGATGTTTCGATTCCCTCTCGGCACTAGCCCAAAGGAGGGCTCCGCCGGCGTAGTAGTGGCCTGGACTGCTGAGTACGCAGAAGGGGCACTCAAGCTAGGGGTCTCATCCACGACCGCCTTTCTCTTGGTGGCTGAGGAAGGCTTCGACCACTTGGCGGGGGAGCTGGTGAATGCATCGGACTTCCTCTTCAGCCCGCTGGGCTTCACGGGAGGCGGACCCTAGCCGCAGGCCTGTTAAAATTTTTGAAAGACCGTTTAGGAGTAAGCAGGAGTTGTATCAACAAGAGTTATAGCCAAACAACCACAATGCCAAAAACAGCAACACAAGAAATCTTTATTGAAACAGAACTGCTTTACATTTCGAGGTATACATGGCGAGACATGATTCATAAGAATCACGGAGATGAGAAGAACAAACACACCAAAACTGAAACTGGCGGTCTGCCAAAGCAGAGACCGCACAGTCTGCAAAAAGGCTCAGGTCGCCTGGCTTGCTCTGCTGTACTCCCAGACCGCTTGCACAGTGAGACCGCAGAAACACCTTAAGACCGCGCGAACAGAAGCAGACAACCTGCACTGCCAGACCGCAATCCCAGACCGCACGAACTGAAGCTTTATTGAACTGACAAAGAACTGAAGCTGTCTCCAGACCGCAACTCTGATCGCCTAACCGCTGAAGGTCGCTTGATCGCTGAGCTCGCTGCGAACAGCACAAGAACACAATAAACCAGTTCGCTGACAGGCCGCAGACGAACTGTTTATTCAAGCCACCGGAAATCACCAAGGAAGGAGACCGCACCATGCTGACCGCAAACCTGCGAACACAACAACGGTTAACTCGCATCCAAGTCGAGCGACCTCAAAACTTGAGTCCGCAAGAAACAATCCGGGCTTTTGTTCTTACAATTCTTGTTAGGAATGACGGGCCCTGCACCCCTATTTATAGGCAGAGAGACGGATGTCGTCACCGCACAAACCGGGATACAATAACCGCCCATCAGATCGCGAACGGTCTCACAAGGCAGACCGCACGAACACAAAACTTGGACAAGATTCAGTCCAAGACCGAAGTCAGCAGCAGCCCGCGCACAAGCCGTGCGGACACAGCGACCACCCTTCCTGAGATCGCCTAAGCAGAGACAAACATCTAGCCGACTTGAACCAAGTTGCCAGAACAGCCAAACAGACTACCCAGTAGCAAGACTGGGAGAGCCCGCAGCAGGTCACCAGAACTAGCGACCAAACCAGGGAACAAACTGGCCGATCACAGCAGATCGCCAGAACAACAAGCAGGAAGAGATCGCAGAACCAAACCGCCAGAGCACCAGCGCAGACCACGCGGTCTCTGCGGTCTCCAGCCTTCAGACCGGTCGGACTCCCTTCTCCACTTCAATAATTTCAACACTCCCCCTTGAAGTGGGAAGTAGAAACTAGCCCAAGCAACTCCCTTAACCGTGTAAACGGTCCCTTCGCCAGCGGCTTTGTGAAGATGTCTGCGACATTGTCCGCACTCCGAACATGCTCGACCATAAGAGATCCTCCCAACACCTTTTCACGAATGAAATGGTGCTCAATCTCTATATGTTTGGTCCTCGCGTGATAGACTGGATTGTTAACCAGCTTGAGAGCACTCTCATTGTCCCCGCGAAGCAAGGTGGGACCTCGAACCCCCTGATGAACGTCCTCCACCAACCTCCTGAGCCAAACGACTTCCTGAGATGCCAAGGCCGAAGCCTTGTACTCCGCTTCCATGGTAGATACGGACACCGAGTCTTGCTTCTTGCTGCACCAAGAGATAGCTATGGGACCCGTCATAAAGACATAACCAGACGTTGATCTCCGATCATCCACGTCTCCCCCATAATCAGCATCCATGAAACCATGCAACTCCAAGCTTGACCCTCTCCTATATAGGAGACCCAAATCAGAGGTCGACTTAACATACTTCAAGATGCCTTTTGCCGCCAGAAGATGAGGCTTCCATGGTTCCGCCATGTACCGACTCACCTTGCCTACTGCATAAGCAATATCTGGCCTTGTGATCGTCAAGTAGATCAAGCTCCCAACCAGAGCTCGGAACACCAACGGTTCAGATAAAACTCTCCCCTCATCCTTCTGAAGCTTATGATGTTGCTCCAGAGGTATAGAGCTGCTCTTCCCTTCCTCCATGCCGAATCGCTGAACAATCTGCTCCGCATAGCCAGCCTGAGAAATGAGCACTCCGCTCTCCCGCCTCTGCACCTCGAGTCCAAGGAAATGGTGGAGCTCCCCCAGATCCTTCATCTCGAATCTGATAGCAAGCTCAGCCCTGAGTCTTGCAATAGCTTCCTTCGAGTTCCTAGTGACAATCATGTCATCCACATACAGCAGCACAATCACCCGAAGCACCCCCTCCTTCTTGATGAACAAGCTAGAATCAGAGTCTGAAGCAAGAAATCCGCAGAATAAGAGATACTCTGCAATCTTCCTGTACCACGCTCGAGGCGCTTGCTTCAACCCATACAGGGCCTTCTTCAACTTACAGATGTAGTCTGGATACTCCTTCGAGATGAAACCTTGCGGTTGGATCATGAAGATATCCTTGTCAATCTCGCCGTATAAGAAGGCATTCTTTACGTCGAGTTGCCAAATCTCCCAACCACTTGAAGCTGTCAAGGCAATAACAAACCGAACCGAAGTCATCTTTGCCACTGGACTGAACGTCTCATCATAATCTTCTCCGTACTGCTATGAGAACCCGCGAGCTACAAGGCGAGCCTTGTACCAATCGATACTGCCGTAAGCTTTCTTCTTGAGCTTGTAGACTCATTTGCATGTCACAGAAGTGGTGCCCTTGGGCTTGGGCACAAGAGACCAGGTCTCATTCTTCTCGAGAGCTGCCATCTCTTCTTGCATAGCAATGTCCCACTCCTTCACGCCTCTGGCCTTCTCAAAGCTCGATGGCTCCCTTTCATCCAAGGGACCAGCAAAGAAACATGAAACAAAGTTTACCATGTTCCCTCCTGTGTATCGATCTGGTTGTTGAATAGTCCTCTTCGACCTCCTAAGAGGTTGCTCCTGACTAACCACCTCCTCAGCTACTTCTTCTGTGCAAGCTCCTCTTCCAGACGAACTTGGAGCATCGCTCCCCCTGCTTCAAGAACCTGAAGCTTCAGCCTCTGAGCTAGACACAGCTGGAGCTCCTGGTGAAACAGGCAACTCCACTTGAAGACTTCCCGTGGCTTTTTCTCTTATATCAACCCCGCTTTCCGGTAGCTCAACTCCTGAACTCCCCTTGTAGGAAGTCACTTCATCGAACACCACATCCCGAGAAACAATTGACCTCCGTGTCTCAGGATCCATGCATCTCCATCCCTTCTTCCGCTCATCATACCCAACAAAGACTAGCTTCCTTGCTTTCGCATCTAGCTTTGTCTGAAGAGCATCAGGAATGTGCACATAGAAGGTTGATCCAAACACCTGAAGGTGTGCAACACTCGGCTTCTCCTTGAACATTAGTTCGTGAGGGGTCTTCATGTTGATAGGACTCAGAGGCAATCTGTTGATGACATAAGCTGCACAAGACATTCCCTCCGCCCAGAAGGACATTGGGATACTCTTAGCATGAAGTCAGCATTTGCAAGTTTCCGTCAGATGATGGATCTTCCTCTCGGCAACGCCATTCTGTTGTGGAGTATGGGCACAAGTAAGCTCTCTCCTGATGCCATGCTTCCTGCAAAAACTTGAGAACTCACCAGAGGTGAACTCCCCACCATTGTCAGTTCTAAGTTTTTTAACCCGCAGGCCTAGCCGGCCTTCAACCAGCTCCTTGAACTCCACAAATTTTGCAAATGCATCCGACTTCTCCTTCAAAAAATACACCCATACATATCTGGTGTAATCGTCAATCAACAACAACATGAATCTGTTGCCTCCAAGGCTTGGGGTGGCAGTCGGTCCCATCAAATCACCGTGGATGCACTCCAACGGCACTTTGCACCTTGTTTGCGATTTGTCAAAAGGAAGTCGATGAGACTTACCAAACTGACATCCTTCGCAGACATGACCATCTTCATAGGAGGACAAGCTAGGCAAGCCATTGACAAGGCCCCTTACCTCCATAGCCTTCAATTTGTCCATGCCTACATGCCCCAACCATTCATGCCAGATGGCAGCGCCATCATTGGTCCTCATCTTATCAACATAGGTACTTGTTGATAAAACGAACAAGTCCTTCACCCGCTTGCCGACATGAATAACATCTCCCTTTATCTCCGGTTGAGTTTTGAGAAACTTCACTTCGGTTGGGCCAAACATAACGTGATAACCGGCGTCGACCGCATTGGTCACAGAGAAGAGATTTTTCTTCATACCATGCACATGATAAACACTCCTCAACGTGAGTGGACCCTTATCACTACTCAGAGAGACAACACCTTCGTGTTCTACTGGATGAATAGAATTATCAGCCGTAATGATAACATTGTTATCTGAGTAAGGTGCCAAAGAAGAGAACTTTGATCCATCCCCGGTGAGATGATGCTCACACCCTGAATCAACAATCCAGTCCTCATCATAGTTGATGGAAGCCAAGGCCTTAACGGGCATCGCCGTTATATTAGACACAAAGGCGCCTCCCCATCCAACTTCATTAGACTTTGGCATCTCCTTCTCCACTGCATGTCCCGGCTGAAGATTCACCCGACAATCTTTCTTGAAGTGCCCAGTCTTATTGCATCTAAAGCACCTCGGTCCCTCTCCTTTCTTCTTCCCATTAGACTTAGGGGCATAGCCTCTATCTTGCTGACCTGAAGTGGAGGGTCCATCATGACACGGCTTCTTCTTCTCCCATTTCTTCTTCTTCTTCCCAGAGAACATCACATCACTTTCTCCCCCGGAGATAGAAACCCCCGCCATCTATCTTGCTAAACTTTCTTGCGAAGCAAGAAGGTTCTCCAGCTCCAACAACGACGGTTGATTTTCCTAACCCTGAACTGAAGTCACAAAGGCAAGATACTCCTTCCGCAACCCGCGGATGATATGCCTCTTCAGTTTTGCCTCAGAGATAGGTTCATCAGGGTCCAACGCAGAAATCTCTGCCGTGAGGTTCTTCATTTTGAGAAAGAAGGTGGAAATAGAAAGATCACCTTGAGAGGCTTTCGCCAACTCATTTTCAAGATATTGTAGCCTCGCTACATTCTTCTTATTGAACAATCCATCCAAGGATGTCCAAATCTCAGCAGCAGATTTACATCCGATGATGTGATCAAACAACTCCGGTGAGATAGCCCTTTTGAGAGTGAACTCTGCCTAAGCATTCGTCCTCCTCCAAAGTCTCACCTCTGCCATATTATCTCCTTCTAGAAACACCTCCTGTGTGTCTTCTCCTCCAACTACCTCCCATAGATCCTCGCCAAGCAAGTAACTCTCCATACATGACTTCCATTTTTTATAGTTAGTCGATGTGAGGAGTTCAATACCAAGACCTCTTGCGTATCCACCTTCCATGGCAATCTATGTGGTCTCTTCCTCACAAAGACGATTGCATCTCTAGTTGATCACTGCTTATCCACTCCAGAAACCTACCTATGATACCATGTTAAAATTTTTGAAAGACCATGTAGGAGTAAGCAGGAGTTGTATCAACAAGAGTTATAGCCAAAAAACCACAATGCCAAAAATAGCAACACAAGAAATCTTTATTGAAACAGAACTGCTTTACATTTCGAGGTATACATGGCGAGACATGATTCATAAGAATCACAGAGATGAGAAGAACAAACACACCAAAACTGAAACTGCGGTCTGCCAAAGCAGAGACCGCACAGTCCGCAAAAAGGCTCAGGTCGCCCGGCTTGCTCTGCTGTACTCCAAGACCGCTTGCACAGTCAAACCGCAGAAACACCTTGAGACCGCGCAAACAGAAGCAGACAACCTGCACTGCCATATCGCAATACCAGACCGCACGAAGTGAAGCTTTATTGAACTGAACAAAGAACTGAAGCTGTCGCCAGACCGCAACTCTGATCGCCTAACCGCTGAAGGTCACCTGATCGCTGAGCTTGCTGCGAACAGCACAAGAACACAATAAACCAGTTCGCTGATAGACCGCAGACGAACTGTTTATTCAAGCCACTGGAAATCACCAAGGAAGGAGACTACACCCTGCTGAACGCAAACCTGCGAACACAACAACGGTTAACTCGCATCCAAGTCGAGCGACCTCAAAACTTGAGTCCGCAAGAAATAATCCGGGCTTTTGTTCTTAAAATTCTTGTTAGGAATGACGGGCCCTGCACCCCTATTTATAGGCGGAGAGACGGATGTCATCACCGCACAAACCGGGATACAATAACCGCCCATCAGATCGCGAACGGTCTCACAAGGCAGACCATGCAAACACAACACTTGGACAAGATTCAGTCCAAGACCGAAGTCAGCAGCAGCCCGCGCACAAGCCGTGCGGACACAACGACAACCCTTCCTGAGATCGTCTAAGCAGAGACAAACATCTGGCCGACTTGAACCAAGTTGCCAGAACAGCCGAACAGACTGCCCAGTAGCAAGACTGGGAGAGCCCACAGCAGGTCGCCAGAACTAGCGACCAAACCAGGGAACAAACTGGCCGATCACAGCAGATCGCCAGAACAACAAGCAGGAAGAGATCGCAGAACCAAACTGCCAGAGCACCAGCGCAGACCGCGCGGTCTCTGCGGTCTCCAGCCTTCAGATCGGCTGGACTCCCTTCTCCACTTCAACAATTTCAACAAGGCCGCCGCGGCGGATCACACGAGGGAAAGGGCATCATCAGAAGCGATCTCCATGGCCACATTCGGCGGGTGGAGGGGAAGACTTCGAACCCCTGCAACTGGAATGTCAAGTAAGATGAAGAAATGAGTGAAAGTATGCGAGAGCTAGGGTTGAAGTTGTTCAGCTTACCCTCTCCCGGCAGGATCGGCGGTAGCGATCCAACGTGCTTCCGCAGATGCACGACGTCCATGCCATGCTTCGATATGAATGCATGAGCTTGGCCTCGTAACCTCCCAGCGTTGGAGGCCGGAAGGTCGACTCTTACTCCTGCACTGGCACGAGGAGAGTGTTGCCAAAATTCCCGGTCACGAAGACAAACCACCGAGTCCAGTCGTGGACTTTGCTGGCGGTACCGGAGACCTTAAGTGAGCTCTGGCCAGAGAAGAAGGCCATCCCGTTCTTCGCCTGGAAGTTGAAGAGCTTTCAGAAGACGGGGAGGGAGAACTCAATCCCCTCCTCCCGCAAGTAGCAGACAAACACAACCAGCATCGCGATGGAGTTCAGTTTCAGCTAAGAGAGAACTACGCCGAAGTAGCGGAATGCTTGGCGCCGCTCGGGCCAGAGGGAGAGCCAGATCCACCTCGAAATGGTCCAGAGGGATGGTGAGAGCATATGGTGAGATATGGTTGATGCGATCGCAACCTCCTAGGCGGCGCACAGTGAATCCTAGCAGGATGTAATCGGCGACTGTTGCGATGAAATCTTCATTGGACAGGTCGCAGGTATCAAAGTGGTGGTTGAGGAACGACTGGGCGCACCTGCTCCTGCCATCGGGTTCGGGGGTCATCTCGCGAAAAGAACGTAGAAGAAAAGTCTAGAGAGATGTGCCAGTGCTGGCGTGAGGGTAAGAGAGGAAAGAGAAGAAGGCGTAATAAAGGTGGTAGGTGGGCTGACTATTTATAGAAAAAATAGAAAATGAATGGAAGTCTCTACACACGGGGTATGTATAGTGGCCGTGCTACCCAGGCCCCTCAGAGTATGAGCCATCCCTCCTACACCCCATTCGTCGGCGAGTGGCGAAAAAGACGCGCGAGATTCTTCAGGCGAAAGAAAACAAAAAAGTACAACGAGAATGAAGGCATCCACAAGATAGCATTCGGAAAAGTTAGGAAGGACAATAAATAACATACAAATAGAAATTGTTCACAAGATACAACAGGTCCCGCCTGGATTCAGTACATAAGAAGAAAGGAGAAATAACAAGGGTGCGAGAGAATATAGGGGGGGGGGGGGGGGGGGGAAGCCGGTAGGCTTAGAACTGTTCCCACCGCCACCGACCCCAGCCTCGCCTCCCTGTCCTCGGAGGCAGTCGCAGGTAGTAATATGCGCTTACTGCTGTGAGCTCCTGGTGGACCAGACGCATCTGTTCCCTAGCCCGCGCGATATGCCTCCCAGGAGAGGTCTCCTCACACCCGCCCCCTGACGCTCTGTCTCTCCGATGAGGTGCATGTAATCTCGCTCGAGGATGCTCAGCCGATGCTCAAAGGTAGCCCGTTGCCCTTCAATCTGGTTGGCGAAGTCTCACTGCTTCCAGATGAGCTTGCCGAGAACCTCCATCATTTGCGCCTTCATTGTCCAAGAATGACCGGGATCACCCAGAAAGTCTGAAAGATCGCAAGGGGAGGGAGGAGGCGAGAACATTTCCTCTCCATCCTCATATTGAGGGTCCATCGGCGAGGCCTCTCGGAAGCCTGTGAAAGAAAACGGTAGATAAATATGTTGTGGAGACCTTGGTAAAAGAGCCACAGCGAGAGAAGTGACTAACCTGGCACAGGTTCTCCATCTTGACGCCTACGAGAGGGGCTAGGCTGCCCAGCGAATGGATGGCCAGGTGGATGAAAAGATTTTTCCATCTAGGGGATGTGCGATGCCTGGTTGGCGGCAGATGTGGTGGCGTGGTCAGTATCTGGGGGTTGTGGTCTGTGTCCCTCTCGTCCGGGCGTTCCGGGTCAAGCGCGAGGGTGGTAGTCTGGGGAGCGGGCGAGACACGTGGTGTATGAGGAGGATCTCGTGGAGTCAGGGGAGGATCATGCAATGTCATGGAAAGCCTTGTGGTCTCGAAGGTGGAGGTTATGGGCAGGAAGCGGGATAGATAAATTGGCGGAAGATAAAAGATATGCAAGAAGATAACAAAGATTTTACCTAGCACAATCGCTATACCCCCCAGAGGAACTAGAAGGATGGGATTCTAGGCCAGTGGAACGCCTCCGAGGGTAGGTGTGGGGGGGGGGGGCATACTCCTGGTTGACCCCGGGACCTCCCTTTCTCACCTGCAGGTTCTGCGAGTGATTGAAATTGTTAAGATATCGCGCCACCGGGGTTAGTTTAAAAGCGAGATAGAATATAATACCTCGGAGGTGTTGTCGGGAGGGATGTTGGAGAGGGGAGGAGTCTCTAACGTAGACTCCCTCACCGACAGGTTTCGCCGGACCACCCTAGCCTTCTTCAGCTGGTAAGGCTTAGAAGGATCCCTCTCTGACAATAGCCAGGGGACATACCGAGTGGACCTGGAGATATTCTCCCCCTGAGCGACAACAAGGCGCTCCATCAGTACTTGCGAGAGCGGTCTCGGCATCGGCCTCATGAACGACATTTCGAACGACGAAAGATCAAAGGTGAAAAAGAGAAACAGTAACAGGAGGACAGATACTCAAGATAGCGACTCGGGGTATATTTATAGCAGAAGGGAGGGGCCCACCAAAAAGATTCCCTCCAGGTCTTTAAGACACTCACCGAATATTGGGGGTTGGACTGATCTTTCCAAGCATTGGACTTGCTCGCAAAGAGCGGGGTTTGTGTACAACCCTGTATTCACCGAGTGGGTCCCAAAGGTCCAAAAGGTAGGCAAGATGGGTCAATAAGGGCACTCGCCCAGGTCAGGATAGACAGGGGAGCCTCGGGGGAGTGTGAGCCTCTTCCACAAAGCACTCGCTCATTTAGGAGTGTGAATGCGCTGAAGGTCCAGCGAGTGAGGGCGGAACCCCCACTGGCCCAGCAGTCAGGTATCACGCGAGTGGTGCCTCCACAGACCACTCGCCCAGTGGTGTCTAGTGTGCGAGAGGACTGGCGAGTGGTGCCTTCACGGACCACTCACCCAGAAGGCTCTAGTGGGAAAATCACCTAGATACCCTTTGTAGGCATCCAATAGCCCTTCAGAATAGCAGAGTTATGCTGTTAGCAGACAAATTTGGGGTGCTATTAGTAAAACTAAAAGGCGGATTTATGCTATTTGCAGACCAGACTAGAAAATCTATAAATTGGCCCTTAAGGGCACCTTGGAGGAGACCCGATCTTTTGAGCTCTCTCCTCTAGGCTAGTTTTGGGGGTGGTTGTTAGTGCCCTCCAAGGTGCCCAACTGAGCATTGGTGTAGGACGGGAAGCTCTCTAAGATCTTTCGGGTGTGTGGTGGGACCTCCTCGCTACAACTTTGAGTCTGTTCCTAATTCTTCATCCACAGTCAAGAGCGCAAGTGTGGGGAGATTAGGTGTAGGCTACACCCCCTAGTGGGTCCGAACTCAAGAGACCAGTTGCCAGTTTCAACAGGCCGGGTTGCCTATTTTTGGAGGAGTCATGTAGCTCCCTATTGATATTTTTAAAGTTGTTGTCACATAAAATATAGTCCAGATTATATCTTGTGAATATTTCTGCCATCTTAGATCCAAATAACATGAAATTTTATAGGGTTGTATATTAGTGTCATATGTAGCCGCAAAAAATTAGGAGATTTTTTGGAGTACTTTTGTACTAAACTTTTGTTGAAAATATACTAGAAATCAAGGCATACATTAAACTGTGCTTGTGAAATTTTTGAATCTTTATGAAGTGAGCAGGAGTTAGTCAACTTAGAGTTACAAGCCAAACAACCAGAAGCAAGTGGAGGCGAACAACTGATCTTTATTGAAAGCAACTTCAAATTACACGGCAAGGCATGCTTGGCGAGACATGATTTCGCCAGCACAAAACACCAAAAGAAAAATTACAAAGTTGAAGATAACACGAGACCGCGCGGTCTCCACTTGCGACCTCAGCAACTCGCCAACCCGCAAACCGCAGCCGACCTCAGAAAAACACCAGACCGCTGATCAGACCGCACCCTTCCTTTCGAACTCCTGATTCTCCCGAACTCCAGCACCACAACTCCAAGCCGCAGACCGCCCGAACACTTTCAGAGGAAGAGGTGATCGCTGCTGCCCGCACTATCCGTAGAAGATGCACAAGAAGAGTTCAATCAGCAGACCGCCCGATCAGATAATCTCAGACCGCAGGAAAGAAGAAAGTTCAGCTTACACTTGGTGTGTCTTTAATTATTGCTACCGATGGGTCCTATTTATAGGCGTGAGACCTGATCCAGTCACCACCCTATGAGATAGGATCACCACCCTCCAGACCGCGCGACCTGACCAGTCACACCGCGCGATCAGCAATAGTACTCCTGCTTCATTTTGGTGAACTCGCCAGCTTCAACATCAACCATGAGAGACCGCCACTCTCACAGCAGATCGCGACTCCAAAAGGCGATCGCCAGACCGCCTGAAGCTGTTCACCCCCTGTGTTCGTCCGAGACCACGAACACAGCCAGTTCGCTGATAGACCGCGAACTCCTGTCTGCATGCCAGTCACCTCCTGAGACCGCGAACATCGACCAGCTCGCATACCAGCCTCCTCCTGAGACCGCGAACTGAGACCGCGCGACTAAGACCCTTAGTGCGCGACTACCACCAGAAAGCCCGGTCAGCCACCAGACCGCATTCTGGAGAAAATCTGGATCAAGCTATGCGGTCACACCAGACCGCTACAGCCTTGAAGAGGACAGCACGCCATCCGGTCAAGCACAGACCGCGCACACCTGAAGACGATCAGCCCTCCACGCGGTCAGAGACAGACCACGCGTCCTTCACCTTCAGCCACCTTGGACCAGAAACCAGCGGCCATACCAGAGGACCGCAGCTAGGCTTTGACAAGCCAGACCGCAGAGACAGACCGCTGAGTCGTGCGGTCACACCAGACCGCCCGACCTCCTCCCAGACCGCCCAGGTCCAAAGGCCCTCCAAACTTCCACTTCAACAATTTCAACACTCCCCCTTGAAGTGGGAAGTTGAAACTAGCCCCAGTAAGTTCCTTAGCCGTGTGAACGGCCCCTTTGCCAGCGCCTTTGTGAAGATGTCCGCCACATTGTCCGCACTCCGCACATGCCCAACCGAAAGAGATCCCTCCAGCACCTTCTCCCGTATGAAGTGATGCTCGATCTCGATATGCTTGGTCCTCGCGTGACAAACTGGATTGGTAACCAGTTTGAGAGCACTCTCGTTGTCACCGCGTAGCAGAGTCGGCTCCCAAACCTCCTTGTGGACGTCTCCCACCAACCTCCTAAGCCAGATGGCTTCCTGAGATGCCAAGGCCGAAGCCTTGTATTCCGCTTCCATGGTGGAGACCGACACGGAATCCTGCTTCTTGCTGCACCATGATATAGCTGCAGGGCCCGCCATGAAGATGAATCCAGATGTCGACTTCCGATCATCCGAATCTCCCCCATAATCAGCATCCATGAACCCGTGCACCTCGAAGCCCGCATCCCTCCTATATAGGAGACCCATATCCGAGGTCGCCTTGACATACTTCAGAATGTTCTTGGCCGCTAGCAGATGAGGTACCCGTGGCTCCGCCATATATCGACTCACTCTGCCAACTACATATGCAATATCTGGCCTCGTGATCGTCAGATAGATCAAGCTCCCAACCAGAGCTCGGAATACCAACGGATCTTGCATAATCCTCCCCTCATCCTTCCGAAGATTCATAGCCTTCTCCAGAGGTGTGGAAGTGCACTTCACTTCCTTCATGCCGAATCGCTCCACGATCCGCTCCGCATATCCGGCCTGGGTCACCAGCACTCCACCTTCCTTCCTCTGCACCTCGAGTCCAAAGAAATGGTGAAGCTCACCTAAGTCCTTCATCTCGAACCTGATAGACAGCTCGGCCCGAAGCTGCGCTACCTCCTCCTTCGAGTTCCCCGTCACGATCATATCGTCGACGTATAGCAGCACGATGACTTGAAGCTCCCCGCTCTTCTTGACGAACAAGCTTGAGTCTGAGTCTGAAGCAACAAATCCACAGAATAGGAGATATTCTGAGATCTTCCCGTACCACTCCCTCGGCGCTTGCTTCAATCCATACAGGGCCTTCTTCAACTTGCAGACATGCTTCGGAAAATCTTCAGACACAAAGCCTGGTGGCTGGACCATGAAGATATCCTTGTCAATCTCGCCGTACAAGAAAGCGTTCTTGACGTCAAGCTGCCAAATCTCCCATCCACTGAACGCCGCCAAGGCAATGATGAACCGAACTGAAGTCATTTTTGCCACCGGGCTGAATGTCTCCTCGTAGTCTTCACCGTATTGCTGCGAGAACCCCCGAGCTACAAGTTGAGCCTTGTACCGCTCGATGCTGCCGTCAGCCATCTTCTTAAGCTTGTAGACCCACTTGCATGTAACAGGAGTGGTGCCCTTGGGCTTGGGCACAAGAGACCAGGTCTCATTCTTCTCAAGAGCTGCCATCTCTTCTTGCATTGCAATGTCCCACTCCTTCACACCTCTGGCCTTCTCAAAGCTAGACGGCTCCCTCTCATCCAAGGGACCAGAAAAGAAACATGAGACAAAGCTCACTGCGTTTCCTCCTGTATAGCGATCAGGGGCAATGATCGCTCGCTTCGACCTCCTCAGCTCCTTCCCCTGAACCGCATTATCTTCAACTGTTTCTTCCCTAGCTCCCCTTCCAGACGTGCTAGGAGCATCGCTCCCCCTGCTCCCTGAACCAGAAGCCCCCGTCTCGGAACTAGAAGGAGATGGACCACCTGGTGACACAGGTAGCTCCACCTGAAGATCCTCCACAGCTTTCTCTGGCACCTCCACCCTGCTCTCTGGTAGCTCCACATCAGAAGACCCCTTGTAAGATGTCACCTCATTGAACACGACGTCGCGAGATACCACAAACCTCCGCGTCTCCGGGTCCATGCACTTCCATCCTTTCTTCCGCTCATCGTATCCCACGAAGACTAGCTTCCTTGCTTTCGCATCTAGCTTCGTCCGAAGAGCATCGGGAACATGCACGTAGCAGGTGGAACCAAACACCCTAAGGTGTGCCACGCTTGGCTTCTCTTTGAACATCATCTCATGTGGAGTCAACATGTTGATGGGACTCAGAGGCATCCTGTTGATGACGTAGGCAGCACAAGACATTCCCTCCGCCCAGAAAGACTTTGGGATACTCTTGGCATGCAGCCAACAGTTGCAGGTCTCCGTCAGATGACGGATCTTCCGCTCTGCAACTCTGTTCTGCTGTGGAGTATGTGCACAAGTGAGCTCCCTCCGGATGCCTGCCTTCCTACAAAAAGTAGAGAACTCACTGGAGGTGAACTCCCCTCCGTTGTCAGTCCTCAGCTTCTTCACCCGCAGTCTTAGCCGACCCTCCACGAGCTCCTTGAACTCCACAAACTTGGCAAATGCCTCCGCCTTCTTCTTCAGGAAATAAACCCAGACATATCTGGTGTAATCATCGATCAACACCAGCATATATCTGCTGCCTCCGAGGCTTGGGGTAGCAGTTGGTCCCATCAAGTCACCGTGGATGCACTCCAACGGCACACTACTTCTTGTCTGCGACTTGTCAAACGAAAGTCGATGAGACTTGCCGAACTGACATCCCGCGCAAACATGACCTTCACCGTAGGAAGATAGACTTGGCAGGCCCTTGACCAGACCTCTCACCGCCATTGCTTTCAGATTGTCCATCCCTACGTGCCCCAACCTCTCATGCCATAAAACGGCACCATCATTCGTCTTCATCTTGTCGACGTAGGAACTTGTTGACAAAACAAACAAGGCCTTTGCCCGTCTCCCGACATGGACGACCTCCGCCTTTACAGCCTCAAAATTGCGTAGAAACTTCACTTCTGTTGGGCCGAACAGAATGTGATACCCAGTGTCTACAACGTTGGTCACGGAGAAGAGGTTTTTCCTCATACCAGGCACGTGATAGTGTTGGGTTTTTCTACAACCATACATCACATGTAGGCGCAGCGTAAATAAACAGAAACAACCCAAAAAGATTCGGATCGGCCATGAATGTTGAATCAAGAAATTAATAAAAATGCTAGGTATGAAATTACCTTTGCGGGATTGGATCAAATCCAACCTAGATGCTCCACGAGTTGAGTCCTGTCGTTGGCTGTGCGAGTCCTCACGTAGAATAATGTCTACGTCTCTACAACAGTCCACACGAGCCGGGAGAACGCCAAGTCACGTCGCACGCAACTCGGAAGGGAGAACAACTGCACCTTGCACTTCCACGGATTGCTAGATCCGCTTCAGGAAGAACAACACCGGCGATAATCGTCGGAGAGGAGGTCGGCGGAGGCGAACGGGGCGGCGGAACTCCTTCCGTCTAGGGTTCGGGCAGAACACCTTCCGTCGGCTAGGGCGGAACACTTCCGTCGATTGGATTCCATCGCAAGTTATTAGAACCCTAAAAGAAGGTCTATTTATACCCAAAGTATAAACAGGCTTCTAGAAGGATCGCTATCCGCAAACCACATAGCAGAATTGGGGTTTCTGTTACAATTCATCGGGATTCCACGGAACAGCATTCATCGAGTTTTCACGGGACAATTCGACGAATTCCGACGAATCACATCAGACAGCAACATTTGCCGAGTTATGGATCTCTGTAACAATTCGTCGGGATTCCACGGAAAAATCCGACGAATTCCGACGAATCATATCAGACGGCAACATTTGCCGAGTTAAGGATCTCTGTAACAATTCGTCGGGATTCCACAGAGCAATCCGACGAATCCGACGAATTCCGACGAATCATATCCGACGAATTCCGACGAATTCTATCCGTGTAAACCCGATGAATTCAGACAACAACATTTGCTGGACCTCCTCCATTCTATATGGTGATTGGTAACCTTTACCAACACAGTCAACCTTCCATTTTCTCCACATGCTCTTATGTGCGACCCTGCAGGCTCATATCGCGTTGGCAGTGACATTACATGTTTGACCACTTCTAGATCACAATGGTAACTCCAACAGTCTCCCACTTGATCTTGAAAGTATCAAACTAAAAACCTCACAAACAATGAGTGGCATCTAGCAATGCATCATTGCTCCCCAAGCAATAAGAGTTCATAACTCATAAGCCTTTATGACCAATGTTCCAGCGTTGTCTTTTTCCCTTTGTCCCTTACATCCGGAAAGAACTAGAGGCATGGACCGTGTCACCCTCTTAATAGCTCAATCCAAATTTCTTGATCTAGAATGGACTTCCAGAGAATGGTAAGCTCAATATCACATATTGACTCAACCAAGCATGGCCATGCATTTCTCAGTCCAATTCCATCAAGGGGCCCATGGATGCAACTCCTGTTATATAGGAGGACAAATCCCATATCTGCTCACACCCAAACACCCAAATGATTCGTAACGTACCCAACGACCATCCTTATCATCAACCTTCTTCAAGGAAGACTTTAGATGACATCAAAGCACGCTCTTCCTCACTCGATGAATGTTGTGACTTCAGGTCAAAGGACCACAACACCATTGTCAAATGAGACCTACTTGTGACACTTTTAAGTAACAATCCACAAAGTAGTCTCAGGTTGGGTCTGTTCAGAACAACTTGTTCACTAACAAGTACCCACGTGATGACTTGATATCACAACATCATGACCTGTGAGAACCGGTCATCAGTCAACACACATGCTAGTCTTAATGTATCATCATCACCCTTAGCTTCTACGATGATACCTCGACCAGGGACCTTTTAAGAATGAAGCTTCGAAATCATAGGCTCTCACATTCAAGTCATGTACTTGATGTCCAATGGAAGCGAACATTCTAAGGGTATTTATCATGAATTTTATTCTATCATATAGAAACAGTATATCGTAATAAAAGAACTTGCCATTAATTGTAAAAGGAAATAATTGGTACACAATTCATCATATGAATAAATATTAAACAGCCAACAGAATATATATTTTACATGCAACCCACAAGACTCCCACTAGAGTTGATCACTCAGGTATCGCATACCCATTGATCTAGTATGACCATCATGCTTTCTCTGGGCAAGAGGCTTTGTCAGTGGATCTGCAATATTCTCCTCAGTCGGCACTCTGCAAATGTTCACATCTCCTCGTTCGACAATCTCACGAATAAGATGGAACCGCCAAAGTATGTGCTTGGAGCGCTGATGGTATCTAGGTTCCTTAGATTGTGCAATTGCACCATTATTATCACAGTAGAGAACTACGGGACCAACAATGCTAGGAACTACATCTAGCTCGCCGATGAATTTCCTAATCCATACAGCCTCCTTCGCTGCATTTGCCGCAGCGATATACTCAGCCTCAATTGTAGAATCAGCAACTGTCTCTTGCTTGGAACTCTTCCAGCTCACAGCTCCTCCATTCAGGCAAAACACAAACCCTGACTGAGACTTCGAATCATCCCTATCAGTTTGGAAGCTGGCATCCGTGTAACCACTTACAATAAGCTCTTCCTTTCCACCATACACCAAGAATACATCCTTAGTTCTTCTCAATTCCTTCAGGATATTCTTCACGGCTATCCAGTGACATTCACCGGGATCAGACTGATACCTGCTAGTCATGCTCAAAGCAAAAGAGACATCGGGTCGAGTACATAACATTGCATACATGATTGACCCAATTGCCGAAGCATATGGAATCAACTTCATGCGGTCCTTATCTTCACAAGATTTTGGACACTGGTCCTTAGAGAGATTTACACCATGAGACATGGGCAAAAATCCTTTCTTGGACTCAAGCATGTTGAACCGCTTCAACACCTTCTCAATGTACGTACTCTAGGTCAAACCCAACAACTTCTTCGATCTATCTCTATAGATCTTAATACCCAGTATGTAAGTCGCTTCACCCAAGTCCTTCATAGAAAAGCAGTTCCCTAGGTTGTTCTTAACAACTTTCAGGGTAGGTATGTCATTCCCGATCAGCAGTATGTCATCTACATACAATATCAGGAAGACAACAATGCTCCCACTGATTCGCTTGTAAACACACGGTTCATCTTCATTCTTGACAAAACCAAACTCTTTGATTTTCTCATCAAAACGAAGATTCTAACTTCTAGAGGCCTGTTTCAATCCATAGATGGACCTATTCAGCTTGCATATTTCAGTGGCTTCATTTGGGGATACAAAACCCTCGGGTTGTGTCATGTACACTTCCTCAAGGAGGTTTCCATTTAGGAAAGCCGTTTTGACATCCATCTGCCAGATCTCGTAGTCATAATACGCAGCAATAGCAAGCAATATCCTAATGGACTTTACCATGGCAACAGGGGAAAAGGTCTCATCATAGTCAATACCATGAATTTGCTTGAAACCCTTAGCCACCAGTCGCCCTTTGAATGTCTGTACATTCCCATCCATGTCGGTCTTCTTCTTGAAGACCCACTTGCACCCTATGGGACGTACCCCTTCAGGTGGTTCCACCAAGTTCCAAACTCGGTTTGTATACATGGAGTCCATTTCGGATTTCATAGCCTCAAGCCATTTGTCAGAGTCCGGTCCATTCATAGCCTCTTGGTAGGTCGCTGGTTCATCATCATGATCCAAAAGCAACACATTACCTATTTGAGACACGAGAAATCCATATCTCTCAGGCTCAAATCTTGGTCTACCAGATCTACGTAGGACTTGTGTCTCTTGAGCAGGTTCTCTAGCTACAACATCTTGTAGTCCTGGCTCAGAATCCAATTCTGGTTCATTCACTACTTGTGGTTCTTGAACTTCTTCAAGTTCTACCTTTTGCGTCTTTCTTGACAAGAACTCTTTCTCCAAGAAGACACCCATCCTTGCGACAAACACTTTAACCTCAGACGGTAGGTAAAAGTAATATCCTTTCGTTTCCTTAGGATATCCCACCAGATAACACTTATCTGATTTGGGTTCCAGCTTGTCAGGCATTTGACGTCGTACGTATGCCTCACAGCCCCAAATTTTAATGAATGACATACTAGGACGCTTCCCAGTCCATATCTCATATGGTGTCTTTAGAACCGTTTTCGTTGGAGCGCGATTCAGTGTCATTGCAGTAGTCTCTAAAGCAAAACCCCAAAAGGAAACAGGCAAGTCTGCATGACTCATCATCGACCGTACCATGTCTAACAGAGTACGATTTCTCCTCTCACACACACCATTATGCTGCGGTGTCCTAGGTGGAGTGAGCTGTGATACAATACCACACTCTTTCAGATGATCACGGAACTCATGACTCAGGTATTCTCCACCTCGATCAGATCGGAGTGCTTTAACCTTTTTACCCAATTGGTTCTCCACTTCATTCTTAAACTCTTTGAACTTTTCAAAAGTTTCGGATTTGCACTTCATAAGATACACGTATCCGTATCTACTGAAATCATCAGTAAATGTAACGAACTAGAAATACCCACCTCTAGCCATAGAACTAATGGGTCCGCATACATCACTATGTAATATACCCAAAAGATCCTCAACCCTCTCAGTATAACCAGTGAAAGGGGCTTTAGTCATCTTGCCTAACAAACAAGACTCGCATCGCTCAAATGATTCATAATCAAATGAGTCAAATAGTTCATCTTTATGGAGCTTGGATATGCGTTTCTCGTTTATATGGCCCAAACGACAATGCCAGAGATATGTAGGATTTGAGTCATTTGTTCTTAGTGTTTTATTATTATTTACATTATAGATCGGATGGTCCAGGTTCAAAACATAAAGACCATTAAACAATTGAGCTACATCATAACAAACATCATTCCTAAATATAGAACAACAATTGTTCTTAATTATAAAAGAAAATCAAATCATGTCTAAGCATGAAATGGATATAATGTTTCTAGTTATGGCCGGAACATAATAATAATTATTAAGTTCTATTACAAGCCCACTGGGCAAAGAAAGACGGTAAACCCCTACGGCTACAGCAGCAACTCTTGCTCCATTGCCGACGCGCAGGTCCACCTCTCCTTTACTCAACAATCTTCTCCTTTTCAGTTCCTGCACATTTGTACAAATGTGAGAACCACATCCGGTATCCAATACCCAAGATGAAGGAGCAGAAAGGTTTATCTCTATAATGTAAATATTCGAAGCAGAAGTCATACCTCCCTTCATTTTCCGCAGACCGTCAATGTACGAAGCACAATTCTTCCTCCAATGACCAGCCTTGCCACAATGGTGGCATTTCCCTTCCTTCACGGTGCTCTTCCTTTTCAGCGCAGAAGATTTGGGCTCAAGATGCGACTTAGGTCCCACCTTCATCTTCTTGAAGCCCTTGGCCTTACCCTTGCCTTTATGTACCATCAATATGGGACTAGCAGGCTTGGCCTTCTTCATGTTTATCTCGGCAGTTCTCAACATGCCTAGGAGCTCGGGCAGTGTCTTGTCTATTTCATTTATGTTGTAGTTCAAGACGAACTGCTCATAACTATCCGGCAACGATTGCAGGATAAGATCTGTGGCCAACTCTTGACCTAGAGGAAAACCTAGTCTCTCCAGGTTCTCTATATACCCAATCATCTTGAGTACGTGAGTACCAACCGAGTATCGAGCTCCCATTTTGCACTGAAATAAGGCCTTCGTGACATCGAACCTCTCTTGACGAGCTTGCCCTTGAAACATTTTCTTTAGGTGCTCGTCAATCTCCTTGCACCCCATGTTCTCGTGTTGCTTCTGAAGCTCAGAGTTCATGGTGGCAAGCATAAGGCACTCTGTAATGACCCAGCTTTGGCGTTCGAGCAGGACCCAGTCCACGATCTGTCCTCAGCTGACATCGCTACCGAGCTGCAGCCCAAGCACCCCAACCCTTCTCCGCCCACTGGCGGGTTGTTGGTGGCCACGGCCTCCCTTTTGATGAGCTAAACTCGATAGTCAAGCATGCACCACGGGGACTTCCCAGGAGGTCACCCATCCCAGTACTACTCCAACCCGAGCACGCTTAACTATGGAGTTCTTTCACTTCTCATCACCAATTGAGCTGCAGCTCAATTGGTGATGAGAAGTGAAAGAACTCCATAGTTAAGCGTGCTCGGGCTGGAGTAGTACTGGGATGGGTGACCTCCTGGGAAGTCCCCGTGATACATGCTTGACTATTGAGTTTGGCTCATCGAAGGGAGGCTGTAGGCCACCAACAACCCGCCAGTGGTCTGGAGAAGGGTTGGGTGTTTGGGCTGCAGCCCGGTAACGAGGCCAGATGAGGACAGATCGTGGACTGGGTCCCGCTCGAACGCCAAAATGCTGGGTCGTTACACACTCGACGTCTAAGGCGTCATCGGTATACTTCTTATAAGCATCCTTATCAACACGGGACGAGTTCCCGGTTGGCACCTCGGGGGCTTCTTCTTCCAAGACGTAGAGCTTTTGCTCTTGCCTGAGAACAATTCTCAGGTTCCTATACCAGTCCATGTAATTCGTCCCACTAAGCTTGTCCTTCTCAAGGATAGCTCTTAGGGACAAGGTGGAATGTGAACCACTTGCCATGGAATTCTACAAGAATTCATACATAATTTAATCAGTACCAAAATTTCAAAATACAATTTATTTTAATTTGCACTTCAATTAAATACTCCCACTATTTTATTCAAATTGATAGCCCTCACTATCAATTCGGAGAGTCCATGCGAGCTACTCTCTTAGTGGACAAGATCCGTATTTCACCAACACCACGAGTCCGCTTTGGCGTTCCTCTCATAATGCGGTTATTTAGGTAGGCAACGCTTGCCAATTGCATCCTCATGCAACTCTTGTATGGCTGGTGAATAACTCCTTATTCGCATCCATCATATGGTGCATGCCAACCCTATGCCTCTAGGCACTCAACCTTTGAGGTCACCTAGTTAAGTTAGACCCGATGTCGACAGTGGGACATCACAATTATCCGCTCGCACCCTTACCAAGATATATTAATGCACCTTGCTTTGGCAAGCCCACACTTCATCGATCGAGGCAGGAAGAGTGTCATCCATCAGAAGGCATCCAAACACTTAATATTTGATGAAGGGATTTTAATAGCAAGTTAACACTTAACCATGATCAACATTTGATCAATGTGCACATCAACAGAAAAACAAGCTTTCTAAAATCCACATGCATCCCTTATGTGCACAACATAAGACTTTCAACCTTTGATAGACGAAAGGGCTAAATCTGGACATTTAGAACTCTTCCAAATCTTCAGATTTACATGCATTGGACAAAGGCAAAGACAACTCGACTTAAAGCAGTAGACAAGCTCGTCTCTCATTGTTGGATTCAAAATCCAAAACAAAACAAGGGTTCATTAACCACTTGAGGGACGGTTACTGCTAAGGAGACAACAATTTCTAACAATTAGAAATTACCACGAAATCCCAGACGTTCCTGGCGGGGTTCCAAGGGGCCGCGCCCCTAGCGTGGTCTTAGGGGCAGAGCCCCTAACGGGGTCCAAGGGGCAGCGCCCCTGGCGGTGGTCTCACTGACCAATCAGCGAGCGGGGTCAAGGGGCAGAGCCCTTGCGGGGTGTTGACTCCACATCAGAAGACCCCTTGTAAGATGTCACCTCATCGAACACGACATCGCGAGATACCACAAACCTTCGCGTCTTCGGGTCCATGCACTTCCATCCTTTCTTCCGCTCATTGTATCCCACGAAGACTAGCTTCCTTGCTTTCGCATCTAGCTTCGTCCGAAGAGCATCGGGAACATGCACGTAGCTGGTGGAACCAAACACCCTAAGGTGTGCCATGCTTGGCTTCTCTTTGAACATCATCTCATGTGGATTCAACATGTTGATGGGACTCAGAGGCATCCTGTTGATGACGTAGGCAGCACAAGACATTCCCTCCGCCCAGAAAGACTTTGGGATACTCTTGGCATGCAGCCAACACTTGCAGGTCTCCATCAGATGATGGATCTTCTGCTCTGCAACTCCGTTCTGCTGTGGAGTATGTGCATAAGTGAGCTCCCTCCGGATGCCAGCCTTCCTGCAAAAAGTAGAGAACTCACTGGAGGTGAACTCCCCTCCATTGTCAGTCCTCAGCTTCTTCACCCGCAGTCTTAGCCGACCCTCCACGAGCTCCTTGAACTCCACAAACTTGGCAAACGCCTCCGCCTTCTCCTTCAGGAAATAAACCCAGACATATCTGGTGTAATCATTGATCAACACCAGCATATATCTGCTGCCTCCGAGGCTTGGGGTAGCAGTTGGTCCCATCAAGTCACCGTGGATGCACTCCAACGGCACACTACTTCTTGTCTGCGACTTGTCAAACGGAAGTCGATGAGACTTGCCGAACTGACATCCCACGCAAACATGACCTTCACCGTAGGAAGATAGACTTGGCAGGCCCTTGACCAGACCTCTCACCGCCATTGATTTCAGCTTGTCCATCCCTACGTGCCCCAACCTCTCATGCCATATAACGGCACCATCATTCGTCTTCATCTTGTCGATGTAGGAACTTGTTGACAAAACAAACAAGTCCTTTGCCCGTCTCCCGACATGGACGACCTCCGCCTTTACAGCCTCAAAATTGCGTAGAAACTTCACTTCTGTTGGGCCGAACAGAACGTGATACCCAACGTCTACAGCGTTGGTCACGGAGAAGAGGTTTTTCCTCATACCAGGCACGTGATAGTGTTGGGTTTTTCTACAACCATACATCACATGTAGGCGCAACGGAAATAAACAGAAACAACCCAAAAAATTCGGATCGGCCATGAATGTTGAATCAAGAAGTTAATAAAAATGCTAGGTATGAAATTACCTTTGCGGGATTGGATCAAATCCAACCTAGATGCTCCACGAGTTGAGTCCTGTCGTCGGCTGTGCGAGTCCTCACGTAGAATAATGTCTACATCTCTACAGCAGTCCACACGAGCCGGGAGAACGCCAAGTCACGTCGCACGCAACTCGGAAGGGAGAACAACTGTACCTTGCACTTCCACGGATTGCTAGATCCGCTTTAGGAAGAACAGCACCGGCGACAATCGTCGGAGAGGAGGTCGGCGGAGGCGAATGGGGCGGCGGAACTCCTTCCGTCTAGGGTTCGGGCGGAACACCTTCCATCGGCTAGGGCGGAACACTTCCGTCTATTGGATTCCTTCGCAAGTTATTAGAACCCTAAAAGAAGGTCTATTTATACCCAAAGTATAAACAGGCTTCTAGAAGAATCGCTATCCGCAAACCATAGCAGAATTGGGGTTTCTGTTACAATTCGTCGGGATTCCACGGAACAACATTCGTCGAGTTTTCACGGGACAATTCGACGAATTCCGACGAATCACATCAGACGGCAACATTTGCCGAGTTAAGGATCTCTGTAACAATTCGTCGGGATTCCACGGAACAATCCGACGAATCCGACGAATTCCGACGAATCATATCAGACGGCAACATTTGCCGAGTTAAGGATCTCTATAACAATTCATCGGGATTCCACGGAACAATCCGACGAATCCGACGAATTCCGACGAATCATATCCGACGAATTCCCACGAATTCTATCCGTGTAAACCCGATGAATTCAGACAGCAACATTTGCTGGACCTCCCCCATTTTATATGGTGATTGGTAACCTTTACCAACACAGTCAACCTTCCATTTTCGCCACATGCTCTTATGTGCGACCCTGCAGGCTCATATCGCGTTGGCAGTGACATTACATGTTTGACCACTTCTAGATCACAATGGTAACTCCAACAGATAGACACTCTTCAAAGTAAGTGGCCCTCTATCACTGCCCAAGGAAACAACCCCCACCTTCTCTACTAGATGCACAATATTATCAGCAGTAATGATTGCATTGTTACCTGTATAGGGCTGTGCAGAAGAAAGCTTGGTCCCGTCTCCGGTGAGGTGATGACCACACCACGAGTCCACGATCCAGTCTTCCAGATAGTTGATAGGAGCAGAAGCTCCAACAGAAGCCGAGAAGGCTCCTCCCCAACCTCCTTCAAAGTGCCTGGCCTCAGCTTCCTCCTTTTCCGCAGTATGTCCAGCTTGGGTGACCATCTTGCAATCCTTCTTGATGTGGCCATACTTGCCACACTTGAAGCATTTCGGACCTTCCCCCTTCTTCTTCCCGTCAGCCTTGGGAGCATACCCCCTTTCCTGCTGCCCAGAAGTTGAAGGCCCATAGCCTCCTCCAGCGGTCTTCTTCTTCTTATCCCACTTCTTCTTCTTGCCTGAGAAGAGCACTTCGCCATCTCCCCCAGCCACTGACATCCCCGCCATCTGCCTTGCCAAACTTTCTTGTGATGCAAGCAAGTTCTCCAGCTCCAACAGAGACGGCTGATTTGCCCATCCCTGCACCGACGTCACAAAGGCAACATATTCCTTCCGCAAGCCGCGGATGATGTGCCTCTTTAGCTTCGCCTCAGAGATAGGCTCATCAGGATCCAATGCTGAGATTTCAGCACACAAGTTCTTCATCTTCAGAAAAAAGGTGGAAATAGAAACACCACAACTCTAAGCCGCAGACTGCCCGAACACTTTCAGAGGAAGAGGTGATCGCTGCTGCCCACACTATCTGCAGAAGCTGCACAAGAAGAGTTCAATCAGCAGACCGCCCGGTCAGATAATCTCATACCGCAGGAAAGAAGAAAGTTCAGCTTACACTTGGTGTGTCTTTAATTATTTCTGCCGATGGGTCCTATTTATAGGCGTGAGACCTGATCCAGTCACCACCCTATGAGATAGGATCACCACCCTCCAGACCGCGCGACCTGACCGGTCACACCGCGCGATCAACATTAGTACTCCTGCTTCATTTTGGTGAACTCGCCAGCTTCAACATCAACCATGAGAGACCGCCACTCTCACAGCAGATCGCGACTCCAAAAGGAGATCGCCAGACCTCCTGAAGCTGTTCACCCCCTGTGTTCGTCCGAGACCACGAACACAGCCAGTTCGCTGACAGACCGTGAACTCCTGTCCGCATCTCGGTCTCCTCCTGAGACCGCGAACATTGACCAGCTCGCATACCATCCTCCTCCTGAGACCGCGAACTGAGACCGCACGACTAAGACCCTTAGTCCGCGACTACCACCAGAAAGCCCGGTCAGCCACCAGACCGCATTCTGGAGAAAACCTGGATCAAGCTGTGCGATCACACCAGACCGCCACAGCCTTGAAGAGGACATCACGCCATGCGGTCACGCACAGACAGCGCACACCTGAAGACGATCAGCCCTCCACGCGGTCAGAGACAGACCACGCGGCCTTCACCTTCAGCCGCCTTGGACCAGAAACCAGCGGCCATACCAGAGGACCGCAGCTAGGCTTAGACAAGCCAGACCGCAGAGACAGACCGCCGAGTCGTGCGGTAACACCAGACCGCCCAACCTCCTCCTAGACCGCCCAGGTCCAAAGGCCCTCCAAACTTCCACTTCAACCATTTCAACAGTGCTAACTATGTCTTTTCCTAAATTTTTAGAACTCAATTTTTGGTGAGGACTTTAGCATGATGTTATTACTACGTGAGAGTAGTTTGGTAAAATTTCGATGTCATTTGGCTATAATTTTTGTGTTTCATTGATGTCACACAATTGGGTAACTTAATAATATAGTTCGATGAATAAATTGATATGTGGAGATTTATATCATATATTTATACCATATTGGTCTAATAATAATGTTGTAGGGCTTTGGTGATCATGTCAGGTAAATGTGCTTATTTGCTTGGTTGATAATCATTTGTATATTGTTTTGATTTGATTAGCCAATAATTTTATAATAAAATAATTAATTATTTCCTTGCATGCTCAGGAGAGTATTAGATTATCATATCTTGTAAACTATAATAAGAAGGGTCTCTAGTTGGTTATAAGTTTTGATTAGGCTACACATATTGTTTTCATACTTATTGTCTTGTCTTCACTTAGAGGAATTAATTACGTAGCCTTGGTCGAGGTTGACTTATGGTAATTGTATGTGGCCTCCCTTGTAAGATCCATTAAGATAATTTGAGGTTTAAGATGTTGTTGAACCAGATGTGTGGCCAAACTAGGTCATGGTCTTAACCTTGTAGCCTCCTTTCACACTAGGTCAATGTTGGGCCCTAGTACAACAGATTGATGAATACTAGCATTAACACCCGAGTGAGTCCTCAGAGAGATGAATCACACCGGGAGTGTAGTGTTGGAAAACCCTAAGTATAAAAAGGGAATATTATTATGAGTTAACTTGAGGTATTACTGAATACACTACGAGTTCATCGTAGCCTTATACTATAAAGCTCAACACCACCCAAATCATGGTAGATGTCTTGGTTGAGAACTTAATTTTGAAATGTTAGTAATTGGTGGTGACATTGAAATAAATAGTGGTCATTAGTTTGGAGTTTTGTTGGTTATATCATGATAGTTGGTGAAAATATCAAATAAAAATGTTTGGCTCTATTTGGTGGAAATGCCCTAGGTGGCAAGTGGTGCCGGTGTGGAACTACCCCCTCTTGGTAGTGTCCAAGTCAAGAGGGAATTTACTGTGAGTGAAGTAGATAAGAAATACCTCATAGGGTCTTGATTTGAGGACCCAAGCTTGTATTGTCCAATTTTATAAGCCTGGTCTTAGGCTTGAGATAAATCCCCATTATATAATATAGTTTGCAGTTGTTGATGTGTTAAATCCACAATACTCAGTGCGTGGGTTTTCAGGTATAAATGGGTAGAGCCTAAGTGTAATTGTTGATTAGTGAAGTGGTGTGGATGTACTTTTTTGTATAACTATGTTTTGAGTTGAGGGTTTACAAACTAGTTGTATTATAGATCTTTCCACAACTATGTGCTCATAGTTGAGCTGAGGTGTTGCATATCAATGCATGTGACTTGATGCATGAGTTTTTGTATATAGTGGTGAGTCTGCTGGCTCACCCGGTAGATACTCACTGAAGCGGAGTTACAAGTTAGACTCTAAGGATAAGGGGTGTGTCTTATAGTCATGGTAGGGTAGCTCCATAGTGTTAGGACCTCAGAGGACAACACCAACTAGTTAAACTACAGTACATCACTGACATGAAGGTCATCACTCCAAAAGAGTACAAGACATTATCGTACCCAAATTCCTAGGAGTTGTAGTGAGTATAATACTAGAATCAGATGTGACCGCTCTGTTGTCATCATTAGCCACGTCGATGAAGCCCGCGAGGTTTGCTGCCCACTTATTAATTGATTAGTCTATGTTGACATAGGGTTATGTGTGTGAGTTTGTATGATACATACATTGCATTGCATATCATAAGCATATCCTTATCGTATATGTTTGTATGGGCACTCTTATGTGATATGTAACTTTAATATGAATCTTAACTTATAAGCTTGTATGGGAATCCTTATAAGTTATGTTACTTTACTAGCACCCGATCCTTATCATATAAGTCTATATGAGCATTCTTATATGATAAGTTACTTTCAATCTCTTTATATTATCATGCTCATTTTTTGCTCCTTGCACTGCCTTTTTATATTAGCCATTTTATACCATCATTATACATATATACTATCATATGTTCTAACACTTGTAGCTTTATTATCCTTCCTTATGCTCTATGCTTTAGGATTCATTGGGAGTGGGGGGGGGGGGGGGGGGGGGGGGGGGGGCGAGGGAACCCTTTAGTTTGTTTAGACTAACAATTTATTATCACCGCCCAATGATTAGGAGCATTATCATCAACAACACTATATGGAGATGAGTAGTGGCATGAATATGATGATATCTCTACCACCCTTCAGATCTACCCCGATAGTTACGCCGTGGTTGTTGTGAGAGATATGAGGATTTACTTACTATTTTTGATATGCTAGATATTGTAGGTCACCTTTGTTTGTCCCTTTACTTACTCCACACTCTATTTCTGTATGGACTTCAGCTTTTATGATATATATATATGTGATGCTGGTTATTGCTTTAGTGCACTTACACTTTATTAAATATACATTGCAATGTGATGATGGATTACTGGCATGGTAGGTGTCATGTGGTAGGGGTTAGCTTGTTTGCCCGCACTATCACATGGCAACTGCTAGAGACATAAATCCTCCTTGTTCGTGTCAAATTTATGGGAGCGGGATCTTACATAATTAATATGACATGTAGACTCGTTCTAATTATGTTTGTTTATATGTTTTCAAGTTTTATGAGAAGTGCTAACTTGTATGGGGATGTGGTTCCCCAGAGTTTGCTAAGATGACTAAGAGGAGTGAAGCAATAACATAGTTGCAGTCAGCTCATAGCTGATCCTCGTGCACCACTTTTATTGTGTTGGTTATAGGGTAAGGTTCCAATGCTGGAGTGTGCTAGCCAGCTAGAAAGTCAAACCTCATAAAGTGTTCTTGTACCCCTCTCCTCTTTTGAGGTACTTTTCCTTTGCATATTTTGTAGGCATGCAAACCAAGGTGTCTTAGCAATTTGCATATTATTGGATGATATGACATAAGACCATAGGGCCAAGGACATTTAATTATGTTTATTAGATGTGGACACTCTTGTTTTGGTTTAAGTTTTCACTATTCTGAGTTGATGGTTGTAAAATTGTTTCTTTTATATCACTTTATAATACTTTAATTGTGATGGTTGTATTTTGTAGGGCATAACCAGATCTATAATATACGGTCATTACGGTGGAGGTGTTACAATTTAGTATAAGAGATATATCTAGGGGTTCTTGACAGATAGAGACGGTTTAGTGTATCTAGTCGTTAAAAAGAGTTGTCTACATAGTATTGATTGTTGGGACCATGATTGCCCATGTAATTGATGTTTGATTATTGAATATAATATGTTGTGATATGTTCTTTGCTCTAAGGTGATAATGATGATGAAAGGACTTTGAGAGTGCGTGAGGACCTTACGAACACTAGCTATACTTCCCCGAGCCTCCTAAACGTGAACTTGTTACTTGTAGAATTTTGTAGTACAATAACAAATGTTGTGGTGGAAGCTCAAGCCATTAGAGTGATACCTGGTCGACACCTATCATACCAGAAGGAGTTTTAGGAACTGTAATGCCATTGGTAGAGCATGCGAGTGGGCAGAGAGACCACCAACTGAAACATTTTCTGATATTCAATCCACCAACATTCAAGGGAGTCGGTACACTGAACGATGTAGGGGACTATTTAGTGAGATTTAAGGATCCATTGGAAGCAACAAATGCCTTTAAAGATAGAAAGATACTTTTGTGGCCCTCATGTTGGAGGGCGATACAAAGTTGTGGTGGTTGGAAAAGTGTGATAGATGCTTCCCATCACATCTTCCCACTCCAATCACTATTGGAGAGTTTGCAGGAGGTTTTTTGAAGCGTTATATTCTGAATGTGATGAGGCTATCACTTCAGAGGCATTTTCTGAGACTGTTATAATGGAACATGTTTATGGATGAATACTTGTAGGAGTTTTCTCATTTGAGTCATTTTGTTTGGATGACAATGGAAGACAAAGATGAGATGAATAATCTTTTTTTATAAAGGGTTGCAGGACAATCTACGACAACAACTTATAGCTTTGAGGATGAAATACTTCAGTGATTTGGTTAAAGCATCCAGAGTATTAAAGATAGACATTTAGTATACCCAGCACCGCAAGGGATATGCAACAAAGAAAGGGGAAGGGAAACATTTCCAATCTCAGTGGAAGTTAGGAGGGAGTAATGTGAAGAAGAGATTCTACACTCAAAAATTTGGCGAGTGGAGCAGAGCTATTTCTAGTGAGTTCCTTATGAGGGGGCCTCCAAGCTAATTTAAGTGTGGAAAGCTAGGCCACATTGCTTGGAATTGTCTTGATGGAGTGCTCGAGGGAGAGCATATGCAGGGGCTCACTGCACAAGCGGGTCCTAGTTATTCTAAGATAGGAAAAGCTGTGGAATTAAGTGCTTCACGATTCCCACTAGTGTAGCCTAGAGATTACAGTCATGGGAAGTAGGAGACTATTCATCAACCCGACATGGTGATAGGTATGAAAAATTAGAATATATTTTAAGTATTTCATATTTTATGATTTTAGATTGCGAACCCATATTGGTGTCGTATATTTGGATAGGCATCATACTAGTATTCAATGTACATGCTAAGGTTTTGATTGATACAGGGTCGTCACATTTTTTTCTCATGGATAGCTTTATCCAGAGTATTCGTGTGGAACCCTGATAAGTGAAATTTAAGATATAAATATTCTCCGAATTCTACGAACTACAAGCAAGAGCACCTATCGTTCATAGTATAGGATATTTAAAAATAAATATCAAGTGTCATATTCCATGGGTTTGTTGATTACTTCTACTCACGCAAATTAATAATATTTTATCTAAATATAAATGGATGTTTAGAATAATAAAAGAGAAAAGGAAGAAGAGAGCATTTTATCGGAAATACTTCTTAAGTTGGATAAACCGTAAAATCTAAATACATAACGAATTGAATAGAATAATTAGACCGTGGAGGTTACCAACTCGTGAAAGCACCTCTCTCGAGAATACGCAACCAACTAACCTTTGGTTGATCGATTAAGGCCCCTCGGCCAGTCGAAACCCCTAAGCTTGCTTTAGGCGGTGATCCCCACTATTGGATTTGACTCCAATCTGGAAGATTTATGTCATCCTCTATCGAGGAGTGCATGCAACTCCTTTCACCGATGAATGATCTTCTCATATTCACAGATCTCTCGATCAACTAGAATACGGATCTAAATTGACTATCATATACTAGCAAAATGAAATAAATAAATTATAAATCAAAGGTGAATCGTAACAATTCTAAAACTAAAGCTATGAAAATGAGAAATTACAAAATAAGAAACTTAAGAATTCTTCCAATCAAATGCTATAAAACTAGCTACTCATACTTGAAAAGAACAATTTTATCTCTAAGAGAATAAATTACAAATGCAAGTAAAGTAAATCTAAACTAGGAATTGAAAAGTGCAAAACATAAACTAAATTGCATAAAAGGAGAAATACAAATAAAATGCAGAAAAACTAAACTAAAATTGATCCAATCAAAGCATGAAATGGATCCCGATCACCTTGGCATCAACTGGCTTTAATAGACAGAAAATTGGTGAGTCACGCCCTTGGTCACGCCCGTGACGAAGGGCGTGTAAGATGCATAACTGTGACTTAAAAGCCCAGGAACATTTGGGGAGAGAAACAACAAAAAATCAAGTGCATGATGCGTCACCGCCTAGGTCAGGACCGTGACCTAGGGTGCGTCTTGACTGAGTCTGGAATCGGCGTGATCTGGAGTTATTCTAGAGGTTGCAGGAAGGGTCACGCCCTTGGTCACGCCCGTGACCAAGGGCGTGTAAGCTGGAATGGCTCGGCAGCAAAAACTGCATCCATTGAAAGCTTCTCGGGCTAGTCACACCCGTGACCTTGAGGTTACGCCCTCTGTCACGCCCGTGACAGAGGGCGTGTAACTTTAATCTGATGTGGCGGCGTGTTCTGGCAGCTAGAAGACAGCTAGGCTGGGTCACAACCGTGATATGGAGTCACGCCCTAGGTCACACCCGTGACCTGGGGCGTGTACCTAGAGTTTTTGCCGAAATGTTCCAGATTTTCCCCTAAGCAAGGTTGTGGGCTTGAAATTGCTATTAACAGCCCCAGATTTCCTGAAAACACAAAACAAAGCAAATTAGATAAATATTAAACTAAAATTATATAAAAACTAATTAATTATAAATAAATATTATAAAAAAATATATATAAATAATATACTATCAAATACCCCCATACTTAAGCTTTTTCTATTATAGAGCAAAACCATCATAAGTATGAGAAATATTTTTACGATATTTCAAAAAGAAAAGAATTTACTCGTAATTATGCATTTAAAATTATACATGACTCATACACAAATAAGTTGTGAAATAAAATTTAGATTCATAAGAAATAAGTTATGGTTCATAAATTGATATGCGTAGAATAAAAATTAGTTTCAAAAATTCTCTAATCAAATTACCATGAATAAAATTGTATTGAATTAAGCAAAATAATCTAAGATTAGAATTATATAAACTTTTGACATCATACGAAACTTTTTAGAAAACCTAAAATATTAACTAAACTCTCTCATAAATATCATGAATATGAAATGATATTGGTTAAGTTGGGTAAACATTTGCATAGAAGAGTTTTTTTTAATCGGGAAATGATGAATTTTATCCTCTCATTTCCATCTTTTTTTTAATGCTCTTTTCTTAAATTTCCCAAATGTATATGTTTAGGAATGATGAATTTTATCCTCTCAACTCCATGCCATATAATCTTTTACAAATTTGGGTGTATATGTTTAGGAATGATGAATTTTATCCTCTCATTCCATGACATATGATCTTTTTTATACTTTTTCTAAGTGCCAATCAAAAGGGTAAAGTAAAAGGAGGGGCTAGGGTTTAAAGGCTATAAAATATTTCAAGATAACTATTTTGAGATAACTATTTCAAGATCTTTAGCACAATTGCTACAAAATTAATTCATGATATTTTAAGGAGAGAAAGTAAAACTAAGAAATATTCTAAACAAACCAAAATAATGAAAAATTCATTAATTCAAATTTATCTAAAAATTAAATCTTACAAATTATGATGAGACATAAAATTAAAAACATAAAAAGAAAACTTTTTGTTTTTTAAAAAGCATATAAATAAAGGCTCATAATTAAAATTGGTTAAACTCAAATAAAAAGTCAGGAAGCATCTAATATTACAAGATTTATATAAAACATTTTTTGAAATTGTTTTTTTTTTCAAAGGTTTTTAAATTTTTTTTTATATTTTTAATATTTGCTTGAAAAAGAAAACAAAATAGAAAAAAATTGTTCTTGGACTTCCCAAGGAATACCCAATGACGGGCTCTCAAGGTACTAGGCAGTTTTGTAGGATGAAAGCCCAACACGACCCTTTCGCAAGAAATTAGTGTTTTTTTTAATATTTTTTATATTTTTTTGTATTTTAAATTTCATAAAAAGAAAATAACACACAGAGACATAAAAATTTAAAAGAAAACATTTTTTTGAGTTTTGTAAATTTTTATAACAAAATTGAAAACAAAGAAATAAAAAACAAATTTTTTGCAATTTTGAAAAAGATTTTCTAATTTTTTGGATTTTTAATAAAAACAGAAAATAAGAGAATATACCCCCATACATAAAAATAAACATTGCCCCCAATGTTTATAAGCTAAGTAGGAGGGGAAAGTAAATAAAATGTTGAAAAAGTAAAGTGCAAGAAAAATAAAGATAAGCAAGGGGTGCCTCCCAAGAGTGCTTTGTTTACCGGCTTTTAGCTAGAGGTTAGGGTTAGCTGAAAGGATAAACATAAGAAAAATGCACATGCAACTCCCTTAATTCACGCTTAGGTGAATATGCCGAATACTGGCGCCCTGGACTCCTCCGCTATAGTCTTGATTCTTTCATTGTCCATTAGCTTGATACTTTCGTTGTCTGTTGTCCATTAGATGAGGGGCAAATGGATCGGTGAAGATGTGTGATTGCAACGGCTCATCCTCTATATGAAAATTGTTAGAATAAAAAGAATCAAGATTAAGCGAGTCAGAAAATTTTTCACAAGGAGGAGTTTCTTGTGAAAATTCATGATTAAGCATTGGTTGTTCATTTTCTAAAATAAAATTTTCTTTTAAAAATCTAGTGCATTACCAAGCGGAATAAAATTTTCGAACACAAATTTTTCATGAATTTCAATAAAAATAGAAGAATTTTTTGAAAAATCATGACAAACATGTTCTTTGGGTATTTCATCCGGTGTGCCCATAATATTAAGAACTTGTTGGTACAACAATTGTTCTTCATTTTTGATAAAAAACAAATTATTGGCGTACATGAACAATCATGTTTCTCCATAACTAAATTATCCAAAGACGGAGAAAATGCAGTAGAAGAAATAATATTCGCATAAAAAATTTGGGGAGTAGGATCAATTTGAAGTTGAGAAAATTCCCCAAAATTAGAAAACGAAACTGACGGCAAGAAGAAGAACAAAAATTCAGACCTAAATAATTATCATCCTTACTACGAAAACTATCCGGGTGAACATCCCACCACGAATAATCTACATCGGAGCTGGAAGAAAAATTATTAGAATCGGAAAGATCATTCGCATAAAAACTAGAGGAATTATTGTCAACAAAGTTCGAATAATTATTTTCATAAATAAACTCAAAATTATTTCCATAAGAAAAATTTTGAGTGTAAAAATTAGTATAACATTCATCACTTCGATGCGTCGCACCACAAAAGTTACAAATAACTTGGCGCTTTCGTGCGGCTTCCAAAAGATTGACTTTGTTTTCAAGCTCGACAACTTTGGCGGCCAATTGAGATAACATTATTTTAAGAAAGAAAATTTGACAACCGTTATGTAATAGAATGGAATTCTAAAACAAAAATGAAAAAGAGAATTTGGAAGTTGAAGAAAAAGAAGGATAAATTTAATAAAATTTTCGCTTTCAAAATATCAACAATAATTATTCCCCGGCAATGGCGCCAAAACTTGATAAGTAAAATTTAAGATATAAATATTCTCCAAATTCTACGAACTACAGTCAAGAGCACATATCGTTCATAGTATAGGATATTTAAAAATAAATATCAAGTGTCGTATTCCACGGTTCTGTTGATTAATTCTACTCACGCAAATTATTATTATTTTATCTAAAGATAAAAGGATGTTTAGAATATTAAAAGAGAAAGGAAGAAGAGAGTATTTGATCGGAAATACTTCTTAAGTTGAATAAATCATAAAATCTAAATACATAACAAATAGAATAGAATAATTCGACCGTGGAGGTTCCCAAATCATAAAAGCGCCTCTCTCGAGAATACGCAACCAACTAACCTTAGGTTGATCGATTAAGACCCCTCGGCCAGTCGAAACCCCTAAGCTTGCTTTAGGCGGTGAACCCCACTATTGGATTTGACTCCAATCTGGAAGATTTATGTCATCCTGTCTCGAGGAGTGCATGCAACTCCTTTCACCGATGAATGATCTTCTCGTATTCACGGATCTCTCGATCAACTAGAATACAGATCTAAATTGACTATCATATACTAGCCATATGAAATCAATAAATTATAAATCGAAGGTGAATCGTAACAATTCTAAAACTAAAGCTATGAAAATGAGAAATTACAAAATAAGAAACTTAAGAATTCTTCCAATCAAATGCTATAAAACTAGCTACTCATACTTGAAAAGAACATTTTTATTTCTAAGAGAAGAAATTACAAATGCAAGAAAAGTAAATCTAATCTAGGAATTGAAAAGTGCAAAACAAAAAGTAAAATGCATAAAAGGAAAAATATAAATAAAATGAAGAAAAACTAAACTAAAGTTGATCCAATCGAAGCATGGAATGGATCCTGATCACCTTGGCAGCAACTGGCTCTAATAGACAGAAAATTGGTGAGTCACGCCCTTGGTCACGCCAGTGGCCAAGGGCGTATAAGCTGCGTAACTGTGACTTGAAATCCCAGGAATGTTTGGGGAGAGAAACCGCCAAAAATCAAGTGCATGGCGGGTCACGGCCTAGGTCACGCCCGTGACCTAGGGCGTGTCTTGACTGAGTCTAGAAATGGCAGGAAACAACGCGATCTAGAGTTATTCTGGCAGTTGCGGGAAGGGTCACGCCCGTGACCAAGGGCGTGTAAGTTGGAATGGCTCGGCAGTGGAAACTGCATCCATTGAAAGCTTCTCGGGCGAGTCACGCCCCTGACCTTGAGGTCACACCCGTGACAGAGGGCGTGTAACTTTAATCTGACATGGCAGCGGGTTCTGGCAGCTGGAAGACGGCTAGGCTGGGTCATGACCGTGACGTGGAGTCATGCCCCAGGTCATGCCCGTGACCTAGGGCGTGTACTTGGAGTTTCTATCAAAATGTTCCAGATTTTCCCCTGAACATGGCTGTGGGCTTGAAATTGCTATTAGTAGCCCCAGATTTCCTGAAAACACAAAAAAGCAAATTAGATAATATTAAAAAAAATTTATATAAAAACTAATTAATTACTACTAAAATATTATATAAAAATAACTATAAATAATGTACTATCAAACCCACTAACGTGGGATTAGAGCTGAGTGTGTAGATGCCAAATGGTTTATTCATGAGTATGAGCATGATGGGTCATATTTTCTTGAGGATAGAGGTGCAAAACTTTGACGTAGAAGCAGTAATCTTTCCGATAATAAGTTTAATGTTATTTTTGTAAGGGTTTGACTATCTGAGCAAAGTTCCAGCATTGAATGTAGTAAAAAGATTGTGACTTTGTAGAGTGGAGGATGAGTGGAAGACTAACTTAGAGGTTTGACCGGTATCGCTATCTCCCTCATTTCTTCCATTTAAGTGATATGAGTGGTCAACCAAGGTGTGCAAAATCCCTCTCCCAAAACACAAAGAGCATATTTTATGCCCAGTGTAACCATCACGTGGTGAATCTATACAACATGGCTACACACCACCACATAACACTTACCCTGTCGGCCATATATCACAAACCACATCAGAGTATAAGTAATAGTACAAATGTACAATAGAAGTCTAAATAGGAAGTAAAACCAGCATAATCAAGTAAAGTTATCGCTGATACACCCACACAAAGTCTCAGACAGAAAGTAGTAAAGTCCACACATAAGGGCTACACAACCAGATGACCATACAATAATGAACATAAAATCAGTCCAGAATTATAATCTCAACGACACTCATAGCCACTCGATCATCAGACGAATCCGTTGAAGTGCCCGGTAACGGAGGTGGTGCAGGCGTCGTTCTAATAGCTCTTCATCTACTACGGTACGGGTTGAACATTAGAGGAGGCACCTATTGCGGGCATGCTAATCCCTGCTCCTCTTGTGTTTAATATTAAAATATAGTTATCGACAACTAAGTAACATCCTCCCGCCCCTCGGTGCTCCTTAGGGTACAAGCCAGGCAGGGTCAAATAGTTTATTATAGCATCATACACATGATTAAGTTACTTATTTATGTTAGCATCAACAAGTATTGTAAGATATTACATGAAGTAACTTACCACGTGAGAGAGTCCAGACTAACTCACATAATAAGGGTCCAAGATGATTGCAAACATATATAACTTATCTTATTATAGCGCTGATACACCGAATAAGATAAGGGTCTAGGAGTGTTAACGTATGAATCACAACATCCAATATTGTAAAGAAAAGCTAAAAACTAACGTAACATGATCAACGAGCTTACCCAAGCTCTATGATAGACACCAACATGAACACATGAATTATGAATTATGTCAACAAAAATAATCTTATTAAGTTGGCAGTGATCCTATGAGCCTTATCGTAGTGGCAAGACAATGACAATGGTACAGTTACCACCGCTTCTAGGGGACTAACGCACAACTTGTAACCCCTCCCCTGTAATGACCATATAATATGGGTCCGACCAGGACCCTACAACATATAATCGCCACAGCTTTGGTATTAAAAGATGATATAAGAACTTCTACCCATAATGAGCACAAATATAAATAACGGAAATATAGAACCAAACACAGAAGCTGTCCACATCTACATAGGAGTAACTCAGCCTTATTGCCTTACAATACGAATGTTCAAGTCAACATCCAAATCATACTTCAACAAAGCAAAGCATCAACCTCGGTGTACAAGCTGGAATAAAGTAAAATAAACATATAAATGCAGAACAGCAGGAGGAGGTACACTTCATGAGGCTTAGGCCTTTTTGGCTGACGAGCTAGCTCCAGGTTACGATCCTTGCCCTACAACCATCGCAGAAGATGTGGTACAATAAGGGTCAGCCAGGGCTGACCACAACTACATAATAACACCCCTCCTCCTGGTCGTCCTAGCGTACCACGGGGAACTACATCACCCTGCAAGTCAGCACTTCGTATGCAAATGAAATAAAGCATAAACAACATAGAAACTAGCACGTAATGGTGTCACAAGCATCAAGCATGTTTTTACGTTGAGAAGGTCAATAAAAAGGGGCCTATTTATGCAGCATGTATGCAAACCCGGGTTTCCTCCAAGGCACCCTATAGCGTGTATGAGTCTAACACAATATCACACATCATTGCATCATCACAACCCATCAACAACATATGTGGTCACCATTCCCCAATGGGAACTCTCATTACCCCAATGACATACAAACCCATTCTGAGAACTCTTACTTAGACTCCACCTGCATATGGATCACAACCATCGGGCTTATCCATAATCTTAGACGTTCTCGCCAGTTCCACCAAGCCATCACAACTAATTCATAAAAAATCTTGCATAGACTTTACCCACACATGGATCATGACCATTGGGACTGTCCAAAAGATTAGCTATTCTTGACACCTTCACCAAATCCAACACAACATGTTTCACCATAAGCAACACAACCGAAGCTAAGAACACTAGATAGGACTTTAACCATACATGGTTGATCACACTGTCAGCCCTATCGTAAGCATAGTCATTTTCGTTAGTTTTCACAAAATAGGACTTGTCTTGCCGGGACACTCTTCACATGTGACTTGCAGCATCACAGGCTAGCCAGCCGATCATAAAGACAAAGCTACCTTAATATACAAGTTGATTCCAAAGTCCACACAATCATTCATCACGCGCATTTCCCGGCCTAATCCACCATTCATCCTCGCATGAAAATTAAGGGCATAGCCATGGCATCTTTGTTGAAATTGGAAGTCTAGCAAAACCCTAGATGCACATCAATCAACATCACCGAATCAGACCAGTGGCCATGATTTCGGCTTCACCCACCATGCCTATTACTCTAACGGGGCGGATCTCTAATGCAACTAATGCTAGGGATGGACTCAATTGACCCGGAGGTTCCTTTTGAACCAAGACGGCCTGGATCCCTCTCATTTGAGAGATGTGGTGCCAAAATTGCAAGAAAAGAAGGCATACAGGAGAAAATATGCCATGCACGCATCTTGAGACCGGGAGGAGGAATGTTGTAACCTTATAGAATCTCTTCCTCGCCATGGAAATCTTGAATAGCACGGATGGAAATGCGTGCCTTCAATCCCTCTCCGCAAAGCTGGTCTCGGGTCGTCGAATGGAGCTCCGAAGCTCAAACAATGGAGGATCTAGGTCTTCTTCCTCATCCGAACTCTCTCGTTCAACCAGCCGTAAAAGAACCGAATGATTTTCGAATGAGAGGGGAGAACTCCTTTGCCATATTTAGGTTCCACGGACGAACTTATCAGGGCCATTGGATCAAGTTCTAAAAGAATCAAATGACCAAAAAATACAGATTTACGGATCTATTTTCGCAAGCTACCGCCTGGCGATAGCCAGCTACTGCGCCACAGTAACTCCAGATAAAATGCTCTTTGTCTCGTATCATCTTGACTTCTAGCCGATCTAGTCGAAATGACTACCGCCAGCATTAGCGCTACTACGACGCGCTAGCTCTAGATGATTTGACTCTCTTTTGGCTGATCTGGCAGACTTCTAGCTGATCTAACTGATACGACTACCACTAGCATTAGCGCTAGCGCTCAACGTTAGCTTCTTGATGACAAAACTCTCACGACGACACATCCTGTGTTGTCGGGACAAGGAAAAAGGCTACCGCCGACAGTAACTACAACCTCTCATGTTAGCTTCTTGCTAACTCTTGCCTTGGCATTTCAGCCTCCAAACCCATGAAATTTGGGGAGTTACAACTCCACCTTCCTTAAAAGAATTTCATCCTTGAAATTGATAATGTTACCAAAACATAAAACGCATACCTGATGCGAACAGTTCCCAAAAGTCTTCCCACATCGCCTGCTCGCGCTCCCATGAAAATTCATCTCACCCGCAATTATCCCAATGCACCTTCACAAGCTTGACTTCCATATTTCAAAAATTGTCGAATTTTCTTCCTCCACTCATACCAGATGAACTATCATCCTCAAATCTTCTGCTACCAGCACCGCCGCCGACTCGGTCACTTCTATTTGCTCCACCAGAGCTTTTCTCAATAACGATATGTGGAAAATGTCATGCAACCCTCTTAACTCTATGGACAACGCCAATCGATAAGCTGCTTTGCCTATGCACTCCGTAATCTCGAACAGTCCTACTTACCTTGGAATCAACTTCTTGAGTCGCCAAAGTCTCGAAATGCCTTTGAACGGATTGATCTTCAAGAAGACCATGTCGCCCACTGCAAACCCCGCATTTCTGTAGCACATAATAAAATACTTCGCTTGCCGATCCTTAGAAACCTTCATGTGCTCCTAAATCATATGCACCAACTCATGACCATCTGCCACAACTGTTGAATCCGAAATTGTCCCCACGCCCTCGATGCTCAATCCTAGAGGAAAGAGAGGGGGTAGTGGTCGAGCAGCTGGTTACTTGAGTCGTAAATGAAGAGCTGAGTGGGAGAGAAGAAGAGAGGGCCGCTAGCTTGCGACGAGGCCAGACTTCGCCCGCCGCGGCAAACGCCACTCCTACGATGGGCTTTCCATTTATTTAATAATCTGCATTACAACTTGTCATTTTTAGTACATGGAAATAAAATGAATACAAGAGAGTGGCAGAAAGGTAAGCCGCGCGGGCTGTTTGTCGAGTCCGCCCGGACAGGCCGCTGAGGTCGCCCGGACAGGCCGCTGAGGTCGCCCGGATAGGCCACTGAAGTCGCCCGGACAGGTCGCTGCTAGGTGCGGCCTGGCTGTTTCTACCCGCCGGTTTGGCCCCCCAACTTACCTGTCCTCCTGTTCATGCAGAGGGCCCTATTTATAGGCTCTGGGTCGATGTAGTCACCTCCGGTGAGCCGGTGACCGGATCACTACCCACGCGGTCTAAACGAAGGAGACTGCCACCTTGGGTGATTTGAAAGCGGAGACCGCCCCTGCTGGGCGGCCTGAAGGCGGAGACCGCCCCTGCTGGGCGGCCTGAAGGCGGAGACCGCCCGCCTTGGGCGGTCTGAAGGAGGAGGTCGCCCGCCTTGGGCGGTCTGAAGGTGGAGGCCGCCCGCCTTGGGCGGTCTGAAGGAGGAGGCCGCCCGCCTTGGGCGGTCTGAAGGAGGAGGCCGCCCGCCTTAGGCGGTCTGAAGGAGGGGGCCGCCCGCCTTGGGCGGTCTGAAGGAGGAGGCCGCCCGCCTTGGGCGGTCTGAAGGAGGAGGCCGCCCGCCTTGGGCGGTCTGAAGGAGGAGGCCGCCCGCCTTGGGCGGTCTGAAGGAGGAGGCCGCCCTCCTTGGCCGGTCTGAAGGAGGAGGCCGCCCGCCTTGGGCGGTCTGAAGGAGGTGGCCGCCCGCCTTGGGCGGTCTGAAGGAGGAGGCCGCCCGCCTTGGGAGGTCTGAAGGAGGAGGCCGCCCGCCTTGGGCAGTTTGAAGGGAGAGGCCGCCCCACCTGAGCGGCTTGAAGGGAGAGGCCGCCCCACCTAGGCGGTTTGAAGGGAGACGCCGCCCCACCTGGGCGGCTTGAAGGGAGAGGCCGCCCCACCTGGGCAGTTTGAAGGGGGAGGCCGCCCCACTTGGGCGGTTTGAAGGGAGATGCCGACCCACCTGGGCAGTTTGAAGGGGGATGCCGCCCCTTCTTACCACTTTGGGTGTGAAAAAAGGCCTTTGTGTGTGGTCTGATCCATCTCGGGCGCGTAATCTGTAAAAATGTAGCGAAAAAGGCCTCCCAGGGGAGGATCGCCGATTTCTGGGTCAACATAATCCCCGCACTTTTTTAAATTTCCAAGAAACTTCGAAAAAGTAGGTATTGACCCACAACAATCGTGATCCGCTACTGGTAAACTGTCAAAAGAGTGGGAAAGATAGAGAGGGAATGAGTACCTGATGCCTCTCCACAATGGAACTAGTGAATGCTTGTTCTTTCTCCTGTGAGGGAGGAGAGTTATAGCAAGTATAAAACACAATTCACAAGTTCCTGAAGGGAACTTGCGAACATCGGTCTATTTTGTCCTCTGAGGTAGACTAGTAATCAACTACTAGTCTCTAAGGAGAACTCGATAAGTAAAGAAAGAACGTGGAGAGAGTACCTGAACAGAACTCGAGAATACCTGCTAGTTTCTCTGCAAAAGAGAACTCAAAGCAAGTATAAAAGAGAATATAACGCGAGTACCTGAAAAGAACTCGCGAGTACCTGCTAATCTCTGCGAAAGAGAACCCAAAGCAGGTATAAAAGAGAATATAACGCGAGTACCTGAAGAGACCTCGTGAACACCTGCTAATCTCTACAAAAGAGAATTCAAAGCAGGTATAAAATATAAGGCGAGTACCTGAAGAGAACTCGCGAACACCTGTTAATCTCTGCAAAAGAGAACTCAAAGTTGGTATAAAATATAATGCGAGTACCTGAAGAGACCTTGCGAACACCTGCTAATCTCTGCAAAGGAGAACTCAAAGCTGGTATAAAATATAACACGGGTACCTAAAGAGACCTCGCAAACACCTGCTAATCTCTGCAAAAGAGAGCTCAAAGCAGGTATAAAACATAACGCGAGTACCTGAAGAGACCTCGTGAACACCTGCTAATCTCTGCAAAGGAGAACTCAAAAAAGGTATAAAATATAACGCGAGTACCTAAAGAGACCTTGCAAACACCGGCTAATCTCTGCAAAAGAGAACTCAAAGCAGGCATAAAACATAACGCGACTACATGAAGAGAACTCGCGAACACCTGCTAATCTCTGCAAAGGAGAACTCAAAGCATGTATAAAATATAACGCGAGTACCTGAAGAGAACTTGCGAACACCTGCTAATCTCTGCAAAAGAGAGCTCAAAGCAGGTATAAAACATAACGCGAGTACCTGAAGAGAACTTGTGAACACCTGCTAATCTCTGCAAAAGAGAACTTAAAGCAGGTATAAAACATAAAGCGAGTACCTGAAGAGACCTCGCGAACACCTGCTAATCTCTACAAAAGAGAACTCAAAGCAGGTATAAAACATAACGCGAGTACCTGAAGAGAACTCGCGAACACCTGCTAATCTCTGCAAAAGAGAACCCAAAGCAGGTATAAAACATAACGCGAGTACCTGAAGAAACCTCGCGAACACCTGCTAATCTCTGCAAAAGAGAACTCAAAGCATGTATAAAACATAACGCGAGTACCTGAAGAGACCTCGCGAACACCTGCTAATCTCGGCAAAGGAGAACTCAAAGCAGGTATAAAATATAATGCAAGTACCTGAAGAGACCTCGTGAACACCTGCTAATCTCTGCAAAAGAGAACTCAAAGCAGGTATAAAACATAACGCGAGTACCTGAAGAGAACTCGCGAACACCTGCTAATCTCTGCAAAGGAGAACTCAAAGAAGGTATAAAATATAATGTGAGTACCTTAAGAGACCTCGCGAACACCCGCTAATCTCTGCAAAAGAGAACTCAAAGCAGGTATAAAACATAAAGCGAGTACCTGAAGAGACCTCGCGAACACCTGCTAATATCTGCAAAAGAGAACTCAAAGCAGGTATAAAACATAACGCGAGTACCAGAAGAGAACTCGCGAACACCTGCTAATCTCTGCAAAAGAGAACTCAAAGTAGGTATAAAACATAACGCGAGTACCTGAAGAAACCTCGCGAACACCTGCTAATCTCTGCAAAAGAGAACTCAAAGCATGTATAAAACATAACGCGAGTACCTGAAGAGACCTCGCGAACACCTGCTAATCTCGGCAAAGGAGAACTCAAAGCAGGTATAAAATATAACGCAAGTACCTGAAGAGACCTCGTGAACACCTGCTAATCTCTACAAAAGAGAACTCAAAGCAGGTATAAAACATAACGCGAGTACCTGAAGATAACTCGCGAACACCAGCTAATCTCTGCAAAGGAGAACTCAAAGCAGGTATAAATTATAACGCGAGTACCTAAAGAGACCTCGCGAACACCCGCTAATCTACGCAGAAGAGAGCTCAAAGCAGGTAAAAAACATAACGCGAGTACCTAAAGAGACCTCGCGAACACCTGCTATTCTCTACAAAAGAGAATTCAAAGCAGGTATAAAACATAACGCGAGTACCTGAAGAGAACTCGCGAACACCTGCTAATCTCTGCAAAAGAGAGCTCAAAGCAGGTATAAAACATAATGCGAGTACCTGCTATTCTCTACAAAAGAGAGCTCAAAGCAGGTATAAAACATAACGCGAGTACCTGAAGAGAACTCGCAAACGCCTGCTAATCTATGCAAAAGAGAGCTCAAAGCAGGTATAAAACATAACGCGAGTACCTGAAGAGAACTCGCGAACACCTGCTAATCTCTGCAAAGGAGAACTCAAAGCAGGTATAAAATATAATGCGTGTACCTGAAGAGACCTCGCGAACACTTGTTAATCTCTGCAAAAGAGAACTCGAAGCAGGTATAAAACATAACGCGAGTACCTGAAGAGAACTCGCGAACACCTGCTAATCTCTGCAAAGGAGAACTCAAAGCAGGTATAAAATATAACGTGAGTACCTGAAGAGACCTTGCGAACACCCGCTAATCTCTGCAAAAGAGAGCTCAAAGCAGGTATAAAACATAACGCGAGTACCTGAAGAGACCTCGCAAACACCTGCTAATCTCTACAAAAGAGAATTCAAAGCAGGTATAAAACATAACGCGAGTACCTGAAGAGAACTCGCGAACACCTGCTAATCTCTGCAAAAGAGAGCTCAAAGCAGGTATAAAACATAATGCGAGTACCTGAAGAGAACTCGCGAACACCTGCTAATCTCTGCAAAAGAGAGCTCAAAGCAGGTATAAAACATAATGCGAGTACCTGAAGAGAACTCGCTAACACCTGTTAATCTCTACAAAAGAGAATTCAAAGCAGGTATAAAACATAATGCGAGTACCTGAAGAGAACTCGCGAACACCTGCTAATCTCTGCAAAAGAGAACTCAAAGCAGGTATAAAACATAATGCGAGTACCTGAAGAGAACTCGCGAACACCTGCTAATCTCTGCAAAGGAGAACTCAAAGCAGGTATAAAACATAACGCGAGTACTTGAAGAGAACTCGCGAACACATGCTAATCTCTGTAAAGGAGAACTCAAAGTAGGTATAAAATATAACGTGAGTTCCTGAAGAGACCTCACGAACAACCGATAATCTCTGCAAAAGAGAGCTCAAAGCAGGTATAAAACATAACGCGAGTACCTGAAAAGATCTCGCGAACACCTACTAATCTCTACAAAAGAGAATTCAAAGTAGGTATAAAACATAATGCGAGTACCTGAAGAGAACTCGCGAGCACCTGCTAATCTCTACAAAAGAGAGCTCAAAGCAGGTATAAAACATAATGCGTGTACCTGAAAAGAACTCGTGAACACCTGCTAATCTCTGCAAAAGAGAGCTCAAAGCAGGTATAAAACATAACGCGAGTACCTGAAGAGAACTCGCGAACACCTGCTAATCTCTGCAAAAGAGAGATCAAAGCAGGTATAAAACATAACGCGAGTACCTGAAGAGAACTCACGAACACCTGCTAATCTCTGCAAAGGAGAACTCAAAGCAGGTATAAAATATAATGCGAGTACCTGAAGAGACCTCGCTAACACCTACTAATCTCTGCAAAAGAGAACTCAAAGTAGGTATAAAACATAACGCGAGTATCTGAAGAGAACTCGCGAACACCTGCTAATCTCTGCAAAAGAGAGCTCAAAGCAGGTATAAAACATAATACGAGTACCTAAAGAGACCTCGCGAACACCTACTAATCTCTACAAAAGGGAATTCAAAGTAGGTATAAAACATAACGCGAGTACCTGAAGAGACCTCGCGAACACCTGCTAATCTCTACAAAGATAGAACTTAAAGCGGGTATAAAACAATCTATAACGCGAGTACCTGAAGAGAACTCGTGAATACCTGCTAATCTCTGCAAAAACAGAACATAAAGCAGGTATAAAACAATCTATAACACGAGTACCTGAAGAGAACTCGCGAATACCTGCTAATCTCTGCAAAAACAAAACTTAAAGCGGGTATAAATGAATTCATAACTATTAGTCTTTGCTATTTTACTTACTTGCGGATATTCATATGCGATCTTCTGTTTTTAGCGTTATTCCTTATAAAACTTCAAATCCTTTCTGAAAAACCTCCTTGGAAAAGATATCTCCAAAAGAATAATTGCTCAGTTATCATGAAATGTTGCCCTGACAGTTTATCGTTTTAGTTCTAAAGTAGATCAGGTAGATCCTGATTGACTCAGTGAAGATATATCGTGGCCTGAAACTGCCACAGATTATGTCTTCATAAGCTCTGATTGTAAGCATTGAGTCGTTCAGTTAGAATGCAATCCAGAGGATTAATAAGTCCATTTCCCGACTATTAGAGTGAAAATCTTGACTCAATTATCTCGAGTCGGAAATATTGCCTTGTGGCTTCCTGTAATAGCATGCTTTCCAGCTTTAAAGCCAGATGTATTTTACCCACTTGGCTAGCATATTATGCAGCCACTTTTCATAACCTGCAGTACTCTTTCAAACCGACCGTCTTGATAGATAAAACCGCCCGGTCTAAAAGTTTTTCAACTTTTAAATGACCAAGTGGGCCAATATTTGTACCTGTTAGATACTACTAATTTTCCTGTAAAGAAAAAGGAATGGCTACAGACTCAGATGACCAAGTGGGCAGGTGGGCCTAGGCGGCGAACATTGATTTCCTCAAGTGGTCATAAGAGCTGTAGAAATAAAGAAAAAGTAAGTACAGACCCAGATGACCAAGTGGGCAGGTGGGCCTAGGCGGCGAACATTGCATTCCTCAAGTGGTCATAAGGGCTGTAAATGACTCAACTGCTCTCTTGCCTAGGGCTACAAGACGAGTTGATCAATTGGGCAGGTGGGCCTAGGCAGCGAACATTGCTTTCCTCAGAGAGATCAACTCAGTTGTGGGTCCCGCTAAGGCATCGCTTGAGAGTACCTAGGAGTATTCGATGGTCACAGACTAAGATGATCAGTTGGGCTGGTGTGGTTATGCCGCGGAGGCTATACCGACATTTCTTTCCTCAGAAAGATCATCAAAGCTGTAACTATATCCCTCTCGAGGCATGATAGAGCTAACAATCACCTAGACCTCCCTTGATGCAGGGGTGTGTTAGATATCAGCCGGGATCCAAGATTCTAAAGACCACCGCACGGGAATTGGCAAGGTACCACTACACGTGTGTGAAAACTCCCTGCTACACATGATCTTCGTGGTTTTACGCTAATGACTACAATCCGAGGGGGTTCGAGCAGAACTTGGCGATGTCTTCACGGTTCAGTGAGTTTGATATTAAGGAATAGACAAGTCACAAGGAAGAGTCCACAAGTAAGAGTGTCAGTACTGTAGATATCAAAAATGCAACAAATGAGAGCATTATCATTAAGGACATAACCGTTTTGAGATCCTTGCTGCTTCTAGATGTCTTCACCATCAATTATCTACACTTGTCTAGAGGTGATAAGTTCCATTTCTTAACACCTTGATGATAAATGGGCCTGCCCAGTTAGGACTTAATTTCCCAATGGGACCTGATCTGGCTGGACGAGGTTCAACTCGAAACTACCTCCCAACAAATTTTGTTTGAAAATGGGAAGGGTCTTGCTATTATCCTGCAAGAAAAGTTAGCCCATCAACTTGATATGGAGAATTATTCATACCCACCTTATAGAACTCATGGTGAGGAATAGAGAGCTCTTCTACTTCAAGTTGCGGAAAATGTTCCAAATGATTGCTAGAGGGCTTGTTGCTAGTAGCTGACATAGTATTAAGTTGAGAATCCACTTGTCTTTCGACATGAGCGATCTATACTAATAGGGAGTTGATGTCGCTTCTTTGGGTATGAACTTCAGTATGATTAGAAGGATGCTCGAGGCCCTTTGGCGGATGATCCATGAAAACAGGAATTGCCGAAAGAGTAAAACTGAAATAACTTTCAAACGGAGCCGAATTTTTGAAATTTGAGGGCTAAAAAGTGCCTAAACGGGAAGTCCCATTCAAATTTTGGATAGTTCGGCTCAGGCCGGTCGCGTAGGGCTTTGAATTTTTGAATTCCGACACCCGGATCAAAAGTTATGGCCGTTTTAAAATTGAATATATTTTAGGCCGAAACTCGCATCTTCATCGCAACTGTTGTTCATCAACCACTCGCTATCTAAAGGTCGCGTGTTTTTGTTGAATCCGAAATTGTCCCCACGCCCTCGACACTCAATCCCATAGGAAAGAGAGTGGGTAGTGGTCGATCAGCTGGTTACTTGAGTCGCAAATGAAGAGCTGAGTGGGAGAGAAGAAGAGAGGGTCGCTAGCTTGCGACGAGGCCAGACTTTGCCCGCCGCGGCAAATGCCACTCCTGGTGTGGGCTTTCCCTTTATTTAATAATCTGCATTACAACTTGCTGTTTTTAGTACATGGAAACAGAATGAATACAAGAGAGTGGCAGAAAGGTAAGCCACGCGGGCTGTTTGCCGAGGACGCCCGGACAGGCCGCTGAGGTCGCCCGGACAGGCCGCTGAGGTTGCCTGGACAGGCCGCTGTGGTTGCCCGGATAGGCTACTGAGGTCGTCCGGACAGGTCGCTGCTAGGTGCGGTCTGGCTGTTTCTAGCCGCCGGTTTTGCCCCCCAAATTGCATGTCCTCCTGTTCATGCTGAGGTTCCTATTTATAGGCTCTGGGTCGATGTCGTCACCTCCGGTGAGCCGGTGACCGGATCCCTACCCGCGCGGTCTAAACGAAGGAGACCGCCACCTTGGGCAGTTTGAAAGCGGAGACCGCCCCTGCTGGGCAGCCTGAAGGCGGAGACCGCCCGCCTTGGGCGGTCTGAAGGAGGAGGCCGCCCGCCTTGGGCGGTCTGAAGGAGGCGGCCGCCTGCCTTGGGCGGTCTGAAGGAGGAGGCCGCCCATCTTGGGCGGTCTGAAGGAGGAGGCCGCCCGCCTTGGGCAGTCTGAAAGAGGAGGCCGCCCGCCTTGGGCGGTCTGAAGGAGGAGGTAGCCTGCCTTGGGCGGTTTGAAGGCAGAGGCCTCCCCACCTGGGCGGCTTAAAGAGAGAGGCCGCCCCACCTGGGTGGTTTGAAGGGAAACGCCGCCCCACCAGGGTGGCTTGAAGGGAGAGGCCGCCCCACCTGGGCGGTTTGAAGGGGGAGGCTGCCCCACCTGGGCGGTTTGAAGGGAGACGCCGCCCACCTGGGCGGTTTGAAGGGGGAGGCCGCCCCTTCTAACCACTTTGGGTGTGAAAAAAGGCCTTTGCGTGAGGTCTGATCCATCTCAAGCGCGTAATCTGTAAAAATGTAGCGAAAAAGGCATCCCAGGGGAGGATCGCCAATTTCTAGGTCAACAACTACATCTTTTCCCAAAGCTGGGTGTGGTGTCTCCCGCCTCTATCGAATACATTGGCGTTCGACACCGCCTACCATACAATGCTTCGTATGGCGCCATCTTGATACTCGCCTGGAAACTATCATTAAAAGCAAACTCCACCATGAAGATGTGGTCTTCCCATCTCCTACTAAAATGAGTGCACACATTCTAAGCATGTCTTCCAAAGTATGATTTGTTCTCTCTGTTGACCATCAGTCTGCGAATGGAACATTGTACTAAACTTGAGCTTTGTGCCCAGACTCCTTCGCATTAGCATCCAGTCCTTGGATGTGAATCATCCATCTTGATTGCTGAAAATACTCTCCGGAATCTCGTGCAACCGCACAATGTTGTGAACATAAAGTTCCACTATCTTTTCCACTCAGGGAAAGGAAGAGGCTTGAAGAACCAGCCCGGCCCCTAGCTCTCAACTTTCATTAAGGCACAAGTATGACATTTACTTACATACAAAGCTACGTCCCAGTTCATCCCAGGCCACCAAAAGGACTTCTTCAAATCCAAGTACATCTTTATACTTTCTGGATGAATGGAGTACTTCGTAAAGTGAGACTCAAACTTTATCTCCTCGCAGAGCTTGCCAAAGCGTGAAACACTCACCCTTTCGTTCCTCTTCAATAGTCCACCAACCATCTACAATGCAATGCCTTCACTTTGTTGAGCTTCCAACACCAACTGTTAAAACTCTTCGTCTACATTGTTTTCCTCTCGAATCTGATCAGCTAAATCATATTGCATCTCAATCCAATTCAACCGAGCTGCGCAAGACTCGCCTCTATCCAAACAAGTATTGTCAAGAGACTCAAAGTCTCGCACCAACTACTCGTCATGCGCTTCAATTCAATTTCCTTTCCCAGAATACTTTCTACTCAATGTGTCGGCCACCACATTGGACTTGCTGGCGTATACTGAATCTCTATGTCATAGTCCCCAAGGAACTTGACCCACCTACGCTGTCGCAAAAAATAGATCTTTTTGATCCAGAACATACTACAGTATTTTTTGATCCGTGCAGTTCTCCCCCTTCGCACCATACACGTAGTGCCGCCATAACTTCAACGCAAAGATCACAAACGCAAAACAAAATCATGGACGGGGTAATTCCTCTCATTAGGCTTCAATAACATAGATCTGTAAGCAATTTTGTTACCGTGCTTCACCAACATGCAACCTAAAACACAACCTGATGGATCGCTAAAGATTTGAAACCCTTCGGTCCCACTAGGAAGACTTAGAATTGCAACAAACATTAAGCTTTCTAAAAGTGCATAGTATGCCTCTGAGAATTCTCTAGAGGGGGTGAATAGAGATTTAAAATCTTTTCTATCCTAACTATGCATACAATAAAACACCTAAGGAATTATGCTTCAGCAACACCAAGGTGCATAATGAATTAAGTGCAGTAAAAAGACAAAATAAAGTAAGCAATAAATAAGGGGACATCACAAAAAAGGCACAACACAGAATACACAAGATTTTTATAGATGTTCCCTAAAATGTGGGTAGTCCTCTCTTCTACCTCCCTGGTAGGATTGCACAACCTATGCCTGCGTCTTTTGATAAGGAGACTATTAGAACCAAAGATCTTTTGATAAGGAGATCTTGAACCACACAGATCTTTTGATAAGGAGATCTTGAACCACTCAGATCTTATGATAAGGAGATCTTGAACCACTGAATCCTTTGGAAGAGGGATTCTTAAAACTCTGTACATGTGAAGAATATAGTAAGAAGAAAGAAGGAAGTAGAAGATGAAGAATTCTGTTCTCAGAATTCTTTAGAAGCTTTTCTCAAGATCAGCTTCTATTTTCTTTCACTAGATCTACTGATGATGAACCCTTGCTTATGATTGTGATGATTTGCAAGGGTTATGTTTGTCAGATTCTTTTCTCTGAAAGCTCCTTGTATTCTGATTGTTGTAGGATGTAGAAGAAGCAGCCCTGTATATTTCCTATGCAGAGACAATACTTAATTTCTGTCTGTGTCTGTTAGGGTTGAAGGAGGAAGAAGAAGAAACCCTAATCGACATCATAGATGTTGTGTAATAAATTTTCTGTGATTTCTTCTCTTATCTGCTTACTTATTGTCCATAATTGAATTTTGAATTTCTTTCTTATTTTGGACAGACCTCAGAAGGAATTCTGATAGGTACTTTAATTCTTCTTTCTTCTTTTGTTCCCGACCCGTCCATCATATTTGAAAAACCTTCCAAGAATGCTTTTGCCCTTCTAGAATGCTTCCTTCCTTTCTTGGCAACAAATGAGCCGTTGGAGAGCTGTCTTCTATCTGGTGGTCCATCTAAAAAGATGTTAGAGAGAGAGCAGGAAAGACTTTCTTTTTCAGACTGTATTCGACGCCGCGTCGACTTCATCAATCTTCATGTCGACGCACCTCTACGTTCTTATCGATGTAGCTTCAAATTTCTACTTAGCTTTGGCTGAACTTAGATGTCGACGTTACGTCGATTACTTATCGACATACTGGTCGAGTTGAAGCCTTGGACTTGATCTCTTAACTTTTTCATCGAATTGTAGTTGACGTTGCGTCGACTTCTCAGATAGCTTCGACTGGCTCTTCCTCCTGCGTCGAGATCCTTTCGACAATGCATCAACTTGACTTTATACTTCGACAGACTGAATAGGTTGCTCCGACTTCTAGTCAGAGTTACGTCGATATCCAGTTGAAGTTGCGTCGACTTGTATTCGACGCAAGTCTCGTTTTAGGCTTGTCTTGGCTTGGTCTTGACACTCTAAGTTGAGTGTGACATCCTAAGACATATAATAACCAGATTACCCTTACTGTACAATGTGGGTAATAAACCTAGGAGGTAAAATCACTTATAAGTAATTTGTTAAGATAAATCAGAAGGAGTTTTGCCAACAATCTCCCCCTATTTTTCTTAACAAATTTTACAGATTATTGTAAAGTGATTTTACACATTCTTTTATATAAACAGAAATAGATACATGACAATATAGACAGTAAAATATGACAGAATGAAATCACAGACTATTTCATACATTATCAAGTAAATTATATTGTTCTTAATAATTGTATCCACCAGAGACTATAAGTGTATTGAACTTCTCAAAAATAGAGCACATGGACCTCACTGTCCTCTATCAGGAGTTTTCCTTTTTCTGGAGAAAACCTATGGAATTACCTTCCTTGATGTAAACTTCATAGGCTCATCATCTTCAGGATACATTGCTGCTTCTTGATGGGTTTGATCTTGTTCAGCAGTCTGAGTAGCCTCCTTAGCAATATTGGCAACCTCCTCCAATAGATCATCTTCATGGGGCTCCCCTAGAGTAGAGGGAATCACCTCCTTTTGATAAAATACTCCAGCTGGCTCTTGAGCTTGTTCTTGAGCTGTAAGCTCCCCCTGATTCTCTTGAGGCTCCCCCTGAACATTAAGCTCCCCCTGAGTCTCTTGAGGCTCCCCTTGAACATCCTGGAAGATAGTAATTTTATCAGGGGCTTCTACATCATTGCCCTTTTCATGGCCACTCAACTCTAGAGTAGGTATTTCCTCCTCCTAAATTATCTCCCCCTTCTTAACCTTGTTGGCTAGTGAGGTTAAGAAATCCTTTGTCACCAAGGAGGAGGACATGAATTCTTTGAGACCCAGGAGAGACCTCTTTGAATCTAGGATTTCAGACTCCATTTGGGAGTACTTCTTTTCAAATCTTCTGGCTTGGCTAGCAAGTAGGCCAGCAAATGTGCTGGAGGCCAATCCTACTGCCTTAGAAATGACTTGCTCAATGTTAATGGAAGGGGTATACTATGAGGTAGAGGCAAGTAGAGGTGGAGGTGTGAGGTTCTCATTCATATCAGGAGGGTCTTGGTAGATAGGGGAAAGATATTGGTATATTTCTAGAGAGACATGAACTGGTGGTGGTGGAGGTGCAGGCTGATTGTCTATAGTTATGGTGGATGAATGTTGCAGTGATTGGCGAGGAATGTGAGATTGATGTTCTGTGGGAGTAATGAAGGAACTAGCCTGGTTGAATGGAGCTTGATCAATATCTGGAGTATCATTCTGTGGAGGTACTGGAGTATCTTGATGAGGTATATTATCCCTTGGGGGATCTTGTATATGTCTCTCTGAATCTTGAGGAGGTGGAGATGGGACCAAATAAGTCCATGTGCAACAGGAATATGATTCTGGGAGAATCATTCTTACCAATTGGTTTGAATGATGCTTTGATCTGCTTTCCTAATTGGCAGGCTCTACAGGGATGGTCTTTATAGAACTTACCAGTTGGTAAACCCCTTACTAGGTTGAGCTTGGAGAGTTTCGTAATGGTCTTAAAATTATGGTGACTATGTCTCCTATGCCATAACTCACTGTTTTCTAACTGGGAGTTGAATAAGAAGATCTCAGACTTTGTGTACTCAAAGTCTACAACATTGACCTTACCCTTCCTAAGACCAGTCAATACTATTTGGTCAGTTCTAGAGGTAACTATATGACACAAAGACTTAGTGAATACAACTTTGTATTCACCATCACGCAACTGGCTAATACTGATTAGATTATGTTGAAGTCCTTCAACATAAGCTACCTTAGAAAAGGAGACTTCCCCAATCCTAAGCAAACCATATCCTTTGGTTTGGCCAGAGATGGAATTCCCAAAGATTACCTTAGGCCCTTCCTTGGCCTTAAAGTTCTCCAGTAGTTCTTTTGCTCCAGTCATAAGCATGGAACATCCAATGTCCAGATACCACTGTTGGTTTATGGTTGAACAGTCTCCCTTATGCACATGAAATCAACCATTTGTATATACCCTCACATGCTGGGGTCTCTTTCTTTTATCATCATATGGAGTTGTGAAAGAGTGAGAAGGTCTTTCAGTATACCCCTTAAGGTGAAGAAGTGTTGCATTATTATGCCAGCAATGTTTGGCTATATGTCCTACTTTAGAATAACAAAAGTATCTAGGAATGAAGGTAGAGAGTGGTCTATATGTTTGATAAATCATTATAGGAAACATGCATCGAGAAGAAATCGACGCATCTTTAGAATTGCGTCGAATGTAATTCGACGTATCTGCATAGTTCCGTCGATAATAATTCGATGCAGAGTATTGGTTGTGTCGAATATAATTCGACGCACCCTCATACTTGCTTTGAATTGATGTTGAAGCATATGCTGAACTCCGTCGAGTTGCATTCGGCGCATCTGTAAAATTGCGTCGAGTTCTATTTGACGTATGGTTCTTTTTATGAAGATTTTTATTATTTTTATTTGATTTTTCTATGGGATGTTTGCCTAAAATCTCTGGTTGATTACCAATGTTTACCCTATTAAATATGGTGAGATTATTAGGGTTATTATTATTATGATCTTCACATGATTCTAAAATATTATTGGTTCTAGACCTAAATAATGCTACAGAATTTTCCCAAGCAAGTTTGCTAGGGATTGGTGTGCTTGTGGAGGGTAGTGATTCCTGATCAAGATGATCAAATCTCTTGGAGAGATTTTGTGAGATATCTTTAAGCTTTTGACTCCTTCCATTAAGGGAGTCCTCAAAGGCTTTTGCTTTTGTGAGTTCTTTCTTTAGGTCTGAATTTTCATTATCTAATATATATAATTCTTTTTCCTTCTTATATAATTTATCTCTCAAATCATAATTAACTTAGTACTGGTTATCTTTCCTTTGATTTTCTAGATCTGTTCTGATTATTTTAAGTTCCTTTTGGTTGTTAATAAAGTCTTGACAGAATTCTTTAAAGCAATCTTTAAAATCTCTTGATGAAAAGTCAAAGTCATCAAAGATTGTTACCTCATTCTCTGCAGAGGAGTCTTCCAGAGCCACTAAGCAGGCTTCTTCTGGTCCAAAATCTTCATCATCATCAGATGAGGAGGAGCTTGATTTAGAGTCTGAATCTCTCCAAGTTTCAGCAATAAAACTTTTCCCACCTTTCTTATCCTTCCTCTTGAAGGATTTCTTCTTGTGCTCCTTCCTCTGCTTGTTGTTCTTGTTCTTTTCTTCCTCGGGACACTCAGTGGCAAAGTGTCCTAGTTTTCTGCAAGAAAAGAAGATAATCTCCTATTTAGGAGTTTTGTCATACCTTGGCTTGCTTGAACTCCTCTCTTTCCTTCTGGAGTCCTCTGTCCTGACCCACCTCTTGAATCTTTTAGCCAAGAGATTGAACATCTCTTCTTTAGTGGTGGAGGACTCTGCTTTGGCAGTCTTCAATGCAAGAGTCCTTTCTTTAGGAGTAGATATTCTCTCCTGGGATTCTAACTCAGCCCTGCTCTTTAGTAGAAGCTCATAGGACTTGAGCTTTCCCAGCATAGCATGAGTTGTTATCTCTCTAAGGCATCTAGAATCTCTAATAGCCAAGATTCTAGAGTCCTATGTGCTTGGGAAGCACATGAGGAGCTTGTCCTTAATTTCTGTTAGATAAATTTCTTTATCAAGCCCTCTCAGTTCATTTATGATGAGGCTAAATTTGGCATACATTTTGTTTTGCTTTCATCAGCCCTTTTCATGAAGTTCTCATATTGGGATATGAGAAGTGACTTTTTGACTTTTTCTCTCATCAGAGCTGCCTTCAACTAATCTAGAAAAATATTCCCAGATTTCTTTGGAAGAGTTGCAATCAACAACTTTTTGAAATATTTCATCTGGCATAGTTGAGACTAGGATGTTCATGGCCTTGGCATCACATGACTTGACCTTCTTCTCAGCATCAGTCCACTCTGCTCTGGGGAGTGAGGTTTGTGTGACTTTTCCACTAGCATCTTACCTTCTGGGGTTGGGGGACCTGTAAGGATGACATTGAAAATTTCTTCATCAATGGAGTACATATAGAGTTTTATTCTGGCCTTCCATAGTGTAAACTTATTCAGATTACACACTAGAGGTCTTGTTGATGCATAATTATTAGAACTCATTTCCTGTAAAATATTTTTAATTAATTTTAAAATGTGTAAATGAGAGTAGGAGATCTTTTGATCATGGTGTTAACCTTTTAATGATCAACCTCGCTTTGATACTAATTGAAAGTGCACAGTGTGCCACTGAGAATTTTCTAGAGTGGGGGGGCGGGGGGTGAATAGAGATTTAAAATCTTTTCTATCCTAACTATGAATACAATAAGACAACTAAGGAATTATGCTTCAGCAACACCAAGATGCAGAATGAATTAAGTGCAGTAAATATAAAAATAGAAAAACAAAAAGCAATAAATAAGGGGACGTCACAGAAAAGGCACAACACAGAAGACACAAGATTTTTATAAAGGTTCCCCAAAATGTGGGTAGTCCTCTTTTCTACCTCCCTAGTAGGATTGCATAACCTGTGCCTGAGTCTTTTTATAAGGAGACTCTTAGAACCAAAGATCTTTTGATAAGGAGATCTTGAACCACTCAGATCTTTTAATAAGGAGATCTTGAACCACTCAGATCTTTTGATAAGGAGATCTTGAACAATTGAATCCTTTGGAAGAGGGATTCTTAAAACTCTGTATAGGTGAAGAATAGAGTAAGAAGAAAGAAGGAAGTAGAAGATGAAGAATTCTGTTCTCAGAATTCTTTAGAAGCTTTTCTCAAGTTCAACTTCTATTTTCTTTCACCGGATCTGCTGATGATGAACCCTTGCTTATGATTGTGACGATTTGCAAGGGTTATATTTGTCAGATCCTTTTCTATGAAAGCTTATTGTATTCGGGCTACTGTAGGATGTAGAAGAAGAAGCAGCCCTATATATTTCCTGTGCATAGAGAGCACTTAATTTCTATATGTGTCTGTTTGGGTTGAAGGAGGAAGAAGATGAAGGAACCCTAATCGACAACACAGATGTTGTGAAACGAATGCGCTGTGATTTCTTATCTTCTCTGCTACTTATTGTCCATCATTGAATTTTAAATTTCTTTCTTATTTTGGACAGACCTCGGAAGGAATTCTGATAGTTACATTAATTCTTCTTTCTTCTTTTGTTCCCGACCCGTCCAGCATATTTGAAAAACATTCCAAGAATGCTTTTGCTCTTCTGGAATGCTTCATTCTTTTCTTAGCAACAACCGAGTCGTTGGAGAGCTGTCTTCTACCTGGTGGTCCTTGTGAAAAGATGTTAGAGAGACAACTGAAAAGACTTTCTTTTTCAGACTATTTTTGATACTGCATCGACTTCATCAATCTTCATGTCGACGCACCTCTGAGTTCTTATCGATGTAGCTTCGAATTTCTTCTTAGCTTTGGTTGAACTCAGATGTTGACGTTATGTCGATTACTTATTGACGTACCCGTCGAGTTGAAACCTTGGAATTGATCTCTTAACTTCTGCATCGAATTGTAGTTGACATTGCGTCGACTTCTTAGATAGCTTCAACTGGCTCTTCCTCCTGCGTCGAGATCCTTTCGACGTTGCGTCGACTTGACATTATACTTCGACATATTGAATAGGTTGCTCCAACTTCTAGTTAGAGTTACATCAATATCCAGTCGAAGTTGCGTCGACTTGTATTCGACGCAAGACTCATTTTAGGCTTGTGTTGGCTTGGTCTTGACACTCTAAGTTGAGTGTGACATCCTAAGATATCAAATGAACAGATTACCCTTACTATACAATGTGTGTAATAAACCTAGGAGGTAAAATCACTTATAAGTAATTTGTTAAGTTAAATCACAAGGAGTTTTTCTAACACTTTCCTTTAGGGTTTCAAACACATGTGCACACTCCGGCGTCCACACAAACATCTAATACTTGTAAGTAAGGGAGGTGAGGGGCAATGATATCCGCGAAAAGTTCTTAACAAACCTTCTTTAGTAACCAGCTAGTCCATAGAAACTCCTGACCTCTTTCACAGTTCTCAATACAAGCCAAACTATAATGGCTTCGATCTTCACCGAATCCACGACCACCCCATCGCCACAGATCACATGTCCCAAGAACGCCATCCTCTCAATCAAGAACTTGCACTTCGAGAACTTAGGAGAAAGCTGGTTCTCCCTCAGAATCTGCAAGACCACTCTCAAGTGAGTCTCATGCTGCGCCTTTGACTTCGAATACACTAGGATATCGTCAATGAGTGCCACCATGAATGAATCTAGATATTACCGAAAAACTATGTTCATCAGATCCATGAACATTGATGGCGTGTTCGTCAAACCGAATGACATCACCGAGAACTCGAAGTGACCGTAACTCATCCCAAATGTTGTCTTTAGAATGTCCTCTTCTCAAATCCTATACTGGTAGTACCCTGACTTTAAGCCGAACTTGGAATACACCACCGCATTCTACCATCCTCTTTGTTTACGAACTACACTGGAGTGCTCCATGGAGAAGAGTTGGGCCTAATGTACCCCTACTCTAACAACTCTTGTAACTAAACCTTGAGCTCGGCCAGTTCCTTCAGTTGCATCCTAAACGGAGGATGTGACACCGGCCTTGCACCTGGTACCAACTCTATCATAAATTTGATTTCGTGCTGAAGGGGTGCTCTCGGAAGCTCATCGGGGAACACATCTTCAAACTCTGCCACTACTCGCACATCTCTAATTGCCAACTTCATGGAGTGAATCCCCAACAAAGCTAAAAATGCTTCGCCCCCTGGTTCATCGCACACAACACTTGCATGGACAAAATAAGGGAGCAAGACACTCCACCTAGGCCCTCGAACATGACCTCCGCTCTACCTTAACTTCTCAGGGTTACCACCTTCAACAAGTAGTCAAAACTGGCTTGCTGCTCTGCAAGACAATCCACCTCCAAGATTACATCAAACCCTGCTAATGGTAGGATTGCCGCTACCAACTCGAAGTCAAATTCACCTATTCTCAAATCAATGCACCCTTTGCCTTTTTCTTGGGGGTCTTAATGACCCGCTCGACACTTACACACTAGTTCCAAACTCGCCCCTAGGGTTCAACACCAATTTTCTGGATAAAGCTACATACAAGAAAAGGGAGTGACTCTCCTGTATCAAAAAATACTCAGACAGACTATCAAATGCTAGCACAAAGCCTAAGCACACATGCATCATACCTAGGCGGTCTCACCCGGCGAGTAGAAAAATGAACGTTAAACTATCGTGCCAAACTTAAACTTGTATACCTATCACCACATCGGGTTGACAAATCATCTCCTGTTGTATAGGGCTAGAATCACAAAGTTGCATAAGAGGAAAGCATGAAGTACATGACTCCACTGCTTTCCCCTTCTCTGCATAACTGGGCCCTCAATGCACAGACCACTCCTTCCCCTGCTCTAGCTCAGTACCACCCTTGTTACAGTTCTGAGCAATGTGCCCCAGCATGACACACTTTAGTATGTCAGTGGTCCCTTATACCACTGAAGCAACACCGCTTTTCCCACCATGGACAAAGGAATGTAACCTTTTTCTTCCCCGACTTCCCTCCTATCTCCACTGCAATTTAGAAGGTTTCCCTTCTCCTCGCTCAACTTCAAAACCCCTGCGACTCTGGGTTTGATCGGAGTCTCTCTTACACGCTCTAGTAGCTACCAGGACTGCAAGCTCTAGTGCTCCACCCAGTGGGATAGGTGTCGCAATCAGTGGCACTCTCACCCCTAGAGCTGTCATCATTGCCTCTGTCAGCATATGAAAAAACTTTGTCAGAGACACATTCGTAATCAGGAGCCCTGGGGAAGTACTACTTGTTGAAGGGTCCTCTTGCTGCCTTGACATCCCCACATTATCGCAAACACCCTAGCATAGGCAAGACAACTAATAAATCAGGTTCTATTCGCAAGAATCGAAAACAAGGACACTCATGGTGCTACAGGTCACTCCTATGTGGTCAACCACTTCACGCAATCCGATTACACTAAATCATTCATTACCGGTCTAGAACCCCTAAACCCAGCTCTGATACAAAATTGTAATGCCTCCGCTGCAATGACTATATAATATGGGTCTGGCCGGGACCCCGCGACATATAATCTCAACAACTTTGGTATTAAAAGATGATATAAGAACGTATACCCATAATGAACACAAACATAAATAGCGGAAACATAGAACTGAACATGGAAGTTGTCCACGTCTACATAGGAGTAATGCGGCCTTATGGCCTTACAACACGAATGTTCAAGGCAACATCCAAACCGAACATCAAAAAAGTATAGCAACAACATCCTAAGCTACCTAGGCGTGCAAGCTGGAACAAAGTAAAATAAACATATAAATGCAGAACAGCAAGAGAATGTACATTTCATGATGCTTAGGGCTTTTTAGTCGGCGAGCTGGCTCCAGGTCACAATCCTTGCCCTACAACCATCATAGAAGACACAATACAACAAGGGTCAGCCTGGGATGACCACAACTACGTAGCAACACCCCTCCTCCCGGCCGTCATAGTGGACCCCGGGGAACTACATCTCCCTGTAAGTCAGCACTTCATACGCAAATGAAATAATGCAAAAACAATATAGAAACTAGCATGTAAAGATGACACAAGCATCAAGCATGTTACTACGTTGAGCAGGTCAATAAAAGGGACCTATTTATGCAGCATGTATGCAAACTCAGGTTTTACACAAGGCTTATAGCGTGTATTGGTCTAAGACATCATCATGCATCATTGCATTATCACAACACATCATCAACATGGGTACTCACCTTTCCCCAATGGGTACTCTCATTACCCCAAAATCATACAAGCAGATTCTGTGAACTCTTACTTAGACTCCACCCGCACATAGATAACGACCATTGGGCTTGTCCATAAGCTTAGAAGTTCTCGCCAGTTCCACCAATCCATCATAACCAATGCTAAGAACTCTTGCTTAGACTCACCCGCACAAGGATCACGACCATCGGGCTTGTCCATAAGCTTAGATGTTCTTGATTCCTTAACCAAATCCAACACAACATGTTTGACCATAAGCAACACAATCGATGATAAGAGCACTAGATGAGACTTTAATTGTACATGGTTGATCACACCGTCGGGCCTGTCCGTAAGCATATTCGTTCTCGTCAGTTTTCACAAAAGGGGGCTTGTCTTGCCGGGACACTCCATGCATGAATTGCAACATCACGGGCTAGCCAGCAGACCACAAAGACAAAGCAACCTTAACATACAAGTGGATTCCATAATCTACACAAGCATTCATCACACGCATTTCCCTGCCTAAGCCACCATTCATTCTCGCATGAAAATAAAGGGCATTGCCATAACGACTTCTCCGCAATCAGAATTCTAACACAACCCCTAAATGCGCATCAATCAACATCACCGAATCAGACCACCGGCCATGATTTTGTCTTCACCCACCATGCCTATTCCTCTAACGAAGCAGATGTCTAATGCAAATAATATCAGAGACAGACTCAATTGACCCGGAGGTTCCTTTTGAACCAATGCAGCCCGGATCCCTCTCGACGCGCTGGTTGACTCAGCCGTCCGTTTCTCTGTGATGTCTTTTTTAGATGCTTTTTCAGGTTATCACCAAATTCGCATGCACCCTCCCGACATCAAAGATGTCTCCTTCATCACAGGGGATGGATGATATTGTTATAAAATGATGCCTTTTGGGCTCAAGAATGCAGGGGATACATACCAACGGATGATGGACAGGGTCTTCCGTGAGCAAATGGGAAGAAACCTGGAGGTCTATGTTGATGAACTCATGGTAAAGAGCCGGGACCTCATGTCTCACCTCCAAGACCCTGAAGTGACTTTTGGGACCTTGCGGAAGTACAAGATGAAACTCAACCCCATGAAGTGTGTCTTCGGGGCTAGCAGGGGAAAATTCCTAGGCCACTTGCTCACCCCTACAGGGGTGGAGCCTAACCGAGATAAGGTTAAAGCAATCTTGGAGTTGGGGTCGCCAAGAAATGCGAAGGAGGTTCAACGCCTCACGGGAAAATTGGTCGGGCTCAGCAGGTTCCTCTCCAAGGCGGGTGAGAAGTGTGCACCTATCTTCAAGGTGTTATGGGGAAACAAGAAGTTCGAATGGACCTCATAATGTGTGGAAGCTTTCCAAGCTTTGAAAGGGCAACTCACCCAGACCCCTCTACTCCAGGAGCCAAGGCAAGGGGAGGACCTATCCCTATACTTAGGGGTAGGATCGGAGGCAGTAAGTTCGGTGTTGGTCCGTGAAGAAGGGAGAAGGCAGTTCCCCATCTACTACGTCAGCCGAGTGCTGAGGAAGGCGGAGCTCTGATACCCAATTTTGGAGAACTTGGCTTTCGCCTTGGTGATACCGGCCCGGAAGCTCAGGCCATATGATAAGTAATAAAATATATGTATTTTTAGTATAGTTATTAGTATAGTTTTAATAAATATTGTGAATTTTCTATGTAAATTAATAAATAAATTGCTTCTTTTCATTATTTCCATACTAACTTAGTTATATTTTTGTTTTTGCAGATTTTGGCAATTTTTGTCAAGTCACGCCCGTGACAACAAGTCACGCCCGTGACCCAAGGGCATGTAATTTTAAAACGCCAAACTTCTCAATCTGCGCTCGACGAACGCTCTCTGCCCTATGTTCGACGAAAATTGAGCTGCGTTCGACGAACGCTCTCTGCCCTGCGTTCGACGAAAGTCGAGCTGCGTTCGACGAACACTCTCTGCCCTGTGATCGACGAAATCAAGCTACGTTCAACGAAAGTGTCTCAGCGTTTGACAAACTATCCGCATCCAACGTTCGACGAACGACGCTCTGCGTTCGACGAATGGCGCGCCTCCAGCATTCGACGAACGGCGCTCTGTGTTCGACGAACTATCCCTGTCTAGCGTTCGACGAACGACGCTCTACGTTCGACAAACTATCCGCATCCAGCGTTCGACGAATGGCACTCTGCGTTCGACGAACTCTTTCCGCCCAGGCGTTCGAAGAATTCAGCGCACATGCCAGCCGTCACGCGCCAGTTAAAGCAGATATGTGTCGCCCACTGTCATGCCCGTGACACTTCAAGTCACACCCGTGTGTAGCCATGTTTGATGGCTGAACCTTCCAGAAGACGGCGGATGCGACCCCTAAAGCACACACAAATGTCACGCCCTAACTCACGGTCGTGACATCCATGTTTGAGGGCTCGGCTGAAGGAAATCTCATCCAAATTTTGAGTGTTTGTAATGTTTTTATGGATTCTTTTGAGTGGATATGAGTTTTTCTTTATGCAATTAAGTTTATGTTCGTTTGTATTTTTTGCCTTTTAGAAATAAAATGTTGTTTTCTCAATTGGATCATCTTTTATTTTATTTATGTTTGTGTGTGTGTGTGTGTATGAGAATAGTTTATTGCTTTCTTAACTTAGTTTATTGCTTTCATAATTTAGGTTTATTGCTTTCATAAAAATAGTTTATCGCTTTCTTTAACTCTTTATTTATCGCTTTCGTTTAAACGCTTTCTTTCAATTCAGTCTTTTTATTACAAGTAGAGTGTGTTAGTTTATGAGATAGTGTTTTTCATTTTTGTAACTTAGCTTTATTTCAGTCTTTATATAACTGTTATATATATACCACTCCTATCTTGAATAAGAGGCTAATTTCCTTTAGCACTTTTTAAGTCGGTTGGGACGGATATTATTTATGCACCTTTATAAGTATTTCATTTCTATACCACCCCCGTCCTGGATAAGAGGCTAAGAACTTTTTAGCTCTTGTTTAAGACGGTTGGGACGGATACTTTTACTGCTTTTATATAAGTCTTTTTATTTCCGTTTTTATCCGCTAAAATTATTAAACATGTATTTTCTTAATTATGCCGTCTCCATTCTGATGAGTGGCTAATTTTCTTTAGCGCACGATGTCGAAGAGCATTGGGACACAAAAATAGTTTTTCTAAAAATAAAGCATCTCTTTCTAAAATAATAATCGAGCTTAAGGTTTACCCGAGAATAACGTTGAGTGGAGCCACATAATCGATGTGTGGTTTTCATTTCCATCTCCATACACTAGTTAGCCGAGAGGCTCGTGCGTACGAACTGATCGGTCACGGGTAAAGAGAAGTGCGCTCTACACTCGAGAGAGGATGAGGTAAGTCTCCCGAATTGGAAGTAAAAACCCAATAGCGGGGTTCACAACATAAAGCGAGTATTAAGGAGATTCGATGGTCGAAAATTCATAATCTCATGTGGGCGTACCCTCGAGAGAGGAGCGTTCATAATTATGGAACCTCCACGGCCAAGCCGTTTTAATGTTTTGAAAAGTCATCACTTTTATTTCTAAAAAAGACTATTTTCGTCTCAAGGTAATTCGACATCGAGCGTTATTATTATCATCGTTTAGAACTCTAGTTATACGCTTATTATCGTTCATTTTTAAAAACCCACACTAAAAACTTATTCCGATAAAATAATAGTTCGTTCCTCAAAGTAGCATAATCAACACGATCCGCGGAAATATACGACCTCGATATTTTCTAAAACAAAATATACTGTATTACTCACGATAAGGTATACTTGCCTTTATTATATAATTAATTTGGATTAAAATTTAAACAAACACTTTTCAAATCCGAAACTTGCAAAACTCTCCTTTGCTATTTTAAAAATCAATAGAATTCGGCGTTGTAGCCGAGGCATAATTGTCAATACTCCAAAAGAAGAAAAAGACCGTTACTTCTATCCTTCGATAGGATAACGGTTAATTTCTCAAAGTAGGAGTACTTGCGAGACTCTTTAGAAACACCTGCCTAACTCTAATCTCGTCATATAAAGGTTGCACAAACCAAATTAATTTAAAAGGACAATCTGAATTAACTTATCAAGTTTTTGGCGCCGTTGCCGGGGAAAGTAGTGTTGTTATTTGAAAAAAGGAATTACTATTACTTTTATCATATATATTAAATATATCATAAATATATATATATATAAATAAAAATAGAAAAAAACCATAGAAAAAAGCAAAAAATATATATATCATTTTTATTATTAGTATATGACCCGAGGAAACTCCTCGGACGATTCGATTATTCCTTTTGACCCCGAAATTGAGCGCACTCTTCGTGAGCGCCTCCAACTTCGTGATCAAAACTTACTCGAATTTCCCGAAGAGTCTGTCGGGGATACTTACACTGAACCTATGGCCGATCAAATTCCAGATGTGGCCCCGCCACGGACCATGGCATATTATGCCAGGCCAAATCTGGAAGATACCGGATCGAGCATAACGCGCCCAACAGTGGCTAATAATAATTTTAAAATAAAATCTAGCATCATTCAAATGGTAAAACAGTCAGTCCAATTTGACGGTTTGCCAGATGAGGATCCGAATTTACACCTTTCTAGTTTTTGGGAAATATAAGATTCCTTTAAAATTAATGGCGTTACTGATGACGCTATTCGTTTACGCTTATTTCCATTTTCACTGCGGGCGAAAGCCAAGGCATGGTTAAGTTCTCTACCTAGAGGATCCATAACCACGTGGGCATAATTGACGGAAAATTTTTTAACAAAATATTTTCCCCCGTCTAAAACTGCTAAACTGCGCACAAATATCGCCTCTTTCGTTCAATACGATTCTGAGTCTCTCTATGTGACTTGGGAGCATTTTAAAGAGTTCTTGCGTAGGTGTCTTCATCATGTGCTGCCATCCTAGATGCAGGTTCAGACATTTTATAATGGTTTAAATTTCTCAACACGACAGATGATCGATGCGGCCGCTGGGGGAACGTTAAACAACAAAACCCCGGAGGCCGCCCAAGCTCTGTTCGAAGAAATGGCCATGAACGCCTATCAATGGAATGCGCCTTGATCACGCCCTACTAAACCAACTGGGATATATGAAGTGGATGCCACTTCTCACTTAGCCTCTCAAGTTAAAAGGTTAAGTAAGCAAGTGGCGGAGATGACTACTTCCTCCTCCACTCCAGCTTGGCTTAATAATAATAATAATAATACTTTTGTCGAAGAAACTGTAGATTACCTAGGCAACCCAGTTAGGCCACCCTTCAACCCTAATAACAATCCGTATAGTAATAATTATAATCCGGGTCGGAGGAACCACCCAATTTTTTCCTGGAGCAATCCTAATAATGCTCAGAGGCCCCCAAATGTGAACCCGCAAGGATTTCCGCAAGGATTTCAGCCTCCACCTCCAAAACCTTCTCCGCTCGAAGATATTTTTGCTAAATACGTTGCGTCCACCGAGTCAAATATCAGGAATTTTACCGGATCGATTAAGAACTTGGAAAATCATGTGGGACAGCTGGCAAAGATGGTCTCCGAGCGGCCATATGGAGCTCTGCCAGGGAACACGGATTCAAACCCCTGAGAAACTGCCAACGCCATAAATCTTCGCAGTGGAAAGGAGGTAACCTCCCCAAATTAGGTCGAGCCTAAGGTACATGTTTCGACACCGACCCCTACACCCTCTCCTTCGATAGATAAATCACCGAGTCTTCCGATTGTGCTGAACGTTTCTTGCTCGCCTCTTCCTTATCCCTCAAAAATAAGCAACGGGTGGAAAGACGAGCAATATCGAAAATTCTTGCAAATTTTTAAACAAATTATAATAAACGTTCCCTTCTGCGAGGCACTCTCCCAAATGTCAAAATACGCAAAATATCTTAAGGAGTTGCTTTCTAATAAAAAGCGACTCGAAGATGTTTCACGTGTTTCCCTTAACGCGGAATGCTCGGCTGTCCTCCTTAACAAATTGCCGCCAAAACTGAATGACCCGGGATGATTCTCCATCTCGTGCCTCTTCGGCAATATGTTAATAAAGTACGCTCTAGCGGACTTGGGAGCTAGCATCAACTTGATGCCTTTCTCCCTTTTCAAAAAACTTGATTTGGGCATCCCAAGCCTGACTAAAATGAGCATCCAACTCGTGGATCGCTCGGTAAAGTACCCGATAGGGGTAGTGGAGGATGTTCTGGTCAAGGTCGACAAGTTTATCTTACCGGTAGACTTTGTCATCCTGGACATAGAGGAGGACGCTGAGGTGCCTATCATTCTCTGTCGCCCGTTCCTCGCAACCTCCCGCATATTAATCGATGTCAGTAACGGTCGCCTCCTCCTTCGGGTCGGAGATGATGAAGTTACTTTACTTGTTAACCCCTCGATGTGGAACTCCTTATCGAATGATGATTCCTGCTTTAATTTAGAATCCGCGGTTGAGGATGAATGTTCTTCTCTTTCAGAATTGTTATCTTTAATGATAAACAATTCTGATTTGGCAAATCAACCTCCTTTAGATGAATTGCAGCCAGATTTGCCCTTCGAGCCTTTCAATTTGAAAGAGTTAAAAATCTCCACATCCTATGAAGAACCCCCGGTCTTGGAGCTTAAGCAACTCCCCGACCATTTAAAATATGTTTTTCTAGTCGCAAACTTAAAACTTCCGGTTATAATATCATCTACTTTAACCGATTCGAAAACATCCAAATTGGTTGAGGTTTTGTCTAAACATCGTCGTGCAATTGCATGGCAAATTTCCGATATCAGGGGAACTAACCCCTCATTCTGCTCCCACAAAATTTTTCTTGAAGATAACCCCCGCAAAACTATTCAGCCTCAACGGCGACTTAACCCAAACATGAGGGAAGTCATTAAGACTAAAATTATTAAACTCCTCGATGCGGGGATTATCTATCCTATATCCGACAGTACATGGGTAAGCCACGTACAAGTTGTCCCTAAAAAAGGCGGTATGATGGTCGTGCAAACACGAATAACGAATTAATCCCAACTCATAATGTTACGGGTTGGAGAGTGTGCATCGATTACAGAAAATTAAATGATGCCACCAGAAAAGACCACTTCCCGTTGCCGTTTATTGATCAAATCCTAGAGCGTCTCCTGGTCATCCTTTCTATTGCTTTCTTGATGGTCTCTCAGGATTTTTCCAAATCCTTATTTCCCTCGAGGACCAAGAAAAAACCACTTTTACTTGCCCTTTCGGCACCTTCGCATATCGAAGGATGCCATTTGGCCTCTATAACGCGCCATCTACATTCCAACGTTGTATTCTGGCAATATTTGGCAAGCTTGTAGAAGATATAATGAATGTCTTCATGGATGACTTCTCCGTCTTTGGAAATTCTTTTAAAAATTGTCTAGAAAATTTAGATAGAGTCCTCCAGCGGTGTGAAGAGACGAACTTAGTCTTGAACTGGGAGAAATGGAACTTCATGGTCCGAGAGGGTTTAGTCCTCGGCCATAAAATTTCTTCCAAGGGGATGGAGGTCGATAAGGCCAAAGACGCTATAATTGAACAACTTGCTGTTCCTTCAAATGTAAAATCTATTAGAAGTTTTCTCGGCCACGCAGGTTTTTATCGGCGGTTTATTCAAGATTTTTCAAAAATAACCAAACCGCTAACTCACCTCTTGGAAAAGGATTCCCCATTTATTTTTGACACGGCCTGCGTAGAGGCATTTAATTTTATAAAAAATCAACTTATCAATTCTCCAATTTTGGTGGCGCCAGATTGGTCCCTTCCGTTCAAGATTATGTGCAACGCGAGTGATATCGCGGTAGGTGCCGTCTTATGCCAACGCATAAATAAATATTTTCATCCAATATATTATGCTTCTCACACACTCACTGCCGCACAGGCTAACTATACAACAACAGAAAAGGAACTTCTTGCCATCGTCTTTGCTTTTGATAAATCCAGGCCCTACGTAACACTTTCACATGTGATCGTTTTCACTGATCACTCCGCCCTAAAATATCGTTTGGCCAAAGTTGATTCCAAGCCCCGCTTGCTTCGATGGATCCTCCTTTTATAGAAATTTGACTTAGAGATCCGAGATAAGAAGGGGGCTAAAAATTTAGCAGCCGACCACATCTCACGTTTAGAACAACCCTTCGCAGAAGCGCTCGTCGAACTCGAAATAGATGATTGATTTCCTGAAGAGCGCCTTTTAATTTTAAATAAATTAAAAACTTCTTCCACCCCTTGGTTCGCAGATTATGCGAACTATCTAGTCGCGCAGGTCCTTCCAAAAGATTTTTCGACTCAGCAAAAGAAGAAATTCTTTTCTGATTTGAAAAACTTCTTTTGGGAGGAACCATTTCTCTTTCGAGTCTGCGCAGACCAAGTGGTGCGAAGATGTGTTTTAAGATAGGAGGGTGCGCAAATTTTGCGAAACTGCCACGAGGGGCCAGCTGGAGTGCATTATGAAGCCAACCGGACTGCACGGAAAGCGTTAGAGGCGGGCTTTTATTGGCCCACTCTCTTTAAGGATGCTCACACTTTTGTAAGTAAATGCGATAGCTGCCAGCGGTCGGGTAACATCTCTCGTCGTGACGAGATGCCCCAAAACCTTTTTCTCGAATGCGAAATCTTTGATTTATGGGGCATAAATTTAGTAGGCCCCCTACCTTCTTCTTTTAATAATCGCTATATTTTAGTGGCGGTCGACTACGTCTCTAGGTGAGCGGAAGCGCAAGCTCTGCCCACCAATGATGCGCGAGTCGTCATCCATTTTCTAAAAAAATTATTTTCTCGCTTTGCCACGCCCCGTACAATAGTAAGTGATAGGGGTACGCACTTCTGCAATGCCCAGTTTTCAAAAATTTTATCTAAATATGGCGTCACGCACAAGCTCGCCACCGCCTATCACCCCCAAACAAGCAGCCAAGTTGAGGTAGTAAATCACGAGATTAAACGCATTTTGGAGAAAACCGTTTCTTTAAATATGAAAGATTGGTCCGTCAAACTCGACGACGCATTGTGGGCATATCGTATGGCATACAAGACTGCTATCGGTTGTACGCCCTATCGATTAGTCTACGGCAAAGCGTGCCATTTACCTGTAGAGTTAGAGCACCACGCTTTTTGGGCCTTAAAATTTTTAAATCTCGATTCGAACTTAGCCTCGGAGAATAGGAAATTCCAACTAAATGAACTCGATGAATGGCGTGTGAACGCTTATGAGAGTAATAAATTTTATAAGGAGCGTTCTAAGTTCTACCATGATCGCAAAATAAAATTTCCCAAAACATTTGCGCTGGGCGACCTTGTCCTTCTTTATAATTCACGTCTTCGTCTTTTTCTGGGTAAGTTGAAATCCCGATGGTCTGACCCCTTTAAGGTTAAAGAGGTTTGGCCGTAGGGGACCGTTCTTATCTCTCACCCCGAAAGAGGCGAATTTAAAGTAAACGGGCATCGTTTACAACTTTACCTTGCGGGCGATCCAGTGGACAAAAATACTGAATCTTAACCCCCCCCCCCCCCAACTTATAATCTCACCACGCCAAATGCATCAAGCTACGCGACGGTAAACAAAGCGCTCGTGGGAGGCACCCCATATTTATCTAATATTTTATTCTGTTTTAATCTTTTATATGTTTATGCAGGGTTTCGTTTGGCCCCGCCAGTTTTAGTTAGGGAAGCCTTTTTGCTCTCTCTATATCTTTTTTTTGTAAATACTGCATATTTAATTTTTTTCTCTTCTTCATACTTACATTACAACATTGGGGACAATGTTGGGTTTTAAGTATAGGGGTGTTTTACCGTTTTCATATAAACAAACAATTTTTTTTTAAAAAAAATGTTTTATTTTATCTTGCCTACTTTTGTAAATATAAGGAAAAAATGTTTTATTTTATCTTGCCTACTTTTGTAAATATAAGCTTGAAAAAAAACAAAAAAAACAAAAAAAAAACAAAAGAAAAAAATTAAAAAAAAAAACAAAAGAAAAAATGTTTTGGAAAAAAACATAAAATGTTACAAAAAAAAATTTGTTTTAAGACAATGCTTGAGAAAAAAAAATGTTACACAAAAATTTTCAAAAACATGTTTTCCCTTTTTTGTTTTGTAGAACAAAAAACACAAAATCCAAAAAAATAATAAACCCTACTTTACTTTTATTCTTAAAAGCATTTAGTTTCGAGAGTATATGTTTGTGGATTTTCATAATCGCTAGTTTTACTATTTGTTTGTTTATCTAAGATCGATAGATTTAAACGTTCGGGGTTAAGTTTTACAGAATATCTTGTGTTTTTAATTTAAATAGAGGCTTTGTTTTCAAGCACTACTTCTACTAGCTAAAATAGAGACATGTGTATTATGTTGGCAAAACAACTTTAGACCCCAATTATCCCTACTTTATGTCTCTAGGAATCAAGGAACTTTCAAATTACCAAAGTTGCTCTCAAACCTTTTTTTATTATTTCAAAGAATTTTTCTCGCAAACCCCTTTGTATGCATGGCAAGAAAAATAAAAGAAGAAAAAGATCTTATGTTAATGGGAATAAGAATTCGTTCTGTAAACATAGGCACCCAATAAAATTTTAAATGATCTTATGTCAATGGGAATAAGATTTCATTCCGTAAAAATAAGCCTTGGGTTATTAAAGCAAAAGAAAAAAACAAACAGTTTTCCCGCGTATATCACGGTGAGCACCAAAGAAAACTAAAAAGGAAAGGTGGAAAGATACAAACCACCACTCCTAATTCAATTACTCTTCTTTTTGCCATAGCTTTTTACCCCCCCTTTCCCTTAGCTGATTTATTGTTTCTGGACTTAATTCAAAAATCCTTTAAGAGAATAATTAGTAAATTGCATATTTCCTTCACATTTCTTTAAAGAAAGGTTATTATAATTTCGATCTAATCTCGTTTACTAATGATTACAATTTTGTTTGCTATTTGGTTTATTAAGAAGTCTTTTGGCTAGGACATTTCATTCTACTTAAATCATTTGCATAATTTAGGACTTAACTCTTATTACTCTGAATTTTTATTTTTCAGTCTCTTATGATTAAAAGAAAACGATAGCTAAAAATTAGAACTTATGTTAATCCCGTATAGATCTCTCTTACTTTTGCTCTGGAATAACAAAAACTTAAGTATGAGGGTATTTGATAAGTAATAAAATATATGTATTTTTATTATAGTTATTAGTATAGTTTTAATTAATATTGTGAATTTTCTATGTATATTAATAAATAAATTGCTTCTTTTCATTATTTCCTTACTAACTTAGTTTTATTTTTGTTTTTGCAGATTTTGGCAATTTTTGTCAATTCACGCCCCTGAGTCTCGCCCGTGACCCAAGGGCGTGTAATTCTAAAACGCCAAACTTCACAATCTATGCTCAACGAACGCTCTCTGCCATGCGTTCGACGAAAATTGAGCTGCGTTCGACGAACGCTCTCTGCGCTGCGTTCGACGAAAGTCGAGCTGCGTTCAACGAATGCTCTCTGCCCTGCGATCGACAAATCAAGCTGCGTTCGATGAACTATCCGCGTCCAGCGTTCGACGAATGGCGTTGTGCGTTCGACGAACTCTCTCCGCACAGGTGTTCGAAGAATCCAGCGCACACGCTAGCCGTCATGCCCCAGTTAAAGAAGATATGTGCGGCCCACTATCACGCCCATGACACTTCAAGTCACGCCCGTGTGCAGCCATGTTTGACGGCTGAACCTTCTGGAAGACGGCAGATGCGACCCCTAAAGCACGTGCAAATGTCACGCCATAAGTCACGGCCGTGACATCCATGTCACGCCCGTGACCTAGGGCGTGTAAAAATAAATTTTGCGGCTCGGCTAATGGAAATCTCATCCAAATTTTGAGTGTTTGTAATGTTTTCTGAGTTCTTTTGAGTGGATGTGAGTTTTTCTTTATGCAATTAAGTTTATGTTCGTTTGTAATTTTTGCCTTTTAGAAATAAAATGTTGTTTTCTCATTTGGATCATCTTCCTTTTTCATTTATGTTAGTGTGTGTGTGTGTATGAGAATAGTTTATTGCTTTCATAACTTAGTTTATTGATTTCATAATTTAGGTTTATTGCTTTCATAAAAATAGTTTATCGCTTTCTTTAACGCTTTATTTATCGCTTTCGTTTAAATGCTTTCTTTCGATTCAGTCTTTTTATTACAAGTAGAGTGCGTGAGTTTTTGAGATAGTGTTTTTCTTTTTTGTAACTTAGCTTTATTTCAGTCTTTATATAACTGCTATATTCCACCCTCATCTTGAATAAGTGGCTAATTTCCTTTAGCACTTATTTAAGTCGGTTGGGACGGATATTATTTCTGCACCTTTACAAGTATCTCATTTCTATACCACCCCCGTCCTGGATAAGAGGCTAAGAACTTTCTAGCGCTTGTTTAAGATGGTTGGGACAGATACTATTACTGCTTTTATATAAGTCTTTTTATTTCCCTTTTTATCCGCTTATATCCGCTAAAATTATTAAACATGTATTTTTATAATTATGTCGTCTCCATTTCGATGAGTGGCTAATTTCCTTTAGCGCACGATGTTGAAGAGCATTGGGACACAAAAATAGTTTTTCTAAAAATAAAATATCTCTTTCTAAAATAATAATCGAGCTTAAGGTTTACCCGAGAATAACGTTGCGTGGAGCCGCATAATCGATGTGTGGTTTTCATTTCCATCTCCATACACTAGTTAGCCGAGAGGCTCGTGCGTACAGACTGATCGCTCACGGGTAAAGAGAAGTGCACTCTACCCTCGAGAGAGGATGAGGTAAGTCTCCCGAATTGGAAGTAAAAACCCAATAGCGGGGTTCACAACATAAAGCGAATATTAAGGAGATTCGATAGTCGAAAATTCATAATCTCAGGTGGGCGTACCCTCGAGAGAGGAGCGTTCATAATTATGGAAGCTCCACGGCCAAGCCATTTTAATGTTTTGAAAAGTCATCACTTTTACTTCTAAAAAAGACTATTTTTGTCTCAAGGTAATTCGACATCGGGCGTTATTATTATCATCGTTTAGAACTCTAGTTATACGCTTATTATCGTTCGTTTTTAAAAAACCCACACTAAAAACTTATTCCGATAAAATAATAGTTCGTTCCTCAAAGTAGCATAATCAACACGATCCGCGAAAATAAACGACCTCGATATTTTCTAAAACAAAATATCGTGTATTACTCACGATAAGGTATACTTGCCTTTATTATATGATTAATTTGGATTAAATTTTAAACAAACACTTTTCAAATCCGAAACTTGCAAAACTCTCCTTTGCTATTTTAAAAATCAATAGAATTCAGCGTTGTAGCCGAGGCGTAATTATCAATACTCTGAAAGAAGAAAAAGACCGTTACTTCTATCCTTCGATAGGATAACGGTTAATTTCTCAAAATAGGAGTACTTGCGAGACTCTTTGGAAACACCTGCCTAACTCTAATCTCGTCATATAAAGGTTGCGCAAACCAAATTAATTAAAAAGAAACAATCCAAATAAAATCATCACCATACTTCCAAGCGCATTCAATAAAAGTGGTGACCGACCACCCACTTCACAAAGTTATGGAGGGGGTGGAGCATTCGGGGAGGCTAGCCAAATGGTCCATGGAGATAAGTGAGTTCGATATCGCGTTTGTTCCTAGGACGTCAATCAAGGCACAAGCGGTGGTGGTCATCATGCTGGACTACGCAACTGAAGTAGGGGAACATGAATCACCTTCCCCGGTCTCCTGGAAGATGCTAGTGGACGGTGCGTCATTGAAGCATTCCTATGGAGGAGGAATCGTCCTGATAAGCCCCAAGGAACAAATATCGAGCATGCCCTGAGCATTCATTTCCCTATTACCAACAACCAAGCCGAGTACGAGGCAGTGATAGCAGGCATGCGGCTGGCTAGGGAGCTAGGCGTGCAGGACGTGGAGGTCTCAATGGACTCCATGGTGGTGGCGTGCCAAATCAGGGGAGAATTTGAAGCAAGGGAGCCGACCCTCCAACGCTACCTAGAGAAGGTCAAGGGGGTCATCGGCCAATTTCGCACTTTTTCCATCACACATGTGCCGAGGGAGGAGAGCACCCCGGCGGACCTACTAGCCAAGTTCAGTCCCCAGGCAGGGAGAACAGTGTCGGAACTCTTCCGACCTTCCATCGAAGAAGGGGAGCTGATGGAGGTGGATTAGCGAGCATCGTGGATGGATCCCCTCATCACCTTCTTAGGATGGGGAAAGTTCCCCGATGGAGACATTCACAAGCGACGGCTCGGGTACAAATCTGCATATTACTCCTTACATGCAGGGTTGCTATACCGAAAGACACTCTCGGGGCTCCTGGCCCGTAGCGTGTCTGAAGAGGAGGTCCCGAGAGTCCTCGAAGAAATCCACTCGAGGGAGTGTGGCAGTCACTCTGGGGGCCGGACTTTGGAGGGGAGAGTGCTGAGGCAAGGCTAGTTTTGGCCTAACCTCAGCAAGGATGCAACTAAGATTGTGAGGAAATGTTCAAAGTGCCAACTCTGTGCTCCACTCCAACTCCTCCTAGCTCAAAGGCTCCGGACCATCACATCTCCGTGGCCCTTCGCTATATGGGGATTGGATTTGGTGGGACCCTTCCCCCAGGCAAGCGGCCAAAGAAGGTTCCTACTTGTGATGATAGATTACTTTTCCAAATGGGTCGAGATGAAGGCGCTGGCCAAGGTAACATCCCAGGTAGTGAGAAATTTTGTTTGGGGTGAAATAATTTGCAGGCATGGGCTTCCCCTAGCCATCATGACGGATAACGGACACCAATTTGCCAGCGAAGAGTTAGTCAGTTTTTGCACCCAACTCGGCATAGACCTCAGGTTTGCGTCAGTCCACCACCCAATGAGTAACGGTCAGGTGGAGGAGGCGAACAAGATAATTGTCAACCTACTAAAGAAGAAGGTAGAGAATCTCAGAGGCCATTGGGTGGAGTAGCTACCTTCGGTCCTATGGGCTTTGAGAACTACTCCGAACTCGACCACAGGAGAAACACCATTCAAACTGTCTTATGGGTCCGAGGTCGTTCTCCCGATAGAGTTCGAAGTCAAAACCCCCAGGGTGATCACCGCGGGCAAAGGAGATGGAGAATGGTTAATAGAAAATGATGCAGAGCAAAGATTGTCCTTGGACCTGGTAGAAGAGCTCCGGGACCTCGCTACTATCCGAAAGGAGGAAGTCAAGAGGCGGATGGCCTGGTATTTTGATCAACATATTTGGACAAAGCAATTCGAGAAAGGAGATTTGGTCCTGAAGAAGGTAGATGCGGCAGGAAGAGGAGCCGCTGTGGGTAAGTTAGAGCCCAATTGGGAAGGGCCTTACATTGTAAGCGAAGTGCACAAGTCGGGGGGGGGGGGGGGGGTATCACCTGCAGGATGTGGAAGGGGTATCTCTCGGCCGAGCCAGGAGTGGGGATGATTTGAAGAGATTTTATCCTTAGCAAACTTTTGTAACAAACTCTTGTATGTTTCCTCCTAAATACATATATTTTAAAGTAATTCGTGAGCATGTTTCAAGTGGTTTGGTGCTGCAATGCCCCAGATCGATCCCGCTGCCGGGCTCTCATAGACGGTGGGTTAGGTTGATCTCTGGAGAGGCTGGCAAGATTTCAAGTGGTTTGGTGCTGGAATGCCCCAGATCGATTCTGCTGCCGGGCTCTCATAGACGGTGGGTCAGGTTGATCTCTGGAGAGGCTGGCAATGTTTCAAGTGGTTTGGTGCTGGAATGCCCCAGATTGATTCCACTCCCGGGCTCTCATAGACGGTGGGTCAGGTTGATCTCTGGAGAGGCTGGTATTGTTTCAAGTGGTTTGGTGCTGGAATTCTCCAGATCGATTCCGCTGTCGGGCTCTCATAGACGGTGGGTCAGGTTGATCTCTGGAGAGGCTGGCAAGATTTCAAGTGGTTTGGTGCTGGAATGCCCCAGATCGATTCCGCTGCTGGGCTCTCATAGACGGTGGGTCAGGTTGATCTCTGGAGAGGCTGGCAATGTTTCATGTGGTTTGGTGGTGGAATGCCCCAGATCGATTCCGCTGCCGGGATCTCATAGATGGTGGGTCAGGTTGATCTCTGGAGAGGCTGGCAATGTTTCAAGTGGATTGGTGCTGGAATGCCCCATATCGATTCCGCTGCCGGGCTCTCATAGACGGTGGGTCAGGTTGATCTCTGGAGAGGCTGGCAATGTTTCAAGTGGTTTGGTGCTGGAATGCCCCAAATCGATTCCACTGTCGGGCACTCATTGACGATGGGTCAGGTTGATCTCTGGAGAGGCTGGCAATGTTTCAAGTGGTTTGGTGCTGGAATGCCCCAGATCGATTCCGTTGCCGGGCTCTCATAGACGGTGGGTCAGGTTGATCTCTGGAGAGGCTGGCAATGTTTCAAGTGGTTTTGTGTTGTAATTCCCCAGATCGATTCCGCTGCCGGGCTATCATAGACGGTGGGTCAGGTTACTCTCTGGAGAGGCTGGCAATGTTTCAAGTGGTTTGGTGCTGGAATGCCCCAGATCGATTCCGCTGTCGGGCTCTCATAGACAGTGGGTCAGGTTGATCTCTGGAGAGGCTGGCAAGGATTCAAGTGGTTTGGTGCTGGAATGCCCCAGATCGATTCCGCTGCTGGGCTCTCATAGACGGTGGGTCAGGTTGATCTCTGGAGAGGCTTGCAAGATTTCAAGTGGTTTGGTGCTGGAATGCCCCAGATCGATTCCGTTGCTGGGCTCTCATAGACGGTGGGTCAGGTTGATCTCTGGAGAGGCTGTCAAGGTTTCAAGCGGTTTGGTGCTGGAATGCCCCAGATCGATTCCGCTGCCGGGCTCTCGTAGACGGTGGGTCAGTTTGATCTCTGAGGAGGAAAGAAAATGGGTTATTCCTGGTAAGAGACTTGGCTCGCAAGCGGCTTCAAGGCCCGGGCGAGGCGAGACCAGGGGCCTGTTCGCGTAAGAGAACAGATCGCGACAGAGCGACTGAACCTGTTGTTCGCAAATTTACTTGTAAATATTGGTGGCGTGCGTAAAAGCAGCAAACTAGAAAGGGCGCGTCGTTGCGGTGGCCCATGGGTAACGATGAAAGCTCGCAAGAAGCGAGCGCAAGCGAGGCAGGGTAATGCTGGCCCCGCTCGCAATGTTCCCCCACAGGGTACATCCCAAGCAAGGATAATGTTCTACATCGTGATAGCCTTATCATCGCGGCAGAAGAGAATGGGGCGAGAGCGACCTAGATACAACACGACAACGGGAGAACTGTTAATTAAGGAGGCGCGAACGCGAGCGTCAAATGAAAGCTTTAAGGGTGCGAGCGTAAGAAAATCAGAAGCGCGCGAGTACGAATGAAAGAGCACATGCGAATAAGAAATAAGGTAATGACATCGGAAAGATAGACAAAATGTTTCTTTTTCATTCCTCAAAAATGGGTTACAGTCCAACGGCGAGCTCACCGGCAAAAAGAAAAATTTTACATTATAAACAGTAAAAAGGTTGAGGCAGCTCGCCGGGTAGTTCTTTAATCACTCCCGCTATCTTCCACCTCAGAGATCGGCGCGAACAGGTCGGGGATGACTTCCTCCGCGGTGAGCTCCATGGCGTCCGGAACGATCAGATCCGCCCCTTAAGGGTGGCGAAGACGAGTTCGGCGATCTCTATTGATTTTTTGCGGGCGGCCTCCTTTTCGTCTCGCGACTGACCGCGAGCTCCAGCCTGCGAAGGAGGAGGGGGTAGCACCGCCAGGGTCAGGTCGCGAACTTGGGCCTTGAGGCAAGTGTTCTCCACTTCCAGGTCGGCGATCCTCGCGTTTAGTTGGCTAACGAACTCGGCATCCTGCAGAAATGAAGTTAGCAAGGGCAAATCGAAGCGAGACAGAAAAGGACTTTCACGAGTATTGCTTACCAGGTCGCCCTGGAAGCTGGCGAGGAGGCCCTCGGACAAGGCCTCCTTTCCCTTAAGCTCTGTGATCTCGTCCGCAGACTTCCGGAGCTCAATGTTGAGCTCTCTGATCTCCCTGTCCACGGTAAAGTATCGGCGGCCCACCATGTGGGTATGCTCCGTCGCCCGGAACTGGGATTGCATGGCTTCATATACGAGCCCCTTCTACGTGAAAGCCCGAAAGAGGGAGGCATCCTAGCGATCGTAGAGCCCGAAGGCGAGGGCGAACGCCTCACCTCCAACTTTGTCATCCTCCACCCAGGAAGGGAGGAGAGAGGAGCAGATGATCTTGTTCTGCTCGGGGTCCCACGCGAGCACCGGCTCACCAAACGCATCTGGAAGCTTCGCGCCGAGACCGAAATTCACGTGGCTCATCGGCTTGGGCTTGCCGGTCGCCTCCTCTGGCTCGCCATGCTCAACGACGGGCTCCTGATTCACTGTAGGAGAGAGTGGGACGTCCGGTTTGGAGAGATCCACGACCTCCTTTTCCTTGGGGGCGGAGGGATCTTTCTTGGTCCTCTTCGCCAGCCCCTGCGAAGCGGGCCGGCGTGGAGGAAGGGACCGTTTCTTTCCCAACGAGGAGCTCAGGACATCGCGGAAAGCCTCGGCTGCCACGCTCGCGAGCGGGCCAGAGGTGAGGGAGGAAGAATGCGCATGTGGGGGGTTGAACGGAAGTTTGCGCTCTCCTGCATAGATGACTAAGAATGTTAGATAACAGAAAGAAGGGGGAGAGGAGACTTGCGAGTGCGAGTCAAACCTTCTCCTTGGGGAACAGGCGTGAGCGAGTCCACCCGCTGCCGGAGGAACGCGACCTCAAAATTTCTCCCCTTGAGGTATTGGTACAGACTCGCGTCGTCGCCCCCTAGCGAAGCGGAAGGGCGGTAAGCGGAATCATCCCGTTGGAGAGGAGTGTAGGAGATGTTGCCGAAGGGGCCCTTCACCAGGACGTATTTCTGCGTCCAATAGTGAGACTTGTTGACGGTCTCGGAGAGAGTGACATGCTGGCTCGCGAAGTGAGCCGTCCCATCCCTATAGGCGCGGAAGGAAAACACCTTGCGAAAGACGAGAATACTGAACTCAATCCTCTCGGCTCGCAAGTAGCTGGCAAACGCGACCACGACGGAGATCGCATTTGGCGTCAGCTGGCTGAGTAGTACGCCAAAGTACTTGAGTACCTAGAAGGATCCTTAAGGGTTAGTACGCCGCTCGCGAGGCGAGCCTGAAAGAAATGCTAAAAACGTCCCTCGCTAGGCGAGCTCAAAAGACATACCTGTCGCGCTTCGGGCCATATCGGGAGTCGCAACCCATTCTCAAAGTAAGCAATGAGGATGGCGAGCTCGTTAGCGGGGGGATCATTGATGGTATCCCACTCGGTAGGACAGCGGGCCACAAACCCGGGATGCAAGTACTTGTCCACGGTGGCTAAGTACTCCTCCTTGGTGAGGTTGGCGCAGAAGAAAGGATGCTCGCGAAAAGCTGCGGCGCACTTGGCCCGCCCCTCCGACTCTGCATCAGCGACCATGGCGTCGAATAACTGCGAGTCAGAAAGTTCGCGAGCGCAAGCTGGGGGTTTGCGAGAGAGTCGGAAGAAGAGAAACGAGAAAGAAGAACAGTAAATGCGGTGGTTGAAAAGTAAAGAGACAGACTATTTATAGAAGTAAAAAAAAAGCGGGAAGAAGTCGAAACGCCAGAGTCTGCAGATAGTGAATTCGCGCGGTACTCTTCCGCCTCCAGGGATCCAATTCGCGCACAGCGAGTCAACACCTTGCCGGACTTCCTCCCTTTTGTCGTCGGCGTGCCAGCGCCAGATAACAAAATATAATGAAATGCGAGAGCGAGTGATAAAAGCGTATTAAGCGGCATAGGTGATCAATGAGTAAGTGAGCCAGGCATAGCGAAAGGAAAAATAATTGTAAAAACGGAAAGTGTGGGCTCACAAGCAAGTCAAAAATATCATTATTACAGACCATGGAATTGTTTGCGACCCCTCCATACGAGAGGAAGTAAAAATAAAAGAAAAGCAACAAAGAAAGAGACTTCAATAACGTTGCCATTTCCAGCGAACGCGACCCCGTACACCAGAGCGAGGTGGGATTCGCGGGTAGTGATACTCGCGAAGCGACTGGCCCGCTTGGGCCATTAGCCGCACGTAATCTTCAATCCGAGCAATATACACCCCGGGGGAGGTCACCTCGTCGTGGTTGGTCAGCCGCACCTCAGCGAGGACGCGCACATTAGCGTCCTCCATCGCTGTGAATCTTTCCTCAAACGCAAGAGAGAGAGCAGAAAATAGCATTCGGCAAGGGTGATCTAACCAGGTGAGAGAATTTGGGTACTGGGCCGCTGGCGAGATATACCTAGCTGGCCCTTGAACACTTCGGTGAAGGCGGGGGTAACGGCTTTCCCCAGACCAGGGGAGGGCGTGGTTCTGGCGGCGATTCCGGGCTCGCCCAGTAGTGTCCCTCCAGGGCTCCTTTGTCCCATAACGCCGAATCCGGGAGTGATGATAGTCTGGATCGGCAACACCGGTGGGTCCGCGGGAGGAGGAGCTCACTCCTCTGGATTTGCGAAGGGGGACGCTGCATGAGGAATAAGGGAGATTCAACAAGTAGAGAAATATGGGAGAAGGCGAGGTAAACCACTCACCACGTCGCGAGGGCGAGTTTCGTAGGTCGACGACTCTCTCGTCGGCGAGAAGAGAACCAACCCCACCGGTGGAAAAATGTGGATCTCCGCGATTGTCTTCCCCAGGGTATTCCCTCCCAGGGAAGCGCTCTGCGAGTAAGAGAGCAAGGTTAAAAGAGCTTGACATTAAATCGGCAAACTGGACAACAGTACCTGCGAGGCGAGCCCGTCATGGGAGGAGGGAGACGAAAAAGAGGACCCATCCTCTCCAGATGAGCGCCGAACGGCCTTCATCATTTTGATTGAGGGCAGAGGCGGGGTACGTTGCGGAGAAGCCCAAGAGGCGATAGCGGCGACCTTCCCTTTCTGGGCCGCTTGCGAGGCCTTCAGGCGAGCCAATATTTCATCTTTTTTAGACATCGCGTTGGGGCTCGCGGCGAGTAAGAAAAGGGAGAGAAGGATAAAAAAGTTTGAACGCCGACCGAGAAGGGGGGTATTTATAGTGGTGGGCATGGGCCCCACCAAAAGATTCACGCCACATAGTCGAAAGGCTGGCGAATATCCGAGGTTGGATGATTCTTCGTGAGCCCAGAGAGCCTCGCGAAGAGCGGGGATTGTGTACAACCCCGATATTCGCCAGGAGGTAGGAAAAGATGCAGGAAATCAGCAGGCAAAGGAAGTGACAGGAAAAGCGAGCCGGAACCTCGAAGGTAGCTCGCAGGAAGGCAAGCAAGCCGAGCACTCGCCGTTGACCCGCAAGGAAGCGGGCGAGCCGAAGCGGGCGAGCCGGGTTATCGCGGTCTGCTCATAGGAGGACGGGAGAGCCAGATCTTCACAATCGACGAACTCGTCGTTCCGACGAGATCCCATTAAGATCGACGAATTTCAATTTGAGTTCGACGAACATCCTTTCTCGGTTCGACGAACTTGCTCCTTAGTTCGACGAACGCCACGCTTCAGCCCCGACAAAATCATCTCAACGGCTATCTTTGTCCCATCCCAGCGGACCCGCTGGGACAAGCAATTGTCTCAGCAGGCTCAAGCACCTTCTCAGCGGCTCCCGGCCCTGTCTCAGCGGGAGAACTCACAGGAGGAAGCACAAGGCCCGACCTCGGTGGATATCGCCGGTAGAAGTGCGAGCGGGGTCTTCACAGGCCGCTCGCCTAAGAGGGGTTTCAGATCCAACAGGTGGAAGAGGTAACAAAGAAGGCGAGCTGGAGCTTCAAGGGTCACTCGCAGGAAGGCGCGCGAGTCATGTCCCTACGAGCCCAAGCCTCAAGGTCAGCTCGCGAGAAGGCGGAGGAGCCGTATTTCTTATAAGTCTTTGTGTTCGACGAGCTTCAAACGGCGTTCGACGAAATCAGTTCTTTGTTCGATGAACGGGCTCCTCCGTCCGACGAACACGCGTTATGTCTCAGATCGATGAACTGCCTTCTAAGCCCGGCTAGCTCAGCCACCCAGCCGGATCAGCAGATTTACACAAGGCCAAGGGGAGCTCGCAGGAAGGCACGCGAGCCATGTCCCTATGAGCCCAAGCCACAAGGGGAGCTCGCAGGAAGGCATGCGAGCCATGTTCCTGCAAGACCAAGCCTCAAGGTCAGCTCGCAAGAAGGCGGGCGAGCCGAGCACTCGCTGATCGCTCAAAGGAATGTGGAGCTCCCGTCCGCATTCAGCGAACTCGGCTCAGGGTTCGACGAAATTCATTCTGCGTTCGACCAACGCCGAGCTTAAGTTAAGGTCGACGAACTCAGCTCGATGCTCAACGAAATTTGTCCCGCGCTCGACGAACAGCACCTTTGAATCTGTCTCAGCGGTTGGGCTGAGAGGATCGACCGTCTCAGCGGTCACTTCTGTCCCGTCTCAGCGGATCCGCTGGGACCGGGTTGTCTCAGCAGTTTTTCCCCCACATGCAGCTTAGCTCGGCAGGGAGTGAAATTACCCCTACCCCCAATGGCCTGCTGTTAGCCCATCCAAACAGCGGAGTTTGGTTGTTAGCAGGCCAAATTGGGGTGCGTTTAGTAAAACCAAAAGGCAGAAATCCGCTATTGACAGACCATAAGCAAGAAAACTATAAATAGACCTTAAAGGGCACCTTGGGAGAGGATTCCAATCTCAGTTCTCTGAGCTTCTTCTTCCCTCGGTTACTTTGGTTCAGCTCTCTAGCTCTCCAAGGTGCCCTAGTCTCAGCTTTGGCTTGGGAGGGGAAGTGCTCAACGATCTTCCGGGTGTGTGGTGGGACCTCCTCGCTGCGACTAAGGCCTTAGTCTGTTTCTGAGTCCCCAGTCTGCTCCTTTCGAGGGACTAGTAAGGGCTAGCTTCCCCTCAACTTGTTGAGGGCCCGAGCTTCGCAAGGGACTGAGAAATGAGTTTCAACAGAATGGTTGGGCTAATCTTGATCTGGTTTAGGCTTAGGATAATGGGCTTGGTCAACCCATAAAAGGTTAGGTTTGACGTTTCTTGTTCAATACTTGACCACCATGATGACATGGCACGACCATTGGGTGACTTGAGTCCAATGAAGGTCTAATGGGACCTTGGTGTCACCTAAAATGGTTTAGGTCACCTGCATAAGCTAGAGGTCACCTATGTTGACTTCTATGGTGATGTGTCACAATAAGATTGGTCAAAGATTGTTTTGGTATGTTGTCATTAACTAAGACACTATTAAGGCACCCATAACTTATCTTGCCTCAACCAGGGTAGCCATAAGGCCCCCCCCCCCCCCCCCCCCCCCCCCCACACACCTCTAGGCACCATTAAGGGCAGAATTATTATTAGGACACATGGCTATCCTTTAACACAAGACACAACACTAGGGTTTTATAAGATCTTAGGAGACCTTTCCTAACTATATCTAGTTAGAGTACATCAAGTCAAGTCACCAAGCTTCTAGATCCTATAAATAAAATTAGGATGTTACAAATCAACACATCAAAGAGGAATTTTGTCCTCGAAATCAAATTAGGAAAGATTAAGTATTAACAAGTAAAGAGAACAACGCGTACCTTCATCAAACAACTCTAGGTACTTTTATTTCATCAGCTCCACAGGTTCCCAGGAAAATTCATCTCGCCCATGGTTGGACCACATAACCTTTACTAATAGAACCTTCTTACTTCCAAGCTGGCGAGTTCCTGATCTGCAATACGGACTTGTTCCAAAAGAACAGACCATGGCACGTCGAAGTGATCATGGCTAATCAAGGTATAAAACCAAATCGATCATGGCTAATCAAGGCACGTCGAAGTGACGACACATGAAAGACTTTATGAAGATTTCCCAGCTTATGTGGTTATTCCAACTGATAAGCATCTGGTACTTTATGTTCAATAACATGGTATGGTCAACGTATCTAGAACTGAGCTTTCGACGCCCTTAAACTTTGGAAACATCATGCATAGCCCAAATCTTAAGAAACACTCTATCCCAGACTACAAATTCATCCATGTGGTGCTTTGCATCAAAATACTTAGCCTGTCAGACTTTGGGCTTCTAGTAGTTTCTCTTGAATTATACTGATTGTATTATCTGCATCATCAATGTACTAAACTCCAAAAATGTTTAGGTCTTCATCCTGAACCCGCGAAATAGGTGTCCTACAATGTCTGTCGTAGAGCACTTCATAAGGATCCATTCTAATACTAACCTGATGGCTATTGTTATAGGAGAATTCCACAAGAGGTAGGAGTCTCTCCCAAGGCTCATTGCAATCTAGGATGCACAGCTGTAAAATATCATCCATGGTCCAATTCGTTCTCTCAATCTAACCATCAGTCTAAGTGTGAAATGTTGTATGAAAGATCAAATTTGTTTCCAAATAATCTTGAATCCTTCCCAAATCATACGAAGTAAATCACCCATCGCCATCACAAACTATAGATTTGGCCACCCGATGATACCTAGTGACTTGCTCTAAAAATAGTTGCACCAGAACATCAATGTGATCCTTCAACCGAACTGGAATGAACCATGCCACTTTGTCAAATGGTTGAGGATGACCCAAACAGAATCATTCTCAGAATGAGAACGCGACAAACCATGCACAAAGTCCATGGAGATGTCCTCGAACATCCACTCGAGAACTGGAAGTGGTTGTAGCAAATCTCCAGGACTCTTGCATTTCTCATTAACTAACTGGCAAGCTTGGCAATATGTCACATAGCGAGTGACATCTTTCTTCATACCATGCCAACATTGAGTCTTCTTCAAGTCTGCATACATCTTGGTCACGTCGGGGTGTACTAAAAACATGGAATTATGACCTTCCTTCAAAAGTTCTTCTCAAAAACTGCCAATGTACAAGCGATGACGGAAGTATAGTAATCCTTCCACCATGCGGTACTTTCCTTGAGAATCCTCCTGAAGAGATGAAATAATTTCCGCAAAGGTCGTATCTTCCTTAAAAACTGACCGAATCTGATGTCGCATATCACATCGAATTTTAGTCCATAATAAGAATTCTCTAACAATATCACTACTCGATCGAGGGACATGAGTAATTCCCACGGATAATAGCTGCATAAAGCTATTAGAGGTAGGATTCTTTCTACTAAGAGCATTGACAACCACATTTTCCTTACTAGGATGATAATGAAGATCAGAGTAATGGTCGCACAAGAATTCAATCCACCGACTTTTTCTCAAATTCAGATCCTTTTGAGTATAAATATACTTAAGGCCCTTATGATATGAAAATATCTCACATCTTACGCCGTACAGGTAATGCCTCCAAATCTTGAGTGCAAAGACAACAACTCCTAACTCTAGATCATGAGTAGGGTAATTATTCTCATGCTTCATTAAATACCTTGAGGCGTAAGCCACAACATGGTCATGTTGCATAAGTACAATACCCAAACCATAAAGCGATGCATCGATATAAATCTGAAATCTATCATTTCCTGAGGGAAGAGTCAAAACAAATGCTGATGTCAATTGTTCCTTCAGCTCGGCAAAATCTTCTTCACAAGCTATAATCCATATGTATAGAGCATCCATCTTCGTCAAGGCGGTCAGCGGCTGAGCTATATTGGAGAATACTTCCATGAATATCCTATAATAACCAGCAAAATAGAGAAAATTCCGAACATTAGAGGCTGACTTCAGTGTGGGCCAATCTCGCACTGCTTGAATCTTGGTTGGATCTACTGTCAAACCATTTCCATTGATAATATACCACAAAAAGTGAACTTCTTTCAGCAATAACTCACATAGTCTGAACTTGGCAAAGAGGTGATGCTCCCAAAACCTCCTTAATACTAACCAGAGATGCTCAGGATGAACTTTATCATCATTAGAAATAACCAAAATGTCTTCAATGAATACGATGCCGAACACATCACGAAATGGCTCTAAAACTCAGTTTATGAGGCTCATGAATACCGAAGGAGCATTAGTGAGGCCAAATGGCATCATAGTTAATTCATACTGGCCAAAACGATAGTTAAAGGCGGTCTTAGGGATGTCTTATTCCATTATTCTAAGTTATTAATAACCTGAACAAAAGTTGAGCTTAAAAAATACATAAGCTCCTCTAAGTTGATCAAATAGCTCATCAAAGTGGGGAAGAGGGTTAGTATTATGGACTGTCTATCGATTCAGCTCCTCTCAATAATCTATGCACAACCTTTGGGTTCCGTCTTTCTTTTTACAAAATGGATAGGGTCTCCCCACTGGAAGGAACTTGGGTTAACAAATCCTAAGTTCACTAACTCCTAAAGTTAAGTGCGGAACTCTGCTAACTTGATGCACTAAAATTTAGAAGTTCTCTATAAAGATGTTCTCCAATTCTATACATGAAAAAGGCAAGCGTACCTATCAAATATAGTATAGGATATTAGAAATACCAAGGTCATATTTTTTGGGCACTTTGATTACTTTTACTTCAAGGAATGAACTATAATCTTATCAAATAGATTTTGGATTTGTTTCCGAATAAAAGGAAGATTACGATTAAGAAGAGGATTTAGATTATATTTAAAAAGCTAGCACTCGATCTTGACTCACCTCGAAATGAATGTAATCAAAAGAAATAAAGTTCTAATTCACTTTAACGAAATCATTTTGACCGTGGAGGTTCCCAAATTATGAACATTCCTCTCTCAAGGAATATGCCCATCTGAGTTAGGTTGATCGACCGAACTCTCCGTCTACAATCAATACCCTTAAAACTCGCTTTACGTGGTGAACCCCGATATTGGATTTGACTCCAATCTAAGAGAGTTACATCATCCTCTCCCGAGGGTTGCGTGCAACTCTCTTTACCTACGAGTGATTGATTCGTACGCGCGAGCCTCTCTGCTAACTAGAATACAAAAACTAATATGAAATCATACATCGACAAAATGAAATCACTAAATATAAATCAAGGGTAAATCTAAAGCATTTCATTAATGATAAAAAAGAGTTTATAAATTAAGATATGATTATTTTATTCCTTGGATAATCTCAATCGAGTACTAAAAGAAACTTGGCTACTCATTGGGATAGTGGAAGCATTAGAAACATGGAACTGCATGATAACAAATAAGAAAGAAAATGAAAGTTAAAGGAAGAACACATATTATTTTTAATGAAAGGAAATTACTAGTATACAAGTAAAAGAAGAGTACAAGTAGACACGTAGAACAGTAAAAAATAGTTGCTAAAATTCAAAAAACTCTCCAAAACTCTGACCTAGGTCTCACCCGTGATCTAGGGCGTGTACTTGGCATTACATTTAGGGGGATGCATCTGGCGGGGCAGTTGACGGGATGGAGGTGGGTTCAGAGTTTTGGGAAGAACATGGCCTAGGTCACAGGTGTGACCTAGAGCATGACATGTATGGCAGACGACTGACAATGAATGGAGTGAGCTGGGCATGTCTGAGGGAATGTTTCTGACTACATGGTCGTGACGTATAATTGAACTACACAGGCATGACCATGCATATCGGCTAGACAAGTGGTGTGTAGGCTATATGAGATTTCGATCGGCTAGACATGGACTACACGAGCATGACCAGTGAAAGTCACGGGTATGACTTCAATTGACACGGGCGTGTACTCGAGATTCTTCAGTACTTGGCTCAATATTGTGATAGCTGGTCTAGAAATTGGCATTAAAATTACACAGCCTCAGTCACGGGCGTGACTGAGGGGGTGGACTGTCCAAATTTTCCAAATTATCCCGAAACCTTTACAAAACCCTACAAAACAAAAACAAAGCTTAAGGTAATGCAGAATTATAAAAAGATACAAATTTTAAAGCAAAATAGACAATAAATTAATAATTTTAACTATTATTACATTAAATTAAATACTAATAATACATGCAATTTACGCTCATCAAATACCCCCATATTTGAGCTTTTGCTATTCTAGAGCAAAACTATGAAAATATTTATACGACATTAATAAATTTTTTAACTAAACTATAATTTTATTAAATCAAAAGTGGGCTTGAAATAAAGTATATGGATTCAAGAAATAAGTCCTAAATTATGGTAATAACTTGAAAAGAGGAAATGTTTAGCTAAGACTTCTCAAGATAACTAACTAGCAAACAAAATTGTAATGACTAGTTAGATTAAGATTATTAAATCCCTAACTTTAACGAAACTTAAGGAAAAAGCCAATCTACTATTTCTTGCTCTCTCAATATTTTAATTTAAGACCAGTGACACTTATATTGGCTAGGTGGTCACAAACTTGGCATAAGAAAATGTTTAGGTTGGAGGTGATGGATCTTATCCTCTCACCTCACTCATTTCATTTTCTATTTTTATATGTTTAGGAAAATGATGAATTTTATCCTCTCATTTTCCATGACATATAATCTTTTAATAATTCTCTTCAAATAACCCAAAATGTATATGTTTAGGAGTGATGAATTTTATCCTCTCACTCCATGACATATAATCTTTTAAAATATTTTGGGTGCATATGTTTAGGGAACGATGACCTTTATTCTCTCATTCCCATGACATATGATCTTTTAATAATTTCATACAACTATGCCAAAAGATAGATTGATAGGTAGGGTAAATGGAAAATTTTCTAAATTATAAACTAAAATGTTTTGAGAGAAATCATAGTAGAGTGCGCATTCCTAAGATTCTAAAAGCTAGAAGTAAAGATAATTTTAATCTAAGGGTGTTTAAAAAAAGTACTACAAAATGAAGCTATTTAAATAAACAAGAATTAGTGCTAAATAAGTTCTCTAATCAAATTAAAATCATAAAATAAAGCGTAAAACTAAATCACCTAAAAATTAAATCTAATAAACTATGATAAAATAAAAGATTAGTAAATACAAATATAAAAATGATTATAAATATACTCAAAATATATATTTTTGGAATAAAAAAAAAAGCAAAGTAGGGGTTTTATTATATTTTTGGATTTTACTAAGTTATTTTCATTTTTTTTAGATTTTATGGTTATGAATTTTTTTTCTTTTTTTAGTAGATATAAATATAAACTAAGAAATAAAATAATAATAAGTTATACTCCAAAAAAATTTGTTTTTGTTAATCCATGGACTTCTTGAGGTATACCCTGTGAAGCGCTCTCATTGGTACTAGGAGATATGATGGGATGACATCCTAAACCTCCCTTTCTAAGAAATTTACTTTTCGCTTTTCTAAATTTTTTTATTTTTGTTTGTGCTACAAACAAAGGAAATAAAAGATAATATTTTTGAAGGTTTTTGGTTTTTTCATTTTTTGTAATTTTTTGATTTTTTTGGTAATTTTCTAAATTTGCTAAGGGAAAGAACTATACCCCCATACTTAAAATTAAACATTATCCCCAATGTTTAAAGCTAAGGATGAAGGATAAAAAAAATAAGAACAAGGAAAATGGAAAGAAATGAAAGTGCAGTCATAAGAAAAGTGCAAGAGAAAAATTAAAAAGGGGGAGAAAAGAAGCGTCCTTGATTTGTGAAGTCGGGGAGGCCGGTAGAAAACCTACAAAAAAATTGTAAAACAAAGAAAACAAAAAAAAATGAAGATTAGATAGAATGGGGTGCCTCCCATAAGAGCTTTGTTTACCATCGCGTAGCTTGGCTAATTTAGCGGCGAGGTTATAAATTAGGGAGGTGGAAAGATTCATGTTTTGCATTCAAATTATCGCCACCAAAAAAGTTTTAATCGGTGCCCGTTTACTTTGAAGGTTCCTTTGTCCTAGTAGGAAATAAGAACGGTCCCGTATGGCCAAACCTCGTTGACGACAAAGGGGCCAGACCATCAGGACTATAACTTGCCCAGAAAAAGCCTAAGACGAGAGTTATAAAGAAGGACAATATCACCAGTGAAAAAGTTCTTGGAAATTTGATTTTTCTATCGTGATAAAACTCAGACCGCTCCTTATAAAGTTTATTAATTTCATAGGTGTTTGCTCGTCATTCATCTAGTTCATTTAATTGAAATTTTCATTGTTCAGAGGCTAAGTTTAAATCAAGATTTAAAACTTCAATTCCCAATAGGTGCGGTTCTCTAGTTCTACTGGCAAATGATATGCTTGCCCATATCATATGATACACCCATAGCGCATCATCGAGTTTGATTGAACAATCCTTCTTATTAGCAGACACAGTCTTTTCTAAAATTCATTTCAGCTCTCGGTTCACTACCACCACTTGGTCGCTAGTTAGTGAGTGATAGGCGGTGGAGTGTTTGTGTGCAACACTTTATTTACATAAAATTTTAGCAAATTGGCTGTTATAGAAGTGGGTGCCCCTATCACTTACTTTTGCATGTGGCGTGCCAAAATGAGAGAATAATTTTTTCAAAAAATTAACGACCACTCTCGCGTCGTTGGGGGGAAGAGCTTGCGCTTCCGGCCACCTAGAAACATAGTCGACAGCTACTAAAATCTAACGATTATCAGATGATGGAGATAGAGGGCCTACCAAATCTTTAACCAATAGATCAAAAATTTCACATTCAAGAAATAAGTTTTGGGGCATGTCGTCCTAGCGAGAGATATTAACTGACCGCTGGAAGCTATCACATGTACTCACAAAGATGTGAGCATCCCTGAATAAAGTGGGCCAGTAGATGCCCGCCTTCAACACCTTCCGCGTGATCCGGTTCGCCTGATAGTGTCCCCCGGTTGGCCCTTCGTGGCAGTGCCTCAAAATTTGTAAGCCTTTCTCGCTCAAAATTCCCCTCCTCACCTCTTGGTCTGCGCAAACACAAAAAATAAAGGGGTCCTCCCAAAAGTAATTTTTCAAGTCAGAAAAGAATTTCTTCTTTTGCTGGCTTGAAAAATCTTTTGGAAGGACTAGTGCCACTAGATAGTTGTCAAAATCGATGAATCAATTAGTGAGGCAAGTCATTACCTTATCAAGTAGGACGAGTCGTTCTTCAGGGAATTTGTCATTGATGTCGCCCTCCACAGCGCCTCCGCAGTAGGGTTGTCCAAACGAGATAGATGGTCGGCCGCCAAGTTCTCTGCTCCTTTATTATCCCAGATCTCCTAGGAGGAGGATCCATCTAAGTAATCTGGGCATGCCGTCCACCTTGGTTAGCAGGTACCTGAGAGTAGAGTGATCAGTAAAAACAATAACTTTGGAAAGAGCAATATAAGAAAGAAACTTATCGAACGCAAAAATGATCGCCAAAAGTAAATTTTCAGTAGTTGTGTAATTAGCTTGTGCAAATGTGAGTGTCTTGCTTACATAATAGATCGGGTGAAAATACTTATTTACTCATTGTCCTAACATTGCACTGACCGTAAAGTCGCGCGCATCGCACATAAGTTCAAAGGGTAAAGACCAATCTGGCGTTACTAAAATAAGAGAGTTGATAAGTTTATCCTTAATACGATTAAAATCTAATAAATAATCATTATTAAAAACAAAAGCAAAATCATTTTCAAGAAGATGGGTTAACAGCTTGGTGATTTTAGAAAAGTTTTAAATAAATCACCGATAGATTATAATAGAATTTATGATCGTAGGAGGGGGAGTTTTTCAATAACCTTGCTCTTGTTCCTATCGACCTCGATCCCTTTAATTAAAAACTTATGGCCGAGGACTAATCCCTCTTGGACGATAAAGTGGCATTTCTCCCCATTAAAAACTAAATTGGTGTCTTCACAGCATTGAAGAACACATTCAAGATTATTTAAACATGATTTAAAAGAGTTTCCGAACACCAAAAAATCATCCATAAAGACATCCATCACATATTGCACTAGCTCATCAAATATTGCCAGCATAAATCTTTGGAATGTAGCTGGGGAATTACAAAGACCAAATGGCATCCTTCGATAAGCGAAAGTTCCGAAGGGATAAGTGAATGTTGTTTTCTCTTGGTCTTCGGGTGAATTTGGGATTTGAAAATATCCTGAAATACCATCGAGAAAATAGTAGAAAGAGTGACCGGAAAGACGTTCTAAAATTTGATCGATAAATGACAATGAAAAATGGTCCTTACGTGTGGCATCATTCTTTTTGATAATCAATGCACACCCGCCAACCCGTTATAGTTCGAGACGTAATTAATTCATTATTTTTGTTAGACACTACCGTCACCCCTCCTTTCTTGGTCACAACTTGTACTGGGCTAACCCAAGTACTGTCCGAGATAGGGTAAATAATTCCCGCATCTAAAAGTTTGATTTCCTCATCCTTATCAACGTCTTAAATATTGGGGTTAAGTTGACATTGAGGTTGGACAGTGCTACGGGAATTATTTTCTAATAAGATTTTGTGCGTATAGAAAGAGGGGCTAATCCCCTTAATATCAGAAATTTGCCAAGCTATGTCATGACGATGTTTCTTTAAAACTTGAACTAATTCAGAAAATTTCTGATTCATTCAAAACATAAGAAATAATAACAGGTAAATTTGAATTTTCTTCAAGAAATATGTATTTTAATTGATCAGGGAGATATTTCAATTATAGACTAGGGGGTTCTTTATAAGTGGTTTTAATTTTTATATGTTTTAGATTGATCGGTTAAAGAGGCAAAGAGCGAGACATTTCTTCCAAACAAACATTTCGGAAAGCTCCGAATCATCAAAAGTTGAAGAAATTAAATCAGAAAAAAATGAAGAAAAATGATCGTCAAAAGAAGCTTCTAAGTTAAAGTAATAATTGTCATTAGATAATGAATTTCTCATAGAGGGATTTTAGTTAAAAGTAACTTCATCATCCCCAACCCGAAGGAGGAGCTTTCCATTACCCACATCGATAATCACATGGGAGGTGGCGAGTATGGGGCGACCGAGTATGAAGGGTACATCAGCATCCTCTTCGATGTCGAGAATGACAAAGTCTACCATGAAGATGAACTTATCAACCTTGACTAGCACATCCTCCACAACCTAACTGAATGATCTACTAGTTTGATACTCATTCTAGTTGGGCTCGGATCACCCAATCCTAACTTCTTAAATAGCGAATATGACATTATGTTTATGCTTGCGCCCAAATCAGTTAAGGCATCTTTTATAAATAAATTGCCAAATAAGCACGGGATTGAGAACCGTCCCGGTTCATTTAATTTTTGGGGAAATTTATTAAGCACAACAGCTGAGCACTTCGCATTAAGAGAAACACATTAAATATCTTCAAGTTTCTTTTTATTTGAGAGTAAATCCTTGAGATATTTTGCGTAATTAGGCATTTGAGAGATTGCCTCGCAAAATGGCACACTAATATGGATTTGTTTTAACATTTATTTAAAAAAATTGTATTGTTCTTCTACGAGCTCATTTCTAGTCTTTGCCGGATACAGAATAGAAGGATGAGAAGTGCTAGGAGATAAAGTAAGCGAAGATGAAAAAGAAGGAGGTGAAGTAGAGACATTCACCTCAGGCTCAATTATTTTTGAAGGAGTTACCTCCTTCCGACTTCAAAGGGTAATTGCATTTACACTTTCTCATGGATTTGGCTCAGTGTTGCTCGGTAAAGCTCCATGTTGGAGTTCTAAAATCATATTTGCAAGATGTCCAATTTGATTTTCTAATTTTTCATAGACCCAGTGAGTTTCTGGATATTGGATTCATTAGAAGCAACATATTTAGGGAAGACCTCTTCAATTGAAGAGGGATTTGGAGGTTGTGGTAGAAATCTATGTGGATTCGCATTAGGGGGCATTAGGCATTGTTTGGTTTGCTCCATTAGAAATTTAGATGGCTCCTCCAACCCGTATCGTAAGTATTACTATACAGAAATTTAGATGGCTCCACCAACTCGTATCGTAAGTAATAAGGCCGAGGGGCATTTCTCATGTAGTCAACATGTTCTTTAAGTATATTATTATTATTATTATTCACACAATTAGGAGTGGCGGAGGAAGCATACATCTCTAGGACTTTCTTACTTAAATGTTCTACTTGCAGAGCAAAACTAGATGTGGCTGTTGGAACAACCCAATTACTGATTTGGGCTAGGATCACTATCTGTGACTAGAACTCAAGTTGACCCCATTGTATAGTCTTAGGGTCAATGTCTAAGATTGTTTGAGCCAGCTAGAACTTAGGAAAATTCCAAGTTTCTATGTTCGATGAACGTCGTGTTTTAGTTCGACGAACTTGCTCTTCAGCTCGACGAACTCAGTCTTCCAGCCAGTTCATCAATTCTATATCTCTCAGTTCGACGAACTCAATATTGAGATCGATGAACTCAGCTGTCTGTTCGATGAATGAATTCAGTTCAACGAACTCAGCTTTTAGTTCGACGAACTCAGCTTTCTGCTCGATGATATTTCCTCTTCAGCTTGACAATTTCTGAAGAATCAGTTATCTATTTTCTCTGAACTCAGATCTACTAATCAGCATCGAATCTATTCAATTATTTGGACTTATTCATTATCAGATAAGTCAAGATTTGATCTTTCCTTTTATTATTCCTTTCTATTCTCTTCTTTTGAGAATGTAGCCGTTGACATATTGGAAAAGGATACTTTCATGGAAAAGGAAAAGGAATTATAGTATTATTGCTGAATCAGATTACAGTCCCAAGAAAGATTTAATTCAGATTATTCTATTCCTTAACCGGAAAATATGAATTTAAAATCAGTCATATATCTTTAAGGAAAAGTATGAAGCAGTGTACGACTAGAGAAGTAACATACTTGTGAAATACAAAAAGTCAAAAAGAAATACAGAGATCTTCATCAACAACAACATTTTTTCATTCTCTGAGAACAACAAAAATCTTCTCTCTGTTTCAGCTGCTGGTTCTTAATCTTCAAAGAGCAACAATAATCTGAGAAACCTCTTCTCTCAGATTCATCTGCTATCAAGGAAGATCCTTTACATCCAATAGAAATCTCCATCCATTATCTGTCAAGAAATTCTATCAGACAGGGGGAGCTTTACAACACATCAATCCACTAGTCTTCTCTCAGATCTTGTTGACAGAGAAGAACTTCATAAACACCTTTTTGTTTATTCTCTTTTTACCCCCATCTTGTACAGGGTTCTAACTCCCTTCAAAAGTTAATCTTTGGTGGCAGGGCACCTGATCAAAATCCTGTGGTTTGGTTTGAGCACCTGATCAAAAGCTCAGTGGTGTTTGGACACCTGATCGAAAGTCCCAGTGGTGATAGGGCACCTGATCAAAAACTTTGTGGATTCCTACCAAGGGTGGTAGAAGAGTAGATGTACACAGGTTGATTGGGGAACTACTATAGATCCTTGTGTCTGCTGTGATTGTGTTTTTTCTTTCTGTACTATGTTGTGATTCTTGTTTTGCTTTTATACTCACTCTGCTACACATATATATATCACTATTTTAATTCCACTATATAATAAGTTAAAACCTTTTAATACTCTATTCACCCCCTATATAGAGTAAATCTAAGACCTAATACCTCAGTTTCAATTGGTATCAGAGGTTGGTTGATTGGTTATATAGGCTAACACCTGAATCAAAAGATCAATTTGATCTTAACTTTTTCTAGAGTTTTCTTTTTCTAAAAACTCATAGCACAGAATAATGATTACTCAAGCACAAGACCTCCTATGTACAATCTTAATAAGTTTGCATTATGGAAGGCAAGGATCAAATTATACATGAACTCTATTGATGAAGATATCTTTAATTCTATTTTGACAGGACCTCCTACTCCATCAGCAACAACAAGTACTGAAACAGCAACCAACACTAATGCTGTTCCACCTCCTGAGTGGACAGATGCTTAGAAGAATCAAAGGAATGTAGATGCCAAAGCTATGAACATTTTGGAACAGACAATGTCTGATGATATATTCCAGAAGGTTGTGGACTGCACCTCAGCCAGGGATATCTGGAAGTCCCTCAACAACATGGTTGAAGGATCTACAGATGAGAGAAAAGACAGGAGATCTCATCTCATCTCCCAATATGAGAACTTTAAGAAGGGAGAAACTAAAACAGTTGCAGACATGTACAACAGACTCAGTCTCATCATCAATGAGCTGAAGTCTTTGGATAAAGTGATCTTAATCACTGAAGTAAATGATAAGATCTTAATGTGCTTCCCCAGCACATGGGACTCAAGGATCTGGTCAATCAAGGAAGCTAGAAGCCTAAATGAGATCTCTACTGAGACCTTATTAGGCAAACTAAAATCCTATGAGCAGCTTATCAAGTCAAGAGAGGCTGAACAGTCTACCTCCTCTCCAGCCACCAAAAAGGACAGAAGCATTGCTTTCCAAGCTACAAATGACGAAGACAAAGCTCCAGGAGAAATGGAGTTTATGAGCCTCCTAGCCAAAAGATTTTACAAAATGGCTAGAAAGGACCTCAGGAAGAAGGATTTCAGATCCAAAGAAAAACCAAGGTATTACAAATCAAATTCTAATGAAATTATTTGTTTTGGTTGTAGGAAGCCTGGACACATCCTACCTGAGTGTCCAGAAAATCAAAAGAAGGACAAAAGAAAAGATAAGGAAGAAAAGAAACACTCCAGCATGCCATCCTCCCACAAACACAAACATAAGGGAAGAGGCTTTGTAGCTGAAACATGGAGTGATACTGAGTCAGAGTCATCATCCAGCTCCTCTGAAGATGAGGATAATTCAAATGAGAAGGATTTATGCATGATGGTTGTCTATGACTCAAGCAGTGAGTCAGAACATGCATCATCATCCAGCTCAAGTGATGATGAAGATGATGAAGATGAAAGAAGCTTCTGTATGATGGCTATCAATGTATCAAGAAATAATTCAGATGAATCAGAATCTGGAACTGATAGTGATCAGGTAATCTCTACCTTTGATTTTAATTCAAATGATTTTAAAAATGAATTTAAAACTCTTTGTTTAGATTTAATTAAATCTGAGAAGGAAATAATTTCCCTCAGAAGTAAGTTGGTTGAAATGAATCAACTGACTAAAGATAATGCCAATCTTAAGAAAGAACTGGCTGCCTCCAAAGAACATATTGTTCTCATTGAGAACAAATTATCCGAGGCTTAAAAGTTTGAAGAATCCCTCAATGGGAGAAGCATCAAACTGATGGACATCACAAGCACTGTAAATGCCATACTCAATGGAAAACTAGGCTTGGGTGCATCATCAAGTCAGCCATATCTTCTTAAGAAAGACATCCAATCTACTCCAGTGAAGTTCATTTCTGCCAAGAGCAAAGAGGCAGTAGAAGTAGGTAAGAACATCTCAAGCAAGGATGTTAAGAATAAAGGAATTAAAAAACATTCGTCGAACGACGTTCGACGAAATCACATAAACTCGTCGAATGGAGATCGACGAATGCTGAAGACAGATTTTCAGTACAGCTACTCTTCGAATGGCGCTCGACGAAATTACTTCAATTCGTCGAACTCAGCCAAGTTCGTCGAACAGAAAATGTGCTGCATTTCAAAAGAATTCTCATTCTCAACATAGTAAAAATCCCTTTACTGAGTGGATTATTCCTCCTAGGAGATATCATCCACTGGCTATAAGGATCAGCCTGAGATTTCTTACATTTTAGATTTTTGTGGTAAGATAAAAGGACCCAAGGTAGTCTGGGTCAAGAACAACTAGTTTATTTTCTGTTGTGCAGGTACAAGGCTATCCAAACATAAAGGAACAGTGGTATTAGGATTGTGGGTGTTCTAAGCACATGATAGGAAACAAGGCCAACCTAAGAAATTACAAGGCAAAGCTTGTACCCAAAGTGATTTTTGGAGACTCCAACTATGGACTAACTAAAGGATATGGAAAAGTCAGAGTTGGTGCAGTTACCTTCAAAGAGGTAGCATATGTCAAGGGTCTCAAGCATAATCTCATCAGCATAAGCCAGTTATGTGATGAAGGTTATCAGGTAACATTTAATCATTCCTTATTGTTGAAACCAGAGAACTGGTCTCGACGTTCGAAAGAAAGATGCAGCTAACCCTTATTGGTCCTGATCTCATCCCTTGACTAGTCACTAAGAACCGCAAAACTTCACCCTTGGAAAATTTCTAAGTCCACAAACTGACCCCGTAAGCTGCAGCGTGGAGGTCCCACCGCAAACCCAGAAGCTCTCAAGGAACTTCCCCTCCCAAGCCAATGCTGAGCCTGGGCACCTTCGATGGCACTAAAGATCACCTCACCGTCCACCTTCAATGACAGGGGGAGGGGAGGGGTAGTGCTTGCTCACAACACACATGCGAGGGAGGGGGTACCAACAACCCTTCCCAAGGTGCCCATGGGGGTCTATTTATAGACTTCCCAAAAATTGGACTGTGGATAGCCAAAAATCCATTATCCGCAGACCAACAACCAACCTGAACGACCAGAAAATAAGGGGAGGTGAGTGGAGCTCGAGATGTCCACTCCCCCCTTGCTGGGGGTCGGGTGAGTGGACCGAGGTCCATCACCCAAATTGGGGGAGTGGACCTCATGGTCCACTCAGCCAACCGGGCGAGTGGACCATAGGTCCACTCGCCTAGGTGCCCGGGGCGAGTGGACCGTAGGTCCACTCGACCGGTGCCTTGGGCGAGTGGACCTAGAGTCCGCTCGACCCAGTAGGAAGTATGTTCCCCCCCTGGGTCTTCTCATTCTCGGTCCTTAACGATCTCTGGTGGTTGGATTTGCTGCGTCGCGATCACCTTTCCCATCACGACCTCGTCCATGTCGGGTCGCACCGACTCGGAAAATATGAGGGTTGTACACAATCCCCGCTCTTTTCGAGCATACCTTAAGATCGGATAGAAAGTCCAACCCACCTATTTGACGAGTCAGGTGGGGTCTTGGGGGAATCTCTTGAGGGTGCCGCAGGACGGCTATAAAAGGCCTCCAGAGGGGGAGGTGAGGAGAGCACCCTTCCTAAGAGTTCTCCCTTCTCCCCTTCCTTCGAGTCGGATGGATCCCCCTCGAGACTTTAGAGCCCGTTTCAAAGCCCTTGCTGGGAAGGACCGGAATGACTTGGCGGAGCTCAGGGCCATAGTTAGTGGCCCTCCGTCTTCCCCTACTCGGCCAATGGTGCGATCACCGCGGAAGAAGCTCCGACCTGATTTAGTGAAAGAGGTGGCGTCGTCATCCTCCCTCGGGGTGACTAACTATGTCCTGGTCATGGAGCTAGACGCGGCATCAACTCGGTCTTTATCTTTACCTCTTTTTTGTGAACATCTCACAGTAATGAAGACATGCTTCTGGCGTGCTAACAACTTTTTCCGACCCACCCCGAGGGGGTACGGAGAGCGATGGAAACATCGGGTGCAGGCGTTCGAGCAAGTCCTGCCATTCGCGCTCAGGATCCTACTGCCCTCTCAACTGCTCATGACAACCCTTCCTCGAAGAGCCAAGGGATGGAGGATTCACAAGGTAATGTTACTGCGAAAGCCTCTATCGAGGTGAGTGCTTCAGTATCTAAAGTTATGCTTTTTGTAGGAGGGGACAAGACCTCGACGGGTCAGTCGAGCCGGAGGGAGGTCTCCCCACCAATCTGATCCCCCACTATGGTGGAGGAACCTGCCGAGGACCAGCCCAACATTCTCGAGCGTCTGAATCTTTTGGCTGATACAGTGCGGAGCCAAGAGGCCTTTCCTCTCGAGTTGGGAGATGGAAGGTGGTCTGCTGGACCTGAGCCTCTCACCCGCGTCTGCGCGCTGGAGCGGCAGATGGAGAGGTTGGAAAATGAGCTTAATCTGCTAGGGGGGGAGGTCTGGCTTACGTCTGGAGGTGTAGTTGCGCCACTCGCCGACCACATATGTCGCGTTGAGGATAGCTTCCGCACCACGGGCGAGGAGATTGCCGCAATGAAAGAATGCATCGGGTCTATACAGGGGTGCCGTCGTGCACCCAGGATCAAGGTTTCTGGAAATGGATGCCGCGCTGAACGGCTTTTATCCTCGCTCTTTGATTTATTATGTAATAATAAGAACCAGCCATGCATGGTGGTTCTACCCACCCCGCGACCGGACGCTTTAATCCTATTCTGCTTCTGTTATAATGCTTTGCTGCTTCTGCTCATGCACGATCCGAAGGTTGTTAGGCGCTGAACGATTAAGTGCCAGCGTAAGTGACATGGTATCCGGATAGTGCATCCGAGGAAAGGAGGCAGAGGCCTTACACGGGTGTCATCTAGAGAAGACACAGGAGTGGGGTTTGGGGGAAGCATGGGCGAACTGACCTCGAGGTCCTCGCCCCTGAACCTAGTGAGCGGACCATAGGGTCTGCACACTTTTGCCGGGCGGGTGATCTATGAGGACCACTTACATGCACCGGGCGAGTGAACCCTATGGTTCACTCGCCCGTACCTCGGGCGAGTGGATCCCATGGTCCACTCGCCCGTGCCCTGGGCGAGTGGACCTCAGGGTCCACTCGCCCATGCCCCGGCCGAGTGGACCTCGGGGTCCACTCGCCCATATCCGGGGTGGGTGGACCTCTTGGTCCACTCACCCATTTTGGCTCCCCCCAATATATACCCCCCCCCCCCCTTCCTTCTACTTCACCATCACACTCGCCCTCTTCCCTTGCTTCGCCCCCTTCTTGAGGTTTGCTCTCTTCCCTCTCTTTCATCTCGTGGGATGGCTCGCAACCATCCTCCGGTTGCCAGGAATGGTCGGGAACAATGTGCAGCTAATTTCTCCGAGCACCCATTTCCCGATGGGAAGGTATCTAAGGAGGAGTTCTCAGCATTCAAGAGGTCCCACATTCCTGAGGGGTGGACGTCTCGTCGCCCATCTCAGGGCGAGGCCATTAACTCTTTCGACGAGAACTGGCTTGCCATCCCACTTGCCCACTTCAAAGCTGGCCTACGGATTCCCCTGTGGCCTGAGGTGAAAGAGTTTTTGAATTACTTTGGAGTGGTCCCGGGCCAAATTAACTCTAACGAAATCTCGATGCTGACGGCTTAAGCTTGCTATCTACGAGAGGATCGGGTTGAATTCAACCTGACCGTGTTCCGCAAGATCTTTGTCTTTTGAGCGACTCTAAGGGGGTATGCTTTCTCACCGGCACGCACGTGAAGGTGTGTGAGACCTCCAACAAGGTCCATCACTGGAGTGACACCTTTGTGTTCATCCAAGGTGACTTCGGTGACATCCCCCTCTCGCTCCTCCAGAGGCTCGAGAAGGCATTCAAGGCCCCTCGCTTAAGTGGGGAGGCGGTTGTACTTCATAGCTACCTTGAGGGCGCGAGCTTTGAGGTTGAGCACCTCAGGAAGGACATCGGATGGCTCACCTACGTCGAGCCTAGGACAGGTATCCCTCCTCTTTGATGCCCCCCTCTATTCTTCCTTCCTCACTTATACACGTAGATTCTTACCTTGGCCTTGGATCACTCAGGTGAGCATATTCGTCCACGACAACCCCCCCTCGCAATGGGGAGCTCTTCATCCGCTCGCTGGTTCGTTAATGAGGCTGCCGCTGCATGCGCCTCCGCCCCTAAGGTCCCCGCGCTAAGGCAACAGAAGGAGAAGGAGCATGTGGCGGAGGAGGACTCGCCTCCTTCCCCGCCTAAAGGGACAACAATGCGGCGAGGGAAAAATGTCCATAGGGAGGGCCCAGTGATAGCGCCGAGGTAGAAAGGGCAACCAAGCGATCCTGACGCGTTGGCGAACCATCCCAACTTTGAGATGGGGGGGGGGAACGCCACGGACCCCTTTGGTGACCCTGACCTCCATTGGGATGAGGCCACGAACCGGGTCTCGATCACCTCCCACCAACCCTCCTGGATAGAGAGTGAGCCACTCTGGGATGCTGCGTACAACCTCTCATTTGGCCTCTATGGCTGGCAGGATGCGACCGCCTACAAGAAAAAGTCTATGTGTGATCTTGCATGCATGAGCTCGCAAGCCATGCTCCGCACAGCCAAACTCTCGCACATGACCGCCCGCCGAGGTCTTTGTCTCTCGAAAAGGCTGAGGCAGGCCGACGCATCAAGTCGGGCTGCCGAAGAGAAGGTTACTGACCTCACCACGCACCTAGTTACCTCTGAGAGGCTCTTGGAGCAGTCATCCGGGGGCCTAGTTCGTGCTGGCTTTGGGGACTCTCCCCTTTTTCTTCACCTCTCTTTTCTCCAGCATCTATGACCCTTTTTCTTTTTTCACCTGCAGTGGACAGAGGCTGCCGAATCACTCAGGAGGCGATGCGAGGATCGGATCGGGAGGTGCAGGACCTGAGAGCTCAGCTTGCTGAAGCCCATAGGCAGTTGCAAGAGAGAGGGAGAGGCGGACCCTTGCGGACAGCGGTGCCCGTCCCTCCTTCCCCCGCTATGGCTGAGGGCATTCGAAGGGAGATTGAGAAGACGATGACTGAGTCCTTGGTGGTTTCCCTTCATAGGGCGGAAGCCCTTCCTGACGGTTGGAGGGGGGTCGCTACTAGCGACATCCTTTTTTATCTATACCCCTCACTTGTGCGTCCCAGCTCGCCTCCTTCCAGCAGCGGCTACTCCCCTTGAATGTCGGAGTTGCCATGAACCTCCTCCCTTTTCTATTTCCTGCAAGCCATGATCGTTTTGTATCTTCAACTGCATGTTAATTATCAATAGCAAAGTGCTTACTTATGTAACATGTGTTATCGATGAACATGTAGATGTTTGGCAAATTTCTAGTTTATTCAACTATTCGCAGTTCAACCGCAATGAATTCATTTGGCTTGAGATCTCTCCCCATGAAGAAAGCTTACTATCTTGTCATACCTTGGACTAACTTGCTAGAACAAACATTAGAAAAGAGTCGATCCATGTCCTAGGGGCTTAGCTTACTTGGAGGCAGATGAATTCAACACCCTTCCCAACCACTTGGGGGTGGAGTACCCATCCATGCCCTAGGAGCTTAGCTTACCTGTAGGTAGAGGAACCTCATACCTTCCCAATCCAATTGGGGGCGAAGTACCCGTCCACGTCCTAGGGGCCTAGCTTACCTGCGGGCGGAGGAACTCAACACTCTTTCAAACCAATTGGGGGTGGGAGGTCCATCCACGTCCTAGGGGCGTTGCTTACCATGAGCTGGAGGTGCTCATCATCTCTCCCGGTCACTTGGCTAAGTAGCGAGTCGACCCGATGAGTCTCCCATCTTCTGGCGTGACTGAGCCCGGAGAATGGTCTCTAGTCGGGGATTCTACCAATCAGTCGACCCAATGAGTCTCCCATCTGCCAGCATGACTGAGCCCGGAGAATGGTCTCTAGTTGGGGATTTTACCAATCAGTCGACCCAATGAGTCTCCCATCTGCCGGCATGACTGAGCCCAGAGAATGGTCTCTAGTTGGGGATTTTACCAATTAGTCGACCCAATGAGGCTCCCATCCGCCGGCATGACTGAGCCAGGAGAATGGTCTCTAGTTGGGGATTTTACCAATCAGTCGACCCAATGAGTCTCCCATCTGCCGGCATGACTGAGCCCGGAGAATGGTCTCTAGTTGGGGATTTTACCAATCGTGTTACCTAAAAAAAGAGAACTATTTTCATTCATAATCTAGGGGATACAAGTTTGTTATATTGCGCCTCCCTGCGCTTACTCGGCCACATTCTTCTTGGCCCTCTCCTTCATCATCTCCTCCATTTCCTCCGCCTTCCTTACCCATTCAACCGTGTTGACCGCTGTGACATAGCACTGGCGCGCCTCCCTGGGATCTCCCCAGACCCTGACCTGTACTCCTCCAGTGTTGTATTTCAAACACTGATGGTATGAGGATGGCACGCACTGGTACGCGGCATCCACGATGACGAACCGACAGTTTTTGGACGTCCCTCCCAAGGTGACGAGGAGCTCAACTCCTCCCTCCACCTCCTTCCTTTCTCCTGAGAACTAGAAGAGCGGCCCATCTGACGCCAACACCCGCTTCGCCTCGACCTTCATCTTGTCGAAGGCCTTTTTGAACACCACGTTCACCGAGCTCCCATTGTCGACCAGGATTCGGGAGACCGTGAAGTTTTCGATTGCGGCCTTGATGACGAGCGCGTCGCAGAAGGGATCCTCGTGGGCCGGCATGTCTAGGGCCGAGAATGTGATCTTCTCGCCAGGGGGTGGGGATCAGGAGGTCGAAGCGATGCTCTGATGGTAGATGGTATGGAGGCTGCCCTTCCAGGTGGCATCGATGCCTGCTCCTCCGTGGATCACATCGATCCCCCCAAGGCCCCTAGGTCCATCCTTTCCTCGCACTGATCCTCCTCCTCCTTCTTCTTCCCTTCTCCTCTTCCGCTTGGACCCTCCAAGAAAAGCTGCTTTCCCCCTACCGGGGCTCCTCCTCCTCTCATCTCGAGGAACTCTGGGCAGGCCGCGGTCGCGTGACCTTCCTGCTGGTGGAAGTCGCAATACAGCAGTGCCAACTCGCCCGCTCCATTTTCCAAGCGGTTCCTCTTCTTCCATCCCTTCTTCCTTCTGATCGCCATGGCCTGCAGGGGTTGGGCTTGTAGCAGCCTGGCGTCGTGCTGCCAGCCCACCAGGTTATACCGTCCCTGCTTCCCTTGGTAATTTCCTCCTCCCTAGAAGTGGCCTCTTCCTTGGCCCTGAGAGGGTCCCCCAGGCGGCCTCCAGGCTGGTCGGGCGGCTAGCGGTTAAGACCTCCAACCTTGCTCCGACCCAACGGGGGGTCCCTGTTGTCCCTGGATCTTCACTTCCTCCCTTCTTCTCCCTCCATGCTCCCTCCTATCCTCCTTCCTCTCTCCTTCTGAACTCTTGGCCAACCTTGCCATGAACTCCTGATTGGTGGCCTCGCACTCAATCTCCCGGGCGGCGCGCTCCATCAACTCTTCAAAAGACACCGGGGGGGGGGGGGGGGGGGGGGGGGGGGGGGGGGGGGGGGGGGGGGGGCGAGCCAGGCTCATTCTAAATAGTCCTTGCTGCAACCCAAGGGTGAAAGCCAACTGCAGGGTGTGCCCAGGCACCTCGACGACTTGGAGGACTTCCTCCTGGAACCTGTCCACGTAACTTCCCAACGTCTCCCCCGGCCTCTACCGGATCAGGAACAGCGCTTCCGCCCCTTTTCTTCTCTTCTTTGAGGTGGAGAACCTTAGTAGGAAGATCTGACGCAGGTCCTCGAAGCTGTAGATGGTTCCTCCCAGGAGCTGGTGGAACCAGTCCTTTGCCTTTCCCCTGAACGTGACGGCGAAGAGCCTGCATTTGAAGGCATCCGACATCTGCCTGATCGAGGTCATGTCCTCGAACCACTGGAGGTGTTGAATGGGGTCATCCTTTCCCGCGTAGTATGACATGTCGGGCTCGCTGAACCCATCGGGAACCGGAGCTGAGATGATCAGTTCACAGAAAGGGCATCCCCCTCCTCCTTGGCGAGTCGAAGGCGTTCTCTCCACCTCCCCACTGGGGTAACTGGTCCCAGGAGAGCTGTTAAAGAGCACTCTCTCTTGGAGACCCGAACCTTCCCCCGTAACTGGCTCCTTCCCCTGTCGATGTGCTTGCTCTGACTCCATCGGAGGGGGCGAAGCAAGCATGGTTGCAGGTGGTGTTAAACTCCCACACTGAGGGGGGAAAGCGACTCGGAAGAATTCCAGGATTGGCTTCCTAAACACATCAAAGTCACTCTTCTTCACGTACTCGCTGGTAGGGGGCGAGTTCCCCAGCTCATCGCTTCCAGCCATGAGGCTTACTCAGGGCTTTTCGAACCAGCTGCTTCCAAGCTCACCGCATCAGAATGTTGAAACTAGAGAACTGGTCTCGACGTTCGAAAGAAAGATGCAGCTAACCCATACTGGTCCTGAGCTCGTCCCTTGACTAGTCACTAAGAACCGCAAAACTTCACCCTTCGAAAATTTTTAAGTCCACAAACTGTCCCCGTAAGCTGCAGCGTGGAGGTCCCACTGCATACCCAAAAGCTCTCAAGGAACTTCCCCTCCCAAGCCAATGCTGAGCCTGAGCACCTAGGAGGGCACTAAAGATCACCTTACCGTCCACCTTCAATAACAGGGGGAGGGGAGGGGTAATGCTTGCTCACAACACACACGCGAGGGAGGGGGTACCAACAACCCTTCCCAAGGTGCCCATGGGGGTCTATTTATAGACTTCCCAAAAATTGGACTGCGGATAGCCAAAAATCCACTATCCGCAGACCAACAACCAACCTGAAACACCAGAAAATAAGGGAGGCGAGTGGAGCTCGAGATGTCCACTCCCCCCTTGTCGGGGGTCGGGTGAGTGGACCGAGGTCCACCACCCGAATTGGGCGAGTGGACCTCATGGTCCACTCAGCCAACCGGGAGAGTGGACCATACTGCGTCGCGATCACCTTTCCCGTCACGACCTCGTCCGTGTCGGGTCACACCGACTCGGAAAATATGAGGGTTGTACACTTATGTCTTATTACCAATAATAAAAACATCAATGTGTTATCAGGTATTAGACATGAAAATATTTATTTATTCAATTTTGATTCTGCCAATTCAGACATTTTGTTTATTTAATTCAATAAGTAAAACAAAAGAATTATGGCATAAAAGGCTAGGACATATTAACCTTAGAACTATCTCTAAGCTCTCCAAGGACAATCAAGTAAGAGGACTGCCTTCTAGTTCATACAAGAAGGAAGGACTCTGCAGGGCTTGTCAACTAGGAAAGCAGACCAAGAGTAGTTTCAAATATTTATCCAAGATTGATTCACCTAGGATTCTGTACTTACTGCATTTGGATCTCTTTGGACCCATTGCAATACAAAGTCTAGGAGGGAAACATTACACTTTAGTTATTGTAGATGACTTATCTAGATTCACTTAGGTGTTCTTTCTTAGGAACAAGTCTGACACCTTCAGTGTTCTGACAGACTTTCTCAGGTCCATCAAGATTGAGTACTCTACTCTAGTTGCATTAATCAGAAGTGATCATGGCACTCAGTTTCAATCTCTTCTGATGAGAGAATTCTGTGGAAAAGGAGAGATCAGGCAATGTATCTCTGCTCCTAGAACTCCTCAACAAAATGGGGTAGCTGAAAGGAAAAAAAGAACATTAATTGAATCAGCAACTACATTGCTTATTGATGCTCACTTGCCACTTTCTTTTTGGGCAGAGGAAGTGAACACAGCAAATTATGTGTTGAACAGGAGTCTGATACATAAACTTAAGGGTAAAACACCCTATTTATTAATTAAGAATAAAAAGCCTAAGGTTAACTATTTTAAGATTTTTGGTTGTAAATGCTATGAGCATAACAATGATAAGAAATATCTAAGGAAATTTGAAGTAAAGGATGCTGAAGGTATATTCCTTGGATACTCTCTTTCCAGTAAAGCATATAGAATTTATAACAAATCAACTCTTAAGATAGAAGAGTCCATGCATGTTTCTTTTGATGAAACTAACATGTTAATTGAGGAGAGGAATACCACCTCCACCAAAGACATTTTGCAGGTACCAGCTCTATGTGAATAGCTTAATGGATTAAATCTACAGAATAAAGACTCTCTACTCCCATCAACTCAAACTATTGAAGACAGTGAAGAAGAAGATATTCCAGAAAATCTTGCTGCTAATTCTAATCAAGTGACAGCTGATCAAATCCCTCAAGAGGAAATTCTTGCTGAACCCGCTCCAACTGTTGTTCACATCACAGTTAGAGATCATCCAATATCTCAATTTATTGGAGACATCTCAGCAGGTGTTCAAACAAGGCATCAACTCAACCAAAATCAGATGCATACTTGTTTCCTATTACAAATTGAGCCTTAATGCATAATAGATGCAGAACAAGACCCAAACTGGATTCTTGCAATGCAAGAGTAACTCAACCAATTTGAAGGGAACAAAGTTTGGGATTTGGTTCCAAGACCAAAGGGCCATCCAGTCATTGGCACTAAATGGGTCTTCAGGAACAAGCTAGATGATCAAGGCTTCATAATCAGAAATAAAGCAAGATTGGTAACCCCAGGATACTCTCAGGAAGAAGGAATTAATTATGATCAAACCTTTGCTACTATTACTAGACTTGAAGCTATAAGGATATTTCTTGCTTTTGCTACCTTCAAGAAATTCAAAGTATATCAGATGGATGTGAAGAGTGCATTCTTAAATGGAGATATCAAAGAAGAAGTATATGTGGAGCAACCACTAGGTTTTATTTCTCCAACTCACTCTTCCTATGTCTTTAAGCATAATAAAGCTCTTTATGGTCTTAAGCAAGCTCCCAGAGCATGATATGAGACCCTAGCTAATTTTCTTTTAGAGAACAAGTTCTGTAGAGGCAATGTTGATAAAACTTTATTTTTTAGGATACATAAAAATCAAACCTTACTAGTTCAAATTTATGTAGATGATATTATATTTGGCTCTACTGATTCAAATTTCTGCAAAAGGTTTTCTGACCTAATGCAATCCAAATTTGAAATGAGTAGTATGGGTGAGTTATCTTACTTCCATGGCCTTCAAGTGAAGCAAACTCCCAATGGCATATTCATATCACAATCCAAGTATGTTAAGGAATTAGTGAAAAGATTTGGTATGTCTGATGCTTCTTCTATGAAAACACCCATGCCCTCCAATGCTGTTGTAGACAATGATGAATCAGTGAAACCTATTGATCAGAAAGTGTATAGAGCAATTGTTGGCTCTTTACTATACTTAGCAGCTAGTAGACCAGACATAATATTTGCTACATGCATTTGTGCTAGGTTCCAAGTTAACCCCAAAGAATCTCACCTTATTTTATTAAAAAGAATTTTGAGATATATAAAGGGTTGTCCAAATCTAGGACTTTGGTATCCAACTGCATCATAATTTGAATTAACTGGATTCTCAGATTCTGACTATGTTGGAGGCAGAGTAGACAGGAAAAGCACATCAGGAACTTGCCAGTTCCTTGGTGATAAGCTTGTGTCATGGTTTTGTAAGAAACAAACATCTGTGTCTACATCAACAGCTAAAGCAGAATATATTGTTGCTGGCAGTTGCTGCTCACAGATTCTGTGGATACAAAATCAACTCTTAGATTATGGTATCAACTTAAATAAATCAATTATATTTTGTGACAATACTAGTGCAATATCTATAGCACAAAATCTAGTACTCCATAGTAGTACTAAACACATAGAAATTAGACACAACATTATCAGAGATAATGTGGATAAAAATAAATTTTGCCTACAATTTATTCCTACTGACTTACAGAGGCTGATATTTTCACCAAACTTTTGGATGAAAAGAAGCACATCTTCTTTATAAATCAGTTAGTAATGATAGATGGAGATTCAATAAATTAAAAATTATATTTTTTTTACATATCCCATCATTTCGTCGAACGGAGATCGACGAAATTTAGTCATTCGTCGAACGGAGATCGACGAAACCTATTAAATCCAGAGATCGACAAAGTCAGCTCGTTCGTCAAACTGAGATCGACAAAAATTTATTCTTCATCGAACGTAATTTGATGAAGCCCAATGACTCTTCAACTTCTGATTTTCTTAGGTTTAGCCGAACCCCGTTCTACGAAAGCTTGCGCCTTCTCCGATCTCTCTCTCTCTCTCTTTATAATCAAATTTTGATTCCTTTTCATCTTTGCGCCTACAGAACTTTCTCTTGCCTCCAGTTACCTTGCACTTGATCTTTTTCTCTTGCAGGTACCAATGGCAATCTCTCAGGCCTTGATCTCGTCAATGAAGTTTGATGCAGGTTTTGATATCGACATGGAGTCGTTTGCTCATTCTGACCAAATTTTCCAAGACATTCTTCAACTCTTTGAAGAACAGTAGTTAAAGAAGTTTATGACAACCAAGATAAAGCTACCAGTTGCAGAAATCAAAGAATGGGTACATTCTATTCAGTCACTGAATGCAACAACAATCTCTGGAACTATCTCAGGAAACCAGGTTCCGCTTTCCCCAGAAGTTTTAATAGAAGTTTTTGGTTTGATAAATAGTAATGATGATTTAGATATCACCTCTGATGAGTTTATTGCTGAATTGGATAAAATGGGTCACTCCAGTGGAAACCCTAATCATCTTCTAAAAAAGAATTTGTCAATTGAATACAAATTCATGGCTGATGTAGTTGGCAAGGTTTTACTAGGAAAAACCTATGCTCATGATTATATTCCCAGGCACCAATTTCTGTTGATGGTGGCCTTGGTGGAAAAGAAGCAGGTGAATTGGGGATTGATTCTTTTTGAATCAATCAAGAAGAAGCAAAGCAAATTCAGTGTTTGCTATGGTAGGGTTATAGGCATTGTTCTTCAAGAAAAATGCCTAGAGCTGTTAGTGCCACCAACAGTCTTTATCAATGCAAGCAATAGGCTGACTCCAACTCTCTTTGGTAAGTGGGAGAGAGTGATTCCCAAGAGGACTCCAAGGGCAGAATCTTCCAGGCAAGCTTCTGAAAGCAAAAGGGCTGATACAGCCACTCCCTCAACCCTTCCAGAAGTTCCTCTCCCTGAATCTTCTTCTCCTCTCCCTTCTCAACCTCTTCAGAACATTACTACTGAAGAAGTTCTTCCCTCAAATTCTCCCATAGAAACTCCTTCCTCATTTCCTTATTCTGCTCCTCTCGAGACAAATCAGTCTGCAAAGCCTCCATCATCATTTATTCCAGATGTTGATTCTCTTCCACCTCCTCCATTTGACCTATTGTCTCCTCAACATACTCCACCTCAATCTCCCATCCCTAAAGATATTCACCACCCATCTCAGATGATACTAACATTTTCCATCCATCCTTAGTGTGCACCAATCAGGCTCACACTTCTATTCCCTCATCTTCCCTCCCCCCCATCCACATCTTCTCAACATACATCTGACTTTGTGTATGTTGATTTCTCTTCAATTGCTGACCAAATTTTCACTCATATCTCCCCTAGGCTAACTGCTCTCTTAGAGGAAAAGTTAGCTCCAGTTCTTCAAGCTATATCTGACCTATCTTCTAAGCTTGCATCCTTCCCCACCTCCTCATCATATGTCCCTTCTTCTAGGGGCCTAGATTCAGGTTTCCCAGAAATTAGGCAGGGGGAGATGCTTATTGAAGAAGCTCCAAGTGATGCAGTTTCAGTTATAGTTATTGATTTAGATATGACAGATTCAGTTGCAGTTCCAGAGTTATTTATTCTAGCTATAGATTCAGTGAATAATATCTTTAATAATCCCTTAGTAAATATTATTTCTTTATTATCATGATTCAGTTCAGTTTTCAATAGTTTGCCTAAGCCTCAAGATTTTTCAAAGGCTATAATTCCCTATACAGCTCCAATTGATACAGTTTTATTAAAGGAAATCATCAAAAGTTTTCAAGTTCCAGTTCCAGTTCAGGTTCTAGTTATAGTTGCAGTAATAGAAGAAGTTGGTTTGGTGAATTCACCTCCAACATTTGTGTATGATGATTCTCCTCTTCCAGAGGATGTTGAGCAAGAATTTGATATTGCTCTTAAAGATCTTGAAGATCTATATGATAACCCTGCTCGGTTTTCTGATGATGATGATAATGATGATAGTGATGATTCAAATGCAAAATCCTCAAAGAAAAGAAAATCCAGTGGCAGAGCAAAGGCTGTTCCTAAACCTCCCTCTTCAACTAATGATACTCCCTATTACATTTTTAATAACATTACTCTTACAAAGGATTCTCCAGCATGGATGAGATTCTCTAGGAAGGAGAATAAAAGGAGAAAGAAATTGAAGAAAACTGGTTTCTATTCTGATAAGCCAGTCAAGTTTAATCATCCTCCTCCTCCTCCTCCTCCAGCAGGCTCAGGAAGCATGTCTTCTTCCTCTCAGAAATCCTTCCCTCAGCATTCAAGAAGATCAGCTAGCTCCAGTGGTTTTCATAGTTCAAGATCATCCAGAGCTCCTCCTTCAGGATCTGCCAGAGCTCTTTCCTCAGTTTATAAATATCATGTCTCTGATGGTTCCTTCCACAGAAAAAGAAATTCTCATGAAAAATTTTCATATCAGACCAGTGAAATTGATGAAATGCCTCCATCTCCTATCAATCCAGATTCAGAAAAGAATGCTCATATGGCTAGATACAAAGAATCTATTGCTACTGCTCAGATCAATAAAGCTAAAGCAGAAGGTAAAGAATATTCTCAGTTTACTACTATGTCTGAATTCAGAAGACAAGAATTTGAAAGGTACAGCTTAAGACATCTCTTCAATGCTGAAGATTACCTAAGGTTGCACCCAGCTGCAGTGGTTCCTCATGCTTCATCTCAAACACTTCTGGGAGCAAATGATCTTTATATGAGCAAGAGAGAATCAGAAAATCCTAACAGAGAAATCATTTGCAAGCCCTCCTCAAAGTGACAGAGTAAAGCTCATGTTTATTTGGTACTGCTAAATTTCTGTTTTCATTGTAAATCTTCCTAAACTCAGAGTACTATATTTTCTATCTGCTGAAATGAATTTAAATTCGGTCAGATATATATGCTCCATGTTTGTTGTTTGTTTTATTATTATATTTTGTCAAATAGTATCCTAACCCGAATAGGGGGAGATTGTTGGAACAACCCTATTACTGATTTGGGTTACGATCACTATCTGTGACTAGAACTCAAGTTGACCTCATTGTATAGTCTTAGGGTCAATGTCTAAGATTGTTTGAGTCAGCTAGAACTTAGGAAAATTCCAAGTTTGTGTTCGCCGAACGTCGTGTTTCAGTTTGACAAACTTGCTCTTCAGCTCGACGAACTCAGTCTTTCAGCCAGTACATCAGTTCTATATCTCTCAGTTCGACGAACTTAGTATTGAGATTGACGAACTCATCTGTCTGTTCGACAAATGAATTCAGTTCGACGAACTCAGCTTTCAGTTCGACGAACTCAGCTTTCTGCTCGACGATATTTCCTCTTCAGCTTGACAATTTCTGAAGAATCAATTATCTATTTTCTCTGAACTCAGATCGACTAATCAGCAATGGATCTATTCAATTATTTGGACTGATTCATTATCAGATAAGTCAAGATTTAATCTTTCCTTTTATTATTCCTTTCGATTCTCTTCTTTCGAGAATGTATCCGTTGACATATTGGAAAAGGATACTTTCATGGAAAAGGAAAAGGAATTAAAATATTATTGTTGAATCAGATTGCAGTCTCAAGAAAGATTTAATTCAGATTATTCTATTCCTTAACCATAAGATTTGAATTTAAAATCAGTCATATATCTCTAAGGAAAAGTATGAAGCAGTGTACGACTAGAGAAGTAACATACTTGTGAAAAACAAAAAGTCTAAAAAAAATACAGAGATCTTCATCAACAATAACATTTTTTTTCATTCTCTGAGAACAACAAAAATTTCTCCTAGTTTCAGCTGCTGGTTCTTAATCTTCAAAGAGCAACAATAATCTGAGAAACATCTTCTCTCAGATTCATCTGCTATCAAGGAAGATCCTTTACATCCAAGAGAAAGCTCCATCCATTATCTATCAAGAAATTCTATCAGATAGGGGGAGCTTTACAACACATAAATCCATTAGTCTTCTCTCAGATCTTGTTGACAGAGAAGAACTTCATAAACACCATTTTGTTTATTCTCTTTTTACCCCATCTTGTACAGGGTTCTAACTCGCTTCAAAAGTTAATCTTTGGTGGCAGGGCACCTGATCAAAACCCTGTGGTTTGGTTTGAGCACCTGATCAAAAGCTCAATGGTGTTTGGGCACCTGATCAAAAATCCCAGTGGTGATAGGGCACCTGATCAAAAACCTAGTGGATTCCTACCAAAGGTGGTAGAAGAGTAGATGTACCCAGGTTGATTAGGGAACTACTATAGATCCTTGTGTCTGCTGTGATTGTGTTTTTTCTTTTTGTACTGTGCTGTGATTCTTGTTTTGCTTTTATACTCACTCTGCTACACATATATATATCACTATTTTAATTCCGCTATAAAATAAGTTAAAACCTTTTAATACTCTATTCACCCCCCCCCCCCATTAGAGTAAATCTAAGATCTAATACCTCACTTTCAGTGGCATCAACTTCAAAAAGTCAAACCGGCTTGTTAGTGCGCGACTGGGGCATATTCCATGGATAGGCATTCAAGCCCATTTCCTCTAAAATCTCTTGAGTTGCCTCTAAGGTTTTATTATTTAGAGTACCCCCAGCTGTAACATCAATCATTTGCATCGTTTGGAAATTCAAGCCAGTGTAAAATGTTTGCACTTGTAGCCAAGTTGGCATTGCATGATGGGTACATCTATGTAAAATATCTTTAAAGCGCTCCCATGTGTCATAGAGAGTCTCAGAATTGAGTTGCATGAAAGAAGCAATATCTGTGCGTAATTTAGCGGTCATGGCCAGAGGAAAATATTTGGATAAAAAGTCCTGTGTCATTTTGGCCCATGTAGTGATGGATCCTCTAGGAAGAGACCTCAACCGCTGCTTGGCCTTTGTCCGCAGAAAAAAGGGAAATAAATGCAACTGAATGACATCATCAGTAACACCATTGATTTTAAACGTATCATAAATTTCTAGAAAGCTCGAGAGGTGCAAATTAGATCTTCATCCGACAAACCATCAAATAGTCATGATTGTTGTACCATATGAATAATGCTAGATTTGATCTCAAAATTGTTGTTTGGCACTGTGGGTCGAAAAATACTAGATTGGGTACCCTCCAAATTAGACCGTGCATAATAGGACATGGTTTATTGATGGGCTTCATTAGGATTGGGCTCACCCATAGTTTTTGTGTTAGTATCTCCAATCGATTCTTCGAGATTTAAAGGTAAATCCTGATCATGAAATCGGAGGCGCTGCCAAATCGTGCGCTCGATCTCCTGATCAAAATGAATATCAGGATTATTCGAAGAGCAACCTCGAGTCAAGCACTAGAAAGAGAAAAGGAAAAGAGAGAGAAGAGAGAACAAAAAATAAAAGAGAAGAAGGGAATGCAAAATTTATCGACTAGTTTTTTTCTTTCTAGGTGGTTTAAGTTAGTCCTGGACTTTTCAAGGTCTACCCGGTGAAGGGCTCGAAATTTACTAGGAGATGTGTTGGGTTGAGATCCTAAACCTCCCTTTCCAAGAGTATAGTTACACCTTAGAGATTTTTGGAAAATGAAAGAAAATGAAAAGAGAACTATAAAATTTATAGCGATTCTTTTTTTTCAAAATATCAACACAAGTCCCCGGCAATGGCGCCAAAAACTTGATACACTAAAATTTAGAAGATCTCTATAAAGATGTTCTCCAATCCTAAACATGAAAAGGCAAGCGTACCTACTGAATATAGTATAGGATATTAGAAATATCAAGGTCGTATTTTCTGGTCGCGTTGATTAATTTTACTTCAAGAAATGAACAATTATCTTATCAAATAGATTTTGGATTTATTTGTGAATAAAAGGAAGATTACGATTAAGTAGAGGACTTAGATTATATTTAAAAAAGCTAGCACTCGATCTTGACTCACCTTGAAAAGAAAATAATCAAAATAACTAAAGTTCTAATTCACTTTAACGAAATATCTTTGACTGTGGAGGTTCCCAAATTATGAACGTTCCTCTCTCGAGGAATACCCCCAACTGAGTTTAGGTTGATCGACCGAACTCTCATTCTATAATCGAAACCCTTAAAACTCATTTTACGTGGTGAACCAGACAATTGGATTTGACTCTAATCTAAGAGATTTACTGTATCCTCTCCAGGGTTGCGTGCAACTCTCTTTACACGTGAATGATCGATTCGTATGCACGAGCCTCTCAGTTAAATAGAAAACAAAAATGAATATGAAATCATACATCCACAATATGAAATCACTCAATATAAATCAAGGGTAAATCAAAATCATTTCATTAAAGAGAAAAAGAAATTAGAAATTATGATTTGATTATTTCATTAATTGGATCATGTCGATCGAGTACTAAAAGAAAGTTAGCTACTCATAGGCTTGGTGGAAACATTAGAAATATTGAAGTGCATGCTAACAAATAAGAGAGAAAATGAAGGGTAAAGGAAGAAATTTTTTATTTCTAATGAAAGGAAATTACAAGTAGAAGAGTAAAAGAAGAGTACAAGTAGACACTTACAACAGTAAAAATAGTAGCTAAAACTCAGAAAAACTCTGAGAGTGCACAGTGTACCTCTGAGTATTCTCTAGAGGGGGGTGAATAGAGATTTAAAATATTTATACCCTAAATGTACACACAATAAAAACTACTAAGTGATATGCAATCAACAATCCCAACTCACAATAAAGAAAGAACAGATTGCTGGAAATATAAACAGAAAACAGCAATGGGACAACACAAAAAATTAACACAGATGACACAATAATTTTTATAGAGGTTCCCCAAAATGTGGGTACTCCTCTCTTCTACCTTCCTTGTAGGATTGCACTAACAGTGCCTGAGTCTTTTGATAAGAAGACTCTTAGAACCAATCTAGATCTTTTGATAAGGAGATCTTGAACCACTGAGTCTTTTGATAAGTAAACTCTTAAAACCACAAAATCCTTTGAAAGAGGGATTCTTAAAACTTTTTTACTGTAAGTGAATAAAGAAGAAGAAAGAGAGAAGAATAGAATTCTGTTTTTCATAATTCTGCAGAAGCAGTTTCTTGAATGCAGTAGCTTTTGATTATCACATGATCAGAATGTGATGAACCCTTGCTTATGATTGTGATGATTGCATGGGTTATGAGCTTGATCCCAATTCTCTGCACTTTAGTAGTCTTGCTGTTATTAGATGAGGAAGATGAAGCAGTTGTAATGTTCTTTTCTTGTGCAGAGAGAAAGCTTTTCCTTAGGAAGATGATGACTTAGAATATTGATTCTTGTTGTTATCCTTTTCTTCTTCCTCTTTCTGTATATGTCATTATCTGTCGAATAACATTTAAATTTCTTTCCTCTTCGGTTCTGTCCTTAGAAGGAATGTCCATTGGACACTTGATGTGTCCAATGATTTGTATAAAATTCCAAGAATAGCTTTGCTGCATTACTGGAATACTCTATTCTATTCTTGGCAACAAACGAGCCGTTGGAGAACAGACTTCATCATTGTAGACCTTCTGAAGAGGTATTAGAAAGGATAGCAGAGAAACCTTCTTTTTTTGTCTGTATTCGACGCTGCGTCGACTTCATCATTCATCATATCGATGCACCTCTGAGTTCTTATAGAAGTAGCTTCGAATTCCTTCTTTGCTCTGGTTGAACTCAGATGTCGACGTTGCGTCGAGTACTTATCGACGTATCCATCGAGTTGAAGACTTGGACTTGAACTTTATCTTCTGTGTTGACTTGAAGTCAAAGTTGCGCCGACTTCTAAGATAGCTTCGACAGGCTCTTCCTTTTCCGTCGAGATCAATTTAAAGTTGTGTCGACTTCTAATATATCTTTGACATACTCTGTCTTCTGCATCGAGATCAATTTGAAGTTGCGTTAACTTCTAATATATCTTTGACAGGCTCTGTCTTCTGCGTCGAGATCATTTCGATGTTGCATCAACTTCATATATACTTTGACAGGTAGTCTGATATGCTTTGACTTCTAGTCAGAGCTGTGCGGACTTCTTGTCGAAGTTGTGTCGACTTCCATTCGATGCAAGTCTTAACTTAGCTGAATTTGTGGTTCTCTTGACCTGGTCTTGACACTCTAAGGTGAGCGTGACCTCCTAGGACATCTAATGACCTTTTTACCCTTTCTATACAATGTGGGTAATATATCCTAATTGATGAAATCACTTTAAAATAATTTGTTAGAAAAATCAAAGGGGTTTTCCGAATAATCTCCCCCTATTTATCTTAAGAAATTTTATAGTTTGATTAAGTGATTTCAAACACATTTTGACACAAACTAAAATATTAGCACTATACACAGAACAATAATACATAGAACAATAATGACATAATAAGCACACAGACTTTTAAGGAATCATATTGTTCTGTATAATCAAGATAAAGTATCCATTATGCAGATATAATATAATTTGTTTTTCCTGTACAGAACTACTATTTTCAGGAGTTTTCCTCTTCCTTAAGAGCACTTGTGGTTTTACATTTATTGGTGCAAACCTCGGTGGCTCAATATCTTCTTCTTCAGCAGCCATTCCAGCATCATGATGAGTTTCATGTTCTTTGGGAGGCTCCCCCTGAGATTGTGCTTCTTGTTGAATAGTCAGAGCAGCCTCCTTAGAAATCTCTACAACCTCATTCAAGAGCAGATCATCTGTTAAGAGCTCCCCCTGAGTTGGAGCAATCAACTCCCCATTGTTTACTACAGAGGGCTCCCCCTAGACTGCAGAAACTCCTATTTGGAAAATAGTGAGTTTGTTGGGATCAAGAATATCAGCATCAGCATCTGGGGCATCTAGAGCAATCTCTTCTTGTAAACTCTTTTCCTTCTCCTGGCCACTCCTATTTCCTTGAAGACACAGCTCCTCCTCCTCATGCATATTCTCCCCCTTCTGAACCTTACTAACAAGGGAGGATAAGAAAGATTTGGTTACCATTGGGGAGGACACAAAAGATTTGAGTACTAGGAGTGTCTCTTTTGATTCTTGAAGTTCAGACTCCATTTGAGAGTATTTTCTATTGAATTTTCTGGCTTGTGTGGCCAGCAAGTCAGCAAAAGTACCAGTGGCCAACCCCACTGCTTTAGCAATTACTTGTTCAACATTAAATGGTTCTATAGAAGGAGAGGTACAAGCAGGTAGTGTGTCAGCTAGTGGAAGTTCTGTTGAATCAGGATTAGTGCATGTGAGATTAGGATTGATAGGAGAATATCCTTGGTTGTCTTCATGAGTGTCTGGAAGATTCTCTGCAGATGAGGTGATTGTCACAACCCTCATTTTCTCCGAATTTAGGAATATCGGTGTAAGAGAAAATATGCGTCATGATGCCATGTCATACAGGAGACAACTGCAGACGCTCAGGCAGGAACCTATTACTTATATAATCAAAACATGTTTACATGATAGATCATCATTTAAAATCATTTATGAGGGTTTGGGGTAAGAACTGTGTCTCTCAGTTCGTGGATCAACTAGTCCACCAAGAAAATATACGTAAATTGCAGTGGAAAATACTTGATTTAGTTCTCTTAAGGTCCTAAATGCACGTGATGACAGGACATAAAATAAATGATATGCACATATCTAGGAGTAGTATAAGTATAGAAAATATCTTTTAGGCGACTCTAAAGATAAGGATTTCAGTTAAAAGGTATGCAATGAGGATGAAAGAAAAGCCATTTTATAACTATAATGCACCTAGACATAAATCATTCCCAGAGAGCGAGGTACACAAGATCTAAACAGTAGCGGCATTTAACTGGCAAGTAAGCTATAAAGTATAAATAGGGAACAATGTGGGTCAACAACCTGACACTAACCCGTTGGCTCCAAACTAGCATGTCTGAACACAAGAAGAAACTAACCACAACTACCTCGCAGCAACGTGGAAAAATAGCAACTAAAACTCCCAAAGATTCCAGGCTACACCACTAGCAGCTAAGGCTCTAAACCTGAGGCATTCAATAAAACAAAGAACGGCTCAGCAAGGAATTACAAATGGCAGAAAACAAGCAGAAAGTAAATAAGGCATAAGGGGTACCAACCCAAGCCAGATTCACTGAAAGAGAAGCTCCAAACAAAGAACTAAGCAAAGCACCGAGTGCACTAAATACCAAAAAGAGGAACAAGCATAGTTCATTTATCTTGTTAAATTTATTTAAAGAGACTGATCAGCTCAAGTTAAACGGGGGCTGTCCTTTATCCACTGCCACCCAAAGCCAAAAATGGGTGGGGGTTTCTATCCCGAACCACCCAAACATGGCCCACAGGACCACAAGCCAAGCATGCGGTTCACCACTAAAATGGCCACCGTGCAAGGCTACAACAATTCCCCACTGCCCCCCCCCCCCCCCCCTCCCCCCAAACATGACCCACCGTGCAAGGACAAATGCAATGGTTCTTATTAATTAATTTCTTTAATTATGGCACGGGACGAAGCCCGAGAAAACAATCGCCAGGATACCCTAAGAATAGGGTCACAAATGAAGTAAACGCTGCATAAGACAATTTATTAGAGAAGACATAAGTTATTTAACCGCAACGTGTATGAGGTTTCAAAGAGGAGAAGTAATCGGAGGCATAACTTAAGTACTAAGAAGCAAAGGGCATTTCTCGAGAATCTAAAGGATAAGAACATAGTTCTCGAGGAATCAAGGAGTGGGGTCATAAAGATCTAGGGAAAACCAAGGGCAGAGTCCACATAGTTCTCGAGAGAAAAGAAGGCAGAGAACAAGATTTCTCGAGAAATCTAAATGCAGAAAAATCAAGGTTTCTCGAGAAGTTAAGAGCTGGGAGAAGCAGATTCTCGAGAAATCAAATTGCAGTAATCAAGGTTTCTCGGGAAGGAAGGGATCTGTCTTTCGAGAAATCAAAGGGCAGGGGTTAGCTGTTTCTCGAGAAGGAAGGGATTTGTCTTTCGAGAAATCAAAGGGCAGGGGTCAGGTGTTTCTCGAGAAGGAAGGGTGGGGATCATCTGTTTCTCGAGAAATTAAAGGCAGGGTCATGCTTTCTCGAAATAATAAAAGACAGGGATCAATGATTTCTCGAGAAATCCAAGGCAGTAAACCTTGATTTCTCGAGAAATCCAAAGCAGGAGAAAAAAAGAATCCAAAGGAGGGGGTTCGAGATAAAACCACAGGACCATAAATCACAAGCCAAGATACACCAAGAACACATAACCACATAAAACAGTGCTTTAAGAAAACAACTAGAAGGAGGGGATAGCCACTTGCCTTAAACTTGTAAACTCGAAGATCTCCGCTCCAAAAGCTATGGATCGGCCAAGAACTCACCCGAGCACGAAATCCTGAAACTTTTCGGATCGAAAAGAGGAATTAGGACACTACCATAACTCCAAAAATTCCACGAAATGGGAAAAGATTACCACTGGAACGAAGATCCCGCCGAGAGCTTTCCAAATCTACTCTCCAAACGCGATTCCGACTACAACAGACCTAGAAATCACCGGCTGCAAGCTCCACGGCACGCCGCTCTCGCTCTCTGGCCCGATAGAACTCTTAGTCAGCCGAAAGGGGAAGGAGATGGAAAGATAAAACCTAAGCTTAATGTATATATATTTAGCCTCCAGGAGTTCGTCGAACTCAGCCTGCAGTTCGGTGAATGCAGCTAGCCTGCAGTTCGTCGAACGCAGCTAGCCTGCAGTTCATTAAACGCAGCTAGCCTGCAGTTCGTCGAAAGCAGCTAGCCGCAGTTCGTCAAACGCAGCTAGCCTGTAGTTCGTCGAACGCAGCCTAAGAACTTCATGCAATGATTAAATGCAAAATTACATAAATAATCTCCCATTATATTTAAACCACGACGGCGACTAAATCACCTCGGACTTCTATGAAATTCGCACCTAAACTGAAATTCGGCACTACGAATCCAACATCGAAGTCAGAATTCAATTCCGAAGAGCCAAACTCGGGATAAAGCCTCCCGAAGCTAAGATCTCAATAACTACGAAAAAATCTTCTCTACAACTCGAAACGATGCGAAATCTCGCACGCTCGATCTAAATTACATACTTTAACTAGGCTAAGGCCCAAAACTAAACCTGACGAGCTGACGTAATGCCCAAATGCCAAAATTACGTCAGATCGGCCACGTAAATAATTAACGAAAATCAGGGGCGTTACAGTCACTCCCCCTAAAAAGAAGTTTCATCCCGAAACTTGAAATCCAAAGATCAAGAAAGATACAGAATCAAATCCAAAGGTTACCTAACAGAAGATTTACCTGAAATCTAAGAGAAGAGGCTAGGATGACTCTCTCTCATGGCAGACTCCAGCTCCCATGTTGGGCTTTCGACACCCTGATTCTTCCAAAGAACCTTAACCATCGGGATCGTCTTCCTCCGCAACACACGCTCCTGAGTCTCCACGATTCGGTTAGGCTCTTCAACATACGAAAGATTGGGCTGCAATACGGGCACTGCATCAAGAACAAGCCGATCACAACGCAGACACTTCCTCAACTGGCTCACAAGAAACACGTCGTGAATATTTGGGAAGGAGGCAGGCAAATCCAATCTATAAGTTGACGCTCCGATGCGCTTAACAATCTGGAAAGATCCCACATACCAGGGGTCCAACTTGTGGTTCCTTCCAAATCTCTTAACGCCCGACATCGGAGAAACTTTCAAGAACACTAAGTGTCCAACGACAAACTCATGATCCACCCTTCTCTGATTGGCATACTTCTCATACCGCTCCTGAGCGATACGAAGCTTCTCGCGGATATGAGTCATGACAATGCTCATCTCTTCCAAAGCTTCTGGGCCTAACAACGGACTCTCACCAACCTCAGCCCAAAACAAGGGAGTTCGGCAATTCCTCCCATACAGAGCCTTAAAGGGGGCCATTTGCAAACTCTCCTGATAACTATTATTGTAGGCAAATTCCATCAATCCAAGACGCTTATCCCACGCTCCACCATGATCTAAAATATAGCATCTGATCATATCTTCCCAAATTTGATTCACTCTCTCTGTCTGACCATTGGTCTGAGGATGGTAAGCACCCAAAGCTCCTTACAAACTCCTCCAGAAACGAGACATATACCTAGAATCTAGGTCCGACGCAATGCTCACGGGCACACCATACAATCTGATAACTTCATCCAAATAGAGTTCTGCTATTTTCTCCATAGAATAGCCGGTCTTAAAAGGCACAAAGTGAGGACACTTTGTTAATCTGTCAACTATGACCCATACCGAGTCGTGTCCTCCGGGAGATCTCGGTAAACCAGTAATGAAATCCATCGAAATACTCTTCCACTTCCAGCTTGGAATATCCAACGGGTTCAACTTACCTCCAGGCCTCTTATGATCCGCCTTCACGCGCTGACAAGTTAAACATTCCGAAACATATCTGGCTATATCATTATTCATACCTGACCACCAACGATCTGCTTCAGGTCTTTATACATTTTCGTGGAACCAGGATGATAGGAAACACTAGATTCATGCGCTTCACTACAGATCTTTGCCCGAATATCATCCAACACGGGGATACAATACATACCTCGGTACTTCAAGGTATCTTTATCATCGATCGAAAAATCTGGTAATTCTCCCTTCTCGGTCCTATTCCGGAGATGCTGCAAGTCAGGATCTTCCTTCTTATGCAGTCTTGTAAGGGTAATCCGCGAAGGCTCTTCAGCTTCAAGACTCGAAGGTGCGGTACTACTACCGACCGAGATATCCATCAGCATACACTCCTCTACTAAGGACTGCACGGAAAGATTGAAGACATGCGCGGTCTTTCTGCTCAGGACATCGACCACCACATTAGCCTTACCCGGATGATACAGGATATCAACCTCATAATCCGCAACATACTCCAACCATCTACGCTGGCGCAAATTCAACTCCTTCCGAGTAAAGACATACTTCAGACTCTTGTGATCCGTGAAAATCTTGCATGACACTCCATATAACAGATGTCTCCAAAACTTTAAAGCATAAATCACTGCAGCAAATTCTAAGTCATGCGTAGGGTAATTCTTTTCATCACCTTTCCTTCTTGCATCAAAACACACCCTAGTACAACGTGGGATGCATCCACTTAAACTGCATACTCTAATCCTTCGATCGGCAAGGCCAACACAGGAGCACTGCACAAACGCCTCTTTAATCCCTGAATGGATTCTTCGCACTTATCGCTCCAAACAAAAGCGGAATTCTTCTAGGTAAGCTTAGTTAAAGGTGCCGACAGCACTGAGAATCCTTGAACAAATCTCCTGTAGTACCCAGCCAACCCTAAGAAACTCCTTATCTCCTTAGGCGTCGAAGGCGTCTTCCAATCCAACGCAGTAGAAATATTAGCGGGGTCTACAGTAATTCCATCCTTGTTCACCACATGACCCAAAAAGGATACCTGAGAAACTCAGAACTCACACTTGCTCAGCTTCGCATACAGCTTGTGCTCTCTAAGAGTAGACAATACTAAGCGCAAATGTGTAGCATGCTCCTCAGCACTTCTGGAATATACCAACACATCATGGATGAATACCACAACAAAATGATCCAGAAAATCCTTGAACATGCGGTTCATCATGTCCATAAACGCAGAGGGTGCATTCGTCAACCCAAAAGACATAACCAGAAACTCAAAATGGCCATAACAGGAACGAAAGGCAGTCCGGGGAACGTCCGACTCACGGATCCTCAACTGATGGTAGCCTGATCGAAGGTCAATCATCGAAAACACCGTACTACCATACAACTAATCAAACAAATCATCTATCCTCGGCAACGAATACTTGTTCTTGATGGTCACTTTGTTTAACTCTCTATAATCTATGCACAACCTCATGGAACCCTCCTTCTTTTTCACAAACAACACTGGAGCACCCTAGGGCGAAGAACTTGGCCTAATAAATCCACAATGCAACAACTCATCTAACTGAGTTCGCAACTCTTCTAACTCGCGTGGGGCCATATGGTACGGCGCCTTAGCGATAGGATGAGTACCAGGCTCAAGATCAATAATGAACTCCACATCTCTATCAGGCGGAAGGCCTAGAAGACTGACGGGAAGACATCAGGAAAATCTCGCACCACTGGAACACCCTCAATACATGGCGAACCAGAAACAGTTTCTACTACAGAAACAAGGTAAGCCAAACAACCAAAAATTAACAGTTTCCGAGCACATACCGCAGAAATTATCGGGGAACACTGGCACGGAGAACCAAAAATGCTCATAGGATGACCGTTGTCCATCACAAAGTCCAAACGTTTTTCCTTGCATCGGATGACCGCATCATAGCTGGACAACCAGTCCATACCCAAAATCACGTCAAAGTCTTCTAGGTTCAACACCATGAGATCAGCAACAGCCAAGAAATCTCCTAAGAGAACGAGGTAACTTTGGACGCACTAGTTCGAGGATACCAAATCACCAGAAGGGAACTTAACAAGGAATGAATCGTTGCCCAGCTCAGGGGTCAAACGGCGACGCTCGACGAAAGCCCTTGCTACGAACGAATGGGTAGCACCCGAATTAAACAGAACACGCGCCCAACAATTCTTTACCTTAAATCTCCCTATAAGCGCGAAAAAGAAACTAGTCTAATACAGCGAAAAGGAATCAAAGCTTAACTATTGGCTTAAAGTCTAACCTGCGATCACTTGGGTCGAAGACTGCGCTGGCTCCTGGGTTAACACTTTTAGCTTTCCTCTTCCTTTATCCTGATGCTGCGGCGGCGGCAAGGGTCGAAGCAAAACTGGCTGCAATGGGGGTTGAACTCGCGGGCATTGAAACTTCAAGTGGCCCTTCTGTCCGCAATGGAAGCAGACTTTATCTTTGGTCCAACACCGGGCCACATCAGGCCCCTTCCTCTTGCACAACGGGGAGAGCACCTCTCCCTTCGGAGCACCTTGAATTACCAGCACTCGCTGCTGCTTTTGAACTCCGTTCCTCTTGAAACACCTTTCAAACGGATGACCTGAGCGGCCACAGAAACTGCAGACCTCGCCACCTCCTTTCTTCAGGACCGAGGCAGGCGCACCAGAATTTCCTTCTTCTCCAGCTTTTCTCTTTCCCTTCTTCATCATTGATCCTCGATTCTTGGCATTATCAATTGCCTCAACCTTCAGCACTGCCTCTACTACCTCTGCGTACTTCTCCGACCTGTACGCACTGGCCAGCTGCTGGATGTCACTGCGGAGACCACCCAGAAATCTCTTCACTCTTCCTTCTTCCGAGGCTACCAGGGCTGGAGCAAACTTGCTCAACTTGCAAAACTCTATTTCATACTCGCTCACCAAGAGCTGCCTTTGCTTCAGATGCAGGAAATCATTCATCAACCGGTCTTGCTCTACCGATGGCAGAAACTTTCTTAACAACATTCCTTTGAAGGTTTCCCACGAACATCCTTCGGAAAGGTCTTCCTTCTCCCTCAACCACCAACTCTTTGCGAGACCCTTAAGCTGGTACGCGATCCACGGTGATTCCTGAATACGAGAACATCTCCTCCCTGGCTATAAGCCAATCGTCTAAGGCCACGAGTTCCGCTCGACCGTCATACGATGGAGGACCCAACCTTTGAATGTGCGAAATGAAATTCATTTCCGGAGGTATCACTACTGGGGGTACCAAGGGAGCAGGAGGAGTAGGTACTGCATGTCCTTCTATGGGGTCCTGCACTACGGGTTGCTGCCTAGCACCGGCAGACAACAATGCCTCAACTTGCGATTGCATCGCAACCATCTGCCTAGTTAGAGCCTCATTACTCTGGCGCAGACTCTCGATCAAAGCTTCACTCTGCGCTCCGGATGACTCGCCCTCCGACTGAGGAGTCGACCTAGTCGCGACTCGCATGCGCGCCATCTCTACTAATACGCATAAACCTATAATTAAAACTTAACCTTACACTAGAACTACACTGCTTGGTTCAGTACATACATGTACAGATACTTGACATTTCCACTACCTTTCTCTGGGATATTTTCATGAGGATATGCTAAATTCGGGAATGATACTACATCATCCCTCTTGACTCATGTGCAAAGGGCATGAATGCATTAATTTTTCTTATGTTGTTCTTGAAATCATGGGTGTACGTGTGTCATCATATAAGTCTTTATCTTTGCACGTGTGCTTATGCAATACTCTGTAATGTATGTTGTGCTATGCATTCTAATAAAGGCCTTAATGCATGTTATGAGCGACGTACACATGAAATATTATGCATCTCATACTACATAATATTGCATATAACGAAAAAGAAAAACATGCTAATGGGCATCCATGTGATGATGGTAATGCATCTCATACTACATAACCGTCACATGTTGCCACCTATGGTGGATCCATATACAAACACATATTATGCATCCCATACTACATAATATGCCCCGTATACTTCTTATCATGCTATGAGTGTAGTGTTCATGCTTCCGCCAAGACGTACTGATGACACATTAGTGGGTGTATGCAATGAAACCAAAACAACTATACTATATCAGAATTTGTTGCTCGACCGACTTGTCGAACAACCTAGCTCTGATACCAACTGTCACAACCCGCATTTTCTCTGAAATTAGGAATATCAGAGTAAGAGAAAATACGCATCATGATGCCACGTCATACAGGAGACAACTGCAGACGCTCAGGAGGGAACTTATTACTTATTTAATCAAAACATGTTTACATGATAGATCATCATTTGAAATCATTTATGTGGGTTTGGGGTAAGAACTGTGTCTCTCAGTTCGTGGATCAACTAGTCCACCGAGAAAATATATGTAAATTGCAGCGGAAAATACTTGATTTAGTTCTCTTAAGGTCCTAAATGCACGTGATGACAGGACATAAAGTAAATGATATGCACATATCTAGGCGTAGTATAAGTATAGAAAATATCTTTTAGGCGACTTTAAAGATAAGGATTTCAGTTAAAAGGTATGCAATGAGGATGAAAGAAAAGCCATTTTATAACTATAATGCACCTAGACATAAATCATTCCCAGAGAGCGAGGTACACAAGATCTAAAAAGTAGCGGCATTTAACTGGCAAGTAAGCTATAAAGTATAAAAAGGGCACAACGGGCGTCAACAACCCGACACTAACCCGTTGGCTCCAAACTAGCATGTCTGAACACAAGAAGAAACTAACCACAACTACCTCGCAGCAGCGGGGTAAAACAACAACTAAAACTACCGAAGACTCCGGGCTACACCACTAGCAGCTAAGGCTCTGAACCTGAGGCATTCAATAAAACAAAGAATGCCTCATCAAGGAATTACAAGTGGCAGAAAATAAGCAAAAAAGTAAATAAGGCATATGGGGTACCAACCCAAGCTAGATTCACCGAAAAAGAAGCTCCAAACAAAGAACTAAGCAAAGCACCGAGTGCACTAAATACCAAAAAGAGGAACAAGCATAGTTCATTTATCTTGTTAAATTTATTTAAAGGGACTGATCAACTCAAGTTAGACGGGGGCGGTCCTTTATCCACTGCCAGCCAAAGCAAAAAATGGGTGGGGGTTTCAATCCCCAACCACCCAAACACGGGCTATGGGACCACAGGCCAAGTCTGCGGTTCACCATTAAAATGGCCACCGTGCAAGGCTACAACAATTCCCCACTGCCCCCCAAAACACGACCCACCGTGCAAGGACAAAGGCAATGGTTCTTATTAATTAATTTCTTTAATTATGGCACGGGACGAAGCCCGAGAAAACAATCACCAGGATACCCTAAGGATAGGGTCACAAATGAAGTAAACACTGCATAAGACGATTTATAAGAGAAGACATAAGTTATTTAACCGCAACGGGTACGAGGTTTCAAAGAGAAGTAATCAGACGCATAAATCAAGTACTAAGAAGCAAGGGGCATTTCTCGAGAATCTAAAGGATAAGAACATAGTTCTCGAGGAATCAAGGAGTGGGGTCATAAAGTTCTAGGCAAAACTAAGGGCAGAGTACACATAGTTCTCGAGAGAAAAGAAAGCAGAGAACAAGATTTCTCAAGAAATCCAAATGCAGAAAAATCAAGGTTTCTCGAGAAGTTAAGAGCAGGGAGAAGCCGATTCTCGAGAAATCAAATTGCAGGAATCAAGGTTTCTCGGGAAGGAAGGGATCTGTCTTTCAAGAAATCAAAGGGCAGGGGTCAGCTGTTTCTCGAGAAGGAAGGGATCTGACTTTCGAGAAATCAAAGGGCAGGGGTCAGCTGTTTCTTGAGAAGGAAGGGCAGGGATCATCTAGTTCTCGAGAAATTAAAGGCAGGGTCATGCTTTCTCAAAATAATAAAAGGCAAGTATCAATGATTTCTTGAGAAATCCAAGGCAGGAAACCTTGATTTCTCGGGAAATCCAAGGCAAGAGAAAAAAAGAATCCAAAGGAGGGGGTTCGAGATCAAAACGACACGCCATAAATCACAAGCCAAGACACACCAAGAATACATAACCACAAAAAACAGTGCTTTAAGAAAACAACGAGAAGGAGGGGATAGCCACTTGCCTTAAACCTTGCAAACTCAAAGATCTCCGCTCCAAAAGCTATGGATCGGCCAAGAACTCACCCGAACACGAAATCCTGAAACTTTTCGGATCGAAAAGAGGAATTAGGTCACTACCATAACTCCAAAAATTCCACAAAATGGGAAAAGCTCACCACTAGAACGAAGATCCCGCCAAGAGCTTTCCAAATCTACTCTCCAAACGCGATTCCGACTACAACAGCCCTAGAAATTGCCGGTCGGAAGGTCCACAACACGCCGCTCTCGCTCTCTCGCCTGATAGAACTCTTAGTCGGCCGAAAGGGGAAGGAGATGGAAAGATAAAACCTAAGCTTAATGTATATATATTAAGCCTCCAGGAGTTCGTCTAACTCACCCTGCAGTTCGTCGAACGCAGCTAGCCTGAAGTTCGTCGAACGCAGCTAGCCTGCAGCTCGTCGAACGCAGCTAGCCTGCAGCTCGTCGAACGCAGCTAGCCTGCAGCTCGTCGAATGCAGCTAGCCTGCAGCTCATCGAACGCAGTGAGCCTGCAGTTCGTCGAACGCAGCTAGCCTGCAGTTCGTCGAACGCAGCTAGCCTGCAGTTCGTCGAACGCAGCCTAAGAATTTCATGCAAAGATTAAATGCAAAATTACATAAATAATCTCCTATTCTATTTAAACCACGACGGCGACTAAACCACCTCGGACTTCTATGAAATTCTCACCTAAACTGAAATTCGGCACTACGAATCCAACAACGAAGTCAGAATTCAATTCTGACGAGCCAAACTCGGGATAAAGACTCCCGAAGCTAAGATCTCAATAACTACGGAAAAATTTTCTCTACAACTCGAAACGATGTGAAATCTCGCACGCTCGATCTAAATTACATACATTAACTAGGCTAAGGCCCAAAACTAAACCTGATGAGCTGACGTAACGCCCAAATGACAAAATTATGTCACAGTGGCCACAAAAATAATTAATGAAAATCAGGGGCGTTACAGTGATATCAGGATGTTGTTGTTATGGGGTGAGGTTCTGAAGTGTAGGTTCTGGGACTAGAGTATATGTATTGGCCTCATTTAGTACTGTATCTCTTGGGGAATCTGGTAGACTTATCTCATGATCCCGTGGATATGGAGAAGGAAGGGGTGAAGGTGCAGCTTGACCAGGCTTTAGAATCTGCCTGGTCCACTTGGAACATATCCAAATATTAATTCTTTTCCCAGGTGGAATTGGCACTCCTTTTTATTTGCAGATTGTTGGGTAATGATGGAGCAAGAGTTGGCTCATCATTCTCATATAAGCATTCTCCTTATGTGAGTATTCTCCTCAGTTCAATATCAAGGATTTTGCACCTTGTAGAAATCAGCTTTGTCAGGCCGGCAGTATGGAATAAGCTGAGAGTGGCTTTGAAGTTATCAGAAGCTGCATTGAAGGAGTCTACATCCATATCAAATCTTGAATTCACCTTAGGTGGAGCCATTGATTCATAGATGAAGTACCTACAAACACAAGAGAAGAGAGAGAGAGAGAGAGAGAGAGAGAGAGAGAGAGAGAGAGAGAGAGAGAGAGAGAGAGAGAAAGAGCATGAGAGCAAGAAAGAGAGATTCCAAAACATAATGAATTCGACGCGTATGTTGCTTAAAAGAAGATGATTCGTCGCAACTTAGGGTTTTATTCGAAGCATCGTCGACAAAGATTAATAGACAGCGCGCCAAAATATGTCCAAGCAGCTTCTAGAAGATAAACTGCGCACCCTTACCATGTCGACATTGCATCGATTAGAACTCGACGCAACTTCAATTTTGACGAACAACTATTAAATCGACATATGCGTCGATATGAAATCGACGTTGCGTCGAATGCTATTCGAATTATTTGATTCAGACGGCTCTCGAAGCTAGCGTCGAATAGAATTAAACGGTACGTCGAATTCTATTCGACGCAACTTTGAATAAACAGTCCTAATTTCTTAAAAAGTTCTTGTTGTTTTTCCCAGCAATGATTTTTATTGAACATAGTATATATACTATTATTTTATGAACCAAAGAAAATAACAGGAGGATTCAGATAAGAAATCACTCCCTTTGTTTGATTTAAATCTTGATTAAGGCCTTAGTTCTTCTTTCCTCTTCCATTATCTCTTAGGAGGGATCCTAGTTATCCTGCGCAAGTAGCTCAAATATTAGAAGGTACCCAGGTTACCATGGGCCCTTTGCTTTTACCATTATATGGTGTAATGTAGGAGTAAAGGGGTCTTTCATGATACCCTTTAGGATGGAAGAAAATGGGTTTATTTGACCATTGTTTATAATCTTGATAATTTAAGTTTGCATTAAATGCATCTTGATATACTAAATCTGTTGAATGCCAAAGGATTTTCCTCTTTGCTTTAGGCTTTTGATTGTGATTTATTTGTTTATCTGAGATGTTTTTCCCTAGATCTATCTTCTCATTTTTAGGATTCTCTTTATTAAATGTGGTGATTTTATTAGGATGATTGTTGTTTATAGATTTCTTAACAATATGTTTGCTTAGTATTCCAATTGATTATTAATGTTCACCCTATCGAATACTATTATTTTATCAGGATGATCTTGTAATTCTTCACAAATTTCACTGTTCTCATTTACCTGATTCTTACTAGATCTAACAAATATTATTGGATTTTTCTAGGAAGGTTTGCTGGAAGATTCATTACTGATTGATGAATCTGCACCTAATCCAAGATATTTGAATCTCTTAGAGAGGTTCTCTGAGATATCTCTTAGCTTTTGACTCCTCCCATTGAGTGAGTCTTCAAAGGCTTTTGCCTTTGTAAGCTTTTCCTTTAGTGTTAGATTTTCAGCATTTATTTCATCTATTTGTTTTCTTTTTAGTTCTTGTAACTCCTTTCTAAGTATTTTTATTTGATTTTCTGCCTCTAATTGATCTTGGCAAAACTCTTTACAATAAATTTTAAATTCATTGGATGAGAAATCAAAATTCTCAAAATATGATACCCGATCTTCTTCATTATTTGAAGAGGCCTCCAAATCCATCTGGCTGGCTTCTTCAGTAGCACCTTCTTGCTCACTTTCAGATGAGGATCATGACTCAGGTTCTGAGTCACTCCAGGTTTCAGCTATGAAACCTCTTCCAACCTTCTTTTCCTTCCTTTCATCAGAACTTCCTTCAACTAAATTGATCATTGTAACCCATATTTCTTTTGTAGGCTGGCATTCAGCCACTTCCTGAAATATGTCATCTGACATAGTGGAGACCAAAATGTTCATTGTCTTGGCATCACATGCCTTCTGCCTTTTCTCAGCAACTGTCCACTCTGCTCTAGGGACCAATTCCTGTGTAACAGTCCCACTTGCATCTTTCTTGAATGGAATAGGGGGACCTAAAATAATGACATTAAAAAGGTCTTCATCAATAGAGTTCATATAATGTTTTATTCTGGCCTTCCAAAGTATAAACTTATTCAAGTTACACACTGGTTGTCTTGTTGATGTATAATGCTTAGAACTCATTTTCTTTATAAAATAGTGTTACCTAATTTTAAAATAAAGAAATGAGAGTAAGGAGATCTTTTGATTAAGGTGTTAACCTTTTAATGATCAACCTATCTCTGTTACCAATTGAAAGTGCACAGTGTGTCTCTGAGTATTCTCTAGAGGGGGGTGAATAGAGATTTAAAATATTTTATACCCTAAATGTACACAGAATAAAAACTACTATGTGATATGCAACCAACAATCCCAACTCAGAATAAAGAAAGAACAGATTGCAGGACATATAAACAGAAAATAGAAATGGGCCAGCATAGAAAATAAACACAGATGACACAAGAATTTTTATAGACGTTCCCCAAAATGTGGGTACACCTCTCATCTACCTTCCTGGTAGGATTGCACTAACAGTGCCTGAGTCTTTTGATAAGGAGACTCTCAGAACCACCAAGACTTTTGATAAGAAGACTCTTAGAACCAATCTAGATCGTTTGATAAGGAGATCTTGAACCACTAAGTCTTTTGATAAGGAGACTATTAGAATCACGGAATCTTTTGAAAGAGGGATTCTTTAAACTCTTTTACAGTAGGTGAATAAATAAGAAGAAAGAGAGAAGAATAGAATTCTATTTTTCAGAATTCTGCAGAAGCTGTTTCTTGAATGCAGTTGCTTCTATTTATCATAGGATCTGAATGTGGTGAACCCTTGCTTATGATTGTGATGATTGCAAGGGTTATGAGCTTGATCCTGGTTCTCTGCACTTTAGTTGTCTTGCTGCTATTAGATGAGGAAGATGAAGCAGCTCTATTGTTCTTTTCCTGTGCAGAGAGAGAGCTTTTCTTACGAAGAAGATGACTCAGAATATTGATTCTTGTTGTTATCCTTTTCTTCTGCCTCTTTTTGTATATGCTATTCTCTGTCGAATAGCATTTGAATTTCTTTCCTTTTCTGTTCTGTCCTTAGAAGGAATGTCCATTGGACAATTGATGTGTCCTTCTATATTTGTTCACAACCCATCCATCTGATTTGTATAAACTTCCAAGAATAGCTTTGCTGCATTACTGGAATACTCCATTCCATTCTTGGCAACAAACGAGCTGTTGGAGAATAGTCTTCATCATTGTAGACCTTCTGAAGAGGTATTAGAAAGGACAACAGAGAAACCTTCCTTTTCTATCTGTAAATGCTAGTTCGACTTCATCATTCGTCATATCGATGCACCTCTGAGTTCTTATCAAAGTAGCTTCAAATTCCTTCTTTTATCAGGCTGAACTCAGATGTCAACATTGCGTCGAGTCCTTATTGACGCATCCGTCGAGTTGAAGACTTGGACTTGAACTTTATCTTTTGCGTCGACTTGAAGTCGAAGTTGCGTCGACTTTGAAGATATCTTTGATATGCTCTTCCTTCTGCGTCGAGATCAATTCAAAGTTGCATCAACTTCTGATATATCTTTGACAGACTATATCTTCTGTGTCGAGATCAATTTGAAGTTGTGTCGACTTCTGATATATCTTTGACAGGCTCTGTCTTCTGCGTCGAGATTATTTCGATGTTGCATCGACTTTACTTATACTTCGACAGGTAGTCTGATTTTCTTTGACTTTTAGTCAGAGCTGCGTTGACTTCTAGTCGAAGTTTTGTTGACTTCCATTCCACGTAATTCTTAACTTAACTAAAGTTCTCATGATCTGGTCTTGACACTCTAAGCCGAGTGTGACATCCTAGGACATCTAATGACCATTTTACCCTTTCAATATAACGTGTGTAATATATCCTAATTAATGAAATCTCTTTAAAATAATTTGTTAGATAAATTAAAGTGTTTTTCCCAACAAACTCTCCAAAAATCCGACCCCAGCCTTCAAGAATTGCTGGCTATTTATAGGGAAAAATTTCAGGTTACACGTCCTTGGTCACGCCCGTGACCTAGGTCGTGTACTTGGCATTAACTTTAGGGGGATGCATGTGGTGCGACAGCTGAAGGGATGGAGGTGGGTTCAGAGTTCTAGGAGGAACACGACCTAGGTCACGGGCGTGACCTAGAGCGTGACATGTACGACAGACGACTGGAAAAGAATGGAGTGAGCTGGGCGTGTTTGAGTGAATGTTTCAGACTACACGGTTGTGACAATTAAACTACACGGGCATGACCATGAATATTGGCTAAACAATTGGTGTATCAGCTGGATGAGCTTTTGATTGGCGAGACATGGACTACACGGGCATGACCAGTGAAAGTCACGGGCGTGACTTCAATTGACATGAGCGTGTACTCGAGATTCTTTAGTACATGGTTTAATACTACATCAACTAGTCGAGAAAATAGCATTAAAATTACACGGCCTCAGTTACCGGGCGTAACTGAGGGCGTGTATTGTCTAAATGGTCCCGAAACCTGCAGAAAATCCTACAAAATAGTAACACATCTTAAGTTAATGCAGAATTATAAAAAGATATGAATTTTAAAGCAAAATAGACAATAAATTAATAATTCTAACTATTATTAAATCAAATTAAATACTAATAATATAAGAAATTTACTACTCATCAAAACTCCTAAGGTGCCATTCAGTAAGGTGTTCTGGACACCAGTCGAGCTCTTGGTACCATCTCATTAGGGAACTCCACCTCACTGTGTGGTAGTAATCTGGGTAATTTCTCTAACATCCCCTTCACTACTAGGCCCCTAGTATGATTTAGGGCATGAAGGTGACCCTGGGACCTAAGTGACTAGGTGATCTCACATAGTGAACCCCAATAGACACAAGACAACCTAGCTCAATTCACCTCAAATTAAACTCACAAGACCAAATTTACCTCACCAATACATTCCTAACCCTAGGGTTGAGTCAATGGACCATGGAGCACATGGATTGGTCAACCAAATTAGGCAACTTGACCAAAGTCAAACTTAGGTCAAACTAGCCCAATTTACCCTAACTGACTCAATTAGACTTCAATTCATCAAATTGACCTCGCCACTACCTCCCTAACCCTAATAGTGAGTCAATTTATACTATATAATATGTTTTGGAGAGTTTTTGTGAGTTTTCAAAGAGCAAAGGGAAGGAACCTGGAGGTATGTGTGGACGATCTCTTGATCTGAAGCAAGAGTGCCCAAGAGCATATCATAGATCTGTAGGAGACCTTCGCAACTCTATGAAGGTTAAAGTTGAGGATCAATACTGCGAAGTGTGTGTTCGGGGCAAGAGGAGGGAAGTTCTTGGGACATCTCCTCACCCCCAAGTGAGTTGAGCCTAATCCCGATAAGGTTAAAGCTATCATCGAAATGACATCTCCGAAGAGCATCACGGAAGTCCAGAGGCTGATAGGAAGGTTGGTCGGCCTTAGCCGCTTCCTATCAGGGTTGAGTTCCTTCCCTTTGCAAGAATCCAGTTTGGATCTTGTTCTGCATCTTTTATGGTTTGAGGTTCAACTTGTGATAGGAAACAAGTGTGCATCTGATTTTGGTGTAGTTGATGCCTTGTTTGAACACCTGCTGAAATATCTCCAATCACTTGAGATATTGGATGATCTCTAACTGTGATGTGGTCAATAGTTGGAGTTGGTTCAGCAATGATATCCACTTGAGGAGTTTGTTCAGCTGTCATTTGATTTGAACTGTCAATAAGATTTGGATGATCTTCTTCTTCACTGTCTTCAAGACTTTGAGTTGAAGAACTCAGACACTAAATGAACTGGAATGGGTAATACTTGAGCTCCAATGAATGAAGTGCTACGAGCTCATTTCGAAAAGGTGTTGTGTGGTAAAATCAGGCAATCGGATCAAAAGTTGTTGCGGTTTAAAGTTTGAGCGTCATTTGGTGCAAAATCTCTCATTTTTCACTACAACCCACTGTAGATCAACCACAAACAAACTGGAATGGGTAAAACTGGTTGTCCATTGGTTGTAGGGCTCCGATCTCATTCCGAAAAGGCATTATGGGCAAAAATTAGACAACCGGATCAAAAGTTATGGATGTATGAAGTTTAGGTGCCAATTGAAGCAAAATCCCTCATTTAAACTGCAATCCATTGGAAACCCTAATCATCTTCTGAAAAAGAATTTGTCAATTGAATACAAATTCATGGCTGATGTAGTTGGCAAGGTTTTACTAGGAAAAACCTATGCTCATGATTATATTCCCAGACACCAATTTCTGTTGATGGTGGCCTTGGTGGAAAAGAAGCAGGTGAATTGGGGATTGATTCTTTTTGAATCAATCAAGAAGAAGCAAAGCAAATTCAGTGTTTGCTATGGCAGGTTTATAGGCATTGTTCTTCAAGAAAAATGCCCAGAGTTGTTGGTATCACCAACAGTCTTTATCAATGCAAGCAAGAGGCTGACTCCAGCTCTCTTTGGTAAGTGGGAGAGAGTGATTCCCAAGAGGAATCCAAGGGCAGAATCTTCCAGGCAAGCTTCTGAAAGCACAAGGGCTGATACAGCCACTCCCTCAACCCTTCCAGAAGTTCCTCTCCCTGAATCTTCTTCTCCTCTCTCTTCTCAACCTCTTCAGAACATTACTACTGAAGAAGTTCTTCCCTCAAATTCTCCCATAGAAACTCCTTCCTCATTGCCTTATTCTACTCCTCTCGAGACAAATCAGTCTGCAAAGCCTCCATCATCATCTATTCCAAATGTTGATTCTCTCCCCCCTCCTCCATTTGACGTATTGTCTCCCCAACATACTCCACCTCAATCTCCCATCCCTAAAGATATTCATCCACCCATCTCAGATGCTACTAACATTTTCCTTCCATCCTTAGTGTGCACCAATCAGGCTCACACTTCTATTCCTCATATTCCCTTCCCCCATCCACATCTTCTCAATATACATCTGACTTTGTGTATGTTGATTTCTCTTCAATTGCTGACCAAATTTTCACTCATATCTCTCCTAGGCTAACTGCTCTCTTAGAGGAAAAGTTAGCTCCAGTTCTTCAAGCTATATCAGACCTATCTTCTAAGCTTTTATCCTTCCCTAACTCCTCATCATATGTCCCTTCTTCTAAGGGCCTAGATTCAGGTTTCCCTGAAACTAGGTCGGGGAGATGCTTATTGAAGAAGCTCCAAGTGATGTAGTTTCAGTTATAGTTATTGATTCAGATATGACAGATTCAGTTGCAGTTCCAAAGTTATTTATTCTAGCTATAGATTCAGTGAATAATATCTTTATTAATCCCTTAGTAGATATTATTTCTTTATTATCAAGATTCAGTTCTGTTTTCAGCAGTTTGCCTAAGCCTCAAGATTTTTCAAAGGCTATAGTTCCCTATACAGCTCCCATTGATACAGTTTTATTAAAGAAAATCATCAAAAGTTTTCAAGTTCCAGTTCCAGTTCAGGTTCTAGTTATAGTTGCAGTAATAGAAGAATGTGGTTTGCTGAATTCACCTCCAACATTTGTGTATGATGATTCTCCTCTTCCAGAGGATGTTGAGCAAGAATTTGATATTGCTCTTAAAGATCTTGATGATCTAAATGATAACCCTGCTCGGTTTTCTGATGATGATGATAATGATGATAATGATGATAGTGATGATTCAGATGCAAAATCCTCAAAGAAAAGAAAGTCCAGTGGCAAAGGCTGTTCCTAAACCTCCCTCTTCAACTAATGATACTCCCTATTACATTTTGAATAACATTACTCTTACAAAGGATTCTCCAGAATGGATGAGATTCTCTAGGAATGAGAATAAAAGGAGAAAGAAACTGAAGAAAACTGGTTTCTATTCTGATAAGCCAGTCAAGTGTAATCATCCTCCTCCTCCTCCTCCTCCTCCTCCTCCAGCAGCAGGCTCAGGAAGCATGTCTTCTTCCTCTCAGAAATCCTTCCCTCACCATTCAAGAAGATCAGCTAGCTCCAGTGGTTCTCATAGTTCAAGATCATCCAGAGCTCCTCCTTCAGGATATGCCAGAGCTCTTTCCTCAGTTTATAAATATCATGTCTCTGATGGTTCCTTCCACAGAAAAAGAAATTCTCATGAAAAAATTTCATATCAGACCAGCGAAATTGATGAATGGCCTCCATATCCTATCAATCCAGATTCAGAAAAAAATGCTCATATGGCTAGATACAAAGAATCTATTGCTACTGCTCAGATCAATAATGCTAAAGCAGAAGGTAAAGACTATTCTCAGTTTATTACTATGTCTGAATTCAGAAGACAAGAATTTGAAAGGTACAGCTCAAGACATCTCTTCAATGCTGAAGATTACCTAAGGTTGCACCCAGCTGCAGTGGTTCCTCATGCTTCATCTCATACAATGCTGGGAGCAAATGATCTTTATATGAGTAAGAGATAATCAGAAAATCCTAACAGAGAAATCATTTTCAAACCCTATTCAAAGTGACAGATTAAAGCTCATGTTTATTTGGTACTGCTAAATTTCTGTTTTCATTGTAAATCTTCCTAAACTCAGAGTACTGTATTTTCTATCTGCTGAAATGAATTTAAATTCGGTCAGATATATATGCTCTGTGTTTGTTGTTTGTTTTATTATTATATTTTGTCAAATAGCATCCTAACCCAAATAGGGGGAGATTGTTGGAACAACCCTATTACTGATTTGGGCTACGATCACTATCTGTGACTAGAACTCAAGTTGACCCCATTGTATAGTCTTAGGGTCAATGTCTAAGATTGTTTGAGTTAGCTAGAACTTAGGAAAATTCCAAGTTTGTGTTCGACGAACGTCGTGTTTCAGTTTGACAAACTTACTCTTCAGCTCGACGAACTCAGTCTTCCAGCCAGTACATCAGTTCTATATCTCTCAGTTCGACGAACTTAGTATTGAGATCGACGAACTCAGCTGTCTGTTCGACGAATGAATTCAGTTCGACGAACTCAGCTTTCAGTTCGACGAACTCAGCTTTCTGCTCGATGATATTTCCTCTTCAGCTTGACAATTTCTGAAAAATAAATTATCTATTTTCTCTGAACTCAGATCAACTAATCAGCAATGGATCTATTCAATTATTTGGACTGATTCATTATCAGATAAGTCAAGATTTGATCTTTCTTTTTATTATTCCTTTCTATTCTCTTCTTTCGAGAATGTTGCCATTGACATATTGGAAAAGGATACTTTCATGGAAAAGGAAAAGGAATTAAAATATTATTGCTGAATCAGATTGCAGTCCCTAGAAAGATTTAATTCAGATTATTCTATTCCTTAACCAGAAGATTTGAATTTAAAATCAGTCATATATCTCTAAGGAAAACTATGAAGCAGTGTACGACTAGAGAAGTAACATACTTGTGAAATACAAAAAGTCTAAAAGAAATACAGAGATCTTCATCAACAACAACATTTTTTTTTCATTCTCTGAGAACAACAAAAATCTTCTCCCAGTTTCAGCTGCTGGTTCTTTATCTTTAAAGAGCAACAATAATCTGAGAAACATCTTCTCTCAGATTCATCTGCTATCAAGGAAGATCCTTTACGTCCAAGAGAAAGCTCCATCCATTATCTGTCAAGAAATTCTATCAGACAGGGGGAGCTTTACAACACATAAATCCACTAGTCTTCTCTCAGATCTTGTTGACAGAGAAGAACTTCATAAACACCATTTTTTTATTCTCTTTTTACCCCCATCTTGTATAGGGTTCTAACTCGCTTCAAAATTTAATTTTTGGTGGCAGGGCACCTGATCAAAATCCTGTGGTTTGGTTTGAGCACCTGATCAAAAGCTCAATGGTGTTTGGGCACCTGATCAAAAATCCCAAGGGTGATAGGGCACCTGATCAAAAACCTAGTGGATTCCTACCAAAGGTGGTAGAAGAGTAGATGTACCCAGGTTGATTAGGGAACTACTATAGATCCTTGTGCCTGCTGTGATTGTGTTTTTTCTTTCTGTACTATGCTGTGATTCTTGTTTTGCTTTTATACTCATTCTGCTACACATATATATATATATCACTATTTTGATTCTGCTGTAAAATAAGTTAAAACCTTTTAATACTCTATTCACCCCCCCCCCCCATTAGAGTAAATCTAAGATCTAATACCTCACTTTCAGTGGCATCAACTTCAAAAAGTCTAACCGGCTTGTTAGTGCATGACTGGGGTATATTCCTTGGGTAGGCATTCAAGCCCATTTCCTCTAAAATCTCTTGAGCTGCCTCTGAGGTTTTATTATTTAGAGTACCCCCAGCTGTAACATCAATCATTTGCATCGTTTGGAAATTCAAGCCAGTGTAAAATGTTTGCACTTGTAGCCAAGTTGGCATTGCATGATGGGTACATCTATGTAAAATCTCTTTAAAGAGCTCCCATGTGTCATAGAGAGTCTAAGAATTGAGTTGCATGAAAGAAGCAATATCTGTGCATAATTTAGCGGTCTTGGCCAGAGGAAAATATTTGGATAAAAAAGTTCTGTGTCATTTTGGCCCATGTAGTGATGGATCCTCTAGGAAGAGACCTCAACCACTGCTTGGCCTTTGTCCGCAGAAAAAAGGGAAATAAATGCAACTAAATGACATCATCAGTAACACCATTGATTTTAAACGTATCATAAATTTCTAGAAAGCTCGAGAGGTGCAAATTAGGATCTTCATCCGGCAAACCATCAAATAGTACTGATTGTTGTACCATATGAATAATGCTAGATTTAATCTCAAAATTGTTGTTTGCCACTGTGGGTCGAAAAATACTAGATTGGGTACCCTCCAAATTAGACCGCGCATAATAGGACATGGTTTATTGCTGGGCTTCATTAGGATTGGGCTCACCCATAGTTTCTGTGTTAGTATCTCCAATCGATTCTTCGAGATTTAAAGGTAAATCCTGATCATGAAATCGAAGGCGCTGCCAAATCGTGCGCTCGATCTCCTAATCAAAATGAATATCAGGATTATTCGAAGAGCAACCTCGAGTCAAGCACTAGAAAGAGAAAAGGAAAAGAGAGAGAAGAGAGAAAAAAAAATAAAAGAGAAGAAGGGAATGCAAAATTTATCGACTAATTTTTTCTTTGTAGGTGGTTTAAGTTAGTCCTGGACTTTTCAAGGTCTACCCGGTGAAGGGCTCGAAATTTACTAGGAGATGTGTTGGGTTGAGATCCTAAACCTCCCTTTCCAAGAGTATAGTTACACCTTAGAGATTTTTGGAAAATGAAAGAAAATGAAAAGAGAACTATAAAATTTATAGCGATTCTTTTTTTCAAAATATCAACACAAGTCCCCGGCAATGGCGCCAAAAACTTGATACACTAAAATTTAGAAGATCTCTATAAAGATGTTCTCCAATCCTAAACTTGAAAAGGCAAGCGTACCTACTGAATATAGTATAGGATATTAGAAATATCAAGGTCGTATATTCTGGGCGCGTTGATTAATTTTACTTCAAGAAATGAACAATTATCTTATCAAATAGATTTTGGATTTCTTTGTGAATAAAAGGAAGATTACAATTAGAGGACTTAGATTATATTTAAAAAAGCTAGCACTCGATCTCGACTCACCTTGAAAAGAAAATAATCAAAATAACTAAAGTTCTAATTCACTTAAACGAAATCTCTTTGACTGTGGAGGTTCTCTCGAGGAATACCCCCAACTGAGTTTAGGTTGATCGACCGAACTCTCATTCTATAATCGAAACCCTTAAAACTCATTTTACGTGGTGAACCCCACAATTGGATTTGACTCTAATCTAAGAGATTTACGTCATCCTCTCTCCAGGGTTGCGTGCAACTCTCTTTACATGTGAATGATCGATTCGTATGCACGAGCCTCTCGGTTAAATAGAAAACAAAAATGAATATGAAATCATACATCCACAATATGAAATCACTCAATATAAATCAAGGGTAAATCAAAATCATTTCATTAAAGAGAAAAAGAAATCAGAAATTATGATTTGATTATTTCATTCATTGGATCATGTCGATCGAGTACTAAAAGAAAGTTAGCTACTCATAGGCAAGGTGGAAACATTAGAAATATAGAAGTGCATGCTAACAAATAAGAGAGAAAATGAAGGGTAAAGGAAGAAATTTTTTTATTTCTAATGAAAGGAAATTACAAGTAGAAAAGTAAAAGAAGAGTACAAGTAGACACTTACAACAGTAAAAATAGTAGCTAAAACTCAGAAAAACAATGAAAGTGCACAGTGTACCTCTGAGCATTCTCTAGAGGGGGGTGAATAGAGATCTAAATGTACACACAATAAAAACTACTAAGTGATATGCAATCAACAATCCCAACTCAGAATAAAGAAAGAACATATTGCAGGAAATATAAACAGAAAACAGCAATGGGACAACACAAAAAATTAACACAGATGACACAAGAATTTTTATAGAGGTTCCCCAAAATGTGGGTACTCCTCTCTTCTACCTTCCTTGTAGGATTGCACTAACAGTGTCTGAGTCTTTTGATAAGGAGACTCTCAGAACCACTAAGTCTTTTGATATGACGACTCTTAGAACCAATCTAGATCTTTTGATAAGGAGATCTTGAACCACTGAGTCTTTTGATTAGTAAACTCTTAAAACCACAAAATCCTTTGAAAGAGGGATTCTTAAAACTTTTTTACTGTAAGTGAATAAAGAAGAAGAAAGAGAGAAGAATAGAATTCTGTTTTTCATAATTCTGCAGAAGCAGTTTCTTGAATGCAGTAGCTTTTGTTTATCACATGATCAGAATGTGATGAACCCTTGCTTATGATTGTGATGATTGCAAGGGTTATGACCTTGATCCCAATTCTCTGCACTTTAGTTGTCTTGCTGTTATTAGATGAGGAAGATGAAGCAATTGTAATGTTCTTTTCTTGTGCAGAGAGAAAGCTTTTACTTAGGAAGATGATGACTCAGAATATTGATTCTTGTTGTTATCCTTTTCTTCTTCCTCTTTCTGTATATGTTATTATCTGTCGAATAGCATTTAAATTTCTTTCCTCTTCGGTTCTGTCCTTAGAAGGAATGTCCATTGGACAATTGATGTGTCCAATGATTTGTATAAAACTCCAAGAATAGCTTTGCTGCATTACTGGAATACTCCATTCCATTCTTGGCAACAAACGAGCCGTTGGAGAACAGACTTCATCATTGTAGACCTTCTGAAGAGGTATTAGAAAGGACAGCAGAGAAACCTTCCTTTTTTGTCTATATTCGACGCTGTGTCGACTTCATCATTCATCATATCGACGCACCTCTGAGTTCTTATTGAAGTAGCTTCGAATTGCTTCTTTGCTCTGGCTGACCTCAGATGTCGACATTGCGTCGAGTACTTATCGACGTATCCATCGAGTTGAAGACTTGGAATTGAACTTTATCTTCTGCATTGACTTGAAGTCAAAGTTGTGCCGACTTCTAAGATAGCTTCGACAGGCTCTTCCTTTTGCGTCGAGATCTATTTGAAGTTGCGTCGACTTCTAATATATCTTTGACATACTCTGTCTTCTGCATCGAGATCAATTTGAAGTTGCGTCAACTTCTAATATATCTTTGACAGGCTCTGTCTTCTGCGTCGAGATCATTTCGATGTTGCATCAACTTCATATATACTTTGACAGGTAGTCTGATATGCTTTGACTTCTAGTCAGAGCTGTGCCGACTTCTTGTCGAAGTTGCGTCGACTTCCATTCGATGCAAGTCTTAACTTAGCTGAATTTGTGGTTCTCTTGACCTGGTCTTGACACTCTAAGGTGAGTGTGACCTCCTAGGACTTCTAATGACCTTTTTACCCTTTCTATACAATATGGGTAATATATCCTAATTGATGAAATCACTTTAAAATAATTTGTTAGAAAAATCAAAGGGGTTTTCCCAATAATCTCCCCCTATTTATCTTAAGAAATTTTATAATTTGATTAAGTGATTTCAAACACATTTTGACACAAACTAAAATATTAGCACTATACACAGAACAATAATGACATAATAAGCACACAGACTTTTAAGGAATCATATTGTTCTTTATAATCAAGATAAAGTATCCACTATTCAGATATAATATAATTTGTTTTACCTGTACAGAACTACTATTTTCAGGAGTTTTCCTCTTCCTTGAGAGCACTTGTGGTTTTACATTTCTTGGTGCAAGCCTCGGTGGCTCAATATCTTCTTCTTCAGCAGCCATTCCAGCATCTTGATGAGTTTCATGTTCTTTGGGATGCTCCCCATGAGATTGTGCTTCTTGTTGAATAGTCAGAGCAGCCTCCTTAGCAATCTCTACAACCTCATTCAAGAGCAGATCATCTGTTAAGAGCTCCCCCTCAGTTGGAGCAATCAACTCCCCATTGTTTAATACAGAGGGCTCCCCCTGGACTGCAGAAACTCCTGTTTGGAAAATAGTGAGTTTGTTGGGATCAAGAATATCAGCATCAGCATCTGGGGCATCTGAAGCAATCTCTTCTTGTAAACTCTTTTCCTTCTCCTGGCCACTCCTATTTCCTTGAAGACACAGCTCCTCCTCCTCATGCATATTCTCCCCCTTCTGAACCTTACTAACAAGGGAGGATAAGAAAGATTTGGTTACCATTGGGGAGGACACAAAAGACTAGAGTACTAGGAGTGTCTCTTTTGATTCTTGAAGTTCAGACTCCATTTGAGAGTATTTTCTATTTAATTTTCTGGCTTGTGTGGCCAGCTAGTCAGCAAAAGTACCAGTGGCCAACCCCACTGCTTTAGCAATTACTTGTTCAGCATTAAATGGTTCTATAGAAGGAGAGGTACAAGCAGGTAGTGTGTCAGCTAGAGGAAGTTCTGTTGAATCAGGATTAGTGCATGTGAGATTAGGATTGATAGGAGAATATCCTTGGTTGTCTTCATGAGTGTTTGGAAGATTCTCTGCAAATGAGGTGATTGTCACAACCCGCATTTTTCTCCGAATTTAGGAATATCGGAGTAAGAGAAAATATGCGTCATGATGCCACGTCATACAGGAGACAACTGCAGACGCTCAGGCGGGAACCTATTACTTATATAATCAAAACATGTTTACATGATAGATCATCATTTGAAATCATTTATGAGGGTTTGGGGTAAGAACTGTGTCTCTCAGTTCGTGGATCAACTAGTCCACCGAGAAAATATACGTAAATTGCAGTGGAAAATACTTGATTTAGTTCTCTTAAGGTCCTAAATGCACGTGATGACAGGACATAAAATAAATGATATGCACCTATCTAGGTGTAGTATAAGTATAGAAAATATCTTTTAGGCGACTTTAAAGATAAGGATTTCAGTTAAAAGGTATGCAATGAGGATGAAAGAAAAGCCATTTTATAACTATAATGTACCAAGACATAAATTATTCCCAGAGAGCGAGGTACACAAGATCTAAAAAGTAGCGGCATTTAACTGGCAAGTAAGCTAAAAAGTATAAATAGGGCACAACCGGCGTCAACAACCTGAAACTAACCCGTTGGCTCCAAACTAGCATGTCTGAACACAAGAAGAAACTAACCACAACTACCTCGCAGCAACGGGGTAAAACAGCAACTAAAACTCCCGAAGACTCCGGGCTACACCACTAGCAGCTAAGGCTCTGAACCTGAGGAATTCAATAAAACAAAGAACGGCTCAGCAAGGAATTACAAATGGCATAAAACAAGCAGAAAAGTAAATAAGGCATAAGGGGTACCAACCCAAGCCAGATTCACTGAAAGAGAAGCTCCAAACAAAGAACTAAGCAAAGCACCGAGTGCACCAAATACCAAAAAGAGGAACAAGCATAGTTCATTTATCTTGTTAAATTTATTTAAATAGACTGATCAGCTCAAGTTAAACGGGGGCGGTCCTTTATCCACTGGCACCCAAAGCCAAAAACGGGTGGGGGTTTCTATCCCGAACCACCCAAACACGGCCCATGGGACCACAGTCCAAGTCTGCGGTTCACCACTAAAATGGCCACCATGTAAGGCTACAACAATTCCCCACTGCCCCCCCCCCCCCCCCCCAAACATGACCCACCGTGTAAGGACAAAGGCAATGGTTCTTATTAATTAATTTCTTTAATTATGGCACGGGACGAAGCCCGAGAAAGCAATCACCAGGATACCCTAAGAATAGGGTCACAAATGAAGTAAACACTGCATAAGACGATTTATTAGAGAAGACATAAGTTATTTAACCGCAACGTGTACGAGGTTTCAAAGAGGAGAAGTAATCGAAGGCATAACTCAAGTACTAAGAAGCAAAGGGCATTTCTCGAGAATCTAAAGGATAAGAACATAGTTCTCGAGGAATCAAGGAGTGGGGTCATAAAGTTCTAGGGAAAACCAAGGGCACAGTCCACATAGTTCTCGAGAGAAAAGAAGGCAGAGAACAAGATTTCTCGAGAAATCTAAATGCAGAAAAATCAAGGTTTCTCGAGAAGTTAAGAGCGGGGAGAAGCAGATTCTCGAGAAATCAAATTGCAGGAATCAAGGTTTCTCAGGAAGGAAGGGATCTGTCTTTCGAGAAATCAAAGGGCAGGGGTCAGCTGTTTCTCGAGAAGGAAGGGATTTGTCTTTCGATAAATCAAAGGGCAGGGGTCAGCTATTTCTCGAGAAGGAAGGGCGGGGATCATCTGTTTCTCGAGAAATTAAAGGCAGGGTCATGCTTTCTCAAAAAAATAAAAGACAGGGATCAATGATTTCTCGAGAAATCCAAGGCAGGAAACCTTGATTTCTCGAGAAATCCAAGGCAGGAGAAAAAAAGAATCCAAAGGAGGGGGTTCGAGATCAAAACGACATGACCATAAATCACAAGCCAAGACACACCAAGAACATATAACCACATAAAACAGTGCTTTAAGAAAACAACGAGAAGGAGGGGATAGCCATTTGCCTTAAACTTGCAAACTCGAAGATCTCTGCTCCAAAAGCTATGGATCGGCCAAGAACTCACCCAAGCACGAAATCCTAAAACTTTTCAGATCGAAAAGAGGAATTAGGTAACTACCATAACTCCAAAAATTCCACGAAACGGGAAAAGCTTACCACTAGAACGAAGATCCCGCCGAGAGTTTTCTGAATCTACTCTCCAAACGCAATTCCGACTACAACAGACCTAGAAATCACCGGCCGGAAGCTCCACGACACGCCACTCTCGCTCTCTGGCCCGATAGAACTCTTAGTCGGCCGAAAGGGGAAGGACATGGAAAGATAAAACCTAAGCTTAATATATATATATATATATTAAGCCTCCAGGAGTTCGTCGAACTCAACCTGCAGTTCGTCGAATGCAGCTAGCCTGCAGTTCGTCGAACGCAGCTAGCCTGCAGTTCGTCAAACGCAGCTAGCATGCAGTTCGTCGAACGCAGCTAGCCTGAAGTTCGTCGAACGCAGCTAGCCTGCAGTTCGTCGAATGCAGCTAGCCTGAAGTTCGTCGAACGCAGCTAGCCTGCATTTCGTCGAACGCAGCTAGCCTGCAGTTCGTCGAACGTAGCTAGCCTGCAGTTCGTCGAACGCAGCCTAAGAACTTCATGCAAAGATTAAATGCAAAATTACATAAATAATCTCCCATTTTATTTAAACCACGACGGCGACTAAATCACCTCGGACTTCTATGAAATTTGCACCTAAACTGAAATTCGGCACTACAAATCCAACAACGAAGTCAGAATTCAATTCCGACGAGCCAAACTCGGGATAAAGCCTCCTGAAGCTAAGATCTCAATAACTACGGAAAATCTTCTCTACAACTCGAAATGACGCGAAATCTCGCACGCTCGATCTAAATTACATACTTTAACTAGGCTACGGCCCAAAACTACACTTGACGAGCTGACGTAATGCCCAAATGCCAAAATTATGTCACATCGGCCACGTAAATAATTAACGAAAATTAGGGGCGTTACAGTCACTCCCCCTAAAAAGAAGTTTCGTCCCGAAACTTGAAATCCAAAGATCAAGAAAGATACATAATCAAATCCAAAGGTTACCTAACAGAAGATTTACCTGAAATCTAAGAGAAGAGGCTAGGATGAGTCTCTCTCATGGCAGACTCCAGCTCCCATGTTGCGCTTTCGACACCCAGATTCTTCCAAAGAACCTTACCCATCGGGATCGTCTTCCTCCGCAACACACGCTCCTGAGTCTCCAAGATTCGGACAGCCTCTTCAACATACGAAAGATTGGGCTACAATACAGGCACTGAATCAAGAACATGCCGATCACAACGCAGACACTTCCTCAGCTGGCTGACATGAAACACGTCGTAATATTTGGGAAGGAAGCAGGCAAATCCAATCTATAAGCTAACGCTCCGATGCGCTCAACAATCTGGAAAGATCCCACATACCGGGGGTCCAACTTGTGGTTACTTCCAAATCTCTTAACGCCCGACATCTGAGAAACTTTCAAGAACACTAAGTCTCCAACGACAAACTCAAGATCCACCCTTCTCTGATTAGCATACTTCTCATACCGCTCCTGAGCGATACGAAGCTTCTCGCGGATATGAGTCATGACAACGCTCATCTCTTCCAATGCTTCTGGGCCTAACAACAGACTCTCGCCAACCTCGGCCCAAAACAAGGGAGTTCGGCAATGCCTCCCATACAGAGCCTCAAAGGGGGCCATTTGCAAACTCTCCTGATAACTATTATTATAGGCAAATTCCATCAATCCAAGACGCTTATCCCACGCTCCACCATGATCTAAAATATAGCATCTGATCATATCTTCCCAAATTTGATTAACTCTCTCTGTCTGACCATTGGTCTGAGAATGGTAAGCGGTAGAGTATCTAAGGTCAGTACCCAAAGCTCCTTGCAAACTCCTCCAGAAACGAGACATATACCTAGAATCTCGGTCCGACACAATGCTCACGGGCACACCATGCAATCTGATAACTTCATCCAAATAGAGTTCTGCTATTTTCTCCATAGAATAGCTGGTCTTAAAAGTCACAAAGTGAGCACACTTTGTTAATCTGTCAACTATGACCCATACCGAGTCGTGTCCTCCGGGAGATCTCGGTAAACCAGTAATGAAATCCATCGAAATACTCTTCCACTTCCAGCTTAGAATATCCAACGGGTTCAACTTACCTCCAGGCCTCTTATGATCCGCCTTCACGCGGTGACAAGTTAAACATTCCGAAACATATCTGGCTATATCATTCTTCATACCTGACCACCAAACGATCTGCTTCAGGTCTTTGTACATTTTCGTGGAACCAGGATGATAGGAAACACTAGAGTCATGCGCTTCACTACAGATCTTTGCCCGAATATCATCCAACACGGGGATACAATACCTACCTCGGTACTTCAAGGTATCTTTATCATCGATCGAAAAATCTGGTAATTCTCCCTTCTTGGTCCTATTCCGGAGATGCTGCAAGTCAGGATCTTCCTTCTGATGCAGTCTTGTAAGGGTAATCCGCGAAGGCTCTTCAGCTTCAAGACTCGAAGGTGCGGTACTACTACCGACCGAGATATCCATCAGCATAAACCCCTCTACTAAGGACTGCACGGAAAGATTGAAGACATGCGCGGTCTTTCTGCTCAGGGCATCGGCCACCACATTAGCCTTACCTGGATGATACAAGATATCAACCTCATAATCCGCAACATACTCCAACCATCTACGCTGGCGCAAATTTAACTCCTTCCGAGTAAAGACATACTTCAGACTCTTGTGATCCGTGAAAATCTTGCATGACACTCCATATAACAGATGTCTCCAAAGCTTTAAAGCATAAATCACTGCAGCAAATTCTAAGTCATGCGTAGGGTAATTCTTTTCATGAACTTTCAATTGTCTAGACCTATAGGCAATCACCTTTCCTTCTTGCATCAAAACACACCCTAGTCCAACGTGGGATGCATCCACATAAACTGCATACTCTAATCCTTCGATCGGCAAGGCCAACACAGGAGCACTGCACAAACGCCTCTTTAATCCCTGAAAGGCTTCTTCGCACTTATCGCTCTAAACAAAAGCGAAATTCTTCTGGGTAAGCTTAGTTAAAGGTGCCGACAGCACTGAGAATCCTTGAACAAATCTCCTGTAGTACCCAGCCAACCCTAAGAAACTCCTTATCTCCTTAGGCGTTGAAGGCGTCTTCCAATCCAACACAGCAGAAATCTTAGCGGGGTCTACAGTAATTCCATCCTTGTTCACCACATGACCCAGAAAGGATACCTGAGAAAGCCAGAACTCACACTTGCTCAGCTTCGCATACAGCTTGTGCTCTCTAAGAGTAGACAATACTAAGCGCAAATGCGTAGCATGCTCCTCAGCACTTCTGGAATATACCAACACATCATCGATGAATACCACAATAAAATGATCCAGAAAATCCTTGAACATGCGGTTCATCATGTCCATAAATGCAGAGGGTGCATTCGTCAAACCAAAAGACATAACCAGAAACTCAAAATGGCCATAACGGGAACGAAAGGCAGTCCGGGGAACGTCCGACTCACGGATCCTCAACTGATGGTAGCCTGATCGAAGGTCAATCATCGAAAACACCATACTACCACACAACTAATCAAACAAATCATCTATCCTCGGCAACGGATACCTGTTCTTGATGGTCACTTTGTTTAACTCTCTATAATCTATGCACAACCTCATGGAACCGTCCTTCTTTTTCACAAACAACACTGGAGCACCCCAGGGCGAAGAACTTGGCCTAATAAATCCACAATGCAACAACTCATCTAACTGAGTTCGCAACTCTTCTAACTCGCGCGGGGCCATACGGTACGACGCCTTAGCGATAGGATGAGTACCAGGCTCAAGATCAATAATGAACTCCACATCTCTATCAGGCGGAAGGCCTGGAAGACTGACGGGAAAGTCATCAGGAAAATCTCGCACCACCGGAACACCCTCAATACATGGCGAACTAGTAACAGTTTCTACTACAGAAACAAGGTAAGCCAAACAACTGGAAATTAATAGTTTCCGAGCACATACCGCAGAAATTATCGGGGAACACTGGCACGGAGACCCAAAATGCTCATGGGATGACCGTTGTCCATCACAAAGTCCAAACGCTTTTCCTTGCATCAGATGACCGCATCATAGCTGGACAACCAGTCCATACCCAAAATCACGTCAAAGTCTTCTAGGTCCAACACCTTGAGATCAGCAACAGCCAAAAATCTCCTAAGAGAACGAGGCAACTTTGGACGCACTGGTTCGAGGATACCAAATCACCAGAAGGTAACTTAACGAGGAACAAATCGTTGCCCAGCTCAGGGGTCAAACGACGATGCTCGACGAAAGCCCTTGCTACGAACGAATGGGCAGCACCCGAATCAAACAGAACACGCGCCCAACAATTCTTTACCTTAAATCTCCCTATAAGCGCAAAAAAGAAACTAGTCTAATACAGTGAAAAAGGAATCAAAGCTTAACTGTTGTCATAAGGTCTAACCTGCGATCACTTGGTTCGTAGACTGTGCTGGCTCCTGGGTTAACATGTTCAGCTTTCCTCTTCCTTTATCCTGATGCTGCGGAGGCGGCAAGGGTCGAAGCAAAACTGGCTGCAATGGGGGTTGAACTCGCGGGCATTGAAACTTCAAGTGCCCCTTTTGTCCGCAATGGAAGCAGACTTTATCTTTGGTCCAACACTGGGCCACATCAGGCCCCTTCCGCTTGCACAACAGGGAGAGCGCCTCTCCCTTCGGAGCACCTTGAATTGCCAGCACTCGCTGCTGCTTTTGAACTCCTTTCCTCTTGAAACACCTTTCAAACGGATGGCCAGAGCGGCCACAGAAACTGCAGACCTCGCCACCTCCTTTCTTCAGGACCGAGGCAGGCGCACCAGAATTTCCTTCTTCTCCAGCTTTTCTCTTTCCCTTCTTCATCATTGATCCTCGATTCTTGGAATTATCAATTGCCTCAACCTTCAGCACTGCCTCTACTACCTCGGCGTACTTCTCCGACCTGTACGCACTGGCCAGCTGATGGATGTCACTGCGGAGACCACCCAGAAATCTCTTCACTCTTCCTTCTTCCGAGGCTACCAGGGCCGGAGCAAACCTGGTCAACCTGCAAAACTTTATTTCATACTCGCTCACCGAGAGCTGCCTCTACTTCAGATGCAGGAAATCATTCATCAACCGGTCTTGCTCTACCGACGGCAGAAACTTTCTTAACAATATTCCTTTGAAGGTTTCCCACGAACATCCTTCGGAAAGGTCTTCCTTCTCCCTGAACCACCAACTCTTTGCGAGACCCTTAAGCTGGTACGTGACGACCATCACCTTCTGTGTTGGAACCTTAGCTTTTGATTTGAGTTAGGATCCATCCTTTTTCATCTAATAATTTAGATCAATTAAGAAATCAAAGTAAACATAAATTAAATATGATGCGATCGAATCAGAGAATATACTTAAGCATATAAAATAAAAGTTCTCTGCACTCGACGAATGACTAACGGCGCTCGACAAATAACCAGACAGCCAGCGCTCGACAAATCCTCATTAGAACAGCGTTTGACAAATGAAGAAATACGCTCGACGAATTCAGTCAGAGAAATCTCAGCGACCAGACATTCCCTGAACAGCGCTCGACAAATTCAACTCAGAATTCTCAGCGGTCTATGAATTCTAAGATAGAGGCAATTGCTCAGCACATTAGACCGCAAGCCCAGCCTCACAAATGTAGAGCTGGGATCGACGAATTCCTTTCTGAATTATTTTAATATTCTTTTTACTGTCTCTTAGCCGTTGCAGATCAATCAATGCCATTAGCCGTTGCAATTGCTTTAATGAAAAGAAACGGCAGGTTATCCTCTAGAGGAGTAAAAGCATTGATGGAGACCTCAACTCTTTCCTTCTTCCCAAGAGAAGAATTCAAAATAAGAGAAAAGGTTCTCAGATTATAAAAGGACAGTTACAGAGAAAGCAAAAAAATGAGAGAGGATAGAACACCCAACAAAAATAAAGAGGAAACTCATTTTTGTTCTTCATTGCAAACATCTTCCTGCAGATTCAAAACATCCTGAGACACAAATCACAATTACTTGCTCAGGATCATCACTGCAAGAGAAGGAAGAAGTAGTTAAAAGGAGAGGCTCTATCCACAAGCTGTTAACAACTCTAATCAGACAGGGGGAGCCTTCTTCAACATCATAATCAGATCCATTCAACTTCAAATCAGGATCTTCAAGAGTCTTCTTATACAGAGAAGAACAATATAACTTCTGTTTTTCATTTTTACTTTCTTACCCCATCCTGTACAGGGTTATAACTCCCTTCAAAAGTTAATCCTGGTGACAGGGCACCTTAGCAAAAACCTGCAGTTTGGTTAGAGCACCTTATCAACAGCTCACCTGGTGTGAGGGCACCTTATCAACAACATCCTAGTGGATTCCTACCAGTGGGTAGAAGAGTAGATGTACCCAGTTGAGGGAAATTACTATATATTTTGTGTCATCTGGTTTTGTTTGCTGTGCTGTGATTTTTCTTATGCACTGTTAGTTCTTAATTTTATTCCTCACCCAGCATACATATCTATATATATAACATTACTTTAAAGAAAAACTTAATCAAGATCTTTTAATAAGATAAATAAGAACTAGACCCTCCTTTCAATTGGTATCAGAGGAAGTTGATTTGTCACACAGGTTAACACCTGGAATCACAAAGATCACCTAGTTCTTAAATCTGTTTTTAAAAGTTTTTCAAAAAAAAAATCACACAAGACCTTTTATTTTCAGATCCACTTGTTTGTAATCTAGATAGATTTACTTTATGGCAAGTTAGAATTAAGATATATGCAAATGCCACAGATGAAGAAACTTACAAATCTATTTTGACAGGACCTCCCCTCATATCATCAAAGGAAGTTACACCTGCATTACCTAGTTCCACGGGTCTCAAGTCTCCTTCGAGAGCAATGAAAGGGCCTGTTTATGTTGGTGCTGATATATCCTATTCAAAGAAAACTGCCGAAATAAAACGTGAACCTTCTCCCATCTCTTCAACTAACTATATTTTTGATGCAGAACCTTCAACAAATCTAAGTGAAGAAGAACAAGAAGAAGAACTTAGAGCTAGAGCTTTCTGCATGATGGCCATATATGGAGGCTCATCTCAAATTCCAGATGCAGAAATCGAATCGGAAAAGCTTAAGGTAACTGAGGCAACTCCAACTTACAATTTTACCTCTACTCAAGATAAAACTAATTATAAATTAACTTTTACAGATATAATAAAACATAACATAGAAATCAAGGAGTTAATAAACAGAAATCATTTAACTCCTGAAATTAATAAACTAAAAGAAAATTTAAAAATATCAGAAGAAATCTTCCTAAAAAAGAATTTGAAAATTCTTCTAAAGAAAAAGAAATTAATCATGATCAACAAAAACCTTCAAATTTATATTTTAATGAAATAAAAAGGCTAATATACTTCAAATGCTAAACCTTTCAACTCTAGTAAAATTTAAAGAAACTTCCTAATTAATTATTAATAAGTTTCTCACCATTAAACTCCATCCCAATTCAAACAACAAATCTAAAATTTACATGGATTGTTTCCATTATAAAAACAATGTTAAGACAACTTTGTATTCTTACAGACTTCTCCAAGTCAGTTTGAGCATTCTACTGTAGCTGCATTGATCAGAAATGATCATAGCACTGAGTGTGAGTCTCTTCTGATAAAGGGATTCTATGAGAAAAAGGATGTCTGGCAAAGTTTTTTTTATATAATCTAAAACATTCCTTAAAATTCATTAATAGTTATAGCAACTCAAATATTAAAATCCTTCTAGAATAATAAAATTAACCAAGTGAGAGAGAAAATGAGAATCTCAAAACCCCAAATAAGATTTAATCTCTCTAATTACAAAGATTGCTGCAATTGAAAATTTTAAAAGCTGTTAGACTAAAATGAGATTACCAATCCACTAGTTTTGATCTGGATAAAGGATCCCAACTCAAATAGGGGGAGATTGTTGGAACCTTAGCTTTTGATTTGAGTTAGGATCCATCCTTTTTCATCTAATAATTTAGATCAATTAAGAAATCTAAGTAAACATAAATTAAATATGATGCGATCGAATCGGAGAATATACTTAAGCATATAAAATAAAAGTTCTCTGCGCTCGACGAATGACTAACGGCGCTCGACAAATAACCAGACAGCCAGCGCTCGACAAATCCTCATCAGAACAGCGTTCGACAAATGACAAAATACGCTCGACGAATTTAGTCAGAGAAATCTCAGCGGCCAGACATTCCCTAAACAGCGCTCGACAAATTTAACTCAGAATTCTCAGCGGTCTACGAATTCTAAGATAGAGACAATTGTTCAGCACATCAGACGGCAAGCCCAGCCTCACAAACGTAAAGCCGGGATCGACGAATTCCTTTCTGAATTATTTTAATATTCTTTTTACTGTCTCTTAGCCGTTGCAGATCAATCAATGCCATTAGCCGTTGCAATTGCTTTAATGAAAAGAAATGGCAGGTTATCCTCTCGAGGAGTCAAAGCATTGATGAAGACGTCAGCTCTTTCCTTCTTCCCAAGAGAAGAATTCAAAATAAGAGAAAAGGTTCTCAGATTATAAAAGGACAGTTACAGAGAAAGCAAAAAAAAGAGAGAGGATAGAACACCCGACAGAAATAAAGAGGAAACTCATTTTTGTTCTTCATTGCTAACATCTTCCTGCAGATTCAAAACATCCTGAGACACAAATCACAATTACTTGCTCAGGATCATCACTACAAGAGAAGGAAGAAGTAGTTAAAAGGAGAGGCTCTATCCACAAGTTATTAACAACTCTAATCAGACAGGGGGAGCCTTCTTCAACATCATAATCAGATCCATTCAACTTCAAATCAGGATCTTCAAGAGTCTTCTTATACAAAGAAGAACAATATATCTTATGCTTTTCATTTTTACTTTCTTACCCCATCCTGTACAGGGTTATAACTCCCTTCAAAAGTTAATCCTGGTGACAGGGCACCTTAGCAAAAACCTGCAGTTTGGTTAGAGCACCTTATCAACAGCTCACCTGGTGTGAGGGCACCTTATCAACAACCTCCTAGTGGAGTCCTACTAGTGGGTAGAAGAGTAGATGTACCCAGTTGAGGGGAACTACTATATATTTTGTGTCATCTGGTTTTGTTTGCTGTGCTGTGATTTTTCTTATGCACTGTTAGTGCTTGATTTTATTCCTCACCTTGCATACATATCTATATATATATCATTACTTTAAAAAAAAACTTTAACAAGATCTTTTAATAAGATAAATAAGAACTAGACCCTCCTTTCATTCTGATCCACAGTGATTCCTGAATACGAGAACATCTCCTCCATGGCTATAAGCCAATCGTCTAAGGCCACGAAGTCGGCTCGACCGTCATACGATGGAGGACCCAACCTTTGAAAGTGCGAAATGAAATTCATTTCCGGAGGTATCACTATCGGGGGTACCAAGGGAGCAGGAGGAGTAGGTACTGCATGTCCTACTACGGGGTCCTGCACTACGGGTTGCTGCATAGCACCGGCAGACAACTGTTGAAACCGATTTCTCGGCCTCTGTGGAGTTCGGGGCCCTCACCGAGATGAGGGGCGACCAACCCTTACTCCCCCCAAGGGAGAGCTCTAGGTTGAAGGTTGAGGAACTATGGACTGGACCAAGGGCTTAGTGGGGAGGTCCCGCCACATACACGGAAGCCCCTTAGGATTTTCCCCTCCCAAGCCACTACTAAGCTTGGGCACCACTGGAGGCTCTCCTCACCCACTAGAGAGAGAAAATGGGGAGAGAGAGAGAGAGAGGGTTAGCCTAGAATCACCTTCCCTCCAAATGATGACCCCTTGGTCCTATTTATAGGATTTCTAAAGTTGGGCTGCAAATAGCCAAAAACTAGTCTGCCAGATTACCAAAATACCCTTGAACTGGGCTGCAGATAGCCAAATCCCGTTGTTCTGGGGCGCTAAACGCAGACCAAACCCTCTCCTCAGAACTGGGCGGGAGGGGTTACCTCGCGCGGCTCGGCGACCCCCTCCCTAAACAGGGCTGGGCGAGACCCAGCCAGGGTCGCCTCCCCTGGCTGGTCTCGCCCCCTTACTGGGGCGGGGGCTGGGCGAGACCCAGCCAGGGTCACCTCCCTGGCTTGTCTCGCCCTCCTACTGGGGTGGGGGCAAGGGGGCCGAGGGCCTCCTCCCTTGCCCCCCTGCTGGGGCTGGGCGAGACCCAGCCAGGGTCGCCCCCTTGGCTGGTCTCGCCCCCTTACTATCGGGGTGCATTTAGACCCTTACTGCCGAGGTCCCGCTGGGGTGCATTTAGACACCCCTCCTGCTGAGGTCTTGCTGGGGAGCGCTTAGACACCCCTCCTGCTGAGGTCGGGAGCGAGAGGAGCTCGCCCCCCTGCCTGCCTGACTAGGGAGCAGGGGCGAGAGGAGCTCGCCCCCTGCTGCTGGGGGCGGGAGGCGAGAGGAACTCGCCCCCCCTGCCTGCCTGGGGTGGGACGGCGGCGAGACCGCAGGGGGACCCGCCCTGGGCTCGCCCCCCCTAGCTGGGAGCGGGGGCGAGTCCGCCGGGTAGTGCCCGGGCTCGCCCCCCAAGCTGGGAGCGGGGGCGAGTCCGCCGGGCAGCGCCCGGGCTTGCCCCCTTAGCTGGGAGCGGGGCCGAGTCCGCCGGGCAGCGCCCGGGCTCGTCCCCTTAGCTGGGAGCGGGGGCGAGTCCGTCGGGCAGCGCCCGGGCTCGCCCCACTTAGCTGGGAGCGGGGGCGAGTCCGCCGGGTAGCGCCCGGGCTCGCTCCCCTTAGCTGGGAGCGGGGACGAGTCTGCCGGGCAGCGCCCGGGCTCGCCCCATTAGCTGGGAGTAGGGGGGGAGTCCGCCGGGCAGCGCCCGTGCTCTCCCCCTTAGCTGGGAGAGGGGGCGAGTCCGCCGGGCAGCGCCCAGGCTCGCCCCCCTTTGCTGGGAGTGGGGGTAAGTCCGCCGGGCAGCGCCCGAGCTCGCCCCCCTTAAATGGGGGTGGGGACTTGCCCCTCCACCTCTCTTCCCCCTACCCAGACTGGGCAAGCGGGAGGCCTCCTCCTTCACCGCTCGTCCCCCTTGCCTCTCTCTCTTCTTGCATGGGTCTATGCTACCGTGATGTTCCAATGAGCCTTTGGGAGTATACTCGGCGAATATCGGGGTTGTACACAATCCTCGCTCTTTTCGAGCGTGGCTCACGCTCGGAAAGAAATGTCCAACCCTGCATATTAGACGAGTGTCGATGGGAACCTGGTTATCGGTGCTATCTCGGAAAAAACACAGCGCCTCCTCGAGAGGTCCTCCAACCCTGTCGGCCAGTGAGAGCCCGGCTAGTGGGACCACCTTGGGGGAGAAATACATAGCCTCCCCGAGAGGTCTTCCAACCCTGCCGGCTAGGGAGAGCCCGGCTAGCGAGACCACCTCGGGGAAAAATACATAGCCTTCCCGAGAGGTCTTCCAACTCTGTCGGCTAGTGAGAGCCCGGCAAGCGAGACCACCTCGGGGGAAAAATACATAGCCTTCCCGAGAGGTCTTCCAACTCTACCGGCTAGTGAGAGCCCGGCTAGCAAGACCACCTCAGGGGAAAATACATAGCTTCCCTGAGAGGTCTTCCAACTCTGCCGGCTAGTGAGAGCCCGGTCAGCGGAACCGTCCGAGGGGAACTGCAGCACCAAAGACTTATCACCTTGCCAGCCTCTCCAGAGATCAACCTGAACCCCCCGTCTAGTGAGAGCCCGGGAGCGGAATCGATCTGGGGCATTCCAGCACCAAACATATACCACCTTGCCAGCCTCTCCAGAGATCAACCTGAACACCTGTCTAGTGAGAGCCCGGGAGCGGAATCGATCTGGGGCATTCCAGCACCAAACATATACCACCTTGCCAGCCTCTCCAGAGATCAACCTGAACCCCCCGTCTAGTGAGAGCCCGGGAGCAGAATCGATCTGGGGCATTCTAGCACCAACATATACAACCTTGCCAGCCTCTCCAGAGATCAACCTGAACCCCCCATCTAGTGAGAGCCCGGGAGTGGAATCGATCTGGGGCATTCCAGCACCAAACATATACAACCTTGTTAGTTATAATATTGTATGCAAGAAAAAGAAACTAAGTAGGAATACAAACCATCGCACTACGTGGATTTACTGGTACAAGCGTTTTTGGCCGCCTCGATCCCCTTCGGCTAGTGTCGTTGTGGCGTCGGACCCATTGCCTCCCTTATTTCCAAAAACTTGGGGCAGGTGGATGTCGCGTGACCTTTCTCCTGATGGAAGTCACAGTAGGATAACTCCACCCTACACCCTCCTCTTCCTCTTCTTTCTGCTTTCCTGGCTCTCCTCCTTCTTCCCCCGCTGATCGCCATAGTTTGCGGAGGCGGTGGAGGGGGTGCCCTTGGTCCCTGCCTCCACCTTGGGAAGTTGGATATTTCCCTCTTGAAGATCCCCCCTCCTTGCTCTCGCGAAGTCAACTTGCTGGCCTCTACACTCGCCGGGCTATTGGGTAACCGCCACCCAGGGTGGCTTCGCCCACCAACCTTCACTCGACTCCTTCTGGGGCGGGGCGAGTGGGGGTCGGTTGCCTCCCCGTTTCCCCCCCTTTGGGGCTGGGATAGAAGGGGCGGGGCAAGCTGGGAGGGCGCCTCCCTCCTGAGCTCGCCCCCTTGAAGGGGCGGGTCGAGCTGGGAGGGCGCCCCCCTTCTGAGCTCGCCCCCTTGAAGGGGCGGGGCGAGCTGGGAGGGCTCCCCCCTCCTGAGCTCGCCCCCTTGAAGGGGCGGGGCGAGCTGGGAGGGCGCCCCCTCCTGAGCTCGCCCCCTTGAAGGGGCGGGGCGAGCTGGGAGGGCGCCCCCCTCCTGAGCTCGCCCCTTGAAGGGGTGGGGCGAGCTGGGAGGGCGCCCCCCTCCTGAGCTCACCCCTTGAAGGGGTGGGGCGAGCTGGGAGGGCGCCCCCCTCCTGAGCTCGCCCCCTTGGGGATGGGCTAGTGGGGTTATGGCACCTCCCCACCTCCCCTCCACTGGTACCTCTTTTCTGGAATGCTGGCCGAGAGTTCCCTCGTCCACCTGCTGGGGCGGGATCTCCGGACCATCTGTTCTGCCTCTGACTATCATGGCGAAAGCAACCTGGACGGTCTGTAAGACCTCTTGCTTGAAATTTTCGAACATCTCCAACGTCGCCCCAGCCACCAGGGGCTGCGGGCGACCTGGGTCGGATCCTCCACCTCCAGCCATGGAGCTCATCTTGAGAGTTTCTTGAATCAGTCACACTCCACGCTCACCGCACCAAAATGTTGAAATCGATTTCTCTGCCTCTGTGGAGTTCGGGGCCCTCACCGAGATGAGGGGCGACCAACCCTTACTCCACTAAGGGAGAGCTCTAGGTTGAAGGTTGAGGAACTATGGACTGGACCAAGGGCTTAGTGGGGAGGTCCCGCCACATACCCGGAAGCCCCTTAGGAACTTCCCCTCCCAAGCCACTACTAAGCTTGGGCACCACTGGAGGCTCTCCTCACCCACTAGAGAGAGAAAATGGGGAGAGAGAGAGAGAGGGTTAGCCTTGAATCACCTTCCCTCCAAATGATACCCCCTTGGTCCTATTTATAGGATTTCTGAAGTTGGGCTGCAAATAGCCAAAAATTGGTCTGCCAGATTACAAAAATACCCTTGAACTGGGCTGCAGATAGACAATTCACGCTGTTCTGGGGCGCTAAACGCAGACCAAACCCTCTCCTCAGAACTGGGCGGGAGGGGTTACCTCGCGCGGCTCGGCGACCCCCCCCCCCCCTAAACAGGGTCGGGCGAGACTGATAAAGTAGTTTTTATATAAGTTTTTAATAGAAAATTTTGTAATTATTTAATTTGAATTTTCCTTTTTATGTCAATTTTAGGTTATAAGTAGTTCTTTTTTGTAATTTTGATTCTAACTTAGCCTAATTTTAATATTTGCAGATTTCTGGGACAAATCGGGAAAAATCACATGTCACGCCCTCGGTCACGCCCGTGACCAAGGGCGTGTAACCTGAAGATCAGTCCAGAGTCGCAGCCGTGCTGTTGAGCTAGTCCACACCCAGTCACGCCCCAGGTCACGCCCGTGACCCAAAGTCACGCCCGTGACCGGGGGCGTGTAATTTCAGCATCTGCCACGTGGAGCCGCCGTCGAGACGAGAAGCTGCCGTTGAGAAGTCAACTTGAGTCACGCCCGTGACCCAAAGTCACGCCCGTGACCTTCCCGCGTGATCCAAGCACGCCGCCGCGGCGTCTGGCTAGCCCATGCCGCATTAAATGAAGCCTTCCTGAGTCACGCCCGTGACCCAATTGTCACGCCCGTGACATGTGCGATTTTCTCCCGCCGTCACGCCAAGCCCACGCCGCGACCGGATCCGATGCTGCAGAGATTACACGCCCTAGGTCACGCCCGTGACCGAGGGCGTGTAACATGAAATTTTTGCCTATAAATTCAGAGGCTCTCCTTGAGTTCAAAGTTCAGAATTTTGGAGGGGGGAAGGTGCTGCTGGAGCCAATCTTGAGTAGTTCTCCTTTTTCATGTTCATGTTCATGTCTCTTTATTTTCATGCTCTCTTCCTTTTCTAATGCAATGTATTAGCTTTCCTTTAGTGCAATAGTCTAGTTTAAGCTTGTAATCTTGTTTTTCCTAGCTTGCAATTTCCTTTCTTAAGTCTTGTAATAGTTTTTCATTTAAATAAAAAAAATAGTTTGTTCTCTTTATTTTGTCTCCTCCTTAGCTAAAATTTCTTAATATGCATTTTTATTTTTCTTCCTCTTCCCCCTCCACCATGATTAACTAATCCTCATTAGTACTCGATCAAAATGATCCGAGGATGAGTTAGACAAGTTATGATTTTCTAAAGTTTTCTTTTTCCGTTTTTATAAACACTTGAATTATCCTTGATTTTTAATTAGTGAGGCCATACTTTCGATATATGGTTTTCACTTAAGTTTTCATATTTAGTTAGCCGAGAGGCTCAAAGTATGAATCGATCACTCAAGGGTAAAGAGAGTTGCACGCACCCCTCGAGAGAGGATGACGTAAATCTCCCGGATTGGAGTCAAATCCAATAGTGGGGTTCACCTCGTAAAGCAAGTTTTAGGTAATCGATTATAGGACGAGAGTCCGGTTGATTTTTCCTAATCTTAGTTGGGCATTAACCTCGAGAGAGGCATGTTCGAGCTTCGGGAACCTCCACGGTCAAGTAGTTCAATTTAAACGGAATTAGATTTAATTTCTTTTTACTTGTCTTTTCTCACTCCAAGGTGGCTTTTGATTGAGTACTAGCCTCTTTTATCATCATCTAAACCCTTAATTTAGCTTGCAATTTCTCTTTTTTTAGCTAAGAACCAAAACCCCAAAATATCATTAGATAAGATAATAGTGACTTTCCTCAAAGTAGAAGTAATCGACGTGCCCCGTGGAATACGACCTTGGTATTTCTTAATATCCTATACTATAGACGATAAGGTACACTTGCCTTTATCGGATATAGTTTTGGAGAAAATCTCAACCCTTCACTAAAATTTCAAAACCGCAAAAATCTATATCAAGTTTTTGGCGCCGTTGCCGGGGACTTTTGCGTAGATATTTTGAAACAAGGATAGCTATTAATTTTATCATGTTGTTTTTATTTTAGTTTTTCTATTTTTGAAAATCTTAAGGGTGAAATTAAAATTCTTGGAAAGGACGCTTTGGGCTTGAATTCCCATCACAGCCTCTAGTACCTTGCAAACCCTTCACCGGGTAGATCTTGGGAAGTCCAAGACTAACTTAATCCGCCTAAAAAGAACAAAAAATATTCTCTCTTTTTCTTCTTCTTTCCTTCTCTTTTTAGTGTATGACCCGTGGTAGCACTTCGATTCTTCCTTTTGATCCGGAAATCGAGCGAACCCTTTTGAGGCACCGCCGTTCTCGTGATCAAGGAAATCAAGTAGAATCTGAAGAGTCAATCGGGGACACTAACGCAGCAAATATGGATCATAATCTTAATCCTCCTAATCTTAACGAGCCAAACCCTAATGAGGACGCGCAACGGACCATGTCCTATTATGCGCGGCCGAATTTGGAAGGCACACAATCGAGTATTGTTCGCCCCGCGGTGGCGAACAATAATTTTGAGATCAAGTCCAGCATCATACAAATGGTGCAACAATCGGTGACCTTTGATGGTCAACCGGACGAGGATCCAAATTCACATATCTCTTACTTTCTTGAAATTTGCGACACTTTTAAGATCAATGGCGTCACCGATGATGCCATTCGATTACGTCTTTTTCCTTTCTCTCTGCGGTCTAAGGCCAAGCAGTGGCTGGGCTCCCTACCAAGGGGATCCATCACTACATGGGCCGAAATGGCGGAAAAATTTCTTAATAAATATTTCCCGCCTTCAAAGACCGCTAAATTACGCACGGATATTGCATCGTTCATGCAAATCGACTCGGAGACTCTCTATGATACATGGGAGCGCTTCAAGGAGCTTTTGCGTCGATGCCCTCACCACGCACTTGCCACTTGGCAACAAGTGCAAATATTTTATAATGGCTTAAATCTCCAAACGAGGCAAATGATCGATGCGGCCGCCGGGGGGACATTAAATAACAAAACCCCGATCGCCGCTCAAGAGCTTTTCGAAGAGATGGCCACAAATGCGTATCAATGGAACATGCCCCGAGCGCGGCCTAATAAGCCGGCCGGAATTTTTGAAATAGACGCTAACGCAAATTTGGCTTTACAAGTTGAGCGCTTAACAAAGCAAGTGGCGGAGATGTCTGCTTCCTCCGCCACTCCTCCTTGGGCTAATAATATTTTACTTGAAGAGCAAGTTGATTACATGGGAAATCCACCTCGGCCTTCCTATAACCCGAACACCGCTCCGTATAATAACACCTACAATGCGGGTTATAGGAATCATCCGAACTTCTCATGGAGCAATCAAGGAAATGCTCAGCGTCCCTTAAATTTAAATCAACCTCCAAATCAACTTCTCAATTTAACTCCCCCTCAAAATTTTAATCCACCCGGTTTTCCACCGCAACAGCAAAAACCCTCTCCACTTGAAGAGGTTTTTGCAAAATATGTTGCTACAACTGAAGCGAACATCCGGAACCTCACCGGATCGATCAAAAATTTAGAGAACCAAGTGGGCCAGCTAGCAAAGATAATCTCCGAGCGACCGCAAGGAGCCCTTCCGGGAAACACGGAGCCCAACCCAAGGGAGAGCGCAAACGCGATTACACTCCGAAGCGGGAAGGAGGTGGCTTCTAAGCAGGACGAACCCATGGTAACTTCCTCTCCTCCTCTTCCTCCTATTTTATCTTCAATTTTACCTACTACGTTAGCTCCGCGCGCTTCTACTTCTAATGTTCCGTATCCATCTAAGTTTAAAAGCGAGAGCGCCGAAAAGAATTATAAAAAGTTTTTAGATATTTTAAAGCAAATCCACATTAATGTACCCTTCTGCGAGGCTATCTCTCAAATGCCTAAATATGCGAAATATCTTAAGGAGTTGCTCTCCAATAAGAAAAAATTAGAAGATATTTCGCATATTTCTTTGAACGCAGAATGCTCCGCGGTTGTACTCAACAAATTGCCTACAAAAGTGAATGACCCGGGACGGTTTTCCATCCCGTGTTTATTTGGCAATTCGTTAGTAAAACACGCTTTAGCGGATCTGGGAGCAAGTATCAATCTCATGCCTTTTTCATTATTTAAGAAACTAGGTCTAGGAAATCCAAGCCCCACTCGAATGAGTATTCAATTAGCGGATCGCTCTTTAAAATATCCGGTAGGAATAGTGGAGGACGTGCTCGTCAAGGTCGACAAGTTCATCTTCCCGGTGGACTTTGTCATTCTTGACATCGAAGAGGATGCCGAAGTACCCCTCATACTCGGCCGCCCCTTCCTTGCCACCTCCCGCGCCATTATTGACGTAAGTAACGGAAAGCTCCTCCTTCGGGTTGGAGATGATGAAGTTTCTTTCGGCATAAATTCCTCGATGCGGAACACATTAGAAAACGACGATTCATGTTTTTACCTGGAAGAGTGTTGGGAATTCGATTCCCCTCCCGAGTTAGTCTCCACCTCGAGTCACGAGTCCGAGTTCGCCGAGCTCTTTTGTCTGGAAGAAGAAGAAGTCACTCGTTTCACACCACCCGAACCACTATTTTTAGAAAAATTAAAAATCAAAACATCTTATGAAGAGCCACCCGTTTTGGAACTAAAGCAACTTCCCCCTCACCTTAAGTATTTATTTTTAGAAAAAGAGTCGAAGCTACCCGTCATCGTTTCATCCGAACTTAGCAACTCAGAAATTTCCGAGTTGGCTATTGTCTTAAGAAAGCACCGCCACGCAATTGCGTGGCAAATTTCGGATATAAAGGGTATAAACCCTTCCTTCTGCACTCATAAAATCTTCCTCGAAGATAATTCCCGAAATTCGGTCCAGCCTCAACGACGGCTAAACCCTAACATGAAAGAAGTCGTTAAGGCCGAAGTGATCAAACTATTGGACGCGGGAATTATCTACCCGATATCGGATAGTACTTGGGTTAGCCCAGTACAAGTCGTACCAAAGAAAGGTGGCATTATGGTAGTAGCTAATGAGAATAACGAGTTGATCCCAACCGTACTGTTACGGGTTGGCAGATGTGCATCGATTACCGAAAACTGAATGATGCCACCCGTAAGGATCACTTCCCCCTACCATTCATCGATCAAATTTTAGAGCGCCTTTCAGGTCACTCCTACTACTGTTTTCTCGATGGTTTGTCGGGATATTTTCAAATACCGATTTCGCCCGAGGACCAAGAGAAAACCACTTTCACTTGTCCCTTTGGCACCTTCGCTTATCGAAGGATGCCATTTGGTCTTTGTAATGCGCCAGCTACATTCCAAAGATGTATGCTGGCAATATTTGACGAGTTAGTAGAGGAGGTGATGGAAGTGTTTATGGACGACTTTTCCGTGTTCGGAAATTCATTTAAAAATTGTTTAAAAAATCTTGAGCGCGTGTTGCAGCGATGCGAGGAAACGAATTTAGCACTTAATTGGGAGAAATGCCATTTTATGGTCAAGGAAGGGCTAGTCCTTGGTCATAAAATTTCGGGCATGGGGATCGAGGTCGATAAGGCCAAGATCGAAGTGATTGAAAAACTTCCCCCTCCAACAAACGTAAAAGCTATTCGTAGTTTCCTAGGCCACGCGGGGTTTTATCGGCGCTTTATACAGAATTTTTCAAAAATCACAAAGCCGTTAACCCACCTTCTTGAAAAAGAATCCTCGTTTATTTTTAGCGATGAATGCCATTTGGCTTTTAAACTCATCAAAGAGAAACTTATAAACTCCCCGATTCTAGTCGCGCCGGATTGGTCGCTTCCTTTTGAAATCATGTGCGACGCGAGTGACATTGCGGTTGGTGCCGTTTTAGGCCAACGGGTGAGTAAGTATTTCCACCCTATTTATTATGCGAGCAAAACACTCACGTCGGCACAAGCGAATTACACCACAACCGAAAAGGAGCTTCTAGCGATCGTTTTTGCCTTCGATAAGTTTAGGTCATATATCACCCTCTCAAAAGTTATTGTCTTCACGGATCACTCCGCACTTAGGTATCTTTTAAGCAAATCGGACGCCAAGCCTCGTCTTTTGCGATGGATCCTCCTCTTGCAGGAGTTTGACTTAGAGATCCGGGACAAAAGAGGAGCCGAAAACTTGGCGGCCGATCATCTCTCCCGTTTAGAAAACCCCGCCTCGGAAGTTTTGATAGAATCTGACATCGATGATAAATTTCCCGAAGAGCGCCTCCTCGCTCTCGAAGATATTAATACGTCGTCTACCCCCTGGTTTGCAGATCTGGCTAACTATTTAGTAGCCCGGGTCTTGCCAAAAGAATTCTCGAGTCAGAAAAAGAAGAAATTCTTTTCTGATTTAAAGAATTACTTTTGGGAGGATCCCTTTTTATTCCGTGTATGCGCAGACCAAGTGGTGAGACGATGCGTCTCGAGTAAGGAGGGTCTTAAAATTTTATGACATTGTCACGAGGGACCATCCGGTGGTCATTATCATTCGAACCGAACCGCGAGGAAGGCGGTGGAGGCAGGCTTTTATTGGCCCACGCTCTTCAAAGATGCTCACACCCTTGTGAGTACTTGCGACAGCTGCCAGCGGTCGGGCAACATCTCTCGCCGGGATGAGATGCCCCAAAATATTTTCTTAGAATGCGAGATTTTCGATCTTTGGGGCATTGATTTCGTTGGTCCTCTCCCTCCTTCATTTTCAAATAAGTATATTCTAGTGGCGGTCGACTACGTGTCAAGGTGGGCGGAAGCGCAAGCTCTCCCCACCAACGATGCGCGAGTCGTCGTTAATTTTTTAAAAAAATTATTTTCTCGATTTGGCACTCCGCGCGCTATTGTGAGTGATCGGGGCACCCATTTTTGCAATACTCAATTCACAAAAACTTTAGCAAAATATGGTGTCACGCACAAACTATCCACTGCATATCACCCACAAACGAGCGGCCAAGTCGAAGTGGTTAATCGAGAATTAAAGCGAATTTTAGAGAAAACGGTTTCTATTAATCGGAAGGATTGGGCAATAAAGCTCGATGACGCGCTTTGGGCCTATCGTACGGCGTACAAGACCGCTATCGGTTGTACACCATATCGAATGGTCTATGGCAAGGCTTGCCACCTTCCGGTCGAATTAGAACACCGCGCATTTTGGGCGCTTAAATTTTTAAATCTCGATTCCACTTTAGCGGGTGAACAAAGGAAGTTTCAAATAAACGAGTTAGATGAATGGCGAGCGAATGCGTATGAGAGCAATAAATTATATAAGGAGCGAACAAAGTTTTATCACGATAAACATATAAAATTTCCGAAAACTTTTTCGCCGGGCGATCTCGTCCTCCTTTATAATTCTCGCCTTCGCCTTTTTCCGGGAAAATTAAAATCCCGATGGTCCGGACCCTTTATTGTTAAAGAGGTTTGGTCCTATGGGACAATCCTAATTTCCCACCCGGAAAAAGGCTCCTTCAAAGTTAACGGGCACCGCCTTAAATTGTATCTTCCGGGAGACGTACCTAATGACAAGAGTGATGCGATTTTTCTTCATCATATAACATAATCGGCAAGTGGGTCAAGCTACGCGACCTTAAACAAAGCGCTTTTGGGAGGCACCCCAAAGTTATCTTTTGTTATTTTCTCTTGTCTCTTCTTTTCTGCTTTAACAACTTTTGCAGGTAATCGCGGCTTCCCCACAAAAGCTTCAAAAAAATCAGGGAAGCCCTTTTTCCTTCTCTTCTTTCGTTTTTGCATTTTTTTTTATCTTTTCCTACTTCATACTTATTTTTTAACATTGGGGACAATGTTTAACTTTAAGTATGGGGGTGTGAATAGCCCTTTGTAAATTCTTGTAAATAGTTGTTAAATTAGAAAATTTTCAAGAAAAAAAAAAAATATATATATATATTTTCTTATGTTTTTCTTCTATTTTAGCACTTGTAAAACCCAAAACTCAAAAAAAAAAAATAGAAAACAGAAAAATTTAAATCTTGGAAAGGGACGTTTGGGATTTTATCCCATCACACCTCCTAGTACCTTGCGAACCCTTCACCGGGTAGCCCTTGGGAAGTCCAAGACTTGCAAAAAAATTTGTTAAGTTTTAAATCTAGTTTCCTTTCTTTGTAAATAGTTTTTAATGAGAAAAATTCAAAAAAAAGATAATATCAAAAATTCAAAAAATTCTTATTTCCCTCCTTGTTGTTTTTGTGATTTCTTAGAAATCTAGTTGAGAATGTTTATAAGCATGTTTAAGTTTTTAATTGGCTAAAATTTTGCTTATCATAGTTTGTTAATTTTAAATTTGAGGTAATCTTGATTTAAGAATCATCTTATGATTTTAAATTGATTAGAGAATTTTGTTAGCATGACTTCTCTTTTTATTTTTAAATGGCTTCATTTTGTAGTAAATTTCCTAAACCTCTTTAGATTTCAATTATACTTTCTTCTAACTTCTTAGATCTTAGGAATTTTAATTTTACTAGAATTTGCTCTCAATATGATTTAAAACTAGCTAGATTTATTTTTCCCCTACCCTACCCCCTTTGATGGCATAAAAAAAATGTGTATTAAAAGATCATATGTCATGGGAATAAGAGGATAAAATTCATTATTCCCTAAAACATATGCACCCAAAATATTTGAAAAGATTATATGGCATGGAGTAAGAGGATAAAATTCATTACTCCTAAACCATATACATTTTGGGTTTTTATTAGAAGAGAAAAAAAAAAGAGAAAAGAAAAAAAAAGGGGAAATTTCATGATAAATTCCATTTCCTCCATTCAAAAATTTCTCTTCTTATGCCAAATTCTATGAAATCACCCTTAGCCAATTATCATTGTTCTAGTTTTAGTTGAAAATTATGGAGAGAGCAATATTTAGTAATTTACTTTTCCTTAAGATTCTTTTAAGATAGAGTTCTTATAATTTTAATTTAATTTAGTTTTATAATTTCTACAATTTTGTCAAACTACTTAATTTTCTTGAGAAGTTATTGCCTAAACATTTTTTCCCTCTTTTCAAATCATCATCATAATTTAGGACTTAACTCCCCCTTGAATTTACTCTTAACTTAACTTTTGGTTAAATGAAATTTTAGTTTTAAATTAAAAATTTTTTTAACGATGTCTTATAAATTATGTCTCACACTTTTGCTCTGGAATAGCAAAACCTCAAGTATGGGGGTATTTGATAAAGTAGTTTTTATATAAGTTTTTAATAGAAAATTTTGTAATTATTTAATTTGAATTTTCCTTTTTATGTCAATTTTAGGTTATAAGTAGTTCTTTTTTGTAATTTTGATTCTAACTTAGCCTAATTTTAATATTTGCAGATTTCTGGGACAAATCGGGAAAAATCACATGTCACGCCCTCGGTCACGCCCGTGACCAAGGGCGTGTAACCTGAAGATCAGTCCAGAGTCGCAGCCGTGCTGTTGAGCTAGTCCACACCCAGTCACGCCCCAGGTCACGCCCGTGACCCAAAGTCACGCCCGTGACCGGGGGCGTGTAATTTCAGCATCTGCCACGTGGAGCCGCCGTCGAGACGAGAAGCTGCCGTTGAGAAGTCAACTTGAGTCACGCCCGTGACCCAAAGTCACGCCCGTGACCTTCCCGCGTGATCCAAGCACGCCGCCGCGGCGTCTGGCTAGCCCATGCCGCATTAAATGAAGCCTTCCTGAGTCACGCCCGTGACCCAATTGTCACGCCCGTGACATGTGCGATTTTCTCCCGCCGTCACGCCAAGCCCACGCCGCGACCGGATCCGATGCTGCAGAGATTACACGCCCTAGGTCACGCCCGTGACCGAGGGCGTGTAACATGAAATTTTTGCCTATAAATTCAGAGGCTCTCCTTGAGTTCAAAGTTCAGAATTTTGGAGGGGGGAAGGTGCTGCTGGAGCCAATCTTGAGTAGTTCTCCTTTTTCATGTTCATGTTCATGTCTCTTTATTTTCATGCTCTCTTCCTTTTCTAATGCAATGTATTAGCTTTCCTTTAGTGCAATAGTCTAGTTTAAGCTTGTAATCTTGTTTTTCCTAGCTTGCAATTTCCTTTCTTAAGTCTTGTAATAGTTTTTCATTTAAATAAAAAAAATAGTTTGTTCTCTTTATTTTGTCTCCTCCTTAGCTAAAATTTCTTAATATGCATTTTTATTTTTCTTCCTCTTCCCCCTCCACCATGATTAACTAATCCTCATTAGTACTCGATCAAAATGATCCGAGGATGAGTTAGACAAGTTATGATTTTCTAAAGTTTTCTTTTTCCGTTTTTATAAACACTTGAATTATCCTTGATTTTTAATTAGTGAGGCCATACTTTCGATATATGGTTTTCGCTTAAGTTTTCATATTTAGTTAGCCGAGAGGCTCAAAGTATGAATCGATCACTCAAGGGTAAAGAGAGTTGCACGCACCCCTCGAGAGAGGATGACGTAAATCTCCCGGATTGGAGTCAAATCCAATAGTGGGGTTCACCTCGTAAAGCAAGTTTTAGGTAATCGATTATAGGACGAGAGTCCGGTTGATTTTTCCTAATCTTAGTTGGGCATTAACCTCGAGAGAGGCATGTTCGAGCTTCGGGAACCTCCACGGTCAAGTAGTTCAATTTAAACGGAATTAGATTTAATTTCTTTTTACTTGTCTTTTCTCACTCCAAGGTGGCTTTTGATTGAGTACTAGCCTCTTTTATCATCATCTAAACCCTTAATTTAGGTTGCAATTTCTCTTTTTTTAGCTAAGAACCAAAACCCCAAAATATCATTAGATAAGATAATAGTGACTTTCCTCAAAGTAGAAGTAATCGACGCGCCCCGTGGAATACGACCTTGGTATTTCTTAATATCCTATACTATAGACGATAAGGTACACTTGCCTTTATCGGATATAGTTTTGGAGAAAATCTCAACCCTTCACTAAAATTTCAAAACCGCAAAAATCTATATCAGAGACCCAGCCAGGGTCGCCCCCCTGGCTGGTCTCGCCCCCTTACTGGGGCGGGGGCTGGGCGAGACCCAGCCAGGGTCGCCCCCTGGATGGTCTCGCCCTCCTACTGGGGCAGGGGCAAGGGGGTCGAGGGCCTCCTCCCTTGCCCCCATGCTGGGGCTGGGCGAGACCCAGCCAGGGTCGCCCCCCCTGGCTGGTCTCGCTCCCTTACTATCGGGGTGCATTTAGACCCTTACTGCCGAGGTCCCGCTGGGGTGTGTTTAGACACCCCTCCTGCTGAGGTCTTGCTTGGGTGCGCTTAGACAACCCTCCTGCTGAGGTCGGGGGTGAGAGGAGCTCGCCCCCCTGCCTGCGTGACTAGGGAGCAGGGGCGAGAGGAGCTCGCCCCCTGCTGCTGGGGGCGGGAGGCGAGAGGAACTCGCCCCCCCTGCCTGCCTGGGGTGGGACGGGGGCGAGACCGCAGGGGGACCCCCTTGGGCTCACCCCCCTAGCTGGGAGCGGGGGCGAGTCCGCCGGGCAGTGCCCGGGCTCGCCCCCCTAGCTGGGAGCAGGGGCGAGTCCGCCGGGCAGCGCCCGGGCTCGCCCCCTTAGCTGGGAGCAGGGGAGAGTCCGCCGGGCATCGCCCGGGCTCGCCCCCTTAGTTGGGAGCGGGGGCGAGTCTGCCGGGCAGCGCTCGGGCTCGCCCCCGTTAGCTGGGAGCGGGGGCGAGTCCGCCGGGCAGCGCCCGGGCTCGCCCCCTTAGCTGGGAGCGGGGGCGAGTCCGTCGGACAGCGCCCGGGCTCGCCCCCTTAGCTGGGAGCGGGGGCGAGTCTGACGGGCAGCGCCCGGGCTCGCCCCCCTTAGCTGGGAGCGGGGGTGAGTCCGCCGGGCAGCGCCCGGGCTCGCCCCCCCTTAACTGGGGGTGGGGACTTGCCCCTCCACCTCTCATCCCCCTACCCAGACAGGGCAAGCGGGAGGCCTCCTCCTTCACCACTCGTCCCCGTTGCCTCTCTCTCTCTTCCTGCATGGGTCGATGCTACCGTGATGTTCCAATGAGCCTTTGGGAGTACACTCGACGAATATCGGGGTTGTATAACAACAATGCCTCAACTTGCGATTGCATCGCAACCATCTGCCTAGTCAGAGCCTCATTACTCTGGCGCAGACTCTCGATCAAAGCTTCACTCTGCGCTCCGGATGACTCGCCCTCCGACTGAGGAGTCAACCTAGGCGCGACTCGCTTGCGCGCCATCTCTACTAATACGCATAAACCTATAATTAAAACTTAACCTTACACTAGAACTACACTGCTTGGTTCAGAACATACATGTACAGATACTTGCCATTTCCACTACCTTTCTCTGGGATATTTTCATGATGATATGCTAAATTCGGGAACGATACTACATCATTCCTCTTGACTCATGTGCAAAAGGCATGAATGCATGAATTTTTCTTATGTTGTTCTTGAAATCATGGGTGTACGTGTGTCATCATATAAGTATTTAGGTTTGCATGTGTGCTTATGCAATGCTCTGTAATGTATGTTGTGCTATGCATTCTAATAAAGGCCTTAATGCATGTTATGAGCGACGTACACATGAAATATTATGCATCCCATACTACATAATATTGCATGTAACGAAAAAGAAAAACGTGCTAATGGGCATCCTTGTGATGATGGTTATGCATCTCATACTATATAACCGTCACATGTTGCCACCTATGGTGGATCCATATACAAACGCATATTATGAATCCCATACTACATAATATGCCCCGTATACTTCTTATCATGCTATGAGTGTAGTGTTCATGCTTCGGCCAAGACGTACTGATGACACATCGGTGGGTGTATGCAATGAAACCAAAACAACTATACTATATCAGAATTTGTTGCTCGACCGACTTGTCGAACAACCTAGCTCTGATACCAACTGTCACAACCCGCATTTTCTCCGAATTTAGGAATATCAGAGTAAGAAAAAATACGCGTCATGATGCCACGTCATACAGGAGACAACTGCAGACCCTCAGGCGGGAACCTAATACTTATTTAATCAAAACATGTTTACATGATAGATCATCATTTGAAATCATTTATGAGGGTTTGGGGTAAGAACTGTGTCTCTCAGTTCGTGGATCAACTAGTCCACCGAGAAAATATACGTAAATTGCAGCGGAAAATACTTGATTTAGTTCTCTTAAGGTCCTAAATGCACGTGATGACAGGACATAAAGTAAATGATATGCACATATCTAGGCGTAGTATAAGTATAGAAAATATCTTTTAGGCGACTTTAAAGATAAGGATTTCAGTTAAAAGGTATGCAATGAGGATGAAAGAAAAGACATTTTATAACTATAATGCACCTAGACATAAATCATTCCCAGAGAGCGAGGTACACAAGATCTAAAAAGTAGCGGCATTTAACTAGCAAGTAAGCTATAAAGTATAAAAAGGGCACAACGGGCGTCAACAACCCGACACTAACCCGTTGGCTCCAAACTAGCATGTCTGAACACAAGAAGAAACTAACCACAACTACCTCGCAGCAGCAGGGTAAAACAACAACTAAAACTCCTGAAGACTCTGGGATACACCACTAGCAGTTAAGGCTCTGAACATGAGGCATTCAATAAAACAAAGAACGCCTCAGCAAGGAATTACAAGTGGCAGAAAATAAGCAGAAAAGTAAATAAGGCATATGGGGTACCAACCCAAGCCAGATTCACCGAAAGAGAAACTCCAAACAAAGAACTAAGCAAAGCACCGAGTGCACCAAATACCAAAAAGAGGAACAAGCATAGTTCATTTATCTTGTTAAATTTATTTAAAGAGACTGATCAACTCAAGTTAAACGGGGGCGGTCCTTTATCCACTGCCACCCAAAGCAAAAAATGGGTGGGGGTTTCTATCCCCAACCACCCAAACAAGGCCCATGGGAACACAGGCCAAGCCTGCGGTTCACCATAAAAATGGCCACCGTGCAAAGATACAACAATTCCCCACTGCCCCCCAAAACACGACCCACCGTGCAAGGACAAAGGCAATGGTTCTTATTAATTAATTTCTTTAATTATGGCACAGGACGAAGCCCGAGAAAATAATCACCAGGATACCCTAAGGATAGGGTCACAAATGAAGTAAACACTGCATAAGACGATTTATAAGAGAAGACATAAGTTATTTAACCGCAACGGGTACGAGGTTTCAAAGAGGAGAAGTAATCGGAGGCATAACTCAAGTACTAAGAAGCAAGGGGCATTTCTCGAGAATCTAAAGGATAAGAACATAGTTCTCGAGGAATCAAGGAGTGGGGTCATAAAGTTCTAGGCAAAACCAAGGGCAGAGTCCACTTAGTTCTCGAGAGAAAAGAAGGCAGAGAACAAAATTTCTCGAGAAATCCAAATGCAGAAAAATCAAGGTTTCTCGAGATGTTAAGAGCAGGGAGAAGCCGATTCTCGAGAAATCAAATTGCAGTAATCAAGGTTTCTCGGGAAGGAAGGGATCTGCCTTTCGAGAAATCAAAGGGCAGGGGTCAGCTGTTTCTCGAGAAGGAAGGGATCTGTCTTTCGAGAAATCAAAGGGCAGGGGTCAGCTGTTTCTTGAGAAGGAAGGGCAGGGATCATCTAGTTCTCGAGAAATTAAAGGCAGGGTCATGCTTTCTCAAAATAATAAAAGGCAAGGATCAATGATTTCTTGAGAAATCCAAGGCAGGAAACCTTGATTTCTCGAGAAATCCATGACAGGAGAAAAAAAGAATCCAAAGGAGGGGGTTCGAGATCAAAACGACACGACCATAAATCACAAGCCAAGACACACCAAGAATACATAACCACAGAAAACAGTGCTTTAAGAAAACAACGAGAAGGAGGGGATAGCCACTTGCCTTAAACCTTGCAAACTCAAAGATCTTCGCTCCAAAAGCTATGGATCGGCCAAGAACTCACCCGAGCACGAAATCCTGAAACTTTTCGGATCGAAAAGAGGAATTAGGTCACTACCATAACTCCAAAAATTCCACGAAATGGGAAAAGCTCACCACTAGAACGAAGATCCCGCCAAGATCTTTCCAAATCTACTCTCCAAACGCGATTCCGACTACAACAGCCCTAGAAATTGCCGATCGGAAGCTCCACGACACGCTGCTCTCGTTCTCTCGCCAGATAGAACTCTTAGTTGGCCGAAAGGGGAAGGAGATGAAAAGATAAAACCTAAGCTTAATGTATATATATTAAGCCTCCAGCAGTTCGTCGAACTCAGCCTGCAGTTCGTCGAACGCAGCTAGCCTGCAGTTCATCAAATGCAGCTAGGCTGCAGTTCGTCGAACGCAGCTAGCCTGCAGTTCGTCGAACGCAGCTAGCCTGCAGTTCGTCGAACACAGCTATCCTGCAGTTCGTCGAACGCAGCTAGCCTGCAGTTCGTCGAACGCAGCTAGCCTGCAGTTCGTCGAACGCAGCTAGCCTGCAGTTCGTCGAACGCAACTAGCCTGCAGTTCGTCGAACGCAGCCTAAGAATTTCATGCAAAGATTAAATGCAAAATTACATAAATAATCTCCTATTCTATTTAAACCACGACGACGACTAAATCACCTCGGACTTCTATGAAAATCGCACCTAAACTGAAATTCGGCACTACGAATCCAACAATGAAGTCAAAATTCAATTCCGACGAGCCAAACTCGGGATAAAGCCTCTCGAAGATAAGATCTCAATAACTACGGAAATTTTCTCTACAACTCGAAACAATGCGAAATCTCGCACGCTCGATCTAAATTACATAATTTAACTAGGCTAAGGCCCAAAACTATACCTGATGAGCTGACATAACGCCCAAATGCCAAAATTATGTCACAGTGGCCACATAAATAATTAACGAAAATCTGGGGCGTTATAGTGATATCAGGATGTTGTTGTTATGGGGAGAGGTTCTGAAGTGTAGGTTCTGGGACTGGAGTATATGTATTGGCCTCATTTGGAACTGTATCTCTTGGGAAATCTAGTAGACTTATCTCATGATCCTGTGGAGATGGAGAAGGAGGGGGTGAAGGTGCAGCTTGACCAGGCTTTAGAATCTGCCTGGTCCACTTAGAACATATCCAAATATTAATTCTTTTCCCAGGTGGAATTGGCACTCCTTTTGATTTGCAGACTGTTGGGTGATGATGGAGCAAGACTTGGCTCATCATTCTCAAATAAGCATTCTCCTTATGTGAGTATTCTCCTCAGTTCAATATCAAGGATTTTGCACCTTGTAGAAATCAGCTATGTCAGGCCGGCAGTATGGAATAAGTTGAGAATGGCTTTGAAGTTATCAGAAGCTGCATTGAAGGAGTCGACATCCATATCAAATCCTGAATTCACCTTAGGTGGAGCCATTGATTCTGAGATGAAGTACCTAAAAACACAAGAGAAGAGAGAGAGAAAGAGAGAGAGAGAGAGAGAGAGAGAGAGAGAGAGAGAGAGAGAGAGAGAGAGAGAGAGAGAGAGAGAGAGAAAGAGCATGAGAGCAAGAAAGAGAGATTCCAAAAGCGTAATGAATTAGACGCATATGTTGCTTAAAAGAAGATGATTCGTCGCAACTTAGGGTTTTATTCGAAGCATCGTCGACAAAGATTAATAGACAGCGCGACAAAATATGTCGAAGCAGCTTCTAGAAGATAAACTGCGCACCCTTATCATGTCGACATTGCATCGATTAGAACTCGACGCAACTTCAATTTTGACGAACAACTAATAAATCGACATATGCGTCGATATGAAATCGACGTTGCATCGAATGCTATTTGAATTATTTGATTCAGACGGCTCTCGAAGCTAGCGTCGAATAGAATTAAACGGTACGTCGAATTCTATTCGACGCAACTCTGAATAAACAGTCCTAATTTCTTAAAAAGTTCTTGTTTTTTTCCCAGCAATGATTTTTATTGAACATAGTATTTATACTATTATTTTTATGAACCAAAGAAAATAACAGGAGGATTCAGATAAGAAATCACTCCCTTTGTTTGATTTAAATCTTGATTAAGGCCTTAGTTCTTCTTTCCTCCTCCATTATCTCTTAGGAGGGATCCTACTTATCCTGCACAAGTAGCTCAAACATTAGAAGGTACCCTGGTTACCTTGGGCCCTTTTCTTTTACCATTATATGGTGTAATGTAGGAGTAAAAGGGTCTTTCATGATACCCTTTAGGATGGAAGAAAATGGGTTTATTTGACCATTGTTTATAATCTTGATAATTTAAGTTTGCATTAAATGCATCTTGATATAATAAATCTGTTGAATGCCAAATGATTTTCCTCTTTGCTTTAGGCTTTTGATTGTGATTTATTTGTTTATCTGAGATGTTTTTCCCTAGATCTATCTTCTCATTTTTAGGATTCTCTTTATTAAATGTGGTGATTTTATTAGGATGATTGTTGTTTATGGATTTCTTAACAATATGTTTGCTTAGTATTCCAATTGATTATTAATGTTCACCCTATCGAATACTGTTATTTTATCAGGATGATCCTGTAATTCTTCACAAATTTCACTGTTCTCATTTACCTGATTCTCAATAGATCTAACAAATATTATTGGATTTTTCTAGGAAGGTTTGCTGGAAGATTCATTACTGATTGATGAATCTGCACCTAATCCAAGATATTTGAATCTCTTAGAGAGGTTCTCTGAGATATCTCTTAGCTTTTGACTCCTCCCATTGAGTGAGCCTTCAAAGGCTTTTGTCTTTGTAAGTTTTTCCTTTAGTGTTAGATTTTCAGGATTTATTTCATCTATTTGTTTTCTTTTTAGTTCTTGTAACTCCTTTCTAAGTATTTTTATTTGATTTTCTGCCTCTAATTGATCTTGGCAAAACTCTTTACAATAAATTTTAAATTCATTGGATGAGAAATCAAAATTCTCAAAATATGATACCCGATCTTCTTCATTATTTGAAGAGGCCTCCAAATCCATCAGGCTGGCTTCTTCAGTAGCACCTTCTTGCTCACTTTCAAATGAGAATCATGACACATGTTCTGAGTCACTCCAGCTTTCAGCTGTGAAACCTCTTCCAACCTTCTTTTCCTTCCTTTCATCAGAACTTCCTTCAACTAAATTGATCATTGTAACCCATATTTCTTTTGTAGGCTGGCATTCAGCCACTTCCTGAAATATGTCATCTGACATAGTGGAGACCAGAATGTTCATTGTCTTGGCATCACATGCCTTCTGCCTTTTCTCAGCAACTGTCCACTCTGCTCTAGGGACCAATTCCTCTGTAACAGTCCTACTTGCATCTTTCTTGAATGGAATAGGGGGACCTAAAATAATGACATTAAAAAGGTCTTCATCAATAGAGTTCATATAAAGTTTTATTCTGGCCTTCCAAAGTATAAACTTATTCAAGTTACACACTGGTTGTCTTGTTGATGCATAATCATTATAACTCATTTTCTTTATAAAATAGTGTTACTTAATTTTAAAATAAAGAAATGAGAGTAAGGAGATCTTTTGATCAAGGTGTTAACCTTTTAATGATCAACCTATCTCTGATACCAATTGAAAGTGCACAGTGTGTCTCTGAGTATTCTCTAGAGGGGGGTGAATAGAGATTTAAAATCTTTTATACCATAAATGTACACACAATAAAAACAACTAAGTGTTATGCAACCAACAATCCGAACTCAGAATAAAGAAAGAACAGATTGCAGGACATATAAACAGAAAATAGAAATGAGATAGCACAGAAAATTAACACAGATGACACAAGAATTTTTATAGACGTTCCCCAAAATGTGGGTACACCTCTCATCTACCTTCCTGGTAGGATTGCACTAACAGTGCCGGAGTCTTTTGATAAGGAGACTCTCAGAACCACCGAATCTTTTGATAAGAAGACTCTTAGAACCAATCTAGATCTTTTGATAAGGAGATCTTGAACCACTAAGTCTTTTGATAAGGAGACTCTTAGAATCATGGAATCTTTTGAAAGAGGGATTCTTTAAACTCTTTTACAGTAGGTGAATAAAGAAGAAGAAAGAGAGAAGAATAGAATTCTATTTTTCAGAATTCTGCAGAAGCTGTTTCTTGAATGCAGTTGCTTCTGTTTATCATAGGATCTGAATGTGGTGAACCCTTGCTTATGATTGTGATGTTGCAAGGGTTATGAGCTTGATCCTTGTTCTCTGCACTTTAGTTGTCTTGCTGCTATTAGATGAGGAAGATGAAGCAGCTCTATTGTTCTTTTCCTGTGCAGAGAGAGAGAGCTTTCCTTAGGAAGAAGATGACTCAGAAAATTGATTCTTGTTGTTATCCTTTTCTTCTGCCTCTTTCTGTATATGTTATTCTCTGTCGAATAGCATTTGAATTTCTTTCCTTTTCTGTTCTGTCCTTAGAAGGAATGTCCATTGGACAATTGATGTGTCCTTCTATATTTGTTCACGACCCATCCATCTGATTTGTATAAACTTGCAAGAATAGCTTTGTTGCATTACTGGAATACTCCATTCCATTCTTGGCAACAAACGAGCCGTTGGAGAATAGTCTTCATCATTGTAGACTGATGAATAACAAATTATGCATATTTTTAGTATCATTACTAGCCTAATTTTGGGTAATCACTTCTTGAAATATTGAATTTAAATCATTAAAATAATCACTTCTTTTTTTTTCTTTTGTAAAAATAAGTAATTATATATGTAAGAGAATAAAATTTTGAAATATTATTGAATAAGAAATTTATTATAAATATAATAAATATATATTATTTAAAATATAAATAATATAGTTATATGTATGTAAATAATAAGTATAATAAATAAGCATATATTTATATGTAAATATGAATGAAAAATAGTAATATTATATAAATGATGTAAAAATAATATGCATGATATAATAATAGTAATATTTATATAATAATATAGTAGTATAAGCTATTAACATAATAATAATAATATTGAATAATAAATATGTTATAAATATAATAAAATACTCATATGTATAATATATGTATATGTGTAAATATATATGTATAAAATATAAAATGTAAATAATAATAGTATATATATATTAAATATAAATATATAAATAACTATGTAAATTAAATTTAAAATAAAAATATCTGTGCTGACCAATATATATATAATATACCCCTGCTCTTTGTAGATTGAGCCGCTTGGCTCATTGGTTCCGGACCAGGTTGACCCCGCAACCGCCCTGGGTTCGAATCCGGGCAAGCGCACCCTTTTTGCCGGATTAAATCCAGCCTGCCCGCTGCTGCCTGCGCCTGCCCTGCTGCCCGCGCCTGCCCTGCTGCCCGCGCCCATGCCCGCCTGCCCGCGCCCGTGCCAGCAGCTGCCCCCTGCCCGCGCCCCTCCAGCTCAACCCGCCAGCTGCTCCTCCAGCCATGCTAAAAGCACCCCCACAACTCAAATCCAATTTTGCTACCTTAAAACACATGCTTCCAGCCAGCTGCCCCCCCCTCTCTCTCTCTCTCTCTCTCTTTTGCCTATAAATAAGAGGGCTCTTCCTCTTTAAAAAGGTTCATGTTTTAGAACCTAAATAAGGGTTGGTTTGTGAGTATTTGAGTGTTTGTGAGAGCTTGTTTAGGTGTTTTCTAAGCCCTTGTTTGGGCTCTTTCTCCTCATATTTAAGCTTTTTTGTAAAAGTTGTAATCTCTTTTTTGATATATATATGAATATAGGTTCTTCTTTGTTCTTAGTGTGGTAACTTAGTTTTTGTTTTCTCTTTCTTTTTCTTTTTCCTTTTTTTTCTTCTTTATGTTAGTGTGTGTGTGTGTAGGAGATTAAATTGTTATTTGTTTTGGTTTGTTGTTTTTATTTTATTTTTCTTTTTTAGTAAGTGTGTGTGAGTGTATGAGAGTAAATTGTTTTTATTTTAGTTTTATTTTGTTATTAGTGTGTGTGAGTGTAGGAGAATAAATTTTATTTTCTTTTAACTTAGTTTCATTTATGTTGTGTGTGAGAGTGTATGAGTTAATTTTGTTTTGTTTTTAATTAGATTTCATTAAAGTAGAGTGTGTGTGTGTATGAGTATAGATTTTGTTTTCTTTAACTTAGATTTCATTTCATGCAAGGGTGTGTGTGTGTAGGTGGATAAATTTTGCGCCTTTTTTGTAATTCAATAGCTTCCATTTCCGTCACGCATTTATTTCCCGCCTATCCGTTTGGATAGGACTTGCTCACGCATTTATTTCCCGCCTATCCGTTTGGATAGGACTTGCTCACGCATTTATTTCCCGCCTATCCGTTTGGATAGGACTTGCTCACACATTTATTTCCCCTCTACCTATTTGGGTAGGGATCGCATTTCTTCAATTTCTGCAATTTTCAGCTTTCATTTTAATTCCGTAGAGTGCGTGAGTTTTCAATTAGTGCGTCTTTTATTTTTTATATATTTGCTTTTTGCTTAATTCCGCTACCCGCTCAATCGCTTATTATCGCCGTAGTTATCATTATCGTTTTATAAAACCCAAAAAAATTCTAAGCAAAACTACTTTTTAAATTAACGTTTTCGTTCTTTTTCTTTTCATCCCTTTTCTTGGTTTTTGCTAAACGCACACCAAGCCCGCGATAGTTATCATTTTCGTCACTAGCTTTTCTATAAAATCATAAAAATCAATTTCAAACTCTTCTCGATAAAATAATAGCGCGTTCCTAAGAAGTAGAAATAATCGATACGACCTTGGAAAAATACGACCTTGATATTTCAAAAGAAATATCCTATACTACTATCGATAAGGTCCACTTGCCTTTATTGATTTTAGTCCGGATAATTACATAAACCCAAAAGCTTTCTCTCTAAAGCACTTTTTAAAACTCTCTTTTAAAAACACTAAAAAATTTGTTGCAACACCTCTTTGGTTGTTGCAACTAGCTCAAGGTAAAATAAGTTTTAAAACGCTCTTAAAGAATTGTTGCAACTACTCAAAAAATTATTGCAACAATATTTTCAAAAAGCTTTCAATTTTAATTTCAACATAAAGCCCTTTTTCAATCTTTTCATTTATCCTTCAAAGGACGCGGCCGAGGAGTAATCCTCGATATTTCGAAAGAGAAAGAGTCCGTTACTTCTATCCTTCGATAGGATAACGGGTAATTCCTCAAAGTAGAATTACTCGCGGGACTCTTCGAAAACGTCCGCCCAAGGTTGAATCGAAAAGAAAGAAAGAGCTTTCTTCTCTTTCTTCTCTCTTTCAAAGAGAGAGAGCAATCACAAATTAAAAAACGTATCAAGTTTTTGGCGCCGTTGCCGGGGAATTGTGTCGTTATTTTGAAATAGGAAACGCTATTAATTTTATCTTATATTTCATCTCTTTTTCTATCTAAAAAACCAAAAACTAAAAAAATATACTATCTAAGTAAAGAAAAAAAAATATATATATACATATATTTTTCAATTTTCCTTTTTTACATATATTTTCGAATATAGCTACATATATTTTCATATAAAAGCCCCACAAAAATCAAACCCAAAAAAATATATATTTATATATTTTACTTAAGTAAAGAAAAACCCAAAAAAAAGCAAATATATAAAAAAGAAAAACCCAAAAAAAAGCAAATATATAAAAAGGAAAACAAGAGAACTCTTTCTTCCAAAAAAAAAAATTAATTAAAGAATAGTGTATGACCCGAGGAGAATCTTCGGATAATCCGACTATACCTTTTGATCCTGAAATCGAGCGCACGTTTCACGAGCGCCGCCGATCTCATAATCAAAATCTACAAATAGATCCCGAAGAATCCGTCAGCGATATACATATAGGCGTGATGGGCGATCCTAATCTAAATGCGGCCCCACAGCGGACCATGGCCTTTTATGCTAGGCCAAATTTAGAGGATACAGGATCGAGCGTCACCCGCCCCGCGGTAGCTAATAATAATTTCGAAATCAAATCCAGTATAATTCAAATGGTACAACAGTCGATTCAGTTCGACGGTTTGCCAGATGAGGACCCAAACCAACACCTTAATAATTTTTTAGAAATTTGCGACACCTTCAAGATTAATGGCGTCAGCGATGACGCCATTCGCTTGCGCTTATTTCCCTTTTCCCTGCGGACAAAGGCGAAATCGTGGTTGACTTCTCTTCCGAGAGGGTCCATAACCACGTGGGCCGAATTGACGGAGAATTTTCTAACTAAATATTTTCCTCCGTCAAAAACCGCTAAATTACGCACCGATATCGCATCCTTCATTCAATTCGATTCTGAGTCTCTCTACGAGACTTGGGAACGTTTTAAAGAATATTTGCGTAGGTGTCCTCATCACGCGCTACCAACTTGGCTTCAGGTACAAACGTTCTATAACGGCTTAAATTTCTCGACTCGACAGATGATCGACGCAGCCGCCGGGGGAACGTTAAACAACAAAACCCCGGAGGCCGCTCAAGCTCTGATCGAAGAAATGGCCATGAACGCGTACCAATGGAACGTGCCAAGGTCGCGTCCTCCTAAACCGGCTGGTATTTTCGAAGTGGATGCCACTACTCACTTAGCCTCACAGGTAGAGCGGCTAAGTAAGCAAGTGGCGGAGATGACTGCTTCCTCCTCCACTCCAGCTTGGGCTAATAATCCTAATAATAATAATAATAATTTTAATAATCCAAATAATAATAATAATAATTTTAATAATCTTAATAATAATAATCTTACTAATAATATTAATAATAACAATAATTTAAGCGAGGAATCGGTGGATTACGTGGGCAATCAAGTGCGGGCGCCCTTCAACCCATATAGTAATAACTATAACCCGGGTTGGAGGAGCCACCCGAACTTCTCCTGGAGTAACCCAAATAATGCGCAACGCCCTCCACCTGCGATCCCGCAAGGATTTCCGCATGGATATCCCCAAGGATTTCAGCAGGGTTTTGCGCCTCCTCCTCCAAAGCCTTCTCCGCTCGAGGAGCTTTTTGCAAAATACATGGCTTCCAACGACGCAAATATCCGGAATATAACCGGATCGCTAAAAAATTTAGAAATGCAAGTTGGCCAGCTTGCAAAAATGGTCTCCGAGCGGCCACTTGGAGCACTACCGGGGAACTCGGAGCAGAACCCGCGTGAAAACGCCCACGCCTTTACCCTTCGCAGCGGCAAGGAGGTCGACTCCCCATTGCGGGTTGAGCATCAGGTAACTGTTTCGCCTCCGACCCCTGCACCCTCGTCTTTTATTTTATTAGATACGGAAAAAAAATTAGCGCCGGGCATCTCGAGCCCGCAAATTCCATACCCCGCAAAACTTAATAAAGAGAAGGAGGACAAACATTACAAAAAGTTTTTACAAATTTTTAAACAAATTCAAATTAACGTCCCCTTCTGCGAGGCACTCTCACAAATGCCGAAATATGCGAAATACCTTAAGGAGCTCCTTTCTAATAAAAAGAAGCTCGAGGGTATTTCGCGTGTTACCTTAAATGCGGAATGCTCGGCGGTCCTACTTAATAAATTGCCGCCGAAACTAAACGACCCAGGAAGGTTTTCCATCCCGTGCCTATTCGGCAATTTATTAATAAAGTATGCCCTAGCGGACCTGGGAGCGAGCATCAATTTGATGCCCTTCTCCCTCTTTAAAAAACTCAATTTGGGAGTTCCCACCCCAACGAAAATGAGCATCCAACTCGCGGATCGCTCGATAAAATATCCTATCGGGGTAGTGGAGGACGTTCTGGTCAAGGTTGACAAGTTTATCTTTCCGGTAGACTTAGTCATCCTCGACATCGAGGAGGACGCCGAGGTGCCAATTATCCTCGGTCGCCCTTTCCTCGCGACCTCCCGCGCATTAATTGATGTGAGTAACGGTCGCCTCCTCCTTCGGGTAGGGGACGACGAAGTTACCCTTCTTATTAATTCCTCGATGCGAAATTCTTTATCGAACGATGATTCTTGCTTTCACTTAGAATCCGCGTTCGAGGATGAGTGTTCTTCGCTATATGAATTACTCGCTTTAAATTTAGACGAACCGGATTTGGCGGACCTCGCCCCTTTGGACGAGCTACCGCCAGATACGCCTTTCGAATCCTTTAATTCTAAAAGTTTAAAAATAACATCTTACGAAGAACCCCCGGTCTTGGAGCTTAAGCCACTCCCCGACCATTTAAGATACGCTTTTCTCGCCGCGGACTTAAAACTCTCGGTTATTATTTCGTCTTCTTTATCTGATTCGGAAACTTCCGAATTAGTTAAAGTTTTGTCCACGCATCGCCATGCAATAGCATGGCAGATTTCCGATATTAGGGGGATAAATCCCTCTTTTTGCACGCACAAAATCTTCTTAGAAGATAATTCCCGCAAAACCATCCAGCCTCAGCGACGATTAAACCCAAATATGCCGGAGGTCGTTAAGGCTAAAGTAATAAAATTAATGGATGCAGGGATTATCTACCCTATATTCGACAGCACGTGGGTTAGTCCCATTCATGTCGTGCCTAAAAAGGGCGGTATAACGGTAGTGGCAAATGAACATAACGAATTAATTCCAACTCGTACTGTTACGGGTTGGAGGGTGTGCATCGATTACCGAAAATTAAATGATGCCACCCGCAAAGACCACTTTCCATTACCGTTTATCGATCAAATTTTGGAGCGACTATCGGGTCATCCTTATTATTGTTTTCTCGATGGTCTATCAGGATTTTTACAAATTCCTATCTCCCCCGAAGACCAGGAGAAAACAACCTTTACGTGCCCCTTCGGTACCTTCGTGTACCGAAGGATGCCATTCGGCCTATGCAACGCGCCAGCTACATTTCAACGATGTATGATGGCGATCTTTGGAGAGCTCGTAGATGATATTATGGAAGTCTTTATGGATGACTTCTCGGTTTTTGAAAGCTCCTTCCAAAACTGCCTCCAAAATTTAGATCGAGTCCTCCAACGATGTGAAGACACGAACCTGGTTTTAAACTGGGAAAAGTGTAATTTTATGGTTCGAGAAGGCTTAGTTCTCAGGCACAAAATTTCTGAAAGAGGGATGGAGGTCGACAAGGCCAAGGTCGAAATAATTGAAAAACTCCCCGCGCCCTCAAATATAAAATCAATTCGTAGTTTTCTTGGCCACGTGGGTTTCTATAGGCGGTTTATTCAAAACTTTTCCAAAATAACAAAACCGCTAACCCACCTCCTGGAGAAGGAATCTCCATTTATTTTTGATAACGCGTGCGTAGAGGCATTCAATGCCATAAAAAATATACTTATCCATTCTCCCATTCTGGTGGCGCCCGATTGGACCCTTCCGTTTGAGATTATGTGCGACGCGAGTGATATAGCGGTAGGGGCCGTATTAGGCCAACACGTTAATAAATATTTTCATCCTATCTACTACGCGTCCCTCACGCTCACGGCCGCACAGGCCAATTACACGACAACGGAAAAGGAACTCCTTGCCGTCGTTTTCGCCATAAATAAGTTTAGGCCCTACGTCACGCTTTCAAAAATTATAGTATTTACCGACCACTCCGCCCGAAAATATTTATTAGAAAAAATGGACGCTCAGCCCCGCCTTCTTCGATGGATCCTCCTATTATAAGAATTTGATTTAGAGATCCGCGATAAGAAGGGGGCCGAAAATTTAGCGGCCGACCACCTTTCTCGTTTAGAACACCCAATCGCGGAAGCGCTCTTCGAACCGGAAATCGATGATCGATTTCCCGAGGAGCGTCTTTTAGCTTTAAATAATTTAAAAACTTCTCCCTCGCCATGGTTCGCAGACTATGCCAACTATTTAGTTGCGCGGGTGCTCCCGAAAGACTTTTCAAAACAGCAAAAGAAGAAATTCTTTTCTGATTTGAAAAATTACTTTTGGGAGGACCCTTTCTTATTTCGCGTCTGCGCGGACCAAGTCGTGCGGAGATGCGTTTCGAACGAGGAGGGTGCGCAAATTTTGCGGCACTGCCACGAAGGGCCGGCCGGGGGGGCATTATCAAGCCAACCGGACCGCGCAGAAGGCGCTGGAGGCGGGCTTTTATTGGCCCGCTCTCTTCAGAGACGCTCACACTTTTGTGAGCGCATGCGATAGCTGTCAACGGTCGGGTAACATCTCTCGTCGAGACGAGATGCCCCAAAATTTTTATTTAGAATGCGATATTTTCGATTTATGGGGGATAGATTTCGTAGGCCCCCTACCTCCTTCATATAATAATCGCTACATTTTAGTGGCGGTCGACTACGTATCTAGGTGGGCGGAAGCGCAAGCTCTCCCCACCAACGATGCGAGAGTCGTCGTCAACTTTCTTAAAAAATTATTTTCTCGCTTCGGTACGCCCCGTGCGATAGTTAGTGATAGGGGTACACACTTTTGCAACGCCCAGTTTGCAAAAATATTAACCAAATATGGCGTCACGCATAAGCTCGCCACCGCCTATCACCCCCAAACGAGCGGCCAAGTGGAGGTAGTAAATCGGGAAATCAAACGCATATTAGAAAAAACCGTTTCAACTAATAGGAAGGATTGGGCACTTAAATTAGACGACGCGCTGTGGGCATATCGTACGGCGTACAAGACCGCAATCGGTTGTACGCCTTATCGATTAATCTACGGCAAGGCGTGCCATTTGCCCGTAGAATTAGAGCACCGCACTTTTTGGGCGTTAAAACTCTTAAATCTCGATCATAATTTAACCGCCGAAAACCGGAAATTCCAATTAAACGAACTCGATGAATGGCGTGCGAACGCTTACGAGAGTAATAAATTTTATAAGGAACGCTCGAAATTTTACCACGACCGGAAAATAAAATATCTAAAATCATTTGCGCCGGGCGATCTCGTCCTCCTATATAACTCACGTCTTCGTCTTTTTTCGGGAAAACTAAAATCCCATTGGTCCGGCCCCTTTCAAGTGAAAGAGGTTTGGCCATACGGGACCGTCCTTATCACCCACCCGGAAAAAGGCGACTTAAAAGTTAACGGTCACCGACTAAAACTCTACCACGCGGGGGATCAACTGGGAGGGAAGTTAAATTCCATACCCCTCCCCCACCTCTAAAAAGATCGTTCCCCGCCAACGAGTCAAGCTACGAGACTGTAAACAAAGCGCTCGTGGGAGGCACCCCCATATTTATCCAATTACGCTCCTTTTTTTTATAAAACCAAAAAAACAAATGATGAAATAAATTTTCATTTCAAAAAAATAAAAACTTAAACAAAAATAATAATAATAATAAATAAAAAATAAAAAAAAACAAAATGAAAAAAAAATAATATTATTAATAATTATGCATATCTTAAATTATCATTCTTTTTCAAAAAAGAAACATAAAACAAAATAAAATAATGCAAAAACTTTAAAACAAAAATCAAAAAGAATTTTGGGAATTTTAAGATAAGACAATAGGAAGTTTCTCAAAGTAGGATTACTCGACAGACCCGAGAGAGGATTTTTGTCGATATTTCGAAACGAGAAAACCCCATTGCTTTTACCTTTTTATTTCTCTTCTTTCTTCCTTGTTTTTTATCTTAAAGCCTTTTCTTTATTTTACTTTATTTTATCTTTCTTAAAATTTAGATATATTTTAAAACATGCATATTTTAAAATTAAAACCAAAACAACAAAAAAATACATATAATATAAATAATAACATAAAAAGATGATAAAAATTTATTTTTATCATACAAAAAATATATGTTTTTTTTACTTCTTTTATACGTATTGTATTCGTGTTTTGTACATTTCGAAAAACTAAAACAACAAAAAAAAACAATTTTGTATATATTCGTGGAGTTTTTTTGTAACTATCCTTGTATATATTTTTTCTATTTTATAATTAAAATCTTCATCCTTTTTTTTGTAAATATTTTCGTTCCTCACACTTACCTTCAACATTGAGGACAATGTTGGTTTTAAGTATGGGGGCGTGTTTTCCCTCTTTTTGTAATTATTTTTCCCCTCCCATATTAGAAAAAATCCAAAAAAATCTTTAACTTAGAAAAAAATTAAAAAACACACAAAAACAAAAAAATGCGATCAATGTTTTATGTTCATGTCTTTATTTGTATATAAATAAACCTTATTTATAAAATCAAAATCAAAAAAAAAAAAAGATGAAAAGTCTTACAAAAAATTTGTTATAACAAAATTCACAAAAATTTGGTCATAACATTCAAAAAATATGTCTTTCTTTTTCTTTCTTTTCCCTTTTTTTTACTATAAATGTAAATATATATGTATTTACATATGTATTTTGTTATAAATCAAAATCCAAAAAAAAATGATGAAAAAAGCACTTAAAAATTTGTTATAACAAAATTCATTTTGTCATAACACCAAAATTTTTATTTTCTCTTTTCTTTTCTTTCCTTTTTATTAATGTACATATTTTTAACAAAATTAAAAAATCAAAAAATATATGATGAAAAAAAAAATTTCTTAGAAAAACTTATCAAAAATATTTTGTATATAACTTTTCTTATTTTTCTTCTTCCTCTTTTTAGTATTTATATATGTATTTTGTTATGAAAAATCAAAAATAAAAAAATATACCATATCTTAAAAAACTTCAAAAAAAATGATGAAAAACTTATCAAAAATCCAAAAATAAAATAAAACCCCTACTTAGCTTTTTGTTATTTCCAAGGCTAGGTTAGTTTTATCTTTAAGCGTTTTTCATTATTTATGATTTGCTAAATCAATTTTATTTATTTCATAGTTTGAAAAATTTAAATCGAGGAATTTTCAGTAGTAAAGAAAATCTTGCGATCTTAATTTAATTTGAGAACATAATTTTTAGCACTACCTCGGGTTTACCCTAAATAGATTCCTTTTTGTATTATATTGGCAAACCATCTTTAGATTCAATTATTCTAACTCTAAACTTGTGAAATTTTAGGAATGTTTTTAATCTACTAAACTTGCTCTCAAAAATCCTTTTTTATTAATCTAGAATTTCTCCTGAAACCCCCCTTATAAACACTCCTTAGCTTGGCATAAAAATAATAAAAGTAGGAGTTTTAAAAGAAATCCTGTGTCAATGGGAATAAAGAGATTCCGTAAACACAGGCACCCAATATTGTTAAAAGAAATCCCGTGTCAATGGGAATAAAAAAATTAATAATTCCGTAAACACGGGCATTGGGTTAAGTTGAGAAAAGATTTCATTTATCCCGCGTAAACCAACGCTGGGTATCAAAGCAAAACCACCAAAAAGGTAGGGTGAGAGGATACAATCCATCACCCCTAAATCCAAGCACTCTTCTTTTTGCCAAGGCTACCTTTTTCCCCTACCCCTTAGCCAATAAAATTGTACCTAGATTTTAATTTAAAAAAGTTGCGAGAGCATAATTAGTAGGCTTTATTTATTCTTAAAAACTTTCTTAAAAAAGTTAAAGTTTTATATAATTGTATTCTAATTAAAAGGTACCAAAGACTGCAAATCAACGCTATTTAGCTAACTTTAAGAAGTCTCGCTAAAATTTTTTCGAACTTTTTAAATTACTTTCATAGTTTTGGACTTACCTCTTTAAATACCCTAAATTTATTTCGATCTTACTTTTGATTTAATAAAAACTTTAGTAAATTAGAAATTTTATTAAACGTCTTATAGGTATCCCTTACTTTTGCTCTGGAATAGCAAAAGCTTAAGTATGGGGGTGTTTGATGAATAACAAATTATGCATATTTTTAGTATCATTTCTAGCCTAATTTTGTACAGATTGAATTTAAATCATTAAAATAATCACTTCTTTTTTTTTCTTTTGTAAAAATAAGTAATTATATATGTAAAAGAATAAAATTTTGAAATATTATTGAATAAGAAATTTATTATAAATATAATAAATATATATATATTATTTAAAATATAAATAATATAGTTATATGTATGTAAATAATAAGTATAATAAATAAGCATATATTTATATGTAAATATGAATGAAAAATAGTAATATTATATAAATGATATAAAAATAATATGCATGATATAATAATAGTAATATTTATATAATAATATAGTAGTATAAGCTATTAACATAATAATAATAATATTGAATAATAAATATGTTATAAATATAATAAAATACTCATATGTATAATATATGTATGTGTGTAAATATATATGTATAAAATATAAAATGTAAATAATAATAGTATATATATATTAAATATAAATATATAAATAACTATGTAAACTAAATTTAAAATAAAAATATCTGTGCTGACCAATATATATATAATATACCCCTGCTCTTTGTAGATTGAGCCGCTTGGCTCATTGGTTCCGGACTAGGTTGACCCCGCAACCGCCCTGGGTTCGAATCCGGGCAAGCGCACCCTTTTTGCCGGATTAAATCCAGCCTGCCCGCTGCTGCCCGCTCCTGCCCTGCTGCCCGCGCCTGCCCTGCCGCCCGCGCCCCTGCCCGCCTGCCCGCGCCCATGCCAGCAGCTGCCCCCTGCCCGCGCCCCTCCAGCTCAACCCGCCAGCTGCTCCTCCAGCCATGCTAACCGCACCCCCACAACTCAAATCCAATTTTGCTACCTTAAAACACATGCTTCCAGCCAGCTGCCCCCCCCCCCCTCTCTCTCTCTCTCTCTCTCTCTCTCTCTCTCTCTCTCTCTTGCCTATAAATAAGAGGGCTCTTCCTCTTTAAAAAGGTTCATGTTTTAGAACCTAAATAAGGGTTGGTTTGTGAGTATTTGAGTGTTTGTGAGAGCTTGTTTAGGTGTTTTCTAAGCCCTTGTTTGGGCTCTTTCTCCTCATATTTAAGCTTTTTTGTAAAAGTTGTAATCTCTTTTTTGATATATATATGAATATAGGTTCTTCTTTGTTCTTAGTGTGGTAACTTAGTTTTTGTTTTCTCTTTCTTTTTCTTTTTCCTTTTTTTTTCTTCTTTATGTTAGTGTGTGTGTGTGTGTGTAGGAGATTAAATTGTTTTTTGTTTTGGTTTGTTGTTTTTATTTTATTTTTCTTTTTTAGTAAGTGTGTGTGAGTGTATGAGAGTAAATTGTTTTTAGTTTAGTTTTATTTTGTTATTAGTGTGTGTGAGTGTAGGAGAATAAATTTTATTTTCTTTTAACTTAGTTTCATTTATGTTGTGTGTGTGAGTGTATGAGTTAATTTTGTTTTGTTTTTAATTAGATTTCATTAAAGTAGAGTGTGTGTGTGTATGAGTATAGATTTTGTTTTCTTTAACTTAGATTTCATTTCATGCAAGGGTGTGTGTGTGTAGGTGGATAAATTTTGCGCCTTTTTTGTAATTCAATAGCTTCCATTTCCGTCACGCATTTATTTCCCGCCTATCCGTTTGGATAGGACTTGCTCACGCATTTATTTCCCGCCTATCCGTTTGGATAGGACTTGCTCACGCATTTATTTCCCGCCTATCCGTTTGGATAGGACTTGCTCACGCATTTATTTCCCCTCTACCTATTTGGGTAGGGATCGCATTTCTTCAATTTCTGCAATTTTCAGCTTTCATTTTAATTCCGTAGAGTGCGTGAGTTTTCAATTAGTGCGTCTTTTATTTTTTATATATTTGCTTTTTGCTTAATTCCGCTACCCGCTCAATCGCTTATTATCGCCGTAGTTATCATTATCGTTTTATAAAACCCAAAAAAATTCTAAGCAAAACTACTTTTTAAATTAACGTTTTCGTTCTTTTTCTTTTCATCGCTTTTCTTGGTTTTTGCTAAACGCACACCAAGCCCGCGATAGTTATCATTTTCGTCACTAGCTTTTCTATAAAATCATAAAAATCAATTTCAAACTCTTCTCGATAAAATAATAGCGCGTTCCTAAGAAGTAGAAATAATCGATACGACCTTGGAAAAATACGACCTTGATATTTCAAAAGAAATATCCTATACTACTATCGATAAGGTCCACTTGCCTTTATTGATTTTAGTCCGGATAATTACATAAACCCAAAAGCTTTCTCTCTAAAGCACTTTTTAAAACTCTCTTTTAAAAACACTAAAAAATTTGTTGCAACACCTCTTTGGTTGTTGCAACTAGCTCAAGGTAAAAGAAGTTTTAAAACGCTCTTAAAGAATTGTTGCAACTACTCAAAAAATTGTTGCAACAATATTTTCAAAAAGCTTTCAATTTTAATTTCAACATAAAGCCCTTTTTCAATCTTTTCATTTATCCTTCAAAGGACGCGGCCGAGGAGTAATCCTCGATATTTCGAAAGAGAAAGAGTCCGTTACTTCTATCCTTCGATAGGATAACGGGTAATTCCTCAAAGTAGAATTACTCGAGGGACTCTTCGAAAACGTCCGCCCAAGGTTGAATCGAAAAGAAAGAAAGAGCTTTCTTCTCTCTTTCAAAGAGAGAGAGCAATCATAAATTAAAAAACGTATCATAGACCTTCTGAAGAGGTATTAGAAAGGACAACAGAGAAACCTTCCTTTTCTATATGTATTCAATGCTGGTTCGACTTCATCATTCGTCAAATCGATGCACCTCTGAGTTCTTATCGAAGTAGCTTCGAATTCCTTCTTTGCTCTGGATGAACTCAGATGTCGACATTGCATCGAGTCCTTATCGACGTATCCATCGAGTTGAAGACTTGGACTTGAACTTTATCTTTTGCGTCGAATTGAAGTCGAAGTTGCGTCGACTTCAAAGATAGCTTCGACATGCTCTTCCTTCTGCGTCGAGATCAATTCGAAGTTGCATCAACTTCTAATATATCTTTGACAGACGCTATCTGCTGCGTCGAGATCAATTTGAAGTTGTGTCGACTTCTGATATATCTTTGACAGGCTCTGTCTTCTGCGTCGAGATTATTTCGATGTTGCATCGACTTCACTTATACTTCGACAGGTAGTCTGATTTTCTTTGACTTCTAGTCAGAGCTGCGTTGACTTCTAGTCGAAGTTTCGTTGACTTCCATTCCACGCAAGTCTTAACTTAACTAAAGTTCTCATGATCTGGTCTTGACACTCTAAGCCGAGTGTGACATCTTATGACATCTAATGACCATTTTACCCTTTCAATATAACGTGTGTAATATATCTTAATTAATGAAATCACTTTAAAATAATTTGTTAGATAAATTAAAGTGTTTTTCCCAACAAACTCTCCAAAAATCCGACCCCAGCCTTCTAGAATTGCTGGCTATTATAGAGAAAAATTTCAGGTTACACGTCCTAGGTCATGCCCGTGACCTAGGTCGTGTACTTGGCATTAACTTTATGGGGATGCATGTGGTGCAACATCTGAAGGGATGGAGGTGAGTTCAGAGTTCTGGGAGGAACACGACCTAGGTCATGGGCGTGACCTAGAGCGTGACATGTACGACAGATGACTGGAAAAGAATGGAGTGAGCTGGGCGTGTTTGAGTGAATGTATTAGACTACACGGTTGTTACAATTAAACTACATGGGCATGACCATGAATATTGGCTAAACAATTGGTGTATCGGCTGGATGAGCTTTTGATTAGCGAGACATGGACTACACGGGTATAACTAGTGAAAGTCACGGGCGTGACTTCAATTGACATGAGCGTGTACTCGAGATTCTTTAGTACTTGGTTTAATACTACAGCAACTAGTGTAGAAAATAGCATTAAAATTACACAGCCCCAGTTACTGGCGTAACTGAGGGCGTGTACTGTCAAATTTGTCTAAATGGTCCCGAAACCTGCAGAAAATCCAACAAAATAGTAACACATCTTAAGTTAATGCAGAATTATAAAAAGATATGAATTTTAAAGCAAAATAGACAATAAATTAATAATTCTAACTGTTAATATATCAAATTAAATAATAATAATATAAGAAATTTACTACTCATCAAAACTCCTAAGGTGCCATTCAGTAAGGTGTTCTGGACACTAGTCGAGCTCTTGGTACCATCTCATTAGGGAACTCCACCTCACTGTGTGGCAGTAATCTGGGTAATTTCTCTAACATCCCCTTCTCTACTAGGCCCCTAGTATGATTTAGGGCTTGAAGGTGACCCTGGGACCCAAGTGACTAGGTGATCTCACATAGTGAACCCCAATAGACACAAGACAACCTAGCTCAATTCACCTCAAATTAAACTCACAAGACCAAATTTACCTCACCAATACATTCCTAACCCTAGGGTTGAGTCAATGGACCATGGAGCACATGGATTGGTCAACCAAATTAGGCAACTTGACCAAAGTCAAACTTAGGTCAAACTAGCCCAATTTACCCTAACTGACTCAATTAGACTTCAATTCATCAAATTGACCTCACCACTACCTCCCTAACCCTAATAGTGAGTCAATTGACCATGGAACTCATCATTGTGTCAACCAAATCACCCAGTTTGACCAAAGTCAAACCTAGGTCAATTTAAGTCAAATCACACCTATATGGGTCAATTTGCCCCATTAAGGCCTCACCATGGCCCAATGATGCGCGTTCGGCAAGTGCACCGGTCGCATAAGTAATAAAATGGGAGCAAGTCCCCCGAGTATCGATCTCTCGAGGAGTGCAAATAGGGTGTGTGGATTTTTTTAATCAGAAAAATAACTGCAAGTGTGATTTCGAACCAAACGGGGGTTTTGATTTGGGATCCTAGGTTATCAACAAGAAATAAAATGAGGGTCGCAATCACCTCTTCGCCAAGCACGCTCCTAGCTATTGCTAGTACGACATTATCGCAGGACGCTGCAACCCAAGATCTTAGAACAAGGCACACCACTTATATAAAAACCACCAAAATAATCACACAAGCATGATTATCATCTAGAGCAAGTTAGGGTTTTTATACATCATGACAACATCTCAAAACACATTATCAATACTACAATAAGGAAATGGGGGAGAAATACAATCGAGCATACGACGGCTTGTCGAGATTCGCGGCTGGACTCAAGGGTTGTCAGTCCTTGTCCGAGCTTGGTCCACGGTTGACGTCTGGGGTACGGAAGGGCTGTCAACTCCTTCTATTGAGCCCGTCTTCTTCGCTGATCTATGATGGTAGCAATCTTGCCGGAAACTTCCCAAAACGCAGCACGTAATGACCAGAAACGAAGCTTGAGAGCTGGCAATAATGGCAGTGGCCAGACAAAAAGCTCTAGCAAGAGTTTTACGAAGAGATGGTGGTCGGAGTTTCTCTCCCAAGGTGGAGCTCAGTTGAGGGCGAAAATGGAGCTCTCCCGCTCCTCCGGACGGCTCGCCATTGAAAAGGCCCAAAAAATGGATGTTTAGGTCGGACGATCCTGCACACTTAAATAGAGTCGTTAATTTTAAGGAACGCACGACCGTGCATTTTGGGTCGTGCGATTTACAGAGACAAACAACGTCATGAGCTACAGGAAGGTCGTGCGTTTTTGTTCCTGCACGAGCAGTGCGCTCGTGCGCGACCAAAAATGCACGGGGTACGACAGACCACATATTTCGATGGTATTCAGGTAGGTCATGCGTTTTCCTTCACGCACGATTGAATTCAATCGTGCGTTAAGGAAAACGCATGATGAACATCATCACATAGAGCTCTGAGTAATCACACTATCACTTCAATCGTGCGTTAACAATAATCGCACGGTCGTGCGATTTACCCAGACTGCAATGCTCAGCTCATGGGTTTGATCCACATGCATTCAATCAAAATATAAGATCCTACCACATAGGAAATCACATAGCATTCACAAATACAAGCATGAACAGGCATGGTGAGCCCCCAAAGGCATACCCCCAGCATAGAATGCGCAATTGCACACCCCGATAGGCGAAAAGAGTGCACTACATGTAAAATGATAACTAAAGTAAATATGAATGTTTTAACGCTGAAAGGGTAGTGCACGAGTGAGAAAACAAGCCTAGATGAGTCTGAAAAACCCTATATAATTGGGACTCATCACACCCCCAAACTTAACCGTTTGCGCGTCCCGAGCAAACCATTCTATGCATATGGGGAAAACAGTTAGCTAGCACAGAAATTGTGACACGGAATACCATGCGAAGTCGCACGCTCATGTGCACAGAAATACAATAGAATAGATTTATAATTATACAAGATAGTTTATATATTTCTACTATAGTAAATGTCTATTACTACTACTCAAAATGTGAATCACGGTGAATCGTTCGGTCATGCATATGAAGAAAATAGACTGATTACTAAGATGCGCATTGCCAAGGATCGGGGTTCGGAATAGCCTCCACCGAAATCCATCAGTGTCGGTGACCCTAAGCTCATTCATTCGCACTCTCTCTGCGACACTAGATCGGTTCACTGCGCGAGTCAGTAGGACTTTAGGTAAGATACGGGGCTTGGGCTACGGTATGGTATAGAAAGATAAACGAGAAGGCTAGCACCTAACCCAAATGAGCATATACAGAAAGCTACCCACGCACTACAAGACTTGCGAGTGCACCACACCCCCAGACTTGGAATTCACAACATGGTGTGTGCACCGCCTACTCCTAACATAAATATGTTCAGAATTTTTCAATTTAACTTTTTCATACAAAAATTTTCTTTTCCTTTGTTTTCTTTTTCATTCTTCTTTTTATTTTTTTCTTTTCTTTTTCAGCAAATTTCCAATAAACAAAACCACAATTTCCACTATGAAAATCACCACAACAACACCCCAATAATGAAAATAAAACAAGACGAAAGCTCATATTTGGGTGTGCAACTAGGATTGGCTTTGAGGCTTTGGTGAGATAAAGGTGGAGCTGAATCAATAGGAAGGGGTAGGCACAAAGGGCTAGCGTGGATAGGATTAGTGGCAGGGTACACAAGTTCAACCGGGCCAATATGATGACCTACAACACGTTCGAGCATTAGAATCATCCTATGCCATTGCTTCAAGAGTCTCTTGGGGAAAGTTCTTAGCCACCGAGAAAGGCAATCCTTCCTCCCGACTCGAGCAATTCGAATCTTGCAATCTTCTACACTCATCCATATGCTACCGTTTGATTCACAACAAATTCACAAAATTAAGTAGAGTAAACAACATTTACACCAATAGAAAAATGTAAACTAAAAGCATAAATAGAAATCTACTCTTCACGGATTTCTATGCAAACCATGAACACTCGACTAGGAGCACTACATGAGTCAACATTTAATTCCACCTCACAATCCTAAGCCAGCACAGAGATTTTCCCAATCACACAAAAGAAACGAGTTGAACTCATAACGCGCCTACGGCTAAGTGCGCGCTCAAGTGGGTGTTTTGGTGTGCGGGGAAGATGAACAATACTAAATAAATGAAATAAATATACTTCTAGCATGCATTGACATTGAGTGCGTGCAGTGGGCAACAAATACAGCAGCTCTCATCCAGACTTAATATAAACATTCCAATACAAGATATATAATAAAGACTAAAATAACAGCTAGGGGAAGAGAAGTTACCCAATGCTCATAAGTGAGCATACCAGAAGATTGACGTGTAAACCAAAATAAAGCCGCAACATCCGCCAAACAAGATAATTACCGCGCACCTGCAGGAAAGAGAGACTCCAAGCAAAACATATATAATACTCAACTAATAGCATATTAGCACAATAAAACAAAAAGATTTGGGTTGTCACCTAGCAGCACTTTTGTTTACCGTCCTTAAGATAGACTCAATACCTGTATTAAGCAGTAGTTACAAGTGTTTTTAACCAAAACAAGACATCACAGTAAGAAAAACAGCACATAAACCAAACCAAACAACACAAAACAAAAAAAAAACTAACAATAGAAAAACAGAAGGGCGGCTAAGGGTTGGCCACACCTCAGCTATATGCTGATTTATGATGATCCTCCCCCGCTACATGAGAAAGAGAAGAGGTGAAAGATTTTGGGCCCAAGGGAGAGTTGTCTCCCCTGCCCCACGCATCTTCCTTCGCATGCTGGAGGGCCAAACTATGAGCCCTATGTTCCAATCTTTCCCGCTTTAATTACTCCACAGATGGTGATCGCCAACGAGCACCAGATGCTCGCTCAGAAAAAGTTTCAGTGCCATCATTCTCAAACTGGGGCTTCATTTCCTCACCCCCTGTGGATGAAAGATCGGCCCATCTCACCTGTTTTATTATTTTGCAGTCATTGAAAATTAAAGAGGTTTCTAATATTTCATCACTAGCCATACATGCAGTAGCAGCAGCAACAATATCATTCTTCCACCCCCGCGGATATTCGCATCTCTCCACAACAGTGTCTACTTCAGTTTCTTCCATGATTTCATCAAAGTCTTTTCTCCTTTCGATACACTCTTCCCTGTACTAAATGATACTTGAACTATCATCAGATTTCAATAACCATGTATCACAGAATAAGTTAGGCTCATTGTTGGCCATGGTGCGCATGGGAAGGGATAGAGGGTGTTCAACCTTAGTTGATAAGGCTGCATGCCTCACGAAGGAATGAAGAGTTGCCCCACTCTCTTTCAGAAAGGGATTACCCAAGATAGGGATAGAGTCGTTCTCCATGGGTCCCAAGACCTGGAAGTCGGTGATGACATCCATCCCATCCACACTAACGTGCACATTTGTTTACCTCACCTTTGGTCTCAACTACAACACCATTTGCCAGCACTAGCGGCGCCCGCTCATCTTTGTTCATGTTCAAGTTCAATTTCTCCACATCTTGCAGAGCAAGAACATTTCGAGATGATCCCGAGTCGCATAGTGCGGACATCTCAATATCATTAATTTTGCAGCTGACTACACACGTGTCCTTATGGCTACCATCCACATCCGAGACGCTTTTTCCATGCTCCCGTGGATTTTTTTCAGTGTTGCTCGGGAGAGCGCCCTGGGTGCGCTCGGACATCACTTGGGCCAATTGGCCTAACTGCGTCTCCAAGTTCCTCATGGAAGCAATTTGATTGGCCATATTAGTTTGGGCCAGATAAACAAACTTCTCCATCATTTTTTTCCAAAGCACTCTTCCTTTGGGGCGGTGCAGGTTGCGTATAACTCGGGTGTGGTGGCCGCGGCTGGCTATCAGTGGCTTGAGCATCATATTGATGTTGTCCCCCTTTCCATCGTTGGCCAGGAGCATTTTGATTCCATACCCAGGTTATAAGCATTATTAAACGACACTGAAAGTGCACAGTTGACCTCACTAGAATTCTCTAGAGGGTGTGTGAATAGAGATTTAAAAATACTTTGTGCAAAGTTAATAATTATATATATATGTGTGTGTTATAATCACAGATTTAAGCTTCCCACACACCAACAAGAATTAAGCAAGTAAAGAAGAAAAATGACAACAAGAAAATCACAGTACAACACAAGAAAATATAGTGGTTCCCCAAACTTTGGGTAGTCCACTCTTCTACCCCCTTGGTAGGAATTCACTAACATGCACTAAGTCTTTTGATAAGGAGACTCTTAGAACCACCCTGAGTCTTTTGATAAGGAGACTCTTAGAACCAGTACAACTGAATTTTTTGAAGAGAGATTCTAAAAACTCTTTTACACAGTTTGAAAATGAAGTAAGAAAGAAAAGAAGAAGTACAACAAGTAGAAGAACAAGAAACAATATATGTAAGAAGGAATCTTCTTCCTAGCAAGAAGATTAGAAGCACAAGTATAGTGAATAGGATCTCTCTTCTATAGTGAGAAGGAGATGGTAAGCTTTTCTCTCTTTTATGAGAGCTTTCAGAATTTGCAGCAGAATGACTTCAGAAGAAGGAGAAGATGAAGGCTTTTTCTTTTGCTGCAACACACTATTTCTTTTCTCAACTTTCTCTCTTTTCACTTGGGAGCTCTTCCTCTATTTCAAAATGGATGAAGTGGATCACTAGTTGTATTCTCTGCCGACCTCCTTCTTATTTATAGCTCTGTTTAAAATATATTGCTAAAGGAGAATAATCAATTAGCAGACAAAGAATTAGAAAGAGGTAAGAGTTTCCATAATAATATTTCTGTAGAAGGAAAAGAATTCATTCTGATTTCAAATAATATCCATAATAATCTTAATCAAATAAGCCAAGAATCAAATAGAAGGAAAGGCTGATTCAGAACGGCTATAAAAGAATAATATTATTCCATAAAAATCAGATCTACAGAAAGAATGAAAGAGATCTGGCTTGTTTTTTCTTGTAGATATCGACGTACGTCGATTACTATTCGATGTAAGCGTCGAATTCATCCTGGCTGGACGTCGAGAGGAGAATAAGGAAGGTGCGTCGACTAGGATGCGTCGACTTTATCACATGCGTCGACTGCAAGTTAGAGGTACGTCGACTAGGATTATGTCGAATTCTTCTAAAAGTTACTTCGACTCTTCCTAAGAGGAACGTCGACTATATTTCGACGTTGCGTCGAATACCATTCGACGCATATTTACTTAGCCTAATTTTTCATACTTAGAATTTATATTCTTCTTCATTCTAGGGGTTAAGATAAATCATTTCCCCAACAATCTCCCCCTATTTGTCTTAACCCTACATAGAGAGAAATTGTATCAGTCATTTAATCAACAAAGGAAAGTATTTTATATAGAGAGGAAATATGCTAAGCAATCAGAATCATATAAACAGACTTCATAATTTAAGCATGGAGAAGAGAAATGTAGATTGTATCAATATTGTTCAACACATCATTCAGGAGGGGTAGGGGGAGTTTTTCTTTTCCTAGTAAATACTACTGTTCTTGGAGAGGTGGGTTGCCCCTTCTCAGTAGCAGGTAGTTCACTCAACTCCCCCTGAGTTACAGCAGGTTTCTCCCCCTGGGATGGAACTTCTTTTGAGCCTTCTAATTCTTTTTCAGTTTCTTCATTATCTCCATTTTCAGGTATAACAGCATCTGGCTCCCCCTGAGCTTCAGCTTCCTCTTCATTCTCTGCTCTACTTGCCTCCCCTTGTAATAGATCCACTTGTTGTGCAGCTTCTCTTGCTATAATCAGTACATCTGATGTCTGCTCTTCAGTATGTAGCTCTGGTACTACTTCATTTCCAATGGTCTTGAACAGTGCAAGACTATCTGTTTTTGAGGTAGGGAGAGACTTGTGAGAGAGAGATTTATGACTGGAGAGCTGTTCTTCATCTAACTTATCCCCCTTCTTGACCTTCTTGGCCAAGGAGGTTAAGAAAGACCTGGTGACCTTAGAGGAAGAGAGAGAGCTAATCAGACTTTGCACAGAGGCACTGACCCCATCTATTTGGGTGTGCATGTGTAGGATGGAGGAATGAATCTGGGAGCAGTGCTCATCCAGCATTGCTTAGAATCTTTGAGCTGTGGATTGGATGCACTGAGTGATGAGGCTTTCAGTGGATGGAGATGGTTTAAAATGTGGTGGTGGAGGAGGAGATAATGGTGGAGGTGAGTGTGATAAAGGTGGAGAGGGGACTGTATCAAGTTGATGAGGTGTATTTGATGGAGGAGGTGGAGCAATAGAAGTGGGTTGAGAAGGTGACTGATTTGGTATTTGGGAAGGTGTGGATGATGGTGGTACAGAAGAGATGTTTGTATGAGCAGGAGGAGGAGGTGAAGATGGATGAGCAGGAGAGTTGGGAGGAGAGGGAGTCCTTTCAAGAATGGCACCAGGCTTGGGAATTTGCCTGGTCCATTTAGAGAAGAGGGCTATTGACATCTTTTTCCTGGAGGAATAGGGATTCCTTTTGACCTACATAGGTCAGGGAAGGAGTGGAAGAGTACTTGACTCATAATTCTCATATAGGCATTCTCTTTGTGAGAGTATTTAAAGCCTATCATTTTCAGCAGGCAGCTTGCCCAGTCTACCTTCTTCTTCAGCACAAGGGCCCCCATGATGTTTAGTTGCTGCTTGGGCACTGCATCATGAGCAGAGATCTTACATAGTAATATTTTCCTTACTATGTCTGCCAACAGTCTATACTCCTCAGAGAAGTCTATTTTCTTCAGGTGGATTGGTCTATCTTTGGAGAACTTCATGGTGATTAACAAATTCTTTGTTTCATCAGGGGTAAGTTCCATAGGTTCATCACCTAATAGGGAAATTATTTTAGTTATTCTTTAGAAAATGAGTTGCTTTCCCTATTTGAACAAGGATAGTATTGGAATATACCTGATGGAAGATCAAAGGTGGTCCTAATGTGTTCTACAGAGATTGTGACAGGTGTCTCATGGATTGTTCCTTGGATTTCTCCTTGTTCAGAAATCTGACCATGAGTCATGAGCTCTGTGAGTTCTGTCTCCAGGAGCTTGCATCTTGTGGAGATGAGCTTGTCTAATCCAGCTTCAGTAAACAGAGCTATGATGCTTTTGTAATTTTCTGCGGCAGCTTGGAAAGATTCGAGGTCAATGTCAAAGCCTGAGTTGGTCTTAGGAGTCATTTTAGGTCAGTGACAGAGAGGAAGAAATGGTTGGACTGAGGAGCAAGAAGGATGGAAGATGCAGAGGTCGTGAAGGTTTCTAACTGAAGAGTCTATTTAAGTCAGGTGAAACGTCGAAACGAGGCACAATTCGAGGCTTATTCGGTACAACAGTGGATGTGACCGAAAATATTTTAGTATTGCCGCTCGTTTTCATGAAGTCGACATTACGTCGAATGGAATTCGACGTGAGTGTCAATATAGTCTGGTTTGGGATGATAGGGTTTCCTATCAACGTATGCGTCGATTGGAGTCGATGCATGCGTCAATTTCATTTATGGAACTGAGTTATCGACGGTGCGTCGATTCGAAGTCGACGTGACTTTATTTGACAGATTCTGGGTTTTCCTTGAGAAATTATTTCTTCCTATTCGTAAAGTTTTCTAAGTTACTCTAGGACTAATTTTAAGAATAATTTGATTGATTATGCCAACATTGTTTGGCAGTGTGGCCAATTTTATTGCAAATATAACACCTAATTTTCTTTTGACTAAGGAAATTTGAGTTTAGAAAGGAATAGAGATGGTGATTAGGATAAAAGTTTTGATTAGGATAGTAATTTTGATTATGAAAAGATTTTTGATTAGGATAGAAGTTTTGATCAGGATAAAAATTTCAATCAGGATGAGAGGGTCCTGAATTGGGGTTAAGATGGAAGGTTTTTGGAGGATAGGCATTCAAGTTTCTCTGAGTTTGTATGCGTCGATATCAATTCGACGTATGTTGATAGTTGCGTTGATTTATATTCGGCGCTTTCTTCAGATTGCGTTGATCTGGTATCGACGCATGGAAGAAGTTGCGTCGATTCGATGTCGACGTACTTTTATTCAAGCGTCGAGTTGAGGTCGAGGTATCTGAGCGATTGCGTCGAGTATAATTCGACGTACTATCATTCATGCGTCGATATGAAGTCGACGCAATTGTATCTTCACAGATTTTATTTTTCTCTTTTTCTGATTGGAGTTTTGTTTCTTTATAACTTGTTTCTATTGGCTTAGTTTCTTTCTTAGAAGTAGTTTGAGAGTCTTCATCTGTATAGTATGATGTTTCATCAAAATGGTTTATCTCATTGAGGGAGTCTTCTTCCTTATTTTGTGAGTCTTCTTCTTGGTTTATTGATTTAGTGGGTTTAGTGAATTTAACAGGGCTCATCCAAGCAGGTTTGTTGGATGGAATTAGGCTGGTTGAGGGATCAGCCCTTAGCCCAAGATTTTTATGTCTCCTTGTTTGTTGTTCAGTGATTTCCTTAAGTGTTTGGCTTCTCATTCTTATTGATTCTTCAAAAGCTTTTGCCTGGGATACCTTATCCTTAAGGATCTGGTTTTCCATTCTAGCCCTTTCTATTTCCTTTTCTATGATGTTAGCCCTTAATTCATAGTTTTTAGAGCATGTAGCCTCTCTATTTCTCTGGTTTTTAACCATATTAATTTGTTCTTTTAGATCCTTAATTTCTTGCTTAGCTTTTAGTTGATCTAAATATAATCCTCTAAAGTTGTTTTTGAAATCATCACATGAGAAATCTATTTCATTAAAAATGCTTACCTCATCCTTATCCTCAGATTCATCTATGAGAATAAGGCTATTTTCATCTTCAGATGATATGCTTTCTTCTGATCCTGTCTCACTCCATGATTTGGCATCATGTTCTTCTTTTGAGTTTCAAAAGCCATTAGGCATAGGTCTTCTTGCTTAGACTCTTCATTGTCACTTTTGGATGAGGTGTTGTCCTCAGAATCTGTTTCACTCCAAGCTTCTGCAATGAAGCCTCTTTCTTTCTTCTTCCCCTTTTTCTTGAGATCTTTCTTTTTCAGATCTTTCTTTGTCTCAGCATTTTTTGGACATTTTGGGGCAATATGTCTAGGTTTCCTGCAAGAATAACACACAATTTCTTTAGTGGGAGTTTTGTCATACCTTGGTTTTGACTCTCTCCTTCTAGATCCATCTGTCCTGGCCCATTTCTTGAATTTTCTAGCCATGAAACTGAATAGTTCTTCTTCAGTGACAGAGGTGTTGGATCGTATGACGCCCTTAGAGGGGGGGGGTGAATAAGGGTGTGTTTGAAATATAATTTTTCCTTAAGAATTTTTTGAACAAGTTTTACTTTTCTAAAAATTACTTCTAAACAATTTCCAAAGAATGTGATTTTTAAAATAATTCAAAAAACAAATTTCTAAGATAAAGATTATGCCACCAAATATGTAATTAAAGAAAAAGACATAATTATATTAATCATGAAATTTGCATACAATAAAAAAATGATCTTAACAATGCTTAAGATCAAGGCACAATTATGTAAAAAACAAATTCTACAATTTTGGTTTACCAATCCTTCTCCCAAGGATTGGAAGGCTATCACTTGTCTCTCCCAAGACCAAGCCCAAGCCTATCCTCTAGATCTTCCCAAGATCTAGACGTAGCACACAAGGCCACGATTTCCCACCAAGCCACGCAAGGACTTGGACGCTCCGCACAAGGAAGCGATTTTCCCCTAAGCCACGCAAGGACTTAGACGCCGCACGCAAGACGACGATTTCTCCAACAATTACAAAATGAAAAGTGAATGAATGTAAATACAATATGAAAAACACCCTTTAGAATTTCTGGACCAAAACAGCGAAGATCCCTTGAGATTGTCTCCTTGGAATGCGTGCACAATCTTCGGCTTCGCTCTCTCTTTTCTTCTTCAAGGATGGGGATTTTTGTTCTCTGGAGCTCTGTGGACGATAACACTCAGGAAGGAGGCTTAGAAATCTAAAGTACTTAATTCCATGAAGTTTTGAGCCCTTTTAATAAAAAGGAGCTGACGCCGTCCGATAGCCGCTATCGCCGAAATCTGATATCTCCAGAGGCTGCCACGTGTTCCACTAAAACGAAGTTTATGCGTCGTGTTGAGGTCGTGGTTGAGACGTGGGCTGTCAGATATCCGATAGCACTGTCGGATATCCGATAGCCAAGGTAACTGCTGCACGTCCTGGCGTTATAGGAAGATCGTGGGCTGTCGCCATCCGATAGCGATATCAGAAATCCGATAGATCCTAACCGCTGTGTGGTAACTGCTGCACGTCCTGGCGTTATCAGAAGATCGTGGGTTATCGCCATCCGATAGCGATATCAGAAATCCGATAGATCCTAACCGCTGCGCAGAGATCAAATAAATGCGCTGTCGGAAATCCGATAGCACTGTCGGAAATCCGATAGTTCACATTTCTGGAAAATGTCATTTTGCTTCAATTGAAATCATGTTATTCTTGCACCTGTTATCTGCACACCATTAATCAAAAATAGGATCAAATACATTCGGGATTTGTTATTCTCAAACCGGACGAGTGCGGAACGCATGCTCCAACAATCTCCCCCTTTTGATAATAATAAAACCTTATAAAAAGAAATCGAATAAATCCTATTGAGATAGTGAAAAGTACTTATGTGTGTACAAGTGTTGTGAGCTTAAGATCTCCATGATCTTCCCTTAATATGATCTCCCCCTTAATATAGTTCCTTCTAAAAATATTCTCCCCCTGCATATAAACTCCCCCTACATATATGCTTATTTAATTAATTTAGTATTTTAAGTGATTTAATTGATTTCTGTTTATCTTCTCCCCCTTTGATATTAGCAAAAGATGAATATAGAGATGAGAGACTAGGAAAGAGTATTACAGAGATATGTTAGTCATGGAGAAAGAATATATGACAAGTTGGAGTACACTAGCGGAAGCTTTGTAGGTGATATGATAATGAGATAGGTAATCTTAGAGAGGAATCTAAGCATTCTAGTAATGTGTTATAATGTATAGAATCAAATAAACTTAACCATGATGAGATTCAATTTCAATTTTCATAGAGAGACACAGTGCAATATAGAAAATTGAATCATTTCGGTCCAATTCTCATAAGAAGAAATTTTATAAATAACAATGAAGTGTAGTAGTGATTCTTTGAGAAAGAATACATATGAATATACTTAATAATAAATGATCATGGAATTGTTAAACATAACATAAATATACATAAAGCCCATACTTATGAACCAGAAACTTTGCAAATATACATAAAAGGACCATTTTGTTTTTGCAAGACACTTTACAATTCTTTCCAAGGTGCTTAACCTCACAATGCTCATTAAGACTTATCAGGAGGCTAAGTAGTGCTTGGTAGATGATCCTTGTCAATTTTTATTTATTTCTTTCAACATTTTGGGCAAAAAGAATGTTTTGCATTTGAATTTTCCTCCCATTTTTTTTGAGGATTCATAGATGTTAAGGATCTCCGAATTCACTTACATGCCATTAATGGTAAAAGTTGAATAAGTGCAAAGCATCAAAGGTGAAGGTGACATTTATGAAATGTATTGTGTTATGTTCGATCAATCATGATGTATGTATAGAATAAATTTTATTAATATGTATTACCAAAGGAAGTGTTTGTGATTGCTCATTGTCATAGATAAAAGATTTCTTATACTTAGAGGCATGCGAAAACAATTCTTAATAACGATATGAAAGTGTCATCACAATGATATGGTAAGATTGAACATCATAAGCATGTGTTAAGCTATTGTTATGAATAATAACACATGAAGAATACTTTATGCAAGATACCAAAATTCTCATATTAGCATGTATAGAAACAGGGAATGAACAAACTAGTGAAAAAATAGTCAATTTTTGGGAGCTGTCGGATTTCCGATATCAAGCTATCGCCATCCGACAACTCAGAAAGTATAAAAGACGTGTTTCGTCTTTTGACCGACACTTCTCTTCAGTTTTAGGAGAAATTAAGAGATCTAGAGCTTTAGGTGCCGGCAAACTTCAGATCTAAGGTGAGATTTGTTGGTTTTTCAAGTTTTGGTTAAAATTTCTCCAATAGTTTTGTGATTCTCATATTTCTCTTGATTTCTCCAATAGTTTTTTTTAGTGGATCTAGATATTTTAGATCTTTGGTTGAATAAGAGATGTAGATCTTGTCTTTTGTAAGAGAAATTAGTATTTTTGTTGTATTTGTGTGTTGAAACAAGATTTTCCTTTTTTTTTTTTTGTAGATCTAGATGTTGATAGGTTCAGCTTTAGAGGAATAATGATGACCAAAAAAAAATTTTAAGTGTTTTAGGAAGAAGATGATGAATAGTGTTTTGCACTAAAGTTTTTTATTTTTCAAAAAATATTAGAGTTGTTGAAGATTTTTTACTGTGTGAAAAGTTTGTAGATTTTGGATAGGAAGATTGTTGTAAAATGAAAATTTTCGGCACCAAAAGAAATTTTTAGCTGTCGGATTTCCGATAGGTGGTATCGGAAATCCGACAGTGCCAGAATTGTTCCTTTTTTTTGTTTGTAAAAATTTTTGTTATGTCTTATGCAGATATGACTTCAAGTTGGAGATCAAGAAGAGGTGAATCAGGAGATGCCCATTCTTCGTATCAAAGTTTCCAGGCCATTGAAAAAGCACAAATAGGAATTTCAAAGATCGTGGAATTTGATCTCCCTAGGCATGAACGAGTCTATTTTATGCTTGCTGAGGCAGGTATACTCTCAGTAATTATCCAAGAAATTTTCTCCTCTTTTTTAGTCCGTGAATTTTATAATCATCTTGAGGATCCGACATATACCGATCTGAATGGTGGAGTGAGATCCAAAATTCAAGGGCAATATGTTGAGATCACTCCATTTGATTTAAGAAGTGAATTTGGGTTAATGGAAAGTGAGAATGCCTTGGACATAGTGGAAAACTATAGACTTGAGAGAAATTGGACGTGCATGAACATGTCTTTGCATGGAAATTCCACCAAAAATCTCATATCCACTATGACGACACTAACAGACGATGCTCGTCTTGTACAAGATATACTAAGGCACACGATTATGTTGAAGTCCAATGATACGCATAGTATTACGGCTCAACTTGTCTTGTGACTTATTATATAGTGGAGAAGGAGTTATTTGATGTGGCCGATCTATTGTTATCCAAGATTCGTTATACATATCGCCTCAAAAATCCAGAGTGGAAAAAGGCACACACCCTCCCTTTAGGTGCAATTATCCAGCGTATTATATTCATGAAATATGCATGGATAGATCAAAATTTTTATATTGGAGATTGTTGCCCGGAGATATATCAAACGTCGGATATTAAGGGTAAGAAAAGTCAACAAAAGCCGCCGACTATGGAAATGAGAGAGCCTCCAATAGCAAGTGGAGGTTCTATGCGGGAGGCACTCAACTCGTTCCAAACTAAGTTGGATAAACATATAGATGACTTCCAAGAGCATAGAAGATCATTCGAAGAACATAAGGTGGAGGTGAAAAAAGATCGGACCCGAATGCAGAAATTTATGAAGTTCCTTGTGAAAGGGCTTAAATTAAAGCCTACGCCTGCGAAAGCCGCAGAATGGGAGATGCCTTCAGAGGAGGAATCTCATCATCAATCGGTCAGTCAAGGTCGACGGAGGAAGAAAGTAGTGAGGAGATCAGATTTTGATATTCCTGAAAGCAGTGGAGCTGGTAGTAGGAATGAGGAGGGGTCGGATTGAAACGGAGTTCTGGAGGATATCGCCATCCGACAGCTCACTGTCGCCATCCGACAGCTGCACTGCCCAGACATTATGATTAAATTTTTGTAATAATTTTGACTATGTGAACATGTTTGATTTGGTGAATGGTTATTTCAAGAGATTGTTTTTCTTTTTAATATGTATAAGTTTTTGTGATGTTTTTTTTTTAAATTTTATAGGTTCTAAGTAGTGATATATTCATTGTGAAATGTCTAGGATTCCCAATTCTAGCCTAAGCATAGAAAAACGGGAATCCGGTAACGGTTTAGTGAATATATCCGCTAGTTGATTTTCCGTGCCTATAAAGTTCATTTTTATATTACCCTTCTTAATATGATCCCTTATAAAATGATGTCGGACATCTATATGCTTAGATCTAGAATGTAATACGGGATTGTTAGTTAAGTCTATAACACTTTTATTGTTACACTTTAATTCTACACTACTTTGTTGCATACCAAAATCTTCTAACGTTTGTGACATCCAAAGAGCTTGGGCACAACAACAACCTAGTGCAATATATTCGGCCTCGGTAGTAGAGAGGGCAATAGAATTCTGTTTCCTACTCGACCATGAAATAAGTGAAGGGTCGATAAAGTGACAAGTGCCACTTGTGCTTTTCCTATCTAAAGAACATCCCGCATAATCAGAATCCGAAAAAACCATGCAAAATAAAGGAATCATTATGAGGATACCATAAACCTAATTTTGATGTTCCTATGAGATATCTAAAAATACGTTTCACCGCTTTTAAATGTGACTCTTTAGGATTAGCTTGAAATCTAGCACATAAAACAAACGGCAAAAATAATATCAGGTCTAGATGTGGTTAAATACAATAAAGATCCTATCATACTTCTATAAAGGGTTTGTTCAATTGAAACACCACTTTCATCTTTTTCTAATTTTAGTGAAGTACTCATAGGAGTGTTTGCATGCTTAAGATTTTCAAATCCAAATCTTTTTAACATATCATGAATATATTTGGTTTGACATATAAAAATTCCATCATGTTTTTGTGTAATTTGAAAACCTAAAAAATATGAAAGTTCTCCAACCATACTCATTTCAAATTCATTTTTCATAATTTGAACTACTTCATTACACAACTCTTCATTAGTGGCTCCAAAAATAATATCATCAACATAAATTTGTAAAATAACTAAATCATGATCAATTTGCTTAATGAAGAGTGTAGAATCAGCACTTCCTATTTTATAATCGTGCTTTAACAAATATTGAGTTATTCGATCATACTAAGCACGAGGCGCTTGTTTTAATCCATAAAGCGCTTTATCTAATTTATAAACATAATTTGGATATTTCTCATTTATAAAGCCAGGGGGTTATTCTACATAAACCTCTTCTTTTATATACGCGTTTAAAAATGCGGTTTTGACATCCATTTGATATAATTTAAATCCTTTAAAACAAGCAAATGCAAGAAATATCCTAACCGCTTCTAATCTTGCTACGAGTGCAAAAGTTTCATCAAAATCTACCCCTTCAAATTGTGCATAACCTTTTGCAACTAATCTGACTTTATTTCTAACAATCTAGATTCATTATCCATTTTATTTTTAAAAATCCACTTAACACCAACTACTGGATGATTTTTGGGTCGTTCTACAAGATTCCAAACCTTATTATGTTCAAATTGATTAAGTTCTTCATTCATAGCTAAAAACCAAAATTCATCATTTAAAGCGGTGGAAACATCTTTTGGTTATATTTCAGAAACAAAACAAAGGTTTGAAAATAAAACATGTAGCGATGAACGAGTACTAACCCCTTTTTGCGGATCTCCAATGATAAGCTCCTTTGGATGATCCTTTGTAAACCTCAATTCACTTGGAGGCTCATATTCTTCTCTTTCTTCTACTTCTCTATCTCCTTCTTCTCTTTCTCCTTCTCTTTCTTCTTCTTTTCCTTCTTCATTTTCTCCAAGTTCTTCATCATCATTCTCCACCGTGGGAAGGAGTTCATCTTCTTTTCCTGTAATTTTCTTTTCTACACATGAAGCAAACTCATCAAACCTAACATGAATAGATTCTTCAACTATTTTTGCTCTTTTATTAAAAATCCTATAAGCTTTACTAGTTGAAGAATAGCCAATAAAAATACCTTCATCACATTTTTCATCAAATTTTCCTAAGGAATCTTTAGAATTCAAAATAAAACATTTACAACCAAAAACTTTGAAATAAGAAACATTTGGTTGTTTATTAAAAATTAATTCATAAGGAGTTAATTTTAAAATAGGGCGAAGCATTACTCTATTAATTACATAGCATGCCGTGCTAACCGCTTCAGCCCAAAAAGATTTTGGTAATTTGACTTCAGATAACATTTTACGGGCTAACTCTTGAAGAGTTCTATTTTTCCTCTCCACTACACCATTTTGCTGTGGTGTGCGTGGAGCGGAAAATTCATGTTTAATTCCTAACTCCGTACAAAAAGAAATAAACTTTTCATTTTCAAATTCTCCTCCATGATCCGATCGTATGCGTTTAATTTTTAACTCAAATTCATTTTGAATACGCAAACATAATTTTGAAAATTCTGAAAATGCATCGGATTTGGAGGTTAGAAATAAAGTCCAACAAAAACGAGAATAATCATCAATCAATACAAATGTGTATTTTCTACCTCCTAAGCTAGAAATTCCAATTGGCCCAAATAAATCCATATGTATTAATTGAAGTGGCCTAGTGGTAGAAATAATGTTTTTACTTTTGAAAGATGATTTTGAAAATTTTCCTTTTTGGCAAGGCACACATAGTGAAGAAGATAAATTTCCATTTAACAAAGGTAAACCTTTAATTAATTTATCTTTTGAAAGTTTTGTAATTAACTTGGCACTAGTATGTCCAAGTCGCCTATGCCATAAATCTAATTCATCATTTTTGATAACAGACATTTCAATGTAGAATTTGAAAAATCTAGAAATTTAATCATATATACATTATGACATCTAGGTGCAGTAAAAACAATTTCATTTGTTTTGGAATTAATAATTTTGCACAAATTTGTAGAAGATTCAAATAAAACATTTAAACCCTTATCACATAATTGACTAATAGAAATCAAATTATGCTTTAATCCTTCTACAAATAAAACATTTGAAATTGAAAAATTTTCGTTACCCACAACTCCGATGCCGATGATTTTTCCTTTTCCATTGTCTCTGAATGTCACAACTCCTCCTTTCTTCATCTCCAGGCTAAGGAACTTCTCTTTATTGCCCGTCATGTGCTTTGAACAACCCGAGTCCAAGTACCACACGTCTTCTTTGTCCTTAGCCTGCCAACACATCTAGAAAGAAGAGGTGAGTAAAGATCTGGTTACCCAAGTGGTTCCACCCATAGTATAGGTAGAAGCTTTAGGCACCTAGATTTGTTTAATTTTACTTTTTCCTTCCTTCCAGCAAGAGTCCGTAGTATGGCCAAATCTATTGAATTTGGCACATGTAATGTATTTAGAGGAGTATAACTTTTCTGGACTTTTACTGGATGAGGATGCAGTACTTAACAATTCATTAATTTTAGAATTTTTAAAAGTGAATTTTCTGGACTTTTCACTGTCGCCGGCGACAGTGGTTGTCGCCGGGCGACAGCTTCCAGATGTGTATCCGAGCCCAAACCTTCCAGATCCATGGCGTTGGCATCCTAAGATCATATCCAGTGATCTTCGGCCCATTCCAAATTTTTTCATGGCTAGTGTTAAGTCATGAATCTGGTGTCTCATTTTTGTATTCTCAGATACTAGATTTACGCATCTCCGTTCAAAAGATTTCTTTCCCTCATGGACTATGGAAATTGAAGATTTCAGATCTCTCTCTAAAATCTCATTCTTTTTAGTAAGAACTTTTATTGTAGAATGAGATTTGGAAAGAGATTCTTCAAGTTCTTTAATTCTTCCCAAAGAGTGATCACACTCTTGGCAAGAAATATCTCTTTTTCCAATAGTCTTAATTTCAATTAACAATTTTTTGTTTTCTTTAAGTAAAATTTCATTTTCAGATTTAAGAAGATCATTATCTTTTAAACTTTTTTCAAAAAATTTGCAAGTCTTTAAAAATTCAGAAAATAATTCATCATTGGTTGGAGGAGTTACCTCAGTGTCGCTTTGGACACTGCATTCGTCATCAGATATGATGCTCTTTCCCATTAAGCACATGTTGGCCTCCTCTTCTTTACTTGAGTCTGAACTGCTTGCATCCTCAGAAGTAGTATCATCCCATGTTTCTGCCTTCAACACCTTCTTCGGCCCTTTGTGCTTCTTTTCTTTAAGTTCTTTCAAGTACATTGGACACTTGCTTCAAATGTGTCCTAACTTCTTGCAGTGATAGCACTCCGGTGGCGGTCTCTCATCCTCCTCATCACCTTCCTTTCCCTTTTTCTTCCTAAAAGTCTCCTTCTTAAAATACTTCTTAAACGTATTCCTCCTCTCCGGATTTTTCATAAATTTTCTAAATTTTTTAACAAATAAACTTTCCTCATCTTCTTCATCGTCCTCAGAATCACTAGTTTCTTCCTTCTTAGATCTTAGAGCCAATCCCTTCTTCCTTGGCTCCATATACTCTTGTTGTTGAATTTTCAATTCAACTTCATGAGTTTTCAAGTTCCCAATGAGGCTCTCCAATTGTAAGGTCTTAAGATCATGTGACTCGGAAATTGCAGTCACTTTAGGATTGAACTTCGGGGGAAGTGATCTTAAGATTTTCCTTACTAAATCTCCATTTGAGAACACCTTTCCTAGCACCTTTGAGTCGTTCACAATTTTTGTGAATCGTGTGTACATCGTATCAATCTCTTCATCTACCTCCATTTTGAACCTTTCAAATTCAGATTCCAGTTGAAATAGCTTTGAATCCTTTACCTGCGAAGTACCTTCATGAGTGATTTCTAATAAATTCCAAATTTCAAATGCAGTATTACAAGCACAAACTCTATTAAATTCAGTGCGATCTATTGCACAAATAAAGCATTCATGGCTTTTGCATTGTTCTTACATTTTAATTTATCGTTGTCATCCCACTTGTCGTTGGGCTTATCCATGGTTACATCTCCTACAACAAATGTTGGAGAAGTGTAACTAGATTCTACCATATTCCAGACTTCAATATCTAGCGCAATTAGAAAACAATGCATACGTGTTTTCCAATAATTATAGTCTGTGCCCGTAAAAAGTGGTGGCCTACTAATTCCTTTCCCCTCAACGAACGCGTGATCGTTGTGCGCCATTACTCCCGGTGGTAAAACCGTTTTGGAATATCCTGGCTCTGATACCACTTGTTGGATCGTATGACGCCCTTAGAGGGGGGGGGGGTGCATAAGGGTGTGTTTGAAATATAATTTTTCCTTAAGAATTTTTTGAACAAGTTTTACTTTTCTAAAAATTACTTCTAAACAATTTCCAAAGAATGTGATTTTTAAAATAATTCAAAAAACAAATTTCTAAGATAAAGATTATGCCACCAAATATGTAATTAAAGAAAAAGACATAATTATATTAATCATGAAATTTGCATACAATAAAAAATGATCTTAACAATGCTTAAGATCAAGACACAATTATGTAAAAAAAAATTCTACAATTTTGTTTTACCAATCCTTCTCCCAAGGATCGGAAGGCTATCACTTGTCTCTTCCAAGACCAAGCCCAAGCCTATCCTCTAGATCTTCCCAAGATCTAGACGTAGCACACAAGGCCACGATTTCCCACCAAGACACGCAAGGACTTGGATGCTCCGCACAAGGAAGCAATTTTCCCCTAAGCCGCGCAAGGACTTAGACGCCGCACGCAAGATGACGATTTCTCCAACGATTACAAAATGAAAAGTGAATGAATGTAAATACAATATGAAAGACTCCCTTTAGAATTTCTGGACCAAAACAGCGAAGATCCCTTGAGACAGTCTCCTTGGAATGCGTGTACAATCTTCGGCTTCGCTCTCTCTTTTCTTCTTCAAGGATGGGGATTTTCGTTCTCTGGAGCTCTCTGGATGATAACACTCAGGAAGGAGGCTTAGAAATCTGAAGTACTTAATTCCACGAAGTTTTGAGCCCTTTTAATAAAAAGGAGTTGTCGCCGTCCGATAGCCGCTGTTGCCGAAATCCGATATCTCCAGAGGCTGCCACGTAATCCACTAAAACGAAGTTTCTGCGTCATGTTGAGGTCGTGGTTGAGACGTGGGCTGTCGGATATCCGATAGCCAAGGTAACTGCTGCACGTCCTGGCATTATAGGAAGATCGTGGGTTGTCGCCATCCGATAGCGATATCGGAAATCCGATAGATCCTAACCGCTGTGTGGTAACTGCTGCACATCCTGGCGTTATCGGAAGATCGTGGGCTATCGCCATCCGATAGCGATATCGGAAATCCGATAGATCCTAACCGCTGCGCAGAGATCAAATAAACGCGCTGTCGGAAATCCGATAGCACTGTCGGAAATCCGATAGTTCACATTTCTGGAAAATGTCATTTTACTTCAATTGAAATCATGTTATTCTTGCACCTGTTATCTGCACACCATTAATCAAAAATAGGATCAAATACATTCGGGGTTTGTTATTCTCAAACCGGACGAGTGCGGAACGCATGCTCCAACAAGAGGTTCTTTCTTCGGTTGCTTTTAATGCAATGTTCCTTTCTTTTGAAGAGGTTGGAGTGTTTTCTCTTCTTTTCTTCTCTTCTCTAGTTTTCAGCAGTTGCTCATAGGATTTGAGTTTTCCTAAGAGAGCATCTGTTGAAATTTCCCTTTGTCCTCTTGTATCTCTTATTGCCCATATTCTTGAGTCCCATGAACTTGGGAGACCCATTAATAGTTTGTCATTGATCTCTGTGAGAGAGATCTCTCTATCCAGGCTCCTTAATTGATTGATGATCAGACTGAATCTGTCATACATCTCAGAGATGCTTTCTTCATTTTTCTTTTGGAAATTCTCATATTGAGAGATTAATAGAGCCTTCCTATCTTTTCTTTCATCAGCACTCCCTTCTACCATCTTTGTAAGAGCTTCCCAGATTTCTTTGGCTGATTCACATTCAACAACCTTTTCAAAGATTTCATCTGAGAGGGTTGAGACCAGAATGTTCACAGCTTTTGCATCACATGTTCCTGCCTTCTTCTCTTCAACTGTCCACTCAGCCTTTGGGACAAGTGTTTGAGTCACTTCACCACTTGAGTCTCTTCTATAGGGCTTGGGAGGGCCTGTTAAGATAACATTAAACAATTCTTCATCAATAGAATTCATATAAATCCTAATTCTTGTTTTCTAAACTGCAAACTTTTCAAGATTTCACATTGGTGGTCTGGTGGAAGCATAATCTTTGATTTGTGCCTTGTGAAAAATAATTTTTAGAAATATATATATAAATAAGAGGTAGGATCTTTTTGATCAAGGAGTTAACCTTTTTAGATCAACCTCCCTCTGATACCAATTGAAATTGCACAGTTGACCTCACTAGAATTCTCTCGAGGGGGTGAATAGAGATTTAAAAATATTTTGTGCAAAGTTAATAATTATATATATATGTATGTAATAATCACAGATTTAAGCTTCCCACACACCAACAAGAATTAAGCAAGTAAAGAAGAAAAATGACAACAAGAAAATCACAGCACAACACAAGAAAATATAGTGGTTCCCCAAACTTTTGGTAGTCCACTCTTCTACCCCCTTGGTAGGAATTCACTAACTTGCACTGAGTCTTTTGATAAGGAGACTCTTAGAACCACCCTGAGTCTTTTGATAAGGAGACTCTTAGAACCAGCCTGAGTCTTTTGATAAGGAGACTCTTAGAACCAGTACAACTGAATTTTTTGAAGAGAGATTCTAAAAACTCTTTTACACAGTTTGAAAATGAAGTAAGAAAGAAAAGAAGAAGTAAAACAAGTAGAAGAACAAGAAACAATATATGTAAGAAGGAATCTTCTTCCTAGCAAGAAGATTAGAAGCACAAGTATAGAGAATAGGATCTCTCTTCTATAGTGAGAAGGAGATGGTAAGCTTTTCTCTCTTTTATGAGAGCTTTCAGAATTTGCAGCAGAATGGCTTCAGAAGAAGGAGAAGATGAAGGCTTTTTCTTTTGCTACAACACACTATTTCTTTTCTCAATTTTCTCTCTTTTCACTTGGGAGCTCTTCCTCTATTTCAAAATGGATGAAGTGGATCACTAGTTGTATTCTCTGTCGACCTCCTTCTTATTTATAGCTCTGTTTAAAATATATTGCTATAAGATAATAATCAATTAGCAGACAAAGAATTAGAAAGAGGTAAGAGTTTCCATAATTAATATTTCTGTAGAAGGAAAAGAATTCATTCTGATTTCAAATAATATCCAGAATAATCTGAATCAAATAAGCCAAGAATCAAATAGAAGGAAAGGATGATTCAGAACGGCTATAAAAGAATAATATTATTCCATAAAAATCAGATCTACAGAAAGAATGTAAGAGATCTGGCGTGTTTTTGAATTTCTTGTAGATATCGACGTACGTCGATTACTATTCGACGTAAGCGTCGAATTCATCCTGGCTGGACGTCGAGAGGAGAATAAGGAAGGTGCGTCGACTAGGATGCGTCGACTTTATCACATGCGTCGAATGGAAGTCAGAGGTACGTCGACTAGGATTATGTCGAATTCTTCTAAGAGTTACTTCGACTCTTCCTGAGAGGAACGTCGACTATATTTCGACGTTGCGTCGAATACCAATCGACGCATATTTACTTAGCCTAATTTTTCATACTTAGAATTTATATTCTTCCTAATTCTAGGGGTTAAGATAAATCATTTCCCCAACAGACACCGACTGGTTTTGACTATTCTGAAAATTCACACTTTCATCAAAAGAAAGGTCAGTAGATTGCTCACCCGCGGGGCACTCATACACATGGTGCCCGGGGTTTCTACAACCTTGGCATGAAATTGCCATCACTTGGGCTTGATGAGTAGTCTCTCCTGGTGGTGCAATTGCATTCACCTCAAAAAGATTCCTATCACCTCTCGGTGTATTCCTTCCCACAGTCCAATAGATGTTATGCGAAGCCGTGTCACGGATGATCCTCAGCGCCTCGTATGTAGTTAGATTCACAATTGTTCCACCCGCAATAGCATCGATCATTGTCCTGTAGTTAGGTTCAATAGCAAAATAGAAGATTTCCACTATATTCCAGGGCTCACAACCGTGTTGCGGGCATCTACGCAGCAGTTCCGCAAACCTCTTCCATGCTTCCGATAAAGACTCCTTATCCAGCTGTCTGAAAGTAGCAATCTCTCGCCGGGTATTCACAATCTTGTCCACATGGTGGAACTTTGACAAGAACTTTGAAGAGAGGGCCTCCCAAGTGGTAGCGGTCCCAGAGGGGATAATATGCAGCCATGCCTTAACTTTATCCCTTAAAGAAAAAGTGAACAACCTGAGCTTGACCACTTCATCAGTGATCCCAGCATAGCAGAAAGTGCCGCAGATATCCAGAACTCTGCAAGGTGAAGATGGGGGTCTTCACTTGGCAGCCCGAAGAATTGTGTGTTATTCTGAATCATGTTCAGTATCGTCGGCTTGAACTCAAAGTGATTGTTGATGATATATGGGACAAACCCCTGATAGACAATCCCCAGAGTAGGAGTAGTGAAATCACGCATCGTCCGCACACGAGGGCGGACCACTTCCTCGTCATCAGGAATTCTTTCACCCCGGCCATTACCAGCTTGGCCCACACCCTCAACACTTTCTCTTTCTCTCGCAGCCATCTCACGCAGACGAGATCTTCTAGACCGTTCCTTCTACAGATCAACACCAGCAGGTTCACCTGGATTCTCTCCTTCCATAACAAAAAAGACACAAAAAAATCATAAGAAAACAACACGCTTACAACTATTCTCCTAGTAGAGAAAACACACGACAGTTGCACTCCCCGACAATGGCGCCAAGAACTTGATGCGCATTTGGCAAGTGCACCGGTCGCACAAGTAATAAAATGGGAGAAAATTCCCCAGTATTGATCTCTGGAGGAGTGCAAGTAGGGTGTGTGGATTTCCTAATCAGAAAAATAACTGCAAGTGTGATTTTGAACCAGGCGGGGGTTTTGATTTGGGATCCTAGGTTATCAACAAGAAATAAAATGAGGGTCGCAATCACCTCTTCGCCAAGCACGCTCCTAGCTATTGCTAGGATGACACTATCACAGCACGCTGCAACACAAGATCTTAGAACAAGGCGCACCACTTATATAAAAACCAACCAAATAATCAGACAAACATGATTATCATCTAGAGCAAAGTTAGGGTTTTTATATATCATGGCAACATCTCAAAACACATTATCAATACTACAATAAGGAAAAGGGGGAGAAATACAACCGAGCATACGAAGGCTTGCCGGGATTCGTGGCCGGACTCAAGGGTTGTCAGTCCTTGTCCGAGCTTGGTCCATGGTTGACGTTTGGGGTACGGAAGGGCTGTGAACTCCTTCTATTGAGCCTGTTTTCTTTGCTGATCTATGCTAGCAGTAATCTTGCTGGAAACTTCCCAAAACGCAGCACGTAATGACCAAAAAATGGAGCTTGAGAGCTGGCAACAATGCCAGTGGCCAGAGATGAAGCTCTAGCGAGAGTTTTACGAAGAGATGGTGGTCGGAGCTTCTCTCCCAAAGTGGAGCTCAGTTGAGGGCGAAGATGGAGCTCTCCCGCTCCTCCGAACGGCTCACCAATGAAAAGGCTAAAAAATGGATGTTTAGGTCGGACGATCCTTCGCACTTAAATTGAGGCGTTAATTTTAAGGAACGCACGATCAAAACACACGACCGTGCATTTTGGGCCATGCGATTTACAGAGATAAACAGCGCCAGGAACTATAGGAAGTTTGTGCATTTTTGTTCACGCATGAGCAGTGCGCTCGTGCGCAACCAAAAATGCATGGTGTATGACAGACCACATATTTCGATGGTATTCAGGTAGGTCGTGCATTTTCCTTCACACACGATTGAATTCAATCTTGCGTTAAGGAAAATGCACGATGAACATCATCACACAGAGCTCTGAGTAAATCACATGATCACATCAATCGTACGTTAACAATAATCGCACGGTCGTGCAATTTACCCAGACTGCAATGCTCAGCTCATGGGTTTGATCCACATGCATTCAATCAAAATATAAGCTCATACCACATAGGAAATCACATAGCATCCACAATACAAGCATGAACAGGCATGGGGAGCCCCCAAAGGCATACCCCAACACAGAATGAGCAATTGCACACACCGATAGGCAAAAAGAGTGCACTACGTGTAAAATAATAACTAAAGTAAATATGAGCATTTTAACGCTGAAAGGGTAGTGTACGAGTGAGAAAATATGCTAGATGAGTCCGAAAAACCCTATATAATTGGGACTCATCACCTAACCAACCATGGTTGGTGCCATAAGACCCATGACCATCAATTTGAGTCAACCCCACCCTTAGTTGACCAAGTAAACCATAGAAGTCAACTTAGTCAAATTTAACATAAAATGGACTTTTGAAGGGGCTAACCTAATTCCCTTGGGCTAAAGCCCACATGGGTAGCCCATCCTGCAGCCCATAAACCAAAAGACCCCCCTTGCTCTCTGAATTCAAATGGGGGTGACATGCAAGAGGGTAAATTATAGAAATCCACAAATTTCATATGAGACAAAAGGAGGATTTCATGGATAGGGTGCCACTTGGCTCCCAATTCTTCTTCCAAGAGCCTTCCCTCAACTCCCCATGCAACCCTCAGCCAAAATCGTGATGTTCCAATGCCAAGTGGCAGCTTGGGGAAGCATTCTATGCTTGGCCAAAATCTGCATTCATGGCACTCCCACATTAAGCCTCCCCCATCCAAAATCAACCACTCCATTAGCTTCAGAAGGCCCTGGGAGTCGAGCCAGAGCTTTGAAGTGGAGAATTTTATAGAAAATAGAGGAATCAGCATAGGTGCTCGTGTTTGTGGTCGTCCATGGCAGCAAAGCGCAACCACCGTCGACAAGCCCCAATCCAGGTCGGATTCTCCTCCTCTCCACTCATGCTAGATCATTAGATCAGTTGGGATGAAATCTGAGCTCATTTGAAAGTGAGGTATTAGAACTTATATTTACTCTAGAGGGGGGGGGGGGGGGGTGAATAGAGTATTAAAAAGTTATAACTAATTTTATACCAGAATTAAAATAGTGATATATATATGTGTAACTGAGTGAGTATAAAAACAAAATAAATAAACAACACAGCACAACACAGTATAGAAAGAAAACACAATCACAGAACACACAAGGATCTATAGTAGTTCCCCAATCAAACTGGGTACATCTACTCTTCTACCACTCTTGGTAGGAATCCACTAAGTTTTTGATCAGGTGCCCTATCACCACTGGGATTTTTGATCAGGTGCCCAAACACCACCGAGCTTTTGATCAGGTGCTCAAACCAAAACACAGGTTTTTGATCAGGTGCCCTGCCACCAAAGGTTTAACTTTTGAAGGGAGTTAGAACCATGTACAAGATGGGATAAAAGGGTAAACAAAAAGATTTATGAAATTCTTCTCTGTCAACAAGCTGAGAGAAGACTAGTGGATTGTTGATGTAAAGCTCCCCTGTCTGATAGAAATTCTTGACAGTTGAAGGATGGAGCTTTCTCTTGAATGTAGAAATTCTTCCTTGATAGCAGATGAATCTGAGAGGCAAAGTTTCTCAGATTGTTGTTGCTCTTTGAAGATTAAAAACTTGCAGCTGAAAACTGAGAGAGGATTGTTGTAGATGTTCTCAGGGAATGAAAATTGCTGCTGTAGAAGATGAAGATTTCTGAATATCTGAATATATTCTATATCTTCTTTGTTCTCTATTGAATCCACTAATATATCTCTTTTTCTCTATATTTCTCTGATATATCCTTAATTGATCTCTTCTATATCTCTTTCTTTTCTTAGACATAAAACCCGACTGATTTGAAAATCAAATATTCTAAATAAGGAATAAAATATTCTGAAATGATTATTCTTGGAACTGCAATCTGATTCAGCAATAAACTTTAATTCTTTTTCCTTTTCCATGAATGTATCCATTTCCAATATATGTCAACGGCTACATTCTCGAAAGAAGAGAATAGAAAGGATATAATAAAAGGAAGGATCAAATCTTGACTTATCTGATAATGAATAAGTCCAAATAATTGAATAGACCCATTGCTGGATAGTCGATCTGAGTTCAGAGAAGAATAGATAACTGATCTATCAGAAGTTGTTAAGCTGGAGAAGAAATTTGTCGAGCAGAAAACTGAGTTCGTCGAGCTGAGAGTTGAGTTCGTCGAACTGAAAGCTGAGTTCGTCGAACTGAACATCTTGTTACTTATACGTCGAACACAGAGCTGAGTTCGTCAATCTCAAACTGGAGTTCATCGAACTGAGATGAAATCTACAAACTGGCTTGAGGATTGAATTCGTCGAGCTGGGAGGCAAGATCATCGAACTGAAGCATGACGTTCATCGAACGCATAGAGGAGTTCGTCGAACGTAGAATGAAATTCATCGAACACAGAAACTTGGAATTTTTCCTAAGTTCTAGCTACTCAAACACACTTAAACCTTGACCCTTAGACTATACAATGAGGTCAACGTGAGTCTTAGTCAAAGATAGTGATCCTAGCCAAAATAAGTAATAGGGTTGTTCCAACATAGAGGAATCAGCATAGGTGCTCTGGTTTGAGGTCATCCATGGCAGCAAAGCGCAACCACCATCGACAAGCCCCAATCCAGGTCAGATTCTCCTCCTCTCCGCTCATGCTAGATCATTAGATCAATTGGGATGAAATCTGAGCTAATTTGAGCTCAGATCCATTGAGATCGAGTAAGAGATCCATGACAACTTTTCCCATGTTGGTATTCATGTTCCGGCCACCTCCGGTCAGCAAAACACCACCAATCGGTATACCCCAACTCGACGAAGGTGGAGGTGGTGGTGGCCGGCCGGGGAGTGGAGGAGGTGGTGAAAGAATATAGGTATGCTAACTAAATCACCTAGAGGGGGAGTGAATAGGTCTTTTGGATTTTACTTGATTATTATGGACTGTTAGAACTATTCTGAGCAGAAAATCAAGCAACACAGAAAACACACATGCATGTATAGAGGTTCCTCAAGAAAGGGTGTCTTGAGTAGTCCTCTTTCCCCCTTCACCTTTTTAACAATGTGTTAGATAAGGCCAACTCCTCCAAACTCGGCTCAAAGAGCTTACAACTCAGATCCCCAGAACTTCTCAGATCAAGGATGATCCTACCTCAGGACAAAGGTCCCTACAACTCAGTGCTATCACCAGCTCCTACCTCAGGCACAGCAGCCCTACAAACTCAGAGGAAACTACCTCCTACAGCTCAATCCACCTTCTGGTCCTACCTCAGGCAGCAAGCCTTACAACTCAGAGGAACCTACCTCCTACAGCTCAGACCACCTCATGGTCCTATCTCAGGCAACAAGCCTTACAACTCAGAGCTATCACCAGCTCCTACAAACTCAGGCAAAAAGCCTTACAGAAAACGATATAATAGAAATATTCTACAGCAGAAAAACTCTCCTGTAAATCCTGCACTGTCTGTGCTTTCCTGTAGCTGAAGATTGTTGATAACAGCTACCACTTGATCTTCCTCTTCAATAGAAGGGTGGAAGATCACCTTGCCCCTTCTAGTGGAGGAGCTATCTTCTTCTCTCTGTTTCTTCTTCTCTTTCAGTGAGCAGGAAGAAAGACGAGAGCAGCAGCCGTCAATGGCGAATGTAGATTTTTCAAGCAATTGGCCGGGGCATGGAAAATGCCCTAACACTTTCTTTTATACTTCTTTTCATCTTCAACGGCTCTAATTTGATCTCCCAAGAAGTATGGGAGAGATCGGTGGTCCCCCGTAGCTTTTCTGCAACTTGCCCTAGCCGCAGGTCCCGCCGCCCTACTTTTCCGTAGAGAAGGTCTGCGCTCGACGAACACGCTACACTCTGCGTTCGATGAACCCACTGTATCCTGCGTTCGACGATCTTGCCAAACTCTGTGTTCGACGATCTTGCCAAACTCTGCATTCGACGATCTTGCCAAGCTCTGCGTTCGACAAACTTGCCTTGTCTCTGCGTTCGACGAACGACACTCTGCGTTCGACGATCGGCCTTGTCTCTGCGTTCGACGAACAGCACTTTGCTTTCGACGAACAAGCTATGTTGGGTTTTTCTAGAACCATACATCACATGTAGGCGCTGCGGAAATAAACAGAATAACCCAAAAGAATTTGGATCGGGCCATGAACATTGAATATAGAAGTTAATAAAAATGCTAGGTATGAAATTACCTTTGCGGGATTAGATCAAATCCAACCTAGATACTCCACGAGTTGAGTCCTGTCGTCGGTTGTGCGAGTCCTCACGTAGAATAATGTCTACGTCTCTACAGCAGTCCACACGAGCCGGGAGAACGCCAAGTCACATCGCACGCAACTCGGAAGGGAGAACAACTGCACCTTGCACTTCTACGGATTGCTAGATACGCTTCAGGAAGAACAACACTGGCGACAATCGTCAGAGAGGAGGTCGGCGGAGGCGAACGGGGCGGCGGAACTCCTTCCTTCTAGGGTTCGGGCGGAACACCTTCCGTCGGCTAGGGAGGAACTCTTCCGTTGATTGGATTCCTTCATAAGTCATTAGAACCCTAAGAGAATGTCTATTTATACCCAAAGTCTAAACAGGCTTATAGAAGAATCGCTATCCGCAGACCACCCAGCAGAATTAAGGTTTCTGTTACAATTCGTCGGGATTCCACGGAACAGCATTCGTCGAGTTTTCACGGGACAATTCGACGAATTCAGACGAATCACATCAGACGGCAACATTTGCCGAGTTAAGGATCTCTGTAACAATTCATCCGGATTCCACGGAACAATCCGACGAATCCGACAAATTCCGACGAATCATATCAGACGGCAACATTTGCCGAGTTAAAGATCTCTGTAACAATTCGTCGGGATTCCACGGAACAATCCGACGAATCCGACGAATTCCGACGAATCATATCCGACGAATTCCGATGAATTCTATCCGTGTAAACCCGATGAATTCAGACAGCAACATTTGCTGGACCTCCCCATTCTATATGGTGATTGGTAACCTTTACCAACACAGTCAATCTTCCATTTTCTCCACATGCTCTTATGTGCGACCCTGCAGGCTCATATCGCGTTGGCAGTGATATTACATGTTTGACCACTTCTAGATCACAATGGTAACTCCAACAGTCTCCCACTTGATATTGAAAGTATCAAACAAAAAACCTCACAAACAATGAGCGGTATCTAGCAATGCATCATTGCTCCCCAAGCAATAAGAGTTCATAACTCATAAGCCTTTATGACCAATGTTCCAGCGTTGTCTTTGTCCCTTTGTCCCTTACATCCGGAAAGAACTAGAGGCATGGACCGTGTCACCCTCTTAATAGCTCAATCAAAATTTCTTGATCTAGAATGGACTTCCAGAGAAGGGTAAGCTCAATATCACATATTGACTCAACCAAGCATGGCCATGCATTTCTCAGTCCAATTCCATCAAGGGGCCCATGGATGCAACTCTTGTTATATAGGAGGACAAATCCCATATCTGCTCACACCCAAACATCCAAATGATTCATAACGTACCCAACGACCACCCTTATCATCAACCTTCTTCAAGGAAGACTTTAGATGACATCAAAGCACGCTCTTCCTCACTTGATGAATGCTGTGACTTCAGGTCAAAGGACCACAACACCATTGTCAAATGAGACCTACTTGTGACACATTTAAGTAACAATCCACAAAGTAGTCTCAGGTTGGGTCTGTCCAGTACAACTTGTTTACTAACAAGTACCCACGTGATGACTTGATATCACAATATCATGACCTGTGAGAACCGGTCATCAGTCAACACACATGCTAGTCTTAACGTATCATCATCACCCTTAGCTTCTACGATAATTCCTCGACCAGGGACCTTTTAAGAATGAAGCTTCGAAATCATAGGCTCTCACATTCAAGTCATGTACTTGATTTCCTATGGAAGCGAACATTCTAAGGGTATTTATCACGAATTTTATTCTATCATATAGAAACAGTATATCGTAATAAAAGAACTTGCCATTAATTGTAAAAGGAAATAATTTGTACACAATTCATCATATGAATAAATAATAAACAGCCAACAGAATATATATTTTACATGCAACCCACAAGACTCCCACTAGAGTTGATCACTCAGGTATCGTATACCCATTGATCTAGTATGATAATCATGCTTTCTTTGCGCGAGAGGCTTTGTCAGTGGATCTGCAATATTCTCCTCAGTCGGAACTCTGCAAATATTCACATCTCCTCGTTCGACAATCTCACGAATAAGATGGAACCGCCGAAGTATGTGCTTGGAGCGCTGATGGGATCTAGGTTCCTTAGATTGTGCAATTGCACCATTGTTATCACAGTAGAGAACTACAGGACCAACAATGCTAGGAACTACATCTAGCTCGCCGATGAATTTCCTAATCCATACAGCCTCCTTCGCTGCATTTGCCGCAGCGATATACTCGGCCTCAGTTGTAGAATCAGCAACTGTCTCTTGCTTGGAACTCTTCCAGCTCACAGCTCCTCCATTCAGGCAAAACACAAACCCTGACTGAGACTTCGAATCATCCCTATCAGTTTGGAAGCTGGCATCCATGTAACCACTTACAACGAGCTCTTCCTCTCCACCATACACCAAGAATATATCCTTAATCCTTCTCAAGTACTTCAGGATATTCTTCACGGCTATCCAGTGACATTCACCGGGATCAGACTGATACCTGCTAGTCATGCTCAAATCAAAAGAGACATCGGGTCGAGTACATAACATTGCATACATGATTGACCCAATTGCCGAAGCATATGGAATCAACTTCATGCGGTCCTTATCTTCACAAGATTTTGGACACTGGTCCTTAGAGAGATTTACACCATGAGACATGGGCAAAAATCCTTTCTTGGACTCAAGCATGTTGAACCGCTTCAACACCTTCTCAATGTACGTACTCTGGGTCAAACCCAGCAACTTCTTCAATCTATCTCTATAGATCTTAATACCGAGTATGTAAGTCGCTTCACCCATGTCCTTCATAGAAAAGCAGTTCCCTAGGTTGTTCTTAACAACTTTCAGGATAGGTATGTCATTCCCGATCAACAGTATGTCATCTACATACAATATCAGGAAGACAACAATGCTCCCACTGATTCGCTTGTAAACACACGGTTCATCCTCGTTCTTGACAAAACCAAACTCTTTGATCTTCTCATCAAAATGAAGATTCCAACTTCTAGAGGCCTGTTTCAATCCATAGATGGACCTATTCAGCTTGCATATTTTAGTGGCTTCATTTGGGGATACAAAACCCTCGGGTTGTGTCATATACACTTCCTCAAGGAGGTTTCCATTTAGGAAAGCCGTTTTGACATCCATCTGCCAGATCTCGTAGTCATAATACGCAGCAATAGCAAGCAATATCCTAATGGACTTTACCATGGCAACAGGGGAAAAGGTCTCATCATAGTCAATACCATGAATTTGCTTGAAACCCTTAGCCACCAGTCGCCCTTTGAATGTCTATACATTCCCATCCACGTCGGTTTTCTTCTTGAAGACCCACTTGCACCCTATGGGTCGTACCCCTTCAGGTGGTTCCACCAAGTTCCAAACTTGGTTTGTATACATGGAGTCCATTTCGGATTTCATAGCCTCAAGCCATTTGTCGGAGTCCGGTCCATTCATAGCCTCTTGGTAGGTCGTTGGTTCATCATCATGATCCATAAGCAACACATTACCTATTTGAGACACGAGAAATCCATATCTCTTAGGCTCAAATCTTGGTCTACCAGATCTACGTAGGACTTGTGTCTCTTGAGCAGGTTCTCTAGCTACAACATCTTGTAGTCCTGGCTCAGAATCCAATTCTGGTTCATTCACTACTTGTGGTTCTTGAAATTCTTCAAGTTCTACCTTTTGCGTCTTTCTTGATAAGAACTCTTTCTCCAAGAAGACACCCGTCCTTGCGACAAACACTTTGCCCTCAGACGGTAGGTAAAAGTAATATCCTTTCATTTCCTTAGGATATCCCACCAGATAACACTTATCTGATTTGGGTTCCAGCTTGTCAGGCATTTGACGTCGTATGTATGCCTCACAGCCCCAAATTTTAGTGAATGACATACTAGGATGCTTCCCAGTCCATATCTCATATGGTGTCTTTAGAACCGTTTTCGTCGGAGCACGATTCAGTGTCATTGCAGCAGTCTCTAAAGCAAAACCCCAAAAAGAAACAGGCACGTCTGCATGACTCATCATCGACCGTACCATGTCTAACAGAGTACGATTTCTCCTCTCAGACACACCATTATGCTGCGGTGTCCTAGGTGGAGTGAGCTGTGATACAATACCACACTCTTTCAGATGATCACGGAACTAATGACTCAGGTATTCGCCACCTCGATCAGATCGGAGTGCTTTAACTTTTTTACCCAATTGGTTCTCCACTTCATTCTTAAACAATTTTAACTTTTCAAAAGTTTTAGATTTGCACTTCATAAGGTACACATATCCGTATCTACTGAAATCATCAGTAAATGTAACGAAGTAGAAATACCCACCTCTATCCATAGAACTCATGGGTCCGCATACATCACTATGTACTATACCCAAAAGATCCTCAGCCCTCTCAGTATAACCAGTGAAAGGGGCTTTAGTCATCTTGCCTAACAAACAAGACTCGCATCGCTCAAATGATTCATAATCAAATGAGTCCAATAGTCCATCTTTATGGAGCTTGGATATGCGCTTCTCGTTTATATGGCCCAAACGACAATGCCAGAGATATGTAGGATTTGAGTCATTTGTTCTTAGTCTTTTATTATTATTTACATTATAGATCGGATGGTCCAGGTTCAAAACATAAAGACCATTAAACAATTGAGCTGCGGCATAACAAACATCATTCTTAAATATAGAACAACAATTGTTCTTAATTATAAAAGAAAATCCAATCATGTCTAAGCATGAAATGGATATAATGTTTCTAGTTATGGCCGGAACATAATAACAATTATTAAGTTCTATTACAAGCCCACTGGGCAAAGAAAGACGGTAAACCCCTACGGCTACAGCAGTAACTCTTGCTCCATTGCCGACGCGCAGGTCCACCTCTCCTTTACTCAGCAATCTCCTCCTTCCTAGTTCCTACACATTTGTACAAATGTGAGAAACACATCCGGTATCCAATACCCAAGATGAAGGAGCAGAAAGGTTTATCTCTATAACGTAAATATTCGAAGCGGAAGTCATACCTCCCTTCATTTTCTGCAGACCCTCAATGTACGAAGGACAATTCCGCCTCCAATGACCAGCCTTGCCACAGTGGTGGCATTTCCCTTCATTCACGGTGCTCTTCTTTTTCAGCGCAGAAGATTTGGGCTCAAGATATGACTTAGGTCTCACCTTCATCTTCTTGAAGCCCTTGGCCTTACCCTTGCCTTTATGTACCAATATGGGACTAGCAGGCTTGGCCTTCTTCATGTTTATCTCGGCAGTTCGCAACATGCCTAGGAGCTCGGGCAGTGTCTTGTCTGTTTCATTCATGTTGTAGTTCAAGACAAACTGCTCATAACTATCCGGCAACGAATGCAGGATAAGATCTGTGGCCAACTCTTGACCCAGAGGAAAACCCAGTCTCTCCAGGTTCTCAATATACCCAATCATCTTGAGTACGTGAGTACCAACTGAATCTCGAGCTCCCATTTTGCACTGAAATAAGGCCTTCGTGACATGGAACCTCTCTTGACGAGCTTGCCCTTGAAACATTTTCTTTAGGTGCTCGTCAATCTCCTTGCACCCCATGTTCTCGTGTTGCTTCTGAAGCTCAGAGTTCATGGTGGCAAGCATAAGGCACTCGACGTCTAAGGCATCATCGGTATACTTCTCTTAAGCATCCTTATCAACACGGGATGAGTTCCCGGTCGGCACCTCGGGGGCTTCTTCTTCCAAGACGTAGAGCTTTCGCTCTTGCCTGAGAACAATTCTTAGGTTCCTATACCAGTCCATGTAATTCATCCCACTAAGCTTGTCCTTCTCAAGGATAGCTCTTAGGGACAAGGTGGAATGTGAACCACTTGCCATGGAATTCTACAAGAATTCATGCAGAATTTAATCAGTACCAAAATTTCAAAATACAATTTATTTTAATTTGGACTTCAATTAAAAACTCCCACTATTTTATTCAAATTGATAGCCCTCACTATCAATTCGGAGAGTCCATGCGAGCTACTCTCTTAGTGGACAAGATCCGTATTTCACCAACACCACGAGTCCGCTTTGGCGTTCCTCTCATAATGCGGTTATTTAGGTAGGCAACGCTTGCCAATTGCATCCTCATGCAACTCTTGTATGGCTGGTGAATAACTCCTTATTCGCATCCATCATATGGTGCATGACAACCCTATGCCTCTAGGCACTCAACCTTTGAGATCACCTAGTTAAGTTAGACCCGATGTCGACAGTGGGATATCACAATTATCCGCTCGCACCCTTACAAAGATAGATTAATGCACCTTGCTTTGGGAAGCCCACACTTCATCGATCGAGGCAGGAAGAGTGTCATCCATCGGAAGGCATCCGAACACTTAATATTTGATGAAGGGATTTTAATTTTTTAATAATAGGTTAACACTTAACCATGATCAACATTTGATCAAAATGCACATCCACAGAAAAACAAGCTTTCCAAAATCCACATGCATCCCTTATGTGCACAACATAAGACTATCAACCTTTGATCGACGAAAGGGCTAAATCTGGACATTTAGAACTCTTCCAAATCTTCAGATTTACATGCATTGGACAAAGGCAAAGACAACTCGACTTAAAGCAGTAGACAAGCTCGTCTCAGATTGTTGGATTCAAAATCCAAAACAATATAAGGGTTCATTAACCACTTGAGGGACGGTTACTGCTAAGAAGACAACAATTTCTAACAATTAGAAATTACCACGAAATCCCAGACGTTCCTGGCGGGGTTCAATTTTTCAAAATCACCACTGATTTTGCATGGGAAAAATCATCAACTTTTGATGTTCCAGGAAGAAATCATGACATTTAGAACGCTTCTAAATACCTAGATTTGCACGTACTGGAATAACCAAACTTCTGAAACAACATTCATGACCGGAACCTATCTCTGATACCACTGTTGGGTTTTTCTAGAACCATACATCACATGTAGGCGCAACTGAAATAAACAGAATAACCCAAAAGAATTTGGATCGGGCCATGAACATTGAATCAAGAAGTTAATAAAAATGCTAGGTATGAAATTACCTTTGCGGGATTGGATCAAATCCAACCTAGATGCTCCACGAGTTGAGTCCTTTCGTCGGTTGTGCGAGTCCTCACGTAGAATAATGTCTACGTCTCTACAGCAGTCCATACGAGCCAGGAGAACGCCAAGTCACATCGCACGCAACTCGGAAGGGAGAATAACTGCACCTTGCACTTCCACAGATTGCTAGATCCGCTTTAGGAAGAACAGCTCCGGCGACAATCGTCGGAGAGGAGGTCGGCGGAGGCGAACGGGGCGGCGGAACTACTTCCGTCTAGGGTTCGTACGGAACACCTTCCGTCGGCTAGGGCGGAACTCTTCCGTCGATTGGATTCCTTCGTAAGTCATTAGAACCCTAAAAGAAGGTCTATTTATACCCAAAGTATAAACAGACTTCTAGAAGACTCGCTATCCGCAGACCACACAGCAGAATTGGGGTTTCTGTTACAATTCGTCGGGATTCCACGAAACAGCATTCGTCGAGTTTTCACGGGACAATTCGACGAATTCCGACGAATCACATTAGACGGCAACATTTGCCGAGTTAAGGATCTCTGTAACAATTCGTCGGGATGCCACGGAACAATCCGACGAATCCGACGAATTCCGACGAATCATATCAGACAGCAACATTTGCCGAGTTAAAGATCTCTGTAACAATTCGTCGGGATTCCACGGAACAATCCGACGAATCCGACGAATTCTGACGAATCATATCCGACGAATTCTATCCGTGTAAACCCGATGAATTCAGACAGCAACATTTGCTGGACCTCCCCATTCAATATGGTGATTGGTAACCTTTACCAACGCAGTCAATCTTCCATTTTCTCCACATGCTCTTATGTGCGACCCTGCAGGCTCATATCGCGTTGGCAGTGACATTACATGTTTGACCACTTCTAGATCACAATGGTAACTCCAACAGGCTATTGTCAGCAGTTTCTTCTATCTCGTCTCAGCGGTCGACGAACTGAGTCCTTAGTTTGACGAACGGCACTGTACGTTCGACGAACACGCTGATTCTCAGCGTTTGATGAATTTATCAGCTGAGACACCTTCTTCTCCGCGGATCCGGTGAGACGGCTCCTCGTCTCAGCGGTTTAGCCAAGACATTTTTGCATCAACTTAGGAGAAGATTTCTCCTTACTTTAGGTCTTGATTAACTCTTTCTCTTGACTCACCTAAGCCTGTTTAACTTACAAAAATAAAGCTTTATCAAATACAATATGTACTTAGTATTGGAAGTGATGCCTCTTCAAATCAAGGGAACATTGAGGGCAATATTCCCAACAATCTCCCCATATTTGAAGAAGGCAGAACATCCCCAATGCTAAGGTATATAGCCAACAAAAACATATCATGATATCACATGAAGGACATATTATTTAAATGTTCTATAATATAATCATGATAACATAGCTAACAACTACATGATACAACATTGTTAGACAACGACCCTGCCTATAAGACAACAACCATAGGTTGATGCTTTTTTCTCACAGGCGTCGAGTGATGTGTGGTGGCTCAACGCTTGGTCGACGCTTTTAGCTCATAGGCGTCGAGTGATGTGTGGTGGCTCGACGCTTGGTCAACTCTTTTTGCTCACAGGCGTCGAGTGATGTGTGGTGGCTCGACGCATGGTCGACGCTTTTAGCTCACAGGCGTCGAGTGGTGTGTGGTAGTTCGACGCTTGTGGACCTGGATGAACTCATCGCCTCCCCCTTTTTAGCTGAGATAGAGTAGCATATCATGATAACTAACTTAGAGGGCTAACACTACTTTGGTCTTAGCAGCTAGCATTCCATCTCCTATTTGCAACTAGCAAGACCAAATTTGGTCTTAGCATTGGCCATCTCCCCCTTTCTGGGTTCTTCAAGCTCTTTCCCATTAGGGAATAGGATTCTTCAAACTCTACACAATTCTGACCTACTAAGTATCAGCTATCTCCCCCTCAACTTATAGCGAACTCCCCCTCAGTTTGAGCATGAGCTTGCTCCCCCTAAATTGGAGCATATCTATTGAACTTATGATTTAAGGGAAACCTAAAACTCAGCTGATCCAAATTTTCTGATTCAGCTGATCATCTTTCTTTAAAATCAATAGGAGTAGAGATACTTACCTTAAGGAGGTAGTCCTCAATTGATGTTGAGTGCACAATGGTTATGCCTAACAGCTGTGGCCACCTCTTTCTCCATTCTGAGCTTTTGCTCTTCCAGCATTTGGGATGTGCTCCCCCTTACTAACACAACCATCTTCTTCTCCATAGAGAGAGCTATGCTCCCCCTCACTCTGGGCATCCATGTTTGGAGAATTCTGTCTAGGAGAACCTTGAGGATTTAGTCCTCTACTAGATGTTGAATCTATGATATCATCCTCCTATCTCTCATGTGCCATTGGAACTCACTGTTCAAGTACCAAATGATGATGGGGCTGGTACTTAAACTATCCTGCAAAATAGAGTTTAATGTCCCTTAGGAGCCCAAGATGACTTGGGTTCTTAGTTCTTGTTAGTTTGATGAGATAATCTCACACTAGCTACACTCCTAGCAGGAAAGCTCTTCTTTACATTAGGTACATTGGGGTTGTACCAACAATCTATGGCAAAGTGTCCCACCTTGCCACAGCACCAACAATCATGAATATTGTATCTCCTTTTCTGAACATTTTTCTGAATTGGTACAACACTGTGTACATGTTCAGCAGAAGAGACTGCATCGTTCTTCCTATTTCTTTCAGCAATAATATGACTGAAGGATAATCTGTGGACAAACTTGCTGCTCTTTGTCCTGATGGCCTCAACTTGTTTTGGCTTGGCAGCCATACAAGATCTGATGGAATCAGACACTGAGCAGCAAGCCTTGTCAACAGATTTGACAACAGTCATGCTTTTTGCGGAAGCAGATTTGGAAGTGCTTTCATCCATGTTCTTGACTAGAGGTGTTGAAGCACCAAACACAAATGGTCCAGATTGGGCCATTTGTATTTCCTCATGGGGAGCTTTCATTGCACTCAATCCCATGCCCTTTCTTTCATTATAGGATGCAGTATTTTCCTTCCTATAAGAGCTTCCATTCCTCTAGTGACCACTAATGATTTCATGGTCATACCTGTTGGAAGAAAGCAATCCCCTTTGAGAGGTGGAATGAGGCTTAGCCTTACCCCTACTCTTTTCTCCACTCCCTTCTCCTGTCTCCATCTTATTGATACCTGGTCCTCTTCTGTGGGATTGAGAGGAGAAGGAGTCAATAATGGGTATCACAGTTTTAGGCTTGGAGAATTGAGCCACAAGGCTTCTTTCTTTACAAACTTCTCCTCAAGATCCTTGATGATCTTGTCCTTCAGGGAAATAGTGCTCAATTGAGCACTTGTCATACCCTTTAAATGACTTATTTGTCTACTCATCTGGGCCACTAGGGAGGTAGGTCCAGTGTAGTCACCTTCAGTCTTCTTAATGGAGGCAATTTCCTGGGCTTGCCTCTTGGCAAGCTTCTTGCTCTCTTTCAGAGCAATAACCAAGGCATCATATTTGTCAATCAATTGATTGACATCTACCTCAGCTTCTGAGACACTTTCATCATGTGATGGTTGTGCTTCATATTCTTGAGATACATCATGATTAGAAATAGAAGTGGAATGGATTGATACCTGATCATTGTCAAACATATTCTAACTTCCTTCCTCATCAGTGAGGGCCATAAGGCCTAGCTGAACACAGTCTTCTTCATCCTCCTCTTCATCACTATCTGAGTGTGATAGAGGGGCCCTGATTCCAACCTTTGCAGCTGGGCAATCTTCATCGTCTTCTGCTATAATTTCTTCAACAGCAACCAGCCCAATAAGGGCTTCTTCCTTTTCAGATTCAGATGAGCTGGAGTCTGATTCACTCCAGCTCCTTTCCTTCTTAGCTAGAAAGGATTTTTCTCCTTTCTTGCCATTTGGCTGATGACCCTTCTTCTCATCCTTCTCTTTTCTCTTGACTGGGAAGTCAGTAATGACATGCCCTGGCTTGCTGCAGCAATAGCAGAAAACTTTAGAGGAATTAAATTTAGAGTTAGATCCATACCTGCCATTCCTGGAGTCATGCTTTGACTCCTTGTTGTCCTCCTTTTTGTGATATGAGGAAGAGGGCTTGTTCTTCCATTGCCTCCTCTTCATCATCTTCTTGAATTGCCTTAAGAAGGCAGAAAACTCTTCATCAGAGGAAGAGCTATCAGAGGTGCTAGTTTCTGATTCAGCACTTCTCCTTTGAGGAGACACCAACCTGCCCTGGCTTCTCTTGGAGCTGTCAGCTTTGAGAGCTACAGAATTCTCCATTGCTTGAGCCCTTAAAGAGGTGTCCTCTTCCTTCCTTGCAGACAGCTGCATCTCATAGGAGAGCAGCTTCCCAAACAGTGTGTGAGTTGGGGTCTCACCTAGCTTGTCCACTTCCCTGATGGCACATATCTTTGTGTCCCAGTCCCTAGTTAGAGATCTAAGGAACTTGTCATTCAGCTCATAATCAGTGAACACCCTCTCATAGGTTCTCAGCTCATTGACTATTCTGAAGAACCTCTCATAGCACAAGGATATGCTTTCCTGGGCCAGCTGCCTGAAGACTTCATATTCTTGGTCAAGATGTGATTTTCTATCATCCCTTACTTCAGCTGTCCCTTCCATATATATACAACCAATGTGTCCCACATTTCCCTGGCAGTTGTGCAGTGTACCAAGTTCTAAAATGTAGTGTCATCAATTGCATTAACAATTATGTTCTGGGCCCTTTTGTCCATAGTGTATAGTGCAATTTCATCATTGGTCAGCTCAGAAAATATCTTGAGTACTTTTCTAGTAGGGTCAATAGTGGAGGCCTTCTCAAAGGTATAAGGACCATTTTTTACTGTTACATAGATCCTTGGGTCCGAGGCTTCCATGAACAGCCTCATCCTTTGCTTCCATATGCCAAAGATTTCTTTGGAGCATATGGGCAAGTTCATTGACCCCAACTCCTTCTTCATTCCACTGGAGGACATTTGATTTTGAATCAACACAACCTATTTAGGAACTGGTTAGACTGTTAAGTCCTTCTTGACCAACCTCGCTTTGATACCACTTGAAAGAATATAGGTATGATAACTAAATCACCTAGAGGGGGGGTGAATAGGTCTTTTGGATTTTACTTGATTATTATGGATTGTTAGAACTATTCTGAGCAGAAAATCAAGCAACACAGAAAACACACATGCATGTATAGAGGTTCCTCAAGACAGGGTGTCTTGAGTAGTCCTCTTTCCCCCTTCACCTTTCTAACAATGTTTTAGACAAGGCCAACTCCTCCAAACTCGGCTCAAAGAGCTTACAACTCAGATCCCTAGAACTTCTCAGATCATGGATGATCCTACCTCAGGACAAAGGTCCCTACAACTTAGAGCTATCACCAGCTCCTACCTCAGGCACAACAGCCCTACAAATTTAGAGGAAAATACCTCCTACAGCTCAGACCACCTCCTGGTCCTACCTCAGGCAACAAGCCTTATAACTCAGAGGAAGCCACCTCCTACAGCTCAGACCACCTCCTGGTCCTACCTTAGGCAACAAGCCTTACAACTCAGAGCTATCACCAGCTCCTACAAACTCGGGCAAAAAGCCTTACAGAAAAAGTTATAATAGAAATATTCTACAGCAGAAAAACTCTCCTGTAGATCCTGCACTGTCTGTGCTTTCTTGTAGCTGAAGATTGTTGATAACAGCTGCCACTTGATCTTCCTCTTCAATAGAAGGGTGGAAGATCACCTTGCCCCTTCTGGTGGAGGAGCTATCTTCTTCTCTCTGTTTCTTCTTCTCTTTCAGTGAGCAGGAAGAAAGATGAGAGTAGCAGCCATCAATGGCGAATGTAGATATTTCAAGCAATTGGTCGGGGCATGGAAAATGCCCTAACACTTTCTTTTATACTTCTTTTCATCTTCAACGGCTCTAATTTGATCTCCCCATAAGTATGGGAGAGATCGGTGGTCCCCTGTAGCTTTTCTGCAACTTGCCATAGCCGCAGGTCCCGCCGCCCTACTTATCCGTAGAGAAGGTATGCGCTCAACGAATGCGCTACACTCTACGTTCGACGAACCGGCTGTATCCTGCGTTCGACGATCTTGCCATGCGTTCGACGATCTTGTCAAACTCTGCGTTCGACGATCTTGCCAAGCTTTGCGTTCGACGAACTTGCCTTGTCTCTGCGTTCGACGAACGTCACTCTGCATTCGACGATCGGCCTTGTCTCTGCTTTCGACGAACGGCACTCTGCGTTCGACGAGCAGGCTATTGTCAGTAGTTTCTTCTATCTCGTCTCAGCGGTCGACGAACTGAGTCCTGAGTTCGATGAACGGCACTCTGCGTTCGACGAACACGCTGATTCTCAGCGTTTGATGAACTTATCAGCTGAGACACCTTCTTCTCCGTGGATCCGGTGAGATGGCTCCTCATCTCAGCGGTTCAGCCAAGACATTTCTGCATCAACTTAGGAGAAGATTTCTCCTTACTTTAGGTCTTGATTAACCCTTTCTCTTGAGTCACCTAAGCCTGTTTAACTTACAAAAACAAAGCTTTATCAAATACAATATGTACTTAGTATTGGAAGTGATGCCTCTTCAAATCAAGGGAACATTGAGGGCAATATTCCCAACAGGTGGCTAGGAATATCTGTTGGAAGTTGACCCATCTAGATGTGTTTTCAGCTGTTAGCTGATTGGAGAAGATGAATTGATGTCGTTCATTTTGCCTTTAAGATCTGTGTTATGATGATATTATATATTGTAGTTTCTGTTAAATGAACATTCAACCTGTCACACTATTGACTGCTACTTCAAGCCCAAAAATAGGCACCTTAGGGGCTGATTTAGCTTATGTGTAACACATAAAACATGTAGATCTTGAAGAGACCTTTTACGATTGGGATTAAACTCACCAAGAGGTTGAGTGTAGCCCCCACACTCCTTATTTTAGTGGAGGGTGTATTTTATGTCATGCATGTGTATTTTGTGTATTTTTCTTGAATTACACATTATCTGTGGATGAAACTTTAAACCTAGATGTAACATGACTAAATACACCTCCCACCATTGGAGGAAATTTTCTATAGTTTTAGTGAAACTATGATTTTATGTATTTAAGAGATAAACATGTCTAGATGACCTCAAAATGCCTCAAATCTTTTGCAGATTCTAGTTTAGGTCATCAAATGTCCCAAGATAAAATTTTGTACCATTTGGAATTGTGCATGTGGATGTGTTCAACATGCAAGAATTGTACAGTATGAGAAATGGTATGCAAGTAGTACAAAATGATATTTTGTGAATTTGTCCCAAAATAATTGATGCATGCCAATGAAATTTTTTTGGCCATGCATGTGTTATGATAATATGTAACACCTCTGGAGAAATTATGGTTTTTGCACTTAATTTTCCTAAAGTTTGTAATTACATTTAAATTGTCACACTTTGATATTAATGAAATAAATGTGGCTAAACAAATTAGGAAAAATCCAAAACTCTATTATATGCTTGGTTATGTCAAATTATGCCTCTGAGAATTTATTAGGAAATTTTGAATATTATTTTCCCTTTTGTCTATCATTAAAATGAATTGTCACATTTATGTATAAGTTAATTAAACATGGTCAAATTAATTTGGAAAACTGTGATTCTCTATCCGGACACTTTTTAGGGTATGACAAACCTCTGGAAATTTATTTCAAAATTTTAGGTGAAAAATTCATGTAGTTCTCTTGTTAATTTAATTTATCACACAATGATATTTGTGGAATTTTAATTGCCAAATAATCTTGGAAAAATCTAAGTTCCAGTCAAAGCACTTTTTAGTGTAAGATAAACCTCTGGAAATTTATTGGGAATTTTTTAGTATCATTTATCCTACAATTTATCATTATATGGATTTGTCTCACATATGTATATGTGAAGAAAACCTAGTCAGATTAGTTTAGAAAATTTCATGTTTCTGGCTAGATACTTTTTAGAGCATGATAAACCTCTAGTCCAAGATCCAACCTAAACAGCTAGGTCTAATTAACCCTAAGTAAAGGTTAAGATGAATGAAGATATAAATGGAACTTGTTTGCATCCCTTGGGGATGGTGAGTTTTGAGAAGGGTTAGATAGTCCGGAGAGCTAAGGCTTGATTTGGTTGTCATATGGAGGGCTGGATGGTCCTGAGAGCTGGAGGCTCGGATGGTAGAGGTAATACACTTGCATGTGCATATATGATGTGGTGGGTCTTCGATACTACCCAGTCGGCACACTGATGGAAGTACGTTGACTCTGACAAGTATTAGAGGTTCAGAGGGTCAGTTCTACTACATGTCTGAAAGACACATTCCTTAAAAATATAACCCTACACTTGACCATAAAGACTGGTGGATTCTAGCAAATGTATGCAAGGACTCTAGAGTGCACCTAGGATATGTACAAAGGCGTACATAAGTTCTAGGCCTGGTAGTGTGCATACCCGCCTAGAAGTGGAGGTACCCATTCCACTGCCTCTGTTAGGCATGACGGGTGGTACCTGAGAGGTTAACTACCTTCAAAAAGAGGGAACAAAAGGTCTATGCGCACAGATTCATGTGGGTGAGTTACACATGTGTGAAATCAGAACATATGCATTGCATTACATATCATACACATCATTGCATACAACAAGATCCTCATCATATAAATTAGTATGGGCTCTTTTATATGATGAGTTACTTATACAACCCAAACCTTAACTTATAAGTTTGTATAGGCATTCATATACGTTAAGTTACTTTTCTGTGATGATAGATAGCTGCTTTTACTTTACTTATTGTTGCATCGTATTGCATTTACTTAGTTTACTTACTGATATTTACTTATGATCTGCATCATAGTAGAACCACTAGTATAGATTTACTTGTTTATACACAACAATACAATACTCTACATATAGTATGCTAGATAAAGCCATTGTCACCTGCTTGTTATACTCTACTATTGTTGTCCTTTCTTGTCAATCCTCCCGCCTGGTGCCTAGGAGTTGCGGGGGGGGGGGGGGGGGGGGGGGGGGGGGGGGGGGGGGGGGGGTGGAGGGGTGGACAAAATCATTTAGTCTTTTTGACTAATGGTCCGATGTGGCCTTAACAACCAGGAGCACGTGGAGCCGGAGCAGCAGTGCATCCAAGGGAAGCAGCAAGGTAGGATGGTATAGCTTGAGGAGTCAGTGGAGTGCATTACGACACTCCCCAGACAGATGTGAGTTTGAGAGATTAGATTGCTTCGTGAGATTTATTTTGAGAGATTTGATGTACTGGGCATAAGACCCTTTTCATATTGTATCTCATTTGTGGACTCTTATTCAGACTTCTATATTATATGTATGATGTGGATTTGTGGAAAAGCATGCTTCTTGCTTATATTTTTTGGTTGGCCTGGGATGTTTGATTTAGCTAGCAGGATCGGCTTCTTATAGTGGCGACTAACCCATGTGTTGGTGTCATCGCAATGCAGCAGTTTTGGGCATAAAACTCCACTCAGACCAGTGCAAGGCCCGAGGAAAAAGGTGGGAAGAGCAGTCTTTCAATTTCTGTGGGAAAACATCTGAAAATTCTTTCACCACTGTCACAGAATCCATATCTACCTCAAACTTATAAATACTAAACATAACTGACTAGCATACACCTCATCACCCTAAGTGAAAGCTCTTGTCTACTGAATGGAAGTCAATAAAGTTTGCAAAATAGGCTTTGTACCTTTATAAACAAACTTGATGTCCATGGGTGTAAACAGAGCAACCTCCTTGGTAACATAATCGATCTGAGCTCTGTTTACCTCAAGCCAATCCATTTCAAGGATAAGATCAAAGTCCGAAATATCCAGGATTTTTGTAGTGACTTAAAATATTTTGCTTCTCATATTCAATTTCAGGGAACACTACCACATAGTGCATCACCGCTCCATTTTGAAGTCGACTAACAGGGACAACCCATCAAAGAGGATGATTCCCTCTAAATCTTGAATGAACCTCTAAGATACAAAAGTGTGCGTAGCACCGTATCAAATAGTGTTTGCACTTGTTTCTCACTAAGAATAATATAGCCTGCATTTTCTAACATTAATACGTGTAATACAAAGGAAATATATTTACAGTAAATAGCTATAGATTATGGTGTTAAAGAAATAAACAAATATACATACCAGTAACCAAATCTTTGGGCTTATGCCCTGGGTAAGATCTAAGGCGAAGGCTTGCTGATGATCCTTCATAAATTGCCTTCCAGATTGTCCATTCCCTCGACCATGACCATTTCCCCACTGGACTAAAGGGTTTTCATGTTGTCCTAACCGCTGCAGACATTGGGATCTCAGATGCCCTGGCTGGTGGCTGTGATAACATTTCCCGCAAAAGGGAATAGTCCCTTGCACAGGAAGCTGGACAGGTTGGGAAGGAGCAATGGGTTGAGTCTTCTACTATGACTTAACCTGAGGACGTCCTTGCCCTCCAAATTGCAAAACATTTCAGAACTTATTGCGATCGTGAGGAAACTTATTCTTTCGCTCAGGTTTCTGCTCAATAGTGAGCTGAGATGGGGTTTTGCTTGGTCTCTTCTTCTGATTTTGTGTTGACATCTGATCATCTTCTAAAGCTTTGGCCAATTCCACAATGTTCATAAAACTCAAATGAGAGTACATAATAAGAGGTTGTCATAGAGAATCTCGCAAACCATAGTAAAAATGCTTCGCTGCATCTCTGTCAATCAAAGTGTAATTGCCTACAAACGAGCTAAGTGATAGAACTCCCTCTGGCATTCCATAACCGAGAGTTTTCCTTGGCAAAAGTGGAGGAAATTCTCCTGAAGATCTTCTCTATTAATGGCCAGGAATAAAATGCTCAAAGAAGATGTCAGATAATTCCTCTCACTTTATCCAGGTAGAAGTGTAGACTAATCTCCACCACTACCTGGAATAATCTTCAAGCAAAGTAGCAATCAATATAACAGCCATATCACTCGTGCATCTCATGATGATCATCAACTACTGCACACGGTCAAGCCATTCTTTAGTCTAGGATGTAGTCTCAGTACCCTTAAACACGGGAGGGGACAAACCCCTAAAGATGCCCATCCAATCCATTTGTGGAGTATGTACCAAAGTAGGTCTTTGATTCAGAAATGCCCTGAATGTCACAAGAATAGCACAAAATTGTGGACCCATCTCGATCTGGTGGAATGGAGTTGGCTGCTCTGCAGGTGGAAGAGGAACATACTCATTGGGCACAGGAGTGGGTTGGACTCTTAGAACCGTTGAAGGTGTATGAACATGATTCACTTGGACGATATCTTCCAAAATCTAAGGATAAAAATGTAGGATTGGGTTTCAAACAAAGGTGTTTAAACAAAAAACTACAACAAAATTTGAGAAAACTATGTTTTCTTATTGTGACTCGCTCATGGGCCCAACAGCTTCCGAGAAGTTCATCCTCGAACTTTGAGAATCAAGGTCAACCATGAGTTATGCTAGTAACTTCTATATACGTGGATCAGGAGAAACTGATGCCAATTGTATCTGAATAACAATTTGTAAGATACCTTTCCCTAGATAGAGAAAAAACTTATGCCCAGTGTAATTGTTTCTTGGTGGTACCAAATAAACCATCATACACCACCATGTAATGCTGAATCTATCGGCGGTTCACCAACAGTCCCATCAGAGTATATATTTGTGAATACAGCAGAAACATATGGAAGAGTACTCATACTAGCTTAAGCAAAGTGTCAAAATTAGTAAATAAGCAACATCTCAAATGTCATCACAGCTGAACTGGGAAACAAGGGCTAACGCATGCCCTGACTCAGGAACATGACATAAATGACTAATCAATAACAACAATTTCAATAACACTCACATCAATTGGACCATCGGAAGAATCGATAGAATATTCAGGAACTCCATGTGGAACCGGAGCCATCCTAATAGCACGTCTTCTACCTCGGTACGAATGGAACCTCAATGGATGCTCCTTCCCGGGTTCTGCTGGTGCCTGCTCCTCAAGGGGAGTTTAATAATAAAATATTAGTCATCGACGACTAAGCAACATCATCCCGCCCCTCGGTATCCATGGAAAACAAATAATTTAGTAACTTATCTTATTATAGTGCCCACACACTAAATAAGATAAGGGTCAAGGTAAAGGAAACACAACATCATGATTATTGTAAGTAAAGCTACTGATACAATGATTCTGAACAAATGGTGCATAAACCTACTGCATTTCTAGACACTAGAAGAGTATGCTCCTATGTTGACATAGTTAACCTATTTAAGTAAGTAGCAAACCTACGGGCCTCGTCATAGTGGCTATACAATGATAGCGGTGCGATTACCACCACTTTTAGGAAAGTAACACACAAGTCATCCTAGGCCCTCTTATACAGGACAAGCTTGTACAATTTCAGAGAAAAGGACTGTCAATTGCTCATAATATGAAACAATCCTTCATTGAATAACAACGAGGTCTATTGGGGAGATTTCCCATAGAAATTGTTTCACTTTAAAATACCATAGGTTGCGAGGAATATTTAATAAACATGATTTTCTATTGTTTGATGTGATGATAGAATCACAATCTTGTATGTGAGGTTAACAAATATTTTCAACTCAAAATGGCTCCAATTTGGGCCATAAGTGCTTCATAACATAACATAAGGATTACCAAAAATTACGGCCAAAACAATTAATGGAAGACCATATTATTTCATTTATTTAATCCATGTCACAGTGTCACATATTTGACAAGAACTTTAGGAAAAGTTATTCCAAAAATTCCCAAACTCTTACCGGACGTTAATATCCTCATTTATATCCTCCATACTAACTTTCAATCATAAATAATAAAAATTAAGGAAATATACACTTTATTTAATTTGGCACTAAGTAATAAAGGTGCTCATTAAAATGAGTGCACACAAGTCTAAAGTGGTCACCATGAGTTGTTCTACCCTAATTTGGAAAGGTCTTATTGTCCTTTACACTTTAATGCTGGGCACATTTTCTGGAAATGACCAAAAGGCCATCATTTTGTCAAAATACTATCTCTGGAATTAAAAGATAAATGTGTGACACATATTATTTGATTAAAATCATACTTGGTTTATGAAAATCGCACAACATGTTCTTCTCAACAGATGGACGATGATGATGAAGTTATCTCGCAAACCTTACACCTACTCATGGGATCAAGCCGTTAACATCCATTGTGAGCGCTTGAACTTAATCATTGTCGAGGTTATTTAACAACCTTGATTTCATCTTCCTCGTATGATAAATGGTCACCGTGATCTTGACAGAAGATCACGATCACCACCGCTCTCCGGTGATCACCACTGTGGTGCACCATTACAAATTGACTAGCCAAGGGATGGTGAATCTCAGGGTGGCAATCCAGTGGCCGGCCGCCACCGTCACTCATCGAAATCTGCTCATTATTGTTTTCCTATGGCTTAGCCGATCGGATTCATCTTCTCCGACAACGACAGCCACCTCAAGGGCCAAGGGAAGAGATATAGACATCCTCCCACCACTATTAAGCCCTCCAGTAAACCTAATAGGTTCTGGAGTGCTTAAACAAACCTATGTGGTCTGAGGTTGGGTGGCCTAGACATGCCATTCCTGGGACCAGAATGCCTCTTTCTCACGTCCTATGTGATCTACATACTAAGTGGGTTTGGATAGCTACCTAAAAGAAATTTTTGGATGAAGAATGGAGGTGTGGTAGCATGATGAAGTTACGGAGGCGAAAGCCTCTTCCTTGCTTTACAGTCGCCGGAAGCAATCTCCAATGCTCACTCTCGATTCGCTCGGAGTCTGGATGAGGATTAGCATCATCAAAGCAGTCTCGGGCTTCAATTATAGACCCTTGCAATAATTTACATGAGTGGCATCTCTCCAATAGTCGGTTAAGCATGTCTGGGCCCCACAGTACCCCTTGGAGGCACCCACATGACCATGGGTGAAGGATCACACCTATTGAAGGTAGAGAATGGTTGGTCTAACTGTGATTAGGTTTAGGCTTAGGAGAATGGGCTTGGTCAACCCATACAAGGTCGAGTGTGACCTTTCTTGGTCAGTACTTGACCACCATGATGACATGACACTACCATTGGGTGACTTGAGTCCAATGATGGTCTAATGGGACCTTAGTGTCACCTAAAATGGTTTAGGTGACCTACATAAGCTAGAATTGACCTAAGTTGACTTCTATGGTGATTTGTCACACTAAGATTGGTCAAAATGGTTTGGTGTGCTTACCTTGACTAGGACACTATTAGGGAACCCATGACTCATCTTGCCTCAATAAGGGTAGTCATAAGGCCCCCACCCCCACACACCTCTTGTAAGACCCCATTTTTTGCTACAAAACCGGGTCCTATGCCCAAAACCGCCGCTTTGCGGTGACACCAACACTCGGGAAGGTCGCCACTAAAAAAAACCGATTCTGCCGGCCATATCGATCACAGTAGAAGAAAAGCATAAACGAACAAATAGAAGTTCAAGTCCACAATCACATGCTATATATAATAAATGTCCACATGATATAACTGAAATAATAAAGGTTACACTAATAAAGGGCTCATGCCCTATACATCATGTCCTCACTACATGGTCACTCGCGGAAGCAAACTACTAATCACTCGTTGATCCTGAGACTGGTGCTCCTGTACTACACCGGCCCGCCTCCACCTGCACCGTCCTCTAGTGCTGCTGCGTCTCCTCGATCCCCTAAAATGATATGGTCCACCGACCGTTAGTCAAAAAAACTAAGCCTTATGTTCCCCACCCCTCCCCCAATGGCTCCTAGGCACCGAGCGGGAGGAATGAAGCGGATGACAGCAAGGGGTATAAATAAAGAGCAGATGACGGTGAATCTTACTACGGAAAGTTCTACCACTACACATGTGTATATAGATAATTGAAGTAGTAATAGAGCATGGTAAAGAGTAAGTAAAGAACAGTAAGTAAAGATAAGTACATAATAGAAAAGTAACCCTTGATTTATTGGAATGCCCATATAGACCAAGGGGTCGTTTAGCAGGGCCTGTCATATAAAAAGTCCCATAACCAATTTATACGATAGGGGTAGGGGTTGAAATGCAATGTTTATGCCATGACATGCAGAGTTATGCAGTTTATGCTATATTCACATAAGTGCAACTCACACACAACGACTCTATGCACACAACCTTTGGTTCCTCCCTTTTGGAGCTAGCAAGACTCCCAGGATACTCCCGTAGTGGCAAACGGAAGCGGTGGGTTGGGCCTCGCCCACCTCTAGGTTGGTATTCACACTACCTAACCTAGACCTATCGTACGCCTCAACGCAAAACTGCAGAGCATCTGCATACTCTTACTGGCTGGACCACCAGACTTTCATGGCTAAGTGCAAATTCCACACTTGCCGAGTCAACGTATTGACGTCGGTGTGAACGATCGTCTACTAACGAAGACCCACCACCTTTATGCACATGCAACATGTTTACCATCTATCTCCGAGCCATAAGCTCCCCAGGCTAACCTGCCCGTCACCATAACCTTCCGAGCCAACAGCTCGCCGGACCGATCCATCCGTACCAACAAGCATTACTGACTCACAAACTCACCGAACTAACTAGTCCGCCACTACAACCACCGAGCCTACCGCTCGTAAAACCAAACCAACTAACCTCCCTTCACCACGGGGTATGGGTGTGTGTATTTCTAAGTTAATCTTGTACAACATCTTACTCCTATTGTTTATGGTTAATCGTGGACTTCTCGAGGTCTACCCAGTGAGGGGCTCGCAGCGGTACTAGGAGCTATGATGGGGTGACACCCCAAGGCTCCCTTTCTCAAGACACTTGGTGTTATTGGTATCTACCCATATGAATACCCTTCTTATCATTACACTTGAATTAACCTCCTAAGTGTTTTCTGACTCCCCACGGAAAAGACGATCCTTCGTCAAACCCGAGCACAAATTTACCCTTAACTCACCAAGCACACTCTCATCACATAAACTCCTTTTGGTGACCTCACATCTTCTCAACCAGTCTAGGTACACCCTTTACCTTCTATTCCCACCTAATGATCCACAAATTGCTCAAGTTTTACAGTTTTACTATGCGCAGACCAAATGAGTTAATGAGTTGCATAAGAGGAGGTTCCCCAAATATTCATCAAACTGACTCAAGATTATTACTGGGAGTCTATCACGATATTCTAAGATTAAATCCAGAGGATCATATTTTCCTTAATTATTTGGCATTTATTATAATTTCTCCAACATTGGCCAAGCATGAAATTGAATATGAAGTGTAAGACCTTCTTATGATATGGCCCCCATAAAAGTATGGAAAATCTATGATGTCATAATAACAGTAAATACAGAATATCACAATTTTGCAATAAGGTGTTGGCCTCTAATTATAATATTGAATAAATACCCCCAAATTAGAAATTAGAGAAGGAGCCACCAAAAATACTAGTTCAAAAATTATGGAAAAATTACCAGACCTTTATATTGATCAGAAAAGTCTACTGACTAAATTTCAGAATTTATCAGAACTAATTAGTCATATAAATAAATATTCCAAGTAAACCCACACTAGGGATAATTGTGAAGTAACCTACTGATAAATAATTCCAAAAATTATACAAAAATTCACAGAGCTTTCTAATGCCCTAAAATGTCCAACCACCAAGTCTCACTATTTTTCCAAAGATTATTTGGCCCTCATTTATTTATCATAATCCTAAGACAAAATAGATGACTTGTGAATGAAGTACTAATTAAATCAATTCAAAAACTACACAAAAATTACCAGAAGTTTATATCATGATTATATGAGCACTACCAAACTTTCATCAATATCCAAGATAAATGGAGCATGTTAATTCCTCTTGTAAGAAAGTGCCCTAAAAAGTTATAACCTAATTCAGAGGGGAAAATGTGTTCCTAAAATTCTCATAAAATTACTTAGGGCATATTTACACCTTATGAACTTATGTACCAAGTTCCATGCCCATTCAAGGACATATGACCCTATATACTTCACAAGGCTCAAAGTGCAACCCTAGGGTTAGAACTAGGGTTCTAGGGCACATCCACCCCAAACCACCCCTAATAACTCATGGCGGTGTTTTATATGATTCTAAACCAGTGGCGAAAGTTTCACATCACTTTGATGAGATTTGACCACCTAATTCCATTAAGTACACCTTTGACCTAATTTAACCTAGTTTGACCAAACTTGGGTTAAATTATTACCCAACCACATCAGTCCCAATTGAGCTGAAATTTCTACCAGGGTCATATAATAACCCTAAGAAGCACCCACCAAAATTTGGAGGGGATTGGAGGTCAGTAGACCCTATAATTAAATAATATATGTATTATTAAATTTTTACAAAAACATTAGAATTTTTTCCAAAAATTCCCATCTTTGGATATATTAAAGGTGTTGGTACAATTAGCCTATTTTTCAATTTTCAAGTCAATATCATTTCCCTATGAAAAGTTATTCAAGAAATAGTGGTTGTCCTACCCTAGGGACCAGTCCCACAAAAATGGTCCTACGGGAGCTATAGTGCTCCATTTGGGCTAAAATTAATTTTTAAATAAAGTAGACTCCAAGGGCTACAACTTTGGTGCTGACCATTTTTTCTGTAGAGGGCCCTAAGTATTTTTAATAATTATTTCAAAGTGTTGCCAGTAAAGGGATAGAAAAATACAATACATAAGGATTTATATTATTTGATTCTGCACGAATCCTGAAGCAAATCATATGGCAGCTGGTCATCTTCCTCCTTCAGCCAAGGGTGGAGATTGCCCCGACCTGTAGCCTATCTACCTTGGTTTTCCCAGCCACCCACGCCCCTCCCCGGTCGGCCAATGCAACCACCACCTTCCTTGAGGTGGTGGCCGGCGATGGGAGGTATTGACCGACCGGTGGTGGCCGGAACTGGTGGTTTAGGCAAGAAGAAAATCTCCAAAAAAATGGACATTTCGGCCATTTGGATTGGGGACCAATTGGCACCAATCTGTGCCGAATTTAGATGTACATCTATCCATATAATATGAGGAGAAGAACCAGACCTGTGTGGAGGGTTGATTCCTTGCCAATTGGGTGGTCCGCCGTGACCGATCCAAAGCTTTAGATGCCATGGAACTTCTACACCAAGTTGCCTGATCTCTCCAAATAAATGGGGGAAACCACTCCTCTCAGTCCTCTGAAGCTTTTAAAATGATCAATTTGGGGAGAGGAGGAGCCACCACCTTGATTCCACCATTAATGGCCATTAAGCCTAATTTCGGCCATGGTGAATGCAACACCTCCCCTGTAATGACTATATAATATAGGTCCGGACGGGACCCCAAAACATATAACCGCCACAGCTTCAGTATTAAAGGATGATATAACTACCCAACTCAAAACTCAGATACCACAGCGGAAACAAAACTAAGAAACACAGAGATTGTCCACAACTACATAGGAGTAAAACCGGCCTTAAGGCCTTACAAAACCAGTATCCAAGTCATCAAATATTCAACACAAATAAGAAATCCCAATAAGGGGAAAAACTAGCTTCCCTATGCTACCTCGGTATGCAAGTCGGAAATAACAAAAGACAAGTATAGAAAAACAGGAAAGCTAAGTAAACACTTCATGAAGCTTTAGACCTTTTTGGCCGGCGAGCTGGGTCCGGCCTGCGATCCTTGGCCTGCATCGAAATCACAAAGAGCAGTAAACGAGGGTCAGCTATGGCTGACCACAAACGGTGTAACAACACCCCTCCTCCCGGCCATCCTAGCGGACCCCGGGAAACTACATCACCCTGCAAGTCAGCACTTCGTATGCACATGTATATAAATAAAAGCAACATAAACAACAGGCATTAATGTCACAACCATCATCCACGTTTCTATGTTGAACAAGTAATAAAAGGGGCCTACAAATGCAATATGAATGCAACCCGGGTTTCACCAAAGGCACCCTAAAGCGTATGAATCTAACACATCATCATACATCAACGGCACAACCACGGGGTACTTGACATTTTCCCCAAAGGGCATCGTAGCCCAAGAGCTCACGTTGTGACCCACCGCGCCTGGCCCACCATGCCATCGGGCTTGTCTGACAGCTCACTTGCTCTTGCCACCAACATTATGCACAGCACAACCACGGGGTACTCAACACTTCCCCCAAAGGGCATCGTAGCCCAAGGCCAAGAGCTCACGCTATGACCCACCGCGCCTGGCCCACCATGCCATCGGGCTTGTCTGACAGCTCATATGCTCTTGCCAGTCAACACCGAAGGGACTTGTCTTGCCAGGACACTCTCCACACGTGAATTCCAGCATTCACGGGATAGCCAGCCGACCACAAAGACCAAGTCACACCTTCGCACATCACTAGGCATCACACGCCTCACAACCCGCACATTATTTCCCCACCCGAAAACCAACGAGACTACAAGGGCATCACGACGATGAATTCGCCATATTCGGATTTCTAGCAAAACCCCTAAAATGCGCGTCAATCAACATCACCGAATCTGACCAACGATCGCAAATTCGGCTTCAACCACAATGCCTAATCCACTAACGGAGCGGATTTCTAGTGCAAATCATGTCGGGGACGGACTCAATCAACCCGATGGTTCCTCTTGAACCAAGGCGACCCGGATCCCTCTCACTCGATGGATCTGGTGCCTAAATGCAGAAAAATAAAGAGGAAAAAGGGATGTCATGCACGCATCCTAAAGACTGGGAGGTGAAATGTCATTACCTTTTGAGATTTCCTCCTAGCCATGGGAAACTTGCAAAAGAATGGAGGAGAAGAAGCGCCTCGACGTCCCCTACACGCTGCCGGTCTTGGATCGGCGAACGGAGCTCCGTAGCTCCAACAATGTCGGGATCTAGCTCTCTTCCTCCTCCAAACCCCTTCTCTCTCTCTCAAGCCCTCAAACCCAAGATGAAAAGAAATGAAGAGGGAAAATCCCCTCAGCCCTAATTAGACCCCTCCCACAAATTCATCTGAGCCGTTAGATAAAGGTCTAAGCCAAACGGACGCCCAGATTTCGCTGTTTACGGATCTGGTTCCGTCAGTCAGCGAACGCACGGTCGAACGCACGATCGTGCGCAAAAACGCACTATCAAAGTCGGAACACCATTTTGCCAGCCGAATAGCATGCACGGTCGGATCGATCGTGCGTTAAGAAAAATGCAAGATCGTGCGTCAAGAAAAACCTGACGTCTCAGCGGTTCCCAGCGAAGAAGACCTAACGCCCGGTGTTAACTCTCAGATCAGCAAAACTGGGGTGTTACAACTCCACCCCCCTTAAAAGAATTTCGTCCTCGAAATTTCAAAACTGAAACAGAAAACTGCGATGCATACCTGATGCAAAACGTTCCGGGAAGTCCTTCCGCATCTCTTTCTCACGCTCCCAAGAGAATTCGTCTCGCCCGTAATTGTCCCATCGCACCTTTACAAGCCTGACTTCCTTGTTACACAACTGTCGGATTTCCGAGTCCTCCACACAGATCGGACGAACCCTCATCCTCAGATCCTACATCACCGGCACCAACGCCGCTTCGACCATGACGCTTGGCTCTACCAAAGCGATCCACCTTGGTCAAGCGATCCACTATCACCCAAATCGGATCGTTACCCTACTGCGATCGAGGCAAACCATGCACAAAATCCATGGAGATATCGTCGAATTTCCATTCGGGGATATGAAGAGTCTTCAAGAACCCGCCGGGCCTTTGGCACTCAGCCTTCACTAAAGCACAAGTCTGACACCGGCTTACATACTAAGCTACATCCCGCTTCATCCCAGGCCACCAAAAGGATTTCTTCATATCTGAGTACATCATTGTACTACCTGGATGAATGGAGTACTTCGTAAAGTGAGCCTCAAACATCAACTCCTCGCGGAGATTGCCAAAGCGCGGAACACAAACCCTTCCGTCTCTCTTCAAAATCCCACCGACCATCTCTAAAGTACTGTCTTCGCTTTGATGAGCTTCCAACACCGACCGTTGACACTCTTCATCTGCACTAGTCGCCTCTCGGATTCGGTCTGTTATATCACACTGCATTTCAATCCAGTTCAACCAAGCCACGCTAGACTCACCTCTAGCCACACAAGCAATGTTAAGAGACTACAAGTATCGCACCAAACACTCGTCATGCGCCTCAATCCAATTACCTTGCCCGGAGTACTTCTTACTCAAGGCATCTGCCACCACGTTGGCTTTGCCTGGCGTATACTGAATCTCCACGTCGTAGTGCCCAAGTAACTCTACCCACCTACGTTGCCGCATATTCAGATCCTTTTGGTCTAGGAGATACCTCAGGCTTTTGTGATCCGTGAAGATCTCCACCTTTGCACCATATACGTTGTGCCACCACAATTTTAACACAAAGATTACCGCCGCAAACTCCAGATCATGGATGGGGTAATTCCTCTCATGAGTCTTTAACTTCTTTGACCCATAAGATATCACAATGCCGTGCTGCACCAGCACGCAACCCAAAACCGCAACCTGATGCGTCAATGAAAATCTGAAATCCTTCCGTCCCACTAGGAAGACTAAGGATCGAAGCAGACATCAACCTTTCCTTCAAATTCTCAAACGCACGGGCACACTCCGGCGTCCACAAGGACTTTTGGTCCTTGCGAGTAAGAGTGGTGAGGGGCAATGCCACCAGCGAGAAGTTCTCCACGAACCTTCTGTAATAACCGGCTAGTCCAAGGAAACTCCGAACTTTCGCCACGGTTCTCAACACAGGCCAATCTCTAATGGCTTCAATCTTCGCCGGATCTACCGCCACCCCATCTCCACTGATCACGTGACCCAAAAATTCCACCTTCTCGATCCAAAACTCGCACTTCGAGAACTTAGCATAAAGCTGGTTCTCCCTTAGAGTCTGCAATACTAGCCTCAAGTGAGACTCATGCTCCGCTTCCGATTTCGAATATACCAAAATATCATCTATGAACACCACCACAAACAAATCCAAAAACGGTCGAAAAACCCTGTTCATCAAATCCATGAACACAGATGGCGCGTTCGTCAGTCCAAACGGCATCACCGAAAACTCATAGTGGCCATACGGAGTCCCAAATGCTGTCTTGGCAATGTCCTCTTCTCGAATCTTCAATTGGTAGTACCCCGACTTCAAGTCCAACTTGGAGTACACCACCGCCCCCACTAACTGGTCGAACAAATTATTGATTCGGGGAATCGGATATTTATTCTTGACGGTCAACTTATTTAGCTCACGGTAGTCAATGCACAACCGCATACTTCCATCCTTTTTCTTTACGAACAATACCGGCGTGCTCCACGGCGAAGAGCTGGGCCTAATGTAACCTTGCTCTAACAATTCTTGCAACTGAACCTTAAGCTCGGCCAGTTCCTTTGGTGCCATCCTAAATGGAGGACGCGACACCAACCTCGCACCCGGTACCAACTCTATCAAAAAATCGATTTCACGCTGAGGAGGTGCTCCCGGAAGCTCCTCGGGGAATACATCCTCAAACTCTTCCACCACCGGAACATCTCCAATAGCCAACCTTGTGGAGTGAGTCTCCAACAAATCTATGAACGCCTTGCCTCCTTGGTTTACCTCACGCTCACTTGCATGGTGGAATTCAGGGAGCAAGCCACTCCGCTTAGGCCTTCAATCTTGACCTCTGCTCTACCCTTGCCTCTCAGGGTTACCACCTTCAACTGGAAGTCGATACTAGCTCGCTGCTCTGCAAGCCAGTCCATCCCTAAGATAACGTCAAATTCGGCCAGTGGCAGAACCACTGCTACTAACTCGAAATCACAATCGCAAAATTGCAACACAATGCGTCATTTCCTCACAGTGGTCAAGAAAGACCCATTCGGCATGCGCACGCTTAGCTCCACCTCTACCTCGACGGACTCAGCACCAATCCTCCGGATAAAGCTTTCTGCGAGAAAAGAGTGTGATGCTCCCATGCCGAACAACACTTGAGAGGGGTAGCCCGAAACTAGCACGAAACCTAACCACGTGCATAACAACATAAAAGGCCGCAAACTACATTACCGTAACGAATGAATACTTGAACTTTTCTTACCTGTCACCACGTCGGGTTGACGAATCACTTCCTGCTGCCCAAGATTATATGCTCTAGGCTGCACCGGAGGGAACCGCGAGGCACTAGACTCTGTCGCCTTCCCTTTCTCCACAACACTAGGGCCGAAACACACTAATTATTCCTGCCTCAGTTCTGGCTTAGCTCCGCCCTCGGTACAAAACCGACTTATGTGGCCCACCTTGCCACACTTGAAACAAGTAAACGGGCCTTTGGAGCGAAAATCTCCCGAAGGTGCGCCACTTCTCTCCCCAGGCCTACTTGGACGGGGCTTCTTCTTTCATCGGTTGCCCTCAAACTTCCACTGAGACTGAGATGGCTTTCGTTCTCCCTGCTTTGCCGCAAAACCCTTTCGCCGCTGGGTTCGCTCCATGTCGTTTTCTAATGTGCGAGCTGCTTCGACCAACTCATTAAATCCTGCGTTCTTTAAGGATATCAATGGCTGCCTTAAATTCTCTCTCAGACCTTGATAGAAGAGATTGTCCCTCTCTTCATCGTCTGCCATAGTCGTTCCCGCATAACGACCCAACCGAGTGAACTCCTGCAGATACTCGTCCACTGTCTTCTCACGCTGCACCAAATGCAAGAACTGCCACTGCAGTGCTAACCTCATCGAAGACGGAATGTAACGCTTGAGGAAGGCATTCCCGAACTCCTCCATGGACGGAATGCGCCCAAGGAAATGGCGACCGCTGTGATTCACCCACCACAGCTTCACATCGCCATCTAACATGAAGCTCGCAAAGTGGGACTGCCTCTCCGCTGGTGTCTCTGCTGCCTTCAAAAGTTCCTGGATCCTTGAAAGCTAATCTTTGGCATCCGTTGGAGTGCCAACTCCCTTGAATGTTGGAGGATGGAAACTCAAGAAGTACTTCATAAATCGATCGCCCATCACATAATCTCTCTCCTCTAAAGGCTCTGCTTGCCTCACTCCAACCTCCAGTGTATCTGGTGTAGCCGCCGGAATAACAGGAGTCATAACTTGCAACACAGGCGTCAGAACCTGTGGCATCGCCGTAGTTTGAGCCGCTACCATTGCTTCCGCTAGCATGCAACAGAAGTCAGCCAGGGACATGCCCATATTCATGAGGCCCGGAGTAGTAGCACTGCTTCCCGAACGGTCCTCATGCCTTCTCGATGTCCCCACATCGTTGCCAACATCCTAGCATAAGCAAGGAAAAAAGAAGACTCATCAAAATCTACTCGCGAGACTCAAACACAGGGATACTCATGATCCTGCATAATACTCCTATGTGGATAACCTCTTTACGCGATCCGAATACACTAGACCTCGCACGAATACTAAACCAAGCTCTGATACCAAATTGTAACACCTCCCCTATAATGACTATATAATATAGGTACGGCTGGGACCCCACAGCATATAACCGCCACAGCTTCAGTATTAAAAGATGATAAAACTTCCCAACTCAAAACTCAGATACCACAGCGGAAACAAAACTAAGAAAGGCAGAGATTGTCCACAACTACATAGGAGTAAAACCAGCCTTAAGGCCTTACAAAACCAATATCCAAGTCATCAAATATTCAACACAAATAAGAAATCCCAATAAGGGGAAAAATAGCTTCCCTAAGCTACCTCGGCATGCAAGTCGGAAATAACAAAAGACAAGTACAGAAAAAATAGGAATGCTAAGTAAACACTTCATGAAGCTTTAGACCTTTTTGGCCGACGAGCTGGGTCCGGCCTGCGATCCTTGGCCTGCATCCAAATAACAGAGAGCGGTAAACAAGGGTCAGCTATGGCTGACCACAAACGGTGTAACAACACCCCTCCTCTCGACCGTCCTAGCGGACCCCGGGGAACTACATCACCCTGCAAATCAGCACTTTGTATGTAGATGTATATAAATAAAAGCAACATAAACAACATGCATGAGTGTCATAACCATCATCCACATTTCTATATTGAGCAAGTAATAAAAGGGGCCTACAAATGCAATATGAATGCAACCCGGGTTTCACCCAAGGCACCCTAAAGCGTATGAATCTAACACATCATCATACATTAACAGCACAACGACGGGGTACTCGACATTTCCCCCAAAGGGCATCGTAGCCCAAGGCCAAGAGCTCACGCTGTGACCCACCGCGCCTGGCCCACCATGCCATCGGGCTTGTCTGACAGCTCACTTGCTCTGGCCGCCAACATTATGCACATCACAACCACGGGGTACTCAACACTTCCCCCAAAGGGCATCGTAGCCCAAGGCCAAGAGCTCACGTTGTGACCCACCGCGCCTGGCCCACCATGCCATCGGGCTTGTCTGACAGCTCAAATGCTCTTGCCAGTCAACACCGAAGGGACTTGTCTTGCCGAGACACTCTCCACACGTGAATTCCAGCATTCACGGGATAGCCAGCTGAGCACAAAGACCAAGTCGCACCTTCGCACATCACTAGGCATCATACGCCTCACAACCCACACATTATTTCCCCGCCCGAAAACCAACGAGACTACAAGGGAATCACGACGACGAATTCGCCGTATTCGGATTTCTAGCAAAACCCCTAAAATGCGCGTCAATCAACATCACCGAATTGGAACAACGGTCGCGAATTCGGCTTCAACCACAATGCCTAATCCACTAACGGAGAGGATTTCTAATGCAAATCATGACGGGAATGGACTCAATCAACCCGATGGTTCCTCTTGAACTAAGGCGACCCGGATCCCTCTCACTCGACAGATCCGGTGCCAAAATACAGAAAAATAAAGAGGAAAAAGGGATGTCATGCACGCATCATAAAGACCGGGAGGAGAAATGTCGTTACCTTTTGAGATTTCCTCCTAGCCATGGGAAACTTGCAAAAGAATGGAGAAGAAGAAGCGCCTTGACTTCCCATATGCGCTGCCGGTCTTGGATCAGCGAACGGAGCTCCGAAGCTCCAACAATGGCGGGATCTAGCTCTCTTCCTCCTCCAAACCTCTTCTCTCTCTCAAGCCCTCAAACCCAAGATGAAAAGAAATGAAGAGGGAAAACCCCCTCAGCCCTAATTAGACCCATCCCACGAACTCATCTGAGCCGTTTGATCAAGGTCTAAGCCAAACGGATGCCCAGATTTTGCTGTTTACGGATCTGGTTCCGTCAGTCAGCGAACACACGGTCGAACGCACGACCGTGCGTAAAAACGCACGATCAAAGTTGGAACACCATTTTGCCAACCGAATAGCACGCACGGTCGAATCAATCGTGCGTTAAGAAAAACGCACGATAGTGCGTCAAGAAAAACCTGACGTCTCGGCGGTTCCCAACGAAGAAGACCTAACGCCCGGCGTTAACTCTCAGATCAGCAAAACTTGGGCGTTACAGTGAAAACCACCCAATTCAGCCACCATGTGGGCTGGAAAACCCCCTAAACTTCTTGTAACAGCCAGAGGAGATGAATCGCCATGAATTGGGAGATCAATTGGCCTTCCTTGGTCATGAATGTCATTACTCCTCTCTTTCTCTCTTCACCATTTTTGGGGAAATTGGTTTTTTCTCTCTCCTAGTCGAATTCTCTGAAATTGAATGGTAAAATCAGTAATTCCAAACCCCATTAGTTAGTGGACCACCTCAATTGGGTCTAGCCCAAGTGGATTGGGCTTGATTAGGTCAAAATAGGTCATTTTGACCTAAATTTATGGTGAAGTTGACTTTAGTCAATTTGACCATTTGGGTTGATCCCAATGGGTAGATAGTGACCCATTGGCCTCTATTAAGGGTTAGGAAGTTCTTGGTAGGGTTAATTTGGCAAAGTGAGGGTCAGTTGATCCACAATAGGGCAATTTGACCAAAACAGGGCTAGAGTTGACTTAGGTCAAATTGGCCAATTTGGTGGCCCCATGATGGGTCTTTTTGGTCCATTGGGTTCTTAATATACTTATAAGGGTAGGGTAAAGGTCAATTTGGCATGGTGAAAGCCAATTGACCCTATTAGGCTACTTTGACCAATTTAGGGTTAATGTTCACTTTGGTCAACTTGGCCTCTTTGGTTGACCCAATGGGTCCTTGGTGCTCTAAGGTACCCCTAATGGGTTAGGTATGTTATGGCAGGGTCAAAGGATCAAGGTGAGGCCCTAAAGTCTAACCCTAAGCTTGGTAACTAGAAATTGCTATTTGCAGACCACTATGGTTTCCTTCTTCTTGGCTAAGGCCAAGTGGTCTCTTCAAGCTTCCTAGGGTTTTGCCATGACCTAGTCATGACAAAACCACTCTAGGGGTCTAGTTTTTTGGGGGATGTTATGTAAGCCCCCCCCCTCCAAACTGAACCCGATTCAGGGAGGGGGAGTCGTACTGCCCAAGACGGCCACATAGCGCTTCCCGGGTGGCGACGACCCACCCTCTCAAGCACTAAGCGATCGCCTTGTCAGACACAAGGGTCATCACATTACACATCAGAATCACAAAGCAGAAGCAGAATTTAGGGAAAAAGGAACAGACTATATACATATCTAACTAAAAAGGTCGTAGCATACTATTTACATATACTGCCTCGTAGGCTACAATAGATACAATAAAAGACTCCTTATTTAGCCCTATGCTCCAGCGACTCACATCACAGAAGACAGGGCGAGGTTGGAGTGTCCGATCGAGCAATCTCTAGGGCTGGTAAGTCATCCTATAGTGCGGGGGCTTCGCGCTGTCCCGTCTCCTATGAGTGGTTATAAGAATAACCGTTAGTCACAGAGCTAAGTGGAAAATGCATTCCCTCCCCGGATCCGTATCCTGGGGGCGGGCTAAAGTACTAAAATAAATAGCCGAAGCAAGGGAAAGGTTAGCAGCAATTTACGACAGCATTAGCAACCCTATCTTGTACACACACATCAGGTATTCAAACCTGAATACACACAACCCTGTGTCGACACAGTTTGGACCGCTTCTCTTCTAGCCGGGTAGCGAACCCCGCGGGCCTCACCGATGTTGCCATCGGTGACAGTGGCCAGTCCTACCACTTCTGAGTGTAGTCGTACTGTATCACCCAGGCCCTCTCGTACAGCTTGGTGAACTAATTGGATGTGAGCGACATCCGGCGATTCCGAGATTTAGGCCGACCACTGGAGGCAAAATAGCGGGTTCGAAGTGGTGATCACCCGTGGTGCACACCTCCCTGTCGCGATAAGTTGTCATCTCTCCTGCACCGGTATGAACGGCCTGCGTGCATGACTGACCCGCCACTTCCATAGCAAGTAATTTGCAATCAATTCACAGAAAGAACAGCTACTCCAGGTCCATCGCGGTTCCCTTGACTCAACCGGCTAAACAACTTTTGGCCGGGAGACGCATCGGAAGTGGGGCATCTTATTTGGGACTAACCCTTAGAGGACGAACTCAACTCTTGGTTATCCCCAACTAAGATCTTATAGCAGCATAGAAATAACTGTTAAATAGCACGGGACCCGGGGTTAATATAAAATAGAGCAAAGTAAATAGCGGTGCTGAGTAATAAAACACTTAACAGTATGAAGGCCAAAGCAAGGGCCGAATTAACAGGACCAGTACATGCCCGGAGTATCGAAAGGAATGAACAGAAAGCAAATAAAATGACCAGTGCGAGACTGGAGTACTGGAAATGAATGAACAGAAAGCAAATAAAGTGACTGTTGGGAACAGTGCCCATCCGTGTTCCTGATTTGAAGAAGTGCTCAGCACAATGATAAGTGCAAGTTGTATTTAATGTCATATCTAGTTCATGCTTGCAGAGATAAGACAATATGTCCAGTACTTCAATAACCTGCCTAAGTATAATGTCGTCGAAAAGGATCAAGCGTATCGTTGACAACAACAGGCATATCGTCAACAGCATGCAAAGCAAGGAAAAATGGTGATATCGTTGTGACATCTACACGACGATATCAAAAAGTCGAGATGAAGAAGAAGACTCAAAGATGTCGTTGATATCGTCGACAAGAATCCTTGACGTCGATAAGGCTAAGGAAGAACAAATGTCGTCGACGTGAAGCCTTAACGTCGATAAGGCTGAGGAAGAGCAGATGTCATCGACAAGAATCCTTGACGTCGATAAGGCTAAGGAAGAACAGATGTCATCGACAAGAAGCCTTGACGTCGATAAGGCTAAGGAAGAATAAATGTCGTCGACAAGAAGCCTTGTCATCGGAAAGGCTAAGTAAGACTGATGCTGATGACATCATCGTAAAGACGGCGTGACATCGAGAAGACTAAAGAATTTCATATGGAGACAGGCAGTTGCTGAAGTATAGTCTATCGACCTTATATCAATTATGTCGTCGACAAGATAATGTGGTTTCAACGATATCTAGCAGACAAGGAGTTCTCGCTGATATCAGTTTGATGACTTCGTGTCTTCTTAAGCTCGAGTGCAGAAGTGATGCCCCGTATCATCGAGATATCACTATCTGATGAAGAAACCAATTCAAAACATCGACAAGCCCTGTCGTCGTGATATTATCCATATCGTCGTAACAATGGAAATATCTTCGAGACAAATTTAAAAGTAGCCGGATGCGCTGTCAGCATATAATGTCGCCGCCTGATTGTCCAATCAGCGCATGCTCTTGAGGGATGGGCGTCTGTCAGTAAAGGACATCATATGTGACCGTTAAGCGGCTCATCTGTCATATAAAAGGGAACAATGATGCCCTAAGAAAAGAAAAAGGAACGAAAAAGAATCCCGCCTAGCATATATAACAATACAAGCGGCGGTGAAGAAAGAAAGAAGGGAAGAACAAAATGATCATTCTGTGTTCTTCAAGTTGCAGTCAAGTCTCATCGACTGTTAAGAACTGTTCAAGGAAGATAGCCAGTCAACATCCGGCAGAGCAAGAAGCTTGCAGAAGATTTGCACTGTCAAGGTTCACATCAAAAGCATCTTCTTCAAGTAAAAAAGCCGATCTCCATCAGGCAGAAGTTCAATATTGTAAATCAATCTTTGTAAGGCTTGCAGGCCATAGTTGTGGGATCTGTTTTCAGATCTGAGTGTCAAGCTTGAGGGCTTGAAATCTGGGAGGCTTGAGGGATAGGGCCGAGGGACTTGCGGGTCCAAACGCATCGAGCTTGCGGGCTCGGGTGCAGTGAAGGGGCTTACGGGCCTAGGCTGCAGGCAAGACTTGCGGGTTTAAGCTGTGTAGGGCTTGAGGGCCTGAGTGTCGAGCTTGCGGGATCGGGTGTAGTGAAGGGGCTTGAGGTCCTAGGATGCAGGGGCTTGCAGGTCCGAGTTATAGGGCTTGAGGGCCTGAGTGTTGAGCTTGCGGGCTCGGGTGCAGTGAAGGGGCTTGAGGGCCTAAGATGTAGGGACCTGAGGGTCCGAGTTGTAAGTCTTGTGGGCCGGAGACATTGGAGGAGTTTGCCTAGCCTAGCACACTGCTAGGTAGGCGCAGAGGGAAAGAGGACTACTCAAGGCACCCTGTCTTGAGGAACCTCTATAAGTCTTTGTGTGCTTTCTGTGTTATGCTCTACCAAACGCTAAATCTATTATCCAGAAAACAAGAACACCTAAAGAGGGAAGTAAAATAATTTGAATAACCTATTCACCTCCCCCCCCTCTAGGTGATAAGTAGACACCCAATAACTAACAAGGGGTATCAGAGGGAGATTGTTCAATGAAAAGCTTAACAGCTTGAACAGATCTGCCCGTGGGTGTCCATTCATCATAGCTATGGAATCAAGAATAGCTACTTGTTCTAGTGAGAAGTTTGGCCTTTGGAAAGTAAGAGCTAGAATATTCATGGAGGCAGTGGACCCTAGAATATTTCAAATTGTTCAAGAAGGGCCATATGTCCCCAATACAGTGCCCAAGAAAATGACTGAAGATGAGATCATCCTAGTCAGCTAGGACAAGGAAGCCAAAGATATTATAGCTGGTGCAGTTGACATCTCGACACTTCAGAAATTGGCTCATTGCATAACAGTAAAAGAGATGTAGAACTCTCTAACAGTCCTTTTGGAAGGATCAAAAGAAGGAAGAGCAGAATTAGTACTGCCTTCCAAGAATCAGAAAGAAGAAAGAACCAGGGTAGATGTCACAACCCGCATTTTCTTCGAATTTAGGAATATCAGAGTAAGAGAAAATACGCGTCATGATGCCACGTCATGCATGAGACAACTGCAAACGCTCAGGCGGGAACCTATTACTTATTTGATCAAAACATGTTTACATGATAGGTCATCATTTGAAATCATTTATTAGGGTTTGGGGTAAGAACTGTGTCTCTCAGTTCGTGGATCAACTAGTCCACCGAGAAAATATATGTATTTGCAGCGGAAAGTACTTGATTTAGTTCACTTAAGGTCCTAAATGCACGTGATGATAGGACATAAAGTAAATGATAGGACATAAAGTAAATGATATGCACATATCTATGCGTAGTATAAGTATAGAAGATATCTTTATGCGACTTTTAAAGATAAGGATTTCAGTTAAAAGGAATGCAATGAGGATGAAAGAAAAGCCATTTTATAACTATAATGCACCTAGACATAAATCATTCCCAGATAGCAAGATACAAAAGATCTAAAAGTAGTGGCATTTAACTGGCAAGTAAGCTATAAAGTATCAAAAGGGCACAATGGGCGTCAACAACCTGACACTAATCTGTTGGCTCCAAACTAGCATGTCTGAACACAAGAAGAAAACTAACAACAACTACCTCGCAGCAGCGGGGTAAAACAACAACGAAAACTCCTGAAGACTCCGGGCTACACCACTAGCTGCTAAGGCTCTGAACCTGAGGCATTCAATAAAACAAAGAACGCCTCTGCAAGGAATTTACAAGTGGCAGAAAACAAAGAAAAACAAAGAAAACAAGGCATAAGGGGTACCAACCCAAGCCCAACACTTACAGGAAAGGAATCTCCAAGCACAGAACTAAACAATGCACCAAGTGCACCAAAAACCAAATATAGATACAAGTAAAGTTCATTTATCTTGTTAAATTTATTTAAAGAGACTGATCAACTCAAATTAAGCTGGGGCGGTCATTTATCCTCTGCCACCCAAAGCCAAAAACGGGTGGGGGTTTCACTATCCCCAACTACCCAAATACGGCCCACGGGACCACAGGCCAAGCCTGCGGTTCACCTCTAAAATGGCCACCGTGCAAGGCTACAACAAATCCCCACTGTCCCGCAAACACGACTACCGTGCAAGTCTAAGACAATGGTTCTTTTTAATTAATTTCTTTAATTAGGCACGGGACGAAGCCCGAGAAAAACAATCACCAGGATACCCTAAGAGATAGGGTCACAACAAGGCAAACATTGCATAAGACGATTCATAGGAGAACCCATAAGTTATTTAACCACAACGGGTATGAGATTTCAAAGAGGAGAAATAATCAGAGGCATAACTCAAGTACTAAGAAGTAGAGGGCATTTCTTGAGAATCTAAAGGATAAGAACATAGTTCTCGAGAAATCAAGGAGTGGGGTCATAAAGTTCTAGGAAAAACTAAGGGCAGAGTCCATATAGTTCTCGAGAGAAAAGAAAAGACAGAGAACATGATTTCTCGAGAAATTCAAATGCAGAAATCAAGGTTTCTCGAGAAGTTAAGAGCAGGGAGTAGCAGATTCTCGAGAAATCCAACTGCATAAGGTTTCTCGAGAAGTTAAGAGCAGGGGTCAAGTTTCTCAAGAAACGAAGGGCAGGGATCAATGCCAGGTCGTTCGTCGAATGCGCCATTCGACGAACGTCGGGCCGTTCGACAAACGCCAGGTCGTTCGTCAGGAAAAGATGAGTTCGACGAACGTCAGGAAAAGAAGAGTTCGATGAACGTCAGGAAAAGAAGAGTTCGACGAACGTCAGGAAAGAAGAGTTCGACGAACGTCAGGAAAAGAAGAGTTCGACAAACGTCAGGAAAAGAAGAGTTCGACGAACGTTAGGCCGTTCGTCGAATGCGTCGTTCGACGAGCCGTTCGACGAACGTCAGGAATCGACTGATTTCTCACAAAATCCAAGGCTACAGGAAAAAAGAAACCAGGGAAACCGTAGGTTGTCCAGGGAAAACTCCATATATGTTAACTATCATACATGCGCTCAAGGTACAAGCTAAAAACACAGCCATAACTCATAACCAAGAAAAAGAAGAGTGCTTCAACAAACAAGGAAGGAGGAAAAATAGCCACTTGCCTTAAACCATGCAAGCTCGAAGTTCTCTGCTCCAAAGCTATGGATCGGCTAAGAACTCACTCAAGCACAATAACCTGAATCTTTTCGGATCAAAAAGGAGGAGTTAGGTCACTACCTTAACTCCAAAAATTCCACGAAACAGGAAAAGTTTACCACTAGAACGAAGATCTCTTCGAGAGCTTAACGAATCCACTCTCCAAACACGATTCCGACTGCTACAGCCTTTGAATCACCGGCTGGAAGCTCCATGACACGCCGCTCTCGCTCTTTCGCTCGGCGGCTGGTTTGGTTCGACGAAGGAAGAAGATGAGTAGGGAGAGAATTTTAGGTATTAATATAAACCGTAATTAAACTGCGAGGGTGACTAGATCACCTCAGATTTCTACGAAACTCGCAACCTTACAGAAAAACAGTGCTACGATTCCAACGGTGAAGTCGGAATTCAATTCCGACAAGCCAAACTCGGGATAAAGCCTCCCGAAGCTAAGATCTTAATAACTAAACAAAATCTTCTCTATAGCTCGAAACGACGCGAAGACTCGCACGCTCGATCTAAATTGCATACTTTAACTAAGCTAAGGCCTAAAACTAAACCTGACGAGCTGACGTAACACCCTTACGCCAAAATTATGCTACAACGGCCATGTAAATAATTAACGAAAACTAGTGGTGTTATAGTAGCTGAGAAGAAAGTCAGAGCATTGAGTGACAGTGACTCAAGCTGTTCAGACTCAGAAGAGAATGCTGATTTTGGACTGAATGCCTTATCTAAGTCAGAGGAGGAAGCTCAGGATGATGTCTCTCCTGAACAGGTATGCATAAGGGCTCCTCTCTCTACCTCAGACTCAGAATCTGAGACAAGCTCATCAGGAAATGATGACTTGTCCAAGCCATATTGATGTAGGGATGTCCATGAGATGGAGATCGATACGAAAATAACGCTCTCTACGCCCTTCACGTTTAAATCTACCGCACCTACACAAGCATCTATGGTCACAATACGTTCGCATCTAACGCAGCGCATACATCATAAAGGAGGAATGATCGACTCTAAAATAATGATCGGAAAGGAGTCGTATTATTCCCCAAAAAAATTAACACAAAGGTTGCCAATCCTTTTAGAGAGCAAAACCAAGGCTAGAGGCCAAGATCCGCTCAAGCAAATTGGACATACCCAATCCGGAAATAAAGAGATTCGATAACAACGAAATCGTTGTCAGAAACTGCAAGCGGAGTATTGAAAATCGCGGATATAACGGTTGCTCATTCTCCACAAATCTAAAGAAAGAAAACTCAAGATGGGGGAGAAGTTACTCAAACCGGATCTAGTAATCGCACAAGATATGTGTGGGAGAATCACTCTCTCCACGGATCCACCGGCGTCACACCGAATGGGGCTGCACCCTTCTTCTTTGGGGTCGCACCGAAGAAGTCCACGCCGGAGTCGCACCGAAGAGGGATGGAAGGAGCATAGGATAGCTTCACACTAAGGGGGGGGGGGGGGGGGGGGGGGGGGGCAGCAAGGATTAGCCCTCTCTTGGTCGAAATTTCACAAGGGGAAATTAGGTTTAATTCTTTCTTTCTTTTAATCTTCATAATAAGCCTCCTTAAATAGGAGTTACAAACAAACCAAAACCGTTCAAGATGGAAATGCAATCTCTACCATCCGAGCGGTTAAATACACACCACATAGTTTTAAAGTGTAGAAAATAAAGGAAATAAATGCATATATGAATATAAAATTATTACCCAAACATGGAATAATTTTATATTCACAAATATAAAATAACAAAGCATAATATTTAATTAAAATTAGTCTTCAAGTGGGCTTAGCACGCCGCGGGCGGAGGTTGTAATGCTGTCTTCCATTAGTGTCATCATGACGCCTAAAATCCTTATACCGTTGTGCTTCGGCAACCGGATCATCACCCAGTAGTGTAGGAGGGGCCGCGCCATCAATCCTCCCCGGTTTAAAATCACGTATCACTGATGCGTGGTCCGAAAGATAGCGGTGGAGAAGGTCGGCATCCAAGCATCGAAGCTCCGTCTCGAGTACCCATGAGTCGTCCGAAGGGGGGCGGTCATGCCAACGGATGAGGAAGTGGTAGGTATCACCATCAGCAGTAGCAAGTGGCTCAGCAGCAAGTATCGTATCGGGAGTGAGAAATGTCTTGGGAAACCTGGGAAACATGTCAGCAGTAGGAATAAAAGAATGCAACTCACCATCCAATGATATACCTGTGGGGACCGAAAGAGAGAGATCATCCGAACTACCACTCCCCAACCCATTAGAAATTTTAGTGGAGGGAGAAGACGACAAAGAATTCAACTCATGTGGAGGCGAAACAAACAACGTCAAATCCGAAACATTAAAAATGGGGGATATACCCCAATCCGCAGGCAAATCCAAAATGAAAGCATTGTCACCTAGTTTCTTTATAATCCGAAAAGGGCCGGCGCGCTTTGGTGCTAACTTTTAACGGTACCAGATGACAGTCGTTCGGGAACTAATCGGACTAAAACCAGATCTCCGACTTTAAAGTGTGACACTCTCCTTTGTAGATTAGCGTGCGCTTGATAGGAATCGTATTGAGAAGTCAAGGTAGCCCGTATACGTGCATGTAGATCATGAATGTGTTGGGCGAAGGATTGTGCAAATTGACTTGTTTTATATGTTGGTGGTAACGAGACCAAGTCAAGAGGCACCAGAGCCTTATACCCGTGAACAATCTAATTAGGTGACATACCCGTGGACCTATTCTTAGAGTTATTGTACGCCAATTGGGCATGGGGCAGTAGTAGATCCCACGTGCCTTTGTGATCACTCACCAGACACCGGAGGAGGTTCCCTAAACTCCTATTGACCACCTTCATTTGCCCATCGGGTTGCGGGTGATAAGCAACGAAGAATAGTAACTTCGTTCCCATTAACACCCATAAAGTCTTCCAAAAATAGCTAGTGAATTTTACATCTCTATCCGAGACAACTGTCTTCGGCACTCCGCGATGGCTAACGACCTCTTTAAAATATAGTTTTGCTACGTGAGACGCATCGTTGGTCCTAGTGCACGGAATAAAATATGCCCTTTTGGAGAACCTATCCACAACTACGAGAATAGAATCTAGAAGGCGTAAAGTGGTGGGTAGGCCTAAAACAAAGTCCATGCTCACGTCTTCCCATGGTGTGGAAGGGATAGGCAAGGGTGTATATAATCCAATATTGGTTTTTGTGCCCTTAGATACCTGACAGGTACGACAACTACTCACTACCCTTCCCACCAACACCTTAAGTTTAGGCTAATAAAACTTGTCCTCAACTAACGTAACGGTCTTATCTCTACCGAAATGGCCACTCAACCCTCCGCTATGCAGCTCCCAGATGATATGAAGACGTAAAGATGACTGCGGGATGCACAACCTCCCATGCCTAAATAGATAGCCATCCTTAATAACGAACGCAGATATAGTCGTGGGGGAACTATCCTGGGCAGATAAATACGAATCCTGGAAATCTGGGCAAGTAGCGTACTCATCCTTAATGTGCTCGAATCCTACAACATTAACTTCTATAGTAGTAAGCAAAATGGTAAGGCGACTAAGAGCGTGCGCGACTCGGTTATCATCTCCCTTAAGGTGCTTAAGATTAAACGTGTAACCTTGTAGGAAAGATACCCATTTAGCGTGACGCGGGCTGATTTTATGCTGGCCATTGATGAACCGCAATGCCTCGTGATCGGAGAGGATCACAAACTCCTTAGAGAGGAGATAGTGCCTCCAATGGTGCAAACATCAAACTACCGCGTAAAACTCTCTATCGTAGTTCGAATAATTTAACTTAGCACCAGATAACTTCTCACTAAAATAACTCACGGGGTGCCCCTCCTGACTCAAAACATCTCCTAATCCGACTCCAGAAGTGTCACATGTAAGCTCAAAGACTTTAGTGAAGTCAGGTAGACGTAAGACAGGTGCCTCAGTCATAAGCTCCTTAATGCGTTGGAAAGCATAGGTGGCGGACTTCGTCCAGGTGAACTCGCCCTTCTTCATGCAATCAGTAATGGGGCCATGATGCTACTGAAGTCCCGTATAAAACGACGGTAAAATGTAGCTAACCCGTGGAAACTACGCACCTCTCATAAAGTGGTCGGCATGGGCCAGTCCTTAATGACTTGGACCTTGCTAGGATCAACTCTAATGCCCTCCGATCCGACTATGTAGCCTAAGAACTCTACTTCAGGGACATAAAAGGTGCATTTCTTAAGGTTAAGAAATAATGTTTCTTTCCGCAGGGTGGAAAGAATCGCTCTCATGTTGGAGGTGTGCTCGGCAACGGTGGAGCTATAAATCAATATGTCGTCAAAGTAGACTACCATGAAGGTTACCGATGAATGGCCGAAAAACGTGGGTCATCATCCGTGAAAAGGTACTGGGGGCATTGGACAGCCCAAAGGGCATCACAAGCCACTCGTACAACCCATCCTTAGAAACGCAGTCTTCCATTCGTCACCCTCACGGATCCTAATCTGGTGATAACCACTCCGTAAATCTAACTTTGAAAAGATAGTGGCGCCAGATAAGACATCTAAGAGGTCATCTAATCGTGGAATAGGAAACCTATACTTGATGATAATCTTGTTGATAGCATGACTATAAACACACATCCGCCATGTACCATCCTTCTTGGGGCAAGTAAGGCTGGTACCGCACATGGACTCATGCTAGTCGTAATGAACCCCTTCTTTAACAGGTCCTCAATTTGGGCCTATAACTCCTTGTGGGCAGCTGGATGGAGTCGATAATGGGGATGGTTGGGCAAAGAGGAGCCCAGGACCAGTTCTATCGCATGCTGAATATCCCTAAGCAGGGGTAGTGACGACGACAACTCCTCCAGGTACACGTCCCTATACTCCTCCAACAGCACCCATAACTCTCTGGGAAAATCATCCAAAACACTCAAATCAGGCTTCACACTCAATAGTATTAGTGCATACATCACTCCATCAAGAAAGGGATCCTTCACAAACTTTTTCCTACCAACTAGACTCAACGACTTCCTCTCTACTGGGACAGTGGTGTCCTTAGCCATAACTACTGGCTCCTTCGGGATGGTCGGCCTCAAGGTGATGGTTTTGCCATTGAATTTAAATTCATAAGTGTTGGCTCTACCAAAATGCATCACATCACGGTCATAGAGCCAAGGGCGGCCTAACAACATGTGACAAGCGTCCATCGGCAGGACATCACACCAAACCTCATCAGTATAGGATTTGAATGAGAGGGGACCAGGCACCGCTTGGTGACCGGGACGGTGATCTTGCTAATCCATGCTACCTAATATGGGGTCGTGTGTGGTTCCGTGGTCAAGTGCATATGTGTGATGACACTCTCAGAAATGACATTCACGCAACTACCACTATCAATAATCAGCTTGCAAAGCTTCTCACCACTCTTACAGATCAGAGAAAATATGCTCGTCCTCTTCCAATCATCTAACGGACGAGGAGTGGTCAAGATACAATGCATCACCATAAGGTGGTGATCGTCCTCTAACTCACTTGGGACCCCATCTGGGTCTCCCTCCTCTTCAGCCTCATATATGTAGTCATCGGGGTCGGTCGTCGAATCTAAAAGTGCTATGGACTTAGTCTTTGTTGGGCATTCGAAGGCATAGTGACCTTGAATTCCGCATGAATAATAAGTAGTGTTGTCCTTGCTAACCTTCCCTATGGGGACACGCTCACTCGTGGGATTCCTACCGTCTCTAGCGGTGATCACTACAGACTTCGACTCAGAAGACCTAAACTTTCCCTTATCCGGATTCGTGGAGGAAGACGCTCCAACCGTGGTCTTGCTCTTCGTGTGGGAATAACGAGAGTGGGCCTTCGAAGCAAGATGCTTTTCAATGTCAAGGGCGGCATTGAAAGTCATGTTCAGGTCCGTGTGACCATAGCGTAGGAGCTTCCTCTGAATATCGGGTTGAAGCCCCTTACGAAATCTAGATAGGGTGACCTCGGGAATCTCCCTAAGATCACAACGCACCATACGGTTCTTCAGCTCTCCCATACACTCATATACCAAATTGGAGCCCTGCCGCAGGGTGGCAAGCTCATCGAACATCTGTGTTCGGTGGTACGCAGGGACGTACTGGTCGGTCAACAAATTCTTCATCATCGGCCACCCTATAGGTGGGACTCCCTGCCCGGCTCCTAATCTTCGCTCCTCATTCAGCCAATAAGTCTTTGCATGACATGTTAACTTCATCCTGGAAACTTGGACCTTTTGAGGGTCCGTCAAGTTGTGTCATTCGAAATAACATTCAAAATCCACTACCCAAGTAAGGAAGACCTGGGGGTCTCCCAGACCATCGTAAGTGGGGGCGTCAATCTTAACGGCCCTAGTAATATCAAAGCCACGCTCGTGATGGTGTTCTCGAGGGGGCACTCGTGGAGAGTTCCCAACGGAATCCGAATCCTGGGCCCGTTGGTGCCGGTTGGGCTGCCCAACATTAACAGGTGGTGGTGGAGGCCCTCCTTGATTCAGAAGGATTTGTGCTAACATGGTCCTAAGCTCGGTCATCTCGTTACGTAACCCCTCTATAGCCTCAACATTACGATCCTCGTGCTCATTCGCTGCCATCCTAGACGATGAAGGTGTGTTATACTTCGTTCCTAGCCTAGTGCGCATACAGGGTTGGACAAAATTATGATTAGTGAATTTTTGTAGTGCAGATTAAAAGGAAATATTTTGGCAGGAAAATATATCGGGATGTGACTAATAGTGAGAACTTCCAGAATTTGTTTTTTGAATTTTGACGAAAAATAAAGTTTTTAGCCTGTTATTCGCAGACCACAAAAAAAAAATTGATTATTTTTTATTACTTTGCGCCACGAAAATGAATATGAAGATTGTATCAATTTAGAAATTGATACGACCTGCTTTGATACCAAATTGATGTAGGGATGTCCATGAGATGGAGATCAATACGAAAATAATGCTCTCTACGCCCTTCACGTTTAGATCTACCGCACCTACACAAGCATCTATCGTCACAATACGTTCGCATCTAACACAGTGCATACATCACAAAGGAGGAATTATCGACCCTAAAATAACGATCGGAAAGGAGTCGTATTATTCCCCAAAAAATTAACACAAAGGTTGCCAATCCTTTTAGAGAGCAAAACCAAGGCTAGAGGCCAAGATCCGCTCAAGCAAATTGGACCTACCCGATCCGAAAATATAGAGATTCGATAACAACGAAATCGATGTCAGAAATTGCAAGCGGAGTATTTAAAATTGCGGATAAAACGGTTGCTCGTTCTCCACAAATCTAAAGAAAGAAAACTCAAGATGGGGGGAGAAGTTACCCAACCCGGATCTAGTAATCGCACAAGATATGTGTGGGGAGAATCACTCTCTCCACGGATCCACCGGCGTCACAACCAATGGGGCTGCACCCTTCTTCCTTGGAGTCGCACCGAAGAAATCCACGCCGGAGTCGCACCGAAGAGGGATGGAAGGAGCAAAGGATGGCTTCACACCAAGGGGGGCGGCGGCAAGGAGGAGCCCTCACTTGGACGAAATTTCACAAGGGGAAATTAGGTTTAATTCTTTCTTTCTTTTAATCTTCATAATAAGACTCCTTAAATAGGAGTTACAAACAAACCAAAACCGTTCAAGATGGAGATGTAATCTCTACCATCCGAGTGGTTAAATACACACCACATAGTTTTAAAGTGCAGAAAATAAAGGAAATAAATGCATATATGAATATAAAATTATTACCCAAACATGGAATAATTTTATATTCACAAATATAAAATAACAAAGCATAATATTTAATTAAAATTGGTCTTCAAGTGGGCTTAGCACACCGCGGGCGGAGGTTGTAATGCTGTCTTCCGTTAGCGTCATCATGACGCCTAAAATCCTTATGCCGTTGTGCTTCGGCAACTGGATCATCATCAAGCAGTGTAGGAGGGGCCGCGCCATCACATATGATGTCCTTATAGAAGATCTCAAAAAGGGTCAAGATGCTATGCAAGGAGCAAGCTGAAAAGATCTCGATCCTTCATGCCAGAAATTCTGATCTCTCTGAAAAGGCTGAAAAGCTAACTCTACAGAATGCAAAGTTTTGCCAACTCAAAAAGGACTTCAAGACAAGCTCTAACCTTGATCTAATAAGAAAATTTGGGAAAACTCTGAAGGCACTGATTGACAGTAGGGAGCTGTGCTGTTCTCTAACCAAAGAGATTGTGCTTCTAATGAAGGATAGAGATAAACCCAGTTGTAACGCCCCTGATTTTCGTTAATTATTTTGCTTAGCTGCTGTGACGTAATTTTGGCGTTAGGGCGTTACGTCAGCTCGTCAGGTTTAGTTTTGAGCCTTAGCATTGTTAAAGTATGTAATTTAGATCGAGCGGGCGAGTCTTCGTGTCGTTTTGATTTGTAGAGAAGATTTTGTGTAGTATTGAGAATTTAGCTTCGGGAGGCTTTTGCCCAAGTTTGGCTCGTCGGAATTGAATTCTGACTTCGTCGTTGGATTCGTAGCACCGTGTTTCAGTTAAGGTGCGAATTTCGTAGGAATCCGAGGTGATCTAGTTTCCCTCACGGTTTTAAGTAAATTGGGGAATTAATTAATTATTTAAATAATAATTTAGGTTATATATAAAGCCTAAAATATTCTTCCCCTATTCATCTCCTTCTTCCTCGATCAAAAGCAGCCGCTGAGCGAAAGAGCGGAGCTTCGTGGAGCGTTCGGCCAGCGATTTCTAGGGCTGTAGTAGTCGGAATCGTGTTTGGAGAGTGGATTTGGAAAGCTCTCGACGAGATCTTCGTCTTAGCGGTAAACTTTTCTCGTTTTGTGGAATTTTTGGAGTTAGGGTAGTGACCTAACCCCTTCTTTCGACCCGAAAAGTTTCAGGTTTTTGTGCTCAGGTGTGTTCTTGGCCGATCCTTAGCGTTCGGAGCGGAGTTCTTCGGATTTGCAGGGTTAAGGCAAGTGGCTTCTTCCTCCTCTTTGTTTGGTAAAATCTTGGTTTTCCTCCTGATAAATGCTTGGTGAGCTGTTGGCTCGTATTTCGAGCGTCTTAGTTGATAGATAGAAACCCTAAATCCCCTCCCGTAGTGTCAGGAAATTTCTCCCGGAAAGCACTGACGTCCCCTGGTTTAGCCGCTGAATGATCCCTCTCGAGAAGTCTCAGTCATTTTTGAGAAGTCGTTTTAGCCCAGTCTCGAGAGATCCTTGTCCCTCTCAAGAAGTCTTAGCCGTTCTCGAGAAGTCCTTGTTGTTCTCGAGAAGTCGCCTTAGCCCAGCTTGCGAGAAGACTCCCCTCGAGCTCTCGAGAAATGTCTCCTTTCTCTCGAGAAGTGTCTCTCCCTCTCAAGAAGTCCCCTCCCTCTCGAGAAGTCCCTGTCCTGCTCTCGAGAGATCCGTGCTGATAACCCATTTGGTCTTTTTTCGAGAAGTCCTTTTACCTTCCCTCGAGAAGTGTCTTCTCCTTCTCGAGGAATGCCTGCTTTGTGCCTGTGGTCATGATTACTTGTGCCCTTTTTTAAGCCTCGTGCTTGCTGTGGTTAAACCAACTTATGAGTTCTCTTATGTTTAGTATTGGAAGAATGTTTACCTTGTTGTGACCCTACCTCTTAGGACATCCTAGTGTTTATCCTTTCGGGCAGCATCCCGTGTTTAATTGAAATTTAATTAATAAGAACCGTTGTCTTTAGCCTTACACAGTAGTGGTGTTTGGGGGGGCAGTGGGGGAAATGTCATAGCCTTGCACGGTAGTCGTGTTTGGGTGGTTGGGTCTAGAGCACCCCCACCCATTTTTTTTTGGTTTTGGGTGGCAGAGGTAGATAACCGCTCTTGTTTAATTGAGCTGATTAGTCTCTTTAAATATACTTATCAAGATAAATGAAACTTGCTTGTTCCTCTTTATGGCACTTTCTTTTTACTGCACTCGGTGCTTGTTAGTTCTTTGTTTAGATCTTATCTTTCGGTAAATCTGGCTTGGGTTGGTACCCCTTATGCCTTGCTTACTTTTCTGCTAGTTTTCTGCCACTTGTAATTCCTTGCTGAGGCGTTCTTTGTTTTATTGAATGCCTCAGGTTCAGAGCCGTAGCGGCTAGTGGTGTAGCCTGAAGTTCAGAATTTTAGTAGTTGTTCACCCTGCTGCTGCGAGGTAGTTGTTTTTAGTTTCTTCTTGTGCTCAGACATACTAGTTGGTGCCAATGGGTTAGTGTCATGTTGTTGACGCCCATTGTGCCCTTTTTATACTTTATAGCTTATTTGCCAGATTAAGCCACTACTTTTAGATCTTGTGTACCTTACTCTCTGGGAACGATTTATGTTAGGTGAACTATAGTTATAAAATGGTTTTTCTTCATCCTCATTGCATTCTTTCTAACTGAAACTCTTAACTTTAAAGTCGCCTAAAGGTATTTTCTACTCTTACAATACGCCTAGTTATGTGCATATCATTTACTTCATGCTCCGTCGTTTGCATACATTTAGGACTTTAAGTAAACTAAATCAAGTACTTTCCGCTGCAATTATATATACTTTCTCGGTGGGCTAGTTGATCCACGAACTGAGAGACACAGTTCTTACCTCAAAACCCCTAATAAATGATTTCAAATGATGACTTATCATATAATCATGTTTTGTTTAGTTAAGTAATAGGTTCCTGCCTGAGCGTCTGCAGTTGTCTCCTATATGATATGGCATCATGACGTGTATTTTCTCTTACTTTGATATACTTAAATTCGGAGAAAATGCGGGTTGTGACAGTTGGTATCAGAGGGAGGTTGTTCGACAAGTTGGTCGGGCAACAAATTCTGATATAATAGTTGTTTTGGTTTCATTGCATACACACACCGATGTGTCATCAGTACGTCTTGGCCGAAGCATGAACACTACACTTATAGCATGATAAGAAGTATACGAGGCATATTATGTAGTATGGGATGCATAATATGTGTTTGTATATGGATCCCCCATAGGTGGCAACGTGTGACGGTTATGTCGTATGGGATGCATAACCATCATCACATGGATGCCCATTAGCACGTTTTCTCTTTCGTTACATGCAACATTATGTAGTATGGGATGCATAATATTACATGTGTACGCCGCTCATAACATGCATTAAGGCCTTTATTAGAATGCATAACACAACATACCTTACATAACATTGCATAAGCACACATGCGAAGTTAAAGACTTACAGGATGACACACGTACACACATGATTTCAAAATGAATAGCAAAATTCATGCATTCATGCCCTTTGCACATGAGTTAAGAGGGACGATGTAGTATCGTTCCCAAATTTAGCATATCATCATGAAAATGTCCCAGAGAAAGGTAGTGGAAATGGCAAGTATCTGTACATGTATGTTCTGAACCAAGCAGTGTTGTTCTAGTGTAAGGTTAAGTTTTAATTATAGGTTTATGCATTAGCAGAGATGTCTCGGAGGCGTATTGCGACGAGGTTGACCCCCCAATCGGAGGGTGAATCTTCGAGTTCGCAGAGTGAGACCATGATCGAAAGTCTGCGACAAAGTAATGAGGCTCTGTCCAGGCAGTTAGTTGCGATGCAATCGCAGATTCAGACGTTGATGACAGTCGCCGCTGGGCAGCAGCCTGTGTTGTAGGACCCTATAGTTGGTCAGACTGTACCCGTTCCTCCCGATCCTTTGGTGCCTCCAGTTTTGCTGCCACCAGAGATGAACTTCATTATGCATTTCCAGCGACTAGGGCCTCCTACGTTTGACGGAAGAGTTGATTTCATGGCATTAGATGACTAATTTGTTGCCATTGAGGAGATGTTTTCGTACTTGGGAATCTCTGCAGACCAAAAGGTGATGGTTGTCGCTTACCAGCTGAAAGGACTTGCTAAACGCTGGTGGATTAGGGAGAGGGAAAATCTCGTAGGCGGATGTTCGTGGGAGTCGTTCAAGGCGACAGTGTTAAAGAAGTTCCTGCCGTCGGTCGAGCAAGACCGTTTAATGAATAATTTTCTGCACTTGAAGCAAAGAGAGCTCACAGTTATTGAGTATGAGATCGAGTTCAGTAAGTTGAGAAGATTTGCTCCAGATTTAGTGACTTCTGAGGCAGGAAGAGTGAAACGATTTCTCGGAGGACTTCGTAGCGATATTCAGCAATTGGCTAGCGCTTATAGATCTGAAAGTTATGCTGAAGTGGTATAAGCAGCGCTGAAAGTCGAGGCTATCGACAACGCCAAGAATAGAGGTGCATTAATGAAAAAGGATAAGAGGAAAGTCGAAGAGGGGGAGACCCCTAAGGTAGCTAGCCCGGATCCAAAGAAAAGGAGTGGTGATGTGTGTAGCTTCTGTGGTCGCCCTGGCCATCCAGTTGAGAAATGTTTCCAGAGGAAGGGAGCTCAGAAGCAGCAGCGAGTGCTAGCAATTCAGGGTGCTCTGAAGGGTGTGGTGCTCTGCCAGTTGTGCAAGCAGAGTGGGCACGATGCGGCCCAGTGTTGGACAAAGGAAAAGGTCTGCTTCCAGTGCAAGCAGAAAGGGCACATGAAGTTCCAATGCCCGCTAGTTCAACCCCTGTTGCAGCCTGTTCCGCTTCGAACCTTGCCTCCGCCGCAGCATCAGGATAAAGGAAGAGGAAAGCTGAACGTGTTAACCCAGGAGCAAGCACAGACTTTGGCCCAAGTGATCGCAGGTTAGATCTTAAGCCAACTGGTTAGTCTTGATTCCATTGAGTTCGCTGAGTTAGACTAGTTATTGTTCGCGCTTATAGGTAGATTTAAAGTAAAGAATCGTTGGGCGTGTGTTCTGTTCGATTCGGGTGCTACCCATTCATTCGTAGCAAGGGCTTTCGTCGAACGTCACCGTTTGACCCCTGAGCTGGGCAACGATTCGTTCCTCGTTAAGTTCCCTTCTGGTGATTTGGTGCCCTCGAACTAGTGTGTCCGAAGTTGCCCCGTTCTCTTAGGAGATTTCTTGGCTGTTGCTGATCTCAAGGTGTTGGACTTTGAAAACTTTGACGTGATTTTAGGTATGTACTGGTTGTCTAGTTATGATGCGGTCATCCGATGCAAGGAAAAGCGTCTAGACTTTGTGATGGACAATGACCATTCCATGAGCATTTTTGGTTCTCCGTACCAGTGTTCCCCGATAATTTCTACGGTATGTGCTCGGAAACTGTTAATTTCCGGTTGCTTAGCTTACCTTGTTTCTGTAGTAGAAACTGTTCCTGGACCGCCGTGTATTGAGAATGTTCTAGTGGTGCGTGAGTTTCCTGATGTCTTTCCTGTCAGTCTTCCTGGACTCCCGCCTGATAAAGATGTGGTATTCGTTATTGATCTTGAGCCTGGTACTCGTCCTATTGCTATGGCACCGTACCGTATGGCCCCGCGCGAGTTAGAAGAGTTGCGAACTCAGTTAGATGAGTTGTTGCAGTGTGGTTTCATTAGGCCAAGTTCTTCGCCCTGGGGTGCTCTAGTGTTGTTCGTGAAAAAGGACAGTTCTATGAGGTTGTGCATAGATTATAGAGAATTAAACAAAGTGACCATCAAGAGCAGGTATCCATTGCCGAGGATAGATGATCTGTTTGATCAGTTGCGTGGTAGCACGGTGTTTTCGAAGATTGACCTTCGATCAGGCTACCATCAGTTGAGGATCCGTGAGTCGGACGTACCCCGGACTGCCTTTCGTTCTCGATATGGCCATTTTGAGTTTCTAGTCATGTCGTTTGGTTTGACAAATGCACCATCTGCATTTATGGACATGATTAACCGCGTGTTCAAGGATTTTCTGGACCATTTTGTTGCGGTATTCATAGATGATGTGCTAGTTTATTCTAAGAGTGCTGAGGAGCATGCTACGCATTTGCGCTTAGTATTGTCTACTCTTAGAGAGCACAAGTTGTTTGCGAAGCTGAGTAAGTGCGAGTTCTGGCTTCCTCAGGTGTCCTTTCTGGGTCATGTGGTGAACAAGGATGGAATTACGGTAGACCCAGCTAAGATTTCTGCTGTGTTAGATTGGAAGACGCCTTCAACACCTAAGGAGAAAAGGAGTTTCTTATGGTTGGCTGGGTACTACAGGAGATTTGTTCAAGGGTTCTTGGTGCTGTCGGCACCTTTGACTAAGCTTACCCTTAAGAATACGGCTTTTAGTTGGAGCGATAAATGCGAAGAAGCCTTCGAAGAATTAAAGAGGCATTTGTACAGTGCGCCTGTGTTGGCCTTGCCGATCGAAGGATTAGAGTATGCCATTTATGTGGACGCATCTCACATTGGTTTAGGATGTGTTTTGATGCAAGAACGAAAGGTGATTGCCTATGGGTCTAGACAACTGAAAGTTCATGAGAGGAATTACCCTACGCATGACTTAGAATTTGCTGCAGTGATCTATGCTTTAAAGCTTTGGAGGCATCTTCTTTATGGAGTGTCATGCAAGATTTTCACGGACCACAAGAGTCTGAAGTATGTCTTCACCCAGAAGGAGCTGAATTTGCGCCAACGGAGGTGGTTGGAGTATGTTGCGGATTATGAGGTTGATATCCTATATCTTCCGGGTAAGGCTAATGTGGTGGCCGATGCCCTGAGTAGAAAGACCGCGCAAATCTCCAATCTCTCTGTGCAGTCCTTGGTAGAAGAGTTTATGTTGATGGATATCTCAGCCGGTAGTAGTACCGCGCCTTCGAGCTTTGGAGTTGAAGAACCTTCTTGGATTACCCTTACGAGATTGCATCAGAAGGAAGATCCTAACTTGCAGCATCTTCGAAATAGAACTAAAAAAGGAGAATTACCTGATTTTTCTATTGATGATAAAGATACCCTGGTGTATCAAGGTAGATACTGCATTCCCCGTCAGACGATATTCGAGCAAGGACTTGTAGTGAGGCGCACAATTCTAGTGTTTCATATCATCCTGGCTCCACAAAGATGTACAAGGACCTGAAGCAGATCATTTGGTGGTCAGGTATGAAGAATGTTATAGCCAAGTATGTTTCTGAATGCTTCACTTGTCAATGTGTTAAGGCAGATCATAAGAGGCCTGGTGGTAAATTAAACCCTTTGGATATTCCAACCTGGAAGTGGGAGAGTATTTAGATGCACTTCATTACCGGCTTGCCGAGATCTCCTGGAGGTCACGATTCGGTATGGGTCATAGTTGACCGCCTGACAAAGTGTGCTCACTTTGTACCGTTTAAAATTGGATATTCAATGGAGAAGATAGCAGAGTTGTACTTGGACGAAGTCATCAGATTGCATGGTGTGCCCGTAAGCATTGTGTCGGACCGAGATTCAAGGTATATGTCTCATTTCTGGAGAAGTCTGCAAGGAGCTTTGGGTACTGACCTTAGATACTCTACCGCTTACCACCCCCAGAAAAATGGTCAGACGGAGAGAGTGAATCAGATATTGGAAGATATGATCAGGTGCTATATTTTGGATCATGGAGGAGCTTGGGACAAGCATCTTGGATTGATGGAATTTGACTACAATAATAGTTACCAGGAGAGTTTGCAAATGGCCCCCTTTGAGGCTTTGTGCGGGAGGCATTGCCGAACACCCTTGTTTTGGGCCGAGGTTTGCGAGAGGCCTTTGTTAGGCCCTAAGGCTTTGGAAGGGATGAGCGTTGCTGTGTCTTATATCCGCGGGAAGCTTCGTGTTGCTCAGGAGCGGTATGAGAAGAATGCTAATCGGAGGAGAGTGGATCTAGAGTTTTCCGTTGGAGACTTAGTGTTCTTGAAAGTTTCTCTGATGCCGGGCGGTAAGAGTTTTGGAAGGAACCACAAGTTGTACCCCCGGTATGTGGGACCTTTCCAGGTTGTTGAACGCATCGGAGTGTCCGCTTATAGATTAGATTTGCCTGCCTCCTTTCCAGATGTTTACGATGTGTTTCATGTGAGCCAGTTGAGGAAGTGTTTGCGTAGTGATCGGCTTGTTCTTGATTCGGTGCCCATTTTGTAGCCCAATCTTTCGTATGTTGAAGAGTCTATCCAAATCTTGGAGACTCAGGAGCGTGTGATGCGGAAGAAGACGATCCCGATGGTTAAGGTTCTTTGGAAGAATCAGGGCGTCGAAAGCGCAACATGGGAGCTAGAGTCTGCCATGAGAGAGACTCATCCTAACCTCTTCTCTTAGATTTCGGGTAAACCTTCTGTCTGGAAACCTTTGGATTTGATTCTGCATCTTTCTTAACCTTTGAATTTCAAGTTTCGGTACGAAACTTCCTTTTAGGGGGAGTGACTGTAACGCCCCTGATTTTCGTTAATTATTTTGCGTAGCCGCTGTGACGTAATTTTAGCGTTAGGGCGTTACGTCAGCTCGTCAGGTTTAGTTTTGAGCCTTAGCGTAGTTAAAGTATGTAATTTAGATCGAGCGGGCGAGTCTTCGCGTCGTTTTGATTTGTAGAGAAGATTTTGTGTAGTATTGAGAATTTAGCTTCGGGAGGCTTTTGCCCGATTTTGGCTCGTCGGAATTGAATTCTGACTTCGCCGTTGGATTCGTAGCGCCGTGTTTCAGTTAAGGTGCGAATTTCGTAGGAATCCGAGGTGATCTAGTTTCCCTCGCGGTTTTAAGTAAATTGGGGAATTAATTAATTATTTAAATAATAATTTAGGTTATATATAAAGCCTAAAATCTTCTTCCCCTATTCATCTCCTTCTTCCTCGATCAAAAGCAGCCGCCGAGCAAAAGAGCGTGAGCGGAGCTTCGTGGAGCGTTCAGCCAGCGATTTCTAGGGCTGTAGTAGTCGGAATCGTGTTTGGAGAGTGGATTTGGAAAGCTCTCGATGAGATCTTCGTCTTAGCGGTAAGCTTTTCCCGTTTTGTGGAATTTTTGGAGTTAGGGTAGTGACCTAACCCCTTCTTTCGACCCGAAAAGTTTCAGGTTTTGTGCTCAGGTGTGTTCTTGGCCGATCCTTAGCGTTCGGAGCAGAGTTCTTCGGATTTGCAAGGTTAAGGCAAGTGGCTTCTTCCTCCTCTTTGTTTGGTAAAATCTTGGTTTTCCTCCTGATAAATGCTTGGTGAGCTATTGGCTCGTATTTCGAGCATCTTAGTTGATAGATAGAAACCCTAAATCCCCTCCCGTAGTGTCAGGAAATTTCTCCCGAAAAGCACCGACGTCCCCTGGTTTAGCCGCTGAATGATCCCTCTCGAGAAGTCCCGGTCGTTTTCGAGAAGTCGTTTTAGCCCAGTCTCGAGAGATCCTTGTCCCTATCGAGAAGTCTTAGCGGTTCTCGAGAAGTCCTTGTTGTTCTCGAGAAGTCACCTTAGCCCAGCTTGCGAGAAGACTCCCCTCGAGCTCTCGAGAAATATCTCCTTTCTCTCGAGAAGTGTCTCTCCCTCTCGAGAAGTCCCCTCCCTCTCAAGAAGTCCTCGTCCTGCTCTCGAGAGATCCTTGCTGATAACCCCTTTGGTCTTTTTTTCGAGAAGTCCTTTTACCTTCCCTCGAGAAGTGTCTTCTCCTTCTCGAGGAGTGGCTGCTTTGTGCCCGTGGTCATGATTAATTGTGCCCTTTTTTTAAGCCTCGTGCTTGCTGTGGTTAAACCAACTTACGAGTTCTCTTATGTTTAGTATTGGAAGAACGTTTACCTTGTTGTGACCCTACCTCTTAGGGCATCCTAGTGTTTATCCTTTCGGGCAGCATCCCGTGTTTAATTGAAATTTAATTAATAAGAACTGTTGTCTTTAGCCTTATACAGTAGTGGTGTTTGGGGGGCAGTGGGGGAAATGTTATAGCCTTCCACGGTAGTCGTGTTTGGGTGGTTGGGTCTAGAGCACCCCCACCCATTTTTTTGGGGCTTTGGGTGGCGGAGGTAGATAACCGCTCCAGTTTAATTGAGCTGATCAGTCTCTTTAAATATACTTATCAATATAAATGAAACTTGCTTGTTCCTCTTTATGGCACTTTCTTTTTACTGCACTCGGTGCTTGTTAGTTCTTTGTTTAGAGCTTCTCTTTCGGTAAATCTGGCTTGGGTTGGTACCCCTTATGCCTTGCTTACTTTTCTGCTAGTTTTCTGCCACTTGTAATTCCTTGCTGAGGCGTTCTTTATTTTATTGAATGCCTCAGGTTCAGAGCCGTAGCGGCTAGTGGTGTAGCCTGAAGTTCAGAGTTTTAGTAGTTGTTCACCCCGCTGTTGCGAGGTAGTTGTTTTTAGTTTCTTCTTGTGCTCAGACATACTAGTTGGTGCCAATGGGTTAGTGTCATGTTGTTGACGCCCATTGTGCCCTTTTTATACTTTACAGCTTATTTGCCAGATTATGTCACTACTTTTAGATCTTGTGTATCTTACTCTCGGGGAACGATTTATGTTAGGTGCATTATAGTTATAAAATGGTTTTTCTTCATCCTCATTGCATTCTTTCTAACTTAAACCATTAACTTTAAAGTCGCCTAAAGGTATTTTCTACTACGCCTAGTTATGTGCATATCATTTACTTCATGCTCCGTCGTTTGCATACATTTAGGACTTTAAGTAAACTAAATCAAGTACTTTCCGCTGCAATTATATATACTTTCTCGGTGGGCTAGTTGATCCACGAACTGAGAGACACAGTTCTTACCTCAAAACCCCTAATAAATGATTTCAAATGATGACTTATCATATAATCATGTTTTGTTTAGTTAAGTAATAGGTTCCTGCCTGAGCGTCTGCAGTTGTCTCCTGTATGACGTGGCATCATGACGTGTATTTTCTCTTACTCTGATATTCTTAAATTCGGAGAAAATGCGGGTTGTGACACCAGTACCCTAAAATCTAAGAATAATAATGTCAGAAGGGTGGAGGATAAATCCTTCATTGCAAGGAAGCCTGTGGCAAGCTCCTTCAAACCCCAGAACATGCCTAAAACCCCTAACTCCAGAAGGAAAGTCGTGGATGGTGATGGTCAACATCACACTCACAAATCAGTACAGATCAGTCTCCTTCAAATATCCTTCTGTTCACAGACAAAGGACTCATGCTCACACAGGCAGCCTGAAAGGAAGATACAACAGGTTTGAATGTTGGTGCTGTGGAAAGACTGGGCACTTTGCAATAGATTGTTGGTACAATCCAACTTCTCCATGGGTAACATATGCTAAGCCTACTAGTAATCTTATTCATCATCAATGTGCATATTCTAGAGCAGTTAGATCCAGTATGCCTTTTAAAGCTAACAAAATCCTAGGTCCCAAGGCTACTTGGGTACCTAAGGGCCTATAATCTCATGTTGCAGGTACTCCAAGTGCCCATCAGAAGCAAATATAGGCCTTGGACAAGATGGCTGTTCTGGCCCATAGGCAGAACAACAAAGTCAGTTTACTAACAAACTTAGTGCAGGACATCCTACTAAAAGGGGCCTAAAGCTGTCGTAGGCTAATAAGTTTTGGAATCTATATCAACGATACAAAAAGTTGTTACGGCGACACAATAAATGTTACGACGATGATGGATCAAGTTGGAAGGATGCACATCCAAGAATCATTTCAACGACAATAAGCAGTATCGTCAAAATAAAAATGAGCTATTTATCACGGCACTGGATCGGTCCATCGGAGCCGTCTGATCATTTTTCATCAACGCAGTCGAAGATTAATGGCTCCCAAGAAAGAAGAAGTTACTTCAGGTTGCGAACTCCAGCGTGGAGGGTTCAACTCATGCTCGGACGAAGTGAGGTCAGTAATAGGGATTCTAGAATCCACCGGCCTAGAATATTTGTTGTGCGAACCCTCAGTTCTTCTTCACCGAGAATTGACAGAGTTCTTCATTGAAGCTCAACTCAACCATTTCAAAACTCAGATAAAATCCGTCATAGACGGGAAGAAGGTCAAAGTATTAGTCAAGAACCTAAGAAAGGCACTCCATCTGCCAAGAATTAAAGGGGGAGAGGAAAAAGAGCTGACAACGGAGGATATCTCGGCCAGCTACTCCTGGTGCAACCATACCGGGAAGACCTACGGGTCAATTAAAAGGAATGAGTTTAATCAAAAAGGAAAATTGCTAGCAGACATCATGGGAAAGGTACTGCTATGCAAACCTGGGTCCCATGACCGAATCTCCAAGGATATGTTTGTCATCATGGCCCGACTAATTCTGACCAAGAAGACCGACTGGAGCAGTTTTCTCTTCCAAAGAATGAAGAGCACCCTGACAACCCCCTCCTATGGAAGAATACTGTCCCTCTTCCTTCTAAACACCCTGGATGAAGTACTGCATAAAAGAATGGGAGTCCCCCAGCACTACTCCAAGAGACTGGATGCAAAGATGCTCGATCGATGGGATAGGTCTATCCCTAAACCATCATGTGATGTCCCGCCTGCTCCAAAGAAACAAAAGAAATAAGCAGTCCCAATAGATCCCTCCGAAAAAGAAGATTCATCAAGTAGTTCTGAAGACAGACCCTCATCCCCACACAATCCTGCTCCATCTGAAGGTGAGACATCTACTCAAGGAAACGCTCCTGTATCAACTCCTGAACCTGCTACCAAAGAGGTTGGTGAAGAAGTAAGAGACCCCAACTTGAGGAGTGACCCTGTTGAGGGGGAGTCCCAATTCGGGGGCTCAGCCCAAGATGATGAAATGATCCATGGGGAGCTCCCAGCTGGAGGCTCAGCCCCATAGGATGCTCAAGTTGAGGGGGAGACCCAACTAGGGTACTCTGCCCTAGAAGATCAAGGGAATGTGCCCTCTACTCCAGAAGAACAAGGGAATGTGCCCTCTACTCCAGAAGATCAAGGGAATGTGCCCTCTATCCCCGAAGATCGAGGCAATGTGCCTGAGCCCATGGAAGACCTCACTCCTTCAGACGGCAGAGAATTAATCATAGTAAGTAAGATTGTGCTCACATCTCCAAGTGAGACACTGCCAGAGGTTTCCAAGGGGAAGGCTAAAGTTACAGTCCACATAAGTGAAGAATCATCTGAAGACATCTCTGAAGAAGCTCAACAAAAAAAAGAAGGAGAAGAAGAACAAGCTGATGAGCCATCTTCGGCTCAGTCAGGTTCTCTCTTTCACATTATATCATCCCTTCTAACTGCTCAGCGGAAACAACTGGAAACTTTTGTTGTAAAGACAATGGATGGTCTAAGGAAGGAGTTGAAGGCTGAAATAATGGCAGTTAAGAAGGACATATTCTTCATCTCAACACCCAGTGTACCCACTTCTACACCCTGTCAGCTCTAATAATAGAAAAGATGGGTGAGGAAGTCAACAAGGTGGGACATCAAACCCACAAGATCCTGACAAATCAAATAACATTTTCTGAAAATGTGGACTATACTTTTGAGCAGATAGAAACAGGTGCTACCAATAACAGGAATCAAATATTGAATAGGGTCAATGAGAATGCTCATACATTAGATACCCATCTACTCGAAGTAAGGAACAATCTGGATGTCACTGAACAACACATACAAGAACAACTGACTCTGGCCAGAGAAGGTCTTGAGGAACGAGTAATTGAACAAGTCCTAAAGGGGGAGAATGAGATAATAAATGTCGAATCCCATCAAGCGACGTGGATAGAAAATCAAGTAAAGCAGACGATGCAAAACCCCCATCAGTATATGAGTTCGCCAACCCTTCTGAAAGCACTGACTCAGCAGAGTACGACATAGAATTCAGAGAATCGGCATCCTCCAAGAAGAGAAAGCGAATTCAAAGTAACAAGTATAGGCAGAAGAGACTGAGGGAAGTTGACCTGGATCCACAATCAGGAAGGTGGAGTCCAGTCTCAAGAGAAATCATAAAAGAATCATGGATACAGTTTGGATACCCTCAGGAGAACTATCAAAGGGTATATCAGTCAGTTGAATGGAAAAAGCATCTGAAACAGCTGGAAAGGATAAAGAATCACAAACGAGCATTCCCATAGGGTCCTCCTCCCTCTCCTAAGAAGATTGCAATGCCTATCAACTATTATCAGAGGCAAAGGAAGAAAGTCAAAGGGGCAAGCAGCAGCAGACACTGAGGAGCACTAAATTAAAATCTTAATTAGAATGGGGCAAATGAATGCGAGCTTTCATTCATGAACATTTAATCTATCTATGTGCTTGGTGTCTAGTGTCAAGAACATATAATCTATTTTTGTGATTATTGCTTAATGTGATGCTATTATCTGAAATGTTAAATCTTTATATGTGTGACATTTATCATTGAGGTAAGTTAGGACTTCTTCAAATAGGGGGAGATTGTTGGGAACAGTGCCCAGCAGTGTTCCTGATTTGAAGAAGTGCTCAGCTCAATGATAAGTGCAAGTTGTATTTAAAGTCATATCTAGTTCATGCTCGCAGAGATAAGATAATATATACAGTACTTCAATAACCTGCCTAGTATAATGTAGTCGAAAAGGATCAAGTGTATCGTCGACAACAGCAGACATATCGTAAACAACATGTAGAGCAAGGCAAAATGGTGATATCGTTGTCACATCTACACGACGATATCAGAATGTCGAGATGAAGAAGAAGACTCAAAGATGTCGACGATATCGTCGACAAGAATCCTTGACGTCGATATGGCTAACGAAGAACAAATGTCGTCGACGTGAAGCCTTAACATTGATAAGGCTAAGGAAGAACAGATGTCGTCGACAAGAAGCCTTGACGTCGATAAGGCTAAGGAAGAACAAATGTCGTCGACAAGAAGCCTTGACGTCGATAAGGCTAAGGAAGAACAGATGACGTCGACAAGAAGCCTTGTCATCAGAAAGGCTAAGTAAGACTGATGCCGATGACATCGTCGTAAAGAAGGCCTATTTCCTATATGACCTCGGATTGACGTGCAACGAGTCCTGTGGTGCTCGTATGGATCATACGGGTCTAACAGAATTGACGTGAGTCGATTCAGAGTACGCCTGCTCACTAATTTACAATAATTTGGTTGCGACACGCTGCGACACTCAAAACGATCGTTTTCCCTAAACGACCTCGGATCGGGGTGCAACGAATTCCATTGCGCTCGTATTGGTCACACGAGTCTAATGGAACTGACGGAGGTCAAATCAGAGTATGTTTGGCCACTATTCTACAATAGTGTGGTTGTGGCGTGCTACAATACTCAAAACACTCGTTTTCCCTAAACGACTTCGGATTGGGACGGAACGAATTCCGTTGCGCTCGTATTGGTCATACGAGTCTAACGGAACAGACGGAAGTCAAATTGGAGTTTCCCAGCACGATATCCCCTATTCGTGCTACTTTCTACCTTTTGGGTTTACTTTTATTGGGTCCACTAGGGTCTAGGGACCCAATAAAAGTCGGGATGTTACAATCTAATAAAAATAAAGGGATTTTCGTCCCCAAAAATTACCTAGGTTAGGGGGTTCATATGACATACCTGGAGGACGAGAGTCGGGTATCTTTCCTGAACAAGTGTTTCTGGTTCCTAGGTAAACTCCTCGCGTCCACAGTTTGACCATAAGATTTTGACCATCGTAATGGCCTTGTTTCGCAGTTCCTTGATCTTGGAATCTACTATCTTCACTGGTTTGAGCTGGACAGATCTGTCAGATTGCACTGATGCTGGTGGCGTAGAAAGATGTTGCTCTGTTTGGCGAAGGACACGTCTTAGTGAGGAGACGTGAAAGACGTCGTGAAGATTTCCCAATTCCGCTGGCAGGGCAGTCTATATGCAACAAGGCCAATTCTCTCCATGACTTGATACGGGCCTAGGTAGCGAGGATCCAGCTTTTTCTGCTTCTTTATCCGGGAGATCCCATGCATCAGTTTAATCTTCAGGAATACCATATCTCCCACGTTAAATTCCACCAGTCGATGATGTGCGTCATAGTATTTTGCTTGGTGACTCTGCGTGTAATGTCCCAAGGCCCCGGAATTACCAACGGGACAACGTCCACCGACATCCTCGCCTGGCGACCATTACCGGGCTGCTGCCCAAGAACCACAACCCCTCTCCAGCCTACAGGCGAGTTGTTGGTGGCCACAGTCTCCCTTTGGCGAGAAGTGATCCAATTAAGTGCCTCTACGGGGCCTTCCCAGGAGGTCACCCATCTCAGTACTACTCCAGCCCGAGCACGCTTAACTATATAGTTCTTTCACTTCTCATCATTAATTGGTGATGAGAAGTGAAAGAACTATATAGTTAAGCGTGCTCAGGCTGGAGTAGTACTGGGATGGGTGACCTCCTGGGAAGGCCCTGTAGAGGCACTAAACTGGATCCCTTCTCACCAAAGGGAGGCTGTGGCCACCAACAACCCGCCTTTAGGCTGGAGAGGGGTTGGGGTGCTTGGGTTGCAGCCCGGTAACGGTCTCCAGGCGTGGCTGTCGGTGGACGTTGTCCCGTTGGTAAGTCCGGTGCCTTGGGACGTTACAATAAAAAGTGCACTTTTTTTTTTGTAACGACCCAGAAGCCGACGTCCGATCGGGACAACGTCCACCGATCTAGCCTCAACTGGCCTCGCTACCGGGCTACAGCCCAAGCACCCCAACCCCTCTCCAGCCCACTGGCGGGTTGTTGGTGGCCACAACCTCCCTTTGGTGAGAAGTGATCCAGTTAAGCGCCTCTACGAGGACTTCCCAGGAGGTCACCCATCCCAGTACTACTCCAGCCCGAGCACACTTAAGTATATAGTTCTTTCACTTCTCATCAAGTGATGAGAAGTGAAAGAACTATATAGTTAAGCGTGCTCGGGCTGGAGTAGTACTGGGATGGTGACCTCCTGGGAAGGCCCCGTAGAGGCGCTTAACTGGATCACTTCTCACCAAAGGGAGGCTGTGGCCACCAACAACCCGCCTGTGGGCTGGAGAGGGGTTGGGGTGCTTGGGCTGCAGCCCGATAATGGTCGCCAGGCAAGGCAGTTGGTGGACGTTGTCCCGATGGTAAGTCCAAGTCCTTGGGACGTTACACTGCGCTTCTAACATTCGGTCTCGGATTAACCTTATTGTCGTCGTAGTGTCATCTATGTAAGTGACCCCTAAAGCTTTTGGGTACTCATCCTGTGCCCATGATAACAGTGTTTGACAGCGTCTTCCATAGAGGGCCTCGCATGGTGCCATCTTGATGCTCGCCTGAAAGCTGTTGTTGTATGAAAACTCTACTAAGGGCAACACCTGCTCCCAAGGTTCGTTGTGTTCTACTATGCATAGTCGGATGAGGTCTTCCATTGTCTGATTCGTCCTTTCCGTTTTCCCGTCTGTTTGAGGTTGGAAAGCGATACTGAACACCAATCTGGTCCCTAGATATGCTTGGACTCTTCTCCATTCCTTCGAAGTGAAGCATCTGTCGCGATTAGACACGATCGACTTGGGTACCCCATGAAATCGGACCACTTGCTCTATAAAGAGTCGAGCTAAGATATCGACACCGTCACCTTGTCTGTTTGGGATGAAATGATCTACCTTTGTGAGGCGATCCACCATGAGCTATATTTAGTCATTCCCTGCACGAGATCGGGGCAAGTCATGGACAAAGTCCATGGAGATATCTTCAAATTTCCATTCGGGTATGGGTAAGGGCTGTAGTAGGCCTCCTGTACTACGACATTCAGCCTTGACCATCTGACAGGTCTGGCAGTGCGCCACATAATTGGTGACGTCCCTCTTCATACCTAGCCAGTACAGCGTCCTTCGTAAATATGTATTCTTTTTTACTACTCCCGGGTGTATCGAATATCTCGATTGGTGTGCTTCGCAGAGTATCTCTTCCCGGATTCCTTCAGCAGAGGGGATGAATATACGGTGCTTGTACTGCAAAATGCCATCATATAAGTTGTAATCTTCTTGAGCGTCATGCTGTAGGGTCTTGATGATTGGAGCCGCTTCTGCGTCGATCTTTTGTGCCTCTCGTATCCTGTCTCTAATGTAACACTGTATCTCCATCCAATATAGTTTGGCCTGGTAGTCCATCCGGTTTCTGCGGGTAATGAGGATGATGTCCAAGTCTGCCAAGGACGTGACCAACTCTTCTGGTATCATCTCTAGCCAATTCCCGATCGTCGGGGGTTGCCGACTTAGGGCATCTGCAACCTTATTGGCCTTGTCGGGGTGGTAATGGAGGGTGAAGTCGTAATCACATAGGAATTCTAACCACCGGCATTGTCGAAGGTTCAGCTCCTTCTAGGTGAAAATGTATTTGAGGCTCTTATGGTCGGAGAAGATTTCGCATCTTATCCCGTATAGGTAATGCCTCCAGACATTTAGTGCGAATACTACCGCACCCAGCCTTAGATCATGGGTTGCGTAGTTTAACTCGTGAGGCTTAAACTATTGTGATGCGTAGGAGACTACCCTGTCGTGCTGCATGAGTATGACTCCTAACCCTTTTAGTGTTGCATTGGTGTAAATTTGGAAGCCCTCAGTGCCTGAGGGGAGTGTCAGAATCGGAGCAGATGTTAGCCGGTTCTTCAATTCCATGAATGTTGCTTCGCATTTGGATGTCCATTGGAACGTGGTATCCTTCTTGGTGAGAGTGGTGAGGGGTAAGGCGATCTTAGAAAAACCTTCAACGAACTTGCGGTAGTAGCCGGCGAGACCAAGGAAGCTCCTGATATCTGCTGCTGACTTAAGTGGTGGCCAGTCTCCTACTGCTTGTACTTTGGCTTGGTCCACTGCTACCCCATTTTTGTTGATCGTGTGCCCAAGAAATCCGACTTCCTCCATCCAGAATTCACACTTACTGAATTTGGCGAAGAGAGAGAGTGGTCCAGTAACTTGAGTTACACCATTTGAAGATGCCTAGAATGATTGCTTTTGTTCTTTGAGTAGATCAGTATATCATCTATGAAAATGATCACAAAGTGATCCAAGAAGGGTTCAAACACCTTTTTCATCAAAGCCATGAAGGCGGACGGGGCATTGGTCAGCCCAAACCACATTACCATATATTCGTAGAGCCCATAGCAGGAGCTGAAGGTTGTTTTGGGGATGTCCTCCTCACGCACTCGAAGTTGGTAGTAGCCGGACCTTAAGTCCATTTTGGAGAAGACGGACGCGCCTTGCAATTGATCGAATAATTTGTCTATCCAAGGTAGTGGATAGGTATTTCAGATGGTGAGTTTTTTTAGTTCCCTGTAGTCGATGCACAGACGTAATGATCCATCCTTCTTCTTGACGAACAATACCGGGGCTCCCCAAGGCGAGGTACTTGGACAAACGAAACATGCATCGATTAGCTCCTATAATTGTATTTTGAGCTCGGCTAGTTCCTTTGGGGCCATCCGGTAAGGTGCTCGGGACACTGGTCGGGCTCCGTGGGTCAGTTCAATCTGGAAGTCCACTTCTCGTTGTGGGGGAAACCCTGGAAGGGATTCAGGAAAGACGTCTGGGAAGTCTCAGATTACGGGCACTTTAGTGAGTACTTGTGTCTTGTCCTCCATTTTGAAGTAGATCAGGTATATCTCATCCTTTCGTCGGACTGCTTTGACTGTTTAGGCGGACGCTAGAATGATGCGGGTGACAGATGGTATACCTGTCAGAGTGATAGGTTGCCCATTCGACTTCTGGAGGTTGATCTCTCGGGTCGAGCAATTGATTTGAGCATTGTGCTCGGCCAATCAGTCCATTCCCAGGATGATGTCAAATCTGGTTATTGCTAAAATAGTTGCGAAGATTTCGAATCCCATGTCTCCCAGCATTGCTTGGAATGAACATTTCTCTGTGGATATCATGTCTGATCCGTCTGGAAGCCATATTCGTATTGACATTCCAGACGATCGTACGGTATTTCCTTTGTCTGCGATGAAATCCCGAGAGACGAAGGAATGCGTGGCACCGATATCGAATAGCGTTTTAGCGGGATGACCTTCTACCATAAGTAAACCTGATAACATATATACACATACAATGATTACATGTTCTTCACAGATATACAAGAGGAATAACTACATAGCCTAAACCAAAATGCTATATCACACATTTCTACTAGATCATATCATCTCAGACTAGCATCGCTAACGAAAATATATACCTATCACTACGTCCAGTGCAAGTCCATGCTGAAGATCTAACGCATAAGCCTCAAGCGGTGCTGCTCTGCCCTATCTAGCCTGGTCCTTCCTGCCTGCAGGTCATCCTCTGTGACCTCCTCATCCTCGTCCTCTCTCTGCGGCTCCCTGCACTGCTCCTAAGTCGAGCCTACCTATAGACTAAGGGCAGAAAGCTCTAATGTGCCCAGGCTGCTGGCAAAGGAAGCAGTTCCCGACAAAGGGAACATCTCGTCGTGTGGCTGGGGCGGGCTGAGGTGCTGGAGCTGGTCGGGGTGTTGGGTGTGGAGGTGCCTGTCGAGGCCGGGGTGCCTGCCTGTATGGCTGATGGCGGTGACGCTGTCTCCTATCTCGGTCCTGCCTACGAGGGCCTGTCCCTCTCTCTGCCCTGAGTCCGGGGAACATCCATAAGTCCCCTTCGTTGCTGGGCCATCATCCGCTGGTCCATCTCTAGTGTTGTAGCGTGCGTAGCGATTGTGTAGAAGGTCAACTGTGAGATCATGATCAATGCCTGTCGGAGGTCATCTCATAGTCCTCGGTAAAATCTAGCATCTATTTCCCTATCTGTAGTCGCCAAAGTCCCAGCGAAATGGGCTAAGTGAACAAACTCCCGCTGGTACTCCGACACAGTCCTCTCTCCCTGTCGGATATGCAGGAATCACTCTTGGAGAGCAACTCGATCAGCGTCGGAGATGAAGTGCTCCAGGAAGGCCTCAGAAAACTCTCCCCATAGGATCGTGCTGAGTGGTCACCCTCTAAATGTGGAGCGACTGGCTTCCCTCCACCAGTCTCGGGCATAGCCCTCTAGTAGAATCACTACTAAAGACAGTTCGGCCACAGTGGGGCACATCATACCAACTAGGAGCTCCTCCACTCTCTCTACCCACTCCTGTGCCTGCAATGCAAACTCGGTACCTCGGAAGATAGGAGGCCTTAGCACCCGGAAGGTCATCAGAAGGTCGGTGGGTATGGTGGCCTGCTGGGGTGGCCGTAGAATGGCCGTCTGGAAGGTGGCCAGCAAAGCTGTTAGTGCCTGTCCCAAGTCGGTCTCGGTAAAAGGGACTGCAGCTGGAGCGGTTGGAGCTGGTGGTGGAGTGGTAGGATGGTACTGATCTCTAGAGGAATACCTTCCGCTACAGGACTCCGATATCTGGAAAAGTAACAGACGAACATCAATATTTGCAAAAGTAAGGGAATTTTGCAGAACTGACTGAAATGGAAGCGGAAAGCATGTGGGTGTACTACTGTGCAGTCTAGGATCCTTAAACCTTAAACCTAAGGGTCCACCAGGCTTCCGCTACGTGGTTCTTCTAGAACCAAGAAACGGAACCTGGGAAGGGAGGATCGAAAGACTGCCCATGTGGTCGGATCGTGGTAGCTCTGATCCACTTGTAATCCCCCCCCCCCCATCTGATCCCAGTTCAGGGAGGGGGAGTCTTACTGCCCAAGATGGCCACTTAGCGCTTCCCGGGTGGCGACGTCCCATCCTCTCAAGCACTAAGAGATCGCCTTGTCAGGCATAAGGGTCATCACATTACACGTCATAATCACACAGCAGAAGCAGAATTTAGCGAAAGAGGCACAAACTATATACATATCTTACTAAAAAGGCCATAGTCTACTGTTTACATATACTGCCTCGTGGGCTACAATAGGTACAGTAAAAGACTCCTTATTTAGCCCTATGCTCTAGCGACTCACATCACGGAAAACAGGGGGCGAGGCTGGAGTGTCGGATCGAGCAATCTCTAGGGCTGCTAAGTCATCCTGTGGTGCGGGGGCTTCGCGCTGTCCCGTCTCTTGTGAATGGTTATAAGAATAACCGTTAGTCACAGAGCTAAGTGGAAAACGCATTCCCTCCCCGGATCCATATCTTAGGGGCGAGCTAAAGTACTAAAATAAATTGCTGAAGCAAGGGAAAGGTTAGCAGCAGTTATATATATATATCAATAGGGCGCACCGGCCATAATCTCGATAAAGCCGTGGGGGATGCGCAATTTACGACAACATTAGAAACCCTATCTTGCACACACACATTAGGTATTCAAACCTAAATACACACAACCCTGTGTCGACACAGTTTGGACCTCTTCTCTTCTAGTTGGGTAGCGAACCCCGCGGGCCTCACCGATGTGGCCGTCGGTGACAGTGGCTAGTCCTGTCACTTCTGAGTGTAGTCATACCGTATCACCCAGGCCCTCTCGTACAGCTTGGTGTACTAATTGGATGTGAGCGACATCTGGCGATTCCGAGATTTAGGCTGACCAGTGGAGGCAAAACAGCGGGTTCGAAGTGGTGATAACCTGCGGTGCACACCTCCCTATCGCCATGAGTCGTCATCTATCCTGCACTGATACGAACGGTCTGCGGGCGTGACTGACCCGCCACTTCCATAGCAAGCAATTTGCAAACAATTTACATAAAGAACGACTACTCCAGGTCCACCGCGGTTCCCTTGACTCAACCGGCTAAACGACTTTTGGCCGGGAGACGCGTCAGAAGTGGGTCATCTTATTTGGGACTAACCCTTAGAGGACGAACTTGTTGAATCCAAAATTGTCCCCACGCCCTCGACGCTCGATCCCGAAGGAAGGAGAGGGGATAATGGTCGAGCAGCTGGTTACTTGAGTCGCAAATGAAGAGCTGAGTGGGAGAGAAGAAGAGAGGGCCGGTAGCTTGCGGCGAGGCAAGACTTCGCCCGCCGCGACAAATGCCACTCCTGCGGCGGGCTTTCCCTTTATTTAATAATCTGCATTACAGCTTGCCATTTTTAGTACATGGAAACAGAATGAGTACAAGAGAGTGGCAAATAGGAAAAGTAAGCCGCTCGGGCTGTTCGCTGAAGCCGTCCGGACTAGTCGCCGAGGCCGCCCGGACTAGTCGCCGAGGCCGCCCGGACTAGTCGCCGAGGCCGCCCGGACTAGTCGCCGAGGCCGCCCGGACTAGTCGCCGAGGCCGCCCGGACTAGTCGCTGAGGCCGCCCGGACTAGTCGCCGAGGCCGCCGGACTAGTCGCCGAGGCCGCTGGACGAGTCACCGAGGCCACCCGGACTAGTCGCCGAGGCCGCCCGGACTAGTCGCTGAGGCCGCACGGACTAGTCGCCGAGGCCGCCCGGACTATTTGCCGAGGCCCCCCAGGTTGTTCCTCTATAGATCGCCGGACAGGCAACTGCTAGGTGCGGTCTGGCTATTTTTAGCCGCTGGTTTGGCGCCCAACTTGTCTGTCCTCTGTTCATGGTCGAGGGTCCTATTTATAGGCTCTGGGTCGATGTCGTCACCTCTAGTGAGCCGATGACCGGATCCCTACCCGCGCGGTCTAAACGGAGGAGACCGACACCTTGGGCGGTTTGAAAGGGGAGACCTCCCCTGCTGGGCGGCCTGAAGGTAGAGACCGCCCGCCTTGGGCGGTCTGAAGGAGGAGGCCGCCCTCCTTGGGCGATCTGAAGGAGGAGGCCGCCCTCCTTGGGCAGTCTGAAGGAGGAGGTCGCCCCATCTGGGCGACATGAAGGGAGAAGCCGCCCCACCTGGGCGACTTGAAGGGAGAAGCCGCCCCACCTGGGCGACTTGAAGGGAGAAGCCGCCCCAGCTTGGCGACTTGAAGGGAGAAGCCGCCCCACCTGGGCGACTTGAAGGGAGAAGCCATCCCACCTGGGCGACTTGAAGGGAGAAGCCGCCCCACCTGGACGACTTGAAGGGAGAAGCCGCCCCATGATGAGTCCCAATTATATACATATTTTTGGACTCATTCGGGCCGATTATCTAGTCTTTGCACTACACTTTAGGTATGTTTTCATTCATATTTGATATTCCATGCTATGTGCACTTTTAGGCCCGTTTCTGTGTATTTTTATGTTTATCTTACTTATGCTTTATGTTGCAATTTAATTTCTATATTTGAGAATGTGTGGAATGCCCATTTGCGTGGCCCGATGATCTTTCATGTTGATACATGGGTTGTGCGAGTGTTCCGGGGCGCAAAAACTGCATAGGAACACTGTGCACGAGCACTGGACATTAGTGCGCACGACCACTGGTCGTGCGCCACTGATCGTGCATTAATTCTCACTTAAAATGGGTCTGTTCGGCACTGCGCACGACCACTGGATATAGTGCGCACGACCACTGGTCGTGCGCCACTGATCGTGCGCTATTTTGCAGTTCAGGATTATGCTACAGGTTCTTCGCGCACTTTCACTGGCATTCCTTCACGCACGGTCACTGGTCGTGCGCGCTCAAAATTCTGCTTTCTATAAATACGCATTTTCACGAATCCTTTCGCCTAATCCGCATTTTTAGGTCTTTTTCAGCGCCGTTTTCAGGGGATCTTCGTTCTCCTTCACCCTCCATCATCCAAGAGCCTTCAAGGAGAGTATTCTAGCCCAAAGATCATCAATACCAAGCAAAGAGATCGTGTATCAGAGTAGATCGGGTCGTGAGACGAAGAAGACGGGTCATTGGGAGGAAGTGACAGCCCTCCTCTACCCCGGACGCAGTTGTGGACCGAGTTTGGACGTGGATTGACAACCCAGCGATTCCTACCGTGAATCCCAACAAGGCTTCGGACGTGGTTGATTCCTTTACTCATTTCCCTCTTGATTTGTTATTTAGGGTAGGATTTCTCTATCTTTTTATGATGAGCACTATAAACCATGTGTGTAATGTTATTTCATTTATATGAAATCATCTTGTTTATAAGTGTGTATGAGGTGTGATTTAGTGGAGATTGTGGTGTGAGTGTTGGTGTGCCGCACTAGCAATTGCTAGTGGCGTGCTTGTTGACGAGGTGCTTGCGACCCTCATTCCGCCGGTGTGACCCACTCCATCCGCAAGCCTACTCTTCCTTCCGCCTAGCGAAGCGTGGCATAGCGGCCCGTGTAATCCATTCGCCTTACGAAGCAGTGCGCTCAAGGCCTGCATAGTTCGATTCCGCACTTATTCACCTCATCCGCTAGCCTACTCGCCCATCCGCCTAGTGAAGCAGCGCGCTCAAGGCCTGCCTAGTTTCCATCCCGCCAAGCGAAGCATTGCATAGCGGCATTGCATAGGAGTAGTTGTAGCTTTCACTTTATTTTCCACAATCCAAACCAAGCCTCCCGCAATCCATCCGACCTAAAGGACTTCTATCTCAAGTCCTTCCTCAATAGTTAACTCCACCTTACTGTGTTCCTTCCGAGATCGATACTCGGGGATTTACTCCTCGTTTTATATTACTTGAACGATCGGTACACTGCCGTTTCGTGCCGCAGTTGAGCTACCGCCTATAGCGGTGTGCGAGATTTGCGCCTCAAGTTTTTGGCGCCGTTGCCGGGAAACACAGACATGTGAGTTTTCTGGAGAGGGAGACAAGAGATAGAAGCCCTTGTGCCCTTTGTTTATACCATCTTTTGTATTTCTTGTTATATAAGTATCATCTTTTAATTTTTTGTTTCTAATCTTTATTTGCAATTTTTCAAAAGCAGGTTTTCAATTTTATTGTGTGTGTATAGTTAATTCTTGCTTAGAATATTTCTATTGGTGAATTATCTTCCTTTGCACCATGTTTGCTTATCTAAATATTCGTTGCAAATGGTGTGGGGATGCTAGGCATTCTAGTGATGAGTGCCCCACTGAAGATGGTGGGCATAATTCTCGTGGTTCAGTGCATGAAGCATCATTTTCCTACGACACTTCATACACTGTACCCAAGTCTTATGGTCACACTTCTTCGCCACTTCCATCATTTTTGTATTCCTCACCGGCCCCGCAAGGACTGACGAGGAATAGAAAATTATGTTTGTGTTGTCATAGCACTGAGCATTCATTGAAAGACTGTGCAGAATTCCAGCGCCAGTTGGAGATGGATGATGATCCGGATGTCCGTATTTGTCCATCCACCTCTCATTTGGTTGCCCCTTCTGATTCTGATGATGAGTTCACAGTACCACCTTGTCTATGGGGGACTGCTGCAGATATTCCTAACAGACTTTCAACTGCTCAGTGTGATGACATGGTGGAGATTCCTTTCCCTTTGCGTTCATCTCCTCTTTTGGATTCACCCCCCGAGGAACCTGTTTATATATTCCCTGATGTTAGTATCGTTGTTCCTCCTCTTTCTTTGCAAGAATTTTCTATTCCTATTCCTTTTAAGTTGGTTGATGATGTTGTGCAGGAGGTTCATTCGGAGCCTGAGGTTGCATCAAAGTGGGACGAGGATGTTATTCTCTCCGATGGGGAGTGTGACTCCTTGGCACACGATGATGCGCCGAAGTGGGATGAGGAGGATTCCTCTTCTGATGAGGAGGTTTGTACTTCCTTATTGGATGAGGAGGTCCACCTCACCACAGAGGACCTTGAGCTCCCGAATTCCCCTTGCTATAACTCATATGACACCGACAGAGATCTATGTTTAGATCCTGCTGGGAGTGAGACCGGGACCACTCCCCCAATTTTTGATTATTTAAGTCATTCTTCTCTTTTATTTCCTAACCCCCCTTCTTCATCTGAGCCTGTGCAGGTTGAATCTTCGCAGGTACCCCAGGAGGACTTGGAGCATTTTGCTCAAGTCAATGATGTGAGCATCCTCTTATGTGAGGAGGTTGATCCCCCCTCCGTAGAGGAAGCTCCACTCATTACCTTTTCCTCCTGCCACCTTCATGGAGACGATACCTTGCTGGGCAAGGATGTTTTTGGTGAGTTGAGTGAGGATATTTCCTCCTCCACTTACATTCTCTACCCTCTACCTGTGAGGAGCAGGTATCTATATTTAGGTAGAGGGGTGACTGCTCTGTCTCCGTATCGGTACCCGCTACCGATGCGCATATTAGAACAGTTACCTGTGCATTTCCTTTTTCATAGGCCTATAAGCTAGAACTGTGCAAAGCCTGAATAAGTCGTGCTGGGATGACAATAACCCCAGTAGTTATCTTACTTTTATTACATTTTCATTTTCCTAGTTAGAGTAGTTAGTTAATTTCTGTTCAGTTTTAGCATTTCTGCTTTCTTTTGTTTTTGTGGAGCTCACCCCTGCAGATACTTATTGCAAATTCTGAATGGCGGGTTTGCTTCAGTTTTTCACGCGTCTTCTGGTATGCTCACTTCTGAGCATTGGGTAATCTCTTTCCCTAGAATTTATTTTCAATTTTCATGGTTACATCATTTATGTCTATTGCTTAGATTTAGTCTGGGGGAGAGCCGCTATATGTTACCCACTGCACGTGCACATCTCATTTGCATACTAGAAGCATTTTAATTTTAGTTATTTAGTTATGTTCAATTGCATTGCACACCACTGCACCCACTTGAGCGCACACTCACTTGTTTTTGTGCTTCCGTTCACGCTTATCTTGGTTTGGAATGTGAAATAGGATGTTAGCTTAGGAATTGCAAATTGAAGTACGATGTTGACTCTTGTAGTGCTCTAGTCGCATATTCCTTGCTTGCATAGAAATTTGAGTAGAATAAGATTGTCTCTATTCTTTTAATTTACAATTAGTATTCTTGTGTAGTTTCTGATTTATTGTACTCATTTGGTGAATGTAACCGAAATTTGTGGTAGCACGGTGTTGTGTGTAAGCAAGCGCTAGTTGTGTGTTGCTCGAGTCGGAAGGAAGGTTTACCTTTCTCGTGGGCTAAGAACTTGCCCCAAGCGACTCTTGAAGCATGGGTGAGAGCAACCCATTTTGTTAAATGTGATGTAGGCCATTTTTGGCTAGTTTGAGCCTTGTTTTCCATGACCTATTGGTTTACCTTTGCAAGCCAAGTTTGTGCATACCCTTCCTTTGTTTCAGCTCTTCTTTAAATCACCAAAGCCTGATGCTTATCCTATTATCGCAGCCAAGTAGTGAGTTAACTGAAATTACATTTCATATTTGGATGTGATGTATGGAAATTTTTGTGATGTGAAGAAAATGTGTATTGTGTGCTGAACATATTGTTGTAAACCAACCGGGGGATAAATGAAAAAAATGAAGTTAAAAGAAAAAATCTGTAAAGAATAAAAATGAAAAGAAAGCCCCTTGGGCGTAATAGAAAAAAATTCAGTTGGTATTTGTTTGGAGTAGGCTGTTTGCACACCCAGTTTTCAAGCTAAGTCTGGGGGTGTGTCACACTAGCATCGTTCTTGGCCTTGTTTTGGTACAGCATTACTTTTTGACTCAATTGGGTTGCGTAGCCGTTTCGTTTATCATTGAATATCATACCGTAACCTAAGCCCAATTATAACCCGAAGTCCTATTGATTTAACTTGTGAGTTTGCTAGCGCCATGGAGAGAGTGTAACCGGGCAAGCTTATGGTTCTCGTCGTTGATGGATTTCAGCGGAGTTATTCCCGACTTCCGGTCTTTAGCAACACCCTCCTGAGTGGCTTGTTTATTTTCACATTGGGCACGACCGCACAAATTCTTCATGATTCACCATCTGAGTACAAATAAATCTCTATTTACGCATGTATACTTTTGTAAATTAATTAGTATAGTTAGAATCTTCTTTTACAGAATTTCTATTTGCATGGGTATGATACTTCGCATCTGACTCTTTCTTTGTAATTCTCTACGCTAACCACCATTTTCCCTACTCCGCCGGATTTGTTTGCTCGGGACGCGCAAACAGGTAAGTCTGGGGGTGTGATGAGTCCCAATTATATACATATTTTTGGACTCATTCGGGCCGATTATCTAGTCTTTGCACTACACTTTAGGCATGTTTTCATTCATATTTGATATTCCATGCTATGTGCACTTTTATGCCCGTTTCTGTGTATTTTTATGTTTATCTTACTTATGCTTTATGTTGCAATTTAATTTCTATATTTGAGAATGTGTGGAATGCCCATTTGCGTGTCCCGATGATCTTTCATGTTGATACAGGGGTTGTGCGAGTGTTCCGGGGCGCAAAAACTGCATAGGAACACTGCGCACGAGCACTGGACATTAGTGCGCATGACCACTGGTCGTGCGCCACTGATCGTGCATTAATTCTCTCTTAAAATGGGTATGTCCGGCACTGCGCACGACCACTGGATATAGTGCGCACGACCACTGGTCGTGCGCCACTGATCGTGAGCTATTTTGCAGTTCAGGATTATGCTACAGGTTCTTCGCGCACTATCACTGGCATTCCTTCACGCACGGTCACTGGTCGTGCGCCACTGACCGTGCACGCTCAAAATTCTGCTTTCTATAAATACGCGTTTTCATGAATCCTTTCGCCTAATCCGAATTTTTAGGTCTTTTTCAGTGCCGTTTTCAGGGGCTCTTCGTTCTCCTTCACCCTCCATCATCCAAGAGCCTTCAAGGTCTAGCCCAAAGATCATCAATACCAAGCAAGGAGATCGTGTATCGGAGTAGATCGGGTCGTGAGACGAAGAAGACGGGTCATTGGGAGGAAGTGACAGCCCTCCTCTACCCCGGACGCAGTTGTGGACCGAGTTTGGACGTGGATTGACAACCCAGCGATTCCTACCATGAATCCCAACAAGGCTTCAGACGTGGTTGATTCCTTTACTCATTTCCCTCTTGATTTGTTATTTAGGGTAGGATTTCTCTATCTTTTGATGATGAGCACTATAAACCATGTGTGTAATGTTATTTCATTTATATGAAATCATCTTGTTTATAAGTGTGTATGAGGTGTGATTTAGTGGAGATTGTGGTGTGAGTGTTGGTGTGCCGCACTAGCAATTGCTAGTGGCGTGCTTGTTGACGAGGTGCTTGCGACCCTCATTCCGCCGGTGTGACCCACTCCATCCGCAAGCCTACTCTTCCTTCCGCCTAGCGAAGCGTGGCATAGCGGCCCGTGTAATCCATTCGCCTTATGAAGCAGTGCGCTCAAGGCCTGCATAGTTCGATTCCGCACTTATTCACCTCATCTGCTATCCTACTCGCCCATCCGCCTAGTGAAGCAGCGCGCTTAAGGCCTTCCTAGTTTCCATCCCGCCAAGCGAAGCATTGCATAGCGGCATTGCATAGGAGTAGTTGTAGCTTTCACTTTATTTTCCACAATCCAAACCAAGCCTCCCGCAATCCATCCGACCTAAAGGACTTCGATCTCAAGTCCTTCCTCAATAGTTAACTCCACCTTACTGTGTTCCTTCCGAGATCGATACTCGGGGATTTACTCCTCGTTTTATATTACTTGAACGATCGGTACACTGCCATTTCGTGCCGCAGTTGAGCTACCGCCTATAGCGGTGTGCGAGATTTGCGCATCACCCCACCTGGGCGACTTGAAGGGAGAAGTCGCCCCACCTGGGCGACTTGATGGGAGAAGCCACCCCACCTAGGCGACTTGAAAGGAGAAGCCGCCCCACCTGGGCGATTTGAAGGGAGAGGCCGCCTACCCGGGCGGTTTGAAGATGGAGTCCGCCTACCCGGGCGCGTAATCTGCAAAAATGTAGCAAAAAGGCCTCCCAGGGGAGGATTGCCGATTTCTGGGTCAACATAATCCCCGCACTTTTTCAAATTTCCAAGAAACTTCAAAAAAGTAGGTATTGACCCACAAAAATCGTGATCCGCTACTGGTAAACTATCAAAAGAGTGGGAAAGACAAAGAGGGAACGAGTACTTGATGCCTCTCCACAAAGGAACTAGTGAATGCTTATTTTTTCTCCTGTGAGGGAGGAGAGTCATAGCAAATATAAAACACAATTCACAAGTACCTGAAGGGAACTTGCTAACATCGGCTCACTTTATCCTATGAGGTAGACTAGTAATCGTCTACTAGTCTATGAGGAGAACTCGATAAGTAAAGAAAGAACGTGGCGCGAGTACCTGAAGAGAACTCACGAACACCTGCTAACCTCTGCAAAAGAGAACTCAAAGCAGGTATAAGAGAAACTATAACGCGAGTACCTGAAGAGAACTCGCGAATACCTGCTAACCTCTGCAAAAGAGAACTCAAAGCAGGTATAAGTGAAACTATAACATGAGTACCTGAAGAGAACTCGCGAATACCTGCTAATCTCTGCACAAGAGAACTTAAAACAGGTGTAAAGCAAACTACAACACGAGTACCTGAAGAGAACTCGCGAACACCTGTCAATCTCTGCACAAGAGAACTTAAAATAGGTGTAAAACAAACTACAACGTGAGAACCTGAAGAGAACTCGCGAACACCTGTCAATCTCTGCACAAGAGAACTTAAAACAGGTGTAAAACAAACTACAACGTGAGTACATGAAGAGAACTCGCGAACACCTGTCAATCTCTGCACAAGAGAACTTATAACAGGTGTAAAGCAAACTACAACGCGAGTACCTGAAGAGAACTCGCGAACACCTGTCAATCTCTGCACAAGAGAACTTATAACAGGTATAAAACAAAACGCGAGTACCTGAAGAGACCTCGCGAACACCTGCTAATCTCTACCAAAAGAGAATTCAAAGAAGGTATAAAACATAACGCGAGTACCTGAAGAGAACTTGCGAATACCTGCTAATCTCTACAAAAGAGAATTCAAAGCAGGAATAAAACATAACACGAGTACCTGAAGAGAACTCGCGACTACCTGCTAATCTCTGCAAAAGAGAATTCAAAGCAGGTATAAAATATAACACGAGTACCTGAAGAGACCTCGCGAATACCTGCTAATCTCTGCAAAAGAGAACTCAAAGCAGGTATAAAACATAACGCGAGTACCTGAAGAGACCTCGCGAACACCTGCTAATCTCTGCAAAAGAGAACTCAAAGTAGGTATAAAACATAACGTGAGTACCTGAAGAGACCTCGCGAACACCTGCTAATCTCTGCAAAAGAGAACTCAAAGCAGGTATAAAACATAACGCGAGTACCTGAAGAGAACTCACGAACACCTGCTAATATCTATAAAGGAGAACTCAAAGCAGGTATAAAATATAACGTGAGTACCTGAAGAGACCTCGCGAACACTTGCTAATCTCTGCAAAAGAGAACTCAAAGCAGGCATAAAATGTAACGCGAGTACCTGAAGAGACCTCACGAACACCTGCTAATCTCTGCAAAAGAGAACTCAAAGCAGGTACACAATATAACATGAGTACCTGAATAGAACTCGCGAACACCTGCTAATCTCTGCAAAAGAGAACTCAAAGCAGGTATAAAACATAATGTGAGTACCTGAAGAGAACTCGCGAACACCTGCTAATCTCTGCAAAAGAGAACTCAAAGCTGGTATAAAACATAACGCGAGTACCTGAAGAGAACTCGTGAACACCTGCTAATCTCTGCAAAAGAGAACTCAAAGCAGGTATAAAACTTAACGCGAGTACCTGAAGAGAACTCACGAACACCTGCTAATCTCTGCAAAGAGAACTCAAAGCAGGTATAAAACATAACGCGAGTACCTGAAGAGAACTCACGAACACCTGCTAATCTCTACAAAAAGAGAATTCAAAGCAGGTATAAAACATAATGCAAGTACCTGAAGAGACCTCGCGAATACCTGCTAATCTCTACAAAAGAGAATTCAAAGCAGGTATAAAACATAACGCGAGTTCCTGAAGAGAACTCGCGACTACCTACTAATCTCTGCAAAAGAGAATTCAAATCAGGTATAAAATATAACGCGAGTACCTGAAGAGACCTCGCGAACACCTGCTAATCTCTGCAAAAGAGAACTCAAAGCAGGTATAAAACATAACGCGAGTACCTGAAGAGACCTCGCGAACACCTCCTAATCTCTGCAAAAGAGAACTCAAAGCAGGTATAAAACATAAGGCGAGTACCTGACGAGACCTCGCGAACACCTGCTAATCTCCGCAAAAGAGAACTCAAAGCAGGTATAAAATATAACGCGAGTACCTGAAGAGAACTCGCGAACACCTGCTAATCTCTGCAAAGGAGAACTCAAAGAAGGTATAAAAATATAACGCGAGTACCTGAAGAGACCTCGCGAACACCTGCTAATCTCTGCAAAAGAAAACTCAAAGCAGGCATAAAATATAACGCGAGTACCTGAAGAGACCTCGGGAACACCTGCTAATCTCTGCAAAAGAGAACTCAAAGCAGGTACATAATATAATACGAGTTCCTGAAGCGAACTCGCGAACACCTGCTAATCTCTGCAAAAGAGAACTCAAAGCAGGTATAAAACATAACGTGAGTACCTGAAGAGAACTCGCAAACACCTGTTAATCTCTGCAAAAGAGAACTCAAAGCAGGTATAAAACATAACGCGAGTACCTGAAGAGAACTCGCGAACACCTGCTAATCTCTGCAAAAGAGAACTCAAAACAGGTATAAAACATAACGCGAGTACCTGAAGAGAACTCGCGAACACCTACTAATCTCTGCAAAAGAGAACTCAAAGTAGGTATAAAACATAACACGAGTACCTGAAGAGAACTTGCGAACACCTGCTAATCTCTGCAAAAGAGAACTCAAAGCAGGTATAAAACATAATGTGAGGTCCTGAAGAGTCCTCGCGAACACCTGCTAATCTCTGCAAAAGAGAACTCAAAGCAAGTATAAAACATAACGCGAGTACCTGAAGAGAACTCGCGAACACCTGCTAATCTCTGCAAAAGAGAACTCAAAGCAGGTATAAAACATAACGCGAGTACCTGAAGAGTCCTCGCGAACACCTGCTAATCACTGCAAAAGAGAACTCAAAGCAGGTATAAAACATAACGCGAGTACCTGAAGAAACCTCGCGAACACCTGCTAATATCTGCAAAAGAGAACTCAAAGCAGGTATAAAACATAACGCAAGTACCTGAAGAGAACTCGCGAACACCTGCTAATTTCTGAAAAAAGAGAACTCAAAGCAGGTATAAAACATAACGTGAGTACCTGAAGAGACCTCGCGAACACCGGCTAATGTCTGCAAAAGAGAACTCAAAGCAAGTATAAAACATAACGCGAGTACTTGAAGATAACTCGCGAACACCTGCTAATCTCTGCAAAGGAGAACTCAAAGCAGTTATAAAATATAACGCGAGTACCTGAAGAGAACTCGCGAACACCTGCTAATCTCTGCAAAAGATAACTCAAAGCAGGTATAAAATATAACGCAAGTACCTGAAGAGACCTCGCGAACACTTGCTAATCTCCGCAAAAGAGAACTCAAAGCAGGTATAAAATATAACGCGAGTAACAGAAGAGACCTCGCGAACACCTGCTAATCACTGCAAAAGAGAATTCAAAGTAGGTAAAAAACATAACGCGAGTACCTGAAGATACCTCGCGAACACTTGCTAATCTCTGCAAAAGAGAACTTAAAAGCAGGTATAAAATATAATGCGAGTACCCGAAGAGACCTCGCGAACACCTGCTAATCTCTGAAAAAGAGAACTCAAAGCAGGTATAAAATATAACATGAGTACCTGAATAGACCTCGCGAACAACTGCTAATCTCTGCAAAAGAGAACTCAAAGCAGGTATAAAACATAACGGGAGTACCTGAAGAGAACTCGCGAACACCTGCTAATCTCTGCAAAAGAGAACTCAAAGCAGGTATAAAACATAACGCGATTACCTGAAGAGAACTCGCGAACACCTGCTAATATCTGCAAAAGCGAACTCAAAGCAGGTATAAAATATAACGCGAGTACCTGAAAAGAACTCGCGAACACCTGCTAATCTCTGCAAAAGAGAACTCAAAGCAGGTATAAAACATAACGCGAGTACCTGAAGAGAACTCACGAACACCTGCTAATCTCTGCAAAAGAGAACTCAAAGCAGGTATAAAACATAATGCGAGTACCTGAAGAGAACTCACGAACACCTGCTAATCTCTACAAAAAGAGAATTCAAAGCAGGTATAAAACATAATGCAAGTACCTGAAGAGACCTCGCGAATACCTGCTAATCTCTACAAAAGAGAATTTAAAGCAGGTATAAAACATAACGCGAGTTCCTGAAGAGAACTCGCGACTACCTACTAATCTCTGCAAAAGAGAATTCAAATCAGGTATAAAATATATCGCGAGTACCTGAAGAGACCTCGCGAACACCTGCTAACCTCTGCAAAAGAGAACTCAAAGCAGGTATAAAACATAACGCGAGTACCTGAAGAGACCTCGCGAACACCTCCTAATTTCTGCAAAAGAGAACTCAAAGCAGGTATAAAACATAACGCGAGTACCTGACGAGACCTCGCGAACACCTGCTAATCTCCGCAAAAGAGAACTCAAAGCAGGTATAAAACATAACGCGAGTACCTGAAGAGAACTCGCGAACACCTGCTAATCTCTGCAAAGGAGAACTCAAAGCAGGTATAAAAATATAACGCGAGTACCTGAAGAGACCTCGCGAACACCTGCTAATCTCTACAAAAGAAAACTCAAAGCAGGCATAAAATATAACGCGAGTACCTGAAGAGACCTCGGGAACACCTGCTAATCTCTGCAAAAGAGAACTCAAAGCAGGTACATAATATAACACGAGTACCTGAAGCGAACTCGCGAACACCTGCTAATCTTTGCAAAAGAGAACTCAAAGCAGGTATAAAACATAACGTGAGTACCTGAAGAGAACTCGCAAACACCTACTAATCTCTGCAAAAGAGAACTCAAAGCAGGTATAAAACATAACGCGAGTACCTGAAGAGAACTCGTGAACACCTGCTAATCTCTGCAAAAGAGAACTCAAAACAGGTATAAAACATAACGCGAGTACCTGAAGAGAACTCGCGAACACCTGCTAATCTCTGCAAAAGAGAACTCAAAGTAGGTATAAAACATTACACGAGTACCTGAAGAGAACTTGCGAACACCTGCTAATCTCTGCAAAAGAGAACTCAAAGCAGGTATAAAACATAACGTGAGTTCCTGAAGAGTCCTCGCGAACACCTGCTAATCTCTGCAAAAGAGAACTCAAAGCAAGTATAAAACAGAATGCGAGTACCTGAAGAGAACTCGCGAACACCTGCTAATCTCTGCAAAAGAGAACTCAAAGCAGGTATAAAACATAACGCGAGTACCTGAAGAGTCCTCGCGAACACCTGCTAATCACTGCAAAAGAGAACTCAAAGCAGGTATAAAACATAACGCGAGTACCTGAAGTAACCTCGCGAACACCTGCTAATATCTGCAAAAGAGAACTCAAAGCAGGTATAAAACATAACGCAAGTACCTGAAGAGAACTCGCGAACACCTGCTAATTTCTGAAAAAAGAGAACTCAAAGCAGGTATAAAACATAACGCAAGTACCTGAAGAGACCTCGCAAACACCGGCTAATGTCTGCTAAAGAGAACTTAAAGCAAGTATAAAACATAACGCGAGTACTTGAAGATAACTCGCGAACACCTGCTAATCTCTGCAAAGGAGAACTCAAAGCAGGTATAAAATATAACGCGAGTACCTGAAGAGAACTCGCGAACACCTGCTAATCTCTGCAAAAGATAACTCAAAGCAGGTATAAAATATAACGCAAGTACCTGAAGAGACCTCGCGAACACTTGCTAATCTCCGCAAAAAAGAACTCAAAGCAGGTATAAAATATAATGCGAGTACCAGAAGAGACCTCGCGAACACCTGCTAATCACTGCAAAAGAGAATTCAAAGTAGGTAAAAAACATAACGCGAGTACCTGAAGATACCTCGCGAATACTTGCTAATCTCTGCAAAAGAGAACTTAAAAGCAGGTATAAAATATAACGCGAGTACCCGAAGAGACCTCGCGAACACCTGCTAATCTCTGAAAAAGAGAACTCAAAGCAGGTATAAAATATAACACGAGTACCTGAATAGACCTCGCGAACACCTGCTAATCTCTGCAAAAGAGAACTCAAAGCAGGTATAAAACATAATGGGAGTACCTGAAGAGAACTCGCGAACACCTGCTAATCTCTGCAAAAGAGAACTCAAAGCAGGTATAAAACATAATGCGAGTACCTGAAGAGAACTCGCGAACACCTGCTAATATCTACAAAAGCGAACTCAAAGCAGGTATAAAATATAACGCGAGTACCTGAAGAGAACTCGCGAACACCTGCTAATCTCTGCAAAGGAGAACTCAAAGCAGGTATAAAATATAACGTGAGTACCTGAAGAGTACTCGTGAACACCTGCTAATCTCTGCAAAGGAGAACTCAAAGCGGGTATAAAATATAACGCGAGTACTTGAAGACAACTTGCGAACACATGCTAATCTCTGCAAAAGAGAACTCAAAGCAGGTATAAAATATAACACGAGTACCTGAAGAGACCTCGCGAATACCTGCTAATCTCTACAAAAACAGAACTTAAAATAGGTATAAAACAATCTATAACGCGAGTACCTGAAGAGAACTCGCGAATACCTGCCAATCTCTACAAAAACAGAACTTAAAGCAGGTATAAAACAATCTATAACGCGAGTACCTGAAGAGAACTCGCGAATACCTGCCAATCTCTGCAAAAACAGAACTTAAAGCAGGTATAAAACAATCTATAACGCGAGTACCTGGAGAGAACTCGCGAATACCTACTAATCTCTGCAAAAACAGAACTTAAAGCAGGTATAAAACAATCTATAACGCGAGTACCTGAAGAGAACTCACGAATACCTGCTAATCTCTGCAAAAACAGAACTTAAAGCAGGTACAAAACAATCTATAATGCGAGTACCTGAAGAGAACTCGCGAATACCTTCTAATCTCTGTAAAAACAGAACTTAAAGCAGGTATAAAACAATCTATAACGCGAGTACCTGAAGAGAACTCGTGAAGACCTGCCAACCTCTGCAAAAACAGAACTTAAAGCAGGTATAAATGAATTCATAACTTTTAGTCTTTGTTATTTTACTTACTTGCGGATATTCATATGCGATCTTCTGTTTTTAGCGTTATTCCTTATAAAACTTCAAATCCTTTCTGAAAAACCTCCAGGGAAAAGATATCTCCAAAAGAATAATTGTCCAGTTATCATGAAATGTTGCCCTGACGGTTTATCGCTTTAGTTCTAAAGTAGATCCTGATTTACTCAGTGAAGATGAATCGCGGCCTGAAACTGCCAGAGATTATATCTTCATAAGCTCTGATTGTAAGCAATGAGTCGTGAAGTTAGAATGCAATCCAGAGGATTAATAAGTCCATTTCCCGACTATTAGAGTGAGAAAGCCTTGACTCAATTATCTCGAGTCGGAAATATTGCCTTGTGACTTCTCGTAATAGCCCGCTTTCTAGCTTTAAAGCCAGATACATTTTACCCACTTGGCTAGCATATTATGCAGCCATTTTTCATAACCTGTAGTACTCTTTCAAACCGACCGGCTTGATAGATAAAACTGCCCGGTCTAAAAGTTTTTCAACTTTTAAATGACCAAGAGGGCCAATATTTGTACCTGTTAGATACTACTTTCTCCAAATGATCGAGGATCATGAGAGAGATAATTTTCTGGTAAAGAAAAAGGAATGGCTACAGACTCAGATGACCAAGTGGGCAGGTGGGCCTAGGCGCCGAACATTGCTTTCCTGAAGTGGTCATAAGAGTTGTAGAAATAAAGAAAAAGTAAGTACAGACCCAGATGACCAAGTGGGCAGGTGGGCCTAGGCGGAAAACATTGCTTTCCTCAAGTGGTCATAAGGGCTGTAAACGACTCAACTGCTCACTTTCCTAGGGCTACAAGCCAAGTTGATCAATTGGGCAGGTGGGTCTAGGCGGCGAACATTGCTTTCCTCAGAGAGATCAACTCAGTTGTGGGTCCCACTTAGGTATTGCTCGAGAGTACCTAGGAGCATTCGATGGTCACATACTAAGATGATCAGTTGGGCAGGTGTGGTTATGCCGCGGGGGCTATACCGACATTGCTTTCCTCAGAAAGATCATCAAAGCTGTAACTATATCCCTCTCGGGGCATGATAGAGCTAACATTCACCTAGACCTCCCTTGATGCAGGGGTGTGTTAGATATCAGCCGGGATCCAAGGTTCCGAAGACCACCGCACGGGAATTGGCAAGCTACCACTACACGTGTGCGAAAACTCCCCGCTACACACGATCTTCGTGGTTTTACACTAATGACTACAATCCGAGGGGGTTCGAGCAGAACTTGGCGATGTCTCCACAGTTCAGTGAGTTTGATAATGAGGAATAGACAAGTCACAAGGAAGAGTCCACAAGTAAGAGTGTCAGTACTGTAGATATCAAAAATGCAACAAATGAGAGCATTATCATTAAGGACATAACTGTTTTGAGATCATTGTTGCTTCAAGGTGTCTTCACCATCACTTGTCTACACTTGTCTAGAGGTGATAAGTTCCATTTCTTAATACCTTGATGATAAATGGGCCTGCCCAGTTAGGACTTAATTTCCCAATGGGACCTGATCTGGCTGGACGAGGTTCAACTCAGAACTACCTCCCAACAAATTTTGTTTGATAATGGGAAGGGTCTTGCTATTATCCTGCAAGAAAAGTTAGCCCATCAACTTGATATGGAGAATTATTCATACCCACCTTATAGAACTCATGGTGAGGAATAGAGAGCTCTTCTGCTTCAAGTTGCGGCAAATGTTCCAAAAGATTGCTAGAGGGCTTGTTGTTAGTAGCTGGCGTAGTATTAAGTTGAGAATCCACTTGTCTTTCGACGTGAGTGATCTCTACTAATAGGGAGTTGATGTCGCTTCTTTGGGTAGGAACTTCAGGATGATTGGAAGGATGCTCGAGGCCCTTTGGCGGATGATCCATGAAAACAGGAATTGCCGAAAGAGTAAAACTGAAATAACTTTCAATCGGAGCCGAATTTTTGAAACCCGAGGGTAAAAAGTGCCTGAATGGGTAATCCCGTTCAATTTTTGGATAGTTTGGCTCAAGTCGGTCGCATCGGGCTTTGAATTTCTGAATTCCGACACCCGGATCAAAAGTTATGGCCGTTTTAAAATTGAATGTATTTTAGGCCAAATCTCGCGTCTTCATCGCTACTGTTGTTCATCAACCACTCGCTATCTGAAGGTCGCGTGTTTCTGTTGAATTCGAAATTGTCCCCATGCCCTTGACGCTCGATCCCGGAGGAAGGAGAGGGGATAATGGTCAAGCAGCTGGTTACTTGAGTCGCAAATGAAGAGCTGAGTGGGAGAGAAGAAGAGAGGGCCGCTAGCTTGCGGCGAGGCCAGACTTCGCCCGCCGCGACAAATGTCACTCCTGCGGCGGGCTTTCCCTTTATTTAATAATCTGCATTACAGCTTGCCGTTTTTAGTACATGGAAACAGAATGAGTACAAGAGAGTGGCAAATAGGAAAAGTAAGCCGCTCGGACTAGTCGCCGAGGCCGCCCGGGTTGTTCCTCTGGAGATCGCCGGACAGGCCGCTGCTAGGTGCGGTCTGGATATTTCTAGCCGCTGGTTTGGCGCCCAACTTGCCTGTCCTCTGTTCATAGTCGAGGGTCCTATTTATAGGCTCAGGGTCGATGTTGTCACCTCCGGTGAGCCGGTGACCGGATCCCCACCCGCACGGTCTAAACGGAGGAGACCGCCACCTTGGGCAGTTTGAAAGCGGAGACCGCCCCTGCTGGGCATCCTGAAGGCAGAGACCGCCCGCCTTGGGCGGTCTAAAGGAGGAGGCCGCCCGCCTTGGGCGGTCTGAAGGAGGAGGCCGCCCGCCTTGGGCGGTCTGAAGGAGGAGGCCGCCCCATCTGGGCGACTTAAGGGAGAAGCCGCCCCACCTGGGAGACTTGAAGGGAGAAGCCGTCCCACCTCGGCGACTTGAGGGGAGAAGCCGCCCCACCTGGGTGACTTGAAGGGAGAAGCCGCCCCACCTGGGCGACTTGACGGGAGAAGCCGCCCCACCTGGGCCACTTGAAGGGAGAAGCCGCCCCACCTGGGCAACTTGAAGGGAGAAGCTGCCCCACCTGGGCGACTTGAAGGGAGAAGCCACCCCACCTGGGCAACTTGAAGGGAGAAGCCGCCCCACCTGGACGACTTGAAGGGAGAAGCCGCCCCACCTGGGCGACTTGAAGGGAGAAGCCGCCCCACCTGGGCGACTTGAAGGGAGAAGCCTCCCCACCTGGGCGACTTGAAGGGAGAAGCCACCCCACCTGGGCGACTTTAAGGGAGAAGCCGCCCCACCGGGGCGATTTGAAGGGAGAGGCCGCCTACCCGGGCGGTTTGAAGATGGAGGCCGCCTACCCGGGCGCGTAATCTGCAAAATTGTAGCAAAAGAGGCCTCCCAGGGGAGGATCGCCGATTTCTGGGTCAACAGAACTTAACTCTTGGTTATCCCCAACTAAGATCTTGTAGCCACATAGAAATAACCGCTATATAGCGCGGGACCCAGGGTTAGTATAAAATAGAGCAAAGTATACAGCGGTGCTAAGTAATAAAACACTTAATAGTAAGAAGGCCGAAGGCAAGTGCCGAATTAACAGGACCAGTACAAGAGTACTGGAGTATCGAAAGGAATGAACAGAAAGCAAATAAAGTAACTAGTGCGATACTGGAGAACTGGAAATGAACGAACAGAAAGCAAATAAAGTGACCAGTGCGAGACTGGAGTACTACAGAAAGCAAATAAAGTGACCAGTGCGAGACTGGAGTACTGTAAATGAACGAACAGAATGCAAATAAAGTGACCAGTGCGAGACTGGAGTACTGGAAATGAACGAACAGAAAGCAAATAAAGTGACCAGTGTGAGACTGGAGTACTGGAAAGAATATATGCAGAAGATAAATGCACGACCAGTACGAGACTGGAGTATTAAAAGAAAAATTGTAGAAAGTAAATGTAGGATCAGTACAAGACAGGAGCACATAAATGAATTAGTGGGTTAGTAGTCCAATCACTCCATATCAGGAGGCTTCAGTGTCGTCTCCGTTCTTAGGAGGAACTTCGGTTCTTTCCCCGTTCATAGGGGCCTCTGCTCCGTTCATAGGAGCCAGTTTATTCCAGTTATAGATCGGGATCGACTTATATTTTATGGGACTTCTTATTTATGTGTGCCTTGGGCTCACACTTTAATTATCATGTCGTTACCGATTTAGAAATGTCGCCTTGCGATTACGACCCGATTGTGCATTTTGATACTTTTAACTTAGTCGATTCTTTGCCGTAGTTGGCGGGCTTACCAATTATCCTTTCCCGACTCGCGCAATTTTATTATATAGTTAAAATGATGCGTCGAGGGCCCGCAAGTTTGTCCCAATTATTTCTGTTCGATTTCGGGCGTTATTTTGCCCGTAGAAATCTTATTTAGGTTCTTTAAATTTATCAAAATAATTGATAAAATATCCAAACTTTTATAGTAGTTGTAAAATAGCCTATGTGTGAGCCTATAATTTTTTTTGGGAATTTTCCAAAGTCATTTGGGCCTTTAATTTCTTTAAAGAAATCTTGTATAAGCTTTTAAAAATAGCAAAACCCAACCTAAAAATCTCAAAAAATTACTGGAGGTGCCCCTCTAAGAGGGGAACATTTTTCATATTGGGGGATTTTGCCATAGATGCCAAGTTTACCCTCAGAAAAATTTGCAAGGGGAAGGGGCAGGTGGGGTGCAGATAGAATAAGGAGGGAGGCATGAGGGGCACTGCACCGTGCGCCCTCCTCTGCCCCCACAACAGATCTGGGCTGTTACGTTGCGGGGGCACATAAATGGAGGGGGAGGGGCGAGAAACTATGTTCCCTCCGCCGTCCGATCTCATCATGAGATCGGACATCAGCTGTTGCCCCTCCCGGCGAGGCAGAGTGTGGCGGCCTCTGCCACCTCCAGGAGGCGGTCTCCTGCCGCCGGCACCGCCCCCGGCCGACTCGCCGGGGGCCGGAGACCACTCCGGCGGTGGTTTGGCGGCCTAGCGCCGCCGTCCACAGTCGGAATGAAGGAAAAGAGACGGGGTGGGGGGGGGGGGGGGAGGGGGCAGTGGCGCGACCTGCATGGGCCATGTAGGCCATGGTCGCGCCACCCCTCCCCTGGGAGGACCTTTTTCCCGCCCCTAGCTTGTTCGCCGGGGTGGGGATTACCTCCGAGGGTGGTCCGGCAGCCACGCACCTCCGGCCGCCGCCGGGGGTGGCCGCCGAACCACACAGGAGATGTAGGGGAAGGAGGGGGGCTCGCGGGTGCCGCCAAAGACGTGCTCTCCGGAGGCCCTGTCTCCTTCCCCCGTCGATGATGAGGCACCCAGGTGGGGACCTTCTCCCCCAGCGCCACCACAGGTGCTGGGGGTGCATCTTCCACGCCCAAGCTCCACCCGCGCCTGGGCAAGGCTCAGGTGGTGCTGGCGGTGCTCCGGCGACGGGGAGGGCGGCTGGTATGCTTCAAGGGAGTGGGAAGGGGGAGGGTAAGGTTGTCCACCTAAGAGGAGGGGGGCTCCTGAGGAGTAGGGTCATCCAGCCATGGAGGGGCGGTGGTGGAGGCTTCGGGGAGGGCTTCTCCGGCGAGGTGGCTGCTCGGCAGGGAGGGGGAAGATGCTGGGGGGTTTGGGTTCAGCAGGGGGGTCGGGTCCCCTTTATAGGGAAGGAGGGAGGCCTCCCCTCTCCCTCCATTTATTACTATGTGGTACTAAAGGGAGGGATGGGTGGGGGGAGATAGTTTCTCCCCCCTCCCCCCTCCCTCTACTACCCTAGAGTGGGCTGCCTATTCATGGGCAGGCCCCTCCCTTGAGGGAGGAGTCCCTTTTCCCTCCCCCTTTTCTTCTTCAAGAAAAACAAGCTTGGGGGGAGGGATTTGACCAAGGTCAACTTTATGGTGGGGTCCCTCATGGTCCTGGTGGTCCACCAAGACTTACTGGAGTCGCTTCCGAGTTCGTGTGCTCCTATTTCGCACGTTATGTCGGGGCGGTCTACAAAACCTACAATGGGCATATTTCCCCTATGATCTCAGATTGATGTGCAATGAGTCCCGTGGCGCTCGTATGGATCATACAAGTCTAACGGAATTGATGGGAGTCGATTCGGAGTACGCCTGGTCACTAATTTACAATAATATGGTTGCGACGCGCTACGATACTCAAAATGGTCATTTTCCCTAAACGACCTCGGATCGGGGTCCAACGAATTCTGTTGCGCTCATATTGGTCACACGAGTCTAACGGAACTGACAGAGATCAAATCAGAGTACGTTTGGCCACTATTCCATAATAGTGTGGTTGTGACGCGCTACAATACTCAAAACGGTCGTTTTCCCTAAACGACATTGGATTGGGATGGAACGAATTCCGTTGCGCTTGTATTGGTCATACGAGTCTAACGGAATGAACAGAAGCCAAATCGGAGTTTCCCAGCACAATATCCCCTATTCGTGCTACTTTCTACCTTTTGGGTTTACTTTTATTGGGTCCACTAGGGTCTAGGGACCCAATAAAAGTCGGTATGTTACATGTTACACCTCTAAGCATCATTAAGGTTAGAATTGTTAGAAGGACATAGGGCTATACTTTGGCACAAGACACAATACTATGGCTCTATAAGAGGTTAGGAGACCTTTCCTAAATCTAGGATCTAGTTAGAGTACATCAAGTCAATTCACCAAGCATATAGACCCTATAAGCAAAATTGCGATGTTACACAACTTTGGTCTCGATAGATAATTAAGGGACTGGAGATTCTTTTTTCTTCACTCTAGGTTCAAACCTCTTCGTCTTCTCTCATTTTTTATTTCTCTTTTAACCATTTTGTAGGTACTCTTAATGGCTTTCAGAATCAATAGTAGATTTGATATGGATAGAGACCATTCTTTACTATTGATCAAAAGTTTTTAGAAATTTTAAAGCTCTTTTCTGATCAAGGCTTGATCAAGCTAATCTCGAGTTGTCCTCAGATCCTTGCTGTTGAGTTGACTAAATTTTAGCCTTCCATTGATCTATTTGAAGATAATGCCATTTCTACCACCATCAGTAATACTATGGTTAGGGTTTTGGGTGATGCAATATTCGTGACTTTTGATCTTTTGGCTAGTGAAGATGTTGAGGAGCTATTTGATGAAGAAGTTAATGATGTATTGAAGATGATGAGCTATTCTGGATGTAAGCCATCTAACATCAAGAAGGTTGAGATCTCTAAAGAATATTGATTCTTAGATGACCTAGTTGGAAAGTTCATGCTCTATAAAACTTCTGCTCATGATTCCTTACCAAGAGCACAACTGCAAGTAATGGGTATTTTGATTCTTCAAGAGAAGGTGAATTGGGGCTTGTGTTTGTTCTAATTAATTAAACACAAGATGCAGATCAAAGACATTCCTTATGAAAGGATGTTTAGTATGGTGTTGCTACATTCCTTCCCTTCAGTATGCACCTCTAGTGGTGTTCACATTCATCAGGGAAGAGGCAATCCAATAAACTTTTTGCTAAATGGACAAGGCAATTTCCTATTTCTAAAGCTTCTTCTCATCCAGCTTTAGACTCTTCTACTCCCCTTGTTCCTCAGGATGATAATCCACCTTCTCCAGCTTAGGCATCTCCTAAAAATCAAATTGATGATTCTTTACCATCTCCATCTACTTGTATTCTTTATGCAACTTCTATTCCATATACAGCTTCTAGTTCCTTGCCATGTCACCCACTACAAGCTGCTTCCAACTCTACTTCTCATTTTTTTCTACTTCTACTATACCTCCCGCTTCTGCTTCTCTCTATCTCTCTTTCTTAATCTGAGCCAGCCTCTGATTTTATGTTGACATTAAATCAAGTAGGTCAGGCCCTTGTGGATTCCTTCTCTCCTCAATTGGATAATATTTCTGCCAGCTTGAACACTAAACTTGACTCAATTCAATTATAAATTACTGAGCTTTCAACTTCAGTTGAAACAGTGGCTAGGCTAGTGGTCTTCTCTCCTATCACCGGGACATTCATGATATACTTATTACATGATGTCATGAAGGGGGGAATACATATAAAGATAGGGAGCATGTTGAACATGTCGCTATTCATAATGCTAAACAACGTAATCTACTTGAGCATGAGCATATGCCAATGAATAAATCTCCCAGTATGGTATCTGAGCCTTCTTTTGAAGCTCATGGGGATTTTAACCCTGACAAAATTGCTCAAAATATTATGGAAGACATTGATCTTGATGCTGTTGAGGATGACATTAACATGAATAATATAGTTATAGAAGAATTAGGGGTTAATGCTGCTAGAAATGATGATAGAATGAATGCCACTGAAGTTGATTTAAATACTAGGAAAGATCCTCTGATGGATGATGATCTATTGAAGTTGTGTATAGATGAATTTGGTAATGATGAGGATATGTTGAAAATGTTTAAACTGAATGGGTAAACTTCATATTGAATCATGTTAAGCCAACTAATCATGGGGAGCCATCTGCTTAGGGAGAGCTGAAAAATTTTGGGTTGACTATAAACTACACCTAGAGCGGGGGTGATTAGGTGTTTTCAGATTTCTTTGCTTTTTAATAGTTTATCAATCACAGCACACAAGCATCACAGAAAACACACAATGATTTAGCTCAGATTGCTTTACTTGGAGACCAAAGAAATACTTTAGCTCTCCCATACTGCTCATTTCAAATTTACTTTGCATAAGTTTAACAAATTTTTGCAAAGGCTCCCATCTGTTGATCCAAATATAATGTCATCAACATATATCTGGACCAAAAGGATCTGGCCTTTCAACTCTCTAAAGAAAAGAGTCTTATCTATTTTCACTCTTGAGAATTTGTTTTCAAGGAGAAAGGTAGACATTATCTCATACCAGGCCCTTGGAGCTTGCTTTAGCCCATATAAGGCTTTCTTGAGGAAATATACATGATCAGGAATGTTTAGAGAGATAAAACCTGGTGGTTGAGCTACATAGACTTCCTCTTTTTGATTTCCATTAAGGAATGCTGATTTGACATCCATTTGATAGACTTTGAACCCCTTATATGCAGCATAGGCTAGAAAGAGTCTGATGGCCTCCAATCTAGTAACAAGTGCAAATATCTGATCAAACTCTAAGCCTTCCTCCTTCCTGTATCCTTGAGCTGCCAGCCTTACCTTGTTCTTTACAATCAAACCAGTTTCATCCATTTTATTTATGTAGACCCGCTTTGTCCCAATAATATTATGCCCTTGTGGCCTTGGGACAAGTTTTCATACCTTGCACCTTTTGAACTAATTTAGCTCTTCTTGCATAGCCATAACCGAGAATTGGTCTCTGTTGGCCTCGTCAAATTTCTTGGGCTCAAGTTGGGACAGAAAACTAAGGCGCATGTTTTCATTTAATGCATTTCTTCTGGTTCTTAATCCATCAGTGAGCTCACCAATTATCTGATTTGTTGGATGATTTCTATGATGTCTCATAGCAATAGGCATTACTCCTGCTGGTTCTCTTGTTTCAGTAATTTCTTTAGCTCCTACTTCTTGGATCTCATTTGGGGGATTTTGCTCTTCAGTAGACTCTTCTACTAATTTTTGAATGGATTCCATTATGGAGGACTTATTCTTCTCAACTGGTTCTTCTTCTCTGATTTTAAGGTTCTCTAATATTTCTTCAATTCCTGCATTGGATGAACTGGAGGAGGGATTATGCAGCATGCTGCTCTCATCAAAAATAATGTGAATTGATTCCTTAATTGTAAGAGCATTCTTATTGAAGACTCTGTAGGCCTTGCTATGCTTGCTATATCCTCCAAAGACACCTTCATAGCTCTTTTCAGAGAATTTGGTAATATAGTACTTATTGTTTTTCAGCACATAACATTTACTTCCAAATATTTTGAAGTAAGCTAGTGTTGGCTTCTTACCCTTAATTAGCTCATAAGGAGTCTTATTATAGTTCTTATTGATGAGTGCTCTAGTTTGCACATGACATGTCGTGTTAATAGCCTCAGCCCAAAGGTATTCTCGGAGTGAGGAGTCACTTAGCATGGTCCTCCCAGCTTCAATAAGTGTTTTATTTTTCCTCTCAGCCACCCCATTCTGTTGGGGAGTTCTGGGAGAAGAAAACTCTTATAGGATACCTTCTTCTTCACAGAATTTGGTCATTGACCCAGACTGAAATTCAGTTCCATGATCACTTCTGATTTTGACCACAGAGCTGTTTACTTCATTCTGAATTTGTTTGACAAAATTCTTGAATGTACTTAGGGTATCAGACTTGTGTTTCAAAAAGAACACCCAGGCAAATCTAGAATGATCATCAACAATAACTAATGTATAAGCCATACCTCGTAGGCTGTGCACTGCCATAGCACGGAATAGGTCCATGTGTAGTAGGTATAAGAACCTAGTGGATTCTTTGTCCTGTATGTTTCTAAATGAATTTCTTGTTTGCTTGCCCATTTGACATGCAAGACAAGGACTCACCTCTAAGCAATCCAGCATAGGAGCATCTCTTACCAAGTTCTCTGTCATTAATTTCTTGAGAGACTTGTTGTTAATATGGTATAGTCTCTTATGCCACTTTACACAAGCAGACACTCCATTATTTGCTACAAGACATACAGGCTCATTTTTTCTAATGCAAATGAAATTCAGACAATAAATATTTCCACTCCTAGTGCCTGTTAGAATGAATTCATTCTCACAATCCTTAATCATGCACTTATCCTTGTGGAAAGAAACATCATATCCCAGGTTACATAGCTGACTTATGCTTATAAGGTTATATTGTAACCCTTCCACATAAGCTACCCTTGTGATAGTGATACTGCCTTTTGTGATCTTACCATAGCCCTTGACTACACCTCTGTCAGATCCTCCAAATTTAACTTTGTGCTCATCTTCTACAGGTGCAAACTCCTTCGATTGGCTTCTTGTTCTAGTCATATGCCTGGAACATCCACTGTATAAGTACCACATAGGAGTCTTGGTGGTTTTTGGACATACCGGCAAAAACAACTATACTTCCTTAGGAACCTAGTCTCTCTTGTATCTTAGGTGCTTGTTAGATGATGAATTTGCAGCCTGCAGTTTTGTTGTCATGTTAGAATGATTCTTAGCAGTTGAGTTGAACCAACAGTCTAAGACAAAATGCCCTACTTTTCCACAACACCATCATTCAAATCTATTGTATCTAGATTTTCTTGTGGTGTTTGGTCTGACTAGGTTAGCCTGTTGTTTAACATCTAACATTCCCTTCTTGGAGGCAGAAGGGTTTTCTCCAACATGGCAGCTTCTGCAGGCTTTTACTAGAGGAATCTTTTGGAGTACAGATAGTGCACTCTTCCCAAGGAGAGTTTGTCTCTTACTTAGCCAGGCAGAAGGCAGCTTAATACTGTTGTCTAACTTATGGTTTTTTTTTGCATCCATAGATGCTAATGTGATCATATGAGTTTGTGGGTATGATTACTTTTCTAAGGACAGTCTTTCCTTGGGTAGATTTCCCATGGTTTTCACCTAAAGTGTAGCCCAAACCTTGCTTATTTGTCTGTGAAAAGCTATCAATCAAGGGAAGAACTGTTTGTGGATTGGAATAACTAACCACAATTTTCTTTTCTTTTAAAACCATATCCTCCTGTTCATTAATTATAAAGTTCTTGTGCTTGATTACTTCAGTCAAGGTGCTGGAGCTCAGTGGAGGGATATATAATTTGGCTTTCTCTTGAGCTAGCTCAGTTACTTTCTCAAGAAGTTCATCTATCTTCCCACTCAAGGAGATGATCTCTTCAGCTTGTGCCTTAGAGAGAACTTTTGATTTCTTAAGAGCATCAAGCAGTGCACCAAATTTCTCTATGTACCCAGTGTCATTTTCTTCTTCTGTTGAAGAGGAGCTGGCATCTAAATCTGTGTTAGAGATGGTAGGAGATGCTTTAGGGATTACCTGTTTGTGATGAGTTTCATCACAACATTCTTCATCTGAGAGAGCCATGGCTGCTATGTGGTTGTCTGATTCTGATGAGGAGCAATCAGTGTCAATATCACTGAGTGTCTTCACTTTCTTTGCACAAGGCTTTTCTCTAACTTCCTGTTCTTTGAGTGCTTTCTATCTTCACTCTTCTCTTGTCTTTTGGATGGACATTCAGCAATGACATGTCCAGGCTTGTTGCAGCTATAACAAATAATGTTAGAAGAATTATGTTTACCAGTTTTGGAATCATACTTGTCTGATTCATGTTTTCTTCTAGGCATGTCTTCTCTCCTGGAGCTAGAGAGTGAAGCATCATATCTTCTGTTCCCTCTTTTCTGTTTCTCAGCAGTTTCTTAAACTGCCTGGTGAATAGTGAGAGATCTTCATCAGAGAGTTCTGAGGTGGAGTTGCTTGAGGTCTCTTCCTCTGAAACATAGACAGGCTCCACTGTCTTATGATTTCTGGAAGCTTCAGCTTTAAAGGCCACTGCCTTTTCTCTGGAGTAAGCCTTGGAGTTTTCCTCCTCATCCTTTCTGGTATTCAATTGTAGCTCATATGATAAGAGCTTGCCATACAGCTGTTTAGGATCCATAGCTCCCAGATTGCCAACTTCTCTTATTGCACACAGCTTTATGTCCCATTCTTTGTTCAGGGATCTCAGGAACTTTTCATTTAATTCATAGTTGGTGAAGTCTCTTCCATAAGTTCTGAGTCCATTGACAATCCTGAAGAACTTCTCATAGCAGGTAGCTATGTCATCATTCTTATCTTACCTGAAGGATTCATACTCCTGATTCGGGAGGGATTTCCTATCATCCCTGACTTCCTCATTCCTTCCATGTATACAACTAAGGAGTCCCACATTTCCTTAGCTGTTTTGCAATGAATTAGATTTTGAAAAGTTAAATCATCAATTGCATTCACAATGATGTTCTTAGCCCTTTTGTCCATGGTGACCAAGGCATCTACATCCTTGGTGAAATCAGATAATTTCTTAGGTGTAGGAACAACTGTTGGATCCACGAGAATATTCATGGGAATATAGGGTCCTTCTTCTACTGCCAAATAGACTCTTGGGTCTGAGGCTTCCATGTACAACCTAATTATTTGTTTCTAGATGGGAAAGTTCTCCTTGGTGCAGATGGGCAGCTTCAGTGAGCTCATCTCCTTATGATGCTCACCAGCCATTTCTTTATCACAACCCACTAGATTTGTAGATCTTGTTCTAAGTTGTTAATCCATTGAACAAACCTCCCCTGATACCAATTTAAAGATTATGGGTTGACTATAAACTACACCTAGTGGGGGGGTGATTAGGTGTTTTCAAATTTCTTTGCTTTTTTAATATTTTATCAATCGCAACACACAAGCATCATAGAAAACACATAATGATTTATAGTGGTTCCCAACTAGACAATGTGTCTAGATGTAGTCTATTGTCCCTCCCACCTATCTAGCAGTGTGCTAGACTAGGAAACTTCTCCAACTTAGATCTTTTCACTATAATCAGATCTTACAACTCAGGTTCTCACAGAACCTTACAAAGCTCAGACTTTACAAGTTCTACAAACTCAGATCTTCAGCAAGACCCTACCAAAACACAGGTTTACCAAGAACCCTACCAACTCAGATCTATCACTAGATCCTACAGCTCAGACTCACAAAGGGTCCTACAAAGTAATACAGAGATGTTGTTGTAGAAGAGAAGACTGTAAAAATGAAGGCTTGAATCACAGATCTTCTTCTTCTTCTTGTAGCAGTAAGCCCAAAGATCATGTGGATCAATGAACCTTTCTTTAGAATCTTCTATATATCTTCACAACACATCAGCAATGAAGACTTCTTCCTTTTGTCTATTCTTTTCTTCCTCTCTTCAGGAAATTTGTGTAAGAATAAAGCTTGAGAGAATTACTGAGCAAGCGTTGTTGTAGATAAACTTATCTTCTTTTATATACTTTGCACTTTTGCATAAAACCCCTTATTGATTATTCCATAATCAATTTCCTGTTTGAAATCCTATTGCAGACTTGGCAATTATAATTACTAGCCTTTCATAGAACTGCAGAATATAGAAATAATAAATCTCCTTCTTAAATACTATGTAACAACTATATTCTATAGAGAATATATCATTTACTGCTCCTTGATTTGTGCGCAAGATAGACGACGTGCTCATTCCCTAGATATCAATTTCCAAGAAAGTATGAGCATTAAATGCTGCTTTGTAATCTGTCAAGACGCTGTTAATCCTTCAAGACGATGTCATCTTGATCCGTGTATATGACATATATACTTCACGATGATATCATTGATATTTTTCCTTCTTCACGGCTCTACCTAATATCAGAATGATATCACTTCTTCTAGACAACAACGTCGAGATGTTACTTTCATTTGGACTTAGACTTATTCTTTAGGCTGACTGTCTTTCTTTAGGGTCTTGATCTTCTAGACGACATAAGGTATTCAAGCCGATGTTTATCCATATTATCCTTTCTTTATGAATTAAGGAGTTATATCTTTTAGCCTTCAAGATTGAACTTTTTCTTCAAGACGATATCGTAGAGATATCTTAGCTTTATCCACGACAAGATTTCTTCAAAACGATGTCGTTGATATCTGAACTTAACTTTATCCATGACAAGCTTTCTTTAAGATGATATCATCGATATCTGAACTTAGCTTTATCCATGATAAGCTTTCTACAATCTTCAAGACGATGTGTCTTCATCAAGATAATATCGTCGAAACTATTTTGACGATATGATACTTTTCTGCACGATTCTTCTGCTAAGTCTTGAGATGATATTTTACATAGTTAATTTTCATTACTTTTATCGACTACATACTAATGATGTAGCTTTGATGCATCTGTCATAAAATGAACTTAAACAAAACATCAAAGACAACCTAGCTTATCTATACTTGTGTTCCATCTTCAAATCTAGAGACATTGAAGGCACAATACCCAACAAGAGTTGTTGTCAACCATTCAGGAGTAGGCTGTGCCACCAATTTATAATACTTATGGGGAAGCCTTTCCTTATTTTGGCTGGGCAGAATCTCCTCTCCCAATCACTCCTTCAGATGATGTTGAGGAGAATGATGTTATTCTTGAAGTGAATGCTTCTCTAGCTATATCCGCAGATATATCTTTACCAGTGTCACCTCAAGTAATCTCTCAAGTTAGGACAATATTTTCTTGATCAAGTGCTCCTCTTGTTGAGGAAGAGGGGTGAGTGGTCATGTTGATAACAAACCTATATGGTAAAGGTGTACCAAGAAAGAGAGGAAACAACATAAGAAGATGAAATTATACTATGCTCCTTCACCTCACTTCCCTATTGAGGTGATTGTTGACACCTTTTCTCCTTCAGTTGATGATCCAGAAAAAAGATAAATGCACAAAATATGGCAGAATATTAGGATTTACAAAAGGCTTTTTCTACTAAGATGATGGCATTCACTAGTAAGCTTAAAGCAGGTATGACCAAAGAAAAGATTCTCAAGGAAGATGAAATTGCCCTTCTAAGCAAGTAAATGTTTGATCCTAAAGCAGGCAAGGTCAAAATTCTTGGTGCCTATGCTATTAAAGCTACTGAGATAATAGTCAAAAGTGGATTAGGATTTTCATCTAATGTCCACATTCCTTTTGTCAAGAAAAAATAAAGCAAGAAAAATAGATGATGGGCCTACTTAGATAATGTTTATTCTGTTTGTAAAGTTCTCTTCTTTACCTATTTTACCTGATCAACCAATTGTGATTTCTGTTTCTCAAGCCTCTGAGATCCCAGCTTGCACAGTTATATCTCCAGGAAAAGAGAATAAAGCAATAAATGAAATGTGTGTAAAGATAGTTGGACAAGGTCTATCTATCAGTAATGTATATTCTCAGATTGATGATGACTTGAGAAAGCTTTTTCAATTATACAGAGACATAGAGACTTACCCACATAGGTTTATTTCCTAAATTACTGAATGTGTAAAGCTAATTCAAGACAAATTGATCTCTGCTCTTGTGTATTTTCTTGACAAGCATTGAAGGGCTCTTTTTATCTTCTCTTGTTGTACTTATTTTCTTTCTATTGTAATGGTTCAAGATGACATAACATGTGAAGGAATAAGTAGGAGTTTTGAATAGATGTTTGTCTATCTCTCTATGTTTGTTCATGTGTCCATCTAGAACCTTAGTTCTTTTCTTAAAAAATCACATAAACTCTTGTAAAATATGCTATATCAAATATGGGGAGACTGTTGGGAAAAACCATTAATGCTTTGATATAACTAAATAATTTAGTGATTTAGGTAATTTCCTAAGCACGTATAGAAAGGAAATTAGTTTATATTTGCGTAAGGGGTAATCAGGTCTAGGCTGCCAAGGGCTCAAAAAACATATAATAAGCTAAATCAACTAAGTTAAACTTTTGTATGACAAAATGTATTTGACGCACGTCGACTAAGATTTAGTCTATACATCAAAAAGTAAATGTGAAGTTAACTTAATGAGTCGAGAAGTAATTGATGCACATTGAAAGAAATGATACCTTATTACGTCAAGATCTTCATAAAAGGAAAGTCTACTTAGAGCAAAACAATTTATCTTTCGTCAAATTCTCTCTACTAAACAATTCTATATACGCCAACTAGTATTTGGTGCATAAGTAACAGAACATTGAATTCTCTCTAGACTCCTGTTATTATTCCCGAGCAGATTAAGGCCCTTATTCAGATCTAATTATAGCCATTACATCTCATATTCATGAAGGGGATTACGTTGATTAACACACATAAAGAAGAATTCTATTCAACAACAGTAATATATATACCAGAATATTTCAAACAGAGATCACATGTGCACCCATTCTGAATTCATTCTTCTCTTCAGAACTTAGAATCCTTCCTCCTCCCTCTAGAAGAAGTTCTCTTCAAGAACCCTAGCTGACAATATCTCTTCTCTCTGATCTTAGTCTTTCCTTCTCATATGGGTTCGTCTTCTACTTCCTCTAGATTCCTCAAAGATCAAATTCAACTTCTCCTTATTTAATATCTACATCTCCCTCAAGAGGAGTTGCTGGTAATTTCCAATCAAGAATCCACACAGTGCTTAATATTCAAAAATCCTTCAGAGCTTAGGTGAAGAAGGATCATAATGTGGAAAAGCTTCTACAACAATCATCCAGAAAAGAGTTTTGAGAATCTTTCTCACAAAGATTCAGATTTGGTTCTAAGAGTCTCCTTAGCAAAAGACTTATATTGGTCCTATGAATCCCCTTATCAAGGATTTTAGTGGTTTTGTGAATCTCCTTATCAAAAGATCCATTATATTGGTTTTGAGAGTATACTTACAAAAATACATCTTATGTTGGTTCTAAGAGTCTCCTTATCAAATGGCTTAGCAATATTTAGTGGAATTCCATCCAAGGGGTAGAAGAGAGGAAGTATCCAATATTATGGGGAACCTCTATAAAATTCGTGTGTCTTCCTATTACATATCTTTCTCATTATTTCTTTGATTTTGATGTTCTTAACAGAATAAACTTTAGCACGTATTTTGACTGATTATGGGATAGAATTTTTAAATTTCTATTCACCCCAAGACTAATTCTTAATAACTTTCCCTCACTTTCACAGCCCCCCCCCACCCCCCCCCCCCCCCCCCCCCCCCCCCCCCGCCGCCACCCCACCCACCCCACCATCACCTCCACATACCCAACCTATAAATGCAGTTAATTTATCCAGTTGGACTTTATCATTGATATTGATGCATTCTTCGATATAGTTGATGCTCCCAAGGGAGCCAATATCTTTAACTTCAACACACTCAGACTGGCACTGGAGGTGTACTTCAATAAATTCCTTACCCTTGTCAAAAGCCGACTTGTCATCTGTTTTCCAGATGACTAATTATTGAAGCTTGTAGACTTTTAAATTCTCTATGAGGTTATGGAGAGCACACCAACTCTTTGTATGATGCCCCCATACTCTATAGAATACGCGGAAGAGTTATAGGTTATGATTCCTCAAGTCTGACTTGAGGGGGGTGGTCTCTTGAAGCTAAGTTGCTTTTGTAGAATATGATCTACCTCCTCCATGGGGAGCATGCGATCATTATATGACTCATTCTAGTCATCATACACCCCTTTTGCAGTGTATGCTGGTGGAGGTTGGTTCTGAGAAGAAGATGGATGGTATGAATAAGGATCTAGTTGGGGAGGACTAGTAGGCCAATTCATTTGAGGGGGACGAGATCTTTGAGGCCTCATCTGCTGGAATTGCTGATGGAGGACATGTAGATGGTGATGGAGGAAGTTCCTCCCACATTGTGTGGGAGGTGAGAAGAACTCTTGGCGATGTATAGACACTCGCTAAGGGGAAGCAAGAGGCTTGGCAAAAGAACTTCTTCCCTGATTCTCTTGAATTAGCCTATTGATGGAGAAGAATAAATCTAGTGTGGTTGTCTCTCCTTCAATGAAGTGGTTCACCATGTTGATTAGCTACTGAAAGGATCTAGGTGGCCTTCTGCTCACCTCAAACTTTAAAAGGCCTTCCTGAAGGACAAAGGTAAGTTAAATCTAACACATACAGGGATCCACGTCGTGAATACCCAAAAAAAATTTCATGAAACATTTCCACGATGTGGGCCAAGCCTTCGCTTACTGCCTACTTAATTTGGAAGAAGTAATGAGGTCCACTCTTCCTCTTTCTTGAGGTGGCAAACCTCAAACATACTTCCCTCTGGATATCTTCGATGAAACTCATTGATTAGGAGGTCAACTTGTAAACCCTATCCATTTCTTTTCTAGTGAAGGTGGTGGAAAGCAAATTGCATCAGATCCCATCACTTAGGGCCCTCATAGAAGTTGTAGACTCGAAGGCCTACAAATGACTGTAAGGATTCTCCCTCCAGGTAAATGAGGGAGATGACGTTTAGGATAGGTTATCAATGGACATAGTCATAAAAAAGAGAAGATTCCTCTTTTTCAGCGATGAGAGGGTGTACAAACCCTTCCAATATATTCATCTATCTTGTCAGACTGGATTTTCTGTATGCTTTCTAGAAGTTGCATCATGTTGCAGTAAACTCATCATATAGAGCTCGTGCAGTCAATGCAGTTACAAGTGAAGGTGAACAACCACGAGGTGTCATGTCACCCCCAAAAAGTTTTGTCAGCTACTGTGATAGTTGGGCGATTTAATGCATAACCATGTCAAATTATTGCTCTAACTTATCCCTTGAGATCGCCACCCTAATCCATAGTGGGAACCTCTAGGAAAACACATCAAGTTTTTGCGCTTATCCATGATAACCTATTGTTTCCTTAACCAACTCCAATCCGAAGGCTGCGTGTTTGTTCTGTTGGTGTACAAATTGCTCCCATGACTTTCTGCTCTACTATGACAGAAGTGGAGTGGGAACTATGAGTGTTTGGCTACCTTGAGCTTCTGATGGACAATTTAAGAAGGATCGAGAGGTTGTCTCATGCGGCAAGACCGAGCTTCCTTCAATGGAAACTCTTTATTGTGTTTTTATTAATCAAGAATAAATGGTTACAAAAGGGTGATTTCCACTATGAGGAGACCACAACACCAATAAGGGCACAAGTTTGTGTTTGCACCAAGCTCTATCTAGGTTCGGAAGTTCCTTTCAAGGTATTGTTCACCCCTATTTATACTAGTGGTGGACTGTCTGAATGGGTAGACAATAAATAATGGGCTACTCATGTTACAAGAGAAACGATCAGAGATATGAAAATAGATGGTGTTCAAATAACCAAAAGAGTTAAGCCACATGTAAATCATATGGATGTTCATGCAAGCTTTAGTTAAAGCATTGCATATGGCATGTTGAGTTGAGTGGGGTGATAGGATGAGCGATTACTGATGGCATCACCACCCAAGCAATTGAGGAAGAGGTTATCTAGCATATGAATGACCTAAGGTGCTAGGTTTTGCGAACGCTGAAGTCCTGACCACCCAGGATGTTAAGAAGGATGATATCTGGTTAGTAGATAACCAAAATGCTTGGTCAATCAAGGTCTGAGAGAATGACCACCTGAGCTGTTAATGAGGACACCAAACACGTAACTACATGGACTGCTAAGATAATGAGTCTGATCATTCTTTAGGTGATAGGATCCCTAGTAAACTGTGATGTTGGAAGATGGTTGGAGGCATGATCTTCATCTCCCTTTTCATCTTCTTCTTCACCTCCTTCTTCACCTCCTTCTTCACGTAATTATTCGTGCCTTTCTTAAAGTGTTTGAATTTATGGGTCCTACTACTGCACATCGAGGAGGGATTGGATTATTATGAAGAATTTGAAATTTTGAACTAGTTTTCGAGAGGATCAGGAATGTTTTTCTTTGTCTTTCTCCCTATTACCTAGTTCTTGATTCCAGTGGTTGATAAATCCATGGTTAGTGGATCTCCATGGTTAAGATAGTAATTTAATAATGTGGGGTGAATTCTGGAACCTCTTCTTCTACTCCCTGACTTTCTGGTAGCATCTCCTTTGGGAAAATACAACACTCGTCTTTTCTTATTAGGGATTTTATGTGAGTTTATGCTTCAAATGGCTTTACTAGATTCAACATCTTATATAAATTCTTAATTGATGCAAATTGTAATTCTTGCAATAATGAAACCTAGTTGGTTCTATTCACAAAATATTGGTGGTTGGTTGATTAGTTTGTTGCTTCTTTTCTCTTATTTCACTGAATATTCTCAGTATGTGATTAACCACTATCTTACATTGGATTTTCTAAACCCATTGTAATTTTTTGTTGAATTTGTCACCTCCTATTATTTTGATTAGTTGCAGACTAGTTCATGGTTCCACGTATAGTTTGTAGTGGCATTGTTGTAGATGATTTTCCTTCTTCAAATATGACTATACTGTCATGGACTATCCACATTGAAAGTATTCAGTTATCTTTCTATTTTTTCCTGATTCTCCCTTATTATTGTTCTCAGAAACATTCTTTATGTATTTGTTCTTTTTATTTGGATTTTTTTTGCCAATTGTTTGGATCTACCCAGTTTCATTTGGCCTTCAACTAAATTATTTTAACATGGATTCTATGTGGTCATCCTTCTTAAATGGTGACAGATTCTACTTAAAATTTTGGTTTTGGATTCGTATTCCTACTATTATTAATTTTGCTTAGTATGATTTACTTTGGCATAGATACAAGTTATTTACCATGATTTTACGATCACTAGTATTCAGTTGCATATGGCTAGTAATTATTTATGAGCATTTGATTACATGTTTTGTCCTTGTATCAACTAGGGTTGTGATCTTATGTTTCTATTTATGTTGATTTTGGGTGAAGAGATTAGAATACCTTTTAATTAGAGATTTCTCTTAAGCTGAGTTTTATTGGCTTGGTTATTTGTGTTAGAATGTATATATATCCTCCTACATTATAACAGGGTGATGAGGTTCACGTTTGATTGTTATTTTATATTGATTTTCATCCCTACGAATAGTCTTTTATTAATTTAATCCCTTTTATAATCCTTGACCAATGATCTTATGGGATGCCTTGGTTAAAATCAGAAGTGAAATCAATTGTGTATGAAATAGAGAATCTAATTCAGAAAAGTAGTTGGTCTTAAATTTATTGGAAAGAGAGTTCCTTAGTTCATAAATGTTGGAATCTTATGATCTAGAAATAGTCAAGGTAATAGTCTCACTGCCAATGTGATATAAGCCTATAGGGTCGCACATAAGGACGTGCCAAAATTGGAGAGATTGATTATGTTGGTTTATGAAACCAGGTCCTATATATGTATAATAGATATACGCTATATGGTATTTGATTAATTAGGAATTAATCATTAAAGGAATTAATAAATTATGTTTTGAACCAAAATGGGAATTCCCAAATACCATTAAAGTTTATCTCTCTCTAGTTATTTAAAGTGAGTAGATGTGTCTTTTTGTGGTCAAACATGCGGAGGAGGTTTCTAATGATGGAGATACAACTTTTTGATCCACAAGACTACGGGACACATCCCTGTGCCACATGGGTAAAACTATTTGGTTGTGGTTCTGGGAGTTATACATGAGTGCAGTCAAGAGACGCAGTAGTTGGGCCACACGCTTGTGTGCCAAGGGCATATATATTAAGATATATACCGCGACTTGGAGAAAATCGTGATTAATGGATTCTCATTTTTGGAACTGAGAAAACAGCCACTATTCTCCAATCTGGTAGTGGATAAATCGTGAGAGAGTAGAGGAACAAGAACATCTCTGCTATAGGAAAACCTAGCATTTCATCTAGAGATAGGCAGTCACCTTCCATCCTCGAGTTCTTTGGATGGCCTGCGAGGTTCTTTCAACTTTTGTGTTGATTCCTTTAGAGATGCGGATATCATTCTATGATTGGACTCAGACGCCAATCATTCTTCTTGAAATTTGACTTCGATGCAGATATAATACTGATTTCTTGATTGTTGTGTTTCACATGGATCCTATCAAGGATTTTTTTTATTTCTTTTGTACATTTGATTCCCTTCAAACCCAACAATGGTATCAGAGAAGGCTTCAAAACTTCTGATTCAAAATTTGTTTTCCACCCTTTTACAGTAACTTTCTATCTCAATACATTTTTGTAAACTATTTTATAAATAGGAGAGCTCTTTCCGTAAGACCCCAGCAGAGGCGCGACCCTTTGGAACCCTGACAGAAGTGCCTTGTATTTTGATAAATATTATATGTATATTTGGGATGTATCTGCCATGTAAATGTTGTAATTTTTCATTTGTCTTATTGATGAGCAATATTTATATAGTGATTTTGGCGCTCATCTAGCTTTGTTTTTTTATCATTTAGCACATTAGTAGTTAACATCAGTGCCATATCATTCAATATCTCCAAAGTCTTTTTTATGAGCATTTCTATGCTAGATTAAGTGATTTTGTTGCATTTCATGTATGAGGGAGATCACCTCCCCCTCTCATTCATGTTTAGTATATTGTTTATGCTGTAATATTCATTTATGCACTATGTGTAGCAACTATATTGGGTTCCAGGATGACCAAAAATAAGTTCCATGTGAAATTGCTTCTGCTCATGCATTTTGTTCTCATGCAGTTGTGCATTTATTCACACATGGGTAGGCGATTTCTATTTTGTATTATCTCATAATTGGGTGCGTTTTTACACACACGATATATGCAAGATCGTGTGCATTGTTTGCCTAATTTTCCTGAAAACCCCATTATTTTGACTCTCCTCGTGCGATCTTACACAGGATCGTGCAATTTTCTTCTTGCATGATTTACTTACCGCTACTAGGGATTCAGGTTTTCATGCCCACTTAACACACCATATCGCACGATCAATCGCACAATCATGCACATGATCTCGCAAGGCATATTATCCAGACGGCCTATAAATACCTCTTTTGACACGATTTTTAGGATCCTTCCAAAGGAAGCATGTTTTCTCCTCCAGTATCATCCCAACAAGTTAAGGCTTTTCCATATGCTCTATCCCACCATCTATAGCTTAGATAAGAAGGATTCTACATTAATATTAGCTTCACTTCAAGGATATTGAGTGAAAGACGTGATCGAACTTGTCTCCGCCTTTTTAGGTTGCTTTGTTGAGTTTCCCTCTATTCTATGATGGTGTGTATGTTTGGATCATGAATATTTCTTAATAATCATGTCTATTTCATTATGTTTCAATGAAAAGTTCTTTTATGGTTTTTCATTATTTGTGCTTGGAGACAAGAATTAACCTAGATTGGTTCTTATGTATTGAGTTGTTAACTTTATGCTTTTGAGTTCATGTTGTGATTAAGAGAGAGAGAGAGTTAGCTTTGCAAGTACAAAGTGTTTGCGAAGAGGTGAAGGCGACCCTCATTTGTGTTCTTGCAAGTATTTCCATCTCAAGGGTGAAGTGTGAGCGAAGATGTGAAGGTGACCCGATTCAGAATCATTCTTGTAAATCTTTCTTGGCAAGTGGGACAACGCACACTTTTCTTTCGGCCACACTTCATGTTGCTTCTAAATTTCCCATTTTTGGGCATTGGGTAACAATTTCTATCCCTCTCCATATTTCAATTTTCATATTAATGCATTAACATCAATGCATAAATTAAGTGTGGGGGGTATTTCATGTTACTCAATTGCTCGCCACACATTCAAATCATGGAATTCAGTCAGCCTATTTCAATTAGCATAATTTTCAAAAAAGAATTGCCCAAATTTTTATTTTTTTCTCACTCATATGCATTCATTATGCACCCACGCGTTATATTTTTGAATGATTGCTTTTTAAAGTTTTTTTGCTCTATTTTTTGGAGATTATGATGGTCATATTTTCTTATTGATTTTGATTACGACAGTGCATTGTTGACTCGTGCAGTGCTCCTGACTTAGTGCATGTGTCTTGGACAGGAATTCTTTTTTTACAGTTAATTTCTATGTATAGTTCCTCGTTTACACCTTTTTACTTTATATATATGGTTAATATCCACTCTTAGTTAGAAGATAGTTTTGTCTGACTATTAGTGTAGGGATGTGTGTAGTGAGCCTCTAGAGAGGTATTATCCAATTTTTATGTAAGGTTTTCCTTTCTCGATGTCTAGAACTTGCCCTAGTGACCCTTAAAGCATTTGCATTGGTTAATTTAACTCCTTGAATATGATTTAGGCCTTAATTTGGATCAATTGAGGCTTTACATCCTATCCTACATGTTATACCATTGCATAGACACTTGAGCCTTGCACATGTTCTTTTGATTCACCCCCACCATTATCTCACCAAAGCCAAAATGACCAACCTATCTTCACACTTAGATTTGAGCTTAAATTTAAAATTCTATTTCTACTTGTGATATGGAGGTTGTTGTTTTGTGACTGGGTGTACGCTTAAAATGTTTCATTAGGGTGTTGTTATTGTTGTAGTGCTTAAAAGAAATATCTCTATTTTTTTGTAAAAGTAAAGAGAAAAAAAGTTGAAAATTGAAAAAGAAAAGAAGAAAACCAAAAATCTAATTGGATAACGATATGTAAGTGTTTGGTCAGTTGAGAGTGACCCAATATTTCATCATTTAGGTCTGGGGGTGTCACTTCACACTTTTCTATCCTTTGGTAGAATTTTTTATGCAAGCTCTCGTTATTGTTTAAGTGTGATTATTAGCCCTCATGTTAATCATCTGATTTAGCTCACTATAAGCCCAATACAGAAATGTTTCATCCCATGTTTATGTCCTAATGATTCATGGTGTTATATTTACCTAGTGTAGTGGTGAGGGTGTGAACAGTCAAGCCTATGGCCATCATGAGTGATGGATTTCTGTGGAGGCTTCCTTGTAGTCTTAAGAGATTAATACCAATCTGAGTTGATGTGCTACTTTATCCCTATGCTATATCTAGGACTTTCCATTTAATTCTTTCATAGGTGTGAATATTATATGTTTGATATAATATTTGAAAAGGTTGTAAATATTTAGTATGCATAAAAAGTTTTTATAGATTTCTTCCTATCCATCTCGGCCATGAAACTTCTCAGCCCACTCCCTAGTTTCACTATCTATTTGAGTAATTAGTCTCTTCTTCTCCCCATAAGTAGAGTGGTTTGCTTGGGACAAGCAAACATTCATGTCTGGGGGAATTTGTTGAGCGATATTTATATAGTGATTTTTTCACTCATCTAGCTTTGTTTTCTTATCATTTTGCTCGTCATTAGTTAATTTTAGCGTCATATCATTTAGTATCTCCAAAGTCTTCTTATGAGCATTTCTGAGTTAGATTGATTAATTTTCATTTCATTTCATGCATGAGGGATATCACCTCCCCCTCTCATTCATGTTTAGTACAGTTTTTTATGTTGTATTATTCATTTAAGCACTATGTGTAGTAGTTATGTTGGGTTTCAGGATGATCACTCCAAGAGACATATGAAATTGCTTCTACTCTTGCATTTTGGTCTCGCACGGTAATGTGTTTGTTCACGCATGGGCAAGTGATTTTATTTTGCATAATCGAATGATTGGGTGCATTTGTCCACGCACGATATACGTGTTGGAAAATGTTTTCCACATCTCTTGGTTTGAGAATTACAAATCCCATTGTATTTGATTATACTTGCTACGTGTTTATAGTGTGCAGGACCTTCTACTTTCAAGCCTCTATGACTACGAGAAAGAAAAACGAAGAATTCTCTACCAGGTCAAAACTCTGGTGCTAGCGCGGTGCGCTAACGCTACCGGTGGTGGTAGCGTGTGCAGATTTGGAAACATCATCAAAAAAGAAACATCCATCGAGAAAGGAAGGTCATTGAGACTAAATATGGCAACTCTTACCGCGAAGCGTTAAGACTAATGGACGACGACAACTTATGGAAGTCCCACGATCACGATGCTGGTTGAGGAGGAGAAAAGGAATGAGATCTGACAGCTGGGAATAATATATACTAACGCGGCACGTTAGTATTACCGCGGTGTGGTAGGAGAAGATGCCAATTCTGGAGGCAGAAGGATGCAAAAAATGGCTCGATCCGCATGCCAAAATGTTTCCTAAAGAGGCTACCGCCTAGCGATAACACTACCACTGGCGCTAGGAACTGAGTCTATTTAAAGGCCAGCCCGCCACCGTTTTAATTTGCTGATTTGAAGAGGCATCAAAGACACAACTCATGTACTTTCGTGAGAAGCCTCCTTGTAGCCAAGACAACTCCATCAATGTTCGTGAACTCAAGGAACTCGAAGATGGATCGATCACGCTTATTCTACGCGAAGGCCGTACACATGAACTCCAACATTTACTTCGGCACGCCTTCGACAAGATCTTCGAGTCCAACATATAAGGAAGTTTGTCTTTTAGTTTTATTTTATCTTGTAATGCCTATCTCTTATCGGTATAGAAAATCACCTGGTGGTTGATGACTAGGTCGTGAGAGGCTTAGGGAGAAATTCGTCGCGTGGTTGGAGACTAGGGCCTTGCGAGGATTAGTGAGAATTCACCGCAAGGGTGTGGTGACTAGGTCTAGGGTTAGATTTATGGGGCGGCTCGAGGCCTCATCTGGGGATAGATAGGCTAGAGCCAACCTATCCTTGGGATAAGGGTCGGTATAGAAAACCAAAAGGGTTGTATGCATTCGCCTCAATTCCAAGCATTATTGGGACAGGATTTTGTAATAATTTCTATAGAAATAATACTATTTGTTTTCTCTAATATTGTATTGCTATCTGTGATCTTTGAAAACTAACGAAAAGGAATTCTCAGTCACTAACGCCGAGCGGTAACACTACCGCTGGAGCTAGCAACAGAGTTCACATCTCTTGCGCCAAATACAACCCTCTTTCATAAGAAGCTTACTGCACTGTTTAAACTGAGATATGTTTTAATAAATACTGTCAACTGATTTGAATAAAATAATTTAAGTATGAAAAGTTTTAAAACCCTTATTCACACCTCTCTAATGGCTCCTACAAATACCACTTTTGATGATAATTTCATGATCCTTTCGAAGGAAGCATGTTTTCTCCTCCAGTTTCATCCCATCAAGTTAGGTATTTGCCCTAGGCTCTCTCCCACCATTCAGAGCTTACAGAAGAAGGATTATCCATCAATATTGTTGGATCTTAAGGCGCCCTTGGAGAGGGGGGGGGGGGTGAATAAGGGTTTTTAGAAATTTTAGGATTTTAAATGAAAACTTAAATATTTTTCTTTGAAAGAGAATTGATCAAAAATAATTTGGAAGAAATGAAATTAAATCAATTTTATTAGCAAAGAAAGGCTTGATTATATTTCATAAAAATTGATTACAAAAAGACAATTTCTATGACGCTAGAAATCGAGGCGATGAATAGAAAAATACTTTTGGTTTCTATACCGATTCTTCTCCCAAGAATTGGTTGGCTTTAGCCTTTCTCTCCCCAGATATGGTCTCAAGTCACACTAGCCTTTCTATCCCCAGAAAGGCCTCGAGCACCCGCAGGATCAAATCTCCTAGACCTAGTCGCCAACAACCGCGGTTAATTCTCCACTAAACGATGAACAAAGATGAACTAAAAAAGAAATACAAGACAACATAAGAATTACAGTATTAAGAAGACTCCCTATGAAGCACTCTGAAGGAGATGATGAAGAACCACTATAGATCGTCATAGTCGAAGCGGTGGTTCTTCGCGTTGAAATGGCGTTGATGCAATCCTCCTTCTGAAGCTTCACATAAATTAAGCGGGAGTACTTTGGTTATCTAGAAACACGTCCTCACAAGAGTTTCTGAGTGGTGGATTAGGGTTTCCAGAGGATGTCTATTGAAGAGAACGAGAGCCTCCTATTTATTGGACATGGAGCTAACGCTGGTGTTAGTGATAACGTCATGCGTTACCACTTATGGTAATGATTATGGTGTGCGGATCTTCATTCCAGCGAAGGTGATTCTGCAGTTTAGGAATCCTCTTATTTAGACAACCCTAACACCCTGCATTAGTGATACCTCTGGCGTAAGCTATAATTATTACTGATCTGCTCATGCAATAACGTATCGTCCATATCAATCACTTACTAGCATCCTAACATTATTGATATCGCTCAGTTGTAGCTCCCTACTAAATTAGCTCTCCTTGATTCCCTCCACAACATTTGCACTTAAATTTGCATAACGTGCATGCATTTTTCAGGGCTAATGCCAGCGGTGTTGATAACGCATGGCGTTAGTGTTCTACTTTTCTCCATTCTAGGCAAGGGGTAACAATAATTGGGGCATGATTTATTAAGCAAGGAAAAATCAACGCACATCCTCCACTTACCATCCCCTTTTTTCACCATCACTACGTTGGAGACCCAGCCAAGGTATTGGATCTCCGATACAATACTGGCCTGGATGAGCTTATTCACCTCCTCCCGAATAGGTGCCTCCATCTTGTCAGCAGTGGACCTCTTCTTTTGGCGAATGGGGTGAGTGCCGGGATCGAGGTTGAGGCGGTGGCATGCCACATCCATGTCGATCCCTGGCATCTCCGTAGCACTCCATGCGAAGACATCCACGTTGACTTGGATGCAAGCCAAGACCTTCCTCCGGTCCTCCGGGCCGAGCCCCCCGCCGATCTTTATCTTCTCGATTGTTCCGGACTTGGTGGTCACCTCCACCTCCACCACTTCCTCCATAGCTTCCAACCTGGAACGCTCCCCCCAGGAACTGTCCTCCTCTCCGCCATAAGCGAGCCCCCTGGCTCCTTCCCCCATCTCTTCCTCTTCCACCATCATCGACTCTTCCGCCCCCTCTTCCACCCCTCCTCCCAGGGCCTCTTCTTCTTTCTCTCCCTCTCTCCCTTCCTCCGCCCTGGGCCCCTCAACGACCCCTTCCCGGGCATGAACTACTCCTTCATCCATCCTTCCTTCCAACCTCTCCTCCTCTTCGGCCTCGGCCACTTCCTCCATCGCCTTATCCCACTCCTCGACTTCTTCCATCCAAGAGATGGTGTTGACGGCGGTCACATAGCACTGCCTCGCCACCTTGGGGTGTCCCCGGACCCGAATTTGGATTCCTCCGGTGCTAAACTTGAGACACTGGTGGAAGGTGGATGGGATGCATCCGAACGCGCTGATGAGAGGCCTTCCAAAGATGGCTCTGTAGCTGCTGGGGGCATCCACTATCACGAAGCGGCAGTTCCAGGACTGCTCCCCCATGGTCACATGGAGTCCCACTCCGCCTTCCACTTCCTTCCCTTTCCCTTGAGAACCCAAACAAGGGGCTGTCCGAAGCCATCACCCTTCTGGCCTCCACCTTCATCTCGTCGAATGCCTTCTTGAAGACAACGTTGACCGAGCTCCCGTTAACCACGAGGATTCAGGACACCATGAAGTTCTCGATGGCGGTTTGGATGACCAAAGCGTCGCAAAAAGGGTCCTCATGACCTGGCATATCCCTTTGGGAGAAAGTAATCTTTTCTGCTGGGGGTGGAGCCGTGGATACCGAAGCCACGCTTCGACGGTAGATGGTATGGAGGCTCGCCTTGCAGGTTGCCTCTACCCCTACTCCCTCGTGGATAACCCTGATCCCTCCTCGGGTCCCCAAATCGACCCTATCTTCACACCACTCCTCCTCTTCCTCCCGAGGCAAAACTTCCTCGATCCTCACTTGCTGCTGCTATCGCGGCACTGGCACTCTAGCTCTCTTTGTCTCTAAGAATTCGGGGCAGGTGGCCATTGCGTGACCTTCCTCATCATGGAAGTCACAGTACGACAATGCCGCCTCCCCCCTCTCGGCCTCTGCCACCTTATTTCCTCTTCTCCTCCCTGCTCATGCTTCCACTCCTTCTCTCCTTCCTCTTCCTCCTCTTCCTCGTCTGATCGCCATAGCCTGCTGAGGCGGGGGAGGCATCCGCCTCGGACCCTGTCTCCATCCTAACTGTTGGGGTCTTCCTTGCCCCCCATAGAAGTTACCCCCCTGGGGCGTAGCCTCTTCCCTGACCTTGCATCCCCCCGCCATGCTGCCTCCATCCCCCCTCCGGGGCTCGGAGCTCTTCCCTTCTTCACACCTCCTGATGCTTGACATCCGGCTCAGCGAGCTTTTCTAGCCTCTTTGTGAGCTCCGGATTGGCCTCCTCACTCTCGACCTCCTCCGCCACTCTCTCCATCAACTCCTCGTAGGAGACGGGGGCTTTCCTCTTCAGATCCATCTTGAAGAAACTGTCCTTCAGCCCCAACGTGAAGGCGAGCTGAAGAGCAAACCCGGGCATCACCTGGGTGAGCAGAACTTCCTCCTGAAACCGATCTGCATAATGAGACAACGACTCCTTGGGCTCCTGCTTCACCTTGAAGAGGGACTCAGCGTCCTTCTTTCTCTTCTTCAAAGTTGAAAACCTTAACAAGAAACTTCTACGCAAATCCTCGAATGCATAGATCGATCCGACCGAAAGTTGGTGGAACCACTCCCGAGCTTTCTCCTTCAGGGTGGCGGCAAAAAGCCGACACTTGAAGGCATTCGACATCGGCCTGATAGAGACCGAATCCTCAAATGACTGCAGGTGCTGGACTGGATCATCCCGACCATGGTAGTAGACCCTGTCCCACTCCCCGAACCCTTCCAGAATGGGTGCGGAAAGTGCCAACACGCAGAAGGGACTTCCCCTACCTGCTGCCTTCTCCTGCTCCACTCGCCCCCCCCCCCCCCCCCCCCCCCCGAGCTCCCTCGCGTGGCTTGAGTTCGCTGGGGCACTGCTCGCGAGATCCACCTTCACCGGGGCCACTCCTACGGGCGCCACGGCCGCTAGGATCGAGCTCGTCTGCACTGCACCCGCCTATGACGCACTCCTCTACGCCGCACTTGCATGTGCTGCACTCGCTGGCGCCGAGGTCGTCGGACTGGCAAACAACGCTCGTCCCTCTAGGTCCGGCAATGACCCTCCAGCCACCTCCTTTCTAGCCCTTCCTCCCAGGGCTCCCTCGCCAACCGCTGCCGGAGGTTGGGACGCTTGAGCCACTAGGGTCGCGAACTCGCTACGTAGTGCTACGACCGCGAACCCGGGGGTGTCTAGGACTTCTCTCCTGAAGTCCGAGAACATCTTTTGAACCGCCACCGGGGGCGACCCGCAGAGCTCCTTGCCTTGCTCTTCATCTCCTGCCATGTTCCTTTCTCGGAATCTTCCTGGACCAGCTGCGCTCCACGCTCACCGCACCAAAATGTTGAAACCGATTTCTCGGTCCCTTGTGAAGCTCGGGCCCTCAACAAGTTGAGGGGCAGCTAGCCCTTACTAGTCCCTCGAACGGAGCAGACTGGGGACTCAGAAATATACTAAGACCTTAGTCGCAGCGAGGAGGTCCCACCACACACCCGGAAGATCGTTGAGCGCTTCCCCTCCAAAGCCAAAGCTGAGACTTGGGCACCATGGAGAGCTAGAGAGCTGAACCAAAGTAATCAAGGGAAGAAGAAGCTCAGAGAACTGAGATTGGAATCCTCTCCCAAGGTGCCCTTTAAGGTTTATTTATAGTTTTCTTGCTTATGGTCTGTCAATAGCGGATTTTCGCCTTTTTGTTTTACTAAACGCACCCCAATTTGGCCTGCTAACAGCCAAACTCCGCTGTTTGGATGGGATAACGGCAGACCATTGGGGCTAGGGGTAATTTCACTCCCTGCCGAGCTAAGCTGCAGGTGGGGGAAAAACCGCTGAGACAACCCGGTCCCAGCGGATCCGCTGAGACGGGACAGAAGTGACCGCTGAGACGGTCGATCCTCTCAGCCCAACCGCTGAGACAGATTCAAAGGTATCGTTCGTTGAGCACGGGACAAATTTCGTCGAGCGTCGAGCCGAGTTCGTCGACCTTAACTTAAGCTCGGTGTTCGTCGAATGCAAAATGAATTTCGTCGAACCCTGAGCCGAGTTCGCCGAATGCGGACGGGAGCTCCGCCATCCTTTGAGCGATCGGCGAGTGCTCGGCTCGCCCGCTTTCTTGCGAGCTGACCTTGAGGCTTGGGCTCGCAGGAACATGGCTCGCATGCCTTCCTGCGAGCTCCCCTTATGGCTTGGGCTCGTATGTGTTGAATTTTTTGAAGTGGTGTGGAGGAGACCGGGCGGTCTGGTTTGGGAGACCGCGGTGATCGCGCGGCTTGTATAGGTTATCTGTCGGTCTGGCTCTGCCGGGTTGTTCTGGCGGTCTGCTGGTTGTTCCGATCTGTTCTTGCTAGCTGCGGTTTGTTCCCGAGTAGGTCTGCTAGTTTGCCTGGCTTCCTTGTTGGGAGACCGGGCTTGTTCCTATATGACTGTCTACCCGGGCGGTCTATATTGGTGATCTGGCGACTTGGTTGAAGTCGGCCAGATGGTTCTAGCTTGCTCCTGGTGATCTAAGGAGGGAGTGTTGTTGAGACCGCACGACTTCTGCGCGGTCTCGTGTTCGCGCGGCCTGTGCGCGATCTTGTCTGTTGATCTGCGTCTTAGTCGGGTGATCGACCAAGAGATCTATTCGCGCGGTCTGTCTTTTAAGACCGTTTGCGATCTGATGGGTAGTGACTGTATCCCGGTTTGTGCGGTGACGACATCCGTCCACCCGCCTATAAATAGGGGTGCATGGACCGTCATTCCTAACTAGAACTGTAAGAACCAGAGCCCGGATTGTTTTTTGCGGTCTCAAGTTTGAGTTCGCGCGACTTGGATGCGAGTTAACCTTTGTTATGTTCGCAGGTTTGCGGTCAGCAGGGTGCGGTATCCTTCCTTGGTGATTTCCGGTAGCTTGAATAAACAGTTCATCTGCGGTCTGTCAGCGAACTGGGTTATTGTGTTCTTATGCTGTTCGCAGCGAGCTCAGTGATCAGGCGACCTTCAGCGGTTAGGCGGTCTGAGTTGCGGTCTGGCGACAGCTTCAGTTCTTTGTTCCAATAAGCTCCAGTTCGTGCGGTCTGAGGTGCGGTCTTGCAGTGCTGGCAGTCTGTCCGGTTTCTGTTCGTGCGATATCAAGGCAAGCCGGGCGAGTTCTGGAGTGGTGCAGCTTGTGCGGTCTGAGCTTGTCTAGCCGCCAGCTTTGTTTTTTTTAGTGTGTTTTGTTCTTCTCATCTCCGTGATTCTGATGAATCATGTCTCGCCATGTATACCTCGCATTGTAAAGAAGTTCTGTTTCAATAAAGATTTCTTGTGTTGCTGTTTTGGCATTGTGGTTGTTTGGCTATAACTCTTGTTGATACAACTCCTGCTTACTCCTAAACGGTCCAATCAAAAATTTTAACATGGTATCAGAGGTAGGTTTCTGGAGTGGATAAGCAGTGATCAACTAGAGTTGCCATCGTCTTTGTGAAGAAGAGACCACATAGATTGCCATGGAAGGTGGATACGCAAGAGGTCTTGGTATTGAACTCCTCACATCGACTAACTTTAAAAAGTGGAAGTCGTGTATGGAGAGTTACTAGCTTGGCGAGGATCTTTGGGAGGTAGTTGACGGAGAAGACACACAAGAGGTGTTTCCAGCAGGAGATAATATGGCAGAGGTGAGACTTTGGAGGAGGACGAATGCTAAGGCAAAGTTCACTCTCAAGAGGGCTATCTCACCGGAGCTGTTTGATCACATTATTGGATGTAAATCTGCTGCTGAGATTTGGACATCCTTGGAATGGTTGTTCAATAAGAAGAATGTAGCGAGGCTACAGTATCTTGAAAATGAGTTGGCGAAAGCCTCTCAAGGTGATCTTTCTGTTTCTACCTTCTTCCTCAAGATGAAGAACCTCACGGCAGAGATTTCTGCATTGGACCCTGATGAGCCTATCTCTCAAGCAAAACTGAAGAGGCATATCATCCGCGGGTTGCGGAAGGAGTATCTTGCTTTTGTGACTTCAGTTCAGGGTTGGGAAAATCAACCGTGGTTGTTGGAGCTGGAGAACCTTCTTGCTTCGCAAGAAAGTTTAGCAAGACAGATGGCGGGGGTTTCAATCTCCGGGGGAGAAAGTGATGTGATGTTCTCTGGGAAGAAGAAGAATAAATGGGAGAAGAAGAAGCCGGGTCATGATGGATCCTCCACTTCAAGTCAGCAAGATAAGGTCTATGCTCCTAAGTCTGATGGGAAGAAGAAAGGAGAGGGACCGAGGTGCTTTAGATGCAACAAGACCGGGCACTTCAAGAAAGATTGCCGGGTGAATCTTCAGCCGGGACATGCAGTGGAGAAGGAGATGCCAAAGTCTGGTGAAGTTGGATGGGGAGGAGCCTTTGCGTCTAATATAACGGCGATGCCCGTTAAGGCCTTGGCTTCCATCAACTATGATGAGGACTGGATTGTTGATTCAGGGTGTGGGCATCATCTCACCGGGGATGGATCAAAGTTCTCTTCTTTGGCGCCTTACTCGGATAACAATGCTATCATTATGGCTGATAATTCTATTCATCCAGTAGAGCACGAAGGAGTCGTCTCTCTGAGCAGTGATAAGGGTCCACTCACATTGAGGAGTGTTTATCACGTGCCTGGTATAAAGAAAAATCTCTTCTCTGTGACCAATGCGGTCGATGCCGGTTATCACGTTCTGTTTGGCCCAACAGAAGTGAAGTTTCTCAAAACTCAATCGGAGATAAAGGGAGATGTTATTCATGTCGGCAAACGGGTGAAGGACTTGTTCGTTTTATCGACAAGTACCTATGTTGATAAGATGAGGACCAATGATGGCGCGGCCATCTGGCATGAAAGGTTGGGGCATGTAGGCATGGATAAATTGAAGGCTATGACGGTAAGGGGCCTTGTCAATGGCTTGCCTAGCTTGTCCTCCTATGGAGACGGTCATGTCTGCGAAGGATGTCAGTTTGGTAAGTCTCATCGACTTCCATTTGACAAATCGCAAACAAGGTGCAAAGTGCCATTGGAGTGCATCCACGATGATTTGATGGGACCGACTGCCACCCCAAGCCTTGGAGGCAATAGATATATGTTGGTGTTGATTGACGATTACACCAGATATGTCTGGGTGTATTTCTTGAAAGAGATGTCAGAAGCCTTTGCAAAGTTTGTGGAGTTCAAGGAGCTGGTTGAAGGTCGTCTAGGCCTGCGGGTGAAGAAATTGAGAACTGACAATGGTGGGGAGTTCACCTCTGGTGAGTTCTCAAGTTTTTGCAGGAAACACAGCGTTAGGAGAGAGCTCACTTGTGCCCATACTCCACAGCAGAATGGCATTGCCGAGAGGAAGATCCGTCATCTGACGGAAACTTGCAAATGTTGGCTTCATGCCAAGAGTATCCCAAAGTCCTTCTGGGCGGAGGGAATGTCTTGTGCAGCTTATGTCATCAACAGATTGCCTCTGAGTCCTATCAACATGAAGACCCCTCACAAATTGATGTTCAAGGAGAAGCCGAGTGTTGCACACCTTCGGGTGTTCGGGTCAACCTGCTATGTGCATATTCCTGATGCTCTTCGGACAAAGCTAGATGCGAAAGCAAGGAAGCTAGTCTTTGTTGGGTATGATGAGCGGAAGAAGGGATGGAGATGCATGGATCCTGAGACACGGAGGTCAATTGTTTCTCGGGATGTGGTGTTCGATGAAGTGACTTCTTACAAGGGGAGTTCGGGAGTTGAGCTACCAGAGCAGGGTTGATGAAGGAGGAAAAGCTGCGGGAAGTCTTCAAGTGGAGTTGCCTGTTTCACCAGGAGCTCCAGTTGTGTCAAGCTCTGAGATGGAGGCTTCAGGTTCTGGAAGCAGGGGGAGCGATGCTCCAAGTTCATCTGGAAGAGGAGCTTGCGTAGAAGAAGCAGCTGAGGAGGTGGTTAGTCAGGAGCAACCTCTTAGGAGGTCGAAGAGGACTATTCAACCACCAGATCGATACACAGGAGGAAACATGGTGAACTTTGTTTCATGTTTCTTTGCTGGTCCCTTGGATGAAAGGGAGCCGTCGAGCTTTGAGAAGGCCAGACGCGTGAAGGAGTGGGACATTGCTATGCAAGAAGAGTTGGCAGCTCTCGAGAAGAATGAGACCTGGTCTCTTGTGCCCAAGCCCAAGGGTACCACTCCTGTGACATGCAAATGGGTCTTCAAGCTGAAGAAGAAAGTTGACGGCAGTATCGAGCGGTACAAGGCTCGCCTTGTAGCTCGCGGGTTCTCACAGTAGTACGGAGAAGATTATGATGAGACGTTTAGTCCAGTGGCAAAGATGACTTCGGTTCGATTTGTTATTGCCTTGGCAGCTTCGAGTGGTTGGGATATTTGGCAACTCGACGTGAAGAATGCCTTCTTATATGGCGAGATTGACAAGGATATCTTCATGATCCAACCACAAGGCTTCATCTCGAAGGAGTATCCGAACTACGTTTGTAAGCTGAAGAAGGCCCTGTATGGGTTAAAGCAAGCGCCTCGGGCGTGGTATGGGAAGATTGCAGAGTATCTCTTATTCTGCGGATTCGTTGCTTCAGACTCTGATTCTAGCTTGTTCATCAAGAAGGAGGGGGTGCTTCGGGTGATTGTGCTGCTGTACATGGATGACATGATTGTTACCGGGAATTTGAAGGAAGCTGTTGCAAGACTCAGGGCTGAGCTTGCTATCAGATTCGAGATGAAGGATCTGGGGGAGCTCCACCATTTCCTTGGACTCGAGGTCCAGAGGCGGGAGAGCGGAGTGCTCATTTCTCAGGCTGGCTATGCGGAGCGGATTGTTCAGCGATTCGGCATGGAGGAATGGAAGAGCAGCTCTATACCTCTGGAGCAACATCATAAACTTCGGAAGGATGAGGGGAGAGTATTATCTGAACCGTTGGTTTTCCGAGCTCTGGTTGGGAGCTTGATCTACTTGACGATCACAAGGCCAGATATTGCTTATGCAGTAGGCAAGGTGAGTTAGTACATGGCGGAACCACGGAAGCCTCATCTTCTGGCGGCAAAAGGCATCTTGAAGTATGTGAAGTCGACCTCTGATTTGGGTCTCCTATATAGGAGAGGGTCAAGCTTGGAGTTGCATGGTTTCATGGATGCTGATTATGGGGGAGACGTGGATGATCGGAGATCAACATCTGGTTATGTATTTATGACGGGCCCCACAGCTATTTCTTGGTGCAGCAAGAAGCAAGACTCGGTGTCTGTATCTACCACGGAAGTGGAGTACAAGGCTTCGGCCTTGGCTGCTCAGGAAGCCGTTTGGCTCAGGAGGTTGGTAGAGGAGGTTCGAGGTCCCACTATGCTACGCGGAGACAATGAGAGTGCTCTCAAGCTGGTCAACAATCCAGTCTGTCACTCGAGGACCAAGCATATAGAGATTGAGCACCATTTCATTCATGAAAAGGTGTTGGGAGGATCTCTTATGGTCGAGCATGTTCGGAGTGCGGACAATGTCGCAGACATCTTCACAAAGCCGCTGGCGAAGGGACCATTTACACGGTTGCAGAATTTACTCGGGCTAGCCTCCACTTCCCACTTCAAGGGGGAGTGTTGAATTTTTTGAAGTGGTGTGGAGGAGACCGGGCGGTCTGGTTTGGGAGACCGCGGTGATCGCGCGGCTTGTATAGGTTATCTGCCGGTCTGGCTCTGCCGGGTTGTTCTGGCTGTCTGCTGGTTGTTCCGGTCTGTTCTTGCTAGCTGCGGTTTGTTCCCGAGTAGGTCTGCTAGTTTGCCTGGCTTCCTTGTTGGAAGACCGGGCGGGTTGTTCCTATATGACAGTCTACCTGGGCGGTCTATATTGGTGATCTGGCGACTTGGTTGAAGTCGTCCAGATGGTTCTAGCTTGCTCCTGGTGATCTAAGAAAGGAGTGTTGTTGAGACCGCACGACTTGTGCGCGGTCTCGTGTTCGCGCGGCCTGTGCGCGATCTTGTCTACTGATCTGCGTCTTAGTCGGGTGATCGACCAAGAGGTCTGTTCACGTGGTCTGTCTTTTAAGACCATTCGCGATCTGATGGGTGGTGACTGTATCCCGGTTTGTGCGGTGACGACATCCGTCCACCTGCCTATAAATAGGGGTGCATGGCCCGTCATTCCTAACTAGAACTGTAAGAACCAGAGCCCGGATTGTTTTTTGCGGTCTCAAGTTTGAGTTCACGTGACTTGGATGCGAGTTAACCTTTGTTATGTTCGCAGGTTTGCGGTCATCAGGGTGCGGTCTCCTTCCTTGGTGATTTCTGGTAGCTTGAATAAATAGTTCATCTGCGGTCTGTCAGCGAACTGGGTTATTGTGTTCTTATGCTGTTCGCAGCGAGCTCAGTGATCAGGCGACCTTCAGCGGTTAGGCGGTCTGAGTTGCGGTCTGGCGACAGCTTCAGTTCTTTGTTCCAATAAGCTCCAGTTCGTGCGGTCTGAGGTGCGGTCTTGCAGTGCTGGCAGTCTATCCAGTTTCTGTTCGTGCGATCTCAGGGCAAGCCGGGCGAGTTCTGGAGTGGTGCTGCTTGTGCGGTCTGAGCTTGTCTAGCCGCCAGCTTTGTTTTTTTTAGTGTGTTTTGTTCTTCTCGTCTCCGTGATTCTGATGAATCATGTCTCGCCATGTATACCTCGCATTGTAAAGCAGTTCTGTTTCAATAAAGATTTCTTGTGTTGCTGTTTTGGCATTGTGGTTGTTTGGCTATAACTCTTGTTGATACAACTCCTGCTTACTCCTAAACGGTCCAATCAAAAATTTTAACAGTATGGACATGGCTCGCGTGCCTTCCTGCGAGCTCCCCTTGGCCTTGTGTAAATTTGTTGATCCGGCTGGGTGGCTGAGCTAGCCGGGCTGAGAAGCCAGTTCATCGATCTGAGATGTAACGCAAGTTCGTCGGACGGAAGAGCCCCTTCATCGAACGGAGAACTGATTTCATCAAACGCCGTTTGAAGCTCATCGAACACTAAGACTTAGAAGAAATATGGCTCGTCCGCCTTCTCGCGAGCTATCCTTGAGGCTTGGGCTCGCAGGGACATGACTCGCACGCCCCTGCGAGTGACCCTTGAAGCTCCGGCTCGCCTTCTTTGTTACCTCTTCCACATGTTGGATCTGAAACCCCTCTTAGGCGAGCGGCCTGTGAAGACCCCGCTCGCACTTCTACCGGCGATATCCATCGAGGTCGGGCCTTGCGCTTCCTTCTGCAAGTTCTCCCGCTGAGACAAGGCTGAGAGCTACTGAGAAGGTGCTCGAGCCCGCTGAGACAATTACTTGTCCCAGCGGGTCTGCTGGGATGGGACAGAGATAGCCGCTGAGACGGCCGGCCCTCCCAGCCCAGCCACTGAGATGATTTTGTCGGGGCTGAAGCATGGCGTTCATCGAACTAAGGAGCAAGTTCGTCGAACCGAGAAAGGATGTTCGTCGAATGGATTTCGTCGAACTCAAATTGAAATTCATCGATCTTAATGGGAGCTCATCGAACTGAACGGCGAGTTCGTCGATTGTGAAGATCTGGCTCGCCCATCCTCCAATGAGCGGACCGCGATAACTCGGCTCGCCCGCTTCCTTGCGGGTCTACGGCAAATGCTCAGCTTGCTTGCCTTCCTGCGTGCTACCTTCTAGGTTCCAGCTCGCTTTTCCTGTCACTTCCTTCGCCTGCTGATTTCCTGCATCTTTTCATACCTCCTGGCGAATATCGGGGTTGTACACATTCTCCACCTTCAATAGGTGTGATCATTCACCCATGGTCGTGGGGGTGCCTCCAAGGGGTGTTGTGGGGACCAACCAAGCTTAACCAACCATTGGAGGATGCCTCTCATGTAAATTGGTGTGTGGCTCTATAATAGAAGCCCAAGACTCCTTTGATGATACTAATCCTCATCCTTACCTCGCAAATTGAGAGTGAGCGTTGGAGATCATCACTGAGGATTGTAGAGCAAGGTGGTGGTTTTTACATCCATGGCTTCATCATGCTTCTGCACCACCATTCTTTGTCCAACATTGTCTCTCAGATAGCTATCCAAACCCACTTAATATGTAGATCACATATGAGGTTAGAAAGAGGCATTCCTATCACCAAAATGGCCTACCCCGACCACCCAAGCCTCAGACCACCTATGTTTGTGGAAGCGCTCCAGAACCTATTAGGTTCACTATATGGCAACATAATGGTGGGAAGATGTCTCTAACTCTTCCATGTGATCCTGAGGTGGCTGTCGTTGTCGGATAAGATGAATCCAAGCAGCTAGGCCACCAGAAAATGATAATGTGCAGATTTCGGCGAGTGATTGTGACGTCCAGCCATTGAATTGCCACCCAGAGGTTGTTACGTCCCTCGGCAAGTTAATCGCCAGTGGTGCTCTGCTGTGGTGATCACATGAGAGCGGTGGTGTCGTGATCTTCCATAAAGTTCACAGTCACCGTTGATCATACAAGGAAGATGAAATGAGGGCCTTTAAATAACCTACGCAATGATTTAGTTCAAGCGTAGCGGATCATAACATTTTGATCCTGTGAGTTGGTGTAAGGTTTGTGGGATAACTTCATCAGTGTCATCCATCTGCTGAAATGAACACTCTGTGCGCCATTCGCAGACCAAGTATGATTTTAATCAAATAATATGTGTGGCACATTTATCTTTTAATACCAGGGATATCATTTTGACAAAATGATAGCCTTCTGTTCATTACCAAAAAATATTCTAAATATGAAAAGTGTAGAGGACAGTAAGACCATTCCATATTGGGGTGGCACCACTCATGGTGATTATTGTAGCCCTCTGTGCACTCATTTTAATGTGCACCTTTATAACTTATGGCCAAATTTAAATAAAGTGTAAATTTCCTTCATTATTGATTATTTTTGGTTGAAATTTAGTGTGGAGGATATAAATGGGGATATTAAACTTTGATAAGAGTTAGGGAGTTTTTGGAATAACTTTTCTTAAAGTTCTTGTAAAATATATAAATTTTCCTAAAGGAATTAAATAATTGAAATATTGTGGTCTTCCATTTACTATTTGGGCCCCAATTTTGGTGAGCCCTATGTTATGTTATGAAGCACTTATGGACCAAATTTGGAGAAATATGGAGTTGGAAATCTTTGTTAACCTAATATAAACGATTTGATGCTATCATCACATCGAACTATAGAAAATCGTGATTATTGAATATTCCTCACAACTTATGGTATTTTAAAGTGTAAATTTACTGTAATAATGTATTCCCATTTTCTTTACATGTTTTAGAAATTGAGGGCACTTGGGTGAGGTGTTTTTCTGAGAGTGGAGTGTTTTAGTTCTTATTTTACTTTATTAAAAGATCATGATTAAGTTTTGGTTTCAAAAATAAATGATATGTATATTTATATGTGTTTCCTGAAAGAATAATTTACACAAGCAGTAAGAGTGCAAAGAAAAATAAAACAATCATCCAGATGACAAAAGATGTATAGTAGTTCCCCTCAACTGGGTACATCTACTCTTCTACCCACTGGTAGGAATCCACTGTGAGGTTGTTGTTAAGGTGCCCTCTCACCAGGTGAGCTGTTGATAAGGTGCTCTAACCAAACTGCAGGTTTTTGCTAAGGTGCCCTGTCACCGAGATTAACTTTTGAACGGAGTTATAACCCTGTACAGGATGTGGTAAAGAGAGGAAAAATAAAAGCAGAAATTAAATTGTTCTTCTCTGTATAAGAAGACTCTTGATGATCCTGATGTGGTGTTGAAAGGATCAGATGATGAAGAGCTTCCCCTGTCTGGTATAGATTAATGACAGTTCTGGAGGTCTCTTCCTTTTGATTGTTCAAATGCTTCTTCCTTCTTTTGCAGTGATGATCCTGAGCAATTGGTCGTGATTGTTGTCTCAGGATGTATGAGATCTGCAAGAGAATATTAGCAAAAAAAATAGATTTGCTGCTATGTATATTCTTCTCTGTCTCTCCTATATCTGTATGTTTCTTTCTACTCTTCTCATGAATATATAGTCTGGAGAAAGCTTTTGAATCCTTGCTCGGGAAAAAGGAAAGAGATAAAATCTCTTTAATTTTGTTCCTTGGAAAGAGGAGTTGCCGATTTGACAATATAGAAACGGCAATATGCTTTTAATGCTGTAACGGCTAGATTAAATATTATAAAGAAAGATAGCAAAAATAAAATATTAGTCGAGCTCTGGCTAGAATTTTGTCGAGCACTAAATGGCATTTGTCGAGCGCCTTTTGATGTGCTGAGCAGTTCTCTGCAAATAAGATATTTTGTCGATCTTGATTTATCTCGTCGACCTGCTAAGTCTGGATGAGTTCGTCGAGCGCCGTTCAGAGAATGCCTGCCTACTCCAATTGTTCTGACTGGATTCGTCGAGCGTCGTTCGACATTTGTCGAACGCTGTTCTGATGAATATTTGTCGAGCGCTGCTCTGATGAATATTTGTCGAGCGCTGTCTGGCTATTTGTCGAGCGCCGTTCGACATTTGTCGAATGAAGAGAACTTATATTATTTGCTTAAGTATATTCTCCGATTCGATCGTATTATATTTAATTTGTGTTAATTTAGATTTATTAGATTTAATAAGAGGATGGATCCTAACTCAAATCAAAAGCTATGGTTCCAACATTTTCCTTGATGGACAGGTGTGTCAGTGACAATAACGTTACACTCATTGTATATGTTCAAGAAGGAATTGTATCACGACTTAAGTAATTTGTACTTATTATGCGTGGTCTATGAAATTTCAAAGGACTTATGCACATGTGGTGAAGGTGACGTTTTTCTTATGAGCCTGATACCTAGTCTTCATGTTCGGGTACCTTAAATCCTCATATAGTGCTATGTTGGTTACTTTAACTAGAATTGTGTAGCCATTTTACATACATACATTTAAGGGAAAAAATCTAGAAACTCTTGAAAGCGGTGGATCTTGTGGTGAACCTTAACTACTTTCTAAAAGAAAACTCCCCGGTAGACCTCGATGTTATTCTATGGAGGAGTGTTTCGTAGTATGAGCACTTGACTTGGTCATATACTATGAACTAATACATGCTTGTCCCATACAAGATGGCCAAGGATGAGTTGTGTGTTACTTTCCTAGAAGTGGTGGTAGCCGTACTGCTGTCAGTTTATAGCCACTACGACAAGGCTCATAGGTTCGCTACCTACTTAAATAGGTGAACTGTGTTGACATAGGAGCATACTTTTCAAGTGTCTAGAAATGCAATATGTTCATGCATCATTGTTTCGGAATCATTGTATGAGTATCTTTACTTACAATAATCATGATGTTATATTTCCATTACCTGGACCCTTATCTTATTTAGTGTGTGGGCACTATAATAAGATAAGTTACTAAATTATTTATTTACGATATGTTGAATCCGAAATCGCTCCTCCGAAGGAAATCGGAGGCTGCGGGCTGCCGGTTACTTTTTAGGTAGAGGAAACGAGACCGCTGGCAGCGGTCAAGGCCAGATTTTGCCCGTCACGGCGAATGCCACTCCTGTGACAGGCTTCCTTTGATTGAAGTAAAGGGATTACAGCGGGCTGCAAGAGCAGAAAAGAAGAAGCCGGCCGGTCAGACAGGTCGCAAGACGGGAAACTCGAGACCGCAGCTCAAACAAGCGAGCTCCTGGATTCGAGAGTGCGTGCCTTGGGAACGTCGCCGCCCCCTATTTATAGGCTTGGGGGCCAGCCCGAACGGGCAGGGATAGAATAACTGCCAGCCCGGGTACAAGAGAAATGGGCAGGTGGTGACGGGATACAAAAAGGAGAAAAGAAAGAAGCCGCGTGGCTTGGCGGCTTGCGCTTGCGGTCTGTCTCGTCCAGGGGCTGAAGATGCTGCGACCAAGGAGATGATGTAAACTGGGAGGTCTCGAACTTGAGACCGCGGCTTGTCTTCTTGGACTTGGTCTTGGTAGTCTCTGTGGTGCAACCCGGGCGGTCTCCGGCTTGAGACCGCGGCTTGCCCTTGGGACTTGGACCTTGCTGGTCTTCATGGCGCAACCCGGGCGGTCTCCGGCTTGAGACCGCGGCTTGCCCTTGGGACTTGGACCTTGCTGGTCTTCATGGCGCAACCCGGGCGGTCTCCAGCTTGAGACCGCGGCTTGCCCTTGGGACTTTGCCTTGGTGATCTTTAATCTCTGGAGGCGATCTGAATCATGTCAGACCGCCCGGTTTGGCTGGTTGGTGCTGATGGACCTTTGCTGAACCTGGACTAGGCGACCTTCATCCTCAGGCCGCCCGATCTGTGAGAAGGGTTACTCGGAAGAGGTCTTTTGGGTAAACATAATCCACGCATATTTTCAAACTCCGAAGAGATTTTGAAAATATTAGTTCTAGCCGCAAGACCGCGCCCAACTTGTACTCATGCCTATAAAATTGCCTGAGAGCTCTCTACTTTGCATATTTCCTCTGAGATCACGGGACGCTATTCGCCAATTGCGGTTAGGATTTTTCAGGTCGGCACTTCTTTGATCAGAATGGATTTCCTCGATTCCCTTCAAACCCGTATGGATAAGGGTAGTGACCGGAAGAAGGATGAAGAACGGGAGGAGAAGGATGCCCGGAAAAAAAAAAGAGTCACTGATCTGATAAGACCGGGCGGTCTCCAAAGGTGGAACCTTCTGGATCTAAGAAGAATACCGGGGAGAAAACTACAGGGGAGAAGAAGGCCGCGAAGAGTTGTCGGCCAGGAAGAGGGCTGTGGAGGAACGGGCGGCCAAGGTTAAAGACGCGAAGGAAGAGGCGGCCAAGGCTAAAGCCGCCGTGGAAGGGGCGGCCAAGGCTAAAGACGCAGAAGAATCGGCGGCCAAGGCTAAAGCCGCCGAGGAAGAGGCGGCCAAGGCTAAAGCCCCAGAAGAATTGGCGGCCAAGGCTAAAGCCGCCGAGGAAGAGGCGGCTAAGTCTAAAGCCGCAGAGGTCACACTACCTGAGGAGAAGACCTCAGAGAAGAAGTCGGCAAAACTTGGTGCGGACCATTCTACCCCTTCCTTTGACATGGAGTTTACTCCGTCTGGGAGTCCTCATATGAAACTGAATGTTGAAGAAGAAGGGGAAGTTGTTTCTTCTAAGCTGGATGGGTTATCCACCTCGCCAGTGCTGATTCTTGATGACTCCATCCCTTCAAAGCAGATCAACCCGGAGTCGGGGAAGAAGAAGAGGAAAAGGGACTATTCGTCGGCAGAGCGAATTGCCAGGAAGCTTCAGAAATTGAAGGTCAAGAATAAGGCCTTTAAGAAACCAACAACGGCTTGTCTTCAATGCAATCTGCATGTGAAGGAGGAGATCGACGCCCCCAGTACCCTTCCTATCAAGTCAGACGACCTCGTCCCAGATTCTGCGAATATCATGTCGATTGGAGGTATCCTCAGGGGAATGGACAATTTTCTGAACCAAGATAAGTTACTCGATTGTACTGGAACTTCGAGCCAAGCTGCCCCCCAGACGAGAATACGGGTGACTCTGAAAAAGCTGTACGAGAAAAGAACAACCAGACACTGGCCGGGCTGCGTTTATTGGGTATAAAGGCGGAGAAGATGCGGGCTCAGGGCAAGTCACAGCTACCCGAACTATTTGCCCCAGGTAAGCGTGACGTGGGTGACATACCTGTTCGCTTCTTCGTTCCGCGTCCTCGAAAAAAGCAAAATAAGTTGTTATTGAATCCGCCACCAAGCTTCTTTCCGCCCATGACTCAAGCTTTAGCCATTAGACGAAAGAGTAATGAAAGAACCTGGCGAGAACAATGCAGGAGAATAGACTCAGAACAGTCGAAGCGACCTGTTCACCCAGGCATTAATCTTAGTCCTTTTGTTGTTCTGTCCGCCTTTGGCTGTGCTAATTATAACTTTTATTTGTAGACAAGCCGGAAGACAGAGTAAGACCGGGCGACCTTGTATCTAGTCTTCCGCCTCTGTCCCAGGTGCCAGGCCTCGTGTCGAAATCAAATTCTGGACAGGAGGAGCTGGCCAACTTTCAACTCCTTCTGAACAACTTGGAGGTGAAGGTAAGAGAGATGGAAGGGAAAGAAGAGGCCGCCCGAGTTGCGTTGGAGGCTGAGAAGAAAGAGCGGGGAGAAGAACATCTGATGGTTAGAGCCCAGCTGGAGGCCGCGTGAGCTGAACTGGAGGTCGAAAAGAAAGGGCGGCCGGAAAGAGAGAAGGCGCTGGAGGCTCAACTAGAAACCGAGAAGAAAGCGCGGCTTGACAAGGAGAAAATGCTGGTAGATCAGATCGCCACTATAACCGCGCGCCTTGATAGGGAGAAGAAAATGTCCTTGAAGTTCGAAGAGGACTGTAAATACTACCAGGAAAAATACCTCCGCTTAACCAGGGAAGTTGGCGGAAGCCGACGCCCTGCTAATGATGAAAGGTTGAGGATGTCGAACCGCCCGGCTGCTGGGGCGGGCTCAAATCCCCCGCCAATCAGAGCATCCGATCCTGCTGCTAATGAGTCCGCCGGGGCCCCTTCTGCTCGTACGGTTCCTGCCGCACGGGTAGAGCGGGATGCCGCGCGGCTTCATAGCACGCTCAATCATATTCATTATCATTTGAGCCAAATTTATGGCCTCCTTATTCAGACCGGCGACCAGGTCGCTCGACTTCATCCCGAGGATCCCCCTCAAGAGCATCATCAGCCGTGAACGGCTTTTAACTTTAAGAACAATATTTGTAATATTTCTCTGTTCGCTTCTCGAGACGATCTGATGATTGGGTTTGTTCTGGATGATATTTTCCTTTAGTACTTTCTGATGCGCATATAACCCATGTGATTTGTGTTAAAGTAACCTGTGCTTGTTTCTATAATCCAAACTGTTATGTAGGTCGCGCGACTTGTGCTAAATGCTTGAGATTTTTGTTGAACTTTGCTAACATGCTGATCGCAGGTTTCTGTCCAATCGGTCTGACTTGTCTATGCGCAAGCCATTGTATATTCCTGCTATCTGTATTACTTGAGCTAGTGTTGCGATATAGTCCGCGCGGCTTGATGTTATATCCGCCACACAATTTTACTATTTGTAGATCGCTGTCTCTTAAAAGTAGTAGCTATTACGGAGACTCACTCATGCTTTTTGAAATGGCGCGAGCTAAGAGAAAGTCGTCGCGGTCTGAGAAGATCCATGCGGTCCAAACTGACGTGGCCTCAGCTTTTCGATCAACCAATCACAAAGAGTGTCGTTTAACTCAAGGCGAGTTGGACGACTTCATCAAAGAGTACATGGTTGGGAGAAATTTAACCGCTCGGCTTCCTTTACGCGACGAGCGGATAAACTCCTCGTCTTCTACAAAGATTGCCATCCCCATTGATCATTTTAAGTATAGCTTCAGATTCCCTCCGCCACTCGAGGTCATTTCTATTTTTGATCACTATGGGGTTGTGCCCGGTCAACTCCCGCCGAATTCCATTGCTTCTATCTAGAGCTTTATCTCGTATCTGCGGTCCGAGCGAGTCAGGTTTTCGATTTCTTTGTTTCGAAAATTTTTCTCTGTACGGTCTATCCTGGAAACTGGAACCTCCATCTTTATGGGGCACATTTATTTTGGATGCCGGGGGATGAAAGTCGTCAATCTCGTGAACAAGGTAGCGAGTTGGTCTGAACGATATATAATGTTCGATGGCCCCCTTAGGTTACTGCAAGTCAACCCGCAGACGAGGAGTGCGGCGTATTTTAAGTCGGTTAAGCTTGGAGAGGCCGAGAAAGAGATCTTTGAATCCCTTGAGAACGAGCGGCTCGACGTGAATCATTACATTCTACTGTTCGCGGAGCTGGCAGATGTCCGCCCTGAAGATAGTAAGCTTTCCTCAACACGTAACTTTATGACCGCGTGGACTGTCTTTCTAAGTTTTCAGTTTTTGCAGCTGCTACTGTCGTTCCTTTGGATAAGCTTGTTACTCCGGCTGCTCCGGTTCTGACCCAAAGAGAGAAGCAACAGAGGAAATCCGACCCGCAGCGGTCTGATGAGGAGGGCCCGGCTTCCTCGGGCAAGTTCGAGCTGCTTCGCTATTGTAGCAATCCGTGCGACCTGCGGGGCAAGCCGACAGTCCTTTGGCACAAGGACGGGGAGTGTGTGCAAGTGTCTACCGCACTCCCATTCTGGGGGGAGATAAGATTAGCCGACATGCACTAGCCGCTGGAGCTGCTATGTATGGTCGGAAGACTTTAAAAAGGCTGAAGAAGATCCCTGAAGAGGAGCTTTCCTGAGTAGCTGCGCAGGCCGGCACATGGGGCTTTGTGGCCAACCACTTCATGGCGCTCACCTATAAATATCTAGTCTCTGCTCATACTTTCTTGGATAAGAGGTCCGCCGATCATGCCGACGAAATCGCCCGATTGAAGGAGAACATAGCGGTAAGCGGGTTGTTGAATACTTCGGGTTTTTCATTTTCAGGCCGACCGATCTGACCCTTATTTCTTTTTATAGCATCAATACAATATGGACAACCCGGACTTTCAGGACGAGGTTTTCCCCCACATTGCAAAAGGGATTGATGGTGCCTTAGATCGCCTGAGAGGTCAGGATGGTCTGGCTGAGGGTTTCGAAGATACAACCTTCTTTGACCTCTATCCTGGCCTGAAAGACAAATTCGACAAAATAACCCGCCGAAACAAGGGGAAGAACACAACCGAGTCCAGCAGTTCCGAGGAAGAGACTGATGATGAAGAGGTCATAATGGAAACCACAGCGGTTGCCGGAGAAAAAGAAGGCTCGGATGCACAATCCAGTGATTCTGATGAAACCGGGCGGTCTAAATCCCGCAAGTCGGGCACCTCGGGTAGCTCGAGCAGCTCGAGTAGCTCGGGTAGCGGTTCCTCAAGTTCTTCATTTTCCAGCAAAGGGTATTCGCCCGACGTGAACATAGATGGCAGTGACGGTTCAAGTCCTCCTGCGGCCAAAAAGCTCAAACCGGACGAATAGCTGCGATTGTTATTTTTGAATTTTGTTTTTTACTTTGCATAAACGACGGCTTGGTTTTGTTAGCCGATCGATCATAAGACAATGTAAAGACATTTTGATGAAATGGAAAGTTTTTACCTGTCTAATTGTTCATTTTCTGCGACTTACTTGTGTTTGTAGCGGTCTTCTTCTTTTAATCAGGTCATGTGGTTTAATATTAACTCGGTCGGTCAGAACATTGAACTCCATAGAACTCCAGTTAAGTTGCTATTAGAAAACCTGTTCGTACAGCTTGTTTCTTCGATCCGGATTAAGCGGATCTGATGCATCCTGAAAAAGTGTCAGCTATGATGTTATGATACGTAGTCGACGCGGTTTAAATATATAATTGAGCGGATAGAAATCCAAGCCCTGCCTCATCTTATTATGAATGCCTTGTAATAACCAGGAAACCAAAACATAACTTCAGGCCGCTGCAGAATTATGAACATGCAATTTGAACATGTCCTGTCTGATTAGATGACTCCATATATTCGGTATCAAGCCGCACGGTCATTAATCGGCCTTATATAATTGCTTCGCGAGACATACTAAGTCACAAGAAAACAATCAATAGGTTAAGCGGTTTAGTATTTTGATTCAAACGACTTATAATTCGCAAGTCCCATCCCTGTGAATATAATCAATAATCGATACACCCGCGCAGTTTATATATAACTCGGGCGGATAGAAATCCAATCAGGCAATCGAACATATCCAAGCCGCGTGATTATAACCCGGCTTCTCATAATTGCTTCACCAGATAGAGAATGCCAAGTCGTAAGAAAAATAATCAACAGGCTGTCTAGCCGTTTGCTTTCTGTGACTTGTGAATGTTTGCGATCTATTTTTGCTTCGGATAATTAACTCTTTTCTAGCCAAGTCATGCGGGTTAAGAATGACCCAGTCAGTTCGGGTACTGAACCTTCAGAATTCCAATAGCCATTCGAACGTTATAAATTCTGTTCGGGCGGCTTGTTTCTGTGATCAGCAAATGCTATACAACCCGAAAAAATATTGACCATTCATCCTTTGATAAATAATTTGATGCGATTACAATATATAGTCGGGCGGATAGAAATTCGAACTTTCTAGGTTCTTAATATGAATACCCTGAGTTAACCGAATGCAACTTTAAGCCGCTGCAATAATTATATTCTGACTGCAAGTCATACAACTTGAATGTATTTCATGTGATTAGATGCCTGTGCGATATGTATATAACTCAGAAGGCCAGTGGCTTGACACTTGGTGATAATTTTCATAAGAATCATAATCACTTTCCATACAAAGAGCCCGTTTCTACCCGAACGGATAGAACTCCCATAAGGATGATAGATTATAAATCGGATGATAAGACCGATTGGTTACGGTCATGATCCATAGCTTGATAGGCCTTATGGCATTTCATAATATTCTGCTTGTTTTAAATCGCCCGGTTTAATAACCAGGCCACCCGATAACTTTGGTACCTGCTTATTTCAAACCGCCCGACTTAATAACTAGGCCGCATGATATCTTTGGTACCTGCTTATTTCAAACCACCCGGCTTAATAACCAGGCCGCCTGATATCTTTGGTACCTGCTTATTTCAAACTGCCCAGTTTAGGCATCGAACCGACCGGTTTGTGGTGCACCTATAAAAATCATGTATTCCTCCCCAATGGTCTAGAGTGACCATATAAGATGAGACAATTTCCATCGATGTAACAAGAAATAGCTACAGACTCTGATGACCAAGTGGACAGGTGGGCCTAGGCGGCGAACATTGCTTTCCTCAAGTGGTCATAAGAGCAGTAGAGATAAAGAAAAAAACAAGTACAGACCCAGATGACCAAGTGGGCAGGTGGTCCTAGGCGGCGAACATTGCTTTCCACAAGTGGTCATAAGGGCTGTAAGCGACTCAACTGCTCTCTTGCCTAGGGTTACAAGCCGAGTTGATCAATTGGGCAGGTGGGCCTAGGCGGCGAACATTGCTTTCCTCGGAGAGATCAACTCAGTTGTGGGTCCCGCTTAGGCATCGCTTGAGAGTACCTAGGAGTATTAGATGGTTACATACCTAGATGATCAGTTGGGCAGGTGTGGTTATGCCGCAGGGGGCTATACCGACATTGCTTTCCTCAGAAAGATCATCAAAGCTGTAACTATATCCCTCTCGGGGCATGATAGTGCCAACATTCACCTAGACGTCCCTTGATGCAGGGGTGTGTCGGATATCAGCCGGGATCCAAGGTTCCGAAGACCACCGCACGGGAATTGGCAAGCTACCACTACACGTGTGCGAAACTCCCCGCTACACATGATCTTCATGGTTTTATGCTAATGACTACAATACGAGGGGGTTCGAGCAGAACTTGGCGATGTCCCCGTGGTTCAGTGAGGAGGATATATGAAAAAGTGTAAAAAAGAATCACCAGACATGGAGAAGTGTCAGTATGGGGCTTCTCATTAAAATATCCAGAAAATGCGAGAAAGTAAAGAAGACATTTTAAGGATAGAACCGTTTAAGATCGTCACTGCTCCAGGTGCGTGAGATGTCTTCTCCTTCGCTTGTCTGAAGGCGGTAAGCCCCGCTCTTTAGTACCTCATGGATAATGAAAGGTCTAGCCCAGTTGGGATTTAGCTTTCCGTTGTTGCCTATTCTGGCCGCTGCGTCAACTTTCTTTAATACAATGTCACCAACTGCGAAGTGTTTAACCCTGACATTTCTGTCAAAGTACTTCACCATTCTCCTTTTAACTTCTTCCTGTCTGATTGTTGCCTCGTCCTGAAGCTCTTCGATCAGATCCAGACTATATTTGATAGCTTCATCATTGTCTTCTATCCATGCTTCTCCTCCCACCTTTGCATACACAACTCTTGGAGTGACCACCTCAAAATCTACAGGAACAGCAGCCTCCGAGCCATGAGATAATTTGAATGGTGTCTCCCCCGTAGCTGAAGATGGAGTAGTACAAAGAGTCTAAAGGATGGAAGGAAGTTGGTCTGCCCAATTTCCTCTTTGATTCAAGACCCTCTTCATCAGAAGCTGTTGGATCTGCCTATTTGCGGCTTCTACCTGGCCGTTCGTTCTCGGATGATGCACAGAAGAGAACCGAAGGTCAATCCCAACCTGATCACAGAAGGTTATCATCTCTGAATTGTTAAACTGCGGACCATTGTCAGTGACAATTGCTAGCGGAATTCCATGCCGGCAAACTATCTCTCCCCAGATGAAGTTTCTGATAACTTGGGTTGTAGTTTTCGCCAATGCCTTCGCCTCAATCCACTTGCTGAAGTAGTCAATCATCACAATGATAAAGCGACGCTGGCCGCTGGCCATGGGGAAGGGTCCGATAAGATCCATCCCCCAAACTGCAAAGGGCCACGACGCAGTTATTGATCTGAGTAACTGAGCGGGCAGATGTTGAAGAGGAGAAAACTTTTGACACTGAACACATCGCTTGGCAAATGCTTCGGCATCCTTCCTCATGGTTGGCCAGAAATATACCTGCCTTAAGATTCTCTTCTCCAGAGTCTTTGCTCCTTAGTGGCTACCACATTCCCCGGAATGAACCTCCTGAAGTATAGTTGGAATTTCGTCCTCGGAAACACACCATGCTGAGGGAGAGATCAAAGTCTTCCTGTAGAGAACTCCCGCTATCAGATAATAATATGCCGCTTTCCTTCTAAATCCTCTTCTATCTTTGATGGAATGGTGGAACTCCCCTTTTGACAAAAACAGCTCGTAAGGGTCCTTCCACGAAGGATTCTGATCAATTTGCATAAGTTCCGCTTCATCTATTGCCGGATGGAAAAGTTCAAAGGTCACTCCCCCTAATGGAAGACCAAACTTTGACAACTCATCTGCTTCCTCATTTTGCATTCTTGGAATATGCTCGATAATGAACGACTTGAATCTTCTGATTTCCTAATTGGCTAATAGCAGATACTTCCTCAGGATCGGCTCCCTTGTCTCATAATTCCCCAAGACCTGAAAGGCCATTACTAATGAATCGGTTTTAACATGTACGTGTTCTATGCCCAGCTCTTTTACAAGCCTCAGCCCAGCCAGAAGTGCCTCATATTCTGCCTGATTATTTGTAACTGGAAAGAAGAATTTGATAGCTTGCTCCAGCTTGATGCCATTTGGACTGATTAAAACTACCCCGACTCCCACAGAGTTTTTACCAGAAGCCCCATCCACATAAATGACCCAAGCCAAAGGGGATTTCACCACCTGTTCGGGACTAGATTCTGCTGTATCAACCAGGAAATCTGCCAAGACCTGTGCTTTGATTGCTGTCCTCGGAACATAGGATATTTTGAACTCGCTTAATTCAATAGCCCATTTAGCCAGCCTTCCTGAATGATCTGGTTTTTCAAGAATGCTTCTCAAAGGATGATCTGTAATTATTTGAATAGGATGAGCCTGAAAATAAGGACGGAGCCTTTGCGATGACATAACCAAAGCCAAAGCTAGCTTTTCCAAGATCGTATATCTGGTCTCCGCATCCTTGAGTATATGGCTGACATAGTAGATTGGAAACTGTTTCTTCTTTTCTTCCTGAACAAGGACGGAACTTACTGCATCTGGGCCAACCCCCAAGTATAATAATAATATCTCCCCCTCACGAGGACTTTGAAGTAGAGGAGTTGAGGTTAACTATACTTTTAACTGTTCAAAAGCCTTGCTGCATTCTTCGTTCTATTCAAACTTTGATCCTCCCCGCAATATTTTAATGAATGGGGCACTTTAATCTCCTGATTTGGAAATAAACCTGCTCAATCCTGCCAATCTTCCTCCAAGTTGTTGGACTTCCTTGGTACTATGAGGAGGGGCCTTATCAAGGATGGCCTTCACCTTATCTGGGTTCGGTGCAAGGCCATTAGGAGTTAAGAGATGCCCGAGAAACTTTCCCTTGTTTGCCCCAAACACACTTCAACGGGTTCAATTTTAATTTGAACCTCCGTAGAGTAGTGAACGTCTCTACGAGGTCTTTTAAATGTATTGAAAACATTTTACTTTTCAGGAGGAGATCGTCAACGTAAACTTCGAGGTTCCTGCCTTTTTGATGCTTAAAGACGGTATCCATCATTCTGTGATATTTTGCGCCCGTATTTTTAAGACCAAAGGGCATTACGAGATAGCAGTAAAACCCATCATTTGTGATAAATAAGGTGTGCGGGATATCGGGTTTGTGCATTTTAATTTGATGGTACCCTGAGAAAGCATCGAGAAAGCTCATAAAATCATACCCAACCGCGGAATCTACTAAGACATCTATCCGAGGCAGAGGGTAGAAATCTTTGGGACATGCTTTATTAAGTTTGGTAAAGTCCACGCACATGTGCCACTTCCCACCGGATTTTTTAACCATTACAACATTCGACATCCACGTGGGATACTGAATTTAAGAAATAAAGCCCGCTTTCAGGAGTTTGGCAACCTCCTCTCTGATGGGCACCGCCAGCTTGGTCGCCACTTCTCTTTTATTATGTTGGACTGGCTTGAACTCAGGAGATATATTCAGATGATGACAAGCCACGTCCGGATCTACTCCTGGCATATCCTCCGCTGACCAGGCGAAGATATCCAGGTTCTCCAAAAGGCGGGAGATCAGTCACACTTTTTCCTCTTCTGGCAGCTCTGCATTGATAACCAGCTTCTTATCTTCCCCTTCAGCAATAGGGACTTCTTGGGTCGCCTAGGCAGGTTCCTGGTGAGCCCCTTCTCGATCTTTCCTCTCCTCAGCAGCCTTTGAGGATTCAGCAATTTCCTGAACTTCAGCCGTGGCCTCGGAAAATGGGATGTTGGTGATCATGTTGGCAGTTTGCACGTAACATTCCCGAGCCACCTTTGGTTTGCTTCTGACCCGATACTTCCTTCCCTCGGAAGCAAACTTAAGAGCAAGGTGGAAGGTGGATACTACTGCCCTGTAGGCATTAAGAATTGGCCTCCCAAAGATGGCGCAGTAGTTACTTGGGGCATCCACCACCACGAAGTTGACCAGTTTTTTTACTCCCCCAAGAGAGACCAGGAGCTTCACTGAACCCTCCACTTCTTTCTTCTCCCCAGAAAAACCATAGAGGGGCCCATCGGTGGAAAGCAAAGGCTTTCCAGTTTTCAGGGCTTCAAAGGTTGGGCAGAAGAGGAGAATGACAGAGCTGCCTGTGTCAATCAAGATCTTGTGAACAATATAATTCTCGATGACGGCTTTGATGACCACCGCATCGTCGAAAGGATTGGCATTTAGAGGGAGGTCGTCTTGACCAAAAGTGACAATAGTGCTTTCAGGGGAAGAACTTGTGGTTGCCGTCACTTCCTGCTTCAGAACTCTCGCGATGCTGGATTTGCGAGACGACTCTGCTCCAGACTCTCCATGAATACAGTAGATGTCCCCCAAGGGGACCACATCATTGACTTCAATGCATTCAGCGGAAGGATGGATGTCTCCATAGCAGCCGACGTCTTCAACGTCAGCGCATTCCCAGGTCACCTCCACTGTTTCTTTTTTCTTCTCGGCGGCTGACTCAGCAGTTGCCTCCTTCCGAACTAGGCCCCGGAGCTTTCCTTCTCCCAGGAGCCTCTCTATTAGCAAGCAAAGGGCCCGACAGTCTTCGGTCAGATGCCCCCCTCTTTATGATATTCACAGTAAAGATTCGGATTTCGATTGCGAATATCCGACTTCAGAGGAGCAGGCCTTTTAAAATCTGGCCTTTTCTGGAGGATCTGGACCACTTCGTCCATGGTGACATTTAAGGGAGTAAATGAATCTTGCGAGTCATCATATTGAGTGGAGGGAGTGACTGGAGGTGGCTGCGCGGTATACTGTGGCAGGTATACCGGCATTATTTGCAGAAGAGGAACGAATGGAGTGGATGTGATCGCCAACGGCGGTTTCTGATCCTGAAACCGTTGATGGCCAACAAAGGGTTGTTTGTTTTTGTAATTTCTTCCCCTCTGAGAATGAGATTAAAAGCGGGGTTGGTTTGATGGTGGATGATGAAAGGATGGATTAGACTGCTCCTTGTCGCTTACTAACTTCGCGACGTAGCCTGGGTCACTCTTTTCTCCTCTGATGAACATGTTTGCCAAACTTATCATTTCCTGATAAGTTCGTGGCTCCCTTATATTTGCTTCGAATTTTAGGGGGCCCTCTCTCAAGCCATGAATGAGGGCAACCCTATATAGCTCTGGATCCACGTTTTGAACTTCCATTATCTCCTTCTGGAAGCGGTCTACGAAACGGGCCCACATTTCGTCTTCCCGTTGCTTTATATCGAAAAGGGCCGCCGGGCCACTTTTCCTCTTCCTGGAAGTAGAGAATCTCAGCAGAAATTCTCTGCGCAGCTCAGCAAAACAGCTGATTGATATGGGGTGCAAACCGTAAAACTACTCCCTTGCTTGTCCTTCAAAGGATGTTACAAGGAGCTTACACTTAGTTGCATCCGAGAGTGTCCTCAGGGCAATGGCCGACTCGAAGGCTTGTAGATGAACTGTGGGATCAATTTCTCTATTGAAAGCTAGCAGACAAGGCTCTCTGAAATTATTTGGGGCTGGTTCCCCTCGTACTTCATCCACGAAGGGAGAAGTTTCTTCAACATCTTCATATAGAGGAGCAGGATAGTAAGCCGCCGGAGCTGCGGCTACTCGCGGACAAGCCGCCTGGTAGGAGGACCGGACATCAGCTTCTGGCGGGTAGGAGTAATGAACAGTAACCTCAGGCGGGTAGGAGAGATGGGTCGTGTCTTCCCGCGGGTAAGAAAGGCGGGCAGCGTGAGAAGCCGCCCCCTAGAAATCAAGGACTCGAGCCGGCATGCTATGCGCGGCTTCCTGGTAGAAGTTTTGCCTGGCCGCAAAACCTTCTTGCAGGGGTTGTAAGTTGGTGGCTTGTGGTAGCGGGTAAGGAGTGGGTAGAGGAGGGACCAGAGTCACCGCCTGATTAACCACGGCTTGCTCTGGGACTAACCGTTCGGTTAATAGAGCCAAAGTGATTGCGTCCAAACGCTGATCAGTCGCCTTCTGAGCCCGCTCGGCTTCTCTTCGGGATTGCTCCAAGGCTTCCCACAAAGAGACTTCACTGTGATCGGAGCGGTCTCCAAGAGGGAACTGATGGTCTGACATTATAGCAAGGATTTCACCGACATTCCGTGATCTGAAGGTCGCGTGTTTCTGTTGAATCCGAAATCGCTCATCCGAAGGAAATCGGAGGCTGCGGGCTGCCGGTTACTTTTTAGGTAGAGGAAATGAGATTGTTGGCAGCGGTCAAGGCCAGATTTTGCCCATCATGGCGAATGCCACTCCTGTGATGGGCTTTCCTTTGATTGAAGTAAATGGATTACAGCGGGCTGCAAGAGCAGAAAAGAAGAAGCCGGCCGGTCAGACAGGTCGCAAGACAGGAAACTCGAGACCGCAGCTCAAACAAGTGAGCTCCTGGATTCGAGAGTGCGTGCCTTAGGAATGTTGCCGCCCCCTATTTATTGGCTTGGGGGCCTGCCCGAACGGGCAGGGATAGAATAACCGCCTGCCCGGGCACAGGAGAAACGGGCAGGCGGTGACGGGATACAAAAAGGAGAAAAGAAAGAAGCCGCGTGGCTTTGCGGCTTGCACTTGTGGTCTGTCTCGTCCAGGGGCTGAAGATGCTGCGACCAAGGAGATGATGCAACCCGGGCGGTCTCCGACTTGAGACCGCGGCTTGTCTTCTTGGACTTGGTCTTGGTAGTCTTCGTGGTGCAACCCGGGCGGTCTCCGGCTTGAGACCGCGGCTTGCCCTTGGGACTTGGACCTTGCTGGTCTTCATGGCTCAACCCGGGCGGTCTCCGGCTTGAGACCGCGGCTTGCCCTTAGGACTTTGCCTTGGTGATCTTTAATCTCTGGAGGCGATCTGAATCATGTCAGACCGCCCGGTTTGGCTGGTTGGTGCTGATGGACCTTTGCTGAACCTGGACTGGGCGACCTTCATCCTCAGGCCGCCCGATCTGCGAGATGGGTTACTCGGAAGTGGTCTTTTGGGTAAACACGATAGACCCTTTTTGTAAAGGTTTGTATGGAAGTTCCTATATGAAAATTTACTTGTATTGTATCTTTGTTATGCATGTTGTATCACATGATAATTAATCATATAACTCGTTGATGTGATGTTTTGATATAAAACATATTGACCCTATTTTCCTTGTGCCCTAAGGGATACCGACTGTTGAGAGGATGTTGCATATTTGTGGATGACTAATATTTTATTATAAAACACCCCCAGGAGCAGGCACCAACAGAACCCCGGCATGAGTAGCCATTGAGGTTCCATCCGTACCAAGGTATAAGACGTGCTATTAGGATGACTCCGGTTCCACCTAAAGTTCCTGAATCTTCTACCGATTCGTCCTATGATCCAGTTGATGTTAGTGTTATATAAATTGTTGTTGTTGATTAGTCATTTCTATCATGTTCCTTAGTCAGGGCATGTGTTAGCCCTTGTTTCCCAGTTCAGCTGTGATGACTTTTGAGATGATGCATATTTACTTATTTTGACACTTGGCTTAAGCTAGTATGAGTACTCTTCCATATGTTTCTGATATATTCACAAATATATATACTCTAGAGGGATTGTTGGTGAAAGGCCGATGGGGTAAGCATTACATGGTGGTGCATGATGGTATATTTGGTACCACCGTGGAATGGTTACACTGTGCATAAGTTCTCTTTCTATCAAGGGAGATTGGTCTTATAAGTCGTGCATTGAGAAGAAGTCTACACACAAAGCCTTTGAGATTGACGCATATAGGGTTTCAACGTCTTTTGAGAATTCGCTGCATACTTCGTATAGAAGTTAATGTATGCGCTGGGAAATCGACGTGCATTGAAAAGTCTTTTCGACATATGTCAAATTCTATCATATTAAACAAATTCTTAGAATTTTCTTAATTATTTTAGCTGGCTTCATCCAGCATTCCTAAGACATAAGTGAAATGTTTATTTGAAATTATTTGGAGCTTTTTTCCTTCAACAACTCATATGGAGTCTTTTTCTTAGTTTTATGAATAGGACTTATGTTGAGAACATAATGAGATGTGTTAACTACCTCTGCCCAAAAGTTTATATGCTAGTTAGCCTAAGTAAGTAACATTCCATCGGATTCAATAAGGGTTCTATTATTTCTCTTATCAACCTCAATTTTGTCATGGATTACTAGGAGATAATAAGTAATGCTTGATCCCTTCACCGTCACACTATTCACAAATCTTAGGAGACTCAAATTATGTGCTATGATTACTTCTGATCAAAATAACTAAAGTATTCAGTTCATTTTGGATTTGTCTAAGAAATGATGAGAGTGTTTTGAAGGTGTTAGACTTAGTTCTCAGAAAGAACACCCAAGTGAATCTAGAGAAGTCATCCACAAGAACTAGAGTGTAGCACTTGCCTCCTAAGATGTTTACTGAAATAGGGCCAACATGTCCATATGAATTAGGTGTAAGATTATTGGTGAATCATTTTTACACACCTTCTTAATGGAAACCTTTATTTGCTTTCTCATTTGGCATGCACTACATGTTTTTCCTTGATATATTTTCTTGGTGTCAACCCTCTTACAAGGTTGTTTTTAGAAAGCTTGGACACAGTTTAATGATTAAGTTGTCCAAGTTTTCTATGGAATAATTCAATATCTGAGATTTGTAAGTTAAACAAGCATATTTCCATTTTATTAGATAGAAAGTCAATTAAATATACATTTAATTTCCTAATACCAAATAGAACAATGCTACCTGACTTATTGCATTTGATTTGACAATGGTCATATGTGAAGACAACTTTGAATATTTTATCAGATAATTGACTAATGCTTATAAGGTTATGTTTTAACCCCTCAACATATGCAACCATGGTTAAAGTAATTACACCAGCATGTATCACCCCATATCCTTTGGTTTGTCCATAGATGGAATCACCAAATATCACTTTATGGCCTAATTTAGGTTGAAATTCTTCCATCAAGTTTTTATCCCCAGTCATATGCCTACAGCATCCACTGTCCAGATACTACAACTAGTGTGTGGCAAAAATAAACACTTCCTGCAAAACAATCATTGGTTTAAGGAAACCCAGGTTACCTTGGGTCCATAGTTCATATCATAGGGATTTATACAAGAATAAAAGGTTCTTTTATGAAGGCCTTATGATGAGAGCTTGCTAGTTGATTTTACCAACAGTCTTTCATGAAGTTTCCTACCTTATGACAACAATGACACTCAAACCAATTGTATTTACCTTTTCTATTAATTAGAAGGTATGGAGGTGATGGTGGGAATGATCTTTGAGAAAATCCAAAGTTTCCTGCATTCCGATTATAAGATGCCATATAGGGCATGAAACGTCAAATAATATTTGACATACGCCGATTATTTTTCGACGTAAATTCATCCGCACATAAATTTATATTCAATTCATATAGAACAGTATTCAGCGTGCGTCAAGTAGTATTCGATGCACATTGAATTTTGTTCTAAACTTTATAAGCATATGGGTGGCTCCCATAAGATTCCTCTTTCATCTGATGGAATAGGGATGTCCAACACCTTCTTCTTCTTCTTCTTCTTAATATTCTTACTCTTATGAGGAGCTTTATTTATGACAATTATAGTGGTAGAAGGAATGTCATATTAAGATAGCACTGACTCTTTGCCTTTATCTTTTGCAGAGGCTATGGGATTCTTCAAAGCAGGAACAATGGTAGAATCCTTGTCATTTGAGGCTTCAAACTCTAGTCCTAGATTCTTAAATCTCGCAGTGAGATTTTTAGAAATAGACTTGAGCAATTGACTTATCCCATTGAAACTGTAAGATCTCTCTCCCGCACCTGGAGAGTTCCCGGATCTTATGCCCAGAACCGCCGCCTTACTGTGACGCTAACACACAAGTTAGCCACCTCCATAGGACGTCGATCCTGTCGGCAATAACGATCAAACAGGCCAACAAGAGATAAGAAGAAAACAAGGTAAAATAAACCAACTCCACAATCACATATATCTGTATATATATGAAAAAGAATAAAGGTCTAACAATGAGTACAATCAAATGAACAAAAAAAGGGGGCTTATGCCCAGTACATCAATATCCTCACTACAGGTTCACTCATGCTCATGCAGAAGTCTCAAAAACATTTACATACATATCTATTGCGGCTACTGCTGGTACGAACTGCTCCATTTTGTCACGCTCTCTTGTCCTGGTCTTCTAACGAGGTCCCGCTAGAGCAACTATGAAAGAAACAACTAGAGCAAGTAAAGAAACAACTAGAGCAGCTATGAAAGTAACCTTAACTTATGTGTATACACACACAAACACATAAGCTAAGGGATCTGGCAAGAAGTAAACTCATCGTATAAAAGAGCCCATACTAATTTATATGACGAGGTCTGGTTGCGCAATGATACTATGATATGCTATGTTATGCTATGCTATGCAATGCAATGATGCAACTCACGCCCATGACTCTATATGTGCAGACCTTTTTGTAGTTCCTTCTATTTGAGTGTGTCAACTCAGGTACCTAATTAAGGCAAACAGGGCAGTGGACCGGGCTATCCACTTCTAATCTTATGTCATACATCTCCCAGCCTAGACCTTACGTATGCCCCTAAGAACATACAGGGTATCCACATACTATCTGGTAAGCACCACCTCTATCCCACTTTTTGAGTCTCCGCTCAGGTACACCCCGTTGAGGCAAATAGGGGCAGTGGATCGGGTCCTCCACTCTTAGGACAGTATGACACCTCCCAACCTAGACCTTACGTACGCCCTTAAGAACACACAGGGTATCCGCGTACTACTGGATGCAACAATGCCTCTAAGTGAAACACCAAGCTTTTGGCTCGGAGGACTTGACTAGTCCTTTCTTATACTACCGTGTCGACCGCTCGTAGGACCTACCAGTCCTTCTTATATAAACATCGAGCCTACCGCTCGCAGGACAATCCGTCCTGACATTACCAATTCCTGAGCCTACAGCTCGCAGGAATCAACTTGTCCTAACATCATCAATACCCGAGCTTACAGCTCGCGGGACTTAACCCGTCCTTGTTCCGTTCTGTCCCAAATTTGGGGTGATGTTTACTTATCATGATTTCCCCTATTTACTGCTTTTGTCTTTTGTTTAATTGAGCTTAGAAGGTTAGGGTTAACCTTGAACTTCTCGAGGGCTACCCGGTGAAGGGCTCACAGTGATAATAGGAGGTAGGATGGGATGACATCCCAAACCTCCCTTTCTCAAGGTGTTTTAGTCTTGTTGGTAACTACCCTTTTTACAAACTCATTACCTCTCTAGTTACTCTAAAAGTCCTATGGTGGATTGCATTAGACCGGACAACAAGCGTCGATGTTCAATTGAACATCGAGCCCTACCTTTCCTAGTAACCGCTCATTTTGCGTGTCGTCACTCAATACCTACTTAAGGTCCCAATTCATACATCAAGCACAATTATACTTTCTAACGATTCAATCCCTTCAACATATCGTTGTAAACCCCGAGTAATGTTTTACCAAATGCACCCCAACCCTTTTTTCTAATAAAGGTCACTAATGGTTAATCCTTTAAGCAATATATGACTTCGTAGTGGCCTAGGAGTTAATAAATTCACGAATGATGGTCTGGAGTTGTCTAAATCACATAAATCAATTTTTACTATTTGCAGGCCGGCATGCCTTAAAAACCCCATGTCCTGCATGTTGGTGTTTATGAATACTAACTAAGTATGGGGTCATTTTAATTCCATAGATTTGTATTGATATCTGAGTTCTATGTACAAAATTTCTATAATATTCCAGTAAATATTAATCATTAATTAATTTCTCAAGTCATGAGTTCAAATGCTACTTTGTGAAGGAAGTATGAAGTTTACTCAGTGAATAAATCCAATAAAATTTACATGGCTTCATACTGATATAAAAAGACCTTTAACAAAATTTCATAATATTTCAGCATCAAAAATTCAGGGAATTAATTTCTCAAGCTATAGGTTAAAATTCTACTTTGTGAAGGAAGTATGTCATTTCCTAAATGATTAATTCTAACAAAATACTCAGAGCTTCCTACAGATATGAAAACTCTATATACAAAATTCTATAACAATCCAGCAAGTATATTTCCTGTTATAAATTTCTCAATTTATGAACTCAGATTATACTTTATGAAGGAAGCATGGCATATGCTCAATGATTAATTCTAACAAATATTCCAGAACATCCTACTAGTATGAAAAGTCTATGTACAAATTTCTATAACAAGCCAACAAGTATAGTTCATGCTATGAATTTCTCAATTTATGAACTCAAATTATACTTTGTGAAGGAAGCATGTCATATACTCAATGATTGATTCTATCAAAAATCTCAGAGATTCCTACTAGTATGAACAGTCTATATACATAATTATATAACAATCCAGCAAGTATATTTCATACTATGAATTTCTCAATTTATAAACTCAAATTGTACTTTGTGATGGAAGCATGTCATATAATAAATGATTAATTCTAACAAAAATCCCAGAGCTTCCTACTGGTATGAAAAGTCTATATACAAAATTCTATAACAATCCAGCAAGTGTATTTCATGCTATGAATTTCTCAATTTATGAACTCAAATTGTACTTTGTGAAGGAAACATGTCATATACTCAATGATTAATTCTAACAAAACTCCCAGAGCTTCCTACTGGTATAAAAAGTCTATGTACAAGTTTTCACAACATTTCAGTAAGCTTGACCCTATAATTACTTATATAATTCTATTGTTACATGGTGGTGCTATACACACCAAATTTTCCTTACACTTGCATGTGGAATAACCTAACATGTAGAGGTCAAAAAGACCTAAAATTTTAACCAGGGCCTATTATGTACATGACCAACTTCCCAAAGGAGATTTGGAATGATTTGAGCCCAAATCACCCATATTATACACCATATGTGATTTATTAAATTTCTACTACAACCTTAGAAGAATGTGCCCCAATATTCTAATTTTTGGATTCATAGTAGACCTAAGGTACATTCACACATGGTTAAATTTTCAGCCTCATACCAATTACTAAATAAAAGTTATTCACATTTTAAGGTCTGTCCTTCACTAGGACCAGCCTTACTAAATCTGCCCTACAGAGAGTTGTAGGACTCCATATGGTGAGATCTCATTTTCTACAGATTGTAGACACAAAGGCCTACAAAAGTTGTCTCTGCCTATTTTCATTTTAGGGGCTCTAAGGGCCTCAAAATTAGTGTACAAGATGCCAATTTCACTAGGGTAAAGACAACATTTAGTGTGACCAAAAATGAAGGTTTTGCTTTGACTCATTAAAGCATGGCTCTACTCATAAGCAAGAATCCAATTGAGCCAAAAACTTCACCATTGACTAATATACTCATAACCGACCTCCCAAGGGGGATTTTGAGTGGTTTGAGTCAAAATAACCTATAATATACATCATACATGATTTATTTAATTTCTACAAAAACCTTAGAAAATGTGCCCCAAAAATTCTAATTTTTGGTTAGGGGATGTATCATATCATCATAAAGGTGTGGCTAAATTTTCAGAGACTAACACCAAGTAAGAAGAGCTAGGGCCACATAATACCCATTTGGGCTATATGCACCCCACACCATAACCTTGGCACAAACATGCAAGTGGGTTAGCCCAACATGCATTGGTCCAAATGGCCTTAAACGTTTGTCAGGGACTATATTTGGCTTGATCTATCATCCAGAAAAAAATTGAGTGGATTTGGACCATTATAACCCTAGATCTAGTTTATACAAGAAAAATGAAATGTTATACAAAATATTATAAATATTATTTCCGAAAATTCCCAATTTTTGGCAGAGGGTACTTTAGGGCATGAATCATGCATGCCCCAAATGTCAAGTCATTTCGAGTTATTTATCTCTCTAGATTAATTTCTAAAGATCTAGGTATCCATATGTACATATCTCACATGAATGGGTGCCCATGGAGCTACATTGCTCCAAATGACCTCAAACAAATTTCTAATTTTAGTTAAGGTCATAAACTACACTTTTTATTCAAGGGGTATTTTCTGGCGAAGTGCCTAAGTAAGGTGAAAAGTCATCTGAAAGTGACCGTCACATTTAAGGCAGAATTTGTTATAACATTCATAAGGACACTTTTATTTGAATATATAGATGGACTTTCCCAAATGTGCACTGATCAAAATGAAGTGAAATTTTTACCAGATGCCTAAGTTATCATATTAAAGCTCCCACCAAAATTTGGCATAATTTCAGGTACTTTGTGTAAGACCCCCCTCCCGCACCAGGTGAGTTCCCGGATCTTATGCCCAGAACCGCCGCCTTACGGTGACGCTAACACATGAGTTAGCCACCTCCGCAAAACACCGATCCTACCGGCAAGAACGATCAACTAGGCCAACAAGAATGAGAAGAAAAAGTAAACAAGTCCACAATCACACGCATATGTATAAATATGTCCAAATGTAATCAGTCCATCAATTAGTACAATAAATGAAAGAGTAAAAGGGCTTATGCCCGGTACATATCCAAAGTAGAACAAAATCTCACTCTCTCACTCTACATCTATGCGGAAGCTAAACAAACTCTCAAATCTTCAAACACTTATCTTGTAGTAGATGTACTGCGCGGCTTCTGCTCCCCAGATCCTGCCATCATGTCATGTCTGGTTGTGCTGGTTCTCCAGCTCCTCGAACTCCTACGGTCACAGCCGACCATTAGTCATAAAGACTAAGCCAATTTTGTCCCCGCCTCCCCCCGTGACTCCTAGGCACCCAGCGGGAGGAAGAAGCGGAGGACAACAAAGTGGAGTAAACAAAAGCAGGTGACACGGAAATCTAAGCTAGCAAGTATATATGTAAGCAAGCACTACTCTAGCAGTATAACAAGTAAGCAGTAAAAAGCAGTAAAAGAAGTAAGTAGTAAGCAGTGCACGCAAGTATAGCAAACAAGTAAATAATTCTACACTACCATCACATGAGTACCTTAACTTATATGAATGCCCATACAAACTTATAAGTTAAGGTTTCCAGAATTGTAACTTATCATATAAAAGAGCCCATACTAATTTATATGATATGGGTCTGCAAATTATGTTCTAGGTTTACGTATGATTTGATATGCATGCCATGATATGATTCATACAAGTGCAACTCACCCACACGACTCTGTGATCACAGACCTTTAGTTCCCGCTTTTTGGAGTTAGCTACACTCTCTGGTACTACCGTTGTGGCTACGGTAGCGGTGGAGCGGGCATCTCCACCCCTAGGCGGGTATACGCACTACCAGGCCTAGACCTCCAATATGCCTCTGTACACGTCCTAGGTGCACTCTAGAGTCTTGCATACTCTTTGCTGGAACCTACCAGTCTTAAAGGCCGGGTGTGCATCCTTTTGGGGATCGTCCTCCAGACCGTAGTATAAACAACATACTGGCCCCTCAACCTCACACCCGCCTAAGTCAATGTATTGCCGTCAGTGTGACGATCAGCCCATACCCAAGACCCTCCACTAATTTGTTCTTATGCACATGCAATTTATCACCACCCGAGCCTCCAGCTCGCAGGACTTACCCGTCCTGATATACAACCTCCCGAGCCTCCAGTTCGCAGGACCATCTCATCCTGATATACTATATCCTGAGCCTCCAGCTCGTAGGACTAACTCGTCCTGAAATACAACTTCCCATCCCTTAACTCGGGATGAAGTTTACCATATTTCTTATTCATTTAGTTAGACTAATCTTGTCTAATTATTGTATACTTAGAAGTTTAGGGTGAATCCCGGACTTCCCGAGGTTTACCCGGTGAAGGGCTCGCAGCGGTACTAGGGAATGCAATGGGCTGAAACCCAAATCCCCCATTCCAAGACAATTACTTTTATTGGTGGCTACCCCATTCTAAGACTCACTCTACTTATTACTCTTTATAATTTAAGTGTTTTCATGACTTATGTTTCACCCCATTCCTAAGCAACCGTTCTCTTGAATGGTGCTCAACTCTCAAGATTCTTCGTCCTCTAAGTGCTATATACCTGTGTGTTGTTACAATCTAATTCTCACTGATTCTCTATGTGGTTTTGCTGATTTAATCATCATATCAAGTTTTCACTATTCGCAGACCACAGTATATACTAATTTGATTCCTATGTTGAAATCTTAGTCAAAACACTTTCAAATGAGTTCTAATTTTTATCATAGGTTATTACTGGGTAAAATAAGAGTTAACCAGAATTTAAGCAGATCTCATACATTTTTGACCTCCATAAAAATTTATAAATTAGTTGTCATCATTGAAAATGCAAAGGAACTATCATGCCAATAATTTCAATATTGCTAAATACTTTTCCAGAGATGATAGGTGACAAAATATTATGATTCTCAAAGTTTCACAATTTTCCAGAGGTTCTATGATCATAATTTTCGTTTAACAATAATTAGAAGCAAATGTGAATTTGCACAACAAGTACTAGATTTTGACTTCCAAAAATTCTGGTAAAATTACAGTGGCACTATAATGCTATAAAAATGCTAATTCCAAAAGATCATATTTTTCCAACAAATTTTAACCCACAATTTCTATTTATCATAAGAGGGGTGACAAAATGACTTTGTACATCAAGTACCAGATATTGACTTTCTAAAATTCTGAGAAAATTACAGTGGAACTATAATAACATAAAAAAACTAATTCCAGAAGATCATAATTTTCCAGAAAGGATAAACCTATAATTTCTATTTATCCTTAAAGGGATAACAAAATGACTTTGTACATCAAGTACCAGATCTTGACTTCCTAAAATTATGAGAAAATTACAATAGTACAATATTGACCTAAAAACTTCAGTGCATAAGTTTCATAATTTTCCAAGGGGAATCTGTCCATAATATTCATTTAAAACAAGTGGTGTGCCAATAAATGTTTACACTACAACCACCATCTACAGGTCACAATAAATTCTGATAAAATTACAGTAGTATGATATTGACCTAAAAACATCTTATCCAGAGTTTCATAATTATCAAGTGATTTTTCACCTTAATTATTTCATACATTAAGAAATGTGACAAACTAAATATATGAAATTTCACCAAGTATTATCCATCCAAAAATCTACCAAAAATCTCAGAGGTTCATAACTGAATTCCACATGATTTCCCAGGGTTTCAAAAATTTCCCAATATTTTTCATCAATAAAATTTCAGTTATTCAAAAATGCAACTTATGATAATTCCCATGATTTCTAAGGAAATAATCTCTAAAAAGTCATACAAAATTTCTAGAGGTTCTAGTTGATGTTACAAGGTATTCATCAGAGTTTCAGATTTTTCCACAAGGTTTTTGCCTTAAATATTTCATTAATACATAATTGTGACATAATTCAAATTTATCAATTACTTAGGATTTTTTATCCCAAAAATGCTAATTTTTCTTGGAGTAATGTATTATGTCATAAAGAAGGCATGGCCAAGGTTCCAGAAGCTATTACTAATCCATTTATGCTAAATATACAAAATATCCTTTTTTGCTATTGGCACACCATATCACTTATTAGACAAAAACATGCAAGAGGAATTACCCCACATGTAGAGGTCCAATTGCTCTCAAATTTTAACCATGGTCTAATGATGACCTAATAAGGGTGACACCCAAATTTGGGATCATTTGGAGTTATACAACTCCAAAAATATCATTTATTTGATTTAACATATTTTAAATAAAACCTTAGGAAAATTATCTCCTAAAAATCTAATTTTTGAACCTAAGCTAGGTATATGACACATGCATGCATGGCCAAAATCTTAGCTTCATCAGACTTGGCATTTGAAAGTTATACACATTCAGAGATCTGGTTTCTATTTTGACCAGCCTCACTAAAATGAGTGTTGTTGGTCCTACAGTGATCCAAATGATCTGATTTAAATTTCAAATGAAATTAAACATCAAGGCCTACAATAGTTGTCTCAGGCAACTTTTCATGAAATGACATCTAAGGTGCCTAATTTTATGGTACAAATAGCGGCTAAATGTGTGACAAAATACATATAAGGAAATAAATATATTCATCTGGTTAGCACGGATTTTCAAGCAGATCCAAGGGCCACGGGTCATCTTCCTCCTTGAGCTAATGGTCCAGATCGATCCCGCCTGGGCGAACTTTCACTGGCTTTTCCCGGCCATCCAGCCACCTCCCTGGCCGGCCACCGCCACCACCACATCCGTTGAGGTGGTGGCTATCGACCGACGGTGGTTTGGCCGCCGGAGGTGGTGTTTTACGGCGAACCCGACACCATGAATATTCCGAAATATTCCATTTTTCTCACCATGGATCGGGCTCAATTGAGCCCGATGTCTCTCCAAGTGGATCTAAGAGGCTAGCACAGAGGGAGAGGGGGAGAAACTGGATCTCAATGGATCTTGACGGCGGCGACGACGACGGTTGGCCACGAATCTTCTCTTCTCCGGCGAGCTTGCTCAAAACCTCAATTCTCCACCATTTGCAATGATTCCAGGCTCGATTTAATGTGCTCTTCACCTTCTGAAACTAATGGAAAGGTCCAAATGAGCCCGGGAGGGACGTATAAGGAGGTTTGAAGAGGGGGAGCTCGGGTTCACCTTGGTTGCTCCTCCTTACTGCCAAGTGGCACCTCCCTTGGTGGAAAAATGGCAGGAATTACTGTGTTGGGCTCAGATATGGCCTTGGGCATAAGGGAGGAGGGCCACATGGCAAGCTCTCCACAATTTCCTCCTTGTCTTCACTTGAAATTGGGGGAAAACCAAGAATGACCCTTTGCATGTCATTCCTTTCAAATTTCAGGGGGCATGGCTTGTAATTGCACCCTTGGGCTGCTGGGTGGGCTTGGTTTGAGGCCTTAGCCCAATTGAATTTGGTTTGGGCTTTCAATTTCTCCATTTAGGCTTAAAGTTGACCATGGTTGACCTTGATGTTGACTTAGTCAATTGGGTTGGTTGACTGGACCAAGATTTTGAGCTTGGGTCCCTTAACACCTCCCAATGTTGATTGGGTCATGATGATGCCCCAATTGGGCTACTTTAACCAATAGGTGTGATTTTGACCAAAATTGTGGAAAAGTGGACTTTGGTCAATTCGGTCAAATTGATGATCTCTTGATGGGGCTTTTGATTCAATTAGGTCCCCCATGATGTTCTAAGACTAGGGCTGAAGTAAATTTGATGTTCTGAGGGTGAATTGAGTCTATTGGGGAAGGATTGGCTTATGTTGACCTAAGTTTGACTTTGGTCAAATTGTACCAATTGGTGACCCCATGATGGGGCTTTTGGGTCCATAGCACTCCTTAAATGGTTTACCATCTTTTGGTAGGGTCAATTTGGTCATATGAGTATGAATTGAACCCTATTGAGTTGAATTGGGCTATATTGACCTAGATTTGACTTTGGTCCACTTGGCTAAATTGGTTGACCAATTGATGAGACTTTTGGTCAATTATGTCTCCTTTGGGTTTAAGGACATGATGGTGGGGTTAATTCACAAGTGTAAGTTCAATTTAAGCTAATTTGACCTAAGTTGACCTGCCTCCTATAGTGGATCACATGTGAGTTCACTCAACTCATTGCATCACAAGGTCACTACCAAGCTCAAACTCACCTTACTCACCACATGTCCTAACCTAATTGAAGTTAAGGGGTCTAGTAGGAAATGGGATGTTACACTTTGAACCATGTAAATATCTTCAACATGGGAAATCAAATGTTTTCAAAAACTTTAGGCAAGTTGTACCGAAAAATCCCAATTTTTGGATAGTGAATAAACTTGGGCATGACTCATGCATGCACCAATTTTCAGCTCATTTGGACAACCCAAATGATGTGGGCACCCAAAATGTTGTCTAGATCTCAAGGTGAACACCCTACACCACAATTGGTGTACAGTGAGCTACATTGCTCCAAATGACCTCAAACAAATTTTTTATTTTTGTTAAGACCATTATCTACAATTTTCATTCAGGGGGTATTTTCTGTTTGGGCCTCTAAGGGCCCCAAATAAATTCCCCAAGATCCTACATTATTGTGACAGGAATCCACATTTCTATAACTATAACATTTCCTGGTCTGCATTTAATCATTTACCTAAGATCTAATGGATCTCCTTTATCTTCCCCAGCTAGCCGAGGGCTGAGATTAACCCATCATGGAGCCACTTTGCCTCCAGATTCTGGCTAACTCCGGCCGTTTCCGAAGAATTCCCCAAGCCATCACCTTTGGCCGAGGTAGGGCTAGCGAATGGCGGTGAGAGTTTGGCCAGAGGTGGCCAGAAAAGCTCTCCCACTGCTTTAATTTTTCGGCCAAGAACAAGAACAAATGAGAATGGCAATTTCCATTCCCTACATCGATTTTGAAAAGGAAGAGGAGGGATACTAGCATCAGAGGAGGAAAGAAGGAATACATGCCTCAATTTTGAGCTTCATGCAAAATCTTCCCAGATTTCTCGATGTCCGATCCTTGTGGAGCTCCAATGGTGATCCCAGCTTTCTGAGCCCAATTTCTTCTCCCATGTTGGGTCCTTTTCTCCTCTCCACTCCAGGAAGCTAATGTCCTTGTCGAAAATGGTTGAGGGGGTGTGTATATGTGGTTGCCATTGGGGGAGGGGTAGTCCAAGCCTTGGAAGCTCCTCCTTGGCTCCACTTGGCAGTTGGCCAGCCTGGGAAATGCTGGGAATTACTCCTTGAGTTCAGAGAGGGGCATAGGAAAGGCAATTGAGGGCCATTTGGCACTCATGCCCCCAAATCCCTCAATTTTGTCTCTTTTGATTTGGGGATAATCCCAAATTAGACATAATCACTTCTCTACCCTCCCAATTTTGGGAACCAGCTGGTATTAGGCATTATGGGCTTGCTCTTGGGCCCATGCATTTGGGCTAATCGGGTTGGATTGGGCTTTGAGCTCAATTGACCTAAATTGAGCAAATTGGGACTTTTGAGTTTGGGCTTGACCGAAGCTCACCCCAACCAATGTGGCTATCTTACATTGGTGCCTTAGACCCTCTGGACCTATTCCAAGAGGTATTATGTCAGGGTGGGGTCATATGGGGCTTAATTGCACATAATTGCTCATAGGGGCAATTTGGGGATTTTGGTGATTTTGCCCTAATCCTCCAAAATTGAATGCACACTTTGGTTCATTTAGGTCTCATATACTCCCCTTAGGGTTTAGGAATGGTTGTGCTAGGTCAATTTGGCCATTTGAGGGACAATTGAACCATAAAGGGCACAAATTATAATTTGGGGCAATTTGGTAATTTTGCCTAATCTGCCAAAATTGGTTTTTCTCAAGGGACCAAGGAGGACCCATTTGACTCCCTAAGTGATCTTGGAGTGTTAGTGGTGATCAATTTGATCACATTGACCCAATTGAAGGTCAATTGAGGGAATTAGTTCATTTGGACCAATATGGGGCTTTTTGGTAATTGGCTCAATTTCCCAAAATTGGCTAATTCCAATAGGTCCATTTTGTCTCCTTAGTCCACCCTAGTATTTAGGGAGGATGTGGGGTGGTTAATTTCATTTTGAAGTTTAGATATCAAGCGTTAAGCCTTGGAGTCAAGTTTGGTTATTTGCACACCAAAGTGATCTTCACCCATTCACCATGGTTCTTAGGGCCATTTTGGTCTCTTAGAGAAATTTCATGACCTTGTCATGACAAAATGCATCTTAGGGGTCTAGTTTTTCTGGGAATGTTACAATTCCCAATAAACAAAGAAATAATTTCGTCCCCGAAAGTTGAGTTAGGGCTACGGGATTAAAGTTCTAATATACCTGTAAGGTATTTGTAATAAATAATCTAGACTCGTCTTCTGAGATTGTAATAGATTTATAGCTTGTGCAACATTGGTCCTCAATTTTGCTAATCTCAGGCCAAGCTCAAATATTGCTCGAGACTTATCACTTACGGATCAACTATTAATAAGATATGCTGTCATCTCCAATTCAATTCAGAAGTTTTGTAAGTGGTGATTTTCTTGTTTCCACTCTTCATACTGTCATATTTCTGGGCCAAATTCTTACACCTTTTATATTTATGGCATCCACCAATTTGTGCACAAAGTATCATTTATCATGGTCCAATAGGTTTAATAATGTTTCCAGAGACTAGTTATGATCCGAATTAGTTTTCAGTAGAAGTCCATAGTCTTTCCACCTTAAAATAATTCCAGAAGATTAATTATATGGCTAAGGGTGCAAAACCCATTTTGTGAAGGAAGTATGATAACTAATCAATAGTTAACTCTATTAAAATTTTCAGAAGTTTAATGGAGACCACAAGTCTATCTACTCATTTCTAGAATATTCCAGCTTAAATATTTCAACAAATCCATATTTCTTTTTTGTAATACAACAAGTTCACAAAGTGTCATCTGACTCTTCTAAGTGAGATCTTAAGTCTCATGACTTTTCAGAGGGTTTTGATCCTGGTGCGATCATTTGAGATCCTTGTGACAAAATCATATAAATCCCAACTTCCTAGGTGAATCAACCCCAAAGTTCTTGATTTTCTCTAAGGTGTATCCTCTCATAAGCCTATGTGTATGTTCTGAGTTTCACAAGAATTGACCAAGGGAATACCCTTCAATTCCCAAAACATTGTTGCAAATGTATCTTCAAGAACACCTTTTCAACACCAAGACCTTAGCATGTGAATTTCCCTCACATGCAAGTGTCTGATTGGACTCAAACTTTAACTAGTGCCTAATCATGGTCTTGTTATCATGCCACCCAAAGTTTGGGTCAAGATAAGTTGATCTGACCATGAAATTTCAGGCCAACATAATAGTGCTATATGCACACCAACACTTCTCTCTTAGTATGTATGAAAGGATCCCTCCACATGCATAAAGCCAAATAGTCTCAAATTTCTACCAGAGACTTATAGGGGCCAACCCCACCATCTACCAAAGTTTGGGGTCACTTGGTATTACCTAACCAGGTGTGACACTCATACATGCTTTATCAAATATTTTTAAAAACTATGGGGAAATTTTTCCAAAAATATTCATTTTTGGTCAGAGGGTGTATTTGGGTATATTACACCTATGGTTTTAAATTTCATTCATATTCATGGAGTGATTTCAAATAAATTCACAAAATACACTTACAAGTGTTCATAGCACCCCTTGCACCAAAACAGGTGCCCATGGAGTTGTTTCACTGATCTCCTCATTTGTTGTCAATGTAGGCTTGGGTTGATGTGAAAGGAGGATATTTCTCCCAAAACATTTTTCTCTCCTGATCCTTAGCGATCAACCTTGATGGAAACAATCTGCATCCCTCTAAAGGAGATGAATTTTTTGACTCACAGGCCCTAATATTGGAGGATTATGATGACTCAGGGGAATACTCATTTTAGTAATGACGAGGGAGTTATGTTGCAAAGGCATTTTGTTTCTAAAATAACCCAAGTTAATATCTTAGTGGCCCAATAAACGAAGAAACAAGATTAGCCTCCCGTAAATCTTGTGTTGAGTTTCTTATATTCGAGAATATAGACCTTCCATGTATGCATATAATCCTTATGGGTATACAGCCCTCGGGTTGTAATTATACTAATTAAGTCCTCGTATCCAAGCATATGTACCTATCCTTGGGATTTGTGGATATGGTAAGGTTCTCTGCTCTCGAGGTAGCCATTTATCGCAACTTTTGCAAGGGTCTTGTGCATGTTATCTTATTAAATTGTCTTCTATAAGTTTGATTCTTATTCCATATTCGACATCTTTTCCTTGTGATGGCTTTTACGAGGATGGAAGTGTGGAGTATCAACTTCTGAGTACGAAAGTTAAACCTTACGAGTTTCATACTAATCCGATAGTAGAATCACAAGCATCTAATTCACTTAAGATTGTCATGTTTGTTTGTGTGAGGGTGTTAATATTGCTTAGGAGGTGATGTCGGTATATCAGAGAGTAAGCCCTGAACACTTACACATGCGTTCCACTCTTTCATTTAGTCACTTGGTATGGGAATTAGGGACATTAGAGTTGAAGCTTTAGTCAGCAACTTTCCCATTAGACTCTCCCCTTAGTCACTTTGGGTGTCATAATTCCTTAATCAGTCTATACCCGAGGTCAATTTTTGATTAGGATACGCTATGAAATCGTCTTGGTGCGTCAAACTAGAATGATATCCTAGTTGGGTTGACCAAACTCATTGATTAATGGACTATTTTTTTGTGATTTTTACACATGGGCACACCACTACTTCCGCTGCTAGTTTGTCCTCAAACTACCTCGAACGGAGTGTCCCAGAGTTTTGTGGACTTCTTTCTCGTTGACTCGTTTTTTCAAGTGATACCAGTTGTAAGATCCCTCTCCCGCACTTGGAGAGTTCCCGGGTCTTATGCCTAGAACCGTCTTCATACGGTGATGCTAACATACGAGTTAGCCGCCTCCGCAAGACGCTGATTCTGTCAGCAAGAACGATTGAACGGGCCAACAAGAGATAAGAAGAAAACAAGGTAAAATAAACCCAGTCCATAATCACACATATCTGTATATATATGAAAAAGAATATAGGTCCAACAATGAGTACAATAAAATGAACAAAAAAGGGGGGCTTATGCCCAGTACATCAATATCCTCACTATAGGTTCACTCATGCTCATGCGGAAGTCTCGAAAACATTTACATCCATATCTATTGTGGCTACTGCTGGTACAGACTGCTCCATTTTGTCACGCTCTCTTGTCCTGATCTTCTAACGAGGTCCTGCTGCGCCGACATAACGACTCCAAAAATAATGTGGTCCACCGACCGTTAGTCAAAATACTAAGAAAAATTCCCCATCCCCTCCCCCGGCGACTCCTAGACACTGAGCGGGATGAAGAAGCGGAGGACAACAAGAGGTAACATATATCAAGCCGGTGGCAGTGAATCTAGCTAACAGTTCTACCATGTATAAAATAGTGCTACTATGGAACCGAGCAGTATATAAACGAGCGTCAAAGTGAGTATATGTATGAACAGACCTTTTTGTACGAACAGACCTTTTTGTAGTTCCCTCTGTTCGAGTGTGTCAACTCAGGTACCCAGTTGAGGCAAACAGGGCAGTGGACGGTCTATCCACTTCTAGGCTTATGTCACACATCTCCCAGCCTAGACCTTACATACGCCCCTAAGAACACACATGGTATCCACATATTATCTAGTAAGCACCACCACTATCCCTCTTTTTGAGTCTCCGCTCAGGTACACCCTGTTGAGGCAAACAGGGGCAGTGGATCGGGTCCTCCACTCCTAGGATAGTATGACACCTCCCAGCCTAGACCTTGCGTACGCCCCTAAGAACACACAGGGTATCCGCGTACTAATTGATACATCAACGCCTCTAAGTGAAACACCAAGCTCTTAGCTCGGAGGACTCGACCGGTCCTTTCTTATATTACTGTGTCTACCGCTCGCAAGACCAACCAGTCCTTCTTATATAAACATTGAGACTATCGCTCGCAGGACAATCCGTCCTGACATTACCAATTCCTGAACCTCTAGCTCGCAGGACTCAACCCGTCCTTACATCATCAATACCCGAGCTTACAGCTCGCAGGACTTAACCCGTCCCTGTACCTTTCCATCCCAAATTTGGGGTGATGTTTGCTAATCAAGTTTTCACCTATTTTCTACTCTTGTCTATTGTTTAATTGAGCTTAGAAGTTTAGGGTTAACCTTGGACTTCCCGAGGCCTACGCGGTGAAGGGCTCACAACGGTACTAGGACGTATAATGGGATGACATCCAAAACCTCCCTTTCTCAAGGTGTTTTAGTCTTGTTGGTAGCTACCCTTTTTACAAACCCATTACCTTTCTATTTACTCTAAGAGTCCTATGGTGGGTTGCATTACACTGGACAATGAGCGTCGATGTTCAATTGAACATCGAGCCCTACCTAACCTATTGACCGCTCATTTTGCGTGTCGTAACTCAATACCTACTTAAGGTCCCAATTCATACATCAAGCACATTTATACTTGCTAACGGTTCAATCCCTTCAACATTTGTACGTTGTGAAGGAAGCATGTCATATACTCAATGATTAATTCTAACAAAAATCCAAGAGCTTTCTACTTGTATGAAAAGTCTATAATTTTAAGATCTTAGGAAATCTCATTCCACTAAAAAGTTGCTCTCAAAATAGTTTAATTTATAAACTAGAAGTATTTCTCCCCCCTCACCCTTTGTTGGCAAATAAAAAAAATGTAGAAAAAAATCATATGTCATGGAAATAAGAGGATAAAATTCATTATTTCCTAAAACATATGCACCCAAAATCATTTAAAAGATTATATGTCATGATGTAAGAGGATAAAATTCATTACATCTAAAACATATACATTTTGGGTTTTTGATTGAAGAGAATTGTTAAAAGATTATATGGCATGGAAAATAAGAGGATAAAATTCATTATTTACCTAAACATATACAATTTCGCATTCAAATGAGGTGAGAGGATAAAATTCATCACCTCTATTCAAGAACTCTTCATTTGCCATTTCGTTCAAACCCATCCCTAGCCAATTTCATTGTTTCTAGTCCTAAAATAAATTATTGAGAGAGCAGTATTTTAGTAGGTGTCTTTTCCTAAGGCTTCTTTTATGTTAGAGTACCTATAATTTCAATCTAATTTTGTTTGAAAATTTCTATAATTTTGATTGCTAAATAGTTATCTTGAGAAGTAGTTAGCTAAACAATTTTCTCTTTTTAAATTATCAACATAACTTATGACTTAATTCTTGAATTCCTAAAATTTGCATTTAACTTATTCATGATTTAATAAAATTTTAGTTAATTAGAAATAATATCGATGTCTTGTTATTCTTTCCTCACTCTTTTGCTCTCGAATAGCAAAAACTCAAGTATGGGGGTGTTTGATGAGTACTTTTTGTACACATCTTTTAGTATTATTTTAATATAGTTTTAAATTGAATTTATATAATTTATATGTATTTTCTTATTTAATCTGTTCCTTTTTAATTTCTTCAACTAATTTAAGCTTATTTTATGTTTTACAGGTTTTCTGGACACTTTAAGTAAAAATCCAAAGTACACGCCCAAGGTCACGGGCGTGACCAAGGGTGTGACATTCAAAGATGTGTTCAAGACCCAATTCCTCCACCAGGGAGCGTTCCGTGAAGAATTCGCCAAGTACACGCCCCAGGTCACGGGCGTGACCAAGGGCGTGACCCAGTATCACGGCCGCGACTCGCCACAGCATCTAGAGCACGTCTGCCACGTCATTTAAAGTTACACTCACCAGGTCACGGGCGTGACCTCGGGCGTGACATCAGGTCACGGGCGTGACTCGCCCTGCGCTTCTTCCCGCCAGAGTTTCCCGCCAGCAGCACTATTTCAAGATTACACGCCCCAGGTCACGGGCGTGACCTAGGGCGTGACACGGCCAAAATGCTCGCAATTACTCTAGAAGGCGCCCTCTCCGCTGCGGCTTCGATCACGCCCCTTACACGCCCTTGGTCACGGGCGTGACCAAGGGCGTGTAACCTCATTTTTTTAGCTATATAAAGCCAGCTCCAGCAGATGTTTAAGGACGAATTTTGGGGAGTTCAAATCTCCATTTCTTGTTTTATTTTCATGTTTTAGTAGTCTTGTAGTTGTTCTTTTATGTCAATAGTTGTAATTTTCAATTTCTAGCTTGTATTTCTTTTCAATTGCAATTAATAAAATAGTTCTGTTCTCTTATTTCTCCTCCCCTCTTCATGTGTTCTTTTACCTTCTTTAATTCCTCTATCTCCATGAGCACTTAGATTTCTTTAAGTACTCGATCGAGATGATCCGAGGAAAAATAATTATCATGAAGTAATTTAGAACATCTTTTTCTCTTCTTGGAAATACTTTCGATTTATCCTTGATTTTAATGAAATGAGATTATATTTTCGATATATAATTCTCATTTTTGTTTTCGTTCTTTAGTTAGCCGAACAAGCTCGTAAGACGAATCGATCATTCAAGGATAAAGAGAGTTGAATGCAACCCTTTAATAAGGATGACATAAATCTCCCAGATTGGAGTCAAATCCAATCGAGGGGTTCATTACGATAAAGCAAGTATTAGGTTCAGTTATAGAACGAGAGTTCGGTTGATCCACCTAATCTTAGTTGGGCGTATCCTCGAGGGAGGTGCGTTCATAATTCGGGAACCTCCACAGTCAAATCAAATTTCCTAAGAGATCTAGATTTTCTTGTTTCTTCTATCCTTTTATTCCAAGGTGATTCAAAGATCGAGTGCCAGCCCTTTTTACTCGTCGTTTTAATCTTGTTTTTATTTTCTTTGCAAAATCACTCCCAAGTTCTATTTGATAAAATAATAGAGATTTTCTTGAAGTAAGAGTACTCAACCGCCCTGAGTCTAATACGACCTTGGTTTTTATAACCTATACTACATTCGATACGGTACACTTGCCGTTGTAGTTTGCAAGCATTATTTTGCGCATCATCACCCCCAGAGTGGTGTATGCAAAGGAGGGATGAGAAGCTTGGATTGAGGATAATGATGAAGCCATCAAATATAGTCTGGATTTGATTGAAGAACTTCAGGATGAGGCAACAATCAGACAGGAGGAAGTAAAGAGGAGAATGGCCAAATAATTTGACAGGAATGTCAAGGTGAAACATTTCGCAGCTGGGGATGTTGTGTTAAAGAAAGTTGATGCTGCAGCCAGAACGGGCAATATTGGCAAACTGAATCCCAACTGGGTAGGGCCTTTCAATTTCAAAGAAGTACTAAAGAGCGGGGCTTACCGCCTTCAGACAAGCGAATTAAGGAGAAGACATCTCACGCACCTGGAGCGGTGACGATCTTAAACGATTCTATCCTTAAAATGTCTTCTTTATTTTCTTGCATTTTTTGGATATTTCAATGAAAAGCCTCATACTGACACTTCTTTATGTCTGGTGATTCTTTTTTATTTTTTGTATATCACCCTCACTGAACCGCGGAGACATCGCCTAGTTCTGCTCGAACCTCCTCAGATTGTAGTCATTAGTGTAAAACCACAAAGATCATGTGTAGCGGGAAGTTTTCGCACACGTGTAGTGGTACCTTGCCAATTCCCATGCGGTGGTCTTCAGAATGTTGGATCCCGGCTGATATCTAACACACCCCTGCATCAAGGGAGGTCTAGGTGAATGTTAGCTCTGTCATGCCCCGAGAGGGATATGTTTACAGCTTTGATGATCTTTCTGAGGAAAGCAATGTTCGTCGCCTAGGCCCACCTGCCCAACTGATCATCTTAGTCTGTGACCATTGAATACTCCTAGGTACTCTCGAGCGATGCCTAAACGGGACCCACAACTGAGTTGATCTCTCTGAGGAAAGCAATGTTCGCCGCCTAGGCCCACCTGCCCAATTGATCAACTCGGCTTGTAACCCTAGGCAAGAGAGCAGTTGAGTTGCTTGCAGCCCTTATGACCACTTGAGGAAAGCAATGTTCGCCACCTAGGCCCACCTGCCCACTTGGTTATCTGGGTCTATTCTTGTCTTTTTCTTTCTACAGCTCTTATGACCACTTGAGGAAAGCAATGTTCGCCGCCTAGGCCCACCTGCCCACTTGGTCATCCGAGCCTGTGGCTATTTTTATTGCATTACAGGATGATATCTCATCTTATATGGTCCTGGACCATTTGAGGAAAAAACAGGATTTCTACAAGTATATCGCAGACCTGGCGGGTTGATTTTTAAACCGCGCGGTTTGAAATAAATAGGTACCATAATCATCGGACGGGCTGGTTGCTAAATCGGGCGGTTTTGAAATAAACAGGTACAATGATTATCAGACGGTTTGACTATTAAACTGATTGGTTTAAAATAAGCAGGATATCACAAAATGACATAAGGCGGGTATCAGGATATCCAGCATAACCCTGACCGGTCGGTCACATCATTCGATTTGTGAATCTATAATCCCTGTGGGTATTCTATCCGTTCGGTTAAAAATGGGCCCTTCACAGAGAAGTAGTCAAAGGCCCTTGTGGGATGCAAATAATGACAAATGTCAAGCCGCTAACCGCCCGAGTTATATATAGACTGCACAGGCTTAAACAGTTAATATTTATATATTCACAAGGATGGGACTTGCAGAAAGCAGAGTTATAAGTTGTTTGAATTAAATACTAACCGCGCGACCTGCTGATTGTTTTCATATAACTTGGTATTCCATCTTGTGAAGCAATTATGGGAAATCAGGAAATAGTCACGCGGCTTGGTCTCACATCTAATCAAACAACACATTCAAATCATATATAAGCAGGATTCTACAGCGGCTTAAAATTATGTTCGGTTTTCTGGTTATCTCGAGGCATTCATAACAAGGCAGAGCTTGGATTTCTATCCGCTCGATTATATACTGAAACCACATCAATTACTCATCAGGGGATCGCGGTTAATACTTTTTTTAGTTATATAAAATTCATTTAATCCGGATTGAAGAAACAGACCGCCCGAACAGGCTCTATAATGTTCAGGCAGTTATCTAATTGGAATTCTCTAGAGTTCAATACTTCATCAGGCTGGGTTATTTCTTAACCGCACGACCTGGTTAACAGAAAAGAAGACCGCAACAAACACAAAGTAAGTCACAGATAATAAACAGCTGAACAGGTAAAAACTTTCCGTTTCATTGTCAAAATATCTTTTACATCATTTTGTAACCGGGCGGTTAACAAAAACAAGCCGCCGGTTTCAAAATAAAAAGTAAAGTACGAAATAATACAACTATGACTACTCGTCCGGTTTTAGCCTTTTGGATGCAGGAGTGCTTGAGTCCTCGCTGCCTTCAATTGTAACATCGGGGGAATATCCTTCGCAGGTCACTTCGGCTGGCGCTTCACTCCCATTTCGAAATTCTGTTGAAAGAGTCCTCGGAGGGATCGCTACTTATAGAGTAAGTGATCTGCATTTAGCAAAGGTCAAATTGCGGCTAGCCTAATCAACCCACGCGGGCAGAATTTCGTACATAAAACCGGTTCATTAGCAGTAAACCACAAGATGTGAAATCAAAGCGAACGATTTAAAGAACAGCAGAAACAAGCCGCGCGGCTTATAAAGCAAACTCACAGACATCAATCAATACACTAAGGAAATAAGAACATTCAAAACACAGACCGCGCGATCTGAAGAGCAAACGGGATATCATAAAATTAAATCCAAGCATTCAAGTTTGTCCAAAGGAGCGAATAGAATAATATTACAGTCATTGTTTATAAACCGCTCACTAATGGCGGGCATCATTTGGATCGTCTTCTCGATGAAGTCGGGCGACGTGATCACCGACTTGGAGAACGGTACTTTGCATCTGGTTAATACTGCGATAAAGATGATGAATAATGCTGTGAAGTCGCGCAGCATCCCGTTCTACTCGCGCGGTCGGAATCGTGCGAGCAGGCGGGACCACTGCGGTCTCCCTAACATTAGCAACAGAATCAGCTATCCCGGCCGCTGGGAGAGCTGAACTTGTCCCAAGAGCCGGGCGGTCTGCCCCGCGACGCCCTTCATCCACCGCGTTAAGAGGTCGCCGGCTCCCGCTGACTTCCCTAGTCAGATGCAGGTACTTATCTCTATAATACGCGCAATCATCCTCAAGTTTGCGGACATCTTTCTTTCCTCTGTCGAGCCGCGCGGTCAATGCAGCGATCTGGTCCTGTTGCTCCTTCTCCCTCTCCCGTCGTTCTCTCCGCTCGGCCTCCATCGCAGCCGGACTTTCTTTTCGCTCGGCCTCCATCACGGCCCGCATCGCTGCTTTTTCTGCATGAGCGGCTTTCTCCCATTCTTCGAGGACCTTCAACTGCTTCTTGAGGATTTCAAAATTTTCTTGGAGAGCGGCCATCTCCTCTTCCATCCGGGTGTCCGGGTTTATTGAGGAACTCGGAAGGGATGAAGTCAGTGGAGGTAGGTAAGTCACCAGTTCGCCCGGCCTCGGAATGGACTCCAGATCGTCTGCAGACAAGAAAGCCACGATTAAAAAAGGTCGAACGAACACAACCTTATAAAAGGGGCATAAATAGACCGCTCGTTTCAGACGCTTCTCGCTTACAAGCCGCGATAGTGGAGTTAAGGCTCGACTGAACATGTCGCTTAGCTTGCTCCGGATCCATCCTGCGGCGCTGCTCTCTCCACGACCAATCATTCTATCTTCGCTTAGCAGTCGAGAGTTGAGCAGCGGAGGGAAAGAAGCTCGGCGGCAGATTCAGTATCAAGTCGCTTAACTTTTTTCGAGACCGCGTTTGGAAAAATGGACCGGGCGGTAACTCGCAACTCCTTTACCTTGAATAAGAAGATTGAGCGGCGGCGGCGGCTTGTCCAGTTGATCTCTCACTTTCTCCGCCTTCTCCCTTATAAGCCGCAGCCCGGTCATCACAGAATCCTCAGCCGGGGTGGCCTTCTCGATTCTGGTCGCATCTTCAGTCCATTTTGGTCACATCTTTAGCCAGGGCGGCCTTCTCCATTTTGGTCACATCTTCAGCCGGGGCGGCCTCCTTAACTCGGGTCGCATCCTCTCCAGGAAGTTCAGCCACGTACAGGTCGGCAGAAGTCCCCAACAGTTTGTCATGCTTCTTGAGGGAATCAAAGTTCCTGACAATATCGCTCACAGTCATGCTGTGAGCATCAGCAGAAACCTGGTCACCCACTTGGGCAAAGGGGTTTTCAGTCCCTCGGAGGCCTCTTTTTTGTGTGCTTTGTGTTGAAGGCTGCCCGCTCCCGGTTTCCTGGAAGCTGCTCTATTCTTGGCCTTTAGGCTCTTGGCCTTCCTCAGGAGCCTATCCGCCGTTGTCTCAGCTCTCTTCCTCTTATTAGCCAACTCCTGGCTGGCCTGTTGCGAGGCGATCAGACTGTCCTCAGTGTTCACTACCGGGTTCTGCTGACCAGTCGGCTTAGGAGAGTCAACCGCTTCTCCTCCCTCATCGCTCATCTTCAAATGATATACTCCAGAGGGAGTAATCTATATATTGAAGGAATTGGCCCCGTCGGCCTTCGGGATGATGGATTCAGAATTCATCTTATCAGGAGGGGGGCCGAATCGGTTGCCTTATTAGAAGGGGCAGGCGGATCAGCTGGGGGCGGGTTCGAATAACCCGCTTCTTTTTCAGTCAACAAATCGACTGTCAATACATGGGGAAGGTCGGTTGGCTTGCCCGTAGAAGCAACGGTTACTGTTTGGTCAACTTTTTTGGCTTGAGGAGTCTTCTTCCTCTTCTTCCTTTTGTCCTTCGGATGGTCTCCCCCGCGGTCTTTGCTTGGCTTCTGGCGGCTTTCGAACTGGGCCATAAGGTTAACCATTCTGATCATGTTATCTACCCGGAAGATTCTAACCGCAAGTGGCGAGTAGCGACCCGTGATAATATTTCAATTATGCAGAAAAAGATGCTTCCAGAACATTTACAACCCACAAAGCAAGGTCGGCGCGGTCTCCGGCTAGAACTAATATTTTCAAAATCTCTTCGGGATTTGAAAATATGCGGGGATTATGTTTACCCGGGAGACCGCACCCAAGTAGCACTTCTCACAGACCAGGCAGTCTAAAGATACGAGTCGCCCGGTTTAGACTCAGCGGGGTCCTTCAGCACCACTCAACACAAACCGGGCGGTCTGATTAAATTCAGATCGCCTCCAAAGATTGAAGATCACCAAGGCTCAAGTCTAGAAGGCAAGCCGCGGTCTCAAGTCGGAGGCTGCCCGGGTTGCATCATATCCTTGGTCGCATCATCTTCAGTCCTCGGCCAAGACAGATCGGAAGCGCAAGCCGCCAAGCCGCGCGGCTTCTTTCTTTTCTCCTTTCTGTATCTCGTCACCGCCTGCCCGATTCTCCTGTACCCGGGCAGGCGGTTATTTTATCCCTGCCCATTCGGGCAGGCCCCCAAGCCTATAAATAGGGGGTGGAAACGTTCCCAAGGCACGTACACTCGAATCCTGGAGCTCACTTGTTTGAGCTGCGGTCTCGAGTTTCCCGTCTTGCGACCTGTCTGACCGGCCAGCTTCTGCTTTCCTGCATCTGTAACCCATTGTAACCGCTTCATTTCAATCAAAGGAAATCCCGTCACAGGAGTGGCATTCGCCGTGACGGGCAAAGTCTGGCCTTGACCGCTGCCAGCGGTCTCGTTCTCTCTAACTAAAAAGTAACCGACAGGCCGCAACCTCCGATTTCCTTCAGAGGCGCAATTTCAGATTCAACAGTCAGGACGGAATGTCCTGCGAGCGATAGTCTCGATGTTTATGTAAGAAGGACTGGTAGGTCTTGTGAGCGGTAGACACGGTAGTATAAGAAAGGACTAGTCCAGTCCTCCGAGCTAAGAGCTTGGTGTTTCACTTAGAGGCGTTGTTGCATCAATTAGTACGCAGATACCCTGTGTGTTCTTAGGGGCATACGTAAGGTCTAAGTTGGGAGGTGTCATACTGGCCTAGGAGTGGAGGACCCGATCCACTGCCCCTGTTTGCCTCAACAGGGTATACCTGAGCGGAGACTCAAAAAGAGGGATAGAGGTGGTGCTTACCAGATAGTACGTGGATGCATTGTTTGTTCTTAGGGGCGTATGTAAGGTCTAGGCAAGGAGATGTGTGACATAAGCCTAGAAGTGGATAGACCGGTCCACTGCCCTGTTTGCCTCAACTAGGTACCTGAGTTGACACACTCGAACAGAGGGAACTACAAAAAGGTCAGTTCGTACAGAGTCGTGTGCGTGAGTTGCATCATTGCATTGCACAACATAGCATAAAATAACATCATTGCACAACCAAACCTCATCGTATAAATTAGTATGAGCTCTTTTATACGATGAGTTTACTTCTTGCCAGATTCCTTAGCTTGTGTTTGTGTGTGTATACACATAAGCTAAGGTTACTTTCATAGCTGCTCTAGTTGTTTCTTTACTTGCTCTAGTTTACCTTAAATCCGCTCTGGTTTACTTTTCTAGCTGCTTAGCTCGTTTATAACTGCGTATATATACTCACTTTGACGTTCATTTATAAAATGCCCGGTTCCATAGTAGCACTCTTTTATACATGGTAGAACTGTTAGCTAGATTCACTACAACCTGCTTGATATATGTTACCCCTTGTTGTCCTCTACTTCTTCATCCCGCTCGGTGCCTAGGAGTCACCGGGGGAGGTGATGGGGAATTTTGCTTAGTATTTTGACTAACGGTCGGTGGACCACATTATTTCTGGAGTCGTTATATCAGCGCAACAGGACCTCGTTAGAAGACCAGGACAAGAGAGCGTGACAAAATGGAGCAGTCCGTACCAGCAGTAGCAACAATAGATATGGATGTAAATGTTTTGGAGACTTCCGCATGAGCATGAGTGAACCTGTAGTAAGGATATTGTTGTACTGGGCATAAGCCCCTTTTTTTGTTCATTTTATTTTACTCATTGTTGGACCTGTATTTTTTTTCATATATATACAGATATGTGTGATTATGGACTTGGTTTATTTTACCTTGTATTCTTCTTATCTCTTGTTGGCATGTTCGATCGTTCTTGCTGGCAGGATCAACGTCTTGCGGAGGCGGCTAACTCGTGTGTTAGCTTCACCGTATGACCGCGGTTCTAGGCATAAGACCCTGGAACTCTCCAGGTGCGGGAGAGGGATCTTACAACTGGTATCACTTGAAAAAAAATGAATCAATGAGAAAGAAGTCCACAAAACCCTGGGACACCCCGCTCGAGTTAGTTTGAGGACAAACTAGCAGCGGAAGCAGTGGTGTTCCCATGTGTAAAATCACACAAAATAGTCCATTAGTCAATGAGTTAGGCCAACCCAACTAGGATATCATTCTTGTTTGACGCACCAAGATGATTTCATAGCGTATCCTAATCAAAAATTGACCTCGGGTATATACTGATTAAGGCATTATGACACGTAAAGTGACTAAGGGGACAACCTAATGGGAAAGTAGCTGCCTAAAGATTAAACTCCAATGTCCCTATTTCCCATACCAAGTGACTAAATGAAAGAGTGGAAAGCATGTGTAAGTGTTCATGGCTTAATCTCTGATATACCCACATCACCTCCTAAGCGATATTAACACCCCTCACACATACAAACATGACAATCTTAAGTGGATTAGATGCTTGTGATTCTACTATCAGATTAGTATGAAACTAGTAAGGTTTAACTTTCGTACTTAGAAGTTGATACTCCACACTTCCATCCTCGTAAAAGCCATCACTAGGAAAAGATGTCGAATGTGGAATGAGAATCAAACTTAGAGAAGACAATTTAATAAGATAACATGCACAAGACCCTTGCAAAAGTTGCGATAAATGGCTACCTCGAGAGCAGAGAACCTTACCATATCCACAAATCCCAAGGATAGGTACATATGCTTGGATACGAGGACTTAATTAGTATAATTACAACCCGAGGGTTGTATACCCTTCATGATTATATGCATACGTGGAAGGTCTATATTCTCAAATATAAGAAACTCAACACAAGATTTACGGGAGGCTAATCTTGTTTCTTCATTTATTGGGCCTCTAAGATATTAACTCGGGTTATTTTAGAAACACAAAGCCTTAGCAACATAACTCCCTCATCATTACTAAAATGAGTATTCCCCTGAGTCATCATAATCCTCCAATATTAGGGTCTGTGAGTCGGAAAACTCATCTCCTTTTGAGGGATGAAGATTGTTTCCATCAAGTTTGATCACTAAGGATCAGGAGATAAAAACTTTTGGGGAGAAATATCCTCCTTTCACATCAACCCAAGCCTACATTGACAACAAATGAGGAGATCAATGAAACAACTCCATGGGCACCTATTTTGGTGCAAGGGGTGCTATGGACACTTGTAAGTGTATTTTGTGAATTTATTTGAAATCACTCCATGAATATGAATGAAATTTAAAACCATAGGTGTAATATACCCAAATACACCCTCTGACCAAAAATGAATATTTTTGGAAAACATTTCCCCATAGTTTTTAAAAATATTTGATAAAGCATGTATGAGTGTCACACCTAGTTAGGTAATACCAAGTGACCCCAAACTTTGGTAGATGGTGGGGTAGGCCCCTATAAGTCTCTGGTAGAAATTTGAGACTATTTGGCTTCATGCATGTGGAGGGATCCTTTCATACATACTAAGAGAGAAGTGTTGGTGTGCATATAGCACTATTATGTTGGCCTAAAATTTCATGGTCAGATCAACTTATCTTGACCCAAACTTTGGGTGGCATGATAACAAGACCATGATCATTCACTAGTTAAAGTTTGAGTCCAATCAAACTCTTACATGTGTGGCAAATTCACATGCCAAGGTCTAGGTGTTGAAAAGGTGTTCTTGAAGATACATATGCAACAATGTTTTAGGAATTGAAGGGTATTCCCTTGGTCAATTATTGTGAAACTCAAAACATACACATAGGGTTATGAGAGGATACACCTTAGAGAAAATCAAGAACTTTGGGGTTGATTCACCTAGGAGGTTGGAATTTATATGATTTTGTCACAAGGATCTCAAATGATCTCACCAGGGTCAAAACCCTTTGAAAAGTCATGAGACTTAGGGTCTCACTTAGACGAGTCAGATGACACTTTGTGGAACTTGTTGTATTACAAAAAAGAAATATGGATATGTTGAAATATTGAAGCTGGAATATTCTAGAAATGAGTAGATAGACTTGTGGTCTCCATTAAACTTCTGAAAATTTTAATAGAGTTAACTATTGATTAGTTATCATACTTCCTTCACAAAATGGGTTTTGCACCCTTAGCCATATAATTAATCTTCTGGAATTATTTTAAGGAGGAAAGACTATGGACTTCTACTGAACACTAATTCGGATCAAAACTAGTCTCTGGAAACTTTATTAAACCTATTGGGCCATGATAAATGATACTTTGTGCACAAATTGATGGATGCCATAAATATAAAATGAATAAGAATAAGGTCCAGAAATATGACAGTATGAAGAGTTGAAACCAGAAAATCACCACTTACAAAACTTCTGAAATGAATTGGAGATGACAACATATATTATTAATAGTTGATCTGTAAGTGATAAGTCTCGAGCAATATTTGAGCTTGGCCTAAGATTAGCAAAATTGAGGACCAATGTTGCACAAGCTATAAATATATTACAATCTCGGAAGACGAGTTTAGATTTTTTATTACAAATACCTTACAGGTATATTAGACCTCTAATCCCGTAGCCGAAACTCAAATTTCGGGGATGAAATTGTTTGTTTATTGGGAATTATAACATTCCCAGAAAAACTAGACCCCTAAGATGCATTTTGTCATGACAAGGTCATGCCATTTCTCTAAGAGACCAAAATAGCCCTAAGAACCAAGGTGAATGGGTGAAGATCACTTTGGTGTGCAAATAGCCAAACTTGACTCCAAGGCTTAACGCTTGATATCTAAACTTCAAAATGAAATTAACCACCCCACATCCTCCCTAAATACTAGGGTGGACTAAGGAGACAAAATGGACCTATTGGAATTATCCAATTTTGGGAAATTGGGCCAATTACCAAAAAGCCCCAAATTGGTCCAAATGAACTAATTCCCTCAATTGACCTTCAATTGGCTCAATGTGATCAAATTGATCACCCCTAACACTCCAAGATCACTTATGGAGTCTAATGGGTCAACCTTGGAACCATGAGACAAGCCAATTTTGGCAGATTAGGAAAAATTACCAAATTGCCCCAAATTATAATTTGTGCCCTTTATGGTTCAATTGTCCCTCAATTGGCCACATTGACCTAGCACAACCCTTCCTAAACCTTAAGGGAAGTATATGAGACCTAAATGAACCAAAGTGTGCATTCAATTTTGAGGATTAGGGAAAAATCACCAAAATGCCCAAATTGCCCATATGTGCAATTAAGCCCCATATGACCACACCATGAGATAATTCCTCTTAGAATAGGTCCATAGGGTCTAAGGCACCAATGTAGGATAGCCACATTGGTTGGGGTGAGCTTGGGTCAGGACCAAACTAAAAAGTCCTAATTTGCTCAATTTAGGTCAATTGAGCTCAAAGCCCAATCCAACCTGGTTAGCCCAAATGCATGGGCCCAAGAGAAAGCCCATAATGCCTAATACCAGCTGGTCCCTAAAATTGGGAGGCTAGAGAAGTGATTAGGGCTAATTTGGGATTAGCCCCAAATCAAAAGAGAGAAAAATGAGGGATTTGGGGCATGAGTGTCAAATGGCCCTCAATTGCCTTTCCCACGTCCCTCTGTGAACTCAAGGAGTAATTCCCAGCATTTCCCAGGCCGGCCAGCTGCCAAGTGGAGCCAAGGAGGAGCTTCCAAGGCTTGGACGACCCCTCCCCCAATGGCAGCCACATATACACACCCCCTCAACCATTTTCGACAAGGGCATTAGCTTCCTGGAGTGGAGAGGAGAAAGGCCCCAACATGGGAGAAGAAATTGGGCTCAGAAAGCTGTGATCACCATTGGAGCTCCACAAGGATCGGACATGGAGAAATCTGGGAAGATTGTGCATGAAGCTCAAAATTGAGGCTTGTATTCCTTCTTTCCTCCTCTGGTGCTAGTATCCCTCCTCTTCCTTTTCAAAATTGATGTAGGGAATGGAAATTGCAATTCTCATTTGTTCTTGTTCTTGGCCAAAAAATTAAAGCAGTGGGAGAGCTTTTCCGGCCACCTCCGGCCGAACTCTGTTAAATTTTTGAAGTGGAAGTGAAGTTGAGCTGGGCGGTCTGAAGATTGGAGACCGCAGAGACCGTGCGGTCTGCGTTGGTTCTCTGGTTGGTTTTGTCTCAGCGGTTTGGTCTGAGCGGTCTGATCTGGGAGACCGCCTCTTTTGTCCGGGCAACTTGCGTGGGTTGGTCTGGCGACTTGTCCTAAGTCAGCCAGATGTTCTTGGTCTGCCTTCTTGCAGTGACCGGGCGGTCTGACGACTATTCTAGTCGGTTTGGTTTCTGAAGAAGTTCTTTGCTTTGCAATAAGACCAGACAGTCTGCTTGTTGAGACCGCAGTGTCCGGGCAGTTTGGTTGTAACCGCAAGGTTTAATAAAGGAGATGTGAGCTATGATGTGCTCGGGCGGTCTGCTTTGCAAGACCGCTCGCGATCTGATGGGCGGTTATTGTATCCCGGTTGTGTGGTGATGACATCCATCTACTCGCCTATAAGTAGGGATGCAGAGCCCGTCATTATTAATGAGAACTGTAAGAACTCAAAGTCGGCTTGATTGTGCCGGTCTCTTTTTGAGGTTGCGTGGTTTGAGATATTTGTCTGACCGGTTTCTGTGTTCGCAGGTTAAGCGGTTTACAGCTCGCGGTCAGCTTGTCTCCTTCATCTAGCTTTGAATAAACCAGTCCGGGCGGACTGCGTTTAGGTGTTCGCGGTCTGTGCAGCGGACAAAGTTGATCAGGCGGTCTTAAGTGGCCAGGCGGTCTTGAGTTGCGGTTTGTCAGGTTGCGGTTCTTGTTCAATGTTTGTGGGTTCTTCTTTGATCAAGATCGTGCGGTCTGGGCGATCAAGAAGTGCGGACTGTTTGTTTTTTCAGCAGAGGAATAAGCAGCGAGTTGGCGGTCTGGGGTTGCGGTCTGACAGGTGCGGTCTGTACTCTATTTGCGCGGTCTCAGCGGCTTCCGTCCGACTTGTCTGTTCACGTGGTCTGGCGGTCTCAAGTGCCAGGTCGCTGCGGCTTGTTTTACACTTGTGTTTTATGCTTCTCTCCTCCATGATTCATATGAATCATGTCTCGCCATGTATACCCTGCATTGTAAAGAGATAGTCAATACCATAGTACTATTTGTTCTTCTCATTGTCACTGTTGTGCTACACTTTTGAAAGGTTTTGTGAAGTGTGTTTCGCGTATTATTTCACTTCATCTCCGGACCTCAAGTTTTTTAACATGGTATCAAAGGGAGGTTGCTGAGGTTGCTGAGGTTGTGAAGCTGATAGTGCTGATACTTTTCTCGGGTTACTTAAGTGGTTAGCAATCAGTGGGATAACAATGGAAGAAGGATATTCTAGAGGTCTCGGTATTGAGCTCCTTATGCAGACTAACTTTAAGAAGTGGAAGTCTTGCATGGAGAGCTATCTTCTTGGCGAGGACTTATGGGAGGTAGTTGGAGGAGAGGCAAGACAAGCTGTGGTTCCTGCTGATGGGAATGCTGAGCTCGTGAAGGCTTGGAGAAGAACAAATGCTAATGCAGAGCTCACTCTCAAGAGAGCTATCATTCCAGAATTATTTGATCACATTATTGGGTGTAGATCAGCTGCTGAGATTTGGACAGCCTTGGATGACTTGTTCAATAAGAAGAATGTAGCGAGGCTACAGTTCTTGGAAAATGAGTTGGCGAAAGCAACTCAGGGAGATTTGTCCATTTCAACGTTCTTCTTGAAGATGAAGAACCTCTGCGCAGAGATATCGGCTTTGGACCCGGATGAGCCTATCTCAGAAGCTAAGCTGAAGAGGCACATAATCCACGGCTTGCGGAGGGAGTATGTGGCCTTTGTTACTTATGTTCAAGGCTGGGCCAATCAGCCTTCGTTGCTAGAGCTGGAGAACTTACTTGCTTCACAGGAAAGTTTGGCTAAGCAAATGGCTGGGATGTCAGTCTCTGGGGGAGAAGGCGAGGTTCTCTTCTCTGGCAAGAAGAAGAGATGGGACAAGAAGAAAAAGAAGTCATCTGGATATGATGGTCCATCAACTTCATATCAGCAAGAGAGGAGCTATACTCCTAAGCGTGATGGGAAGAAGCAGGAAGGACCTAGATGCTTCAGGTGCAATAAGCTTGGTCATTTCAAGAGGGACTGCAAAGTCAATATTCAGCCGGGGCATGATGTAGGGAAGGAGGAGGCTGGTTCCAATGCTGAAGGTAGTTGGGGTGGTGGAGGAGCTTCCATGGCGGGCACGTGTGTTTGGGCCATGACTTCCATCAACTATGAAGATAATTGGATTGTGGACTCTGGGTGTGGTCATCACCTCACTGGGGATGAGTCGAAGTTCTCCTCATTGCAGACATATACAGGTAATGATGCTAACATTACGGCTGATGATACTGTTCATGCAGTTGAGAAGGAGGGTGTGGTTTCATTGAACGATGATAGAGGTACTCTTACGTTGAAGAGTGTCTATCATGTTCTGGGGATGAAAAAGAACCTCTTCTCGGTGACCAATGCGGTGGATGCTGACTATCACGTTCTATTTGGTCCAACAGAGGTGAAATTTCTCCGTAATGTTTCAGCGGTGAAAGCTGAGGTCACTCATGTTGGGAGACGGGTGAAGGACTTGTTTGTTCTTTCAACAAGTTCTTATGTTGATAAAATGAGGGCTAACGATAGCGCTGCTATCTGACATGAAAGGATTGGGCATGTTGGGTTGGATAAGCTGAAAGCTATGGCGGGTAGAGGCTTGGTGAAAGGTCTGCCTAACTTATCATCTTTTGGGGATGGTCATGTTTGTGCAGGTTGTCAGTTTGGCAAAGCTCAGAGCTTTCCATTTGATAAATCACAAAGCAGATGTAAAAGGCCATTGGAGTGCATCCATGGTGATCTGTTTGGACCTACCAACACTGCCAGTCTTGGAGGTAGCAGGTATATGCTAATATTGGTTGATGACTTCACCAGATATACTTGGGTGTATTTTCTGAAGGAGAAGTCAGAGGCGTTCGAGAAGTTTATGGAGTTCAAGGAGATGGTGGAAGGTCGGCTAAACATGCGGGTAAAGAAGTTCAGAACAAACAATGGAGGGGAGTTCACCTCCAAGGAGTTCTTTAACTTTTGCAAGAAGCATGGCATCCATAGGGAGCTCTCTTGTGCTCACACTGCACAACAGAACGGAGTTGCAGAGTGGAAGATCCGTCACCTGACGGAAACCTGCAAATGTTGGCTTCATGCCAAGAATATCCCAAAGTCCTTTTGGGCAGAGGGTATGTCTTGTGCAGCTTCTGTTATCAACCGGATGCCTCTCAGCCCCATCAACATGAAGACCCCTCATGAGTATATGTTTAAGGAGAATCCAAGCGTGAAACACTTTTGAGTGTTTGGTTCTACCTGCTATGTGCATGTTCCAGATTCCCTCTGAACGAAGTTAGATGCTAAGGCAAGGAAGCTAGTCTTCGTAGGTTATGATGACCAGAAGAATGGGTGGAGATGCATGGATCTTGAGACACAGAGATATGTGGTCTCAAGGGATGTGGTATTTGACGAGCTGACGTCATACCAAGGTAACACTTCTGTTGAGTTACAAGGAAGCAGGGTAGAAGGTGGACCAGTGGAAGCTGCACGGGAAGTTCTGGTGGAGTTACCTGTTTCTCCAGGTGCTCCTTGTATTACTAGCTCAGGATCAGGTGCTTCAGGTTTTGGAAGCAGGGGGAGCGAGGCTCCATGTTTACCTGAGAGGAGAGCTAGTCCAGAAGATGCAGTGGAAGAGGTGGTTCAGAGTAAAGCTCTGAGGAGGTCCAAAAGGACCATTATTCCACCTGATCGATATACGGGCGGGAACTTGGTGAGCTTAGTCTCATGTTTCTTCGCAGGTCCCCTGGATGAGAGAGAGCCATCTTGTTATGAAAAAACCATTGGAGTCAAGGAGTGGGAAGGAGCCATGGATGAAGAGATGGCTGCCCTCAGGAAGAATGAGACTTGGGACTTGGTGCCTAAGGTTGAGGGGGTTACTCCGGTGACTTGCAAGTGGGTTTTCAAGCTGAAGAAGAAGGCTGACGGAAGTATTGAGCGATACAAGGCTCGCTTTATAGCTTTAGGTTTCTCTCAGAAGTATGGGGAGGATTATGAAGAAAAATTTAGCCCCATTTCCAAGAAGACTTCAGTCCGGGTGGTGATCGCTTTGGCAGCTTGCCAAGGGTGGAAGATTTAGCAACTCGACGTGAAGAACGCTTTCTTATATGGCGAGATTGACAAGGATATCTTCATGGATTATCCACCTGGGTATGTATCTGAAGAGCACCCAAGATATGTTTGTAAGCTCAAGAAGGCTCTTTACGGCTTGAAGCAAGCGCCTCGGGCGTGGTACGGGAAGATCGCAGAATACCTCCAGTTCTGTGGATATTTTGCTTCTGATTCTGATTCAAGCTTATTTGTAAATAAGACGGGGGAGCTTCAAGTCTTGGTGCTGCTGTACATGGACGATATGATGGTTAGGGGGAATTCTGAATTGGAAGTAGCTAGGCTTCGTGCTGAGCTAGCTATCAGATTCGAGATGAAGGATTTGGGCGAGCTCCACCATTTCCTTGGGCTCGAAGTGGAGAGGAAAAAGAGCGGCATGCTCGTTTCCCAGAAGGGCTATGCTGATCAAATCGTGAAGAGATTCGGCATGGAAGGGGGGAAGAGCAGCTCTACTCCACTGGAGGTTGGAGTTCATCTTCATCGAGATGAAGGGAAGGTTCTTACCGATCCTTTGGTGTTCTCGGCTTTTGTTGGAAGCTTGATATACTTGACGATCACAAGGCCAAATATTGCTTATGCAGTTGGCAGGGTGAGTCGATTCATGACAGAGCCTCAGAAGCCTCATCTTGTGGCGACTAGGAGTATACTGAAGTATGTCAAATCCACCTCATATTTGGGTCTCTTCTACTGGAGAGATTCGGGCTTTTGCTTGCACGGGTACATGGACGCTTATTATGTAGGAGATTCGGATGATCGAAGATCGACATTTGGATACGTCTTTATGGAAGGCTCTACAGCTATATCATGGTGTAGCAAGAAGCAGGATTCTGTGTCTGTCTCTACCATGAAAGCGGAGTACAAAGATTCAGCTTTGGTGGCTCAGGGAGCCATCTGGCTTAGGAGGTTGGTGGAGGACATTCATAGGGAGGTGAGAGGTCCTACTCTGCTACGTGGTGACAATGAGAGTGCTCTCAAACTGGTGAACAATCCAGTTTCTTGGTCTGCCTTCTTGCAGTGACCGGGCGGTCTGACGACTATTCTAGTCGGTCTGGTTTCTGAAGAAGTTCTTTGCTTTGCAATAAGACCGGGCGGTCTGCTTGTTGAGACCGCAGTGTCCGGGTGGTTTGGTTGTAACCGCAAGGTTTAATAAAGGAGTTGTGAGCTATGTTGAGCTCGGGCGGTCTGCTTTGCAAGACCACTCGCAATCTGATGGGCAGTTATTGTATCCCAGTTGTGCGATGAAGACATCCATCTACTCGCCTATAAATAGGGATGCAGGGCCCGTCATTATTAATGAGAACTGTAAGAACTCAAAGTCGGCTTGATTGTGCCGGTCTCTTTTTGAGGTCGCGCGGTTTGAGATATTTGTCTGACCGGTTTCTGTGTTCGCAGGTTAAGCGGTTTACAGCTCGCGGTCAGCTTGTCTCCTTCATCCAGCTTTGAATAAACTAGTCCGGGCAGACTTTGTTTAGGTGTTTGCGGTCTGTGCAGCGGACTCAGTTGATCAGGCGGTCTTAAGTGGCTAGGCAGTCTTGAGTTACGGTCTGTCAGGTTGCAGTTCTTGTTCAGTGTTCGTGGGTTCTTCTTTGATCAAGACCGTGCGGTCTGGGCGATCAAGAAGTGCGGACTGTTTATTTTTTAGCAGAGGAATAAGCAGCGAGTTGGCGGTCTGGGGTTGCGGTCTAACAGGTGCGGTCTGTACTCTGTTTGCGCGGTCTCAGCGGCTTCCGTCTGACTTGTCTGTTCGCGCAGTCTGGCGGTCTCAAGTGCCAGGTCGCTGCGGCTTGTTTTACACTTATGTTTTGTGCTTCTCTCCTCCGTGATTCTTATGAATCATGTCTCGCCATGTATACCTCGCATTGTAAAGAGATAGTCAATACCATAGTACTATTCGTTCTTCTCATTGTCACTGTTGTGCTACACTTTTGAAAGGTTTTGTGAAGTGTGTTCAACGTATAATTTCACTTCATCTTCGGACCTCAAATTTTTTAACAAACTCTCCCCGCCCTTCGCTAGCCCTACCTCGACCGGAGGTGATGGCTTGGGGAATTCTTCGGCAATGACAGGAGTTCGCCAGAATCTGAAGGCAAAGTGGCTCCAAGATGGGTTAATCTTAGCCCTCGGCTAGCTGGGGAAGATAAAGGAGATCCATTAAATCTTAGGTAAATGATTAAACGCAGACCAGGAAATGTTATAATTGTAGAAATGTGGATTCCTATCACAAATAATGCAGGATCTTGGGGAATTTATTTGGGGCCCTTAGAGGCCCCCACAGAAAATTCCACCTGAATGAAAATTGTAGATAATGGTCTTAACAAAAATAAAAAAATTGTTTGAGGTCATTTGGAGCAAAGTAGCTCCCTGTACACCAATTGTGGTGTAGGGTGTTCACCTTGAACCATAGACACCATTTTGGGTGCCCACATCATTTGGGTTGTCCAAATGAGCTAAAAATTGGAGCATGCATGAGTTATGCCCAAGCTTATTCACTGTCCAAAGATTGCTATTTTTCGGTACACCTTGCCTAAAGTTTTTGAAAACATTTCATTTCCCATGTTGAAGATATTTACATGGTCCAAAGTCCCTTAACTTACCCCAAATTTTGGTGGGAGCTTTAATATGATAACAGAGGTCTCTGGTAAAAATTTGACTTCTTTTTGATCAGTGCACGTTTGGGAAAGTCTTCTATATATTCAAATAAATGTGTCTTTATGAATGTTATTATTAATTCTGCCTTAAATGTGACGGTCACTTTCAGATGAATTTTCACCTTACTTAGGCACTTCACCAGAAAATACCCCTTGAATAGAAAGTGTAGTTTATGACCTTAAATAAACATAGAAATTTGTTTGAGGTCATTTGGAGCAATGTAGCTCCCCGGGCACCCATTCTTGTGAGATATGTACATATGGAGCCCTAGATCTTTAGAAATTAATCTAGAGAGAGAAATAACTCGAAATGACTTGAAATTTGGGGCATGTATGATTCATGACCTAAAGTACCCTCTGCCAAAAATGGGGAATTTTTGGAAATAATATTTATAATATTTTGTACAACATTTCATTTTTCTTGTATAGACTAGATCTAGGGTTATAATGGTCCAAATCCACTCAATTTTTCTCTGGATGGTAGATCAGGCCAAATATAGTCCCTTGCAAAAGTTTAAGGCCATCTAGACCAATGCATGTTGTGCTAACCGACTTGCATATTTGTGTCAAGGTTATGGTGTGGGGTGCATATAGCACAAATGGGTATTATGTGGCCCTAGCTCTTCTTACTTGGTGTTAGTCTCTGAAAATGTAGCCACACCTTTATGATGATATAATACATCCCCTAACCAAAAATTGGAATTTTTGGGGCACTTTTTTCTAAGGTTGTAGAAATTAAATAAATCATGTATGATGTATATCATGGGTTATTTTGACTCAAACCACTCAAAATCCTCCTTGGGAGGTTGGTTATGAGTATATTAGTCACTGGTGAATTTTTTGGCTCAACTGAATTCTCGCTTATGAGTAGAGCAATGCATTAATGAGCGAAAGAAAAACCTTCATTTTACGCCACACTAAATGTTGTCTTTACCCTAGTGAAATTGGCATCTTGTACACAAATTTTGAGGCCCTAAAATGAAATATAGGCAGAGACAACTTTTGTAGGCATTTGTTTCTACAATATGTAGAAAGTTAGATCACACTATATGGAGTCCTACAACTCTCTGTAGGGAAAAATTAGTAAGGCTGGTCCTAGTGAAGGACAGACCTTAAAATGTGAATAACTTTTATTTAGTAATTGGTATGAGGCTGAAAATTTAACTGTTTACCCAGAAATCGGCGATCATCTCAAATTAGCTGTCCGAGCCCTGGCGGTCCCCCATCGCCCGAGTGATCTCGCTTTTTCTTTCCTCGTAAAGGTCGAGCTTCGTGCCCCGCATGACTTTTCCCCCGGAGGGTCGCCCCCTTGGGCGACCTCGCCTCCGCGAGGAGGAGATCGCCCCTTCGGCGATCTCCCCCTGTGAGATCGCCCCTTGGGCGATCTCCCCTGTGAGGAGGTTGCCCCTTTGGGCGACCTCGCCTCCGCGAGGAGGAGATCGCCCCTTGGGCGATCTCCCCCTGTGAGATCGCCCCTTGGGCGATCTCCCCTGTGAGGAGGTCGCCCCCTTGGGCGACCTCGCCTCCACGAGGAGGAGATTGCCCCTTGGGCGATCTCCCCCTGTGAGATCGCCCCTTGGGCGATCTCCCCTGTGAGGAGGTCGCCCCCTTGGGCGACCTCGCCTCCGCGAGGAGGAGATCGCCCCTTGGGCGATCTCCCTCTGTGAGATCGCCCTTTGGGCGATCTCCCCTGTGAGGAGTTTGCCCCCTTGGGCGACCTCGCCTCCGCGAGGAGGAGATCGCCCCTTGGGCGATCTCCCCCTGTGAGATCGCCCCTTGGGCGATCTCCCCTGTGAGGAGGTCGCCCCCTTGGGCGACCTCGCCTCCGCGAGGAGGAGATCGCCCCTTGGGCGATCTCCCCCCGTGAGATCGCCCTTTGGGCGATCTCCCCTGTGAGGAGGTCGCCCCCTTGGGCAACCTCGCCTCCGCGAGGAGGAGATCGCCCCTTGGGCGATCTCCCCCCGTGAGATCGACCCTTGGGCGATCTCCCCTGTGAAGTCTCCCCTCTGAAATCCCTATTTGTGTGATCTGTTCAGGTGCACCAGGTCCAGACGATCTCAGCGGTCTCAATAGCGGTCTCAGGCGGTCTCAGCAGTTCCGGGCAGCCCGTTACCTTCCAGATCTGCCCGTTCGGGCAGGCCCCTGCGTCTATAAATAGAGGGGTGGGGGTACCAGTTGGAGGACCTTTTGGAGAGCTTCCAGTTCCAGCCAGTGGGTTGAGCGGTCTCAGTTTGAGTGACCGCCGAGACCGCCGATCACTCTTTCTGGAGACCTCTTCGTCTCCCTTCAGGCCCCTTTTTCTTCATGTTTTATGTTGTTTCTTTCATTCTTTCCTGTTGTAACCTCAGCTGTAACTCAAGCTTTATATCAATAAAATAGTCTTTCCTCCAGCTCAAAGTAACCGGCCACCCAATAGTTTCACCCCCCATCCTTCAGCTCGAGCGAGTGTGGAGTTGGTACCATTTTTGGCACCAACATTAACCATGTGTGAATTTACCTTAGGTCTACTATGATCCCAAAAATCAGAATTTTTGGGGCACGTTCTTCGAAGGGTTTAGTTGAAATTTAATAAATCACATATGGTGTATAATATATGTGATTTGGGCTCAAATCACTCCAAATCTCGTTTGGGTGGTTGGTCATGTACATAATAGGCTTTGGTTAAAATTTTAGGTCTTTTGGACATCTGCATGTTAGGTTATTCCACATGCAAGTGTAAGGAAAATTTGGTGTGCAAATAGCACCACCATGTAACAGTAGAATTACGTAAGTAATTATAGGGTCAAGCTTACTGAAATGTTGTGAAAACTTGTACATAGACTTTTTATACTAGTAGGAAGCTCTGGGATTTTTGTTAGAATTAAACATTGAGTATATGACCCGCTTCCTTCACAAAGTACAGTTTGAGTTCATAACTTGAGAAATTCATAGCATGAAATATACTTGTTGGATTGTTATATAATTTTGTATATAAACTTTTCATACCAGTAGGAAGCTCTAGGATTTTTGTTAGAATTAATCATTTAGTATATGACATGCTTCCTTCACAAAGTACAATTTGAGTTCATAAATTGAGAAATTCATAGTACGAAATATACTTGCTGGATTATTATATAATTTTGTATATAGACTTTTCATACAAGTAGGAAGCTCCATGATTTTTGTTAAAATTAATTATTGAGTATATGACATGCTTATTTCACAAAGTACAATTTGAGTTCATAAATTGAGAAATTCATAGCATGAAATATACTTGTTGTTTAGCCAATTTACCACAAAGTGAAGCTATTTAAAATTAAACGGAGAAGTAGTGCTAAATTAACTCTCTAATCGAATTAAAAACATAAAGTGTTTCTTAAAACTAAATTACTTCAAATTTAGATTTAACAAATTCTGATCGAATAAAATAATTAGCTAAATTAAAAATGTAGGAATTCTTATAATCGTACCTCAAACTAAATTTCTAGAACATTACAAACAACAAGGCTAGTCGTATTTATTATTATTTTATTATTTCTTGGACTTCCCAAGGGCTACCCGGTGAAGGGTTCGCAAGGTACTAGGAGCTGTGATGGGAATTCAAGCCCAAAGCGCCCTTTCCAAGAAATTAGATTTTTATAAGTTATATATATATATATTCAAATAAAAATACAAGAAAAGCTAAGCTACACCCCCATACTTAAAATTAAACATTGTCCCCAATGTTTTAAAACTAAGTATGAAGAACACTTGAAAATAATTTTTTGTAAAACTGAAATTAAAGATAAGCAAGGGGTGTCTCCCAAGAGCGCTTTCTTTTTCCCGTCTTTAAGCTAGACGGTTAATGCTAGCTAAAAGGAAAATAGAATTTAAGGTGCACGGGAAACTCCCTGAATATGCGTTGCGGGAATTTGGATGTGATCCGTTGCCCGGCGACTCCTCCACTTGCTATTTGATTCTCCTTGTTGCTTTTAGGTTGAGAGTGTAAATTCGAATCACCTATCCATACCTGAGGTGATTTGAATTTTTGTAGATGAGCGGCAAATGGGTCCACGATGACGTTTAGTTGCGACGGCTCATCCTCTACATGAAAATCATTAGGAATTGAAGAATCAAAAGCAAAGGGGTCAAAAACAATTTCACGAGGAGTCACTTGTGAAAGAAAAAGATTAAAATCCGATTGTTCGTTTAAAATAAAGGTTTTCTCCCCTAAAATAATCGTTATGTCAAAACGCGTAGAATCATCATTTTCATTTATTTCATTTTCAAAAATAGGTGGCGTTAGCGAATTATCATGAAAATGCGACAAATTTTGACTTAACGAATTTTCTAAAATCTGGGTGGGAGGAGAAATTAGGGAATCAAAATTTTTAGGAGATGAAATTTCTTCATCGCCGCGAAGACTATCCGGGTGGCCTACCCACCATGAATAATCCACGTCGGTGAGTGAAAAAGAATCACCACGTTATCTGGATTATAAAAGTATTTTTCTTATAATAATTATTTTCCTCATAAAAATTATTAGAATAAAAATCATGAAAATTATTTTCATAAGATTCATGAGAATTACCTTTATTAAAATTAAAAATATTTTCATAAGAAAATTTTTGAGAATTTAAATTATAGCTAGAATTCTCATAAGAGTTAGAAAAATTATTTTCATAAGAATCATAGAAATTATTTTGAGAAAAATTATTTCCATAATTAGAATAAAAATTATTTTCACTATTAAAATTTTGAGAATTTTGAAAATTAGAATTATTAGCGTTAGGAAAATTATTCTCGTAGAAATTTGAAAAATTATTTTCACAAAAATTACTTTCATAGGAAAAATTATTTTGATAATTGTTATGAAAACTATTTTCTTTATTAAAATTTTGAGAATTTTGCGAAGAATGTTCCCTAATAACATTATTTATCCTTACCGCGGCTTCTAAATCATTGATTTTATCTTGAAGCGCGTTTATAAAAGCAGAAAGTTATAAGACATTATTAGCATTCTCAAGCGTGCCGGATAGCCAAAACATATTTTTTTTTTGAAAAACAAACGGATTTTAAATAAATGTAATTGAAATAAAAAATAAGAAAAAATATATATATATATATTTTTTATATTTTAATAAATAAAAAAATGATAAAATTAATAAAATTCACTCTTTTCAAAATATCAACAAATCTCCCCTGCAACGGCGCCAAAAACTTGATGCGCAAAACTATGCTTGCAAACGACAACGGCAAGTGTACCGTATCGAATGTAGTATAGGTTATAAAAACCAAGGTCATATTAGACTCGGGGCGGTTGAGTACTCTTACTTCAAGAAAATCTCTATTATTTTATCAAATAGAACTTGGGAGTGATTTTGCAAAGGAAAATAAAAACAAGATTAAAACGACGAGTAAAAAGGGCTGGCACTCGATCTTTGAATCACCTTGGAATAAAAGGATAGAAGAAACAAGAAAATCTAGATCTCTTAGGAAATTTGCTTTGACCGTGGAGGTTCCCGAATTATGAACGCACCTCTCTCGAGGATACGCCCAACTAAGATTAGGTGGATCAACCGAACTCTCGTTCTATAATTGAACCTAATACTTGCTTTATCGTAATGAACCCCTCTATTGGATTTGACTCCAATCCGGGAGATTTATGTCATCCTTACTAAAGGGTTGCATTCAACTCTCTTTATCCTTGAATGATCGATTCGTCTTACGAACTTGTTCGGCTAACTAAAGAACGAAAACAAAAAAGAGAATTATATATCGAAAATATAATCTCATTTCATTAAAATCAAGGATAAATCGAAAGTATTTCCAAGAAGAGAAAAAGATGTTCTAAATTACTTCATGATAATTATTTTTCCTCGGATCATCTCGATCGAGTACTAAAAGAAATCTAAGTACTCATGGAGATAGAGGTATTAAAGAAGGTAAAAGAACACATGAAGAGGGGAGGAGAAATAAGAGAATAGAACTATTTTATTAATTGCAATTGAAAAGAAATACAAGCTAGAAATTGAAAATTACAACTATTGAAATAAAAGAACAACTACAAGACTACTAAAACATGAAAATAAAACAAGAAATGGAGATTTGAACTCCCCAAAATTCGTCCTTAAATATCTGCTGGAGCTGGCTTTATATAGCTGAAAAAATGAGGTTACACGCCCTTGGTCGCGCCCGTGACCAAGGGCGTGTAAGGGGCGTGATCGAAGCAGCAGCGGAGAGGGCGCCTTCTGGAGTAATTGCGAGCGTTTCGGCCGTGTCACGCCCTAGGTCACGGGCGTGACCTGGGGCGTGTAATCTTAAAATAGTGCTGCTAGCGGGAAACTCTGGCGGGAAGAAGCGCGGGGCGAGTCACGCCCGTGACCTGATGTCACGCCCGAGGTCACGCCCGTGACCTGGGGTGTGTAACTTTAAATGATGTGGCAGCGTGCTCTGGATGCTGTGGCGAGTCGCGGCTGTGATACTGGGTCACGCCCTTGGTCACGCCCGTGACCTGGGGCGTGTACTTGGCGAATTCTTCACGGAACGCTCCCTGGTGGAGGAATTGGGTCTGGAACACATCTTTGACTGTCACACCCTTGGTCACGCCTGTGACCTTGGGCGTGTACTTTGGATTTTTACTTAAAGTGCCCAGAAAACCTGCAAAACATAAAATAAGCTTAAATTAGTTGAAGAAATTAAAAAGGAACAAATTAAATAAGAAAATACATATAAATTATATAAATTCAATTTAAAACTATATTAAAATAATACTAAAAGATGAGTACAAAAAGTACTCATCAAGTGACCACCTCAAATTCTATTGGAACGACTGCCTCCGAGCCATGAGATAATTTGAATGGTGTCTCCCCCGTAGTCGAAGATGGAATAGTTCAAAGAGTCCAAAGGATGGAAGGAAGTAGCTCTGCCCAATTTCCTCTCTAATTTAAGACTCTCTTCATCAGAAGCTGTTGGATTTGTGTATTTGCTGCTTCCACCTGACCATTAGTCCTTGGGTGATGTACAGAGGAGAACCGAAGATCAATCCCAACCTGATCACAGAAGGTTATCATCTCCGAATTGTTGAACTGCGGACCATTGTCAGTCACAATTGCTAGCGGGATTCCATGTCGGCAAACTATTTCACCCTAGATGAAGTTTTTGATGACTTGTGTTGTAGTTTTTGGCAGTGCTTTCGCCTCAATCCACTTACTGAAGTAATCAATCATTACAATGATAAAACGGTGCTGACCGCTAACCATTGGAAAGGGGCCGATGAGATCCATCCCTCAAACTGCGAAGGGCCAATGTGTAGTTATTGTTCTAAGTGATTGAGCAGGCAGATATTGAAGAGGGGCAAACTTTTGACACTGAACACGTCGCTTGGCAAATGCTTCGACATCTTTTCTCATGGTTGGCTAGAAATACCCCTGCCTCAAAATTCTTTTCTCCAAAGTCTTTGCCCCTGAATGGCTACTACATTCCCCGGAATGAACCTCCTGAAGTATGGTTGGAATTTCGTCCTCAGAAACACACCGTGCTGAGGGAGAAATCAGAGTTTTCCTATACAAGACTCCCACTGTCAAGTAATAATAGGCCGCTTTTCTCCTGAATCTCTTTTTATCTTTGATGGAATGATGGAATTCTCCCTTTGATAAGAATAGTTCGTAAGGATCCTTCCAGGAAGGGTTCTGATCAATTTGCATAAGCTCTCCTTCATATGTTGCCAGATGAAAAAGTTCAAAGGTCACTCCCCCTGATGGAAGACCGAACTTTGACAGCTCATATGCTTCTCCGTTTTGTGCCCTGGGAATATGTTCAATGATAAATGATTTGAATCTCCCGATCTCCTTCTTATCCAGAAGTAGATACTTCCTCAGAATTTGTTCTCTTCTCTCGAAATTCCCCAGAACCTGAGAAGCCATTACAAGTGAATCAGTTTTAACATGTAAGTGTTCTATGCCCAGTTCTTTTGCAAGCTTCAAACCAGCCAGATTGCTTGTTCAAGTTGAATGTCATTCGGGCTAACTAAAACTACTCCGGCTCCCACGGAGTTTTTACCAGAAGCCCCATCCACATAAACGATCCAAGCCAAAGGAGATTTCTTAACTTGTTCAGGATCAGATTCTATCGTATCCACCAAGAAATCCGCCAAGACCTGCGCTTTGATTGCCATTCGGGGAATGTAGGATATTTCAAACTCGCTCAGTTCAATAGCCCATTTGGCCAGCCTCCCTGAATGATCTGGCTTCTCAAGAATACTTCTCAGAGGATGATCTGTAATTAATTGGACAGGATGAGCTTCAAAATAAGGATGAAGCCTTCGTGTTGACATAACCAAAGCCAGGGCCAGCTTTTCCAGGATCGAATATCTTGTTTCCGCATCTTTGAGAATATGGCTGACATAGTATATTGGAAACTGCCTCTTCTTCTCTTCCCGGACGAGGACAGAACTTACTGCATCTGGGCCGACCCCCAAATATAGGAACTATAATTCCCCCTCACGGGGACTCTGAAGTAGCGGAGTTGAAGTTAACTGCACTTTTAACTGCTCGAAAGCCCTGTTGCACTCCTCGCTCCATTCAAACTTTGATCCTCCCCGGGGAATTTTAAAGAATGAAGCACTTTTATCTCCCAATTTGGAAATAAACCTGCTTAGCCCCGCCAACCTTCCTCCAATTTGCAGGACTTCCTTAGTATTATGAGGAGGGGTCATATCAAGGATGGACTTCACCTTATCTGGATTCGGTGCAAGGCCATCGGGAATTAAGAGATGCCCGAGAAACTTTCCCTTGTTTGCTCCGAACACACATTTCAACGGGTTCAATTTTAATTTGAACCTACGTAGAGTAGCGAACGTCTCTACGAGGTCTTTTAAGTGTAATGAAATTGTTTTACTTTTCAGAAGGAGATCGTCAACGTAAACTTCGAGGTTCCTGCTTTTTAGATGTTTAAAGACGGTATCCATCATTCTTTGATATTTTGCACCCGCATTTTTAAGGCCGAAGGGCATTACGAGATAGCAATAACACCCATCGTTTGTGATAAATGAGGTATGCGGGATATCAGGTTTGTGCATTTTAATTTGATGGTACCCAGAGAAAGCATCGAGAAAGCTCATAAAACTATACCCAACCGCGGAATCTACTAAGACATCTATCCGAGGCAGAGGGTAGCAATATTTGGGGCATGCTTTATTAAGTTTGGTAAAGTCCACGCACATGCGCCACTTCCCACCAGATTTTTTAACCATTACAATATTTGACATCCACGTAGGATACTGAATTTCAGAAATAAAGCCCACTTTCAGGAGTTTGGCAACCTCCTCTCTGATGGGCACCGCCAACTTGGTCGCCACTTCTCTCTTCTTCTGATGGACTGGCTTGAACTCAGGAGATATGCTCAGATGATGGCAATCCACGTCCAGATCCACTCCTGACATATCCTCCGCTGACCAGGCGAAGATATCCAGGTTCTCCAAAAGACAGGAGATAAGCTGCACTTTCTCCTCTTCTTGCAGCTCCGCATTGATGATCAGCTTCTTGCCTTCCCCCTTAGCAATGGGGACTTCTTGGGTTGCCTGGGCAGGTTCTAAGTGAGCCCCTTCTCGATCTTTCCTCTCCTCAACATCCTTTGAAGATTCAGCCATTTCAAGAACTTCAGCCGTGGCCTCGGGAAGTGGAATGTTGGTGATCATGTTGACGGTTCGCACGTAACATTCCCGAGCCACCTTTTGGTTGCTTCTGACCTGATACTGCCTCCCCTCAGCAGCAAATTTAAGAGCAAGGTGGAATGTGGATACTACTGCCCGGTATGCAATAAGAATAGGCCTTCCGAAGATGGCGCAGTAGTTGTGTTGGGGAAATGATTTCTCTTAACCCCTAGAAATGAGTTAAAGAAGAATTCTAAGAATGAAAAATAAGGCTAAGTAAATATGCGTCGAATAGTATTCGACGCAACGTCGAGATAAAGTCGACGTTTCTATCAGAATGAGTCGAAGTAGCTCCAAGCAGAAGTCGACGTATCCTATGTCGACGTAGCTCTGACTTCTAGTTGACGTATCTTGAGAAGTCGACGCACCCTAGTCGACGCACCTTCCTTATTCTCCTCTCGACGTCCAGACAGGATGTATTCGACGCTTGCGTCGAATAGTAATCGACGCACGTCGATCTTTATGACAGAATTCAAAATCGCCAGATCTCTTTCCTTATCTTATAGATCTGATTTATATGGAATCAATTTATGTCTTATAGCCGTTCTGAATCTTTCTTTTCCTCTATTAGATTCTTGGCTATATTGATTAAATCCTTTATGGACATTATTTGAAATCAGATTGAATACTTTCCTTCTATGGATATAACTGTTATGTAAATTTCTCTTTCTTTCTAACACTCTGCCTGCTAATTGATTACTCTCCTATAGTGTTATTTTAATGAACAGAGCTATAAATAACCAAGGAGGTCGGCAGAGAAAGGAGAGGCATCCACCATTTTACTCATTAAAAAAGAGGAAAAGTTCCCAAGTGATAAAGAGAGAATTGAGAAATAGCCCTGCAGCAATATTCAAGCATTCTTCTTCTCCTGCTTCTGAAATCACTCTGCTGCAAATTCTGATAGCTCTCACATAAGAGGGAAAAGCTACAGATCTTCTTCTCTCTATAGAAGAAAGATTTAATTCACTACTTCTTGTGCTTCCAATCTTCTTGCTAGGAAGAAGATTCATTCTTGTTTTAAATACTTCTTTTCCTTTTTCTTATTTTCATTCTCACATATTGTAAAAGAGTTTTTAGAATCACTCTTCAAAAAATTCAGTTGTACTGGTTCCAAGAGTCTCCTTGTCAAAAGACTCAGTTGGTTCTAAGAGTCTCCTTATCAAAAGACTCAGGGTGGTTCTAAGAGTCTCCTTATCAAAAGACTCAGTGCAAGATAGTGAATTCCTACCTAGGGGGTAGAAGAGTGGACTACCCAAAGTTTGGGGAACCACTATATTTTCTTGTGTTGTGCTGTGATTTCTTTTCTTGCATTCACTTTCTTTATTTGTTTAATTCTTGTTGGTGTGTGTGTGGAAGCTCTAATCTGTGATCATACACATATATATATATATACTTTGCACAAAATATTTTAAATCTCTATTCACCCCCCCCCCTCTAGAGAATTGTAGTGAGGTTAACTGTGCACTTTCAAGTTGCTTGGGGCATCCACGACCATGAAGTTAATCAGCTTCGCGACTCCTCCCAGAGAAACCAGGAGCTTTACAGAACCTTCAACCTCCTTCTTTTCTCTAGAGAAGCCGTACAGGGGCCCATCGGTGGAAAGCAGAGGCTTCCCAGTCTTCAGGGCATCAAAGGTTGGACGGAAGAGGAGATTAACTAAGCTGCCCGTGTCGATCAGGATCTTATGATCAGTATAATTTTCAATAACGGCTTTGATCACAACGACATTGTCAAATGGATTGGTGTTTGGAGGAAGGTCATCTTGACCAAAAGTGATGATGGTGTTTTCCGGGGCAGAAGTTGTGGTCGCCGCCACTTCTTGCTTCAGGACTCTCGCAATGCTCGATTTACGAGATGATTCCGCCTCAGCCCCTCCATGAATGCAATAGATATCCCCCAGGGGGCCCACATAATTGACCTCTATGCATTCAGTCGATGGGTGAATATCTCCGTAACAGCCGGCGTCTTCAACGTCGGTGCACTCCCAAGTTACCTCCACTGTTTCTTTCTTCTACTCAGCTGCTGGTTCGGCAACCGCTTCCTTCCGCACTAGGCCTCGGAGTTTTCCCTCTCCCAAGAGCCTTTCGATCAATAAGCGGAGGGCCCGAATATCTTCGGTCAGATGCCCTCCCTCCTTGTGATATTCATAGTAAAGATTCGGATTTCGGTTGTGAACATCCGATTTCAGGGGAGCAGGCCTTTTGAAGTCCGGCCTCTTCCGGAGGATTTGGACGACTTCGTCTATGGTAACATTCAGAGGAGTAAATGACTCTTGCGAGTCATCATACTGGGTGGATGGAGGAGCTGAAGATGGTTGTGCAGCATACTGTGGTAGGTACACAGGCATTATTTGTGGCAGAGGAACGGATGGAGCGGGTGCGATGGCCAACGACGGTTTCTGATCCTGAAACCGTTGATGGCCGATGAAGGGTTGCTTATTTTTGTAATTCCTTCCCCTCTGGGAACGGGGCTCGAAGTGAGGTTGGTTTGTTGGATGATTGAAGGATGGATTAGACTGCTCCTTATCGCTCACAAATTTCGCGACATAGCCAGGATTGCTTTTTTCTCCTCTGATGAACATGTTAGCCAAACTTATCATCTCTTGATAAGTTCTTGGATCCCTTATGTTTGCCTCAAATTTCAGGGGGCCTTCCCTCAAACCATGAATAAGGGCCACCATGTACAGCTCCGGGTCTACGTTCTGAACTTCCATGATTTCCTTCTGGAAACGGTCCACGAAACGGGCCCACGTTTCGTCTTCCCGCTGCCTGATATCGAAAAGGGCCGCCGGGCCACTTTTCCTCTTTCTCGAAGTGGAAAATCTGAGCAGAAACTCTCTTCGCAGCTCAGCAAAGCAACTAATCGACCTGGGGTACAACCCATAAAACCACTCCCTTGCTTGTCCTTCGAAGGAGGTCACAGGGAGTTTACATTTGGTTGCATCCGAGAGGGTCCTAAGAGCAATGGCTGACTCAAAGGCCTAAAGGTGGACGGTTGGACCAGTTTCCCCATTGTACGCCGGCAGACGCAGTTTTCAGAAATTATTTGGGGCTGGCTCCCCTCGGACTTCGTCCACGAAGGGAGAATTATCTTCAGCATCTTCATACAGCACGGGAGCAGAAAAATAAGCCGCCTGAGCTGCGGCTACTCGCGGACAAGCCGCCTGGTAGGAGGAGCAGACAGCGGCTTCCGGCGGGTTGGAAAGGCGGGCAGTGCCCTCTGGTGGATAGGAAAGGTGGGCAACGTGAGAAGCCGCCCCCTGGAAATCAAGAATTCGGGCCGGCATACTGTGCACGGCTTCTTGGTAGAAGTTTTGCCTAGCTGCAAAACCTTCTTGCAGTGGTTGGAAGTTGGCGACTTGCAAAAGAGGGTAAGAGGAGGAGGCGGAGGGACTGGAGTTACTGCCTGATTAACCGCGGCCTGCTGAGGAACCAACCATTCGGTTAACAGCGCTAAAGCTTGGTGGATCGTGTCAAGACGCTGGTCAGTTTCTTTCTGACCCCGCTCGGATTCTCATTTCGACTGCTCCAAAGCCTCCCACAGGGAATCTTCACTGTGGTCAGAGCAATCTCCCTGAGGGAACTGGCGGTCTGACATTGCGGCAAGGGTTTCACCAACAATCCACGATCTAAAGGTCGCGTGTTTCTGTTGAATCTGAAATTGCGCCTCTGAAGGAAATCGGAGGCTGCGGGGTGTCGGTTACTTTTTAGTTAGAGAGAACGAGACCGCTGGCAGCGGTCAAGGCCAGACTTCGCCCGTCACGGCGAATGCCACTCCTGTGATGGGCCTTCCTTTGATTGAAACGAAGCGGTTACAATGGGTTACAGATGCAGGAAAGCAAAAGCCAGGCGGTCGTACAGGTTGCAAGACGGGAAACTCGAGACCGCAGCTCAAACAAGCGAGCTCTAGGATTCGAGTGTGCGTGCCATGGGAACATTGCAACCCCCTATTTATAGGATCGGGGGCCTGCCCGAACGGGCAGGGATAAAATAACCGCCTGCCCGGGTACAGGATAATCGTGCAGGCGGTGACGGGATACAGAATGTAGAAAAGAAAGAAGCCGCACGGCTTGGCGGCTTGCGCTTCCGATCTGTCTTGGCCGAGGACTGAAGATGATGTGACCAAGGCTATGATGCAACCCAGGAGGCCTCCGACTTGAGACCGCGGCTTGCCTTCTGGACTTGAGCCTTGGTGATCTTCAATCTTTGGAGGCGATCTGAATTTAATCAGACCGCCCAGTTTGTGTTGAGTGGTGCTGAAGGACCCCGCTGAGTCTAAACCGGATGACTCGTATCTTTAGACCGCCCGGTCTGCGAGAAGTGCTACTTAGATGTGGTCTCCCGGGTAAACACTGACATTACCAATTCCTGAACCTCCATCTCGCAGGACTCAACCCGTCCTTACTTCATCAATACCCGAGCTTACAGCTCGCAGGACTTAACCCGTCCTTGTACCGTTCTGTCCCAAATTTGGGGCGATGTTTACTTATCAAGTTCTCCCCTATTTACTACTCTTGTCTGATTGGACTCAAACGTTATCTAGAGCATAATCATGGTCTTGTTATCATGCCACCCAAAGTTTGGGTGAAGATAAGTTGATCTGACCCTGAAATTTCAGGCCTACATAATAGTGTTATATGAACACCAACACTTCTCTCTTAGCATGTATGAACGGATCCATCCACATGCATGAAGAAAAATAGTCTCAAATTTCAACCAGATACTTATAAGGGCCAACCCCACCATCTACCAAAGTTTGGGATCACTTGGTATTACCTAACCAGGTGTGACACTCATACATGATTTATCAAATATTTATAAAAACTATGGGGAAATGTTTTCCAAAAATATTCATTTTTGGTCAGAGGGTGTATTTGGGTATATTACACCTATGGTTTTAAATTTCAATCATATTCATAGAGTGATTTCAAATAAATTCACAAAATACACTTACAAGTGTTCATAGCACCCCTTGCACCAAAACAGGTGCTTGGGGAGTTGTTTCACTGATCTCCTCATTTGTTATCAATGTAGGCTTGGGCTGATGTGAAAGGAGGATATTTCTCCCAAAAAGTTTTTCTCTCCTGATCCTTAGCGATCAAACTTGATGGAAACAATCTTCATAGCTCAAAAGGAGATGAGTTTTCCCGGCTCGCAGGCCCTAATATTGGAGGATTTTGCTGACTCGGAGGAAAACTCATTTTAGTAATGACGAGGGAGTTATGTTGCAGAGACTTTGTGTTTTCTAAAATAACCCAAGTTAATATCTTAGCAGCCCAATAAACGAAGAAACAAGATTTGCCTCCCGTAAATCTTGTGTTGAGTTTCTTATATCCAAGAATATAGACCTTCCACGTATGCAGATAATCCTTATGGGTATACAACCCTCAGGTTGTAATTATACTAATTAAGTCCTCGCATCCAAGCATATGTACCGATCCTTAGGATTTGTGGATATGGTAAGGTTCTCTGCTCTCAAGGTAGCCATTTATCGCAACTTTTGCAAGGTTCATGTGCATGTTATCTTATTAAATGGTCTTCTCTAAGTTTGATTCTCATTCCACATTCGACATATTTTGTCCCTTATAAGTATCTGGTTCATGATCTCCTTGTCAAAAGATTAGTGGTTCTAAGAATCTCCTTACCAAAAGACTTAGGCACAGTGGTGTATCCCTACCAGGTGGTAGAAGAGGGGAGTACCCACATTTTGGGGAACCTCTTTAAAAATTTCGTGTGTCTTTTGGATTGCTTTTTTGTGCTGTCCCTTATAGATTAGATTTCATTTTCTATTGATGAGTAGTTTTTATACTCATCCTTTTGTATAGTTTTAATATAGTTTTAATATGAAATTACATAAATTATATGAATTACATCATGAAAATTACTCTTTTTTCAATTCCATGAACTAACTTAGGTTAATCTTATGTTTTCAGGTTTTCTGGGCATTTTGAGCAAAAAGTGCAAGTACACGCCCAAGGTCACGGGCGTGACCAATGGGCGTGTAACCTACAAGGTGTTCCATACCTTTTTCTGCCACCACGGGATCATTCTGTGGAGATTCGCCAATTACACGCCCCAGGTCACGGGCGTGACCTAGGGGCGTGACGCAGTGTCACGGCCGCGACCCGCCACCAGCATCCAGATCAGACTGCCACATCAATTAAAATTACACGCCCCAGATCACGGGAGTGACCACGGGGCGTGACATCCAGTACACGGGTGTGACTCATCCCGCGCCACTTCCAGCTGAAGCTTCCCACCAGCAGCAAGTTTTAAAGATTACACGCCCTACGTCATGGGCGTGACCTAGGGGTGTGACACGCACGTAACGCCCGCAATTACTCCAAAAGGCGCCCACTCCACTGCTGCTTCGATCACGCCCCTTGTTCACGGGCGTGACCAAGGGCGTGTAACACCAAATTTTCAGCTATTTAAAGGGAGCTTCTCCAGATGATCAGAAACGAATTTTGGGAGTTATAGCTTTAGTTTTTTTTTTCACTGTTTTCTTATTCTCAAGCTCTTGTTCTCCTCTTCCTTCTTAACTTGTACTTTCATTTCAAAGCTTGTAATTTTTAATTCCTTAGTTGTAACTTTTTGCAATTCAATAAAATAGTTCTTTTTTCTCTTATTCTATTCTCTTTTTCATCATGCACTCTTCTATTTTCATTAATTCCTCCATCTCTATGAGTAGCTAAATTTATATTAGTACTCGGCCGAGATGATCCAAGGAAAATATAATTTATGCTTTAATTTATAGCTTCTCTTTCCCTTCCTTAGAACGCTTAAGATTTATCCTTGAACTTTATTGAATTGAGATTATATTTTTTACATATATTTCTCATTTTTGTTTTCGTAGTCTAATAACCGAGAGGTTCTGAATTCGAATCGATCATTCCAAGGATAAAGAGAGTTGAATGCACTCCTCGAGAGAGGATGACATAATTCTCCCGTATTGGAGTCAAATCTAATAGAGGAGTTCACTACGATAAAGCAAGTTTTAAGGGTTTTGATTCTAGAGCGAAACTTCGATTGATCAACCTAAACTCAGTTGAGCGTATCCTCAAGAGAGGTACGTTTATAATTCGGGAACCTCCACGGTCAAGTAATTTCTTTAAGAGAATTAGAAGTTTTATTTCTTATATTTATTTTCCAAGGTTATTCAAGGTTGAGTACTAGTCTTTTAACTCATAGTTTTAAAATAAGTTCTCTCTTTCTTGCAACAACCAACCCCAAGTTTTATTTGATAAGATAATAGAGATTTTCCAAAGTAAAAATATTAAACCGTCCCGAGTCTAATAAGTCCTTGGTTTTTACAACCTATACTACATTCGATACTGTACACTTGTCGTTATCGTTTGCGGATATAGTTTTGCGCATCAAGTATTTTTGGCACCGTTGCCGGGAAGTTTAGGTTGATATTTCGAAAAAAGAAATATCTATTAATTTTATCGTTCTCTTTCTTCTCACCCTTTCTCTTAAATTTTTTAAAAAATCTTAAAAGGGCTAATTTAAATTCTCGGAAAGGGAGCTTTGGGCTTGAACTCCCATCACAGCTCCTAGTACCTTGCGAACCCTTCACAGGGTAGCCTTCGGGAAGTCCGGGACTAACTTAACCCGCTTTTTGAAAAAAAAATTTAAATATTTTAAATCAAAATATTATAATAATTTTATAATAATTTTGATTTTTCCTTTTTCACCTTTTTATTCTTTTCCACATCTTTTTCTTTTTTCTTTTGGTTTATGACCCGAGGAAACTCTTCAATTAATCTTGAATTTGTTTTGATCCAGAAATCGAGTGCACCTTGCGGCGACGCCTCCGATTTGGTGATCTACCAATAATTCGAGAAGAGTCAATCAGAGAGACTAACGAAGGTATAATGGAAGACCTCGACCATAATGAGGCCACGCTATGGACTATGTCCTATTATGCTAGGCCGAATTGGGAGGGAACACAATCTAGCATTATTCGCCTGGCGGTGGCGAATAATAATTTTGAAATTAAAACGAGTATCATTCAGATGGTACAGCAAACCATCATTTTCGATGGCTTACCAAATGAAGATCCTAATTTACATCTTTTAAATTTCTTGGAAATTTGCGATACATTTAAGATAAATGGCGTCACCGATGATGCCATTCGGTTGCGTTTATTTCCTTTCTCTTTGCGGTCTAAGGCCAAGCAGTGGTTGGGATCTCTTCCTAAAGGTTCCATCACTACATGGGTCGAGATGACGGGGAAATTCTTAATGAAATATTTTCCTCCAGCAAAGTCCGCCAAATTACGTACGGACATTCTCTCTTTTATGCAAATAGACTCGGAGTCTCTTTATGACACATGGGAGCGCTTCAAGGAATTATTGCGGAGATGTCTTCACCATGCCCTTCCTTTATGGCAACAAGTTCAAACCTTCTACAATGGTTTGAATCTCCAAACAAGGCAAATGATTGATGCGGCAGCAGGGGGACTCTTAATAACAAAACCCCCCAGGCTGCTCAAGAGCTTTTTGAAGAGATGACCATGAACGCATATCAGTGGAATGCGCCACGGACGCGCCCTAACAAGTCGGCCAGACTCTATGAAGTTGAGGCAGCCACTAATTTAACGTTACAAGTAGAGAGATTAACTAAGCAAGCGACGGAGATGTCTGCTTCCTCCACCACCAATTGGGCTAATAATAATAATAATAACGAAAATAATAATAATTTCATTCAAGAGCAAGTAGATAATATGGGGAACTCTTATCGTCCTCCTTATAACCTGAATAATAACATTCCATTAAATAATTCCTATAATCCGGGTTTAAGGAACCACCCTAATTTTTCATGGAGCAACACCAATAATGCTCAGCGTCCACCACAAGTGAATCCTCCCGGATTCGCTCCACCACCACCACACAAGCCCTCTTCATTTGAAGAGACCTTCACCAAATACGTTGCCTCCAATGAGTCCAACATCCAGAATCTATCCGGATCTATTAAAAGCTTAGAAAATCAAATTGGACAACTCGCCAAGATGTTCTCCGAACACCAGTAAGGAGCTCTGTCGGGCAATACTGAGCCCAATCCACGGGAGAGCGCCAACGCAATAACCCTCCATAGCGGAAAGGAGGTAAAAACTTCAAAATTGGTCGAGCCTGAGGTAAATGTTTCAACTCTGCCTCCGCATTTAAATTCTTCTGACTTAGCTCCGCGCATTATTCAAACGCCTTCTATTTTGTATCCTTCTAAACTACAAAATGAGCGAAGCGAGGAGAAGTACAAAAAATTCATAAATATTTTAAAGCAAATTCAAATCAACGTACCATTCTGCGAGGCACTCTCTCAAATGCCTAAATATGCGAAATATCTCAAGGATTTATTGTCAAATAAAAAGAGACTTGAAGATATTTCACGCGTTTCTCTTAACGCAGAATGTCGGCGATTGTTTTAAATAAATTGCCGGAAAAATTAAACGATCCAAGACGGTTTTCCATCCCGTGTTTGTTCGGTAATTTATTAATTAAACACGCATTGGCCGATCTAGGAGCTAGCATAAATCTTATGCCATTCTCCTTATTTAAGAAGCTTGGTTTGGGCATCCCAAGCCCAACTAATAAGAGCATCCAACTAGCGGATTGGTCTATTAAATACCCAATCGGGGTCATAGAAGATGTGCTAGTGAAGGTTGACAAGTTTATCTTTCTAGTAGATTTTGTCATCCTCGATATCGAAGAGGACGCCGAAGTACCCCTCATACTTGGCCGGCCCTTCCTAGCCACCGCTCGGGCTATTATCAACGTAAGTAACAAAAATCTTCTCCTACGAGTCGGTGAAGAAGAAGTTACTTTTAATGTAAATCAGTCAATGAGAAATGCGCTTCCAAATGACGACTCTTGTTTTACCTTAGAAACAAATTTTGAAGAGAAAATAACGTCATTTTTTTAAATAATTTCTCCCTTATTTGAAAATACGGAAATTACAAATTAATTTAATCTAAAAGAAATAACTCGGCCGCTCAAATTTGAAAAAGTAAAATTGAATAATTCTAAAATAAAAACATCTTACGAGGAGCCACCGAGTCTAGAATTAAAACAATTACCGGAACATTTGAAATATATATTTTTAGAAAAAGATTCAAAATTGCCGGTAATAATTTCTTCTGCACTAAACGATTCGGAAATTTCCGAATTAATTAAAATTTTAAATAATCACCGTGCATGGCAAATTTTGGATATCAAGGGGATTAGCCCCTCATTTTGCACGCATAAAATAAATTTAGAAAATAATTCTCGCAGCACTATTCAGCCTCAACGACGCCTTAATCCCAATATGAAGGACGTCTTTAAGCCCGAAATTATCAAATTATTAGATGCGGGAATTATTTATCCGATTTCTGATAGCACTTGGGTTCTCAGTGCAAGTCGTGCCGAAAAAGGGCGGAATAATGGTAGTCACAAATAAAAATAATGAGTTGATTCTGACTCGTACTGTTACGGGTTGGTGGGTGTGCATCGATTACAGAAAATTAAATGATGCTACCCGCAAGGATCACTTTTCGTTGTCCTTTATTGACCATATTTTAGAAAGCTTATCCGATCATTCACACTACTGTTTTCTCGATAGTCTTTCGGGATATTTCCAAATCCCAATTGTGACCGAAGACCAAGAGAAACCCACCTTCACATGTCCGTTCAGCACCTTCGTATATCGAAGAATGTTGTTTGGTCTTTGCAATGCGCCGGCTACATTTCAAAGATGTATGCTGGCAATTTTTAACGAATTAATAGAAGACATCATGGAAGTTTTTATGGACGATTATTCCGTCTTTGGCGATTCTTTTACAAATTGTTTAAATAATCTTGATCGTGTTCTTCAACAATGCGAACACACTAATTTGGCACTCAACTTGGAGAAGTGCCACTTTATGGTCCGAGAAGGGTTGGTCCTCGGACATAAAGTTTCTAGTAAGGGGATCGAGGTCGATTGGGCCAAGATCGAAGTCATAGAAAAACTTCCTCCACCCACTAATATTAAATATATTAAGAGTTTTCTAGGACACGCGGGATTCTATAGGCGATTCATTCGAGATTTTTCTAAAATTACTAAACCTTTAACTCATCTTTTAGAAAAAGAATCTGCGTTTATTTTTGACGATGAAAGCTTGAAAGCTTTTGAAAATATTAAGAAAGAACTAATAAACTTGCCAATTTTAATTGCGCTAAATTGGTTTTTACCGTTCAAAATAATGTGTGATGCGAGTGATTTTGTTGTAGGGGCTATTTTAGGCCAACGGGTGAACAAATATTTTTACCCAATTTATTACTCAAGCAAAACACTCACTTCGGCTCAAGCTAATTATACGACAACGGAAAAAGAACTTTTGGCGATTGTTTTTTCATTCGATAAATTTCGCTCTTATCTAACGCTTTCAAAAGTTATTGTTTTTTCAGACCACTCTGCCCTCCGATATTTACTAGATAAAGGAGACGCTAAGCCCCGACTCTTGAGATGGATTCTCCTTCTTCAAGAATTCGATTTGGAGATCCAGGACAAAAGGGGATCGGAGAATATTGCGGCCGGCCACCTCACACGGTTGGAGAACCCGGCTGCAGGAGCGCTAGCGGGGGCCGAAATTGATTACACCTCCTCGCCATCGAAAAAGTAACGACCTCTTCCACCCCTTGGTACGCGGATTTGGCCAACTATTTAGTAGCCCGGGTCCTACCAAAAGTTTTTTCAAGTCAACAAAAGAAGAAATTCTTTTCGGACTTGAAAAATTATTTTTGGATGACCCCTTTTTATTTCGTGTCTGCGCGGACCAAGTGATAAAAAGGTGTATTTCGGGCGAGGAAGGCGTCCAAATTTTGCGGCACTGTCACGAAGGACCAGCCGGTGGACACAACCAAGCAAACCAGACCGCAAGAAAGGAGCTAGAGGCGGGCTTCTATTGGCCCACCTTATTCAAAGATGCTCAAAATTTTGTGAGTAATTGTGATCGGTGCCAACGGTCAGGTAACATTTCTATCCGGGACGAAATGCCCCAAAATATATTTGTAGAATGCAAAATTTTTGATCCTTGGGGAATAGATTTTGTAGGTCCTTTACCATCGTCTTTTAATAACAAATATATTCTTGTTGCGGTCGATTACGTGTCAAGGTGGGCAGAAGCACAAGCCCTTCCCACTAATGACACGAGAGTCATCATAAAATTTTAAAAAAAAATTATTTTCACGTTTTGGCACACCACGAGCACTAATTAATTAGTGATAGGGGCACACATTTCTATAACAACCAACTTTTTGAAATATTAGCAAAGTATGGAGTTACACACAAGCTGTCTACCGCCTACCACCCACAAGCAAATGGCCAAGTAGAGGTGGTGAATCGTGAACTAAAAAGAATATTGGAAAAAACTGTGTCCGTTAATAGGAATGATTGGTCACTAAAATTAGATGGCGCACTATGGGCCTATCGGAAAGCGTACAAAACCATCATCGGATGTACGCCGTACCAGCTAGTCTATGGTAAAGCTTGTCATTTATCGGTAGAATTAGAACATCGCGCTTTTTGGGTGCTAAAAGTTTTGAATTTGGATTTAGACTTAGCCTCTGAACATAGAAAATGCAAATAAATGAACTTGACGAATGGCGCGCGAATGCCTATGAAAATAATAAATTTAATAAGGAGCGCACTAAGTTTTATCATGATAAAAAAAATCAAGAATCCAAAAACTTTTTCACCGGGAGATTTAGTCCTTTTATTTAATTCTAGACTTAGGCTTTTTCCGGGCAAATTAAAATCACGATGGTCTGGTCCCTTCATAGTTAAAGAAGTTTGGCCATACGGGACAGTGCTAATAGAGCACCTGGAAAAAGGCTCTTTCAAGGTCAACGGACAACGTTTAAAATTATATCACCCCAGCGACCCAGCATCTGGAAACATCGAAACCATTCACTTCCAAAAAAATTAAACAAATATTCCCACAAAGTCAAGCTACGAGACGGTAAACAAAGCGCTTTTGGGAGGCACCCCAATATTATCCTTTTTGTTTTCTTTGTTGTTTCATTTTTTTTTTGTAGGTTTTTGTCCGGCAACCCCGTCTACCAACCGGGGAAGCCCTCTTCACCCTTTAATCACTTCATTTTCTTATTCTCCTATTTGTGTATTTTATTTCAATCAACTTAGTTTTTTTTCAAAAAAATAAAAAAACAAAAATGGTAATTCTTATTTTTTTCTTCATACTTAGCTTTAAACATTGAGGTCAATGTTTAACTTTAAGTATGGGGGTGTAGCATAGCGTTCATTGTTTTCCTTTTGAAAAAGAAAAAAAATATTTTATAATAAAAATCTTATTTCTTGAAAAGGACGCTTTGGGCTTGAATTCCTATCACAGCCTCTAGTACCTTGCGAGCCCTTCACCGGGTTCACCTCGGGAAGTCCAGGAACTAATAAAAAAAAAATATAAAACTAATAATAATAAATACGCCTAGCCTTGTGTTTTATCTTTCTAGAAATCTAGTTTGAGGTTTGATCATAAGTAGTCCTACATTTTTAATTTAGCTAATATTTTGTTTTATGAGAATTTGTTAGATTTAAATTTGAAGTAATTTAGTTTTAAGAAATATTGTATGTTGTTAATTCATTAGAGAATTTATTTAGCTTCACTTCTCTTTTTAATTTTAAATGGCTTTAAATTATTGTAAATTGGCTAAACATCTCTAGATTTTTATTATAGTCTCTTTTGACTTTAAGATCTTAGGAAATTTCATTCTACTAAAAAAGTTGCTCTCAAAATAATTTAATTTATAAACTAGAAGTATTTCTTTACCATTACCCTTTGTTGGCAAATAAAAAAAATATAGAAAAAAGATCATATGTCATAGGAATAAGAAGATAAAATTCATTATCCCCTGAACATATGCACCCAAAATCATTTAAAAGATTATATGTCATGATGTAAGAAGATAAAATTCATTACATCTAAATATATACATTTTGGGTTTTTGATCGAAGAGAACTTTTTTAAAAGATTATATGGCATGGAAAATAAGAGGATAAAATTCATTATTTTCCTAAACATATACAAATTCGTATTCAAATAAGGTGAGAGGATAAAATTCATCACCTTTATTTTAGTATCTCTTCATTTTGCCATTTCGTTAAAACCCATCCCTAACTAATTTCATTGTTTCTAGTCCTAAACTAAATTATTAAGAGAGCAATATTTTGGTATGTGTTTTTTCCTTAAGTTTCTTTTATGTTGGAGTGTTTATAATTTCAATCTATTCTTGTTTGAAAATTTCTATAATTTCATTTGCTAAACTGTTATCTTGAGAAGTACTTAGCTAAATATTTTTCTCTTTTTAAATTATCACCACAACTTATGACTTAATCCTTGAATTTCTAGAATTTGCTTTTAACTTACTTCAGGTCTAATGAAATTTTGGTTAATTAGAAATAATATTGATTTTTTATAATTCTTTCCTCATTCTTTTGCTCTGGAATAGCAAAAGCTCAAGTATGGGGGTGTTTGATGAGTAGTTTTTATACTCATCCTTTAGTATAGTTTTCATATAGTTTTAATATGAAATTACATAAATTATATGAATTACATCATGAAAATTACTCCTTTTTCAATTCCATGAACTAACTTAGGTTGATCTTATGCTTTCAGGTTTTCTAGGCATTTTGAGCAAAAAGTGCAAGTACATGTCCAAGGTCACGGGCGTGACCAATGGGTGTGTAACCTACGAGGTGTTCCAGACCTATTTCTGCCACCCCGGGGTCATTCCGTGGAGATTCGGCAATTACACGCCCCAGGTCACGGGCATGACCTAGGGGCGCGACCTAGTGTCACGGCCGCGACCCGCCACTAGCATCCAGATCAGCCTGCCACATCAATCAAAATTACTTGGCCCAGGTCACGGGCATGATCAGGGGCTGTGACATCTAGTACACGGGCGTGACTCATCCCGCGCAACTTCCCGCTGAAGCTTCCCGCCATCACCAAGTTTTAAAGATTATAGGCCCTACATCACGGGCATGACCTAGGGGCGTGACACGCACGTAATGGGCGCAATTACTCTAGAAGGCGCCCTCTTCGCTGCTTCTTCGATCACGCCCCTTACACGCCCCTTGGTCACGGGCGTGACCAAGGGCGTGTAACACCAAATTTTCAGCTATTTAAAGGGAGCTTCTCTAGATGATCAGAGATGAATTTGGGGAGTTATATCTTTAGTTTTTTTTTTGCACTGTTTTCTTATTCTCAAGCTCTTGTTCTCCTCTTTCTTCTTAACTTGTACTTTCATTTCAAAGCTTGTAATTTTCAATTCCTTAGTTGTAACTTCATTGCAATTCAATAAAATAGTTCATTTTCTCTTATTCTATTCTCTTTTTCATCATGCACTCTTCTATTTTCGTTAATTCCTCCATCTCTATGAGTAGCTAAATTTCTATTAGTACTCGACCGAGATGATCCAAGGAAAATATAATTTATGCTTTAATTTATAGCTTCTCTTTCTCATCCTTAGAACGCTTAAGATTTATCCTTGAACTTTATTGGATTGAGATTATATTTTCGATATATAATTCTCATTCTTGTTTTCGTAGTCTAATAACCGAGAGGTTCTGAATTCGAATCGATCATTTCAAGGATAAAGAAGTGTAATACACTCCTCGAGAGAGGATGACATAATTCTCCCGGATTGGAGTAAAATCCAATAGAGGGGTTCACTACGATAAAGCGAGTTTTAGGGGTTTTGATTCTAAAGCGAAAGTTCGATTGATCAACCTAAACTCAGTTGAGCGTATCCTCGAGAGAGGTACATTTATAATTCGGGAACCTCAACGGTCAAGTAATTTCTTTAAGAGAATTAGAAGTTTTATTTCTTATATTTATTTTCCAAGGTGATTCAAGGTTGAGTACTAGTCTTTTAACTCAGAATTTTAAAATAAGTTATCTCTCTTTCTTGCAACAACCAACCTCAAGTTTTATTTGATAAGATAATAGAGATTTTCTAAAGTAAAAATATTCAACCGCCCCGAGTCTAATACGACCTTGGTTTTTACAACCTATACTACATTCGATACGGTACACTTGTCGTTATCGTTTGTGGATATAATTTTGCGCATCATCTGTCTTTTATTTCATTACTTAAACTGCAGCTACTTTATTCTGAGATATATCTTATGAAGCATAATACTTAGGTTTATTGTATTTGCACAACTAGAATAAGAATAATTTTTAAATCTCTATTCACCCCCTCTAGAGGATTGTTAGAGGCACACTGTGCACTTTCAATTGGTATCAGAGGGAGGTTGATCATTAAGAGCTTAACACCTTGGTCAAAAAGACCTCCTACTCTTATTTCTTTTCTATAAACATATTTTATAAAGACAATGAGTACTAAGAATTATGCTTCCACAAGACCCCCAGTGCATAACTTGAATAAGTTCACACTTTGGAAGGCCAGGATAAGGCTTTACATGAATTCAATTGATGAAGACATTTATAATGTTCTTCTCACAGGTCCTCCTGCTCCAGTTAGACAAAAGGAAGAAGAAACCTCAACAACTGAGGCTATCCCAAGAAAGGAATGGACAGAGGCTGAGAAGAAGGTCAAGGCATGTGATGTTAAGGCCATGAATATTCTGGTGTCAACAATGTCAGATGACATTTTCAAGAAAGTTGCTGAGTGCCAATCAGCAAAGGAAATCTGGGACTCACTCACCACCATGGTGGAAGAAAGTGTTGATGAAAAGAAGGACAAAGTCTCTTCTCATATCCCAGTATGAGAACTTTCAAAATAAAGCTAAAGAATTTGTTGTTAATATGTATGACAGATTCAGTCTTATCATTAATGAGCTCAAAGGCTTAGACAATGAAATATCCTTGATTGAAATCAATGATAAGATTCTCATGTGCTTCCCTAGCTCATGGGATTCAAGGATCTGGGCAATCAGAGAATCCAGATGCCACAGAGAAATCTCAACAAAAGCTTTGCTAGGAAAGCTTAAGTCATATGAGATGCTTCTGAAGAACAGGGCTGAGGCTAAAGAAAGGGGGACCTCTCCAGCTCCTATCCAAAGGTCCCTTGCTCTGAAGGCTACTGAAGGAGAGCCCTCTACTCCTGAAGATGATATGTTCAGTCTGCTAGCAAGAAGATTCAAAATGTGGGTCAAGACTGAGGACTCAAGGAGAAAAGAAAGAGATTCAAGACCCAAGTATGATAAAACTTCAAGGAAGGAGGTTATCTGCTATACCTGCAACAAACCAGGGCACATTTCCCCTAAATGCCCATAAGAGCAGAGGGAAAGAAGCAACAGCAAAGAGGAGAAGAAGAAGAAGTCCTTCAGAGGAAAGGACAAGAAGAAATCCAAAGGCTTCATTGCTAAAACTTGGAGTGATTCTGAAGCAGAAGTAAGCTCCTCATCATTTGAGAGTGATGATGAAGAAGAGGCAGTAGCAGCCTGCATGATGGCTCTTGGAATGTCATCAGATGATGAAGATGAGCAGGTATTAGTTATTGATGAATTTGACTTTAGCTCTGATGATTTTAAATCATGTTTTAAAGATTTCTGCATTGAACATCTTAGGGTAGAAAAAGAGTTAAACACAGCTAAAACTGAATTAGAGAATATTAAGAAAGATGAAATACTCCTAATGAATCAAAATCTAACTAATGGACTTAATAATAAAGAGTTAGAATTGATTAAGCTTAGAGAGGAAAACACAAATCTAAAAGAAGAGCTAGCAAAGGCAATGGCCTTTGAGGACTCGCTCAATGGGAGGAGTCAGAAGCTCAAGGATATCACAGAAAATCTCTCTATGAGATTCAATCACCTATGTTTAGGAGCAGAGCCCTCCACCAGCACTGAAGCACCTAGGAAACCAGCCTGGAAAAATCCAATATCCTTTGTAGACCCAGTGAGTACAAATCAAGTGAGAAAAATGTATCATCTAAGGGTAAGGAGAGTAGTTACCCAGATAGGATAGATAAACCTAAAAAGGTAAATCTGAATAAAAAGGAAAAACCCCTAGGCAAGAATCATGTAGAGAAATCAAATAACAACAACCAAAAGGCAAAAAAAAATCTAGGATAATCAAACATTATGCTGATTTGTTATATTTTGATACATTTTATACTCTCTTCAAATATCAAGATAAGAGGTTTGGGAAATCCATTCTCTATCATCCCGAAGGGTATCATGAAAGACCTTTCTATTCCTTCATTGAACCCTACAATGGTAAAAGCAAAGGGCCCAAGGTAACCTGGGTTTCCTCTATTGTTTAAACTACTTGTGCAGGGTTAGGTAGGGTACCACTCAAAAATTGAGTGGGAAGAAAGATGTAGGTAATGAATAAGGAACAAAATTCATTCAAGGGAGTAATTTCTACCATTGAATCATCCTTAATATTTATTACATTATATTATGACATATTTTCAGTAAATAAAATTGCTGGGAAAAACAGCAAGAATTTTTCTAAAGAAATATATCTGGTTATTAAGAGGTGCGTCGAATAGAAGTCGACATACCATCGACTTCTACTCGACGCCAGCATCAAGAAGCACTCAGAGTAGACAATTCGAATAGAATTCGATGCAGCGTCAAGTTAATATCGATGCATACGTCGACTTATTAAATGCTGACTAAATTCGAAGTTACGTTGACTGGAAATCGACGTAACGTCGACTTAGGGTCTCTGAATAGTCTCGAAGCTACGTTGAGTACTAGTCGACGCAACGTCGATATATCAGTGCGTGCAGAATTGCTTCTAGAAGCAATCTCGGCACAGCTTTGCGTGCCAAATAATAAGTGTTATCAACGGTGCGTTGACCTAAACCCTAAGTAGCGGCGATTCATCTGCTTTTAAGCAATTACTGTGTCGAAACATTTATGCTTTCGAATTCTCTTGCTCTCCAGCTCTCTTGTGTCCCTCTCTCTCATTTTCTTTGTGTTTGCAGGTACATCCAAATTCAAGTGGCTCCACCCAAGATTAACTCTGGATTTGATGTGGACATCGAGTCGTTCAATGTTGCTGCAGAATGCTTCAAGGCCATCCTTGGTCTATTTCATTCTGCTGGTTTGACAAAGCTAATCTCCACAAGATGTAAGGTTCTAGATGTAGAACTAACAGAATTCAAGGATACTGTTTCAGTAGTAGATGGTGGTTCTCTATAAGGGACAATCTCTGGTCAAGACATCAGCATATCTGAAGAGATACTCTCCCAAACATTTGATCTACCCACTGGGAATGACCCAAATGAACTGTCAGGAGAGGAAATAAATAATGTCCTGGAAATAATGTAGTTCAAGAAGGAGAAGCCAATTAATCTTAAGAAGATTGATGTGGCAGAAGAGTACAGATTATTGGCTGACATTGTGGGGAAGGTTATGCTGTGTAAAATTTCAGCACATGATGCTATCCCCAGGCAGCAGTTGCATATTATGGGAGTGCTATTTCGACAGAAGAAGATTAACTGGGGGAGGTGCCTCCTAAAGTTGATTGCTCACAAGTACTCCAACAAGGAGAATGCTTTCATGAGAATCATGAGTCAGGTACTGCTTCACCACTTTCCTAGTGTGTGTAAGTCCAAAGGAAATGGAAAATCCACTTTGACAGCTGAAATCTCCTAATCTTCATCCTCCTAATCTTAAAGTTTTAAAACTATTTACAAAGAAAGTTGATTACTTAGAATTTTTCAAAGTAGGATTTCAAACTGCGTGTTATCCCTGGCAACAAAATATCGACAAAATATTATGGGAGTGATATCCACGGCAACGGCGCCAAAAACTTATGTTTTTAACATTCTTGACTTTATAACTAAAAGTCACTTTCCGCTCTCTCCCCGGCAACGACGCCAAAAACTTGATATTTAATTTTTGCGGTTTTAAAATAGAAGTGTGCGGTTTGAGATTTTCTCCAAAACTATATCTGATAAAGGCAAGTGTACCTTATCGTCTATAGTATAGGATATTTAGGAATATCAAGGTCGTATTCCACGGGGCGCGTTGATTACTTCTACTTTGAGGAAAATCACTATTATTTTATCGACGAAAATTTGAGGTTTTGATTACTTAGCTAAAAAGAGAAACTAATTGCAAGCTAAATGAGAAGATTAAACATTGCATGAAAGGAAAGAGAAATTGACATTGCATAAAAAGGAAGAAATTACTTAAGGAGAAAGAGAACATGAAAGAGGAAACTAAATTTTTTTTATTGAAAATCAAAAACGATTACAAGCTTTAAGAGAGATTACAAAGCTAGGAAAGTAAAGTTACAAGCTTTAATTAACTAGTGCAAGCAATAAATAAAAACTAGTACATTACATGAAAAAGAGAACATGAAAGCTTAAGGAAGAACATGAACATGAACATGAAAGACTCACTATCAGCTCTAGCAGCACCTTCCCCCTCCAAAATTCTGAACCCTGGACTCAAGGAGAACCTCTGAATTTATAGGAAAAAAATTCAGATTACACTCCCTCGGTCACAGGCGTGACCAAGGGCGTGACTGCACTATTCACATCAGATCCGACAGCGGCGTGGGCTCGAATTCGGCGCGGCGAAAAGTGACATGTCACGGGCATGACATGTCGGGTCATGGCCGTGACTTTGGATGGCTGCATTAAATGCGGCGTGGGCTGGAATTCGGCGCGGTGGCGAAGGAGAGATCACGCTGGAAAGTCACGGCCGTGAAATGTGGGTCACGTGCGTGACTTAGGTTGACTTCTCGACAGCATCTCCACGTCTCGACGGCGGCTCCACGTGGAAGATTCTAAGTTTACACGCCCTTGGTCACGGGCGTGACTTTGGGTCACGGGCGTGACCTAGGGCGTGACTTAGTGTGGGCTAGCTCAGACAGCGCGGCATCATTCTGGACTGATCTTTAGGTTACACGCCCTTGGTCACGGGCGTGACCGAGGGCGTGACATGCCATTTTTCCTGATTTGTCCCAAAATTCTGCAAATATTGAAATTAAGCTAAGTTAGAATCAAAATTACAAGAAGAACTACTTATAACCTAAAATTGTCATAAAAAGGAAAATTCAAATTAAATATTTACAAAGTTTTCTATTACAAAGTTATAAAAATACTACTTATCAAATACCCCCATACTTGAGGTTTTGCTATTCCAGAGCAAAAGTGTGAGGCATAATTTATAAGACATCCTTAACAAAAAAAATTTTAATTTAAAACTAAAATTTCATTTAACCAAAAGTTAAGTTAAGAGTAAATTCAAGGGGGAGTTAAGTCCTAGATTATGATGATGATTTGAAAAGAGGGAAAAATGTTTAGGCAAGAACTTCTCAAGAAAATTAAGTAGTTTGACAAAATTGTAGAAATTATAAAAATAAATTAAATTAAAATTATAAGAACTCTATCTTAAAAGAATCTTAAGGAAAAGTAAATTACTAAATATTGCTCTCTCCATAATTTTCAACTAAAACTAGAACAATGATATTTGGCTAAGGGGGATTTCATAAAATTTGGCATAAGAAGAGAAATTTTTGAATGGAGGAAATGGAATTTATCATGAAATTTCCTCTCTTTTTTTTTCTTTTTTTTCTCTTCTAATAAAAACCCAAAATGTATATGGTTTAGGAGTAATGAATTTTATCCTCTTACTCCATGCCATATAATCTTTTCAAATATTTTGGGTGCATATGTTTTAGGGAATAATGAATTTTATCCTCTTATTCCCATGACATATGATCTTTTAAAGTTCATTTTTTTATATGCCACAAAGGGGGTAAGGAAGGGAAATAAATCTAGCTAGCTTTAAATTATATTGAGAGCAAATTCTAGTAACATTAAATTTCCTAAGATCTAAAAAGTTAGAAGAAAATATAATTAAAATCTAAAGAGGTTTAGGAAATTCACTACAAAATGAAGCCATTTAAAAATAAAAAGAGAAGTCATGCTAACAAAATTCTCGAATCAATTTAAAATCATAAGATGATTTTTAAATCAAGATTACCTCAAATTTAAAATTAACAAACTATGATAAGCAAAATTTTAGCCAATTAAAAACTTAAACATGCTTATAAACATTCTCAACTAGATTTCTAAGAAATCACAAAAATAACAAGAAGGAGGGATATAAGAATTTTTGGAATTTTTGATATTATCTTTTTTTTTTAATTTTTGATATTATATTTTTTTTTAAATTTTTGATATTATCTTTTTTTTTTTGAATTTTTCTCATTAAAAACTATTTACAAAGAAAGGAAACTAGCTTTAAAACTTAACAATTTTTGTAAATCTTGGACTTCCCAAGGGCTACCGGCTGAAGGGTTCGCAAGGTACTAGGAGGTGTGATGGGATGAAATCCCAAATGTCCCTTTCTAAGATTTAAATTTTCGATTTTCTAATTTTTTTGAGTTTTTGGATTTTACAAGTGCTTAAATAAAGGAAATCATAGAAACAAAATTAAAATTTTCTTTTTGTTTTTTTTTCTTTTCATTTTTTTTTTTGAAAATTTTCTTTTTAAAACTATTTACAAATATTTACAAAGGGCTATTTACACCCCCATACTTAAAGTTAAACATTGTCCCCAATGTTTAAAAATAAGTATGAAGTAAGAAAAGGTAAAAAGAAATGCAAGGAAAAAGAAAGAAGGAAAAAGAGCTTCCCTGATAATTTTTTTTTTGAAGCTTTTGTGGGGAAGCCGCGATTACCTACAAAAGATGTTAAAGAAAGAACAAAAACAAGAGAAAATAATAAAAAGATAACCTTGGGGTGCCTCCCAAAAGCGCTTTATTTAAGGTCGCGTAGCTTGACCCATTTGCCGATCATGTTATATTATGAAGAAATATCGCATCACTCTTGTCATTAGGTAAGTCTCCCGGAAGATACAATTTAAGTCGGTGCCCGTTAACTTTGAAGGAACCTTTTTCTGGGTGGGAAATTAGAATTGTCCCATAGGACCAAACCTCTTTAACAATAAAAGGTCCGGACCATCGAGATTTCAGCTTTCCCGGAAAAAGGCGAAGACGAGAATTATAAAGGAGGACGAGATCGCTTGGCGAAAAAGTTTTTGGAAATTTTATATGTTTGTCGTGATAAAACTTTGTTCGCTCAATATATAATTTGTTACTCTCATACGCATTCGCTCTCCACTCATCCAATTCGTTCATTTGAAATTTTCTTTGTTCGCCCGCTAAAGTAGAATCAAGATTTAAAAATTTAAGCGCCCAAAATGCGCGGTGTTCTAATTCAACCGGGAGGTGGCAAGCTTTGTCATAGACCATTCGATATGGTGTACAACCGATAGCGGACTTGTACGCCGTTCGATAGGCCCATAGCGCGTCATCGAGCTTTATTGCCCAATCCTTCCGATTAATAGAAACCGTTTTTTCTAAGATCCGTTTTAATTCTCGATTAATAACTTCAACTTGGCCGCTCGTTTGTCGGTGATATGCAGTGGATAATTTGTGCGTGACACCATATTTTGCTAAGAATTTTGTGAATTGAGTATTGCAAAAATGGGTGCCCCGATCACTCACAATAGCGCGCGGAGTGCCAAATCGAGAGAATAATTTTTTTAAAAAGTTAACGACGACTCGCGCATCGTTGGTGGGGAGAGCTTGCGCTTTCGCCCACCTTGACACGTAGTCGACCGCTACTAGAATATACTTATTTGAAAACGAAGGAGGGAGAGGACCAACGAAATCAATGCCCCAAAGATCGAAAATTTCGCATTCTAAGAAAATATTTTGGGGCATCTCATCCCGGCGAGAGATGTTCCCCGACGGTTGGCAGCTGTCGCAAGTACTCACAAGGGTGTGAGCATCTTTGAAGAGCGAGGGCCAATAAAAGCCCGCCTCCAGCGCCTTCCTCGCGGTTCAGTTTGAATGATAATGACCACCGGATGGTCCCTCGTGACAATGTCGTAAAATTTTAAGACCCTCCTCACTCGAGACGCATCATCTCACCACTTGGTCTGCGCATACACGGAATAAGAAGGGGTCCTCCCAAAAGTAATTCTTTAAATCAGAAAAGAATTTCTTCTTTTGCTGACTCGAGAATTCTTTCGGCAGGACCCGGGCTACTAAATAGTTAGCCAGATCTGCAAACCAGGGGGTAGACGATGAATTAATATTTTCGAGAGCGAGGAGGCGCTCTTCGGGAAATTTATCATCGATGTCAGATTCTATCAATACTTCCGAGGCGGGGTTTTCTAGACGAGAAAGATGATCGGCCGCCAAGTTTTCGGCTCCTCTTTTGTCCCGGATCTCTAAGTCAAACTCCTGTAAGAGGAGGATCCATCGCAAAAGACGAGGCTTGGCGTCCGATTTGCTTAAAAGATACCTAAGTGCGGAGTGATCCGTGAAGACGATAACTTTCAAGAGGGTGATGTATGACCTAAACTTATCGAAGGCAAAAACGATCGCTAGAAGCTCTTTTTCGGTAGTGGTGTAATTCGCTTGTGCCGACGTGAGTGTTTTGCTCGCATAATAAATAGGGTGGAAATACTTACTCACCCGTTGGCCTAAAACGGCACCAACCGCAATGTCACTCGCGTCGCACATGATTTCAAAAGGGAGCGACAAATCCGGCGCGACTAGAATCGGGGAGTTTATAAGTTTTTCTTTAATAAGTTTAAAGGCCAAATGGCATTCATCGCTAAAAATAAATTAGGATTCCTTTTCAAGAAGATGGGTTAACGGCTTTGTGATTTTGGAAAAATTTTGTATAAAGCGCCGATAGAACCCTGCGTGCCCTAGGAAACTACGAATAGCTTTTACGCTTGTTGGAGGGGGGAGCTTTTCAATCACTTCAATCTTGGCCCTATCGACCTCGATCCCCATGCCTGAAATTTATGACCAAGGACTAATCCTTCCTTGACCATAAAATGGCATTTCACCAAATTAAGTGCTAAATTCATTTCCTCGCATCGCTGCAACACACGCTCAAGATTTTTTAAACAATTTTTAAATGAGTTTCCGAATACGGAAAAGTCATCCATAAACACTTCCATCACCTCCTCTACTAACTCGTCAAATATCGCCAGCATACATCTTTGAAATGTAGCTGGCGCGTTACAAAGACCAAATGGCATCCTTCGATAAGCGAAGGTGCCAAAGGGACAAGTGAAAGTGGTTTTCTCTTGGTCGTCGGGCGAAATTGGGATTTGAAAATATCCCGACAAACCATTGAGAAAACAGTAGTAGGAGTGACCTAAAAGACGCTCTAAGATTTGATCAATAAACGGTAGAGGGAAGTGATCCTTACGGGTGGCATCATTTAGTTTTCGGTAATCGATGCACATCCGCCAACCCGTAACAGTACGGGTTGGGATCAACTCGTTATTCTCGTTTGCTACTACCGTAACGCCACCTTTCTTCGGTACGACTTGTACTTGGCTAACCCAAGTACTATCCGATATCGGGTAGATAATTCCCGCGTCCAATAGTTTGATCACTTCGGCCTTAACGACTTCTTTCATGTTAGGGTTTAGCCGCCGTTGACGCTGGACCGAATTTCGGGAATTATCTTCGAGAAAGATTTTATGAGTGCAGAAGGAAGGGTTTATACCCTTAATATCCGAAATTTGCCACGCAATTGCGTGGAGGTGCTTTCTTAAGACAATAGCTAACTCAGAAATTTTCGAGTTGCTAAGTTCGGATGAAACGATGACGGGTAGCTTCGACTCTTTTTCTAAAAATAAATACTTAAGGTTAGGGGGAAGTTGCTTTAGTTCTAAAACGGGTGGTTCTTCATAAGAAGTTTTGATTTTCAATTTTTCTAAAAATAGTGGTTCGGTTGGTGTGAAACGAGTGACTTCTTCTTCTTCCAGACAAAAGAGTTCGGCGAGCTCGGACTCGTGACTCGAGGTGGAGACTAACTCGGGAGGATAATCGAATTCCCAACACTCTTCCAGGTAATAACACGAATCGTCGTTTTCTAATGTGTTCCGCATCGAGGAATTTATGCCGAAAGAAACTTCATCGTCTCCAACCCGAAGGAGGAGCTTTCCGTTACTTACGTCAATAATGGCGCGGGAGGTGGCAAGGAAGGGGCGGCCGAGTATGAGGGGTACTTCGGCATCCTCTTCGATGTCAAGAATGACAAAGTCCACCGGGAAGATGAACTTGTCGACCTTGACGAGCACGTCCTCCACTATTCCTACCGGATATTTTAAAGAGTGATCCGCTAATTGAATACTCATTCTAGTGGGGCTTGGATTTCCTAGACCTAGTTTCTTAAATAATGAAAAAGGCATGAGATTAATACTTGCTCCCAGATCCGCTAAAGCGTGTTTTACTAACAAATTGCCAAATAAACACGGGATGGAGAACCGTCCCGGGTCATTCACTTTTCTAGGCAATTTGTTGAGTACAACCGCAGAGCATTCTACGTTCAAAGAAATATGCGAAATATCTTCTAATTTTTTCTTATTGGAGAGCAACTCCTTAAGATATTTCGCATATTTAGGCATTTGAGAGATAGCCTCGCAGAAGGGTACATTAATGTGAATTTGCTTTAAAATATCTAAAAACTTTTTATAATTCTTTTCGGCGCTCTCGCTTTTAAACTTAGATGGATACGGAATATTTGAAGTAAAAGCGCGCGGAGCTAACGTAGCAGGTAAATTCGAAGATAAAATAGGAGGAGGAGGAGGAGGGGAGGAAGTTACCATGGGTTTGTCCTGTTTTGAAACCACCTCCTTCCCGCTTCGGAGAGTAATCACATTTGCGCTCTCCCTTGGGTTTGGCTCCGTGTTTCCCGGAAGGGCTCCTTGCTAGCGCTCGGAGATTATCTTTGCTAGATGGCCCACTTGGTTCTCCAAATTTTTGATCGATCCGGTGAGGTTCCGGATGTTCGCTTCATTTGTAGCAACATATTTTGCAAAAACCTCTTCAAGCGGAGATGGCTTTGGCTGTTGCGGTGGAAAACCGGCTGGATTAAAATTTGGAGGGGGAGTTAAATTAAGAAGTTGATTTGGAGGTTGATTTAAATTTAAGGGACGCTGAGCATTTCCTTGATTGTTCCATGAGAAATTCGGATGATTCCTATAACCCGCATTGTAGGTGTTATTATACGGAGCGGTGTTCGGGTTATAGGAAGGCCGAGGCGGATTTCCCATGTAATCAACTTTCTCTTCAAGTAAAACATTATTAGCCCAAGGAGGAGTGGCGGAGGAAGCAGACATCTCCGCCACTTGCTTTGTTAAGCGCTCAACTTGTAAAGCCAAATTTGCGTTAGCGTCTATTTCAAAAATTCCGGTCGGCTTATTAGGCCGCGCTCGGGGCATGTTCCATTGGTACGCATTTGTGGCCATCTCTTCGAAAAGCTCTTGAGCGGCGATCGGGGTTTTATTATTTAATGTCCCTCCGGCGGCCGCATCAATCATTTGCCTCGTTTGGAGATTTAATCCATTATAAAATATTTGCACTTGTTGCCAAGTGGCAAGTGCGTGGTGAGGGCATCGGCGCAAAAGCTCCTTGAGGCGCTCCCATGTGTCATAGAGAGTCTCCGAGTCGATTTGCATGAACGATGCAATATCCGTGCGCAATTTAGCGGTCTTTGAAGGCGGGAAATATTTATTGAGAAATGTTTCCGCCATTTTGGCCCATGTAGTGATGGATCCCCTTGGTAGGGAGCCCAGCCACTGCTTGGCCTTAGACCGAAAAGAAAAAGGAAAAAGACGTAATCGAATGGCGTCATCGGTGACGCCATTGATCTTAAATGTGTCGCAAATTTCAAGAAAGTAAGAAATATGTGAGTTTGGATCCTCGTCCGGTTGACCATCAAAGGTCATTGATTGTTGCACCATTTGTATGATGCTGGACTTGATCTCAAAATTATTGTTCGCCACCGTGGGGCGAACAATACTCGATTGTGTGCCTTCTAAATTCGGCCGCGCATAATAGGACATGGTCCGTTGCGCGTCCTCATTAGGATTTGGCTCGTTAAGATTAGGAGGATTAAGATTATGATCCATTGCGCGTCCCTGACAACGGCGCCAAAAAAAACTTGATATTTAATTTCTGCGGTTTTGAAATTTAGTGAAGGTTTGAGATTTTCTCCAAAACTATTTCCGATAAAGGCAAGTGTACCTTATCGTCTATAGTATAGGATATTAAGAAATATCAAGGTCGTATTCCACGGGGCGCGTTGATTACTTCTACTTTGAGGAAAGTCGCTATTATCTTATCTAACGATATTTTGGGGTTTTAATTACTTGGCTAGAAAAAAGAAATTGCAAGCTAAATTTAGAGTTTAGATGATGATAGAAGAAGCTAGTACTCAATCAAAAGTCACCTTGGAGTGAGAAAAGACAAGTGAAAAGAGATTAAATCTAATTCCGTTTAAATTGAACTACTTGACCGTGGAGGTTCCCGAAGCTCGAACATGCCTCTCTCGAGGTTAATGCCCAACTAAGTTTAGGAAAAATCAACTGGACTCTCATCCTATAATCGATTACCTAAAACTTGCTTTACGAAGTGAACCCCGCTATTGGATTTGACTACAATCCGGGTTACGTCATCCTCTCTCGAGGAGTGCGTGCAACTCTCTTTACCCTTGAGTGATCGATTCAAACTTTGAGCCTCTCGGCTAACTAAGTATGAAAACATAAGCGAAAACCATATATCGAAAATATGGCCTCACTAATTAAAAATCAAGGGTAATTCAAGTGTTTATAAAAACGGAAAAAGAAAACTTTAGAAAATCATAACTTGTCTAACTCATCCTCGGATCATTTTGATCGAGTACTAATGAGGATTAGTTAATCATGGTGGAGGGGAAAGAGGAAGAAAAATAAAAATGCATAATAACAAAATTTAACTAAGTAAGGAGGAGACAAAATAAAGAGAACAACTAATTTTTATTTAAATGAAAACTATTACAAGTCTTTAGAGAAGAGATTGCAAAATAGGAAAAACAAGTTATAAGCTTAAACTAAACTATTGCATTGAAAGGAAGCTAGTACATTGCATGAGAAAAGGAAGAGAGCATGAAAGTAAAGTCACATGAACATGAACATGAAAGTGAAAAAATACTCAAGATTGGCTCCAACAGCACCTCCCCCACTCCAAAATTCTGAACCCTGGACTCAAGGAGAACCTCTGAATTTATAGGAAAAAAATTTCAGATTACATGCCCTCGGTCACGGGCGTGACCAAGGGCGTGACTGCACTATTCACATCAGATCCGACAGCGGCATGGGCTTGAATTTGGCGCGGCGAAAAGTGACATGTCACGAGCGTGACATGTCAGGTCACGGCCATGACTTTGGACGGCTGCATTAAATGCGGTGTGGGCTGGAATTCGGCGCGGTGGCGAAGCAGAGATCACGCTCGAAAGTCACGGCCGTGACATGTGGGTCATGGGCGTGACTTAGGTTGACTTCTCGACAGCATCTCCACGTCTCGACGGCGGCTCCACGTGGAAGATTCTAAGTCTACACGCCCTTGGTCACGGGCGTGACTTTGGGTCACGGGCGTGACCTGGGGCGTGACTTGGTGTGGGCTAGCTCAGACAGCGCGGCATCATTCTGGACTGATCTTTAGGTTACTTGCCCTTGGTCACGGGCGTGACCGAGGGCGTGACATACCATTTTTCCCGATTTGTCCCAAAATTCTGCAAATATTGAAATTAAGCTAATTTAGAATCAAAATTACAAAAAGAACTAACTTAGAACCTAAAATTGACATAAAAGGAAAATTCAAATTAAATATTTACAAAATTTTCTATTAAAAAGTTATAAAAATACTACTTATCAAATACCCCCATACTTGAGGTTTTGCTATTCCAGAGCAAAAGTGTGAGACATAATTTATAAGACATCCTTAAAAATTTTAAATTTAAAACTAAAATTTCATTTAACCAAAAGTTAAATTAAGAGTAAATTCAAGGGGGAGTTAAGTCCTAAATTATGATGATGATTTGAAAAGAGGGAAAAATGTTTAGGCAAGAACTTCTCAAGAAAATTAAGTAGTTTGACAAAATTGTAGAAATTATAAAACTAAATTAAATTAAATTTATAAGAACTCTACCTTAAAAGAAACTTAAGGAAAAGTAAATTACTAAATATTGCTCTCTCCATAATTTTCAACTAAAACTAGAACAATGATAATTCGCTAAGGGGGATTTCATAAAATTTGGCATAAGAAGAGACATTTTTGAATGGAGGAAATGGAATTTATCATGAAATTTTCTTTTTTTTTCTTTCTCTCTTTTTTTTTCTCTTCTAATAAAAACCCAAAATGTATATGGTTTAGGAGTAATGAATTTTATTCTCTTACTCCATGCCATATAATCTTTTCAAATATTTTGGGTGCATATGTTTTAGGGAATAATGAATTTTATCCTCTTATTCCCATGACATATGATCTTTTAATACAATTTTTTTATGCCATCAAAGGGGGTAGTGTAGGGGAAAATAAATCTAGCTAGCTTTAAATCATATTGAGAGCAAATTCTAGTAAAATTAAAATTCCTAAGATCTAAGAAGTTAGAAGAAAATATAATTGAAATCTAAAAAGGTTTAGGAAATTTACTACAAAATGAAGCCATTTAAAAATAAAAAGAGAAGTCATGCTAACAAAATTCTCTAATCAATTTAAAATCATAAGATGATTCTTAAATCAAGATTACCTCAAATTTAAAATTAACAAACTATGATAAGCAAAATTATAGCCAATTAAAAACTTAAACATGCTTATAAACATTCTCAACTAGATTTCTAAGAAATCACAAAAACAACAAATAGGAGAGGTATAAGATAAAAGTTTTTTTTGTGTTTTAAGTTTTTTCATAAATATTTTTTTGAACTTTTATATTATCTTTTTTTTTTGAATTTTTGTCATTAAAAACTATTTACAAAGAAAAGAAACTAGCTTTAAAACTTAACAATTTTTGTTAAGTCTTGGACTTCCCAAGGGCTACCCGGTGAAGGGTTCGCAAGGTACTAGGAGGTGTGATGGGATAAAATCCCAAACGTCCCTTTCCAAGATTTAGATTTTTCTGTTTTCTATTTTTTTTTTTTTTTGGTTTTTGCAAGTGCTTAAATAAAGGAAAACATAAAGACAAAATTAAAATTTTCTTTTTGAAAATTTTTTTTTTTTTGAAAATTTTCTTTTTTAAAACTATTTACAAATATTTACAAAGGGCTATTTACACCCCCATACTTAAAGTTAAACATTGTCCCCAATGTTTAAAAATAAGTATGAAGTAAGAAAATGTAAAAAGAAATGCAAGGAAAAAGAAAGAAGGAAAAAGAGCTTCCCTGATAAATTTATTTTTTTTTGAAGCTTTTGTGGGGAAGCCGCGATTACCTACAAAAGATGTTAAAGAAAGAACAAAAACAAGAGAAAATAATAAAAAGATAACCTTGGGGTGCCTCCCAAAAGCGCTTTGTTTAAGGTCGCGTAGCTTGACCCACTTGCCGATCATGTTATATTATGAAGAAATATCGCATCACTCTTGTCATTAGGTAAGTCTCCCGGAAGATACAATTTAAGGCGGTGCCCGTTAACTTTGAAGGACCCTTTTTCCGGGTGGGAAATTAGAATTGTCCCATAGGACCAAACCTCTTTAACAATAAAAGGTCCGGACCATCGAGATTTCAGCTTTCCCGGAAAAAGGCGAAGACGAGAATTATAAAGGAGGACGATATCGCCTGGCGAAAAAGTTTTTGGAAATTTTATATGTTTGTCGTGATAAAACTTTGTTCGCTCCTTATATAATTTGTTACTCTCATACGCATTCGCTCTCCACGCATCCAATTCGTTCATTTGAAATTTTCTTTATTCGCCCGCTAAAGTAGAATCAAGATTTAAAAATTTAAGCGCCCAAAATGCGCGGTGTTCTAATTCAACCGGGAGGTGGCAAGCCTTGCCATAGACCATTCGATATGGTGTACAACCGATAGCGGACTTGTACACCGTTCGATAGGCCCATAGCGCGTCATCGAGCTTTATTGCCCAATCCTTCCGATTAATAGAAACCGTTTTTTCTAAGATCCATTTTAATTCTCGATTAGCAACTTCAACTTGGCCGCTCGTTTGTGGGTGATATGCAGTGGATAATTTGTGCGTGACACCATATTTTGCTAAGATTTTTGTGAATTGAGTATTGCAAAAATGGGTGCCCCGATCACTCACAATAGTGCGCGGAGTGCCAAATCGAGAGAATAATTTTTTTAAAAAGTTAACGACGACTCGCGCATCGTTGGTGGGGAGAGCTTGCGCTTCCGCCCACCTCGACACGTAGTCGACCGCTACTAGAATATACTTATTTGAAAATGAAGGAGGGAGAGGACCAACGAAATCAATGCCCCAAAGATCGAAAATTTCGCATTCTAAGAAAATATTTTGGGGCATCTCATCCCGGCGAGAGATGTTCCCCGAGCGCTGGCAACTGTCGCAAGTATACCTATTTGAAAACATTCTTGCCGCCGTTGTCATCCCAAAAAAAAGTGACATGTTAAAATATTCTACTTTGTAAATAGTTTGAAAAGTAACATGTTACTTATTATTATTAATATTTTTGGCGCCGTGTAATGAAATTAAGAAAAAGAGGTTAAAAATACAAGTTTTTGGCGCCGTTGCCGGGGACTTTTGTGTAGATATTTTGAAACAAGGATAGCTATTAATTTTATCATGTTGTTTTTATTTTAGTTTTTCTATTTTTGAAAATCTTAAGGGTGAAATTAAAATCTTGGAAAGGGACGTTTGGGGTGTCATCCCATCTCACCTCCTAGTACCTTGCAAACCCTTCACCGGGTAGATCTTGGGAAGTCCAAGACTAACTTAATCTGTCTAAAAGAACAAAAAAAAATTATCTCTTTTTCTTCTTCCTTCCTTCTCTTTTTAGTGTATGACCCGTGGTAGCACTTCGATTCTTCCTTTTGATCCGGAAATCGAGCGAACCCTTTTGAGGCACCGCCGTTCTCGTGATCAAGGAAATGAAGTAGAATCCGAAGAGTCGATCGGGGACACTAACGCAACGAACATGGATCATAATCTTAATCCTCCTAATCTTAACGAGCCAAATCCTAATGAGGACGCGCAACGGACCATGTCCTATTATGCGCGGCCGAATTTAGAAGGCACAGAATCGAGTATTGTTCGCCCCACGGTGGCGAACAATAATTTTGAGATCAAGTCCAGCATCATACAAATGGTGCAACAATCGGTGACCTTTGATGGTCAACCGGACGAGGATCCAAACTCACATATTTCTTACTTTCTTGAAATTTGCGACACATTTAAGATCAATGGCGTCACCGATGACGCCATTCAATTACGTCTTTTTCCTTTTTCTTTGCTGTCTAAGGCCAAGCAGTGGCTGGGCTCCCTACCAAGGGGATCCATCACTACATGGGCCGAAATGGCGGAAAAATTTCTCAATAAATATTTCCCGCCTTCAAAGACCGCTAAATTGCGCACGGATATTGCGTCGTTCATGCAAATCGACTCGGAGACTCTCTATGACACATGGGAGCGCTTCAAGGAGCTTTTGCGCCGATTCCCTCACCACGCACTTGCCACTTGGCAACAAGTGCAAATATTTTATAATGGCTTAAATCTCCAAAAGAGGCAAATGATTGATGTGGCCGCCGGAGGGACATTAAATAATAAAACCCCGATCGCCGCTCAAGAGCTTTTCGAAGAGATGGCCATAAATGCGTACCAATGGAACATGCCCCGAGCGCGGCCTAATAAGCCAACCGGAATTTTTGAAATAAACGTTAACGCAAATTTGGCTTTACAAGTTGAGCGCTTAACAAAGCAAGTGGCGGAGATGTCTGCTTCCTCCGCCACTCCTCCTTGGGCTAATAATGTTTTACTTGAAGAGCAAGTTGATTACATGGGAAATCCGCCTCGGCCTTCCTATAACCCGAACACCGCTCCGTATAATAACACCTACAATGAGGGTTATAGGAATCATCCGAATTTCTCATGGAGCAATCAAGGAAATGCTCAGCGTCCCTTAAATTTAAATCAACCTCCAAATCAACTTCTTAATTTAACTCCCCCTCCAAATTTTAATCCACCCGGTTTTCCATCGCAACAGCCAAAGCCCTCTCCGCTTGAAGAGGTTTTTGCAAAATATGTTGCTACAAATGAAGCGAACATCCGGAACCTCACCGGATCGATCAAAAATTTGGAGAACCAAGTGGGCCAGCTAGCAAAGATAATCTCCGAGTGCCAGCAAGGAGCCCTTCCGAGAAACACGGGGCCAAACCCAAGGGAGAGCGCAAATGCGATTACACTCCGAAGCGGGAAGGAGGTGGTTTCAAAACAGGACGAACCCATGGTAACTTCCTCCCCTCCTCCTCCTCCTATTTTATCTTCGAATTTACCTGCTATGTTAGCTCCGCGCGCTTCTACTTCAAATATTCTGTATCCATCTAAGTTTAAAAGCGAGAGCGCCGAAAAGAATTATAAAAAGTTTTTAGATATTTTAAAGCAAATTCACATTAATGTACCCTTCTGCGAGGCTATCTCTCAAATGCCTAAATATGCGAAATATCTTAAGGAGTTGCTCTCCAATAAGAAAAAATTAGAAGATATTTCGCATATTTCTTTGAACGCAGAATGCTCCGCGGTTGTACTCAACAAATTGCCTAGAAAAGTGAATGACCCGGGACGGTTCTCCATCCCGTGTTTATTTGGCAATTCGTTAGTAAAACACGCTTTAGCAGATCTGGGAGCAAGTATTAATCTCATGCCTTTTTCACTATTTAAGAAACTAGGTCTAGGAAATCCAAGCCCCACTCGAATGAGTATTCAATTAGCGGATAGCTCTTTAAAATATCCGGTAGGAATAGTGGAGGACGTGCTCGTCAAGGTCGACAAGTTCATCTTCCCGGTGGACTTTGTCATTCTTGACATCGAAGAGGATGCTGAAGTACCCCTCATACTCGGCCGCCCCTTCCTTGCCACCTCCCGCGCCATTATTGACGTAAGTAACGGAAAGTTCCTCCTTCGGGTTGGAGACGATGAAGTTTCTTTCGGCATAAATTCCTCGATGCGGAACACATTAGAAAATGACGATTCGTGTTTTTACCTGGAAGAGTGTTGGGAATTCGATTCACCTCCCGAGTTAGTCTCCACCTCGAGTCACGAGTCCGAGCTAGCCGAACTCTTTTGTCTGGAAGAAGAAGAAGTCACTCGTTTCACACCACCCGAACCACTATTTTTAGAAAAATTGAAAATCAAAACTTCTTATGAAGAACCACCCATTTTAGAACTAAAGCAACTTCCCCCTCACCTTAAGTATTTATTTTTAGAAAAAGAGTCGAAGCTACCCGTCATCGTTTCATCCGAACTTAGCAACTCGGAAATTTCTGAGTTAGCTATTTTCTTAAGAAAGCACCGCCACGCAATTGCGTGGCAAATTTCGGATATTAAGGGTATAAACCCTTCCTTCTACACTCATAAAATCTTTCTCGAAGATAATTCCCGAAATTCGGTCCAGCCTCAACGGCGGCTAAACCCTAACATGAAAGAAGTCGTTAAGGCCGAAGTGATCAAACTATTGGACGCGGGAATTATCTACCCGATATCGGATAGTACTTGGGTTAGCCCAGTACAAGTCGTACCGAAGAAAGGTGGCGTTACGGTAGTAGCTAACGAGAATAACGAGTTAATCCCAACCCGTACTGTTACGGGTTGGCGGATGTGCATCGAATACCGAAAACTAAATGATGCCACCCGTAAGGATCACTTCCCTCTACCGTTTATTGATCAAATCTTAGAGCGCCTTTCAGGTCACTCCTACTACTGTTTTCTCGATGGTTTGTCGGGATATTTTCAAACCCCAATTTCGCCCGACGACCAAGAGAAAACCACTTTCACTTGTCCCTTTGGCACCTTCGCTTATCGAAGGATGCCATTTGGTCTTTGTAACGCGCCAGCTACAATTCAATGATGTATGCTGGCGATATTTGACGAGTTAGTAGAGGAGGTGATGGAAGTGTTTATGGATGACTTTTCCGTATTCGGAAACTCATTTAAAAATTGTTTAAAAAATCTTGAGCGTGTGTTGCAGCGATGCGAGGAAACGAATTTAGCACTTAACTGGGAGAAATGCCATTTTATGGTCAAGGAAGGATTAGTCCTTGGTCATAAAATTTCGGGCATGGGGATCGAGGTCGATAGGGCCAAGATTGAAGTGATTGAAAAGCTCCCCCCTCCAACAAACGTAAAAGCTATTCGTAGTTTCCTAGGGGACGCAGGGTTCTATCGGCACTTTATACAAAATTTTTCCAAAATCACAAAGCCGTTAACCCATCTTCTTGAAAAGGAATCCTCATTTATTTTTAGCGATGAATGCCATTTGGCCTTTAAACTTATTAAAGAAAAACTTATAAACTCCCCGATTCTAGTCGCGCCGGATTGGTCACTCCCTTTTGAAATCATGTGCGACGCGAGTGACATTGCGGTTGGTGCCATTTTAGGCCAACAGTTGAGTTAGTATTTCCACCCTATTTATTATGTGAGCAAAACACTCACGTCGGCACAAGCGAATTACACCACTACCGAAAAAGAGCTTCTAGCAATCGTGTTTGCCATCGATAAGTTTAGGTCATACATCACCCTCTCGAAAGTTATCGTCTTCACGGATCACTCCGCACTTAGGTATCTTTTAAGCAAATCGGACGCCAAGCCTCGTCTTTTGCGATGGATCCTCCTCTTGCAGGAGTTTGACTTAGAGATCCGGGACAAAAGAGGAGCCGAAAACTTGGCGGCCGATCATCTTTCTCGTCTAGAAAACCCCGCCTCGGAAGTATTGATAGAATCTGACATCGATGATAAATTTCCCGAAGAGCGCCTCCTCGCTCTCGAAAATATTAATTAATCGTCTACCCCCTGGTTTGCAGATCTGGCTAACTATTTAGTAGCCCGGGTCCTGCCGAAAGAATTCTCGAGTCAGCAAAAGAAGAAATTCTTTTTTGATTTAAAGAATTACTTTTGGGAGGACCCCTTTTTATTCCGTGTATGCGCAGACCAAGTGGTGAGACGATGCGTCTCGAGTGAGGAGGGTCTTAAAATTTTATAACATTGTCACAAGGGACCATCCGGTGGTAATTATCATTCAAACCGAACTGCGAGGAAGGCGCTGGAGGCGGGCTTTTATTGGCCCTCACTCTTCAAAGATGCTCACACCCTTGTGAGTACTTGCGACAGCTGCCAGCGGTCGGGGAACATCTCTCGCCGGGATGAGATGCCCCAAAATATTTTCTTAGAATGCGAAATTTTCGATCTTTGGGGCATTGATTTCTTTGGTCCTCTCCCTCCTTCGTTTTCAAATAAGTATATTCTAGTAGAGGTCGACTATGTGTCGAGGTGGGCGGAAGCGCAATCTCTCCCCACCAACGATGCGCGAGTCGTCATTAACTTTTTTAAAAATTTATTCTCTCGATTTGGCACTCCGCGCGCTATTGTGAGTGATCGGGGCACCCATTTTTGCAATACTCAATTCACAAAAATCTTAGCAAAATATGGTGTCACGCACAAATTATCCACTGCATATCACCCACAAACGAGCGGCCAACCTGAAGTTGTTAATCGAGAATTAAAACGGATCTTAGAAAAAACAGTTTCTATTAATCGGAAGGATTGGGCAATAAAGCTCGATGACGCGCTATGGGCCTATCGAACGGCGTACAAGTCCGCTATCGGTTGTACACCATATCGAATGGTCTATGGCAAGGCTTGCCACCTCCCGGTTGAATTAGAACACCGCGCATTTTGGGCGCTTAAATTTTTAAATCTTGATTCTACTTTAGCGGGCGAACAAAGAAAATTTCAAATGAACGAATTGGATGAGTGGAGAGCGAATGTGTATGAGAGTAACAAATTATATAAGGAGTGAACAAAGTTTTATCACGACAAACATATAAAATTTCCAAAAACTTTTTCGCCAGGCGATCTCGTCCTCCTTTATAATTCTCGTCTTCGCCTTTTTCCGGGAAAGCTGAAATCTCGATGGTCCGGACCTTTTATTGTTAAGGAGGTTTGGTCCTATGGGACAATTCTAATTTCCCACCCGGAAAAAGGTTCCTTCAAAGTTAACGGGCACCGCCTTAAATTGTATTTTCCGGGAGACTTACCTAATGACAAGAGTGATGCGATATTTCTTCATAATATAACATGATCGGCAAGTGGGTCAAGCTACGCGACCTTAAACAAAGCGCTTTTGGGAGGCACCCCAAGGTTATATTTTTATTATTTTCTCTTGTTTTTGTTCTTTCTTTAACATCTTTTGTACGTAATCGCGGCTTCCCCACAAAAGCTTCAAAAAAAAATATTTATCAGGGAAGCTCTTTTTCCTTCTTTCTTTTTCCTTGCATTTCTTTTTACCTTTTCTTACTTCATACTTATTTTTAAACATTGGGGACAATGTTTAACTTTAAGTATGGCGGTGTAAATAGCCCTTTGTAAATATTTGTTAATAGTTTTAAAAAAGAGAAATTTTCAAAAAAAAAATGAACAAAAAGAAAATTTTAATTTTGTTTTTATGTTTTCCTTTATTTAAGCACTTGCAAAAACCAAAAACTCAAAAAAAATAGAAAACAGAAAAATTTAAATCTTGGAAAGGGACGTTTGGGATTTTATCCCATCACACCTCCTAGTACCTTGCGAACCCTTCACCGGGTAGCCCTTGGGAAGTCCAAGACTTAACAAAAATTGTTAAGTTTTAAAGCTAGTTTCTTTTCTTTGTAAATAGTTTTTAATGACAAAAATTCAAAAAAAAAGATAATATAAAAATTCAAAAAAATATATATGAAAAAACTTAAAACACAAAAAAAAACTTTTATCTTATACCTCTCCTATTTGTTGTTTTTGTGATTTCTTAGAAATCTAGTTGAGAATGTTTATAAGCATGTTTAAGTTTTTAATTGGCTATAATTTTGCTTATCATAGTTTGTTAATTTTAAATTTGAGGTAATCTTGATTTAAGAATCATCTTATGATTTTAAATTGATTAGAGAATTTTGTTAGCATGACTTCTCTTTTTATTTTTAAATGGCTTCATTTTGTAGTAAATTTCCTAAACCTCTTTAGATTTCAATTATATTTTCTTCTAACTTCTTAGATCTTAGGAATTTTAATTTTACTAGAATTTGCTCTCAATATGATTTAAAGCTAGCTAGATTTATTTTCCCCTACCATACCCCCTTTGATGGCATAAAAAAATGTATTAAAAGATCATATGTCATGGGAATAAGAGGATAAAATTCATTATTCCCTAAAACATATGCACGCAAAATATTTGAAAAGATTATATGGCATGGAGTAAGAGGATAAAATTCATTACTCCTAAACCATATACATTTTGGGTTTTTATTAGAAGAGAAAAAAAAAGAGAGAAAGAAAAAAAAAGGAAATTTCATGATAAATTCCATTTCCTCCATTCAAAAATGTCTCTTCTTATGCCAAATTTTATGAAATCCCCCTTAGCCAATTATCATTGTTCTAGTTTTAGTTGAAAATTATGGAGAGAGCAATATTTAGTAATTTACTTTACCTTAAGTTTCTTTTAAGGTAGAGTTCTTATAATTTTAATTTAATTTAGTTTTATAATTTCTACAATTTTGTCAAACTACTTAATTTTCATGAGAAGTTCTTGCCTAAACATTTTTCCCTCTTTTCAAATCATCATCATAATTTAGGACTTAACTCCCCCTTGAATTTACTCTTAATTTAACTTTTGGTTAAATGAAATTTTAGTTTTAAATTAAAAATTTTTAAGAATGTCTTATAAATTATGTCTCACACTTTTGCTCTGGAATAGCAAAACCTCAAGTATGGGGGTATTTGATAAGTAGTATTTTTATAACTTTTTAATAGAAAATTTTGTAAATATTTAATATGAATTTTCCTTTTATGTCAATTTTAGGTTACAAGTTAGTTCTTTTTGTAATTTTGATTCTAAATTAGCTTAATTTCAATATTTGCAGAATTTTGCGACAAATCGGGAAAAATGGCATGTCACGCCCTCGGTCACGCCCGTGACCAAGGGCAAGTAACCTAAAGATCAGTCCAGAATGATGCCCCGCTGTCTGAGCTAGCCCACACCAAGTCACACCCCAGGTCACGCCCGTGACCCAAAGTCACGCCCGTGACCAAGGGCGTGTAAACTTAGAATCTTCCACGTGGAGCCGCCTTCGAGACGTGGAGATGCTGTCGAGAAGTCAACCTAAGTCACGCCCGTGACCCACATGTCACGGCCGTGACTTTCAAGCGTGATCTCTGCTTCGCCACCACGCCGAATTCTAGCCCACACCGCATTTAATGCAGCCGTCCAAAGTCACGGCCGTGACCCGACATGTCACGCTCGTGACATGTCACTTTTCACCACGCCGAATTCAAGCCCACGCCGCTGTCGGATCTGATGTGAATAGTGCAGTCACGCCCTTGGTCACGCCCGTGATCGAGGGCGTGTAATCTGAAATTTTTTTCCTATAAATTCAGAGGTTCTCCTTGAGTCCAGGGTTCAGAATTTTGGAGTGGGGGAGGTGCTGTTGGAGCCAATCTTGAGTATTTTTTCACTTTCATGTTCATGTTCATGTGACTTTACTTTCATGCTCTCTTCCTTTTCTCATGCAATGTACTAGATTCCTTTCAATGCAATAGTTTAGTTTAAGCTTGTAACTTGTTTTTCCTAGCTTGCAATCTCTTCTCTTAAGACTTGTAATAGTTTTCATTTAAATAAAAATTAGTTGTTCTCTTTATTTTGTCTCCTCCTTACTTAGTTAAATTTTCTTATTATGCATTTTTATTTTTCTTCCTCTTTCCCCTCCACCATGATTAACTAATCCTCATTAGTACTCGATCAAAATGATCCGAGGATGAGTTAGACAAGTTATGATTTTCTAAAGTTTTCTTTTTCCGTTTTTATAAACACTTGAATTACCCTTGATTTTTAATTAGTGAGGCCATATTTTTGATATATGGTTTTCGCTTATGTTTTCATACTTAGTTAGCCGAGAGGCTCAAAGTATGAATCGATCACTCAAGGGTAAAGAGAGTTGCACGCACTCCTCGAGAGAGGATGACGTAAATCTCCCGGATTGGAGTCAAATCCAATAGCGGGGTTCACTTCGTAAAGCAAGTTTTAGGTAATCGATTATAGGACGAGAGTCCGGTTGATTTTTCCTAAACTTAGTTGGGCATTAACCTCGAGAGAGGCATGTTCGAGGTTCGGGAACGTCCACGGTCAAGTAGTTCAATTTAAACGGAATTAGATTTAATCTCTTTTCACTTGTCTTTTCTCACTCCAAGGTGACTTTTGATTGAGTACTAGCTTCTTCTATCATCATCTAAACTCTAAATTTAGCTTGCAATTTCTTTTTTTCTAGCCAAGTAATTAAAACCCCAAAATATCGTTAGATAAGATAATAGCGACTTTCCTCAAAGTAGAAGTAATCAACGCGCCCCGTGGAATACGACCTTGATATTTCTTAATATCCTATACTATAGTCGATAAGGTACACTTGCCTTTATCGGAAATAGTTTTGGAGAAAATCTCAAACCTTCACTAAATTTCAAAACCGCAAAAACTAAATATCAAGTTTTTGGGTTAAGTAGGATTTATGCTTATTTACAAAGAAAGGAAACTAGCTTTAAAACTTAACAATTTTTGTAAGTCCCCGGGAAGTGACATGTATTTTTGTCTTGGCGCCGTTGCCGTGACCAAGGGCGTGTAACACTAAGATCAGTCCAGAAGTGTTGCCGAGCAGATTTAGCTAGTCCACAGCAAGTCACGCCCCAGGTCACGCCCGTGACACCAGGTCACGCCCGTGACCAAGGGTGTGTAATCTTAGAATCTTCCCAGCTGGCTACCGACGAGACGTGGAGATGCTGTCGAGGAGTTGACCCAAGTCACGCCCGTGACCAACGAGTCACGCCCGTGACTTCCCGCGTGATCCCAGCTTCCTACTGCGCCGAATTCAAGCCCAAGCCACATTGATGGAGTTGACCCCAGTCATGCCCGTGACCCATGAGTCACGCCCGTGACTTTTTGCGCGTGATCGCTTTTCGCTGCAGCGCCGCACTCAAGCCCACGTCGCATTGATGAAGCCGCCCAGGTACACGCCCATGGCCAAAGTTACACGGGCGTGTAATGTCCATTTTCGCGACACAGTCACGCAAGACCCATGCCGATGTCGCAGCCATGCAGAACAAGTATTACACGCCCTAGGTCACGCCCGTGACCGAGGGCGTGTAACCTGGAAATTTTTCCTATAAATTCAGAGGTTCCCCTCCAGCATTCCATTCCCTTACCCCTGCCCATTTGGGTTGTTCTTGTACAGTTTTCCTTATTTCTTCATGTTTTAGGGTTAGCTTTAATTTCATGTAATTTTGTTATTTCTTTTTTTCATCCCTTGTAATTTTATTTCATGCAAGCTAGCTTAGTTTCAATTCCATGCAATGTAATGTAGGTTTTATTTCATGTAATCTCTTTCTTTTATGGCAATGAAAATTTAAGCTTTCTTTTATTTTCGCAAACTCTCTTTCTTCCTCTTTCTCTCTCTTTCTTGTTTTAATTTTTTCCTTTAGCAATTATTTTGTAGTCTTGATTTTAGCAAGCTTTGAAACAAAATCATCTCTTTCCTTATTATCGTATCTTCTCTCCTTCGATTTATTCTCGAAATATAACGATATCGAGTTCATATTCCGGTTATGAATTTCGGTATTTGTTTTCGTATTCTAGCTAGCCGAGAGGACGTGCGTACGAATCGATCACTCGAGAATAAAAAGAGTTGCACGCACCCCTCGAGAGAGGATGACGTAAATCTTCCGGATAGGAGTCAAATCCTATAGTGGGATTCACAGCGTAAAGCAAGTCTTAGGTAATCAATTATAGGACGAGAGTCCGGTTGATTTTTCCTAAGCTTAGTTGGGCACTAACCTCGAGAGAGGCATGTTCGAGCTTCGGGAATCCCCACGGTCAAGGCTTAGAGTTGAATGATAGTATTTATCTTTTAATTTCATTACAAAGCGAGTATTAATCAAGTTTTATTTTCTTTCTTTATTTTCGTTCTCTTTTATTTAGTAGCAATTTAGTTCTCTTTTCCGCTCTCTCTCCGATAAAATAATAGTCCGCTTTCTTGAAGTAGAAGTACTCGACAAACCCGAGTTTAATACGACCTTGGTATTTTTATAAAATATCCTATATTATATACGATAAGGTACACTTGCCTTCATCGAATATAGTTTTGGAAAATATCATCAATCTTCTTCGCATTTTTATAAATCATAAACCCTAAGAAGAAGAAGTTTTAATTTATCTTATCAAGTTTTTGGCGCCGTTGCCGGGGATTTTATCAAGTTTTAAAGCTAGTTTTAAAGCTAGTTTTTAGCGAAAAACACAAAAAAAAAACACCAGAAAATCTGGTGTTTTTATAATCACCAAAAACTAGCTTTAAACACTAAGGAGTGGAAAAAGAAGCACTTGCAAAAACCAAAAACTCAAAAAAAAACAGAAAAATTTAAATCTTGGAAAGGGACGTTTGGGATTTTATCCCATCACACCTCCTAGTACCTTGCGAACCCTTCACCGGGTAGCCCTTGGGAAGTCCAAGACTTAATTGTTAAGTTTTAAAGCTACTTTCTTTTCTTTGTAAATAGTTTTTAATGACAAAAATTCAAAAAAAAAAAAGATAATATAAAAATTCAAAAAAATATATATGAAAAAACTTAAAACACAAAAAAAACTTTTATCTTATACCTCTCCTATTTTTTTTTTTTTGAGTTTTTGGTTTTTGCAAGTGCTTAAATAAAGGAAACCATAAAAACAAAATTAAAATTTTCTTTTTGTTCTTTTTTTTTTTTTGAAAATTTTCTTTTTTAAAACTATTTACAAATATTTACAAAGGGCTATTTACACCCCCATACTTAAAGTTAAACATTGTCCCCAATATTTAAAAATAAGTATGAAGTAAGAAAAGGTAAAAAGAAATGCAAGGAAAAAGAAAGAAAGAAAAAGAGCTTCCCTGATAAATTTTTTTTTTTTTTGAAGCTTTTGTGGGGAAGCCGCGATTACCTACAAAAGATGTTAAAGAAAGAACAAAAATAAGAGAAAATAATAAAAAGATAACCTTGGGGTGCCTCCCAAAAGAGCTTTGTTTAAGGTCGCGTAGCTTGACCCACTTGCCGATCATGTTATATTATGAAGAAATATCGCATCACTCTTGTCATTAGGTAAGTCTCCCGGAAGATACAATTTAAGGCGGTGCCCGTTAACTTTGAAGGAACCTTTTTCCGGGTGGGAAATTAGAATTGTCCTATAGGACCAAACCTCTTTAACAATAAAAGGTCCGGACCATCGAGATTTCAGCTTTCCCAGAAAAAGGCGAAGACGAGAATTATAAAGGAGGACGAGATCGCCTGGCGAAAAAGTTTTTGGAAATTTTATATGTTTGTCGTGATAAAACTTTGTTCGCTCCTTATATAATTTGTTACTCTCATACGCATTCGCTCTCCACTCATCCAATTCGTTCATTTGAAATTTTCTTTGTTCGCCCGCTAAAGTAGAATCAAGATTTAAAAATTTAAGCGCCCAAAATGCGCGGTGTTCTAATTCAACCGGGAGCTGGCAAGCCTTGCCATAGACCATTCGATATGGTGTACAATCGATAGCGGACTTGTACGCCGTTCGATAGGCCCATAGCGCGTCATCGAGCTTTATTGCCCAATCCTTCCGATTAATAGAAACCGTTTTTTCTAAGATCCGTTTTAATTCTCGATTAACAACTTCAACTTGGCCGCTCGTTTGTGGGTGATATGCAGTGGATAATTTGTGCGTGGCACCATATTTTGCTAAGATTTTTGTGAATTGAGTATTGCAAAAATGGGTGCCCCGATCACTCACAATAGCACGCGGAGTGCCAAATCGAGAGAATAACTTTTTTAAAAAGTTAACGATGACTCGCGCATCGTTGGTGGGGAGAGCTTGTGCTTCCGCCCACCTCGACACGTAGTCGACCGCTACTAGAATATACTTATTTAAAAACGAAGGAGGGAGAGGACCAACGAAATAAATGCCCCAAAGATCGAAAATTTCGCATTCTAAGAAAATATTTTGGGGCATCTCATCCCGGCGAGAGATGTTCCCCGACCGCTGGCAGCTGTCGCAAGTACTCACAAGGGTGTGAGCATCTTTGAAGAGCGAGGGCCAATAAAAGCCCGCCTCCAGCGCCTTCCTCGCGGTTCGGTTTGAATGATAATGACCACCGGATGGTCCCTCGTGACAATGTCATAAAATTTTAAGACCCTCCTCACTCGAGACGCATCGTCTCACCACTTGGTCTGCGCATACACGGAATAAAAAGGGGTCCTCCCAAAAGTAATTCTTTAAATCAGAAAAGAATTTCTTCTTTTGCTGACTCGAGAATTCTTTCGGCAGGACCCGGGCTACTAAATAGTTAGCCAGATCTGCAAACCAGGGGGTAGACGATGAATTAATATTTTCGAGAGCGAGGAGGCGCTCTTCGGGAAATTTATCATCGATATCAGATTCTATCAATACTTCCGAGGCGGGGTTTTCTAGACGAGAAAGATGATCGGCCGCCAAGTTTTCGGCTCCTCTTGTCCTGGATCTCTAAGTCAAACTCCTGCAAGAGGAGGATCCATCGCAAAAGACGAGGCTTGGCGTCCGATTTGCTTAAAAGATACCTAAGTGCGGAGTCATCCGTGAAGACGATAACTTTCGAGAGGGTGATGTATGACCTAAACTTATCGAAAGCAAAAACGATCGCTAGAAGCTCTTTTTCGGTAGTGGTGTAATTCGCTTGTGCCGACGTGAGTGTTTTGCTCGCATAATAAATAGGGTGGAAATACTTACTCACCCGTTGGCCTAAAACGGCACCAACCGCAATGTCACACGCGTCGCACATGATTTCAAAAGGGAGCGACCAATTCGGTGTGACTAGAATCGGGGAGTTTATAAGTTTTTCTTTAATAAGTTTAAAGGCCAAATGACATTCATCGCTAAAAATAAATGAGGATTCCTTTTCAAGAAGATGGGTTAACGGCTTTGTGATTTTGGAAAAATTTTGTATAAAGCGCCGATAGAACCCTGCTTGCCCTAGAAAACTACGAATAGCTTGTACGTTTGTTGGAGGGGGGAGCTTTTCAATCACTTCAATCTTGGCCCTATCGACCTCGATCCCCATGATCAAAATTTTATGACCAAGGACTAATCCTTCCTTGACCATAAAATGGCATTTCTCCCAATTAAGTGCTAAATTCGTTTCCTCGCATCGCTGCAACACACGCTCAAGATTTTTTAAACAATTTTTAAATGAGTTTCCGAATACGGAAAAGTCATCCATAAACACTTCCATCACCTCCTCTACTAACTCGTCAAATATCGCCAGCATACATCTTTGAAATGTAGCTGGCGCGTTACAAAGACCAAATGGCATCCTTCGATAAGCGAAGGTGCCAAAGGGACAAATGAAAGTGGTTTTCTCTTGGTCGTCGGGCGAAATTTGGATTTGAAAATAGCCCGACAAACCATTGAGAAAACAGTAGTAGGAGTGACTTGAAAGGCGCTCTAAGATTTGATCAATAAACGGTAGAGGGATGTGATCCTTACGGGTGGCATCATTTAGTTTTCGGTAATCGATGCACATCGGCCAACCCGTAACAGTACGGGTTGGGATCAACTCGTTATTCTCGTTTACTACTACCGTAACGCCACCTTTCTTCGGTACGACTTGTACTGGGCTAACCCAAGTACTATCCGATATCGGGTAGATAATTCCCGCGTCCAATAGTTTGATCACTTCGGCCTTAACGACTTCTTTCATGTTAGGGTTTAGCCGCCGTTGAGGCTGGACCGAATTTCGGGAATTATCTTCGAGAAAGATTTTATGAGTGCAGAAGGAAGGGTTTATACCCTTAATATCCGAAATTTGCCACGCAATTGCGTGGCGGTGCTTTCTTAAGACAATAGCTAACTCAGAAATTTCCGAGTTGCTAAGTTCGGATGAAACGATGACGGGTAGCTTCGACTCTTTTTCTAAAAATAAATACTTAAGGTGAGGGGGAAGTTGCTTTAGTTCTAAAACGGGTGGTTCTTCATAAGAAGTTTTGATTTTCAATTTTTCTAAAAATAGTGGTTCGGGTGGTGTGAAACGAGTGACTTCTTCTTCTTCCAGACAAAAGAGTTCGGCGAGCTCGGACTCGTGACTCGAGGTGGAGACTAACTCGGGAGGATAATCGAATTCCCAACACTCTTCCAGGTAAAAACACGAATCGTCGTTTTCTAATGTGTTTCGCATCGAGGAATTTATGCCGAAAGAAACTTCATCATCTCCAACCCGAAGGAGGAGCTTTCCGTTACTTACGTCAATAATGGCGCGGGAGGTGGCAAGGAAGGGGCGGCCGAGTATGAGGGGTACTTCGGCATCCTCTTCGATGTCAAGAATGACAAAGTCCACCGGGAAGATGAACTTGTCGACCTTGACGAGCACGTCCTCCACTATTCCTACCGGATATTTTAAAGAGCGGTCCGCTAATTGAATACTCATTCGAGTGGGGCTTGGATTTCCTAGACCTAGTTTCTTAAATAGTGAAAAAGGCATGAGATTAATACTTGCTCCCAGATCCGCTAAAGCGTGTTTTACTAACGAATTGCCAAGTAAACACGGGATGGAGAACCAAAAACTTGATATTTAATTTTTGCGGTTTTGAAATTTAGTGAAGATTTGAGATTTTCTCCAAAACTATTTCCGATAAAGGCAAGTGTACCTTATCATCTATAGTATAGGATATTAAGAAATATCAAGGTTGTATTCCACGGGGCGCGTTGATTACTTCTACTTTGAGGAAAGTCGCTATTATCTTATCTAACGATATTTTGCGGTTTTAATTACTTGGCTAGAAAAAAAGAAATTGCAAGCAAAATTTAGAGTTTAGATGATGATAGAAGAAGCTAGTACTCAATCAAAAGTCACCTTGGAGTGAGAAAAGACAAGTGAAAAGAGATTAAATCTAATTCCGTTTAAATTGAACTACTTGACCGTGGAGGTTCCCGAAGCTCGAACATGCCTCTCTCGAGGTTAATGCCCAACTAAGTTTAGGAAAAATCAACTGGACTCTCGTCCTATAATCGATTACCTAAAACTTGCTTTACGAAGTGAACCCCGCTATTGGATTTGACTCCAATCTGGGAGATTTACGTCATCCTCTCTCGAGGAGTGCGTGCAACTCTCTTTACCCTAGAGTGATCGATTCATACTTTGAGCCTCTCGGCTAACTAAGTATGAAAACATAATAGAAAACCATATATCGAAAATATGGCCTCACTAATTAAAAATCAAGGGTAATTCAAGTGTTTATAAAAACGGAAAAAGAAAACTTTAGAAAATCATAACTTGTCTAACTCATTCTCGGATCATTTTGATCGAGTACTAATGAGGATTAGTTAATCATGGTGGAGGGGAAAGAGGAAGAAAAATAAAAATGCATAATAAGAAAATTTAACTAAGTAAGGAGGAGACAAAATAAAGAGAACAACTAATTTTTATTTAAATGAAAACTATTACAAGTCTTAAGAGAAGAGATTGCAAGCTAGGAAAAACAAGTTACAAGCTTAAACTAAACTATTGCATTGAAAGGAAGCTAGTACATTGCATGAGAAAAGGAAGAGAGCATGAAAGTAAAGTCACATGAACATGAACATGAAAGTGAAAAAATACTCAAGATTGGCTCCAACAGCACCTCCCCCACTCCAAAATTCTGAACCCTGGACTCAAGGAGAACCTCTGAATTTATAGGAAAAAAATTTCAGATTACACGCCCTCGGTCACGGGCGTGACCAAGGGCGTGACTGCACTATTCACATCAGATCCGACAGCGACGTGGGCTTGAATTCGGCGCGGCGAAAAGTGACATGTCACGGGCGTGACATGTCGAGTCACGGCCGTGACTTTGGATGGCTGCATTAAATGCGGCGTGGGCTGGAATTCGGTGCGGTGGCAAAGAAGAGATCACGCTGGAAAGTCACGGCCGTGACATGTGGGTCACGGGCGTGACTTAGGTTGACTTCTCGACAGCATCTCCACGTCTCGACGGTGGCTCCACGTGGAAGATTCTAAGTTTACACGCCCTTGGTCACGGGCGTGACTTTGGGTCACGGGCGTGACCTGGGGCGTGACTTAGTGTGGGCTAGCTCAGACAGCGCGGCATCATTCTGGACTGATCTTTAGGTTACAAGCCCTTGGTCACGGGCGTGACCGAGGGCGTGACATGCCATTTTTCCCGATTTGTCCCAAAATTCTGCAAATATTGAAATTAAGCTAATTTAGAATCAAAATTACAAAAAGAACTAACTTATAACCTAAAATTGACATAAAAGGAAAATTCATATTAAATATTTACAAAATTTTCTATTAAAATGTTATAAAAATACTACTTATCAAATACCCCCATACTTGAGGTTTTGTTATTCCAGAGCAAAAGTTTGAGACATAATTTATAAGACATCCTTAAAAATTTTAATTTAAAACTAAAATTTCATTTAACCAAAAGCTAAATTAAGAGTAAATTCAAGGGGGAGTTAAGTCCTAAATTATGATGATGATTTGAAAAGAGGGAAAAATGTTTAGGCAAGAACTTCTCAAGAAAATTAAGTAGTTTGACAAAATTGTAGAAATTATAAAACTAAATTAAATAAAAATTATAAGAACTCTACCTTAAAAGAAACTTAAGGAAAAGTAAATTACTAAATATTGCTCTCTCCATAATTTTCAACTAAAACTAGAACAATGATAATTGGCTAAGGGGGATTTCATAAAATTTGGCATAAGAAGAGACATTTTTGAATGGAGGAAATGGAATTTATCATGAAATTTCCTTTTTTTTCTTTCTCTCTTTTTTTTCTCTTCTAATAAAAACCCAAAATGTATATGGTTTAGGAGTAATAAATTTTATCCTCTTACTCCATGCCATATAATATTTTCAAATATTTTGGGTGCATATGTTTTAGGGAATAATGAATTTTATCCTCTTATTCCCATGACATATGATCTTTTAATACATTTTTTTATGCCATCAAAGGGGGTCCCTGGGAAAATAAATCTAGCTAGCTTTAAATCATATTGAGAGCAAATTCTAGTAAAATTAAAATTCCTAAGATCTAAGAAGTTAGAAGAAAATATAATTGAAATCTAAAGAGGTTTAGGAAATTTTCTACAAAATGAAGCCATTAAAAAATAAAAAGAGAAGTCATGCTAACAAAATTCTCTAATCAATTTAAAATCATAAGATGATTCTTAAATCAAGATTACCTCAAATTTAAAATTAACAAACTATGATAAGCAAAATTATAGCCAATTAAAAACTTAAACATGCTTATAAACATTCTAAACTAGATTTCTAAGAAATCACAAAAACAACAAATAGGAGAGGTATAAGATAAAAGTTTTTTCATATATATTTTTTTGAATTTTTATATTATCTTTTTTTTTTGAATTTTTGTCATTAAAAACTATTTACAAAGAAAAGAAACTAGCTTTAAAACTTAACAATTTTTGTTAAGTCTTGGACTTCCCAAGGGCTACCCGGTGAAGGGTACGCAAGGTACTAGGAGGTGTGATGGGATAAAATCCCAAACGTCCCTTTCCAAAATTTAAATTTTTCTGTTTTCTATTTTTTTTTGAGTTTTTGGTTTTTGCAAGTGCTTAAATAAAGGAAAACATAAAAACAAAATTAAAATTTCCTTTTTGTTCATTTTTTTTTTGAAAATTTTCTTTTTTAAAACTATTTACAAATATTTACAAAGGGCTATTTACACCCCCATACTTAAAGTTAAACATTGTTCCCAATGTTTAAAAATAAGTATGAAGTAAGAAAAGGTAAAAAGAAATTCAAGGAAAAAGAAAGAAGGAAAAAGAGATTCCCTTATAAATTTTTTTTTTGAAGCTTTTGTGGGGAAGCCGCGATTACCTACAAAAGATGTTAAAGAAAGAACAAAAACAAGAGAAAATAATAAAAAGATAACCTTGGGGTGCCTCTCAAAAGCACTTTGTTTAAGGTCGCGTAGCTTGACCCACTTGCCGATCATGTTATATTATGAAGAAATATCGCATCACTCTTGTCATTAGGTAAGTCTCCCGGAAGATACAATTTAAGGCGGTGCGCGTTAACTTTAAAGGAACCTTTTTCCGGGTGGGAAATTAGAATTGTCCCATAGGACCAAACCTCTTTAGCAATAAAAGGTCCGGACCATCGAGATTTCAGCTTTCCCCGAAAAAGGCGAAGACGAGAATTATAAAGGAGGACGAGATCGCCTGGCGAAAAAGTTTTTGGAAATTTTATACGTTTGTCGTGATAAAACTTTGTTCGCTCCTTATATAATTTGTTACTCTCATACGCATTCGCTCTCCACTCATCCAATTCGTTCATTTGAAATTTTCTTTGTTCGCCCGCTAAAGTAGAATCAAGATTTAAAAATTTAAGCGCCCAAAATGCGCGGTGTTCTAATTCAACCGGGAGGTGGCAAGCCTTGCCATAGACCATTCGATATGGTGTACAACCGATAGCGGACTTGTACATCGTTCGATAGGCCCATAGCGCGTCATCGAGCTTTATTGCCCAATCCTTCCGATTAATAGAAACCGTTTTTTCTAAGATCCGTTTTAATTCTCGATTAACAACTTCAACTTGGCCGCTCGTTTGTGGGTGATATGCAGTGGATAATTTATGCGTGACACCATATTTTGCTAAGATTTTTGTGAATTGAGTATTGCAAAAATGGGTGCCCCGATCACTCACAATAGCGCGCGGAGTGCCAAATCGAGAGAATATTTTTTTAAAAAAGTTAACGATGACTCGCGCATCCTTGGTGGGGAGAGCTTGCGCTTCCGCCCACCTCGACACGTAGTCGACCGCTACTAGAATATACTTATTTGGAAACAAAGGAGGGAGAGGACCAACGAAATCAATGCCCCAAAGATCGAAAATTTCGCATTCTAAGAAAATATTTTGGGGCATCTCATCCCGGCGAGAGATGTTCCCCGACCGCTGGCAGCTGTCGCAAGTACTCACAAGGGTGTGAGCATCTTTGAAGAGCGAGGGCCAATAAAAGCCCGCCTCCAGCGCCTTCCTCGCGGTTCGGTTTGAATAATAATAATTTGAGAGGATAGCTATCCCCGGGAATAATAATAATTTATTTGCTCGCATAATAAATAGGGTAGAAATACTCATTTTAAAATGCGAAGAAGATTGATAGCTATCCCCGGCAACGGTTTGAATATAGTCCTTGGCCATATAATTTCGGGCAAGGGGATCGAGGTCGATAGGGCCAAGATTGAAGTAATTGAAAAACTTCCCCCTCCCACAAACGTAAAAGCTTTTAGCAGTTTCCTAGGCCACGCGGGGTTCTATCGGCGCTTTATACAAAATTTTTCCAAAATCACAAAGTCGTTAACCCATCTTCTTGAAAAGGAATCCTCATTTATTTTTAACGATGAATGCCATTTGGCCTTTAAACTTATCAAAGAAAAACTTATAAACTCCCCAATTCTAGTCGCGCCGGATTGGTCGCTCCCTTTTGAAATCATGTGCGACGCGAGTGGCATTGCGGTTGGTGCCATTTTAGGCCAACGGGTGAGTAAGTATTTCCACCCTATTTATTATGCGAGCAAAACACTCACGTCGGCACAAGCGAATTACACCACTACCGAAAAAGAGCTTCTAGCGATCGTTTTTGCCTTCGATAAGTTTAGGTCATGCATCACCCTCTTGAAAGTTATCGTCTTCACGGATCACTCCGCACTTGGGTATCTTTTAAGCAAATCGGACGCCAAGCCTCATCTTTTGTGATGGATCCTCCTCTTGCAGGAGTTTGACTTAGAGATCCGGGACAAAAGGGGAGCCGAAAACTTGGCGGCCGATCACCTCTCCCGTTTAGAAAACCCCGCCTCGAACGTATTAATAGAATCTAACATTAATGATAAATTTCCCGAAGAGCGCCTCCTTACTCTCGAAAATATTAATTCATCGTCTACCCCCTGGTTTGCAGATCTGGCTAACTATTTAGTAGCCCGGGTCCTGCCAAAAGAATTCTCGAGTCAGCAAAAGAAGAAATTCTTTTCTGATTTAAAGAATTACTTTTGGGAGGACCCCTTTTTATTCCGTGTATGCGCAGACCAGGTAGTAAGATGATGCATCTCGAGTGAGGAAGGCCTTAAAATTTTCCGTCATTGTCATGAGGGACCCACCGGAGGTCATTATCATTCAAACCGAACTGCAAGGAAGGCGCTGGAGGCGGGCTTTTGTTGGCCCTCGCTCTTCAAAGATGATCACACCCTTGTGAGTACTTGCGACAGCTGCCAGCGGTCGGGTAACATCTCCCGCCGGGATGAGATGCCCCAAAACATTTTCTTAGAAGGCGAAATTTTCGACCTTTGGGGTATCAATTTTGTTGGTCCTCTCCCTCCATCTTTTTCAAATAAATATATTCTAGTGGCGGCCGACTACGTATCGAGGTGGGCGGAAGCGCAAGCTCTCCCCATGAATGATGCGCGAGTCGTCGTTAATTTCGTAAAAAAATTATTTTCTCAATTTGGCACGCCGCGCGCTATTGTGAGTGATCGGGGCACCCATTTTTGCAATACTCAATTTACAAAAATCTTAGCGAAATATGGTGTCACTCACAAATTATCCACCGCATATCACCCACAAACGAGCGGCCAAGTCGAAGTTATTAATCGAGAATTAAAACGGATTTTAGAAAAAATAGTTTCCATCAATCGGAAGGATTGGGCAATAAAGCTCGATGACGCGCTTTGGGCCTATCGAACGGCGTACAAGACCGCTATCGGTTGTACACCATATCGAATGGTTTATGGCAAGGCTTGCCACCTTCCGGTCGAATTAGAACACCGCGCATTTTGGGCGCTTAAATTTTTAAATCTTGATTCTACTTTAGAAGGTGAACAAAGAAAATTTCAAATGAACGAATTAGATGAGTGGAGAGCGAATGCGTATGAGAGTAACAAATTATATAAGGAGCGAACGAAGTTTTATCACGATAAGCATATAAAATTTCCAATAACCTTTTCGCCGGGCGATCTCGTCCTCCTTTATAATTCCCGCCTTCGCCTTTTTCCGGGAAAACTAAAATCCCGATGGTTCGGACCCTTTATTGTTAAAGAGGTTTGGTCCTATGGGACAATTTTAATTTCCCACCCGGAAAAAGGTACCTTCAAAGTTAACGGGCACCGCCTTAAATTATATCTTCCGGAGAGTTAACTAATGAAAAGAGTGATTCGATTGTATTTCAACCTATAATATGATTGGCAAGTGGGTCAAGCTACGCGACCTTAAACAAAGCGCTGTTGGGAGGCACCCCAAAGTTATCTTTTGTTATTTTCTCTTGTCTCTTCTTTAACAACTTTTGTAGGTAATCGCGGTTTCCCCACAAAAGCTTCAAAAAAAAAATCAGGGAAGCCCTTTTTCCTTCTCTTCTTTCGTTTTTGCATTTCTTTTTACCTTTTCTTACTTCATACTTATTTTTAAACATTGGGGACAATGTTTAACTTTAAGTATGGGGGTGTAAATAGCCCTTTGTAAATATTTGTAAATAGTTTTAAAAAGAAAATTTTCAAAAAAAAAATGAAAAGAAAAAAAAAACAACAGAAAGAAAATTTTAATTTTGTTTCTATGATTTCCTTTATTTAAGCACTTGTAAAATCCAAAAACTCAAAAAAATTAGAAAATCGAAAATTTAAATCTTGGAAAGGGACGTTTGGGATTTCATCCCATCACACCTCCTAGTACCCTGCGAACCCTTCACCGGGTAGCCCTTGGGAAGTCCAAGACTTACAAAAATTGTTAAGTTTTAAAGCTAGTTTCCTTTCTTTGTAAATAGTTTTTAATGAGAAAAATTCAAAAATTAAAAAAAAAAAGATAATATCAAAAATTCAAAAAAAAATAATATCAAAAATTCAAAAAAAAAGATAATATCAAAAATTCCAAAAATTCTTATATCCCTCCTTCTTGTTGTTTTTGTGATTTCTTAGAAATCTAGTTGAGAATATTTATAAGCATGTTTAAGTTTTTAATTGGCTAAAATTTTGCTTATCATAGTTTGTTAATTTTAAATTTGAGGTAATCTTGATTTAAGAATCATCTTATGATTTAAAATTGATTAGAGAATTTTGTTAGCATGACTTCTCTATTTATTTTTAAATGGCTTCATTTTGTAGTGAATTTCCTAAACCTCTTTAGATTTCAATTATATTTTCTTCTAACTTTTTAGATCTTAGGAAATTTAATGTTACTAGAATTTGCTCTCAATATAATTTAAAGCTAGCTAGATTTATTTCCCTTCCTTACCCCCTTTGTGGCATATAAAAAAATGAACTTTAAAAGATCATATGTCATGGGAATAAGAGGATAAAATTCATTATTCCCTAAAACATATGCACCCAAAATATTTGAAAAGATTATATGGCATGGAGTAAGAGGATAAAATTCATTACTCCTAAACCATATACATTTTGGGTTTTTATTAGAAGAGAGAAAAAAAAAGAGGAAATTTCATGATAAATTACATTTCCTCCATTCAAAAATTTCTCTTCTTATGCCAAATTTTATGAAATCCCCCTTAGCCAAATATCATTGTTCTAGTTTTAGTTGAAAATTATGGAGAGAGCAATATTTAGTAATTTACTTTTCCTTAAGATTCTTTTAAGATAGAGTTCTTATAATTTTAATTTAATTTAGTTTTATAATTTCTACAATTTTGTCAAACTACTTAATTTTCTTGAGAAGTTCTTGCCTAAATATTTTTCCCTCTTTTCAAATCATCATCATAATCTAGGACTTAACTCCCCCTTGAATTTACTTTTAACTTAACTTTTGATTAAATGAAATTTTAGTTTTAAATTAATTTTTTTTTTAAGGATGTCTTATAAATTATGCCTCACACTTTTGCTCTGGAATAGCAAAACCTCAAGTATGGGGGTATTTGATAAGTAGTATTTTTATAACTTTTTAATAGAAAATTTTGTAAATATTTAATATGAATTTTCCTTTTTATGACAATTTTAGGTTATAAGTAGTACTTCTTGTAATTTTGATTCTAACTTAGCTTAATTTCAATATTTGCAGAATTTTGGGACAAATCGGGAAAAATGGCATGTCACGCCCTCGGTCACGCCCGTGACCAAGGGCGTGTAACCTAAAGATCAGTCCAGAATGATGCCGCGCTGTCTGAGCTAGCCCACACCAAGTCACGCCCCAGGTCACACCCGTGACCCAAAGTCACGCCCGTGACCAAGGGCGTGTAAACTTAGAATCTTCCACGTGGAGCCGCCGTCGAGACGTTGAGATGTTGTCGAGAAGTCAACCTAAGTCACGCCCGTGACCCACATGTCATGGCCGTGACTTTCCAGCGTGATCTCTGCTTCGCCACTGCGCTGAATTCCAGCCCACGCCGCATTTAATGCAGCCATCCAAAGTCACGGTCGTGACCCGACATGTCACGCCCGTGACATGTCACTTTTTGCCGCGCCGAATTCGAGCCCATGCCGCTGTCAAATCTGATGTGAATAATGCACTCACGCACTTGGTCACGCCCGTGACCGAGGGCGTGTAATCTGAAATTTTTCCTATAAATTAAGAGGTTCTCCTTGAGTCCAGGGTTTAGAATTTTGGAGTGGGGAAGGTGCTGCTAGAGCTGATAGTGAGTCTTTCATGTTCATGTTCATGTTCTTCCTTAAGCTTTCATGTTCTCTTTTTCATGTAATGTACTAGTTTTTATTTATTGCTTGCACTAGTTAATTAAAGCTTGTAACTTTACTTTCCTAGCTTTGTAATCTCTCTTTAAGCTTGTAATCGTTTTTTATTTTCAATATAAAAAATTAGCTTGCTCTCTTTCATTTGCTCTTTCTCCTTAAGTGCTTCTCCTTTCATGCAACGTTAAGTTTTCTTTCCTTTTTCCCCTCCACTATGTTGAGCATTAAGTCTTTTTATTATCGTTTTAATCATTCACTAAGTTTGCAAAATGTCTCTTTTTAACTAAGTAATCAAAACCTCCAAAATATCATTAGATAAGATAATAATGATTTTCCTCGAAGTAGAAGTAATCAACGCGCCCCGTGGAATACGACCTTGGTATTTCCAAATATCCTATACTATAGACGATAAGGTACACTTGCCTTTATCGGATATAGTTTTGGAGAAAATCTCAACCTTTCACTAAATTTCAAAACCGCAAAAAATTAAATATCAAGTTTTTTCCAAAATTGAAGTAATCATCAATCTTTAAAATATCCCCGGCATTAAAATATCTCTTTAAGCTTGTATGCCCGAAATTAAATAATTTATCTTATCAAGTTTTTGGCGCCGTTGCCGGGGATATTTTGTCGATATTTTGAAAAGAGAAAGCACTATTACTTTTATCAAAAAAAAATAATAAGTAACTTTTATGTTTTAATTCTTTTGATTTTGTGTTTTGTCTTATGGTTTTGAAAGAAAATTTTTGCAGGTAATCGTGATGGTCGTCCGTCTCCATCAGGGACGTACTTCTTTTCCTCTCCTTGTTCTTTTTCTTTCATAATCATGCTCTTGTATTTTCTATTTTATTATTCTCCATACTTAGCTTTCAACATTGGGGACAATGTTGAACTTTAAGTATGGGGGTGTAGTTCCCTATCTTTTAAATTATAAAATCGTAGAAAATTTCCAAAAAAACTTTTTGAAAATCACAAAATTCCAAAAATATTTGTGTACATAGTTTTGTAAATAGTTTATTTCCTTTTTATTGTCTTTTACAAAAGAAAAATTAGCTTTTTCAAAAAAAAAAATTTAGAAAACCCAAAAATATTCAAAAAAATTAGATAATCGAAAATTTAAATTCTCGGAAAGGACGCCTTGGGCTTGAATTCCCATCACAGCCTCTAGTACCTTGCGAGCCCTTCACTGGGTAGACCTCGGGAAGTCCAAGAATTAACAAAAAAAAAAATTAGGTTTTTTTTTTGTTTATGTTTAGCATTTTTAGTATTTATTTCTTATCCTAAAAAAATTCCAAAAAAAAAAGATAATATTAAAAATTCCAAAAAAAGATAATATCAAAAAAATTTCCAAAAACTTATTACATAAAACTTAGAAAAAATCCCAAAAATATAATAAGCCCTTACTTTGGTTTTTGTCATCTCCAAAATCATTTTGAGTTTATTTATAAGCATTTATACTTTTTTATTTGCTAATCATTTATTCTATCATGGTTTGCTAAATCTAATTTTTGTTTAAGTGATTTAGTGTTAAGAAATATTTTATGATTTTAATTTGATTAGAGATATTTCTTTAGCACTTCTTCTCTTTTATTTTAAATAGTTACAAATTTTTAGTAATCTTGCTTAAACACCTTTAGATTTTAATTATTTCTACTTCAAGCTTTTAAAATCTTAGGAAAGTTTAAAGTACTAAAATTTGCTCTCAAAATAATTTAATTTATAAGCTAGAAGTCTTTTCTCTACCCTACCCCTTTGATGGCATAAAAAAAAGTATTTTAAAAGATCATTGCTCATGGGAATAAGAGGATAAAATTCATTAGTCCCTAAAACATATGCACCCAAAATATTTGAAAAGATTATATGGCATGGAGTAAGAGGATAAAATTCATTACTCCTAAACCATATACATTTTGGGTTGTTGTTAGAAGAGAGAAAAAAAATATTTACTTAAAAAAAAAAACCACTTTGGTGAAATGGAAAATCCATCACCTTCATTCAAAGATCTCTTCTTATGCCAAATTTTATGAAACCCCCCTAACCCAATATCTTTGATCTAGATTTAAATAATGTTATGGAGAGAGCAATACTTAGTAATTTACATTTTTCCTTTAGATTTTTCAAAGTTATGGTTTTTATAAATTGTAAATCTAATTTTGTTTACTTATTGCTCAATTTTGTTAACTAGTTAATATTTTTGAGAACTCTTGGCTAAATATTTTTCTCTTATTATTTTAATTTCATAATTTAGGACTTAATTCGTCAATCCTTAAATTTTCTTATTAGCTTACTTGTGATTCAATAAATTTTTAGTCTTAATAAAATTTTTATTAAATGTCTTATAAATATTTCTCATACTTTTGCTCTGGAATAGCAAAAGCTTAAGTATGGGTGTATTTGATAAGCAGGATTTATGCTTATTTTAATTATAGTATTTAGGTTAAGTTTAATATAATTTTGTAAATATTATTTATATTTTAGTTAAAAATCACTTCTTTTATAATTTTAGTTCTAAATATAATTGTATTTTTGTTTTGCAGATTTTTTGGAGATTTTGGTCAAATTTCATAGTACACGCCCAAGGTCACGCCCGTGACCAAGGGCGTGTAACATTAAGATCAGTCCAGGAGTTGTTGTCGCGCATTTGAGCTAGTCCACAGCAAGTCACGCCCTCGGTCACGCCCGTGACCCATAGTCACGCCCGTGACCAAGGGCGTGTAAATTTAAAGATCACTTCAAGCTTTCCACGTGGACCTGTCAGCCACCGAATCCAATGTTGACCCAAGTCACGCCCGTGACCCAAGTCACGCCCGTGACCCAAAGTCACGCCCGTGATTTCCCGCGTGATCCCTGCTCCCTGCTGTGCCGAATTCAAGCCCATGCCGCATTGATGGAGTTGACCCCAGTCACGCCCGTGACCCATGAGTCACGCCCGTGACTTTTGGCACGTGATCGCTTTTCGCTGCAGTGCCGCACTCAAGCCCATGCCGCATTGATGAAGCCGCCCAAGTACACGCCCAGGTACACGCCCGTGACCAAAGTTACACGGGCGTGTAATGTCCTTTTTCGCGACACAGTCACGCAAGACCCACGCCGATGTCGCAGCCGTGCAGAACAAGTATTACACGCCCTAGGTCACGCCCGTGACCGAGGGCGTGTAACCTGTAATTTTTTCCTATAAATTCAGAGGCTCCCCTCCAGCATTCTATTCCCTTCTCCCTGCCCATTTTGGCTGTTCTTGTATAGTTTTCCTTATTTTCCATGTTTTGGGTTTAGATTTAATTTCATGTAATTCTCTTATTTCCTTTTTAATGTCTTGTTTTCTCTTCCATGCAAGGTAGCTTAGCTTTAATTTCATGCAATGTAATGTAGCTTTCAATTTATGTAATGTTCTCTTTTTCATGGTAATGAAATGTTAATTTTCCTTTCACTTATGCAAAAATCTCTTCTTCTCTCCTTTTCTCTTTTTATTCCTTCCTTTATCAAATATTTAGTTGTTCTTGATTTTCGCAAGCTTTGAATTGAATTTAACCTTAATTTTTAGCAAGCTATTTCAAGTTTTGTTTTCCTCGTTTCAATGTTCTCTTTTTAGTTAATTTTAATTACGCTCTCTAAATCAATTTTATTTCCGATAAAATAATAGTTAGCTTTTTCGAAGTAGAAGTAATCGATAGACCCGGATTTCAATACGACCTTGATATTTTCTTAAAAATATCCTATACTATACGCAATAAGGTACACTTGCCTTTTCGAATGAGTAGTTTGGATTATATTAACAAAAACTTGCAAAAACTTTCTCCTCTTCTTTTTAATATTTTTTTTAGATTTCGGCGCCGCCGCCGCGGCGTAAACGTCGATATTCCGAAAAAAAGGAAACACTATTACTTTTATCATCTCGACAGGTAGGATAATGGTTAGTTCCTCGAAGTACGAGTACTCGCGAGATGCCTCGAAAGTGCCCGTCGAATTCTTATCGCATCGAGAAAGGCTTTTGCAGAATTTCAATTCCTATTATCAGTGCTCATTCCTCCTGGGAAAAGGATTAACATTGGAATCTTCTCCAAGTAGACCAGGCAAATAGTGAAGCCTGGTCAAGCTCCAGTCTCTCCTCCTCTATCTCCTCCTCCTCAAGAGCCAGAAAGGCACACACTAGACCCTCCAAGGGATGTTATCCCTCCTCCTCACTCTCCACCTCCACTGGACAATGTTCCAGATATCCATCAGGATGATACTCCAGCCCAACATTCACCTCAACAACAACAACAACAACACCAATCCTCCTCAGCCCCTGAGCCATCTCCTCTCACTCACCATCAACTTCCATCCACTTATGCTCCACCTCCACCAGCAATTTATATCCCACCTGAAACATATCATGTTATCTCTCCTATCCCAGAAGACTTCCCTCCATCACCTCCTCCCTCTACATCTCATCCACCCACAATTTATCTTGAGCAGATCATTTCCAAAATTGTGGACATTGCCTCCTCCACATTTGCAGATCAGGTGGCCTCTCAGGCAAGAAGATTTGATAGAAAATACTCTCAAATGGAGGCTGAGCTATTAACTTTTAAAAGAACTCTCCAGAGCTTAAAGGATTTTATATCTTCCTCCATGGTCACAAAGGAATTCTTAACCTCACTGGCCAGCAAGGTCAAGAAGGGGGAGAACATCTTAGAGGAAGAAAGACCTGTTCTTGACATGAGTGGACAGGAGAAAAGGAATGTTGATAATGAGCCTGCTCCTGACAAAGTGACCATATTTCAGGATGCACAGATTCAGGGGGAGCTTCCAACAGTTCAAGGGGGCCTTCAGAAAAGAAAAAAGAAGGAAGAGAAGAATGAAGCAGATCAAGATGTGCTCCCACTGGTTCAGGGGGAGATAAGTGACAAAGAGATGGCAGATGTCATTAAGTTTCTGACAGATAAGGGGGAGCCCCCAGAAATAATGAATATTGAGCAAACTGATGCAGCAGAACAGGGGGAGCCTACCCCAGATGTTCAAAGGAACCTAGATACTGAAATGGCAACTATGAGCACAGTAGTGGCTCAATGGGAGCCTCAGAATGAAAAAAGTGCTAGAGGAGGCTATGCGGATTGCTCAGGAAGTTGCCCAGGAAGCTGAAATAAATGCACAAAGTCAGGGGGAGCTTCCCAAAGACACTACTGAAGAAAATGATGAGCCTTTGCAGATTGCCTCAAGGAAAGTCTCCTCAAAAGTATTTTCAAGAAAAAGAAAAACTCCTGAGAAGGAGCAATGAGGCTCAGGTACTCTGTAAGAAAATAATTTTCCTGAAAACAGCTCTGGATATCTGCATATTACTTGACATTAGAATGGTATGTGAAAAACAAGATGTTATTTTCTATATATAACAATGTTGTCTTGTATGTACTTCATTTTATTATGTACAGGTTGTCTTATATGCATTTATTTTTATTTATGCAAAGAAATAAGTAAAATCACTTTATTCAATTTGTAAAATTTGTTAAGGTAAATAGGGGGAGATTGTTGGGAAAAACCCCTTTGATTTAACTTAACAAATTACCTAAAAGTGATTTTATTTCTTATGATTGAATTACTCATTGTATAGTGAGGATAATCTGGTCATTAGATGTCTTAGGATGTCACACTCAACCTAGGGTGTCAAGACCAGATCAAGAGAAGCACAATATGGGAAAAGTAACACTTGCGTTGAATAGAAATCGACGCAACATTGAATTATTGTCGACGCTACTCTAACTAGAAGTCCAAGTAGTTCACCCTTCTGTCAAAGTATTCCAAGTTGACAGTATGTCGAATAGATATCGACGCAAAGGCCATGGCCCTGTCGGAGCACTTGAGGAAGTTGACGCACCTTCTACTTCAACTCGGCGCAGAAGGAAGTATCTGTTGAAGTAATCTAAAGTCGACGCAACGTCGACTTCATCTCGAAGCAGATAATGAAGCTCAGAATCATATATTCAACTCGATGGTTACGTCGATTGGGTATCGACGCAACGTCGACTAGCTGAGTTCAGTCAGAGCAAGGATAAATTCGAAGATGCTCCTACAAGAACTCGAAGGTGCGTCGATAAGAGAGGAAGTGAACTCGACGTTACGTTGAATATAGTCTGAAAAGGGAAACCTTTTCAGCTGTCATTTTAGACCCTCTCATGGCCCGCCTCTCTCAAGGCCATTCCCCAACGGCTCCATAATTGCCTCAAATGGAATAAAGAATTAACTGAGGTCAGAGAAAAGCTTTCTTGGAAACAAGCTTAAATGTTGATGGACGGGGCGGGAATAAAAGAAGGAAGGAAGGATTTATTGTCTAGACAAATATACCCTTCAGGACTTACCTGAAAGGGAAACAAATTCAAATTCAATAGTGGGACAATAAAAGGTAACAGAAGAAAGAGAAAAGCAGGGCACTTATCATAATCGGCTATACTGTTCTATTGGGGGTCTCCTTCTTCTTCCTCTCTCTCGCAGGAACCCTAATAGAAGAAAATACAGAGAAAGAACATCTGCTGCTCTCTAAGAACAGAACAGAACAAGGTTGCTCATCAACATAATCATATAGCAGCCAGAGTTCAATCAGAAAGAAGATAGAAGGATCTGATAAACATGGCTTCTGCAAATCATCACCATCATAAGAAAAAGTTCATCAAGAGGAGATCCAGTGAAAAGATACAAGAAGTTGTTCTTCATACATCCATCATAAGAATTCTGAAAAAAGAATTCCTACACCCTTCCTCTTCTTTTTTCTCCTTCCCTTCTGTAAAAGAGTTTTATTAATCCCTCTTCAAAGGATTCAGTGGTTCAAGATCTCCTTATCAAAAGATCTTGTGGTTCAAGATCTCCTTATCAAAAGATCTAGTGGTTCATGATCTCCTTGTCAAAAGATCTGTGGTTCTAAGAGTCTCCTTACCAAAAGACTCAGGCACAGTGGTGCATCCCTACCAGGTGGTAGAAGAGTGGAGTACTCACATTTTGGGGAACCTCTATAAAAATTCTGTGTGTCTTCTGGATTGCATTTCTGTGCTGTCCCTTATAGATTAGATTTCATTTTCTGTCTTTTATTTCATTACTTAAACTGCAGCTACTTTATTCTGAGATATATATTGTAAAGCATAATACTTAGATTTATTATATTTGCACAACTAGAATAAGAATAATTTTTAAATCTCTATTCACCCCCCTCTAGAGAATTCTCAGAGGCACCTGTGCACTTACAAAAGTGTAGTGCACAAGAGTGAAAACTAGCCCAGATGAGTCCGAAAAACCCTATATAAATCAGACTCATCACACCCCCAGACTTACCTGTTTGCACGTCCCGAGCAAACAAATCCTAAGCATGCAAGAAAATGGAGCAGCTAGCTTAAAAATTACAAAATGGAGTACCATGCGAAGTCACATGCTCACGTGCATAGAAGAATAGTAGAGAAGATTTTTAAATATACACATAGTTTATATATTTCTAATAGAGTAAATATATATTACTACTACTCAAATTGGGAGTCATGGTGAATCATATGGTCACGCATAGGGAGAAAGAAAAAATGATCGCTAAGAGATGCATTGCTAAAGAGCGGGACTCGGTACAACCTCCAAACAAATCCATCAATGTCGGTGACCATAAGCTTGCCCGGTCACATTCTCTCCGCGACATCAAATTGGTTCATCGCGCGAGTCGATGGGACTTTAGGTTTTAAATGAGGCTTGGATTATGGTGAGGTAAACAAAGATAAACACGAAGGCTTGGTACACCTAAAACCAAATGAGCATATGCAATAGACTATCCTCAAGCACCACACAAACACGCGGGTACACCACACCCCCAGACTTGAACTTAACAACATGGGTGTGTGCACCGCCCACTCCCAATCATAAATTTATACAAATATTTTTTCAATTAAGCTCATCTCTTTTTTCGTCTTTTCACTTCTTTTCTTTTTCTCATTTTTATTTCAAATCATTTTCAGGAAAATGAGCAATAAAACACAACCACCTTTTCACAAAAGTATCACAACATCAACACCCCAAATAATAAACAACTAAAGCTCAAATTTGGGTATGCGACTAGGATTGGCTTCTAGGCTTTGGTGAGATAAAAGTGCGGTTGAATCAAAGAACGGGTAGGCACAACTGGGCTAACGAGGATAAGATGATAGGAATGGCACAAAGGCTCAACCGGGCCAAAATGATGGCCTACGTTATTTTCGCGCAACAGAACTATCCTATGCTTATGATTCAAGAATCACTTGGGGCAAGCTCTTAGCCACCGAGAAAGATTATCCTTCCTCCCGGCTCAAGCAATACGTGTCTAACGATACTTTACACACATCCCTATGCTACCTTTTGATTCGCACCAGATTCACCATTTGAGTAGAGTAAATAATATTTAGACTAATAGAAATGTATAAAACTAATAGTATAAAAAGAAATCCAATCTACACAAATCTCTATACTTACGGGAGTACTTGATTAGGAACACCGGAGTCAATATTTTACTCCACTACATAATTTAAATGCCAACACAATGATTTTCCCAATCACACAAAGGAATGAGTTCAACTCATGACGCGCCAACAGCTAAGTATACGCTCAAGTGGGTGATGTGGTGTGCAAAGAAAATGAATAAAATATCTTAAATAAAAGCTTCTAGCATGCTATGCAATAGTCCACGTGAGTGGGTACATAAAACTGTTGGGTTTTGTACATACCATTCATAATGATAAAATCACATCCAATGTGCGCAGCGAAAGAAACAAAACAAGAACAACCCAAAAAGAGTTCAAGGAACTTGCGATTTCATGAATCAAGAAATAAAGAAAGCAACACATTGCAATACCTGAAGGGAATTGAGTCAATACTCAACCAAGATGCTCCTAGAAGAAATCTGGTAGATGAACTTCGAGTTCCAAGCATCGAAATGGATCGGCACCTCTACGGGAGTCCACACGAGCGAGAGTAGAACCTTAGGCCTTGTCACATAAGAACTAGGTCGGAGAAGAAGAGTCCTCTATGTCTCCCACGGACTGCTAGGTCCGACCACAGGGAGAGGCGGCAGCGGCGGTGGGATCGACCAGTCACAACTCTTCCATCGGAAGCTATCGCGGAACCCTTCCGTCGCTCTCTGATTCGCAAAAGAGGATCGCTTGCTTAGGGTAAAGAATCGTATTCTATTTATACCCAGGTGAGAGAGAGAGGCTATCCGCACACCCACGACCTACATTGGAATAAACAGAATTCGTCGAGTGAACATTTCACTGAAGAAATTCATCGAGTAACATACTGAATTTGTCGAGTAAAACAGAATTCGTCGAGTGAACTTTTCACTAACAAATTCGTCGAGTATCAAATGATTCGTCGAGTAATCATAAATTTGTCGAGTCATGAATTTGTTGAGTTCATCGAGTAATCATGAATTCGTCGAGTCATTATGATTTTGTCGAGTAATCATCAAATCGTCACTCGACGAATTGAAGAGTCGTCGAGACACTCTCGACGACTCGACTCGAAAACTTGTCAACACGATCCATACAATATTTGTTGGAGTTGGGGAACACTTCTGGTCAGTGTTCGTCGAACGGCGTTCGACGAGCGGAGAAGAGTTCATCAAACTCCGCCTGCGCTTGACGAACGGAGAAGGGTTCGTCGAACGGCGTTCAACGAACGGAGAAGGGTTCGTCGAACTCCGCCTGCGTTCGACAAATGGGTCCTTGATTACTCCCATCTCAGCGGCTCGTCGAACGGGAGAGGCCTACATTCGACGCTCAATGCCTGTGCTCGACACCTGCATTCGATGCTCGATGCCTGCGCTCGTCGCTTGCGCTCGATGCCTGCGTTTGACACTCGACGCCTGCGCTCGACGCCTGCGTTCAACGCTTGACGCCTGGTGTACATGCAATCTCAGCAGGTTCTGTCTCAGCGGATGTTACTGAACCGTCTCAGCGGAGGTTTGGTCTGAGCCCGGTTTGGTGCCCTATTTAAAGGGTGCATAACCCTGGTTTAGGGTTAAGGTTATTAAGCCCAAGTGAGCGCAAATAGTTTTCTTGTGCGGTTTTCCTTGGCGGCGGTTTCCTCTGTTCTTGTGTGAGAGGATTAAGTGAGGTAGGATCGGATTTGATCCTTATAACCTTGTAAGTTGTAATCCATCTTGGTAAATAGAAAGAAGAGAAGAGGAAGGGGAGAGGGGACGTAGCTCGGATTGGGGTGAACCTCTGTACATCTGTAGGTCTTCTGTGATTGATCTGATTTTCTGTGTTTTGTGTTTTGATTTCTTTCGAATTTCTCATCTCGGCACACCCTGTTTTCTTTACATTTGGTATCAGAGCTAGGTTTTTTGATCCTCGAAATGGGTTCTGGAGGTGTGCGGATCGAGATCGAGATGTTTGACGAAAGTCGATTCGATCTATGGAAGATGAAGATGGAAGATATGTTGATTGATCGAGATCTATGGTCTGCGATCGAAGATGATCCTCCCGTTCCTAAGGTAGCAGAGAAGGATGCGAGCGCATCGAAGGGAAAATCTGTAGATGCGACTGCAGATGTGGCAGCGGAGGCTGTGGCCTGGACGAAAACTGATCGGATGGCTAAGGGCCTGATCCGGTTATTCCTAGCACATCCAATCTTGACTAATGTGATGGAGGAGACTTCAGCATGAAGTCTGTGGCGTAAGTTGGAATCCCTCTACCAGAGCAAGTCCCTGGTAAACAAATTGCTATTGAGGAAGAAGTGGTATAAACTTTGGATGCATGAGGGCAATTTGTTTTCAGAGCACTTGACTCAATTCAACACCTTTGTGAGTCAGTTAATCTCTATTAGTGAGAAGATCTCGGATGAGGATAGAGCCATCACCTTGTTGTGCTCACTACCAGATTCATGGGACAATCTGATTGTCGTGATTGGGGGGAGTGGAGACAAGGAACTGTCATATGATCCTGTATGTGCAGCTCTTTTATCTGAGGAGACCAGGAGAGGAGGTTCTGAGGCGACAAGCAAAGGTGCTTTGAGTGTATCTAGATCTCGTCCTCAATGAAGGGAGAACAAGCATGGTGGATATCGAGATAAGTCTCGAGGTAGATCCAAGAGCCAGGAGAGGGAGAAGAGTAAGAAGCCCGTTCGGTGCTGGAAGTGCAATGAGACTGGTCATGTGAAGTCTCAATGTCCGTACAAGGCCGTTCAGAACAAGGAGACACCGATAACTTCTGGTACGAAGAAGGAGGGCGATGGCAGTGACATATACATCGCTGTCGCGTGCGTTGCTCAGAGAGATTCTGATTTGTGGTTTGTAGACACAGGAGCATCATACCACATGACCCCTCATAGGCACTAGTTCTGTGAGTATGAGAGGTTTGATGGTGGAGATGTCATGCTGGGTGATGATTCTGCTGTGCAGATTATTGGGTGTGGCAAGGTGATGTTGAAGTTATCTAATGGGACCACAAGGTCTCTTCCAAATGTGATGCACATTCCTGGGATGAGCAGGAATTTAATCTCGGTGGGTTCCATGGCGGATGCAGGAGTGCACTTCAGCTGTGAAAAGCAATCTTGCAAGATGTCAAGGGGGCAATGATGATTGCCAGTGGAGTGAGACATGGAACACTGTATACTCTGCTTGCTGATACAGTGGTTCCAAGTGGGGCTCTTATCTCTGAGAGCCAGGAGGTTGACCAGGAGGAGGTGTCCAGGCTGTGGCATCATCAGCTTGGGCATAACAGTGAGAAGGGGATGTCGACCATGGCATTTGGTCAGATGGTGGAAGGAGTGCCGGAGTGCTCCACAAGCCTTGGGTTCTGTGAACATTGCATGCTTGGCAAACAGACCAGAGTAAGCTTTCGTGGGACGGGCACGAGGTCAACTGAAGTGTTGGAGCTGATACACAGTGATGTGTTTGGGCCAACTCAAGCTCCATCTCTAGGCGGCGCAAGGTACTATGTGTCCTTTACAGATGACCTCTCACGTTATTCCTGGATCTATTTTCTCAGGTCCATGCCAGAAGTTCTGGACAGGTTTAAGGAATTTAAGAACCTGGTGGAGAACCAGTTGGAGAGAAAGGTGAAGGTCCTCCATTCTGACAATGGAGGGGAGTACTTCTCTGATGCTTTTGAGCGGTACTGTACTGAGTAGGGGATTGCACGGCAAAAGACCACACCGTACACTCCAGAGAAGAATGGAGTGTTAGAGAGGCTGAACAGGACCTTGATGGAGAAGGCCAGGTGCATGCTCAGTTGGGCAGGTTTGGGGAAGGAGTTCTGGGCTGAAGCAGTGGCTACTGCAAATTACCTGAAGAACAGGTCCCCTACATCTGCTGTGGAGGGATGTACACCCTTTGAAGCCATCTTCAAGAGAAAGCCAAATTTGGCCTATGCTCGTGTGTTTGGGTGTGATGCATATGTTCACATTCCAAAGGAGAAGAGGGGGAAGCTTGATGTCAAATCTGTGAAGTGCATCTTTGTGGGTTACAAAGATGGCATAAAAGGGTACAAGCTTTGGAACCCTATGACCAGGACTGTAACATTCAGCAAGGATGTGGTGTTTCATGAAACCAGTCCACAGGCAGTCACATAAGCTGAAAAGGCCAAAGAAGCAGAGAAAGAGACAGTGGTGGTGGAAGGAAGCTTTGAGAAAGGAGCTACTACTATTGGGGCTGAATCTGACTCTGAATAAGATGATTTGGAGGTGGTGAGAAGTGCTGATGAATCAGAAGATGAAGCTGAGGAAATTCCACTTCTGAGGAGATCGACAAGGGAAAGAAGGGCACCAGTGAGATACCCCAATGTGCAGTGGCTGCACAATGTTGCCTAAGTATGCTTGGTTGAAGAAGTCCCTGTATGGACTAAAACAATCTCCGAGGATGTGGTACCAGAAATTCGACACCTACATGCTGGAGTTAGGTTTTGAAAGATCGAATTCGGACCACTGTGTGTACATCCAGAGAAAGGGAGAGCAGTTCATCTTCCTGACACTTTATGTAGATAATATGCTACTGGTGGGCAATATTGTCAAGATGATCCAACATGTGAAGAAGCTGCTCTCAGCCAAATTCGAGATGAAGGATTTGGGGCCAGCAAGTGTCATCTTGGGAATGCAGATTTCCAGGGATCGAAGCAAGAAGAAGCTTTGGTTGGGGCAGCAGAGGTACGTTGAGGAGATGTTGAAGAAGTTCAATATGACGGACTGCGGGATAGTGGGAGCACCAATGCCAGTTGGGTGCAAGTTATCTGCAGAGTTGAGCCCGAAGACTCAAGATGAGGTCAAGGACATGGCGAAGGTCCCTTAAGCTAGTGCTGTGGGAAGCTTGATGTACGTCATGGTCTGCACTCGCCCGGACATTGCTCAAGCAGTGGGAGTGTTGAGCCGGTATATGGCTACACTAGGAAAGGAACACTGGAATGCTGTGAAGCGTGTGTTCAGGTATCTCCAAGGTACTTCAAATTACTAACTATGTTTTGAAGGAGCTGGTGAAGGAGGAGTCCTGGATGTGGTTGGGCACGTGGACTCGGATTGGGGAGGAGATCTGGATAGCAGGAGATCCACCAGTGGGTACGTCTTCACACTGTTTGGAGGAGCAATCAGTTGGATGAGTCGGAGGCAACGCGTGGTGGCACTCTTGTCGATGGAGGCAGAGTACATGGCTCTTACTCATGCGAGCAAGGAGGCCATATGGCTGTGGAGGCTATGTTTGGAGCTCGGGTTTGAGCAGGGGCCAGTGAAGCTGTGGTGTGACAGTCAAGGGGCTATTCAGCTAGCCAAGAATCCAGCCTTCCACTCACGAACCAAACACATTGACATTCAGTACCATTTCATCCGGGAGAGGGTGGAGAAGAAGGTAGTTCAACTGGAGAAGGTGGACATGATGGAGAACAGCTCTGATTTTCTTACCAAGGCGGTTCCTGTTCCCAAATTTCAGTGGTGTGCAACGGCCGTAGGGTTGAAGAAGAAGGTTGGAGGAGCAGCTCTCATCGGAGGAAGATGATCACCAAGTGGGAGAATGTTGGAGTTGGGGAACACTTCAGGTCAGTGTTCGTCGAACGGCATTCGACGAACGGAGAAGAGTTCGTCGAACTCCGCCTGCGCTTGACGAACGGAGAAGGGTTTGTCGAACGGCGTTCGACGAATGGAGAAGGGTTCGTCGAACTCCGCCTGCGTTCGACGAATGGGTCCTTGATTACTCCCGTCTCAGCGGCTCGTCAAACGGAAGAGGCCTGCGTTCGACGCTCGATGCCTGCGCTCGACGCCTTTGTTCGATGCTCGACTCCTGCGCTCGACACTTGCGCTCGACGCCTGCGTTCGACGCTCGACGCCTGCGCTCGACGCTTACGCTCGACGCCTGCGTTCAACGCTCGACGCCTGCATTCGACGCTCGACGCCTGGTGTACATGTTGTCTCAGTAGGTTCCGTCTCAACAGATGTTATTGAACCATCTCAGCGGAGGTTTGGTCTGAGCCCGGTTTGGCGCCCTATTTAAAGGGAGCATAACCCTGGTTTATGGTTAAGGTTATTAAGCCCAAGTGAGCACAAATTGTTTTCCTACGCGGTTTTCCTTGGCGGCGGTTTCCTCTGTTCTTGTGTGAGAGGATTAAGTGAGGTAGGATCAGATTTGATCCTTGTAACCTTGTAAGCTGTAATCCGTCTTGGTAAATAGAAAGAAGAGAAGAGGAAGGGGAGAGGGGACGTAGCCCGGATTGGGGTGAACCTCTATACATCTGTGTGTCTTCTGTGATTGATCTGATTTTTTGTTTTTTGTGTTTTGATTTCTTTCGAATTTCTCGTCTCGGCACACCCTATTTTCTTTACAATATTCACAATACCTGTGGAGCATTCAGTTGACTCGACCCAACTCCAATGAGTCATAGGATTGGTCCTTAACTCATATCCAATATGAGTAAGGCCAATACAATTCTTCCTCCAACTTCTCCAAACACTCTTGTGTGTGACCCCATAGGCTCATATCGCATTGGCAGTGAGACTAGATGCTTGATCACTTCTAGATCACCTTAGAAACACCAATAGTCTCCCACTTGATCTTGAACATATCAAACAAAATTTTCAAAACAATGAGCGGCACCTAGCAACACATCATTGCTACCCAAGCAATAAGAGTTCATAACTCAACAAGCCGGTCTTGACCAATGTACCAGTGCTGCCAGTTCCCTTTGTCCCTTACATCCGGATAGAACTAGAGGCATGGACCGTATCACCCTCATAATTGTTCAATCCTAGTTTCTTGATCTAGAATGGAACTTAAGAGAGTGTTAAGCTCAATATCACATATTGGCTCAACCCAGCATGGCCATGCATTTCTCGGTCTCATTCTATCAAGGGGCCCATGGATGTAACTCCTGTTATAAAGGAGGACAAATCCCATATCTGTCCACACACAAACACCTAAATGAATCATAACATACCCAATAACCACCCTTATCATCAACCTTTCTCAAGGAAGACTTTAGATGGCATCAAAGTATGCTCTTCCTCACTTAATGAATGTTGTGACTTCAGGTCAAAGAACTACAAGCACCATTGTCAGTTGAGACCTACTTGTGACACGTTCATATAACAATCCACAAAGTAGTCTCAAAGTGGGTATGTCCAGTACAACTTGTTAACTAACAAGTACCCATGTGATGACTCGATATCACAATATCATGACCTGTGAGAACCGGTCATCATTCAATGCACATGCTAGTCTTATCGTACCATCGTTGCCCCTCAACTTCTAAGATGATACTCCGACTAGGGACTATTTAAGAATGAAGCTTCTTGATATACATAGGCCCTCAAATTTAAGTCACATACTTGAATTCCTATGGAAACAAACATTCTAAGGGCATTTATTATGCTAATTAATCTATCAAATAGAAACTATTGACATAATAATAAGAACTTGCCATAAATATAAAGTGAAAAACATAGTACATAACACAATTCATCAAATGAATAAACAACCAACAAACACACAATCCACAAGGCTCCCACTAAAGACGATCATTCAGGTATCTAATACCCATTGATCTAACATGACCATCATGCTTCTTTTGCGCAAGAGGCTTTGTCAGTGGATTTGTTATGTTCTCTTCAGTTGGTACTCTGCAAATGTTCATATCTCCTCGATCGACAATCTCTCGAATAAGATGGAACCGCCGAAGTATGTGCTTGGAGCGCTGATGAGATCTAGGTTCCTTAGCTTTGCCTATTGCACCATTGTTGTCACAGTAGAGAACTACGGGACCAACAATGCTAGAAACTACACCAAGCTCGCTGATGAATTTCCTAATCCATACAGCCTCCTTCGCCGCATTAGCAGCAGCGATATACTCGGCCTCAGTCGTAGAATCGGCAATTGTCTCTTGCTTAGAACTCTTCCAACTAACAACTCCTCCATTAAGCAAAATACAAAACCTGATTGGGACTTTGAGTCATCCCTATCAGTCTGGAAGCTAGCATCCGTGTAACCCTTTACAACGAGCTCTTCCCCTCCACCAAACACCAAGAATAAGTCCTTTGTCCTTCTCAAGTACTTTAGGATATTCTGGACGGCTATCCAGTGACCATCACCAGGATCAGACTGATACCTGCTTGTCATGCCCAAAGCATATGAGACATCGGGTCGAGTACACAACATTGCATACATGATTGATCAATTGCTGAAGCATATGGAATCAACTTCATGCAGTCCTTATCTTCCAAAGATTTAGGACATTGGTCCTTAGAGAGACTCACACCATGTGACATGGGTAAGAATCCCTTCTTGGACTCAAGCATGTTGAACCGCTTCAACACCTTCTTGTAAGTTTATAAGGTTTGTAGTCTAAATCACCTAGAGGGGGGTGAATAGGTCTTTTTGGATTTTACTTGATTATTATGGACTGTTAGAACTATTTTAAGCAGAAAATCAAGTAACTCAGAAAACACACATGCATGTATAGAGGTTCCTCAAGACAGGGTGTCTTGAGTAGTCCTTTTTCCCCCCTTCACCTTTCTAACAATATGTTAGACAAGGCCAACTCCTCCAAACTCAGTTCAAAGAGCTTACAGCACAAGTTCCTCAGAACTTCTCATATCAAGGATAATCCTACCTCAGGACAACGGTCCCTACAACTCAGAGCTATCACCATCTCCTACCTCAGGCACAGCATCCCTACAAACTCAAAGGAATCCACCTCCTACAGCTCAGACCACCTCCTGGTCCTACCTCAGGCTAAACATCCCTACCTCAGATCAGCTCCTGATCCTATAGCTCAGACCTCAGCAGGTCCTACAACTCAGAGAATTTCTTCTCGTACAACTCAGGCAATGAAGCCCTACAACTCAGAACCATAAGGTTCCTACAAACTCAGACCAAATGGTTTTACAGCTCAGGCAAAATGCCCTACAGAAAAATGGTTTAGAAATATTCTACAGTAGAGGTACTCTCCTTTAGATCATGCACAGCCTGTGCTTCCTATAGCTGAAGATGTTGATTACAGCCACAACTTGATCTTCCTCTTCAATAGAGTGATGGAAGATCACCTTGCCCCTTCTGGTGGAGGAGCAATCTTCTTCTCTCAGTTTCTTCTTCTCTTTCAGGGAGCAGGAAGAAAATCGAGAGTAGCAGCCGTCAATGGCGAATGGAGATTTTGCACGCAATCGGCCGGGGCATAGAAAATGCCCTAACACTTTCTTTTATACTTCTTTTCATCTTCAATGGCTCTAATTTGATCTCCCAAGGAGTATGGGAGAGATCGGTGGTCCCCTGTAGCTTTTCTGCAACTTGCCCTAACCGCAGGTCCCGCCGCCTTACTTTTCGGTAGAGAAGGTCTGCGCTCTACGAACGCGCTGCACTCTGCGTTCGACGAACTTGTCAAACTCTGCGTTCGACGATCTTGTCAAACTCTGCGTTCGACCATCTTGTCTTGTCTCTACGATCGACAAATGGCACTCTGCGTTCGACGATCGGCACTGTCTCTGTGTTCGACGATCTGCAATGTCTCTGCGTTCGACGATCTGCACTCTGAGTTTGACGGACATACCAACTCTCACTTGTTTCTTCAATCTCATCTCAGCAGTCGACGAACAGTGTTCTGTGTTCGACGGACGGCACTCTGCGTTCGACGAACACACCTTTTGTGTCTTCTCAGCGGCTCCTTCTTTGGTCTCTTCTCAACAGTCGACGAACTTAGTCCTGCGTTCGACGAACAGCATTCTGCGTTCGACGAACACGCTGATTCTCAGCATTTAATGAACTTATCAGCGGAGACACCTTCTTCTCAGCGGATCCGCTGAGACGACTCCTCGTCTCAGCAGTTTTGACCCATCGTCTCAGCGATTCTGCTGAGACAAATCTTCATCTCTTTGTAGATGATTCTTCAAAACTAAGGGCTTGTTTGGTCCTTTCTTTTGAGTCACCTGTACCTGTATATACTACACAAGTATAGCTTTATCAAATACAATATGTCCTTAGCATTGAGAGTGATGCCTCTTCAAATCAAGGTAATATTGAGGGCAATATACCCAACAATCTCCCCCTATTTGAAGAAGGCGGAACATTCCCAATGCTAAGGTACATTAACAGCTAAAACATATCACAAAAATTGATCTGTAGCATGGGCCCTAATGCCCTAGGCATATGCTCTATCTAGCATTGGCCTATCCTAAGCATTGGCACTGGACCTATCTCCCCCTTTCTAGTTTCTTCAACTTTTAACCTTCTATGGATAGAGAGGCAACATCTATAGATCCCTTTGGATCAACTTATAGGTCAACCTATACACACTTAGCATTTGCCATCTCCCCCTCAACCTGAGCAGGGAATTTGCTCCCCCTAAATTGGAGAGCTATTTTCTGTAATAGCTGATCCTGTTCAATTTGAACAACTCATTCTAGCTCCCCCTGAATACTAAAGGTAAAAATACATAGTACATATACCAATAGTAACAAACACAGTATTATGTTCAAAATATGAAATATCATTACAATTTAAATGTTCAGTACAGATATTTCAAACAATTCAACTTATGATTGTACATTGAATAATTTAAAGAGCATCTCAAGGAAGGTTCTTCTTAGATGGTCCCTATGAAGAGCTTTCTCCATCTTCAGACTTTCTCTTTCTAGCTTCAGCAGCAGCCTTGATCTTCTCTTTTACTTTGAAGTACAGAAGTGGCTTGGGGAGATATCTTATGGGAATCCTTAAAGGAGTTTCCCTTCTTACCATGTTTTCCTTGAGAATCCTTTCCCTTAAAGATTACCTCTCAAGGTGCTTGATCCATTCAGCAGCTGAATAGACATGGTCAATGTCCTTCATTTGATTGTCATGGCTCACCCAGGTATTGACAACAATTGTGTCCAACTCAGATTGTCATTTTCATGGAGTGGATCCTCTAATCTTTCCATTCTTTTTTGGGCCATATATTCTTCAGCAGTTTGAATGCCCTCTGCCCTTCTCCTCTTTGCTGCTCTCTCATCTCGAATCAGATTTGATTGACTTTGAAGTCAAAGTCTTCATTTCTGCTTGGATTCAAGATTGGAAGATTCAAAGCAATCCTTGTTCCTTGCAGTACCTTTAAGCTTGAGTCCCACTGAGTATCATTAACCTTTTTTATCATGGTTAGGATATTTTCTTGAATGGCATTGGAAGCTTTGTCGACCACTTCCACCACTTGCTTGCTGGCTGCTGGCTGATTGGAGAGTATCAGCTGGTGGGCATTCTCCATGTTGTTATACAACTTTATATGAGCACCTTTCAGCTTAGCATTTAGCTTGGTAAGCTTCTCCTCTCCTCCTTTGTTGTTTTCCATTATCTTTTTCTCTATCTCAGAGTGTTGATCCATTATGGATTGAGATAGAGTTTGAAAAGTGTTGTCCACATCATCCAAGATGTTTTCATTTGCCTTGTCAATGTGGGACTTGACTTGGTTGCTTGATGTGTTGACCACTTGTGCCATTCTGGCAACATCATTCTCCCAGACACTTTGATTCCTGTACAGATGATTCTTTACATATGTAATGTCTTTAGTGGAATCCCCTTGATGGTCTGCAATATTCTTCAGAACTGTGTGGTGGGCAGCAACAGTGTTTTTGGCCATCTCAAACCACCTGGTCATTTGCTGGAGGATATGAGCAGAGTCAGCAGTGACACACTTGATTTGAGTATTCAGCTCATCCCACACAGCAGCCACCCTCACCTCCAACCTCTGCTCACTGGCTTGGATTTCTTGAGATAAAGCTGCTCTTGTAGCATTCAGCTCATCCCTAACTTGAGCAGTAGCACCTTGTATCCTTTCAGCAACAAGTTCTTTTACTGACAACATATGACCCTCAATCATGGTTTGTATTGAGTTTAGCAGGTCAGATGTGTCTAGAAAAGCAACTGGCCTTTCCTGGGCCACTTCTTTTTCAACCACCACTTCAGCTCCACTCTGAGCTTTAGCCCTTCCATCATCAGGGATCTCTCCCCCTCAGATGGGGCATTAGGTGTACCTTGAAGATTTGGGGGGGTTGGTTCCTGTTGATGTTCCCCCCCCCCCCCCCACTAGCATACCCACCTCCTCCTTCATAGGCTGGGCTATGCTCATTGGGGCATCCATAGATGGAGAATTTTTGTCTAGGGTCACCTGAAAAATGATAGAGGAGTTAAACACCTAGACTATACTATTGTTAAAGAGGAGATGCCTAATTGAAATCCTAATTTACCATGGATAGGTGAATTGAGAAGATCATCTTCAGCTTGAGGAACAGCTGGATCAGTATTCATCTGAGTTGGCTCAGGATTGGGTTCAAATCTTCCTTGGGGCTCCTCATCCCCACTTGTCCTGGGGACATCTTCTCCTACCAAACCATCCTTGTGCATTGGAGGTTCATCATCCTTTTTGGAGGATCCACCACCTTCTCCTTCATTCATCTTAGCTCTCTTCTTCTCCTTTATTTCAGCCACCTTAGAGGGTTGGCTCATGGGGAGAACCCTTGTAGACCTGTCCAAAGTCTTGATGTCTATTCTCTTCAGGTAGTGAATGTTACACCCTTGAAAGAGGAGAACTGGTCAGGATATGCCTTCAGCAGGAAGAGAGATAAGATCCTTCCAAAGTTTGGAGCCTGCAGGCATTGCTTAATCCTTTGGAATAAGACATTTCCCCAGCATGTCCTTTTCTTTAAAATGATCCTTACAATTAGTTCAAACATGGGTTGAGAGATTGTGTCATGTGAGCCTGGCTTGAACAGGAATGCCTTTCCTACAATGTCACACAACAACTTCCCTTTTTGATTGAAGAATTTCTTCTTCAGTGATGAAGTCTGGGGGTCACTGTATTCACACCACTTCAAGGCATCCTCCTTGTCTCCAACAGATGTTTCCTCTTCTTCCACTCTAGGAAGGTGCAGAACCTTTTCCAGTCTCTTAGGGGACAATTTCACCCTAATTTCTCCAACCTTAGATGTTAAGCCATCCTTAGAAGACGGCTGTTTGGCATTTGCAAAGAACTCTAGCACTTCTTGCTTGAATATCTGAGAGGGTTCAGACAGCAAGAAGTCTAGTCCAGCATCAGAAATTAAGAATATAACACTCAAAATCTCTGGTGAGGCATGGAGAAACCCATCCCTCACCAACTCACAACCCTCTTGCAATTCCTTCGCAATCTTGGGCGCCATATAGTCGAATGAGAAAAATGAAAACGCTAGGACGGAAGAGTAGAGGATTCGTCTCGGCAGCTTGAGTGGTGCGTGAGAATGTGAAGAGTCATTTAATGTCGATGAGAGTTTATATAGTAGGCCAGAGTGTTAACCTAATCGACTCACCGGTTCAGCGTGTTAACCTAATCGACTCAGCAGTTCAGCTGAGGCGGTTCATCAAAAGTTTCAACCTAGGGCTAAATTCGTTGAACATAGCTAATGTTTTAAAACTAAGTTCGTCAAACTTAAGCTCGACATTCGTCGAACCCAGACTTAACCCAGCCTTTTAAGCGAAATTTAGAGCTTAACCAACGCAGATTTTGCTGGATAATTCTATCATCCTACTTTAACACTGTTATAGATAGCATTTGATGATAAATTCACAATAGGGAGGAGAAATACTTACCTTGAGAATTTATTCCTCTATCTGATATTAAATTCATGATATCACCCTCCTTCCTTTCAAGTGCCACAAGCACATATTGTCCAAGTACCAAACGATGATGAAGTTGGTACTTGAACTATCCTGCAAAATAGAGTTTAATGTTCCTTAGGAGCCCAAGATGAACTGGGTCCTAGGTTCTTGTTAGCATGATCAAAAGGCCTTACTCTAGATGCACCCTTGGAAGGAAGACTCTTCTTTGCATTAGGTACATTGGGGTTGTACCAACAATCTATGGCAAAGTGTCCCACTTTACCACAGCACCAACATTCATGAATGTTGTATCTTCTCTTCTGAACACTTCTAGAGGATTGTACAGCACAGTCCACATGTTCAGGAATAGATACAGCAGCATTCTTCCTGTTCCTCTCAGCAATGATTTGACTGAATGTCAATCTGTGTGCTGTCTTGATGCTCTTTGTCCTGATGGCATCAGCTTGCAATGACTTGGCAGCCATACAAGATTTGATGGCATATGACACTGAGCAATTAGACATGTTTACAGATTTGGCAGCAGTCATGTTCTTGACTGATTCAACATTAGAAGGGTTTGCCTTCTCATTCTTGAATGAAGTGGCTAAAGTACCAAAAACAAATGGTCCATGTTGGGCCATTTGAATTTCCTCATGGGGAGCCTTCATGGCACTCAATCCCATTCCCTTTCTTCCACTATGTGAAGGAGCATTTTCCTTCCTATAGCAACCCTCATTCTTCCAGTGACCATAAATGCTTTCATGGTCATACCTGTTGGAGGGAAGTATCACCTTTTGAAAGGTGGGTTGAGGCTTAGCCTTCCCCTTGCTCTTCTCTCCACTCCCTTCTCCTACTTCCATTTTCTTGAATCCTAGTCCTCTCTTATTGGTTTGAGAGGAGAAGGTGTCAATGATAGGAAGCACAGATCTGGGCTTGGAGAATTGAGCCACCAGGCTCTTCTCCTTCTCAAGCTTTTCCACAAGGTCCTTGATGACCTTGTTATTCAGGGAAATAGTCCTTAATTGCACAACAGTTATCCCCTGTAAATGGCTAATTTGTCTACTCATCTGAGCCACCAGGGTGGTAGGTTTAGTGTTGACATTCTTAGTCATTTTGAGAGAAACAATTTCCTGGGCTTGCCTCTTGGCAAGCTTCTTGCTCTTCTTCAGAGCCTCCAAAAGAACACCATATTTGTCAATCAATTGATTGAGTTCTTCCTCAGCTTCCATGCCCCTTCCATCAATTGATGAAGGTGCAATAGATTCTGGTCTAGTCTCACAATTAGAAATTGAAGTGGAATAAGATAGTACCTGATCATTGTCAGAAGCATTCTGACTCCCTTCCTCATCAGTGAAGGTCATAAGGCCTAGCTGAACAATATCTTCTTCATCCTCCTCTTCATCACTATCTGAGTGTGAAAGAGGAGCCTTGATTCCTATTCTAGCAGCAGGATAGTCTTCATCCTCCTGAGCAGCAAACAACCCTATGTAGGCTTTCTCTTCTTCATCTGAATCTGAAGATGAAGATTAAGATTGACTCCAGCTCTTGCTTTTCTTGGCTAGAAGGGATTGTTCTCCCTTCCTCTCCTTCTTGTGATGAGGCTTCTTTTCACCTCTTTCTTTCCTTTTGACAAGGCAGTCAGCAATGACATGCCCAGGCTTGCTGCAGCTATAACAGATTATATTGTTAGAAGAATGTTTACTCAGTTTAGAGTCATACCTGTCACCCTTTGGGTGATGTCTTTTTGATTTGCTGCTATCCTTTTTGTTGTGTGAAGATGAGGAGGCCATGTTCTTCCACTGCTTCCTCTTCATCATCTTCTTGAACTGCCTTGTGAAGGCAGCAAACTCCTCATCAGAGGAAGAGCATCCTGAGGTGCTGACTTCAGGTTCAGCACTTCTCCTAGGAGGAGACACCATCCTGCTTTTGCTTTTCCTGGAGCTGTCAGCTTTGAGAGCAACAGATTACTCCCTTGCTTGAACCCTTGAAGAGGTGTCCTCTTCCTTCCTTGCAGACAGCTGCATCTCATAGGAGAGCAGCTTACCAAACAGTGTGTGAGTTGGGGTCTCACCTAGCTTGGACACTTCCCTAATGGCACATATCTTTTTGTCCCAGTCTCTTGTGAGAGATCTAAGGAACTTATCATTCAGCTCATAATTGATGAAGTTCCTTTCATAGGTCCTCAACTCATTCACTATCCTGAAAAATCTTTCATAGCAATCAGCTATGCATTCCTGGTTCAGTTGCCTAAAGGCTTCATACTCCTGATTTAGGAGTGACTTCCTATCATCCCTAACCTCAGTTGTCCCTTCCATATATACTATTAAAGTATCCCACATTTCCTTGGCAGAAGTGCAATGTACCAAGTTTTGAAAGGTGGAATCATCAATAGCATTGACAATGATGTTCTGGGCCCTCTTGTCCATGGTGAACAACTCAAGTTCATCCTTGGTCAGATCTTTGAATAGTTTGGCCACTCTTCTTGTTGGATCTATAGTGGATGCAGTGTGAAAAGTGAAAGGTCCTTCTTCAACTGTAATGAAGATCCTTGGATCAGATGATTCCATAAATAACCTGATCCGTTGCTTCCATATGCCAAAATTCTCTTTGTTGCATATGGGCAACTTCATGGACCTCATTTCCTTTTACAATCCAGAGGAGGCCATGGGATTTGATTTGACTAAACCTTTTAGGAACTGGTCAGACTGTTAAGTCCTTTTTGACCAACCTCGCTTTGATACCACTTGTAAGTTTATAAGGTTTGTAGTCTAAATCACCTAGAGGGGGGTGAATAGGTCTTTTTGGATTTTACTTGATTATTATGGACTGTTAGAACTATTCTAAGCAGAAAATCAAGCAACTCAGAAAACACACATGCATGTATAGAGGTTCCTCAAGACAGGGTGTCTTGAGTAGTCCTCTTTCCCACTTCACCTTTTTAACAATGTGTTAGACAAGGCTAACTCCTCCAAACTCGGCTCAAAGAGCTTACAGCACAAGTTCCTCGGAACTTCTCAGATCAAGGATGATCCTACCTCAGGATAAAAGTCCCTACAACTCAGAGCTATCACCAGCTCCTACCTCAGGCACAGCAGCCCTACAAACTCAGAAGAATCCACCTCCTATAGCTCAGACCACCTCCTGGTCCTACCTCAGGCTAAACATCCCTACCTCAGATCAGCTCCTGATCCTACAGCTCAGACCTTAGCAGGTCCTACAACTCAGAGAATTTCTTCTCCTACAGCTCAGGCAATGAAGCCCTACAACTCAGAACCCTCAGGTTCCTACAAACTCAGACCAAATGGTCTTATAGCTCAGGCAAAATGCCCTACAGAAAAATGGTTTAGAAATATTCTACAGTAGAGGTACTCTCTTGGAGATCATGCACAGCCTGTGCTTCCTGTAGCTGAAGATGTTGATTACAGCCACAACTTGATCTTCCTCTTCAATAAAGTGATGGAAGATCACCTTGCCCCTTCTGGTGGAGGAGCAATCTTCTTCTCTCGGTTTCTTCTTCTCTTTCAGGGAGCAGGAAGAAAATAGAGAGCAGCAACCATCAATGGTGAATGGAGATTTTGCACGCAATCGATCGGGGCATAGAAAATGCCCTAACACTTTCTTTTATACTTCTTTTCATCTTCCACGACTCTAATTTGATCTCCCAAGGAGTATGGGAGAGATCGGTGGTCCCCTGTAGCATTTCTGCAACTTGCCCTAGCCGCAGGTCCCGCCTCCCTACTTTTCTGTAGAGAAGGTCTGCGCTCGACGAACGCGCTGCACTCTGCATTCGACGAACTTGACAAACTCTGTGTTCGACGATCTTGTCAAACTCTGCGTTCGACCATCTTGTCTTGTCTCTGCGATCGACGAACGGAACTCTGCGTTCGACGATCGGCACTCTCTCTGCGTTCGACGATTTGCACTGTCTCTGCGTTCGACGATCTGCACTCTGAGTTCGACGGACATGCCAAATCTCAGCTGTTTCTTCAATCTCGTCTCAGCGGTCGACAAACAGTGTTCTGTGTTCGACGAAGGGCACTCTACGTTCGACAAACAAGCCTTTTGTGTCTTCTCAGCGGATCCTTCTTTGGTATCGTCTCAGCGGTCGACGAACTTAGTCCTGTGTTCGATGAACGACATTCTGCGTTCGACGAACACGCTGATTCTCAGCGTTTAATGAACTTATCAGCGGAGACACCTTCTTCTCAGTGGATCTGCTGAGACGGATCCTCGTCTCAGCGGTGTTGACCCTTCGTCTCAGCGGTTCTGCTGAGACAAATCTTCATCTCTTTGTAGATGATTCTTCACAACTAAGGGCATGTTTGGCCCTTTCTTTTCAGTCACATGTACCTGTATATACTACACAAGTATAGCTTTATCAAATACAATATGTCCTTAGCATTGAGAGTGATGCCTCTTCAAATCAAGGTAATATTGAGGGCAATATACCCAACACTTCTCAATGTATATACTTTGGGTTAAACCCAACAATTTCTTCGATCTATCTCTATAGATCTTAATACCAAGTATGTAAGTCGATTCGCCTAAGTCTTTCATAGAAATGCAGCTCACTGGGTTGTTCTTAACAACTTGCAGGGTCGGAATGTCATTCCCGATCAGCAGTATATCATCTACATACAACATTAGGAAGAAAACAATGCTCCCACTAATCCTCTTGTAAACACAAGGCTCATCCTCGTTCTTGATGAAACCAAACTCTTTGATTTTCTCGTCAAAATGCATATTCCAACTCCGAGAAGCTTGTTTCAATCTATAAATGGATCGATTCAAATTGCATATTTTAGTGGCTTCGCTTGGAGATACAAAACCCTCGGGTTGTGTCATATACACTTCCTCAAGGAGGTTTCTGAAAGTTTTGATATCAGTTGAAATCTCTGATACCAATTGAAAGTGAGGTTAGATCTTATAGTCACTCTAGAGGGGGGGTGAATAGAGTATTAAAAAGTTTTTCACTTATTTTTATAGCGGAGTTAAAATAGTGATATTTATATGTGTACATAGTGAGTTATAAAAACAAAATAAAAACAAAGCACAGCACAGTACAGAAAATCACACAAAACACAGAGGACACAAGGATTTACAGTAGTTCCCCAATAAACCTAGGTACATCTACTCTTCTACCACCCTTGGTTGGATTCCACTAGGTTTTTTATCAGGTGCCTTATCACCAATGGATTTTTGATCAGGTGTCCAAACACCAATGAGCTTTTGATCAGGTGCTCAAACCAACCACAGGATTTTGATCAGGTGCCCTCCACCAAGGGGTTAACTTTTGAAGGGATTTAGAACCCTGTACAAGATGGGATAAAAAGGGTTTTGAAGTTCTTCTCTGTCAATAATCTGAGAGAAGACTAGTGGAATGTGTTGATGTAAAGCTCCCCCTGTCTGATAGAAATGGTTGGCAGTTGAGGATGAAGCTTTCTCTTGAATGTAGATCTTCCTTTGATTGCTGATGAATCTGAGAGACAAAGGTTTCTCAGATTGTTTGTTGCTCTTGAAGATTTAAAACTTTGCAGCAGAAATCTGAGATAAGATCTGTGTTGTTCTCAGAGAACGATATTGTTGTTGTAGAAGAAAGATGAAGATCTGAAAGCTTTTAGTTTTCTGCTTTCTGTATTTTTCTCGACTGTGTCTTTCTCTATTCTTGTTGTACTTCTGTAATACTATATTACTTCTTCTTTTTCTTTTTCCTTAAAGAAATCTCTGACAGATTTGAAATTCAAATCTTTTAATATAATGAATAAAATATTCATAAGAGATATTCTTGGAACTGCAAATCTGATACACTTTATTTCTTTTCCTTTTCCATGAAATTATCCTTTTACAAAATTTGTCAACGGCTATTTTCTCGAAATAAGAGAATAATAAAAGGAAAGGATTAAATCCTGACTTATCTGATAGGAATAGATCCGTTGCTGATGATCTAAGTTCGGAGAATAGAATATAACTAATCTGTCTGAAATTAATAAGATAATGAGAAACTTTCGTCGACCTAAGAACTGAGTTCGTCGAACAGAATGTTGGATTTCGTCGAACTGAACATCTGTTGCTGATTCGTCAAACGCAGACTGGAATTCGTCGAGCTCAAGTTAGAGTTCGTCGAACTGAAAGATAAACTGCTAAATCTGGTTGGAAGAATTGAATTAGTCGAGCTGAGATGATATTTCGTCGACCACTAAGACTTGGCAAATTCATCGACCGCTGAGACTGGGAAAATTCGTCGACCGCTAAGACTGAGCCAATTCGTCGACCGCTGAGACTGGGCCAAATCGTTGACCACTGAGACTGGGAGAATTTGTCGACCACTGAGACTGAGCCAATTTGTCGACTGTTGAGACTGAGCCAATTCTTCGACCGCTGAGACTGAGCAAATTTGTCGACCGCTGAGACTGAGCCAATTCTTCGAACTCTGAGACTGAGCAAATTCGTCGACCGCTGAGACTGAGCAAATTCGTCGACCGGGAGCAAGACGTTCGTCGAACGCAGAATGCATTTCGTCGAATGCAGATAGCATTTCATCGAACGCAGAACCTTAGCTTTTCCTTAAGTTCTAGCTAACTTAACAGCCTAAAACCTTGACCCTTAGACTATACAATGGGGGTCAACTTAGTCCTAGTCAACAGATAGTGATCGTAGCCCAAATCAGTAATAGGGTTGTTCCAACAGTTTCCATTAAGGAAAGTCACTTTGACATCCATTTGCCAGATCTCGTAGTCATAATACGCAGCAATAGCAAGTAGAATTATGATGGACTTGACCATGGCAACAGGGGAAAAGGTCTCATCATAGTCAACACCATGAATTTGCCTGAACTCTTTAGCCACCAGCCGTTCTTTGAATGTCTGTACATTCCCATCCATGTCGGTCTTCTTCTTGAAGACCCACTTGCACCCTATGGGTCTTACCCCTTCAGGTGGTTCCACCAAGGTCCAAACTTGGTTTGTATACATGGAGTCCATTTCATATTTCATGGCCTCAAGCCACTTCTCGAAGTCAGGTCCATTCATAGCCTCTTGGTAGGTTGCAGACTCATCATCATGATCCATAAGCAACACATTACCTATTTGAGACACGAGAAATCTATATCTCCTAGGCTCAAATCTTGGTCTACCAGATCTACGTAGGACTTGTGTTTCTTGAGCAGGTTCTCTAGCTACAACTTCTTGTAGTCCTTGCTCAGGTTCCAATTTCGGTTCGTTCATTGTTTGTGGTTCTTGAACTTCTTCAAGTTCTACCTTTGCAGTCTTTCTGGATAAGAACTCTTTCTCCAAAAAAACACCAGTCCTTGTGACAAACACTTTGCCCTCAGATGGCAGGTAGAAGTAGTACCCTTTGGTTTCCCTAGGATACCCCACTAGATAACATTTATCCGATTTGGGTTCCAACTTGTCAGGCATTTGACATCGTACGTATGCCTCACAGCCCCAAATTTTAATGAACGACATACTAGGACGCTTCCTAGTCCATATCTCATATGGTGTCTTTTGAACCATTTTTGTTGGAACTCAATGTAGTGTGAAAGAAGCAGTCTCTAGAGCAAAACCCCAAAAAGAAACGGGCAGATCTGCATGACTCATCATCGATCGCACCATGTCTAACAAGGTACAATTCCTCCTCTCAGAAACACCATTATGTTGTGGTGTTCTGGGCGAAGTGAGTTGTGCTACAATACCATACTCTTTTAGATGATCACGAAACTCATGACTCAGATATTCGCCACCTCGATCAGATCGGAGTGCTTTTATCCTTTTTCCCAGTTGGTTCTCTACTTCATTCTTAAACACTTTAAACTTTTCAAAGATTTCGGATTTGTTCTTCATAAGAAACATGTATTCGTATCTACTGAAATCATCAGTAAATGTAACGAAGTAGTAGAACCCACCTCTATCCATAGAACTCATGGGTCCGCATACATCACTATGTATTATACCCAAGATATAATCAGCCCTCTCACTACAACTAATGAAAGGAGCTTTTGTCATCTTGCCTAATAAACATGACTCGCATGCATCAAATGATTCATAATCAAATGAGTCCAGTAGTCCATCTCTATGGAGCTTGGATATGTGTTTCTCATTTATATGGCCCAAACGGCAATGTCAAAGGTATGTAGGATTCGAGTTATTTATTTTTAATCTTTTAGTATTTTCTACATTATAGAGTGGATGGTCTAAGTTCAAAACATAAAAACCATTAAACAATTGGGCTACACCATAACAAACATCATTCATAAAAATCGAACAACAATTGTTCTTAATTATAAACGAAAAACCTTTCATGTCAAGACATGAAATGGATATAATGTTTCTAGTTATGGCTGGAACAAAATAACAGTTATCTAATTCAATTACAAGCCCAGTGGGCAAAGAAAGACAATTGACACCAACGGCAACGACAGCAACTCTTTCTTCATTTTCGATGCGCAGGTCTACCTCTCCTTTACCCAGCATTCTTCTCCTTCTCAGTTCCTGCACATTTGTATAAATGTGAGAACCGCATTCGGTATCCAATACCCAAGATGAAAGAGCAGAAAGGTTTATCTCTATAACGTAAATACCTGAAGTGGAATTCACACTTCCTTTCTTCTTTTGCAGATCCTCAATATAGAGGGGACAGTTCCGCCTCAAATGCCCTGCCTTACCGCAGTGGTGGCATTTTCCTTCCTTCGCCAGACCTTTATTTTTCAGTGCAGAAGATTTGGGATCAAGATGAGACTTAGATCCAATCTTCATCTTCTTGGATCCCTTAGTCTTGCCCTTGTCTTTATGCACCATCAATATGGGGATATCAGGCTTGACCTTCTTCATATTGTTTTCGGCAGTTCTCAACATGCCTAGGAGCTCAGGCAGTGTCTTGTCTATTTCATTCATGTTATAGTTCAAGACGAACTACTCATAACTGTCCGGCAACGATTGCAGGATTAGATCTATGGCCAACTCTTGGCCCAAGGGAAAACCCAGTCTTTCAAGGTTCTCTATATACCCAATCATCTTGAGTACGTGAGTCCCTACTGAGTCTCGAGCTCCCATCTTGCACTAAAATAACGCATTGGATGTGTCAAACCTCTCTTGCCGAGGTTGCCCCTCGAACATTTTCTTGAGGTGCTCGATTATCTCATAACCACACATGCTCTCGTGTTGCTTCTGAAGCTCAGAGGACATGGTAGAAAGCATGTGGCATTCCACATCCAAGGTATCATCTTGATAATTCTTGTAAGCATCTTTGTCGTCTCGCGGAGCATTCCCAGTTGGCTCTGTAGGGGCTTCCCCTTCCAAGACATAGAGCTTGCGCTCTTGCCTGAGAACAATTCTCAGGTTTCTGTACCAGTCAAGGAAAATCGTCCCGTTGAGCTTGTCCTTCTCAAGGATGCCTCTCAGGTACAAGGTGGAGTGAGATCCACTTGCCATGGAAATTCTACAATAAATTCGCAAGACTTTTAGTACAGTATTTCAAAATACATTTTATATTAATGACTTTTATTAAAAGCTCCCACAATTTTAATCAAATAGACAACCGTTAATTTCGATTCCGAGAGTTTATGCGAGCTACTCTCTTAGTAGACAAGATCCGTATTTCACCAACACAACGAGTCCGCTTTGGCGTTCCTCTCATAATGCGGTTATTTAGGTAGACAACACTTGTCAATTGCATCACTATGCAACTCTTGTATGGTTGGTGAATAACTCTTTATTCGCATCCATCATATGGAGCATGCCAACCCTATGCCTATATGCACTCAACCTTTTAGGTCAACTAGTTAAGATAGACGCGATGTCGACAGTGGGATATCACAATTATCTGCTCGCACCCTTACCAAGATAGATTAATGCACCTTGCTTTGGCAAGCCCACACTTCATCGATCGAGGAAGGAAGAGTGTCGTCCACAGGTAGGCATCCGTACACTTAAAATTGAAAATGGGATTTTAAGATATAATTTATGAACATTTCATCGTGATTAACATTTAATCACAGTGCACATTCACAAAAATAAATACAACATTCGCAAACCAAATGCATCTCATTTATGCACAAAACAAAATTATCAACACATTTGATAAGAAGGGCTAAATCTGAAAACTTAGAACACTTCTAAATCTCCAGATTTACATGCATTGAACATAGGAACAACAACTCCACTTATGCAGTAGACAACTCGTCTCTCAATGTCAGATTCAAAATCCAAGACATTCGGTTTCATAAACCATTTTGAGGGACGGTTACTGCAAAGGAGAAACAATCTCTAAAACATGAAAATTACAACGCAATCACAGGTGTTCCTGGCTGGGTTCCAAGGGGCCGCGCCCCTGGAGGGGTTTTAGGGGCAGAGCCCCTAACGGGGTCCAAGGGGTAGCGCCCCTGGCGGTGGTCTCGGGGGCTGCACAAAATACATCAAAATTAATGTTCCAGGAAAAAATCTACACATTTAGAATGCTTCTAAATTTCTAGATTTGCACGCATGGGATCGCAACCTACATCTGATACCACTGTTGGGTTTTCTACATACCATTCATAGTGATAAAAGCACTGCCAATGTGCGCAGTGGAAGAAACAAAAACAAGAACAACCCAAAAAGAGTTCAAGGAACTTGCGATTTCATGAATCAAGAAATAAGGAAAGCAACACATTGCAATGCCTGAAGGGGATTGAGTCAATACTCAACCAAGATGCTCCTAGAAGAAATATGGTAGACGAACTTTGAGATCCAAGCGTCGAAATGGATTGGCACCTCTACGGGAGTCCACATGAGCGAGAGGAGAACCCTAGGCCTTGTCGCACAAGAACTAGGTCGGAGAAGAAGAGTCCTCTACATCTCCCACGGACTGCTAGGTCCGACGACATGGAGAGGCGTCAGCGGCGGTGGGATCGACTGGTCAGAACTCTTCTGTCGGAAGCTATCGCGGAACACTTCCGTCGCTCTCTGATTCACAAAAGAGGATCGATTGTTTAGGGTAAAGAATCGTATTCTATTTATACCCAGGCGAGAGAGAGAGGCTATCCGCACACCCATGACCTACATTAGAGTAAACAAAATTCATCGAGTTAACATTTCACTGGAGAAATTCGTCGAGTAACATACTGAATTCGTCGAGTAAAACAGAATTCGTCGAGTGAACCTTTCACTAGCAAATTCGTCGAGTAACAAATGATTCGTCGAGTAATCATAAATTCGTCGAGTCATGAATTCGTTGAGTTCGTCAAGTAATCATGAATTCGTCGAGTCATTATGATTTCGTCGAGTAATCATCAAATCGTCACTCGACGAATTGAAGTAAGAGTCGTTGAGACACTCTTGATGACTCGACTCGAAAACTTGTCAACATGCTCTATACAATATTCACAATACCTATTGAGCATTCAGTTGACTCAACCCAACTCCAATGAGTGATAGGATTGGTCCTTAACTCATATCCAATATGAGTAAGACCAACTTAATTCTTCCTTCAACTTCTCCAAACACTCTTGTGTGTGACCCCATAGGCTCATATCGCGTTGGCAGTGAGACTAGATGCTTGATCACTTCCAGATCACCTTGGAAACACCAACAAAAATGACTCTCCCCCAGACTTAAAATTAACAATCCAACACAATATATGGCTATGATATTCAAAATAAAGCTAAGGGAAGAGAGTACCCAATGCTCAGCAAGTGTCATACCCGAAGATGCATGAAAATCCAAGGCAATACTGTCATACGAAGAATCACGATCACCGCCTTCACAAATAGAAAATACCTGCAGGGGTGAGCTCCGCAAAAGCAAACTAAAATGAAATCTAACTAACTAATTTTTGACAAATATAAATTGAAAGTTCAAGAAAAAGTAAGATAACTACTGGGGTTACTATCATCCCAGCACGACTTATTCAGAACAATAAGAGTTCTAGCTGATGGGAGTATGGAAAGAGAAGTGGACAGGTAACTGTTCTAATATCCGTGTCGGTAACGGGTACCGATACGGTGATAAAATAGTTACTCCGCTACCTAGATAAAAATACCTTCTCTTCACAGGTAGAGGAAGCAGAAAGAAAGAAGTGGAGGAGGAGGATTCCTCACTACTTTCACCAAAATAAATGTCTTTGCCAAGCAAGGTGTCATCTTCAGGGGGACAGCAGGAGGAAAAGACAATGAATGAGGCCTCCACTGTGGGGGTGGTATCAACCTCCACACATAACAAGGTACTCTCATCATTTGTAACGCCTCAGATTCTTCTTTTGATTATTTTAACAAAGCACGTGAAATTAAGAATAATTATTCGAAACCGAGATATTAATTTAGGGCGTTACCGTTGCGGGAGCGTCGTCGTCATCGTCGTCCGACGAATAATTTTGGATCGAGACATATTTGCAACATATCTATACATGAGTGTGCGTATAGGAAGCGTTCGTTTCCCTTTTTGTTGTTCATGAGGAGGCAAGCTTTTGTGATTATGTCTTCTCTCGGGAGAGTTTTCATGCGGGTAAGCGTATACGTATAATTATACGTATGTTGGTTTATATTATACAAAAAAAGAGAAGAAAGAGTACTGTAGGGGGAGGGGACTTTATTCAAATGTAGGCACATACATAGATATGTAAAATTTCATTCATGCATCTCAAGTATGTGTACACACATACTAGTCTTATTGGTGTTAAAAAGCAAAATTTTTTCTCTTTTTTTTTCTTATATCTATATTAATAAGCCTGTTCCACTGCTAAGGAATGTCAACAAAATCAGTCACAGTAAATGACCTTTTTGCCCCTGTCGGACCGAAAAATTTGTGCACCTGCGGTGCGGTCACGCCGGATCCCGTGGGGCGACGGGCGCGCTCAAGCGGGGGCGGACGGCGCACTCAGGCGGGGTCGGACGGGCGGCGCGCTCAGACGGGGGAGCGGGCGGGCTCACGCGGGGCAGGACTGGGCGAGGCAGCCGGCTTTGCCCCGCCAGCAGTTCAATTCAAACCTGCAGCGGCTTTCCGCTATATAAACAGCGGAAACCCGCTGCAGTAGGCGATGTGGGACTAAAAATCCCACATCGCCTTTAAGCGGGCGGGGCCCGCCTGTGGGTCCCGCCTGTGATTTATTTAAAATAAAAAAAAAACATAATGTTTTCTTAATATTACAAAGTAAATTTTATTAAAGAATTTGAAAACAACAACAAACTGGCGGATGAACAGTGGCGTCACTGTTCACCCGCCTGTTTTGTTTTTTTATGATTAAAATCTTAATTTCTTTAAGTTTTTTTTAAAGTTTTTTTTAAAGTTCTAAATGTTTTTTACTTTTTTTTTAAGTTTATTTAAATAAATAATATAACTTTTTTTATTTAAAATTTAAAAACGTAATTTTTTTTAAGTTTTTGCAAAGTTTTTGTTAAATTGTTTTTAACTTTGTTTTAAAGTTTATTTAAATAAATAATATATCTTTTTTGAAAAAAAAAATTTAGGTTTTTGTTACATATTTTTTTAATCAAAAAAATATGTGTGCATTTTAAAAAAAATTGTGCGAACACCGACGAGGGGCGAGCGAATACCGGCGAAGGGCGGGCGAAGCCCGCCGACGCCGAGGGGGCGGGCGAAGCCCGCCGACGCCGAGCGGGCGGGCGAAGCCCGCCGACGCCGAGGGGGCAAGCAAAGCCCGCCTTGAATGCCAAGCGGGCGAAGCCCGCTTGGTTGCGGGCGAACCCCGCATTGATGCGGCCGAACGCCGCCCGATATTTTAGGGGGTTACAGTTTTTATTATTTTTATTTTATTTGTTCTTTTAATATTTAATGAATGGAAATTTATATAAACTTTTAAATAGGTGACGGGGGCGAAGACCGGTGAGGGGCGGGCGATTACCGGCGAGGGGCGGGCGAAGCCCGCCGATGCCGAGGTGGCGGGCGAAGCCCGCCTCGAATGACAGGCGGGCGGAGCCCGCTTGATAGCGGGCGAAGCCAGCTTGATTGCGGGCGAAGCCCGTTTGATTGCGGGCGAAGCCCGCATGGATGCGGCCAAAGGCCGCCCGAGAGCATCGAGCACGGGCGCGATGAGGTGGGGGCGGGCGGGCTCACGCGGGTCAGGACGGGGCGCGCCAGGCGGGCGCACGCGGGAGCAGGCGAGCTTACGCTCCCTTTTCGAATGTACAGCTTACGCTCCCTTTTCGAATGTACAGCGGGGCTCCGCTATATGAAGAGCGGAGCGCCGCGTTGTTTCGCGATGTGGGACTAATGAAGTCCCACATCGTGCGGGCGCAGCCGTTGGATCGGCCACTGGTTTGATCCAATGCCCGCGCCCGCGCGATGTGGGACTTCATTAGTCCCACATCGCGCAATAGAGCGGGGCTCCGCGCTTCATATAGCCGAGCCCTGCTTCAATGCCGAACAGGTTGAGCGAACCCGCCCTCGCCCGAGCGCACCGAACCCGCCCTCGCCCGGGCGCACCCGACCCGCCTGCGCGCACCCGATCCCCGCCGGCGATTTGTTAACGCGGGCGGGGCCTGCCTGTTTGCCCCGCCTGCGAATTTATTCTTGTTTACTATTGTTCTGACCTTTTTGCAGAAATTTCACGATCTTATCTTCTTATCGTTGCAGATTCTTAACTTATTTATGACCGTCTATTTACCTTTGACAGAATTGCTAAATCATTTCTTGAATTATAAGACCTTCTGAAAATCAGTGGTTCAACTGTAAAAATGGTTTAAAATGGTCTCTAAACTTCTAAATACCTTTGACAAAATTGCTAAATCATTTCTTGAATTATAAGACCTTCTTAAAATCAGTGCTTGAACTGTAAAAATATTTTAAAATTGTCTCCAAACTTCTAAATTGTTAAAATTAGGCGATTGTTATCGGCACTCCAAAAAAACACACTTTTTTTAAACTTTTTTTTAAGTATTTTTTCAATGTTTTTTAATAAAAAAATTTGTCGGCCCGCCGCAAGCAGCTGGGTACTGCCGTGGGATTTTAGGGGGTTACATGTTTGAATCTTTTTACTTTATTTTGTATTTTAATATTTAATGAATGTGAAATGATTTAAAATTTTAAATAGGTGACGGGGGCGAAGACAGGCGAGGGGCGGGCGAATACCAGCGAGGGGCGGGCGAAGCTCATCGACGCCGTGGGGGCGGGCGAAGCCCGCCTTGAATGACAAGCGGACGAAGCTCGCTTGATTGCGGGCGAAGCCCGCATTGATGCGGCCGAAGGCCGCCCGAGAGCATCGAGCACGAGCGTAGCCCGTGCGAAGATGCTCGTATGTAATTATACACCTATATAGTGCTGGGAGGTTTAATATTTGGGGGATAATTCGATCATTTCATTTTCTTCTCCTTCCCCTTTTCCCGATGGCTCCAGACCTTTCTGCGAAAGCGCCGGTGCGGGCTTGCGTTTTGCGCCGGAGTCGCCGGGCTTCGGTTGTGTAGGCCGTCGGAGGGAGCTTCGGTGTTGCCGGGTCTTGTCCAAGACGCCGGGGCTAGGGCATTCCTTGGCTCTTGGCGTGTTTGTCGCGACCCGACGTGTCGCCGGTGGAACCCTAAGTAAGGAAACTCTTCTTTCTCCTCCTTCACCTCCTCCCCTTGTTCTAAATTAGCTGCTGCCCTGGTTGTTGGATTTGTGAAGGCTTGCTTGATTATGCGCTTGTGTTGTGATGTTCTAGGCTATAAGCCCCCTATGCCTTCAGTTTTTTTTGGTATTGATGATGATCTTGTTAGTTTCCTGTCTTCTTTGGGGGAAATTATGGGTTATGGCTGCTGCTCGGTTTATAGCTGCTGCTCGGCTGCTTGGTTTCCTGTCTTCTTGGGGAAATTTGTGGATTTAAGGGTTTATAGTTGTTTTATGCTTCCAGAAATTATGAATTTGTTAGTCCCCCCTTTTGAAATCTGGGCATGGAAATTTCGGGTTGTCCCCTTCAGGTTTGGAAATTTTCTGATTCTTTTTGTTTGATTGGAATGGCTGCTCCTTCCTCTTGTCTCCAGGAGTTATAATTTGGGATTTCTTTTGGGATCCATGATTGGAGGCTGCTAGGTATCATGTTATATTGGGAATTTATCGGGTTATCTTTCTCCTTGGCTCCATACTAGCTTCGACCTGGGTTTGTACTGAAATTCAGTGTTCCTCCCATGGCTTTCTTCTAGTTTAAATGTTTGATATTGCTATGAAATTTCGCTCTTTATACGCTAGAAAATTTCTTAGTATATGCTCAGGTAAGTTGCCCCGTTCATGAGATTACTGGATTTAAGTGCTAGAAATTCACCCCGGTATATGCTAAGTTAAATTTTCGGCGCTATAAGCTTGAGATTTCATTCCCTCGGGAAGGGTCGAGGCCGTCAGTTACGTTCGTTTTACGGGCTGGGGATGCCCTTGGGGGCTATATTTTATATGGTAAAAAGTTTGTTGAACTCATTTATTTAGTAAAGTATACGTGATCTCACTCGGATAAATTTCCAATCCTGCATTTCTTTTCCTATTGTTGGCTAAGTTCCGAGGTTTTGGCAGGCAAAAATTCTCTGGGAATGTCGTATTTTAATCCCTATAGATTTGGGGAAGTAGAAGCTACATTCCCTGGGAATTTCCCTTGTTAATCCTCGATAACTTAGCGAGATTAGTAATTGGCAAGCCGAAAAGTGGTGTAAATGTATTTTGGGGTCGAGCTTTACCCCTGTTCCAAGTTTGAGTAGCTTACTTCCTATGGTAAGGGAGAGTGTCATATGCTCTTATATATAGCCTTATACTTATAGCATAGATGTTGAGGCCCTTTCTTCCTTCTTTATGTGCTAGAACTACCTTGAGCGTCAAACCCCGTAGGCTGTCAACGAGTCTCGTAGGATTTGGTTTGGTCTGGAGTGTGGGTGAACATAGGGGCCCCCAGCCCAGTGGTTTTGGTCTGGAGTGTGGGTGGACATAGGGGCCCCCAGCCCAGTGGTTTTGGTCTGGAGTGTGGGTGGACGCAGGGGCCCCCAACACAGTGGTTTGGGCCGGCGTGTGGGTGGACGTAGAAGCCCCCACTACAGTGGTTATTCTTTTGACCGGAGTGTGGGTGGACGTAGGGGCCCCCAGCACGTCAGTGGTTGTTTGGAGTGTGGGTGGACGTAGGGTCCCCCACCTCAGTTCCTTGACTGGTTGTGTAGCAGCTGGGTTTGACTCGTGCTTTCTTCCTGCTTACCTTTCAGTTTCTCCTTTACTTCTGCTGTTTCCTTGCACCCTTTGGGCTGAGGCATTCTTTTCTTATGAATGCCTCAGGTTCAGGTTTGTAGCGGCCGCCGGAGTTCGAGTGGGGACGTACTGTTCGCTGTTGAGGCCTTCCCTCTCTAGTGGGTAAGGATGCTGTTGGTTCAGTTTCTGTCGTGTAGCTTTTCTTTTGGACTGTTGACCTTTCCCTGCGGGTTCGTGTCAGATGTTGACGCCCGTACGGTTTTGCTTAGCTTACTTGCTTATGCTGCTGCTAGTTCTTTTTGCTGCTTAGTATTTTTTGCACTCATTAACTCTGGGAAAAGCTTATTTTGTTGTATATTAGCGCAGTTCCTTAGCTTTATAAAAAGTTATTTCGATAGCCGTTTGTCACATTTACTATTAAGTATCACCTATTTGCGAAACGTAAACCAAAGTAAAAAAATGATATTTATTTATTATGTACTAAATTTAGACCGGCGATCACCCTGGGGACGTCTCTAGTCTCCAGCGCCGTTAGGAATAAAATGAACCTACTTTCTTCCATTGTATACGCATGTTTTTATAAAATGCGGCTTAATAAACCGCAGGGCCGAGGGACACGGTCTCCTAACCCAAATTAAATAAACCTTAAAAGATAATCCTTTTATTAATTTGTACCTTTTTGTAAAAGAAAAAGCTCGTGTAAGTGCTCGCCTGAACGTCTGTAGTTGTCCCCTACAGGACGTGGCATCATTACGCGTGTTTTCCCCTTCGCTCTGATAATATAAATTATTTCGGGAAAATACGGGTTGTGACATCATTGACTGGAGCAACATGCTCCAAGTCCTCCTGACATTCCCGTGAAGATTCATCTTGCACAGGATCAGACAAAGAAGGGGGGTTAGGAAATAAAAGAGAAGACTGACATAAATAATCAAAAATCGGGGGAGCGGTCCCCGTCTCACTCCCATCAGGTTGGGGTAGTAAAATAATATCGGCATTGTCAACAATGTTGCAAGGTTCGGCAGGATCAACATTGACCTTGCCCAAGATTTGGATTTCCTCCATCGGTGTTGAGGTAAAATCCTCTTCACCTAGAAGGTTGTCCTCCCCCATAGGAATAGGTATAATATATAGATCACCTGCCTCATCATGCAATGCATCATCAACAATGTCGTCAGCGACGAGCATATTGATATGCACAATAGGGGGAGAAATAGTGCTTAGATAAAAGTCAAGCACTGATTCCTCACAAAGAATCGAATCTACACACGGTGATATATGCACGTGGGAGATGGGCTCAACCATGTCAGATCCCAGATCAGCCACACATCTGATAACTGTGTCCACATCATTCCCTTCAAAACATGAAGGTGGCACGGACACATAACCAGATGTTGAAGGTGTGCCGCCAGAGGTAGGAGTCGGGATGATCCGGATATCCAGCTCATCATCTGCCTCCAATTGGCCAAGATACGCGGCACAGTCCTTCAGGGCGTGATCCATGCTTTGACAAAATAAACACCGTTTTATATTACTCCTTGGTCCTTGCGGGGCCGGAGAGAAATATAAAAATGGTACATGCGGCGAGGGTAAGTGGCCATAAGACTTGGGCACGGGGTATGAAGGACCGTAGAAGAACGGTGCTCCATACACTTGGCCACGAGAATTATGCCCACCATCTCTAGTAGGGCATTTATCACTATCGTGGGAAATATCTCCACACCAACGGCAACGGACATTAAATGCAGCCCACATTGTGAAGATACCAAGATTCAATAGAAAATCACAATTGTGGAAAACACTACACCTAACAATAAATTACTAAGACAACCTAATTTAAAACATGAAAATAGAATATGAAACAAAACAAAAAGATGCAATTTACAAATGGAAAAACTTCTAACTATCAGCTCTCCCTCTCCAGAAACTCACACGACTGTGCTCCCCGGCAACGACGCCAAAAACTTGACACGTTTACGGCAAGTGTACCGATCGTACAAGTAATAAAAGTTGGGAGAGACTCCCGGAATATCGTTCTCAAAGGACTGCAAGTTGGGGTGTATGATTTTCTCGTTAGGGAAAACACTTATAAAGATTTCTAAGTTAATAAAAAGGGGGGTTTTGGTTTTGTTGTGAGAGATGCGGTTGATGAAAGCTAAATTAACTAATGCGGGTCGAAAGCACCGCTTCGCTTGGTGGGTAGACGAGTAGGCTTGCGGATGAACGAGAAGTCTTGCAGATGGATGATTCATAGTCGGCGGAGTGAGGGTCGTAAGCACCTCATCACAAAACACGCAACTAGCAATTGCTAGTGCGGCGGACAACGTAATGATGGAGTGGATGGTGGAATGGGGGCGCTCCTCAACTCACATAAACCATAATAAATTTCACAAACATGAAATTACATTAAATCTAACAATGGTTTATGCACATCATCCAAAACAACACACATACATAAGAAAGATCTGAATCAATACACAAGGGGAAAGAGTAAACCCAAGCTCGAAGACTCGCTGAAGGTTCTCGGTCAGAATCGTAGGGTTGTCAAGCCTCGTCCGAGCTCGGTCTTCAGTTGTCATCCAGGGTTCAGAGGAGATGTCACCTTCCTCCACGTTACCCATCTTCTTCGTGGTTCAGCTCAAGCTAGCTCTTGTTGGAGACACCTTGAATGCAGCAGAAACTTTCCATCAATGGCGTTCTTGAGCTCGTGGATGATGGAGGAGGCCGAGGAGGAAGCTTTGGCGGAAGATTTGCAAGAAAGCAAAGGTCGGAGCTTCTCCTAGATCGAATGGTGGTGAAACGATGAAAAAGGTGGACTGGAGCTAAAAATGGCGGGCTCCCAAAAGTGTTCCCCAAGCCAAGCAGAATTCCTGGATTTTATACAAAATCATCAGAAATTAAGTCACACACGGTCGAACGCACGACCGTGCATAGACCTTGCGTTATTAATGAAGCGGAGAGCCAAGAAGACGAAGCAGAAGCGCCCGTGCATTTTACTCACGTACGGTCGAAGCCGACCGTGCGTAAAAATGCATGAACAATTCCCGATAGCCTGAAAACAAGACTTAACAGGTGATCGTGTGATTCCTTCACGCACGGGCAACTGCCCATGCGTGTACAATTCGCCCGATCGAAGATAGAACGTAAAACTAAGCCGCAAATGACCTCGCACGATTGAAGCAATCATGCGTCAATGAAACGCACGACCATGCGATATGTGTAGACATGAAATATGGGCACAGTGGATGATCTTTCCACCAACGCAATAAAGCCTACACCAAACACCCAGCTGGGAATACTCCTCCAGCTCAATACACAGAAAAAGGGTTGGGGAACACCATGTGCTTACCCCCAACGACATGAAGCGCAAATGCAAACCAAAACGGGCCTAAATAGTGCACAGAGCATGGAAGTCAATAAAAGTAAAATACAAGCGATTATAGCTTGAATAATACGTGCATAAGAGTGAAAACTAGCCCGAATGAGTCCATAAAATAGTGTAAATATTGGACTCATCAGTTGGACCGGACGTGGTAAGCTCCCCCCTCATCCGGGAGGAGAAGAAAAAACAATTCCCTATTTACTACGTCAGTCATATCCTTAAAGATGCAGAGACTAGATACTCGATCTTGGAAAAGCTAGCTCTAGTCCTCGTAATGTCAACTTGCAGTCTTCGTTCTTATTTCCAGGCCCATCCTATTCAAGTGGTCTCTGATTATCCATTGAGAAATATTTTAGAGAAACCAGATCACTCAGGAAGGTTAGCTAAATGGGCAATAGAACTAAGCGAGTTTGAAATATCTTATATCCCCAGGACAGCAATCAAAGTGCAGGTGCTAGTGAATTTCATGATAGATATAACAGAGGCTATTCCTGAGCAAGTAGAAAGATCTCCTTTAGCCTGGAAAATTTCGTAGATGGAGCCTCAGGCAGAAACACTGCAGGAGTGGGAGTTGTCTTGGTCAATCTGAACGGTATAAAATTAGAGCAAGCCATCAAGTTCTTCTTTCTGGTCACAAACAACCAAGCAGAGTATGAAGCACTCTTGGCCAGTTTAATACTTGCAAAAGAGCTGGTTATAGAGCATGTGCATATCAAAACGGACTCTCTTGTGATGGCTTTGCAGGTGTTGGGAAACTTTAAGACAAGCGAGCCAATGCTGAAGAAGTACTATTACTTGCTAAAGAAGAGATTGGAAGATTTAAAAATTTCACCATTGAACATATCCCAAGGGCACAAAATGAAGAGGCAGACGAATTGTCAAAGTTTGGACTTCCGTCAGGGGGAGTAACCTCGGAACTCTTCCATCCAGCAACAGAAGGAGGGGAATTAATGCATATTGATCAACGTTCTTCCTGGAAAGATCCAAGCTGTATTTGTCTAAAGGGGAGTTCCATCCATCGATAAAAGACAAAAAGAGGTTCCGGAGGAAAATAGCCTACAATTATCTAGTGGCAGGAGTCTTGTACAGGAAAACTCTCATCTCCCCTCTAGCAAGATGTGTCTCAGAGGAGGAAGTTCCCATAATACTTAAGGAAGTCCATTCAGAAGAATGTGGAAGTCATTAAGGGGCAAAAACTTTAGAGAAGTGAATCCCGAGACAAGGATATTTTTGGCCAACAATGCGGAAAGATGTAGAAGCGTTCGCCAAGCTATGTGTTCAGTGTCAAAAGTTCGCTCCACTTCAACTCTGACCAGCCTAGATGCTCATATCAATAGCAATGTCTTAGCCATTCGCAGTTTGGGGATGGATCTTATCGGATCCTTCCCGACGGCTAGAGGCCAGCGCCACTTCATAATCGTCATGATTGACTATTTCAGCAAATGGATTGAAGCAAAAGCCTTGGCCAAAACCACCACGCAGATTGTCAAAAATTTCATCTGGGGAGAAATTGTCTGCCGACATGGAATCCCATTGGCTATCGTCATCGATAATGGTCCTCAGTTTAACAATTCAGAAATGTTTGATTTCTGCGATCAGATTGGTATCGAGCTACCAAATTCTTCAGTACATCATCCCATGAGTAATGGACAGGTGGAGGCTGCGAATAAGAAAATTATGTTTCTTTTAAAGAAGAGGGTTTTGAATCATAAAGAAAACTGGGCAGAACAACTTCCTTCCGTCCTTTGGGCTCTTCGGACTACACCAACTTCAGCCACAGGGGAAACGCCATTCAAACTATCTCATGGTTCGGAGGCACTCGTTCCAATAGAGTTTGAAGTGACCAGTCCCAGAGTTATGTTTGCAAAACAGGGGGGCGAAGCATGGATGGAAGCCAATAATGAAGAGATCAAATATAGTTTGGATTTTATCAATGAGCTCCAAGATGAAGCAACTATCAGACAAGAGGAAGTGAAAAGGATAATGGCCAGATATTTTGATAAGAATGTCAGAATCAAAAAATTCGCAGTCGGGGATATGGTACTGAAAAAAGTGGATGTTGCAGCCAGAACGGCTGCTGTTGGAAAATTGAATCCCAACAGGGCAGGTCCATTCATCATTAAAGAGGTGTTAAAAATGGAGGTTATCGTCTTCAGACATATGATGGAGAAAACATTTCACATACCTGGAGCGGTAACGATTTGAAATGGTTCTACCCTTTAAATGTTATCTCTCTCATTTATTGGCATTTTTATATTAAATGAAGATCTTTATATTGACGCTTTTCCTTGTCTGATAACTTGGTCTTCTTTCTCTTTCTCACTGAACCATGGAGACATCGCCAAGTTCTGCTTGAACCCCCACATATTGTAGTCATTAGCGTAATACCATGAAGACTTCGTGTAGCGGGGAGTTTTCGCACACCTGTAGTGGAAGCTTGCCAATTCCTGTGCGGTGGTCTTCAAAATATTGGATTCTGGCCGGTATCTAACACGCCTCTGCATCTAGGGAGGTCTAGGTGACTGTTAGCACTGTCGTGCCCCGAAAGAGATATAGTTACAACTTTGATGATCTTTCTAAGGAAAGCAATGCTTGTTATACATGCGCACCTGCCCAACGGATCATCTTAGTCTGTGACCATCGAATACTCATAGGTACTCTCAAGCGGTGCTACAGGGGACCAACAACTGAGTTGCTTTGATATATATGCACACCTGCCCAATTGATCAACTTAGCTTGTAACCCTAGGCAAGAGAGCAGTTGAGTCGTTGAGATTTCTACAGCTCTGATGACCACTTGAGGAAAGCAATACTTGCTATATACGTGCACATGCCCACTTGGTCACCAGAGTCTGTGATTCTTTTTCTTCTTTACACGAAGTTCTTTTCCTCTTACAGCTTCTATGATCATTTGAGGAAAACAATACTTGTTACGTACAAGCACCTGCCCACTTGGTCACTTAAGATTTATAGCTCTAAGACCGGGCGGCTTAGCCTGTTAAACCGATCGGCTTGAATGAGAATATCACAGGTTGAGAAAAGCGGCAATGTAATAGGCAAGTCTGGCGGATAAAATGTATTTGGCTTAAAAGCTAAAAAATAGGTCATTACAGGAAGCCGCAAGGCGGTGTCTTCGATTCAAATAAATGAGTCAAGGTTTTCTCTCTTATAGGCAACCATTATTTCCGACTATAACTATTATCAATGACAGTATAATCTGATGGACTTGGACTATTCTAATCATAGTGATTGCTAGTTGGTAGTATACGCTCGGTCTGAATCAATTTACTTGTGAGAATTATTCCTGCCTCGCGGGTTTTTGGCTTGCGTCGAAGGTCAAACTTGTGATTAGTAGTAAAACATCGATTCTCCTGTTGATACACGGTTTTCTCTTCAAAAATTTCTTTGTTTTCCAATGTGATTGAGGCATGAGATGATAGTATCTGTGATCTCGATTGGTACAGTATCTACCCAGATATCATCGTGATAGACTGGCATCCTCTTGGTCCCCAGCTGAATCCCAAGCTTGACCAATGTGTCTTTCTTGTACTATTCGGCAGGTCAGGCTATTTCAATGGTCATGATTTATCTTTGCAGAATTGAAGTCTACTTCAGAACTAAAGCGATAAACCGCCTGAGTAATATTTCATGACATCAAGAAAATTATTCTTTTTGAACTCTTATATACATTCGGAATTCAAACTATTAGTCGCACATGTTGCATGTTGACCGTGCGACTTGATGTATATCATCTGTACTTTCGGAAATATTTCCTCTGACGGCTTCAAAAAAGGATTTGCGGTTTGAAAAGAATAATGTGAAGATAAAGGACCGCATATGGCAATAATTGTATGGCTTAATTATTTTTGGAGCAGGTCGTGATTCATCTTTGCAAAATCGAGATCTATTTCAGAACTAAAGCGATAAACCGTCCGAGCAATATTTCATGGCATCTAGACAATTATTCACTTTGAATTCTTGTGTACTCGAAATGCAAACTGTTAGTCGCCCGGACTGGAAGGTAATCACGCGACTTGATGTTTATTATCTGGACTTGTGAAAATACTATTTCTGGCGGCTTCAAGAAAGGGTTTGCAGTTTGAAAAGAATAACGCAAAGATAAAAGACAACATATGAATATCAACAAGTAAAATTGCAAGGACATGTTGGATCTTACGGCGCCCTTAGAGGGGGGGTGAATAAGGGAATAAAATTCTTTCTATAATTTTCAAGATAATTACTAAATTGTTTTATAATGAAGGAGATTGAAATAAACAATTTAGATTTAGAATTGAAAACTTAGAACACAATATAATAGAGATTACGCCAAATGATACAAATCAAGTAAACACAAAAGAGACATGATTATATATATGAAAAAGTGTTTACATAAATTTGATTTCTATATCGCTAGAAATCGGAGGCGTACAAATGTAAATTTCTTTTTGTTTACCAATCCTTCTCCCAAGGATCGGAAGGCTATCACTTGTCTCTCCCTAGACCAAGCCCAAGCCTATCCTCTAGATCTTCCCAAGATCTAGACGTAGCACACAAGGCCACGATTTCCCACCAAGCCACGCAAGGACTTGGACGCTCCGCACAAGGAAGCGATTTTCCCCTAAGCCACGCAAGGACTTAGACGCTCCGCACAAGGAAGCGATTTTCCCTACCAATACAAAGTAAAATGTATATAAATGAAAATACAAGATAAAATAAGAACTCCCTAAAAATTCAGATCTCTGAAAGGAAGGTTGAAGCCTCGAGATGATCCTTGATGTAGAAGCGCGTCCGATCTCGTCTTCAATTTCAAACCTTCTCAGCATAAATGGGAGTTCATGAGGTTCTGGAGCTCTCTGGATGGAATTCACTCAGGAAGGGACTTAGAATGTTTAGTGGTTGAAATGCACGAACACAAGGTGTCAATTTATAGAAAATCGCTGTCGGAATTCCGACAGTGACTGTCGGAATTTTCCGACAGCGCAAAACTGTCGGTCGTGGTGATGTCGTGGGCAGTTGTTGTAACCTCTGAGCTGTCGCTTGGGCGACATCGATGTCGGATTTCCGACATCTCAAAACTGCTTTTCGTCGTGCTGCCGTGGGGGAAAGTAGTTGTAACTTCTCTGCTGTCGCCTGGGCGACATTGACTGTCGCCTGGGCGACATTGACTGTCGCCTGGGCGACAATGACTGTCGCCTGGGCGACATCTCCTCTTCATTTTTGCCATCCGAAACTTCTCCAGACTGTAGATTGAGTCGTTCTCATCTCCGAAATGGGGTGGCACATTCCGTAACTCTTCCTGGATTGAAAGTTATGGCCATTTTAAGATCAGCACACAAAACTCATCCAACCTGAGACTTGTCGTTCTCGGATCATGCCCATGAACGAGGACTTGTCTCCTCACTGAACCAATACAACCTGGCCACTATAAACACACAAAAGACTAGATCAAATACAACACGGTATTTGTTATTCTCAAACCAAGAGATGCGGAAAGCAAGCTCCAACAATCTTCCCCTTTTGATAATAATAAATACTCATATGAGAAATTAGTGAGTTTATAGATAAGTGCGATAAAAGATATGCATGAATAAAAGGTTTACTGCGTGACAGATTTTACTCCCCCTAAATATATATGTCACTAGATTTCTCATTTTATTCTTCCCCTTTTGTTATTACCAAAAGTGGGTTGTCATGATCGAGCAATAGACGCTTTCCATGAAAACTTTTTAATATACTCCCCCTAAATTGTATTCTCCCCCTAAATGTATGCTCCCCCTAAATGTTATAGTTAATTGCAATGGTGCATTCTGAAAAATTGAGATTAGTAAGAGATTTCTTGAATTTATATTTCTCCCTTTTTTTGATATTATCAAAAGTTATTTTGAAATAAAGAATGAATAATTATGAAGAAATAATAAATATGGGAGTATATAAGAGTAATAGATTTTATGTCGAAAAGAAAAATAGGATGCAATCAAAAGCTTGTTAAATACTACTTGTTGAGAAAAATATAGGCATGATGTAACATAAAGTAGTAAGCATCATAGCTAACATGATAAAGTAAGCATTCTATTTTAAGATACCACTTGCTTAAAGGAAAACACAGTGTTAAAAATAATAAGCACTCTTAAACATAAACATCATTTTAGAAGGTAAAACCATATAAAGGATAATGAGTTTTAAATTTGAAAAGTTGATGTTTGAGTTAAAGATTGAAGAGATGTTATTCCATTAAGAAAAAAAAATTGCAAGCATGACTTCATAATATCAAGAAAAGATACACAAACTACAATGTAATAAAATTTTCATTTCAAGTAAACATAAACATTGTAGCGGTCATGCTTTGTTATCTAGTGCATTTACTTAAGTTTGAAGAGATTTGAGTAGATGAGCATTAGGATCCAATTCTCATGAGTAGAAGTTTTATGAAAGATAATGATGTGTACAAAGTAGTGTTTTGATAAAGTATACAAGTGAATCAATCAAAAACACATGACATATATAATGAAATAACACAACATTAAAATACACAAATAATATTACTTCCACACTATTTCAATGCACATGAATAAATAGTACAACTATCAAGGTGCTCTGCACACACAATGCTTATTAAGACTTATCAGGGTGCAAAGTAGTGCTTGGGGGATCACTTTTATACTTTTTAGCTTTATTTTCAAATTTTTTGTGATCCGGTGTACTAAAGAGAAGTGGTGTAGAAATTGTTTGCTACAAGACACTTTACAATTCTTAGCCAAGGTGCTCAACCTCACAATGCTCATTAAGACTTATCAGGAGGGTGAGTAGTGCTTGATGGAGTTTTCCTTGTCATTTATTATTTGCTTTTTAGTTTAGTGACTAAGGACTCCGAATTCACTTGTTTTGCAAACATAGCATTGTAAACCAAATTTCTCTAAAGAATAAGTGCATGAAATACAAAGAATTGTAATAACCAATTCAATGTTGTGTAGGTAATCTATTTAGGCATTTTAATTATTTATGTTATTACACTATACAATCATGTAAGAATAAGATTGTAAACACATGTAGGTTATCAAAAATAAGTGAGTGAATGAATCATTATCAAACATAATACATTACTCATACTTAGAGGCATGCTAAACATTTCTACACATGTTTATCTACAATCAATTTCATTGCACATAACAAGATAATTTTCAAGGCATGACAAATACAAAACAATGTTTTTAAGAAACTTGAAAGTTAAATTAAACATTGTATTTAATCTTTAATTGATATAATTAATCATCCATCCTTGACAATGGCAATGAATAGCAATCAGTTTTTTTTATATAAATTTTTGAATTTTTTTTATATATGCACAAAACAATAAACACACATAAAGAAAAACATATTTTTGTTCTTTGAAATTGTTTTGTAATTTTGTATTTGTTTTTTTTATATATAGTCTCTGGAACTCATAGAAGTCTTTAATAGCCCTTTCAGTAAATGATATTCTATGCCAGAGAAATAAATAAAAATAATGTATGAGAAAATACACATATATATATTTTTTTATAAGAAATAAAATTTTGTTTTAAAAGGAATAAAAAGATAAACTTTTTACAAACACACAAAATATTAAAATAATACCAGAAATAATTCAAAACAAAAAAATTATTTTGGAGCAAAGGAGCTAACGCCGGGCATTAACTTCTTAACGCCAAAACAGAACTGCATTTCTTGATGTTTTGAAAAATATTTTTCTCAATTCATTTGTATTATAAAGAGACCTTCCTTCAGTTGAAATTTCAGAGTATATTGATTAGATTTGAAGGCTCTTTTAGCATGTATTTGGTGATTTTTCAAATACTTGTGTTTGGTAAAATCATTAAAGCTCGAACTATTAAAATATGCAAACACATGATGCAATGTTAGAATAAATAAAAAAAATATGCATGATTTATGTATAAAGAGTGAGATAATGTTCATGCAATGAATATAATATAAGTATATCTAAGATCAAGATACCTTAACTACATGACTACACTCTAGCCCCGTACTAAGTGACGGATGGACATAAGGAGCTGCACACATGCCGTAGGTTGGGGTGTTAATCCCATATGCATACAAAAGACGGCGCTCAACGTAGCACTCTTTCCCCCCAGTGCCTCTCAAGGCCCCACTGGAACCCTCCCCGGTTAAGGACAAGACATGACTTAGAGGTTAGGTCTCTAATGCACACAATCCTACGCCCTCGCTATTGTGAGACAAATGTCATAGGTTTATTGATTATAGACATACAAAGCGTGTAAGCCTTACATATATTAACTGTGTTATAATTTCACGATTAGTTTTGGATTTACAATTTTATCGAAGATTATTGTTGATTTTAAATCCATTTAGAAAAGTTTTATTCATGCAAATAACTACAAAGGAAAATAAGATTTTCATATTTTAATGATATAATTTACTTTAGCATTGCAAGATATAACTAGCATGAGCATTGATTTCTATCTATGGTACGTGATAATGCTAGTGTGATGAATTAGGACAACATGGTGCAAAGCTAAGTAAAGATGGACAAATATAAGATTGAGTTGCATGTATTCAAACATAGAGTTTTGAATTTTCATAGACCTAGAAAGAAGTGACAATTCTATTTGATTTCATCTTGTTGATATCAAGTTAATTCATAGGTCTAAAGATAATGAGATTCATGCAAACAATAAAGATGCACATCACACACACAAAACAAGATATGAAACTATAATACCAATGCAATCATATATTTCATAATTCCTAAGGTTGATAGAATTAGTTGATTTAAGATAGGTCTTGATGGATCATGAATTATGATATATGATTATAGTGAATTTTAGCATAGGATATTAATAGATCATGGTGGTGATTGTGAAATCATATTTATCATTTTTGAAAATTTTCTTTTGATTTTAATTTTTAGAAATTAGACTAAACAAATACAAGGTATTTGACAATAATGATAGTAAAAATAATTTTTCAGAGAAATCAGAATTTTTTTAGGAAAATATGTTACCGCCAGCGTTAGTGATAACGCCTGGCGTTAGCAACAAAGTTACTATATTTGATTTAAAACACATTGTTTTTGATATTATTTGATTCTGATTTTTCTCGATTATGATTTTCAATATAGGGGCTATTATATGCAGCAACGAAAAATAGACAAATATGCAATTAGTTGCGCATTTAATATTTTAGCCTAAGACCCCTAAAAATCCATTAAAATCCAATTTTGAAAGTAATTTCATTAGTCTTGATAATATCATTTAGAAAATTTAGCATTCAATTTATAATGATAATATAAGACATTTATAGGCAAAGGATTTAAAAAGGATAAAACAAAAAGAAAAGATAGATCACTTAAAAATTATGACTTTATGTTTAATTTAATTCAATTTTGATTTGATAAACATTAGGCTTAAAATGTAAAAGTCATATTTCATAATATATCTAAGTGACCTTAGCGTGTTGGCTCAAAAATAAGAAAACAAACAAAAGAAAAAACAATTAAGCATATCATGAAGTAGAGAATTGATATTTCATTTTTAATTGTTTCTACTTCATGCAAATGATAAGATACTAATGAATAAGAAATTTAGGTATCCAAAGGGGACCATGAGGGATGGTTCCTTTGGGTACCCAAATACGACATGATGATTTTTTAGGAGACAAGGATAAATGAGCCCTTTCTATTAAAGTTGATGTGTCATTTTTCTTTAAGGGTCTCCATTCATACCTTGGTTGTTTATCTTTAAAATTCATATTATGATTATGTGACATCTTTATATGATTGTATTTGTTTGAAAAATAATTCATTTGAGATTTATGCTTATTCAAATTATTTTTCAAAATAGATTGATGTTGATAATCATAATGAATTTTATTATATGGATTCTTTGAAAATTTATAAGAGTGATTGTCTTTCTTTAGAATTGAATGTTGAAAGAGTGAGTTACAAAATGTTTTAAATGATTGGTCCTTATTTAGATGATTTTCATTTCCACTCTTTCTTATAGACCTACTCTTATAATATGAAGTTAAGCTTTTAGACTTTTGAAAATTTGATAAACTAGAAAAAAGAGATTTTTCATTATATGAAAATTTTTGAATAAACATTTTTAATGATTCTAGTTTATCCTTTAAATTATCATTTTCTTTTATCAATTTTTCATTATGTTCTTTTGAAATTAAAAGTCCTTTTTCTAAAACCTTGAGTTCTTCTTTAAAAGAATTATAATCAAAACAAGGTTTAGCATTTTCAATTAAAGAGCATGAACAAGAATTTGAAACATCAATATAAGATTCTACTTTAGTGTTTGCTTTTAAAGTTTTATTTTCTAAACGTAATTTGGAATTAGCATGTTTCAACTTTGAAATTTTACGTTTAGCAAATTTAAGCACACGAAATGTAGAAATAGAATTAGTTACTAAAAGAGAAGATTTAGATTTTCTTACCTTGCTATAGTTTCCGTCTTCTCTTTTACTTGATGTTTTGTCATCAACTGAGTCCAATATTGTGACGTTGTCTTCTTCATCTTTCTCTTCCAAACAAGAGTGTCCATCATCCTTTCTGCTTGATGAGTATTCTATGGATCCATCCTTTGTGTAGCTTTCTTGAATATTTGCATAGGCTTGCATATTCTCCGGTTCTTGTGAATGTTCCGTACCTGTAGAAGGAAAATCATAAGTTCTTTTAAGAAAACTCCAAATTTCATATGCGGTAGGTAAAGTATAAATAAGTTTGAAAATATTTTAGTCTAACGCACAAAATATACTATTCATAGATTTTGCATTTAAAATAATTTCGTTTCTAGTTAGTACGCTAGATGGCTTTTTAATAGTAATATTCCAAACTTTTTCATCTAAGGCCTTAAGAAAATTTTTCATTAATATTTTCCACCCATTATAATTTTCACCCATAAATAATGGTGGTGATAATACTTTTTCATTTATATTAAAATTTTCCCCACAAGTAGAAGCGAGATCATGATCAAGAGGCGTCATTATTCCCGGTTGTTAAGCCGATTTGGAATAACCTTCCTCTGATACCAATTGTTGGATCTTACGGCGCCCTTAGAGGGGGGGTGAATAAGGGAATAAAATTCTTTCTATAATTTTCAAGATAATTACTAAATTGTTTTATAATGAAGGAGATTGAAATAAACAATTTAGATTTAGAATTGAAAACTTAGAACACAATATAATAGAGATTACGCCAAATGATACAAATCAAGTAAACACAAAAGAGACATGATTATATATATGAAAAAGTGTTTACATAAATTTGATTTTTATATTGCTAGAAATCGGAGGCGTGCAAATGTAAATTTCTTTTTGTTTACCAATCCTTCTCCCAAGGATCGGAAGGCTATCACTTGTCTCTCCCTAGACCAAGCCCAAGCCTATCCTCTAGATCTTCCCAAGATCTAGACGTAGCACACAAGGCCACGATTTCCCACCAAGCCACGCAAGGACTTGGACGCTCCGCACAAGGAAGCGATTTTCCCCTAAGCCACGCAAGGACTTAGACGCTCCGCACAAGGAAGCGATTTTCCCTACCAATACAAAGTAAAATGTATATAAATGAAAATACAAGATAAAATAAGAACTCCCTAGAAATTCAGATCTCTGAAAGGAAGGTTGAAGCCTCGAGATGATCCTTGATGTAGAAGCGTGTCCGATCTCGTCTTCAATTTCAAACCTTCTCAGCATAAATGGGAGTTCATGAGGTTCTGGAGCTCTCTGGATGGAATGCACTCAGGAAGGGACTTAGAATCTTTAGTGGTTGAAATGCACGAACACAAGGTGTCAATTTATAGAAAATCGCTATCGTAATTCCGACAGTGACTGTCGGAATTTTCCGACAGCGCAAAACTGCCGGTCGTGGTGCTGTCGTGGGCAGTTGTTGTAACCTCCGAGCTGTCGCCTGGGCGACATCGATGTCGGATTTCCGACATCTCAAAACTGCTTTTCGTCGTGCTGCCGTAGGGGAAAGTAGTTGTAACTTCTCTGCTGTCGCCTGGGCGACATTGACTGTCGCCTGGGCGACATTGACTGTCGCCTGGGCGACATTGACTGTCGCCTGGGCGACATTGACTGTCGCCTGGGCGACATTGACTGTCGCCTGGGCGACAATGACTGTCGCCTGGGAGACATCTCCTCTTCATTTTTGCCATCCGAAACTTCTCCGGACTGTAGATTGAGTCGTTCTCATCTCCGAAATGGGGTGGCACATTCCGTAACTCTTCCTGGATTGAAAGTTATGGTCATTTTAAGATCAGCACACAAAACTCATCCAACCTGAGACTTGTCGTTCTCGGATCATGCCCATGAACGAGGACTTGTCTCCTCATTGAACCTATACAACCTGGCCACTATAAACACACAAAAGACTAGATCAAATACAACACGGTATTTGTTATTCTCAAACCAAGAGATGCGGAAAGCAAGCTCCAATAGGACACACATCAGAACAGGTAATTGTGCTTTCCTTTAAAATCTCAAAAATACATTTATATCTGTTCAAACCGACCGGCTAACATATCTAAGCCGTCGGGTATGTGAGACAAATCTAAATACAAACATAAAAAACATTTAATCTTTCGACTTAAGCCTCTTGGCCGCAGGGGAATTTGAATCTTCACCACCCTTAATGTCGACATCAGATGGCGAGTAAGTCCCGCTATCCGATAAAGAGCTTATTGATACACTGTTGGAGCCATTCAAACCCTCTGTCTCTCGACACCTAACTCACCCAGTTTCATCTTCAGCATCATCGGCTTCAGAAACTGCATCGTCTCTCTCATCACCGTCAGTCGCGGCTTCGTCATCTTTTTCTTCATCTTCTTTGTCTTCATCATCTTCTTCTTCTTCATCGTCTTTGCCAACTTTACTCTTACCCTTTGCCTTGCGGGTAATGGCATCTAATTTCTTCTTCAGGGACGGGTAGATATCCGAGAAGGTGAACACATCAAAACCCAACTCCAAACCACCAAGATCCCTTAGGCGGTTGAGTGCCCCATCAATCCCTTTAGCAACGTGAGGAAAAAGCTCATCTTGAAAGACCGGGTTGTCTATATCATACTTTTTCTGTCAAAGAAATAAAGGTTAGACCGCACGGTTTGAATATTTCAAATTCTCATATCAGGTGATAACTTACCAACTGTGCTTCTTTTAACTGCGCGTTCTCCCGCGCCAGTTCGGCATATTTTTTTCTCTAAGATTGTGGGCTGAAATTAACCTCTTATAGGATATTCCCATGAAGTGGTTCATTACAAAACTCCTCGCACTAACCTGCGTGGCTAGTTGCGACAACTCTTCCTCAGGGATTTCTTTAAGTTTTTTCAGATTTCACCGACCATAAAGAGCTATACCGGCGGCTGATGCATGACGAATTATCTTCTCGGTTCCCCAGTATGGAAGCGCGGTAGATACTTGGACGCATTCGCCTTTAGGATGTCAACGTAAGGTCGAGCGGCCTTGCAGATCTTTTGGATTACCACAAAAGTTGAGGGGGTGAACTCACCAGAAGAATTTGAATCTTCCTCCCCTCCAGATGTTTGCGGACAATTTTTCTTCTGTCTTTTCTATCTCTGAGTCAAAATCAAACTGCTCGGGCTCAACGGATTATTCTTTGGAACAATCGCGCAGCTACAAAGCAAGAATGAAATGTTAATATGGAAGCCGCGCGGTCAGAAGTAGCAATTTATGGGGAGCTTATTGTTCTCAGGCTGAGTTTGTTCTAACTCAGAGAGCAGCGGGATGTAATGATTTACATTAAGTCACTCATTCTTGATGAACTCGTAAATCTCCTGCTCAACTCCCTCAACATCGCACTGTTGAAAAGCCTATTCCTCTCGAACCTACGGGTTGACTTGCAGCAGTCCGAGTTGGCTTTCAAAGATCAAATATCTTTCTGACCACTTCAGAATCTTGTTCGCCAAGTTCACCACCTTTAGTCCTCTGCACCCGAAGTATAAGTGCCCTCTGAATATTTTCATTGCAACATCGGGGATAGACCGCACAGAGAAGAACCTTCTGAACAGGCTGATGGAGAAGCGAACTCCCTCAGACCGCAAGTAGGATATGAAGCCATATATGGCGGCTATGGAGTTCGGTGAAAGTTGCCCGGGAACAACTCCATAGTGATCGAAGATCGCGACGACCTCTAGCGGCACCAGGAATTTAAAGCCATTATCAAAATGTTCTATGGGAATTGCTATCTAGGAGGGATTTGAGGAGTTAATTCGCTCGTCACGAAGAGGAAGCCGCGCGAGCAGAGAGCTTCCAGTCATATGTTTATCAATGAATTCATTCAACTCTTTTACAGCGAGGCAGCACTCCTTATGGTCTGTCGAATGGAATGCTGAAGCCGCGTCAGTCCAAACGGCCGCAACTTTCTCAGACCGCATTGACTTGCTCTTAGCCTGCATCTTGAGGATCGTTGAAAAAGTTTCTGGAATATCTGCTACTTATAGAGTCCCATGACCTGCATATAGCCAAAACAAATCGCAGCTAACTAGCCTAACCGCGCGGTAAGGAACCTGTATATTCAAAGTATTCTACAAAAGAAATCGCAAGCATACAATACAAACCGCACGAACTATAGAACAATTCAGATATATCATATGATATTCAAAGTCATTAAACAATAAAATATCACCAGGCATGCTTGCAATGTTTGGAGATTGTTCGGAAGATCAAACAAATAATATTACAACACATTGTTTTCAAATATAAACCACATGTGGCTGGTGATTAGAAGGAGGATCTTCACGATGAAGTCGCGCGATCTGGTCGCCGGTCTGTAAGAGAAGTGAATGCATATGACCCACATTTCGTTGAAGATGATTAATGGTGGTTTGAAGCCGCGTGATATCACGCTCTACCTGTGCACTGCAGGAATATTACGTGAAGGCAATGTCGCGGTAGTCTCTCCAGGAACAGCGACCTGCTCGGCATCCCTGACCGCTAGGGGATTTGAAGTGTCCCCAACAACCGGGTGACCAGATGTACGTGGTCTCTCATCACTTACATTAACAGGTCGCTGATTCCCGCCGACCTCCCGAGTTAGATGCAAATACTTCCCTCGATAATATTATTGGAATATGGTTTTTCCGCATCCCTTTGATTTGAGAATAACAAATCTTACTTGTATATGATCTTGTTTTCCATTGTGTTTTTAGCATGCATGTTTGAACAAATATGACACTATTGGTCTGGACTTGCTCTCAAGCTGAAAAGAAAGAAATATAGCTAACGCTCGGTGTTAACTCTTAATGTCGGCATTAACTTTTGTTCCCGTCAAGATGCAAAATGAATGGAGGGATGCTGTCGTGATTGCAGGAACATTTTGGGAATGATTTGGCTTAACGTCAGGCGTTAGAGTCAACGCCAGCGTTAAAATAAATGTTTCCAAAGTGGCAGAATCTCCTTCCTATTTTGAAGATCTGAGCCATCAAGTTATTTCTATACTGGGTCAACGCCCGACGTTAAGTCTTAACGTCGGTTTTAGCTTCCAGTCCTATAAAAGGTGGATTTCATCTTCTCCAACCACTAATTGATTAGAGCCCTATTCCAGCACTTCAGAAACTCTGAGAGGGCCGAATTTCTAGACCAACACATCTCCCACTCAATTTCAAAAGGTGATTCGAAGGAGGCTTGGATCAACACGCTAACTCAACGCGAAGAACGCACGCTTGGACTTCAACGATCTTTAGCGATTCTTTGGCGTCTCTTGCGGATTACCTCATAGGGAGTTTTTATATTTGTCTTTTGTATTTGTCCTTTATATTTATATTTCTAATCGGTTAGTGAATTCGCCTCGTGTTGGCGACTAGGCCTGGGTAGGACTTAGGGCTGACATTCACCTCGTGTTGGCGACTAGGTCAAGGGAGTAAATCTAGGGGGTGTCGAGGCATTTCTGGTGATAGATTGGCTAGAGCGGCTTGAGGCCGTATCTGGGGAGAGATCGGCTAAAGCTAACCGGTTCGTGGGGATACGAGTCTATAGAACCCTCATATTTTCCAAGTCGGTGTGACCCGACACGGATGAGATGGTGGCGGAAAGGGTGATGGCGACGCAGCAAGCCCAACCATTAGAGATCGTTAAGGATCGAGAAAGAGAAGACCCGGGGGGAAAATACTTCCTACTGGGGAGAACGGACTCTAGCTCCACTCGCCCAAGGCTCCGGGCGAGTGGACTTAAGGTCCACTCGCCCGAGGGAAGGGGAGAGTGGACCATAGGTCCACTCGCCCAAAGTAGGGGCGGGTGGACCATAGATCCACTCACCCCAGGCGTGCGGGTGAGTGGACCTATGGTCCACTCTCCCCAGGCATATGGGCGAGTGGACCATAGGTCCACTCGCCCCGGGCAACTGGGCAAATGGACCTATGGTCCACTCGCCCGGTTGGCTGAGTGGACCATGAGGTCCACTCGCCCAATTCAGGTGGTGGACCTTGGTCCACTCACCCGACCCCCGGCAAGGGAGGAGTGGACATCTCAAGCTCCACTCGCCTCCCCTTATTTTCCGGTCGTTCAGGTCGGTTGTTGGTCTGCGGATAGTGGATTTTTGGCTATCCGCAACCCAGTTTTTGGGAAGTCTATAAATAGACCCCCATGGGCACCTTGGGAAGGGATGTTGATATCCCCCCTCCCTCGCGTGTGTGTTGTGAGCAAGCACTACCCCTCCCCTCCCCCTGTCATTAAAGGTGGACGGTGAGGTGATCTTTAGTGCCCTCCAAGGTGCCCAGGCTCATCATTGGCTTGGGAGGGGAAGTTCCTTGAGAACTTCTGGGTACGTGGTGGGACCTCCATGCTGCAGCTTACGAGGTCGGTTTGTGGACTTAGAAATTTTCCAAGGGTTGAGTTTTGCAGTTCTTAGCGACTAGTCAAGGGTCAAGCTCAGGGCAAGTAAGGGTTAGCTGCACTTCCCTTTCGAACGTCGAGACCAGTTCTCTGGTTTCAACATTATGGTGCGGTGAGCGTGGAAGCGGCTAGTTCGAAAAGCTCTGAGCAAGTCCCATGGCTGGAAGCGAAGAGTCAAGGAACTCACCTCCTCCCAACAGGTCACGGCCATTGACAGGAGAAGGTGAAGCAGGGAAGGCAGATCAGGTGTCAGATGATCAGACCAAGTTGGAAGTGGCAGAAGAAGTGATAGAGAGGGATGTCGTTGGCGGCAGGGGAAAGATGGAGAAGATACGAATCAGTGGAAGGCTGAGTGGGCAGGATCAAGAGAGGATCCGAAGATGTGTCCAGCAGAATGTGGACATCTTTGCTTGGAGTGGTGCAGAGATGCCAGGTATCGATGCGAATGTGGCATGTCATCGTCTCAACCTCGACTCAGGCGTCCGCCCCATTCGCCAGAAGAAGAGAAATATATCGTCTACCCTCGCCGGGCCGATCAGAGAGGAGGTAGGGAAGCTGCTAGAGGCAGGATTCGTGGATGAAATCCAATACCCAGGATGGGTTTCTAACGTGGTAATGGTAAAGAAGGGAGACGGGAAGTGGAGAATGTGTGTGGACTTCTCCCTGTTGAACAAGGCTTGTCCTAAGGATTGTTATCCTCTGCCTCGGATTGATGCGTTGGTGGATTCAGCTGTCGGCTTCCCGGTAATGAGTTTCTTGGATGCGTTCTCTGGCTACCATCAAATCCGAATACATCCGCCCGATGTTAAGGACGTTTCTTTCATCACGGATGACGGGTGTTACTGTTACAAGATGATGCCTTTCGGACTGCGGAACGCAGGATCAACGTACCAAAGGATGATGGACCGAGTTTTCAAGGAGCAGAAGGGGCGCAACCTGGTAGTCTATGTGGATGACTTGATGTTTAAAAGTAGGGATGTAGCATCTCATCTGCAAGACCTGGAGGAGACCTTTGCCACCCTTTGAAGGTTCAAGATGAGGCTCAACCCTTCTAAGTGCGTCTTCGGGGCAAGTCGAGGAATGTTCCTAGGTCACCTACTAACCCCGGTGGGGGTCGAGCCCAACCCTGACAAGGTCAAAGCCATCCTGGAGTTGGATTCGTCGAGGAACGCAAAAGAGATTCAAAAGTTGACAGGGAAGTTGGCAGGGTTGAGCCAGTTTCTCTCCAGAGTAGGGGAGAAGTGCTCTCTGTTCTTCAGAGCCCTGCGCCAGGGTCAGAAGTTCGAATGGACGCCAGAATGCGAGAAGGCCTTTCAGGCATTGAAGGAACAGCAGACGTGGGCTCCTTTGCTCCAGGGTCCGAGAGAAGGAGAAGATCTTTTTCTTTACCTAGGGGTAGGAGCCGAGGTCGTTAGCTCGGTCCTGGTCAGGGAGGAGGGGAAGAAGCAGCTGTCGATCTATTACGTCAGCCGAGTACTGAAGAAGGCAGAGCTCAGATATCCTGTCCTGGCGAAGTTGGCATTCGCTTTACTCATCTCGGCGCAGAAACTTCGTCCCTATTTCTAGGCTCATTCGATCAGAGTTGTGACCGACCACCCCCTTCGCAACATTATGGAAGGGGTGGAGCACTCCGGGAGATTGGCAAAGTGGTCGGTTGAGCTTAGCGAGTTCGATGTCACTTTCATCCCTCGGCTGTCAATAAAAGCACAGGCAGTGGCGGTTTTTCTAGCAGATTATGTGACCGAGGTGGATGGTTTGGAAACCACCGGGTTGATGGCATGGGAGCTATTCGCAGACGGGGCATCGGGAAAAAATTCCCTTGGTGGAGGGGTAGTCCTGGTCAGTCCGCAGGGAACAAGTATTGAGCAGGCGATCGACATCCGATTCCCCGTGACCAACAACTAGGCCGAGTACGAAGCAGTGGTGGCTGGGCTTCGACTGGCAAAGGAATTAGGAATCCGGGATGTGAAGGTTTTCACGGATTCGATGGTGGTGGCCTCCCAGATCAGGGGAGAGTTCGAAGCAAAGGAGCCGACCCTCCAGAGGTATCTGACAAAGGTTAAAGACCTCATGAAGGGGTTCTGCACTTTCTCCATCCAGCATATTCCGAGGGACGAAAATGCCCTAGCAGATCAGTTGGCAAAGTACGGCCCTCGCGCGGGAGGAACGGTGACCGAGTTGTTCCGCCCGTCCATCAAGGAAGGGGAGCTCATGGAGATCGATCAAAGGGCCTCGTGGGTGGACCCGATCCTCACCTTTCTGACTTCAGGCAGGTTCCCGAAGGGGGTCCCAGACAAGAGGCGGTTCAGGTACAAGTCTGCATATTACCTGATCTGAGATGGGAGCTTGTATAGGAAGACCCTAACCGGGCTCCTAGCAAGGTGCGTGGTAGAAGATGAAGTCCCAAAGGTATTGGAAGAAATCCACTCCGGTGAATGCGGGAGACACTCTGGAAGCCGAACCTTAGAGAAAAGGGTGTTGAGGCAGGGATACTTCTGGCCGACCCTTCGCAGGGATGCCGCAGAGTTTGCTAAGAAGTGTCAGAAGTGTCAGCTCTTCGCACCGCTCCAACTCCAACCTGCACAAAGGCTCAGGACCATCACAGCGCCCTGACCCTTCGCCATCTGGGGGATGGACTTGGTCGGCCCATTCCCTCAGGCCAGCGGTCAACGAAGGTTCCTGCTAGTCATGATTGACTACTTCTCCAAATGGGTGGAGGTCAAAGCTTTGGCAAAAACAACCTCGCAGGTAATAAGAAATTTTATTTGGGGAGAAATCATTTGCAGGCACGGACTCCCCCTCGCCATAGTGACGGACAACGGACCACTATTCGCAAGTGAGGAGCTCACCAGCTTCTGCGGTCAGTTGGGCATCGATCTTCATTTCTCCTCCGTTCATCATCCTCGAAGCAATGGGCAGGTCGAGGCGACAAACAAAGCCATAGTCAACTTACTGAAGAGAAAAATGGAGAACCTGAAGGGGAACTGGGTGGAGCAGCTTCCCTCGGTCTTATGGGCCTTGAGAACAACACCCAATACCGCGACGGGGGAAACACCATTCAAACTCTCTCATGGGTCCGAGGTTGTACTCCTAGTGGAATTCGAGGTCAGATCCCCCCGGGTCGTGGCCACCCAGGAGGGTGACGAAGACTGGAGGATGGACAACGAGGAGGAACAACGGCTCTCGCTGGATGTGGTTGAGGAGCTCCGGGACCTCGCATCAATTCGGCAGGAGGAAGTGAAACGTCGGATGGCCAGGTATTTCGATAAGAACATTAGGATCAAGCAATTTGTCCCAGGAGATCTGGTCCTCAAGAAGGTCGACGCCGCGGGAAGATCGGCGAACGTAGGAAAGCTCCAACCCAATTGGGAAGGACCCTATATAATCCTGGAAGTCCTGAAGTTAGGGGGGTATCGCCTTCAGAATGTTGAAGGAGCTCCCCTCGGCAATACTTGGAGTGGCGACGATCTAAAACGTTTCTATCCTTAATAAATATTAATTCTATCCTGGGAAAGACCTTTTATTTCAGCTCATAATAGTTACTGTAGCCCATGAGGGCAGAGGTTGGTAAGCATCTATGTGGCTTGGGGAAGGTGTTGAGTTCCTCCGCCCCCAGGTGGAAGTAAGCACCTGGTATGTGGATGGGTACTCTGCTCCTATTTGATAAGATCCCCGACTAGAGACCATACTCCGGGCTCAGTCATGCCGGCAGATGGGAGACTCATCGGGTCGACTGATTGGTAAGATCACCGAATAGAGACCATACTCCGGGCTCAGTCATGCCGGCATATGGGAGACTCATCGGGTCGACTGATTGGTAAGATCTCCGACTAGAGACCATTCTCCGGGCTCAGTCATGCCGGCAGATGGGAGACTCAACGGGTCAACTGATTGATAAGATCCCCGACTAGAGACCATTCTCTGGGATCAGTCATGCCGGCAGATGGGAGACTCATCGGGTCGACTGATTGATAAGATCCCCGAATAGAGACCATACTCCGGGCTCAGTCATGCCGGCAGATGGGAGACTCATCGGGTCGACTGATTGGTAAGATCCCCGACTAAAGACCATACTCCGGGCTCAGTCATGCCGGCAGATGGGAGACTCATTGGGTCGACTGATTGGTAAGATCCCCGACTAGAGACCATTCTCTGGGCTCAGTCATGCCGGCAGATGGGAGACTCATCGGGTCGACTGATTGATAAGATCCCCGACTAGAGACCATTCTCCAGGCTCAGTCATGTTGGTAGACGGGAGACTCATCAGGTCGACTGATTGATAAGATCCCTAACTAGAGACCATTCTCCGGGCTCAGTCATGCCGGCAGATGGGAGACTCATCGGGTCGACTGATTGGTAAGATCCCCGACTAGAGACCATTCTCCGGGCTCAGTCATGCCGGCAGATGGGAGACTCATCGGGTTGACTCGATATTTGGTTAAGTGACCTGGAAGGATGATGAGCTCCTCCGCCTCCCGGTAAGCTAGGCCCCTAGGACGTGGATGGGTATTCCACCTCCAGTTGGTTTGAAAAGAGTTGAGCTCCTCTGCCTCCAGGTAAGCTAGGCCCCTAGGACGTGGACAGGTACTCCGCCCCCAACTGGTTTGGGATGATGTCAAGTTCCCCTGCCTCCAGGCAAGCTAAGCCCCTAGGATGTGGACAGGCACTCCACCCCAATTGGTTCGAAAAGGTGTTGAATTCCTCTATCTCCAGGAAAGCCAAGCACCTAAGACATGGATGGGTCTCTGCCGCAGTTGCTTTGATAAGATGGTGGAGTTCCTCTGCCTTCAGGTGAAGGTAAGCACCTAGGGCGTGGAATGGATCTCTGCCTCAGTTGCTTTGGTAAGATGGTGGAGTTCCTCCGTCCCTCGGTGAGGGTAAGCACCTGGGACGTGGACCGGTTCTCCGCCCCCGGATAGTTCAGGAAATTGATAGTTCCCTCCCCCTCCGGGTGAGCTCGGCTCCTTGGTAGGTGTGGAGTTCCCTCCCCCTCCAGGTGAGCTCGGCTCCCTGGTAGGTGTGGAGTTCCCTCCCCCTTAAGGTGAGCTCGGCTCCCTGGTAGGTGTGGAGTTCCCTCCCCCTCCAGGTGAGCTCGGCTCCCTGGTAGGTGTGGAGTTCCCTCCCCCTTCAGGTGAGCTCGGCTCCCTAGTAGGTGTAGAGTTCCCTCCCCCTCCAGGTGAGCTCGGCTCCCTCGTAGGTGTGGAGTCCCCTCCCCCTCCAGGTGAGCTCGACTCCATGGTAGGTGTGGAGTTCCCTTCAGGTGAGCTCTGCTCCCTGGTAGGTGTGGAGTTCCCTCCCCCTCCAGGTGAGCTCGGCTCCCTGGTAGGTGTGGAGTTCCCTCCCCCTCTAGGTGAGTTCGGCTCCCTGGTAGGTATGGAGTTCCCTCCCACTCCAGGTGATCTCGGCTCCCTGGTAGGTGTGGAGTTCCCTCCCACTCCAGGTGAGCTCGGCTCCCTGGTAGGTGTGGAGTTCCCTCCCCCTCCAGGTGAGCTCGGCTCCCTGGTAGGTGTGGAGTTCCCTCCCCCTCCAGGTGAGCTCGGCTCCCTGGTAGGTGTGGAGTTCCCTCCCCCTCCAGGTGAGCTCGGCTCCCTGGTAGGTGTGGAGTTCTTTTCTTTCACCTCAAGACGAGCTCGACTCGACTAAGGGTGTTGAGTTTTTCTCCACCTCAGGTCAAGTTCAATTCGACCTAAGATGTTGAGCTTTCTCCACCTCCAGTTGAGCTCGACTCATAGGAGGGTTGTTAAGTGGAGAAAGGTTCGCGTTTCGTTCCAAAGTTAGGTTCAGTGGAAAAACTTGGCAGGAGCATCCCGTTGGCAGGGCCACTCGTGGATCACTCTAGGGTCCCACCTACTCATCAAATTGTTGGGTTGGACTTTCTTTCTGAGCTTAAGGCAAGCTCGCAAAGAGCGGAGATTGTGTACAACCCTCATATTTTTTGAGTTGGTGTGACCCGACACGGATGAGATGGTGGCGGAAGGGGTGATCGCGACGTAGCAAGCCCAACCATTAGAGATCGTTAAGGATCGAGAAAGAGATGACCCGGGGGAAATACTTCCTACTGGGGCGAGCAGACTTTAGGTCCACTCGCCCGAGGGAAGGGGCTAGTGGACCATAGGTCCACTCGCCCGAAGTAGGGGCGAGTGGACCTATGGTGCACTCGCCCTAGGCATGCGGGCGAGTGGACCTATGGTCCACTCGCCCCAGGCATATGGGCGAGTGGACCATAGGTCCACTCGCCCCGGGCACCTGGGCGAGTGGACCATAGGTCCACTCGCCCCGGGCAACTGGGCGAATGGACCTATGGTCCACTCGCCCGGTTGGCTAAGTGGACCATGAGGTCCACTAGCCTAATTCGGGTGGTAGACCTTGGTCCACTCGCCCGACCCCCAGCAAGGGAGGAGTGGACATCTCAAGCTCCACTCGCCTCCCCTTATTTTCCGGTCGTTCAGGTTGGTTGTTGGTCTGCGGATAGTGGATTTTTGGCTATCCGCAGCCCAATTTTTGGGAAGTCTATGAGTAGACCCCCATGGGCACCTTGGGAAGGGATGTTGATACCCCCCCTCCCTCGCGTGTGTGTTGTGAGCAAGCACTACCTCCCCTCCCCCTATCATTGAAGGTGGACGGTGAGGTGATCTTTAGTGCCCTCCAAGTTGCACAGGCTCAGCATTGGCTTGGGAGAGGAAGTTCCTTGAGTGCTTCTGGGTACGTGGTGGGACCTCCACGCTGCAGCTTACAGGGTCAGTTTGTGGACTTAGAAATTTTCCAAGGGTTGAGTTTTGCAGTTCTTAGCGACTAGTCAAGGGTCAAGCTCAGGGCAAGTAAGGGTTAGCTGCACTTCCCTTTCGAACGTCGAGACCAGTTCTCTGGTTTCAACAGAGTCGGTATAGAAAACAAAAAGAGATTTTACTTTATCGCCTATGATTTCTAGCGTCATAAGAAATCAAGTTTTGTAATCTTATATCTCAAGTTAATAAAATCATGTCTCTCATTTATATTACTTGATTTCTTCTTTTTGTGTGGTTTATCACTAAATTATTCTCTTATCATTTCTAATATTTCAAAATATAACATAAGTTTTTTAAAACCCTTATTCACCCCCCCCCCCCCCCCCCCACCCCCACCCCGTCTAAGGGCGCCTCAAGATCCAACAAATATTTGTAATCGTCTTCGAATTTCCAGGTCATTTTCCTCTCCTTGTCAAGCCACGCGCCAGGGTGGCAATTTGATCCTGCAACATCTTCTCCCTCTCCAGCCTCTCCTTTCCCTCAGCTTCCAAGGCAGACTGCAAGTCTTACTCCTTAGCTCGCGCAACCTCAGCTTGATTTTCAAGATCTTCCACCTTTTCTTACAAAGTAGTAAGAAAATTCTTGGGATCGACCTGCGCTTCTTCTCCAGCACTTAAATTTAATGAGAAACTTGGTGCTAGTGGTGGTAGTGGAGAAAGATTGGCGGTCAGGTCGCCCGGCTTCATAAGCAATTCTGATTCATCTACAATAAAGAAAGTGCGGTTAATACATTGAGAAGTGGATACTCAAAACAAATGGAATGTTATAAAATCAAGACCGCTAATGTCAATACTTTCTCGCCCACTGATCGCCTCAACAAGACTAAGGCCTGGAAATACAGGTCGCTTGGATCCTTTAGGGTCCATCTTTTGACGTTGTTCTCTCCAAAGTCTTTCGCTCTGCTTCCGTTTCACAATGGAAGTTTGAGCTGCGGACAGGAAAAATTTCGGTGGCGGGTTCAAAATCAAGTCGATCTGTTTTTTCCATGGCCGCATCTTTAAAAAATGAACAGAGCGAAAGACCGCACCCTGTTTACCTTCTACAAGGGGGTTTGACGGTTGCGGTTTATCCAGAGATCGTCTTAGCGAAGGTGTGTGGACTTCACAAAACTTAATAAAGCATGTCCTAAAGATTGTTACCCTTTGCCTCAGATAGATGTTTTAGTTGATTCCGCAGTTGAGTGTTATTTTATGAGCTTTCTAGATGCATTCTCTGGTTACCACCAAATTATAATGCATAAGCCTGACATCCCTCATAGGTCTTTCATTACGAATGACAGATGCTATTGCTACCTTGTGATGTCTTTTGGCCTCAAAAATGTGGGTGTCACATACCAGAGAATGATGGATACAGTATTTGAGCAACAAAAGGGAAGAAATCTCGAACTCTATGTTGATGATTTCCTCTTAAAAAGCAAAACCTTTTCAGTGCATCTGAAAGACCTCGTAGAGACGTTCGCTAATCTACAAAGGTTGAGATTAAAATTAAACCCACTAAAATGCGTGTTTGGAGCGAATAAGGGGAAGTTTCTCGGATATCTCCTCACTCCAGATGGCCTCGCTCCGAATCCAAATAAAGTGAAGGCTATTCTTGATATGACACCTCCTCGCAACCCGAAAGAGGTCCAACATGTAACATCCCCCAAACAACTAGACCCCCAAGTTGGTTTTGTCAAGACTAGGTCATGCCAAAACCATAGGAAGAGCTTATGACCATGTGAACTTTGGTAAGAAGGAGAAAACTCAATTGGTCTACAAATAATAATTTCCAAATACCAAGCCTAGGGTTGGACTTTAGGGACTCACCTTGATCCTTTGACCCTACCATAACATCGCTAACTCATTAGGGGTCCCCTTAGAGCACCAGGGACCCATTGGGGTCAACCAAAGAGGCCAAATTGACAAAAGTCAACCCTAACCCTAAATTGGTCAAAGTGGCTTAATTAGGGCCAATTGGCCTTCACCTTGCCAAATTGACCTTACCCCTACCCTTATAAGGATACTAGGGACCCAATGGACCAAAAAACCCCATCATGGGGCCTCCAATTTGGCCAATTTTACCAAAGTCAACTCTAGCCCTATTTTGGTCAAAGTGGTCTATTAAGGGCCAATTGACCCTCACCCTGCCAAATTGACTCCACCTAGACCTTCCTAACCCTTAAGAGAGTCCAATGGGTCACTACCCACCCATTTTGGTCAACCCAAGTGATCAATTTGACCAAAGTCAACTTAACCCTAATTTTAAGTCAATCCCTATTTTGCCCAAATCAAGCCCAATCCACTTGGGCTAGACCAAATTGAAGTGGCCCACTAACCCATGGTGTTGAGAATTACTCAATTTGCCACTAAAATTCTGTAAATGATTACTAGGAGAGAGAAAGAGAAGTTTTCCCCCAAATTGGAGAGAGAGAGGATGAACATTCATGGTGGATGAATGCAATTGACCCATCAATCCTCCCCCAATTGATGAGCATTCATCTACCCTGGCAGTTACAAGGAATTTAGAGCATTTTCCAGCTCACCAAGGGGGCTGAATCAAGGGAAATCAAGGTGGCCGAAATACTCCTTCATGGCCATTAATGGCAATTGATGGTTTGGCTCCTTCCTTCCTCCAATTTAACTCCTTAACACCTTCAGTAGTCGGAGAGGAATGAACACCCCCCCCCCCCACCTTTCTGAAGAAATCAACCTCTCCAAGTGCAGATCGGCATGGCACCAAAAGCACCACCTCCGACAATAGCGACTCGTCGGAATTCGCGACTTCAAGCCACCACACAGGTCTGATCCGCTTCCCCTCTCCTAGTGCTAGATCCTCGACTGATTTGGGGCTTGATTCGAGATCAATTGGGCTTGAATCGCGCTCCCGAAAGGGCTCATTTCGAGCCCTCTTTCCCCTCCCTGAAACCCCTACTCCGGCCACCACCGGCCGGCAAAGGACCTCCTATCGCCAACCACCACCTCAACGAAGGTGGTGGTGGCACTTGCCGGCTGGGGAGAGGTGAGGGTGGCTGGGAAATCAACCCGCAAAGGCTCCCAGGATGGGCTGCTGTGGGCCATCCAGAGATTGGGTATGATGATGGACAGCCGTCCGATCTGACGGGAACTGCTAAGCGCAGACCAAATGATTTTATTAATCAAGTATTGTACATTTCTGTCACCTATTATGTTGTGCTTTATTTTAATTATTAAAAATACTAGAGCCCCTCTAATGAAAAAGTGCCCAACATCAATATTGTAGTCTTGGGTGTTTAATTTAATTGAAAATTTTGTTTCAGCCCAATAGGGGCACTGTAGCTCCCTGTAGAGCCATTTTGGTAGGACTGATCCCTAGGCTAGGGCAGTCACTAATTTTTGAATAACTTTTGGTTGGGTTATGGGATTGACTTGAAAATTGAAACCTAGGCTATTTGTACCAACCCCCCTAACATATCCAAGGATGGGAATTTTAGGAGAACAGTTTTATAAGGTTTTGGTAATAATTTAATAAATTCATATATTACTTAATTATAAGGTCTAATGACCTCCAATCCCCTCCAAATTTTGGTGGCTCTTTGGGGTTATTATATGACCCTGGTAAAAATTTCAGCCCAATTGGGACTGGTTTGGTTAGGAATTTGGTTAACCCAAGTTTGGTCAAACTAGGTTAAAAGTGCACATGATGGAATTAGGTGGTCAAATCTCATCCAAGTGGTGTGAAACTTTGGCCACTGGTTTAGGATCACCTAAGACACCCCCATGATTAATTTGGGGTGATGTGGGGTAGATTTACCCTAGGACCCTAGTTTTAACCTTAGGGTTGCACTTTAGGCCTTATGAAGGACATAGGGGCATATGTCCTTGGATGGTCATGAAACTTGGTAGATAAGTTCATGAGGTGTAAATATTCCCTAGGAAATTTTAAGATAATTTTAGGACCTATTATTCCCTCTGAATTGGGTTATAACCATTTTTGGGAACCTCCTTATGAGAGGAATTTATATACCCAAACCATCTTGGATGTTAATGAAAGTTTGGTAGATTACATGTTATGATGATATAAAACTCTGGTAATTTTTGTGTAATTTTGGAACTGATTTATTTAGTACTTCATTAACAAGTCATATAGTTTGTGTTTAGACTTTGATAAATAACTAAAGGCCAAATAATCTCTGGAAATTATGCATCTTGGTGATAGGACACTTTAGGGTATTATAAAGCTCTTTGAATTTTTGTATAATTTTTAGAATTATTTAACAGTAGGTTCCTTCACAATTTTCCCTAGAAAAGGTTTACTTGGAATATTTATTTATGTGATTAATTTGCCTTAATAAATTCTGAACTTTGGCCAGTAGACTTTTCTGAATTGTATAAAGGTCTGGAAATTTTCCCATAATTTTTAGACAAGTATTTTTGGTGGTTCCTTCCTTAAAGTCTAATTTGGGGTAATTGTTCAATATTATAATTAGAGGCCAATGCCTTACTGCAAAATTTTGATATTATGTATTTACTGTTATTTTGACTTCATAGATTTTTCATAATTTTGTGGAGGCCATATCATAAGGGGATTTTATACTTCATATTCAATTTCATATTGGTCAAAGTTGAGGAAACTTAAAATAAATGCTAATTAAACAAGGAAAAATATGATCCTTTGGATTTAATCTTAGAATATCATGATAGACTACCAATAATAATCTTGAGTCAGTTGGAAGAGTATTTGGAGTACCTCCTCTTATACAACTCATATAACTCAATTGGTCTGCGTATAGTAAAACTGTAAAACTTGAGTATTTGATGGATCATTAGGTGGGAATGGAAGGTAGTTGGTGTACCTAGTCTGGTAGAGAAGATGTGTGGTCACCATTGGAAGTCTATATGTTGGGTGTACCCGAAAAGCTAAGGGGTAAGGTTGTGTCAGGGACCGACGAAAGATCGTCTTTCCCTTTAGAAGGTTTTAAAATATGTAGGGTAATCCATGTGTAATGATAAGGAGGGTATACTTGTGGGTAGTCACTAATAACATTAAGTGCCTTGGAAAGGGAGCTTTAGGGTGTCATCCCATTGTAGCTCCTAGTACCGTAGTGAGCCCCTTATAGGGTAGTCCTCGGGAAGTCCACGGTTAACCCTAAAATGTAGAAATAAATGGCGGAGCAAGATTAACTTAATAATCCACACACACCCACACCCCATGGTTACGGGAGGTTAGTTGTTTGGTCTTACGAGTGGTAGGCTCGGTGGTTGTAGCAACAGACTAATTAGTCTGGTGAGCTTGTGACTAAGTAGTGCTTGTTGGTACTGACAGGTTGGTCCCGCGAGTTGTTGGCTCGGAAGCTTATGATGACGGGCAGGTTAGCCTAGGGAGTCTCGTGGCTCAGGATATAGTAGGACATATTGTATGTGCATAAGGTGGTGGGTCATTAGTGTTGACGGCATCGCACCGACGTCGATACTTTGGCTCGGTAAGTGTGGTTAACACTTTACCAAGAAAAGTCTAGTGGACTAGCCAGTAAGAGTATGCAGGAGCTCCGATGTTGTGTTCTTAGCATTGAGGCGTACGATAGGTCATAGGTTAGGTAGTGCAGATACCAACCTAGAGGTGGGCTAGGCCCAACCCACCGCTTCCGTTTGCCACTATGGAAGCATCCTGGGAGTTTTGCTAGCTCCAAAAAAGAAAAACTAAAGGTCTGTGCGCATAGAGTCGTAGTGTGTGAGTTGCACTTGTATGAACATAGCATTAAACTACATACTTTGCATGACATAGCATAACATTGCATTTCAACCCTTACCCCTATCGTATAAATCGGTTATGGGACTTTTTATACGATAGACCCTGCTAAATGACCCCTTGGTCTATAGGTTTGTGTGAGCATTCCTATAAATTAAGGTTACATTTCTTTACTACTGCTTTATTTATTACCACTGCTTACTTGCTACTGTTTTACTTACTAGTGCTTTACTCATTGTACTATATATTGCTTACCAATAAACCCTTTCGTAGTTAGACTCACTATCACCTGCTCTTGATTATACCCCTTGTTGTCCTCCGCTTCATTCCTCCCGCTCGGTGCCTAGGAGTCACCGGGAGAGTGGTGGGGGATTGGCTGAGTCAAGTTTGACTGACGGTCGGTGGACCTTATCATTTTAGGGGACCGAGGAGACGCTGTAGCACCAGAGGCTGGTGTAGATGGAGGCGGGGCAGTCTAGCATGGGAGCACCGATGACAGGATCCGTGAGTGTCTTTTATCATTGGCAGTTATGCTTCCGCGAGTGAAAATTTGTAGTGAGGAAATTGATGTACAGGGCATGATGAGGAAATTGATGTACAGGGCATGAGCCCTATGAGTAAATTGATGTACAGGGCATGAGCCCTTATTATTTCTGTGCCTTTCATTCAGTTATCTTATGTGGACATCCCTTTTGATGATTTTATTTCCATGTGATATGGACTTGATTTCTAGTTAACTAATTGTATACTTTTCTTCTATTGCGATCGATATGGCCGGCAGGATCGGCGTTTTGTAGTGGCGACCTTCCCGAGCGAGGGTGTCACCGCAAAGTGGCGGTTCTGGGCATAAGACCCGGGTTTTTGAAGAAAAAAATGGGGTCTTACACAACAGCTGGGAGGAAGGTTAGCAGGTTTAAGCCGGTTCATCTCCAGGTCATGAGATAATAGCGCTCCATTTTTTATGACACTCCGAGGGGCATCCAAGTTTGAGTGGAATGAGGAGTGTATTGATGCCTTTGAGAAGTTGAAAAAATAGCTAACGTCAACCCCCCTACTGCAAAGTCCCCATAAGGGAGAAACATTATTCTTATACTTAGGGGTTGGACCGGACGCGGTAAGCTCCGTCCTCATCCGGGAGGAGAATAAAAAATAGTTCCTAATTTACTACGTCAGCCATATCCTTAAAAATGCGGAGACTGGATACTCGATCTTGGAAAAGCTAGTTCTAGCCCTGGTAATGTCATCTCGCAGACTTCATCATTATTTCCAGGCCCATCCTATTCAAGTGGTCTTTGATCATCCTTTGAGAAATATTTTAGAGAAACCAGATCACTCGGGAAGGTTAGTTAAATGGGCAATAGAACTAAGCGAGTTTGAAATATCTTATTACCACAGGACAGCAATCAAAGCGCAGGTACAAGCGGATTTCATGATAGATATAGCAGAGGCTAATCCTGAGCAAGTAGAAAGATCTCCTTTAACCTGGACCATTTTCGTAGATTGGGCCTCAGGCAGAAACTCTACAGGAGTGGGAGTTATCTTGGTCAATCCGAATGGTATAAAATTAGAGCAAGCCATCAAGTTCTTCTTTCCGGTCACAAACAACCAAGCAGAGTATGAAACACTCTTGGTCGGCTTAAGACTTGCAAAAGAGCTGGGTATAGAGCATGCGCATATCAAAACGGACTCCCTTGTGATGGCTTCACGGGTGTTGGGAAACATTGAGACAAGGGATTCAATGCTGAAGATGTATTTATTACTGGCTAAAGAAGAGATTGGAAGATTTAAAACTTTCACCATTGAACATATCCCAAGGGCACAAAATGAAGAGGCGGACGAATTGTCGAAGTTTGGACTTCCATCTGGGGGAGTAACCTCGGAACTCTTCCATCCAGCAAAAAAAGGAGGGGAATTAATGCAGATTGATCAACGTTCTTCCTGGAAAGATCCAAGTTGTATTTGTCTAAAGGGGAGTTCATCCATCGATAAAAGACAAAAAGAGGTTACAGAGGAAAGTAGTCTACTATTATCTAGTGGCAGGAGTCTTGTACATGAAAACTATCATCTCCCCTCTAGCAAGATGTATCTCAGAGGAGAAAGTTCGCATAATACTTTAGGAAGTCCATTCAGGGGAATGTGGAAGTCATTTAGGGTCAAAAACTTTAGAGAAGAGAATCCTGAGACAATGATATTTTTGGCCAACAATGCGGAAAGATGCAGAAGCGTTCGCTAAGCGATGTGTTCAGTTTCAAAAGTTCGCTCCACTTCAACTCTGACCAGCCCAGACGCTCAGATCAATAGCAAGCCCTTGGCCATTCACAGTTTGGGGGATGGATCTTATCGGATCCCTCCCGACGGCTAGTGGTCAGCGTCACTTCATAATCGTCATGATTGACTATTTCAGCAAATGGATTGAAGCAAAGGCCTTGGCCAAAACCACCATGCAGATTGTCAAAAATTTCATCTGGGGAGAAATTGTCTGCCGGCATGGAATCTCGTTGGCTATCGCCACCGATAATGGTCCTCTGTTTAACAATTCAGAAATGATAAATTTCTGGGATCAGATTGGTATCGAGCTACGATTTTCTTCAGTACATCATCCCATGAGTAATGGACAGGTGGAGGCTGCGAATAAGCAAATTCTGTATCTTTTAAAAAAGAGGGTTTTGAATCATAAAGGAAACTTGGCAGAACAACTTCCTTCCGTCCTTTGGGCTCTTCGGAATACACCAACTTCTGCCACAGGGGAAATGTCATTCAAACTATCTCATGATTCGGAGGCACTCCTTCCAATAGAGTTTGAAGTGACCATTCCCAGTGTTATGTTTGCAAAATAGGGGGTGAAGCATGAATGGAAGCCAATAATGAAGAGATCAAAATTAGTTTGGATTTCATCGAAGAGCTCCAAGATGAAGCAACTATCAGACAAGAGGAAGTGAAAAGGAGAATGGCCAGATATTTTGATAAGAATGTCAGAATCAAACAATTCGCAGACGGGGATATAGTACTAAAAAAAGTGGATGCTGCAGCCAGAACGGGTGCTATTGGAAAATTGAATCGCAACTGGGCAGGTCCATTCACCATTAAAGGCGTGTTAAAAATGGAGCTTATCGTCTTCAGACATATGATGGAGAAAACATTTCACATACCTGGAGCGGTGACGATTTGAAACGGTTCTACCCTTGAAATGTTATCTCTCTCGTTTATTGGCATTTTGATATTAAATGAAGAGCTTTATACTGACGCTTTTCCTTGTCTGATAACTTGGTCTTCTTTTTATTTGTCACTGAATCATGTAGACATCGCCAAGTTCTACTTGAACCCCCACATATTGTAGTCATTGCCATGAATACCACGTGTAGCGGGGAATTTTCGCACACGTGTAGTGGAAGCTTGCCAATTCCTGTGCGGTGGTCATCAGAATATTGGATCCTGGCTGGTATCTAACACACCTCTGTATCAAGGGAGGTCCAGGTGACTGTTAGCACTGTCGTGCCCCGAAAGGAATATAGTTACAGCTTTGATAATCTTTCTGAGGAAAGCAATGCTTGTTTTATGCGCGCACCTGCCCAACTGATCATCTTAGTCTGTGACCATCGAATACTCCTAGGTACTCTCAAGCGGTGCCTACAGGGGACCAACAATTGAATTGATCTCTCTAAGAAAAGCAATGTTCGCTATATATGCACACCTGCCCAATTGATCAACTTAGCTTGTAACCCTAGGCAAGAGAGCAGTTGAGTCGTTGAGTTTTCTACAGCTCTGATGACCACTTGAGGAAAGCAATGTTTGCTATATATACGCACCTGTCCACTTGGTCACCAGAGTCTGTGATTCTTTTTCTTCTCTACAGGAAGTTTTAATCCTCTTACAGCTTCTATGACCATTTGAGGAAAACAATACTTGTTACGTACAAGCACCTGCCCACTTGGTCACTTAAGATTTATAGCTCTAAGACCGAGCGGCTTAACCTGTTAAGCCGATCGGCTTGAATGAGAATATCATAGGTTGAGGAAAGCGGCAACGTAATAGGCAAACCAGGCGGATAAAATATATTTGGCTTAAAAGCTAAAAATAGGTCATTACAGGAAGGCGCGAGGCGGTGTCTTCGATTCAAATAAATGAGTCAAGGTTTTCTCTCTTATAGGCAACCATTATTTTCGACTAAAACTATTGTCGATGACAGTATAATCCGATCAACTTGGACTATTCTAATCATAGTGATTGTGAGCTGGTAGTATACGCTCGGTCTGAATCAATTTACTTATGAGAATTATGGACATGTATAACTCGTCCGACTTAAGCTATTATAGTCCCAACTCAAAATTACTATTCGGCGGGTCGGGCTATTTCAATGGTCATGGTTTATCTTTGCGGAATTGAAGTCTACTTCAGAACTAAAGCGATAAACCGCCTGAGAAATATTTCATGACATCAAGAAAATTATTCTTTTTGAACTCTTATATACATTCGGAATTCAAACTATTAGTCGCACGGGTTGCATGTTGACCGCGCGACTTGATGTATATCATCTGGACTTACGGAAATATTTCCTCAGACGGCTTCAAAAAAGGATTTGTGGTTTGAAAAGAATAATGCGAAGATAAAGGACCGCATATGGCAATAATTGTATGGCTTAATTATTTTTGGAGCAGATCGTGATTCATCTTTGCAAAATCGAGATCTATTTCAGAACTAAAGCGATAAACCGTCCGAGCAATATTTCATGGCATCCAGACAATTATTCACTTTGAATTCTTGTGTACTGGGAATGCAAACTATTAGTCGCTCGGACAAGAAGTTAATCGCGAGACTTGATGTTTAGTATGTAGACTTGTGAAAATACTATTTCTGGCGGCTTCAAGAAAGGGTTTGCGGTTTGAAAAGAATAACGCAAAGATAAAGGACATCATATGAATATCAACAAGTAAAATTGCAAGGACACACATCAGAACAGGTAACTGTGCTTTCCTTTAAAATCTCAAAAATACATTTATATCTATTCAAACCGACCGGCTAACATATCAAAGTCGTCGGGTTTGTGAGACAAATCTAAATACAAACATAAAAAAACATTTAATCTGTTGGAACCTTAGTTTTGATTTGAGTTAGGATCCACCTTTAATGTCTAAGTTTATACATAACTCATCTTATAACTTAGATTAAATCCTATTAAGGTAGAAGGCTGAAAAGAATATATATATATATATATAATATACTAAGAAATATAAATATATATATTTAATAGGCTGGAAAATAAGAGAAGAATAAAATTTACATAAGTTCTCTGCGTTCGACGAACGGCGATCTGCGTTCGACGAACGGCGATCTGCGGTCGATGAATGGCGTTCATTCTGCGCTCGACGAAATCCAAGCAGCGCTCGACGATCCCGCCTCAGCTCAGCGGTAGACGCTTTCACTCAAGCTCAGCGCTCAACGCTTTTACTCAAGCTCAGCGCTCGACGCTTTTACTCAAGCTCATCGGTCTACGAAATCCTGCGTTCAACGAACTCAAGTCTGCGTTCGACGAACAGCTCAATATTCAGCGGTCGATGATCCAGCCCGTCTCAGCGGTCGACGAATCCTTCCGTTCGACGAACTCAAGTCTGCGTTCGACGAATCTTCAGCGGATGTTCAGAACAGTGAATCAAATGTTCAGGTCGACGAATCAAATGATGAGCTCGACGAACTTGAAGCACAGCTCGACGAATTTCTCCCAGCATTATTTTAATATCTTTCAGCTCGTCTAAAATATTATATTATATATATATACTGTCAGATTTTATAAAGCAATATTTATTATTTCTATTTATATATTTCTATATATATTGTTGATTTAACATTACAGCTGTTGAAGCAATAAATGCTATAGCCGTTGGCAGAAACAATAAATGTTGTAGCCGTTGCAGCAAGCTAAAGACGGCAATTTGTCTGCTCGAGGATTTGTGAAGTAAAAGAGACATTATCTATTTCCTCTTTGGTCGGCAAGAATTCAAAACAGTCAAAAGCTCTCCAGAATAAATATACAGAGAAGAGCGGAGAAAAGTAAAAGGAAGATAGAATAGAACATATCAATATTGTTGTACAGAGAAAAGAGAAGAAGAAGAAGAGAAAAAGAAGAACAAAGCAAAAAGAAGAAGCAGATTCAAATTATATTATATCTTCTTTTTGATAACTCTTCTCTTGCAGATCATCTATAACCTGAGACACCAAATCTATATCAATTGCTCAGGGATCAAAACTTCAAGAAGAAGAACAGAGGATTTACAATCTAGAGAAGAAGCTCCATCCACAAGCTGTCATCTAAACTAAATCAGACAGGGGGAGCTCTCTTCAACATCATCATCATCAAGATCCAACTCAACTACCTATCAGGATCATCAAGAGTCTCCTCAGCAAAAGAGAAGAACAACATAACTTTTCTATTTTCTTTATTTCTCTCATCTTGTAAAGGGTTAAAACTCCCTTCAAAAGTTTACTCCCGGTGATAGGGCACCTTATCAAAAACCTGCATCTTGGTTTTGAGCACCTGATCAAAAGCTCTATGGTGTGTGGACACCTTATCAAAATCACGTTGGTGTGAGGGCACCTGATCAAACCTCCTAGTGGATTCCTACCAGTGGGTAGAAGAGTAAATGTACCCAGGTTAATTGGGGAACTACTATATTTCCTGTGTCATCTGGATGCTTGTTGGTTTGCTTGTTTTGTTTATGTTTTTATTTGCTTTGCTGTGTTTACTTATGCGCTCTTACTGTTTGTGATTATTACTCATACAGCACTCAGCACACTCATATATTTATACATAACATTATTTTGAAGTAAAACTTAAACAAGAGCCTTTTAATATACTTAAGAACTAAAACTCTCACTTTCAAAATCGTTCGACTTAAGCCTCTTGTCTGCAGGGGAATTCAAATCTCCACCACCCTCAAAGTCGACATCAGATGGCGAGTAAGTCCCGCTATCCAAAGAAGAGCTTGTTGAACCACTGCTGGAGCCATTCGAACCCTCTGTCTCTCGAAGCCTAACTCGCCCGGTTTCATCTTCAGCATCATCGGCTTCAGAAATCGCATCGTCTCTCTCCTCGCCGTTAGTCGCGGCTTCATCATTTTTTTTCTTCATCTTCTTCGGCTTCATCATCTTCTTCTTCTTCGTCTTCGCCAACTTTACTCTTACCCTTCGCCTTGTGGGTAATGGCTTCTAATTTCTTCTTCAGGGACGGGTAGATATCCGAGAAGGTGAACTCGTCAAAACCCGGCGCAAAACCGCCAAGATCCCTAATGTGGTTGAGTACCCCATCAATCCCTTTAGCAACGTGAGGAAAAACCTCATCTTGAAAGACCGGGTTGTCTATATCATACTTTTTGTGTCACAGAAATAAAGTTTAGACCGCACGGTTTGAATATATCAAATTCTTAATCTGGTGATAACTTACCAACTCTGCTTCTTTTAACCGCGCATTCTCACGCGCCAGTTCGGCATATTTTTTTCTCTAAATGATTGTGGGCTGAAATTAACCTCTTATAGGATATTCCCATGAAATGGTTTGTTATAAAACTCCTCGCACTAACCTGCACGGCTAGCTACGACAACTCTTCCTCAGGGATTTCTATAAGTTTTTTCAGATTTCGCCGACCATAAAGAGAGGTACTGGCGGCTGTTGCATGATGACTTATCTTCTCACTTCCCCAGTATGGAAGCGCGGTAGATACTTGGACGCATTCGCCTTCAGGATGCCAATGTAAGGTCGGGCAGCCTTGCAGATCTTTTGGATTACCGCAAAATTTGAGGGGTGTGTACTCACCAGAAGAATCTGAATCTTCCTCCCCTCCAGATGTTTGCGGCCTATTTTTCTTCTGTCTTTTCTCTCTCTGAGTCAAAATCAGACCGCCCGGGCTCAACGGCTTATTCTTTGGAACAATCGCGGTAGCTACAAAGCAAGAATGAAATGTTAATATGGAAGCCGCGCGGTCAGAAGTAGCAATTTATGGGGAACTTACTGTTCTCAGGCTGAGTTTGTTCTAACTCAGAAAGCAGCGGGATGTATTGATTTACATTAAGTCGCTCATTCTTGATAAACTCGTCAATCTCCTGCTCAACTCCCTCAACATCGCACTGTTGAAAAGCCTATTCCTCTCGAACCTGCAGGTTGACTTGCAGCAGTCCTAGTTGGCCTTCAAAGATCAAATATCTTTCTGACCAGTTCAGAATCTTGTTCGCCAAGTTCACCACCTTCAGTCCTCTGTACCCGAAGTATAAGTGCCCTATGAATATTTTCGTCCCAACATCGGGGATAGACCGCACAGAGAAGAACCTTCTGAACAGGCTGATGAAGAAGCGAACTCCCTCAGACCGCAAGTAGGATATGAAGCTATTGTTGGGTTTTTCTAGAAGCATACATCACATGTAGGCGCAGCGGAATAAAAGAGAAACAACCCAAAAGACTTTGATCGGGCCATGAATATTGAATCAAGAAGTTAACAAAATGCTAGGTATGAAATTACCTTTGCGGGATTGGATCAAATCCAACCTATATGCTCCAAGAAGAAGAGTCCTTGCGCCGGCTATGCGAGAGTTCTCACGTAGAATAATGTCTACGTCTCTACAGTGATCCACACGAGCCGGGAGAAGAACGACTGCACCTTTGCACTTCCATGAACTGCTAGGTTTGCTCCAGGAAGAACAATCACGGCGACGATCGCCGGAGGGGAGGTCTGCAAAGGCGATCGAGACGGCGGAACACTTCCGTCGGCTAGGGTTCGTGAGGCGGAACTTCTTCCGTCTCGTTTCTTCTACTTCGCGTAATAATCGTGGATGCTAAAGAAGAACCGTCGAACCGTCTATTTATACCCGAAGTATAAAAGACCTAAAAAATCGCTATCCGCAGTCCATACAGAAACAGTTTTCTGTAATAATTCGTCGGGATTCCACGAAACAACATTCGTCGAGATTTCACGGGACAATCCGACGAATTCCGATGAATCACATCAGACGGCAACATTTGCCGAGTGAAGGGTCTCTGTGACAATTCGTCGGGATTCCACGGAATGATCGGACGAATTACGACGAATCCAATCAGACAGCAACATTTGCTGAGTGAAGGGTTTCTGTGACAATTCGTCGGGATTCCACGGAACCATCTGACGACTTCCGACGAATCCGACGAATCATATCCGACGAATTCCGACAGCAACATTTGCTGGACTTCCCCATTCTATATGGTGATTGGTAACCTTTACCAACACAGTCAATCTTCCAACTTCTCCACATGCTCTTATGTGCGACCCTACAGGCTCATATCGCGTTGGCAGTGACATTACATGTTTGACCACTTCTAGATCACAATGGTAACTCCAACAGTCTCCCACTTGATCTTGAAAGTATCAAACAAAAACCTCACAAACAATGAGCGGCATCTAGCAATGCATCATTGCTCCCCAAGCAATAAGAGTTCATAACTCATAAGCCTTTATGACCAATGTTCCAGCGTTGTCTTTGTCCCTTTGTCCCTTACATCCGGAAAGAACTAGAGGCATGGACCGTGTCACCCTCATAATAGCTCAATCCAAGTTTCTTGATCTAGAACGGACTTCTAGAGAATGGTGAGCTCAATATCATATATTGACTCAACCAAGCATGGCCATGCATTTCTCAGTCCAATTCCACCAAGGGGCCCATGGATGCAACTCCTGTTATATAGGAGGAGAAATCTCATATCTGCTCACACCTAAACACCCAAATGATTCGTAACGTACCCAACGACCACCCTTATCATCAACCTTCTTCAAGGAAGACTTTAGATGACATCAAAGCACGTTCTTACTCACTCGATGAATGCTGTGACTTCAGGTCAAAGGACCACAACACAATTGTCAAATGAGACCTACTTGTGACACTTTTAAGTAACAATCCACAAAGTAGTCTCAGGTTGGGTCTGTCCAGTACAACTTGTTCACTAACAAGTACCCACGTGATGACTTGATATCACAATATCATGACCTGTGAGAACCGGTCATCAGTCAACACACATGCTAGTCTCAATGTATCATCATCACCCTTAGCTTCTACGATGATACCTCGACCAGGGACCTTTTAAGAATGAAGCTTCGAGATCATAGGCTCTCACATTCAAGTCACGTACTTAATGTCCTATGGAAGCGAGCATTCTAAGGGTATTTATCACGAATTTTATTCTATCATATAGAAACAGTATATCGTAATAAAAGAACTTGCCATTAATTGTAAAAGGAAATAATTGGTACACAATTCATCATATGAATAAATAAAAATAGCCAACAGAATATATATTTTACATACAACCCACAAGACTCCCACTAGAGTAGATCACTCAGGTATCGTATACCCATTGATCTAGTATGACCATCATGCTTTCTCTGCGCGAGAGGCTTTGTCAGTGGATCTGCAATATTCTCCTCAGTCGGCACTCTGCAAATGTTCACATCTCCTCGTTCGACAATCTCACGAATAAGATGGAACCGCCGAAGTATGTGCTTGGAGAGCTGATGGGATCTAGGTTCCTTAGATTGTGCAATTGCACCATTGTTATCACAGTAGAGAACTACGGGACCAACAATGCTAGGAACTACATCTAGCTCGCCGATGAATTTCCTAATCCATACAGCCTCCTTCGCTGCATTTGCCGCAGCGATATACTCGGCCTCAGTTGTAGAATCAGCAACTGTCTTTTGCTTGGAACTCTTCCAGCTCACAGCTCCTCCATTCAGGCAAAACACAAACCCTGACTGAGACTTTGAATCATCCCTATCAGTTTGGAAGCTGGCATCCATGTAACCACTTACAACGAGCTCTTCCTTTCCACCATACACCAAGAATACATCCTTAGTCCTTCTCAAGTACTTCAGGATATTCTTTACGGCTATCCAGTGACATTCACCGGGATCAGACTGATACCTGCTAGTCATGCTCAAAGCAAAAGAGACATCGGGTCGAGTACATAACATTGCATACATGGTTGACCCAATTGCCGAAGCATATGGAATCAACTTCATGCGGTCCTTATCTTCACAAGATTTTGGACACTGGTCCTTAGAGAGATTCACACCATGAGACATGGGCAAAAATCCTTTCTTGGACTCAAGCATGTTGAACCGCTTCAACACCTTTTCAATGTACGTACTCTGGGTCAAACCCAGCAACTTCTTCGATCTATCTCTATAGATCTTAATACCGAGTATGTAAGTCGCTTCACCCAAGTCCTTCATAGAAAAGCAGTTCCCTAGGTTGTTCTTAACAACTTTCAGGGTAGGTATGTCATTCCCGATCAACAGTATGTCATCTACATACAATATCAGGAAGACAACAATGCTCCCACTGATTCACTTATAAGCACACGATTCATCTTCATTCTTGACAAAACCAAACTCTTTGATCTTCTCATCAAAACAAAGATTCCAACTTCTAGAGGCCTGTTTCAATCCATAGATGGACATGTTCAGCTTGCATATTTTAGTGGCTTCATTTGGGGATACAAAACCCTCGGGTTGTGTCATGTACACTTCCTCAAGGAGGTTTCCATTTAGGAAAGCCGTTTTGACATCCATCTGCCAGATCTCATAGTCATAATACGCAGCAATAGCAAGCATTATCCTAATGGACTTTACCATGGCAACAGGGGAAAAGGTCTCATCATAGTCAACACCATGAATTTGCTTGAAACCCTTAGCCACCAGTCGCCCTTTGAATGTCTGTACATTCCCATCCATGTCAGTCTTCTTCTTGAAGACCCACTTGCACCCTATGGGTCGTACCCCTTCAGGTGGTTCCACCAAGTTCCAAACTTGGTTTGTATACATGGAGTCCATTTCGTATTTCATAGCCTCAAGCCATTTGTCGGAGTCCGGTCCATTCATAGCCTCTTGGTAGGTCGCTGGTTCATCATCATGATCCATAAGCAACACATTACCTATTTGAGACACGAGAAATCCATATCTCTCAGGCTCAAATCTTGGTCTACCAGATCTACGTAGGACTTGTGTCTCTTGAGCAGGTTCTCCAGCTACAACATCTTGTAGTCCTGGCTCAGAATCCAACTCTGGTTCATTCACTACTTATGGTTCTTGAACTTCTTCAAGTTCTACCTTTTGCATCTTTCTTGACAAGAACTCTTTCTCCAAGAAGACACCCTTCTTTGCGACAAACACTTTGCCCTCAGACGGTAGGTAAAAGTAATATCCTTTCGTTTCCTTAGAATATCCCACCAGATAACACTTATCTGATTTGGGTTCCAGCTTGTCAGGCATTTGACGTCGTACGTATGCCTCACAGCCCCAAATTTTAATGAATGACATACTAGGACGCTTCCCAGTCCATATCTCATATGGTGTCTTTAGAACCATTTTCGTTGGAGCACGATTCAGTGTTATTGCAGCAGTCTCTAAAGCAAAACCCCAAAAGGAAACAGGCAAGTCTGCATGACTCATCATCGACCGTACCATGTCTAACAAAGTACGATTTCTCCTCTCAGACACACCATTATGTTGCGGTGTCCTAGGTGGAGTGAGCTGTGATACAATACCACACTCTTTCAGATGATCACAGAACTCATGACTCAGGTATTCGCTACCTCGATCAGATCGGAGTGCTTTAACCTTTTTACCCAATTGGTTCTCCACTTCATTCTTAAACTCTTTGAACTTTTCAAAAGTTTCGGATTTGCACTTCATAAGATACACGTATCCGTATCTACTGAAATCATCAGTAAATGTAACGAAGTAGAAATACCCACCTCTAGCCATAGAACTCATGGGTCCGCATACATCACTATGTACAACACCCAAGAGATCCTCAGCCCTCTCAGTATAACCAGTGAAAGGGGCTTTAGTCATCTTGCCTAACAAACAAGACTCGCATCGCTCGAATGATTCATAATCAAATGAGTCCAATAGTCCATCTTTATGGAGCTTGGATATGCGCTTCTCGTTTATATGGCCCAAACGACAATGCCAGAGATATGTAGGATTTGAGTCATTTGTTCTTAGTCTTTTATTATTATCTACATTATAGATCGGATGGTCTAGGTTCAAAACATAAAGACCATTAAACAATTGAGCTACAACATAACAAACATCATTCTTAAATATAGAACAACAATTGTTCTTAATTATAAAAGAAAATCCAATCATGTCTAAGCATGAAATGGATATAATGTTTCTAGTTATGGCCGGAACATAATAACAATTATTAAGTTCTATTACAAGCCCACTAGGCAAAGAAAGACGGTAAACCCCTACGGCTACAGCATCAACTCTTGCTCCATTGCCGACGCGCAGGTCCACCTCTCCTTTACTCTGCAATCTCCTCCTTCCCAGTTCCTGCACATTTGTACAAATGTGACAACCACATCCGGTATCCAATACCCAAGATGAAGGGGCAGAAAGGTTTATCTCTATAACGTAAATATTCGAAGCGGAAGTCATACCTCCCTTCATTTTCCGCAGACCGTCAATGTACGAAGGACAATTCCTCCTCCAATGACCAGCCTTGCCACAGTGGTGGCATTTCCCTTCCTTCACGGTGCTCTTCTTTTTCAGCGCAGAAGATTTGGGCTCAAGATGTGACTTAGGTCCCACCTTCGTCTTCTTGAAGCCCTTGGCCTTACCCTTGCCTTTATGTACCATCAATATGGGACTAGCAGGCTTGGCCTTCTTCATGTTTATCTCGGCAGTTCGCAACATGCCTAGGAGCTCGGGCAGTGTCTTGTCTATTTCATTCATGTTGTAGTTCAAGACAAACTGCTCATAACTATCCGGCAACGATTGCAGGATAAGATCTGTGGCCAACTCTTGACCCAGAGGAAAACCCAGTCTCTCCAGGTTCTCTATATACCCAATCATCTTGAGTACGTGAGTACCAACCGAGTCTCGAGCTCCCATTTTGCACTGAAATAATGCCTTCGTGACATCGAACCTCTCTTGACGAGCTTGCCCTTGAAACATTTTCTTTAGGTGCTCGTCAATCTTCTTGCACCCCATGTTCTCGTGTTGCTTCTGAAGCTCAGAGTTCATGGTGGCAAGCATAAGGCACTCGACGTCTAAGGCGTCATCAGTATACTTCTTATAAGCATCCTTATCAACACGGGACGAGTTCCCGGTCGGCACCTCGGGGGCTTCTTCTTCCAAGACGTAGAGCTTTCGCTCTTGCCTGAGAACAATTCTCAGGTTCCTATACAAGTCCATATAGTTCGTCCCACTAAGCTTGTCCTTTTCAAGGATAGCTCTCAGGGACAAGGTGGAATGTGAACCACTTGCCATGGAATTCTACAAGAATTCATGCAGAATTTAATCAGTACCTTAATTTCAAAATACAATTTATTTTAATTTGGACTTCAATTAAATACTCCCACTATTTTATTCAAATTGATAGCCCTCACTATCAATTCGGAGAGTCCATGCGAGCTACTCTCTTAGTGGACAAGATCCGTATTTCACCAACACCACGAGTCCGCTTTGGCATTCCTCTCATAATGCGGTTATTTAGGTAGGCAACGCTTGCCAATTGCATCCTCATGCAACTCTTGTATGGCTGGTGAATAACTCCTTACTCGCATCCATCATATGGTGCATGCCAACCATATGCCTCTAGGCACTCAACCTTTGAGGTCACCTAGTTAAGTTAGACCCGATGTCGACAGTGGGATATCACAATTATCCGCTCGCACCCTTACCAAGATAGATTAATGCACCTTGCTCTGGCAAGCCCACACTTCATCGATCGAGGCAGGAAGAGTGTCATCCATCGGAAGGCATCCGGACACTTAATATTTTATGATGGGATTTTAATTTTTAATAATAAGTTAACACTTAACCATGATCAACATTTGATCAAGTGCACATCAACAGAAAAAAAAAAACTTTCTAAAATCCACAAGCATCCCTTATGTGCACAACATAAGACTATCAACCTTTGATAGACGAAAGGGCTAAATCTGGACATTTAGAACTCTTCCAAATCTTCAAATTTACATGCATTGGACAAAGGCAAAGACAACTCGACTTAAAGCAGTAGACAAGCTCGTCTCTCATTGTTGGATTCAAAATCCAAAACAATACAGGGTTCATTAACCACTTGAGGGACGGTTACTGCTAAGGAGACAACAATTTCTAACAATTAGAAATAACCACGAAATCCCAGACGTTCCTGGCGGGGTTCCAAGGGGCCACGCCCCTGGCGGGGTCTTAGGGGCAGAGCCCCTAACGGGGTCCAAGGGACAGAGCCCTTGCGGGGTGCGGGGCAGAGCCCCGACAAAATTTTTGAAATCCCACCACCAGAAACCACACAAAATCACATCAAATGTGATATTCCAAGAAGAAATCTTGACATTTAGAACGCTTCCAAATACCTAGATTTGCACGTACTGGAATAACCTAACTTCTGAAACAACATTCATGACCGGAACCTCCCTCTGATACCACTGTTGGGTTTTTCTAGAAGCTTACATCACATGTAGGCGCAGCGGAATAAAAGAGAAACAACCCAAAAGACTTTGATCGGGCCATGAATATTGAATCAAGAAGTTAACAAAATGCTAGGTATGAAATTACCTTTGCGGGATTGGATCAAATCCAACCTAGATGCTCCAAGAAGAAGAGTCCTTGCGCCGGCTATGCGAGAGTTCTCACGTAGAATAATGTCTACGTCTCTACAGTGATCCACACGAGCCGGGAGAAGAACGACTGCACCTTTGCACTTCCACGAACTGCTAGGTTCGCTCCAGGAAGAACAATCACGGCGACGATCGCCGGAGGGGAGGTCTGCGAAGGCAATCGAGACGGCGGAACACTTCCGTCGGCTAGGGTTCGTGAGGCGGAACTTCTTCCGTCTCGTTTCTTCTACTTCGCGTAATAATCGTGGATGCTAAAGAAGAACCGTCGAACCGTCTATTTATACCCGAAGTATAAAAGACCTAAAAAATCGCTATCCGCAGTCCATACAGAAACAGTTTTCTGTAATAATTCGTCGGGATTCCACGGAACAACATTCGTCGAGATTTCACGGGACAATCCGACGAATTCCGACGAATCACATCAGACGGCAACATTTGCCGAGTGAAGGGTCTCTGTGACAATTCGTCGGGATTCCACGGAATGATCCGACGAATTCCGACGAATCCAATCAGACATCAACATTTGCTGAGTGAAGGGTTTCTGTGACAATTCGTCGGGATTCCACGGAACCATCCGACGACTTCCGACGAATCCGACGAATCATATCCGACGAATTTCGACAGCAACATTTGCTGGACTTCCCCATTCTATATGGTGATTGGTAACCTTTACCAACACAGTCAATCTTCCAACTTCTCCACATGCTCTTATGTGCGACCCTGCAGGCTCATATCGCGTTGGCATTGACATTACATGTTGACCACTTCTAGATCACAATGGTAACTCCAACAGCTATATATGGCGGCTATGGAGTTCGGTGGAAGTTTCCCGGGAACAACTCCATAGTGATCGAAGATCAAGACGACCTCTAGCAGCACCGGCAATTTAAAAACATTATTGAAATGGTCTATGGGAATTGCTATCTGGGAAGGATTTGAGGAGTTAATTCTCTCGTCACGAAGAGGAAGCAGAGAGCTTCCAGTCATATGTTTATCAATGAATTCATTCAACTCTTTTACAGTGAGGCGGCACTCCTTATGGTCTGCCGAATGAAAAGCTAAAGCCGCGTCAGTCCGAACGGCCGCAACTTTCTCAGACCGCATTGACTTGCTCTTAGCCTGCATCTTGAGGATCTTTGAAAAAGTCTCTGGAATATCTGCTACTTATAGAGTCCCATGACTAACCAGGCGGCCAGGAACTTGTATATTCAAAGTATTCTACAAAAGAAATCGCAAGCATACAATACAAACAGCACGAACTATAGAACAATTCAGATATATAACATGATATTCAAAGTCATTAAACAATAAAATATCACCAGGCAAGCTTGCAATGTTTGGAGATTGTCCGAAAGATCAAATATATAATATTACAACACATTGTTTTCAAATATAAATCATCTATGGCTGGTGATTAGAAGGAGGATCTTCACGATGAAGCCGCGCGATCTGGTCGTCGGTCTGTAAGAGAAGTGAATAAATATGACTCACGTTTCGATGAAGATGATTAATGGTGTTGTGAAGCCGCGCGGCATCGCGCTCTACCCGCACTGCAGGAATAGTACGTGAAGGCAATGCCGCGGTAGTCTCTCCAGGAACAGCGACCTGTTCGGCATCCCTGACCGCTGGGGGATTTGAAGTCTCCCCAACAACCGGGTGACCATATGTACGTGGTCTCTCATCACTTACATTAACAGGTCATTGATTCCCGCCGACCTCCCGAGTCAGATGCAGATACTTCCCTCGATAATATTTGTAATCGTCTTCGAATTTCCGGCTCGTTTTCCTCTCCTTGTCAAGCTGTGCGACCAGGGTGGCAATTTGAACCTGCAACATCTTCTCCCTCTCCAGCCTCTCCTTTCTCTCAGCTTCCAAGGAAGACCGCAAGTCTTGCTCCTTAGCTCGCTCAACCTCAGCTTGATTTTCAAGATCTTCCACCTTTTCCTGCAAAGTAGTAAGAAAATTCTTGGGATCGACCTGCGCTTCTTCTCCAGCACTTAAATTTAATGAGAAACTTGGTGCAAGTGGTGGTAGTGGAGAAAGACTGTCAGTCAGGTCGCCCGGCTTCATAAGCAATTCCGGTTCATCTGCAACAGAGAAAGTGTGGTTAATACATTGAGAAGTGGATAACTCGAAACAGAAGGAATGTTATAAAATCAAGACCGCTAATGTCAATACTTTCTCGCCCACTGATCACATCAACAAGACTAAGTCCTGGAAATACAGGTCGCCTGGATCGTTCAGGGTCCATCTTTCGACGTTGTTTTCTCCAAAGTCTTTCGTTCTACTTCCGTTTAACAATGGAAGTTTAAGCCGCGGACAGGAAAAAGTTCGGTGGCGGGTTCAAAATCAAGTCAATCTGTTTTTTCTGTGGCCACATCTTAAAAAAGCGAACAGAACGAAAGACCACACCTTGTTTACCTTCTGCAAGGGGGTTTGACGGTTGCGGCTTATCCAGAGATCGTCTTAGCTCCTCGGCTTTCTCCTTCATCTTCCGCATCCCAGTTTCCTTAAAGACCTCTGGGTTCGGTACGACTTCCTCAGTTCTAGCCGCATCCTTGCCAAAATGCTCGGCTTCATTTAGAGACGCAGGGGGTATCTAGAAGCCGGTCTTGCTTCTCAAGAGTGTCTATATCCTTGAGAACTTCGCTTATAGTTACGCTGGCAGCAGAGTTGGATGGGGGTTCGCTCGGTTTATCATGAGTGATAAGGCCTTCAACAACTTATTTCTAGCGCGGCCTATGTTGAAGGCTAGCCGCGCCCGATCTCTCAGAACTAACCTTGTTCCGGGCTTTTAGTTTTTTAGCCTTCATAATTACCCTATCCGCCGTCTATTCGTCCCTCCTTCACTTTTTAGCCGCAGTCAGTTCAGCCTGTTCCGATTGACTGGAATTATCTCCTAAATCCACCACCGATGCAGCAGCATTTGGTTCGGTCGGTTTGGGGGAATCCATACCTCTTCCTCCCTATCATTTACTTTAAGATGAGGCTCTCCAGAAGGGGAGTATATAATATCAAACGGGGCACCCCCTACGGTTTTTAAAGGGGCGGTGCTAGAAACCGCTTTCTCTGATGTTGCAGGCGGGGCGATTTGAGGTGGATTAGAACAACAGGCAGTGGGTTTAACAGCTTTCTCAACAACCGCAGGGGAATTCAGGTTAACCGCTTTTTGTGTATTAGCGGCTACAGCAGTTCGGTCGGTCTTCTCAGACCGACGTATCTTCTTCTTTTTCGATCGGCCAGCCTCCTTCCCTTGGCGGTCTATAATCTTGGACATCATATCAACCATCTGGATCAAAGGACTGTCGGCTCGAAAAAGACTAATCGCTAGCGGCGAATAGTGCCCCTTGACTGCGATAGAATTATGCAGAATAGAGAACTCCCAGGGCTTTTATAGCTTCCAGAGCAAGGCAGGAGCGGTCTCCGGCTAGAACTCACATTTCCAAAATTTCCTTGAAATTTGAAAATGTACGAGGATCATGTTTACCCAGAAGACCGCTATCAAAGTAATGACCCTCTTAGACCGGGAAGCTTGTCAAGCCTAACCGTCTGGCTCTACCCTTGATTGCTTGCATACAAGTCTCTCGACTCATCAGACTCAAGTCGGGCGGTCTAGTTAGCCCAGACCGACATTGGGGATTGATAACAATCAGAACTCAAGTCCAGATAGCAAGCCACGATTTCATATTACAAACCGCACGGGCTGTCTCTCTTCTCAAGTCGTGGTTTGCTCCTATCCAAGCTCAACACAGATCGAGATTCAAGCTGTCAGGCTGCGCGGCTTCCTTTTTATTTCCCCTTCTGTATCCCGTCACCCCCTGCCCGATTCTCCTGTATCCGGGCAGGCGGTTATTCTAGCCCTGCCCGTTTGGGCAGGCCCCCGAGCCTATAAATAGGGGGGGCATTCCCAAGGCACGGACACTGGAATCCAAGAGCTCTCTTGTAAGAGCTGCGGTCTCGAGTTTTGTGCTTTAATTTGCAGCTTGTTACTCGGCCGGCTTTCTAATATTCTTTCCCTGTAACACTATGTAACCGATTTTCTCAAATCAAAGGAAAAGCCCGTCACAGGAGTGGCTTTCGCCGTGACGGGCGAAGTCTGTTTTCGACCGCTGCCAGCGGTCTATATTCACTAAGTCATCGGTAACCGGCAACTCGCAGCCTCCTTTTTCCTCGTTTCCTAAGCATTGATCGTGAAGGTGCATTTTCGGCATCAACATTAAAGATCTCATATCATTACCCATGCATGCATAGTCTGATTAAGCTGCATCATTTCTTGAACATGTACATAAATTGCATTCTAAGATCAGAAGACAAATTGCTTTGCAAAAAAGAACTATGGTGGATGTTCATAGGAAATTTTGAGAGTATAACGAAGGTGAATACATATTAGTTTCCTCCCTAATATCTTCCTGTGAAGTACCTTTAAGTTAGTCCATGATCGAGTCTCATAACCTTACAAATACTATCTAACTTTCAACGTTATGGATTTGATATCTTACAAAGGTACCTTTGATCCCCACAATTTTCCAAAAGTATCTCTGCAAGTGGAGCTTTTGCATCCTCACCATCAACACCAATTCCAGCACAATTTCAAAATATTTAGCAGATTCTACGAGATAAGGTAATATTAAGAACCTTAGGCAAGACTCGTTAATTTGTTCATGATAGGTTATCCATCTTCAAATGACGTGACATGTGTGAGTTACAGTGCATTTCTCATGGATTACTTGAGGGTAACTTCAGCATAGCCCTCTGAAGGAGAATTCTTCATATCCCAAAGGAATTGATGATAATCAATGAAGACAATTTAGGCACCTACGGCATGCCTAATTTTTTATTTTACATTTTATTATGACCTATTCAGTATTAAGAATATTAATATTTTCAGATTTTATTTTTTTATTTATCTATTTACATAAATGATAAATTTAAGGTTTATTTTGATTTTAATCATTTATAATCCCATTGGATTTCTACATATAAATAGGAGCCTAGGGTTTGGTCTAGGTATGATACGAATGAATATTTTGATCAAATGGAAGACGCTCCATCTCCTCGCTTGATGGTATCATATGTCCTCATCTCTATTTCTTTTCAACTGCCTCATTATCTTAAACTAACATTAGGAAAAATGAGTTTTTATTGAAATGTTATTAAAAAGTTACTACAATTTGAATGCTAAGATTTGAAAGCAAGAAAAAATAACTTCAGTTCTGCTTTACAAGAAAAATAATCATTTGTAGGAAACAAAAAACAAATCCTTTCTAAAATGACTGTATTTAATTTCTATTTTCTGAAAACAAAACACAAGAAAAGAAAATTGAATTGCAATATGGTGTGACAAAAAAACATTTGCAAATACAACAACGGTAATTAGTTAGTTACATTTTTGAATAAAATTGCTGAGTTTTAAAGCTTCTAGGTTTACAAGAATTGAGGGTCAACATATAGGTCCGTCAGGTTATACTAAATGGTGGATCTGTTATCAGTAAATATTAATGACCATCAATTTCCGTCCGGAATTAAAAATTGACTCATCATGTTCAAGGCATAGGCACATTCACTTGCCAACGTTATAATGCTTAGAGATTATTAAGGGCTAATAATGTTCACATCCTGGCAATGTCAAAATAAGGTACCCATGCAACTTCATAAAAGGTAAGCAATCTAATCAAAGTATCCAATTCATGCTTACGATTTCTGAAGTGTTTAGGACCTATTATTAAATATTTTCAACTAGTAGAATACCACCATTCCATAAACATCAGCTACTTTTACTCGTGAGTATTGGCGTCAGCAAATGACAAGTTGAGAACACCACTCATTGTAAATAGAATGGCAGTAATATATATACTTATACAAGGGAAAAATACTCTTTGGGCATTCATCTTTCCAATTTACCATTTATTATAAATTTGTATAAGTAAGTTTAATTTGTATGTTTTTTTTATTTTTAAAAATGTGCCCGCGTCCCCTTCCATTGAGTTTTTGTATTCGGCGTGACAACATTTTTTACAGCAACACCGAATGGAGGATGTACTGTCGCGCTGGGGCACGGGAGAACCAGTATGACAATTTATTTACTACAAGGAAGAAGTTATCAAGAAGACAAGATTAAAACTATTGTGAAGGGGTAGAACATAGGGCTAATCAATATCATGCCTCGACATCATTCAAACAAGCCCAATGAACAGCTTGCTCCTTCATTGATATTTAACTCAACCTCCACTAATATATGAACTTACAGGCCATACCAACATCATCATTTCCAAATGCTTAATTCCATAATCTTCAATGTTGTGCCTAAGGGTCCGTTCGGCGCGCAGGTAATGGCTTTCTGGAATTGGCTTTAACCAGAAAACCAATATCTGCAGGAATTGGTTTTGTGCATAAAACCAATTCGGTTGTTCGGTTGCAGGATGGAATTCAGTGAACAGAATTGGAATTGATATCTGTAAGTTGTTCGGCTGCACAATGGAATTGGCTTTCTGGAATTGAAATTTTTAAAATTCAAAATTTTAAAAACGCGCGCTCGGGCGAAAAGCGTGTGCACGGGCAAAAATCGTGCACCCGGGCAAAAAGCGTGCGCCGGGGTGAAAAGCGCGCGCACGGGCAAAAAACAGGCGCCCGGGCTAAAATATCGCGCCAGGGCGAAAAAATGGCGGCCGGCGAAAAAATCGCGCACGGGCGAAAAAATTGAGCCCAGCCGAAATAAATGCGCCTGGGCGAAAAAATCGTGCCCGGGCGAAAAAATCGCGCCCAGCCGAAAAAATCGCGCCCGGCCGAAATAAAACGCGCCCGGCCGAAATAAGCGCGCCCGGCCGAAATAAGCGCGCCTGGGCGAAAATATGCGCCCGGGTGAAATAAACGTGCCCGGACGAAAAAATCGCGCCCGGGCGAAAAAATCCTCCCCGGACGAAAAAATCGCGCTCAGGCGAAAAAATCGCGCCCGGGCGAAAAAATCGCGCCCCGGGCGAAAAAATCGCGCCCCGGGCGAAAAAATCGCGTCCGGGCGAAAAAATCGTGCCCGGGCAAAAATATTGCGCCCGACCGAAATAAATGTGCCCGGGAGAAATAAAATGCGCTCGGGAGAAATAAACGCGCCCGGGTGAAATTAACACGCCCGGACGAAAAAATCGCCCGGGCGAAAATATGCGCCCGGGTGAAATTAACGCGCCCGTGCGAAAAAATCGCGCCTGGGCGAAAATATGCCCCCGGGTGAAATAAACGCGCCCGGACGAAAAAATCGCGCACGGGCGAAAAAATTCCTCCCCGGACTAAAAAATCGCTCTCGTGCGAAAAAATCGCCCTCGGGCGAAAAAATCGCGCCGGGGCGAAAAAATCGCGCCCGTGCAAAAATATCGCGCCCGGCCGAAATAAACGTGTCTGGGAGAAATAAAATGCACCCGGGCGAAATAAACGCGCCCGGGCGAAATAAACGCGCCCGGGCGAAATAATCTCGCCCGTGCAAAAAAATCGCGCCCGGGCGAAAAAATCGCGCCCCGGGCGAAAAAATCCCGCACTGGCGAAAAAATCTCTCCCGAGCGAAAAAATCGCGCCCGACCGAAATAAACGTGCCCGGGAGAAATAAATGCGCCAGGGCGAAAAAATCGCTCCCGGGCGAAAATATGCGCCCGGGTGAAAAATGCCCGCCTAGGAGAAAAATGAACGTCCGGTCGAAAAGCACGCCTCCGACCAAAAAACTCGTGCAAGAAAACGCACACTCGGGCGAAAAAACCCGCGCGTAGGTCGGAAAACTCTAGCGTAAACATTTGATTATGCGGAAAACCTACGGCCGTGGGTAAGAATTGCTATTTGATTTTTTAGTTCATAGTAAAAGCCATGAGTTTTCACATGAAAGCCAATATCCGCTTAAATTTCGTTGCGCCGAACACTAGAATTGGATTTCTAATCTCCAATGTCAATTCCAAAAAGCCAATTCCGTCCAAACGGACGGACCCTAAGAGATTGTGAGAATTTGAAATATTAATAAATATTATTCCAAAAATTACTAGCTATTACAAAGGAACTCCCCTCTTTATATAGACTAGAAGAGAGAGAATTTGCATTTTGTGATTTGAGACTAAAAATAAAAAGGAGAAAAGAATAAACATTGGGCCCCTTTTCGTTGGGTTTTTACAAATAGGCTTGTGCTTTAACACTTCCCCACGGGCTGGAGCATATATATTGATCATTCCTAGCTTGGCACAAATATTGGAAATAGATTAAGCAATCGGTTTGGTGAAAATGTCGGTCAATTTTTTATCTGAAGTAACAAACTGAGCGCATATTTGTTTGTTGATAACTTCCTCTCTGATGATGAGACAATCATCTTCTACATGTTTTGTTTTTTCATGGAATACAAGATTTTTAGACCCCGTGCGGGGAGCGACATTTGTCGGGGGCGATATTGGTCGTGGGGGCGACATTTGTCGTGGGGGCGACATTTGTCGTGGGGAGACATTTGTCGTGGGGGAGACATTGGTCTTCGGGGCAACATTGGTCGTGGGGGCGACATTGGTCGTCGGGGCGATATTGGTCGTCGGGGCGACATTGGTCACGGGGGCGACATTGGTCGGGGTGGCGACAATGGTCGGGGCGACGACAATAGTCGGGTAGGGGACATTGGTCGGGGAGGCGACATTGGTCGGGGCGGCGACAATAGTCGGGTAGGCGACATTGGTCGGAGCGGCGACATTATTGGTCGCGGAGGCGACATTGGTCTTCGTGGCGACATTGATCGTGGGCGGCGACATTTGTCGAGGAGGGCACATTGGTCGAGGAGGGGACATTGATAGTGGGCGACGACAATGGTCGTCGGGGCGACATTGGTCGTCCGGGCGACATTGATCGGGGGTGGCTGACTAATTAGATCACATATTTTACTGAATAATTTTAGATCACATATTCACTGCTCTCAACCAGTTAGATCACATATTTTAGAAACACATATTTTAGAAATTTAGAAAGACATTTTAAAAGATCATATTTCATGCAAGCTTCTTTTATTCACTTCTCAGGTTGCATCATACGGCTGGCTGGCTAACTCTGCATCTCAACTAATTACCATTGATTAAACCGTAGCTTTTTAACTTTTGCATCATATAGCTGAATAACTTTGCCAATAATGAAGAAGCCCAGTTTTTTAAACCTCTTAATTATGCAGTAAGCAAGATTAAGAAAGAGAATTAAACAAAAACAAAGAGAAACACATAGAGATTAAGAAAGATAATGAAAAAAAATCATCAATTGAAGCACAACAGTCATGACACATTTTATTAACAAATTTTTTCTTAAGCCATCAAAGAAAACTCGCCTGATTAACATCTAATTAAGGTTAATATAATTTGCCTGAATAAATTTTTTCTTAAGGTAATTTTTTCTTAAGCTTGAATAACATCTAACTCACCATCAAAGAAAATTTTAAAAGATAGATGATTTTGATAGTGCATTTAAAAATAGAAAATTTAAAAGATAGATGATTTTAAAAAGATAGAAAATTTTATCATGCGGCTGGCTGGCTGATTTATGACATTTCATTAAAAGATAGAGCATTTAAAAATAGAAGCGGCTCTGTTAATGTTGGGCAAGAACACGAAACTCGGCAACTGAAGAAGAGCAGGTACAAATTACTCCCCAGAAGGAATATAGCAGCTGGAAGCAAGAAGCAAGAACAAATTACTCGCCGGAAGCAAGAACAAATTACTCTTGCGGTGTAGGAGAAAAAAAGCTGAAAAAATACTCTTGCAGTGGAGAAACTCGCCCGAAGGATGTGCTCTTACGGGGTGGAGGACAAGCTCTTGCGGTGGAAGAGATTTGAGGGCATGGAGAGGAGGTAAGGTTATACACGCAATGGAGGATGGGATGGGACGACGCTAGCGTGGCGGAGAGATTTTCTTTCGGCGCCAGAGCAGAGAGGCGGGAGGGCAGAGAGCTTGGGGGCGCGGGCATTTCATTTCATCTGGCTTTACATTTAGAGCAGGCCGGTTTTGGCTATATGCAGGCCGCGGATATATGCAGGCCAAAAAATTATTCATACAGGTCAAATTTCATATTTACATATCATATTCAAAAATCAAATTAATATTTTTCCTAAATAAATCATCAAGCAAAATAACATTCATAAAATAAGTAAAATATCATGCGTGCGAGATTTTGATGAATGTCACTGTTTTGTCAGTAAATCTGGGAGAGCTATTGATGAAGTATCCCTAAAGGTGCTAACCGCACCCCATCTGTAACATCCCATTTCGCGCTAGGCCCCTATGATGAAACTAATAAAAATCAGTGTCGAGACGACATCGCACTTTAAGTTTGAAGGTTTGGATTTTCGATGTTTTTGCGACGCTCGTTTCGTTTTAAGTTTAATTTGTTATCTTGATTTATTTTGAAATGTTATTAATACCATTAGCATTATGTATAATGGTATGATGGTGGCTGAATTGATTTGAGTGTTGGATGTACTGTTGGTATGGAGCTATTTTGGGCTGCTGTGATCTGGCCGGTTTTGGGCAAGGGAGGATTCCGTTCGACGAATGTCGAAGGGGCAGCTGCGTTCGACGAACGTCGAAGGGGCAGCTGCGTTCGACGAAGTATCGTCATTCGGCGTTCGACGAATTATCGTCATTCTACGTTCGACGAAGCATCGTCATTCTGCGTTCGACGAAGTATCGTCATCCTGCGTTCGACGAAGTATCGTCATCCTGCGTTCGACGAATTATCGTCATCCTCCGTTCGACGAATTATCGTCATTCTCCGTTCGACGAATTATCGTCTATCTCCGTTCGACGAAATATATCTATTCAGCGGTCGACAAAATATATCTATTCAGCGGTCGACGAAATATATCTATTCAGCGGTCGACGAAATTGATTTAGCATGCGTTCGACGAAATTGATTTAGCCCGCGTTCGACGAAATTGATTTAGCCCGCGTTCGACGAAATTGATTTAGCATGCATTCGACGAAATTGATTTAGCCTGTGTTCGACGAAATTGATTTAGCCTGTGTTCGACGAAATTGATTTAGCATACGTTCGACGAAATTGATTTAGCCTGCGTTCGACAAAAATTATTTAGCCTGCGTTCGATGAAATTGATTTAGCCTGCGTTCGATGAAATTGATTTAGCCTGCGTTCGACGAAAATTATTTAGCCTGCGTTCGACGAAATTGATTTAGCCTGCGTTCGACGAAATTGATTTAGCCTGCGTTCGACGAAATGATTGTTCCCGTTCGACGAATCTGGGCGTTCTTCTTTGTTGGAGCATGCGTTCCGCACTCGTCCGATTTGAGAATAACAAATCCCGAATGTATTTGATCCTATTTTTGATTAATGGTGTGCAGATAACAGGTGCAAGAATAACATGTTTGCAATTGGAGCAAAATACCGATTTTCCATAAATTGGAGCTATCGGATTTCCGACAGCAGTGCCGGATTTCCGACAGCGCACGATTTCTTCCGTTCTCTGATCTCTACTCAACGTTTTAGAGCTATCGGATTTCCGACAGCAGTAACGGATTTCCGACAGTGCACGATCTTCCCGTAACTCTACGACGTGCAGCAGTTACGCAAGCTAACGGATATCCGATAGTGCTATCGGATATCCGACAGCCCACGTCTCAACCACGACTCAATCGCGATCGCCACTCTCCGCAAAAATGCCGAATACATGGGACACGTGGAACCTCTGGAGCTATCGGATTTTGGCGATAGCTAGCTAACGGATGGCGTTATCTATCTATTTATACAAAGGGCTCAGAATTTCGTTTAATTCATGCTTTCAGACCTCCAAGCTTTCTTCCTGAGTGTTATCGTCCAGAGAGCTCCAGAAAACGAAAATCCCCATCCTTGAAGAAGAAAAGAGAGAGCGAAGTCGAAGATTGTGCACGCGTTCCAAGGAGATTTTCTCAAGGATTCTTCGTTGTTTTGTTCCAGAAATTTTAAAGGGGGTTTTTATTTTGTATTTCATTTACATTTACATTCATCTGTAATCGTTGGAGAAATCATCGTCTTGCGTGCAACGTCCAAGCCCTTGCGTGGCTTGGTGGGAAAATCGCCTCCTTGTGCGTGGCGTCCAAGTCCTTGTGTGGCTTGGTTGGGAAAGCGTAGTCTTGTGCACTACGTCTAGATCTTGAGAAGATCTAGAGGATAGGCTTGGGCTTAGTCTAGGGAGAGACAAGTGATAGCCTTCCGATCCTTAGGAGAAGGATTGGTAAACTCAAATTGTTACAAGTTTATTATCATATTTGTGCCTTGATCTTAAGCATTGTTAAGATCATTTTTATTGTATGTGAATTTCATGATTAAAAAAAATTATGACTTTTTCTTTAATTGCTAATTTGGTTGCTTAATCTTTAACTTAGAAATTTGTGTTTGAATTATTTAAAAATTACATTGGTTTGAAACTTTTTATAAGTAATTTTTAGAAAAATAAAATTTGTTTAAAAATTCTTAAGTTAAAAATTATAATTTAAACACACCCTTATTCACCCCCCCTCCCCTCTAAGGGCGTCACACGATCCAACACGTGGTATCAGAACTAGGTTACTTCAAAACGGTTTTACCACCGGGAGTAATGGCGCACAACGATTACGCGTTCGTTGAGGGGCAAGGAATTAGTAGGCCACCACTTTTTACGGGCACAGACTATAACTATTGGAAAACCCGAATGCGGTGTTTTCTAATAGCTCTCGACATAGAAGTTTGGAATGTGGTCGAGACGAGTTATACTTCCCCAACAATTGTTGTAGGAGATGTAACTATGGACAAACCCAAAGACAAGTGAGATGACAATGATAAATTAAAATGTAAAAACAATGCAAAAGCCATGAATGCTTTATTTTGCGCACTAGATCGCACTAAATTTAATAGAGTTTGTGCTTGTGATACTGCATTTGAAATTTGGAATCTTTTAGAAATTGCTCATGAAGGTACTTCGCAGGTAAATGATTCAAAGCTATTTCAACTGGAGTCAGAGTTCGAAAGATTCAAAATGGAGGTGGATGAAGAAATTGATACAATGTACACACGATTCACTAAAATCGTGAACGATTCAAAGATGCTGGGTAAGGTTTTCTCCAATGGAGATTTAGTAAGGAAAATCTTAAGATCACTTCCCCCGAAGTTCAATCCTAAAGTGACTGCAATTTCTAAGTCACATGATCTTAAGACCTTACAATTGGAGAGCCTCATTGAGAATCTAAAAACCCATGAAGTGGAGTTGAAGATTCAAAGCCAAGAGTACAATTTGGAGCCCAAAAAGAAGAGCTTGGCGTTGAAATCTAAAAAGTAAATTGAAAGTGAGACTAAAGAAAGTGAGGAAGATGAAGAAGGACTGTTTGTGAGGAACTTTAAGAAGTTAATGAGAAATCTTGAGAGGAGAAACTCATTTAGAAAATTTTCAAAAAGAAGGATTTTTCCTACAACAAAGGCAAAGGAAAAATGGATGATGAAGAAGAACGTCCGCTACCGGAATGCTATCATTGCAAAAAGATTGGACATATAAGAAGAAAGTGCCCAAAATATCTGAGAGAGCAGAAAGAGAAGAGGCACGATAAGAAGTTCAAAAAGAAGTTTCTGAAGGCGGAGACTTGGGATGACACAACTTCTGAAGGCTCAAGTAAAGCAAGCGATGAAGATAACGAAGAAGCAAATGTATGCTTGATGGGAAAAGAAAATGCGTCATCTGACGACGATAGCAATGTCCAAAGCGACACTGAGGTAACTCCTCCATCTTATGATGATTTATATTCTGAATTTATGAAAACTTGCAAATTTTTGGATAAAAGCCTAAAGGAAATCGATTTTTTAAAATGTGAAAATAAAGATCTTTTGAAAGTAAATAAAAAGTTATCAAATGAGTTGAAATCTATTGGGAACGAGAAGGTAATTTGTCAAGAGTGTGATCACTCTTCGACAAGGATAAAAGAACTTGAAAACACTATTTCTAAGTCCGATCAAAAAATTGATCAACTTCTAAAAGAGAAAAAGGACTTAGAAAAAGTTTTCAAAACTTCTCATTCTCAATTAGAGAATTACAAGAAAAATTTTGCAAATCGATGTGGCATGATAGTAAAAGAAAATTCAATTTTAAAGTCCAAAGTAAATGAATTGAACATGACAATTGGAAAATTTGGTGTGGGGAAAAAATCTCTGGATATGATTTTAGGCAACCAATGCCATGAGTCAGCAAAATTTGGACTAGGATACGTTTCTGGAAGCTCTGGAAGCTATCAGAAAATTCCGACAGCTGCTGTCGCCAGCGACAGCTCCAGGTTCAGAAAACCTCTTTTTCAAAATAAAAATTTTTCTAAGTCCACACATAAAGATGTTTCCTCCAGCAAGAGTCCAGAGAAACCATTAAAGAATGGTTCCTCACTATTCATTGCATGTGCCAAATGTCATCGATTTGGTCACATCTCGGACTCATGCTGGAAGAAAGGAAAAGTTAATGTTAAACAAATCTGGGTACCTAAGGCTTCCACCTATACCATGGGAGGGACCACTTGGGTAACCAGATCTTTACTCTCATCATCTTTTTAGATGTCCGTGCAGGCTAGGAACAAGGAAGACGTGTGGTATTTGGGCTCTGGATATTCAAAACACATGACGGGCGATAAATCAAAGTTCCTTAGCCTGGAGATGAAGAAAGGTGGAACAGTGACATTTGGATATAATGGCAAGGGTAAAGTCAAAGGCATTGGGGTAGTAGGTAACGAAGAATTTAAAATTTCATATGTTTTATATGTTAAAGGTTTGAAACATAATTTAATTTCTATTAGTCAACTATGTGATAAAAATCTAAATGTTTTATTTGACTCTAGCTCAAACCTTTGCAAAATTATTGATTCTAAAACAAACGAAATTGTACTTACTGCACCAAGAATAAACAATGTCTATACTGTCACAACCCGTATTTTCTCCGAATTTAAGGATATCAGAGTAAGAGAAAATACACGTCATGATGCCACGTCATACAGGAGACGACTGTATACGCTCAGGCGGAAACCTATTACTTAACTAGACAAAACATGATTATATGATAAGTCATCATTTGAAATCATTTATTAGGGGTTTTGAGGTAAGAACGGTGTCTCTCAGTTCGTGGATCAACTAGTCCACCGGGAAAGTATATATAGTTGCAGCGGAAAGTACTTGATTTAGTTTACTTAAAGTCCTACATGTATGCAAACGACGGAGCATGAAGTAAATGATATGCACATAACTAGGCGTATTGTAAGAGTAGAAAATACCTTTAGGCGACTTTAAAGTTAAGGATTTCAGTTAGAAAGAATGCAATGAGGATGAAGAAAAACCATTTTATAACTATAGTGTACCTAACATAAATCATTCACAGAGGGTAAGATACACAAGATCTAATAGTAGTGGCATAATCTGGCAAATAAACCATAAAGTATAAAAAGGGGCACAATGAGCGTCAACAACATGACACTAACCCATTGGCACCAACTAGTATGTCTGAGCACAAGAAGTAACTAAAAACAACTACCTCGCAGCAGCGGGGTGAACAACTACTAAAACTCTGAACTTCAGGCTACACCACTAGCCGCTACGGCTCTAAACCTGAGGCATTCAATAAAACAAAGAACGCCTCAGCAAGGAATTACAAGTGGCCAAAAAGGTAAACAGAAAGTAAATAAGGCAAAAGGGGTACCAACCCAGGCCAGGTTCACCGAAAGAAAAGCTCCAAAATAAGGAACTAAACAAAACACCAAGTGCACCAAAAGAAAGTGCCATAAAGAGGAACAAACAAGTTTCATTTATCTTGTTACATTAATTACAGAGACTGATCAGCTCAAATTAAACGGGAGCGGTTACCTACCTTCGCTACCCAAAACCCCAAACCAGGTGGGGGTGTCACTAGACCCAACCACCCAAACACGACTACCGTGCAAGGCTATAACATTCCCCCACTATCCCCCAAACACGACTACCGTGCAAGGCTAAAGACAGTGGTTCTTAATAGATTTAATCTTTAATGAAAACACGGGGCGTAGACCGAGACATAATCACCAGGATATCCTAAGGATATGGTCACACCAAGTAAACATTACCCAAAACTAATCAAGAGAATTCATAAGTTAATTAACCACAACGGGTACGAGATTTCAGACATGAAGAACTCAACGAAATCACATGCGTTCCAGGCGGGGTTCCAAGGGGTCGCGCCCCTGGCGGGGTCTTAGGGGAAGAGCCCCTAACGGGGTCCAAGGGGCAGCGCCCCTGGCGGTGGTCATCGAGAAGAAGAGGGACAGCATTCAAGACAGCACTTCTCGAGAACTGGAAGGATTTCTCGAGATAAAGCAAGGGATTTCTCGAGACATAGAGGGATTTCTCGAGACATAGAGGGATTTCTCGAGAGATTTGAATGTTTTTCGAGACATAGAATTAAGAGGGCAAATATGCAGGGTTTTCTCGGGAAATCAGTCAGGCAAGCATGATTGTTTCGACTACAGCAGATTTTCTCCAGGGGGGGGGGGGGGGGGTTCTTCAGCCAATTCAACAGGGGAACAAGATCAAGATTTTGACTATCATGAATACCCTTAAACACAGGCTAACAACGCAGCCATCACTTGTAACCAAGGAAAAAGAAAAAGAGCAACAACAAACAAGGAAGGAGGAGAGAAGAAAATAGCCACTTGCCTTAACCTTGAGGAAACTCAACCAACACCGCTCCGAAAGCCAAGGGAGCTCTTGAGCACGAAAACCTGGAGCTTTACGGACCCAAAGAAGGGGTTAGGTCACCACCGAACCCCCCAAAACTCCACGAAACGAGAAAAGCTTACCGCTAGAACGAAGATCTCGCCGAGAGCTTTCCAAATCTCCAAACCAAACACGATTCCGACCACCACAGCCCTAGGAATCGTCGGTGAAACGCTCCACGAAACCTCGCTCTCGCTCAATCGCACGGTGGCTGCTTTTGATCGAGGAAGGGGAAGATGAATAGGGAAGGAGATTTTAGGCTTATATATAAACCTAAATTATTTAATTAGTTAATAAATTCCCCAATTCACTTAAACTGCGAGGGCGACCAAAACACCTCGGATTTCTACGAAATTCACACCTTAGCTAAAACACGGTGCTAAAAATCCAACGGCGAAGTCAGAATTCAATTCCGACGAGCCAAACTCGGGCTAAAGCCTCCCGAAGCTAAAATCTTGATATCCACCCAAAATCTTTACTTTAACTCGAAACGACGCGAAATTTCGCACGCTCGATCTACAAGACATAATTTAACTAAGCTAAGGCTCAACACACTACCAGACGAGCTGACGTAATGCCCTTACTCCAAAATTACGTCACAGCGGGTATGCAAAATAATTAACGAAAATCAGGGGCGTTACATATACAATCACTTTTCAAGATTTATCTCATTCTACACTTAAATGTTTTATTTTAAAGAATGATGAACTTGAATTATGGCATAAGCGACTAGGACATTCTAGTGCTAAACGAATAGTAAAGCTTTCAAAGAATAAAATAATTAAAGGTTTACCGAATTTAAATGGAAAGCTTTCATCATTGTGTTCACCATGCCAAAAAGGAAAGTTTACTAAATCATTGTTTAAGAGCAAAAATGTTATTTCTACTTCTAGACCTTTATAGTTAGTACATATGGATTTATTTGGTCCAATTACACAAAGTCTAGGAGGTAGAAAATATACATTTGTTATTATTGATAATTATTCTAGATTTTGTTGGACACTGTTTTTAAATTCAAAATCGGATGCTTTTGATGAATTTTTAAAACTAATTTCACGTATTCAAAATGAACTTGATTTAAAAGTAAAATGCATTAGATCAGATCATGGAGGAGAGTTTGATAATGAAAAATTTATTTCATATTGTAATGAATTTGGGATAAAACACGAATTTTCCGCTCCTCGCACACCACAGCAAAATGGTATAGTGGAGAGGAAAAATAGTACACTTCAAGAATTAGGACCTACTATGCTTTGTGAATTTAAATTGCCAAAATATTTTTGGGCCGAAGCGGTTAGTACTGCATGCTATATTATTAATCGTGTCATGATTCGTCCTACATTACAATTAACTCCTTATGAAATTTATTTTTAAAGAAAACCAAATGTATCTTACTTTAAAGTTTTTGGTTGTAAATGCTTTATTTTGAATACAAAAGATAACTTAGGTAAATTTGATGAAAAATGTGATGAAGGAATTTTCATTGGTTATTCTTCAACTAGCAAGGCCTATAGAGTTTATAATAAACGTACTAAAGTGGTTGAAGAAACTATTCATGTAAAATTTGATGAAAACATTTCTTGTGTAGAAAATACTAAAGTTGCAGGTAATGAGAAAAATAAAGAAGATGTGGAACAAAATCTGAGGAAAAATGATGATGATGAAGAAAAAGTAGAGAAAGAAGACAAAAAAGATGGTGAAGAAGAAGAAGAACAAGGATATGTACCTCCAACCGAGCTAAGGTTCTCAAAAGATCATCCACAAGAATTTGTTATTGGAGAACCATCAAGTGGGGTACGTACACGTTCTAGTTTACATGAAAGTTTTTCAAATTTATGTTTTGTCTCTAATATAGAACCAAAAGATGCTGCCACCGCTTTAAATGAAGAATCTTGGTTTTTAGCTGTGAATGAAGAACTTAACCAATTTGAAAGAAATAAAGTTTGGACTCTTGTTGATAGACCTAGTGATCATCCAGTGGTAGGAGTCAAATGGGTTTTCAAAAATAAATTAGATAGTGACTCTAGGGTCACTAGAAACAAAGCTAGGCTTGTAGCGAAAGGATATAATCAAATTGAAGGGGTAGATTTTGATGAAACATTTGCACCCGTAGCACGATTGGAAGCAATTAGAATTTTTGTTGCATTTGTTAGTCATAAAAGATTCAAATTGTTGCAAATGGATATTAAAACTGCATTTTTAAACGAGTTGATTAAAGAAGAAGTTTATGTTGAACAACCCCCGGGATTTATAAATGAAAAATTTTCTAATCCCGTATATAGATTGCTAAAAGCTTTGTATGGTTTAAAACAAGCACCACGAGCATGGTATGATAGATTGACTTTAAATTTATTACAAAATGATTTTAAAATGGGTGGTGTTGATTGCCACTAATGAAGAGTTGTGTAGTTATGTTGTAAAAATGATGGAAAGTTAATTTGAGATGAGTATGGTAGGAGAATTAAAATATTTCTTAGGATTTCAAATTGTTCAAAAATATGATGGAGTTTTTATTAACCAATCAAAATATATTCATGATGTTTTAAAACGATTTGGATATGAAAATCTCAAACAAGCAAATACTCCTATGAGTGCATCTTTAAAATTAGGAAAAGATGAAAATGGAATATCTATAGATCAAACTTTATATAGAGGCATGATAGGTTCACTTTTATATTTGACTGCATCTACACCAGATATTATGTTTTCAGTTTGTTTATGTGCTAGATTTCAAGCTAATCCCAAAGAATCTCATTTAAAAGTGGTTAAAAGAATCTTTAGATATTTAATTGGCACATCCAAACTTGGTTTGTAGTATCCACACAGTGATGATTTTACTTTATTTGGGTATTCTGATTCTGATTATGCCGGTTGTTCACTAGATAGGAAAATCACTAGTGGCACTTGTCATTTTTTAGGCCCTTTACTTATCTCTTGGTCGAGTAGGAAATAGAATTCTGTTGCCCTCTCAACCACCGAGGCCGAATATATCGCACTTGGTAGTTATTGTGCACAAGCTCTTTGGATGAAACAAACATTAGAAGATTTTAATATTAAACAACAAACTATTGAATTATGGTGTGATAATAAAAGTGCAATTGATTTAACATACAACCCGGTCCATCATTCAAGGTCTAAACACATTGATGTGAGACATCATTTTATTAGAGATCGTATTAAAAATAACCACATTAAAATTTCATTTATAGGCACGGATAATCAACTAGCGGATATATTCACTAAACCGTTACCGGATTCCCGTTTTTCTATGCTTAGGCTAGAATTGGGAATCCTAGACATTTCACAATGATTATATCACTACTTATAACTTATAAAATTTAAAACATCACAATAGCTATACATTTTAAAAAGAAAAACTAAATCTTAAACGATCAAAACATAGACATTCACCAAAATAAATCATGTCTAAATATTAAAAATTATTACAGAACTTTAATAAAAGAGTACTTAAAATGTCTCATAAAAGAAGTTCACAAAATTAAGGAGAGATCTGGGCTGGGAAGGTGTCGGATGGCGACATCTAGCTGTCGGATATCCGACAGCTCCCAAAAATAAACTTTTATTCTTCTCTAGCTTTTTCATTCCCTGTTTCTATTAATGTTCATATGAGAATTTTTTTTAATCTTGCATAAATGATTCTTCATGTGTTATTTTTCATAAAAATAGCTTAACACATGATTATGATGTTCAATCTTAAGTTATCATTGTAATGACACTTTCATATAGGAATTAAGAATTGTTTTCGCATGCCTCTAAGTATAAGAAATCTTTTATCTATGACAATGAGCAATCACAAACACTTACTTTGCAAATACATGTTAATAAAATTTATTTTGTGCATACATCATGATTGATCGAACATAACAAAATACATTTCATAAATGCTACCTTCAACTTTGCTACTTTGCACTTATTCAAATTATACCATTTTTTGCATGCAAGTGAATTCGGAGATCCTTTACATACATAAATATTCAAAAAAAATTCAAATGCAAAACATATATTTTGCCAAAAATTTTGAAAGAAATAAATTAAAAAAAATTGAAAAGGATCCTCCACCAAGCACTACTTAGCCTCCTGATAAGTCTTAATGAGCATTGTGAGGTTAAGCACCTTGGAAAGAATTGTAAAGTGTCTTGTTATGCAAAAACAAAATGGTCCTTTTATGTATACTTGCAAAGTTTCTATAAGTTCATAAGTTTGGCTTTATGTATATTTATGTTATGTTTAACAATTCCATGATCATGTATATTTTAAATATACGCATATGTATTCTTTCTCAAAGTATCACTACTACACTTCATTGTTATTTATAAAATTTCTTCTTATGAGAATTGGACCGAAACGATTCAATATTCTATCTGCTAATGTGTCTTTCTCTGTTAATTGAACTTGAATCTCATAATGGTTAAGTATATTTGCTTTATGTATATTGATAACAGATAACTAGATTGCTTGGCCTCATCTCTAAGGTTTCCTATCTCGATATCATATCACTTACAAAGCTTCCGCTAGTGTACTCCAACTTTCCCTATATTCTTTCTTATTTTCTACCATATCTCTATGATACTCCTTCCTCATCTCTATTCATTACTTTTGATACTATCAAAGGGGGAGAAGATAATAAGAAATCACTTAAATCACTTAAAATACTTAATTAGTACACGGAGCATACATGTAGGGGGAGTTTATATGTCGGGGGAGAATATTTTTAGAAGGAGCTAATATTAAGGGGGAGATCATATTAAGGGGGAGATCATGGAGATCATATGTTCACACTTGTAGACACATGATATACTTTTTAATATCTCTATAGGATTTATTTGATTTCTTTTTATAAGGATTTGTTATTATCAAAAGGGGGATATTGTTGGAGCATGTGTTCCGCACTCGTCCGATTTGAGAATAACAAATCCCGAATGTATTTGATCCTATTTTTGATTAATGGTGTGTAGATAACAGGTGCAAGAATAACATGTTTGCAATTGGAGCAAAATACCAATTTTCCAGAAATTGGAGCTATCGGACTTCCGACAGCAGTACCGGATTTCTGACAGTGCACGATTTCTTCCGTTCTCCGATCTCTACTCAACGTTTTAGAGCTATCGGATTTCCGACAGCAGTAACGGATTTCCGACAGTGCACGATCTTCCCGTAACTCTACGACGTGCATCAGTTATGCAAGCTAACGGATTTCCGATAGTGCTATCGGATATCCGACAGCCCACGTCTCAACCACGACTCAATCGCGATCACCACTCTCCGCAAAAATGCCGAATACATGGGACACGTGGCACCTCTGGAGCTATCGAATTTTGGCGATAGCTAGCTAACGGATGGCGTTATCTATCTAGTTATACAAAAGGGCTCAGAACTTCATTTAATTCATGCTTTCAGACCTCCAAGCTTTCTTCCTGAGTGTTATCGTCCAGAGAGCTCCAGAGAACGAAAATCCCCATCCTTGAAGAAGAAAAGAGAGAGCGAAGTCGAAGATTGTACACGCGTTCCAAGGAGATTTTCTCAAGGATTCTTCGTTGTTTTGTTCCAGAAATTTTAAAGGGGGTTTTTATTTTGTATTTCATTTACATTTACATTCATCTTGTAATCGTTGGAGAAATCGTCGTCTTGCGTGCGACATCCAAGCCCTTGCGTGGCTTGGTGGGAAAATTGCCTCCTTGTGCATGGCGTCCAAGTCCTTGTGCGGCTTGGTTGGGAAAGCGTAGTCTTGTGCACTACGTCTAGATCTTGAGAAGATCTAGAGGATAGACTTGGGCTTGGTCTAGGGAGAGACAAGTGATAGCCTTCCGATCCTTGGGAGAAGGATTGGTAAACTCAAATTGTTAAAAGTTTATTATCATATTTGTGCCTTGATCTTAAGCATTGTTAAGATCATTTTTATTGTATGTGAATTTCATGATTAAAAAAATTATGACTTTTTCTTTAATTGCTAATTTGGTTGCTTAATCTTTAACTTATAAATTTGTGTTTGAATTAATTTAAAAATTACATTGGTTTGAAACTTTTTATAAGTAATTTTTAGAAAAGTAAAATTTGTTTAAAAATTCTTTAGTTAAAAATTATAATTTAAACACACCCTTATTCACCCCCCTTAAGGGCGTCACACGATCCAACATTCTTTCCGTCGCCCGATAAAGCTTGAGTGCTTATTTTTTTTAGGCTAAGAAGTGGAATTAATTCCAATAAGGAGCTGACACCTAAAATTGCAGTTCCAAGGCTTATTAATGCAAACCCTCTTATCTTTTAACACAAGGGCTGAGCATTTCTCCTGAGGGAAAAATCTTGATGTTCACCTTCTTCTTCCTCTCCTTCTTCTTCTTCTTCCTCTCACTTCAGGGAATTAGTTAGGGGAAATCTCTGAAGGAACAAAGCTTGGAGGAAATTTGGAGCTTGGCCGACCACCACCCGACTGCCATGAAGATGAGCTCTAGCCATGGCCGTAAAATAAGGTGACTTCCTCCCCTCTCCCTTGGTGCTAGCCTCTTAGATCACAATATGAGAGATGAAGGCTCAAGAGAGCTTCTCGTGTGAGCTTTAATGGAGTTTCCTTAGGAAGACCAAGCCGGAACCTCAAATTTAGGGCATCGTTCGCCGCGAGTTTTTAGGAATCATTTCTTCTCTTCAAGAAGAAGAGATGGGATTTGATTTGGGGCAAACCCATGGTCGTTGAGGGAGAGTGAGGGGAATGACATTTAGGGATTTAACCTAACCCTTATTTGGGAAAGATGATGAATAGACCTCTATTAATTAGGGTTGTTAATTATATATTTGTGTGATAAATGTGATGATAGCCCCCCCTGCTAAAGAAGTTTTCAATTTATAATTTTGCACTTGGTTATTAAGGAAATCTGTGCGCAGCTGGGGTCAAGCCAATTTTTAGGCTTGATCCCACTGGAATTAGACTTCGGGCTCAACACAAAAGTTGTAGCCCTCGGAAGGAGCTTTCCGACGATAGGTTACCCGTTTTCTGAAGTGACCTGTAGCTCCCTAAAGGTCCAGTCGAGTGGACTGTCTAGAAAGCTGGAATGGGTTTAGTGCATGTTGTTTTGCTGTCCAGATTTCTGCAGTTGACTTCATAGCAGATTTTTGGTAGGACCCACTTAGATCTGGGTTTAGGACTCAACAAGAATGTTGTATCCCTTAATGTTAGCTTTCCAAATTGGTGTGGATCATAATGTTTGGACATCTGTAGCTCCTAGAAATCCTGTTTTAGTAAACATTGCAGGTTTTGTACAAATTTTGATGTTTTACTGGTTTTCTCGTAAAATACTCATCGGATGTTTACAAAATTTTGGTAGAGATGAAACTGATGATATTGTGATCACTCCTATTTAGTTTCAGAATTTTTGGATATATATTTATGGTAATATGGCTAGTCCCTTCTTATAAATTTATGGTGTCGTAAATAGCTTTGGTAAATATAAATGAGGCTAAAAATTGGTTGAAATATTCAAGGTGATGATTATGTGATATCATAGAAATTTCATAGGTTTTGGTTTGAAATAAGCCTTGATTAAATGTTCTGTTATAAATTAGTTTGAAGAATGAATCATGGTGATGTGTAATTGAATAAGATTTTGGAGGGTGTGCTTATATATATTAACATTCATATCACTTGATAATCTATTGGATGATGTAGATTGGTGATAACCTCCCCATAAGGTTGATAGATTTATTTGTGTCGAAACACGTTGTGATTTGTACTTAAGACGATTGAATATTGGTGGTATGTTTGTGGCTTACATATTTAGTAAAATATGAATATGACACCGTACGCACAATATTTCCATGATATACACACGCTACTGCATAGAGTCATGATAGCTCGGTATGGGTAGCATTGATGGATCGGTGTGGATTATAAGATATGGTTATATCTCATGGTGAAATGTTAAGGACCCGGTGTTTGGGGGCCTTGGATGCTAATTAGTATCGGTTGAGCTGGTATGATGTGAAGGGTAAGGAGGCTCCATTCGTGAGTCCTTGGGTGCTCGATAGCACAGTTTATGCATGGGAATTACATGAATGTGCATGGTTTACACATGGTGGTGTAGTGATCCTGGTTGGAGGATTACTTGTGGCGGGTCTACGGGCTTGCTAGTCGTGACACTGACAGAAGCCGACGGTTAGACTCTAGACCGGTTGGGTTGGACTCTTGGTGCTCACCTACCAAAGTCCCCTTCTTGTGCTTGAAGGATCAGCATGTTGCGAGCAGTACGCAAGGTCTCCGTTGTGTGTTCTTAGCGTCGAGGCGTACATAGGCCTAGGTCTGGTAGTGTTCATACCCACCTAGTTGTGGAGGAGCCCGGTCCACAGTCTCCGTCTGGCCACGACGCGAGGTGCCTGAGTGGTTAGCTACCCTCGAAAAGCGGGAACTACAGGTCTATGTCGACATAGCAAAATGCATGGGTGACTTCATTATATCATAATCATTGCATTGCATTCATCCTTCATAATCATAGCATTGCACCACATCGGGTCCATCATATAAATTAGTATGGGCTCTTTTATATGATGGGTCCCAAATTGGAAACCTTAACTTATAAGTTTGTATGGGCATTCATATAAGTTAAGGTACGATATGAACTGCTTACTTCTTTCTTGTTACTACCACTTGCTTACATTTTGTCATTGCCTTTTTACTTGTTAGCTGTGCTTATTATACCTGTTACTAGTACTTGCATTTACAACCATTGCTACTTATATACTTATGAACAGCTTAGTTAGTGCCATTGCAAGTACTTGGGTACTTATACAACCGACATATATGAACAACCATCCCTGTCACCTGCTTCTATATTATTGCTTATATTGCAGCTTCTCTTCCTTTCCTTCCGCCCGGTGCCTTGGAGTCGCCGGGGGAGCGGATGTGAAGCCACTTAGTCATTATGACTAACGGTTGCTACGTCCCTATTTTTAGGAGTGTTCCTTAGAGCAGCAGTGCACGGTGCCCGAGGAGGATAGTTAGGTCAGGATGACAGGGCCGAAGACCATGATACCTTGGCTACCATCAGTGACAGAGGTGAGTGAGTGTTTTGAGATGTAGCCCTTGGGGCATTTAGCTTGATAATCTGATGATTTGCAGGAGCTTGTGTAGCTTTTTGTCTTTCTTGTACTTACTGTTTGGACATTAATACTTATTGTGAATCTATGGCTTTTAATGCTTTCTTTTATTGATGGGTTGGCGCTGTTTAGTTGGTTTGGCTGGCAGGATAGGTGTCTTGTGGGGGAGGCTAGCTCATGTGCTGGCGCTTACGCAAGGAGGCTGTCCTGGGCAGAAGACTCCCCTCGGCCGTGTCTTGTGTTCCGGGAGGGGGGTCTTACACCATACATGGGGGTGCGATTATCCAAAGAACCCCCACTAGCGACGTAACTACCCAAAGTATAATCATCGCCGCCACCGATGCCACCGCCGCCACCGATGCTCTACATTTAGGCTGCGTTTACAACCCGGTTTTGCTCCTTTCCGGTCTAACCGGAACGAACTTCTGCTGTTTGGCGATAAAAGTTTTGAACCGATCGGTTTGAACTCCTTGTTTTGCCCCTTTTTGGACTGGACCCCGATACCTCCAGCGGCCTTCCCAAAACAATCGGCAGAAGGCCTCCGATCTTCTCCTTCCCCGCTCCTGGCGTACTCCTTCCCGCCATCACGCATCACAGCAGCATCGCAACTCTTCCGGCGAGGAGTCCGCTTCCGGAGAGGCTTCCAGCTTCCGGCGAGGTTCCAGCTTCCGGCGAGGCTTCCAGCTTCCAGCTCTCCTTCCCGCCATCACGTATCCAGCTTCTGGTGAGGCTTCCAGCTCTCCTTCCCTGCATCGCGTACTCCAGGCGAGAGGTTTTCCTTCCCTGCCATTAGGCGAGAGGCCTTCCCTGCATTTCCCTTCCCTGCATCCTCCATAGCCAAGGGAAACCCTAGATCGACGCTGCTTTGTGTGTGCACACAAGGTAATCTTCCCCACCAGTTACAAATCTGTGTTTTTTGTTGTTTTTTTTGGTGGAATGATCCTTGAAATAATAGAGTGAAATATGATGGGGAGAATCAAAAGCTCTAATGATTCAGATACCACTTATGATAACTTAAAGCTAACAAATCTGTATGTTCAAGATCTAATTAGCTAACAGTAACCATCAATTTAACTGTAAAAGTTGCTAAATATAACTAGTTGTGTAATAAGTAGACAACCTCACTCAAGTAACTAGTAAAGCTTGTTGTTAGTAGATAACCTAATTCTTATACTGACTGGAAATTTGTTTGTTTATGTTCCTTATTTTGGACTGTGATTTCCTCTTTTGTTTGTTGCACCTGTCTCTATAATTATTCTTTCAATTATAATGAGGTCTTTCATCAATAAATTAAAGGTTTCTACATTACTAGCAGTTCAACTAGTTGGGAATTTTATGATGTCTTGTGTGCAACCATTAGTCTCATGCTTCCAATTGTTTTGGAAGAGGAAATTTATAAATCAAGGGCTGCAATCATGTCTCATGCTTCCAATTTTTCTCTCATTTTTGCACCTTATCAACAATATATGCATGTTATCTAGGTTAAAATCAAGTATATATTATTTGTTGGTTTAACTGTGCATACACCAAAATTTACTGCAAGCCAGCTATAATTACCTAACAATGAGAAATTAATTTCAATTATCTTGAGCTTGTGTTAAAGAAATGAAAATGTGAACCTGCTCATCAAACAAAAATAGGCATTCTCATGACGGTAAAGTATATGGTAGCTATATGCAAGTGTTGACATCATCTAACACCAATTAGAATGGCCATTTCATTATCATTCTTTTGCTTAAGTTATTTAACTATTATCATTTCTACTAGATTATTTTTTATCTGTGCTTCTTGTGTTTCTAGTGCACCATGGTTAAAACTAAAGATGGAGTAATTGCAGCGACTTGGGAGTCAAATGAAGTATTATTTTTCTGTGACTTATGTATAACAGAGATAGAACTTGGAAATAGACCAACGACACACTTGTCTAAAGAGGGTTGGAACAATGTGACTCTTAAATTTCAGGAACGTACAGGGAAAATGTATGTGTGCGCACAATTAAAAAACAAATGGGATCAAGTGAAAAAAGATTGGAAGCTATGGAAAGAACTCAAGCGTGGGGAGACAGGTTTAGGTTGGGATTCATCATGGAGAACAATTGATGCGTCGGACGATTGGTGGAAGGAGAGACTCGAGGTGAATGTCCTATCATTACTTTATTTTTTAATTATAAATTAATGCTAATATACTATCATTTTATTTTAAGTTGTTCCCGCCGCGAAAAAGTTTTGCTATGGAGGAATTTTCCCGGAGTTGGAAGAGAAAATGTATGTTATGTTTAGTGAGGTTGTTGCATCTGGTGATCATGCATGGGCTCCCAACTCAAGGACAGACCCATCTAGTCCTGATAATTTAATGTCTGAGCATGACGATGAAATGGTAGAAAATCTGAGTACGCCGATTAACATGAGTGAAGACCCAAGAGATAGAGAGAGTAGCTATGAAAGTGAGGGGTGCTCACAAGGAACAAAGAGGAGAATGTTTGAAAAGGGCAAACAAAGTGGAAATAAAAAAATCGATATCGGGGGAGTTATAACATTAATCAGCTGGTTGAATCAACCATCAAAGTTGGAGAGAGTATATCGCAGCCCCCTAAAATGCATGTCCCTACTTATACTATACATGAAGCAATTGAGGAGTTGGAGAAACATCAGGACATTTGTTCTGATCCAGTGCTCTACTACTTTGCCACCATTTTATTACTGGACAACAAGAATAGAGAGTTGTTTCTGAGCTTACAAAGCTCTAAAAGGTTTGGTGGCTCAAAAATCACCATTACACATGCATGCAGTCGGGGGGGGGGGGGGGGGGGGGGGGGGGGGGGGGGGAGGGGGTCTTTAAAGTCCTATCATTAGTTATGTGAGGTTTTGTGCGGTTGTGGCTATGTGATATTTTGTACGGTGTATGGTTAGAGATGATATTTAGTAAAATTAGCATGCGCTTTATGTGTGTACATATGCGTCGTATTATATGGTATATAGTTTTGGGATGTAAGATATTCTGATATTATATGGTATATGGTTTTGCGATGTAAGATATTCTGATATTATATGGTGTACTAATATAAACGATGTTCTTGTATTGGAATTTTCATCTGCTATATCAATTATCAAATGTGTTCTGTATCAGATAAACTTTCCCGATCAATTATCAAATGTGTTTTGTATGTGTGTACATTACGGGTTTGCAGCAAATTCTGACCTCCCCACCTTCATTGCTGGGAGTTGGAAGAGGTGGGTAGGGAGCAAATTTTCATGTTCTGATTCAAATGAATAACTCATGGTTTCATGTTCTGATTTCTCGGAATGAATAATTGATGGTTTCATGTTCTGATTCAAATGATTCTGCAACTCATTTTGAGTTTCATGCCCCCTGTATCGATCCTTTAGGTTAAGATATATATTATCATGTCTTTAGAAAATTCAGATATTATATGGATTCTGATTTATATTATTATTGACAAATTAAGATATATATTAGCATGTTATCTAGTAGGTGTTTCTTTGCTGTCTTCTGTCTTCAAATAATTGGAACTTGTAATTGTTCACATCCTTGGCAGGTTTGGGAAGTATTAAAAAGCTGCATTATTATTATGATGTCTTCAGAAAATGATATTGAGCTCAATGACAGACGCCGGAAAGCTGCATATTATCTAATGATGGTTAACACAAGTGTTTGTATGATGCTTGATTACAACTCCCATTATGAAAATAGGACACCTTGCACAACATCTTCTAACACAGGAGATAAGTGGGTTAGAGAACAATTGGATGGGCATCCGGCCAGATTTCATTATAACTTTCGTATGTCGAAACAAATTTTCTTAGATTTGCTGGAAACATTGGTTTCTAATTACAGGCTAGAAGGATCTAGGAAAACTACTGCAAAAGAGGTACTTGCGATTACAATCTATATTATTGGCGCACAACCAAACAATGAGGGAATGTTTGGAGGGTTTTCAACATTCGACAGAGACAATAAGTCGATATTTTTCACGGGGACTGGATGCTTTAATAAGGCTTTCGCAGGACGTTATTGCACCTGTTGACGATCGATTTACACATATCCCCACAAAGATTCTAAATGACGATTGATACATGCCCTACTTTAAGGACTATATTGGAGCAATCGACGGGACACGTGTTGATGCTCGCATCCCAGTGGATAAGCAGGTTCCATACATTGGACGTCATGGCTTTCCAACTCAGAATATTATGGCTGTGTGTGACTTTGATATGACCTTCACTTTTGTCATGGCTGGTTGGAGGGTTCAGCACATGATTGCCGTATTTTCTAGAGTGCAATTACGAATCAATGATGGAACTTCCCTCATCCACCGCCAGGTAACTTGTAAAAATATATTTTCTACTACAAAAATAACAATTTATATGTTACTAAAATTATTTTCAACTTGCAGGAAAATACTACTTGGTTGATGTTGGATACCCCTTGCAAGAAGGGTATATTAAACCTTATGCAGAAACAAGGTATCACTTGCTAGACTTTGCACGTGGTCAGCGTCCGATAGAAGGACGAAAGGAAATGTTCAATCAGGCACACTCATCATTGTGTAGTGTTATAGAACGTACGTTTGGCGTGTGGAAGAAGAAATGGCGAATCCTTCGCGATATGCCATCATATAGCTTTAAAAAAACAACAAAATATTGTGATCTCTATGATGACACTGCATAATTTTATATGAAGACATCATTCACGTGTAGACAGGGATTTCTACCGATGTGATCATGCTGAGACTTTTGTCTACCCTCAGGCAAATATGATTAGACAAGGAGTACGAATGACAAACAGAACAAGAAGGGAGGACAATGAGATTTAGGGGTGCAAGGAGGCAGTTGAGTCAAATGGCTGCACTGCGTGACTCCATTGCCGAACAACTCAATGAGGTTGTCGGACATTAACGTTGAATGTGTTGTTCTTTATGTTGCAAATTAGTTTGAATATTTTGGAATGAAACACAAGACTCAATATAAAATGTTCTATTACATCCAATGAATATTTTTAAATGTTTCATTTTAAACCGCCACCGGAACGATAGTTTCCCAAACAGATAAATTATTTTACAGTTTTGAAACTGACTGCAAATGGAGGTTATCCAAATAATTCTCAGTTTTGAAAATACAGTTTTAAACTCTCAGTTTTATACTGCTCCCTTTTAAACCGGCACCGGTTTCCCAAACAGAGCCTTAATATTTGTGTTGGCGGGAGGGTAGAGCTAGCGGGGCATCAGTTGGCTTTGCATTTAATTTCTCTGTTGGTGGGAGGGTAGAGCTAGCGGGTCATTTCATTTCAGCGCCTCTATGCAAAGACCCAAAAGCTGGTGGGGCATTTAATTTTTCTTTGGATTTAAATGTTATATAATGAGGTGCCTGCATGCAAAGATAAAAAAACCCAACTGTTGAAACTAGTAACCCGGTTTCAGCGTTCGAAAGGGGGATGCGGCTAACTCTTACTTGACCTAAGCTAAGACCCTTGACCGGTCACTAAGAACTAAGAGACTTTCCCTTAACGATCACCGGAGTCTAGAGACAGACCCCTTAAGCTGCAGTGCGGAGGTCCCACCACACACCCGGAAGCTCACTTGGAACTTCCCCTCCCAAGCCAATGCTGAGCCTCGGCACCTTGGAGGGCACTTAGAACCACCTCACTGTCAACCTTCGAAGACAAGAAGAGGGGGGGGGGGTGCTTGCTCACAAGACCACGCGAGGGAGGGGGCAGGAACCAACCCTTCCCAAGGTGCCCATGGGGGTCTATTTATAGACTTTCCCAAAACAGACTGCGAATAGCCAAAATCGGACTGCGAATAACCAAATTCCTCTGAAAGATAGGGGACGGGCGAGTGGGGGGCTGCCCCCACTTGCCCCCTCAAGAGGGAGGATGGGCGAGTGGGGGGGGGGGGGGGGGGTCTCCCCACTCGCCCATGGCCGGGCGAGTGGGGGGGGGGGTCTCCCCACTCGCCCACGGCCGGGCGAGTGGAGGGCCTCCCCACTCGCCCATGGCCGGGCGAGAGGGGGGCCTCCCCGCTCGCCCACGGCCGGGCGAGTGGGCCCCCCCCCCCACTCGCCCAAAGGGCCGGGCGAGTGGGGGATGTACCCCCCCACTCGCCCGAGGGAAGCGGATGCTCTGCCCGCTCGCCCCACCGCCCTTCTTTCCATCTCCTCCGGACCCGCTTTCACCTTAGCTAGTTCTGGTCGCTTGTGAACGGCTATTCTCCTTATCCACCTCGATTCCGCTGAGTCTGGGTTAACCAAACCAGCTCGGCAAATAGGAGGGTTATACACAATCCCCGCTCTTTTCGAGCTTGTCCCAAGCTCGGAAAGAATGTCCAACCCACCTATTTGACGAGCAGGTAGAGTTTTTGGGAGAATCTTTGAAGGGCCCCGCTCGACGGCAATAAAAACCCCGAGGGGGAGGTGAGGAGAGCACCATCCCTGAGAGCTCCCCCTACTCTCCCCACTCGAACAGGATGGATCCAGCCCGAGACTTCAGGGCCCACTTCAAGGATCTTTTCGAGAAGGGTCAAACCGACCTAACGGAGCTTGGAGCTTTGGTTCGCGCTTATGTTGGTGGATTTTCTTTTCTCAACCTCTCCACCTGCACGGGCTCTAACCCTACTGTTTTGCCGACCTGCAGGAACCCGGCGCTGCCGACTCACTTAGGAGACGGTGTGAGGAGTCAAACAAGGAGGTGCACGACCTAAAGGCTCAGCTTGCTGAGGCTCGAAGACAACTAAAGGAGACAGGGAGAGAAAGAGGTGGACCTCTGAAGGCATCGACGCCCTCCCCACCTTGCCCGGCTGAAGCAGAGAGTGCTCGGAGGAAGATCATGATGTCAATGGCCCAAACCCCGGTGATCCGCCTTCCTGGGGTGGATGCTCTCCGAGACAGCTGGAGGGGGGTCTCTGCCGACGACGTCCTGCACGAGTTCCTCCCTTCTCCCGAGCGACCTGACTTGTCTTTTTGCGGTGGTGGTTATTCCCCCTGAATGTTATGGTTGTCAGGGGCCCCTCCTTTCTTGCTGTTTCTTATAGGAACCATGTACCCCTTGCATGTATTCTTCTTTTCATCCTGCATATATCAGTAAGGGTGAAGTAACGGTTTATGTAATATATGTCGCTACCGAACCAGCTATTGTTCTAATGAATCTCTTAGCTTGTTCTTCTTTTTCCTTACTGCTTAGGGATTCGATGCCTTGTTGAACCGATCACCGAGTGACTAGTCGGTCCGACCAGCCTCACCGTCTGCCGGCATGACTGAGCCCGGTGAATGGTCCCTAGTCAAGGACCTTAGATATTTGAGGCAGAACACCCCTCCGCATCCTAGGTGCTTCACTTACCTGGAGACAGGGTGAACCAATGCCTTCCTGAATCAGTTGGAGGCGAGAGTACCCATCCGTGTCCTAGGTGCTTTGCCTTCCTGGAGACAGCGGAACTCAGCGCCCTCCTAATCCAATGGGAGGCGGAGGTGTCCACCCGCGTCCTAGGGGCTCAGCTTGCCTGGAGACAGAGGAACTCATCGCCCTCCTAGATCAGCTGGAGGCGGGAGTACCCATCCGCGTCCTTGGTGCCTTGCTTTCCTGGAGACAGGGGAACCTAACGCCCTCCCAATTCAATAGGAGGCAGAAGTGTCCACCTGCGTCCTAGGGGTTCAGCTTTCCTGGAGACAGAGGAACTCAACGCCCTCCTAGATCAGCTGGAGGCGGGAGTACCCATCCGCGTCCTAGGTGCCTTTTTTTCCTGGAGACAGGGGAACCTAACGCCCTCCCAATTCAATGGGAGGCGGAAGTGTCCACCCGCGTCCTAGGGGCTCATCTTACCTGGAGACAGAGGAACTCAGCGCCCTCCTAGATCAGTTGGAGGCAGGAGTACCCATCCGCATCCTAGGTGCCTTGCTTTCCTGGAGACAGGGGAACCTAACGCCCTCCCAATTCAATGGGAGGAGGAAGTGTCCACCTGCGTCCTAGGGGCTCAACTTTCCTGGAGACAGAGGAACTCAGCGCCCTCCTAGATCAGCTGGAGGCGGGAGTACCCATCCGCGTCCTAGGTGCCTTGCTTTCCTGGAGACAGGGGAACCTAGCGCCCTCCCAATTCAATGGGAGGTGGAAGTGTCCACTCATGTCCTAGGGGCTCAGCTTGCCTGGAGATAGAGGAACTCAGCGCCCTCCTAGATCAGTTGGAGGCGGGAGTACCCATCCGCGTCCTAGGTGCCTTGCTTTCCTGGAGACAGGGGAACCTAACGCCCTCCCAATTCAATGGGAGGCGGAAGTGTCCACCCGCGTCCTAGGGGCTCAGCTTGCCTAGAGACAGAGGAACTCAGCGCCCTCCTAGATTAGCTGGAGGCGGGAGTACCCATCCGCGTCCTAGGTGCCTTGCTTTCCTGGGGACAGGGGAACCTAACGCCCTCCCAATTCAATGGGAGGCGGAAGTGTCCACCCGCGTCCTAGGGGCTCAGCTTCCTTGGAGACAGAGGAACTTAGAGCCCTCATAGGGAGTCAACCTCATCTGGGGGAGCTTGATGCTTTCGCGATATAACTCTTCTTCTTTGAATCCTACCAACCTATACTCATGTTGGCTACAGTAACTATCATAAGCTAGAGTAAGAGGTCTGGTTAAAGAGAAAATCAACATATTTATTAAGGGTAAAAACACTTAAGATCATCGCCACTCCAAGTATTACCAAGGGGGATCCCCTCAACATTTTGAAGGCGATACCCCCCGGACTTCAGGGCTTCCAAGATTACATAGGGCCCCTCACAATTGGGCTGGAGCTTTCCTACGTTCGCCGACCTTCCCGCGGTGTCGACCTTTTTGAGGACGATGTCCCCTGGGGCGAATTGCTTGATTCTAATGTTCTTATCGAAGTACCTGGCCATCCGGCGCTTCACCTCCTCTTGTCGAACCGTGGCAAGGTCTCGGAGCTCCTCAACCATGTTCAGCGAGAGCCGGTTCTCCTCTTCATTGTCAAGTCTCCAGTCTTCGTCTCCCTCCTCGGCGGCTACGACCCGGGGGGATCTGACCTTGAATTCTACTGGGAGCACAGCTTCCGACCCATGGGAGAGTTTGAATGGCGTTTCCCCCGTTGCCGTATTGGGCGTTGTTCTCAAGGCCCATAAGACTGAGGGAAGTTGCTCCACCCAGTTCCCCTTCAGGTTTTCCACCTTCTTCTTCAACAAGTTGACAATGACTTTGTTCGCGGCCTCTACCTGTCCATTACTTCGAGGGTGATGAACAGAGGCAAAACGAAGGTCGATGCCCACTTGACCGCAGAAGTTAATGAGTTCATCGCTAGCGAACTGCGGCCCATTGTCTGTCACTATGGCGAGGGGGAGCCCGTGCCTGCAAATTATTTCCCCCCAGATGAAATTCTTTATCACATGCGAGGTCGTCTTTGCCAAGGCCTTAACCTCCACCCATTTGGAGAAATAGTCAATCATGACTAACAGGAATCTCCTCTGACCGCTAGCCTGAGGGAACGGGCCGACCAAGTCCATCCCCCAGATGGCGAAGGGCCAAGGCACAGTGATCGTTCTGAGCCTTTGTGCGGGTTGAAGTTGGAGTGGCGCGAAGAGCTGGCACTTCTGACACCTCTTTGCAAATTCCATGGCATCCTTCCGAAGGGTCGACCAGAAGTACCCCTGCCTCAGCACCCTCTTTTCTAAGGTCTGATTCCCTGAATGGCTCCCGCATTCCCCAGAGTGGATTTCCTCCAAAGCCCTTGGAACTTCATCCTCCGTCACGCACCTTGCTAGGAGCCCGGCCAAGGTCTTCCTATCCAAACTTCCTTCCGCATCATGTAGTATGCTGACTTGTATCTGAACCTCCTCTTATCCAGGTCCCCCTCCGGGAACTTTCCTGAGGTCAGGAAGGTGAGGATCGGGTCTATCCACGAGGCCCTTTGATCGATCTCCATCAGCTCGCCCTCCTCGATGGATGGGCAGAAAAGCTCGGTCACCATCCCTCCTACGCGAGGGCCGTGCTTTGCCAGCTGGTTCGCCCGGGCATTCTCCTCTCTTGGAATGTGTTGGATGGAGAAAGTGTGGAACCATCCAATGAGGTCCCTAACTTTCGCCAGATACCTCTGGAGGGTTGGTTCCTTCGCCTTGAACTCCCCTCGAACCTGAGAGTCCACCACCATTGAATCTGTGAAAACCTTCACGTCCCGGATCTCCAGCTCTCTTGCTAGACGAAGCCCTGCCACCACTTCCTCAAACTCGGCCTGATTGTTGGTCACAGGGAACCGAACATGGATTGCTTACTCGATCCTGGTCCCATGTGGGCTTACAAGGATCACCCCTCCGCCGAGGGAATTTCTTCTTGATGCCCCATCTGCAAACAGGTCCCATGCTACTAACCCGGTGGGTTCTTGCTCTTCCACCTCCTTGCCATACTCCGCCAGGAAGTCTGCTACCGCCTGCGCCCTCATCGACAACCGAGGGATGAAGGTGACGTCAAACTCGCTGAGCTCGACCGACCACTTTGCCAACCTGCCCGAATGCTCCACTCCCTCCATAACATTGCGAAGGGGATGGTCTGTCACCACCCTGATTGAATGAGCCTGGAAATAGGACGGAGTTTTCGGGCTGAGATGATTAAAGCGAACGCCGACTTCTCCAGGGTAGGGTATTTGAGCTCTGCCTTCTTCAGGACTCGGCTAACGTAGTAAATCAGCAACTGCTTCTTCCCCTCCTCCCGAACCAGGACCGAACTCACCGCCTCGACCCCTACCCCTAGGAAGAGAAAAAGGTCTTCCCCTTCTCTCGGCCCTTGGAGCAAAGGGGCTCGCGTTAGTTGTTCCTTCAACTCTTGAAACGCCTTCTCGCACTCTGGCGTCCATTCGAACTTTTGACCCTGGCGCAGGGCTTTGAAGAAAGGGGAGCACTTCTCTCCCGCTCTGGAGAGGAACCGGCTCAGCCCTGCTAACTTCCCAGTCAGCCTCTGAATTTCCTTCGCTCTCCTCGGTGACTCCAACTCCAAGATGGCTTTGACCTTGTCTGGATTGGGTTCGACCCCCTCCGGGGTGAGTAGGTGACCCAGGAACTTTCCACGGCTCGCTCCGAAAATGCATTTAGAAGGGTTAAGCCTCATCTTGAACCTCCGAAGGGTAGCGAAGGTCTCCACTAGATCCTGCAGGTGGGACTCCTCGTTCTTGCTTTTAACCATCAAGTCATCCACATAGACCTCTAAGTTGCGCCCCTTTTGCTCCTTGAAGACTCGGTCCATCATCCTTTGGTAGGTTGCTCCTGCATTCCTCAATCCGAATGGCATCATCTTGTAACAGTAGCACCCATCGTCCGTGATGAACGAGACGTCCTTGACATCGGGCGGATGCATTCGGATTTGATGATAGCCGGAGAATGCATCTAAGAAGCTCATCACCGGGAAGCCGATAGCTGAGTCCACCAACGCATCGATCCGGGGCAACGGATAGCAGTCTTTTGGACATGCTTTGTTCAACAGAGTGAAGTCCACGCACATCCTCCACCTCCCATCCCCCTTCTTCACCATTACCACGTTAGAAACCCATCCTGGGTATTGGATTTCCTCCACGAAGCCTGCCTCTAGCAGTTTCCCCGCCTCCTCTCTGATCGGCCCAGCGAGGGTGGGTGACACGTTCCTCTTTTTTTGGCGAATGGGGCGGACGTTCGGGTCGAAGTTGAGGCGATGACATGCCACATTCGCGTCAACACCTGGCATCTCCACAGTGCTCCACGCGAAGAAGTCTACATTCTGTTGGACACATCTTCGGATCTTCTCTTGATCCTGCCCGCTCAGCCTCCCGCTAATTCGTATCTTCTCTGGCTTTCCACTGCCGCCAATGACCTCCCTCTCGCTCACTTCCTCTACCACCTCCAACTTGGTCAGATCACCCAACACCTGATCTGCCTCTTCTGCCTTCTCCTCCCCTGTCAACGACCGCAACTTACTAGGAGGAGGCGAGTTCCCCGGCTCTTTGCTTCCTGCCATGGGACTTGGCTCAGAGCTTTCCGAACTAGCCGCTTCCACGCTCACCGCACCAGAATGTTGAAACCAGTAACCCAGTTTCAGCTTTCGAAAGGGGGATGCGGCTAACTCTTACTTGACCTAAGCTAAGACCCTTGACCGGTCACTAAGAACTGAGAGACTTGCCCTTGACGATCACTGGAGTCTAGAGACAGACCCTTAAGCTGCAGCGCGGAGGTCCCACCACACACCTGGAAGCTCACTCGAAACTTCCCCTCCCAAGCCAATGCTGAGCCTGGGCACCTAGGAGGGCACTTAGAACCACCTCACTGTCAACCTTCGAAGACAAGAAGAGGGGGGGGGGGGGGGTGCTTGCTCACAAGACCACGCGAGGGAGGGGGCAGGAACCAACCCTTCCGAAGGTGCCCATGGGGGTCTATTTATAGACTTTCCCAAAAACGGACTTCGAATAGCTAAAATCAGACTGCGGATAACCAAATTCCTCCGAAAGATAGGGGACGGATGAGTGGGGGGGCTGCCCCCACTCGCCCCCTCAAGAGGGAGGACGGGCCAGTGGGGGGTCCCCCCACTCGCCCACGGCCGGGCGAGTGGGGGGTCTCCCCACTCGCCCACGGCCGGGCGAGTGGGGGGTCTCCCCACTCGCCCACGGCCGGGCGAGTGGGGGGTCTCCCCACTCACCCACGGCCGGGCAAGTGGGGGGCCTCCCCGCTCGCCCATGGTCGGGCGAGTGGGGGGTCTCCACACTCGCCCAAAGGGTCGGGCGAGTGGGGGATGTCCCCCCCCCCCCACTCGCCCGAGGGAAGCGAATGCTCTGCCCGCTCACCCCACCGCCCTTCCTTCCATCTCCTCCGGACCCGCTTTCACCTTAGCTAGTTCCGGTCGCTTGTGAACGGCTATTCTCCTTATTCGTCTCGATTCCGCTGAGTCTGGGTTAACCAAACCAGCTCGGCAAATATGAGGGTTGTACACCAACCATGTTTGGAATGAGGTAGGAGAAATGGGGGTATTATGGGATTTAAATGTTACACCGTGGGCTTTGGATGTGTTTGCTTATATAATAAATATATATATATATATATATATATATACATATATATAGAGGAATTTTAGGGAGAGAACCAGTTCTCTCCCCCTTAGGGAGAGAACCGGGAGAAATTTGTCAAAATATATCTTATTTCAAAAAGTGATCAACATAAAAGTTGTATATCTCGATGAGATCTACAACTTTCATGCTGATCACTTTTTGATTTGAAGTCGTTTAGGCCCCCGATTTGGGCCCCTAAAAATGTCACGCCGAATATATATTTGATCTACAACTTTCATGCTGATCACTTTTTGAAATAAGATATATTTTGACAAATTTCTCCCGGTTCTCTCCCTAAGGGGGAGAGAACCGATTCTCTCCCTAAAATTCCTCTATATATATATATATATACACATATATATATACATATATATACACATATATATATACATATATATACACATATATATATACACATATATATATATACACATATTCTTAGCCGGTCCAGGCTTAGTTGGGCAGGGCGGTTCTCCCCCTTTGTATTTAACCTTCTGTTTATATTGCACAGGCCACGGTTGAAGCTTTACATGGTATCAAAGCACCTCTAGGGTTTCTCCTCCCATCCACCATCGCCGATCACTCTCTCCCCTCCTCCGATCTCTCGCTCGACGCCGATCTCTCTCTCTCTCTCCTCCGGCGATCTCTCGTTGGCCTGCCCTCTCTCCCAAAGATCTCGCGTCCGGTGGCTGGCCTGCTCGTTTAGATCTCCAGCCTGCTCTTCTCCTCCCTCATGGATTCCGAGAAAACTGTCATGGAGCAGTCTCCCTCCAGCGAGTCGTCTCCCTCGCTGTCTACCTCGCCGTCTCCCTCATTTCACCCAGCGTCTCCAACATTCGAAACACCATTCCCATCCTCTTGGATCAGGAAACAACCCTCTATTCTTCCTTGGCTGAACTCTTGCAGATCACCGCGCGAGCCTACGATGTGTGAGATCACATCATACCAACACAGTCCACGGACACGAATGCCATCCCCAATCCCGCTGCCTTGCATCTTTGGCAGCGCCTTGATGCTGTCGTTCTCCAGTGGATCTACGACACCATCTCGCAAGATCTCCTCCTTACGATCATCGAACCCGGCTCTACTACTCAGGCCGCATGGGAACGCTTAGCTGACATTTTCCAGGACAACAAACAAACTCGGGTTGTACAACTGGAAAATGAGTTCTCGGGCGTGGGACTCGACCATTTTCCCAACGCCACCGCCTACTGCAAGACGCTTAAAACCCTTGCCGATCAACTCGCGGCCGTCGGCTCCCCTGTTCTGAACGATCGGCTCGTCCTGTGTCTGGTGGCCAGCCTCTCTGAACAGTTTGACACTCTTGCTAGCATAATAAATCAAACTACCCCTATACCAACTTTCGCTCAAGCGCGGTCCATGTTGTCGCTTGAGGAAATGCGTAAATCTCGCCAGCACGCTCCGACCGCCATGGCCAACACAACCCGACCTGCATCACCCGCAACCGACCTAGTCTCAAGTCATGGTCGGCAACATCACCGAGGTGGACGCAGTCGCAATGGCCATCGTGGACGTGGCCATGTCCACCCTGGCCGTGGGGGCTCCACTACCAACATGATGTGGCCAGGTCCGCCTTGGGCTGCTTCTTGGCCTCAATGGCAGCAACCATGGGCCGCTCCTCCTTTCCCGTACCCCACAGCTCCGTGGACCCGTGCTCCGCCTCCGTCGCAATCCTTCTCTCCCGGTGTCATTGGTCCTCGCCCTCATGCGCTTCACGCTACTGCCGCGCCAGAATCTCACTACTATCCCACGGACTTTGCCTCTGCTATGCAAACTCTCACTCTCCAACCACCGGATGAAAATTGGTACATGGACACCGGTGCCTCGTCTCACATGACTTCTAGTCCGGGTAATCTCTCCTCTCTCTCCAACTCGAGAATTCATAATTCTATCCTTGTTGGTAATGGCAACTATATTACAGTTCATGGTCTCGGCCACTGCACCCTACCATCCTCTAATCACCCGACCACTCTCACCAATGTTCTTATTGCCCCACGACTTGTCAAAAATTTAATTTGCGTATGTCAATTTACCAAAGATAACCACTGTTCCGTTGAATTTGACCTGCTCGGTTTTTCTGTGAAGGATCTTACAACGAAACAACTCACATGCGATGTGACAGCTCGGGAGACGTGTAACCTGTTTGCCCAACCGCTAATTCTACCACGACCCCCCCCCCCCCCCCCCCCCCCCCCCCCCCCCCCGGGCCGCTCTCTCCGCTCTATCATCCACCACGTGGCACCGCCGACTTGGGCATCCTGGGATTCCCATCTTCAACTTACTTCGGCGACATCACCATATTGCGTGTTCCAAAAGTACTAGCAGTCCGCTTTGTCAGTCCTGTCAACTTGGCAAACACATTAAACTTCCTTTTGATTCATCTGTATCTTGTACTTTTGCACCATTTGATCTCATTCACAGCGATGTCTGGACTTCTCCCATACTGGGTAATAATAATTATCGTTATTATGTGTTACTTTTAGATGATTATACTCATTTCGTATGGATTTCCCCTCTCGCTCATAAATCTCAGGTGTTTAGTACTTTTCTTGCGTTTCGCACCTACATACGCACTTAATTTGAACGCAACATCAAAACCTTCCAATGTGACAATGGACGCGAATACGATAACACGCTCTTTCACAACCTGTGTGTTGGAATAACCCTATTACTGATTTGGGCTAGGATCACTATCTGTTTGTTAGGACTAAGTTGACCCCAATGTATAGTCCAATGGGTCAAGGGTTTAGGCTGATAGAACTTAAGAAAAGACAAGGTTTCTGCGTTCGATGAACTCTATCCTACGTTTGACGAACAACATGCTCTCTGCGTTCGACGAACGGCTTACATTCAGCGGTCGACAAAATTATTCAATCTCAGCGGTCGACGATTTTATTCCGTCTCAGCGGTCGACGATTTTATCCAGTCTCAGCGGTCGACGATTTTATCCAGTCTCAGCGGTCGACGAAATCATCCAGTTTCAGCTGTCGACGAAATATTCCAGTCTCAGCGGTCGACAATTTTATTCAGCGGCTCAGCGGTCGATAAATTCCTCAGTTCGACGAACTCAACCTTCAGATCGACGAAAGTTCTTCTCAGCTCAACTAATTCAACTCTTCCAGCCAGATTCAGTTGAGGTCGACGAACTCAACATTGTGTTCAACGAAATTTGTTGAGATCGACAAAAATTCTTGAGATCGACAAATTCTTATTTCAGTTCAGAATTTCAGAAGGATTATTTTTATTTCATTATCTGAACTCAGATCTCTCATCAGCAACGGCTCTATTATATCAGATAAGTAAGGATCATATCTTTCCTTTTCATTATTTCGAGAATATAGCCGTTGACATTTAGCTGAAAAGGACATGTTCATGGAAAAGGAAAAAGGTAAACGGCGTATCAGATTTGCAGTACAGGATATATCTCTTTCAGAATATTTTATTCCTTAAATTAAGGGATTTGAATTTCAAATCTTTCAGAGATTTGTAAAAGAAAAGGAAGAAGATATACAGTATTATCATTACAACATATTACAGAATAACTGTACAGGAAAAAGAAAAAAAAAGAAGGATATATAGTCAAGAGGAAGAAGAAAGAAAAATACAGAAAAAGCTTTTCAGTCTTCATCTTCTTCAAGCAGCACTCATTCACTGAGAACATCAACTCCACTCTCTCAGTCATCAGCTGTTAGATCAAATCTTCAAAGAGCAACAACAATCTGAGGAACTCATTCTCTCAGATTAATCAGCTACAGGAAGATCAGTGCATTCAAAAGAAAGCTTTCATCCTCAACTGTCAACAATTTTATATCAGACAGGGGGAGCTTTACAACATCAACAATCCACTAGAGTCTTCTCTCAGAATATTGACAGAGAAGAACTTCATAACCCTTCTTTACCTCATCTTGTACAGGGTTATAACTCCCTTCAAAAGTTAACCCATTGGTGGCAGGGCACCTGAACAAAATCCTGTGGTTGGGTTAGAGCACCTGATCAAAAGCTCACCTGGTGTGTGGACACCTGATCAAAAACCCCTTGGTGATAGGGCACCTGATCAAAAACCTAGTGGATCCTACCAAGTGTGGTAGAAGAGTAGACGTACCCAGGTTTATTGGGGAACTACTATAAAAATCCTTTTGTCCTCTGTGTTGTGATTTTCTGTGTGCTGTGCTGTGCGCATTGTTTTCTTTATTTAGTTTTAATAAATCACTCAACTATACACATATATATATATACTATTTTAATTCCGCTATAAAATTAAGTGAAAAGTTTTTAATACTCTATTCACCCCCCCTCTAGAGTAAATCTAAGATCTAACCTCACTTTCAATTGGTATCAGAGCATATCAATTGACTTTCAATTGGTATCAGAGGGCTGTTGATTTTATACAGGCTAACACCTGAATCAAAAAGATCAATTAGATCTTAAATTTATTTTAGAGTTTTCTTTTTCTAAAAACTCATGGCACAGAATAAAGAATATTCTAGCACAAGACCTCCTATGTGCCATCTAAGTAAGTTTGCACTATGAAAGACAAGGATTAAATTGTACATGAATTCTATTGACGAAGATATCTTTAATGTTATTTTTATAGGACCTCCAACACCTACAGCAGCAACAAGTGCTGAAACCACAATTAACAAAAATGTTGTTCCACCTCCTGAGTGGACAGAGGCACAGAAGAAGCAGAGAAGTGCAGATGCCAAAGCTATGAATATTTTGGCACAAACAATGTCTGATGACATTTTTCAAAAAGTGGTGGAATGCACTTCAGCAAGAGAAATCTGGATCTCACTCAACAATATGGTTGAAGGATCAGCAGATGAAAGAAAGGACAGAAGATCCCACCTAATTTCTCAATATGAGAATTTCAAAAAGGGAGAATCTGAGATAGTGGCTGATATGTATAACAGGCTCAGCCTCATAATCAATGAGCTGAAGACCTTGGACAAAGTGATCTCCATCACTGAGATCATTGATAAGATCCTAATGTGCTTCCCCAGCACATGGGACTCTAGGATCTGGCCAATCAAGGAAGCCATAAGCCTTAATGAGATCTCCACTGAGACCTTGTTAGGGAAACTCAAATCCAATGAGCAGCTTATCAAATCCAGAGAAGCTGAGCAATCCACTTCATCTCCAGCATCCAAGAAGGAGAAAAGCATAGCTTTCCAAGCTACTGAAGAAGAAGAAAAAGCTCCAGGAGATATGGAGTTTATGAGCTTACTAGCCAAGAGATTCTATAAGATGGCTAGAAAAGATTTTAGAAAGAAGGATTCCAGATCAAGAGAAAAGTCAAGGTATGATAAATCAAATTCTAAAGAAATTATTTGTTTTGGCTGCAGGAAACCTGGACACATTCTGCCTGAGTGTCCAGAGAATCAGAAGAAGGAGAAGAGAAAAGAGAAAGAAGACAAGAGGCACTCCAGCAAGTCTTCCTCCCACAAGCACAAGCATAAGGGAAGAGGATTTGTAGCTGAAACTTGGAGTGAAACTGAGTCAGAGTCTTCATCCAGTTCTTCTGATGATGAAGAAGAATCAAAGGAGAATGACCAGTGCTTGATGGTCATTTATGACTCAAGCAGTGAGTCAGTAAATGCATCTTCATCCAGCTCTTCTTATGATGAAGATAATGAAGAAGAAAGAAGCTTCTGTATGATGGCTATCAATGCCTCGGCAAACAATTCAGAAGAATCAGAATCAGAGTCTGACAATGATGTTGATCAGGTAATATATAATTTTGATTTCAATTCAATTGAATTCAAAGATGAATTCAAAGTTCTTTGCTTAGACTTAATCAAATCTGAGAAGGAAATAATCACTCTCATAAATAAGTTGGCTGAAATGAACCAACTTAGTGAAGAAAATGCTAATCTTAAGAAAGATTTGGATGCCTCTAGAGAACATATTATTCTCATTGAGAATAAACTATCTGAAGCTAAGAAATTTGAAGAATCCCTAAATGGGAGAAGTATCAAACTGATGGACATCACAAGCACAGTGAATGCTAGGCTCAAGGCAAGCTGGGCTTAGGTGCATCATCAAGTGAGCCACCTCTTATTAAGAAGAACAAACTTTCTCTACCAATAAATTTCATTTCTGCTAAGAGCAAACAGGATGTAGATGTAAATAAAAACATTTCAAGCAAGGTTGTTAAGAATAAAAGAATTCAGCAGAATTCGTCGAACGGAGCTCGACGAAATCAGACGAATTCGTCGAACGGAGATCGACGAACTCTGAAGCCAGAATCACAGTATATTCATTATTCGAACGACGCTCGACGAAAGCATATCCATTTATCGAACGGCGATCGATGAACTCAGCCCAGTTCGTCGAATATACAGAAATTCTGAAAAATTCCTATTCTTCACATACTAAGAATCCTTTCACTGAATGGATAATACCTCCAAGGAGATATCATCCAAAAGGTTATAAGGATCAACCTGAAATGTCTTTTATTTCAGATTTTTGTGGAAAGTCGAAAGGACCCAAGGTAGTCTGGGTCAAGAACAACTAGTTTATTTTTTCTGTTTTGCGGGTACAAGGGTATCCAAGCAAAAATGAACAATGGTATTTGGATGAGGGCTGTTCAAAGCACATGACAGGAAATAAGGCCAACCTGAGCAACTATAAGGCAAAGCTTGGACCCAAGGTGATCTTTGGAGACTCCAACTGTGGACAAACCAAAGGATATGGGAAGATCAAAGTTGGAGCACCTTCAAGGAGGTAGCCTATGTCAAGGGACTCAAGCACAACCTCATCAGCATAAGCCAGTTATGTGATGAAGGTTATCAGGTAACCTTTAACCATTCCTTATGTCTTATTACCAATAATAAAAACATAAATGTGTTATCTGGTATTAGACATGCAAATATTTATTTAGTCAATTTTGACTCTGCCAATTCTTATATTTGCTTATTCAATCCTAAGTAAAACAAATGAATTATGGCATAAAAGGCTTGGACATATTAACCATAGAACTATATCTAAGCTTTCTAAGGACAATCTTGTTAGAGGACTGCCTTCTGGTTCATACAAGAAGGAAGGACTCTACAGGGCGTGTCAATTAGGTAAGCAAACTAGAAGTAGTTTTAAATCTTTATCCAAGAGTGATTCACCTAGGATTTTGTATTTACTGCACTTGGACCTTTTTGGACCTACTGCAATACAAAGTCTAGGAGGGAAGCATTACTCTCTAGTTATTGTAGATGACTTCTGAAGATTCACTTGGGTGTTCTTTCTTAGGAACAAGTCTGACACCTTCAGTGTTCTGACAGACTTTCTCAGGTCCATCAAGATTGAGTACTCTACTCTAGTTGCATTGATCAGAAGTGATCATGGCACTGAGTTTGAATCTCTTCTGATGAGAGAATTCTATGGAAAAGAAGGGACCAGGCAGTGTTTCTCTACTCCTAGAACTCCTCAACAAAATGGGGTAGCTGAAAGGAAAAATAGAACCCTAATTGAATCAGCAACTACATTACTTGCTGATGCAAACTTGCCACTCTCTTTTTGGGCAGAGGCAGTGAACACAACAAATTATGTGTTGAATAGAAGCCTGATACATAAACTTAAGGGCAAAACTCCTTATGAATTACTTAAGAATAAAAGGCCTAAGGTTAACAATTTTAAGATATTTGGCTGTAAATGCTATGTGCATAACAATGACAAGAAGTATCTAAGGAAGTTTGAAGCAAAAGTTGCTGAAGGCATATTCCTTGGATATTCTCTTTCTAGTAAAGCATACAGAGTTTACAACAAATCTACTCTTAAGATAGAAGAGTCCATGCATGTATATTTTGTTGAGACTAACATGTTAATTGAGGAGAGGAACACCACCTCTACCAAAAATATTTTGCAGGTACCAGCTCTATGTTAAGAACTAAATGGACTAGATCTACAGAAAGAAGAATCTTTACTTCCATCAACTCAAAATCTTGAAGACAGTGAAGAAGAGTATACTCCAGATCTTGCTGACAAATCAAATCAAATGAAAGCTGATCAAATTCCCCAAGTGGATACTATTGTTGAACCAACTCCAACTGTTGATCACATCACAGTTAGAGATCATCCAATATCCCAAATCATTGGTGATATTTCAGCAGGTGTTCAAACAAGGCATCAACTACACCAAAATAAGATACACACTTGTTTCCTATCCCAGATTAAACCTCAATCCATAAAAGATGCAGAACAAGATCCAACTGGATTCTTGCAATGCAAGAGGAGCTCAATCAATTTGAAAGGAACAAGGTATGGGATTTGGTTCCAAGACCAAAAGGCCATCCAGTTATTGGCACCAAGTGGGTCTTCAGGAACAAGCTAGATGATCAAGGCAACATAGTGAGAAACAAAGCAAGATTGGTAGCCCAAGTGTTGAAACCGATTTCTCGTTCTCTCGTAGAGCTCAGGGCCCTCACCGAAATGAGGGGCGGCTAGCCCTTACTGATCCCTCGAGGAGGGTGGACGGAAGATTAGGAAATTGACTAAGACCTTAGTCACAGCGAGGAGGTCCCTCTACTAACCCGGAAGATCGTTGAGCGCTTCCCCTCCCAAGCCAAAGCTGTGACTTGGGCACCTTGGAGAGCTCTAGAAATGCTAACCAAAGAAAGCCAAAGGAGAGGGAAGCTGAAGTGACATCCTCTCCAAAGGTGCCCTTAAGGTCCTATTTATAGATTTTCTGGTGCGGCCTGCGAATAGCAGGATTCCGCCTTTTGATTTAACTATCCGCACCCCAAATGGGTCTGCTAACAGCCAAGCTCCGCTGTTTGGAGAGGCTAAGGGCAGACCACCAAGGGTAAAAGGGTAAGTTGACCCTAATGATTTATGGATAGAGGATTGCGAGAACCTTACTGTCAGAGCTCTCGCATGTCTTCTCGCGGATCCTGCCCGTGGCGCCTCTTTTAGAGGGTCGCCTTGCGAGAACCCTGCTGACGAAGCTCTCGTGGGTCTTCTCGCAAATACTGCTCGCGGCGCCTCTTTTAGGGGGTCGTCTTGCGAGGACTCTGCTGACGGAGCTCTCGTGGGTCTTCTCGCAAATACTGCTCGCGGCGCCTCTTTTAGGGCGTCGTCTTGCGAGGACTTCGCTGGCCCATTTTGGTGGTCTGCCAAGGTCTCATCGGCTGGGGGCCGATCTCGGCGAGATCTGGATCTCGCAACTCTTGTCTCGCTCGGTTTCCTTACCTGGCGAATATCGGGGTTGAACACAATCCTCGCTCTTCGCGAGGACAAATGCACTCGCGAAGAATCATCCAACCCCTGATATTCGCCCGCTCTCGGATGACCTGTCAGGAATCTTTGGTGGGACCCACCCTGTGGGCTATAAATATCATCCCGAACCCCCATTGGCGTGCGCTGTTACTTTTCTTCCTTCTCTTACTTTAGTTGCCTGGAGATGCCGATTTCCGAAGAAGCAGAGGCTCGCCTGAGGGCGATGAGAGCTGGCGGGCTACCCTCCACGACCAAGGTCCCCGCCTGGATGAACCATCCGTCCCCCGCCCAGTCGCCGAAAGTCAAGAAGGCGAAGGCGGCTCGTCGCACCGGAGATGACTCTGTGATGCTGGACTCCTCCCCGGACGATCGCCGCCCCGAGAAGGTATGAGATACTCGAACTTACGTTAATAAATTGCCCCTCATTCATTTCTACTCGCAGGATACTTTGCCGAGCGAGATCGTTGGAGAACTTGCTGAGGGGTCTCGGAAAAGCCTGCAGGTGGATACGAACCTCGCTGGGAAAAACACCACCAGTACGACCTGGATCTCGCATACCGTAATATTTCAACCATATATGACCTCCGTTACTCTTTTCTTACAGTCTCGCCCCTGAAGTCTCCGGTCCGCTAGTCGTCGCGACCTCCGTCTCCGCTTCCGCCTCCTAACAAAATCATAGACAAGCCTGGATTCCAGCTCTTGACGAGCGAGGAGACCGGGGGTTCTGCGCCGCCGAAGATCCCTCCTACCAACAGTGCAGCCTACCCCGCCGGCTTGGGTAAATCTCTCTATCCTCACTACGGCAACGTGTTCCAGGGTCGTCCCTCGACCTCTCGCCTCCCGCTTGGTAAGTATTCTGACCTCGCCGGAACCCTGCGCGAGCTCACGCGCGCCATCTGACCTCTTCGTAATATCTTGCAGACAATGCCGAAAATCCGCCTACCGATTCCGAGCTGGGCGACGACGAGATGTCCCCCCTTCCGGACCAGGTGGAGGACTTCTTAGGGGATCCGCGAGACCCCGAGAAGTTGAAGCAGCGAACCGCGGAGTTGCTGAGGAAACACGGGAGGATGCTGATGGATCTCAACATGCAGGCGAGGCAGGACCGAGAAGCCGCCGAGGACAGGCACGCGGTTTTAATGGAAGAATGTGCGAGGCTCCGGCAGGCGAGACAGCGTGACCAGGATGAGGGCGCCACGACGCCGGAGGTTCATATAGCTAGGATGAGAGACTACGCCTTCCTCACAGATAGGGAGGGTCGTTTGGCGGAGGACTATTATAATTCTAGGGTACCGCCGAGGTTCGGGTCGCGTGGTGGGGGCCGGTGGAAATGGCTACCCCATGATTCTCGCTAACTGCTATGTTATGGAATTATTTGTAATAGGTGTCGCTGTTTTTTTGAACGATCTCGCTATGTTTCTGATAAGAAAATTTTTACGTGACGTAGGAGGCAAGCGCACCTATCGCGTGTAGTATATACGATTTAGAAAAATCATATCAAGGTCGTATTTAGTCCTGGGTCCTGTCGAGTATTGTTACTTCGAGAAAATTGCTATTGTTTTATCGGATTAAAAATAAGTGATGAAAGTGATAATTAAAAACAAAAACAAAAATGATAACATAACGATAATAACAAAAATGATAACAATCGCGGGCTTGGTGTGCGTTTAGCAAAAACCAAGAAAAGCGATAGAAAAGACAAAAAGGACGCACTAAATTAAAACGCACACACTCTACGAAATTGAAATGAAAGCGATAAATTGCAGGAATTAAAGAAATGCAATCCCTACCCAAATAGGTAGAGGGGAAATAAATGCGTGAGCAAGTTCTACCCAAACGGGTAGACGGGAAATAAATGCAGTGCAAGTTCTACCCAAACGGGTAGACGGGAAATAAATGCAGGACGAGTCCTATCCAAATGGATAGGCGGGAAATAAATGCATTGCAATAATGAAATAAAACTAAGCTATTAAACGAAATAACGAAAACAAAAACACGAATTAAAAAAAGGTGATGACAACGAAAAAAAATGACGGAAACGAAAATGATTAAAACATAAAACAACAAAAACACGAATAATAAAAAGATAAAGTGAAAATACGAAAACGAAGAAAGCATTACGAGAGAAAAACGCTCGCTTTGAAGCGATTTTAAACGCAGCCCGAATATCCCATTCTAAACTACCGTGTCAAGGAAGAAAAGAATGAAAAATTATGACGACGCATAAATTCGAATCTAAGCGAGAAAACCGATTTCATGGCGACGAATAAATCTAGCTAAAGAAAGAAAAATTGCGAAAATTGAAGTGCGGAAATAAAGCTAAGTTATGAATTGAAATACGGTGCAGAAATAAAGCTAAGTTATGAATTGAAATACAGTGCAGAATATGAAATTGCAGAATTTGAAATTACGCTACGAATGCACGAAAAAACTAAATTTATTTATTGCCATAATAACGGGGTTTACAGGAAATAAAATTACAAAATTAAAAACATTTAATTACAACATTTATATTACAAAAAGAAAATAAAATAAACACCTAATTAAAAAAAATACAAAAAGTGGACAAAATATTGTGGAAGATCACCCAAAAGGGCAATCCATTAGGAGCCAAGAGGTTCCAAGAGAGGGAATTGATGAGGGGGTCGGCCTCTATTTATAGGCAAAATTTTGGAATTACACGCCCTCGGTCACGGGCGTGACTGAGGGCGTGACACGGCTTGGGGTGCGAATAGCCAGAACAGCTGGATCCAGGCTGGCATCTAGAAGGTTTGATCGGCGACTTTGGAAGTACACGGGCGTGTTCTAAGGAACACGGGCGTGTTCGATGTCGGCAGGCTTGAGCTTGAACTGGGCGTGACACCTGGCGTGTCCTTTGGTTTTCTGGAAGCTTTGTTGAGTCACGGCCTCGGTCACGGGCGTGACCCGATCACGGCTGTGACATTGGGCGTGACATTGACATTTGGGCTCGAATCTGGCTGAACATCCAACACGGGCGTAACCAAGTACACGACCTCGGTCACGGGCGTGACCAAGGGCGTGACTTCATGTTTGAGCTGGAAAAAAGACAGAAATGAAAATTATCAGAAATTATTGAACACGCCCTTGGACACGGGCGTGTCCGAGGGCGTGACTTAACAAAATTACAGAAATTTTATAAAATGAAAATAAAACTAAGTTAAAAACAAAAATAGCAAAAACAAACATTTTATTCATTAATTTACATATATTATTTACAAATTTAATTAAAACTATACTAAAAACTATATAGAAAAATGCGTATATTTTCTATTTATCAAACACCCCCATACTTAAGCTTTTGCTATTCCAGAGCAAAAGTAAGGGATACCTATAAGACGTTAATAAAATTTCTAATTTACTAAAAATTTTATTTAATCAAAAGTGAGATCGAAATAAATTTAGGATATTTAAAGAGGTAAGTCCTAAATTGTGAAGATAATTTAAAAAGAGCGAAAAAGTTTTAGCGAAACTTCTAAAGTTAGTTAAATAGCGTCGAATATTGCAGTTTTTGGCACCTTTTAATTAGAATAGAATTATATAAAACTTTAACTTTTTTAAGAAAATTTTTAAGAATAAATAAAACCTACTAATTATGCTCTCGCAAACTTTTTAAATTAAAATCTAGCTTACAATTTTAGTGGCTAAGGCGTAGGGGAAAAAGGAAAGCTTTGGCAAAGAGAAGAGTGCTTGGATTAGGGGTGATGGATTTAATCCTCTCACCCCACCTTTTTGGTGGTTTTGCTTTGATTCCCAACGTTGGTTTACGGGGGATAATTGAAATCTTTTTAAACTTAACCCAATGCCCGTGTTTACGGAATTTTATTTTTATTCCCATTGACACGAGATTTCTTTTAACAATATTGGTTGCCTGTGTTTACGGAATCTTTTTATTCCCATTGACACAGGATTTCTTTTAAAACGTCTTCTTTTACTTTTTATGCCAAGCTAAAGGGGTGAGGGTTTCAAAAGAAAAACTAGAGTAATAAAAGAGTATTTGAGAGCAAAATTTAGTAGATTAGAATATTCCTAAAGTTTCACAAGTTCGAGTTAGAATAATTGAATCTAAAGATGGTTTGCCAATATAATACAAAAACAAATCTATTTAGGGTTAACTCGAGGTAGTGCTAAAAGTTTTGTTCTCAAATTAAATTAAAATCACAAGAAATTCTTTACTACCAAAATTCCTTGATTTAAATTTACAAACTATGATGCAAATAAAATGGTTTTAGCAAATCAAAAATAGTGAAAACGCTTAAAGATAAACTCTACATAGCCTTGGAAATAACAAAAAGCTAAGTAGGGGTTTTTATTCTATTTTTGGGGTTTTTTTTTTGATAAGTTTTTCTTTTCATCAAATTTTTTTTGGAGTTTTTAAGATATGATATTTTTTTTTATTTTTTGTGATTTTTTTGATTTTTTTTATAACAAATTACATATATAAACACTTAATAAAAATAAAGTAACAAAAAGAAAGAAGAAATTTAAGAAAAGCAAAAATACATACAAAAATTTTTTGGTTTTTTTGTAAGAATTGTTTTTTTCATATATTTTTTTGTGATTTTTTTTTTAATTTTGATTTTGGTAAAATATATACATTAATACTAAAAAAAGAGAAAAAGAAAGAGAAAGAAAAATAAAACTAAAAATTTATATAAAAATTTTTGGGTTATGACAAAATTTGTGAGGATTTTGTTATAACAAATTTTTTTATAACTTTTTTTCATCAATTTTTTTTGGATTTGATTATATATAAAAAAAGAAAGGTTATTTATATATAATTAAAAGACAAACATAAAAACATTAAAATTTTTTTTTTTTTTTTTTTTTTGTTTTCCAAGTAAAAAGAGAGGGGCAATAATTACAAAAAAGGGCTAAACACCCCCATACTTAAAGATCAACATTGTCCCCAATGTTGAAATTAAGTATGAGGAACAAATCTAATTATATATGTATAAAAGCATAATTAAGAGGAAAAAGAAAATACAAGGGGGGAAAAGCAGGGGGAAAAAGCACGCCCCTATTTTGGAGACGAGATGCCCTGATTAATTCTGCAAAAAGATGTTAAAGCAAAACACGAAATGTTATTTACAAAGAGGGGGGGGGGGGGGTAAAAATGAGATTATATTATATACATATATGTATATATATATAAGTTTTTTTTTTTTCTTATTGTTCTAAGTTACAAAAAATAAAACCTATATAAATAAAGCAAAACTATATATATATATATATATATATTTTTTTTTTTTGGTATTTTTGAAGGTTTTGCTAGATGTGCAAATTTATATACATAATAAAACTTAATAGTAATAACAAAAAAGGAAAAGCAAAGTTACAAAAAAAAACAAAGCATCTTTTTTTTTCTTAATTATGTGCATGGATATACATAATATACTTAATAAAAAGAAAAAAGGGAACAAAAATAAGATACAAAATAAGATACAACATATTATTTTTGGGTTTTTTTTTTAATCACAAAAAGAATGAAATATATACATAAAGTAAAACTATATATATATTTATTATATTTTTGGATTTTTCTAAATATATCTTCATCATTTTTGAAATATGCATAATTATAAAAACCTTTATACTTAATAAAAATAAAAAATAAAGAGAAACTTTAAAATAAAAATCAAAGAAGAAGAAGTGAAATGAAAGGATAAAAGTAATAGGGTTTCCCCTTTTCAAAATATCGACAAAAATCCCCTCGCGGGTCTGCCGAGTAATCCTACTTCGAGAAAACTAACTATTATTCTATCTCAAAAATTCCAAAAATTCTTTTAGATTTATGTTTTAAAGTTTTCCATTATTTTGTCATTTTAGTTAAGATATTATTTTGTTTTGTTAAATATGCATATCTAATCTTAATGAAAATAAAATAGAAATCATATCATTTTTTATTTTTTATATGCATATTTATATACAAAATAAAACTAATTAAGTAATAATAATAAAAAAAAACTTAAGAAAGAAAACAAAGAGAAAGTAAAGGAAAGAAATAAAACATATATATATTTTTTTGGATTTTTTCAACTTAATATTTTCATCATCATTATTTTTTTTTTAGGTTTTCTTTTTAACATGATAAAAATATGTAATAATACACATATTAAAATATGAATGAAACAAAAAAAATATATATACAAAAAGAAAATAAAGTTATAATGATTTTTTTTTTTGATTTATCTAAGATAAGTTTTCATCATAATACATTTTTTAGATTTTTAATTTTATTACATATATACATATTAAGTAAAAATAAGGGATAAAAAGAAAAGAACAAAAACAAAGGAAAATGAAAATACATTAAGTAAATTTTTTTTTTTTTTGGATTTTCTTATATGTACAAATATATACATAATGATACTAAAAAAAGAAACAAAAATAATAAGAACAAGAAAAGAGAAAAACAAAGTGATTTTTTTTTCTTATGATTTTTGGTTTTTTCAATATTTACAAAAAGCATGAAATATATATATAAAGTAAAACCATATATATTTTTGGAGTTTTCTACTTATGTTTTCATCATCATTTAAAATACACATATTTAAAGTTATATTTAAACATAAGAAAAAAACAAAATTAATAAAGAAAAGCTTTAAGATGAAAAGCAAGGAAGAAAAAGTAGAAATAATAAGGTAAAAGCAACGGGGTTTCCTCTTTTCAAAATATCGACAAAAATCCCCTTTCGGGTCTGTCGAGTAATCCTACTTCGAGAAAACGATCTATTGTCCTATCTTAAAATTCCTAGAATTCATTTTGATTTTGATTATAAAGTTTTTCATTATTATTTTTCATTTTGAAATTTGAAATAATATGTTTTCAAATATGCATATAAAAACTTTAATGAAAAACAAAATAGAAATCCTATCATTTTTTTTTTTTAGTTTTCTTATAGGAATATAAAGAAAGAACGTATATATTATTATTTTTTTTTGGTTTTTAATTTTATATATTTACAAATTAAGGCTTAATGAAAAGAAAGAACATATATTTTTTTGGTAAGATGGTTTTTTTTATTTTTTTTATTTTTGAAGATGATAAAATCAATAACGTAAATTCTTTTCGCAATATCGACGAAGTTTTCCCCGGCAACGGCGCCAAAAACTTGATAAGAAAATTTTTACGTGACGTAGGAGGCAAGCGCACCTATCGCGTGTAGTATATACGATTTAGAAAAATCATATCAAGGTCGTATTTAGTCCTGGGTCCTGTCGAGTATTGTTACTTCGAGAAAACTGCTATTGTTTTATCGGATTAAAAATAAGTGATGAAAGTGATAATTAAAAACAAAAACAAAAATGATAACATAACGATAATAACAAAAATGATAACAATCGCGGGCTTGGTGTGCGTTTAGCAAAAACTAAGAAAAGCGATAGAAAAGACAAAAAGGACGCACTAAATTAAAACGCACACACTCTACGAAATTGAAATGAAAGCGATAAATTGCAGGAATTAAAGAAATGCAATCCCTACCCAAATAGGTAGAGGGGAAATAAATGCGTGAGCAAGTTCTACCCAAACGGGTAGACGGGAAATAAATGCAGTGCAAGTTCTACCCAAACGGGTAGACGGGAAATAAATGCAGGACGAGTCCTATCCAAATGGATAGGCGGGAAATAAATGCATTGCAATAATGAAATAAAACTAAGCTATTAAACGAAATAACGAAAACAAAAACACGAATTAAAAAAAGGTGATGACAACGAAAAAAAATGACGGAAACGAAAATGATTAAAACATAAAACAACAAAAACACGAATAATAAAAAGATAAAGTGAAAATACGAAAACGAAGAAAGCATTACGAGAGAAAAACGCTCGCTTTGAAGCGATTTTAAACGCAGCCCGAATATCCCATTCTAAACTACCGTGTCAAGGAAGAAAAGAATGAAAAATTATGACGACGCATAAATTCGAATCTAAGCGAGAAAACCGATTTCATGGCGACGAATAAATCTAGCTAAAGAAAGAAAAATTGCGAAAATTGAAGTGCGGAAATAAAGCTAAGTTATGAATTGAAATACGGTGCAGAAATAAAGCTAAGTTATGAATTGAAATACGGTGCAGAATATGAAATTGCAGAATTTGAAATTACGCTACGAATGCACGAAAAAACTAAATTTATTTATTGCCATAATAACGGGGTTTACAGGAAATAAAATTACAAAATTAAAAACATTTAATTACAACATTTATATTACAAAAAGAAAATAAAATAAACACCTAATTAAAAAAAAATACAAAAAGTGGACAAAATATTGTGGAAGATCACCCAAAAGGGCAATCCATTAGGAGCCAAGAGGTTCCAAGAGAGGGAATTGATGAGGGGGTCGGCCTCTATTTATAGGCAAAATTTTGGAATTACACGCCCTCGGTCACGGGCGTGACTGAGGGCGTGACACGGCTTGGGGTGCGAATAGCCAGAACAGCTGGATCCAGGCTGGCATCTAGAAGGTTTGATCGGCGACTTTGGAAGTACACGGGCGTGTTCTAAGGAACACGGGCGTGTTCGATGTCGGCAGGCTTGAGCTTGAACTGGGCGTGACACCTGGCGTGTCCTTTGGTTTTCTGGAAGCTTTGTTGAGTCACGGCCTCGGTCACGGGCGTGACCCGATCACGGCTGTGACATTGGGCGTGACATTGACATTTGGGCTCGAATCTGGCTGAACATCCAACACGGGCGTGACCAAGTACACGACCTCGGTCACGGGCGTGACCAAGGGCGTGACTTCATGTTTGAGCTGGAAAAAAGACAGAAATGAAAATTATCAGAAATTATTGAACACGCCCTTGGACACGGGCGTGTCCGAGGGCGTGACTTAACAAAATTACAGAAATTTTATAAAATGAAAATAAAACTAAGTTAAAAACAAAAATAGCAAAAACAAACATTTTATTCATTAATTTACATATATTATTTACAAATTTAATTAAAACTATACTAAAAACTATATAGAAAAATGCGTATATTTTCTATTTATCAGTTTCGTGGCTCGCGTAATTGCCACTGATGCTGGCTTGTCTGACAATCACCATTAGTTTTTATGGTTTCTCGCTCGCTGTCTATAGATCTATTTTAATTGTTATATTGTGCTCGCGAAGACCCTCTATTCTCGCTAGACGTATCCCGTAAGAAAAATTTATACTAACCTTGCAGATCCATCTCACCCATGGCCATTATGTGATGTTTTTACTGCTACCCGCGCTCGCCGGCGCTTGGACTTCTTCCCGCCCTTTTGCTTGGGCTATAAATAGGCGGTTTTAACTAAGTCAACCACCACATTTACTCTCGACCTTCTTCTTCCTCTGCTTCAGAGCTCTCGCTTCTTCTCATTTTCGCATTTCATCCTTTCTCGCAGGTTGCTAAGATGGGCGGTGACGCGGAGTCGGAGGGTCGGCGAAGGGTCGCGAAGGCCTTCGCCGAGCATAGCTTCTTTACTTGTAACTTGACCGATGAGGAGTACTTCAGCGCGGTCGCTGACTACGTCACCCCCCCCCCCCCCCCGTTTGAGGCACGCCGCCCTAGCGAGGATGACGTGATCAACGACCCGTTGGTCGACGAGTTGGCCATTCCTACCGCCCATTTCGCGGTCGGTCTGCGCCTTCCCTTGTGGCCGGAAGTCCGCCAGGTAATAACCGCTCTCGCTTATTTCCCATTTTTTTTGCCACTCGAGTTTCGCTCGCCGTGCAGACTAATCCTGTTCTCGCTGCTCATTACGTGCTCAAACACTATGGGGTGGTTCCCGGCCAGCTCACTCCTAATGCCATGGCGGTGGTCACCACCTTCGCCTGCTACCTTCGCGAGGAGCGCATCGAGTTCAGCCTCCTGGTCTTCCGGAAGCTGTTCTCGTTCCGCGCCTACAAAGATGGGACAGCCTACTTCATGGGCACGGGTCCGATGGTGGTCGAGACCGTCAACAAGGCCCACTTCTGGGCCCAGAAGTTTGTCGTCGTCAAGGGGAACTTCGGCAACATTCCCCTCTCGCCAGTTCAACATAGCGAGACCACCTACCGGCCCACCGCCCTCGGCGGCCATGACGCCCTCCTCCATCAGTTCTTCTACAAGAAGAACTTCGAAGTCGTCTACCTCCGCCGCAACCTAGATTCGCTACCTCCGGTTCTCGCCGGAGAAGGTAAAGATCTCGCCCAGCACCTTTGTCATTATTCGTTACCATATCGTACTTATCCGAACTATTGTTTGTTTCTAGGCGAGCGAGATCTGCCCCTTCATCCCCCTTACGCGAGCACCCGGAAAACCGACGCTACCATGGCTCTCGCTACCATGGGGGCGGAAGCTTGCCGAGGCGTCGTCACTCCGGCCGAGCCCTCTTCTCGCAAGAGATCGGGGGCTTCTGGTAATGCTGCCCCTTCGAAATCTCCGCCCAAGAAGAAGAGCAAGAAGAGCACGGTCTCGCTCGCTCCTTCGAAGGGTAAGGAACCTCGCGAGGCCGCCTTCGATGAGTTTGACCTTACCGGCCTCTCGGGGGGCGAGGACGAAGAGACCTGCCAGGAGGCGGTTAGGACCTCCGTCCTCCCCATCCCGGTGAACCACTACAACTTCGGCCTCGGCCAGAGGCGCCGGGACGAGACTGGTGAGCGCCTCGTCACTTGGAAGCCGGAGACCAACAGGGTGGATATCTCCTCCATCCTCCCCTCTTGGGTGGAGAAGGAGACCGTCAGCGGTCATGCCTTTGACCTCGCGTTCGCTCTTTATGGTCGCGAGGATGCGGGGTCTTATAAGGATGAGACTGCGAGGACCCTTGCTTACGAGAGTGCGAGGTCCCAACTGCGCTCTGCCGAGCTCGCCCACATGACGGGGAGGCGTTGCTTACAGCTGGAGCTTCAGAATGTGGAGCTTGCGAGGGCCTACCAGGGGGTTCTTGCCGAGATCACGCAGCTGAAGGAGAAGCTGCTCATCGCGGAGGGCAATGTGGTGAGTCATCTAGACCTCCATCTTCCTTTCCCCTGGCTGTTTCGCCTCTCTAATTGAAGTTATTTGTAGGATATCGAGGCCGCCGGGAGAGCCAACGCTCGCATCGAGGATTTGGAGGGCGAGGTGGCTGGGTTGAAGGCCCTGAACTGTGACCTCACTCGCGCCGTTGTTCCCCCCCTCACCTCGCCGTTTAAAAGAATACCGGCGAGCGCGAGACGAAGAAATCCGCGTGGGATCCATAGAGTCAGCTCGCTACATCTTTTCGGTGGTGAAGGCGATCGGCCTCCTGGCTGATGATGCGGTCGACATGACTCTGGAAGACGTCATCACGGATCTCTTCCTCCCTCTTCCGCCCGTGAAGGACAGTGATGACGAAGAAGGATCTGCGGGTGGTTCCTGAAGCTCGCCGCTATTCTTTTCTTTTGCGCTGTAATTTTGATCGGCGAGATCGCCGAAGATTGTAACCGAACTATGAAATGTAGAATGCCAATTTTGCTTTGCTCATTGTGCCTTCCTTTTCCTCTTTCAATTTTCATGCGTTGAATGTCTCGCCCTCGCTTATCTCCATATCCGCCTTCGCGGAGGCTATTCTCGCGATGATTGTTCTCACGCCACGCGTTATTGAACAGATAGGTATAGGCTAATTTGGTTGCTCGGACCTTTCGCCGTTTGCCTTGGGATTACTACCCTTTTAGTTATGCGTATTTTCTCTAGGTTTCGCAAGGCATTTTTCCTCTTGGCGAGAGCTCGCCTCTTACCCGGTGCCGGCAACCTTTCTGCCGAGGACCGGTTGTTCGGGATCGCATAAGATTGATTCTCGCCACTCGCATGGTGTGCGAAATTTCTCTTTGCCGAGCGGGCCTGTCCGCCGAGCGAGACGGAACCTTCCAGTATAAAGACCTGTCATTCTTGCCAGCCTCTCCAGAGATCAACCAGAACCCCCCGTCTAGGTAAGAGCCCGGGAGCGGAATCGATCTGGGGCATTCCGGCACCAACATATCCAACCTCGCTAGTCTCTCCAGAGATCAACCTGAACCCCCCGTCTAGGTGAGAGCCCGGGAGCGGAATCGATCTGGGGCATTCCAGCGCCAACATATCCAACCTCGCCAGCCTCTCCAGAGATCAACCTGAACCCCCCGTCTAGGTGAGAGCCCGGGAGCGGAATCGATCTGGGGCATTCCGACACCAACATATCCAACCTCGCCAGCCTCTCCAGAGATCAACCTGAACCCCCCGTCTAGGTGAGAGCCCGGGAGCGGAATCGATCTGGGGCATTCCGGCACCAACATATCCAACCTCGCCAGCCTCTCTAGAGATCAACCTGAACCCCCCGTCTAGGTGAGAGCCCGGGAGCGGAATCGATCTGGGGCATTCCGGCACCAACATATCCAACCTCGCCAGCCTCTCCAGAGATCAACCTGAACCCCCCCCCCCCCCCCCCCCCCCCCCCGTCTAGGTGAGAGCCCGGGAGCGTAATCGATCTGGGGCATTCCGGCACCAACATATCCATCCTCGCCAGCCTCTCCAGAGATCAACCTGAACCCCCCGTCTAGGTGAGAGCCCGGGAGCGCCAACATATCCAACCTTTGTCACTCCGGCATGGCAGTAGTTATAAGCATCATAAAAAAGGAGTAAGACATTAGTTAAACAACATAACAAAGCTCTCAAGGGTAAAACCTTTTCAAATCATCCCCACTTCGGGCTCGATCGAGGGGTACCCCTTCCACATCCTGGAGGTGATACCCCCCCCGACTTGAGTACCTCGCTTACTGTTGGGTTTTTCCTAGAACCATACATCAAATGTAGGCGCAGCGGAAATGAAGAGAAACAACCCAAAAAGACTTGGATCGGCCATGAATATTGAATCAAGAAGTTAATAAAATGCTAGGTATGAAATTACCTTTGCGGGATTGGATCAAATCCAACCAAGATGCTCCAAGAAGAAGATTGTCTTCGTCGTCTTTGCAAGAGTTCTCACGTAGAATAATGTCTACGTCTCTACAGCAGTCCACACGAGCTGGGAGAAGAAGACTACACCTTGCGCTTCCACAAATTGCTAGATCCGCTTCAGGAAGAACAACACCGGCGACAATCGTCCGAGAGGAAGTCGGCGGAGACGATTCAGACGGAACTCCTTCCGTCTAGGGTTCGAGCGCAACTCCTTCCGTCGGCTTCTATTTCGTAAGTTATGAGAACCCTAACAGAAGTCCTATTTATACCCAAAGGATAAACAGCTTCTATAAGAATCGCTATCCACATACCACACAGCAAAATAGGGGCTTCTGTTACAATTCGTCGGGATTCCACGGAACAGCATTCGTCGAGTTTTCACGGGACAATCCGACGAATTCCGACGAATCACATCAGACGGCAACATTTGCCGAGTTAAGGATCTCTGTGACAATTCGTCGAGATTCCACGGAACAATCCAAAGAATTCCGACGAATCACATCAGATGGCAACATTTGCCGAGTTAATGATCTCTGTGACAATTCGTTGGGATTCCACGGAACAATCCGACGAATCCCGACGAATCCCGACGAATCCTATCCGTGTAAACCCGACGAATTCAAACAGCAACATTTGCTGGACTTCCCCCATTCTTTATGGTGATTGGTAACCTTTACCAACATAGTCAATCTTCCAACTTCTCCACATGCTCTTATGTGCGACCCTGCAGGCTCATATCGCGTTGGCAGTGACATTACATGTTTGACCACTTCTAGATCACAATGGTAACTCCAACACTTACAATATATGGTCCCTCCCAGTTGGGGTTGAGCTTACCTACCGCGGCCCCTCTGCCGGCCGCATCGACCTTCTTTAGGACTAGGTCTCCTTTCTGAAAATGCTTCATCCGGATATGTTTGTCGAAATATCGAGTCATCTGCCGCTTGACCTCTTCCTTCCTGATGGAGGCCAAGTCCCTGAGTTCTTACACCAGGTTCAAAGACAGCCTCTGCTCTGCATTGTTATCTTCTAGCCACTCTTCATCCCCCTCGCTCGCAGCGATCCCCCGGGCGGTCTTTACCTCAAACTCTATGGGGAGAACGGCCTCGGACCCGTGAGAGAGCTTGAATGGAGTCTCCCCAGTGGCGGTATTTGGAGTAGTCCTCATGGCCCAGAGGACGGAGGGTAGCTGTTCCACCTAGTTTCCCCAAAGGTTCTCCACTTTCTTTTTTAATAGGTTAACGATTATTTTGTTCGCCGCCTCCACCTATCGATTGCTCCTCGGGTGGTGGACCGATGCGAACCTGAGGTCAATGCCGAGCTGAGTGCAGAAGCCAACAAACTCTTCACTGGCAAACTGCGGCCCATTGTCCGTCACTGTAGCTAGAGGGAGCCCGTTCCTGCAAATTATCTCCCCCCACACAAAATTCCTTACAACCTGAGAGGTTACCTTAGCGAGTGCTTTCACTTCTACCCACTTGGAGAAGTAGTCGATCATGACCAGCAGGAACTTCCTCTGGCCGCTGGCTTGGGGGAAGGGACCGACCAGGTCCAGCCCCCATATGGCGAAGGGCCAGGGAGCCGTGATGGTCCGGAGCCTTTGAGCTCGGAGGTGTTGGAGCGGAGCATAGAGCTGGCACTTCTGACACTTTCTCGCGAACTCTGCCGCATCCTTGCTGAGAGTGGGACAGAAGTAGCCTTGCCTCAACACCCTCCCTTCCTGGGTCCGACTCTCGGAGTGACTGTCGTACTCCCCGGAGTAGATTTCTCCCAGGACTCTCGGAACCTCCTCCTCGGAGACACAACGGGCCAGGAGTCCCGAGAGGGTCTTTCTATACAGCCCTCCTGCATGTAAGGAGTAATAGGCGGACTTATACCTGAAGCGTCTCTTGTCCACGTCCTCTCCAGGGAACCTCCCGGAGGACAAGAAGGTGATGAATGGATCCATCCACGAGGCTCGTCGGTCCACCTCCATCAACTCTCCTTCTTCGATGGAGGGCCGGAAGAGTTCCGAAGCCGTCCCTCCCGCTCAGGGACCGAACTTGGCTAAGAGGTCCGCCTGGGTACTCTCCTCCCTCGGCACGTGCTTGATGGAGAAGGTACGGAACTGCCCGATGATCCCCTTGACCTTTTCCAGGTATAGTAGGAGGGTCGGGTCCTTCGCTTCAAACTCTCCCTTGATTTGGCATGCTACCACCATGGAGTCCGTTGAGACCTCCACGTCCTGCACCCCTAGTTCTCGGGCCAGCCAAAGGCCCGCTATCACTGCCTCGTACTCAGCCTGGTTGTTGGTAATTGGGAAATGGATGTTTAAGGCTTGCTCAATCCGGGTCCCCTGGGGACTCACCAGGACTATCCCCCCTCCATAGGAGTACTTTCCCGATGCTCCGTCCACCAACATCTTCCATGCCTCTGGGGGAGGTGGCCCGTGCTCCCCCACCTCGGCCGCGTAGTCGGCCATGAAGTCTGCCACCGCCTGAGCCCTGATGGACGTCCTGGGCACGAACGTGACATTGAATTCACTTAACTCCACGGACCACTTTGCCAACCTTCCCGAGTGCTCCACTCCTTCCAAGATTTTACGGAGTGGGTGGTCTGTCACTACCTTGATTGAATGATCTTGGAAGTAAGGCCGGAGCCTCCGGGCCGACACCACCAATGCGAAGGCTAACTTTTCCAGGATCGGGTACCGGAGCTCCGCCTTCCTCAGCACTCGGCTGACGTAGTAGATAGGGAACTGTTTCATCCCCTCCTCCCGGATCAACACGGAACTTACTGCTTCGGACCCTACCCCCAGGTACAGGGACAGGTCTTCTACTGGCCTCGGCCCCTGGAGGAGAGGGGTCTGGGTGAGTTGTTCTTTCAGAGCCTGGAAGGCTTTCTCGCACTCCGGGGTCCATTCAAACTTCTTGTTGCCCTGTAGCACCTTGAAGAAAGGCGCACATTTTTCTCCCGCCTTGCAGAGGAACCTGCTGAGCCCAGCCAACTTCCCTGTAAGGCTCTGAACCTCCTTCGGATTCCTCGGTGACCCCAACTCCATCACCGCCCTAACCTTGTCTGGGTTAGGTTCCACTCCCGCGGGGGTGAGCAAGTGGCCTAGGAACTTTCCTCGGCTCGCCCCGAAGACACACTTCAAGGGATTGAGTTTCATCTTGTACCTCCGCAGGGTCCCGAACGTTTCCTCAAGGTCTCGGAGGTGAGACCCAAGGTCTCGGCTCTTTACCATGAGGTCGTCAACATAAACCTCCAAGTTTCTTCCCTTCTGCTCGCGGAAGACCCTGTCCATCATCCTTTGGTATGTGGCACCTGCGTTCTTGAGCCCGAATGACATCATCTTATAACAGTAGCATCCATCCCCCGTGATGAAGGAGACATCCTTGATGTCCGGGGGGTGCATGCGGATTTGATGGTAACCTGAAAAAGCATCTAAGAAAGACATCACAGGAAAACCGATGGCTGAGTCAACCAGCGCATCGATCCTAGACAGGGGGTAACAATCCTTAGGGCATGATTTATTAAGTAAAGAAAAGTCGATACACATCCTCCATTTACCTCCTCCCTTCTTTACCATAACGACGTTGGAGACCCAGCCTGGATACTGGATCTCTGTTACAAAGCCTGCCTGTAGGAGCTTGCTCACCTCCTCGTGGATGGGTCCTTCCAGCTTGTCGGCGGTGGCCCTTTTCTTCTGGCGGATGGGGCGAGTGCCGGGGTCGAGGTTGAGGCGATGGCAAGCCACGTCCGCGTCGATCCCGGGCATTTCCGCGGTGCTCCAAGCGAAGACGTCTATGTTCTTCTGCACGCACGCCAAGATCTCCGCTTGATCTTCCGGGTTGAGTCCTCCGCTGACCCGGACCTTCTCTACCACCCCTAGCCGGGTGGTGACCTCGAGCTCCACAACCTCGTCCATAGCCTCCAGCCGGGACTGCTCTCCCCAAGCCCTCTCCTCTTCAGCACAAGTGAGAGCCTGGGTTCCTTCCTCGACTTCCTTCTCTACCAACATCAGCTCCTCCGCCCCTCCCTCTTGGGCCTTCTCTTCTTCTTCCTCTCCTTCCGCCCGGGGTCCCTCAGCTACCCCTTCCTGGGCATGGAATTCATCTCCCGCCAACTTCTCCTCGGCTACCTCCTTACCTCCCGCTTCGGCCGCTTCCTCCATCATCTTATCCCATTCCTCCGCTTCTCCCATCCAGGAGATGGTGTTGACAGCCATCACGTAGCACTGCCTTGCCACCTTGGGATCCCCCCTGATCCGCACCTGGACCCCTCCGTCGTTGAACTTAAGGCATTGATGAAAGGTGGAGGGGACACAATGGAACGCGCTGATGAGTGGTCGTCCGAAGATGGCGCTGTAACTGCTTGGAGCATCCACTATGACAAAACGATAGTTCCTGGACTGCCCACCCAGGGTCACATGAAGTCCTACTCCCCCTTCCAGTTCATTCATCTCCCCCGAGAATCCAAACAGAGGGCCATCCCAGGCCAACACCCTTCTAGGCTCCACCTCCATCCTGTCAAACGCCTTCTTGAAGATGACGTTGACCGAGCTCCCATTGTCCACTAAGATTCGGGAGACGGTGAAGTTCTCGACCGCCATCTGAATGACCAACGCGTCGCAGAACGGGTCCTCATAGCCCGGCATGTCCTTCTGGGTGAAAATGATTTTTTCAGCCGGGGGTGGAGCGATGGATGTTGAAGCTACGCTCCGGCGGTAGATGGTATGGAGGCTAGCCTTGCGGGTCGCCTCCACCCCCACCCCCCCCCCCCCCCCCCCCCCCATGGATCACCCCGATCCCTCCCCTATTCCCCACATCGTTTCTATCTTCACACCTTTCCTGATCCTCCTCTCGAGGTTCGACCTCCACGATCCTTACTGGCTGCAGCTGCTGTGGCGCGGGCGCTCTGCCTCTCTTCACTTCCAGGAACTCCGGGCAGGTGTCCGTCGAGTGACCTTCCTCATCGTGGAAGATACAATATGGCAATGTCACCTCCCCTGCATCGGCCTCCGCCACCCTATTCCTTCTCCTCCTAGCGGCTGCTATTTCTACCTCGCCTCTCCTTCCTCTTCCTCTTCCCCGTCCAATTGCCATGGCCTGTTGGGGAGGGGGAGGCATCTGCATCGGACCTTGCCTCCACCCTAACTGGGGGGGTCTCCATTGACCTCCGACGTGGTTACCCCTTCCTGGGCTGTAACCCCTTCCCTGCCCTTGCACCCCTCCGCCTTGCGGCCTCCATCCTCCTTCCGGGGCCCGGGGCTCTTCCCTTCTCCTGACCTTCTGCTGCCTCACCTCCGGCTCACTGAGCTTTGCTAGCCTCTTGGTGAGCTCTGGGTTGGCTTCTTCACTCGTGACTTCCTCCGACACCCTCTCCATCAGCTCCTCATAGGAGACGAGGGCCTTTCTTTTCAACGCCATCTTGAAGAAACTTTCTTTCAACCCGATCGTGAAGGCGAGTTGGAGTGCGAACCCAGGCATCTCCTGAGTGAGCTGCACTTCCTCCTGGAACCGATCGGCATATTGAGTCAACGACTCCCTGGGTTCCTGCTTCACCTTGAAGAGGGAATCAGCGTCCTTCTTCCTCTTTTTTGAGGTCGAGAACCTCAGCAAAAAACTTCGGCGCAAATCCTCGAATGCGTAGATTGATCCTGCAGGGAGCTGATGGAACCAGTCCCTAGCCTTCTCCTTGAGGGTGACGTCAAAGAGCCGACACTTGATGGCATCTGACATCGGCCTGATGGAGACCGAGTCTTCGAAACTCTGCAGGTGCTGGACAGGGTCATCCCTACTGTTGTAGTACACCCGGTCCCACTCTCTGAACCCCCCGGGGATGGGTGCAGAAAGCACTAGCTCGCAAAAGGGGCTTCCCCTCCTGTCACTTTTTCTGGCTACACTCGCCCCCCAAGCTCTCTCGCCAAACTTGAGCTCGCCGGGACTGCACTCGCGAGGGCGGCGCTTGCCTGAACCACCCCGACCATCGCCGCAACCTCCTGGCGCGCGCTCGCTTGCGCCGTGCTCGCTGGGACAGAGCTTGTCAGCACTGAGTTCGCCGGACCGGCACTCGCCGGCGCGGAGCTCGCCGGCCTCGGGCTCGCCGGACTGGCGAACAACACTCGCCCCTCCCTGTCCTGTCCTGATCCAACGGCAAATTCCTTTCCAGCCCTTCCCCCCGGGGCATTCTCGCCCACCGTCATTGGGGGAGGAGTCACCTGAGGTGTTGGGGTCGCAAACTCGTTTCGCAGAGCTGTGACCGTAAACCCCAAGGTATCGAGCACTTCCTTTCTGAAATCTGCGAGCATCCTGGCCATCGCCACCTGGGGTGTCTCGCCGAACTCCTCGCCTTTTTCTTCATCTCCCGCCATAACCTTTCTCTGGAACTTTCTTGAACCAGCCACGCTCCACGCTCACCGCACCAAAATGTTGAAACCGATTTCTCGGTCTCTCATTTAGCTCGAGGTCCTCACCGAAATGAGGGGCGGCTAGCCCTTACTGATCCCTCGAGGAGGGTGGACGGAAGATTAGGAAATTGACTAAGACCTTAGTCACAGCGAGGAGGTCCCTCCACTAACCCGGAAGATCGTTGAGCGCTTCCCCTCCCAAGCCAAAGCTGTGACTTGGGCACCTTGGAGAGCTCTGGAAATGCTAACCAAAGAAAGCCTAAGGAGAGGGAAGCTGAAGTGACATCCTCTCCAAAGGTGCCCTTAAGGTCCTATTTATAGATTTTCTGGTCCGGCCTGCGAATAGCAGGATTCTGCCTTTTGATTTTACTATCCGCACCCCAAATGGGTCTGCTAACAGCCAAGCTCCGCTGTTTGGAGAGGCTAAGGGCAGACCAACAAGGGTAAAAGGGTAAGTTGACCCTAATGATTTATGGATAGAGGATTGCGAGAACCTTACTGTCGGAGCTCTCACATGTCTTCTCGCGGATCCTGCCCGTGGCGCCTCTTTTAGAGGGTCGCCTTGCGAGAACCCTGCTGACGAAGCTCTCGTGGGTCTTCTCGCAAATACTGCTCGCGGTGCCTCTTTTAGGGGGTCGTCTTGTGAGGACTCTGCTGACGGAGCTCTCGTGGGTCTTCTCCCAAATACTGCTCGCGGCGCCTCTTTTAGGGGGTCATCTTGCGAGGACTTCGCTGGCCCATTTTGGTGGTCTGCCGAGGTATCATCGACTGGGGGCCGATCTCGGCGAGGTCTGGATCTCGCAACTCCTGTCTTGCTCGATTTCCTTGCCTGGCGAATATCGGGGTTGTACACCAAGGATATTCACAGGAAGAAGGAATTGACTATGATCAGACCTTTGCTCCTGTTGTAAGACTTAAAGCTATCAGGACTTTTCTTGCCTTTGCTGCATTCAAGAAATTCAAGGTATATCAGATGGATGTGAAGAGTGCATTCTTGAATGGAGATATCAAAGAAGAAGTCTATGTGGAACAACCACCAGGTTTTATCTCTCCAACTCAGTCCTCTTATGTATTTAAGTTTAATAAAGCTCTCTATGGTCTCAAGAAAGCTCCCAGAGCATGGTATGAGACCTTAGCTAATTTTCTTTTGGAGAACAATTTCTGTAGAGGCATAGTTGATAAAACCCTATTTTTCAGGATACATAAAAATCAAACTTTACTAGTTCAAATATATGTAGATGACATCATATTTGGCTATACTGATTCAAATCTATGCAAAAGGTTCTCTAACCTAATGCAATCTAAATTTGAAATGAGTAGTATGGGTGAATTATCATACTTCCTTGGTCTTCATGTGAAGCAAACTCCAAATGGCATATTCATATCACAATCCAAGTATGCTAAGGAATTAGTGAAAAGGTTTGGTTTGTCTGATGCTTCCACCATGAAAACACCCATGCCCTCAAATGTTGTTGTTGATACTGATGAATCAGGGAAACCTGTTGATCAGAAAGTATATAGAGCAATTGTTGGCTCATTACTTTATTTAACAGCAAGTAGGCCTGATATAATGTTTGCTATCTGTATTTGTGCTAGGTTCCAAGTTAACCCCAAAGAATCTCACCTAATTTTATTAAAAAGAATTTTGAGATATATAAAGGGTTGTCCTAATCTAAGACTCTGGTATCCAACAACATCAGAATTTGAATTAACTGGATTCTCAGATTCTGTTTATGATGGATGCAGAGTAGACAGGAAAAGCACATCAGGAACTTGCCAGTTTTTTGTTGATAAGCTTGTGTCTTGGTTTTGTAAGAAACAAACATATGTGTCTACATCAACAGCTAAAGCTGAATACATAGATGTAGGCAGTTGCTGCTCACAGATATTGTGGATACAAAATCAAATCCTAGACTATGGTGTCAATCTAAATAATTCAATTATATTTTGTGACAATACTAGTGCAATATCTATAGCACAAAATCCAGTTCTCCATAGTAGGACTAAACACATAGAAATTAGGCACCGCTTTATCAGAGATAATGTGGATAAAAATAAAATTTGCCTACAATTTATTCCTACTGACTTGCAAAGAGCTGATATTTTCACCAAGCCATTGGATGAAAAGAAGCATTGTTGAAACCGATTTCTCGGTCTCTCGTAGAGCTCGGGGCCCTCACCGAAATGAGAGGCAGCTAGCCCTTACTGATCCCTCGAGGAGGGTGGACCGAAGATTAGGAAATTGACTAAGACCTTAGTCACAGTGAGGAGGTCCTTCCACTAACCCGGAAGATCGTTGAGCGCTTCCCCTCCCAAGCCAAATCTGTGACTTGGGCACCTTGGAGAGCTCTGGAAATGCTAACCAAAGAAAGCCTAAGGAGAGGGAAGCTGAAGTGACATCCCCTCCAAAGGTGCCCTTAAGGTCCTATTTATAGATTTTCTGGTCCGGCCTGCGAATAGCAGGATTCCGCCTTTTGATTTTACTATCCGCACCCCAAATGGGTCTGCTAACAGCCAAGCTCCGCTGTTTGGAGAGGCTAAGGGCAGACCACCAAGGGTAAAAGGGTAAGTTGACCCTAATGATTTATGGATAGAGGATTGCGAGAACCTTACTGTCGGAGCTCCCGCATGTCTTCTCGCGGATCCTGCCCGTGGCGCCTCTTTTAGAGGGTCGCCTTGTGAGAACCCTGCTGACGAAGCTCTCGTGGGTCTTCTCGCAAATACTACTCGCGGCACCTCTTTTAGGGGGTCGTCTTGCGAGGACTCTGCTGACGGAGCTCTCGTGGGTCTTCTCGCAAATACTGCTCGCGACGCCTCTTTTAGGGGGTCGTCTTGCGAGGACTTCGCTGGCCCATTTTGGTGGTCTGTCGAGGTCTCATCGGCTGGGGGCCGATCTCGGCGAGGTCTGGATCTCGCAACTCCTGTCTCGCTCGGTTTCCTTGCCTGGCGAATATCGGGGTTGTACACAATCCCCGCTCTTCGCGAGGACAAATGCCCACGCGAAGAATCATCCAACCCCTGATATTCGCCCGCTCCCGGATGACCTGTCAGGAATCTTTGGTGGGACACACCCTGTGTTCTATAAATATCGTCCCGAACCCCTATTGGCGCGCGCCGTTACTTTTCTTCATTCTCTTACTTTAGTTGCCTGGAGATGCCGATTTCCGAAGAAGCAGAGGCTCGCCTGAGGGTGATGAGAGCTGGCGGGCTACCCTCCATGACCAAGGTCCCCGCCTGGATGAACCAGCCGTCCCCCGCCCAGTCGCCGAAAGTCAAGAAGGAGAAGGCGGCTCGTCGCACCGGAGACGACTCTGTGATGCTGGACTCCTCCCCGGACGATCGCCGCCCCGAGAAGGTATGAGCTACTCGAACTTACATTAATAAATTGCCCCTCATTCATTTCTACTCGCAGGATACTTTGCCGAGCGAGATCGTTGGAGAACTTGCTGAGGGGTCTCAGAAAAGCCCGCAGGTGGATACGAACCTCGCTGGAAAAAACACCACCGGTACGATCTGGATCTCGCATACCGTAATATTTCAACCATATATGACCTCCGTTACTCTTTTCTTACAGTCTCGCCCCTGAAGTCTCCGGTCCTCCAGTCGTCGCGACCTCTGTCTCCGCTTCCGCCTCCTGACAAAATCATAGACAAGCCTGGATTCCAGCTCTTGACGAGCGAGGAGACTGGGGGTTCTGCGCCGCCGAAGATCCCTCCTACCAACAGTGCAGCCTACCCCGACGGCTTGGGCAAATCTCTCTATCCTCACTACGGCAACGTGTTCCAGCGTCATCCCTCGACCTCTCGCCTCCCGCTTGGTAAGTATTCTGACCTCGCCGGAACCCTGCGCGAGCTCACGTGCGCCATTTGACCTTTTCGTAATATCTTGCAGACAATGCCGAAAATTCGCCTACCGATTCCGAGCTGGGCGACGACGAGATGTCCCCCCTTCCGGACCAGGTGGAGGACTTCTTAGGGGATCCGCGAGACCCCGAGAAGTTGAAGCAGCGAACCGCGGAGTTGCTGAGGAAACACGGGAGGATGCTGATGGATCTCAACATGCAGGCGAGGCGGGACCGAGAAGCCGCCGAGGACAGGCACGCGGTTTTAATGGAAGAATGTGCGAGGCTCCGGCAGGCGAGACAGCGTGACCAGGATGAGGGCGCCACGACGCCGGAGGTTCATATAGCTAGGATGAGAGACTACGCCTTCCTCACGGACAGGGAGGGTCGTTTGGCGGAGGACTATTATAATTCTAGGGTACCGCCGAGGTTCGGGTCGCGTGGTGGGGGCCGGTGGAAATGGCTACCCCATGATTCTCGCTAACTGCTATGTTATGGAATTATTTGTAATAGGTGTCGCTGTTTATTTGAACGATCTCGCTATGTTTCGTGGCTCGCGTAATTGCCACTGATGCTGGCTTGTCTGACAATCACCATTATTTTTTATGGTTTCTCGCTCGCTGTCTATAGATCTATTTTAATTGTTATATTGTGCTCGCGAAGACCCTCTATTCTCGCTAGACGTATCCCGCAAGTAATGTTTATACTAACCTTGCAGGTCCATCTCGCCCATGGCCATGATGTGATGTTTTTACTGCTACCCGCGCTCGCCGGCGCTTGGACTTCTTCCCGCCCTTTTGCTTGGGCTATAAATAGGCGGTTTTAACTGAGTCAACCACCGCATTTACTCTCGACCTTCTTCTTCCTCTGCTTCAGATCTCTCGCTTCTTCTCGTTTTCGCATTTCATCCTTTCTCGCAGGTTGCTAAGATGGGCGGTGACGCGGAGTCGGAGGGTCGGCGAAGGGTCGCGAAGGCCTTCACCGAGCATAGCTTCTTTACTTGTAACTTGACCGATGAGGAGTACTTCAGCGCGGTCGCTGACTACGTCACCCCCCCCCCCCCCCGTTTGAGGCACGCTGCCCTAGCGAGGATGACGTGATCAATGACCCGTTGGTCGACGAGTTGGCCATTCCTACCGCCCATTTCGCGGTCGGTCTGCGCCTTCCCTTGTGGCCGGAAGTCCGCCAGGTAATAATCGCTCTCGCTTATTTCCCATTTTTTTGCCACTCGAGTTTCGCTCGCCGTGCAGACTAATCCTGTTCTCGCTGCTCATTAGGTGCTCAAACACTATGGGGTGGTTCCCGGCCAGCTCACTCCTAATGCCATGGCGGTGGTCACCGCCTTCGCCTGCACCTTCGCGAGGAGCGCATCGAGTTCAGCCTCCCGGTCTTCCGGAAGCTGTTCTCGTTCCGCGCCAACAAAGATGGGATAGCCTACTTCGTGGGCACGGGTCCGAAGGTGGTCGAGACCGTCAACAAGGCCCACTTCTGGGCCCAGAAGTTCGTCGTCGTCAAGGGGAACTTCGGCAACATTCCCTTCTCGCCAGTTCAACATAGCGAGACCACATACCGGCCCACCGCCCTCGGCGGCCATGACGCCCTCCTCCATCAGTTCTTCTGCAAGAAGAACTTCGAAGTCGTCTACCTCCGCCGCAACCTAGATTCGCTACCTCCGGTTCTTGCCGGAGAAGGTAAAGATCTCGCCCAACACCTTTGTCTTTATTCGTTACCATATCGTACTTATCCGAACTATTGTTTGTTTCTAGGCGAGCGAGATCTGCCCATTCATCCCCCTTACGCGAGCACCCGGAAAACCGATGCTACCATGGCTCTCGCTACCATGGGGGCGGAAGCTTGCCGAGGCATCGTCACTCCGGCCGAGCCCTCTTCTCGCAAGAGATCGGGGGCTTCTGGTAATGCTGCCCCTTCGAAATCTCCGCCCAAGAAGAAGAGCAAGAAGAGCACGGTCTCGCTCGCTCCTTCGAAGGGTAAGGATGAGACCGCGAGGACCCTTGCTTACGAGAGTGCGAGGTCCCAGCTGCGCTCTGCCGAGCTCGCCCACATGACGGGGAGGCGTTCCTTACATCTAGAGCTTCAGAATGTGGAGCTCGTGAGGGCCTACCAGGGGGTTCTTGCCGAGATCACGCAGCTGAAGGAGAAGCTGCTCGTCGCGGAGGGCAGTGTGGTGAGTCATCTAGACCTCCATCTTCCTTTCCCCTGGCCGTTTCGCCTCTCTAATTGAACTTATTTGCAGGATGTCGAGGCCGCCGGGAGAGCCAACGCTCGCATCGAGGATTTGGAGGGCGAGGTGGCTGGGCTGAAGGCCCTGATCTGCGACCTCACTCGCGGCGTTGTTCCCCCCTCACCTCGCCGTTTAAAAGAAGACCGGCGAGCGCGAGACGAAGAAATCCGCGTGGGATCCATAGAGTCAGCTCGCTACATCTTTTCGGTGGTGAAGGCGATCGGCCTCCTGGCTGATGATGCGGTCGACATGACTCCGGAAGACGTCGTCCCGGAGCCCTTCCTCCCTCTTCCGCCCGTGGAGGACAGTGATGACGAAGAAGGATCTGCGGGTGGTTTCTGAAGCTCGCCGCTATTCTTTTCTTTTGCGCTGTAATTTTTATCGGCGAGATCGCCGAAGATTGTAACCGAACTATGAAATGTAGAATGCCAATTTTGCTTTGCTCATTGTGCCTTCCTTTTCCTCTTGCAATTTTGATGCGTTGAATGTCTCGCCCTCGCTTATCTCCATATCCGCCTTCGCGGAGGCTATTCTCGCGATGATTGTTCTCGCGCCACGCGTTATTGAACAGATAGGTATAGGCTACTTTGGTTGCTCGGACCTTTCGCCGTTTGCCTTGGGATTACTACCCTTTTAGTTATGCGTATTTTCTCTAGGTTTCGCAAGGCATTTTTCCTCTTGGCGAGAGCTCGCCTCTTACCCGGTGCCGGCAACCTTTCTGCCGAGGACCGGTTGTTCGGGATCGCATAAGATTGATTCTCGCCACTCGCATGGTGTGCGAAATTTCTCTTTGCCGAGCGGGCCTGTCCGCCGAGCGAGACGGAACCTTCCAGTATAAAGACCTGTCATTCTTGCCAGCCTCTCTAGAGATCAACCAGAACCCCCCGTCTAGGTAAGAGCCCGGGAGCGGAATCGATCTGGGGCATTCCAGCACCAACATATCCAACCTCGCCAGCCTCTCCAGAGATCAACCTGAACCCCCCGTCTAGGTGAGAGCCCGGGAGCATAATCGATCTGGGGCATTCCAGTGCCAACATATCCAACCTTGCCAGCCTCTCCAGAGATCAACCTGAACCCCCCGTCTAGGTGAGAGCCCGGGACCGGAATCGATCTGGGGCATTCTGGCACCAACATATCCAACCTCGCCAGCCTCTCCAGAGATCAACCTGAACCCCCCGTCTAGGTGAGAGCCCGAGAGCGGAATCGATCTGGGGCATTCCGGCACCAACATATCCAACCTCGCCAGCCTCTCCAGAGATCAACCTGAACCCCCCGTCTAGGTGAGAGCCCGGGAGCGGAATCGATCTGGGGCATACCGGCACCAACATATCCAACCTCGCCAGCCTCTCCAGAGATCAACCTGAACCCCCCGTCTAGGTGAGAGCCCGGGAGCGGAATCGATCTGGGGCATTCCAGCGCCAACATATCCAACCTTTGTCACGCCGGCACGGCAGTAGTTATAAGCATCATAAAAAAGGAGTAAGACATTAGTTAAACAACATAACAAAGCTCTCAAGGGTAAAACCTTTTCAAATCATCCCCACTTCGGGCTCGGTCGAGGGGTACCCCTTCCACATCCTGGAGGCGATACCCTCCCCCCCCCCCCCCCCCCCGACTTGTGTACCTCGCTTACAATATATGGTCCCTCCCAGTTGGGGTTGAGCTTACCTACCGCGGCCCCTCTGCCGGCCGCATCGACCTTCTTCAGGACTAGGTCTCCTTTCTGAAAATGCTTTATCCGGATATGTTTGTCGAAATATCGAGCCATCCGCCGCTTAACCTCTTCCTGTCTGATGGCGGCCAAGTCCCTGAGTTCTTCCACCAGGTCCAAAGACAGCCTCTGCTTTGCATTGTTATCTTCTAGCCACTCTTCATCCCCTCGCTCGCAGCGATCACCCGGGGGGTCTTTATCTCAAACTCTATGGGGAGAACGGCCTCAGACCCGTGAGAGAGCTTGAATGGAGTCTCCCCGGTGGCGGTATTTGGAGTAGTCCTCATGGCCCAGAGGACGGAGGGTAGCTGTTCCACCCAGTTTCCCCGAAGGTTCTCCACTTTCTTTTTTAATAGGTTAACGATTATTTTGTTCGGCGCCTCCACCTGCCCATTGCTTCTCGGGTGGTGGACCGATGCGAACCTGAGGTCAATGCCGAGATGAGTGCAGAAGCCAACAAACTCTTCACTGGCAAACTGCGGCCCATTGTCCGTCACTATAGCTAGAGTGAGCCCGTGCCTGCAAATTATCTCCCCCCCACACAAAATTCCTTACAACCTGAGAGGTTACCTTAGCGAGTGCTTTCACTTCTACCCACTTGGAGAAGTAGTCGATCATGACCAGCAGGAACTTCCTCTGGCCGCTGGCTTGGGGGAAGGGACCGACCAGGTCCAGCCCCCTTATGGCGAAGGGCCAGGGAGCCGTGATGTTCCGAAGCCTTTGAGCTGGGAGGAGTTGGAGCGGAGCATAGAGCTGGCACTTCGGACACTTTCTCGCGAACTCTACCGCATCCTTGCTGAGAGTGGGCCAGAAGTAGCCTTGCCTCAACACCCTCCCTTCCAGGGTCCGACTCCCGGAGTGACTGCCGCATTCCCCGGGGTGGATTTCTCCCAGGACTCTCGGAACCTCCTCCTCGGAGACACAATGGGCCAGGAGTCCCGAGAGGGTCTTTCTATACATCCCTCCTGCATGTAAGGAGTAATAGGCGGACTTATACATGAAGCGTCTCTTGTCCACGTCCTCTCCAGGGAACCTCCCGGAGGACAAGAAGGTGATGAATGGATCCATCCACGAGGCTCGTCGGTCCACCTCCATCAACTCTCCTTATTCGATGGAGGGCCGGAAGAGTTCCGAAGCCGTCCCTCCCGCTCGGGGACCGAACTTGGCTAAGAGGTCCGCCTGGGTGCTCTCCTCCCTCGGCACGTGCTTGATGGAGAAGGTGCGGAACTGCCCGATGATCCCCTTGACCTTTTCTAGGTATAGTAGGAGGGTCGGGTCCTTCGCTTCAAACTCTCCCTTGATTTGGCATGCTACCACCATGGAGTCCGTTGAGACCTCCACGTCCTGCACCCCAAGTTCTCGGGCCAGCCGAAGGCCTGCTATCACTGCCTCGTACTCAGCCTGGTTGTTGGTAATTGGGAAATGGATGTTTAAGGCTTGCTCAATCCGGGTCCCCTAGGGACTCACCAGGACTATCCCCCCTCCATAGGAGTACTTTCCCGATGCTTCGCCCACCAACATCTTCCATGCCTCTAGGGGAGGTGGCCCGTGCTCCCCCACCTCGGCCGCGTAGTCGGCCATGAAGTCTACCACCGCCTGAGCCCTGATGGACGTCCTGGGCATGAACGTGACATTGAATTCACTTAACTCCACGGACCACTTTGCCAACCTTCCCGAGTGCTCCACTCCTTCCATGATTTTACGGAGCGGGTGGTCTATCACTACCTTGATTGAATGAGCTTGGAAGTAAGGTCGGAGCCTCCGGGCCGACACCACCAATGCGAAGTCTAACTTTTCCAGGATCGGGTACCGGAGCTCCGCCTTCCTCAGCACTCGGCTGACGTAGTAGATAGGGAACTGTTTCATCCCCTCTTCCCGGATCAACACGGAACTTACTGCTTCGGACCCTACCCCCAGGTACAGGGACAGGTCTTCTCCTGGCCTCGGCCCCTGGAGCAGAGGGGTCTGGGTGAGTTGTTCTTTCAGAGCCTGGAAGGCTTTCTCGCACTCCGGGGTCCATTCAAACTTCTTGTTGCCCTGTAGCACCTTGAAGAAAGGCGCACATTTTTCTCCTGCCTTGGAGAGGAACCTGCTGAGCCCATCCAACTTCCCTATAAGGCTCTGAACCTCCTTCGGATTCCTCGGCGACCCCAACTCCATTACCGCCCTAACCTTGTCCGGGTTAGGTTCCACTCCCGCGGAGGTGAGCAAGTGGCCTAGGAACTTTCCTCGGCTCGCCCCGAAGACACACTTCAAGGGACCGCCGCAGGGTCCCGAACGTCTCCTCAAGGTCTCGGAGGTGAGACCCAAGGTCTCGGCTCTTTACCATGAGGTCATCAACATAAACCTCCAAGTTTCTTCCCTTCTGCTCGCGGAAGACCCTGTCCATCATCCTTTGGTATGTGGCACCTGCGTTCTTGAGCCCGAATGGCATCATCTTATAACAGTAGCATCCATCCCCCGTGATGAAGGAGACATCCTTGATGTCCGGGGGGTGCATGCGGATTTGATGGTAACCTGAAAAAGCATCTAAGAAAGACATCACAGGAAAACCGACAGCTGAGTCAACCAGCGCGTCGATCCTAGGCAGGGGGTAACAATCCTTAGGGCATGATTTATTAAGTAAAGAAAAGTCGATACACATCCTCCATTTACCTCCTCCCTTCTTTACCATAACGACGTTGGAGACCCAGCGTGGATACTGGATCTCCGTTACAAAGCCTGCCTGTAGGAGCTTGCTCACCTCCTCGCGGATGGGTCCTTCCAGCTTGTCGGCGGTGGCCCTTTTTCTTCTGGCGGATGGGGCGAGTGCCGGGGTCGAGGTTGAGGTGATGGCAAGCCACGTCCACGTCGATCCCGGGCATTTTCGCGGCGCTCCAAGCGAAGACGTCTATGTTCTTCTGCACGCACGCCAGGATCTTCGCTTGATCTTCTGGGTTGAGTCCTCCGCTGACCCGGACCTTCTCTACCACCCCTAGCCGGGTGGTGACCTCGAGCTCCACAACCTCATCCATAGCCTCCAGACGGGACTGCTCTCCCCAAGCCCTCTCCACTTCGGCACAAGTGAGAGCCTGGGTTCCTTCCTCGACTTCCTTCTCTACCAACATCAGCTCCTCCGCCCCTCCCTCCTGGGCCTTCTCTTCTTCTTCCTCTCCTTCCGCCCGGGGTCCCTCAGCTACCCCTTCCTGGGCATGGACTTCATCTCCCGCCAACTTCTCCTCGGCTACCTCCTTACCTCCGGCTTCGGTCGCTTCCTCCATCATCTTATCCCATTCCTCCGCTTCTCCCATCCAGGAGATGATGTTGATAGCCGTCAAGTAGCACTGCCTTGCCACCTTGGGATCCCCCCTGATCCGCACCTGGACCCCTCCGTCGTTGAACTTAAGGCATTGATGAAAGGTGGAGGGGACACAGCGGAACGCGCTGATGAGTGGCCGTCCGAAGATGGCGCTGTAACTGCTTGGAGCGTCCACTATGACAAAACGACAGTTCCTGAACTGCCCACCCAGGGTCACATGAAGTCCTACTCCCCCTTCCACTTCTTTCCTCTCCCCCGAGAATCCAAACAGAGGGCCATCCGAGGCCAACACCCTTCTAGGCTCCACCTCCATCCTGTCAAATGCCTTCTTGAAGATGACGTTGACCGAGCTCCCATTGTCCACTAAGATTCGGGAGACGGTGAAGTTCTCGACCGCCGTCTGAATGACCAATGCGTCGCAGAATGGGTCCACATAGCCCGTCATGTCCTTCTGGGTGAAAATGATTTTTTCAGCCGGGGGTGGAGCGGTGGATGTTGAAGCTACGCTCCGGCGGTAGATGGTATGGAGGCTAGCCTTGCAGGTCGCCTCCACCCCCACCCCCCCCCTAGATCACCCTGATCCCTCCCATCTTCCCCACATCGTTTCTATCTTCACACCTTTCCTGATCCTCCTCTTGAGGTTTGACCTCCACGATCCTTACTGGCTGCAGCTGCTGTGGCGCGGGCGCTCTGCCTCTCTTCACTTCCAGGAACTCCGGGCAGGTGTCCGTCGAGTGACCTTCCTCATCGTGGAAGATACAATATGGCAACGTCACCTCCCCTGCATCGGCCTCCGCCACCCTATTCCTTCTCCTCCTAGCGGCTGCTGTTTCTACCTCGCCTCTCCTTCCTCTTCCTCTTCCCCGTCCAATTGCCATGGCCTGTTGGGGAGGGGGAGGCATCTACATCGGACCTTGCCTCCACCCTAACTAAGGGGGTCTCCATTGACCTCCGACGTGGTTACCCCTTCCTGGGCCGTAACCCCTTCCTGGGCCGTAACCCCTTCCCTGCCCTTGCACCCCTCCGCCTTGCGGCCTCCATCCTCCTTCCGGGGCCCGGGGCTCTTCCCTTCTCCTGACCTCCTGCTGCCTCACCTCCAGCTCACTGAGCTTTGCTAGCCTCTTGGTGAGCTCTGGGTTGGCTTCTTCACTCACGACTTCCTCCGACACCCTCTCCATCAGCTCCTCATAGGAGACGGGGGCCTTTCTTTTCAACGCCATCTTGAAGAAACTTTCTTTCAACCCGACCATGAAGTCGAGTTGGAGTGCGAACCCAGGCATCTCCTGAGTGAGCTGCACTTCCTCCTGGAACCGATCAGCATATTGAGCCAACGACTCCCTGGGTTCCTGCTTCACCTTGAAGAGGGAATCAGCGTCCTTCTTCCTCTTTTTGAGGTCGAGAACCTCAGCAAAAAACTTCGGCGCAAATCCTCGAATGCGTAGATTGATCCTGCAAGGAGCTGATGGAACCAGTCCCTGGCCTTCTCCTTGAGGGTGACGGCAAAGAGCCGACACTTGAAGGCATCTGACATCGGCCTGATGGAGACTGAGTCTTCAAAACTCTGCAGGTGTTGGACAGGGTCATCCCTACCATTGTAGTACACCCGGTCCCACTCTCCGAACCCCCTGGGGACGGGTGCAGAAAGCACCAGCTCACAAAAGGGGCTTCCCCCTCCTGTCACTTTTCCTGGCTCCACTCGCCCCCCAAGCTCTCTCGCCAAACTTGAGCTCGTCGGGACTGCACTCGCGAGGGCGGCGCTCGCCTGAACCACCCCGACCGTCGCCGCATCCTCCTGGAGCGCGCTCGCTTGCGCTGTGCTCGCTGGGACAGAGCTTATCGGCACTGAGTTCGCCGGCCCGGCACTCACCGACGCGGAGCTCGCCGGCCTCGGGCTCGCCGGACTGGCGAACAACACTCGCCCCTCCCTGTCCTGTCCTGATCCAACGACAACTTCCTTTCCAGCCCTTCCCCCTGGGGCATTCTCGCCCACCGTCATTGGGGGAGGCGTCACCTGAGGTGTTGGGGTCGCAAACTCGTTTCGCAGAGCTGTGACCGTAAACCCCAAGGTATCGAGCACTTCCTTTCTGAAATCTGCGAGCATCCTGGCCATCGCCACCTGGGTGTCTCGCCGAACTCCTCGCCTTGTTCTTCATCTCCCGCCATAACCTTTCTCTGGAACTTTCTTGAACCAGCCACACTCCACGCTCACCGCACCAAAATGTTGAAACCGATTTCTTGGTCTCTCGTAGAGCTCGGGGCCCTCACCGAAATGAGGGGCGGCTAGCCCTTACTGATCCCTCGAGGAGGGTGGACTGAAGATTAGGAAATTGACTAAGACCTTAGTCACAGCGAGGAGGTCCCTCCACTAACCCGGAAAATCGTTGAGCGCTTCCCCTCCCAAGCCAAAGCTGTGACTTGGGAACCTTGGAGAGCTCTGGAAATGCTAACCAAAGAAAGCCTAAGGAGAGGGAAGCTAAAGTGACATCCCCTCCAAAGGTGCCCTTAAGGTCCTATTTATAGATTTTCTGGTCCGGCCTGCGAATAGTAGGATTCCGCCTTTTGATTTTACTATCCGCACCCCCAAATGGGTCTGCTAACAGCCAAGCTCCGCTGTTTGGAGAGGCTAAGGGCAGACCACCAAGGGTAAAAGGGTAAGTTGACCCTAATGATTTATGGATAGAGGATTGCGAGAACCTTACTGTCGGAGCTCCCGCATGTCTTCTCGCGGATCCTGCCCGTGGCGCCTCTTTTAGAGGGTCGCCTTGCGAGAACCCTGCTGACGAAGCTCTCGTGGGTCTTCTCGCAAATGCTGCTTGCGGCGCCTCTTTTAGGGGGTCGTCTTGCGAGGACTCTACCGACGGAGCTCTCGTGGGTCTTCTCGCAAATACTGCTCGCGGCGCCTCTTTTAGGGGGTCGTCTTGCGAGGACTTCGCTGGCCCATTTTGGTGGTATGTCGAGGTCTTATCGGCTGGGGGCCGATCTCGGCGAGGTCTGGATCTCGCAACTCCTGTCTCGCTCGGTTTCCTTGCCTGGCGAATATCGGGGTTGTACAAGCATATTTTCTTTATAAATCAACTAGGAATGATAGATGGAGATCCAATCTGTTAAAAATTAAGTTTTCTACTTATCCCATCTCTTCATCGAACTGAGATCGACGAAATCTAGTTTTTCGTCGAACGGAGATCGACGAAGTAATCAAGTTCGTCGAACCGAGATCGACGAAAACTCATTTTTCGTCGAACCCAGTTTTGATGAAGCTTTTTATTTCTGAACCTTTCATTATAATCAAATCTTTTTCATTTTAACTGAATGCCTACAGAAACTGCTTCTCTCTCCAGTTCCTTTGCACTTGATCTCTATTTTATTTTGCAGGAACAATAACAATATAAAGATGGCATCCTTCCCTACCTCCATCAAATGTCCCTTCTTCAAGGGGCCTAGCTTCAGGCCTTCCTGAAACTAGGCAGGGGGAGAAGTTCTATGAAGATCCTCCATATGATGCAGTTTTTGCTCAGGGGGAGTTGTTCTATGAACTAGGCAGGGGGAGAAAGCTGAAGAAGCTCCTTGTTGTCAGGGGGAGCTGTTTTGAAGAAACTCCTTTATGATATGGGGAGTTGTTTTATCAAGAGGAAATGTTGTATGAAGAAGCATGTTTTTAGTTCTTGAAAAAGCTCACAGCAGTTTGCAGATTTAGGAATGAGATGTTGCAAATTCAGTTATGATAGATTCAAATTCAGATTGGTAGCACAGCATATTCAGATTATAAAGCTACAGTTCAGATCAACAAATTCAGAAAGCTGAAATATAGTAGATAAATCTTTTCAGATAACAAATTCAGAAAGATGAAGATAGTATCAGAATTCAGAAAGTCAGAAAGCAAGAACTCCGAGAAAGACATTGACAGAATTCAGAGAAAGTCAAAGGTTCTATTTATTTATTTTTATTAGTTTTATCTTCAATGTAAATCTCAAAACTCAGAGTATCATATTTTATATCTGATGAAATATTTAAAATCTATCAGATATATATGCTTTGTTGTTTTGTCATTTGTTTTGTTATTCAAATTTTGTCAAATAGTGTCCTAACCCAAATAGGGGGGATTGTGGGAACAACCCTATTACTGATTTGGGCTAGGATCACTATCTGTTTGTTAGGACTAAGTTGACACAATGTATAGTCCAATGGGTCAAGGGTTTAGGCTGATAGAACTTAAGAAAAGACAAGGTTTCTGCGTTCGACGAACTCTATCCTGCGTTCGACGAACGGCATGCTCTCTGCGTTCGACGAACAGCTTACATTCAGCGGTCGGTGAAATTGTTCAATCTCAGCGGTCGACGATTTTATTCAGTCTCAGCGGTCGACGATTTTATCCAGTCTCAGCGGTCGACGATTTTATCCAGTCTCAGCGGTCGACGAAATCATCCAGTCTCAGCGGTCGACGAAATATTCCAGTCTCAGCGGTCGACGATTTTATTCAGCGGCTCAGCGGTCGACGAATTCCTCAGTTCGACGAACTCAACCTTCAAATCGACAAAAGTTCTTCTTAGCTCAACTAATTCAACTCTTCCAGCCAGATTCAGTTGAGGTCGATGAACTCAACATTGTGTTCGACGAAATTTGTTGAGATCAACGAAAATTCTTGAGATCGACGAATTCTTATTTCAGTTCAGAATTTCAGAAGGATTATTTTTATTTCATTCTCTGAACTAAGATCTCTCATCAGCAACGACTCTAGTATATCAGATAACTAAGGATCGTATCTTTCCTTTTATTATTTCGAGAATATAGTCGTTGACATTTAGCTAAAAAGGATAAGTTCATGGAAAAGGAAAAAGGTAAATAGCATATCAGCATTGCAGTACATGATATATCTCTTTCAGAATATTTTATTCCTTAAATTAAGGGATTTGAATTTCATATTTGTCGGAGATTTGTAAAAGAAAAGGAAGAAGATGTACAGTATTATCATTACAACATATTACAGAATAACTGTACAGGAAAAAGAAAAAAAGAAGAAGGATATACAGTCAAGAGGAAGAAGAAAGAAAAATACAGAAAAAGCATTTCAATCTTCATCTTCTTCAAGCAGCACTCATTCACTGAGAACATCAACTCTACTCTTTCAGTCATCAGCACCTAAATCAAATCTTCAAAGAGCAACAACAATCTGAGGAACTCATTCTCTCAGATTAATCAGCTACAGGAAGATCAGTACATTCAAAAGAAAGCTTCCATCCTCAACTGTCAACAATTTTATATCAGACAGGGGGAGCTTTACAACATCAACAATCCACTAGAGTCTTCTCTCAAAATATTGACAGAGAAGAACTTCATAACCCTTCTTTACCTCATCTTGTACAGGGTTATAACTCCCTTCAAAAGTTAACCCATTGGTGGCAGGGCACCTGAACAAAAACCTGTGGTTGGGTTAGAGCACCTGATCAAAAGCTCACCTGGTGTGTGGACACCTGATCAAAAACCCCTTGGTGATAGGGCACCTGATCAAAAACCTAGTGGATCCTACCAAGTGTGGTAGAAGAGTAGACGTACCCAGGTTTATTGGGGAACTACTATAAAAATCCTTGTGTCATCTGTGTTGTGACTTTCTGTGTATTGTGTTGTGTGCATTGTTTTCTTTAATTAGTTTTTATAAATCACTCTGCTATACATATATATATCACTATTTTAATTTCGCTATAAAATTAAGTGAAAAGTTTTTAATACTCTATTCACCCCCCCCCCCCTAGAGTAAATCTAAGATCTAACCTCACTTTCAATTGGTATCCGAGCATATCAATTGTCTTTCACTGTGTGCCCAACACGGAATACAACTCCGGTTCTCTTGCCTCTACACCTCTCCGCAAAATGGCAAAGCCGAACGCATGATTCAGACACTAAACAATATCTCCTGCACCCTCCTCATTCATGCTTCCATACCACCTACCTACTGGCCCCACTCTCTCCAAATGGCCTCATATCTCCATAATATCCTACCCACCACTGTCCTCGGCTTCTCCACTCCTACTCTAACCCTTTATCGTCGCCAACCAACGTACTCTCATCTCCGTACGTTTGGTTGTTTATGCTACCCCAACCTCTCCGACACCACCAAACATAAACTTCTTCCCTGCTCCAAGCCTTGCGTTTTCCTTGGCTTCCCTACCAACCATAGAGGATACAAATGCCTTGACATCCTCACCGGCTAGTTTATTATCTCCCGGCATGTTACCTTCGATGAACACACATTCCCGTTCTCGTCCCCACGTGCTCTGCCTTCATCCACTTCGACCTCCCTACCTGAAGAGCCACCATACCCTACCTGCCTGCTTCCTGTTGGGCAGCCCGGTTCACCAACTCCACTGCATGGCGACCCGCCAACTTCCCCACCAACAACCCCTCCATATCCTACCTGCCTACATCCTGTTGGGCAGCCCAGTTCACCCCCTCCACAGCATAGCTACCCACCCACTTCCCCACCAACAACCCACCCACCATACCAACAACTCAACAAACCATCCCAAACCGAGGGCCACACAGCATGACTACCCGTAGCCAACACGGCATCCTCAAACCTCGAATCCCGCTCAACCTCTCCATGACCTCTGTCTCTATTTCGCCTCTTCCTCAATCACATATCACGGCCCTCCATGATCCGCACTGGAAAGCTGCCATGGCTGACAAGTTTAATGCTCTTCTCGAGAACGAGACATGGGAGCTAGTTCCCCGACCTCGAAATGTTAATGTGATCCATTGCATGTGGCTGTTCAAACATAAATTTCGCTCTGATGGATCTCTTGAGCGACATAAAGCTCGCCTTATTGTTAATGGCAGGTCCCAACAGGTTGGCGGGGATTGTGATGAGACATTCAGCCTGGTGGTTAAACCGGTGACTATTCGCCTTGTTCTCAGCATCCTGCTTTCTAATCAGTGGCCCATTCACCAACTTGACGTCAAAACGCGTTCCTACATGGCCCTTTGGAAGAGCTAGTTTTCCTGCATCAACCCCCCCCCCCCCCCCCCCGGTTTCAAAGATCCTTCTCGGCCCCAATATGTATGCCGCCTCCGCAAAAGTCTTTACGGCCTCAAGCAGGCCCCCCGGGCCTGGTATCATCGTTTTGCCTCGTTTGTCGCCACGATTGGCTTCTCTCACAGCAAGTCTGATCACTCTTTGTTCATTTTTCGGCACGGACCTGACATTGCCTACCTACTCATGTACGTGGACGACATCATCCTTGTCACGTCGACCGATGCATTCCGGAAGCATCTCATTTCTGCTCTCAGTGCGGAATTCTCCATGACAGATTTGGGGTCTCTTCATTTTTTCCTTGGCATACACGTGACTCGCGACAACAATGGCCTTTTCCTGTCCCAACAGAGCTACGTTGCTGACATCATCAACCGGGCAAACTTAGCCAATTGCAACTCCGTGTCTACCCCCGTGGATTCTCATGCCAAACTCAGCGCTGCCTCCGGTCCGCCCGTTTCGGACCCTACCCTCTACCGCTAGCGGGTCATTTCATTTCAGCGCCTCTATGCAAAGACCCAAAAGCAAAGACCCAAAAGCTGGTGGGGCATTTAATTTTTCTTTGGATTTAAATGTTATATAATGAGGTGCCTGCATGCAAAGACCAAAAAATCCAACCATGTTTGGAATGAGGTAGGAGAAATGGGGGGTATTATGGGATTTAAATGTTACACCGTGGGCTTTGGAGGTGTTTGCTTATATAATAAATATATATATATGCACATATATATATACACATCTATATATACACATATATATATATACACACATATATATATACACATATATATACATATATATATACATATATATACATATATATTTACAACATTATTATCACAGAACATTGATATAGCCTGTATAAGAGAGTTGTATGTTTCTCCAAAAAATTTTAGAAGTGTTCTTAACAATTTTAACTCATAAGCAATCTGAGTTGTACTTCTATATTTTGCTTCTGCACTTGATCTGGGCACTACCGCTTGTTTCTTACTTCTCCAAGTGATGAGATTTCCTCTAACATACGTGCAGTATCCATTAGTGAATTTCTGATCTCCCTTTATCATCTGCATAGCTTGCATCTAAATATGGTTCAATATGTAAGTGATTGTTTCTTTTAAACAGTAGTCCTTTGCCCGAAGATCCTTTGATATATTCTAATATTTTCAATACAGCTACTAGATAACACTCCTTGGGAGCTTGCATAAACTGACTTACCTTTCTAACAGCAAAAGAGATATTAGTTGTAATATATATTTAGTGCATTCCAAGTCGTATTTATGGTTCTAATCCCAGATTGGGGTAGTTCGGTCTTTTTTCCTTTTTAGGTCTTCCCACACTCAAGTATATGTATGAGTGAGGGCTCTCTTGAATCAATTAATCAAAGCTTTATTCCTCTCTACTTGGTATCAGAGGGAAACCTAATCCCGTGTGCCGCGTGACTCGCGTTCGTCTCCTTCGTTTCGACACTCTCCTTCGTTTTGAGCGATCTATCGTTTTGATCTGAGGGAACCTTCGTGCACGACCCACCGATGCGGTCGACTGGCAGAGCCGACGCTGTTGTCGGTTGCTAAGGAGAACGATGTCGTCGTTCTCCAGTGAAGACGCCGCTCACCGTCAATTCTTCTCTTCTGCTCCAGCTGCCGCCGCCGGTCCAATGTGAGGTCATTTTTCATCTCTGATGATCCCTGTCGCTATGTCGACAACTCTTGCTGCTCCATGTCGCTGCTATCCGCCAATTTCTAATTTCTACCGCTGTATCGGCCAGTCCTGCCGCTGATTTCTTCATCCTACATCCGATTTCTACTGCCTGCCGCCATTTTCTGTTGTTTCCTGATGCCTTGAGGCCGCTGCCTCTAATGGATCCTGCTACTTGATCTCGTGTCTCTCTTCTTCATCGATATGGGTGATCCCGATTCTTCTACATCTTCTTTGGGTGTGATCTAGCCTCAGATGAGTGACCCTCAGAGGCCTCATGGTCACTCCAGTTCCTTGAAGATTACCACAGTTCCCTTGGATGACATGAATTACCTTAAATGGTCCCGCGCTGCCCAACAAGTATTCGCAGTCAACAGATGTTTGGGTATATTGATGGGACAATTAAGGAGACCCCCAAGACTGATACCACCTAGAAGCGTTGGGATTCTGACAACTTGATGAGGGTATTTTATATAGTGTTGTAGGCTCTATTCTAGCTTGCTTTTCCATTGATATCGCTCATCTATTTGTAGACTTCTGATATCTAATTTTTGCGGTTTTGAAATTTAGTGAAGGTTTGAGATTTTCTCCAAAACTATTTCCGAATAAGGCAAGTGTACCTTATCGTCTATAGTATAGGATATTAAGAAATACCAAGGTCGTATTCCACGGGGCGCGTTGATTACTTCTACTTTGAGGAAAGTCGTTATTATCTTATCTAATGATATTTTGGGGTTTTGGTTACTTAGCTAGAAAAAAGAGAAATTGCAAGCTAAATTAAGGGTTTAGATGATGATAAAAGAGGCTAGTACTCAATCAAAAGTCACCTTGGAGTGAGAAAAGACAAGTGAAAAGAAATTAAATCTAATTCCGTTTAAATTGAACTACTTGACCGTGGAGGTTCCCGAAGCTCGAACATGCCTCTCTCGAGGTTAATGCCCAACTAAGTTTAGGAAAAATCAACCGGACTCTCTGTAACGCCCCTGATTTTTTCCGGTATTTGTTTAATTAAGTGATGGCGTGTTAATGACGTCGGGACGTTACTTCTAACGTCGAGTTAGCGGCGCGTTGCCGTTCACGCGTTTTCGCGTCCGTTTAGGTCAAGTCGACCAAAATTTGCGATGACCCGGAATTGGAAAATTTTACGTTAGGAAATTAGATTATTTAATTTTAGACTTGCCTATCAAGTTTCGTCGCGATCCGAGCCATTTTGCAGTCTCGGCGCTTTTTAGAACCTTTGTATATATTTAAAGTTCGCCGTAACTTCCGCCATTTATATCTCGAAAACGGCACGTCGGATTTTGATTCCTACTTCGCCGTTGGATTCGTAGCGCCGCCGTTCACCTTAGGCGAAATTTTCGTTGGATTCGGCCTCCGTTTAATTTTTTTGTGATAAAATAATAATAATAATAATATTATTATTATTATAATAATTACGTGTATATATATATACATGCATTCATTCAGCACATTCGTCGACCACCCTTCAGAACACATTTGTCGACCACCCTTCAGAACACATTCGTCGACCTATATATATATATATATATATATATATATATATATATGAATGCATGCAGATCTCCGTTCGATCTCCGTTCGAAGGTTTGCATTCAGCTTTAATTATTTTCATTTGTGGATCACCGTTCGAAGCATTTCATTTGCTTCATCCGTCGATCACCCCCCCCCCCCCCCCCCCCCCCCCTCCTTGTCGTTCGACGAATGATAAAATAATAATAATATTATTATTATAATTGTATATATATACATGCGCTGTTCGACAAATTAGCCTCCGCTCGTCAAACCAGCTTCAGCCTCCGCTCGACAAACCTTCCGCTCGACAAACCCGCTTCCCCGATCTCATTTAAGCTTGCATTCGTCGACCCCCCTACGATATGTCGTTCGACAAATTTGGCTGCTTGACAATTAATCGTTCGACAAATTTAAGCAGCGCCGTTCGACAAATTTAAGGCAGCGCCGTTCGATGAATCCGGCCGTTCGTCAAATATGTCCTGCTCGACAAATCTTTCCGTTCGTCTTTAGCCCCTTCTATTAATAATAATAATAATGATATTATTATTATTATTAATATAATATGATATGTTGCCTAAAAGAAAACGAACCCAGTTTCTTCTTCTTCTTCATTCTGTCCGAACCAGAGAGAAAAACGAGCGACGGGGGAGGCGATTTCTCGAATCTTCCGGACGCCGCCGACGGAGCTCCGGTGGTCGGAAACGCGAGCCGAGCATAGATTCGGAAAGCTCTCGACGAGAGCTTCGTCCTCGTGGTAATTTCCTTCCGTTTCGTGAAACTTTTTCGTTAGGGTTTTCGGCCCTAACCTTCGTTTTGGCCATTTTTTCTATAGATCTCGCCTCGTCGTGCCTCCTTTTGGGCCGATCTACGATGAGGAGTTGTTCGGAGAACGATTCCGGTGATTTGAAGGCAAGTGGTGTTCTTACCCTTGCTCTTTCTCTTTGCCATATAACCGCTCCAAGCCGGTGCTCTTGATCTAACTGCGCCTTATTTCCATTTTTATTCTCTATTATTGCTGCTAATAATTTGACATTATGTCAGTTAATAAAAGATCAAAAAAAAAGATTTTTGTTAGCTCCATATCTCATTGATTTTTCTCATTTGCTACTTGTCTTATGGTATGACATGTTCTGTTGGCCCTTGCCCCTTTGTTCCTTGAAATTGCATGAAAATATGAATTCTGTTGGAGGTCGTACACGATGTTGGCGGTGCCACCGGTGCGATGCTCTTTAACTTAATAAATTCTGTTGGAGGTCGTACGCGGTGTGGTTTTTGCCCCCGGTGCGGTGCTCTTTTAAGCTTTTGATTGGGAGGCCGTACGCGGTGTGGTTTTTGCCCCCGGTGCGGTGCTCTTCTTTTGGATGAGCTGATCAGTCTCTATAATTCTGAACAAGAGTAACATGATTAATAAATTGAAAACAGATGACTTTTCATTTGCTTATGGCGAGTTTTGTCATCGCCTGTGTTCTCACCTTTGTTTGGTGAGCATATTCTGTTGATTTTTAGTTGCTCTGCTGCTTCCTTTTCTGCTGATGATTAGATACTTCTGCTATTTCTTTTCCTGTCGATTACTTGCTGCTAGCTTTGTCATGACTGACCCTTGCAGCTTCTGTTTCCCTCCGGTCTCACGGAGGTTTGCTTACTTTCTTATTTTCTGCACCACTTGTACTTGTTTCTGAGGTGTTCTTTCTTTGAATGCCTCAGGTTCTGGACAGTAGCAGGTGTTAGTGCGGAGCTTCTTTAGTTGCCGTCTTCTGACTCTCTTGAGGTAGAGTATTCTGTGGACTTGTCGGCCCATGAGTTCGTGTCAGGTGTTGACGCATGTGGTGTCGTTTAGCTAGATTTTTGTTTCACTGCTGCTATTGCTTATGGTTCACTTTTGAACACTTGTTTTGGAATGGTTAGATATTGGTTGGCTTCATGGCCCTTGTTAGATATGTTTAGGTAATTGTTGCATTGCATATCATGATTTGAAATGTTAATCTCACTACTTTCTGCGCGTGATAAATCTACTTTTATATATAGTAAATCCACACATTCGAACTTGCATGGTGCACCTCACTAGGTCTTCATGTTCACTTAGGCCACTAAGTAATTAAATCAAGTATTTTTCCGCTGCGTAAAACTATACTTTAAAAGTGTGGACTAATTGATCCACCTAGCCGAGGGACGCGGCTTGTTAATTTTCTGCATAAATAATTTTTGAATCGCTTTGATTCGATAATAATAATTGCTTAGACTATGATAAAGGATAAGTTGCCTTAACGTCAGAAGGCGTCCCCTACGTGACGTGGCATCACAACGCGTAGCTTTCCCTACTCTGATAGCATTTTAAATGTTGGGAAAATGCGGGTTGTGACATTTGGTATCAGAGCGAGGTTCTGTGAAAAAGGTAGTTGGGTGGGTTGGCGTGTGAGTCAAACAACCGCTATCCTAAGCAGAACCTCATAAGATCATTTCATTGTATACACACACCGATATGTCATCAATATGTCTTGACCGAAGCATAGTCACTACACTCATAGCATGATAAGAAGTATACGGGGCATATTATGTAGTATGGGATGCATAATATGTGTTTGTATATGGATCCACCATAGGTGGCAACATGTGACGGTTATGTAGTATGGGATGCATTACCACCATTACATTGATGCCCATTAGCACGTTTTCTTTTTTGTTACATGTAATGTTATGTAGTATGGGATGCATAACATTACATGTGTACGCCGCTCATAACATGCATTAAGGCCTCTTTCTAGAATGCATAGCACTGCATACATTCATATCATCGCATAAGCACGCGTGCCAAGTTAAAGGCATACCAGATGACATATGTACACACATGATTTGAAAAGAAATTTAAATATTCATGCACTCATGTCATAGCACAAGAGTCAATAGGATGATGGTGCATCATCCTAAGTTAATCACGGCATCATTTCATGAAATTCCAGAACAAGGTAACAGCAATAGCAGGTTGTTTTCTTTCCTGTTCTGAATTGATCCGGGATATTTCCGAGTCTATTGGCTTAAGCGTCTTAAGCCTGTTTCTGATTGGATGTCCATCTATCTTGTATACATGCCTCGTAGGAGAGCGACGCGGTCGAGTTTGCTAGCTTATGTGTCTTAAGCTAGGTCTTGATGAGTCGCTGTTTGTAATTGTAGAAGATGACCCCGAAGCGTTTTGCAATAGGGGCGATTTCCCAGTTTGAGGGTGAGTCTTCGGATTCTCATATCGAAGCGATACTAGATACATTGCGTCAGAGCATTGAAACAATGTCAGGGCAGATGTTCGTAATGCAAACGCAGTTGCAGGCATTGCTTACTGCCACCTTGAGGCAGCAGCCTGGTGTGCAGTTTCCTGTGTTGGTTGAATACCAGAGTGAGATCCGGTGTCGGATGAAGGGAAGGATAAACTGATCGTGGTGAGCGAGGGAGAAGCTCAGTCTTCAACCCTGGTGATCTTAGGTTAGATTCTGATTCAGTTAATAGTTCCTCTCTATCTCAATTTCTGTTCAGCTGGCTATGCGTGCGATTTTTTTTAAGGAAGTTAAGATAATTAACCGATGAGCATGCGTTCTTTTGATTTTGGTGTTATCCACTTGTTCGTGGCTAGGATCTTTGTAATGGTCATTTCTTGACTCCCGATCGAGTTAGTGATTTATTTCGTGCTAAGTTTTTCCTCGTGTGACTCAGTAGCGTTGAACCTTTCCTTGGGTTTGATTTTTATAGTATGTCGATTGAAAGTGCCAGATTTTAAAGAGGTTAGTATGATTTCTTGGGCATGGATTAGAGATCTAGTTTGGCGTTGTAGACCGGTGAGAGGATAAGCGCCTGGACTTCTCGTTGGATATTGACCACCCCTTGAGTGTTGGATTCCCATATCAAGATTCCCCGGTTATTTCTGCTGTTCGTGCTCGTTAATCCTTAGAGTATGGCAGCGAGTCTTTTCTCGTTCTTGTTTCTGTTCTGGAAACTGCTCTCGTTGTGCTGCGTGTTTTGTTGTGTGAGGGTTTTCAAATGTTTCTCCGGCTAGTCTTCTCGGTCTTTCCCTTGAGAATAAGGCGGAGTTTGTTTTAGGTCTTGAGCCAGATACCTGTCTTTTTGCAAGGGCACCTTGCCGCATGTCCCTGCGTGAGCTAGAATAATGTTTCTAGAAGATTGTGAACAAATTGTACATAGTTGAATGAGGCGACTATTGAGGTAAATGTTCATCACCTCGAATAGATGATTCGCTTGATCAGTTGCGAGATGGATCCGTGTTCTCGGAGATTGGCCTCCGTATAGACTTTTGTCTGTAAAAGATCCGTGAGTCGGATGTTCCATGGACTGCCTATTCGTTCCCGTTATGGGCTTTACTTTGAGATCTTAGTGGCGACCTTTGTTTTAGCTAATGTCTTCTCTGCCTTCATGAATTGGGTGGATAGAGTGTTAAGAGATTTTCCAAACCATCTTGTGTCCGTCCTTAGAAGTGGTGTTTGATACACTGTAAGAGTGCATAGGATCTTGCTGAGCATTTGTGATTTGGTGCGGTCTACGTTGTGAGAGCACAAGTTCGTTTGCCAAGATGAGCAAGTACAAGTTTTGGATGTCTTTAGTTACCTAATTGGGTCATGTTATTAATGAGGATGAGTTTTCGACGGACCCAGTGTAGATCGTTGAGTGATTGATTGGGAAGAGATTTACAACATCCGAGAGAATAGTGAACTTTGTGGGGTTGACAGGATGATATAGAAGGCTTGTGTAATGATTCCTGTGATTATTTGCGTCTTTGGTTAGGTTTATGTAGGAGAATCCAATTTTTTTTGGGGTGACTAGTGCGAAGGAGCCTTTCAGGAAATTGAAGAGAAGGTTGAGCACTACTCCAGTTTTGATCTTACCTACCGAAGGGCTGGTGTCCTGTTTATGTAGTGAGTTGTACGTTGAGCCTAGGTATGTCTCGAAAAAAAATGTGATCGCATACGAATTGAGGAAATCGAAGATTCATGAAGAGAATTATCATGCGCATGATTTGGAATTTGCCCAAGTAATCCAGGCATTAAACCTTGGAGATTATTTTGGTATGACGTGTTGTGTATGGTTTTCGGGCCATAAGAATTGAAGCATATCTTCGTTCAGAAGGAGTTGATTCTGCGCTAGAGAAAATGAATAAATATATTGTGAATTCTGGCATTGGCTTTCGTTACCACCCAGATCCTACTAGGATGTATAGAGATTTGAATCATGTTGTTTGCTAGTATTAGTTTTGTTATCAGTTTGATGAGGTCTTCCCGGAGACACAATTTTTTGTGTGATCTATCGGAAATGGATGAATAAATTATGCCTTTAAGTCTTGAATCAGATCGTGGAGGATATGATTAGGTGTTATACTCTGGATCATGGTGGAGCTCGGGATAAGCGTCTTGGATTGATGGAATTTGCCTACAATAACAGTTATCGGGAAAGTGTTGTTATTGGCAATCTCATTATTCATTGCTTGCTGTTGGGTTGAGCTCCAGGAATCTTCGTTTATTAGCAATTTCATTATTGGTTGTTTGGGTTAAGCTCCAGGAAATTTAATTTATTAGCTCCAGGAAATTTCATTCATTAGAAAATTCATCATTTTGGGGTTTGGAGGCTGTTTGGGTTTATGCTCCAGGAATTATATTCGTTAGAAGTATAACCATCTGGGTTATAGTGGTTGCTTGGAATTTACACACAAAAACCTCATCATTTTGGAATGTGTTGGCTGTTGGTGGTGGTTGGGTTACCCTTCCTGAATTTTTATACTTAAAGTTATGCTCAGGAGCGGTATGAGAAGTATGCTAATCAGAGAAGGGTGGATCTGGAGTTCGTTGTTGGGAACTTAGTGTTCTTGAAAGTTTCTCCGATGCCGGGCGTTAAGAGATTTGGAAGGAACCACCAGTTGGACCCCCGGTATGTGGGACCTTTTCAGGTTGTTGAGCGCATCGGGGTGTCTGCTTATAGATTGGAGTTACCTGCTACTTTCCCTGGCGTCCATGATGTGTTTCATGTGAGTCAGTTAAGGAAGTGTGTCCGCAGCAATCGTCAAGTTCTCGATTCGGTGCCTCAGATTCAGCCCAATTTATCTTATGTTGATGAGCCTGTCCGTATTTTGGAGACCCAAGAGCGGGTGTTGCGGAGGAAATCTATTCCCATGGTAAAAGTTCTTTGGCGGAATCATGACGTCGAGAGCGCAACATGGGAGCTGGAGTCAGCTATGCGGACATCTCATCCTCATCTTTTAAATTAATTAGCACAGGTAGATCTGCTCTCATGCACCTTTTATCCTTCATTTAATTAGCTCAGGTGAATTTCCTTTCCTGCACCTTTTCATTTTTTAATTGATTAGCTCAGGTGAATCTTCTTCCCTGTACCCTTTATCTTTTCATCTAATTAGCCCAGGTCAATTTCCTTTCCTGCACCTTTTCATTTTTCAATTGATTAGCTCAGGTGAATCTTCTTCCCTGTACCCTTTATCTTTTCATCTAATTAGCCCAGGTCAATTTCCTTTCCTGCACCATTATACTTTTCATTTAATTAGCCCAGGTAAACCCCCCTTTTCCTGCACCATGTAACTATCTTAATGTTGTTTTCTGTCCTTATGTCAAGTTTCGGGACGAAACTTTCTTTTAGGGGGAGTGGCTGTAATGCCCCTGATTTTTTCCGGTATTTGTTTAATTAAGTGATGGCGTGTTAATGACGTCGGGACGTTACTTCTAACGTCGAGTTAGCGGCGCGTTGCCGTTCGCGCGTTTTCGCGTCCGTTTAGGTCAAGTCGACCAAAATTTGCGACGACCCGGAATTGGAAAATTTTATGTTAGGAAATTAGATTATTTAATTTTAGACTTGCCTATCAAGTTTCGTCGCGATCCGAGTCATTTTGCAGTCTCGGCGCTTTTTAGAACTTTTGTATATATTTAAAGTTCGCCGTAACTTCCGTCATTTATATCTCGAAAACGGCACGTCGGATTTTGATTCCTACTTCGCCGTTGGATTCGTAGCGCCGCCGTTCACCTTAGGCGAAATTTTCGTTGGATTCGGCCTCCGTTTAATTTTTTGGTGATAAAATAATAATAATATTATTATTATTATTATTATTATTATAATAATTACGTGTGTATATATATATACATGCATTCATTCAGCACATTCGTCGACCACCCTTCAGAACACATTTGTCGACCACCCTTCAGAACACATTCGTCGACGACCTATATATATATATATATATATAAATATATATATATATATATATATATATATATATATATATATATATATATATATATATATGAATGCATGCAGAGCTCCGTTCGAAGGTTTGCATTCAGCTTTAATTATTTTCATTTGTGGATCACCGTTTGAAGCATTTCATTTGCTTCATCCGTCGATCACCCCCCCCCCCCCCCCCTCCTTGTCGTTCGACGAATGATAAAATAATAATATTATTATTATTATTATTGTATATATATATATATATACATGCGCCGTTCGACAAATTAGCCTCCGCTCGTCAAACCAGCTTCAGCCTCCGCTCGACAAACCTTCCGCTCGACAAACCCGCTTCCCCGATCTCATGTAAGCTTGCATTCGTCGACCCCCCTCCGATATGTCATTCCACAAATTTGGCTGCTTGACAATTAATCGTTCGACAAATTTAAGCAGCGCCGTTCGACAAATTTAAGGCAGCACCGTTCGATGAATCCGGCCGTTCGTCAAATATGTCCTGCTCGACAAATCTTTCCGTTCGTCTTTAGCCCCTTCTATTAATAATAATAATAATGATATTATTATTATTATTAATATAATATGATATGTTGCCTAAAAGAAAACGAACCCAGTTTCTTCTTCTTCTTCATTCTGTCCGAACCAGAGAGAAAAACGAGCGACGGGGGAGGCGATTTCTCGAATCTTCTGGACGCCGCCGACGGAGCTCCGGTGGTCGGAATCGCGAGCCGAGCATAGATTCGGAAAGCTCTCGACGAGAGCTTCGTCCTCGTGGTAATTTCCTTCCGTTTCGTGAAACTTTTTCGTTAGAGTTTTCGGCCCTAACCTTCGTTTTGGCCATTTTTTCTGTAGATCTCGCCTCGTCGTGCCTCCTTTTGGGCCGATCTACGACGAGGAGTTGTTCGGAGAACGATTCCGGTGATTTGAAGGCAAGTGGTGTTCTTACCCTTGCTCTTTCTCTTTGCCATATAACCGCTCCAAGCCGGTGCTCTTGATCTAACTGCGCCTTATTTCCATTTTTATTCTCTATTATTGCTGCTAATAATTTGACATTATCTCAGTTAATAAAAGATCAAAAAAAAAATTTTTGTTAGCTCCATATCTCCTTGATTTTTCTCATTTGCTACTTGTCTTATGGTATGACATGTTCTGTTGGCCCTTGCCCCTTTGTTCCTTGAAATTGCATGAAAATATGAATTCTGTTGGAGGTCGTACACGATGTTGGCGGTGCCACCGGTGCGATGCTCTTTAATTTAATAAATTCTGTTGGAGGTCGTACGCGGTGTGGTTTTTGCCCCCGGTGCGGTGCTCTTTTAAGCTTTTGATTGGGAGGCCGTACGCGGTGTGGTTTTTGCCCCCGGTGCGGTGCTCTTCTTTTGGATGAGCTGATCAGTCTCTATAATTCTGAACAAGAGTAACATGATTAATAAATTGAAAACAGATGACTTTTCTTTAGCTTATGGCGAGTTTTGTCATCGCCTGTGTTCTCACATTTGTTTGGTGAGCATATTCTGTTGATTTTTAGTTGCTCTGTTGCTTCCTTTTCTGCTGATGATTAGATACTTCTGCTGTTTCTTTTCCTGTCGATTACTTGCTGCTAGCTTTGTCATGACTGACCCTTGCAGCTTCTGTTTCCCTCCGGTCTCGCGGAGGTTTGCTTACTTTCTTATTTTCTGCACCACTTGTACTTGTTTCTGAGGTGTTCTTTCTTTGAATGCCTCAGGTTCTGGACAGTAGCAGATATTAGTGCGGAGCTTCTTTAGTTGCCGTCTTCTGACTCTCTTGAGGTAGAGTATTCTGTGGACTTGTCGGCCCATGAGTTCGTGTCAGGTGTTGACGCCTGTGGTGCAGTTTAGCTAGATTTTTGTTTCACTGCTGCTGTTGCTTATGGTTCACTTTTGAACACTTGTTTTGGAATGGTTTGATATTGGTTGGCTTCATGGCCCTTGTTAGATATGTTTAGGTAATTGTTGCATTGCATATCATGATTTGAAATGTTAATCTCACTACTTTCTGCGCGTGATAAATCTACTTTTATATATAGTAAATTCACACATTCGATCTTGCATGGTGCACCTCACTAGGTCTTCATGTTCACTTAGGCCACTAAGTAATTAAATCAAGTATTTTTCCGCTGCGTAAAACTATACTTTAAAAGTGTGGACTAATTGATCCACCTAGCCGAGGGACGCGGCTTGTTAATTTTCTGCATAAATAATTTTTGAATCGCTTTGATTCGATAATAATAATTGCTTAGACTATGATAAAGGATAAGTTGCCTTAACGTCAGAAGGCGTCCCCTACGTGACGTGGCATCACAACGCGTAGCTTTCCCTACTCTGATAGCATTTTAAATGTTGGGAAAATGCGGGTTGTGACACTCTCGTCCTATAATCGATTACCTAAAATTTGCTTTACGAAGTGAACCCCGCTATTGGATTTGACTCCAATCCGGGAGATTTACGTCATCCTCTCTCGAGGGGTGCGTGCAACTCTCTTTACCCTTGAGTGATCAATTCATACTTTGAGCCTCTCGGCTAACTAAGTATGAAAACATAAGCGAAAACCATATATCGAAAATATGGCCTCACTAATTAAAAATCAAGGGTAATTCAAGTGTTTATAAAAACGGAAAAAGAAAAATTTAGAAAATCATAACTTGTCTAACTCATCCTCGGGTCATTTTGATCGAGTACTAATGAGGATTAGTTAATCATGGTGGAGGGGAAAGAGAAAGAAAAATAAAAATGCATAATAAGAAAATTTAACTAAGTAAGGAGGAGACAAAATCAAGTGAACAAACTAATTTTTATTTAAATGAAAACTATTACAAGTCTTAAGAGAAGAGATTGCAAGCTAGGAAAAACAAAGTTACAAACTTAAACTAGGCTATTGCATTGAAAGAAAGCTAGTACATTGCATGGGAAAAAGAAGAGAACATGAAAGGAAGGAAACATGAACATGAACATGAAAGTGAAAAAATACTCAAGATTGGCTCCAACAGCACCTCCCCCACTCAAAAATTCTGAACCCTGGACTCAAGGAGAACCTCTGAATTTATAGGAAAAATTTTCAGATTACACGCCCTTGGTCACGTGCGTGACCAAGGGCGTGACTGCACTATTCACATCGGATCCGACAGTGGCGTGGGCTTTCTGGACGGCGCGGCGAGAAATGACATGTCACGGGCGTGACATGTCGGGTCACGGCCGTGACTTTGGACGGTTGCATTAAATGCGGCGTGGGATGGAATTTGGCGCGGCGGCGAAGCAGAGATCACGCGGGCAAGTCACGGCCGTGACATGTGGGTCACGGGCGTGACTCAAGTTAACTTCTCGACTGCAGCTCCACGTCTCGACGGCGGCTCTACGTGGAAGATTCTAAGATTACACGCCCCCGGTCACGGGCGTGACTTTGGGTCACGGGCGTGACCTGGGGCGTGACTTGGTGTGGACTGGTTCAAACAGCGTGGCATCGATTCTGGACTGATCTTCAGGTTACACGCCCTTGATCACGGGCGTGACCGAGGGCGTGACATGCCATTTTTCCCGATTTGTCCCAAAATTCTGCAAAAATTGAAATTAAGCTAAGTTAGAATCAAAATTACAAAAAGAACTACTTATAACCTAAAATTGACATAAAAAGGAAAATTCATATTAAATATTTACAAAATTTTCTATTAAAAAGTTATAAAAATACTACTTATCAAATACCCCCATACTTGAGGTTTTGCTATTCCAGAGCAAAAGTGTGAGTCATAATTTATAAGACATCCTTAAAAAAAATTTTAATTTAAAACTAAAATTTCATTTAACCAAAAGTTAAGTTAAGAGTAAATTCAAGGGGGAGTTAAGTCCTAAATTATGATGATGATTTGAAAAGAGGGAAAAATGTTTAGGCAAGAACTTCTCAAGAAAATTAAGTAGTTTGACAAAATTGTAGAAATTATAAAACTAAATTAAATTAAAATTATAAGAACTCTACCTTAAAAGAAACTTAAGAAAAAGTAAATTACTAAATATTGCTCTCTCCATAATTTTCAACTAAAACTAAAACAATGATAAGGGGGATTTCATAAAATTTGGCATAAGAAGAGACATTTTTGAATGGAGGAAATGGAATTTATCATGAAATTTCCTTTTTTTTTCTTTCTTTCTCTTTTTTTTCTCTTCTAATAAAAACCCAAAATGTATATGGTTTAGGAGTAATGAATTTTATCCTCTTACTCCATGCCATATAATCTTTTCAAATATTTTGGGTGCATATGTTTTAGGGAATAATGAATTTTATCCTCTTATTCCCATGACATATGATCTTGTAATACATTTTTTTTATGCCATCAAAGGGGGTAAGGTAGGGGAAAATAAATCTAGCTAGCTTTAAATCATATTGAGAGCAAATTCTAGTAAAATTAAAATTCCTAAGATCTAAGAAGTTAGAAGAAAATATAATTGAAATCTAAAGAGGTTTAGGAAATTTACTACAAAATGAAGCCATTTAAAAATAAAAAGAGAAGTCATGCTAACAAAATTCTCTAATCAATTTAAAATCATAAGATGATTCTTAAATCAAGATTACCTCAAATTTAAAATTAACAAACTATGATAAGCAAAATTTTAGCCAATTAAAAACTTAAACATGCTTATAAACATTCTCAATTAGATTTCTAAGAAATCACAAAAACAACAAATAGGAGAGGTATAAGATAAAATTGTTTTTTTTAAGTTTTTTCATATATATTTTTTTGAATTTTTATATTATCTTTTTTTTTGAATTTTTGTCATTAAAAACTATTTGCAAAGAAAAAAAACTAGCTTTAAAATTTAACAAACTTCCCAAGGGCTACCGGTGAAGGGTTCGCAAGGTACTAGGAGGTGTGATGGGATAAAATCCCAAACGTCCCTTTCCAAGATTTAAATTTTTCTATTTTCTAAATTTTTTTGAGTTTTTGGATTTACAAGTGCTAAATAAAGGAAATCATAGAAACAAAATTAAAATTTTCTTTTTGTTGTTTTTTTTTCTTTTCATTTTTTTTTTGAAAATTTTCTTTTTAAAACTATTTACAAATATTTACAAAGGGCTATTTACACCCCCATACTTAAAGTTAAACATTGTCCCTAATGTTTAAAAATAAGTATGAAGTAAGAAAAGGTAAAAAGAAATGCAAGGAAAAAGAAAGAAGGAAAAAGAGCTTCCCTGATAAATTTTTTTTGAAGCTTTTGTGGGGAAGCCGCGATTACCTACAAAAGATGTTAAAGAAAGAACAAAAACAAGAGAAAATAATAAAAAGATAACCTTGGGGTGCCTCCCAAAAGCGCTTTGTTTAAGGTCGCGTAGCTTGACCCACTTGTCGATCATGTTATATTATGAAGAAATATTGCATTACTCTTGTCATTAGGTAAGTCTCCCGGAAGATACAATTTAAGGCGGTGCCCGTTAACTTTGAAGGAACCTTTTTCCGGGTGGGAAATTAGAATTGTCCCATAGGACCAAACCTCTTTAACAATAAAAGGTCCGGACCATCGAGATTTCAGCTTTCCCGGAAAAAGGCGAAGACGAGAATTATAAAGGAGGACGAGATCGCCTGGCGAAAAAGTTTTTGGAAATTTTATATGTTTGTCGTGATAAAACTTTGTTCGCTCCTTATATAATTTGTTACTCTCATACGCATTCGCTCTCCACTCATCCAATTCGTTCATTTGAAAATTTCTTTGTTCGCCCGCTAAAGTAGAATCAAGATTTAAAAATTTAAGCGCCCAAAATGCGCGGTGTTCTAATTCGACCAAAAGGTGGCAAGCCTTGCCATAGACCATTCGATATGGTGTACAACCGATAGCGGTCTTGTACGCCGTTCGATAGGCCCATAGCGCATCATCGAGCTTTATTGCCCAATCCTTCCGATTAATAGAAACTGTTGTTTCTAAGATCCATTTTAATTCTCGATTAACAACTTCAACTTGGTCGCTCGTTTGTGGGTGATATGCAGTGGATAATTTGTGCGTGACACCATATTTTGCTAAGATTTTTGTGAATTGAGTATTGCAAAAATGGGTGCCCCGATCACTCACAATAGCGCTGAGTGCCAAATCGAGAGAATAATTTTTTTAAAAAGTTAACGACGACTCGCGCATCGTTGGTGGGGAGAGCTTGCGCTTCCGCCCACCTCGACACGTAGTCGACCGCTACTGGAATATACTTATTTGAAAACGAAGGAGGGAGAGGACCAACGAAATCAATGCCCCAAAGATCGAAAATTTCGCATTCTAAGAAAATATTTTGGGGCATCTCATCACGTCGAGAGATGTTCCCCGACCACTGGCAGCTGTCGCAAGTACTCACAAGGGTGTGAGCATCTTTGAAGAGCGAGGGCCAATAAAAGCCCGCCTCCAGCGCCTTCCTCGCGGTTCGGTTTGAATGATAATGACCACCGGATGGTCCCTCGTGACAATGTCGTAAAATTTTAAGACCCTCCTCACTCGAGACGCATCGTCTCACCACTTGGTCTGCGCATACACGGAATAAAAAGGGGTCCTCCCAAAAGTAATTCTTTAAATCAGAAAAGAATTTCTTCTTTTGCTGACTCGAGAATTCTTTCGGCAGGACCCGGGCTACTAAATAGTTAGCCAGATCTGCAAACCAGGGGGTAGACGATGAATTAATATTTTCGAGAGCGAGGAGGCGCTCTTCGGGAAATTTATCATCGATGTCAGATTCTATCAATACTTCCGAGGCGGGGTTTTCTAGACGAGAAAGATGATCGGCCGCCAAGTTTTCGGCTCCTCTTTTGTCCCGGATCTCTAAGTCAAACTCCTGCAAGAGGAGGATCCATCGCAAAAGACGAGGCTTGGCGTCCGATTTGCTTAAAATATACCTAAGTGCGGAGTGATCCGTGAAGACGATAACTTTCGAGAGGGTGATGTATGACCTAAACTTATCGAAGGCAAAAACGATCGCTAGAAGCTCTTTTTCGGTAGTGGTGTAATTCGCTTGTGCTGACGTGAGTGTTTTGCTCGCATAATAAATAGGGTGAAAATACTTACTCACCCATTGGCCTAAAACGGCACCAACCGCAATGTCACTCGCGTCGCACATGATTTCAAAAGGGAGCGACCAATCTGACGCGACTAGAATCGGGGAGTTTATAAGTTTTTCTTTAATAAGTTTAAAGGCCAAATGGCATTCATCGCTAAAAATAAATGAGGATTCCTTTTCAAGAAGATGGGTTAACGGCTTTGTGATTTTGGAAAAATTTTGTATAAAGCGCCGATAGAACCCTGCGTGCCCTAGGAAACTACGAATAGCTTTTACGTTTGTTGGAGGGGGGAGCTTTTCAATTACTTCAATCTTGGCCCTATCGACCTCGATCCCCATGCCTGAAATTTTATGACCAAGGACTAATCCTTCCTTGACCATAAAATGGCATTTCTCCCAATTAAGTGCTAAATTCATTTCCTCGCATCGCTGCAACACACGCTCAAGATTTTTTAAACAATTTTTAAATGAATTTCCGACTACGGAAAAGTCGTCCATAAACACTTCCATCACCTCCTCTACTAACTCGTCAAATATCGCCAGCATACATCTTTGAAATGTAGCTGGCGCGTTACAAAGACCAAATGGCATCCTTCGATAAGCGAAGGTGCCAAAGGGACAAGTGAAAGTGGTTTTCTCTTGGTCGTCGGGCAAAATTGGGATTTGAAAATATCCCGACAAACCATCGAGAAAACAGTAGTAGGAGTGACCTGAAAGGCGCTCTAAGATTTGATCAATAAACGGAAGAGGGAAGTGATCCTTACGGGTGGCATCATTTAGTTTTCGGTAATCGATGCACATCCGCCAACCCGTAACAGTATGGGTTGGGATCAACTCGTTATTCTCGTTAGCTACTACCATAACGCCACCTTTCTTCGGTACGACTTGTACTGGGCTAACCCGATATCGATATCGGGTAGATAATTCCCGCGTCCAATAGTTTGATCACTTCGGCCTTAACGACTTCTTTCATGTTAGGGTTTAGCCGCCGTTGAGGCTGGACCGAATTTCGGGAATTATCTTCGAGAAAGATTTTATGAGTGCAGAAGGAAGGGTTTATACCCTTAATATCCGAAATTTGCCACGCAATTGCGTGGCGGTGCTTTCTTAAGACAATAGCTAACTCAGAAATTTCCGAGTTGCTAAGTTCGGATGAAACGATGACGGGTAGCTTCGACTCTTTTTCTAAAAATAAATATTTAAGGTGAGGGGGAAGTTGCTTTAGTTCTAAAACGGGTGGTTCTTCATAAGAAGTTTTGATTTTCAATTTTTCTAAAAATAGTGGTTCGGGTGGTGTGAAACGAGTGACTTCTTCTTCTTCCAGACAAAAGAGTTCGGCGAGCTCGGACTCGTGACTCGAGGTGGAGACTAACTCGGGAGGTGAATCGAATTCCCAACACTCTTCCAGGTAAAAACACGAATCGTCGTTTTCTAATGTGTTCCGCATCGAGGAATTTATGCCGAAAGAAACTTCATCGTCTCCAACCCGAAGGAGGAGCTTTCCGTTACTTACGTCAATAATGGCGCGGGAGGTGGCAAGGAAGGGGCGGCCGAGTATGAGGGGTACTTCGGCATCCTCTTCGATGTCAAGAATGACAAAGTCCACCAGGAAGATGAACTTGTCGACCTTGACGAGCACGTCCTCCACTATTCCTACCGTATATTTTAAAGAGCGATCCGCTAATTGAATACTCATTCGAGTGGGGCTTGGATTTCCTAGACCTAGTTTCTTAAATAGTGAAAAAGGCATGAGATTGATACTTGCTCCCAGATCCGCTAAAGCGTGTTTTACTAACGAATTGCCAAATAAACACGGGATGGAGAACCGTCCCGGGTCATTCACTTTTCTAGGCAATTTGTTGAGTACAACCGCGGAGCATTCTGCGTTCAAAGAAATATGCGAAATATCTTCTAATTTTTTCTTATTGGAGAGCAACTCCTTAAGATATTTCGTATATTTAGGCATTTGAGAGATAGCCTCGCAGAAGGGTACATTAATGTGAATTTGCTTTAAAATATCTAAAAACTTTTTATAATTCTTTTCGGCGCTCTCGCTTTTAAACTTAGATGGATACGGAATATTTGAAGTAGAAGCGCGCGGAGCTAACGTAGCAGGTAAATTCGAAGATAAAATAGGAGGAGGAGGAGGGGAGGAAGTTACCATGGGTTCGTCCTGTTTTGAAACCACCTCCTTCCCGCTTCGGAGTGTAATCGCATTTGTGCTCTCCCTTGGGTTTGGATCCGTATTTCCCGGAAGGGCTCCTTGCTGGCGCTCGGAGATTATCTTTGCTAGCTGGCCACTTGGTTCTCCAAATTTTTGATCGATCCAGTGAGGTTCCGGATGTTCGCTTCATTTGTAGCAACATATTTTGCAAAAACCTCTTCAAGCGGAGAGGGCTTTTGCTGTTGCGGTGGAAAACCAGGTGGATTAAAATTTGGAGGGGGAGTTAAATTAAGAAGTTGATTTGGAGGTTGATTTAAATTTAAGGGACGCTGAGCATTTCCTTGATTGCTCCATGAGAAATTCGGATGATTCCTATAACCCGCATTGTAGGTGTTATTATACGGAGCGGTGTTCGGGTTATAGGAAGGCCGAGGCGGATTTCCCATGTAATCAACTTGCTCTTCAAGTAAAACATTATTAGCCCAAGGAGGAGTGGCGGAGGAAGCAGACATCTCCGCCACTTGCTTTGTTAAGCGCTCAACTTGTAAAGCCAAATTTGCGTTAGCGTCTATTTCAAAAATTCCGGCCGGCTTATTAGGCCGCGCTCGGGGCATGTTCCATTGGTACGCATTTGTGGCCATCTCTTCGAAAAGCTCTTGAGCGGCGATCGGGGTTTTATTATTTAATGTCCCTCCGGCGGCCGCATCAATCATTTGCCTCGTTTGGAGATTTAAGCCATTATAAAATATTTGCACTTGTTGCCAAGTGGAAAGTGCGTGGTGAGGGCATCGGCGCAAAAGCTCCTTGAAGCGCTCCCATGTGTCATAGAGAGTCTCCGAGTCGATTTGCATGAACGACGCAATATCCGTGCGCAATTTAGCGGTCTTTGAAGGCGGGAAATATTTATTGAGAATTTTTTCCGCCATTTCGGCCCATGTAGTGATGGATCCCCTTGGTAGGGAGCCCAGCCACTGCTTGGCCTTAGACCGCAAAGAAAAAGGAAAAAGATGTAATTGAATGGTGTCATCGGTGACGCCATTGATCTTAAATGTGTCGTAAATTTCAAGAAAGTAAGAAATATGTGAGTTTGGATCCTCGCCCGGTTGACCATCAAAGGTCACCGATTGTTGCACCATTTGTATGATGCTGGACTTGATCTCAAAATTATTGTTCGCCACCGTGGGGCGAACAATACTCGATTGTGTGCCTTCTAAATTTGGTCGCGCATAATAGGACATGGTCCGTTGCGCGTCCTCATTAGGATTTGGCTCGTTAAGATTAGGAGGATTAAGATTATGATCCATGTTCGCTGCGTTAGTGTCCCCGATCGACTCTTCGGATTCTACTTGATTTCCTTGATCACGAGAACGGCGGTGCCTCAAAAGGGTTCGCTCGATTTCCGGATCAAAAGGAAGAATCGAAGTGCTACCACGGGTCATACACTAAAAAGAGAAGGAAGGAAGAAGAAAAAGAGAGAAATTTTTTTTTTGTTCTTTTAGCCAGATTAAGTTAGTCTTGGACTTCCCAAGATCTACCCGGTGAAGGGTTTGCAAGGTACTAGGAGGTGAGATGGGATGACACCCCAAACGTCCCTTTCCAAGATTTTAATTTCACCCTTAAGATTTACAAAAATAGAAAAACTAAAATAAAAACAACATGATAAAATTAATAGCTATCATTGTTTCAAAATATCTACGCAAAAGTCCCCGGCAACGGCGCCAAAAACTTGATATCATATTTTTGCGGTTTTGAAATTTAGTGAAGGTTTGAGATTTTCTCCAAAACTATTTCCGAATAAGGCAAGTGTACCTTATCGTCTATAGTATAGGATATTAAGAAATACCAAGGTCGTATTCCACGGGGCGCGTTGATTACTTCTACTTTGAGGAAAGTCGCTATTATCTTATCTAATGATATTTTGGGGTTTTGGTTACTTAGCTAGAAAAAGAGAAATTGCAAGCTAAATTAAGGGTTTAGATGATGATAAAAGAGGCTAGTACTCAATCAAAAGTTACCTTGGAGTGAGAAAAGACAAGTGAAAAGAAATTAAATCCAATTCCGTTTAAATTGAACTACTTGACCGTGGAGGTTCCCGAAGCTCGAACATGCCTCTCTCGAGGTTAATGCCCAACTAAGTTTAGGAAAAATCAACCGGACTCTCGTCCTATAATCGATTACCTAAAACTTGCTTTACGAAGTGAACCCCGCTATTGGATTTGACTCCAATCCGGGAGATTTACGTCATCCTCTCTCGAGGGGTGCGTGCAACTCTCTTTACCCTTGAGTGATCAATTCATACTTTGAGCCTCTCGGCTAACTAAGTATGAAAACATAAGCGAAAACCATATATCGAAAATATAACCTCACTAATTAAAAATCAAGGGTAATTCAAGTGTTTATAAAAACGGAAAAAGAAAACTTTAGAAAATCATAACTTGTCTAACTCATCCTCGGGTCATTTTGATCGAGTACTAATGAGGATTAGTTAATCATGGTGGAGGGGGAAGAGAAAGAAAAATAAAAATGCATAATAAGAAAATTTAACTAAGTAAGGAGGAGACAAAATCAAGAGAACAAACTAATTTTTATTTAAATGAAAACTATTACAAGTCTTAAGAGAAGAGATTGCAAGCTAGGAAAAACAAAGTTACAAACTTAAACTAGGCTATTGCATTGAAAGAAAGCTAGTACATTGCATGGGAAAAAGAAGAGAACATGGAAGGAAGGAAACATGAACATGAACATGAAAGTGAAAAAATACTCAAGATTGGCTCCAACAGCACCTCCCCCACTCCAAAATTCTGAACCCTGGACTCAAGGAGAACCTCTGAATTTATAGGAAAAAATTTCAGATTACACGCCCTTGGTCACGGGCGTGACCAAGGGCGTGACTGCACTATTCACATCGGATCCGACAGCGGCGTGGGCTTTCTGGACGGCGCGGCGAGAAATGACATGTCACGGGCATGACATGTCAGGTCACGGCCGTGACTTTGGACGGCTTCATTAAATGCGGCGTGGGCTGGAATTTGGCGCGGCGGCGAAGCAGAGATCACGCGGGAAAGTCACGGCCGTGACATGTGGGTCACAGGCGTGACTCAAGTTGACTTCTCGACTGCAGCTCCACGTCTCGACGGCGGCTCTACGTGGAAGATTCTAAGATTACACGCCCCCGGTCACGGGCGTGACTTTGGGTCACGGGCGTGACCTGGGGCGTGACTTGGTGTGGACTGGTTCAAACAGCGTGGCATCGATTCTGGACTGATCTTCAGGTTACACGCCCTTGGTCACGGGCGTGACCGAGGGCGTGACATGACATTTTTCCCGATTTGTCCCAAAATTCTGCAAAAATTGAAATTAAGCTAAGTTAGAATCAAAATTACAAAAAAAACTACTTATAACCTAAAATTGACATAAAAAAGAAAATTCATATTAAATATTTACAAAATTTTCTATTAAAAAGTTATAAAAATACTACTTATCAACTTCATCATAAAACCTGTTATATTTGAATTGTATAACATGTGAGCATTTGTAGCTATTTAGAGCATGTTAGCTAGTTATTTCATACATGAGGGAGACCTCTTCTCCCTCTCATTTCATTTATAGATTTAGATGTTTTGTGTGGCTGTGTGGATGCATTATTCTGGTTGGTATGGCTGTGTTTCATGCAGGTACAGACTAGTCTGAATTTCCGGAGAGTTTCTGCCCCATTTTGCATTGTTGGCCACTGATCGCGTGTTTTCCATAGCGCACGACCAGTGGACTCTTCGCACACGACCAGTGGTCGGGCGCTATTTGGCCAAAATTCTCCAGAGAGACGCACGAGTACTGGCCCTTCTTTGCGCACGATCAGTGGATTTCTTCGCGCACGACCAGTGGTCGTGTGTCTTAAAAATATCCTCGATTCGTCTCGACATTTTTTCATCCCACAAGTTCGTCTCGACGAATGTTTCTTCGCGCATGAGTAGAGGACATTCCTTAGCGCACGACCAGTGGTTGTGCGCCTACTCGTGCGCGCTTATCTTTCTGACATTTTTTTGGTACAGGTTTCTTCACGCACAAGTACTGGACTTTCTTCACCTGCGACCACTGGTCGTGCACCTACTCGTGTGCATTCAAAATTCTACGCAGCCTATAAATAGCCTGTTTCGCGATTTCTTCCGCCTGCCCTATTTTCTGTTAGATTTTTCAGAGCAGTTCCGCCGTTTTTCGCCCCTCCAAGCTAGGGTTCGCCCCTAGGCTCCTCCCCATCACCAAAGCTTCAATGATCAAGACTTCCTCCAAGGATTCAAGCTCTATTGAAGGTGATTTCGTGGATTTCAACATGATCGTTGCATTCCACCGAGAAGACGGGCTAGAAGGGTGACAACTTCAAGGACCCCGGATGACAGCCAAGGATCGTACTAGGAGTCTTGCTACCTCATTCACTTCTGAGGAAGAGACTCAGGCAGCGTTTGTATTGATTTCATATTTCTCATCCCATTTAGGTTTGCTCCTTTTGGATTTCTTCATATATGTGATGGAGGAGTTTGTATGAATATAACATGCACTTATATTTATTTATTTGTGTTTAATCTTAATTGAAAATTATTATTGTTATATTCATAAGTCTAGGCTTGGAGGTGGTGTTGTGGTGATATGTGTGTGGTTTTGTTGAGTGTTGCTACGGTAACGAGTGAGGCAGAGAAGGCAATCGGCAGAAGTGCGAAGCGGAGGCTTGCGACCCACAGAAGTGCGAAGCGGAGGAAGGCGACCCGCAGAGGAGTGATGCGGAGGTCGGCGACCCATGGAGGAGAGAAGTGGTGTCGGCGACTCGCATAGTTAGTTAGTTAGTTTTATTTTATTGCAAAATAGTTGTTAGAACAATCAAAACCCCCCGCAAAACACCGACATAAAAAGACTTCTATCTCAAATCTCGCCTCAATAGATTACTCCACCATACCGTGTTCCTCGAGAGATTCGATATCCGGGGATTTACTTCCCCAAATTTATTACTTGACAACGACCGGTTCACTGCCGTTCGGACCGCAGTCTTGCTCCTGCCTATAGCAGTGTGGCGGGACGGCGCATCACAAATCTCTAGTTGTCTCCTGGCTCCTCCATTCGATGTCTCTTAAGGTCTAACGGAGTTATATGTTGATGGACTCGACATTCGAGATATGGACCTGTGCTCGCGAAATGTACTCTCAGATTGGCAGTTCCACACAGGTTTATGATCTCACTCGCTTCATTTTAAAGTTAGGCAAAGATCGATGACCGTTTCATTATTATTCTCGAAGTTTGAGCGCCTTTATCAAGAGCTGGACTACTTTGCGAATTTCACTCCTGCATGTACTGCTAACGACGTTCAGTTAAAGCAAATGGAGGATCGCTTCCGTCTCCATGTCTTCTTGATGAGCTTGAACATGAAGTTTGATATGGTGCGGACACATGTCCTCCACCGCTCTCCTCTTCCCTCTCTTCGGGAGGCATTCAGTATGGTTCTGGGTGATGAAGACAGCCGCAAGTCCCTCGGTATTATGGCTCCTTCTGATCGCTCCGCCATGACTAGTGTTGGTCGAGGTCTTATTCCCACTCCTGGATCTTCTATGCCCACCTTTGATTACTATGGTCGAAGGGGACACTCCTGGGAGGTATGTTTCAAACTTCATCCGCATCTGGCACCTCCTAGATGTGGTCATGGATCTGGCCGCAGGAAGGGGGGGCGAAGACACAGTGAACATCGTTCTCATGATGCTTCTTACACTACGGATGTCTATGATGAGCCCCAGTATTCCACCTCTACCTCTCTTACAGCTCAGGATTTGGATGCCTTTCATCGCCTGCTTCACTCTCAGTCTGATCCTGTCACCGGAGGTTCTACTTCCCTTGCCACCATTGCTACACTTGGTGGCGCAGGCAGAGAGTTTTTCTCGACCAGATGCGGGAGTGTGGACGAAAGCAGTATAACCAAACAAAAGAAGAGTGACGGAAAAAGGAGTATCATCCTGATAAAGAATATAAAATTGTGTTTTTCTCTAAAGAGTATAAGAAATGAGAATCACGTGACCCCAATAGGAGCGGGGAAAGTAGTATTCTTTAGCATTATCGGTCCGTATAATTTTGCCGTGTAAACCAAACTGAGTGCGAACTCCATTATAAAATTTATAGAAAATAAAGAAGAGTTCAGATCGTTCTTTAAAAGATACACTCAAGTACAACAACAACACAACAACAACACTCAAGTTTTTATCCCACTATAGTGGGGTCGGCTATATGGATCCTTTGTCGCCATTGTGCCCTATCTTTAGTCATAATCTCACTAATGCCTAAGTACATCATGTTTTTCCTTAAAGTTTCATTCCAAGTCTTTATTGGTCTACGCCTCCCCCGTTTAACATACACTTAAGTACATCGCGAGAAATTATCAATAAATTTAGCAAAGTACAGGCTTCCTCCACCAACAGATTTGGTGGGACTAGGACCCCAGTTATCTGAATGAATAAGGTCAAAAGGGAAAATAGAATTTTTAACAAAATTTTGCATGGAAAGTAGTACAATGATGCTGCCAAATTGGCAAACTTCATATTCTAAAGTGGAGTCTAACTGAAAAGACGGCAAAAGCTGGTGGAGGAAACGTAGTCGAGGAGAAGTAGCGGAGGATGACTAAAATGGTGATGTCACTAAATAGAGAAGTTGAGACGGCAGAGGCGGAGAAAATGGGAAGATCGTTCAGGTAGTAGAAATTGCAACGTTCAGTCCCAGTAGCAATTGTCCTCTTCGATTGAAGGTTCTGAAAATAATATGCAGTGGAATAAAATGAAATGGAGCATTGTAATTGTTTGTAGAGTGCACTGACAGTTAATAGATTGGAAGGAAAATTTGGAACATATAGAGTGTTGTCTAACTAGCGAAGGGAGGTGGTAGTAACAACGTCAGTTCCACAAACTAGAACAGGAGAGTCATTGACCACAAATATCGGTGATAATAGGCTATGCTTCTCAAGATGAGAGAATACAAGAGAGTTCTCAGTCATATGATTGGTTGAATCAGAGTCGATGAGCCACTTACCTTGCGTATCAGTATGTGCGCTACCATAGGAGGTGGCAATAGAGGCACAATGTTTGGACGCACTAATCAAAGCCTCAATATCTGCCGAAGAGAACCACCAGTCGGACTCGGGTGACAGAGTAAAAATGGGAGTGAGCGGTGGTATCATCATAGCATAGTGACTAGAACGATCACTTGCGGAAGGAGGGCTGGCAGATCGCACAAGGAGAAAGGAGGATACGTCGGGCTCCTATCGTGATGTCGGAACTCAGAGATTGCAGACAATCACATGGACTAACAAAAATAGCGAGGTCGCAGGAGCAGAGTAGAGGAGGCACGCAGGGGTTCGCATGGAAGAGAGCTAGCAGAGATCGCGGTGCGGAGGAGGTGATCGATCCCTATAAAAGGAGCAGCACTGGGACACCGTCAGCGTAGGAGACAATCGAGGGTCAATCAAGGATGGCAAGCTCGGCGAGAACGGCGAGATCATAATTGTGATCGCGTAGTCACTCAAATTCACGAAGGCTTGATGGAATAAGTCATCGAGGCTTGCCAAGGCTCTTAGTGAGGTCATTGATGGGGATAGCTTGTAGACGGGATCGTGGATGCAGGCGATGTGGTTTCAGATTGCAAATAGAGAGAGCTCGCAAGAAGTTATCGTGCTAATGTTGCAAATCACCTTGGTCTCGCCAAAGTACCCATTGGACGCAAGCGGGAGATCGGTGGGTGTAGGCGACAATCAGCAGTAGATTGCACGCAGGGACCACCCTTGGGCCTGCTATTTCAAATTGGTGAGCTCACTAAAAGAGCTTGCTACGCAGGGACATGCGATTCGGCAAGAGGAAGCTGCGACAATCGCAGACGCTCGAAAGAAGGAACGAAGGTCGCAGAGTCTACGAATTCGAGGAGCGTCGAGGATATGAGGGGCGAGTCCTCCTTCCAGCGGAATCTATAAAATCTTGTGGGAGGACTCAGTTTTGGTCGTGGATTTAGATCGTCGCGGGAAGCAGAGGTGCGAGCTTAGCAAGTAATGTTAGGTAAGTACTGAGCTAGATCTGTTCGTGGAGCTATTGGAAGATTTCGTGTAAGGTTGGGAAATTTCATAATGTTGAAACTAATTAGGAGAGAAAAGAAAGGAGTTGTTTTTATTCATCCATATAGGGGGCTTTATATAGGTGAATACATTGACACCTAGAAATAGACTCACGGTGTGGGACTAAACCCACGCACATAATAAAATACATAAAATAACATAAAATATGTTACTCCAACACTCCCCCTCAAGTTGAGCGTGTAATATCTGTCTGTCATGCCCAACTTGCCTAATATCTTGTCAAAGGAGCACTGATTCAAGCCCTTAGTAAGCACATTCGCGAGATGCTGGTTCGATGGAACAAAGAGAGTACTTACAATCCCCCTAACTATGTTCTCCTTAATGAAGTGCCTATCAATCTCCACGTGTTTAGTGCGATCATGTTGTACTGGATTGTGGGCAATATTGATAGCAGCTTTATTATCACAATAGATCCTGATTGAACCAACACATTCCATACCCAGGTCCCTCATAATAATCTTTATCCACAACCCTTCACATATCCCATGTGCCATTGCTTGGAACTCGGACTCAGCACTGAATCTAGCGACCGCGTGTTGCTTCTTTCTTCTCCAGGTCACCAAATTACCCCCAATAACAGAGCAATATCCTGAAGTAGATCTTCGGTAATCAATAGAACCTGCCCAATCTGCATCAGTATAGACTTCTATTGTTAATGTCTCGTTGGGTGAGAATAGAATGCCCTTGCCAGGAGTGGATTTGAGATACCTCAGAACTCTGTATGTAGCATCAAGGTGATGAGATCTTGGTGAGTGCATGTACTGGCTAAGGACACCCACTGCATACGAGATGTCTGTATGGGTATGGGAGAGATAGATAAGTTTCCTCACTAGTCGTTGGAAACCTGGTATGTCATCCACCACTTCTCCACCATCTCTACCAAGCTTGTGATTGGCCTCAATTGGGGTGTCAGCGGATCTGCATCCAATCATTCCAGTCGTCTCAAGCAAATCTAGGATGTACTTTCTTTGCGATATAAAGATCCCATGTCTGGATCTGGTCACATCTATGTCAAGAAAGTACTTGAGAGGTCCAAGGTCCTTCACTTCAAATTCCTTAGCCAACCTAGACTTTAGGTGTTCAATCTCCTCTGTGTCATCACCAGTTATCACTATATCATTTACACAGACAATAAGAGCAGATAACTTTCCATCCCTGTGTTTCACAAACAAGGTGTGATCGGCATTGCTCTGATTGTATTCGAATGACATCATTGCCCGGTGAAATCTCACAAACCAAGCACGTGGAGATTGCTTCAAGTCATGAATGGCTTTCTTTAACTTGCAAACTTTTCCTACACACCCTTTTGGAAGAACACCAGGAGACAGGGACATGTAGACTTCTTCCTCAATATCACCGTGAAGAAATGCATTCTTCACATCCAACTGACTGAGGCTCCATCCTTTACACATGGCACATGAAAGCAAGATCCGGATTGAATTCATTTTAGCGACCAGAGCAAATGTCTCTTGATAATCAATACCGACAGCTTGTGTATATCCTCTAGCAACCAGCCTGGCTTTGTATCGTTCAACAAGGCCTTGGGAGTTTTGCTTCACAGAGAAGACCCACTTACATCCCACTGCAGTTTTCCCTTTAGGAAGATGGACAGGAACCCAAGTATGATTCTTGTCAAGGGCCACCATTTCCTCCAACATGGATGCCTTCCATTCACTTTGCTCTAGAGCTTCTTGCCAAGAATGAGGAATATATGTGGAAGACAAGGAGGTGACAAATGCTCTATGTAACGGAGACAAAGAGTCATAGGTCACAAAGAGAAAGAGGATGCATAGTAGAATTACTTATGTCCGTACCTGAAGATGGATCAAGTTGTAACCCAACTAGAGTGGGAAAGGCCTGTGTGTTCGTGTCCCTTTTACGACAAGTGTGAACCTGCAATAGAGGAGGTAGCACTGGGTTCCCAGGGATAGAAGGGACAGTCGGATCACTAGGGACAGGAGGTAATGACGGATAAATAGGCAAAGGAACAGCCGGATCACTAGGGCTCGAGGATAAATAGGCAAAGGGACAGAAGGAGGGGAACTCACTTCTGTAGTACTTGTCTCCCCCTGAAAAGAGTTCCCATAATAGGCTTCAGATTCCCGGAAGGTGACATCCATCGTAGCAAAATATCCGCTTAGTAATGGGATGGAAGCACTTATAGCCTTTCTGGGTAGGAGAGTATCCAATGAAGACACACTTCAGCGCACGGGGATCAAGTTTGGTCTTGGGATGGATGTGCACAAAACACATGCATCCAAAGATACGAGGCTAGAGAGATGAGGGTCGAACACCCAGAGTGGTCAGGGGGGGAAGGAATCCAAGGACATGAGTAGGGAGACGATTGATGAGATAGGCCTGCATCACCACAATAATATTTGGGGATGTTCATGCGGAGGAGACATCGGGCAATCTCAAGGAGGTGTCGATTCTTGCGCTCAGCAACCCCATTCTAAGCTGGTGTGTAAACACAAGAGGTTTGATGTATGATGCCGAGATCACTCAGATATTTTTCAAAGCGGGAGTCAATATACTCCCGACCATTGTCACCGCACAAGATATTAATGGTAGCACCAAACTGAGTGGTGACCATGTTGTGGAAGCATTGAAAGAGAGAAAGCACATTGCTATTATGTTTCATCAAATATACCCAAGTACAACGAGAGTAACAATCAATAAAAGAAACAAACCAGGAGCAACCAGAAATAAATGCAATAGGACTGGGGCCCCAAACATCAGTATGAATAAGGGCAAACGAAACTGAGTTGCATGGAGACATAAGAGGGAGAGAACTACGATGGTGTTTAGCAAGTTCACATACATCACAATGAAAAACACTAAACAAAGTAGGAGAAATAGCAGGAAGAAGAAGCCTCATAGTAGAGATAGGGGGGTGTACAAGGCGACAATGCCAGGAATCCAAATCAGAAGCCTGATCAGCATGAAGAGCTTTTGGAGATGGAGTGAGGCTGGAGGAAGTGGGGGAAGAGGGGTCGACCACATAGAGACCGTTGCACAGCCTACCAGAGCCAATCACATCTTCAGGTCCTGAAAAACACAAAATGTAGGAAAAAAGTCACTGAGCAGTCCATAGAATTAGTCAAATGACTAATAGACAGAAGATTTTGAGTGAAAGCAGGAACATGAAGAATAGAGGAGAGCGTCAGAGAAGAGGGAGATAAGGAGCCATCGACAATGCTCACTTTATCTCTGCCGGGCAGAGGGGTGTAGGACACAAAACATGTGGCTGACCCAGTCATGTGGTCAGTGGCGCCAGAGTCAATGATCCACGGTGAGGACAGGTGGGTGGAGGCAGAATGAGCGCCTACGGATCCCTGATGGGCATAGGAAGAGGAACTGGTGAGCCCAGTAGGAGCTCCATGCACCAACCGGCAGAAGGCCAGAATTTCTTCAGCTGACAGGCGGGACGTGTCATGTTGGTTGATTCTGGGAGCGACCGGAGCCTCGGGCACCACGAGGAGCAAGACCACCCCTGGGAGAAGGAAAACCATGGAGCTTGAAGCAAGTATCTCTGGTATGGCGAGGCTTCCCGCTATAATCACACACGAGGTGATCTTTCTCCATTGGCTATGATCTGGTGTCACGAGCTAGACGAACCCTGAGGTAAGAGAGAGTGACGAGGCTAGATCCCTCGGTGGCAGAGTTGGGAAGGAGAGTTTGTCGGCGGTCAAATTCCTGTTGAACGAGGTTGTATACTTTAGGTAAAGAAGGAAGAGGAAAGCGTCCCAGAATCTTAATGCTAATCGGGTCAAAATCCCAATGTAAGCCGTGAAGAAATTCGAAGATGCGATTCCGTTCTTCCCTTGCTCTCACCAGCACCTCATCTTCAGGAGACACGAGGGTCAGAGAATCAAAGTGATCATACTCCTGATAGAGTTGGGTGAACTCTGAGTAGTAGGCAGATGGTGGTCGATCGCCCTGACGCAGGAGGAATATTCAGCGTCGAAGTTGGTAGATCTAAGCCGCATTTCCTCGGCATCAGTAGGTGGTCTCTTCGCTCTTCCAAATATCCATAGCCATATCCAAGAAGAGATAATTCCCAGCGATGGGCTCCATCATAGAGTTAAGCAACCAAGACATCACAAGAGAGTTCTCAGACTCCCACTGAGGCCACTCAGGAGAAGAAGGAGCCGGAGCCTTCATTGTGTCGCTGACATAGCCAAACAACCGATAATTTTTAGGGCAAGAATAATAGAGAGTGCCCAAGGAAGTTAGTTGGAACCATCCAATTTCATAGTAGTGATTTGAGGGTGCCATGTTCAGGATTTACACAGCCCGAACCAATGGAGGTCGGAGGAGGAGGAGGAGCAGGTCCGCCGAAAGACATATTTGTAGTGCAGTCACTCCCCTCCATAGAAAAGCCCGAATAGAGATCGAGGGCACACGCGAAGGATCACAATAGGTGACGGAAGATAAGGGCAGCCCTCATAGAAAGAGGGAAAGAACTCACATGTCCAATAGAAATGGAAGGAAGAATAATAATAACCAGATAGGGAACGCCGAAAATGAGGGAATCAATAACCCATGAGACCGGCGCCCCTAGAGGACGAGAGACCGTTGCTGCTGGGAGAGGCGCTGCTGCTTGACGATCGAGAGACCCGCGCACTGTTGGAGGAACGAGACCCGCGCACTGCTGGAGGAACGAGACCTATTGCTACTGCTTGACGCGCGCGTTGTTGGAAGAACGAGACCCGCGCGCTGCTGCTGCTTGACACGCGCTGCTGGGATGAGATCGCCACTCCCGGATGAAAGCGTTGTCGCCGCTGCTACTGTTGGACGGAGAGAAGCGCGGAACAGAAGACGCAAGAAGTGGTAGGGACGGGATCGAGCGAGCGGGAAGTGGGAGTGGTATCGCTTGCGGGAGCGGAAACGAGCGGGATGCGGGAGCAGAAACGGGATCGGGAGACTCTAGAACCCTAAAGCTCTGATACCATGTTGAAACTAATTAGGAGAGAAAAGAAAGGAGTTGTTTTCATTCATCCACATAGGGGGCTTTATATAAGTAAATACATAGAAACCTAGCACTAGACTCACGGTGTGGGACTAAACCCACACACATAATAAAATACATAAAATAACATAAATATGTTACTCCAACACACGCGATACTGGAAAAGTTTCGTGCAAAAGTCGGGAGTATTCACGGGAGAGGAGAGCAGCGAGTGATTTCAGTCTCGCTCTGATACCACGTGAGAATTTGAATTATTAATAAATATTATTCCAAAAATTATTAGCTATTACAAAGGAACTCCCCTCTTTATATAGAGTAGAGGAGGAAGAATTTACATTTGATGATGTGGGACTAAAAACAAAAAGAAAAGAATGAGCAATGGGCCTCTTTCCGTTGGGCTTTTTACAAATAGGCTTGGGCTTTAACAAAAATCAAGCGATGACATTCAAAAATACCATAACTAAAGTAGATAGATGGTGAATATAACAGAAGTAGTAAAAGCACCAGCAAACGTTAATCCATTATTTATAAAATAACCATTTGCAAATTGGTGCGTACAGCATAAGAGAAAGGCTTAGGCAATGTTTGGGACAGCTCTGGCGGATGGAAAATCTATTTTCCAACCGCCATAGCTGTTTTTTAACTGTTTGGGACAGCTCTTTAGCCCAGCTTCTTGAAAATAGCTTCTTCAAATAAGCTGTTTTAGAGGCTCTTTGAGAAGCCAGTCCAACATAGCTTTCTAAAAATCGTTTTTTTCTGTTTTTGTTTTTTCTCTTTTATTACCTCCACCTTGTTTCATACCACTCCAGTGTTTTCGTCCGAGAGCGCATTTTCGGTCGGGCACTCGTTTTCGACCGTGCACTCATTTTTCGCCTGTGCAGCCATTTTTCGCTCGGGCTCTCGTTATTTTCGCCCGGGCGTGCATTTTTTGCCCGGGCAGACACTTTTTGCCCGGGCGTGGGTTTTTTGACTGTGCGGCTGTTTTTAGCCCGAATGCGCATTTTTCTCCCGGACGCACATTTTTCGCCCGAGGGGCTATTGTTCTCCCGGACTGCCGTTTTTCCCGGGGTGCGCGTTTTTTGCCCGGGTGCGCGTTTTTCGACCGTGCGCCCGTTTTTCTCTCGGGCTGCTGTTTATCGCCCGGATGCGCATTTTTCGCCCGGCGGCTATTGTTCTCCCAGACGGCCGTTTTTGCCCACGTCGCATTTTTTTGCCCGGACGCGCGTTTTTCACCTGGGCGCCCGTGTTTTGCCCATGTGGCCGTTTTTTGCCCGAGCGACCGTTTTTCGGCCGATCGGTCATTTTTCACCCAGCCGCCCGTTTTTTGCCCAGGTGGCCGTTTTTCGCCAGAGCGACCATTTTTTGACCGGACACGCGTGTTTGTCTGGGCGCGAGTTTTCACAACCATTATATTTCAATATTTTTATTTAAAAAACAGTTTTCAAACAGTTGTTCTACCGAACAACTTAAATGAAAATGCTATATTCGATCATCGCTTTTGCAAAGACTCTTCAAAAGTCTGCAGCTCTCTCATAAGAGTTTCTCTGAAAGCTCTATTCTAAAAGTTCTATTCAATCAGCAGATTTTTCATCCGCTAGAGTTGTCCCAAACAGAACCTTAATGATCTATGAAACACTGACCGCCAGAATTGAAGCTGCACGATGTACAACCATGTATTCGCCGAGTGGGCCCCAGGGCCCAAGGGATCTTTTAAGGCATGGTTTTCCTACACGATTCAGCAGAGGAAGAGAGGAGGCGAGCGGTGGAGGCGGGAGCCTCATGCTCGCCCAACCAAGCATGGGGGGAGAGGAGGAGGGGGCCGACCCCCTCTCCCCCCATCTCAAGCAGAGGGGCGAGAGGAGGAGGGGGCCGACCCCCCTCTCGCCCCCATTTCAAGCAGAGGGGCAAGAGGAGGAGGGGGACGACCCCCCTCTCACCCCCATCTCAAACAGAGGGGCGAGAGGAGTGATGATGCATAATTTGAACTAAGTTATTAATAGGGATATTTAAATATTATAATATAAATATATAGTTATTGTTAATTTTATCTTTTAAATCGTACCTTTTTATAATTATATCCTAACAACGCCTATTTTACTATTTTTTGCAGGATCCCGGGACAATTGCATTATCATTTCTAAAGAACACGCCTTCATTTAAGGCGTGCCAAATAAAAAATCGAGTGCGGTCATGTTACCGTGTCATTGAACCATATTGAAGAAGAGAATGAAGCCCCAGTGGTCCGATGAGATATTTTCTCCTAAGTATGAAAGAGGCTAGCCACCTTTGACTATAAATTCAGCATGTGTTCATGAAGGAAGCTTCTTGGAAAGAGATAAAGCTAGCCAACTTGGATCATACTTTTCAAAGCATGGGTCTCATGATAAGTGTGAAAAGGAGTAGCCGTCATTGACCTTTAAACCAACATGTGTTTTTGACCAAGGCAAGCTTCATGGAAGCTTCATCCTCATGTCATCTACCATCTCTACCTCCTTAGTTTTGGCCCTATATATAGGCATGAAGGAAGAGGGAGAAGGCATCATCTTTCCTCCTTCATTTGAGCATTCTAGAGAGCTATTGAGAGTTTATTTTTAGAGTATTTCAGCTTAATGTTTTCATGTTTTAGAGTTCTTGTGATCTCTTTTCTCGTACTTGTAATCTTTTTGCAAACTCTCTTTGTAATGTCATTTTTCCCTTTTGGTAACTTGTTTCCAATAAGAAATAAAATAGTTTGCTACACCTTTTCTCTCTCTCTCTTTCTTATTATGCATGTTCTTAACATGATTTGCGTTTCCTACATTATTATGAGTAACTAAACTTTGTTTAGTGCTTGATCAAGATGATCCAAGCAATGAAATGATCTCCTTTCCTTAATACATATCTTCTCTTTCTCTTTTAACAAATGTTTAGGATTTACCTTTGATTAATCTATAGAGAGGTCATATCATCGATATATGATTTTCTCTTCTGTTTCCGTACTCTAGTAGCCGAAAGGATCATGCGTACGGATTGATCACTCACAGGTAAAGGGAGTTGAATGCAATCCTTGAAAGAGGACGACGTAAATTTCCCGGATTTGAGTCAAATCCAATAGAGGGGTTCACCACATAAAGCGAGTTTTAGGGGTTTCGATTATAGAACGAAAGTTCGGTTGATCAACCTAAACTCAGTTGGGCGTAGCTTTGAAAGAAGTGCGTTCATATTTTGGGAACCTCCACGGTCCAAGCATCTTCGTTAAAGAGAATTAGAGCTTTATCTATTTTCGATCATTTTCATTCTAAGGTGATTCAAGATCAAGTACTAACCTTTTAATTATCGCTTAATCATCCTCTTTTATCGTAAAACCGTTCTCTTATTTGCAAACCAACTCAAAGAAACTAATTGATAAGATAATAGTTTCCTCCTCAAAGTAGAAGTAATCAATGCGCCCCGAGGAATACGACCTTGGTATAATTAAAATATCATATACTATAGACGATAAGGTACACTTGCCTTCATCGGATATAGGTTGGAGAATATCATCAACTTTCTTTCCAAGCTAAAAATCACAACAACGAATTATTCATATCAAGTTTTTGGCGTCGTTGCCGTGGACTTTGTGTTGATATTTTGAAAAGAGGATAGTTATTAATTTTATCGTTTTTCTTTTTTCTTTTTCGTTTTATTTTCAAAAAAAAAAATCTTAAAAGTGTAACTTAAAATTTTGGAAAGGGACGTTTGGGCATCATCCCATCTCACCTCCTAGTACCTTGCGAACCCTTCACCGGGTAGCCCCTGGGAAGTCCAAGACTAGCTTAATCCGCCTAAGAGAAAAAAAAATATAATTAAGTTTTTTTTTTCTTTCGTTTTTTTTTTATTTTCTATCTCCTTTCTCTTTCTCTTTCTTTTCTTCATCCCCCCCTTTTCTTTTTGGTGTATGAACCGAGAAAGCTCTTCGAATATTCCTTTTGATCCAGAGATCGAGCGCACCATTTTGCGGCGCCTCCGTTCTCGTGATCAGGATACGCATCAAGCATCCGAAGAGTCGATCGGGGACACTACCACAGTAAATATGGGTGATCCTAACCCGCCAAATCCTAATGAGGCCCAGCAAAGGACCATGTCCTATTATGCGCGACCGAATCTGGAAGGCACACATTCAAGTATTGTTCGTCCCGCGGTGGCGAACAATAACTTCGAGATCAAGTCTAGCATCATACAAATGGTGCAACAATCGGTGACCTTCGATGGTCTGCCGGACGAAGATCCAAACACGCATATATCTAATTTTCTCGAAATTTGCGATACTTTCAAAATCAATGGCGTCACGGATGACGTCATTCGATTACGTCTTTTTCCTTTTTCTTTGCGGTCTAAGGTCAAGCAGTGGTTGGGCTCTCTTCCTAGAGAATCCATCACTACATGGGCCGATATGGCGGAAAAATTTCTCACTAAATATTTCCCGCCTGCAAAGACCGCTAAAATGCGCACAGATATTGCCTCATTTATGCAAATCGACTCAGAGACTCTCTATGATACATGGGAGCGTTTCAAGGAGCTTTTGCGTAGATGCCCTCACCACGCACTGCCAACTTGGCAACAAGTTCAAATTTTTTATAATGGCTTGAATTTCCAAACAAGGCAAATGATTGATGCGGCCGCCGGAGGGACTTTAAATAAGAAAACCCCGGAGGCCGCTCAAGAGCTTTTCGAGGAGATGGCCATGAATGCGTATCAATGGAATATGCCCCGTGCACGTCCTAATAAGCCCGCCGGTATATTTGAAATAGACGCTACTTCTAATTTAGCTTTACAAGTTGAGCGCTTAACAAAGCAAGTGGCGGAGATGTCTGCTTCCTCCGCCACTCCTCCTTGGGCTAATAATGTTTTAATCGAAGAGCAGGTTGACTACATGGGAAATCCGCCTCGGCCTTCCTATAACCCGAACTCCGCTCCGTACAACAACACCTACAATGCGGGTTATAGGAACCATCCAAATTTCTCATGGAGCAACCAAGGAAATGCTCAGCGCCCTTTAAATCTAAATCAACCTCTTAATCAACCTCTTAATCTAAATCCCCCTCCTCTAAATTATAATAATCCACCCGGTTTTCCACCGCAACAGCAAAAGCCCTCTCCACTTGAAGAGATCTTTGCAAAATATGTTGCTACAAATGAATCGAACATCCGAAACCTCACCGGATCGATCAAAAATTTAGAGAACCAAGTGGGCCAACTAGCGAAGATGTTCTCCGAGCATCAACAAGGAGCTCTACCGGGAAATACGGAACCTAATCCAAGGGAAAGCGCGAACGTGATTACTCTACGCAGCGGAAAAGAGTTGGTTTCAAAACAGGACGAACTCATGGTAACTTCTCCTCCTCCCCCTATTTTAGCTTCAAATTTGCCCGCTACGTTAGCTCTGCACGCTTCTAGTTCTAATATTCCGTATCCGTCTAAGCTTAGGAGCGAGTGCGCTGAGAAAAATTACAAAAAGTTTTTAGAAATCTTAAAGCAAATTCATATTAATGTTCCGTTCTGCGAGGCTATCTCTCAAATGCCAAAGTATGCGAAATATCTCAAGGAGTTGCTCTCTAATAAAAAGAAACTTGAAGATATTTCGCATATTTCCTTAAACACAGAATGCTCTGCCGTTATACTCAACAAATTGCCCCAAAAAGCAAATGACCCGGGACGGTTCTCCATCCCATGTCTATTTGGCAATGCGTTAGTAAAACACGCCTTAGCTGATCTTGGAACAAGCATAAACCTTATGCCTTTTTCGTTATTCAAAAAGTTAGGTTTAGGAAATCCTAGCCCCACCCGAATGAGTATTCAACTCGCCGATCGATCATTAAAATATCCAGTAGGGATAGTGGAGGACGTGCTCGTTAAGGTTGACAAGTTCATTTTTCCGGTGGACTTTGTCATTCTTGATATCGAAGAGGATGTCGAAGTACCCCTCATACTCGGCCGCCCCTTCCTTGCCACCTCCCGCGCGATTATCGATGTTAGTGATGGAAAGCTCCTCCTACGGGTTGGAGAAGATGAAGTCACTTTTAGCATAAATCCCTCAATGCGAAATACTCTAGAGAATGACGATTCGTGTTTCTACTTAGAAGAATATTTTGAAAACGAGTTTTATTCACTTCCCGAGTTAGTATCCTCATCAAGTGACGATTCCGAGCTCGCCGAGCTCTTTTGTTTAGAAGAAGTTTCTCGTTCCACACCACCCGAACCACTTCATTTAGAAAAATTAAAAATCAAAACTTCTTATGAAGAACCACCCGTTTTAGAATTAAAACAACTCCCCCCTCATCTAAAATATCTCTTTTTAGAGAAAAATTCTAAGTTACCCGTTATCATATCATCCGAGTTGAGCGATTCAGAAATTTCTGAATTGAATCTAGTCTTAAGCAATCACCGTCACGCAATTGCATGGCAAATATCCGACATCAAGGGTATTAACCCTTCCTTTTGCACTCACAAAATTTTCCTCGAAGATAATTCCCGCAACACAGTCCAGCCTCAACGACGACTAAACCCGAATATGAAAGAAGTCGTTAAGGCTGAAGTTATCAAACTTTTAGATGCGGAAATCATCTACCCGATCTCGGATAGTACTTGGGTTAGCCCAGTACAAGTCGTTCCAAAGAAAGGCGGCGTAACGGTAGTTGCGAACGAAAATAATGAGTTGATCCCAACCCGTACTGTTACGGGTTGGCGAATGTGCATAGATTATCGAAAACTTAATGATGCCACTCGTAAGGATCACTTCCCGTTACCCTTTATCGATCAAATCTTAGAACGCCTTTCAGGTCACTCCTACTATTGTTTCCTCGATGGTTTGTCGGGATACTTTCAAATCCCTATTTCACCCGACGACCAAGAGAAAACAACCTTCACTTGTCCCTTCGGCACCTTCGCTTATCGAAGGATGTCGTTTGGCCTTTGTAACGCACCAGCTACATTCCAAAGATGTATGCTGGCAATCTTCGACGAGTTAGTAGAGGAAGTGATGGAAGTCTTCATGGACGACTTCTCCGTTTTCGGAAACTCTTTCAAAAATTGTTTAAAAAATCTCGAGCGTGTGCTTCAGCGTTGTGAGGAAACGAATCTAGCTCTCAATTGGGAGAAATGTCATTTTATGGTCAAAGAAGGATTAGTCCTTGGCCATAAAATATCGGGCAAAGGGATCGAGGTCGATAGGGCTAAGAGCGAAGTTATCGAAAAGCTCCCCCCTCCAACGAACGTAAAAGCAATTAGAAGTTTCCTAGGCCACGCAGGGTTTTATCGGCGTTTTATACAAAATTTTTCCAAAATCACGAAGCCGTTAACCCATCTTCTCGAGAAAGAATCTTCCTTTATTTTTTCCGACGAATGTCTTTTAGCCTTTAAACTTATCAAAGAAAAACTTATAAATTCTCCGATTCTAGTCGCACCGGATTGGTCACTACCCTTCGAAATTATGTGCGACGCGAGTGATATTGCAGTAGGCGCGGTTTTAGGCCAACGGGTAAACAAGTATTTCCACCCGATTTATTATGCTAGCAAAACACTCACGTCGGCACAAGCGAACTACACCACTACCGAGAAGGAGCTTCTAGCTATCGTATTCGCTTTTGATAAGTTTAGGTCATCACTCTCTCCAAAGTAATCGTCTTCACAGATCACTCCGCTCTTAGATATCTCTTAAGTAAATCGGACGCCAAGCCCCATCTTTTGCGATGGATCCTCCTCTTGCAGGAGTTTGATTTAGAAATCCGGGACAAGAGGGGAGCCGAAAACTTGGCGGCCGATCATCTTTCCCGATTAGAAAATCCCGCTACGGAAGCATTAGTAGAAGCCGATATTAATGATAAATTCCCCGAAGAGCGCCTCCTTGCTCTCAAAAATATAATGACAACTTCCACGCCCTGGTTCGCGGATTTGGCTAACTATTTAGTAGCACGGGTCCTGCCAAAAGAATTCTCGAGTCAGCAAAAGAAGAAATTCTTTTCTGATTTAAAGAATTATTTTTGGGAGGACCCCTTTCTATTCCGTGTCTGCGCGGACCAGGTAGTGAGAAGATGTGTTTCGAGTGAGGAAGGTTTTAAAATATTGCGGCATTGCCACGAAGGACCAACCGGCGGTCATTATCAAGCGAACCGAACCGCGGGGAAGGCGCTGGAGGCGGGCTTCTATTGTCCCACGCTCTTTAAAGATGCTCACACCCTTGTGAGTACTTGCGATAGCTGCCAGCGGTCGGGCAACATCTCCCGCCGAGATGAGATGCCCCAAAATATTTTTCTTGAATGCGAAATTTTCGACCTTTGGGGTATCGATTTTGTTGGTCCTCTCCCTCCCTCATTTTCAAATAAATACATTCTCGTTGCGGTCGACTACGTATCGAGGTGGGCGGAAGCGCAAGCTCTCCCCACCAACGATGCGAGAGTCGTCGTAACTTTCTTAAAAAAATTATTCTCTCGTTTTGGCACGCCACGCGCTATAGTTAGTGATAGGGGCACCCATTTCTGCAATAGCCAATTCGCTAAAATTTTAGCGAAATATGGTGTCACGCACAAGCTCTCCACTGCTTATCACCCACAAACGAGCGGCCAAGTCGAAGTCGTCAACCGAGAATTGAAGCGAATATTAGAAAAAACTATTTCTATTAATAGGAAGGATTGGGCACTTAAGCTCGATGATGCGCTATGGGCCTATCGAATGGCGTACAAGACCGCTATCGGTTGTACACCGTATCGTTTGGTTTATGGCAAGGCTTGCCATCTTCCGGTCGAGTTAGAGCACCGCGCATTCTGGGCGCTTAAATTTTTAAACCTAGACTCTACCTTAGCGGTCGAGTAAAGAAAACTTCAAATGAATGAATTAGATGAGTGGCGCTCGAATGCGTACGAGAGTAACAAAATCTATAAGGAGCGAACGAAGTTTTATCATGATAAAAAAAATTAAATTCCCTAAAACTTTTTCGCCGGGCGATCTCGTCCTCTTTTATAATTCTCGTCTTCGCCTTTTTCCGGGAAAGCTAAAATCTCGATGGTCCGGCCCCTTTATCGTTAAAGAGGTTTGGTCATATGGGACAATTCTAATTTCCCACCCGGAAAAAGGCTCCTTCAAAGTAAATGGACACCGTCTTAAGTTGTATCTTCCAGGAGAGTTATCGAACGAAAAGAGTGAGTCAATATTACTTCCGCCGAGTACGTGAGCGCCAAATGGGTCAAGCTACGCGACCTTAAACAAAGTGCTTTTGGGAGGCACCCCAAAGTTATCTTTCTCTATTTTGTTATTTTGTTTTAACATGTTTTTGCAGGTTTCCCTTCCAGCCTCCCTGAATTCGCCATCAGGGATGTCCTCTTTCCTCTCTTCTTCTTTTAATGCATTTTATTACTTCATACTTAGTTTTAAACATTGAGGACAATGTTTAACTTTAAGTATGGGGGTATAGTACCTTAATCTAAATAAATAATATATATATATATTATAAAATCCAAAAATCCAAAAAGATGCAATATTTTTCTCTTCTCTTTATCAAAACAAAAATATAATAAAAAAAATGCATAAAACTCATATAAAACTATTAATAATTTGAGTTAATCTTTTTTGCTAAATCATTTAGTACCCCCATAACTTTGCATTTTCTTGTTTTTATGCATTTATGTACTTGTTTAGTTAATATAAAATTGATTAACTATCATATTGTTTATGTTTCATGAGTAATTTGTTGACTCGTGTAGTGTTTCTAATTAAGGTAGACGTTATTTTTGAAAAAACTCTCTTAAATATTTGCACTTTTTCATAGTCATTTTTTTTATGTTTTTCACTATTATAAAATCTACCATCCCTTGTTTTTCTGTTAAAATTCTTTGAAATGATTGATTAGTGTTATGTATAGTAGATGCGAACCGATCTAGACGCTTATTATCTTCATTTTTCATGAAAAGTCAATTATCTTTATTTTCTATCCGAAATTTACTTCTCTTAAATTTCTCAATACTTTGCTTTAAGTAGACTAAAGAGCATGAATATGAGTTAGGCATCCTTTTGATCAGTTTGAGCTATTGTATCCCGAACCTTAAAATTCTTAATCATTGTTAGCCACGTTGTGCTTTTTCCATTTTCTCTGTAAGCCCCACTTATTTCTCACCAAAGCCACATAGCTTACCCATCTTGCACACTTAAAACTTCTGAGCTTTATTTGTCACTTGGGTGTACTACATTTTGTCAAAATGGTGGAGATTTGTATTGTATCTAAATTGCTACAAAAAAAAATATGATATATATATTTATATATATGCAAAAAAAAAAGTATTGAAAAAAAAAAGATTATGAATGACATTTTAACCCCAACTTTATATTGCAAAATTACTTGGGATGTCAAAATTTTATTTTCTAGCAACAAGTTCTTTGCAAAGCTCTTCTTTTTGTTTTAAGTGTGCTCCCTTCATGTTTATCTTTTGAACTCCACACCCTTAAAACCTAAGCCAAAAAGTTACACCTAATGAAAGTCCTTTTGATTCATGCTTCCAAGGTTTATCTTTAGTACGATATCGAGAAAGTAAATTGAGTAAGTTTGTAGGTAGCATATTGATCTTTGATTTAGATTGATATGATTATAAAATATCTCTTAGATTTTAGTAGCAACTCAATATCCTTTTCATTCATCACATTACTCAATTTTTAATTTTGCTTAAAACATGTGATGATTTATTTTTATGATAGTGAAAATTGTAAAACTTTGTGCCAAGACTAAGTAAGAATGTTTAAGTTTCTTTTCATAATTTCTCTATCTTAATTTCGCATCGTACTTGTGTTTGGCATAGCCAATTTGTTTGGTTAGTTTCTTTTATCTTTGCTAGCTCGTATGTCTTTGCTTGAGGACAAGCAAAATAATAAGTTTGGGGGAATTTGATGATGCATAATTTGAACTAAGTTATTAATAGGGATATTTAAATATTATAATATAAATATATAGATATTGTTAATTTTATCTTTTAAATCGTAACTTTTTATAATTATATCCTAACAACGCCTATTTTACTATTTTTTGCAGGATCCCGGGACAATTGCATTATCATTTCTAAAGAACACGCCTTCATTTAAGGCGTGCCAAATTAAATATCGAGTGTGGTCATGTTACCGTGTCATTGAACCATATTCAAGAAGAGAATGAAGCCCCAATGGTCCGATGAGATATTTTCTCCTAAGTATGAAAGAGGCTAGCCACCTTTGACTATAAATTCAACATGTGTTCATGAAGGAAGCTTCTTGGAAAGAGATAAAGCTAGCCAACTTGGATCATACTTTTCAAAGCATGGGTCTCATGACAAGTGTGAAAAGGAGTAGCCGTCATTGACCTGTAAACCAACATGTGTTTTTGACCAAGGCAAGCTTCATGGAAGCTTCATCCTCATGCCATCTACCATCTCTACCTCCTTAGTTTTGGCCCTATAAATAGGCATGAAGGAAGAGGGAGAAGGCATCATCTTTCCTCCTTCATTTGAGCATTCTAGAGAGCTATTGAGAGTTTATTTTTAGAGTATTCCAGCTTAATGTTTTCATGTTTTAAAGTTCTTGTGATCTCTTTTCTCGTACTTGTAATCTTTTTGCAAACTCTCTTTGTAATGTCATTTTGCCCTTTTGGTAACTTGTTTCCAATAAGAAATAAAATAGTTTGCTACACCTTTTCTCTCTCTCTCTTTCTTATTATGCATGTTCTTAACATGATTTACGTTTCCTACATTATTATGAGTAACTAAACTTTGTTTAGTGCTTGATCAAGATGATCCAAGCAATGAAATGATCTCCTTTCCTTAATACATATCTTCTCTTTCTCTTTTAACAAATGTTTAGGATTTACCTTTGATTAATCTATAGAGAGGTCATATCATCGATATATGATTTTCTCTTCTGTTTCCGTACTCTAGTAGCCGAAAGGATCATGCGTACGGATTGATCACTCACAGGTAAAGGGAGTTGAATGCAATCCTTGAAAGAGGACGACGTAAATTTCCCGGATTTGAGTCAAATCCAATAGAGGGGTTCACCACATAAAGCGAGTTTTAGGGGTTTCAATTATAGAATGAAAGTTCGGTTGATCAACCTAAACTCAGTTGGGCGTAGCTTTGAAAGAAGTGCGTTCATATTTTGGGAACCTCCACGGTCCAAGCATCTTCGTTAAAGAGAATTAGAGCTTTATCTATTTTCGATTATTTTCATTCTAAGGTGATTCAAGATCAAGTACTAACCTTTTAATTATCGCTTAATCATCCTCTTTTATCGTAAAACCGTTCTCTTATTTGCAAACCAACTCAAAGAAACTAATTGATAAGATAATAGTTTCCTCCTCAAAGTAGAAGTAATCAATGTGCCCCGAGGAATACGACCTTGGTAAGGTACACATGCCTTCATCGGATATAGGTTGGAAAATATCATCAACTTTCTTTCCAAGCTAAAAATCACAACAACGAATTATTCATATCAAGGAGGAGGGGGTCGAGCCCCCTCTCGCCCCCATCTCAAGCAGAGGGGCTAGAGGAGGAGGGGGCCGACCCCCCTCTCGCCCCCATCTCAAGCAGAGGGGCGAGAGGAGGGGGGGGGGGGGGGGGGGGGCGACCCCCCTCTCGCCCCCATCTCAAGCAGAGGGGCGAGAGGAGGAGGGAGCCGACCCCCCTCGCCCCCATTTGAAGCAGAGGGGCGAGAGGAGGAGGGGGCCGACCCCCCTCTCGCCCCCATTTCAAGCAGAGGGGCGAGAGAAGGAAGGGGCCGACCCCCCTCTCGCCCCCATCCCCAGCAGGGGGCGAGACAGGGAGGAGGTTAGCCCCCTCTCGCCCGGCCCCGGGAGGGTGTTCTGGACCGCGTTTAGCACCTCGGAACAACGGATTTTGGCTATTGGTAGACCAAGTTCAAAATCCTATAAATAGGACCAAGGGGGCACCATTTGGGGGGACTTCTCTCTTTTGGCCTTCTCTCTCCCTTAGTTCCTTTGTTGGGTGGAGATAGCCTCCAATGGTGCCCAAGCTTAGCATTGGCTTGGGAGGGGAAGCACTCTAAGATCTTCCGGGTGTGTGGTGGGACCTCCTCGCTAAGCCCTTGGGTTTGTTCCTAGTTCCTTAGCCCCTTAGCCTAGAGCTCTCCCTTGGGGGGAGTAAGTGTTGGTCACCCCTCAACTTGTTGAGGGCCTGAACTCCACAGAGACTAAGTCTTATTCTCAAGTCTTGGTTTCAACATTTATGGTGTGGTAAGCGTGGAGAGTGACCAACTCAAGAAACTCTCAAGCTGAGCTCCATGGCTGGAGGTGGAGGATCTGACCCAGGCCACTCACAGCCCCCGGTGGCTGGAGTGACGTTGGAGATGTTTGAAAATTTCAAGCGGGAGGTCCTGCAGACCTTGCAGCTAACTTTCGCCACCTATGGCGAAGGCAGGAGAGGAAGTGGTCCGGAGGTCTCACCTCAGCAGGTGGGCTAGAGCACTCTCGTCCAGCAATCCAGGAAGGAGGTGCCAGTGGGGGGGAGTGGGGAGGCATTCGGCCCCCACTCACTCATCCCCCTAAGAGGGGGCGAGTGGGGAGGTCCCAGACCCCCACTCGCCTAGCCCCAATGGGGCGAGTGGGGAGGCAGCCAGCACCCACTCGCCCGGCCCCAAAGGGGGGCGAGCATAGGAAGTCCTTTGTGTGAGCTGATCCTCTCGGCCCCGGTTCCAGAGGGGTTAGGAGGGCTGGAGATGTCTCACTACTTTGGCAAAGATGACCCCGTCCTGCACCTGTAGTGGTTTGAGGACATGGTCTCCGTCAGGCCCATGTCGGACGCTTTCAAGTGTCGACTCTTCGCGACAACTCTGAAGGAGAAGGCTAGAGATTGGTTCCACCAGCTCCATGCGGGATCCATCTATGCCTTCGAAGATTTGCGCCGAGTTTTCCTGCTAATCTTCTCGACATCAAGAAAGAGGAAGAAAGATGCCAAAGCACTTTTCAAGATCAAGCAAGAGCCAGGGGAGTCACTGGCTCACTATGTTGATCGGTTCCAGGAGGAGATTCTCCTCACCCAAGAGGTGCCAGGCTACACCCTCCAGCTCGCTTTCATCGTGGGACTACAGGGGGGATTCTTCAAGATGGGCTCAAGAGGAGAGCTCCTTTGTCTTTTGAGGAGTTGATGGAAAGGGTGATGGAAGAAGTTGAGAGTGAGGAGGCCAACCCAGAGTTCGCGAGAAGGTTGGCCAAGCTGAGTGAGTCAGAGGCAAGGCAGCAGGGGGGAGGGTAGGGGCTCCCAAGAGGAAGTTCGACCAAGAGGAGGATAACTTCCTGGGAGAGGGGCCCGACCCCCCAGGGTGGAGGCAGGGACCGAAGGCACCCTCTCCACCACCCCAACAAACCATGGCGATCGGTCATAGAAGAAGGAGAAATCGTACGGGAGGAAGAGGGGGCGTCCGGGTGGAGTTACCTTACTATGACTTCCACGATGAGGAGGGTCACGCGACATCCACCTGCCCCGAGTTCTTGGAAATGAGAGAGGCGAGGGGTCCGAAGTCGCAACGTCAGCAACCAGAGGAAGTCGAGGAGGACCATGCCTGGGAGTAGAAGTCTGAGTCTCGGTCTCCGTGCTTAGCTTTTTCTTTAAATCCATGTAGTATGATGGTTTATTTCCCTACTTAGTTTTTCTTGCATGTAACTGGATGACTAATGTAATGAATGTTTTTCAAAGTATTTTTCCCCTCGGATGGTTCCGCTGACCGGGCTCTCTTTAGCCGGCAAGGCAAGTTGACCTCCCAGGGAGGGTAAGTATTTTTCCCCTCGGATGGTTCCGCTGACCGGGCTCTCTCTAGCCGGCAGGGCGGGTTGACCTCACAGGGAGGCTAAGTACTTTTCCCCTCGGATGGTTCCGCTGACCGGGCTCTCTCTAGCCGGCAGGGCAGGTTGACCTCCTAGGGAGGCTAAATATTTTTCCCCTCTAATGGTTCTGCTGACCGGGCTCCCTCTAGCCGGCAGGGCAGGTTGACCTCCCAGGGAGGCTAAGTGCTTTTCCCCAAGATGGCTCCGCTAGACGGGTGTTGAGCACCACTCGCCGAATATGCAGGGTTGAACTCTTCTTTCCGAGCGTGTACCTCGCTCGAAAAGAGCGGGGATTGTGTACAACCTTGTATTCGCCGAGTGGGCCCCCGAGCCCAAGGGATCTTTTAAGGCATGGTTTTCCTGCACGATTCAGGAGAGGAAGAGAGGAGGCGATCGGTGGAGGCGGGAGCCTCCTGCTCGCCCAACCAAGCAGGGGGGAGAGGAGGAGGGGTTCGACCCCCCTCTCCCCCTATCTCAAGCAGAGGGGGGAGAGGAGCAGGGGGCCGACCCCCTCTCGCCCCCATTTCAAGCAGAGGGGAGAGAGGAGGAGGGGGGCGACCCCCCTCTCGCCCCCATCTCAAGCAGAGGGGCGAGAGGAGGAGGGGGCCGACCCCCCTCTCACCCCCATCTCAAGCAGAGGGGCGAGAGGAGGAGGGGGCCGACCCCCCCTCTCGCCCCCATTTCAAGCAGAGGGGCGAGAGGAGGGGGATGACCCCCCTCTCGCCCCCATCCCCTGCCCCCATCCCCAGCAGGGGGGCGAGACAGGGAGGAGGTCAGCCCCCTCTTGCCCGTCCCCGGGAGGGTGTTCTGGACTGCGTTTAACGCCTCGGAACAGCGGGATTTGGCTATTCGCAGGCCAAATCAGGGGGTATTTTCGTAATCTCGTAGGCCAGGTTGTGGCTATTGGTAGAGCAAGTTCAAAATCCTATAAATAGGACCAAGGGGGCACCATTTGAGTGGCCTTCTCTCCTTTGGCCTTCTCGCTCCCTTAGTTCCTTTGTTGGGTGGAGAGAGCCTCCAATGGTGCCCAAGCTTAGCATTGGCTTGGGAGGGGAAACGCTCTAAGATCTTCCCGGGTGTGTTGTGGGACCTCCTCGCTAAGCCTTTGGCCTTGTTCCTAGTTCCTTAGCCCCTTAGCCTAGAGCTCTCCCTTGGGGGGAGTAAGTGTTGGTCACCCCTCAACTTGTTGAGGACCCGAACTTCACAGAGACTAAGTCTTGTTCTCAAGTCTTGGTTTCAACACACGAGACTCTGCAGAATATTCATCAATGAATTCAAGCCTTTTATATATCTGTTCATGTCTACTTGAGATGGCATCCTTATCATTCCCTGCAAGTTTTCCATCTTTTGTCCCCATATCTACTTCATATTCAAGATCCCTCTTGAAAAATGAACAGAAACAAGTTAGAACCTTTATGATAGGAAAAGCATCAAACTCTAGTTGTCAATGAGAAAAAAATAGAATTAATAATAGTAGTACATTAGATATATGATATAGAAATGAATCAGGTAACAAAGTAATCTGCAAAATAAACTAAGAAATAATGGTTTCAGCACAATCCAGAACCGGTTGTGTAAGCAGACTAGCTTCTTCTTCCAACAGTTGAATCCTCTCAATATCAGAATTCAGAACGCACTGCAGCGCTGATGTATCATCATCTGCAACTTCCTGTTCTACATGAAGAATTTGACAGTTCCTCGGGATACCATCAATAGCATGCATAGCCATATGTCTCAGGAAGGAAGTTTTACCAGTACCATTTCTACCAACGAGACCTAAGAAAAATCATCAAATTAAAAAGAAATGAAGCAGAACTTATATGATTAGATCACAGTTTCGCCATGAAAAACAAATCATTTATTAAACCCTTCAATGGTTAAAGTCCTAGCAAATAATCTCTGAAATGACCTTCCCAACTTTTTCTATATATATTGCCCCCGTGTTCTCTTAACTGAAATGTTTGCCAGGTTAAATTTAAGATTTCTATCTTCTTGTAAGGTGAATTGTGTTGAATACATGCAGTAATCTATTCTGATATGAATAATATCCTCAAGCTAAACGCTATCTCCCGTTGATTGAACCCATAATGAAGCCTTTCTTGGACGAAGGACTCCCATTCCTCTCCCCATCAATTGGCCGACAAGCCCATCGTCGTTCGTGCATCACAGTTCCTTGTTCGTGCATCACAGTTCCTTGTTCGTGCAGTTCCATGGAATTGACCCGGGCACAATCTCGTTCACCCCCCCCCCCCCCCCCCCCCCCCATCTTCTTGGAGTCCACAAAAACTTCCTTTGTCCCAGCTACCACCGATCTAGACGCATCTACGACCAAACTTAGCGAATTAGAAGTTATTCTGCCTACAGCTAGACCAAACGGAATTTTCTTGAACAGGTTGAGTTAATTAGCCCTTTCTAGAATACTGTTTTTGGCTAAGTAGTGGTACTCCTTTAATTTTGTATTTGCTTATTCTTTTAATGCTGACAGGCCTCTACGGCTCATTTTCATTGTGTACTTTATGTGACTACAAACATCGGTCTGTTTTGTGGAGACGTCTCCAGTAGCTATTATTTTATTATCAGTAGATCCTTCAAGCATGCAAAGATTCTTATTCAAGGAGTGGCAACCTTAGCCTTATCTCAACCAGTGGCGAGAACTGTATCAACTTCCAACGTTCTCTTTTTAGTTTGCTATTTTCGAACATTTGGGATGGACTTCTCATCGCATGAATGGTTGTTTTGGATCTATGTTAGTTTGTGAAAGAGCTTTTGAACTGAATGTTGGCATGGAGTTGTTGATGATGTTCTTGTTCCATTATGTGATCTACTGATTTTGGTGTTCTTGTATCATCTTTTAAATGACAGGAATGCATTCATTGATATCAAAGCTCCATGTTAAGGATAAGAGAAGCTCGACGAGTTACCCACCCACCCCACAATCCACGACGTCTTCTCCCCCATAAAATTAAGAGCCTAATCAACATATTCCACCAAATCCGGTTGTCGTGTTTCATTTGATGTAACTCCACGAACAAAACTATGGATTAAGCTCAGCTCCAGGTCTGCTAAAGAAAAATTGAGGAGTTGCTTGAGCAAGGAGTGGCGACCTTAGCCTTATCTCAACCAGTGGAGAGTCTTGTATCTTCCGCTGCCATCCTTCTCTTTTTGGTTTGCTATTTTCAAACATTGTGGTGAACTTTTCATCGCAGAAATAGTTGTTTTGGATCTATGTTGGTTTGTGAAAGTGATGTAGGGTAGGGTGTGTTGTGGACTCTTAGAATGCACGTTAGTGGTGAGTGAGGGTTGACTCCCGACTTCCTAATGACTCAATGCATGCAGTACTTGCAATTAAGCGTTAACAATTAAAACAAGCAATTAAATAGCATAACTAACGTAGCATCAATTCATAAACGAGAGAAGTATTTTCGTTCAAGCTTAAGGTGGTGGCTTTCCTCCGCACGGAGGGCCAGAAACAAGCGCGCGGCAACTCAATCTTTCCTGCAGTTAAATATTTTCAAGGAGCAAATATCATAATAAACTATAATCCCAAGCAAGCAAATAATATCCAAACTACAATAATGTTTTACAACCAATAGTCAATACAAAACACAACACAAATATTAGGGCTGCTGTAAATAAAGTAGATCTGAACGTTGGAGGGCTAAAAGAGGGGTTCCGGTGATGGGGAGACTGGATCGGGTCAGGGGAAAGCTGGTTGGAGGTTGGGAGGGGCTGGATCTAGCTGAAATGCCCAGATCGGGGCAGATTTGATGGTGGGACGGCTGTTTGGGGTGGATCCACGAGGTGGGGTGGCTGCAGCAATTAGGGGAAGGAAAAGGGGGCTGGATCTGGCGGGATCGTCCAGATTTGTGCTGGTTGGGGAAAGAAAACAGCCTGGCGGGCTGTTTTAGGGGTGCGGGTATGCGGCCTGGAAGAGGGGAGGGCCGGCGGCCTTGGTGGAGGGGATGGAGAAGGATGAGAGTGTATAACCCGTAATTCGTCGAGACCATGGAGGATGGTGAATGTATCCGTGACTGGCGAACCGACTAGTCGGAGGCAATCGAGACCGAGAAAAAGCGTTCGGGAGGAGGGAAGTGGACCTATAAGGTCCACTTCTCAACTAGGACGAGTGGGCCCATAGTCCACTCGCCCAAGGTTCTGGGCGAGTGGTCCACTCGCCCGAGTGGGTGGCGAGTGGACCAATCTCGCCCCAGCAGGGCGCGAGTGGACCATAACCTAGGTCCACTCGCCCCAGTAATTTGGGCGAGTGGACCTAAGGTCCACTCGCCCCGGGCGACTGTATGGTCGACTCGCCCGATTGGCTGAGTGGACCGTGAGGTCCACTCGCCCATTTCAGGTAGTGGACCACGGTCCCCTCACCCAGCTCTCGGCAAGGGTGGGAGTGGACGTCTCGTCTCCCACTCGCCCCCTCTCTTGTCTCGGTCGTTTGGGTTCGTGGTTGAGCTGCGGATAACAGAATTTGGCTATCCGCAGCCCAATTTTAAGAAGTCTATAAATAGACCCCCATGGGCACCTTGGGAGAGGGGACCCCTCTTCTTCTTCTCTCCCTCGCGTGTGACTTGTGAGCAAGCACTCCAACCCTCTGTCAGCTATGGTTGACGGTGAGGTGTTCTTTAGTGCTCTCTAGGGTGCCCAGGCTCAGCATTGGCTTGGGAGGGGAAGCTCTCTTTGATCTTCCAGGTTTGTGGTGGGACCTCCTCGCTGCAGCTTAAGGGGTCTGTTCAGGTCTTCGTAGGTGCAAGGTCCTTCGGCTCTCAACGATCGGTCACGTGTTCTATCTCAGGTGAAGTAAGGGTCAGCTGCCACCTTCCTCTCACGTGTTCTACCATTTGCGAACGCCGAAGTCGGTTCTCTGGTTTCAACAGAGAGGAAGGTGGATGTTGTTGTATATGGGGAGGGAAGAGCGTAAGCTTGCAGGAACAGTAGGGAGGGGCGGCTGTTGCTGGAATAGGGAGGAAAGGGGCGGCTGATGCTGGAACAGGGGGAAAAGGGGGCGGCGGCCTGCTGGTAGGCTGCTGGAAGGGTGGGGGTGGAGTGGTGGTTTTGCAGAGAGAAGGTGGGTTGAAGTATGGTGGGCAGCGGCTTGTTGGGAGAGGGATAGATGGAGGATTTTGGAGGGGCGGCTGGCTGCACAGCGGGATGGAAGGGTGGAGAAGGAGGGGAAACACAAGGATACAAAGAACTTACCCGAGTCGTCACCAAGGGGTTCCACGGAGTCGGCACCGCGGAAAGATCACCGGAAATGAGGAAGAAGACTCTCCAAATTTCAGAAATGAATCCTAAAGTGCAGCCCTAACATCATATTTATAAGAAACTGAAATTAGGGCACCCGGGATCAACATCTATGATTGGCCGATGGTTTCAGGGCCATAAATACATGAAATAATGTCCGAAAATAATAAAGCTATATATGAAAAAACATCGGAACGCAGATCCGGACACATCCGCGGAGTCAGATCATCAAATCGGGCCGCAATAAATGGTAAGTCGTCAATCGTCCCCGAATGGGCCCAAAATTCGTCCTCCGCTCCGCATCATTCTCCCCGGCTTGAAAGAATTCAGCTCCCGATGAATAGGGCTCAGAATTCTCTCGATGCATGCCAGGTAAGACTCGATGAGGTCCACCAGATGTAGTCCAAGTGTCATCGCTGGGAAAGTATCCTCGCCAATCAACTCCTCCGGACTGAAAAGCTCTCATCTCTGATGAATGGAGACGATCGTGCTAAAGTCAAAGTCCATGGGTGAATCGATCAAGCTCTGCAGGTAGCATCCAGGTGTCGTCGGTGAAGGGTCATCCGTGCTAAGGAACCAGGTAGCGGCACACAAGACCGTCCGTAGAGGGGACGGACTCATGCGTAATGATCTCAGAGATATGCTCATCGCTCAACGCACTAGTGGGAGGATCTGGTGGAATCAGTGGTGCCAAAGTTGAAACCGGTGGAGACCGAATCTCTGGTAGGTGGGGGTCGGATGTGGGCTGAGCAAGGGGAAGTGAATGCAGTGGCAAAGGCTCGGGTGTGGACTGAGTGGTGGGTGGCAAAAGCGATGGTGATGGCTGTGGAGTACCGCCAAGATATGGGTCTGAATATTCGTGCAGTGCAAAGTATGGCGCCAGGCCTTCGACACTGACCATAGAATGGGTACTCATGCCCGCGGGGATGTCCAACTCATAAGCATTTGTCCCGGTACGTCTCAGGAATGTGTAGGGACTGATCCGCCTAGAGCTTAGTTTCTTAGCAGGCCCCTGAGGGAGCCTCTCAGTGCGGACTCTTACAATCACCTGTTCACCTACTAGAAAGATCTTGTTTGTCTATGTTTATCTGCATGTTCCTTATAGTATACATTGCTTGAATTAATTTTGCGCCTGACTAATTCATGCAATTCATGCAAATGACGAACAAATGACTCAACAGACTCATGTAGATAATGCAAATGATGCAATTAAAACACGACAGACACAACACGCTCCCTATGGGGGTAGTCTGACAATGGCTTGGAAATCTACAAAATGAGGTGGCTTATCATGAGGCTCTCTCAGTGGAGTGTAGAAAAACTCATCCAGTGTGTGACGAGTGTCCAGGTGACCGTGTGAGACAGCAATACTCAAATACGAGCTCATAAAGAGCCAAATGTCTCTCAGGGAATGTGACACATCAGTGGGCTCACTAGGAGGTATGTATGAAAAGTCGTCGTGAATGCGACAACCACCTGAGTGAAAATCATTTACACCGACTAGAAGACGTGACTCTAGAGTGTGGTGAGTGTCCATGAAAAGAAAGAACTCGTCGGGTGGGTTAGCAGGTGGTGCACCCCAAATCTCATCGAGAGTGAGATGTGTCACAAGATAGGACCCCACAATATTAGGAGTATGTTCACGTTCACTTGAGGGAAGCCCTTCATACTTGATGCTCCACTCAATATCAATCCTCTGGGGCAAGGTCAGGGACGATAATGGAAGGGGCATCAATAAATCGATACTCAGACGTGAGTGGCTCACCTGAATCGCATCCTCACTAGGATGTGGCAGTTCATCAGGAGGCTCAACCGGGGGCTCGTCATAGAACTCGCCACTAGGTCAGGTTCCTCCAGATGAGCACCATCGTAAGGGGTAGTGTCCCCATGAATAGGTGAAATAGCCACTGCGAGATCAACACCAGACTCTGGGCTCTCGGTCGTGATGTGACTCGGAGCAATGACAAGGGGAGAGTGGCATAGACCTCCTCTCAAGAATGGGTTTGTCAGCACGGTGTCAGTAAATGAGTGCATGGTAAGGGCGCTAACAAACTCAGGGCATGGCAGAAGAAGGGGACACATAACTATTGAATCAATAGGTCGCTCAAACTCACTCTCAGGCGGGGTTACCAGAGAACAGTCGGAAACAAAAGATAGACCAATCACCGGACTAGGCACCTCACTGGCGTGAGAGAGGTCCGAACCAGGTATCATTTTTGTCATGTCTGGCGGGACAATGGTAGACAGCGTGGTGACCTCGGTATGGGAGGGACTCGTACTGTGGTGGTCAAGGTGTGAATCCAATCGACCAGCTCTTGCGGATCTCAAGGACTGTTCATGATGTAGGGCAAGCTGATATGTCTGCTCAAGGAACTTCGAGATGTGATAAGCCAACTCAGTACGTATGTCAGATAGAAGTCCACACTGAAATCGGGAAGTGGTCATGGCTGGCTCCTCTCGGATATCACTCCTCACAACTAACTCATCAAAACGATCTTTGTACACAACGACAATCATAGATCCTTATTGAAGGAAAAATAATTGCTCGAGCAAGTGACTCCGATACGATGGAGGCAAATACCTTGGACAAAACGAATGCTTCATATCCACCCAACTAGTGATGCAATGAAGACGATCTCGCTCGCGGGTCCTCTCAATGCTAGACCAATATGCTCTCGCCTGATCTAGAAGCCTAAGTTTCTTAAACTTGATGCGCAGCTCACCGAATAACTCAAAATGATCAAGATAATACTCCATATCGTGCCAATAACTGAAAGCCTCGGGACTCGATGAGCCGTCAAAGGAAGGGGCATCAGTACGAAACTTCCACTCGAGATCTCTCTCAGAATATTCATCCTTAAGGTAATCGAGTCGCGTTGAATGTTCAACACGATCCTCTCGTGTGCATGGATATGAATGACGACAATCATCATACTGATTGTCTCTAGCATAGTGGGATCGTGTCGGTGGATCAACACAATCTCTAGAAGTGTTGCGCTGCGATCGAGAATAATCATCGTAATAACGTGAGGGTTTCCTGAAGGGTCTCTATGGGACCGGGTATAGGTAGACTTGAGATCCCCAAATAGAGGAGAGAAACGCCGACGATAACAAATCATAGATGAACTTAAAGACTCTATATGACCTATCACTACATATATAAATGTGGCCCAAACCTTGGGCTATGATACCAACTGATGTAGGGTAGGCTGTGTAGTGGACTCCTAGAATGCACGTTAGTGGTGGGTAAGGGTTGACTCCCGACTTCCTAATGACTCAATGCATGTGTTAGAAAAGTCCATGTAAAGGCCCATTTGGGGCCCTTTTATTTTCTTGTTTCTCTCCCTTCTTTAGTCCCACATTGCGTATAAGGATCTCCTCTCTCTTTCTCCCTCATATATATTTGTATTCCTACATAAAATTTTATACATAGAAGATAATATACAAGGTTCTGCTTTTGTCTACATGGTATCAGAGCCTTCGGTCCGAATCTGCGGTCTCCCAATTTCTTGACCACCAGCCCCCCCTCTGCGAGCTGGCCTCTCCTCCTGTGGTCTCCCAGTTTTTCTCCCCTCCTGCGGCCTCCTCTCTTGCAGCCCGCTTGCTTCCCACTCCTGAACTGCGCGATGAGCTAAGAATCACCACCATCTCCCTGACTAGGAAGAAAAACTGCGTCGAATGTGTGCACTCTGTCAGACGGGTTCTTCAGTCCAAGGGAATTATGTCTCATCTCACTAAGGATCCCCCTTCTGATCCTACTGATGACTAGCTGCGTAGCGATGGTCGTGTTCAGACGTGGCTTCTCAACTCACTTGATGGCAAACCTTACCACATGGTCATATATCACGAGAGAGGCCAAGGCAATGTGGGAGGAGCTTCACTCCATATACTCCAGCAAGGACAGTCTTCAGCACCTGTATGACATCATTACCGAGCTTCAAACTCTTGACATTGGCGGGGCGGCCGACAACCTCATTTGTTGTTCAGGCTAAGACTCTTGCTGAAGCCTGGATCCAACATCAACCCTATACTACAAATCTAGCATCTCGGCGTGCTCAAAAAGAGGTTGTGTGTATTGCCATGATGATGGCTTGTGTCCCGTTTCACCTTCAGAGTATTCGGGCGCAGATCCTTTCATCTACTACAACCCCGTCGTTATCTGATGTATGCTCCATGTTGCTCAAAGTTTCACCACCTCCGGATACTATTGGACCTCCCTCACCAGTCCTTCTCGAGCACTCGTCTGCACCATTACTACCTCTCCCTCCCGTTACTCGTGGAGGACGTTCAGGCTCTCGGGGCGGGGGTCGCGGAGGCTGCCCACGTCTTAAGTGTTCATTCTGCGGAAAGGATGATCATCTTGAGGCAACCTGTTACCGCAAACATGGTCGTGCTCCTCATCTGACTGCTCATATTGCCGTTGACAATCCCTCTGCCACTCGTGTTGATCTTGAAGCAATTCGACTCCAACTCCAACAACTTCACGGGATGCTCCGCCACCCACCTGCCTCCGTCGCCTCCATCTCCAATGAAGGTATCGCTTGTCTCTCCACTAGTCCGCGCTGGATAGTGGATTCATGTGCTACCCACCATATCACCTCGCTGAAAACACATCAATACATGGATGTTCCTCATCCTAAGTGCATCACAGTAGCCAATGACGACACCGTCCCTGTCTTCGGCTCTGCTGATATCCCTCTCAATTCTTCTATCTCTCTCCGCACAGCTCTTCATGTTCTGGGCTCCCCGTTCAATTTACTTTCTGTTAGCCTCCTCACTACGGATTTGGATTGCTCAGTAACATTCATTTCTTCCTCTTTTCTGATGCAGGATCGACATACGCAGAGTATCATTTGTAAGGGACGACTGCAAAATGGGCTCTACCTCCTTGATGTTTCTCCTACCATCCTTTCCTCAGTTTCCTCCGTTGATTGGCATCGGCGTCTTGGGCATGCCCCTCTTCCAGTCCTTCAGAAGGCTCTTCCAGAGATCTCTCTTTCTGCTTTTAAATGTGAATCATGTATTTTGGGAAAACATCATCGTTCATCTTTTTCTCCTCATTGTACTCGAAGCTCTGTTCCATTTGTTTTAGTACATTCCGATGTTTGGAGTCTGTACAAAATTACTAGTATCTCTGGTTAACGCTATTTCATCACCTTTATTGATGATTATTCTCGAACAACTTGGTTATATTTACTTCGTGATCGCTCCGAGCTTCCACGTGTATTTCGGGCTTTCCTTCTTGAGATTCGCACGCAGTTTTCTGAAAACATAAAACTCTCCGGACATATAATGCTCGCGAATATACTAGCCATGAATTTGCGAATCTCTGATCCAAATTTGGGATCATTCACCAGACGTCGCGTGCCTATACCCCCAACAAAATGGCGTTGCTGAACGAAAAAATAGACATCTGCTTGATGTTGTTCAGTCTCTCATGATCCACAGGCAGGTACCCAAAGCTTATTGGAACTTTGCGCTGTCCACGGCATGTTATCTCATTAACCCTCTTCCTTCCTCCGTCCTCCAAAATGCTACTCCGTTTAGCCTCCTTTTCCCCTCCACTCTGGCGTTCTCTCTCACACCCCGCATATTTGGTTGTACCTGCTACGTCCACCTACTTGGTCCGTCCACAGACAAGTTGGATCCATGTGCATCCAAACACATATTCGTCGGCTATTCACGTACTCAAAAAGGCTACGTCTGCTACTCTCCTGCTACCCGAAAAGTGATCGTTTCTATAGATATTACCTTTCAGGATGATCAACCTTTCTTCAACACATCGACCCCACCTCTTCCACCACCATCCTTCCCACGACCAGTCGTTCCAGTTACCACTCCTCTACCACTACTTCCTGATCCTGATCCCGCTCTCCATAAGCCACCTCTTATCCGTATCTACACCCGTCGCACTCCTTGTTCTGTGGCCCCAATACAGTCGACCTCCACCTCCGACACTCTGCGACCTGCTGATCCGGCACCAGCATCCACCGCTCATCCCTTAGCGAACTATGTATCCTTATATCTCCTGTCCCCACCGCTTCATCATTTTGCTACTTCATTATCCTCTATTTATGTACCTAACTCTGTGCAGAAGGCTCTTCAACATCCAGGCTGGCGGGAAGCCATGGACGAAGAAATGACAACTCTCTGGGCTAACCAGACATGAGACCTAGTCCATCTCCCTCGAGGCCAGACTCCTGTTGGGTGCAAATGGGTCTTTGTCATCAAGCAAGCTCCTGATGGGACAATTGATCGTCTGAAAGCCCGACTGGTGGCTTGTGGCTTTACCCAACAACAAGGCCTCGATTATGAGGAAACATTCTCTCCAGTTGTCAAGCTCAACACAGTTCGTGTCCTCCTCTATGTGGTTGTACATCGCCAATGTCCCTTACATCAACTGGATATCAAGAATGCCTTTTTAAATGGTGACCTAATAGAAACAGTTTTCATGCAACAGACTCCAGGGTTTGAGACCACGGGGGAGTCTCGAGTTTGTCACCTTAAGAAATCAATCTATGGTCTCAAACAATCCCCTCGGGCATGGTTTTTGGGAAGTTAGCTTTACTCGGAGCTTGGCAGACTTCTCTCTGTTCACTCGACATCGAACAACAGGAATAGTTTTTTTGTTGGTATATGTTGACGACATCCTAATCACTGGAAATGATTCAAAGGGAATACAAGCGGTCAAACAACACCTCAATTCCGTCTTTCAAACAAAATATCTGGGAAACCTTCGATACTTCCTTGTTCTTGAGATCGCGGGACGTCTTGATGGACTTGTCCTCTCTCAACGGAAGTACTGTCTCGATCTTCTTCAGGATGCTGGCTACTCTGGATGCAAACCGATTAACACTCCTATATATGGATGTAAAGCACAAGATGTGTGTTCACGCCTCTGATGATGATCTTCCTCTTCCAAATCCAGAATATTATCGATGACTGCTTGGAAAACTGATTTACCTAACGGTCACAAGACCAGATATATCCTTTGTGTTGGAACCCGGAAACCGGTCCAACTATGTTCGAGACTGGGGAGTAGCTTGAGTTACTTCTCTCTTTGTCAAATCCCTAGGTCTGAGTATTTCGAGGTGAGAACTGACCCTCACAGAATGATAGGTAGTTGCCTTAAGAAAGGATCCACTGGCTGCAGCGAGGAGGTCCCGCCACTAACCCGAAAATTTGACCTGATTTCCCCTCCCAAAAACCAAAGGCTGAGCCTGTCTCAGATAGGACAAGGACACAAGGAAGAAAAACACAGGCTCTCTTGGGGGGTGGATCTGTGCTGATCTGAGACATAATGCGTCCTATTTATAGGCAAATCTTCTTGAGGGCAGAATAGTACAAAAGGCCTGCGAATAGCTCCCTCCGTCTTAACTAAACTACTACATGCAGACCAAAATGATCTGGAAACAGCTCCTCGCGCCTTTTCGTAAATACTAATCGCAGTCCCCGGTGGTCTGCGGATAGTGAGAGGGGGTTAAGGAGTCGGGTTGACCCAAACTCGCCTCGCTCCCTTCTTGCGCGAGCGCAACCGAGGCGACTAGGCCCTACCCTACTCGCCGAGGGGCGAGAAGGAGCTTTCGTCGTCGAGACAGGCTGTTCATATTGCTTAGATGAATCACGCTCATTACACCGAGAAGGGACCATGCCGTCGAGAAGGAAACTATGGCGTCGAGAAGAAATCACGCCGATAAGAGCTACGACGGGGAGGGGCGTACTCGCCTCACCCTACCCTGGGCGAGTAGGACCATCATTGGATCTACTCATCGGATGTTATCGGTCTACTCGCCAAATACGGGTTGTACATCGATCACAGGTTATGAGACCGCACAATCTCAAGCAAAAACTCAAAAGATAAGAAGATTCAGCACCACGGCATAATATTAAAGAGACCGCATAAGCAGAAAAGGGAGATCATTACTACAAAGCGTAATTGTCTCAAAAAAGTTAAAATTATACAATAGTTACAGCATAACAACTAAAGAAAACACTGTTAAGGGCAAGTCATCATTTCTTATGATCGCACTTCCTGCCGACATGAGCGGTCTTATCCTGTATCTCGTAGAGACCGCTGACAGAGTGATCGCCAGGCCATGGATGGCGCTCAGGGCTGACTTGTGAATGCCACCTAGCTCTTTGTCGAGTTGGTCAAGGGGAATCGCGGTCTCAGAAGCCGGGCGGTCTGCCGGTTGGCTGCTAGGAGATCAAGCAAGAAGACCGGTAGAGCCCGCTCAACCATTCGTTCTCAGCAAACAAGGCATCTGACTTCCCCCTGAAGTATATGGCATCCTCTTTAACTTTCGAAGCATCCTGTGGAGGTCGTCCACATCATCGTCAAGCTTCTTCTTGACTTCCTTCTCCCTCTTGTCCACCTGTTTCTTCATCTCAGCGATCTTCAGCTCGCTTTGAGTAGAGATCTCCTGAAGTCGCATACTAAACTCAGTTTCTTTTTCTTTGAGTTTTTCATCCTTTTCCTGCATCTTCCTCTCCAGCACCCTCTCCTTGGCTTGTGAAGTCTGAAGCGCCTCAAAAAGAGGTGTCAGAACCTCTAAAAGCGGAGGAGGAGCGGCCTCCTGTTGAGGAAGCTCAATCTTCTCCGGCATCTCTTCGGTCTCTACAGGATCATCTGCGGTCAAAAGAAGCGATGGAATCAGATGTTGAAGAGAAAAAAAAATCACAAAAGAAAGTCTCATACTCGAAGAAAAGGAAAAACGGCTATTGCAAGAAAAGCCCTTGGCGATCTCAGTGACCGCAGGAAACGCGGCCAGCACAAGGCGGTCAGACCGCCTCCAACGCTCAAGGTCCATCTTTTCCAATTGCCTCTTTCACGATCTCTCTCCTTTCTTTCTTCTCTTCTTTAGCTCGTCATGGCTCAGAAGAATGTCATCAGTGGGAATGATGACGAACTCACGACGCCTCTCTGGTGATTGAGGTCTAATATACACAGGAAGAGAAAAATTAGGTTCATCGGTCAGTTTAGCCATAACAGACCGAATAGCCGAGATCTTGGCCACACGGTCTGCAGCTGCCTTTGTCAGCTTGGCATCCTCCACAGCGGTCATCCTCTTCCCGTCGGGCAGAGTTTCTTTTTCCTTGAGTAATCGCACCTCCAGGTGAGCTCGCACAGTTTCTTCTTCTTCTTCCTTCTCTTCATCTCTCTCTTCCTCTTCCTCGTCGATCTCTTCTTCTCCACCTTCCTCCTCCTTAGAATCGGAGATCCCAGTAATCTCCTCATCTTTCTTCTCCTCCTTCTTCCCGATCTCTTCTTTTCCTTTTCTCCTTTTGTCCTCTTCTATCTTCCTCTCTTCTTCCTCTTCTTTCTCTCTTTTCTTCTCCTCCTCCTCATTTACTTTCTTCTTCCTCTCTTCCACCTCTCTTTCTCTTCTCCTCCTCTCTTCTTCTTCTTTCTCAAGCTTCTTCTCCGCCTCCTCTCACTTTTTTCTTCTTCCCTTCCTCCCTTTCTTTCTTCTTCTCCTCCTTATTCTCCTTCTTCCCTCCTTCTCCCTCTACTTTTCTCTTATTCTTTTCCTCCAGCATTTTCTTCTCTCCTCGTCTCTTTTTCTCCTTTTCTCTCTCTCTCTCCTTCTCCTTCTACACCTTCTCAGCCAGGTCGGCTTTGACCTTCTCATCCAATAGCCGTATTCTCCTCTGATCCAGCTCGATCTGACCCTCCTTTTCTTTCTTCAACTTCTTAACCTCCTTACCGGTCACCACCTTCAGCAGCTCAACTTCTTTCTCCTTTACCTGCTCTACCTCAAGCCGATGCCATTCGGCCTCAAAGGGATCAATGGACTGCACAACAGAAGAAGAAGAAGAAAAGTCATTTAAAGAAGGGTCATCAAGGTAAGCCATTAGCTCGGAGCTGAGACCGCACGAAGATTGTGAGACCGCAAGAGTAGAACGGGCTGCTTCACTAACTACCTACAGGGGAACGACCGCAAGGGCTTTAGGAAAGCGAGCAGAAGCCAGCTAGACTGTGACTATCTTAGCTAGAGGCTCCTTCTCATCTTTCTTCTTGGGCTTCCCGATCTCGGAAGGAGAGTCTGCCTTTAACTTCTTCGTACTAATTTCAGCAGCTTTTTCTTCCTCACCAATCTTTTGCCTCAACTTTTCAGCTGAAGTTATGCTCCTATGGAGACCGGCCTTTATTTCTTCAGTGGTAATCTGACCGCGAAGTACATCGGTCTGGCTAAGCGTCTCTAATGTCTTCTCATAATCAAAGGAAATCTTCACACCAGCGATATCAAGCTTGGGCGCTTCTGAAGAAGATCCCATGATGTCCATCTGACTCGAGACCACCTGCGACGACGCAACAGACCCCTTCATCTCCTTGACCGGCACCTTAGAAATCCCCGTCTCGGGTACCTTCTGGGAGCCACCTGCCTCTGCTGTCTTGGACTTCTCCGCCGAGGATTTTTGCGAGACTGCAGGCGGGATTGCGGCTTTCTTCTGCTCCAAATGCCTCATGAGACTCATTGTCGAATCAACCTTGACGATCACAAAGCTCAAGACCGCTTGTCAGATTTTCAGCTCAAGTTTTGGAAAAAGTTCAGAATGACGGGATTCTTCGTGTCTTTTTATAGCCGTCAGTCACATCAAGGATAATCGCGATCTCCGCGGTCAAAGCGAACATTTCCGAAGTCCATTGAAACTTGGAAATGTGTGGGGATTATATTTGCCCGGAAGTTCGCGATCTCAAGTGCTCATGGTGGAGTTCACCCGGTCTCGGCGGTCTCAGTTTTGGGAGATCGATTAGACAGTATGTCTTGTCCTCAGCAGCAGATCCTCAAGTTCCCAGCGATCAAGCCTATTCAAGATCGTTAGACCGCGCGGTCTGAGGCCCTGAGCCTTTCTGCTATTTGCACCCCAGGTAGCTTCTTTCCTCTGTCCTGATTCTCTTATATCTTGGGCAGCCCATAATTTTGAGATCTGTCCGTTCGGACAGGCTCACGCGTCTATAAACAGGGGGTAGGGGTCCCCGAAAAGGACTTTTGGTTCAAGTCTAGACCGTAGTAACAGTCTAAGCGGTCTCAGTTTTTGTCCTCCCTGAAAGTGAGGTTAGATCTTAGATTTACTCTAGAGGGGGGGGGGGGGGGGGGTGAATAGAGTATTAAAAAGTATTCACTTATTTTTATAGCGGAATTAAAATAGTGATATATATATGTGTACTGAGTGAGTAATAAAAACAAACACAAAGAGAGCACACAACACAATACAGAAAAATAAACTAGAACACAGAGGACAAAAGGATTTTATAGTAGTTCCCCAATAAACCTGGGTACGTCTACTCTTCTACCACCCTTGGTAGGATTCCACTAGGTTTTTGATCAGGTGCCCTATCACCAATGAGTTTTTGATCAGGTGCCGAAACACCACTTGTGCTTTTGATCAGGTGCTCTAACCAAACTACAGGTTGTTGTTCAGGTGCCCTGCCACCAATGAGTTAACTTTTGAAGAGAGTTAGAACCTTGTACAAGAGGGGATAAAGAGGGTTTAGATGTTCTTCTCTGTCAATAATCTGAGAGAAGACTCTAGTGGATTGTATGATGTAAAGCTCCCCCTGTCTGATTGAAATTCTTGACAGTTTGAGGATGGAGCTTTCACTTAAAAGTAGATCTTCTTGATAGCTGATGAATCTGAGAGACAAATGTTTCTCAGATTGTTTGTTGCTCTTTGAAGATCTAGAACTTGCAGCAGAGATCTGAGATAAGAATGTTGATGTTGTCCTCAGAGAATAAGATTGCTGCTTGATGAAGATCTGTAAAGCTTTTTCTTTCTTCCTTCTGTATGTTTTTCGACAGCTTTCTTCTTCTTCTTCTTTTTCTATCTTCTGTGCTGCTGTGTCATGTAAATAATACTGTATATCTTCTTCCTTATTTCTTTTGAAATCTCTGACTGATTTGAAATTCAAATCCCTTAATTTAAGGAATAAAATATTCTGAATAGATATTCTTGGAACTGCAAATCTGATACGCTTTTATTTCTTTTCCTTTTCCATGAAAGTGTCCTTTTCAGTTATATGTCAACGGCTATATTCTCGAAATAATAAAAGGAAAGATATAATCCTTACTTATCTGTTATAATAGAGCCGTTGCTGAAAGATCTGAGTTCGGAGAATAGAATAAAATGATATGTCTGAAATTCTGAACTGAGGAGAAATTTCGTCGACCTGAGAATTGAGTTCGTCGAACTGAATGTTGATTTTCGTCGACCTGAACTTCTGTTGCTGATTCGTCGAACGCAGACTAGAATTTGTCGAACTCAAGTTGGAGTTCGTCGAACTGAAGAATAAACTGCTAAATCTGGCTGGAAGAATTGAATTAGTCGAGCTGAATGATATTTCGTCGACCGCTGAGACTTGGCAAATTCGTCGACCGCTGAGACAGAGCAAATTCGTCGACCGCTGAGACAGAGCAATTTCGTCGACCGCTGAGACAGAGCAATTTCGTCGACCGCTGAGACTGGATAAATTCATCGACCGCTGAGACTTAAGTTCATCAACCGCTGAGACTGAACAGACTCGTCGACCGCTGAGACTTGCCAAGTTCGTCGAACGCAGGAAGCATTTCGTCGAACGCAGGATGAGTTCGTCGAACGCAGAAAACTTATATTTTTCCTTAGTTCTAACAGCCTAAAACCTTGACCCTTAAGACTATACATTGGGGTCAACTTAGTCCTAATAAACAGATAGTGATCCTAGCCCAAATCAGTAATAAGGTTGTTCCAACACTCCCTAAGGTTCCTTTCCCGACCTCGCTGCCTAGCGGGATCCTTCTCAGCTGCTCTAGACCCTTAGTAACCGGTCGTCCTCAGCCTTTTCCCTTTCCCTTCGGTGTAAGTTGTGGGGGTACAATTTTTGTACCAACATTATGTACACATTTTTAGTCATTGGCTTTGGTCCTCACTCCTCAATTATAGTCGTCAGAATAATTTCAACCTTTCGATTTTAATCTCTCCGACTGTATGGGTGCGTGGCAGGGCGAGCCTCTATCGGCGAGATCGAACTAATCGATCGAACGTAGATTCTGTGGCGACATCCAAATTCGTCCCAACACGATTTTACAGATGTTACTATTTTCTAGTCGGTTCTGTTTGTAATTGAACCAAGTCGAATGCTAAATTTGTTTATTATAGCAGTTATATGTATGTTTCAGCACTCTTCTGTCTATATACAGCACAATGGGATGCTTGTTTTGCAGTTTCACGAGCTTGTTTGCAGATGCACTTTGGATAATAAACTATGAAGTTAAAAAAACTATGAACTTTATGACCATACCAACCTCTTCCACATTACCCTTTTGGTTGTCTGATTAAGGATTGATTTGGTCTAGATTTAGTCATGTAGATTAAAGCATGTCACAGCCTTCCATGTTTTGAAATTCTTACAATGAATGAGATGGATTTTTTATTTTTGGGCTGTCATATCAAAATGTACCAAGTAATATCCTCAATTGTTCTCGAATGATAAAAGATGAATCAAAATACATTTAATTTGCATTAAATTTTAGCATCCAATGGAGTATTAAATACTTTCATTTCATGCCCGGCAAAGCCAGACAAAAATATGGTTTGGTTTGGGGTCAGTCAAAAGAGAAATGTCCAAGCCAGATCTCGGACTGCTGTTGTCTTGTGGCCATCCGGGTCGCTCTTCGGCGATGGGGCTACAGTATTCCCTCATTCTCCAGTTGGGAGACTGTGCGTGACTTTCTCTCCTCCGCCTCTGCCGGTGCATTAGGTACGGCGCGAGTTTTTTGCTGTGCGGTTTACCAAGCATGGCGTGGCCGCAATGTCAAGGTTCACCATGGGGAGATGGCGACCTTTACGGTTATGGAAGCAACCATCGTTGAGAACCTCTCCATTTTGCATACTCTACCAGCACAGGGGCACTGGGTACCACCCAGCCTCACCGGCTGTCGACACCACTCTCTTGGTGCCCCCCGCCCCCTGGATGGATAAAGTTCAATGTGGATGGTTCGCTTTCCTCGTCTGGGCTTGCTGGGCTTGGGATGGTGGCTCGTGACGATCGAGGTGCTCTTGTCTTTGCTGCTGGGATCTCGATGCTGCATTGGGATCCTGGGGGAGTGGAGCTGGCGGCGATTTTGGCGCTGAAGGATCAGATTGCCCCTTCTTTATATAAGACTCGCGGAGCTATTATAGAGGGCGACTGTCGTACCCTTATGGATAGCTGTGCTGCTGGGATGAGACGGGGTGACTGGAGCGTGACAGTGGATGGCGACGAGGACTTCTCATTTCTGAGCGGCTTTCCCAGCTTCGGTTCCAGCATATTGTCCGTGAGGGCAATAGAGTTGCTGATTTTTGTGCGCGTTTTACCCTTCGGGGAAATTTTGTTTGGCTGGACGTTGATAGCACCCAGACTGAGTTTGCCGAGCTTGTTCGGGTGGACTTAGATGACATGCTGTAGTTTTTTTCTTTTCTTTTTGATTTTTAATTACATGTTATTTGCATCTTTCAAAAAAAAAATCAACAAATGTCGGTGATTTTCAAGTATTAATTTCTAAAAGCACTTGGTTATAAGAAGTCGAGAAATTTTGGCCATGAACTGCTCATAGGTGTGCTGTGTGCATGTGAAGGGCGAAGGTTCAACTCAAACTCAAACTTTTATAAGAAGTCGGAGAAATAGAAAACAGCTCCTAAGATTGTTTTTTTTTTTTTTAATTTAAAATGCTAACACTTTTATAAGTTTCATTAACAGCAGCAAAAAAACAAAATCTAGAAAATAATCAGAAAGGGTACAGGTGGAAGGAATTGTTTAAAACATAACTCTGATCAAGTAACTACCGACTCTGGGCCATATCCCGGTCCCCGCAGTCACCCCCGCAGCTATAAATATATTCAAAAATTGCAGAGACAATCAGACCCCCTCATAGGACATCCCTTGATATCACAAACTCAGAGCTCATCGTGGGAATCATCGTCCTCGTCTCCATCACCGCCGGCACCACCGCTGCTACCCGGAGTGCCGCCGGATCGCTGATAGACCTGAGAAATAATGGGGTTGCAGACGGCCTCCACCTCCTTGAGCTTCTCGTCGAAATCCTCCTTCTCGGCGCCTTGGTTGTCATCGAGCCACTCCAAAGCGTCCTTGAGGGCGGCGTCGATCTTCTCCTTCTCCTCGCTCTCAATCTTGTCGGCAAGCTTATCCTTCTCGTTGATGGTGTTCTTCATGTTGTAGACGTAGGTCTCCAGCTGGTTCCTGGCGTCGATCTTTTCCTTGACCTTCTTGTCCTCCTCTGCGAACTCCTCCGCTTCCTTGACCATACGATCGATCTCCTCCTGGCTGAGGCGCCCCTTGTCGTTGGTGATGGTGATCTTCTCGGACTTGCCGGTGCCCTTGTCCTCCGCCTTCACGTTCAGGATGCCGTTGGCGTCGACTTCGAAGGTGACCTCAATCTGAGGAGTACCCCTGTGTTAATGGCAAAAATATATGGGGTATCAGTGATCAAATGGAAAATTAAGCTGATTATTGGATGTTAACATTTTTAGGGAGAGATAAACCTGGGAGCAGGAGGAATTCCACTGAGGTCAAACTTCCCTAGATTTCTGCAGTCCTTGGTGAGACTCCTTTCGCCCTCAAAAACCTGCCCAAAGGGGGTAAGAAGTTAGCACTTCACATGACCACCATAAGTCAAAGATTCAAATTCTACCTAGCATAACACAAACAACTGAGAAAAATGATTTCGAATAGCGCAATTACATGCTTTGTGTCTAAATATCGAAGAATAAAACCCATGTACATCATATAAGTGGGCATATTTTTTTTCACTAGCAGTGGTTTCAAGTTTTTGATAATAATAATGTCCAAGGATCTTTGTGCGATGGAATTTGTCCAACGGGGTAAGATGTTAGCATTAGAACTAGCCTTATATTCAAAATATTTGATTGCATAACTTGATAGCCTTAAATTTCACAAATAATCATGAAATTTGATCAATGTGTTAATGTTAGGTCTACCCTTTCAAGGAAGGTATAAGATAATTCATACCTGGATGGAGACGGTGGTTTGCTGATCCTGGTAGGTGGTGAAAACCTGAGATTTCTTTGTTGGGATAACAGTGTTTCTAGGAATCAACTTGGTCATGACTCCCCCAACTGTCTCAATGCCAAGTGTAAGAGGCGCCACATCAAGCAGCAGAATGTCTGCAAACAAAATTTAGCATCAATATTGAGATTGCAAGATTTCTTAGGCTTCGTTTGGCGCAGCTTATTTGCTCAGGCGAGTTGGATCAAAAATGCCATTATCATAGATTGTATGTTTGACAAGACAAAGGTTATGACCGCTACCAAGTAAATAAACTATTTTTGAGCATAAAATGCATGGATTTTTTTAGGTGAGGTCGGGCGTTCACGAACCGCGGTTCATGACCACCGCGTTCACGACCGCCACCACCGCGCAAAACGAAGCCTTGGTAACAATTTAGAATACAAATACCAGTCAAGCCTGTTCAAAATAACAATGATGTGTTCCAGTTAGAAAACTGTCAATATGAAATCCGAGCTTGATCGAGATTATCAGCTCATTTGCAGGTTATCTTACAAACACAGTGAAGAACATGTTTGATCATGTTCAAGTGAACTCGGAGGGGCATTAAAAGGGTTGGCCCAAAATTACGGGGTGCTCGGCAAAATATGAAAATAAAAATCAAGGAAAATTGAAATAGGCAGTTGCAAAAGACCTGAACTAACAATTGAGCTACATATATGCCCATCATTAATAATTCATCTATAACATATATATATGTTAAATTGTCATTACTTCTCTTTAATGATGAGCAGGTTTTGAGCTGGCTCGATCCAATCCAAGTCAAATATGGCTCGAACCAAAGATCGAGCCGAATTTTTGCTCGTGCTCAAATCATTTACCAAGCCCAATAGATCTTCAAGTCATCTTAACAACATTAAGTGAACCTTATGAAAATCATAAATTGCTATCATACACAATCAGAATAATCAATCAAATCAAGAGCCAAGTAAAACAAAAAATGAAAGTATCGAAGTGTAGATATACCTTTAGTCTCCTCGCCACCTTCTCCGCTCAGAATGCTTCCCTGAACTGCGGCGCCAAAGGCAACAGCTTCATCAGGGTTCACCCCCTTGTTTGGCTCCTTGCCATCAAAGTAATCCTTCAAAAGCTGCTGAACCTTGGGAATCCTGGTGCTCCCACCCACAAGAACGATTTCATCTATCTGATTCTTCTCAAGACCAGCATCTTCCATAGCTTTCTTCACAGGGCCCATAGTCTTCCTGAATAGGTCATTGTTCAGTTCCTCAAACCTGGCACGAGTCAAAGGCTCGGAAAAGTCAACACCATCGTAGAGGGCTTCAATCTCAACACGGACTTGGTGCTGGTTGCTCAGCGCTCTCTTGGCACGTTCCGCTTCCCTCCTCAGCTTGCCGAGCGCACGATTGTCCTTACTGATGTCCTTACCGTTCTTCTTCTTGATCAATTTGATGAAGTACTCCATGATTCTCTGATCAAAATCCTCACCTAACGGGTAAATTAGGTAAAAGTTAGTTCTCTCCATCCACATACAAAAAAACTCAGCTGATAAATACTTATATCTACAAAATAAGGAGAAATATGTTGTTTGGGACTCTCAAAAACATTAATATCTTTATATCAAAAAAGAGCAAGTCAAATCCATATATCTATTCCTAATCTAATCAATACAGCATGCTCTCTACTTAATTACAATAAGATTCAATATGAAGATATTTTTTTGATTATATAACTTTGAAATTTAAAGAGGACATAGAAAAAGGAATGTATACAGATATTTCAAATAAGATTTCCATTTTTTACTTAACTTGATTTATTATTGAAATTATAAATCACAACCACAATATAACTATCACGGTATCACCATTTTTTGCTTGATAAATTTTAAATCATTAGGGAAAATGAAGGTACCTCCAAGATGAGTGTCACCATTTGTAGCCAAGACTTCAAAAACTCCATTATCAATGGTCAAGATGCTCACATCGAATGTGCCACCACCGAGGTCAAAGACAAGAATGTTCTTCTCTCCGCCCTTTTTATCCAAACCATAGGCAATGGCGGCTGCAGTTGGTTCATTGATAATTCTAGCAACATTCAAGCCAGCAATTATTCCTGCATCCTTTGTTGCCTGCCTCTGAGCATCATTGAAGTAAGCTGCATCATGAAAAAATCAATTATACATATGGAATTTCTTTCCTTAAATTAAAATAGACTATGATAAAATGTTAGTGCCTCTCACCTGGTACAGTGACAACAGCATCCTTGATAGTCTTGCCAAGGTATGCCTCAGCTGTTTCCTTCATCTTAGTTAGAATCATGGCGCTAATTTCCTCGGGACTAAATACCTTGGTTTCGCCATCCTTTATCTTGACTTGGATATAAGGTTTGCCATCCTTGTTCACAATCTTGTAAGGAACAAGTTTCATGTCCCTCTGCACCTCTTTATCCTCAAATCTACAAGTCACATACATTAAAAATTTACTTAGATTAACTTGGTTGTCAGACTCAGGTTGAGGATTTCAACAACATAAAAATAAGAGAACGAAATGATTCATGGAGGCAATAAGAATAAGTAGTAGAAAACTCACTTTCTTCCAATAAGTCTTTTAACATCAAAAATAGTTCTTTCGGGATTCACAGCTGCCTGGTTCTTTGCGGCCTCACCGATCAACCTTTCACTGTCAGTGAAGGCTACCCAAGAAGGTGTAATGCGGTTACCTTGGTCATTGGCTATAATTTCCACATGACCATTCCTGTACACACCAACACAGGAGTAAGTGGTTCCAAGATCAATCCCAATCACTGTACCCAACTTTGTGGCTTCCTCCTTTGCAACCGTAAACGCAAATAAACAACCTGCAATAACAATTTCTTATTCCTCATCAATCATAATCATTTAAGATATAAAACAGTACAGGAAGGATTAGTCAAGAAAAAGATCCATAAATGAAATTGCTTTAGTTATCACAAACTACATGTTCATAATCTGAACAAAGAAAATCAATTTAAAAGGGAAATTATTTATACTAGTGAACGAGCATGGTGTGCAAGGGAGATTGTCCCACCCGTCACTCAAGTGACAATAGAGCACTATGGCTGCAGCATTGAAATTGAAAGGCTCAAATTCATTTGATGGTCATATTTCATAACAATAGCAATAACCAACCCAAACTGTCTTAATATAGCATTACTAAATGACCAAGGAGAACTAACTATCATGCAATAAACTACTCCCTAGCAATGCAATAGATAAATCTTTCAGTATATCCATAAAATCTGACTCAGTGCTCAGCTACAAAAAATAAGGGGAGGTATTGATAGGCTAAGCTCATTTTCACTAGAGAATGGATTGTTGAAATGAAGGCGAACAAAGAATATATGTAAGCAATACAAATGTAGCTAGATGACATTATATTTGGTACTCGTAATGAGGTTTTATGTCAAATGAAGAAACTTGATAATTGCCACTTTAAACAGGCATACAAGTTGCATCAAGGAATAATTGAAGAGATTTGACAGGGAGAAGATCAGTGCAATAGATGCTCGCATGAATGCGTCCAATAGGCTAAACAAAGACGAAGTAGAAACATCCATAGATCCTAAGATCTTCAGAAGTATGATATGATCATTATTGCATTTTAAAGGTACTCACGTTTAGATTATGCATTTATGCATATCTCCAAGCTAATCCAGTGAATATATTCAAGTTTCCATGCAACAAATAGCCTGGTCTATTGCTTACCATGAATGCATTTTCATGTGAGGCTACTCAGATACTGACTTTAACAGTTACTAAATCATGGCAACATCTAGCACATGCCTTGTATTCTTGGTGATGTACAACTATGGTCATCTATGTCTCCAGAGAATGAACGTATAACTGTTGGGAATTGTTGCACGGATTCTTCGGTTAGAAGTAATTACTAATAGACTTAGGCATGCACTTAGACACCATGCGTTAATGAGCTTGCCGAACAACTTAGTATAGAAGGATTCACCAAAATAGACGATCTAGATTCATGGATTATTCAAGACCGGATAAGAAGAATCGTAATACCCAGAATAGTGTTGAAGAAACTATGAAACCAGAAAGAATCATTCCAAAACAACAGAGCTGATTAGATCGCAAAATCATACCAGCAAGAAGAAGCCCTAACAAAATCCAGTCGCGAAGAACAGATCGCGCCATCTTTCCAATGGAAGATCTCGGAATCCCTCTTTCTCTCTCGCTCTTTCCTCTCTCTCTCTCTGTCTTCGCGAAAGGCTCTGCGAACTGTTTATATAAAATCGAGTCGGCGAGAAGGATCGGTTTCGCCCGTGAGCGAGAACGGAACATGTCATTGTGAATGACGTGGACCAATTATAACTCGTGCTTATACTTTCTCGTCCAATAGCAGTAAAGAGGACGTTGTGAAGATCCTGGCCGTCCGTTTGAAAGACTGAATGATCAAGGGCTGTTGATTAAATAAGATCCGTCTATTCGAGATCGCACGGTCCAAAATGCGGGTCATGGGACTAATGACGTGCAGTCCTAGACTTGGCTGGATCGAAATGAATTAAATGAATTATTTACTAATTAAATGCTATCTCTTATATATAAATGTTGTTAGAAAATAGAAAAGGGACAATAATAAATCTAAAAATATAAGTAAAGATATATTTTTATTAATTAGTAGCTAATTTCTTAAAAATTACTTTACAAAATTCGATGATATTTGAGGATTTTATCTATACTATCTATATCTCTATTAAATAAGAATCTATCGAGGTTGCTACAGTGCCGGACGACTCGGTCATGCGAGATGAGGTTTCCCGATTTCGCCCTTCCGCTTCTTCCTTCATATCGGCCTCTATGCCTTCCGCCGCTTCTCCAATTCGTCATTTCCTGCTTCTTCGTACCGCTCCGCCTCCGTCATGGCGCGACGCGTGTCAGCGAGGCAGAGCGGCTGCTTCCGCGTCGGCATCTCCTCTCGTCGCGTGTGCTCCCACCGCTGTTGTCGCCGCCTCCCGCTTAGTAATGGAGCGCCTTCCCCGCTTCTCCTCCTTATTTCCGCAAGACCCGCCGCCGATAGCTCACTTCTCAGCCGCTTCCTGCTCCGGCGGTACTCCTCCTTGTTGGAACATGGCCTTCCGCATCTCCTAGGTTTGAGAATAACAAAACCTATGTGTATTTGATCTTGTGTGTTTAAGTGTGCAGGATAACAAAGTCCACATGACTCAAGGATTACATAAGAAGGTTGCCCCCAAAGTTGAGCCATCAAATCCAAATCTTCCACCAGCGCTGGCGGTAGCACTAGTGCAGGCGCTAGCTGTCGTTCGACGAACTGTTAGTGGCTAAGTCTATTCGTCGAATGTTCTCGTGAACTCCCGACGAATATCAACGAACGCAGACAGAAGTCAAAAAGGCAGACTTGTGAAGGAAATTGTGCGGCTAAATCAATTCGTCGAATGTTCTCGAGAACTCCCGACGAATTCCGACGAATGAAAACAGAAGACAGTACTCCCACTAGCGCCGGCGGTAGCACTTAGCGCCTGGCGCTAGCGATGACAGCGCAATTCCGGGAGCACATATGGAAGGAGATAGCGCCTGGCGGTAGCCGATAGCGCATGCGGTAGCGACGCACACAGAAGGCAAGGGAGAATTGTTTCCTCGGATTGAAGATTCTGCCGCGCAAAACATGTCCTAATTTGGGATAGCGCCGGCGGTAGCTGATAGCGCCGGCGATAGCGCAAAGCAATAGAGGAAGGCGGCCGGCTTGCTTAAAATGAAGGATTCTCACGCGGAGAATATTTCCTAAACTGGGATAGCGTCGGCGGTAGCGATAGCGCAGGCGCTAGCTCCAAGGCTATAAAAAGGACCCCTTGGATCCGTCTTCTTAATCCTCTAGAGATCCAGAATTCCAGAGCTTCGTGCCACAGCATAGAGAGGAAGATTCAGAGAGATACTCCCACAAATCCATAAAGACTAAAGGAGATCCGTGGAGAAGATTTCAACACGCGTCATCATCGTGACGAAAGACCGCATCGACTACGATCATACTCTGCGTCTTCGTCTACTTCTCCAAGAGATCCACATAGAGCGAGTTTTACATTATTGTCTTTTCATTTCATATCATTTCTGTAATCTTTTAGTGAAATTCGCCTCGTGTTGGCGACTATGTCTGGGTAGGACTTAGGGCTGAAATTCGCCTCGTGTTGGCGACTAGGTCTCAGGTGTAGGTCTAGGGGGTGCTCGAGGCCATATCCGAGGAAGGGTTGGCTAGAGCGGCTTGAGGCCGTATCCAGGGAAGGATCGGCTAAAGCCAACCGGTTCGTGGGGATACGAGTCGGTATAGAAAACAAAAAGAGTCTTTCTATTAGCTTTGATTTCTAGCTTCGATAAGAGATCAAGTTTTGTAATCATGCTTCTCAAGTTAATAAAATCATGTCTTTACTTTTACTTCACTTGATTTGTCTTGATCTTCTCTAGTTTAATAATCAAAGCTTTTTTCAAAGTTTTTCAAAATATATTATAAGTTTTTACAACCCTTATTCACCCTCCCCCCCCCCCCTCTGAGTGCACCTACCGATACAACAAGTGGTATCAGAGAGAGGTTATTCTAAATCGGCTTAACAACCGGGAATAATGGCGTCTCATGATCTCGCTTCTACTAGTGGGGTAAATTTTTATGAAGAAGAAAAATCTCCTAAACCACCATTATTCGAAGAGAGAAATTATAAAGGATGGAAAATTTTAATTGAAAAATTTATTAAAACTTTAGATATCGAAGTATGGAATTTAGCCATTGTAAGGCCTGCGGATGGATTAAATAAAAACGAACGTCAACTAAATGCAAAAGCCAAACATTATTTATTTTGTGCTCTATTAAATGAAATTTTCAAATTACTATATTGTTTTTCTAGTGCATACAAAGTTTGACAATTTCTTGAAGAAATGTATGATTTTCCTCTCGCAGGTATAGATCAAACACAGGAGGAGGAGAAGAACATACAAGCATCCACTACTATTCAAGAAGATCTCTCTCGTAGCAAAGCCATGGAAATCATGGAAACTAACTTGGAAAAAGAGAGCAATACATCAAAAGAAAAAGAAGATGAAAATTCATCTATGATGGAGGAAGGCCCAAAAGATAACGACTGAACTTCATGCACACATTTTGCCTCTACCAAAAGCGCTGTAAGAAAGTCAAAATCTTCTTCTTGTGTGATAACTTCCATTTCTAGTTTCAATATACTAAAAACTGCTAAACATAAGATCAAGAAATTGAAAATTACTAATAAAAATTTACGTTTAGAAAATAAGAGATTAAAAGCTAATGTTAATTTAGAATCAAATTGTGATGTGATTTCACCATCTTGTCCTTTACTTGAAAACACAAAACCTTGTTTTGATTGTGATAATTATAAGGAAAAACTTAAGGAACTTGAAAAAGAAATTATTTGTATAAAAGAACATAATGAAAAATTATCTTTAGAAAATTCATCTTTAAAAGGTGATTGTGCTACATGCAAAAATTATAAAATTGAAATTAAAGAGATGGATGAAACATTTGATGAATATAGAAATAACTATTAAGATCATATAGATTCAATTGTTTCCACTCTTAAAAATAGCACAATCGCTTATAATAAAACTAGACATAATTTTAAAATTAAGAATAATGAATTAGAAGCTAAAATCAACTTGCTTAAGGAAATCATAAAGAAAAATTCTCAAAACATACATTCTCAATATAAAGCAAAATTCAAAAGCAAGTTGAATATGATTTCTCAAAACATGAATAAGCTAAACTATGGAAATAGAAAACATCAAAAGATTGTAAATGAAATTCCAAAACACTATCATCATCATCATCATCATTTACAATATCAATCTTCTCCCAACTTAAAATTAAACGCAAACAAATTTCCTTTAAATGATAAATTCAAAAGTCATTTTTATCCAAACATACAAGAAAAGGACTATGGAAATTTAAAAAATAAAAATAGTATTTGTCCAAGGTATGAGTGGAGACCCAAAATTAAAGATGAAACATTAACTCCACATGAAAGGACCCATTCGTCACTAACTACCCACAAACATACACGATATATTTGGGTACCCAAAGGAACCACCACACTTGGCCCCTTTGGATACCTAAATCTCTTATTCATTAGGTATCATCAATTGCATGAAGTAGAATCCTTTCAAAATGAAATATATAAAGTTCTACTTCATGATATGCCTTCATGTCTTTTAATTTTTCTTGTTTTCCTATTTCTTTTGAACTATCATGTCATGGTCATCCTATACAGTATTAAAAATATGATTTTATCTCTTAAAAGCTTAATATATTCATAAAATCAAATTGATCAAAATTCAAAATCATATTTTATTTTGATGACCTATCTTTTATTCTTATATTCATTGCTTCTAAATATCTTATATTATCCATATGAATCAAACTCTAAATTTGCTATAAGATATTTCAAATTAAATTCGGTTATTTGGCTATCAAGATTCTTAGCCTTCACCAACAAGTGGTTTAGTGAAATAACTTGATCTAAAAGAAAATTCAAGATCTAAATCAAAATTCTTAATTAAAGGAAAATCACTAAAATGTATTGAAAGAATTTATCTTCATAATGAATATAGAATTCACAAACACCACTATGATCTATTGATGTCCTTTGCTAAAATTCTCTAACATCATAAGTCATATCAAAAGTCTTCTAAAAATAATTATTTCTGTCACATTTATGTGAATTATAATTGATATATTAACTGATGACAATTGATATTATAATGGTTGGTGTATATTGCGATTTATTTCTAGTTTAGACCTTTGAATCATCTTGATATCAAATCAAATAAAATCGTCACTCCACTCTAGGTCTATAAGTTGAAACATTGTATCAACAAACCTTGGTATAACATTAATCTCAAACTTATCATACTAACATTGTCGACTAAAGAATATTTATGTCTAGGTTAGGCTTTATATGTTTACCAAGACATACAGGCTGGGTATTCTCATCTAGGGCTTATTCAAGATATTCATGTGCATGAACATTATGGTTAATCACTAAAATCATGCATATTTGATTTGTTCATTAATGTCATCTCATGCAAAGTTTAGTTGGCAAGGTCATATACAAAATCGCTAATATTTCATGAAATTTGCACTATATAGACATTTCCTAAAAATCTGAAATTTCAGCATGAAACTACTATTATGACACTTAATCAAGATCAACAATTAAAAATTTTAAAATCATCAAAAATCGGGTACTATTTCCCGCGCTAGCGCTAACGTCGGCGCTAGCGCACCTATGTGTTTTCTGTATTTTTAAAATTTTGAAAAATCTCTAAAAATATATTAATCTATATGTACTATTCATTTATGCATTTTTGCTTTTATTACATTTTTGAAAAATCAAATACAAAAATACAAAAGCCAAATTACAAAAAATTATATGTTTTGCCTTTGTGTTTTTTTGTCATTTGTTTAAATTCTATTTCTAAAAGCAAAAATCAAATACAAAAATATAAAACAAAAAATTATCAAAAAATTTGTTATTTTTGAACTTAACTTTTTACTTGTATCTTGCGAAAGGGTGATTTGGGCTATCATCCCATCATATCACCTAGTACCGGGCGAACCTCTCACAAGGTAGTCCTCGGGAAGTCCAAGATCAATTTTATAAGTTCAAACTTTAAATAAAAATTATTCTTCAAAAATATCAAAATATTGTATGGACTTCATTGAAAATCAAGCATGATTTAATCTATTATTTAGAACTTCTATAATGTTGCAATTTATCTTTTCAAACTACTTTGAACATTACTTTCATCATGCTTTGATATATCTATTAATATGTGCATCAATTATATTGAAAGTTGTGTAGAACTATGCGTAGCATGCCTCTAAGTATGAGTAAATGTTTTATGTTTGATAATGATCTTTATTCACTCACTTATTTTGGCATTGTCTACATTTGTGTTTAATCTAAGAATGTTTGTGTATGTTTTGTATTAGTACAATGAATTAAAATTGCACAAGTATCTTACATACACTCGTTTATTTACACTTTTAAAAGTTAAGAAAAGTGGTTATGTTTTTCATAAATTATATTGGTTTGCAAAACAAGTGTATTCGGAGAACTTTGTACAAAACAAAAATCATAAAATAATGTGACAAAGATAACTCCACCAAGCACTACTTGAACCTCCTGATAAGTCTTAATAAGCGTTGTAAGGTTGAGCACCTTGGAAAGAATAGTAAAGTGTCTTGTGCAAACCATATCTTTCTTTCAAAATAAAAACCACTTACTCTTAAGTATACCGGATCACTAGTCTCAACATTAAAAATTAAATATGTGATCCCCCAAGCACTATTTTGCACCCTGATAAGTCTTAATGAGCATTGTGTGTGCAAAGCACCTTGGTAGTTATACATTTTTTTTTGTGCATTGAAGTGAGTGGAAGTAAAATTATTAGTGTTTTATTGTGATCTTTACTTTACATATTACTTATATTTTTGATTAAAACATTTGTTTACTCTATTCAAAATACACTTTTTGTGCACATCATTATCTTCCATAACACTTCTTCTCATGAGTATTGGATCCTAATGCTAATTCTATACTACTCTTTACTTATGAAATGCACTAGATAACCTAGCATGCTTTCTACAATGTTTGGTATGTTTTGAAATTGTGAATTAATGGAACATTGTAGTAATCTCTTTTTGATAACATTATTTCATGCTTGGTTACTTTATTAACTTAAAGATTTTAATTGAAAAATGATTTACAAAAACATTTTCTTTTTGAAATTTAACTCATATATCTTTTTATGGATCATCATTAAGTACAATAAGATGTTTCTTGTATTTCTATAAGTCTTCCGCATTATAACCATATAATTGTTTTACCTTGCACTTTCATGCTTATTTAAAGTCTTCTATTTTGTGTGCATCATCACTTGAATCCTCAAATTCCTTTCTTGCAACAAGTGGTAGACTTGCTTGGTAAACTCTACATTGGTTTTTTTAACATGATTTTTTTTGAAAATATTGTAATGCTAAAACTCTGATTTATTAATGGACTTCAAAATAGCTATGTGAGTGTTTTCATAAATTCAAATAAAAATATAAATCCATAGGTTATGTCATTAGATTTAAAACGCTTGAATGTCTCCAATAATTATTATCCATGACTTCATATCTCACCATAGCGGGGGCGTAGGGTTGTAGACATTAGATAACCTTATCTCTAGTCATGTCTTGTCCTTAACCGGGGAGAGTTCCAGTGGGGCCTTGCGAGGCACTGTGGGGAAAGAGTGTTAGGTTGAGTTTTGTCTAGTGTTTGCATATGGGACTAACATCCCAACCTACGGCATGTATGCAGCTCCTCATGCCCATCCGTCACTTAGTACGGGGCTAGGGTGTAGACATATTGTCTGGGTAGTTTAGTTACTTGGAAATCATTACATTTTGTTTATGCTACAAACTATGATTTATGAAAATGTTGAGATACTCAAACTCTGATCTATTTAAATGAAAAGTATTCTAAAACTCCTTATCATTTCCTTCTCTACAAGCTCGATCATGCTTTTACCCTCTTATCAACTTTTTAGTGATGTCTCCTTACCCGCTTTTGCTAATAACAAAAGGGGGAGAACTAACATGATAAATATTAATCTACTATCAAACTATAATGCTTAATTAAGATGATAGCTTACATATTAGGAGAACATTCACTTAGGGGGAGCATGTATTTAGGGGGAGCAATTCTAAATGCTAAAATCGTTCATTATCCTAAGTCATCACTCACACACACACACAAGTATGTTTCTTCATGCTTATATATATTAATGCTCTGATTTATCATTAATGGTTTTGTTATTATCAAAAGGGGGAGTTTGTTGGAACATGGTCTTCCGCATCTCCTAGGTTTGAGAATAACAACACTTATGTGTATTTGATCTTGCGTGTTTAAGTGTGCAGGATAACAAAGTTCACATGACTCAAGGATTACATAAGAAGGTTGCCCCCAAAGTTGAGCCATCAAATCCAAATCTTCCACTAGCACTGGCGGTAGCACTAGCGCAGGCGCTAGCTGTCGTTGGACGAGCTGTTAGCGGCTAAGTCTATTCGTCGAATGTTCTCGTGAACTCCCGATGAATATCGACGAACGCAGACAGAAGTCAAAAAGGTAGACTTGTGAAGGAAATTGTGCGGCTAAGTCAATTCATCGAATGTTCTCGAGAACTCCCGACGAATTCCGACGAATGAAAACAGAAGACAGTACTCCCACTAGCGCCGGCGGTAGCACTTAGCGCCTGGCGCTAGCGATGATAGCGCAATTCCGGGAGCACATATGGAAGGAGATAGCGCCTGACGGTAGCTGATAGCGCAGGCGGTAGCGACGCACACAGAAGGCAAGGGAGAATTGTTTCCTCGGATTGAAGATTCTGCCGCGCAAAACATGTCCTAATTTGGGATAGCGCCGGCGGTAGCTGATAGCGCCGGCGATAGCGCAAAGCAATAGAGGAAGGCGACCAGCTTGCTTAAAATGAAGGATTCTCACGCGGAGAATATTTCCTAAACTGGGATAGCGCCGACGGTAGCGATAGCGCAGACGCTAGCTCCAAGGCTATAAAAAGGACCCCTTCACTACACCATATCATGCATTTGGTAACGCTTAATTTGTAGCAGTTTAGTACACGCTACCAAAAGTTATTTATGGTAGCATTTTTAAGCGCAACTCTAAATAAATAAACGCTTCCATAGAGTATCATACCAAAACTGGTGTGCTAATAACAATTGCCTTTAAATTTCTGCCTTACTATAATATGCCGGTTCACGAATCGCTTCCCTCCCGATCCCGCCCCTCCTCCCGATCCCGCCCCTCCTCCCATTCCCGTCCCGATACCGCGCGACCAGTCCGGTGCCTCTTCCTCCTCCGGCGAAAGTCCGGTGCTCCTTCCTCCTCCGGCGAGGTCGCCCCTGTCGTGGCCGGTCTCTACTTATCTCCCTTCGGCGAGCCCAGCTGTCCTCCCTCCGTCGATCCCGATCCTGCCCAGAAGCAACGAATTAGGGTAGAGGCAGAGAGGCGCGATTTCGACTGGAGATCTACAGATCTATTTCTCCAGATCTCCAGATCTACTTGGAGGTCCTAGCTGGAGGCCCTAGCTGCGACTTGGAGGTCCAATCTGCTTGGAGGCCCTAGCCGCCACTGGAGATCTGCACGAGAGCATCTTCTTCTCCTCCTCCTCACTGTAAGCATCTTCTTCTCCTCCTCCTTTCTTCTTGTAATGGCAGCTAGGGCCCATGGTTGGATTTAGGTTTTTTTTTCTGGATTTTTTCAGCTATTTGTGGAGGTTTGAATGTGTATGTTTTCAGCTATATGTGGAGGTTTGAATGTGTATGTCTTCGGCGAGCCCGACTGTCCTAATCTTGATTCAGATTCTATTCTTGCTGGATTGATGACAGGGATCCAATCTCCAGGAGATGTCGTTAGTGGACATGGGACAAGGAATGCAAACAGCTCATCTTATGTTGATTTTGAGTAATGTCTTGTTTGCAGGATTATATATTTTGCACCATAAATGCGACCATGTTTCTGTTATTAATGTTTCTGTGGTTGTGAGCTATTTTATTCATGTTTCTGTGCTTTATCTAGAAAATTAGAATGTGTCATGGCTGTCTATATGGGCATGGGTATAGGATGGGGTTGGATTGATTATTCAAAGAGACATATAGTTGGTGCATCCCACGTATTTGGTGGATTTCCTGAACCAAGTTCTGCTTGGGTGTGTGTGGTTTGAGGCATTATTATTGCAGGAGGTGGATGCTTTCCAGGTGGATTGCACAGTTGTAAGATGCCTTACAAGTCTTTTGCATTTAGTTTCATGCTCCAACTATTACTTGTTCACATTACTCATCAGCCTGCATTTGACCACCCTTTCCTTAAGAATCACACAGTCCAGGTCTCCCCCGCTTCATCATTCTCCTCGGTGTTCTAATGGCTTCCATACTTTTCTGCATGCTAACTTCCTCTTCTCCATCCTTCAGCTGAGGCCTGGTTTCCATCCAGAAAACCTCTATGATGACAGCAAGCTGTCTACTGATCCCAGCAAGAAGGAAAGAAAAACAAGGGGGGAAGATGTTCTAAGATCTAGCTCAGTGAAGAGATATGGAAGAAAGAAGCACAGAACAATTCCTAAGCCAAGGTTCGATGATCCTGATCTCATCAATGAGAGCGGTCACCAGGTGTGAAAAAAAAACATCATCTTTGAATTAGCGGGGTAGCCTTTTTGATGGCTTAATTGAATTCTGCACATTCCTTCTCCTTCTCATTTATTATTCTTCTCCCTTTATTCTCTCTGTGCCTATTTGATGCAGCATGTCATTGCCTATGTAGAAGGGGATAAGTATTATGGAGCTAAGGCAATTATAAATGTGTGGGAACCAAGGATTCAACAGACAAATGAGTTCAGTTTATCACAAATCTGGATCTTAGGGGGCTCATTTAGGGAAGATCTCAATAGCATTGAAGCTGGATGGCAGGTAAAGTTTTGTGGATTTGAAATGCAGACATTAGTATTATGAATACTGCAGTCATGTTTGTTAGTTTTTCTTTACTGTAGGTGAGTCCAGATCTGCTGCAGTTTGCTTGCGCAAACTGCTGCTGCAGTTTGCTTGCGCAAACTGCGGCTGCAGTTTGCTTGCGCAAACTGCGGCTGCAGTTTGCTTGCGCAAACTGCTGCTGCAGTTTGCTTGCGCAAACTGCTGGCTGCAGTTTGCTTGCGCAAAGTTGGATGAGAGGTTCTAGGAAATGACCATATATATACACTACCACCAATTTTCACACATTACCCAATCTTTCTTTTTACCTTTTTTTCCCATTCACTATATACTTGCATGATTAATAAAAATCATTATGGATGTAGGGTTGAGTTCTTCAAAAAAGCTGGAGAGGTGCAAGTTGCTGCAAAAGAAGGAGGCATTAAAGGAGTCACGCCGAAGAAGGAAGAATACAAGGACGATCCCGTGAAGAAGAAAGAGATTAATTTTCATGAACAGATTGTTTATTATGAAATGTTTTTCATGTATATATTGAGTTTAATATAGATAAGTGCACCATTGATTTGTATTGAGGGGTTTGGGCTATCTCCCACCTTTTTATTATTAATAAAAATATTTTTTTCACAAAATAGATTTTATATCTATTATTGTCTATATTCTTTATTCAATTTAATGGCAAATAAATAAATTTATAAAAATTTATTTTGTGATCAAATACAAGCATAAATGATATCATGCATAGAAGATCATAAATGTGGCCAAATACAAGCATAAATGCTGCCATAGAAAATCATATATGTTGCCAAATGTAAGCATAAACGCTACCATAGAGTATCTTAAATGTTGTCAAATATAAGCATAAATGCTACCATAAAGTATCTTAAATGTTGCCAAATATAAGCATAAACGCTACAATAGAGTTTCGTAACTGTTGCTGTAAAATGAAATAATCGCTACCATTGGATATCATAAACGCTACAATAGATGTACCTATAGTAGCGTTTAGAAAAACGTCACAATACATTGGGTAACCGCTACCATACCCTACGACGTCGGCGGCGGATGTAGCGCGCGCGCAACCGCTACCGTAGACCTACAGTAGCGGTTTTTTCACTTACAGTAGCGGTTTTTGAGCGCTACCATATGCATGATATGGTGTAGTGCTTGGATCCATCTTCTTAATCCTCTAGAGATCCAGAATTCCAGAGCTTCGTGCCACAGCATAGAGAGGAAGATTCAGAGAGATACTCCCACAAATCCATAAAGACTAAAGGAGATCCATGGAGAAGATTTCAACACGCGTCATCATCGTGACGAAAGACCGCATCGACTACGATCATACTCTGCGTCTTCGTCTACTTCTCCAAAAGATCCACATAGAGGGAGTTCTACATTATTGTCTTTTCATTTCATATCATTTCTGTAATCGTTTAGTGAAATTCGCCTCGTGTTGGCGACTAGGTCTAGGTAGGACTTAGGGCTAAAATTCGCCTCGTGTTGGCGAGTAGGTCTCGGGTGTAGGTCTAGGGGGTGCTAGAGGCCATATCCGGGGAAGGGTTGGCTAGAGCGGCTTGAGGCCGTATCCAAGGAAGGATCGGCTAAAGCCAACCGGTTCGTGGGGATACGAGTCGGTATAGAAAACAAAAAGAGTCTTTCTATTAGCTTTGATTTCTAGCTTCGATAAGAGATCAAGTTTTGTAATCATGCTTCTCAAGTTAATAAAATCATGTCTTTACTTTTACTTCACTTGATTTGTCTTGATCTTCTCTAGTTTAATAATCAAAGCTTTTTTCAAAGTTTTTCAAAATATATTATAAGTTTTTAAAACCCTTATTCACCCCTCCCTCTAAGGGCGCCTACCGATCCAAAACTCCTCTTTCGTTTTTGAGTTTATTTTACCCTTATTTCTCATTTCCTTTCTTCTAAGCTCACTTGGTTTTTTTTTTCTGTGATTTCTAGGTCGCCTATTTTCTCTTTTCCATCGTCGACTCAGCATTCCACATCGCCTGCAACTGCTTCCTCCGCTTCTCACTGGCCTACGAGCGCATCGTCCACTCTGCAAGCACCGTTAAATCATCGGTGAGCTTCCATGGACATTTGTTTAATTTTTCCCACTCTTCTTTGCTTCGCTCATGACTTCTTAACTGTTTACCTGCAATTACATTTCTCTGCATTATAATATTTTTTTCCCATTGCATTCCTGCCATACGATTATATCTTCCTCTTATATGAGGCCTCATGCTACCGACCTCCTCAGGTTTGCACTCCTTCTTTGATTTGGTTGCACTTTCCCATTTCCTTCAATGCTACCTGCTTAAAATTTCAGCACTCTTCAGGGATTTCTTCATGCTTACATTGTTCTCCATGGATTTCTTCAGATTTCTTGGATGCTTATGTTGTTTTCAACTCTTCATGTTGTTTGTAATGTTGGGATTTCTTCATGCTAATGTTGTTTTCGATGGGATTTAGTATTCATATTTTATTATTTGTTCAAACATTTTGAGATTCATTAAGTTGTGTGTCTTGATTGACTTAGGATTCATATTTTATTATTTGTTCAAACATTTTTAGCTTGATTGATTTACGATTTATAGTCTTTACTATTTTTTAGGAAAGTTTATATTTTGTCTGAGGTAAGATAGAGCCAGTTCGATTAAAAAATAAGGGGAGAACAAAAGAGAGCATAATTATTTGTTATTCGAGCCTACTAAAAAAACTTGCTCTGTTCCATCATGCTAAAGGTGAAAACGAAGCCCGACTTCAACCAGAACAAGAAATAAAAATTGAACCGACCCATGCTAATATTTTTGGATTTTATTGTGTTATATGGCATTGAGAAGGATTATGTTTCATAATGGGCTTGGTTTCTACTGTCATTTTTTCCAATGAAACTGCCGCTCATGCGGTTCCTGACACTACAACAATTGAGGTGGCAGTTTAAGTCGCAGTTGTAACATTCAATTTACGCACTTTCAACTGCAGTTTCAACTACAGTGTCCTGCCCAGCATATGAAAAAACTGCTCTACGAAAGGGATTACAGAGACCTTTTATCATAAACTAAAAGACCATCAAGAGTAGTTGATATAGGCATTTTTTTCATTTCTATAATGCTTCCCATATTATCATTTTGCCACAAAGATACACATTTGTTAATAGGCTTTATAAAGTAGTACTCCTTCAGATTTTTCAAATTAAATTCTATGAAGCATTAGCACAAGATATTTGCTACCATCTAATACCTATTTTTAACTCTTGCTAGCTCCAATTAGCTTTTGGAGTAGATGCATTCAACCACAAAATTATTCTTTTTAAACCTTCTGAGAACCCTAAAGCTACAGTTACTTTTCATAGAAAAAATTATTTGATGGGTAGTTTTATACCAAAAAGGTGGAAATTTTATTCTCTTGACAAGATAGAACAATGGTTGAACCACCTGATATAGAGGAGGAGAAGGAGGAAGATGATGATGATGATTGAGAAAGGGAGACTATGATGAAAATGATGAGAGGAGCGATCCTGGCGAACAAAGCCTTCTAGGTTGGCGAGCTTCTGCCATGATAATTACCATAATAATTATCACAGGTGATCTTCTGCACCTGAACTCAAAACCAATTGGTTGGAATTGTTTCCAACATGACACTGGCAGAAGTGGAATATCATGGCTATCTGGGTTGAACTTTTAACAGGATTTTGGGGCCTCTTTTTGGTCCTTTTTTTCCATCTTCTTTCCTCATTTAAGAATTTTCAGTTTCCAAATAACTTTGTTTTCTCTATTAGTTTAAAAATTGAGGTCATGCTTATGTAGATACCATCACTTATTGAGCATGTTGGTTGCAGCCGTCATGCTCATTGATTTTGTTGCATTCTTGATAGTTGTTCAAATGCTACTATAATCGCTTAGATACCTCCCCTGTGATTTGCATGAGACTATACCGGTATGTTCATTACTATCACTAGATCATAAGTGTACACGTACACGTTGCCACCTATTGGATCAATGAGTCCATTCCATTAAATTAAACCTGGCAGGTTTGCATTAAAGGTTTGGTAATGGACCTTAGTTCTTCATGTTATAAGATTCTTCTTGCTGTGGTTTGGAAATGCAATTGGCACCGACCGCAGGAAAGAAGTACACCGGCTATGGTGTCGTTCTTCATGGGCTTCGGAGATGCGATTGCAGGGGAGAAGTATGATAGCGTCGTTCTTGATGGGATTCACCAACTGCTCTGCCCACGGTTGCATGTAATTATAATTCCATCTATCCTGCCAGCACTCTGTGTTGCTGCATAGGAGATCCCTATCGTGGTCTACCCCATCCACACCCTTCCTCTTTGTGCTTCAACATCGCCCTTTTCATCTTCCTGCTCGGCTACTCCTCTGCACTGCGCTACTTCTGCTCTCCTGCTTGCTCTTCGATCGTCCTACGCTGCTTCATTGCCAACCTTAACGTCTTCTTCTTGCAGGTTCCCTCATGAGTTTTATCTGAGAGACTGCACAGTCTAATAATTTCAGGTAAACTATCTAAATTTTATTACGCTTAACATTATGAGCGCCTATTTTGCTTCCTCTATTTTTAATCGTCCGTCATTTACACCTCCGCCGACAAAGGTTTCTCCTCATCTCTTTCAATTTCGCACTTCTTTGCCGCAGAGAAATCCATTTTCAGCTCTGCAAACAATCTAGGTCACTGACCCCATCTCCTCACATAGATGGATACCAGGAAATGCTCGCAGCTTGCAATCGTCGCTTCCAACCTCTTCTTCCTCCATAACCTCAAAAAAAACCCTCATCTACCCACATTCTTCCTCACCGCCGCTGCATTACGTCTCGCTTCCTCCCCCTTTCAAAACTCAAAGGTATGCTATCTTCAACTCGTACTCTTCAATCCCTACCGCGAATCCCAGCTGACTATCTACTCGGTCATGAGTACTAAAAATTATGAGGTAAATTTAAATTTACTCCACTCCGTGTCATACTTTGGGCCCAAAATATACTCATGCCAAGCACGGCCAAACCAACAACTCAATGTTCCATGAGCACGGCCTCCCCCTTCAGCAATCGCCCTCCCCCAACCAATGACATCGCCTCGCACATGCTTCCGTGCACCCTACAGACGTTGTGCTTCATGCAGACAACTCCATGCGGTCATATAAATCAGACACCATTTATTATGCTGCCCTATTATCTTCGTGAATCGTCTTTCATTGTTCCAATCACCTGTCTTACATTCTCTCAATTCGTCATTGCAACTGTGCGGTTTACTACATTCCTTACAGTGACATTGTGGATTTCCAGGTATTCAACCGCCACTGAATTTTTGATGGACCCCGATCATACCGTCGGCCACATGAACGCTGCTGCTCAGTCTACTATTCGTCCTCGAAGACGGCCACGTGTACAATCTACAGTGGAACCAAATGAACATGCGCACACCTACTCTTTCGCCTTAATAAGAAATGCACACATGACAGAAGCTAAAAGCGAGGCTCAACGAGCTTCTAATCGGGCACGTTCACAACGACGAAGAGCCCTGATGACTGATGAAGACCGTGCTGCGCAGCGAGCATATAATCGATCTTACCAAAGAGCAAGACTTCTGCGTATGACAAAACAGCAATGCGTAGAGCGTAGAGAGCACATGCGTGCTGCAAGTCAGAGACGCCGACATCAACACCACACGCAAGATCATGCCTCCGACAATCACTCCATTCCTGCAGAACAAGCACAACCACGTACAGTCCCACCAATGTCTCCCACATATGCCCAAGGTACAAACATTATATGCATTATCATACGTGTACGTGTACTATGTTTCTATATGTCATCATAAATTCATGCAACCTACAAGATAACACACCGCCCGTACATGTGCGCATTGTACAGTGACAGATTCAAATACTGCTGTTGTGCATAGATACTCTTTGACAAGTATACCATATTTATCGCACTTTCGTGCTGAACAACTGATTGAATTTGGCGAATCATCAACATGCCAACCGCGTCCTTCAGTGCTGTCTGAGTTCACCATCCCAACATTATCTTCTACCTCAACTACTCATGCATCTACAACCACATATGACTTTATTACTGCACTAGCTCCTGCTCCAACATTGTCACATCCACAGATCGCATCTACATTATGTCTACACGTTGGGCAGTACACACCTCATGTGCCACACGAACATATGTTAGCATCTATTAATTCAGATGGCAAGTTCTTCATATTCATCAAGTTTGTGTGCTGCTACATATATCATACAACTCATATTTCTCCTACAGAAAATGTTATCACCTCAACTCAACAATGTGCCCACGTAGATTATAACAATGTTCCGCGCATTCGTGCCCCGCGTCGTGCTGTATATCATAACAGTGCACGCATCTGTGAAGACACCCAACATATTATATACTTACAACTACAACGACCACATTTCTGCTGTTACTGTAACGCTAAACTATTTGATAGCGAGACAGAAACGCTGCGTTGCGCCAATGGACGAGTTCAAATTCCACCCATACCTGCTCCGTCTGACCTTTACAATTTGTTCACGGCTGATTCTGCTGAGGGCCATCATTTCAGAAGATACATTCGCTCATACAATCATGTTTTTTCTTTTACTTCTATGGGTGTGAACTTAGATGAAACGTTAGCAAGCCAGCAACATGCCATATACACATTTCGGGCTCACAGATCAATATATCACAGAATTGGTTCTCTGTTACCTCCTGCAAACAGCCGCCCTAGATACCTACAACTATACATCTATGACACTGAACACGCGCTAGATCATCGTTTGCAAGAAAACACAGAGCTTGACTGTGCAGTGCTTGAGAAAATACAAAATATTTTGTACTCAATTAATCCGTTTGTATCAATGTTCCAACAATTAGCTCAACATGAAAATATTCTGAACTACAGATTGGTTATCAAGGAACGTCCTGCGCTAGGCCCTCAATATACATTGCCAACTGCATCACAGATTGCCGCTATAATTGTTGATGTGGACGAATATTTAGAATCAAATGAGCGCAATATAATTTTGAAAACAACAGAAGGTCAGTTTATTACTATTCCAGAATACTGTGGTTACTACGACCCCCTGCAATATCCACTGATCCTCCCATATGGCACATTCGGGTGGTTGGCTGAATACAAGGGCTTAAATAATCGACGCGTTAGTTGCTGTGATTACTACTCATACATACTCCAGGTTATACTCAAACAATTGAACTGCCACGCCCACCTACATCTGTTGTTTTAATTGTATTTAATATTTTACTTATATCATTGTAGGATCGTCAGCCAACATTATCATTCCTGCTAACGGCTGTCGTCTACTACAACAATATGTTGCTGACAACTACCTTAAAATTGAAACTCAAAAACTTCGATGGATCAAAAATAATCAAAAAACCATTCGAGCAGAATTATACTGCGGTTTACAGGACTGTCTAACTGCTGGTGAAAATACTGGAGCTATATACGTAGTTATTTCAATATCATATCCGTTAGACTTTCGATTTCTATGTTGCACCACCTTCATATCAGAATAATCCTCTGTCACAACAAATATTGGTTGGCGCGTTATTCTTCCATCATCCTTTATTGGAGGCCCTCGCGACATGTACCAGCGTTACCAAGATGCAATGTCTGTTGTACAGCAGTATGGTAGACCTGATATATTTCTGACGATGATGTGCAACGCTTCATGGACAGAAATTACAGAGGCACTATACCCTTCAAAAACGCCGCAAGATCGTCCTGATTTTGTTGCTCGAATATTTCTTGCTAAATTTGAGAGATTAAAAGATGATATCTTCCATAAACATGTTCTTGGAAAAACTGTTAGTCATGTTCATGTGATTGAGTTTCAAAAATGAGGTCTGCCTCATGCTCATATGTTGTTTGATACGTCAGATAAAATGAACACTCCAGATGACTACGACATAATTGTTAGTGCAGAGCTTCCTCATGTTGAGCATGAGCCAGAACTACATAATGCTGTTGTGCGACATATGATTCATGGCCCGGCGCGCACGTAAACACTCATGCGAGTTGCATGAAGCATGGTACGTGTAAAAAAGGTTATCCCAAAAACTTTGCTAATCATACTGTGCAGGGAGCAGATTCCTACCCAATCTACCGATGTCGTGATAATGGCCTATCTTTCACGCTCCGTCGCAGTCATGGGTATGCTGTTGATAATCGATGGATTGTTCCGTATAATCCATGGCTCCTGCTCAAATATGACTGTCATATTAACGTAGAAATTTGCAGTAGTATCAAGAGTATCAAATACCTATATAAGTACATTCACAAGGGCCCTGATTCTGTCGCAGTAGAAGTCCACCCTCTTCCAGATCATAATGAGATTTCTCACTATATAAACGGTCGTTGGATATGTCCTCAGGAAGCGTGCTGGAAGATATTTAAATTTGGTATGTACCAAACATTTCTGGCAGTCAGCCGTTTACAGATCCACTTGCCCAACAAATAGCAGGTGCAATTTCATACCACTGATTTAATAGAGGACGTTATTGCCAGTGAACGGAATTGTCGGACAATGTTAACTGAATTTTTCAGAATTTACGACACCCAGCAAGAAATACGTAATTATCTCTACACAGAATTTCCTAAACACTATAGATGGAATTCGACGTCCAGAACATGGATCAAACGCCGTCGTCATCTACAAGTTATTGGCCGCATGTACTCTGTACATCCATCTGAGGGCGAAAGATTTTATCTGCGTACGCTTCTACATCATATTCGAGGCCCTAAATTTTTTGACCATCTAATGACAGTTGATTCAACTATACATTCAACATTTAAGGAAGCTGCTGAACATTATGGTTTACTTGAACGAGACAATAGCTTACATAACTGCATGCGTGAGGCCCGGGAATTTCAGATGCCATCTGCACTGCGTACGTTATTTACTACAATTTTACTTTACTGCAACCCTACAGAGGTTAGGCAGCTGTGGAATGACAATTACACTGCAATGACTGAAGATTATATCTCCTCCATTTATATCAACGATGCATTTATTCTAAATAAGCTCCTTCATGAAATTGAATATACTCTTCAGCAACATAGCAAAAGTATTTCACAGTTCGATATTCCTCAAATATCTACACTCTTTCCAAATATGATCCCCATCTCAGGCTTAATTGAAGATGAACTCTCGATACCACTCTCACATACAGATCTACAGTCTATTGCAAATTTAAATCCTAACCAGATGTCTGCCTTCCAAACTATTATCAAAACTATCCGGCATCAAGAGAGAGCTATTTTCTTCATAGATGGACGTGAGGGCACCGGAAAAACGTATCTCTACAAAGCAATCATTGCACATTTATGCCATCATGGCCATATCGTGCTTGTTGCTGCATCATCAGGAATTGCTGCAACCCTCCTTCCGGGTGGAACAACGGCCCATCAAAAGTTCAAAATTCCAATCCCAATAGAGGCAGGTTCATTTTGCACAATTGAGAAGCAGTCTGAAATGCAAAAACTTCTACGACAATGTTCCGCAATTTTGTGGGACGAGGCTCCAATGTCGCATAAACAAGTCTTCGAGGCTGTTGATCGCTCATTGCAGGATCTTCTTGACATACGCCAAACTTTTGGTGGGAAAGTACTAATCATGGGAGGGGATTTTCGCCAAGTTCCTCCTATCGTAATTAACAGAACAAAGTCTCAAATTATCAGTGCCAGCATTGTTACTTCACCTCTGTGGTCATCTGTACAGCTGCTCCCACAATCTCAAAATATGCGCGCTCTCCATGATCAGCAATTCTCCGAGTTTCTGCTTCGCCTTGGAAACGGTGACGTGACTACATACGATGACGATATGATCCATATTCCAGATTCAATGATTATTCCATGGGATGGCGAACATTCAATTACTACACTCATTAACATCATATTTGCGGATATTTCGTCAAGTCTTACCACCACTGCTTACTGGGAAAACAGAGCATTGTTGACTCCGTTAAATGAGACTGTAACTGAGCTAAACGAGAAATGTTTGAAATTACTCCCTGGTGATGAAGTAACATACTACTCATTTGATTCAGTTGACGATGACCCCCATAATTTATACCCGCAGGAATTCCTAAATAGTCTCTCCCCGGACAATCTTCCCCCACACAAACTATGTTTGAAAAAGAATTCCCCTGTTATGCTCCTTCGAAATTTGAATCCTCGAATAGGTCTATGCAATGGTTCACGACTCCTGTGCCGTCAGTTTCAGAATAATGTTATTGAAACAGAAATTCTTACGGGCCACCATAAGGGCAAGTTAGTATTTCTACCCCGCATCCCACTAAAAAATGCAGGCGACACAAAAATACCTTTCGAACTTACTCGGAAACAATTCCCAATTCATCTCAATTTTGCGCTGACTATAAACAAAGCCCAGGGACAAACAATCAATCAGGTTGGCATCTACTTACCTTCACCTGTCTTCACACATGGTCAACTTTATGTTGCTTTATCAAGAGGAGTATCGTCATCCAACACAAAAGTTTTAATACAAAATGGAACTGTTGCTGGAGTTAAAGGAGTATGCACAAAAAATGTGGTCTTCAAAGAACTTCTTGCCAAAGTCATCGTACAGGTGAACGACTAACTTACTACTGAAATTACTTAAAATATACATACTGCTCTTCTTAATCGTGACTACCTTTATTTTGTGTCATTAATAATCTCGCACAGCAAAAAAAAAACATCTGCTGCCTACTAGGAAAAGTTCCAAAAGAACACAACTTCACTCCACATTGGCCATTGTTTTTTCAGTTTTTTAATACGCACAAAACAACTGTTTTTCCACTAATTCTCTACTACTGTCTGTGCACAATATCTTTCCACTTACAGTACATATATACCATGTTTACGTTACTCACGTCATTACTGCTTTTACTGTTACACTACTATCTTCATGCGTCGACCTATGCTATATATTAACAATATTCTCCACATGTTGATTCCCTTTTGTGATCGCAGCTAAACCTTCCATATCGATTCTAACACACCGTGTTATCTGCCTCTACCTTCTCATCAAACATGTCGTACGAGAACCACGTTCTGTTACCATGCAATGCAGTTGATGACGCACATGATGTCCCAACACATATGTGGGAGTACTACTACTTTGCGTTACTGCTTACCAACCTTAGCCCAACTACCACTTCTGAGGTGTTAAAGTCTAGCTTTGCAGATTTTGCAGGATTTCTTTACGCCATTGTACGTATACTGTATCTTATTCATAAAATACATTGCTTCATCCATGCTGTGTCGTAACTCTGTATTGTTTTGTTTTTATCATTGAAGGTTGATGTGGACGAGAATAATACCCGTTAGGCACAGGTGAGGTTATCTTTGAAAATGAACCGACGATGGACGCAAGTGCATCTGAGATGACTGGCCAAATCATTGATGGTAGTCAAATCTGCATCCGTGAGCTAGCATTATTCGATGTAAAAGCTGAATATGTTTCTGAAGAACAGTAACTCAAAACCACGTACGCACTAAAGCGGGCGGCGCAATAGTACAAAGGCTCCATCGCCGTCAAATTCACATAACTACCTATTTGTAGGCTTGCAATTTCAAATGTAACATTTATGCATAATGTAATTGTAATATTTCTGTATATATTTCGTTCGTTAGTACATATACAGTGCTGTAATGATGACATATCTATAGCAATTACCAGTTGCTTTCTTCAGTGATAATTTATTACCTCTCTTTTGCCAACTCCGGCTCTATGTTGTGTCTAGCATTGCATGTATGAACAGCTTCCCTCCTATGTTGCGATACCAGTTGTTCAATGCAAATAAAAGAAATTGTCCTCGCATACAATATCCTGCAACTAAATTTAGTACAATATCAATACATATCTGTCAACTAAATGTTTTACAACATATCATGATTTATTAATTGAAAACCACAATATGCAGATGGCAAACCCAGAAACACCCAATGAGTCGCCACAGACACCAGCTTACTATGAAACTCAACAGTGTAAGTCTTTCACATTATATATATCTGAAGTTATATTCTTCACGATAATGTTAATACTAAATTGTACTATTTCCTTCTCAGCTGATCCTGTTGCAGAAACAGAGAACATGAGTAGCAGTGCTACCATCTACCCAAATGACAGTTGGTACGATGATATGTTTAGGCCGACTACACAGCGGTGGTCTGAGGGACCACAGACCGAGATTGAAGGATTTAGACTACGCATCCCGCCTGTGCCACCACGCCTCACTCCAGATGAAGAGTGGAATTATGTTTTCACAATGATTAGAAGGTAATACCGAAAAACAAAATGCTATATTATGAATAATGTTTACATAATCGACGTATTACCTGTCTATGGTATTTGAACTTCACATGTTTGATCATTGCAGCGTCTCTGAACGCCGCTAGACAACTACCGACATCACTCACTGCTGCTACTTCGACTTGCTTCTACCTGCAATGCCGCATCTGCCTACGCACTCCTCCACAAATCACATGCACTGATATATAGAGATAATAATTCTACGATGTACTTATGGTATATGTATATCCAGTGCTGGCTTTGTATTTTGTTTTTATTTGTGATCATTTGTTACCTCTGACTTTGTTCCTCTTTTGTCTTTTATGCGTTACCATAAGTTTATCATGAGTAGATTTGCATAAATCTGAATTTGCATTATCTCACTAATCCAGTAGTTTGATTGATGCAACCCAAATGTTGAGATTTCTTTTGAATGATTGACATGCGAGCATGGGCGGTGCCCGTGCTGAGGCGGGCGAAGCCCGCCTGGATGCGGCCGAAGGCCGCCCGAGAGCATCGAGCACGGGCGAAGCCCGTGCGTAGATGCTCGTTATATTAAAAAGTGAAAAACAATCTTTGGTTAGACATTACCCCTCTTTAATAAAGAAAGTTCAGTTTTTAAAATTTATGTATTTTTTCTTTTGTTTTAAAAATATGCTATCATATAAACAAAGTATCTACGTTCAATAGAAAATGTGTTCTCCCCGCCGCTCACAAATCCCTATGCACACCGCAAAAATAAGTGACGAGCAGAGTATAACACTTAGGGGTTTGCGAGTGGCGGAAGCGCCGTCATGACGGGACATTGTCGTGGCTGGGATAATATCGCGCGGGGCACGGGGGCCCCCCGTGCACTATTGCAGCTGATGTACTGTCACGGTTGGTTGTAGGGGCGAAGCCCCGTGCCTTCCACTCATTATTATTTACGTGAAATAATTTTTTATTTTTTCCAAATTTTGATGTGAGATTTAATCTATTCATGTAGAGCATTTGACCTACAATCTTGTTATCCTAATAATCTTGTCATTCTAGAAGTAGGCAATGAGTTGTTATTGGTTCGAACTTTACTGCCTCAATGATATTTTACGCCCTCTTCAAATTCAGGATATTACAAGTGATATGCACCCATAAATTTATAGTTCTCGGGGGTGCGTTTAGCCACAGCTCCACCATAAGGGGGTGGAGGTAGACTGGTAGTGGAGTCATGCAAAACCCCATGACCAAGGGAGTGGGGAAATAATGAGAAACCGCCACAACTATCGTGCGACGTCACCCGCGCGGGTAGCAGAAAGGCCACACCCCGCTATCGCGGAGTGAGGTCGAACCCCCGTCACCGCACCCAACTAAGGGGGTCCGGTTAGGTGCGCACCCCACTAAGGGGGTGCGGGTCGCACCCCACCTAGTAGTGTGCGGCCAAGGCCGCACCCCCCATAAAGGGGTGGGGCAAGGCCAACACCCCCCTTTGGGGGTGCGGCCGAAACCGCACCCCCTTTGGGGGGGGGGGGGGGGGGGGGCGGAATTCCAGCACCCTCCCTTCTCGGGGGTGCGACTTCCCATTTTGGTGGGCGCAGTCTTTGAGAGGCATGCCCTTGCTCTTATGAGCGCACTCCTCCGGCAATGCCCGACCGCATTCTCGACTTTCCACCCGCAAAGCAAGCCGAACGCTTCCGCGTTCACCGTGCGCTCAAAATGCTTCCTCGTTTACGCTGCTCTCAGAACGCTTCCGCGTTCACCGCACGCTCAGAACAACTTCACATTTCTGACGCACGCGGCGATTAATTTTTTTTAATTTCCTAGATTGCAGGTCTTGTTCACTACGCTCAATGCCATCAATGAAGCTGCCTGAACTGACCGAACTTCCGGGGGGAGGGGGGGGGGGGGGGGGGGGGCAAGACGGGAATTTTCAAAAAATAGCGATCCGTGTGCTCCAAATCGGCAAACATGATTCGCCCGTCAGGTGGTTACGGTGGTTACAATGGCAAAATTACCTGGCTACCCTTACCCAAGGCTATAAAAGCAGCTCAGAGCCTTCATTTTAAAGAACCTTGTTGTATAACCCCGTATTCGCTGAGTGGGTCCCCTAACCTCAGGGAGGCCAGAAGGAGAGACGAGTGAGGTAAGCAAGCATCCACATAGGCCCAGAAGGGCATTCGCCCGGAGGGACGAAGTAGCACTCGCCTACGAGGAAGTCCTGATGCGGGGACAGGCTGCGAAGGAAGGTCGGAACCCCATTCGCGCAGGGGATCCGGAAGTGGCGAGTGGTGCCTCCACAGACCACTCACCCAGGCCTGGCGAGTGGTGCCCTCATGGACCACTCGCCTTGTGAGATCCAGAGATAAAATTACCTGGACACCCCTTGTGGGCTGCTAATAGCCCTCCAGAACAGCGGAGTTAGGCTGTTAGCAGACCAATTTGGGGTGCGATTAGTAAAACCAAAAGGCGGATTCATGCTATTTGCAGACCAGCCTAGAGAATCTATAAATAGACCCTTAAGGGCACCTTGGAGGGGATCAGATCTTTTGAGCTCTCTCCTCCAGGCTAGTTTCGGAGTTGGCTGCTAGTGCCCTCCAAGGTGCCCGACTGAGCATTGGCTTAGGAGGGAAAGCTCTCTAAGATCTTCTGGGTGTGTGGCGGGACCTCCTCGTTACATCCTTGGGTCTGTTCCAGATTTTCCATCCACAGTCAACAGAGTTTAGTAAGGGAGAAGTAAGCACGAGCTACACCCCCCTGTGGGTCCGAACTCAAGAGACCGGTTGACGGTTTCAACATTTTTTGTGCGGTGAGCGTGGACCGTAGCCAGTGTATTGGAACAACCCTATTACTGATTTGGGCTAGGATCACTATCTGTTGACTAGGATCAAGTTGCCCAATGTATAGTCAATGGGTCAAGAATTTAGGCTGTTAGAACTCAAGAAATCATTCAGGTTCTGCGTTCGACGAACTCCACACTGCGTTCGACGAACTGCTCTCAGCGTTCGACGAACGGATTACACTCTGCATTCGACGAACGGCTTGCTTCAAGCTCGTCTTAGCGGTCGATGATCTTCAGTCTCAGCGGATCAGCGGCTCAGCGGTCGACGAATAGATTATCCCAGCGGTCGACGAACAGACCCCATCTCAGCGTTCGACAAAATTTGCTCAGCGGCTCAACGGTCGATGAAATTATCCAGGCTCAGCGGTCGACGAATCCTTCCATTCGACAAACTCAGTCTGCGTTCGACGAAAATCTTCAGATCGATGAACACAACTCTGAGGTCGACGAAAATTCTTGAGATCGACGAAATTTCTTATTTTAGTTCAGAATTTCAGAAGATTATATTATTCATTCTCTGAACTCAGATCGACTACTGCAACAGATCTATTCTTCCAGATAAGTAAGCATAATATATTTCCTCTCTTTATTTCAAGATTATAGCAGTTGACATTTCTCGGAAAAGGACATTTCATGGAAAAGGAAAGAGATATACGGCGCAGCAGATTTATAGTTCCCATATATCTATTCAGATTATTATATTCCTTAATATAAGGGATTTGCATTTAATATCTGTCAGAGATTTCAAAAGAGAAAAAGGAAGAAGATATATAGATTATTACTCACACAGTTTTCACGACAAGCATCAATACAGAACATATTACATACAATTGTACAGAGAAAAAGTATTCAAAAGTTACAAGAAGAAGAAGAACAAAAAGCTACACAGATCTTCATCTTCTTCCTCAATATCAGCACTCATTCTCTGAGAACAACTTCAACAACACTCTCTCAGTCATCAGCTGCAAGTACAGATCTTCAAAAGAGCAACAACAAACTGAAGAAATCATTCTCTCAGTTTAATCAGCTACAGGAAGATTTGTTTATACATTCAAAAGAAAGCTTCCAGCCAATCTACTGTCAAACAATTTCATATCAGACAGAGGAAGCTTTTCAATATCAACATCCACTAGAGTCTTCTCTCAGATTGTTGACAGAGAAGAACATTCTAACCTTTCTATCCCCTCTTGTACAGGGTTAAAACTCCCTTCAAAAGTTTACCCATTGGTGGCAAGACACCTGATCAAAAAATCCTAGTTTGGTTTTTGGTCACCTTATCAAAAGCTCATTGGTGTTAGGGCACTTGATCAAAAATCCTAGTGGATTCCTACCAAGGGTGGTAGAAGAGTAGACGTACCTAGGTTTATTGGGGAACTACGATAGCTCCTTGTGTCCTTTGTGATTGCTTTACTTTTCTGTGCTTGTGCTGTGCTGATTTGTTTTTTATTTAGTTTATATAAATCACTCTATACACATATATATATATCACTATTTTAATTCCGCTATAAAACTAAGGAACAAGTTTTAATACTCTATTCACCCCCCCTTTAGAGTTAATTTAAGATCCAACCTCCACTTTCAATTGGTATCAGAGGAAGTTGATTCTTTACAGGCTAACACCTGAATCACAAAGATCAATTAGATCTTAAATTCTGTCAGAGTTTTTATTTTATTTATTTCTGTTTAAAAACTCATGGCACAAAACAAATAGTATTCAAGCATAAGACCTCCTATGCGCAATCTCAATGAGTTTGCACTATGGAAAGCAAGGATTAGGTTATATATGAACTCTATTGATGAATAAATCTTCAATGTGATTTTGACAGGACCTCCATTTCCCACATCAACAACTAGTGCTGACACCACAACTAACAACAATGCTGTTCCACCACCTGAGTGGACTGAAGCCCAAAAGAAGCAAATGAGTGTTGATGCAAAAGCCATGAACATTCTGGCTCAAACAATGTCTGATGACATTTTTTAGAGAGTGGTGGAATGCACCTCAGCAAGAGAGATATGGACTTCTCTCAACAATATGGTTGAAGGATTTGCTGATGAAAGAAAGGACAGAAGATCCCACCTCATTTCTCAATATGAGAATTTCAAAAAGGGAGAATCTGAAAGTGTTGCTGATATGTATAATAGGCCCAGTCTCATCATCAATGAGCAGAAATCTTTGGACAAAGTGATTTCTATCACTGAGATCAATGACAAGATCCTAATGTGCTTCCCCAGCACATGGGACTCTAGGATCTGGCCTATCAAGAAAGCCAGAAGCCTCAATGAGATTACTACTGAGACATTGTTAGGCAAGCTCAAATCCTATGAGCAACTTGTCAAATCCAGAGAAGCTGAATAGTCCACTTCATCTCCAGCAACAAAGAAGGAAAAGAACATAGACTTCAAATCTACAGAAGAAGAAGGAGAGACTTTTGACAATGAGAAGTTGATGAGTCTACTTGCCCAAAGATTCTACAAGATGGCAAGAAAAGATTTCAGGAGAAAGTCATCCAGGAACTATGAAAAACTAAGGTATGACAAAGCTCCATCTAAAGAAGTTATATGTTTTGGATGCAGGAAACCAGGACACATTGTACCTGACTGTCCAGAGAATCAAAACAATAAGGACAAGAAGGAAAAGAGAAAAGAAAAAGAAGAGAAGAAGCACTCCATCAAGTCTTCCTCCCACAAGCACAAACACAAGGGAAGAGGATTTGTAGCAGAAACTTGGAGTGAAACTGAATCAGAATCTTCATCAAGTTCATCTGATGATGAAGAAGAATCAAAAGAAAATGACCAATGCTTGATGGCCATTTATGACTCAAGCAGTGAGTCAGCAAGTGCATCTTCATCCAGCTCTTCTGATGATGAAGATGAAGAAGAAGAGAAGAACTTCTGCATGATGGCTATCAATACCTCGGGACATAATTCTGATGAATTAGAATCAGAAGCTGACAATGACACTGATCAGGTAATATCCAATTTTGATTTCAATTCAATTGAATTCAAAGATGAATTCAAGGTTCTTTGCTTAGACTTAATAAAATATGAGAAGGAAATAATCACTCTCATGAATAAGCTTGCTGAAATGAACCAATTAAGTGTAGAAAATGCTAATCTTAAGAAAGATTTGGCTGCCTCTAGAGAACATATTATTCTCATTGAGAATAAACTTTCTGAGGCTAAGAAATTTGAAGAATCCCTAAATGGGAGAAGCATCAAACTGATGGACATTACAAGCACAGTAAATGCCAGATTAAGTGGCAAACTGGGCTTGGGTGCTTCATCAAGTGAGCCACCTCTGATTAAGAAGAACATACTGTCTACACCTATAAAATTCATTTCTGCTAAGAGCAAAGAGGTTGTAGATGTAAATAAAAACATTTCAAGTAAGGCTGTTAAGAATAAAGGAATTCAACAGAATTCGTCAAACGGAGCTCGACGAAATCAGACAAATTCGTCGATCGGAGATCGACGAACTCTGAAGACAGATTTCCTGTATAGTTATTATTCGAACGGCGCTCGACGAAAGCACATCCATTCGTCGAACGGCGATCGACGAACTCAGCCCAGTTCGTCGAACAGAAAATATACAGCAAATATGAACAATTCTTATTCTTCACATACTCTCAATCCTTTCACTGAATGGATAATACCTCCAAGGAGATATCACCTACAAGGTTATAAGGATTAACCTGAAATGTCTTTTTTTTCATATTTTTGTGGTAATACAAAAAGACCCAAGGTAGTCTGGGTCAAAAACAACTAGTTTATTTTTCTATTTTGCAGGTACACAGCTATCCAAGAATAAAAGAACAATGGTACTTGGATAGTGGATGCTCAAAGCATATGACAGGAAACAAGGCCAATCTGAACAACTACAAGACAAAGCTTAGACCAAAAGTGATATTTGGAGACTCCAACTGTGGACAAACAAAAGGATATGGAAAAGTCAAGGTTGGAGAAGTCACCTTCAAAGAGGTAGCTTATGTCAAGGGACTAAAGCACAACCTCATTAGCATAAGCCAATTATGTGATGAAGGGTATCAGGTAACTTTTAATAAATCAAAATGCCTTATCAAGTCTTCTGATAATATTACTGTTTTATCAGGTACTAGGCAAGGAAATATATATTTAGTAAATTTCAATTCATCAAAATCAGAAATCTGTTTATTTAACCAATTAAGCAAACCTAGTGAACTTTGGCATAAGAGATTAGGACATGTAAATCTTAGGACCATTGCTAAATTATCTAAGGACAATCTTGTTAGAGGATTACCATCTGGTTCATACAAGAAGGAAGGGTCTTTGTAGGGCATGCCAACTAGGCAAGCAAACTAAAAATAGTTTTAAATCATTATCTAAAAGTGATTCACCTAGAATCTTATACTTGCTACATATGGACCTTTTTGGACCAATAGCAATAAAGAGTTTAGGGGGGAAGTCATACACTCTAGTTATTATAGATGATTTCTCTAGATTCACTTGAGTGTTCTTTTTGAGAGAAAAGTCAGATAACTTTAAAGTTCTTACAGACTTTCTTAAGAGCATTCAGATTGAGTACTCTACTGTAGTTGCATTGATCAGAAGTGATCATGGCACTGAGTTTGAGTCTCTTCTCATGCAAGAATTCTGTGAGAAGGAAGGTATCAGGCATTGCTTCTCAGCTCCTAGAACTCCTCAACAAAATGGGGTAGTTGAAAGGAAAAATAGAACCCTAATTGAATCAGCAACAACATTACTTGCAGATGCTAATTTGCCCATATCTTTTTGGGTAGAGGCTGTTAGCACAACAAATTATATGTTGAATAGAAGTTTGATACATAAACTTAAGGGTAAGACTCCCTATGAGTTACTTGAAGGGAAGAAACCTAAAGTTAACTATTTTAGAACATTTGGTTGTAAATGTTTTGTTCATAATAATGACAAAAAATACCTTAGGAAATTTGAACCAAAATCTGAAGAAGGAATTTTCTTAGGCTATTCATTAATCAGCAAAGCATATAGGATATTTAACAAATCCTCTCTTAAAATTGAAGAATCTATGCATGTTTCTTTTGATGAAACTAACATATTTTACAAGGAGAAGAATTCTTCTACCATAGAAAACCTGCAGGTACCTACACTCTGTGAGCAGCTAGATCAATTAGCTCTACAGAAGGAAGGATCTCTAAATCCTGTACAACAGGATAGTGAAGAAAGTGATGAAGAAATCAGTGAAACTGTGACTGAAAAGGAAACATTAAGTAAGATTCCACAAGAGGAATTAATTACAAATAATGCTGATTCCAGTATGCCTGTTGATTATGTCAATATTAAAGATCACCCCAGATCTCAAATAATTAGAGACATATCAACTGGTGTCCAGCAAGGCATCAAGCTAATCAGAATCTGATGCACACTTGTTTTCTCTCTCAGATTGAACCTCAATCCCTACAAGATGCAGAATAAGATCTCAACTGGATCATTGCTATGCAAGAGGAGCTCAATCAGCTTGAGATAAACAAAGTTTGGGAATTGGTTCCTACACCAAAGAATCATCCAGTCATTAGAACTAAATGGGTCTACAGGAACAAGCTAGATGCAGATGACAATATTGTAAGAAACAAAGCTAGACTAGTAGCTCAAGGATACTCACAGGAAGAAGGAATAGATTATGATCAGACTTTTGCACCAGTTGCAAGGTTAGAAGCAATCAGGATCTTCCATGCATTTGCTGCATACAAGAAGTTCAAGGTTTATCAAATGGATGTGAAAAGTGCATTCTTGAATGGAGAAATCAAAGAAGAAGTCTATGTGGAACAACCACCAGGTTTCATCTCTCCAACTAACTCCTCTTTTGTATTTAAGCTTAATAAAGCTCTCTATGGTCTTAAACAAGCTCCCAGAGCATGGTATAAGACCTTAGCTAGTTTTCTTTTAGAGAATAAATTCTGTAGAGGCATAGTAGATAAAACCCTATTTTTCAGGATACATAAAAATCAAACTTTACTAGTTCAAATATATGTAGATGACATAATTTTTGGCTCTACTGATTCAAATTTATGCAAAAGATTCTCTAATCTAATGCAATCTAAATTTGAAATGAGTAGTACGGGTGAGCTATCATACTTCCTTGGTCTTCAAGTGAAGCAAACTCCAAATGGAATCTTCATATCCCAATCTAAGTATGCTAAGGAATTAGTGAAAAGATTTGGTATGTCTGATTCTTCCACCATGAAAACACCCATACCCTCTAATGCTGTTGTTGATAATGATGAATCAGGGAAACCTGTTGATCAAAAGGTATATAGAGCAATTGTTGGCTCATTACTTTATTTAACAGCTAGTAGGCCTGATATAATGTTTGCTACTTGTATTTGTGCTAGGTTTCAAGTTAACCCCAAAGAATCTCACCTAATTTTATTAAAAAGAATTTTGAGATATATAAAGGGTTGTCCAAATATAGGACTTTGGAATCCAACAGCATCTGAATTTGAATTAACTGGATTCTCAGATTCAGATTATGCTGGATGCATAGTACACAGGAAAAGCACATCAGGAACTTGCCAGTTTCTTAGTGATAGGCTTGTGTCTTGGTTTTGCAAGAAACAAACATCTGTGTCTACATTAACAGCTGAAGCTCAATACATAGCTGCAGGCAGTTGCTGCTCACAGATATTGTGGATACAAAATTAGCTCCTAGACTATGGTGTCAACTTAAATAATTCAATTATATTTTGTGACAATACTAGTGCAATATCTATAGCACAAAATCCAGTTCTCCATAGTAGGACTAAACATATAGAAATTATGCACCACTTCCTTAGGGATAATGTGGATAAAAATAAAATTTGCCTACAATTCATCTCTACTGATTTGCAAAGAGCTGATATTTTCACCAAACCCTTGGATGAAAAGAAACACATCTTCTTTATAAATCAGCTAGGAATGATAGATGGAGATTTAATCAATTAAAAATTAAATCTTCTATTTATCCCCTCATTCCCTTCAATATCAAACCAAGTTTTTCTGATTATATAAATGCCTACAGAATTGCTTCTCTTTCTAGTTCCCTTTGCACTTGATCTCTATTTCATTTTGCAGGAACAAAAGCAATATAAAGATTGCATCCTTCCCTACCTCCTCAAAAGTCCCTTCTTCTAGGGGCCTAGCTCCAGGTCTTCCTGAAACTAGGCAGGGGGAGATGTATTGAAGAAGCTCCTTGTTGTCAGGGGGAGATACTTTCCTTTTTGACAAGGGGAGTTATTTTCTGAAGCTGCTCAAGCTTCAAGAGGAAAAGCTGATGAAGAAGCATGCTTGTAGTTCTATGAACAAGCTCCATTTGATGCAATTTTTGCTCTCAGGGGGAGTTGTTCTATGAACTAGGCAAGGGAAGAAAGATGAAGAACCTCCGGTCTCAGGGGGAGATAATCTCAGGTGGAGATGCTTTCAGAAAGGGCAAGATGACTTATGAATAAGCTCCACTGGTATCAGCTAATCAGAATTATAAAGCTTTTCAGATCAACAAATTCAGAAAGCTGAAATACAGCAGATACAGCTTAGACAATCAAGTCAGAAAGCAAGAAATCAGTTCAGCTAATTAGAATTCAGAAAGCAAGAACTCAGTTCAGACAATATAAGAATTCAGAATACAGAAAACAGAATTCAGAGAAAATCAAAGGTTCTGATTATGTATTTTTGTCAATTTTATTTTCATTGAAATGTTTCAATACTCAGAGTATTATTTATTTTATATCTGATGAAATATTTAAAATATATCAGATATATATATGCTCTGTTGTTTTTGTTTGTTTTCATTTTTTGTCAAATAGTGTCCTAACCCAAATAGGGGGAGATTGTTGAAACAACCCTATTACTGATTTGGGATAGGATCACTATCTGTTGACTAGGATCAAGTTGACCACAATGTATAGTCAATGGGTCAAGAGTTTAGGCTGTTAGAACTCAAGAAATCATTCAGGTTCTGCATTCGACGAACTCCACACTGCGTTCGACGAATTGCTCTCTGCGTTCGACGAACGGCTTACACTCTGCGTTCGACGAACGACTTACACTCTGCGTTCGATGAACGGCTTGCTTCAAGCTCGTCTCAGCGGTCGATGATCTTCAGTCTCAGCGGCTCAGCAGTTCAGCGGTCGACGAATAGATTGTCTCAGCGGTCGACAAACAGACCCCATCTCAGCGGTCAACAAAATTTGCTCAGCGGCTCAGCAGTCGACGAAATTATCCAGGCTCAGCGGTCGACGAATCCTTCCGTTCGACGAACTCAGTCTGCATTCGACGAAAATCTTCAGATCGACGAACATAGCTCTGAGGTCGACGAAAATTCTTGAGATCGACGAAATTTCTTATTTCAGTTCAGAATTTCAGAAGATTATATTATTCATTCTCTGAACTCAGATCGACTACTGCAATGGATCTATTCTTCCAGATAAGTAAGGATAATATATTTCCTCTCTTTATTTCAAGATTATAGCCATTGACATTTCTCAGAAAAGGACATTTCATGGAAAAGGAAAGAGATATACAGCGCAACAGATTTACAGTTCCCATATATCTATTCAGATTATTATATTCCTTAATATAAGGGATTTACATTTAATGTCTGTCAGAGTTTTCAAAAGAGAAAAAGGAAGAAGATATACAGATTATTACTCACACAGTTTTCACGACAAGCATCAATACAGAACATATTACATACAACTGTACAGAGAAAAAGTATTCAAAAGTTACAGGAAGAAGAAGAACAAAAAGCTACACAGATCTTCATCTTCTTCCTCAATAGCAGCACTCATTCTCTGAGAACAACTTCAACAATACTCTCTTAGTCATCAGCTGCAAGTACAGATCTTCAAAAGAGCAACAACAAACTGAAGAAATCATTCTCTCTGTTTAATCAGCTACAGGAAGATTTGTTTATACATTTAAAAGAAAGCTTCCAGCCAATCTACTGTCAAACAATTTCATATCAGACAGAGGAAGCTTTTCTACATCAACATCCACTAGAGTCTTCTCTCAGATTATTGACAGAGAAGAACATTCTAACCTTTCTATCCCCTCTTGTACAGGGTTAAAACTCCCTTCAAAAGTTTACCCATTGGTGGCAAGACACCTGATCAAAAAATCCTAGTTTGGTTTTTGGGCACCTTATCAAAAGCTCATTGGTGTTAGGGCACGTGATCAAAAATCCTAGTGGATTCCTACCAAGAGTGGTAGAAGAGTTGACATACCCAGGTTTATTGGGGAACTACTATAGCTCCTTATGTCCTATGTGATTGCTTTACTTTACCGTGCTTGTGCTGTGCTGATTTGTTTTTTATTTAGTTTATATAAATCACTCTATACACATATATATCACTATTTTAATTCCGCTATAAAACTAAGGGAAAAGTTTTAATACTCTATTCACCCCCCTCTAGAGTTAATTTAAGATCTAACCTCCACTTTCACAGTGCAAGAAAACCTCAAGCTGAGCTTGATGTAAGGAGATGGAAGAGATGGTTCCGACCCAGGTCACTCGCAGCCACCGGCAGCAATGGAGTGGTTGGAGATATTCGAGAATTTCAAGTGGGAGGTCATGCAGACCATGCATACCACTCTCGTCGGGAGACGCAAGTGCGAGACGCATATGGTTCTGGTGGTTCCGCCCCAGCAGATTTGCGAGAACGCTCCGGGCTAGCGGCTTGGGAAGGAGGTAGCGACGGAAGCAAACACGCGAGATCTCCCCGGGCGGCAGGTGTTCAGCTGCCCGGCGAGTGCAAAAGTGTGCGAACTGACTCCGCGCGAGAGGACCACTCGCCGAGTAGAGGAAGGGAGCCCCTTCTGTGAGTTGATCCTGTCATCCCTGATACCAGAGGGGTTCAGAGGGCCGGAGATGTCAAAGATGACCCAGTCCTGCACATGCAGTGGTTTGAGGACATGGTCTCAATCCTCCCAATGACAGATGCCTTCTAGTGTCGGCTCTTTGCCACCACTCTGAAGGAGAAGGTGAGGGACTAGTTCCACCAGCTCCCCGTGGGTTCCATTTACACTTTCGAGGACCTGCGTCGGAGCTTCAGGCTGCGTTTCTCAACGTCAAAGAAGAGGAAGAAGGACGCGGAGGCGCTATTCAAGATCAAGCAAGGGCCGGGGGAGTCGCTGGCCCATTATGTGGACAGGTTCCAAGAAGAGGTCCTATAAGTCTAGGAGGTGCCAGGGTTCACCCTCCAGCTAGACTTCATAGTGGGGCTGCGGGAGGGGTTCTTCAAAATGGACCTGAAGCGAAAGGACCCTCTATCCTTCGAGGAGCTGATGGAGCGGGCCGCGGAAGAGATCGAAGGAGAGGCCGCCAACCCAGAGTTTGCATAGAGGTTGGCGAGGCTGAGCAAGCCAGAGGTGAGGCAGCAGGAGGGAGGAAGTGATGAGCCCAAAGGTCAGGGGCTTCGGGGGCAGCAATGGGATTGGGGGAATCAGGAGCCTAACAACCGGCTGGCTTGGAGGCCCCAGGAGGGACCGGCGCAAGGTCAGGAAAGAGATAATCAGAGAAGGGGGATGGGAGGGCCAACCATCCGGGATGGAGGCAAGGCCCCAGACCCCCTCACCCCCCTCGGGAGCAAGCCATGACAGTGGGTCGGGGAAGAGGAGGAAGAGGAGGCAGGGTGGCGTTGCCCTATTGTGACTTCCACCAGGAGGAAGGTCACGCGACGGCCACCTGCCCGGAGTTTCTGGAGATGAGGGGAAGAGATCAGCAACAGCAACGACCCGTGAGGATTGAAGAAGTGCTACCCGGAGAGTAAGAAGATAGATGTGAAGACAGGACAGACGTAGGATACAGGGGAGGGATCAGAGTGATCCATGGTAGGGTGGGAATAGAAGCGACTCGCAAGAGAAGCTTCTAGGCGATGTTCAGGAGGAGCGTCGCGTCGACCTCCCAAACCCCAACCCCTTCGGAGAAGCTCACCTTCTCGTCAGAGGATATGCCGGACTTCAAAGACCCGTTCTATGATGGCTTGGTGATCCAGATGGCGATCGAAAACTTCACAGTCTCCCGAATCTTGGTCGACAATGGGAGCTCTGTGAATGTGATCTTCAAGAAGGACTTCGACGCATTGGAGGTAGAAGTGAAGAGGGTGCAGGCCTCATATAGACCCTTGTTTGGGTTCTCATGGGAGAGGAAGGAGGTCGATGGAGGAGTCGGCCTCCAGGTGACGTTGGGAGGGGTCCCCAGGAACTGCCGGTTCATCATTATGGACGCTCCGAGCAGCTACAATATCATATTTGGACGCCCTCTCATCAGCACCTTCCGGTGTGTTCCCTCATCCTTCCATCAGTGCTTGAAGTTTCGCAGTGGAGGAGTCTATGTCCAGATCCGGGGGGATGCGAAGGTGGCGAGGTAGTGTTATGTGACTGCCGTCAACGCTATCTCTTGGATAGCGGAGGATGAAAAGGTGGATAGAGAGATGAAGGGGCCGGAGGGGCCAGAAGGAGAGGAGAAGAAGGGAGAAGGAGAAGGAGAGAGCAGCACCTGGGGAGAGGAGATGAAAGTGGCTCAGGAGGAGCGTGTTGAGCCAATGGAGGAGGAGGCTGCAGTGGAAGAGGAGACCCTGGCCAAAGAAGGGGAGGAAAGGGGCAGATGGGAAGAGCCGACCCGTCTTAAGGCGGCGGAAAAGGTGGTCGAGATGGAGGTCATCACCCCAGGAGGGGAGAGTGGAGAAGGTGCAGATCAGCGGGGGCCTCGACCTAGAGGACAGGAGGAGGATGCTAGAGTGCATCCAGAGGAGAGTGAACATCTTCGCATGGAGTGCGACAGACATGCTGGGCATCGATGCGGACGTGGCCTGCCATCGACTCAACCTCGAGCCAGGGACCCGCCCCATCCGACAGAAGAGGAGGGCCATTGCAGACAAGCTGGAGGGGCCGATCCGCGTGGAGGTGGAGAAGCTCCTCAAAGCTGGTTTTTGTATCGGAGATCCAGTTGTAACACCTCTCATGCAATGACTATATAATATAGGTCTGGCCGGGACCCCACATCATATAATCGCCACAACTTTAGTATTAAAAAGTGATATAGATATAACCATCTCAAAACTCAGAACCAACACAGCAGAAACATTAAATAAACTACAGATGTTGTCTACATCTACATAAGAGTACTACGACTTTAAGGCCTTACAAAACTCATACTCAAGTCAAAACAAAAAGGGCATAGAAATGCCCAACAGATCACCACAATCCTAAGCTACCTCGGCATGCAAGCCAGAACAGGTAAAGACATCATAATCAAACAAGAAAGCATGAAAAGTGCACTTCATGAAGCTTAGGCCTTTCTGGCTGGCGAGCTAGCGATCCTTGCCCTGCATCCAAATCACAAATAATGGTATAACGAGGGTCAGCTTTGGCTGACCAACAACGGTGTAACAACACCCCTCCTCCCGGCCGTCCTAGCGGACCCCGGGGAACTACATCACCCTGCAAGTCAGCACTTCATATGCAAATTTAATAAATAGTATTAACATAAACACGACAGGCATGAGTGTCACAATCATCATCCACGTTTCTATGTTGAACAATAAAGTAAGGGGATCTAGCAATGCAACATGTATGCAAACCTGGGTTTCAACCAAGGAACCCAATGGCGTGTATGCTTCTAACATAACAACACACATCAACATTTCATAACAAACCAAGGGTACTTATCATTCCCCCCACGGGCGTACAAGACCAAGGCCAATAACTCCACTGAGATCTCACCCCTTACATGGCTCATCTTGCCAATGGGCGCATCAGCTTACTTGTTCTCGCCACAATCACTAAGCCAAAAGCCAAGAACTCCACTGAGACCTCACCCCTTACATGGCTCATCTTGCCAACGGGTGCATCAACATACTTGTTCTCGTCAGTTAGCCCAAAAGTGGACTTGTCTTGTCGGGACACTCTCCCCACATGAATCCAAGCATTCACGGGCTAGCCAGCCGACCACAAAGACAAAGTCACGCCTTCACATACACATAACAATTACCCTTTCCAAACCAGCGTTCATTCTCACACGAAACATAAGGGCAACACATACGACGTTTTCGCCGTCATCCGATTTCCAGCAAAATCCCTAAAATGCACGTTAAGCAACATCACCAAATCGTACCACCGGTCATGATTTTGGCTTCACCCAAAATGCCTAATCCACTAACGGAGCGGATCTCTAGTGCAAAATAATGCCGGGGACGGACTCAATCAACCCGATGGTTCTTCTTGAACCAAGGCGACCCAAACCCCTCTCATTTCAGAGATCCGGTGCCATAAATTTCAGAAAAGAGAAGGTAAAAGCAAAGATGTCATGCACGCATCCTAAAACCAGGAGGAGAGATGTCATTACCCTAAGAGTTCTCTTCCTCGCCATGGATCGGTTGAGAGGCACGGATAGAAAGAAGCGCCTTCTAGTCCTCTCCACGGATCTGGTCTCGGATCGGCGAATGGAGCTCCGGTGCTCCAACAATGACGGATCTAGCCTTCTTCTTCCTCCAAACCCTACCATTCTCCTAAGCCTCCAAAAGCACAAAGGACTTAATGAAATGAGAATAGAACTTCTCTGCCCTAAAAAGAGCCTTAGGACGCACTTATCTAGACCTTAGGATCAAGATCCAAATAGATCGGATGTCCAGGAAATGCTACTTACGGAACAGGTTCCGTCAGCTAATGCCGCCGTCAACGCTAACCCCTGCGTTAGCTCCTCGACGAAGTCCCCTTCGACGAATCCAACTCAACAACCCGACGGTTCCGAACTCTCTTCGACAAACTCCCTTCGACGAACTCCCTTCGATGAACTCCCTTCGACGAAACTCTCTTCGACGAACACCATCGCAATAGGTGCTTTTCCCGACGGGGCAGCTAACACCTGCGTTAACACCTAACGCTGACGCTAGCTCCCAGATACAGAAAACCTGTACTAGCCTTAGGCATTCCAGCCTCCGCGCTTAGTGAAACCTGGGGTGTTACACCAGTATCCAGGCTGGGTCTCCAATGTCGGCATGGTAAAAAAAGGCGCTGGTCGCTGGAGGATGTGTATTGATTTTTCTCTTTTAAACAAATCCTGCCCTAAGGATTGTTATCCTTTGCCTCGGATCGACGCGCTGGTTGACTCAGTCGTCGGTTTTTCTATAATGAGTTTTTTAGATGCTTTTTCAGGTTATCATAAGATCAGAATGCACCCCCCCCGGACGTCAAGGATGTCTCTTTCATCACAAGGGAAGGGTGCTACTGCTATAAGATGATGCCGTTTGGACTAAAAAATGCAGGGACAACGTACCAGAGGATGATGGACCGAGTCTTTCAGGAGCAAAGGGGGAGGAACTTGGAGGTATACGTAGATGACCTCATGGTAAAGAGCAAGGATGTGAGCTCCCACCTCCAGGACCTCGAGGAGACCTTCGCCACCCTGCGAAGATTCAAGATGAGGTTGAATCCTTTAAAATGCATCTTCGGGGCCGTCAAGGGGAAATTTCTGGGTCACCACCTTACCCTAGCAGGGGTGGAGCCTAACCCGGACAAAGTTAAAGCTATAATGGAATTGGGATCGCCACGAAACACTAAGGAAGTCCAGCGCCTAACTGGGAAACTCGTCGGGTTGAGTAGGTTTATCTCCCGGGATGGAGAGAAATGCTCCCCCTTTTTCAAGGTGTTGCGAGGCAATCAGAAGTTTGAATGGACGAAAGAATGCGAAGAGGCCTTCCAGGCCCTGAAGAGACAACTTACCAAGACTCCGCTGCTCCAAGGTCCTAAGGAAGGAGAGGACTTAGCCTTGTATCTCGGAGTCGGGGATGAAGCCGCGAGCTCCATCTTGGTCCGGGATGAGGGTAGGAAGCAGCTACCCATTTACTACGTGAGCAGGGTTTTGAAGAAGGCGGAGCTCTGATACCTAATTTTGGAGAAGCTGTCCTTCACCCTGATTGTTGTTTATGGGGTGTCTACTTTATCACCTAGAGGGGGGGGGGGTGAATAGGTTTTTCAATTTATATTATCCCCTTTTGGTGTTCTTGAATTCTGGTTTGTAGATCTATAAGTTATAAAGCATAACACAGAAAACACACAACGGATCTATAGAGGTTCCTCAAGACCGGGTGTCTTGAGTAGTCCTCTGTCCCTCTGCGCCTACCCAGCAGTGTGCTAGGATCGGCAAACTCCGCCAAAATCTTTAGGCCCTCAAGCCTTACAACACGGACCCGCAAGTCCAAACATCCTAGGTTCGCAAGCCCCTACTACCCCCGAGCCCGCAAGCTCGACACTCAGGCCCTCAAGCCCTACAACACGGACCCGCAAGTCCCAATAGCCTAGGCCCGCAAGCCTCTACTGCCCCTGAGCCCTCAAGCTCGACAAATCGCACCCGCAAGTGCACTTCCCTGGCCCTCAAGCCTCACAGCTCTCTAGCCCTCAAGCTAGACAAGTTGGCCCGCAAGCCTTACAAGAAAATACAGTAATACAACCGTTCTTCTGCCAGATGAAGATCGGCAACTTTAGCCTGAGGATGATTGGCCTCTTATGATTGAAGAAGATTCTTCTGATTCAGATCTTTGACAGCTCAGTTCTTCTTCAATCTCTACTTATTTGCCTGATGTTGAACGTCGACTTCTCAGTCAATGAAGATGACTGATTCTTTTGAGAACGCTTATGTCTTGTTCTCTTTCTTCTTCGCTGAATATACTGTTCTATTGAAGAGCGGTGGGATTCTTTTTCTCGTTCTTTTTCTTGCACAATAAGCTTCTTTCTTTCTGATCGATTGCTTGTGTATTAGGGCAATCTCTTATCTCTTTTATAAGACTGCGAGGTCCCCATCGGTCTTCTGAAAAAGTGCCTTAAGTGTCAGACGCTCCTTTCCTTAAGAGCACGCGCTGATTAGACAATCAGGCGGCAGCATTAATTCCTGACAACACATCCGCAAGATTTGAATTCTGTCTTGAAGATATTTGCATCATTACAACGACAAGCTATTTCTGACTGTGTCGTCGCGATCTTCCTTCTTGAATCATGTCGTCGTGATCATATTGTTCTCTCGACGACATGCGTTATTTACGACGATGTTTGTTCTTTCTCGACGACACGTCCACTTTGGTGAAGTCGACGATACTGCATCTTCTCTACGTTCGACGAACAGCATTCTGCGATCGATGAATTTGCCATCCTTCGTTCGACGATCTGCATTCTTCGTTCGACGATCTTGCCGAGTCTCAACGGTTGACGATCTTCCTTCCGAGTTTGAAGATCTTGCTTCAGCGCTCGATGAATATGCCAAATCTTAGTAGTTGTCGATCTTCCTTCTGAGCTCGACGATCTTCCTTCTGCGTTCGACGAACACGCCAAATCTCGACGGTCGTCGATCTTACTTCTGAGTTCGCTTTACTCAATATCATGGCGACAAGCATACTTTGTCGACGATGTCTTCTATTCTTCTCGATGATATAGTACCTCGTGAAGTCATTAACGTACATGACATATTGTCGATCTCTGCAAGCATAAACTAGATGGAATGTTAAATACAACTTGCATTTATCATTGAGCTGAGCACTTTCTTCAAATCAGGAACATTGCAGGGCACTGTTCCCAACAATCTCCGCCTATTTGAAGAAGTCATAACCCACTCAATGATAAATGCCATTCACATAATAGACTTTAACATTTGAGAAGATAAACATGTAAGGATGACATTTCAGCAAAATTTAGTAAACACAGAATCTTGACCATTTTATAAATAATGCCAAATGTTTTCAAAAGTTTTGACAGTTCTACATTTAACCCCCCTTAAGGTTTTAGCCATCTATTTCTCTAGTGCTCTTATATCAGCATCGCCCTTTGCTTTCTTGCTACTGACTTCCTACTTCTTATCAGCTTGCTCTTCAGTAGGCTCATCATAGTATAGAGGAGGAAGATTCATCGCTTCCCGGATAGTGTTTGAGGTCCAGATGGCATGATTACTGCTGGCCTGTATCACTGATTTCTCCCCCTTTATGACTTCTTTAGATATCCCCCTTTGGAGATTCTCCTCAGAGGCCAAAATCTTGTTTTTGAGCATGTGAATTCCTCCTTCCAAGTGATTTTTGGTTTCAAGAAGGTGACTGTCTAGATCTTTACTGTGCTGATCTATGCTTTCTGTCATCTCAGTCTTGTGTTCAGCCATCCTTTTGGTGGACGCAATGTAGGCCTTTTCTATGCTTTTGATAATCAATGATTGATTAGTCCCTAGGTTGGATAAGCCTTTGTGAGAACGGGCAGTGAGTTCTTGTAGACTTTTCACATCATTTCTTAGGGTTGCTATTTCAGCAGACAGTTCCCTTCTTAGATTACTGATATCATAAGTGACATATCTTTCCAGTTTTAATCTTTGCTCTTCCAGGAGCATCTTTATTTGAGGTAAGAGTAGGGGCTCCTCTTATATATTCTCTGGAGATGAGTTCTCTTGTTCCTCTCCTTCATTCCCTTCCATTATTGGAGATAGAGATTTGCCTATTGGTGAGTAGCTTGGCTCACCCTCCTTCTCAGGACCTTGCTGATCATTGCCACCTTCTTGGTTGTCCTCTTGCATTGCTGATTCAGAATAATCAACATCCTCAGCCCCTATGATCTTATTGATCACTGCTTCCATTTGAGCAGGGAGCTCACTGTTCTTCTCCCCCTCAGTTTCAGCACTTCTTGGATCTGTTCCTGCAGATGGAGGTGAGCTGTTCCCTGACTTACTCTCTTCAGATCAGCTTTCTCCCTTCCTCTTTGCATCTTCAGCAGTTTTTGACTTCGTGGGAGGCTTAGTCAGAGTTTTCTCCCATCTTGCAAGGATTTTGATGTCCATTCTTTTCATGTGATGTATTTTTACTCCATAGCTTTTGTTGAAGCTTTCAGGGTAGGCTTGCAGAAGGTATAATGATAGAATTCTTCCAAGATTTGGAGCTTGAAAGCTTTCTTGTATCCTCTTAGAAATGTGCTGAACCCAGTTGGTCCTTTTACTAAGGATTATCCTTGCCATTAATTCGAACATAGGCTTGGATATTCTATCATGCGACCCAACCTTGCAGAGGAGAGCTTTACCTACTATGTCGGCCACCAGTTTTCCTTGTTGATTCAGGTTCTTCCTTTCTATGGACCCATAGGTCTTGCTCGAATGCCCGCACCATGCCAGAGCCTTGTCAAGGTCTTCCTGGGTGACCTCTTCATCGGCTTCCCCCTTTGTGAAAGTCGGCAACTGAAGTGCCCTAGCCAATCTCTTAGGATTTACTTTGACATTTATCCCATTGATTAAGCTATTCACAGACGTTCCTTTTTAGTTACCTTTGCCATTTGAGTAGAACTCCACCACTTCTCTTTTGAGAATCACTGTTGGTTCGGAGAGGACAAATTCCAGGCCGACGATATCCAGTAGCTTAATGGCATCTTGAACTTCTTCTGGTCCTTCCATGAAACCATTCCTTACCACCTCACTTCCTTCGAAGAGGAATCCTTCCTTCTTTGGCGGCATTTATTACGTGTTCCAGGAGGGTATCAGCACGATATACTCATTCACTCTCAAAGGTCGTGGAGAACACGACGACTTTTTAGGGCTAATGTAGAGAATGTTTTTATTTTCGAAACATTTGATCTTATTTATACTCCCAGAGTTGGAAGTCGAAGTGTCATTTGAATGTCTAAACAACTCGAGTTTAGCTATAGACATTGTGCTTAGGTCAAATTAAGAATCCGCGAATGATTGGATACCGTCGTGATGTATCGACGATACCGATCATTATTTCATCGATGTGGTTTTTGAGAATTACTCTTATGAAATGATAACTGCAAGATTATGTATTGATCATGAATATGGTTACCTTCACCTTGACTTTTCAGTCTTGTTGAGCTAGTGTCTCCCCCTTGATCAGTGCACTCTGGTATGTGATGAGTTTTTCTTAGTCCAGATTTGAGCCTGGAGCACTTATTGTCCATTAGCCTTGTGTGCCTTTTTATTGGCTATATGGACAGTCCTGTAAGACAAATTTTAATATCCCTTAGGAACCCAAGGTGACTTGGGTCCTAGGTTCTTGTTAGCATAATAGGGAATTCTTCTACTCTCCTTAGCCCTTCCAGGAGGTCTCACCTTTGCACCAGGCACACTAGGGTTGTGCCAACAGTCAATGGCAAAGTGTCCCACTTTGCCACAACACCAACACTCATGGATGTTGTACCTTCTTTTCTGAGCACTTTTTGAAGTATGTTCAGTAGAGAAGGCAACATCATTCTTCCAATCTCTCTTAGTTAAGAGCTGACTAGCTGCTCTAGTATCATCATTTCTTCTTGACTTTATCTGTTTATCAGCAACAGATGTCAGCTTGGTGGATAACATGGTGTTGATGTCATCAGATATGATCAAGTGAGAATTGATTATACTGGGGCTACTAGTCTGCTTCTTATCTGGGGGTGATTGAGAAGATGTTGCCCCTTTATCCTTGAGAGTGGGGGCTGGGACACCAAAAACAAATGGTCCATGATGGGCCATTTGAATTTCCTCATGGGGAGCCTTTAATGCACTCATTCCCATGCCCTTTCTCTTTCCATAGTCAGGAGTATTTCCATGACTTGTGGAGCTTCCATTCATCCAGTGACCATGGACGCTGTCCTGATCATACCTATTTGAGGGAAGCACTACCTTCTGAAAGGTGGTGTGAGGCATTGCTTTAGTTTTGCCCCTTTCTCTATTCCCATCATCTGTTGCCCCTTCATTGTAAACTAATCCCCTCCTATTTTTATAGGAGGAAAAGGTGTCAATGATGGGCAGAACAGTTTTGGGTTTAGAGAATTGAGTCACCAAACTTCTTTCCTTAAGAAGGTCATTCTTAAGTTTCTTAATAAGTTCCTCCCTTCTGCTTCTTTCATCAAAGAGCTTGCCTATGATTTTGTTGAGTTCACAGGAGTTGGTGCCCTCATTAGGGGACATACCCGTTTCCTTCTTCAACTCAGCCTTAATGGGCCTGAGTGATTCTAACTCCTTAGCTTGCTCCTTAGCAAGCTTCTTGCTCTTTCTCAGAGCTTCCAAGAGATCACCAAACTGTTCTATTAGATCATCATGGTTCTTGATAGAATATAAGGTTTGTAGTCTAAATCACCTAGAGGGGGGGGGGGGTGAATAGGTCTTTTGAATTTTACTTGAATAGCTTTAGCTTTTTCAGAATTGGTTCAAGCAAATCAACAAACACAGAAAGCACACGATAATTTATAGTAGTTCCCCAAAGACAGTGTGTCTATGGCTAGTCCACTTTCCCCCTCCACCCTTCTAACAGTGTGTTAGACAGGGCCAACTTCTCCAATCTCAGCTCAAAGAGCTTACAGCACAAGTTTCTCAGAACTTCTCAGATCAAGAATGATCCTACCTCAGGACACAAGTCCCTACAACTCAGAGCTATCACCAGCTCCTACCTCAGGCACAGCTGCCCTACAAACTCAGAGGATAACACCTCCTATAGCTCAGACAATAATGTCCTACAACTCCGGCTGTTAAGCCCTACCTCAGATATGCTCCAGATCCTATAGCTCAGACCTCTCCCAGGTCCTACTACTCAGAGGACTCCTCCTCCTACTTCTCAGACCACCTCCTGGTCCTACCTCAGGCTGTTAATACCTACCTCAGATCTGCTCTAGATCCTACACGTAGGCCTCCAACCCTACAACTCAGAACCTTCAGGTTCCTACAATCTCAGACCAAAAGGTCTTACAGCTCAGGCAAAATGCCCTACAGAAAAATGATTTAGAAATATTCTACAGTAGAGGTACTCTCCTGTAGATCCTGCACCGTCTGTGCTTCCTGTAACTGAAGATGTCGATGCCAGCTACTAACTTGATCTTCCTCTTCGACAGAGTGATGGAAGATCACCTTGCTCCTTCTTGGAGAGGAGCTAACTTTCTTTCTCTGTTTTCTTCTTCTTGTTCAATGAGCAGAAGGAAGAAGACGAGAGCTTCAACCGTCAATGTAACAGTTGATCTCTTTTGCACATTACCGAACACTTTTCAAATGTGCCCTAACTCTTCCTTTTATGCATCTCTGATCTTCAACGGCTCTTAGCTGATCTGTTGAGAAGTATGGGAGAAGCTGGTGGACCCCACACAGCTTTTCTGCAACTAGTCCTAGCCGCAGGTCCCGCCGCCCTTCTTTTCCGTAGAGAAGGACTGCGCTTGACGAACGTGGAACACTCTGAGTTCGACGAACCAGCTGTCCCCTGCGTTCGACGATTTTGCCAGCTCAACGTTCGACAAACTTGCCTTGTGTGTCTTCTCAGTGGCTCCTGCTTTGATTTCGTCTCAACGGTCGACGAACGGCGTTCAGCATTCGATGAACTTGCCTTGTGTGTCTTCTCAGCGGATACGCTGAGACGACTTCTCGTCTCAGTGGTTTTGACCCCTCATCTCAGCGGTTCTGCTGAGACTACAACATTTATGGGAGATGATTTCTCCACATCTAAGGGCATGTTTGGCCCTTCCTTTTGAGTCACCTGCACCTGTATATCTTACACAAGTAAAGTTCATCAAATACAATATGTCCTTAGCATTGAGAGTGATGCCTCTTCAAATCAAGGTACTATTGAGGGCAATATACCCAACAATCTCCCCCTATTTGAAGAAGGCAGAACATCCCCAATGCTAAGGTACATTAACAATAAAAACCATATCACAAAAATGATCTGTGTAGCATAGGCCCTATCTCCCTCTTTCTAACATCCTAAGCATAGGTTCTTACTTAGCATTGGCCCTTTCTCCCCCTTTCTGGTTTCTTCAACTATTTATCCCATTAGGGATTTGGAGGCAACATCTATAGATCCCTTTGGATCAACTTATAGGTCAACCTATACATTCTTGGCATTTGCCATCTCCCCCTCAATCTGAGCAGGGAATTTGCTCCCCCCTTATTGGAGAGCTATTTTCTGTAATAGCTGAACCTGTTCAAATTGAACATCCCATTCTAGCTCCTGAATACTAAAGATAAAGGTACAGAGTACACATACCAATAGTAACAAACACAACATAATGATCAGAATATGAAATATCATTTCAATTTAAATGTTCAGTACAGATATTTCAAACAATTCAACTGATGATTGTTCATTGAAAAAGAAAAAAAAATCAAGGCAAGTTCTTCTTAGATGGACCCTTGGAAGAGCATTCTCCATCTTTGGACTTCCTCTTCCTAGCTTCAGCAGCAGCCTTGATCTTCTCCTTTACTTTGAAGTATAGAAGAGGCTTGGGAAGATATCTTGTGGGAATCCTTACAGGAGTTTCCCTTCTCACCATGTTTTCTTGAGAATCCTTTCCCTTAAGGATTCCCTATCAAGGTGCTTAATCCATTCAACAGCTGAATAGACATGGTCAATGTCCTTCATTTGATTTCCATGGCTCACCCAAGTATTGACAACAATTGTGTCCAACTCCAGATTGTCATCTTCATGGAGTGGATCCTCTAATCTTTCCATTCTTTTCTGGGCCATATATTCTTCAGCAGTTTGAATGCCCTCTGCGCTTCTCCTCTTTGCTGCTCTCTCATCTCCAATCAGATTTGATTGACTTTGGAAGTCAAAGTCTTCATTTCTGCTTGGGTTCAAGATTGGAAGATTCAAAGAAATTCTTGTTCCTTGCAGTACTTTTAAGCTTGAGTCACACTGATTATCAGTAACCTTTTTGACCATGGTTAGGATATTTTCTTGAATAGCATTGGAAGCATTGTTGACCACTTCCACCACTTGCTTGCTGGCTTCTGCTTGATTGGAGAGTATCAGCTTGTGGGAAGACTCCATGTTGTTATACAGCTTTATGTGAGCTCCTTTCATCTTAGCATGTAGATTGGTAACCTTCTCCTCCCCCTCTTTGCCATTTTCCATTATCTTCTTCTCTATTTCAGAGTGTTGATGTATTATGGATTGGGAGAGAGTTTGAAAAGTGCTATCCACATCATCCAAAATACTTTCCTTGACCTTGTCAATGTGGGTCATGACATGGCTGCTAGATGTGTTAGCCACTTGTGCCATCCTTGCAACTGCATTCTCCCTGACATTTTGGTTTTTGTAAAGATGATTCTTTACATATGTGATGTCTTTGGTGGAGACCCCTTGATGATCAACAATTAGCTTCAGTACAGTGTGCTGAGCACCAACTGTGCCTTTGGCCATTTCAAACCATCTTGTCATTTGCAGGAGGATATGATCTGATGCAGTTTTGACATCATTAACCTGGGTATTCAGCTCAGTCCTCACTGCAGCCACTCTTGACTCCATTCTTTGCTCACTGGCCTGGATCTCCTGAGTCAATGCAGCTCTTGTTGCATACAACTCATCCCTTATCTGAGCAGAGACATCATGGGCCTTTTCAGCAACTATCTCTTTCATAGACAACATCTGACCCTCAATGAAAGATTTAGTTGAGTTCAGCAGATCAGATGTGTCTAGCATAGTAGCTGGCCTTTCCTGGGCCACTTCTTTCTCCATTCCAGGTTCTGGTCTATGCAGATCTTCAGCACTTCGGTTGTGCTCCCCCTCACTAGCACCCCCACCAATATCACCAAAGAGAGGGCTATGCTCCCCCTCACTTGGAGCATCCCTATATGGAGAATTTTGACTAAGAGAACCTGAAAGATGATTGATGGTTTTGTTAGACACCTAGACTAGATTATTGTTATAGGGGGGAGGCCTAACTGAGAATCTAAATTACCATGGATAGGTGAGTTCATTGATTCATCTTCAGTAGAGGGAATAGCTGGATCAGTATCAATCTTAGTTGGCTCAGTAGAATCAACTCTTCCTTGGAGAGCACCATCTTCACCAGTCCTGGGGACATCTTCTCCTTCTTCATCTTCCATGTGCTCTTGAGGATCACCTTTCTTCTTGGAGGATTCAGCACCTCCTTCTCCACTCTTCAGAGCTTTCTTCTTCTTCTCCTTCAACTCTGCCAACACAGAGGGTTGGATCATGGGGACAACCCTTGTGGATCTATCTAGAGTCTTAATATCCAACCTTTTCAGGTAGTGGATATTAATACCTTTGATTGAGGAGAATTCTCCAGGATATGCCTTCAGTAGGTAGAGAGAAATGATCCTTCCTAGGTTAGGATCCTGCAGGCATTGCTTAATCCTTTGGTACAGGACATTTCCCCAGCATGTCCTTTTCTTTAAAATGATCCTTACAATCAGCTCAAACATGGGTTGAGAGATTGTGTCATGTGAGCCTGGCTTGCACAGGAGTGCCTTTCCCAAAATGTCACAAAACAACTTCCCTTTTTGATGGAAGAATTTCTTCTTCAGTGAAGAAGTCTGGGGAGCACTGTATTCACACCACTTCAAGGCATGCTCCTTGTCTTCTGCAGATATTTCCTCTTCTTCCACTCTAGGAAGGTGCAGTACTTCTTCTAGTCTCTTAGGGGACAGTTTCACCCTAATTTCTCCAACCTTAGATGTTAAGCCATCCATAGAAGACGACTGCTTGGCATTTGCAAAGAACTCTAGCACTTCTTGCTTGAATATCTGAGAGGGTTCAGACAGCAAGAAGTCTAGTCCAGCATCAGAAATCAACGATATAACACTCAAAATCTCTGGTGAGGCATGGAGAAACCCATCCCTCACCAACTCACAACCTTGTTGCAATTCCTTCGCAATCTTGGGCGCCATCTTAGTCTAATGAGAAAAAAATGAAGACGCTAGGATGGAAGAGTAGAGGTTTCGTCTCGGCGGCTGGGGTGGTGCGTGAGAATGTGAAGGGTCATTTAATGCCGTCGAGGGTTTATATAGTGGGCCAGAGTGTTGACCTAATCGACTCAGCGGTTCGGATGAGACAGTTCAACTAATGCTTCAACCCGGGCTGAATTCGTCGATCATAGCTAATGTTTTAAGGAGTAAGTTCGTCGAACTGAGCTCGACATTTGTCGAACCCAGACTTTACCCAGATTTTAGGCGAAATTTGAAGCTTAGCTAATGCAGATTGTACTGGTTAATTCTATCATCCTATTTTAACACTATTATAGATAGTATTTGATGATAAATTCACAATGGAGATACTTACCATGAGGATTTAGTCCTTTACTGATGTTGACTTTATCAAGTTAACTTCCTTCCTTTCATGTGCCATGGGCACACACTGTCCAAGTACCACTTATGTATGAGGCTGGTACTTGAACTATCCTGCAAAACAGAGTTTTAATATCCCTTAGGAACCCAAGGTGACTTGGGTCCTAGGTTCTTGTTAGCATGATCAAATGATCTAACTCTAGCTGCTCCCTTTACAGGAAGGCTCTTCTTTGCATTAGGTACATTGGGGTTGTACCAACAATCAATGGCAAAGTGTCCCACTTTACCACAGCACCAACATTCATGAATGTTGTATCTTCTCTTCTGAGCATTTCTTGAGGATTGTGCAGCACAGTCCTCATGTTCAGGAATAGATACAACAGCATTCTTCCTATTCCTCTCATCAATTATTTGACTGAATGTCATTCTGTTTGCTGTCATGATGCTCTTTGTCCTGATTGCATCATCTTGCAATGACTTGGCAGCCATACAAGATTTGATGGCATTTGACACTGAGCACTCAGACATGTTTACAGAATTGGCACCAGTCATGTTCTTGACAGATCCAACCTTAGATGGGCTTGCCTTCTCATTCTTGAATGAAGTGGCTGAAGTACCAAAAACAAATGGTCCATGTTGGGCCATTTGAATTTCCTCAGGGGAGCCTTCATGGCACTCAATCCCATTCCCTTTCTTCCACTATATGAAGGAGCATTTTCCTTCCTATAGCACCTCTCATTCTTCCAGTGACCATAAATGCTTTCATGGTCATACCTGTTGGAGGGAAGTATCACCTTTCGAAAGGTGGGTTGAGGCTTAGCCTTCTCCTTGCTCTTAACTCCACTCCCTTCTCCTACTTCCATTTTCTTGAATCCTAGTCCTCTCCTATTGGTTTGAGAGGAGAAGGTGTCAATGATAGGAAGCACAAATCCGGGCTTGGAGAATTGAGCCACCAGGCTCTTCTCCTTCTCAAGCTTTTTCTCAAGGTCCTTGATGACCATGTTCTTCAGGGAAATAGTACTTAATTGCACAATAGTTAACCCCTGTAAATGACTAATTTGTCTGCTCATCTGAGCCACCAGGGTGGTAGGTTCAGTGTTGACATCCTTAGTCACTTTGAGAGCAACAATTTCCTGGGCTTGCCTCTTGGCAAGCTTCTTGCTCTTCTTCAGAGCCTCCAAAAGAACACCATATTTATCAATCAATTGATTGAGTTCTTCCTCAGCTTCCATGCCCCCTCCATCAATTGATGAAGGTGCAATAGATTCTGGTCTAATCTCACAATCAAAAAATGAAGTGGAATGAGATAGTACCTGAACCTTGTCAGAAGCATTCTGACTCCCTTCCTCATCAGTGAAGGCCATAAGGCCTAGCTGAATAGTGTCTTCTTCATCCTCCTCTTCATCACTATCTGAGTGTGATAGAGGGGCCCTGATTCCAACCTTTACACCTGGATTGTCTTCATCCTCTTCTGCTGCATATAGCCCAATGTTGGCTTCTTCTTCATTGTCTGAACCTGATGTTGAAGGATCAGACTCACTCCAGCTTCTTTCTTTCTTTGCTAGGAGTGACTTTTCTCCCTTCCTATCCTTGTGGTGATGATGCTTCGTTTCACCACTATCCTTTCTTTTGACTGGACAGTCAGCTATGACATGTCCAGGCTTACTGCAGCTATAACAGATTATATTATTAGTAGAATGTTTACTGGGTTTTGATTCATACCTGTCACCCTTTGGGTGCAGTCTTTCAGATTTGCTGCTGTTCCTTTTGTAGCGTGATGATGAGGAGGGCATGTTCCTCCATGGCTTCCTCTTCATCATCTTCTTGAACTGCCTAGAGAAGGCAACAAATTCTTCATCAGAGGAAGAGCCTCCTGAGGTGCTGACTTCAGGTTCAGCTCTTCTCCTTGGAGGAGACACTATCCTCCCCTTGCTTCTCTTGGAGCTGTCAGCTTTGAGAGCTACAGAATTCTCCATTGCTTTTGCCTTTGAAGAGGTGTCCTCTTCCTTCCTTGCAGACAGCTGCATCTCATAGGAAAGCAGCTTCCCAAACAGAGTGTGAGTTGGGGTCTCACCAAGCTTGGCCACTTCCCTGATGGCACATATCTTTGTGTCCCAGTCTCTTGTGAGAGATCTAAGGAACTTGTCATTCAGCTCATAGTTGGTGAAAGCCCTCTCATAGGTTCTCAGCTGATTGACTATTCTGAAGAACCTCTCATAGCACATGTATATGCTTTCCTGGCTCTGCTGCCTGAAGGCTTCATACTCTTGATTTAGGAGTGACTTCCTGTCATCCCTAACTTCAGCTGTCCCTTCCATATATACTATCAGAGTATCCCACATTTCCTTGGCAGAAGTGCAGTATACCAAGTTTTGAAATTTGGAATCATCAATAACATTGACAATGATGTTCTGGGCACTCTTGTCCATGGTGAACAACTCAAGTTCATCCTTGGTCAGATCTTTGAATGGTTTGGCCACTCTTCTTGTTGAATCAATAGTGGATGCAGTGTGAAAGGTGAAAGGTCCTTCTTCAATTGTAATGAAGATCCTTGGATCAGATGCTTCCATAAACAACCTGATCCTTTGCTTCCATATGCCAAAATTCTCTTTGTTGCATACGGGCAACTTCATGGACCTCATTATTTTTTGCAATCTAGAGGAGGCCATTGGGATTTGTTTTGACTAAACCTTTTAGGATCTGGTCAGACTGTTAAGTCCTTTTTGACCAACCTCCCTCTGATACCACTTGATAGAATATAAGGTTTGTAGTCTAAATCACCTAGGGGGGGGGGGTGAATAGGTCTTTTGAATTTTACTTGATTAGCTTTAGCTGTTCTTAGAATTGGTTCAAGCAAATCAACAAACACAGAAAGCACACGATAATTTATAGTGGTTCCCCAAAGACAGTGTGTCTATGGGTAGTCCACTTTCCCCCTCCACCCTTCTAACAGTGTGTTAGTGATGAATAGTAAATATACGCATTTTTCTATATAATTTTTAGTATAATTTTAATTAGATTTGTAAATAATATATGTAAATTAATGAATAAAATGTTTGTTTTTGTTATTTTTGTTTTTAACTTAGTTTTATTTTCATTTTGTAAAGTTTCTGTAATTTTGTTAAGTCACGCCCTAGGTCACGCCCGTGTCCAAGGGCGTGTTCGCTAATCCCTAACATTTTCTTCTCTGTTCTTTTTCCACCTCAAACATCAAGTCACGCCCTCGGTCACGCCCGTGACCGAGGCCGTGTACCATGGTCACGCCCGTGTTGGATATCCATCCCAGATTCCAGCCACTTGAAGCATTTCATCCAAAAAATCAAAGTCACGGCCGTGACATTTCAGACACGCCCGTGACCCTCAATTCCTTCTAGAAGAACAAAGGACACGCCGCCCGTCACGCCTAGCAGCCGACAGCACAATGCCGACATCGAACACGCCCGTGTTCCCTGGAACACGCCCGTGTACTTCCAAGTCGTCGGTCAAGCCTTCCAGATACCTGCCTGGATCCAGCTGTTCTGGCTATTCGCACCCCAAGCCGTGTCACGCCCTCAGACACGCCCGTGTCCGAGGGCGTGTAATCCAAATTTTTTTTCTATAAATAGCCAGATTCAGCTGAGTGCAAGGGTTAAAAATTTTGGGAGCTTCTCTTAAGGTTTTGTTCCATTTTGCTGATTTTTGGTGTTTTGTAATTTTTGTAATTTTGCACTTTCTCTCTCTAGTTTTGTAACCCCTTTTTTGATGGAAATAAATTAAGCTTGTTTTGTAATTATTGTCTCTCTTTGTTTTAGTGTGTGTGTGTTCTCTTTTTGTTCTTTTTCTTTTTATTTTTAGTTTTATGTAATTTTGTAATTTTTGTTAAGTTGTCATTTTAATTTGGGTGTGTGTGTGTATGAGGGTAATTTTCATATTTTTAGCTTTGTTGTAATTTTTAGATGATTTCATATTAGTGTATGTGAGTGTAGGAGTTTAAATAGTTTTTTTTTTGTTTTGTTTTGATTTGGTGTTTTTACTTTCTTTTTGCTTTTTTTGTAAGTGTGTGTGAGTGTATGAGAATAGATTTTCTTTTCTTTTTAACTTAGTTTCATTATTGTTGTGTGTGTGAGTGTATGAGTTTAGATTTGTTTTATTTTAATTAGATTTCATTAACGTAGAGTGGGTGTGTGTATGAGTATAAAGTTTGCGCCTTTTTTGTAATCGAATAGTTTCCATTTCCGTCACGCATTTATTTCCCGCCTATCCGTTTGGATAGGACTTGCTCACGCATTTATTTCCCGCCTATCTGTTTGGATAGGACTTGCTCACGCATTTATTTCCCGCCTATCCGTTTGGATAGGACTTGCTCATGCATTTATTTCCCCTCTACCTATTTGGGTAGGGATCGCATTTCTTTAATTTCTGCAATTTACAGCTTTCATTTTAATTCTGTAGAGTGTGTGCGTTTTCAATTAGTGCGTCTTTTGTTTTTAATATAATTGCTTTTTGCTTAATTCCGCTACCCGCTCAATCGCTTATTATCGCCGTAGTTATCATTATCGTTTTATAAAACCCTAAAAAATTCTAAGCAAAACTACTTTTTAAATTAACGTTTTCGTTCTTTTTCTTTTCATCGCTTTTCTTGGTTTTTGCTAAACGCACACCAAGCCCGCAATAGTTATCATTTTCGTCACTAGCTTTTCTATAAAATCATAAAAATCAATTTCAAACTCTTTTCGATAAAATAATAGCGCGTTCCTAAGAAGTAGAAATAATCGATACGACCTTGGAAAAATACGACCTTGATATTTCAAAAGAAATATCCTATACTACTATCGATAAGGTCCACTTGCCTTTATTGATTTTAGTCCGGATAATTACATAAACCCAAAAGCTTTCTCTCTAAAGCACTTTTTAAAACTCTCTTTTAAAAAACACTAAAAAATTTGTTGCAACACCTCTTTGGTTGTTGCAACTAGCTTAAGGTAAAAGAAGTTTTAAAACGCTCTTAACGAATTGTTGCAACTACTCAAAAAATTGTTGCAACAATATTTTCAAAAAGCTTTCAATTTTAATTTCAACATAAAGCCCTTTTTCAATCTTTTCATTTAGCCTTCAGAGGACGCGGCCGAGGAGTAATCCTCGATATTTCGAAAGAGAAAGAGTCCGTTACTTCTATCCTTCGATAGGATAACGGGTAATTCCTCAAAGTAGAATTACTCGCGGGACTCTTCGAAAACGTCCGCCCAAGATTGAATCGAAAAGAAAGAAAGAGCTTTCTTCTCTTTCTTCTCTCTTTCAAAGAGAGAGACAAAAAACGTATCAAGTTTTTGGCGCCGTTGCCGGGGAGTTGTGTCGTTATTTTGAAATAGGAAACGCTATTAATTTTATCTTATATTTCATCTCTTTTTCTATCTAAGAAACCAAAAACTAAAAAAATATACTATCTAAGTAAAGAAAAAAAAATTATATACATATATTTTTCAATTTTCCTTTTTTACATATATTTACGAATATAGCTACATATATTTTCATATAAAAGCCCCACAAAAATCAAACCACAAAAAATATATATTTATATATTTTACTTAAGTAAAGAAAAACCCAAAAAAATATATTATTCTCTTTTACTTATTTTCCTTTCTTTTTCATCTTTGTAAAAATATTTCTAAAACAAAAACATCAAAAATAAAAAAAAATCTATAAAAAGAAAAACAAGAAAACTCTTTCTTCCAAAAAAAATTAATTAAAGAATAGTGTATGACCCGAGGAGAATCTTCGGATAATCCAATTTTACCTTTTGATCCCGAAATCGAGCGCACGCTTCTCGAGCGCCGCCGATCTCGTAATCAAAATCTACAAATAGCTCCCGAAGAATCTGTCGGCGATATACATATAGGCGTGATGGGCGATCCTAATCTAAATGCGGCCCCACCGAGGACCATGGCCTATTATGCTAGGCCAAATTTAGAGGATACAGGATCGAGCGTCACCCGCCCCGCGGTAGCTAATAATAATTTCGAAATCAAATCCAGTATAATTCAAATGGTACAACAGTCGATTCAGTTCGACGGTTTGCCAGATGAGGACCCAAACCAACACCTTAATAATTTTTTAGAAATTTGCGACACCTTCAAGATTAATGGCGTCAGCGATGACGCCATTCGCTTGCGCTTATTTCCCTTTTCCCTGCGGACAAAGGCGAAATCGTGGTTGACTTCTCTTCCGAGAGGGTCCATAACCACGTGGGCCGAATTGACGGAGAATTTTCTAACTAAATATTTTCCTCCGTAAAAAACCGCTAAATTACGCACCGATATCGCATCCTTCATTCAATTCGATTCCGAGTCTCTCTACGAGACTTGGGAATGTTTTAAAGAATATTTGCGTAGGTGTCCTCATCACGCGCTACCAACTTGGCTTCAGGTACAAACGTTCTATAATGGCTTGAATTTCTCAACGAGACAGATGATCGACGCAGCCGCTGGGGGAACGTTAAACAACAAAACCCCGGAGGCCGCTCAAGCTCTGATCGAAGAAATGGCCATGAACGCGTACCAATGGAATGTGCCAAGGTCGCGTCCTCCTAAACCGGCTGGTATTTTCGAAGTGGATGCCATAACTCATTTAGCCTCGCAGGTAGAGCGGCTAAGTAAGCAAGTGGCGGAGATGACTGCTTCCTCCTCCACTCCCGCTTGGGCTAATAATCCTAATAATAATAATAATAATAATTTTAATAATCCAAATAATAATAATAATAATTTTAATAATCTTAATTATAATAATCTTAATAATAATATTAATAATAACAATAATTTAAGCGAGGAATCGGTGGATTACGTGGGCAATCAAGTGCGGGCGCCCTTCAACCCATATAGTAATAACTATAACCCGGGTTGGAGGAGCCACCCGAACTTCTCCTGGAGTAACCCTAATAATGCGCAACGACCTCCACCTGCGATCCCGCAAGGATTTCCGCATGGATATCCCCAAGGATTTCAGCAGGGTTTTGCGCCTCCTCCTCCAAAACCTTCTCCGCTCGAGGAGATTTTTGCAAAATACATGGCTTCCAACGACGCAAATATCCGGAATATAACCGGATCGCTAAAAAATTTAGAAATGCAGGTTGGCCAGCTTGCAAAAATGGTCTCCGAGCGGCCACTTGGAGCACTACCGGGGAACTCGGAGCAGAACCCGCGTGAAAATGCCCACGCCATTACCCTTCGCAGCGGCAAGGAGGTCGACTCCCCATTGCGGGTTGAGCATCAGGTAACTGTTTCGCCTCCGACCCCTGCACCCTCGTCTTTTATTTTATTAGATACGGAAAAATCATTAGCGCCGGGCGTCTCGAGCCCGCAAATTCCGTACCCCGCAAAACTTAATAAAGAGAAGGAGGACGAACATTACAAAAAGTTTTTACAAATTTTTAAACAAATTCAAATTAACGTCCCCTTCTGCGAGGCACTCTCTCAGATGCCGAAATACGCGATATACCTTAAGGAGCTCCTTTCTAATAAAAAGAAGCTCGAGGGTATTTCGCGAGTCTCCTTAAATGCGGAATGCTCGGCGGTCCTACTTAATAAATTGCCGCCAAAACTAAACGACCCGGGAAGGTTTTCCATCCCGTGCCTATTCGACAATTTATTAATAAAGTACGCCCTAGCGGACCTGGGAGCGAGCATCAATTTGATGCCCTTCTCCCTCTTTAAAAAACTAGATTTGGGTGTTCCCACCCCAACAAAAATGAGCATCCAACTCGCGGATCGCTCGATAAAATATCCTATCGGGGTAGTGGAGGACGTTCTGGTCAAGGTTGACAAGTTTATCTTTCCGGTAGACTTCATCATCCTCGACATCGGGGAGGACGCCGAGGTGCAATTATCCTCGGTCGCCCTTTCCTCGCGACCTCCCGCGCATTAATTGATGTGAGTAACGGTCGCCTCCTCCTTCGGGTAGGGGACGACGAAGTTACCCTTCTTATTAATCCCTCGATGCGAAACTCTTTATCGAACGATGATTCCTGCTTTCACTTAGAATCCGCGTTCGAGGATGAGTGTTCTTCGCTTTATGAATTACTCGCTTTAAATTTAGACGAACCGGATTTGGCGGACCTCGCCCCTTTGGACGAGTTACCGCCAGATTCGCCTTTCGAATCTTTTAATTCTAAAAGTTTAAAAATAACAACTTCTTACGAAGAACCCCCGGTCTTGGAGCTTAAGCCACTCCCCGACCATCTAAAATACGCTTTTCTCGCCGCGGACTTAAAACTCCCGGTTATTATTTCGTCTTCTTTATCTGATTCGGAAACCTCCGAATTAGTTAAAGTTTTGTCCACGCATCGCCATGCAATTGCATGGCAGATTTCCGATATTAGGGGGATAAATCCCTCTTTTTGCATGCACAAAATCTTCTTAGAAGATAATTCCCGCAAAACCATCCAGCCTCAGCGACGATTAAACCCAAATATGCGGGAGGTCGTTAAGGCTGAAGTAATAAAATTAATGGATGCGGGGATTATCTACCCTATATCCGACATCACGTGGGTTAGTCCCATTCATGTCGTGCCTAAAAAGGGCGGTATAACGGTAGTGGCAAATCAATATAACGAATTAATTCCAACTCGTACTGTTACGGGTTGGAGGGTGTGCATCGATTACCGAAAATTAAATGATGCCACCCGCAAAGACCACTTTCCGTTACCGTTTATCGATCAAATTTTGGAGCGACTATCGGGTCATCCTTATTATTGTTTTCTCGATGGTCTATCGGGATTTTTACAAATTCCTATCTCCCCCGAAGACCAGGAGAAAACAACCTTTATGTGCCCCTTCGGTACCTTCGCGTACCGAAGGATGCCATTCGGCCTCTACAACGCGCCAGCTACATTTCAACGATGTATGATGGCGATCTTTGGAGAGCTCGTAGAGGATATTATGGAAGTCTTTATGGATGACTTCTCAGTTTTTGGAAGCTCCTTCCAAAACTGCCTCCAAAATTTAGATCGAGTCCTCTAACGATGCGAAGACACGAACCTGGTTTTAAACTGGGAAAAGTGTAATTTTATGGTTCGAGAAGGCTTAGTTCTCGGGCACAAAATTTCTGAAAGATGGATGGAGGCCGACAAGGCCAAGGTCGAAATAATTGAAAAACTCCCCGCGCCCTCAAATATAAAATCAATCCGTAGTTTTCTTGGCCACGCGGGTTTCTATAGGCGGTTTATTCAAAACTTTTCCAAAATAACAAAACCGCTAACCCACCTCCTGGAGAAGGAATCTCCATTTATTTTTGATAACGCGTGCGTAGAGGCATTCAATGCCATAAAAAATAAACTTATCCATTCTCCTATTCTGGTGGCGCCCGATTGGACCCTTCCGTTTGAGATTATGTGCGACGCGAGTGATATAGCGGTAGGGGCCGTATTAGGCCAACGCGTTAATAAATATTTTCATCCTATCTACTACGCGTCCCGCACGCTCACGGCCGCACAGGCTAATTACACAACAACGAAAAAGGAACTCCTTGCTGTCGTCTTCGCCATAGATAAGTTTAGGCCCTACGTCACGCTTTCAAAAATTATAGTATTTACCGACCACTCCACCCTAAAATATTTATTAGAAAAAATGGACGCTAAGCCCCGCCTTCTTCGATGGATCCTCCTATTACAAGAATTTGATTTAGAGATCCGCGATAAGAAGGGGGCCGAAAATTTAGCGGCAGACCACCTTTCTCGTTTAGAACACCCAATCGCGGAAGCGCTCTTCGAACCGGAAATCGATGATCGATTTCCCGAGGAGCGTCTTTTAGCTTTAAATAATTTAAAAACTTCTCCCTCGCCTTGGTTCGCAGACTACGCCAACTATTTAGTTGCGCGGGTGCTCCCGAAAGACTTTTCAAAACAGCAAAAGAAGAAATTCTTTTCTGATTTGAAAATTTACTTTTGGGAGGACCCTTTCTTATTTCGCGTCTGCGCGGACCAAGTCGTGCGGAGATGCGTTTCGAACGAGGAGGGTGCGCAAATTTTGTGGCACTGCCACGAAGGGCCGGCCGGGGGGCATTATCAAGCCAACCGGACCGCGCAGAAGGTGCTGGAGGCGGGCTTTTATTGGCCCGCTCTCTTCAAAGACGCTCACACTTTTGTGAGCGCATGCGATAGCTGTCAACGGTTGGGTAACATCTCTCGTCGCGACGAGATGCCCCAAAATTTTTATTTAGAATGCGAGATTTTTGATTTATGGGGGATAGATTTCGTAGGCCCCCTACCTCCTTCATATAATAATCGCTACATTTTAGTGGCGGTCGACTACGTATCTAGGTGGGCGGAAGCGCAAGCTCTCCCCACCAATGATGCGAGAGTCGTCGTCAAATTTCTTAAAAAATTATTTTCTCGCTTCGGTACGCCCCGTGCGATAGTTAGTGATAGGGGTACGCACTTTTGCAACGCCCAGTTTGCAAAAATATTAACCAAATATGGCGTCACGCATAAGCTCGCCACCGCCTATCACCCCCAAACGAGCGGCCAAGTGGAGGTAGTAAATCGAGAAATTAAACACATATTAGAAAAAACCGTTTCAATAAATAGGAAGGATTGGGCGATTAAATTAGACGACGCGCTGTGGGCATATCGTACGGCGTACAAGACCGCAATCGGTTGTACGCCTTATCGATTAGTCTACGGCAAGGCGTGCCATTTGCCCGTAGAATTAGAGCACCGCGCTTTTTGGGCGTTAAAACTCTTAAATCTCGATCATAATTTAACCGTCGAAAACTGGAAATTCCAATTAAACGAACTCGATGAATGGCGTGCGAACGCTTACGAGAGTAATAAATTTTATAAGGAACGCTCGAAATTTTACCACGACCGGAAAATAAAATATCCAAAATCATTTGCGCCGGGCGATCTCGTCCTCCTATATAATTCGCGTCTTCGTCTTTTTCCGGGGAAACTAAAATCCCGTTGGTCCGGCCCCTTTCAAGTGAAAGAGGTTTGGCCATACGGGACCGTCCTTATCACCCACCCGGAAAAAGGCGACTTAAAAGTTAACGGTCACTGACTAAAACTCTACCACGCGGGGGATCAACTGGGAGGGAAGTTAAATTCCATACCCCTCCCCCACCTCTAAAAAGATCGTACCCCGCCAACGCGTCAAGCTACGAGACGGTAAACAAAGCGCTCGTGGGAGGCACCCCCATATTTATCCAATTACGCTCTTTTATTGTTCTTATTTAATTTCAAAAATAAAACCAAAAAAATAAAATAAAAAAATAAAAACTTAAACAAAAATAATAATAATAAATAATAATAATAAAAAAAATAAAAAAAAAAAATAATAAAATTAATAATTATGCATATTTTAAATTATCATTCTTTTTCAAAAAAGAAACATAAAACAAAATAAAATAATGCAAAAACTTTAAAACAAAAATCAAAAAGAATTTTGGGAATTTTAAGATAAGACAATAGGAAGTTTCTCAAAGTAGGATTACTCGACAGACCCGAGAGGGGATTTTTGTCGATATTTCGAAACGAGAAAACCCCGTTGCTTTTACCTTTTTATTTCTCTTCTTTCTTCCTTGGTTTTTATCTTAAAGCCTTTTCTTTATTTTACCTTATTTTATCTTTCTTAAAATTTAGATATATTTTAAAACATGCATATTTTAAAATTAAAACCAAAAAATAAAATAAAATACATATAATATAAATAATAACATAAAAAGATGATAAAAATTTATTTTTATCATACCAAAAAATATATGTTTTTTTTACTTCTTGTATTCATGTTTTGTACATTTCGAAAAACTAAAACAACCCAAAAAAAAAACAATTTTGTATATATTCGTGGAGTTTTTTTTTTGTAACTATCCTTGTATATATTTTTTTCTATTTTGTAATTAAAATCTTCATCCATTTTTTGTAAATATTTTCGTTCCTCACACTTACCTTCAACATTGAGGACAATGTTGGTTTTAAGTATGGGGGCGTGTTTTCCCTCTTTTTGTAATTATTTTTGCCCCTCCCATATTAGAAAAAATCCAAAAAAAATCTTTAATTAACTTAGAAAAAAATTTAAAAACACACAAAAACAAAAAAAAATTTATATAAATGTTTATGTTTATGTCTTTTATTTGTATATAAAAATCCTTATTTATAATAATAAATCAAAATCCAAAAAAATGATGAAAAATGTACTTAAAAATTTGTTATAATAAATTTTTTTTTGTCATAACACCAAAAATGTTTTTCCTTCTCTCTTTTCTTTTCTTTTCCTTTTTTTTTCTATTAATGTACATATTTTTAACAAAATTAAAAAATCAAAAAATATATGATGAAAAAAATTTTCTTAGAAAAAAACAAAAAAAAAACAAAAAATCGAAAATATTTTGTATGTATTTTTACTTTTCTTAATTTTTGTCTTCCTTTTTTTTAGTATTTATATATGCATTTTGTTATAAAGAAAATCAAAAATAAAAAAATATATCATATCTTAAAAAACTTCAAAAAAAAAATGATGAAAAACTTATCAAAAATCCAAAAATAAAATAAAACCCCTACTTAGCTTTTTGTTATTTCCAAGGCTAGGTTAGTTTTATCTTTAAGCGTTTTTCATTATTTATGATTTGCTAAAACAATTTTGTTTATTTCATAGTTTGAAAAATTTAAATCGAGGAATTTTTAGTAGGTAAGAAAATCTTGCGATCTTAATTTAATTTGAGAACAGAATTTTTAGCACTACCTCGGGTTTACCCTAAATAGATTCCTTTTTGTATTATATTGGCAAACCATCTTTAGATTCAATTATTCTAACTCTAAACTTGTGAAACTTTAGGAATGTTTTTAATCTACTAAACTTGCTCTCAAAAATCTTTTTTTATTAATCTAGAATTTCTCTTGAAACCCCCCTTATAAACACCCCTTAGCTTGGCATAAAAATAATAAAAGTAGGAGTTTTAAAAGAAATCCTGTGTCAATGGGAATAAAGAGATTCCGTAAACACAGGCACCCAATATTGTTAAAAGAAATCCCGTGTCAATGGGAATAAAAAATTTAATAATTCCGTAAACACGGGCATTGGGTTAAGTTTAGAGATGATTTCAATTCTCCCGCGTAAACCAACGCTGGGAATCAAAGCAAAGGCCACCAAAAAGGTGGGGTGAGAGGATAAAATCCGTCACCCCTAAATCCAAGCACTCTTCTTTTTGCCAAGGCTACCTTTTTTCCCCTACCCCTTAGCCAATAAAATTGTACCTAGATTTTAATTTAAAAAAAGTTTGAGAGAGCATAATTAGTAGGCTTTATTTGTTCTTAAAAACTTTCTTAAAAAAGGTTAAAGTTTTATATAATTTTATTCTAATTAAAAGGTACCAAAGACTGCAATAATCGACGCTATTTAGCTAACTTTAGAAGTCTCGCTAAAATTTTTTCGCTCTTTTTAAATTACTTTCATAGTTTTGGACTTACCTCTTTAAATACCCTAAATTTATTTCGATCTTACTTTTGATTTAATAAAAACTTTAGTAAATTAGAAATTTTATTAAACGTCTTATAGGTATCCCTTACTTTTGCTCTGGAATAGCAAAAGCTTAAGTATGGGGGTGTTTGATGAATAGTAAATATACGCATTTTTCTATATAATTTTTAGTATAATTTTAATTAGATTTGTAAATAATATATGTAAATTATTGAATAAAATGTTTGTTTTTGTTATTTTTGTTTTTAACTTAGTTTTATTTTCATTTTGTAAAGTTTCTATAATTTTGTTAAGTCATGCTCTAGGTCACGCCCGTGTCCAAGGGCGTGTTCGCTAATCCCTAACATTTTCTTCTCTGTTCTTTTTCCACCTCAAACATCAAGTCACGCCCTCGGTCACGCCCGTGACCAAGGCCATGTACCATGGTCACGCCCGTGTTGGATATCCATCCAGGATTCCAGCCACTTGAAGCATTTCATCCAAAAAATCAAAGTCACGGCCGTGACATTTCAGACACGCCCGTGACCCTCAATTCCTTCCAGAAGAACAAAGGACACGCCGCCCGTCACGCCCAGCAGCCGACAGCACAATGCCGACATCGAACATGCCCGTGTTCCCTGGAACACGCCCGTGTACTTCCAAGTCGCCGGTCAAGCCTTCCAGATACCTGCCTGGATCCAGCTGTTCTGGCTATTCGCACCCCAAGCCGTGTCACGCCCTCAGACACGCCCGTGTCCGAGGGCGTGTTATCCAAATTTTTTTTTCTATAAATAGCCAGATTCAGCTGAGTGCAAGGGTTCAAAATTTTGGGAGCTTCTCTTAAGGTTTTGTTCCATTTTGCTGATTTTTGGTGTTTTGTAATTTTTGTAATTTTGCACTTTCTCTCTCTAGTTTTGTAACCCTTTTTTGATGGAAATAAATTAAGCTTGTTTTGTAATTATTGTCTCTCTTTGTTTTAGTGTGTGTGTGTTCTCTTTTTGTTCTTTTTCTTTTTATTTTTAGTTTTTTGTAATTTTGTAATTTTTGTTAAGTTGTCATTTTAATTTGGGTGTGTGTGTGTATGAGGGAAATTTTCATATTTTTAGCTTTGTTGTAATTTTTAGATGATTTCATATTAGTGTGTGTGAGTGTAGGAGCTTAAATAGTTTTTTTTGTTTTGTTTTGATTTGGTGTTTTTACTTTCTTTTTGCTTTTTTTGTAAGTGTGTGTGAGTGTATGAGAATAGATTTTCTTTTCTTTTTAACTTAGTTTCATTATTGTTGTGTGTGTGAGTGTATGAGTTTAGATTTTGTACAACCCGTATTCGCCGAGTGGGCCCTCCCAGCCAACTGGCGAAACCTGGGTCATCCGGATCATTCGCCGGGTCACTCGCCCAGGCTAAGGAAGGTAAAAATGCCCCCGGGTCGGTGGGGGTAAGCTGTAGAAGAGAAGGCGCTAGGCGAGTGGTGCCCTCACGGACCACTCGCCCAGAAGCGTGGGCATTCGCCCAGCCAGGCGGGTGCCCAGCGAATGGTGCCCTCACGGACCATTCGCCCAAATGGGTGTGAGGGGAAAATGACCATAATACCCCTGGTGGGCTGCAAATAGCCCTTCAGAACAGCGGAGTTAGGCTATTAGCAGACCAATTTGGGATGCTGTTAGTAGAATTAAAAGGCGGATTCATGTTATTTGCAGACCAGCCTAGGAAAACTATAAATAGACCCTTAAGGGCACCTTGGAGGAGATCCGATTTGAGAGAATCCTCTCCTCTAGGCTAGTTTTGGTGGGCAGCCAGTGCCCTCCAAGGTGCCCGGTTGAGCTTTGGTTTGGGGAGGGGAAGCTCTCTAAGATCTTCCGGGTGTGTGGCGGGACCTCCTCGCTTCAGCCTTGGGTCTATTCCATTTCCAGCATCCACCGTCAGGAGAGTCTAGTGAGGGAGAAATAAGCATCGGCTACACCCCCAGTGGGTCTGAACTCAAGAGACCAGTTGCTGGTTTCAACAGATTTGTTTTATTTTAATTAGATTTCATTAACGTAGAGTGGGTGTGTGTATGAGTATAAAGTTTGCGCCTTTTTTGTAATCGAATAGTTTCCATTTCCGTCACGCATTTATTTCCCGCCTATCCGTTTGGATAGGACTTGCTCACGCATTTATTTCCCGCCTATCCGTTTGGATAGGACTTGCTCACGCATTTATTTCCCGCCTATCCGTTTGGATAGGACTTGCTCACGCATTTATTTCCCGCCTATCCGTTTGGATAGGACTTGCTCACGCATTTATTTCCCCTCTACCTATTTGGGTAGGGATCGCATTTCTTTAATTTTTGCAATTTACAGCTTTCATTTTAATTCTGTAGAGTGTGTGCGTTTTCAATTAGTGCGTCTTTTGTTTTTAATATAATTGCTTTTTGCTTAATTCCGCTACCCGCTCAATCGCTTATTATCGCCGTAGTTATCATTATCGTTTTATAAAGCCCTAAAAAATTCTAAGCAAAACTACTTTTTAAATTAACGTTTTCGTTCTTTTTCTTTTCATCGCTTTTCTTGGTTTTTGCTAAACGCACACAAGGCCCGCGATAGTTATCATTTTCGTCACTAGCTTTTCTATAAAATCATAAAAATCAATTTCAAACTCTTTTCGATAAAATAATAGCGCGTTCCTAAGAAGTAGAAATAATCGATACGACCTTGGAAAAATACGACCTTGATATTTCAAAAGAAATATCCTATACTACTATCGATAAGGTCCACTTGCCTTTATTGATTTTAGTCCGGATAATTACATAAACCCAAAAGCTTTCTCTCTAAAGCACTTTTTAAAACTCTCTTTTAAAAAACACTAAAAAATTTGTTGCAACACCTCTTTGGTTGTTGCAACTAGCTTAAGGTAAAAGAAGTTTTAAAACGCTCTTAACGAATTGTTGCAACTACTCAAAAAATTGTTGCAACAATATTTTCAAAAAGCTTTCAATTTTAATTTCAACATAAAGCCCTTTTTCAATCTTTTCATTTAGCCTTCAGAGGACACGGCCGAGGAGTAATCCTCGATATTTCGAAAGAGAAAGAGTCTGTTACTTCTATCCTTCGATAGGATAACGGGTAATTCCTCAAAGTAGAATTACTCGCGGGACTCTTCGAAAACGTCCGCCCAAGGTTGAATCGAAAAGAAAGAAAGAGCTTTCTTCTCTTTCTTCTCTCTTTCAAAGAGAGAGACAAAAAACGTATCAGTTAGACAGGGCCAACTTCTCCAATCTCGGCTCAAAGAGCTTACGTCACAAGTTCCTCAGAACTTCTCAGATCAAGAATGATCCTACCTCAGGACACAAGTCCCTACAACTCAGAGCTATCACCAGCTCCTACCTCAGGCACAGCTGCCCTACAAACTCAGAGGATAACACCTCCTACAGCTCAGACAATAATGTCCTACAACTCCGGCTGTTAAGCCCTACCTCAGATCTGCTCCAGATCCTACAACTCAGACCTCTCCCATGTCCTACTACTCAGAGGACTCCTCCTCCTACTTCTCAGACCACCTCCTGGTCCTACCTCAGGCTGTTAAGCACTACCTCAGATCTGCTCCAGATCCTACACTCAGGCCTCCAGCCCTACAACTCAGAACCTTCAGGTTCCTACAATCTCAGACCAAAAGGTCTTACAGCTCAGGAAAAATGCCCTACAGAAAAATGATTTAGAAATATTCTACAGTAGAGGTACTCTCCTGTAGATCATGCACCGTCTGTGCTTCCTGTAGCTGAAGATGTCGATGCCAGCTACTAACTTGATCTTCCTCTTCGACAGAGTGATGGAAGATCACCTTGCTCCTTCTTGCAGAGGAGCTAACTTTCTTTCTCTGTTTTCTTCTTCTTGTTCAGTGAGCAGAAGGAAGAAGACGAGAGCTTCAGCCGTCAATGTAACAGTTGATCTCTTTTGCACATTACCAGGCGCTTTTCAAATGTGCCCTAACTCTTCCTTTTATGCATCTCTGATCTTCAACGACTCTTAGCTGATCTGTTGAGAAGTATGGGAGAAGCTAGTGGACCCCACACAGCTTTTCTGCAACTAGTCCTAGCCGCAGGTCCCACCGCCCTTCTTTTCCATAGAGAAGGACTGCGCTCGATGAACGTGGAACACTCTGCGTTTGACGAACCAGCTGTCCCCCGCGTTCGACGATCTTGCCAGCTCAGCGTTCGACAAACTTACCTTGTGTGTCTTCTCAGCGGCTCCTGCTTTGATTTTGTCTCAGCGGTCGACGAACGGCGTTCAACGTTCGACGAACTTGCCTTGTGTGTCTTCTCAGCGGATACACTAAGACGGCTCCTCGTCTCAGCGGTTTTGACCTCTCGTCTCAGCGGTTCTGCTGAGACTACATAGTTTATGGGAGATGATTTCTCCACATCTAAGGGCATGTTTGGCCCTTCCTTTTGAGTCACCTGCACCTGTATATCTTACACAAGTAAAGTTCATCAAATACAATATGTCCTTAGCATTGAGAGTGATGCCTCTTCAAATCAAGGTAAAATTGAGGGCAATATACCCAACAGTTCTTATTGTTGCATGATGAGCAGTCTTCTGCATCATCTTCAGAAGATAAACAATTTTCTAATGCACTCTTGGTCTTCTTAAATAAAGCAGGTAGTAAAGGTGGGTGAGTGGTGCATACCTGATCATGATGCGATTCATCATGATTTTCTTCATCTGATAGAGCCATCAACCCATGAACCTCTTCATCCTCAGAATCACAATCTATAGGAGACAGGGGTGCTCTTATCCTTTCTTCTGCTCCAGAGCATTCATCATCTTCTGATTCATTATCTGAAGTAGTCAGTGGTGCTCTAATGCATACCTCTTCATGAGAGGTCTCTTGTTCAAGGTCTTCCCCTGATCCTTCCATGAGGACTTCTAAGAGGTCCCACATGTCCTTTGTTGTTGTGCAACGACTCAGCTTCTGGTGTGTTGCTAGATCTACTACACCAGCTAGAATGCTTCTTGCTTCTTTGTCCAAGCTGGCAAGAAGAGTCTCCTCTTTTAACATCGTCATGGAGGGACCTTTTTGAACAACCAAGAACATTCTTGGATCCATTGCCTCCATGAATATTCTTTCTCTAACTTTCCAAATGGCAAAGTTCTCCCTGGAACAGATAGCTATTCTTGACTCCATAGCTTTGACACTTGGACACCCAATGGCAGATCTATTCAAGCTGTTAAGCTTTTCTTTGAACAACCTCGCTTTGATACCACTTGTTGTTTATGGGGTGTCTACTTTATCAACTAGAGGAGGGGGGGGGGGGGGGTGAATAGATTTTTCAATTTATATTATCCCCTTTTGGTGTTCTTGAATTCTGGTTTGTAGATCTAAAAGTTATAAAGCATAACACAGAAAACAAACAACGGATCTATAGAGGTTCCTCAAGCCGGGTGTCTTGAGTAGTCCTCTGTCCCTCTGCGCCTACCCAGCAGTGTCCAGGCTCTCATCTAGCTGGCAGGTCCGAAGGCTCACTCGGTGGCAGGTTCTATGTTCCAGAGGTTGGCCCCGAGCAGACCCGCTGTCCAGGCTCTCATCTAGCTGGCAGGTCTGAAGGCTCACTCGGTGGCAGGTTCTATGTTTAAGAGGTTGGCCCCGAGCAGACCCGCTGTCCAGGCTCTCATCTAGCTGGCAGGTCCAAAGGCTCACTCGATGGCAGGTTCTAAGTTCTCAAGAGATGATCTCAAGAGCATTCGCATAGACCACGCGCCGGAGAGAGGATCACACCCCACTCTCTTGACTACTTAAGCGAAACCCCGTGATACGCGAATGGTAAGGTTCACTTGGTAGCGAGAGATCGAAGGGGAACGAAAGACCTAAGTCATATTCGAGCATTCGCGGGGTGGTCAAGACAGTCGCATCACGACCCAACGTCCTAATGAGCCTAGCGAGGTGTGGCGGCGAATAAGAAGAGTCGACGTCCTAATGAGCCTAGCGAGGTGTGGCGGCGAATAAGGAGACCCAACGTCCTAATGAGCCTAGCGAGGTGTGGCGGCGAATAAGAAGAATCGACGTCCTAATGAGCCTAGCGAGGTGTGGCGGCGAATAAGGAGAATCGACGTCCTAATGAGCCTAGCGAGGTGTGGCGGCGAATAAGAAGAATTGGCGTCCTAATGAGCCTAACGAGGTATGGCGGCGATTGAGAAAAAAAGCTGAGAATAATGCAAAGTGTAATCAATGAAGTACATCTTTTACAAGCACTCGCCGGTTCAAGATTGCAATCAAATGTATAACCACAAAAAGAGGAAATACAAAAAGCCCTTCTCAAGGATCAACAGACTTCTCGCTTGAAGATCCGCCGCTCTCGTCAGAGTCTGGAATGAGGGCGTCTTCTCGCGGCTCGACGTGGTCATCCTCGGGAAAGGGAATTGGGATGTAAAGCTCGGGGACGACTTGACGAGCGGAAAGGCGTTCGGCCTCCGCCTTCAGGTATCCCGCTCGCCGCAGCACCTGCAGCGCGTGCTTGACGGCATTTTGCGCGTTCTCTTGCATCAGCTGCTCCAACTCGTGGTGGGGATAAAAATGGCCCCCACTCCCCGGGTCGAGTGCTGACGCACCAGCCTCTCGCATTCGATGGACCTCGGCTTTGGCCAGACGGATTTCATCCTCAAGGCCGGCCACCCGAGCGCGGAGCATCTCAGCGACCATGGTATCCTGGAAATAATAACAAAGGTGGTAAGAATAAAGTTTGTCAATCGGCGACAAGCCATTCGCGAGAAGGGAGCAAACATACATACCTCTGCGACAGGGCGGTTGGCGAGAAGGGTCTCCGCAGCCGTCAGCTTGGTCCTAAGCTCCATCGCCTCAGTAGAAGCAACAGACCGGGACTCCTCAACCGCCGCCAAGTCCCGCGCCAGATTGATGCTCCGGCGCGAAGACATGTGCGCGAGCTCGAGCGCCCGCAGCATGGCCCTGGCACTCTCGTGGGCGAGAATCTGGGTCGTCTCGGCATCGTAGACTTCGGCGTCTTCTCGGCCATAGAGGGCATACGCGATGGCGTAAGCCTCACCGCTGGCGAGATCGCTCTCTATCCACGATGGATGGAGGGTGGAGAGCGAGACCCGGTTCGCATTCCTGTCCCACTTGACCAAGGGAGCCCCCGAGGGGTCCATGTACTTCTCGCCACTGGGGAAGTTCCGATGGTCCCTGGGAAGTGGGGGCGGCGGCAACGACGGTCCCGCGCGAGGGGTGGTCTCTCCTGGCGCACTCGTCCCCAGTGCTTGGATCTGAGCACTCGCCGCGAGGGTCTCGCCCAGGACCCCCTTCCCCTTGGCGGAAGGGGGGTTTTTGGATTTCTTGGAGGTGGAAGGGGTCGGCGCCGCTGGCTTGCGCTTCTTTCCGCCAGGCTTGGAGGAAGAAGGTTCCTCCCGGCAGGCATCCGCAGCGGCCTGTGCGAGAGAGAGGGTAGATCCGGAAGGACGCGGCGGATGGAGAGGGAAATGGCGCACACCTGCATAATATAACAAACGGTTCTAGCGGATGATGTAAAAATTACAAAGCGAAAGCGAATGAAGTCTCGAACACTTACCCTCGCCCTGCGGAATGGGTGGAAGCGAGTTGACGTTTTGCCGGAGGTGGACGAGATCCATCCCGTGCTCCAGGATGTATTGGTGAAGTTTGGCCTCGTGCCCCCCTAGGGTCGGGGGGGCGGAAGGTTGACTCCTCCTCCTGCACCGGCGCGAGAAGAGTGTTCCCTAGGTTCCCGCTTACGAAAATAAAGCGGCGAACCCAGTCATGGTTCTTATTCGGGAGCCCGTAGTGCTTTAGGGGGCTCTGTCCCGAGAAGAACGAGATACCATGGGTGCAGCGAAAGGTATAGAGCTTGCGGAAGACGGGCAACGAGAACTCGATTCCCTCCTCCCGCAGGTAGCTCGCGTACCCAACCAGCATAGCGATGGAGTTGGGGTTGAGCTGGCCGGGCACGACCCCGTAGTACCTGAAGGTCTGGCGGAGTTCCGGCCAGATCGGGAGGCGAAACCTCACCTCGAAGTGCTCTAGCGGGATCGCGAGAGCACAAGGCGAGAGGGAATTCAGGCGCTCATCCGGCCTGGGCTTTCGCGCCTCGAAACCCGGCGGGACGTAGTCGGCGACGGCAATCAGATAGGCCTCCTCAGAGAGGTCGCAGGAATCAAAGACGTGGTTGGCGAATGCGCTGGCGCACTTGGCTCTGCCTTCCGCATCGCCACCCATTTTTGCGAGTGAAGAAGAAAAGAGGAGCAACAGATGAGGAAGAAGCGCGAGTGCTAGCGCAGGGAAAGAAAGCGGATGGTTAGGTATTTAATACGGTGGTTGAAAGACCTATTTATAGAGGGACTAAACGACGTTTGGACTTTCGAGACCTCGGGTGTGCGGATAGCCATCGCGCCCTCCCGACACCTCGAAGCCCGAGCCGGTCCCTCTCGCCCATTAATGGCAAATGCCCTATGTCTATTCATTCCGCGGCTACACAACGAAGTTGGAAGAGCATCCGGCTATAAGTTATCACTCGGCAAAACCCAAGCAGAATCATGAGATACGAAAAATGAATAAAGAAGCATTCGCAAAGCATAGAAAAATTTTTACAGGTAAAAACAACGTTCAACATTCGCAGCATAAGGTAAGAAAAGAAAACAACAGGAGGGATGGACGTTGGGTAGGTCAGATCTCCTTCCAGATCCACCGACCTCGCTTTTGCGACCCAGCTTCCATGGGCACTCGCGGGCGGTAGTACGCGAGCATACTGGTGATTTCCTGGGAAGCAAGGTGGAGTTGGTCCCGGGCTCGCGCGGCATGCCTTGCGGGAGACAACTCCCCTCCTTCACCCCCCAGCCGCTCCATCGCCGCGAGAAGATGCGAGTGACTTCGTCGAAGGTCCTTCAGCTCCCGTGTGACTCCCAGCCGCACCTCATCCACCTGAGCGGCGACGTTTCGCTGGATATTGATAAGCTTCCCCAGGACCTCCGAGATCCGATCCTTCAGGGTCGCGTGATCCGAGGAATCACCCAGGAAGTCAGCAAGATCCCCAGGGGAAGGGAGAGGCGAGAGCATTCCCTCTACCCCCTCGTAGTAGGAGTCGAAGGGGGAGGCTTCTCGATAGCCTGCGGAGTCACAAATAGGATTAACGGTGATAAAGTATGCGAGTGCAATAGAGGCGGGTGAGTGAACTGACCTGGGATGGGATCCGGGTGACCCGAAGGACGAGACGAATGGGGGTGCGTCCCAAACAGCCAGGCGTGAGGTAAGACCTTTCCCTTTCCTGGACGGTAAGGCTGTGAAGAAGGGGCCAGAGCCTCCGCACGGTCATCAGCACAGAGATGCTGATCCAGCTCTCGCTCAGGGGAGACCCTCCGTTCATTCGCGGTGACAGAAAGGTTCACCTGAGCAGGGGGACTGGGAGGAATGGAGTCCCGCAGCGGGACGTCAGGGTTGAGGGCTGCGAAAAGGTAATGATTAGTAGCCGACAACATAAAAGGAAGTAGCGAGAAGGTTCACAACTCACGGGATTGGGGTACAGTCTCCCCAGGAGGAGGCGGAGGAGCAAGATCCGAATCGGGAGGAGGTACCTCGTCCGCGGGAGGTGGCACCACCACACTGCTCAGAACGGCCCCATGGCCATCCTCAGGTACCAAAGCCCCCTGCGAATGGTCGGAATAAGTGCAGGGTAAGGGACAGGAACCAAATGGAGACAAGGAGAATCCTCATACCAGCACCGCGGGGTCCGAAAGGGCATCCGCCAGCGTATTCGCCGGTGGAGTATCCGCCGGAGACTCCGAAGCAGTCTCGCCTCTCTGACGATTCAGCCGAATCGTCTTGGCTCGACGGGAGACATAGGGGGCGCTCGGATCCCGTTTAGACATTAGCCAGGGAGCAAATTTGGATGCCCTGGGGGCAGTCACAGCTTGGGCCGCAGCTAGGCGGTCGATCATCTCTCGCGAGAGGGGTTTCGTAGAAGGTTTGTGGAAAGACATTAGGAAGTGGAGGAACTCCGAGCCGAGAGGAGAGAGTGGTCCAGAGAAACCTGACATGAGGGTATATTTATAAGGTGGCGGTGGGACCCACGGAATCTTATGGATCCAGTCAGCAAGCACTCACCGAATACAGGGTTGGACTGTTCTTTACGACCGTAGGAACCGCTCGTAAAGAGCGGGGATTGTGTACAACCCGTATTCGCCGAGTGGGCCCTCCCAGCCAACTGGCGAAACCTGGGTCATCCGGATCATTCGCCGGGTCACTCGCCCAGGCTAAGGAAGGTAAAAATGCCCCCGGGTCGGTGGGGCTAAGCTGTAGAAGAGAAGGCGCTAGGCGAGTGGTGCCCTCACGGACCACTCGCCCAGAAGCGTGGGCATTCGCCCAGCCAGGCGGGTGCCCAGCGAATGGTGCCCTCACGGACCATTCGCCCAAATGGGTGTGAGGGGAAAATGACCATAATACCCCTGGTGGGCTGCAAATAGCCCTTCAGAACAGCGGAGTTAGGCTATTAGCAGACCAATTTGGGGTGCTGTTAGTAGAATTAAAAGGCGGATTCATGTTATTTGCAGACCAGCCTAGGAAAACTATAAATAGACCCTTAAGGGCACCTTGGAGGAGATCCGATTTGAGAGAATCCTCTCCTCTAGGCTAGTTTTGGTGGGCAGCCAGTGCCCTCCAAGGTGCCCGGTTGAGCTTTGGTTTGGGGAGGGGAAGCTCTCTAAGATCTTCCGGGTGTGTGGCGGGACCTCCTCGCTTCAGCCTTGGGTCTATTCCATTTCCAGCATCCACCGTCAGGAGAGTCTAGTGAGGGAGAAATAAGCATCGGCTACACCCCCAGTGGGTCCGAACTCAAGAGACCAGTTGCTGGTTTCAACAGATTTGTTTTATTTTAATTAGATTTCATTAACGTAGAGTGGGTGTGTGTATGAGTATAAAGTTTGCGCCTTTTTTGTAATCGAATAGTTTCCATTTCCGTCACGCATTTATTTCCCGCCTATCCGTTTGGATAGGACTTGCTCACGCATTTATTTCCCGCCAATCCGTTTGGATAGGACTTGCTCACGCATTTATTTCCCGCCTATCCGTTTGGATAGGACTTGCTCACGCATTTATTTCCCCTCTACCTATTTGGGTAGGGATCGCATTTCTTTAATTTCTGCAATTTACAGCTTTCATTTTAATTCTGTAGAGTGTGTGCGTTTTCAATTAGTGCGTCTTTTGTTTTTAATATAATTGCTTTTTGCTTAATTCCGCTACCCGCTCAATCGCTTATTATCGCCGTAGTTATCATTATCGTTTTATAAAACCCTAAAAAATTCTAAGCAAAACTACTTTTTAAATTAACGTTTTCATTCTTTTTCTTTTCATCGCTTTTCTTGGTTTTTGCTAAACGCACACAAGGCTCGCGATAGTTATCATTTTCGTCACTAGCTTTTCTATAAAATCATAAAAATCAATTTCAAACTCTTTTCGATAAAATAATAGCGCGTTCCTAAGAAGTAGAAATAATCGATACGACCTTGGAAAAATACGACCTTGATATTTCAAAAGAAATATCCTATACTACTATCGATAAGGTCCACTTGCCTTTATTGATTTTAGTCCGGATAATTACATAAACCCAAAAGCTTTCTCTCTAAAGCACTTTTTAAAACTCTCTTTTAAAAAACACTAAAAAATTTGTTGCAGCACCTCTTTGGTTGTTGCAACTAGCTTAAGGTAAAAGAAGTTTTAAAACGCTCTTAACGAATTGTTGCAACTACTCAAAAAATTGTTGCAACAATATTTTCAAAAAGCTTTCAATTTTAATTTCAACATAAAGCCCTTTTTCAATCTTTTCATTTAGCCTTCAGAGGACGCGGCCGAGGAGTAATCCTCGATATTTCGAAAGAGAAAGAGTCTGTTACTTCTATCCTTCGATAGGTTAACGGGTAATTCCTCAAAGTAGAATTACTCGCGGGACTCTTCGAAAACGTCCGCCCAAGGTTGAATCGAAAAGAAAGAAAGAGCTTTCTTCTCTTTCTTCTCTCTTTCAAAGAGAGAGACAAAAAACGTATCAGTTAGACAGGGCCAACTTCTCCAATCTCGGCTCAAAGAGCTTACGTCACAAGTTCCTCAGAACTTCTCAGATCAAGAATGATCCTACCTCAGGACACAAGTCCCTACAACTCAGAGCTATCACCAGCTCCTACCTCAGGCACAGCTGCCCTACAAACTCAGAGGATAACACCTCCTACAGCTCAGACAATAATGTCCTACAACTCCGGCTGTTAAGCCCTACCTCAGATCTGCTCCAGATCCTACAGCTCAGACCTCTCCCATGTCCTACTACTCAGAGGACTCCTCCTCCTACTTCTCAGACCACCTCCTGGTCCTACCTCAGGCTGTTAAGCACTACCTCAGATCTGCTCCAGATCCTACACTCAGGCCTCCAGCCCTACAACTCAGAACCTTCAGGTTCCTACAATCTCAGACCAAAAGGTCTTACAGCTCAGGAAAAATGCCCTACAGAAAAATGATTTAGAAATATTCTACAGTAGAGGTACTCTCCTGTAGATCATGCACCGTCTGTGCTTCCTGTAGCTGAAGATGTCGATGCCAGCTACTAACTTGATCTTCCTCTTCGACAGAGTGATGGAAGATCACCTTGCTCCTTCTTGCAGAGGAGCTAACTTTCTTTCTCTGTTTTCTTCTTCTTGTTCAGTGAGCAGAAGGAAGAAGACGAGAGCTTCAGCCGTCAATGTAACAGTTGATCTCTTTTGCATATTACCAGGCGCTTTTCAAATGTGCCCTAACTCTTCCTTTTATGCATCTCTGATCTTCAACGACTCTTAGCTGATCTGTTGAGAAGTATGGGAGAAGCTAGTGGACCCCACACAGCTTTTCTGCAACTAGTCCTAGCCGCAGGTCCCACCGCCCTTCTTTTCCATAGAGAAGGACTGCGCTCGATGAACGTGGAACACTCTGCGTTTGACGAACCAGCTGTCCCCTGCGTTCGACGATCTTGCCAGCTCAGCGTTCGACAAACTTACCTTGTGTGTCTTCTCAGCGGCTCCTGCTTTGATTTTGTCTCAGCGGTCGACGAACGGCGTTCAACGTTCGACGAACTTGCCTTGCGTGTCTTCTCAGCGGATACACTAAGACGGCTCCTCGTCTCAGCGGTTTTGACCTCTCGTCTCAGCGGTTCTGCTGAGACTACATAGTTTATGGGAGATGATTTCTCCACATCTAAGGGCATGTTTGGCCCTTCCTTTTGAGTCACCTGCACCTGTATATCTTACACAAGTAAAGTTCATCAAATACAATATGTCCTTAGCATTGAGAGTGATGCCTCTTCAAATCAAGGTAAAATTGAGGGCAATATACCAAACAGTTCTTATTGTTGCATGATGAGCAGTCTTCTGCATCATCTTCAGAAGATAAACAATTTTCTAATGCACTCTTGGTCTTCTTAAATAAAGCAGGTAGTAAAGGTGGGTGAGTGGTGCATACCTGATCATGATGCGATTCATCATGATTTTCTTCATCTGATAGAGCCATGAACCCATGAACCTCTTCATCCTCAGAATCACAATCTATAGGAGACAGGGGTGCTCTTATCCTTTCTTCTGCTCCAGAGCATTCATCATCTTCTGATTCATTATCTGAAGTAGTCAGTGGTGCTCTAATGCATACCTCTTCATGAGAGGTCTCTTGTTCAAGGTCTTCCCCTGATCCTTCCATGAGGACTTCTAAGAGGTCCCACATGTCCTTTGTTGTTGTGCAACGACTCAGCTTCTGGTGTGTTGCTAGATCTACTGCACCAGCTAGAATGCTTCTTGCTTCTTTGTCCAAGCTGGCAAGAAGAGTCTCCTCTTTTAACATCGTCATGGAGGGACCTTTTTGAACAACCAAGAACATTCTTGGATCCATTGCCTCCATGAATATTCTTTCTCTAACTTTCCAAATGGCAAAGTTCTCCCTGGAACAGATAGCTATTCTTGACTCCATAGCTTTGACACTTGGACACCCAATGGCAGATCTATTCAAGCTGTTAAGCTTTTCTTTGAACAACCTCGCTTTGATACCACTTGTTGTTTATGGGGTGTCTACTTTATCAACTAGAGGAGGGGGGGGGGGGTGAATAGATTTTTCAATTTATATTATCCCCTTTTGGTGTTCTTGAATTCTGGTTTGTAGATCTAAAAGTTATAAAGCATAACACAGAAAACAAACAACGGATCTATAGAGGTTCCTCAAGCCGGGTGTCTTGAGTAGTCCTCTGTCCCTCTGCGCCTACCCAGCAGTGTGCTAGGATCGGCAAACTCCGCCAAAAACTTCAGTCCCTCAAGCCTTACAACACGGACCCGCAAGTCCCAACAGCCTAGGCCCGCAAGCCCCTACTGCCCCGAGCCCACAAGCTCGACACTCAGGCCCTCAAGCCCTACAACACGGACCCGCAAGTCCCAACAGCCTAGGCCCGCAATCCCCTACTGCCCCCGAGCCCTCAAGCTCGACAAATCGCACCCGCAAGTGCACTTCCCTGGCCCTCAAGCCTCACAGCTCTCCAGCCCTCAAGCTAGACAAGTTGGCCCGCAAGCCTTATAAGAAAATACAGTAATACAACCGTTCTTCTGCCGGATGAAGATCGGCAACTTTAGCCTGAGGATGATTGGCCTCTTATGATTGAAGAAGATTCTTCTGATTCAGATCTTTGACAGCGCAGTTCTTCTTCAATCTCCACTTTTTTTGCCTGATGTTGAACGACGACTTCTCAGTCAATGAAGATGACTGATTCTTTTGAGAACGCTTGAGTCTTGTTCTCTTTCTTCTCCGCTGAATATATTGTTCTATTGAAGAGCGGCGAGATTCTTTTTCTCGTTCTTTTTCTTGCACAGCAAGCTTCTTTCTTTCTGATCGATTGCTTGTGTATTAGGGCAACCTCTTATCACTTTTATAAGACTGCGAGGTCCCCAACGGTCTTCTGAAAAAGTTCTTTAAGTGTCAGATGCTCCTTTCCTTAAGAGCACGCGCTGACTAGACAATCAGGCGGCGACATTAATTGCTGACAGCACGTCTGCAAGATTTGAATTCTGTCTTGAAGATATTTGCATCATTACAACGACAAGCTATTTCTGACTATGTCGTCGTGATCTTCCTTCTTGCATCATGTCATCTGATCATATTGTTCTCTCAATGACATGCGTTCTTTACGACGATGTTTGTTCTTTCTCGATGACACAGCCACTTTGGTGAAGTCGACGATACTGCGTCTTCTCTGCGTTCGATGAACAGCATTCTGCGATCGACTAACTTGCCATCCTTCGTTCGACGATCTGCATTCTTCGTTCGACGATCTTACAGAGTCTCAACGGTCAACGATCTTCCTTCCGAGTTCGACGATCTTGCTTCAACGCTCGATGAATACGCCAAATCTCAGCGGTCGTCGATCTTCCTTCTGAGCTCAACGATCTTCCTTTTGCGTTCGACGAACACGCCAAATCTCGGCGGTCGTCGATCTTCCTTCTGAGTTCACTTTACTCAATATCATGACGACAAGCATACTTTGTCGATGATGTCTCCTATTCTTCTCGATGATATAGTACCTCGTGAAGTCATTAAAGTACATGACATATTGTCGATCTCTGCAAGCATAAACTAGATGGAATGTTAAATACAACTTGCATTTATCATTGAACTGAGCACTTTCTTCAAATCAGGAACATTGCAGGGCACTGTTCCCAACACTGATCATCTCAGCACGGAAGCTCAGACCGTACTTCCAGTCCCATTCAATCCAGGTAGTAACTGACCACCCCCTTCGCAAAATCTTCGAGGGGGTAGAGCACTCAGGAAGGCTCACAAAATGGTCGGTGGAGCTGAGCGAATTCGACATCACCTTCATCCCTCGGTTATCGATGAAGTCTCAAGCAGTTGCAGATTTTATGGCGGACTACGTGGTCAAAATGGAAGAGGAGCAAGCCCTTTGTCATGTCCCCTGGAAGCTGTTGGTCAACGGGGCCTCAGGCAAGAATTCTGTAGGAGGAGGGGTGGTATTGGAGAGCCCTCACATAGTGAAAATTGAATAAGCACTAGTGATACATTTCCCCGTCACCAACAACCAGGCGGAGTACGAAGCAGTGATTGCCGGCCTACGTCTAGCCCAGGAGTTGGGGGTTCATGATGTGGAAGTCCTCACCGATTCAATGGTTATAGCCACACAGATCAAGGGTGAGTTCGAGGCAAGGGAGCCCACACTCATGAGGTATCTGGCCAAAGTAAGGGGTCTGATCGGAACATTCAAAACCTTCTCCATCAGGCACATACCAAGGGAAGAAAGTGTCTCGACAGATCGGCTGGCCAAGTCCAGCCCTCGGGATGGAGGGACCTTGACAGATCTGTTTCGCCCTTCGATTGAGGAAGGGGAGCTCATGGACATAGAGCAGCGGCCCTCTTGGAAGGACCCTTTCGTGACCTTCCTGGCAACGGCCAAATTTCCGGAAGAGGTTCCGGATCAAAGGCGCTTTCGGTACAAGTCCGCCTACTACGTGCTTCATGAAAGGGACTTGTATCGAAAGACTCTCTCAGGACTTCTAGCGCGATGCATATCCGAGGAGGAGGTCCCGAGGATCCTAGAGGAGGTTCATTCCGGCGAGTGTGGTAGTCATTCGGGGAGAAGGACGTTGGAAGCAAGGATAATGAGGCAGAGGTATGTTTGGCCGACCCTGAGCAAAGATGCATCGGAGTTCGCCAAGAAATGCCAAAAGTGCCAGCTGTACGCTCCACTTCAACTTTTGTCGGCTCAGAGGCTGAGGAGCATCACGGCACCATGGCCCTTCGCCATATGGGGGATGGATCTGGTAGGACCTTTCCCTCAGGCTAATGGGCAAAGAAGATTTCTCTTGGTCATGATCGACTACTTCTCGAAGTGGTTGGAGGTCAAGGCTCTAGCCAAGGTCACCTCCCAGGTAATCCGCAACTTCATATGGGGGGAGATCATCTGCCGACATGGGCTACCGCAAGCCATCGTCACAGATAATGGTCCACAATTCCCTAGCGAGGAATTCATCAGCTTCTACAGCCAGCTAGGGATAGACCTCAGGTTCGCATCCGTCCATCACCCCAGGAGCAACGGGCCGGTGGAGGCAGCAAACAAGATCATAGTAAACCTGTTCAAAAAGAAGGTGGAGAACTTGAAGGGGAATTGGGTGGAGCAACTCCCCTCGGTCCTATGGGCTCTAATGACTACCCCCAACACTGCCACTGGTTATACCCCCTTCAAGCTCTCTCACGGTTGCGAGGCCGTCATTCCTGTGGAATTTGAAGTCAAGACGCCGTGGGTAAGGGTCGCCTCAGATGGTGACGAAGAATGGAGAACAGGAAATGAGGAGGAGCTGCGTCTCTCCTTGGATCTGATCGAGGAGGGTCCGAGATCTTATCGCCATTCGTCAAGAGGAAGTCAAGCGACAGATGGCCAAGTACTTTGACAAACACGTCAGGATCAAGCAATTCGAAAAGGGCGACCTTGTGTTGAAAAAGGTCGACACGGCCGGAAGGTCAGCCGCGGTAGGAAAGCTCAATCCCAATTGGGAAGGCCCCTATGTTGTGGAAGAAGCCTTAAAGACAGGAGGATATTGCCTCCAGAATGTGGAGGGCGAGTCCATTAGTCATAAATGGAGTGGTGATGATTTAAAGCGTTTTTATCCTTAAATTCATGTAATGTAAAGACTTATCCTTTGAAAAATTCTCATTTCTAAAATGTGTGATGTAATGGCTTACTAAGTAAGGTTCTAAGGTTTCGAAGGCTGGCCCCTAGCAGACCCGCTGAACAGGCTCTCACCTAGCTGGCAGGGCCGTAGGCTCACTCGGTGGCAGGTTCTAAGGTTTCGAAGGTTGGCCCCGAGCAGACCCGCTGAGCAGGCTCTCACCTAGCTGGCAGGGCCGTAGGCTCATTCGATGGCAGGTTCTAAGGTTTCAAAGGTTGTCCCCGAGCAGACCCACTGACCAGGCTCTCACCTAGCTGGCAGGGCCGTAGGCTCACTCGGTGGAAGGTTCTAAGGTCGAAGGTTGGCCCCAAGCAGACCCGCTGACTAGGCTCTCACCTAGCTGGCAGAGTCGTAGGCTCACTCAGTGGCAGGTTCTAAGGTTTCCAAGGTTGGCCCCGAGCAGACCCGCTGACCAATCTCTCACCTATCTGGTAGGGCCGTAGGCTCACTCGGTGGCAGGTTCTGAAGATTCCAAAGTTGGCCCCGAGCAGACCAGCTGACCAGGCTCTTACCTAGCTGGCAGGGCCGTAGGCTCACTCGGTGGCAGGTTCTAAGGTTTCGAGGGTTGGCCCCGAGCAGACCCGCTGACCAGGCTCTCACCTAGCTGGCAGGGCTGTAGGCTCACTCGGTGGCAGGTTCTAAGGTTTTGAAGGTTGGCCCCGAGCAGACCCGCTGACCAGGTTCTCACCTAGCTGGCAGGGCCGTAGGCTCACTCGGTGGCAGGTTATAAGGTTTCGAAGGTTGGCCCCGAGCAAACCCGCTGACCAGCCTGCTCTCACCTAGCTGGCAGGTCCGTAGGCTCACTCGGTGGCAGGTTATAAGGTTTCCAAGGTTAGCCCCGAGCAGACCCGCTGACCAGGCTCTCACCTAGCTGGCAGGGCCGTAGGCTCACTCAGTGGTAGGTTCTGAAGATTCCAAAGTTGGCTCCAAGCAGACCCGCTGACCAGACTCTCACCTAGCTGGCAGGGTCGTAGTCTCACTCGGTGGCAGGTTCTAATGTTTCGAGGGTTGGCCCAGAGCATACCTGTTGACCAGGCTCTCACCTAGCTGGCAGGGCCATATGCTCACTCGGTTGCAGGTTCTAAGGTTTCGAAGGTTCGCCCCGAGCAGTCCAGCTGACCAGGCTCTCACCTAACTGGCAGGGCCGTAGGCTCGCTTGTTGGAGACCTGTGAAGAAGGCTGAGAAAGAAAGGAAAGTCCAATGAAAGAAAGTTAACACAGGACAAATCTAGACATTAGATTAGCGAGTGGTGCCCGTCACAGGGGACACTCGCCGGCGAATGATATCGATCAAGAACGACTCTTGGCCGACGAGTGCGCAGCAAGACGTTGGCCGACCTAAGGGTCACAAGAAGCTACCAGGACTCGATGAGTCCACAACGCAGCAACATCCCCGACAGAAATCAAACGAAGCGCCCAAGTCCTAGCGTGATGGGGGCGAGTGCAAAAAGGTAGTAACCACCGTGCTTCGACACGTTGGGAATGTTTCGGCGAGAGCGCCTGGGGCTGAAACCACGTAGTATGGGGGAGAGAGCTATGCAAGAGCTGAATGACACATCTTTCGCTTAACATTGACTCACACGACGCAACTGTCCCTGGCGAATGGCCCAAGGAGGCGAGTGGAACGATCCGCAATTGGCCAGCATTGGCGAGACAGGTTAGATTTCCTTTATAAATCGTCGAATGGCCGCGGCGATCACGCAACAACATAGCGTCCTAAGAGCCTAGCGAGATGCGGAAACAGAATAAAAAAGCAATAATTAACAAAATCCATCATAAACAAAAAAAGGGGGGGGGGGGGGGGGGGGGGGGGGAGGGTCTCGCCCCAAATATGTTCTACAAAGGTTCTTAAGAATTCTTAGGGCTACCGCCGGAGGAACCAACGCTCTCGTCCGAACCCAGGAGGATGATCCCTTCTTTCTGCGAAGGGTCCTCGCCATTCGGGATGGGAATCGGGACGAAGATATCGGGCATGACATGGCAGGCGGAGAGTACTTCGACACCCTCCTTCAAATATCCAGCGTCACGAAGCACTTGTAGCGTGTGTTCCGCAACATCTTACGCACTTTCCAGCATCAGCTTCTCGAATTCGAAGTTAGAGTAAGAATGCCTCTTACTCCCTTCCCCAGGGACCGGAGCTGCGGCTTCTCGCAAGCGCCGAATATCAGCTTTGGACTCCCGGACTTCGTCCTCGAGACCGGCCACCCGCACGCGAAGCATCTCGGCGCTGGTGGTGTCCTGCGAAGAAAAGGATGGTGAGACAGGGGCATGGGGAAGCAATAACATAAATACCTACGGAGAATCGCGCACCTCGCAAACGGGGCGACTGGAGAGGAGGACCTCGACGGCCTTTAGCTTGCGCTTCAACTCTAAGATTTCGGTAGAGGCACTGGCCCGAGCCGCCTCAACCTCACTAAGACTCCACGCAAGGTTGATGCTGCGGCGGGAAGACATATGCACAAGCTCAAGCGCCCGGAGGAGGGCTCGCGCAGTCTTGTGGGAGAGTACCTGAGTCTTCTTGGCATCAAAGACTTCAACATCATCTCGGTCGTAGAGAGCATAAGCGATAGCATAGGCTTCGCCACTTGCAATTTCGGTTTCCACCCAGGACGAGTGGTGGGTGGAGAGCGAAACCCGGTTGGCATTCCCATCCCACAGAATAAGTGGAGCTCCAGCGGCGTCCACGTACTTCTCGCCATTCGCGAAGTTCTGATGATCCCTCGGCAACGGCCTCGAGGAGGTCCCTCTCAGCGAAGCGGAGGTTTTGGCCAGAGAATTCGCTCCCGGAGCCTCACTCAAGGTTCCTTTACCCTTTGCAGATGAGGGGGCTTTATCTATCGCGGATGAGGGGGCTTTATCTTTCGCGGATGAGGGGGATTTATCTTTCGTAGATGAGGGGGCTTTCAACTTTTTTGATGAAGAGGCGGGAGGGGGTGCATCTGGCTTCCGCTTCTGGCTGCTAGGCTTGGAGGAAGCTAAGTCCTCTTGGCAGGCTTCAGCGGCGGCCCGCGCAAATTATAGTGAGGGTCCCAGCACCTCCCCCGTCGGATGCGGAGGGTAAAGAGGGAGGTCGCGCACACCTGCACCAAGAGAAGTTTACTCATCAATAATGCGAGAAGAAAGGGCGAGCTAAAGCACAAGGAAACCGCCCGAACTTACCCTTGTCCTGAGGGACAGGCGGAAGCGAGTTGACGTTCTTTCGGAGATAGACGACGTCCATCCTGTGCTCTAGGATGAATTGATGTAGTTTGTGTTGGACATGTGTGTCACATCACTTTGTTTGAGAATAACAAATCCCAAATTATATTTGATCTTGCTTGTCGTGTGTTTATAGTGTGCAGGAACTATAGGTGCAAAACTCCATAGGTAGAAAGCAGCTGAATTCAAAAATCTGGAAGAATGCACTACCGCCAGCGTTAGAGCTACCGCCAGACGCTAGCTCAGGTTCTGTTCGACAAATTTGCCTGCGTTCGACGAAAACTTCGTTCGACGAAAATTTCCGTTCGACGAACTTGAAGCTCCGTTCGACGAAAATTTCGTTGGATGAAAATTTCCGTTCGACGAACTTGAAGCTCCGTTCGACGAAAATTTCGTTCGACGAAAATTTTGTTCGATGAATTTCGTTCAACGAAAGTTTGTTCTTCCACGCCGCCGACGGTTTCGCAACCGCTCCACACGAATGCTACCGCCAGTGCTAGCGCTACTTCCTGGCGCTATCTCAAGTTCGTGCACAGCGCCACACCACCGACAGTTTCGCAACCGCTTCACACGAACGCTACCGCAGGCGCTAGGAGCTACCGGAGGCGCTATCTTCAAGATCTATAAATTGATGGGCTCTCTCTCGTTTTGAGCAAGTGCTTCCAGAGAGATTACTTGTGCCAAATTTCCAGAGCTGCTACTCTGCCGAAAGTTCATCTCCCACACAAAGCCAAAGAGGATTTCTGGAGAAGGAAGACACCACGGTGCATCCGAAGAACGATCGCTTCAACCTCGCTTATGCTACATCGATCCTTCATCCTCACCTTCAGAGATCTCATATAGGGAGTTTCATTATTTTTTATATTTACTTTCATTCCATATATTTTTTGTAACCGTTTAGAGAATTCGCCTTGTGTTGGCGACTTGGTCTGGGTAGGACTTAGGGAGTAATTCGCCTTGTGTTGGCGACTAGTTCTAGGTGATTAGATCTAGGGGGTGCTCGAGGCCATATCCGGAGAAGGATTGGCTAGAGCGGCTTGAGGCCTTATCCGGGGAAGGATAGGCTAAAGCCAACCGATTTGTGGGGATACAAGTCTGTATAGAAAAGGAAAAATTGTATAATTTTATTCGCCTCCGATTTCAAGCGATATTGAAATCAATTTATGTAAACACATTTTCTATATAATATAATCATGTCTCTTTCTGTGTTTACTTGATTTCTATCATTTGGCATAATTATAAAATTGCAAATTATAATTGTTTCCTCCTTTAAGTTAAATTGTCTAAAATTATAAAAAAAGATTTTTATTCCCTTATTCACCCCCCCTCTAAGGGCGCCAATCGATCCAACAAGTGGTATCAGAGCAAGGTTATTCCAAATGGTTTAAAAACCAGCAATAATGGCGTCTTATGTTCTCGCTTTTTCCGAGGGTCAGGGAATTAGTAGACCTCCACTCTTTACCGGGTCAGATTATAATTACTGGAAAAATAGGATGAGATGTTTTCTTATGACCCTAGATATTGAGGTATGGAATATGGTAGAAGAGAAATACTCTCCTCCTACATTTGTAGTTGGAGAGATAACTTTAGATAAACCAAAAGATAAATGGGATGATAGGGATAAGCTAAAACGCAAAAATAACGCCAAGGTTATGAATGCTTTATTTTGTGCGTTAGATAGAAATGAATTTAATAGAATTTCTGCATGTACTACTGCATATGAAATTTGGAATCATTTGGAAGTTACTCATGAAGGTACATCGCAGGTTAAAGATTCAAAGCTTTTCTAACTTGAGTCGGATTATGAAAAATTCTGGATGGATGAAAGTGAAGATGTTGATGGCATGTATACGCGCTTCACCAAGATCGTCAATGCCTCCAAAGCTCTTGGGAAGACCTTCTCAAATGACGACTTGGTCCGAAAGATTCTTCGTTCCCTTCCACCAAAATTCAACCCGAAGGTGACGGCCATTTCAGAATCGCACAATCTAAGGACGCTCTAAGTTGAGAGCCTCATTGGGAATCTCAAAACCCATGAGGTAGAACTCAAAATCCAATATGATGAATACAACAAGGAGCCAAAGAAGAAGGCGTTGGCATTAAAATCAAAGAAGGAGTGCCAAGAGGATGAGGATGAAAATGAAGAAAGTCTTTTGGTGAAGAACTTCTGAAAGTTCATGCGAAATCCGGAAAGGCGTAACACTTTCCAGAAATTTATCCAAAAGGATGGAAGATGGAAAGGGTCATCCACAAAGAAGGAAAAGGAGAGCGACGATGAAGAAGAAAGACCTTCACCGGAGTGCTTTCATTGTAGGAAGACCGGGCACATTCGGAGCCAGTGCCCAAAGTTCTTGAAGGAGAAGAAGGAAAAGAGGCACAAAGGGAAGGAGAAGAAGAAGGTGCTAAAAGCTAGAACATGGGATGACTCCTCCTCCTCCTCCGAAGAATCAAGCGGGTCGTCATCAAGCGAAGATGAGGAAGCTAACATGTGCCTCATGGGACATGGAAATGATGACGACGACACCGGTGTTCTTAGCGACACTGAGGTAACTCCTCCCACTTATAATGAACTCTATAATGAATTCCTTGAAACTTGCAAAGCTTTTGATAAAAATATGAAAGATAATATTTTATTGAATCGTGAAAATGAATCTCTTATTAAAGAAAATCAAAAGCTTTCCAAAAAGGTAATTGTTTTAGAAAATTGAAAGGTTTCTTGCCAAGAGTGTGATCACTCCACTAAATTGGCAAAAGATATCGAAGAGTCACTTTCTAAAGCCATCTCTCATGCCAAAACTCTTACAAAAGAGAAGGGAGAATTAGAAAGGAAATTAGAAGCCTCTCTTTTTCAAATCAAAAATAACAAAAGAAGTTTTGAAAATAGGTGTGTCATGCTTGTGAAAGAAAATTCTTCATTTAAAGCACAAGTTCATGATCTCACCATGGCCATTAAAAATTTGGAATTGGCCAAAAATCACTGGAAATGATTTTAGGGAACCAGTGCCATGGTTCTGGTAAATTTGGGCTCAGATATCGAGCTGAGGGCTACCGCCCGATGCTAGCCACTAACGCCGGTGCTAGCACCTCATACCAGAAACATGAATTCTCTTTTTCAAAATGTGTTTCTTCTGTAAATCCAATTTCTTCCAGCAAGAAAATTTTCCTGAAAAGGGTCTCAACCCGCTTTATTTTGTGTGCAAACTGTTACAGGTTAGGTCACACATCTAGTTCTTGCAGGAAAATAAAACAAAATACTTTAAAACAAATCTGGGTACCTAAGGCTTCCACTTAGTCTATGGGTGGTACCACTTGGGTATCCGGATCTTAACTCTCATCTTCTTTCTAGATGTGCAGGCAGGCTAAGGACAATGAAGACGTGTGGTACTTGGATTCAGGATGCTCCAAGCACTTGACGGGCATTAAAGCAAAGTTCCTTAGCCTAGAAAAGAAGAAGGGAGGGATCGTGACGTTTGGTGACAATGGAAAAGGAAGGATTATGGGAATTGGTACAGTTGGTAAAAAAATCTTTTACTATATCTAATGTTCTTTATGTGAAAGGATTAAAACACAATTTAATTTCTATTAGCCAATTATGTGATAAAGGATTAGATGTGTTATTTGACTCTTCCACTAACTTATGCAAAATATCTAATCCTACTACAAAAGATATTTTACTAACTGCACCAAGAATACATAATGTTTATATAGTTTCTTTTCATGATCTTTCTAAATCATCTATAAAATGCTTTATCATTAAAAATGATGAATTAGAACTTTGGCATAGAAGACTAGGACATGCTAGCACAAAGCTCATTGTAAAACTTGCCAAAAGTAATTTAATTAGAGGATTGCCTAGATTAAATTGAACTTTACCTTCACTTTGTTCACCATGTCAAAAAGGTAAATTTTCTAGATCCTCTTTCAAAAGTAAAAATTTCATTTCTGCTACAAGACCCTTGCAAATAATTCATATGGATCTTTTTGGTCCCATTAGCACTGCAAGTCTTGGTGGTAGATTATATACATATGTTTTAATAGATGATTTTTCAAGATATTGTTGGACATTATTTCTCTCTTCCAAATCCGATGCGTTTTGTGAATTTGCAAAATTTTGTACTCTTATTCAAAATGAAAGTGATTTAAAAATTAAATGCATTCGCTCGGATCATGGAGGAGAATTTGAAATTGAAAAATTTACATCCTTTTGTGATATGTTAGGCATTAAGCATGAGTTCTCTGCACCACGCACACCACAACAAAATGGTGTTCTAGAAAGAAAGAATAGGACACATCAAGAACTAGCACGAACTATGTTATGTGAATATAAATTACCTAAGTCCTTTTGGGCCAAAGCCGTAAGTACATCGTGTTATGTTTTGAATAGAATCATGTTTTGCCCATCTCTAAATCTCACACCATATGAACTCTATTTTCAAAAGAAGCCTAATGTATCTTATTTTAAAGTTTTTGGTTGTAAATATTTTATTTTGAATACAAAAGATAGCTTGGGAAAGTTTGATGAAAAATGTGATGAAGGAACTTTTCTTGGGTACTCTTCAACTAGTAAATCTTATAGAATTTTTAATAAAAGAACTAGTAGAGTTGAAGAGTCAATAAATGTAAAATTTGACGAGTTTGTTCCTTGTGTAGAAAAACTTTCCGCAGGCAACGAGGATGATCTCTTACAACCTTTGGAGCATGGTGATGAGGAACCTTCCAAAGAAGAAGAAGAGGAGGCCAAAGAAGATGAATATGTACCTCAAAGTACCTTAAAATTCACAAAGGATCATACACAGGAATTAATAATTGGTGAACCATCCATCGGGGTATGAACTCGCTCTTCTCTTCATGAATCTTTTTCAAATATTTGTTTTGTTTCCGAAATTGAACCAAAAGTTGTTTCTACCGCTTTGAATGATGAATTTTAGTTTTTGTCTATGAATGAAGAGTTAGAACAATTTGAGTGACATAATGTTTGGAAATTAGTTGAAAGACCATCTAATCACCCGGTTGTAGGTGTAAACTGGATTTTTAAAAATAAATTAGATGGTGAGTCAAGAATCTCTAGAAATAAAGCACGATTAGTAGCACAAGAATATTCACAAATCGAGGGGATAAATTTTGATGAATCTTTTGCACCCGTTGCTAGAATAGAGTCTATAAGAATTTTTCTAGCATTTGCAAGCTTTAAAAGAATAAAACTATTTCAAATGGATGTGAAAAGTGCTTTTCTAAACGGGTTTGTAAAAGAAGAAGTTTATGTTGAACAACCCCCAGTTTATTAGTGAAAAATTTCCAAATCATGTTTATAAACTAGAGAAAGCACTTTATGGTTTAAAACAAGCGCCCCGTGCATGGTATGAAAGACTTATATCATTTTTATTAAAGCACGGTTATATTATGGGAAGTGCGGATAATACTCTCTTCATTAAGCACAACTATGATGATATAATTATTTTACAAATATATGTTGATGAAATTATTTTTGGATCTACTAAGGAAGAGATGTGCAAAGAAGTTATTTTAGTGATGAAAAATAAATTTGAAATGAGTCTTGTAGGAGAACTTTCTTATTTCCTTGGTTTTCAAATATCACAAAGAATTGATGATATCTTTGTATGTCAAACTAAATATGTCCATGATATGCTTAAACATTTTGGAGTTGAAAACCTTAAACATGCTTCTACACCAATGAGTGCATCACTAAAATTAGGAAAAGATGAATCAGGAATTTCTATAGATCAAACTTTATATAGAGGTATGATAGGATCTCTACTTTATCTAAGTGCAACTAGACCCGATATTATGTTTATTGTATGCTTATGTGCTCGATTTCAAGCCAATCAAAAAGAATCTCATTTAAAAGCGGTAAAACGAATTTTTAGATATCTTATTGGGTCATCTAGATTTGGACTATGGTACCCGCACAATAATTCATTTACACTTCACGGCTACTCCGATTTGGACTATGCCGGTTGTTCACTTGATAGAAAAAGCACTAGTGGTACTTGTCATTTTCTAGGACCTTCATTAGTTGCATGGTCTAGTAGGAAACAAAATTCAGTTGCACTCTCCACCACGGAGGCCGAATACATTGCATTAGGGAGTTGTTGTGCACAAGCTCTATGGATGAGCCAAACTATAGAGGACTTTGGTTTTCATCTAAAACTAATTGAATTAAAATGTGACAACAAAAGTGCAATTGATCTCACAAATAATCTGGTACACCACTCTAGCTCCAAACATATAGATGTGCGTCATCATTTCATAAGGGATCACTTAAAAAGGAAAATGTTAGGATTAGTTTCATTAGCACGGACTCTCAACTTGCTGATATATTCATTAAACCTCTTCCTGATGCAAGGTTTCAAATGTTAAGGTTGGAATTAGGAGTCTTAGACATCTTAGGATGAATAACATGTAAAACGCTAATGTTTTATGCAATTTGAGCAATCAAGGCATCTCTGAGAATTACAAAACTTATGCATAAGACTACTCTTAAGACCCCTAATCAATATCAAAAATTAGATTTTTAAAATTCTCAAGAAATCGTGTACTGTTTCCAGGGCTAGCGATAGCGCCGGCGCTAGCGTGGGTGTCTGATTTTTCTGGTTTTTAAAATTTCTAAAAATCTATAAAAATATTTTAGTTCATATGTACTACTTAGTTTTTGTGTTTCTGACCATTGTTATTTTGTTTTTATCCATTTTATGAAAAATCAAATACAAAAGTTCTAAATTCAAAAATACAAAAATATGTTTTTGTGATTTTCTGTTTTTTATCTCATTAAAAAATGATAAAACTACAAAAAAAACTGTATGATCTTTATTGCCAATATCAAACCTGTATGAATTCTATTATTTAGAATTATTTACAATGTTAAAATTTATTCCTTGAAATTACTATGAACATTGTTTTGTTTATCATGCTTTGATATATCTATTTAAAGTGCATCAATTGTATTGAAAAATGTGTAGAACCAAGCTTAGCATGCCTCTAAGTATGAGTAAATATTTTATGATTGATAATGATACATTTCACTCACCTATTTTGATAATTAACATGTGTGTTTAAATTTAAAAATGCTTGCTTGTGTATTGTATTTGTACAATGAATTAAAACTTGCATAAGTTTATTGCCTACACTACATTTGAATTGCACTTATGAAATTTAGAAAAGTGGTTAAGTTAAAAAATTGGGTTTGCAAAACAAGTGTATTCGGAGAATGTTGTCTCACAAATATGAACAAAAAAATTATATATGTAGACAAATATAACTCCACCAAGCACTACTTGAACCTCCTGATAAGTCTTCATAAGCATTGTGAGGTTGAGCACCTTGGAAAGAATAGTAAAGTGTCTTGTGCAAACGTTGGTTATTACACCACTTTGTTAAAAATTATGTGCATTAAAAGTGTGTGAAAGTAATTTACTTGTGTTTTATTGTGCACTTTACTCTACATATGTCTTGTATTTTGTTGATTTAAATCAATTGTTAACATTACCCAAAATACACTTATGTGCACATCATTATCTTTCATAACACTTCTTCTCATGAGTATTGGATTCTAATGCTTTATCTATACTACTCTTTATATAAGAAATGCACTAGATAACCTAGCATGATCTCAACAATGTTTTGGTATCTCTTGAACTTAAAATTAAGTAACATTGCAGTATAATCTCTCTTTGATATGTTCATTTCATGCTTGGTATCTTTATGAAAAACTTTGAGATTTCAAAGGTTAAAACATCTTTCAATTTTGAACTAAAACTCATATTTTTACTTATATTTTTCATGCTTAGGAAAAGATGTTTATTATAATCTTCCGCTTGCTTACAACTCTTATCTTTTTATTTGAAATCTCTTATATACTATGCTTAAAATCTTTATCATTATCTATATTACAAAAGCTCGATCATGCTTTATCATTTATAAGAAATGCCTCCTTACTACCCTCACCCCACCTTCTTTTGATAATACAAAAAGGGGGAGATTAATTGAAGAAATCTATATAGGAGAAATATAGAAGATTAAGGGGAGAATAATTAATGTAATCTATTATTTAGGGGGAGTAAAATATAAATTGCATTTATGTAGGGGGAGCATTAAGATAGGGGGAGTATGCACATTATCATGCTTATCATATACTATAGTTGCACTATCATCTTGCTTATCCTATACTATAAACACTATTGTTGATTTCTTGCTAAGTGGATTTGTTATTATCAAAAGGGGGAGATTGTTGGACATGTGTGTCACATCCCTTTGTTTGAGGATAACAAATCCCAAATTGTATTTGATCTTGCTTGTCGTGTGTTTATAGTGTGCAGGAACTATAAGTGCAATACTCCACAGGTAGAAAGCAACTGAATTCAAAAATCTGGAAGAATGCACTACCGCCAGCGTTAGAGCTACCGCCAGGCGCAAGCTCAGGTTCCGTTCGATGAATTTGCCTGCGTTCGACGAAAACTCCGTTCGACGAAAATTTCTATTCAACGAACTTGAAGCTCCGTTCGACGAAAAGTTCGTTCGACGAAAATTTTTTTCGACGAAAATTTCCGTTCGACGAACTTGAAGCTCCGTTCGACGAAAATTTTGTTCGACGAAAGTTTGTTCTTCCACGCCGCCGACGGTTATGCAACCGCTCCACACAAACGCTACTGCCAGCGCTAGCGCTACCACTTGGCGCTATTTCAAGTTCGTGCACAACGCCACACCACCGATGGTTTCGCAATCGCTTCACACGAACGCTACCGCAGGCGCTAGGAGCTACCGCAAGCGCTATCTTCAAGATCTATAAATTGATGGGCTCTCTGTCATTTTGAGCAAGTGCTTCCAGAGAGATTACTTGTGCCAAATTTCCAGAGCTGCTACTCTGCCGAAAGTTCATCTCCCACACAAAGCCAAAGAGGATTTCAGGAGAAGGAAGCCACCACGGTGCATCCGAAGAACGATCGCTTCAACCTCGCTCATGCTACAACGATCCTTGATCCTCACCTTCAGAGACCTCATATAGGGAGTTTCATTATTGTTATATTTACTTTCATTCCATATATTTTTTGTAACCATTTAGAGAATTCGCCTTGTGTTGGCGACTAGGTCTGGGTAGGACTTAGGGAGTAATTCGCCTTGTGTTGGCGACTAGTTCTAGGTGATTAGATCTAGGGGGTGCTCGAGGCCATATCCGGGGAAGGATTGGCTAGAGCGGCTTGAGGCCTTATCCGGGGAAGGATTGGCTAGAGTCAACCGGTTTGTGGGGATACAAGTCGGTATAGAAAAGGAAAATTTTTATTACTTTATTCGCCTCCGATTTCAAGCGATATTGAAATCAATTTATGTAAACACATTTTCTATATAATATAATCATGTCTCTTTCTGTGTTTACTTGATTTCTATCATTTGGCATAATTATAAAATTGCAAATTACAATTGTTTCCTCCTTTAAGTTAAATTGTCTAAAATTATAAAAAAGATTTTTATTCCCTTATTCACCCCCCCTCTAAGGGCGCCAATCGATCCAACAGTTTGGCCTCATGACCCCCCAACGTCGAGGGCTTGAAAGTCGACTCCTCCTCCTGCACCGACGCAAAAAGGACATTGCTGAAGTTCCCGCTGACGAAGACAAAGCGGCGAACCCAGTCATGGTTCTTGTTTGCAAGACCCGCCACCTTGAGCAGATTTTGGCCCGAGAAGAGGTCGTCCCATGCTTCTCCCGGAAGGTGAAAATCTTGCAGAAGATGGGTAGACTGAATTCTATCCCCTCTTCGCGCAAGTAGCAGACGAACCCTACCAGCATGGCGATAGAGTTGGGGTTGAGCTGAGCGGGAATGACTCCAAAGTAGCGGAGCGTCTGACGAACTTACGGCCGGAGTCAGATGCGAAACCCCACCACGAAATGTTCCAGCGGGACCGCAAGGGTGCCCGGAGAGAAAGTGTTGATGCGGTCTTCCGGTCCTGGGCGGCTCCCAGAAAACCCTGGCGGAATGTAGTCCGCGACCGTAGTCATGTAGGCCTCCTCGGTGAGGTTGCATGGATTAAAGTCTTGTTGAACAAATGCATTGGCACAATTACCCTTACCATCTGGTTTGCCACCCATCTTGCGGGAGCTAAGAAGAGTCGAGATCGCGCAGATGAGAGAGGTGCGAGTGCTAGCGTAAAGAGAGAGAAGGAGAGATGAGTTGAAAAGTAATAAACGAGGTTAGTAGGGCCGCCTATTTATAGAAAAGTAGAGAAATCGAGGGGTTTCCTGGGCAGCGGGTGCAGATAGTGACCGCGCCTCTCCGACGCCTCGGAACCCAAGCCGGCTCATTTCTCTCATTAATGGCGAAAGTCGGGCGAATGATCGTCTAGAAGAATGCGGGATGACAAAAAATTAATTAGTTAAGTAGACAGCGAGCGAGACGATAACATTCGGCAGAAGCAGAAAAACCATAAGAAGTTAAAACGAAATAACCGGGAGAAGAACCATTCGCAGAACACAGTCGGCGAATTATTACAAAACCAAAGAGTTTTTCGAAACATTAGCAATAGAGGCAAGTGGGAGAGTGTCAGTTGGCTAGTGCTCGATCCAGTGCCATCGGCCCCGACCTCGCATCCCTGCAGCCAGGGGCATTTGCGGGTAATAGTAAGCGTTTATGGAGGTGATTGTTGGACATGTGTGTCACATCCCTTTGTTTGAGAAAAACAAATCCCATATTGTACTTGATATTGCTTGTAGTGTGTTTATAGTGTGCAGGAACTATAGGTGCAATACTCCACAGGTAGAAGGCAGCATGGAATTAAATTTTTGAAAGGAGCAGCACTAACACCAGCACTGTCGCTAACGCTGGGAGCTAGCTCATTCGACGAACTTCGACCTCCGATCGACGAATGTTTCGTTCGACAAAAAGTTCAGTTCGATGAACTTCGAGCTGCGTTCGACGAACTTCGACCTCCACTCGACGAAAATTTCATTCGACAAATTTCGTTCGACGAATGTTTGTTCTGCCACGCCACCGACAATTTTTCGTTACCGCCAGCTCTAGCGCTACCGCCTGGCGCTATCTCAAATTCGTGCACAGCGCCACGCCACCGACGGTTCCGCTACCGCTCCACACGAACGCTACCGCAGGCGCTAGGAGCTACCGCATGCACTATCTCCAAGCTGTATAAAATGATGGGCTCTCTCTCGTTTCAGCGAGTGCTTCCAGAGAGATTACCTGTGCCATATTTCCAAGGCTGCTACTCTACCGAAAGTTCATCTCCCACTCAAATTCAAAGAGGATTTCTGGAGAAGGAATCCACCACGCTGCATTCGAAGGATGATCGCTTCAACCTCGCTTATGCTACAACGATCCTTCATCCTCAACTTCAGAGATCTCATATAGGGAGTTTCATTATTGTTAATTCTATTTTCATTCCATATTCTCTTGTAATCGTTTAGTTAATTTGCCTTGTGTTGGCGACTAGGTCTGGGTAGGACTTAGGGGGAAATTCGCCTTGTGTTGGCGACTAGTTCTAGGTGATTACATCTAGGGGGCTCGAGGCCATATCCGGGGAAGGATTGGCTAGAGCGGCTTGAGGCCTTATCCGGGGAAGGATAGGCTAAAGCCAACCAGTTTGTGGGGATACAAGTTGGTATATAAAAGGAAAAGAAATTTACATTTGTACGCCTCCGATTTCTAGCGATATAGAAATCAAATTTATGTAAACACTTTTTTCTCATATAATATAATCATGTCTCTTTTGTGTTTACTTGATTTCTATCATTTGGCATAATTTTTAGAATTGCAAATTACAATTGTTTTCCTACTTTAAGTTAAATTGATTATTTCATTCTAATTCACTCTAAACAAATTTAGTAAAAATTATCAAAGATTTTTATTCCCTTATTCACCCCCCTCTAAGGGCGCCGTAAGATCCAACAAGTGGTATTAGAGGTAGGTTATTCCAAACGGTTTAAAAACCAGGAATAATGGCGTCTTATGATCTCGCTTTTTCCGAGGGTCAGGGAATTAGTAGACCTCCACTATTTACTGGGTCAGATTATAATTATTGGAAAAATAGGATGCGTTGTTTTCTAATGACCATAGACATTGAGGTTTGGAACATGGTAGAAGAAGAATACACTCATCCTACATTTGTAGTTGGAGAGGTTATGTTAGAAAAACCCAAAGATAAATGGGATGATCGGGATAAACTCAAATGTAAAAATAACGCAAAAGCCATGAATGCTCTATTTTGTGTGTTAGATAGAAATGAATTTAATAGAAATTCTGCATGTACTACTGCATATGAAATTTGGAATCATTTGGAAGTTACTCATGAAGGTACATCGCAGGTTAAAGATTCCAAGCTTTTCCAACTGGAGTCGGAATATGAAAAATTCCGAATGGATGAAAGCGAAGATGTTGATGGTATGTACACGCGCTTCACCAAGATAGTCAATGCCTTAAAAGCTCTTGGAAAGACCTTCTCAAATGGCGACTTGGTTCGTAAGATCCTTCGTTCTCTTCCTCCAAAATTCAAACCGAAGGTGACGGCTATTTCGGAGTCGCACAACTTAAGAACGCTCCAAGTTGAGAGCCTCATTGGGAATCTCAAAACCCATGAGCTAGAACTCAAAATCCAATTTGATGAATACAACAAGGAGCCAAAGAAGAAGGCATTGGCACTAAAATCAAAGAAAGTGTGCCAATAGGATGAGGATGAAGATGAAGAAAGCCTTTTGGTGAAGAACTTCAAAATTCATGCGCAATCCGGAAAGGAGAAACACCTTTCGAAAATATTTCCAAAAAGGTGAAAGATGGAAAGGGTCATCTTCAAAGAAGGAAAAAGAGAGCGACAATGAAGAAGAGAGACCTCCACCGGAATGCTATCATTATAGGAAGATGGGGCACATAAGGAGCCAATGCCCAAAATTCTTGAAGGAGAAAAAGGAGAAACGACACAAAGGGAAAGAAAAGAGGAAGGTGCTAAAGGCAAAGACATGGGATGACTCCTCTTCCTCCTCCTCCGAAGAATCAAGCGGGTCTTCATCAAGCGAAGATGAGGAAGCAAACATGTGCCTCATGGGACATGGAAATGACGGCGACGACACCAGTGTTCCTAGTGACACTGAGGTTACTCCTCCCACTTATGATGAATTGTTTAATGAATTCCTTGAAACTTGCAAAGCTTTTGATAAAAATATGAAAGATAGTATTTTATTAAATCGTGAAAATGAATCTCTTATTAAAGAAAATCAAAAGCTTTCCAAAAAGGTAATTGTTTTAGAAAAGAGAAAGGATTCTTGCCACGAATGTGATCACTCCACTAAATTGACAAAAGATATTGAAGACTCACTCTCTAAAGCCCTTTCTCATGCCAAAACTCTTACAAAAGAAAAGGGGAAATTGGAAAGGAAATTAGAAGCCTCTCTTTTGCACAAAAATAATAAACAAGGTTTTGAAAATAGGTGTGTCATGCTTGTGAAAGAAAACTCTTCACTTAAAGCACAAGTTCATGATCTCACCATGGCCATTAAAAAATTTGGAATAGGCCAAAAATCTCTGGAAATGATCTTAGGGAACCAGTGCCATGGTTCTGGAAAATTTGGGCTCGGATATCGAGGTGAGGGCTACCACCCGGCGCTAGCTACTAATGCCGGCGCTAGCACCACATACCAGAAACCTGAATTTTCTTTTTCAAAATATTTTTCTTCTGTAAATCCAACTTATTCCAGCAAGAAAATATTCCAGAAAAGGGTCTCAACCCCCTTTATTTCGTGTGCAAACTGTTATAGGTTAGGTCACATATCTAGTTCTTGCAGAAGAATAAAACAAAATGCTTTAAAACAAATCTGGGTACCTAAGGCTTCCACTTATTCTATGGGTGGTACCACTTGGGTATCCAGATCTTTACTCTCATCTTCTTTCTAGATGTGCAGGCAGGCTAAGGACAATGAAGATGTGTGGTACTTGGATTCGTGATGCTCCAAGTACATGACAGGCAATAAAGCAAAGTTCCTTAGCCTAGAAAAGAAGAAGGGAGGGATCATGACGTTTGGTGATAACAGAAAAGGAAGGATCATGGGAATTGATACAGTTGGTAACAAATCCTTTACTATATCTAATGTTCTTTATGTGAAAGGATTAAAACACAATTTAATTTCTATTAGCCAATTATGTGATAAAGGATTAGATGTGTTATTTTAATCTTCCACTAATCTATGCAAAATATCTAATCCTATTACAAACAATATTTTACTAACTGCACCAAGATTACACAATGTTTATATAGTTTCATTTCATGATCTTTCAAAATCATCTTTAAAATGTTTTATTACCAAAAATGATGAACTTGAACTTTGGCATAGAAGGCTAGGACATGCTAGCACAAAGCTTATTGTAAAACTTGCCAAAAGAGATTTAATAAGAGGATTGCCTAGATTAAATGGAAATTTACCTTCACTTTGTTCACCATGTCAAAAAGGTAAAATTACTAGATCCTCTTTCAAAACTAAAAATATTATTTCTACTACAAGACCTTTGCAATTAATCCATATGGATCTTTTTGGTCCCGTTAGCACCACAAGTCTTGGTGGTAGATTATATACATATGTTTTAATAGATGATTTTTCTAGATATTGTTGGACAATATTTCTCTCATCCAAATCCGAAGCGTTTTGTGAATTTTCAAATTTATGTACTCGTATTCAAAATGAAAGTGATTTAAAAATTAAATGCATTCGCTCGGATCATGGAGAAGAATTTGAAAATGAAAAATTTACATCTTATTGTGATATGTTAGGCATAAAACATGAGTTCTCCGCACCACGCACACCACAACAAAATGGTGTTATAGAAAGAAAGAATAGGACACTTCAAGAGCTAGCACGCACTATGTTATGTGAATATAAATTACCTAAGTCCTTTTGGGTCGAAGCCATAAACACATCATGTTATGTTATAAATAGAATCATGCTTCGCCCATTTTTAAATCTCACACCATATGAACTTTATTTTCAAAAGAAGTCTAATGTATCTTACTTTAAAGTTTTTGGTTGTAAATGCTTTATTTTAAATACAAAAGATAGCTTGGGAAAGTTTGATGAAAAATGTGATGAAGGAACATTTTTTGGATACTCTTCAACTAGTAAAGCTTATAGAGTTTTTAATAAAAGAATTAGAAAAGTTGAAGAATCAATTAATGTGAAATTTGATGAGCTTGTTCCTTGTATAGAAAGACTTTCCGCAGGCAAAGAGGATGATCTATTACCTCCTTTGGAGCATGGTGATGAAGAACCTTCCAAAGAAGAAGAAGAGGAGGCCAAGAAAGATGAATATGTACCTCCAAGCGTCTTAAAATTCACAAAGGATCATCCACGGGAACTTATAATTGGTGAATCATCCATCGGGGTAAGAACTCGCTCCTCTCTTCATGAATCTTTTTCAAATATGTGTTTTATTTTCGAAATAGAACCAAAAAATGTTTCTACTACTTTAAATGATGAATTTTGGTTTTTGGATATGAATGAAGAGTTAGAACAATTTGAGCGACAAAATGTTTGGAAATTAGTTGAAAGACCATTTAATCACCCGGTTGTAGGTGTAAAATGGATTTTTAAAAATAAATTAGATGGTGAGTCAAGAATCTCTAGAAATAAAGCACGATTAGTAGCACAAGGATATTCTCAAATCGAGGAGATAGATTTTGATGAATCTTTTGCACCCGTTGCTAGATTAGAGTCTATAAGAATTTTTCTAGCATTTGCAAGCTTTAAAAGAATAAAACTATTTCAAATGGATGTGAAAAGTGCTTTTCTAAACGGGTTTGTAAAAGAAGAAGTTTATGTTGAACAACCCCCCGGTTTTATTAGTGAAAAATTTCCAAATCATGTTTATAAACTAGAGAAAGCGCTTTATGGTTTAAAACAAGTGCACCGTGCATGGTCTGAAAGACTTACATCATTTTTATTAAAACACAGTTTTATTATGGGAAGTGCGGATAATACTCTCTTCATTAAGCACAACAATGATGATATAATTATTTTACAAATATATGTTGATGATACTATTTTTGGATCTACTAATGAAGAGATGTGTAAAGAAGTTTTTTTAGTGATGAAAAATGAATTTGAAATGAGTCTTGTAGGAGAACTTTCTTATTTCCTTGGTTTTCAAATATCACAAAGAGTTGATGGTAACTTTGTATGTCAAACTAAATATGTCCATGATATGCTTAAACGTTTTGGATTTGAAAACCTTACATGCTTCTACACCAATGAGTGTGTTGAAACCAGTTTCCCGGCTTCAGCGTTCGAAAATAGGGGTAGGCAGCTTGCCCTTACTTATCTCAGGTAAAGTCGAACGGCTAGTCACTTAGAGCCTAAGAACCTCTCTACTGGTGGATTCAGGTGAAAACAGACCCCGCGAGCTGCAGCGAGGAGGTCCCGCCACTAACCCGAAAGACCCGAAGATCTTCCCCTCCCAAGCCAATGCTGAGCCTGGGCACCTCGGAGAGCACTCGCAACACCTGACCGTTGGCCTGAAAGACTTGGCGAACGGAAGGCAAGGTCACTAGCTAACCGAACACACTAAGGGGGGTGGGGGTAAGGAGATGCCAACCCTCCCCAAGGTGCCCATGGGGGTCTATTTATAGAATTCCTGGAAATGGTCTGCGGATAGCGCAATCCTGCTGTTTGAAAATACTATCTGCACCCCTGCGAAAACATCCGGGCAGGTGAAGAGAGAGGTGAGAATGGTCTTTACCCAAAAATAGGGGGGCGAGTGGGCACTACTCCCACTCACGCGCAGAGGAAAGAGGAGAGGGGAGCGGGTGCTCACCCCACTCGCCCGCAAGGGGACGAGTGGGCACTCGCCTTTATGGAGTGCTCCCCCACTCGCCCCCAAGGGGCGAGTGGGCACTCCCCCACTCGCCCCCAAGGGGCGAGTGGGCACTCCCCCACTCGCCCCCAAGGGGCGAGTGGGCACTCCCCCACTCTCCCCCATGGGGCGAGTGGGCGTTCCCCCACTCGTCCCTAAGGGGCGAGTGGCCACTCGCCCCCATGGGGCGAGTGGGCGTTCCCCCACTCGTCCCTAAGGGGCGAGTGGGCGCTTCCCCACTCGCCCCCAACGGGAGAGTGGGTGCTCCCCTTTCGGTCCTGCCACACCCTTTTCCTCTCGTCCGGATCCGTTTGTGCCTTGGCTGATTTCGTGCGCTCCCGAGCGGGCACTTTCCTTGTTCACCTTGATCTGCCTGAGCCCGGGCTGATCAGACCAGCTCGGCGAATTTGGGGGTTGTACACAATCCCCGCTCTTTTCGAGCTTGCCTCAAGCTCGGAAAGAAAGTCCAACCCGCATATTTGACGAGCAGGTGAACCTTCCCGAGAGTCTCCGAGGGGCCTTACAAGAGAACTTGGAAACAAAGAACCCCCTAAAGGGGGAGGGGAGCACCTTCTTTGAGAGCTTTTCCCCTTCCTACCTCCTGAACAAAATGATACCTCCTTAGGGTTTCTAGATCTGCTTTAAGGCTCTCTTTGGGAGGAGTCGGGGTGACCTGGCGGAGCCCCTTGCTCTGGCCAGGAAACATTCCCTCCCCCCTTTCTCGCGTGTGTCGCGTGACTATTGTAAAAGATACACTGCCTTAAGTTATACACAAGAATGAAAACTCTTTTTTCGCTCAACGTCTCTCTTGGGTCGAAGGCGGATCCCTTGGCGACACCGCGTGCGACCTTACCTTCGGCTCATACGACCGTAAGGATCCGACTTCCTTTTAAGAGGACTGCCACGCACGATCATGCCTGCATAAGTTCGCATGCTTTGCTCCTGCGCAACCAACCTCTCACATATGGCTGCTCATCGAGGTCTTAGTCTCTCGAATACACTTGAGCGAGTCGATGTGGTGAGATAGGTTGCGGGGCCGAGGACTGCTGATCTTGCTGCGCGCTCGGGAAGTGATGTGAGTAGTCGGAGCATGGGGTGGAGGAACTCAACACTTTCCAAGGAGCCGAGCTCAACTGGATGTGGAAACAACCTAACACCTTCTAGGGAGCCGAGCTCACCTGGAAGTGGAAATAACTTAACACCTTCCAGGGAGCCGAGCTCACCTGGAAGTGGAAATAACTTAACATCTTCCAGGGAGCCGAGCTCACCAGGAAGTGGAAATAACTTAACACCTTCCAGGGAGCCGAGCTCACCAGGAAGTGGAAATAACTTAACACCTTCCAGGGAGCCGAGTTCACCTAGAAGTGGAAATATCTTAACACCTTCCAGGGAGCCAAGCTCACCTGGAAGTGGAAATAACTTAACATCTTCTAGGGAGCCGAGCTCACCAGGAAGTGGATACAAATCAACACCTTCCAGGGAGCCGAGCTCAGCTGGAGGTGGAAATAACTTAACATCTTCCAGGGGGCCGAGCTCACCAGGAAGTGGATACAAATCAACACCTTCCAAGGAGCCGAGCTCAGCTGGAGGTGGATACAAATCAACACCTTCCAGGGAGCCGAGCTCACCTGGAAGTGGAAATAACTTAACATCTTCCAGGGAGCCGAGCTCACCAGGAAGTGGATACAAATCAACACCTTCCAGGGAGCCGAGCTCACCTGGAAGTGGAAATAACTTAACATCTTCTAGGGAGCCGAGCTCACCAGGAAGTGGATACAAATCAACACCTTCCAGGGAGCCGAGCTCAGCTGGAGGTGGAAATAACTTAACATCTTCCAGGGAGCCGAGCTCACCAGGAAGTGGATACAAATCAACACCTTCCAGGGAGCCGAGCTCAGCTGGAGGTGGATACAAATCAACACCTTCCAGGGAGCCGAGCTCAGCTGGAGGTGGATACAAATCAACACCTTCCACGGAGCCGAGCTCACCTGGAAGTGGAAATAACTTAACATCTTCCAGGGAGCCGAGCTCACCAGGAAGTGGATACAAATCAACACCTTCCAGGGAGCCGAGCTCAGCTGGAGGTGGAAACGAATCAACACCTTCCAGGGAGCCGAGCTCACCTGGAAGTGGAAATAACTTAACATCTTCCAGGGAGCCGAGCTCACCAGGAAGTGGATACAAATCAACACCTTCCTGGGAGCCGAGCTCAGCTGGAGGTGGAAATAACTTAACATCTTCCAGGGAGCCGAGCTCACTAGGAAGTGGATACAAATCAACACCTTCCAGGGAGCCGAGCTCAGTTGGAGGTGGAAATAACTTAACATCTTCCAGGGAGCCGAGCTCACCAGGAAGTGGATACAAATCAACACCCTCCAGGGAGCCGAGCTCACCTGAAAGTGAAAACATATCAACACCTTCCAGGGAGCCGAGCACTCCTGGAAGTGGAAATAACTTAACATCTTCCAGGGAGCCGAGCTCACCAGGAAGTGGATACAAATCAACACCTTCCAGGGGGCCGAGCTCAGCTGGAGGTGGAAATAAATTAACATCTTCCAGGGAGCCGAGCTCACCAGGAAGTGGATACAAATCAACACCTTCCAGGGAGCCGAGCTCAGCTGGAGGTGGATACAAATCAACACCTTCCAGGGAGCCGAGCTCAGCTGGAGGTGGATACAAATCAACACCTTCCAGGGAGCCGAGCTCAGCTGGAGGTGGATACAAATCAACACCTTCCAGGGAGTCGAGCTCAGCTGGAGCTGGAGGCCTTAACCGTCTTTCCGACTTTTCGACTTTTCGACTTTATGCCTCTCCGAGTGAATTCTCCTGCCCTGCCGGCATCAACTAGCTTGGTCAGCGGAACCATCCCAGAGCAAAAATTACTTACCCCCTCCAAGAGGTCAACCTGCCCTGCCAGCTAGTGAGAGCCCGGTCACCGGTCTCTTCTCGGGGCCTTAACCGAAATTCCATCTGCCTCTCCGAGTGAGTTCTCCTGCCCTGCCGGCTTCAACTAGCCTGGTCAGCGGTCTCTTCTCGGGGCCTTAACCAAATTTCCATCCGCCTCTCCGAGTGAGTTCTCCTGTCCTGCCGGCTTCAACTAGCCTGTTCAGCGGTCTCTTCTCGGGGCCTTAACCAACTTGAATCACCTCGCCTCGTCGAGTGAGTTCTCCTGCCCTGCCGGCATGAACAAGCCCGGTCAGCGGTCTCTTCTCGGGGCCTTAATCAATATGAACCACCTCGCCTCACCGAGTCAGTTCTCCTGCCCTGCCGGCATGAACAAGCCCAGTCAGCGGTCTCATCTCGGGGCCTTAATCAATATGAACCACCTCGCCTCACCGAGTGAGTTATCCTGCCCTGCCGGCATGAACAAGCCCGGTCAGCGGTCTCTTCTCGGGGCCTTAATCAATATGAACATCTGCCTCACCGAGTGAGTTCTCCTGCCCTGCCGGCATGAACAAGACCGGTCAGCGGTCTCTTCTCGGAGCCTTAATCAATATGAACATCTGCCTCACCGAGTGAGTTCTCCTTCCCTGCCGGCATGAACAAGCCCGGTAAGCGGTCTCTTCTCGGGGCCTTAATCAATATGAACATCTGCCTCACCGAGTGAGTTCTCCTGCCCTGCCGGCATGAACAAGCCCAGTCAGCGGTCTCTTCTCGGGGCCTTAATCAATATGAACATCTGCCTCACCGAGTGAGTTCTCCTGCCCTGCCGGCATGAACAAGCCCGGTTAGAGGTCTCTTCTCGGGGCCTTAATCAATATGAACATCTGCCTCATCGAGTGAGTTCTCCTGCCCTGCCGGCATGAACAAGCCCGGTCAGCGGTCTCTTCTTGGGGCCTTAATCAATATGAACATCTGCCTCACCGAGTGAGTTCTCCTGCCCTGCCGGCATGAACAAGCCCGGTTAGCGGTCTCTTCTCGGGGCCTTAATCAATATGAACATCTACCTCACCGAGTGAGTTCTCCTGCCCTGCAGGCATGAACAAGCCCGGTCAGCGGTCTCTTCTCGGGGCTTTAATCAATATGAACATCTGCCTCACCGAGTGAGTTCTCCTGCCCTGCCGACATGAACAAGCCCGGTCAGCGGTCTCTTCTCGGGGCCTTAACCAACATGAATCACCTTGCCTCGCCGAGTGAGTTCTCCTGCCCTGCCGGCATGAACAAGCCTGGACAGCGGTCTCTTCTCGGGGCCTCATGAAACATTGCCACTTCCATTAGCCAAAACCAAATTCATTAAGATAAGGTGTTCAAGGTTCATTACAGATACATAAAGAAAAAGATAACTGCCCTTAGTGAGGCGCACATCCGGACCTTCTCGGGGTCCTCCTGGCTTAACTCTCAGCCGTCCTGCGCTGCTCCGGGCCTCCTGCCCTCGTTGCTGACGACTTCTTATCCCTTCACCTCCTTTGCCACCTTTAGCCCGGCCAAGGCCTCTATCACCTTTTCCTTACGTAGTCGTCGGGAGGGGGTGGGTTCTCTAGCTCTTCACTTCCAACCATTCGACCTACTTGGGGTTTTTCCGAACAAGCTGCGTTCCACGCTCACCGCACTAGAATGTTGAAACTAGTTTCCCGGCTTCAGCGTTCGAAAATAGGGGTAGGCAGCTTGCCCTTACTTATCTCAGGTAAAGTCGAACGGCTAGTCACTTAGAGCCTAAGAACCTCTCTACTGGTGGATTTAGGTGAAAACAGACCCCGCGAGCTGCAGCGAGGAGGTCCAGCCACTAACCCGAAAGACCCAAAGATCTTCCCCTCCCAAGCCAATGCTGAGCCTGGGCACCTCGGAGAGCACTCGCAACACCTGACCGTTGGCCTGAAAGACTTGGCGAACGGAAGGCAAGGTCACTAGCTAACCGAACACACTAAGGGGGGGGGGGGGTGTGGGGGTAAGGAGATGCCAACCCTCCCCAAGGTGCCCATGGGGGTCTATTTATAGAATTCCTGGAAATGGTCTGCGGATAGCGCAATCCTGCTGTTTGAAAATACTATCCGCACCCCTGCGAAAACATCCGGGCAGTTGAAGAGAGAGGTGAGAAGGGTCTTTACCCAAAAATAGGGGGGGTGAGTGGGCACTACTCCCACTCACGCGCAGGGGAAAGAGGGGAGGGGAGCGGGTGCTCACCCCACTCGCCCGCAAGTGGGCGAGTGGGCACTCGCCCGCAAGGGGGTGAGTGGGCACTCGCCCTTATGCAGTGCTCCCCCACTCGCCACCAAGGGGCGAGTGGACACTCCCCCACTCGCCCCCAAGGGGCGAGTGGGCACTCCCCCACTCGCCCCCATGGGGCGAGTGGGCATTCCCCCACTCGTCCCTAAGGGGCGAGTGGCCACTCGCCCCCATGGGGCGAGTGGGCGTTCCCCCACTCGTCCCTAAGGGGCGAGTGGGCGCTTCCCCACTCTCCCCCAACAGGCGAGTGGGTGCTCCCCTTTCGGTCCTGCCGCACCCTTTTCCTCTCGTCCGGATCCGTTTGTGCCTTGGCTGATTTCGTGCGCTCCCGAGCGGGCAGTTTCCTTGTTCACCTTGATCTGCCTGAGCCCGGGCTGATCAGACCAGCTTGGCGAATATGGGGGTTGTACAGAGTGCATCACTAAAATTAGGAAAAGATGAATCAGGAATTTCTATAGATCAAACTTTATATAGGGGGCGATAGGATCTCTACTTTATCTAAGTGCAACTAAACTCGAAATTATGTTTGTCGTATGCTTATGTGCTCGATTTCAAGCCAATCCAAAAGAATCTCATTTAAAAGCGGTAAAACAAATTTTTAGATATCTCATTGGGTCATCTAGATTAGGACTATGGTACCCACATAATAATTCATTTACACTTCACGGCTACTCTGATTCGGACTATGCTGGTTGTTCACTTGATAGAAAAAGCACTAGTGGTACTTGTCATTTTCTAGGACCTTCATTAGTTGCATGGTCTAGTAGGAAACAAAATTCGGTTGCACTCTCCACCACGGAAGCCGAATACATTGCATTAGGGAGTTGTTGTGCACATGCACTATGGATGAGCCAAACTTTAGAGGACTTTGGTTTTCATCTAAAAAATATTGAACTAAAATGTGACAACAAAAGTGCCATTGATCTCACAAATAATCCGGTACACTACTCTAGATCCAAACATATAGATGTGCGTCGTCATTTCATAAGGGATCACATTAAAAAGGAAAATGTAAGGATTAGTTTCATTGGCACGGACTCTCAACTTGCTGATATATTTACTAAACCTCTTCCCGATGCAAGGTTTCAAATGTTAAGGTTGGAATTAGGAGTCTTAGATATCTTAGGATGAATAACATGTAAAACGCTAATGTTTTATGCAATTTGAGCAATCAAGACATCTCCGAATAATACACAATTTCTGCATAAGACTACTCTTAAGACCCCTAACCAATATCAAAATCCAAAAATTTAAAATTCTTAAAAAATAGTGTACTGTTTGCCGCGCTATCACTAGCGTCGGCGCTAGCGTGAGTGTGTGATTTTTCTAGCGTGAGTGTGTGATTCTGTCTATTTTATTTTTGTTTTATTGGCATTATGAAAAATCAACTACAAAAATTCAAAATTCAAAAATACAAAAATATGTTTGTGTGATTTTTCTGTTTTTATTTCATTAAAAATAGCCAATATCAAGCATGTATGAATTCTATTATTTAGAATTATTTACAATGTTAAAATTTATTCCTTGAAATTACTATGAACATTGTTTTGTTTATCATGCTTTGATATATCTATTTAAAGTGCATCAATTGTATTGAAAAATGTGTAGAACCAAGCTTAGCATGCCTCTAAGTATGAGTAAATGTATTATGATTGATAATGATACTTTCACTCACTTATTTTGGTAATCAACATGTGTGTTTAAATCTAAAAATGCTTGCTTGTGTATTGTATTTGTACAATGAATTAAATCTTGCATAAGTTTATTGCCTATACTACATTTGAATTGCACTTATGAAATTTAGAAAAGTGGTTAAGTTAAAAATTTGGGTTTGCAAAACAAGTGTATTCGGAGAATGTTGTCTCACAAATGAGAGCAAAAAATTATATATGTAGACAAATATAACTCCAACAAGCACTACTTGAACCTCCTGATAAGTCTTCATAAACATTGTGAGGTTGAGCACCTTGGAAAGAATAGTAAAGTGTCTTATGCAAACCTTAGTTATTACACCACTTTGTTAAAAAATTATGTGCATTAAAAGTGTGTGAAAGTAATTTACTTGTGTTTTATTGTGCACTTTACTCTACATATGTCTTGTATTTTGTGATTTAAATCAATTGTTAACATTGCTCAAAATACACTTATGTGCACATCATTATCTTTCATAACACTTCTTCTCATGAGTATTGGATTCTAATGCTTTATCTATACTACTCTTTATATAAAAATGCACTAGATAACCTAGCATGATCTTTACAATGTTGTTGGTATTTCTTGAACTTAAAATTAAGTAACATTGTAGTATAATCTTTCTTTGATATGTTCATTTCATGCTTGGTATCTTTAAGAAAAACTTTGAGATTTCAAAAAGATTAAAACATCTTTCATTTTTAAACTAAAACTTCAGAGATCTCATATAGGGAGTTTCATTATTGTTAATTCTATTTTCATTCCATATTCTATTGTAATCGTTTAGTTAATTCGCCTTGTGTTGGCGACTAGGTCTGGGTAGGACTTAGGGGGAAATTTGCCTTGTGTTGGCGACTAGTTCTAGGTGATTAGATCTAGGGGGGCTCGAGGCCATATCCGGGGAAGGATTGGCTAGAGCGGCTTGAGGCCTTATCCGGGGAAGGATAGGCTAAAGCCAACCGGTTTGTGGGGATACAAGTCGGTATATAAAAGGAAAAGAAATTTACATTTGTACGCCTCCGATTTCTAGCGATATAGAAATCAAATTTATGTAAACACTTTTTTCTCATATAATAAAATCATGTCTCTTTTGTGTTTACTTGATTTCTATCATTTGGCGTAATTTTTAGAATTGCAAATTACAATTGTTTTCCTACTTTAAGTTAAATTGATTATTTCATTCTGATTCACTCTAAACAAATTTAGTAAAAATTATCAAAGATTTTTATTCCCTTATTCACCCCCTCTAAGGGCGCCGTAAGATCCAACAGTAATCTCTTGGTTGGCCAAGTGCAGCTGGTCCCTGGCTCGCGCAGCATGCCTCCCGGGAGAAAGCTCCCCACCCTCGGCGCCCAGGTGCTCCACCTTTGCGAGAAGGCGCGCATAGTCTCATCGAAGAGATTTCTGCTCGCGCGCTGTATCCATACGCTGCCCCGTCCACCTAACCCGCAAGGTCTCGCTGCATGAAGATGAGTTTGCCAAGGACATCTTTCATCCGCTCCTTCATGGTTTGGGTATCGGAAGGGTCGCCAAGGAAGTCCGAAAGTTCTCCAGGGGAAGGAGGCAGCGAGACCATCCCTTCTCCCCCCTCATAGTAGGATCCCATGGGGGAGGCCTCCTGGTGACCTGCGAAAGCAAAAATTATTAGTCTCGGCAAATAAGACGATCAGGTTAGAGCGAGTGAGGTCACTAACCCGGTACGGGCTCACTATGCTAAGGAGGGAGAGATGTTGAAGGCTGTCCATCGAACAGGCTGGCAGAAGGGTGCAAAGATTTTCCTTTTCCAGGGCGGTAGGGTTCCGGGTTGCAAGCAGGATTGGCGGCTGGTTCAGTGGTGGGGCGATCATGGCCGAGGTCCCGGCCCGGCGGGCCCCCGTGCTCATTCACGGAAGTAGTTCCCTGGCGAAGGGGAAAATGGCGAGGAGTGGAAGGCTGTCCCGTGGTACCAGGATCGAGGCCTGCGAGAATCAGCGATCAGAAACGTGCAATGTGGTGAGTAAGTACACTATTTGTAACTTACTAGCCTGATGCAGGGTCTCGCCCGGGGCGATGGAAGGAACGAGGCTCTGGGCCAGATGAGGTCTCGCATCCGCAGGCGGGAGCATTGCGGTTTTCGTTAGGATGGTCCCGCAATCCTCCTCAGGAGTCGATGCATCCTGCGAATGGTCAGGACCCTCAGGAGGGTATCGTATTAAGAGTTAGCGAGGAAATCAGATGAAAGGTGAATACCTGCATCTGGGTATAGGGGGAGGGTTATTTACCAGATGGGGAGTTTCTGAGGCAGACCCATACTCCACCCGGTCCCGCTGAACTGCCATGGCTCTCCTAGAGCGGAAGGGAGAGTTAGGGTCCCTTTTCGAGGATCGCCAGGGGGCGAACCTGGTGGATTTGGGGGCATTTTTCTCCTGGGCCGCAGCCAGGCAGTCTAACATCTATTGCGAGATTGGCTTCGGAGAGGGTTTCATAGAAGTCATTTTGGAGTCGCGAAAGCTTGGGGCGGAGGAGAAAACGCTGCCGGAGGAAAGGAAGCATTCCGAGGAAAAGGTTTAGATCAGAGGTATATATATAGCGCAGTGGTGGGACCCACAAAAAGATTCTGTCTAGGTCAGTAAGCACTCATCGAATACCGGGTTGGACTATTCTTTCCGAGCGTAAAACCCGCTCGAAAAGAGCGGGGATTGTGTACAACCCCGTATTCGCCGAGTGGGTCCCCTAACCTAAGGGAGGCCAGAAGGAGAGACGAGTGGGGTAAGAAAGCATCCGCATAGGCCCAGAAGGGCATTCGCCCGGAGGGGCGAAGTAGTACTCGCCTACGAGGAAGTCTTGATGTGGGGACAGGCAGGTGAAGGAAGGTCAGAACCCCATTCGCGTAGGGGATCCGGAAGTGGCGAGTGGTGCCTCCACAGACCACTCGTCCGGGCCTGGCGAGTGGTTCCCTCATGGACCACTTGTGAAATTTTCCGTAGATCTAGGAGTGAGCAGGAATTGTATAACTAAAAGTTCAAGCCAATCAACCAGAAGCACATGAAACAAACAAAATCTTTATTGATCAAGCAAAGTTCTTCATTACAAGGCGAGGTATACATGGCGAGACATGATTTCGCCAGTACACAAAAACAGAAGAGAAAAAACAGCTGAAAGGAAAGCCAGCGGTCTGCCAACTGAGACCGCCTGACCGCTCGACCTGACAGTCCGCCCGACTAGAAAACAAGACCGCCCGAACTGCCTGCTTGCGCCTTGAACAACGCCAACTGAGAACCTCGTGAACTCCCGAACTCCACTGATCCTCCCGAACTCCAGCAACCCGCACTGCAAGCTGCGAGACCGCCCGAACACCTTCAGAAGAGGAGGTAACCGCTGCTACCCGCACAATCCGCAGAAGCTGTACAAAACAAGTTCGATCAGCTAACCGACCGGTCACAAAAAAGAGACCGCAAGAACAGGACGCGAGCTCAGCTTACACTTGGTGCTATATTTTTGCTGCTACAGTGGCTCCTATTTATAGGCATGAGACCTGATCCATTCACCACCCTATAAGATGGGATCACCACCCCTTCATCACGTGACCAGACCGGTCAACCCGCGCGATCAGCAAAAGATCCTCCTGCTTAGTGAGCTCGCCGACTTCAACAGAAGTCGCGCGATCATGACAACTCGCCCGGTCATGACGCTCACCACCTGTGTTCGCCACCCGACCTCCTCCAGAGACCGCGAACACACCAGACCGACTAGGGCAACAGCCCGCCAAGTCGACCAATCACCAGTGACCGCATATACCAGCTGATCGCCGAAGGACCATCCATGCGAACACAACCCGGAGACCGCACGACTAAGAAGACCTTAGTCCGCGCGCACCACAAAGAAACCGGACAACCACCAGACCGGGCTGCCCCCACCACGCGATCACAAGCACCAGACCGCGCGGTCACACCGAACAGAAGACAGCTTGCCACGCGGTCACACGACCAGACCGCGCGGCCTCACCTCGGCACCCTTGGATAGAAGAATGGCGGTCACGCCGAATAGACCGCAGCTAGACCAGGGAGGTCAGGCTGCCAGAGGAGACCGCAAGACCGTGCGGTCAGACCAGACTGCGCGGTCTCCCCCCAGACCACCAACTCCACAAACTTCCACTTCAACATTTTCAACACCACTAACCCGGTGAGATCCAGAGATAAAATTACCTGGATACCCCTTGTGGGCTGCCAATAGCCCTCCAGAACAGCGTAGTTAGGTTGTTAGCAGACCAATTTGGGGTGCGATTAGTAAAACCAAAAGGCGGATTCATGTTATTTGCAGACCAGCCTAGAGAATCTATAAATAGACCCTTAAGGGCACCTTGGAGGGGATCAGATCTTTTGAGCTCTCTCTTCCAGGCTAGTTTCAGAGTTGGCTTCTAGTGCCCTCCAAGGTGCCCGACTGAGCATTGGTTTGGGAGGGGAAGCTCTCTAAGATCTTCCGAGTGTGTGGCGGGACCTCCTCGCGATAGCCTTGGGTCTGTTCCAGATTTTCCATCCACGGTCAAGAGAGTTTAGTAAGGGAGAAGTAAGCACGGGCTACACTCCCCTGTGGGTCCGAACTCAAGAGACCGGTTGACGGTTTCAACACTTGTTTTCTACACCCAAGAGAGCTCAATTGAAGATTCCTCGGATTTCTCCATCTGCGCTTGAAGATTTCCTTCAAGTCTTCGAAGATCTCCTTCATGCATTTGAAGATCTCCTTTGAGTCTTTGAAGATCTCTTTCGCTTCTGAAGACATTCTTCTTAAGTGACTCAGAGATCCTCCGGGCACCAAAAGGTGACCAAAGCATCTAACTTTCATTCCCGTGGGAGAGTACTTAGTTTTCTGAGAGGTGGCCCGTCACCCTCAGAAATTTCTCTTTATTACCATTATAACGAGCGGCAGTTTGTCGCCCTCAAGTTCTCAGTTTTACTTGTGACAAACCGACATATAGTGGATTTTGGCTGGCATAGCTCCGACCGCATGATTTTTTGCCATTTTTCGGTTTTCCACGTTAAAAATGTTTTTGTGTCGTCCACTAGTTCTCTCATTGACTGTCTGCGCGCTCGGCTCACTCTCGAGCTAAGGTGGTTCGATTTGATAGGTTTACTAGAGCTTCGAGCGACCGGCAACAACAAGCATCAACTTTTTATTGGTTCATCCCTGAACCACCCATCTTACTTTATGAGGTCCTACTCTAATATCATCCGTACTGACCAAGCCTACAATATCTAAGTATTGATCGTGTTGGTACAATCCGACACATACTTGTAAGTCTATAAGGGTTGTAGTCTAAATCACCTAGAGGGGGGGGGGGGGGGGGTGAATAGGTCTCTTTTTATTTCCTCTAATTAGCATAGTTGTTTTCTGGTTTAGTATGAGCAATTAATCAAACACACAGAAAATCCACAATCATTTATAGTGGTTCCCCAAGACAGTGTGTTTATGGGTAGTCCACTTTCCCCCTTCACCATTCTAACAGTGTGTTAGACACGGCCAACTCCTCCAATCTCAGCTACAAGAGCTTACAACACAGATCCCTCAGGATCTCTCAGGTTTTCCCAAACCCTACCTCAAGCTCAGCAGCCCTACCTCAGATCAGCCACTGATCCTACAACTCAGACCACAGCAGGTCCTACGATCTCAGGCCTAAACAACCCTACCTCAGAGGAATCCACCTCCTACAACTCAGACCCCTTTCAGGTCCTATCTCAGAGGAATCCTCCTCCTACAGATCAGGCAATAATGCCCTACAACTCAGGCTAAACAACCCTACCTCAGATCTCACAGATCCTACCTTAAGTTGTCCTCACAACTCTACAACTCAGGCAGTGAAGCCCTACAAACTCAGAACCCAAAGGTTCCTACAAAAGAAATAATGATCTTTACAAAATAGAAGGAAGAAAGGTCAAGCCTGGTTCTTCTTCTTCTCCTCAGCTGCTGTTGCAGACTTGAACCAGGGAGCCGATGTTCAGCTCCAACGTGTTCTTCTTGATCAGCCCTGCAGATGAAGAACTGGATCTACTGCTCTATATTGAAATTAATCGAGATGAGCTATCTCTTTTCTCCTTGCAGCCTTGTGTGAGTTCAGTTGTTGGCTGCCGTCAATGGAACAGTTATGTTCTCGATTTTGCATACTGGAGAACTAGCAAAGGTTATTTGCTCAACCCTAACTTATCCCTTTTATACATCCCCGACCTTCAACGGCTCTCATCCATCCTTCTGACAAGTATGAGAGAGACTGGTGGACCCCACACTGCATTTCTGCAGCTTGCGCCAAAAGCAGAACACGCAATCTGCGTTCGACGAACTCGCCATACTGCATTTGACGAACTTGCTAAACTCTGCGTTCGACAAACTCGCCAAACTCTGCATTCGATGAACTCGCCAAACTCTGCATTCAACGAACTTGCCAAACTCTGCGTTCGACGACCTTCATTCTTCATTGGACGAACACGCCAATTCTCAGCGCTTGCTTCTGTCCCGTCTCTGCGGTCGACGAACTGAGTTCTGCGGTCGAAGAACTGAGTTCTGCGTTCGATGAACATGCAAAGTCTCAGCGGTTTCTTCTGTCTCGTCTCAGCGTTCGACGAACTGAGTTCTGCGTTCGATGAACACCATTCTGCGCTCGACGAACACGCCAATTCTCAGCGGTTTCTTCTGTCTCGTCTCAGCGTTGGACGAACTGAGTTCTGCGTTCGATGAACTCCATTCTGCGTTCGACGAACACGTCAAGTTTCTTCTATTTGCAGCTCAGCTTGCCCAGATGCCTTCCCAGCGGCTCCTGGTCTTGTCTCAGCGGTTCAGCTAAGACAGCGAGACCTTCTCAGCTGATTAAACAACACACCTTTGAATCTATTCCAGTGTATGGAATATCAGCTCCCTGTATAATATTTGAGACAAAATAGATTGTATCAAATACAATATGTGCTTAGCATTGTGAGTGATGCCTCTTCAAATTAAAGGAACATTGAGGGCAATATTCCCAACAAACTCCCCCTATTTGAAGAAGGCAGAACATTCCCAATGCTAAGGTACATAGCCAACAAAAACCTATCATGAAACAGATCTATATAGCATTCATGATAACATTGCTTCTAGAAAATAATATTGTTTAAGCATACTATCAAAACTCATGACAACATTCTGTATTAAGCTTTGACAAACTCAGAGGGCAATCCACTCAAAGCTAACTCTGAGTTGGTCTTAGCATTGGACATCTCCCCCTTTCTGATTTCTTCAACTATTTTTCCCTCTAGGGACTGGGAGGCAGCATTGGCCATCTCCCCCTCAACCTGAGCAGGAACTTGCTCCCCCTCAATATGAGAACTGTTATCTTTATTAACTGTTCTTGTACATTTTGAATAACTTTTTCTAGCTCCCCCTCATTTGGAGCATATCTATTGATCTTATGATTATAAGTGTAACTTAAGCTTTTGTCATAGTGCTGAGTTAGTCGAGCTCAAAGTCGACGTTCGTCGAACTCAGGAAAGAGTTCGTCGAACTCAGGAAAACATTCGTCAAACCCAGAATTTTCCCAGCTGAGCCCTTAGTCTGCTTTAGTTTGTTTTGGACACTTATCCACTAAGACAGATGGCTGTCTCAGCAGATCAGCTGAGATGGGTCCCACCCTGAATTCAAGGTATTTAACATTTTAGGGAGATTATCTACCCTATCATGTGCACTATGCCTACTGTAAAGGTGATCAATTCAATTTTCAATTTTATCATAACAGTACATCTTGTGAGAATTGTACAGATGAGAACATAAGCATTTTAACAGTGAGTATAGATTCATAAGTGAACTTATTCTAAATTCAACATACCTAAGTCAATTTTGAAGGAATTGAACTTGGCCTCATCTAGTGGCTTGGTGAAGATATCAGCTACTTGATTGTATGTGGGGACATATTCAAATTTGATATCTTCACACACTACATGCTCTCTAATAAAATGGTACCTAATTTTTATGTGCTTGGTCCTGCTATGGGAGAGGATTTTTGGCAATAGAAATAGCACTAGATGAGTCACACAGCAGGGGAGATTGACTAACCTTGATGTTGTAATCCTCCAATTGATGTTGGTTCCACAAACATTGAGCACAACAGCTGCCTGCAACAATGTACTCTGACTCAGCTGTGGATATGGCCACACTGGTTTGCTTTTTGCTGCTCCAAGAGATCAGCCTCCTCCCTAGGAATTGACAAGTGTCACTTGTACATTTCCTGTCTTCTTTGCACCCTGATGGATGCTCTACATACACTTCCTCTTTCAGATTTCCATTTAGGAATGCTGACTTGACATCCATCTGGTCATTTGTTGGAGGATATGAGCAGATGCTGTTGTGACATCATGAATCTGGGTATTCAGCTCAGTCCTTACTGCAACCACCCTTGATTCCATTCTCTGCTCACTGGCTTGGATCTCCTGAGTCAATGCTGCTCTTGTAGCATATAACTCATCCCTTATTTGAGCAGTGGCACCATGAACCTTTTCTGCAACATGCTCTTTCACAGACAACATCTAACCCTCAATGATGGATTGTATTGAGTTTAGCAGGTCAGATGTGTCCAGCACATCTGCTGGCCTTTCATGGGCCACCTCTTTCACCACCACCTCTTCAACCCCATTGTTTGCCTTCTCCACTGCAGGTTTTTGTCTTGGCATCTCTTCAAAAGAGGGTAGAACTTCCATGGTGTTAGTTACCTTGATGACCTCTTCTTCACTCTGAGATTTTGCTCTTCCAGCATCTGGGTTGTGCTCCCCCTCACTAGCATACCCACCTTCTTCTCCATAGAGTGAGCTATGCTCCCCCTCATTTAGGGTATCCATATGTGGAGAAATCTGTCTAGGAGAACCTTGAGGTTGTAATCTTCTAATGGATGTTGAATTCACAATGGTTGTGCATAACAGCTTCTTGCAGCAATGTATTCAGACCCAGCAGAGGATATGGCCACACTGGTCTACTTATTGCTGCACCATGATGTCAACCTCCTTCCTGTCATGTGCCTTGAGCACCCACTGTCCAAGTACCAAATTTGGTTGAGGTTGGTACTTTGATTAACCTGCAAGAAGTTTAGTTATCCTTAGGAGCCCAACTAGCTTTGGGTCCTAGGAACTTGTTAGCATGATGAAATGGCCTTACTCCTGCTCTTTTCTCCACTCCCCTCTCCTACTTCCATTTTATTGAATCCTAGTCCTCTCTTATTGGATTGAGAAGAGAAGGAGTCAATAATAGGGAGCATTGATTTAGGCTTGGAGAATTGAGCCACTAGGCTTCTTTCTTTCTCAAGCTTCTCCTCAAGGTCCTTGATGACCTTGTTCTTCAGGGATATGGTGCTCAGATGGGAGATAGTTATCCCCTTCAGATGGCTAATTTCCCTATACATCTGATTCATCTTGGTAGAAGATTCAGTGCATTCTTGTTTTTCCATCTTAAGAGAATCAATCTCTTGGGCTTGCCTCTTGGCTAGCTTTTTTCTCCTTTTCAGGGCTTCCAAGAGAGCAACATATCTGTCAATCAATTGATTGACATCCACTTCAGCTTCTGAATCACTTCCATCAATTGATGAAGGTCCTCCAGATTCTGGGCCAATCTCAAAAGAGGATGAGGAATGAATTAATACCTGTTCATTTTCTGAGATGTTCTGACAGTCCTCCTCATCAGTGATGGCCATTAGGCCTAGCTGAACATTGTCTTCTTCATCCTCCTCTATATCACTATCTGAGTGTGATAGAGGGGCCCTGATTTCAACCTTGGCAGCTGGGTAATCTTCATCTTCTTCTGCTGCAAACGGCCCAATGTAGGCTTCTTCTTCATTCTCTGAATCTGATGTTGAGGAATCAGATTCACTCCAGCTTCTTTCTTTCTTTTCTAGGAGGGATTTTTCACCCTTCCTATCTTTTTGGTGATGATGCTTCTTATCACTATTCTCCTTTCTTTTGGCTGGACAGTCAGCTATGACATGTCCAGGTTTGCTGCAGCTATAACAGATTATGTTATTAGAAACATGTTTACTAAGTTTGGAATCATACCTGTCACCCTTTGGGTGCTGTCTTTTAGATTTCCTGCTATCTTTCTTGTAGTGTGATGATGAGGAGGGCATGTTCTTCCATTGCTTCCTCTTCATCATCTTCTTGAACTGCCTTGAAAAGGCAGCAAACTCTTCATCAGAGGAAGAGCTATCTGAGGTGCTGACTTCAGGTTCAGCACTTCTCCTTGGAGGAGACACCATCCTGCCCTTGCTTCTCTTGGAGCTGTCAGCTTTGAGAGCTACAGATTTCTCCCTTTCCCGAGTCCTTGTTGAGGTGTCCTCTTCCTTTCTTGCAGACAGCTGCATCTCAAAGGAGAGAAGCTTTCCAAACAGTGTGTGAGTGGGGGTCTCACCAAGCTTGGCCACTTCCCTGATTGCACAGATTTTTGTGTCCCAGTCCCTTGTTAGAGATCTAAGGAACTTATCATTTAGCTCATAATTCGTGAATACTCTCCCATAGGTTCTCAGCTCATTGACTATTCTGAAGAACCTCTCATAGCACATGGAGATGCTCTCCTGGCTGTGCTGCCTGAAGGCTTCATACTCTTGGTTAAGGAGTGACATTCTATCATCCCTTACTTCAGCTGCCCCTTCCATATATACTACTAATATGTCCCACATTTCCTTGACAGTAGTGCAGTGTACCAAGTTTTGAAATGTGGAATCATCAATAGCATTCACTATGATGTTCTGGGCTCTTTTGTCCATGGTGAACAATTCAAGTTCATCCTTGGTCAAGTCTTTGAATGCCTTGGCCACTCTTCTTGTTGGATCTATAGTGGAGGCAGTGTGAAAGGTGAAAGGTCCTTCTTCAACTGTAATGAAAATCCTTGGATCAGATGCTTCCATAAACAGTCTGATCCTTTGCTTCCATATACCAAAGTTTTCTTTGCTGCATATGGGCAACTTCATGGATCCCATTTCCTTCTTCAATCCAGAGGAGGCCATTGGATTGTGATTTGACTATTCCTTAATAGGATCTGGTCAGATAGTTATGTCCTTCTTGACCAATCTCCCTCTGATACCACTTGTAAGTCTATAAGGGTTGTAGTCTAAATCACCTGGGGGGAATAAGTCCTTTTTTATTTCCTCTAATTATCCCAGCTATTTTCTGGTTTAGTTTGAGCAATTAATCAAACACACAAAAAACACACAATCATTTATAGTGGTTCCCCAAGACAGTGTGTCTATGGGTAGTCCACTTTCCCCCTTCACCCTTCTAACAGTGTGTTAGACATGGCCAACTCCTCCAATCTCTGCTCCAAGATCTTACAACACAGATCCCTCAAGATCTCTCAGGTTTTCCCAAACCCTACCTCAGGCTCAGCAGCCCTACCTCATATCATCCACTGATCCTACAACTCAGACCATAGCAGGTCCTACAATCTCAGGCCTAAATAGCCCTACCTCAGAGGAATCCACCTCCTACAACTCAGACCCCTTCCAGGTCCTACCTCAGAGGAATCCTCCTCCTATAGCTCAGGCAATAATGCCCTACAACTCAGGTTAAACAGCCCTACCTCAGATCTCACAGATCCTATCTCAAGCTGTCCTCACAGCTCTACAACTCAGGCAGTGAAGCCCCACAAACTCAGAACCCAAAGGTTCCTACAAAAGAAATAATGATCTTTACAAAATAGAAGGAAGAAAGGTCAAGCCTGGTTCTTCTTCTTCTCCTCAGGTGCTGTTGCAGACTTGAACCAGGGAGCCGATGTTCAGCTCCAACTTGTTCTTCTTGATCATCCCTTCAGATGAAGAACTGGATCTACTGTTCTATCTTGAAATTATTCAAGATGAGCTATCCTCTTTTCTCCTTGCAGCCTTGTGTGAGTTCAGTTGTTGGCTGCCGTCAATGGAACAGTTATGTTCTCGATTATGCGTACTGGAGAACTAGCAAAGGTTGTTTGCTCAACCCTAACTTATCCCTTTTATACATCCCCGACCTTCAACGGCTCTCAGCCGTCCTTCTGACAAGTATGGGAGAGACTGGTGGACCCCACACTGCCTTTCTGCAGCTTGCGCCAAAAGCAGAACACGCAATCTGTGTTCGATGAACTCGCCATACTGCGTTCGACGAACTTGCCAAACTATGCTTTCGACGAACTCGCTAAACTCTGCGTTCGACGAACTCGCCAAACTCTGCGTTCGACAAACTTGCCAAACTCTACGTTCGACGACCTTCATTCTTCGATCGACGAACACGCCAAGTCTCAGCGCTTGCTTCTGTCCCGTCTCTGCGTTCGACGAACTGAGTTCTGCGGTCGATGAACTGAGTTCTGTGTTCGACGAACATGCCAAGTCTCAGCGGTTTCTTCTGTCTCGTCTCAGCATTCGATGAACTGAGCTCTGCGTTCGACGAACACCATTCTGCGCTCGACGAACACGCCAATTCTCAGCGGTTTCTTCTGTCTTGTCTCAGCGTTCGACGAACTGAGTTCTGCATTCGACGAACTCCATTCTGCGTTCGACAAACACGCCAAGTTTCTTCTATCTGCAGCTCAGCTTGCCCAGATGCCTTCTCAGCGGCTCCTGGTCTTGTCTCAGCGGTTCAGCCGAGATAGCGAGACCTTCTCAGCCGATTAAACAACACACCTTTGAATCTATTCCAGTGTATGGAATATCATCTCCCTGTATAATACTTGAGACAAAATAGATTGTATCAAATACAATATGTACTTAGCATTGTGAGTGATGCCTCTTCAAATTAAAGGAACTTTGAGGGCAATATTCCCAACAATACTAAACTAAACTCATTGTTTTATTTATTTAGTTCTTTACGGGGCATGCGAGTACTCCCGAAGTGCTCACTCATCCCAAATTTAACCTCTCTCAAAGCACACATAATTATGACTTTCCTTACAAAACACCATCATTTGCTCTAAATATGTGTTTCTTGGGTTTGAGATTCTAAATTATTACTTAAGTTTAGTAAGTTCTTAGATTCCGTTGAGAGTTATTTGTCTGGGTTTAAGATTTGAGGTTTAGGATTTAGGGTTTATTTGGCATGAGATTCTAAATGTAACAATTTTGATTACCATTAATAATTTTTATGTTTTATTAGGTATGAGATAAATACTTTAGCATTTATTCTATAATTGCTTGTATGTATTAAGGTGACTACATCTATACCATAAATACTCCATAATTACGGGAAAACAAACAAAATCCCTTTGAATCAAAACTTATTGTGTGAGCTCTTTATGGTCGGTGACTTCAACCTTGCTCTCATGTCATCAGATTTTAACTATGGACGCTTTTATATATGCCGATATGGTATCAAAGCTTCATCGCACTTGAAGCATGATGCAATCAAAAGATATTAACGACGGAAAACCAAAGAGGAAATCAATATCGAAGCAGGAAATAATGGTTCGTTTGGCACGGTAGCAGTGGTCGGGAACACGGTGGTTACAAACTGTCCTCCGTTTGGCATGTCATTTTGATCGGATGAGTTTGGACAAAAATGGCATCATCATGAAATATATGTTTGACATGACAATGGTTATGACCTTCCCAAGAAAATAATAGTAATAATTTTAAACATAAAAATGGATGGAGTTACTTCGGTGAGGTGGTGCATTCACGAACGACAGTTCATAAGCACTGCATTCATGAACGCCACTGCCATGCCAAGCAGGTCTAACATTATGTTAAAACCTAACTCATGACCTCCCATGTCAATAAATATCAAGGTGTTGGGTATTGTAGCCACAATAGTCATGATTTGAAGAAATCCCACTTAAACTAAGATGAATTGATTCTGTATTTGATATAGTATTTTAGTTATGTTATTGCAGGATCTTAAATTCTATGTGTTGGAATAATTTTCATATATTTCTATATTATTGTAGAAAATACTATATTTTTTTGTTTTAAAAACTTTTACAGGGTATATATATAAATCAGCAATATTAATAAAATTGCATGAAGGAGGTGAGAAACAAATAAGTGATCAATATAAGGTTTAGAATCGAGACTGGGTAAAGCGCGTGATCACTTCCCTAAAGAAGTTGCACTACCCTCCGACAGGGCTTTCACCGATGCTCACTTCTCCAAGGTACAACACCCGACTAGATCCCGAAAGCTCCGATGTGCGCGGACACCGAAGAAGCACAAAGCACCCGAACTCCCACTTGATGAAGCAAATGTCAAGAAAAAGAAGTACGAAAAAGTCCATCGCAAGAACAACGAGCAAGAATATGGATTTCTGAAGGCGTAAAGCGTATATTGTAAGTGTGTATTCGATTCAAAACAAATCTCCTATTTAGGAGTCTCAGAAAATCACATGTAATTAATTCCAACAGTTATAATTGGTAAGAGATTATCGTGCAGATAAACGTGAAAGATTTTCAACGTAAAGGAGTAATGGTGAGAAAAGCGCGTAAAAGAACGATTAGAAATTACGCGTAATAATAGCGCAGAGAGAACTCAAAACGATAGAGGTCGCGTCAAATTCAATTCGACGCTGCATCGAAATCATATCGATACAACTCAACCCTACGTCGAGTTCTTATCAGCCCAGCTCAAGACGACGGAGTTCAATTCGATGCAACTCGACGCTACGTTGAGTTCTTATCGACGCAGGCCAAGCTGACGGAGAACTTGTCGACGCGAGTCGACGCTACGTCGAGTTCTTATCGACGCAGGATGGGTGCGTCGAGTTCCATTCGACGCAACTCCAAATAAAAAAAAGTAAAACTATTTTGTACAAAAAATACAATTCAATTCAATTATTCCCCAAATCCGAAATCCGGATCCGATGCAGTACGTGCGCGCGCGCGTGTGTGGTTCATGTTTTCTCCTTATGTTTTTTTGAACAAATAAGAAGGTGTGAAAACATATATATACTTACAACTAGAAGGCAAATGAGCATGGTGGGACTAATGGTTCATCCTTACATACATGAAAGGTTCCCTCCACAATTTGGATTCCCTCCAATTTGGTTTTGGAGCTTTTCATCACATATGATGAGCCAAACACCAAACACCATACTAGACTCCAATAAAACATTATAGATAAATGTTTTATTTACAAAATTTCTAACAATCCCCCACAAAAGCGAAAAACCAAAAGCGAACTTCATAAGTTATGATATTAGTAATAATAAATAAAATCAAATACAAATTTGCTTCATCAAGTTGTATCTAATGCAATGGGTATATGTGGAATGATTATCTTGAATCTATACTTAGCACTTATTTCTTCTACCGAAGAATATAATGTGCCAGAGGATTTGAATTATAAACTTTAAACCGGTAAATTAGATAAGCACACATAAGATTGGTTGTTCATTGGGTTATGGCGGTGAGCGCGTTAATGGCCATGCACATTCCTTGATTTTTCATGAGAGTTATTTTGGGTTCAGCCCGGATCCCAAAGTTGCGGCCTCACAACAACCCCTACATAGATGGTGCCTCAAAAGATATTTCGTAACTAATATCTCGCATAGATATATGCCTTTGGCAACCATTAAGAACTTAAATGTTCATCCTAAACTGTTACGTAGAGCACAACATCATAGGAATGGGGAGAAGGTTTTCTCAACCTTTTAAATTTGTGCTCCCAACTACGCTACGTCAACGACTTTGTTTCTACCACATTGAACCCACTTCATGGGATCTCCAATCACATGGGTTGGTTATCCACCTTTGGCAGCAAATTATGCGGGCTTAAGCCCCATTCCACTCGATGACAATAATTTCTCCCTTCGGGACAATTCCTTGGTAAGATTATCATCCAGATTCAATTCTGACTTTACATAATTTAGTGATATCACTTCTTTCCTTCTTTGCTTCACAGACTTGTACCTGATTCTCATGAACTTGTTCATTTTAGCATTAGTACAATTTGAAGCAGTTAAATCAATTGCAGATTTGTTATCACAATGCAAAAAAATAGCAGGTAGTGGTTTTCCTACTAATGGAATTTCAGAAAGTAAAATTTTATGCCATTAGGCTTTGACACATGTAGCGTCTAAAGCTATAAGTCAGATTCAATAGTGCTTCTTGAAATCACGGTCTGTTTGGTTGAAGCCCATGAAATGGCGGCTCCTCCAAGGAGGAAAACATAACCGGTTGTTGATTTAACATCTAACAAGTTAGTTACCCAATTGGCATCTGAATAACCTTCTAGTACTTCTGGAAAACCCGTATATACTAAACTATAATCGATAGTTCAACAGAGGTATTTAAAAATTCTAGTTAACGCTATCCAATGGTCATCACTTGGATTACTACTATATCTACTAAGCCTGCCTACATTATATGAGATATCGGGTCTAGTGCGATTAGAAATATAAAGCAGTGACCCTATCATTTGTGCATACCTATGTTGGTCAATAGGTTCACCTAAATTTTTACAAAGTTTCATGCTATAGTCATAAGGAGTAGAAACAGGTGCGTTTAATTTATGTAACATTTTCTCAATCGAGTGAGAAAAAGATAATGAAACACTAGAATCAGATTTAGTTAATTTCATTCCCAAAATGACACTAACTTCTCCCAAATCTTTCATATCAAATTTAGATGATAAGTTAATTTTGATATTATTAATGATTTTAATTGAACTTCCGAAAATTAAGATGTCATCTACATAGAGACATAATAAAACATATTCATTTCCTTCCTGTTTTGCATAAATGCACTTATCAAATTCATTGGATATAAGTCCAAAAGATAATACTACGGAATCAAATTTTTGATGTCATTGTTTAGGTGCTTGTTTTAAGACATAAAGAGATTTAATTAGCTTACATACTTCGGTTTCTTGTCCTTTAACTACAAAACCTCCGGGTTGAGTCATATAGACTTCTTCATCTAAGTCTCCATGAAGAAAGGCAGTTTTTACATCCATTTGGTGATTGATTAATTTATGGACTGAAGCTAAGGCTACTAGTACACAAAGTGATGTAATCCTTGCTACGGGAGAATATTGATGAGTCCCATTTATATACGCTTTTTTGGACTCATCCAGGCTAGTTTTCACTCTTGTGCACATCCGTTTCGAGCTATTATTGCTTATATCTCTCTTATACACACTTGCGTGCACTTACGTGTTTTGTGCTCTCTTTAGGCCCGTTTTGGTGTGCATTTGCGCTCCATGTTGTTGGGGGTAAGCACATGGTGCTCCCCAATCCTTTTTCTATGATTGATTGGTGCTAGAAGTGTATTCCCAGCTGGATTGCTAGTCTTGCAGGTGGTTGGATCAGCCCATTTCCCCAGAAATCATGATTGTTTATATCGCACGGTCGTGCATTTTCCTTGACGCATGGACGGCTGCGGTCGTGCGCCTTCTTCTGGGTAGCAAAATAGTGATCTGACTTTGTTCGCGCTTTTTTACGCACAGGCAGTTGCCCGTGCGCGAAGGAAATGCACGATCGCCTGTTTCAACCGATTTTTAGCCAATCTGGATTTGGTCGTGCGTTTTTACGCACAGGCGGCTTCGACCGTGCGTGAGTAAAATGCACGGGCGCTGCTGCTTCTTCCCCAAGTCATTTCTATTCATTAAATAACGCATGGGAAACGCACGGTCGTGTGTTCGACCGTGCGTGACTATATTTATGCATTTTAGTATTTAAAGCAGGAAATCTGCTGAAGAAGGGGAGACCCGCGGGAAAAACTCAGAAACCCGCCATTTCCGCCCATTTTCGCCTCTCCACCACCGTTTGACCTAGGAGGAGCTCCGACAACCCTTGTCTTGCAAATCTTCCGCCAAAGCTCCCTCCTTGGCCTCCTCCATCGTCTACAAGCTCAAGAACGCCATAGACGGAAAGTCTCCGCTGCATTCAAGGTTCCAACAAGAGTTAGCTCGAGCTAGACGACAAAGAAGATGGGTAAAGTAGAGGAAGGTGACATCTCCTCCGGATCCCAGACGCAACTGAAGACTAAGCACGGACGTGGCTTGACAACCCTACGATTCCGTCCGAGAATCTTTAGCATAGTCTTCGAGCTTCGGTTTTCTCTTTCCCCTTGCGCATTGCTTTAGAGTTTTCCTTGTATGTGTGTTAATCTGGGTGATGTTCATAAACATTGTGTTTTAGTTAATATGATTTCATGCTTTTGAGATCTTTTGTGATTTATGAGATTTGAGGAGCGCCCTAGTCCGCCATCCACTCCACCGCTCTGTAGTGTGCCGCACTAGCAATTGCTAGCTGCGTGTTCCGCGACGAGGTGCTTACGACCCTCATTCCGCTGGTTACAAAACATTCATCCTCTAGCCTTCTCGTCCACCCGCTCACCGAAGCACGACATCGCGGCCTGCATTCCATCCTGACAAGCGAAGCGGAGCTCTAGGCCCGCATTTTCTTTCACTGTTGCTAATCAAGGAAAACCCAAAATCAAAACCCTTTTTTTATTAATTACATAAGAATCTATATAAGTAATTCCCTAACAAGATTTCATACAACCCAACTTACAGTCCTCTGAGAAGGATATTCGGGGAGTCTCTCCCAATTTTATTACTTGAACGACTGATGCACTTGCTGAAATCGCATCAAGTTTTTGGCGCCGTTGTCGGGGACTGCGAGCTTTTTATGAATTTTTCTTCCAGGAGGCTACTATAAAGATTCTTAGTTGTTTTTGATTTCTTTTTCTGATTTTCTTTGTGCATGTAAGTTACTTTATGCAGGGGCATGGCCCTGAAGAGTTCTCGGAGTACGACCCTGAAATTGAGAGGACGCTGCACGCATGTCGTCGTGCTGCTGCGGCCATGGATCTCAACATCAACAGGAACGAGATTAACCCCAGGGGTAAGAATGCACCCGCTGCAGGTCATGCTGCTGATAAGAACGAGGTGGCCCGGGCGAGGCCTAGAACGATGCGGGATTATACCACTCCCACTGTGGGGAGTGTGTATCCCAGCTTTGGCCCAGCTATCACAAACAATCAGTTCGAGATCAAGCCGGCATTCCTGAACATTATCTGCAGCAATGCCCAGTTTTCTGGGATGGCAAGTGAAGACCCCCATCTTCACTTGGCAGAATTCTCGGAGATCTGCGGAACATTCCAGTACGCCGGAATAACGGATGACACGGTGAAGTTAAGATTATTCCCGTTCTCCCTTCGTGACAAGGCGAAGGCATGGCTCCATACAATTCTGCCAGGCACAGCTACCACCTGGGATGCGCTGCAAGGAAAATTCCTCTCCAAGTTCCACCCAGTTGATAAAATAGTGAGCATGAGAAGGGAGATCGCAACCTTCCGGCATAACGATCAGGAAACCATGGCGGAAGCGTGGGAAAGGTTCATGGACCTTTTGCGGAAATGCCCCCATCATGAGTTTCAACCATGGAATTTGGTGGAGAACTTCTATTTTGCAATCGAGCCTAACTATATGGCTATGATTGATGCTGCTACCGGTGGAACCATTCTAAACCACACTCCTGAAGAAGCACTGCGGATTCTACAAGACACCGCGACTCATAGTTCATTCTTGACCGCAGGATGAAACACCCCAAGGAACGCGTGTGAAATTTTCCGTAGATCTAGGAGTGAGCAGGAATTGTATAACTAAAAGTTCAAGCCAATCAACCAGAAGCACATGAAACAAACACAATCTTTATTGATCAAGCAAAGTTCTTCATTACAGGGCGAGGTATACATGGCGAGACATGATTTCGCCAGTACACAAAAACAGAAGAGAAAAAACAGCTGAAAGGAAAACCAGCGGTCTGCCAACTGAGACTGCCTGACCGCTCGACCTGACAGTTCGCCCGGCTAGAAAACAAGACCGCCCGAACTACCTGCCTGTGCCTTGAACAACACCAACTGAGAACCTCGCGAACTCCCGAATTCCACTGATCCTCCCGAACTCCAGCAACCCGCACTGCAAGCTGCGAGACCGCTCGAACACCTTCAGAAGAGGAGGTGACCGCTGCTACCCGCACAATCCGCAGAAGCTGTACAAAACAAGTTCGATCAGCTAACCGGCCGGTCACAAAAAAGAGACAGCAAGAACAGGACGCGAGCTCAGCTTACACTTGGTGCTATATTTTTGCTACTGCAGTGGATCCTGTTTATAGGCGTGAGACCTGATCCAGTCACCATACTATGAGATAGGATCACCACCCCTTGATCGCGCGCCCAGACCGGTCAACCCGCGCGATCAGCAAAAGATCCTCCTGCTTAGTGAGCTCGCTGACTTCAACAGAAGCCGCGCGATCATGATAACTCGCCCGGTCATGACGCTCACCACCTATGTTCGCCACCCGACCTCCTCCAGAGACCGCGAACACACCAGACCAACTAGGGCAACAGCCCGCCAAGTCGACCAATCACCAGTGACCGCATATACCAGCTGATCGTCGAAGGACCAGCCATGCGAACACAACCCAAAGACCGCGCGACTAAGAAGACCTTAGTCCACGCGCACCACAAAGAAACCGAACAGCCACCAGACCGGGCTGCCCCCACCACACGATCACAAGCACCAGATCGCACAGTCACTCTGAACAGAAGACAGCTCGCCACGCTGTCACACGACCAGACCACGCGGCCTCACCTCGGCACCCTTGGACAGAAGAACGGCGGTCACGCCGAATATACTGGGCTGGACCAGAGAGGTCAGACCGCCAGAGGAGACCGTAAGACCGTGCGGTCAGATCAGACCACGCGGTCTCCCCCCAGATCGCCAACTCCACAAACTTCCACTTCAACATTTTCAACACTCCCCCTTGAAGTGGGAAGTTGAAAACAGCCCAAGTAAACTCCTTAGCCGAGTAAACGGCCCCTTCGCCAGCGCCTTTGTGAAGATGTCAGCAATGTTGTCCTGACTCCGAACATGCTCGACCGAAAGAGACCCCTCCAACACCTTCTCACGAATGAAATGATGCTCGATCTCGATATGCTTGGTCCTCGCGTGACAAACTGGATTAGTAACCAGTTTGAGAGCACTCTCATTATCGCCATGGAGCAGAGTCGGACCCCGAACCTCCTTATGGACGTCTCCTACCAACCTCCTAAGCCAGATGTCTTCTTGAGCTGCCAAGGCCGAAGCCTTGTATTCCGCTTTCGTGGTTGAGACAGACACGGAATCCCGCTTCTTGCTGCACCATGATATAGCCGTGGGGCTCGCCATGAAGACGTATCCAGACGTCGACTTCCGATCATCTGAATCTCCCCCGTTATCAGCATCCATGTACCCATGCACCTCGAAGCCCGCATCCCTCCTGTAAAGGAGACCCATATCCGAAGTCGCCTTGACATACTTCAATATATTCTTGGCTGCTAGAAGATAAGGCATCCATGGTTCCGCCATATAACGGCTCACCCTGCCAACTGCATATGCAATATCCGGTCTGGTAATCATCAGATAAATCAAGCTCCCAACTAGAGCCCGGAACACCAGCGGATCTTCCAAAATCCTCCCCTTATACTTGCGAAGTTTCATGGCCTTTTATAGAGGTGTGGAAATGCACTTCCCTTCCTTAATGCCGAATCGCTCCACGATTCGCTCCGCATATCCAGCCTAGGACACCAGCACTCCACTTCCCTTCCTCTGCACTTCGAGTCCAAGGAAATGGTGAAGCTCACCTAAGTCCTTCATCTCAAACCTGATAGATAGCTCAGCCCGAAGCTTTGCTACTTCCTCCTTCAAATTCCCCGTCACGACCATATCGTCGACGTAAAGCAGCACGATGACTTGAAGCTCCCTGATCTTCTTGACGAACAAGCTTGTGTCTGATTCTAAAGCATCAAACCCGCAGAATAAGAGATATTCCGCGCTAGCTTCAACCCATACAGGGACTTCTTCAACTTCCAGACATAGTCAGGAAAATCTTCAGATACGAAGCCTGGCGGCTGGACCATGAAGATGTCCTTGTCAATCTCGTCGTACAAGAATGCATTCTTTACGTCGAGCTGCCAAATCTCCCACCCCCAACACGCCGCCAAGGCAATCACAACCCGAACTGAAGTCATTTTAGCCACCGGACTGAATGTCTCTTCATAGTCTTCACCGTATTGCTGCGAGAACCCCCGAGCCATAAGGCGAGCCTTGTAACGCTTGATACTACTATCCGCCTTCTTCTTGAGCTTGTAGACCCACTTGCATGTCACGGGGGTGATACCCTTGGGCCTGGGCACCAGAGACCAAGTCTCATTCTTTTCAAGAGCACTCATCTCTTCCTGCATAGCTGAATCCCACTGTTCCACGCCTTTGGCCTTTTCAAAACTCGACGGCTCCCTCTCATCCAGGGGACCAACAAAGAAACACGAGACAAAGCTCACCATGTTTCCTCCTGTATAGCGATCAGGGGCAATGATTGTTCGCTTCGATCTCTGCAACGCCTTCCCCTAACTCGCAGTATCTTCAGCTGCTTCTTCCCTAGCTCCCCTTCCAGAGGTACTCGGAGCATCGCTCCCCCTGCTTCCTGATCCAGAATCCTCCGCCTCAGAACTAGATATTGATGGACCACCTGGTGACACAGGCAGCTCCACCTGAAGATTTTCCACAGCTTTCTCCGGCTCCTCCACCCTGCTTTCTGGTAGCTCAACACCAGAACTTCCCTTGTAAGACGTCACCTCGTCGAACAGGACATCGCGAGATACAACAAATCTCCGCATCTCCGGGTCCATGCACTTCTAGCCCTTCTTCCGATCATCATAACCCACAAAGACTAGCTTCCTTGCTTTTGCATCTAGTTTCGTCTGAAGCGCATCTGGAACGTGCACATAGCAGTTGGAACCAAACACCCAAAGGTGCGCCACGCTTGGCTTTTCCTTGAACATCAATTCATGCGGGGTCTTCATATTGATGGGACTAAAAGGCATCCTGTTGATGACGTAGGCAGCACAAGACATTCCCTCCGCCCAGAAGGACTTTGGGATACTCTTGACATGCAGCCAACACTTGCCGGTCTCCGTCAGATGGCGGATCTTCCGCTCTGCAACTCCATTTTGCTGTGGAGTATGTGCACAAGTACGCTCCCTCCGTATTCCTGCCTTCCTATAAAAAGTAGAGAACTCACCAGAGGTGAACTCCCCTCCGTTGTCAGTCCTCAACTTCTTAACCCGCAGGCCAAGCCGACCCTCCACAAGCTCCTTGAACTCCACGAACTTGGCAAACGCCTCCGCCTTCTCCTTCAAGAAATATACCCAGACATATCTGGTGTAGTCATCGATTAACACCAGCATATACCTGCTGCCTCCGAGTCTTGGGGTAGCAGTTGGTTCCATCAAGTCACCATGGATGCACTCCAACGACACACTACTCCTTGTCTGCCACTTGTTAAATGGTAGTTGATGAGACTTGCAGAACTGACATCCTGCGCAAATATGACCATCTCCGTAGGAAGATAGACTAGGCAGGCCCTTGACCAGACCTTTCACCGCCCTAGCCTTCAGCTTATCCATTCCTACATGCCCCAACCTCACGTGCCATATGACAACACTAGCATTCGTCCTCATCTTGACGACATAAGAACTTGTCGATAAAACGAACAAGTCTTATGCCCTTCTCCCCACATGAACGACCTCCGCTTTCACCGCTTCAACATTCCGAAGAAACCTCACTTCTGTTGGGTCAAACAGAACGTGATACCCAGCGTCTACAACGTTGGTCATGGAGAAGAGGTTTTTCCTCAATCCAGGCACATGATAGACACTCTTCATCGTAAGCGGCCCTCTATCACTGCCCAAGGAAACAACCCCCACCTTTTCGACACTATGCACAGTATTATCAGTAGTAATAATGGCATCATTACCTGAGTAAGGCTGTGATGAAGTAAGCTTCGACTCGTCCCCAGTGAGGTGATGACCACACCCCGAGTCCACGATCCAGTCCTCCTGATAGTTGATAGAAGTCGCAGCTCCAACAGAAGCCGAGAAGGCTCCTCCCCATCCTCCATCATTCTGTCTGGCCTCACCTTCCTCCTTTCCTGCAGCAGCATGCCCCGACTGAAGATTCACCCGACAATCTTTCCTGATATGACCAAGCTTCCTGCATCTGAAGCACTTGGGTTCTTCTCCCTTCTTCTTCCCTTCAGCCTTAGGAGCATAGCCCCTCTCCTACTGTCTAGAAGTTGAAGGCCCATTGCCTCCTCCAACGGTCTTCTTCTTATCCCACTTCTTCTTCTTCCCCGTGAAAAGAACCTCGCCATCTCCCCTAGACACTGACACCCCCGCCATCTGCCTTGCCAGACTCTCCTGCGAAGCAAGCAGATTTTCCAGCTCCAGCAGAGACGGCTGATTTGCCCAACCCTGCACCAACGTCACAAAGGCAACATATTCCTTCTGCAAGCCACGAATGATGTGCCTCTTCAGCTTCGCCTAATAAATTGGCTCATCAGGATCCAGTGTTGAAATCTCGGCGCACAAGTTCTTCATCTTCAAGAAGAACGTAGAGATAGAAAGATCTCCTTGAGCCGATCTGGCTAGCTCATTCTCCAGAAACTATAGCCTCGCTACATTTTTCTTGTTAAACAGCCCATCCAGGGCTCTCCAGATCTCTGCAGCTAATCCACACCCCAAGATATGATCAAACAGGTCAGGTGATATTGCCCTCTTCAGAGCGAACTCTGCTTTGGCATTGATCCGCCTCTAGTTCCTCACCTCATGACCATTGTCCCCAATCAGAATAACTTCCTCCGTGCTCTCTCCTCCAACCACCTCCCAGAGGTCCTCACCCAGAAGATAACTTTGCATACACGACTTCCACTTCTTAAAGTTAGTCGATGTAAGCATCTTAATTCCAAGACCCCTTGCTTCCATGGCTCTACCATTGGTTCCTTCTTCACAAAGGCGATGGCAACTTTTAGTTATTCACTGCTCTATCCACTCCAACCTAGCTCTGATACCATGTGAAATTTTCCGTAGAACTAGGAGTGAGCAGGAATTGTATAACTAAATGTTCAAGCCAATCAACCAGAAGCACATGAAACAAACACAATCTTTATTGATCAAGCAAAGTTCTTCATTACAGGGCGAGGTATACATGGCGAGACATGATTTCGCCAGTACACAAAAACAGAAGAGAAAAAACAGTTGAAAGGAAAACCAGCGGTCTGCCAACTGAGACCGCCTGACCGCTCGAACTGACAGTCCGCCCGGCTAGAAAACAAGACCGCCCGAACTGCCTGCCTGCGCCTTAAACAACACTAACTGAGAACCTCACAAACTCCCGAACTCCACTGATCCTCCCGAACTCCAGCAACCCGCACTGCAAGCCGCGAGACCGCCCGAACACCTTCAGAAGAGGAGGTGACCGCTGCTACCCGCACAATCCGCTGAAGCTGCACAAAACAAGTTTGATCAGCTAACCGGCCGGTCACAAAAAAGAGACCGCAAGAACAGGACGCGAGCTCAGCTTACATTTGGTGCTATATTTTTGCTGCTACAGTGGCTCCTATTTATAGGCGTGAGACCAAATCCAGTCACCACCCTATGAGATAGGATCACCACCCCTTGATCACGCGACCAAACCGGTCAACCCGCGCGATCAGCAAAAGATCCTCCTGCTTAGTGAGCTCGCCGACTTCAACAGAAGCCGCGCGATCATGACAACTCGCCCGGTCATGACGCTCACCACCTGTGTTCGCCGCCTGACCTCCTCCAAAGACCGCGAACACACCAAACCGACTAGGGCAACAGCCCGCCAAGTCAACCAATCACCAGTGACCGCATATACCAGCTGATCGCCGAAGGACCAGCCATGCGAACACAACCCAGAGACCGCGCGACTAAGAAGACCTTAGTCCGCGCGCACCACAAAGAAACCGGATAGCCACCAGACCGGGCTGCCCCCACCACGCGATCACAACCACCAGATCGCGCAGTCACACTGAACAGAAGACAACTCACCACGCGGTCACACGACTAGACCACGTGGCCTCACCTCGGCACCCTTGGATAGAAGAACGACGGTCACGCCAAATAGACCGCGGCTAGACCAGAGAGGTCAGACCGCCAGAGGAGACCGTAAGACAGTGCGGTCAGATCAGACCGTGCGGTCTCCCCCCCAGACCGCCAACTCCACAAACTTCCACTTCAACATTTTCAACAGAGAGGACTTTTTAAAGTATGCACCTCTGGAGCACCAGCTGAGAGCATCACATTGCTGAAGAAGCCTGCCTCTTCATCCGCTCCAGTGATGGACATTTCTTTTCTCGGGTGCAGGAACCATGGACATCATGCATATGAATGTACCTCAAGTGAACTCTCTTCTGAGCTCTCTTATTTCAATTTAGAAGAGAGTGTTAATTTTGTCCAAAATCAAAACCGCAATGCACCTTTCTCTAACACGTATAATCCGGGTGTGAGAAATCACCCCAATTTTTCCTGGAATCAAAACACTGCAGGACAATGATGGCAACCGGGCCAGCATCAATATGACGTTCAAGCGTCCGGAAGCCAACCGAGGCCGCCTCATCTGGGTTATACCCAAGGTGCTGCGATGCAAAGGAAAAGTACCTTGGAAGAGATGATGGAAAAGTTCATTAATATGGCCCAAACAAATATGGCCAACCAATCGACCTCGATGAGAAACTTGGAAATGCAAGTGGGCCAATTGGCTCAAGTGCTTTCTGAGCGTACTCAAGGTGCCCTTCCTAGCACAACGGAGAAGAATCGTCGTGAGCAAGGAAAGAGCATAACCGAGGCGGATGAAGAGCATGAGGGCGGGTTAACTGTGAAATGTAAAATTAACAGCATTGAAACCACTGCTCTGTATGACACCGGATCATCGCGCAACGTGCTTGCATTGCAAGACGTTGAAAATCTGAATTTAAAAATCAATAACGATGATCGGAAGTCACTTACCCTGGCCAATGGAATGGTGGTGGAGACGGAAGGAGAAGTTAGAGATGTAGAGGTAGTCATAGATGGAACTTCGGTGATCGCAAACTTCCAAGTCCGGGGCCCCATGGAAAATAATTCCATTCCTATCCTGGGTGCCCCATTCTTGAAGGGGAGTGGTGCCAACATTCACATTCCTAGTGGATGTGTAACCTTGTCACCCAAGGTGACACATCCCACTTACCCATCCATGCCAACCAACGACATCATATTTTTACCTGTTATGACTAATAAACCTGCGAATGAGTTGATTTTAGATGTGGAAAAGCAAGGGGAAGAAATGAATGCTGAGGAAAAGGAGCTGAGAAGTGAAGAAGAAACTGAGAACAAGAGCGGCGAGGTCGCGGAGTCTGAAGTCACAACAGCCGGCATGGCTAAAAACATTTCGATTAACTCTACTAAGGCTAATAATAAATGTAAACGTTTAAAACAGGTTAGCTGGGCAGATCTATCACCCATAGGGGGCGGGGAAATGACTCCTTTGGCTGCTCCAAAACTGCAGAGCAATGAATTGGATCGAGCTCCTATTGCTCGATGGCGCTCTCCCACGGTGGACAGATTAAAGCAGGTCGGATTATTATAAGCAGCGCGCTTTCCAGCCCTCCGGCACGAGATGGAAGAGGTTAGGGGCAGGGGAGAGGAATCTCCCTTGAGCCCTAAAGCTTTCACCTCCTTCCCATCTCGTGTGGCTGGGGAGAATCGTCACAAATCAGCCTATATCTGAATCAGGATGAATTCTCTGGGTTTTTGCTTCTGCGATCTCTTCTCTTCCTAATCGTATCTCTTTGTCTATGTTTGTGTGTTCTATTTTATGGTATTTTGAACAATTGCTAAGAACTATGTTTGAACTATTTGGCTACTATGCTTAATACAGGTATTTGGTCCACCTTAAGGGCGGTAAACAAAAGGGCTTATGGGAGACGACCCTATTTTGATGTATTACTTTTGTTTCTGCGTGTGTGGAGATGTCATTTTGCAGGTATGGCGGCATCGATGGCGGACACATTGAAGCCGAGTTAAAGATTAATGCCAATCTTCCGGTATGCTCATTTCTGAGCATGGGGTAACCTCTCCTCCCAATTCTTTTTATGACCCTAGTATTACAATCTGTGATGATTAGATTTAAGTCTGTGGGAGAGTAGTTGTCGTTACTCACTTGCACGTGTACATAAGCACAACATACTAGAAGTTACAATAGTGTTGTTTTATTTTTTTCATTCTCATAGCACACCACAACACCCACTAGAGAGCGCACTTAATCATAGGCGCGTAACGAGTCTAGCTCCTTTCTTTTGTAGGATTGGGAAAATTGTTGTGCTGGCTCACGGTTGTAAGATGGAGTAAAATGTTGACTCCCGTAGTGCTCTAGTCGAGTACTCGCATCTTGCATAGATTTATGTGTAGAATAAATTTTTCTTTATGCTTATAGTTTTATAATTTTTCTATTTGCATAATAATTGTTTATTCTACTCAAAAGTGGTGAATCCGGTGTGAATCCGATGGTAGCACAGGAATGTGTATAGACGGTTGTTAGGTTTGTATTGCTCGAGTCGGGAGGAAGAATTATCTTTCTCAGTGGCTAAGAACTTTCCCCAAGCGACTCTCGAAGCATTGGTATAGGCTAGTTCAATGTGTGAGCATGATGTAGGCCAAAATTTTGGCCAGGTTGAGCTTTGGTACCATTCCTAACGTATGATCCTCGCTAACTCCTTTGTGCCTACCCCGTCTTTTGATTCAGCTCCACCTTTGTCTCACCAAAGCTTAAAAGTCGATCCTAGTCGCACACCCAAATCTGAGCTTTAGTCTTGTTTTATTTTCATTATTGGGGTGTTTTCGTAGTGATTTTTTTTATAGTGGAAATTGTGGTTTGCGCTTCCTCGAATTATTTGCTGAAAAAAAAAGAGGTTATGAGAAAAGAAAAAAAAAAGAGAAAAAAAGGAAATTAGAACAAGAAAAGAAAAGAAAGAAAAATGCTTGGTTAAGAAAAGAGCCAAATTGAAAATCTTTTTAAGAATTATTTTGAGAGTAGGCGATGCACACACCCATATTTTCAGGTTTAAGTCTGGGGGTGTGGTGCACTCATGTTTTTTATGTTGGTGCTTGGATAATTTCCGTGCTTGCTCATTTGGGTGTAGGTGCTTTAAGCCTTCAAGTTTATCTTTGTACACCCTACCTTAACCCAAGCCTCATTTTAACCTAAAGTCCTACTGATTTGCGTGTTGAACCAAACTGGTGTCGTAGAGAGAGTGCGACCGGGTGAGCTTATGGCCACCAACATTGATGGATTTCAATGGAGGTTGTTCCGAACACCGATCTTGAGAAATGATCGCCTCAACGATTAGTCTACTTTCTTCCTACGCAAGATCGGACGATTCACCGTGATTCAGCTTTTGAGTAGAGATAATATTTATGTACGCTCTTAGATTATCACAAAGTGTTTGTATAATTAAAAATTTCTTCTACTGCATTTCAATGCGCGCGAGCATGCGACTTCGCATGGTACTCCGCTTCTACAATTGTTAAGCCAGCTAATCAATTTTTCCGTTCGCATAAGGGATGATTTTCTCGGGACGAGCAAATGGTTAACTCTAGGGGTGTGATGAGTCCCATTTATATACGCTTTTTTGGACTCATCCGAGCTAGTTTTCACTCTTGTGGACATCCATTTCGAGCTATTATTGCTTATATTTCTCTTATACACACTTGCGTGCACTTACGTGCTTTGTGCTCTCTTTAGGCCCATTTTGGTGTGCATTTGGGCTCCATGTTGTTGGGGGTAAGCACATGGTGCTCCCCAATCCTTTTTCTATGATTGATTGGTGTTGGAAGTGTATTCGCAGCTGGATTGCTAGTCTTGTAGGTGGTTGGATCAACCCATTTCCCCAGATATCATGATTGTTTATATTGCACGGTCATGCATTTTCCTTGATGCACGGACGGCTGCGATCGTGCGCCTTCTTTTGGGTAGCAAAACGGTGATCTGACTTTGTTCGTGTGTTTTTACGTACGGTCAGTTGCCTGTGCGCGAAGGAAATGCACGTTCGACCGTGTGTGACTATATTTCTGCTATTTTAGTATTTAAGGCAGGAAATCCGCTGAAGAAGGGGAGACCCGCGGGAAAAACTCAGAAGCCCGCCATTTCCGCCCATTTTCACCTCTCCACCACCGTTTGACCTAGGAGGAGCTCCGACAACCCTTGTCTTGCAAATCTTCCGCCAAAGCTCCCTCCTTGGCCTCCCTTATCATCTACAAGCTCAAGAGCGCCATAGATGGAAAGTCTCCGCTGCATTCAAGGTTCCAACAAGAGTTAGCTCGAGCTAGACCACAAAGAAGACGGGTAAAGTAGAGGAAGGTGACAGCTCCTCCAGACCTCGGACGCAACTGAAGACCGAGCACGCACGAGGCTTGACAACCCTACGATTCCGGCCGAGAATCTTCAGCATAGTCTTCGAGCTTCGGTTTTCTCTTTCCCCTTGCGCATTGCTTCAGAGTTTTCCTTGTATGTGTGTTAATCTGGATGATGTTCATAAACATTGTGTTTTAGTTAATATGATTTCATGCTTTTGAGATCTATTGTGGTTTATGAGATTTGAGGAGCGCCCTAGTACGCCATCCACTCCACCGCTCTGTAGTGCGCCTATTGGGAACAGTGCCCAGCAATGTTCCTGATTTGAAGAAGTGCTCAACTCAATGATAAGTGCAAGTTGTATTTAATGTTTCATCTAGTTCATGCTTGCAGAGATCGACAATATGTCAAGTACTTTAGTTATTTCTGAAAGTACTATATCGTCAAGAAGAACAGGAGATGTCCTCGACAAATTATACTTGTCATCATAATGTTGGGGCAAAGCAAATGCTGGGACTTGGCGAGTTCGTCGAACGCAGAATGTTGTTCGTCGAACTCAGAAGGAAGATCGTCGAACTCAGAAGGAAGATCGTCGACCGCTGAGACTTGGCGTGTTCATCGAACGCAGAAGAAAGTTCGTCGAACGTAGAGACGGGGCAGAAGAATGAAGCTCGTCGAACGCAGAAGAAAGTCCGTCGAACGCAGATACGGGGCAGAAGAATGAAGCTCGTCGAACGCAGAATGCTGTTCGTCGAACGCATAATGCTATTCGTCGAACGAAGATCGCCATTCGTCGAACGCAGAGAAGAATGAAGACAAAAGGAAGAAATGTCGTCAAGAAGACGCGGTATCGTCGACATCACCAAAGTGGCCTTGTCGTCGAGAAGTTGAAGAAGCCTTATCGCTGAAAATGCTAAGTATGACTGATAGCGGTGAACATCGTCGTAAAGAAGGCATGTCGTCGAGAAGACTGAAGAAAATCAGCTGAAGACAAGCAGTTGCTAAAGTATGTTTTGTCGACATGTTATCACTCATGTCGTCGAGAGAACAATGTGATTACAATGATAGCCTGCAAGAGAGAAGCTCTCGACGACACAGTTAGAGATAGCATATCGTCGTATATGCAGATGTGCCAGAATGTCTCATATCGTCGAGATACCAGTGTTAGAGGCAGAAGCTTGAAGACTTGAAGATCTTCCAAGGTCAAAGACATCGACAAAGTTATGACGTCGAGATATCATCCATGTCGTAGTAACAATGGAAATATCGTTAAGACGGAATTCAAATGTTGCGGACGCGCTGTCAGCATTTAATGCCGCCTCCTGATTGTCTAATCAGCGCGTGCTCTTAAGGAATGGGCGTCTGACGCTTAAGGAACTTTTTCAGAGACCATTGGGGACCTTGCACTCTTATAAAAGAGATAAGAGGATGCCCTAGAACAGAGCAGTAATCGTGAGAAAAGAAAAACGAAAAAGAATCCCGCCGTTGCTTCAATACAATAGTACATTCTGCGGAGAAGAAAAAGAACAAGTAGAGAACAAGCATCAAGTGTTCTCTGAAGAATCAGTCATCTTCATCGACTGATAAGAAGCCAATCCTCATCAGGCTAAGCGAAGATTGAAGAAGAATTGTGCGTTCAAGATCTGAATCAGAAACATCTTCTTCAACCCCAAGAAGCCGATCTTCATCAGGCTAAAGTTGCCGATCTTCATCCGGCAGAAGAAGCAGTTCTTTTTACTGTAATTTCTTGTAAGGCTTGCGGGCCTATTTGTCTAGCTTGAGGGCTGGAGAGCTGTGAGGATTGAGGGCTAGGGCAGTGGACTTGCGGGTCCGACACCGTCTAGCTTGAGGGCTGGAGAGCTGTGAGGCTCGAGGGCCAGGGCAGTGGACTTGCGGGTCCGATCTTGTCGAGCTTGAGAGCTCGGGCACAGTAGGGGATTGAGGGCCTAGGCTGTAGGCACAGGACTTGCGGGTCTGTATTGTGTAGGGCTTGAGGGCCTGAGTGTCGAGCTTGCGGGCTCGAGCGCAGTATGGGCTTGAGGGCCTAGGCTGTAGGCATAGGACTTGCAGGTCTGTGTTGTGTAGGGCTTGAGGGCCTGAGTGTCGAGCTTGCGGGCTCGGGTGCAGTAGGGGATTACGGGCCTAGGCTGTAGGACTTGCGGGTCTGTGGTGTAAGGTTTGAGGGCCTGATATTTTTGGCGGAGTTTGCCGAGCCTAGCACACTGCTAGGTAGGTGTAGAGGGAAAGAGGACTACTCAAGACACCCTGTCTTGAGGAACCTCTATACATCTTTGTGTGCTTTTCTGGGTTATGTTTTCTACTATATAGATCTATTAACCAGAAATCAAGAACACCTAAAAAGGGATATAATTTGAAAAACCTATTCACCCCCCCCCCCCCCCCCCTCTAGGTGATAAGTCGACACCCAATAAACAACAAGTGGTATCAGAGCTAGGTTGTTCAAAGAAAAGCTTAACAGCTTGAACATATCTGACAGTGGGTGTCCAAGTATCATAGCTATAGAGTCAAGAATAGCTATATGTTCCTGGGAGAACTTTGCCCTTTGGAAAGTTAGAGCAAGAGTATTCATGGAAGCAATGGATCCTAGAATGTTCCAAATCGTTCAAGAAGGGTCTTATGTTCCTAAGATAGTGTCCAAGAAAATGACTGAAGATGAGATCATCCTAGTTAACTTAGACAAAAAGGCCCAGGGCATTATAGCTGATGCAGTTGATACTCCCATACTCCAGAAACTGATCCACTGCACTACAGCTAAGGAGATGTGGAACTCTCTAACAATCCTTATGGAAGGATCATAAGAAGAAAGAAGCAAAGCAGCTAAGGAGAAAGTCAGAACACTGAGTGACAGTGACTCAAGCTGTTCAGACTCAGAAGAGAAGACTCAGTTTGGATTGACAGTCCAATCTGAGTCAGAGAAAGAAGTCCAGGATGAAGTCTCACCTGAACAAGTATGCATAAGAGCTCCTCTATCTACCTTAGACTCAGATTCGGAGACGAGCTCATCTGGTAATGATGACTGGTCCAAGTCATACAATGATCTCTTAGAAGATGTCAAGATGCTCAAGATGCTGTGCAAGGAGCAGGATGCAAATATCTCCTCTCTTCAAGCAAGAAATCTTGATCTCTCAGAGAAAGCAGAAAGGCTAACCCTAGAGAATGCAGAGTTCTGTCAACTCAAAAAGGACTTCAAGGCAAGCTCCAACCTTGACTTGATAGACAAATTTGGGAAAAATCTGAAGGCATTGATTGAGAGCAAGAAGTTGTGCTGCTCACTAACCAGAGAAGTAGTTCTTCTGAAGAAGGACAAATTTCAGCCCAAAGTCCTGAAATCTAAAAATGACAACATCAGAAGAGTGGAGAGTAAACTCCCCATTGCGGTAAAGCCTATGACAAGCTCCTCCAAACCAGAGACCTCTCCTCTACTGGTAAATGGTTGCTGCTCCACTCAGAGAAGGGAGCAGGGATGCTTCAAGGAAAACAGATCAGGCAGACCCTGTGGGAAGAAGGCTAGCTTGAGGAAGGTAATCTCACCCTCCAACAAGAATGTTGGGCAATCCAATCTCAGGTATTTCAAGACTGGGAGCTCCACAAGTGGAGCAAAGAACATGCCAAAAACCACAAAGGCACCTCAGGAAGTTATGAGGAGGCAGAAATTTGCTGAGCCTAGAGAAGAGAAGAAATCCTTAAAGAAGACTGACTCTAGATGGAAAACAGTGAATAGTGACAGCAAACACCACATCTACCATCAGCACAGTTCACCTTCTTTGCTTCATTCATTTGTTCACACACAAAGAACTCCTGCTCATACAGTCAGCCAAAAAAGAAGATACAACAGGTATGAATGTTGGTGCTGTGGAAAGACTGGGCACTTTGCAATTGATTGTTAGTACAATCCAACTGTTCCAAGGGTAACAAATGCTAAACTGGCAAATAATATCTTTCATAATCACTATGCATACCCTAGGGCAGTTATATCCAGTATGCCTGTCAGAGCTAACAATTTCCTAGGACCCAAATTCACTTGGGTTCCTAAGGACTCGTAATCTTATTTTGCAGCAAGTCCAAGTGCCCACCAGAAGCAAGTCTGGGCCTTGGACAAGGTGGATGTTATAACCCATTGGCAGAACAACAAAGTCTATTTACTAACAAAACTGATGCAGGTCATCCTACTAAAAGAGGCCTAAAAGCTGAGTAGGTCTTGGGATCCATACTCGTCGATACAAGAAGCTGTTACGACAACACAATAGATGTTGCGACAACAAAGATTCGAGCTGGAAGGATGCGTATCCAAGGATCAATTCGACAACAATAACCGTATCCGCAAAATATAATCAAGCTATTTATATCGGGATTAGATGGGTCCATCGGAGCCGTCTGATCATTTGTTAAGGTACGCGCCTCTTCACCTACCGACACTATAAATAGAGTGAATGCTCGAAAATAAAAATTACGCTATCATTTGCCCTAAGCCATTCCATCGACAAACCCTCACCTCCTTTGACGTGCTTCCTTCTCTTTCACTCCGAATCAATGGCTCCCAAGAAAGAAGAAGTGATCTCAGGTTGTGAACTTCAGCACGGAGGTTTCAATGCCTGCTCTGACGAAATAAGATCAGTAATAGGGTTGCTGAAGGCATCGGGACTAGAATATGTCCTATGTGAACCCTCGGTTCTTCTCCACCGGGAATTAGGCGAGTTCTTTGCCGAATCAAAACTCGACCACACTGAATCATGGATAAAGTCCATGGTGGGAGGCAGGAAAGTTAAGATATCTGCGAAAAGCCTTGGAAAAGCACTGAATCTGCCACGAATCCAAGAGGGGGAAGAAGACGAAGAGCTGACTTCGGAGAATGTGTCCGCGAGTTACACCTGGTGCGGCCACACAGGGAAGACCTACGGGTCCATTAAGAGAGCGGAATTCAATCAAAAGGGGAAGTTGATGGCCGACATCGTTGGCAAAGTTCTGCTATGCAAACCTGGGTCTTATGAATGAATCTCAAAGGACATGTTTGTTGTCATGGCCCGGATAATTCACACTAAGAAGACCAACTGGAGTGAGTTCCTCTTCCAGAGAATGAAGAACTCCCTGAAGCCCCCCTCCTACGGAAGAATACTGTCCCTCTACCTGCTAAATACCCAGGGGGAAGTACTGAATAAGAAAATGGAAGTTTCTCTACACTACTCCAAGCGTCTGGATGCAAAAATGCTAGATCGATGGGATAGGTCTATCCCCAAACCATCATCTAATGTCCATCCTGCTCCACAGAGACATGCATCTCAACCAGACCACTCGGAAAAAGATGATTCATCCAGCAGCTCTAATGACATACCACCACCCCCACAAGTCCCTGGTACGACTGAGGGGGAGACTTCCACCCAAAGGAATTATCCAAAAATAGTACCAGAACCTGCTCCCATAGAGGTTACTGAAGAAAGTAGAGACCCCAACTTGGGGAGTGAACCGGTTGAGGAGGAGCCACAATTCGCGGGCCCAGCCCAAGATGATGAAGTGATTCATGAGGAGCTCTCAGCTGGAGGCTCACATCAGGAGAATGCACAAGTTGAGGGGGAGACCCAACTGGGGTACTCTACCCTAGATGATCAAGGAAATGAACCCATGAAAGACATCACTCTCTCAGACTGCAGAGATTTAGTAACAGCAAGTAAGATTGTGCTTACATGCCCCGGCGAAACAGTACCAGAAAATATCAAGGGAAAGGCCAAGGTAACAACACATATCAGTGAAGAATCATCTGCAAGTATCGCTGAAGGAATCCCACTGGAAAGAGAAGAGGAAGATGAACAAACTGCTGAGCCATCCTCGGCTCAGTCAGGTTCTCTTTTCCACATGATGTCAGCCCTGCTAAATGCTCATCGCAAACAACTAGAGTAATTCATAGTAAAAACTGTGGACAATCTAAGGGAAGAAATTGAAGGGCGAGATCCAGAAAGTGAAGAAGGACATACTCCACCTCAACACCCAGTGCGCTCACTTCTACACACTGGCAGCTCCGGCCATAGAGAAGATGAGTGATAGCTAAAATTTAGGATGTAAATAATATTCTCCAAATTCTGCGAACTATAGGCAAGAGCACCTATCATTCATAGCATAGGATATTCAAAACAAATAAATATCAAGTGTCGTATTCCACGGGTCTGTTGATTACTTCTACTCACGCAAATTATTATTATTTTATCGGCAGTAAAATAGAGTTTTGAAAATAATTAGAAGAAAAGAAACATTTGATCGGGAATCATTCTTAAGTGAAATGTCTTGTAAATCTAGAATTCAAAAGAAATCGATTTAGACAAACTTGACCGTGGAGGTTCCCAAAATATGATAGAACCTCTCTCGAGAGAACTACCACCTAACCTTAGGTTGATCGATTAAGACCCCTCGGCCAGTCGAAACCCCTAAGCTTGCTTTATGCGGTGAGCCCCACTATTGGATTTGACTCCAATCCGGAAGATTTGCGTCACCCTCTCTCGAGGAATGCATACAACTCTTTTTACCGATGAGCGATCTACCCGTATTTACGGATCTCTCGATACACTAAAATACGGATCAAACTTGATTATCATACCCTAGAAATATGAAACCAAAAATTGCAAATCAACGGTAAATCTTAGTTTTCCAAACTAAACTATGAATAAGAGATTTTGAAAAGATAAAAGCTTAAGAATTCATCCGACCAAATACTATGAAAATTAACAAAACATAATTGAGAAGAAAGTTATTTTTATTTCTAAGTAAAGAAAAGTACAATTGCATGTAAAGTAGATCTAAGCTAGGAATTAAAAAAGACAAGACATAAAATAAAGTTACACTAAGAAAAATGCAGAAAAACTATACTAGAAACGATCCAAACTAAGCATGGCCTGGATGCCCATCACTTTGGCAGCAGCTGGCTTTTATAGGCAGAAAATTGCTGAGTCACGCCCTTGGTCACGCCCGTGACCAAGGGCGTGTAAGCTGCGTAATTGCGTCTTGAAAGCCCGGGAACGTTGGGGAAGAAAAACCGCCAAAATTGATCATCTCGACGGGTCACGGCCTAGGTCACGCCCGTGACCTAGGGCGTGACTTGACCGAGTCAGGAAACGGCGGGAAACGGCGCGATCTGGAGTTAATTTGGCAGTTGAGGGAGAGGGCACGGCCTCGGTCACGCCCGTGACCAAGGGCGTGTAAGCTGGAACGACTCGGCGGCAGAAACTGCTTGAATTGAATGCTTGTTGGGCGAGTCACGCCCGTGACTTGAAGGTCACGCCCCCGGTCACGCCCGTGACCTGGGGCGTGTAACTTTAATCCGACGTGGCAGCGAGTTCAGTGAGCTGAAAGCGATACACGGTCGTGGCCATGGTCACGCCCCTAGGTCACGCCCGTGACCTGGGGCGTGTATTGAGGGTTTTTGCAGAAATGCTCCAGAATTTCCCCTGAACACGGCTATGTGCATGAAATTGCTATTAGCAGCCCCAAAGTCCCTGAAAATATAAAACAAAGCAAATTAGATATATATATTAAATTAAAATTATATAAAAACTAATTAATTACTACTAAAATACTATATAAAAATAACTATAAATAATGCACTATCAAATACCCCCATACTTAAGCTTTTGCTATTCCAGAGCAAAAACTAATTCATAAGTATGAGAAGAATTTATAGGACATTTCCAAAAAGATTTACTTCAAATTATGCACTTCAAATCTCATAAAACTCATGTCAAAATAAGTTAAGAAATTAAAATTCAGATTTATAAGAAATAATTAATAATTCATAAATTGAAATGAGTAGAATAAATTTTAGTTTTGAAATTCTCTAACTAAATGTTCATAAACAAAATTGCATTGAATTAAGCAAAATATTCCAAGATTAAAATTATAAGAACTTTACAATCATGAGAAACTTTTAGAAAACTACAAAATATTAACTATGCTCTCTCAATAATATCTTGGATAAACAAGTGAACTTGGCTAAATGGGGTAAAATTGGCATTGAAGAAGTTACTTTGTATATGGGAAATGATGAATTTTATCCTCTCATTTCCATCTTTTTTTTTTAATTTCTTCTTCTTTTTATATCCCAAATGTATATGTTTAGGAGTGATGAATTTTATCCTCTCAACTCCATGCCATATAATCTTTCACTGATTTGGGTGCATATGTTTAGGAATGATGAATTTTATCCTCTCATTCCATGACATATGATCTTTTCAAAATTTTTTATGCCAAACAATGGGTTTAACAAAAAGGTAGGGGAAGGGCTAGGGTTTAAAGGCTAAACAAATTCCAAAGAAACATTTTAAGAGCATAGAAAATAATTTGAGCAATCTACAAGAAACTATGAGTTCAAGTTAATATAAGTAAAATCTAGAGATATTTAACACAATTACTACAAAATTGAATTATGATATTTAAAGAGAGAAAGTAAAACTAAGAAATATTCTAAACAAATCAAAATAATGAAAAACTCATTAAATCAAATTCATCTAAAATTTAAATCTAACATATTTTGAAGAGAAATATATGATTTAAGAATTCATAAAAAGAAAACTCCTTAAAAAGCCTATAAAGACAACTCATAATTAAAATTAATTTTGCATAAATGAAGTTTGGAGAAATTTAATAATACAAAATTTATTTTATTAGATTTTTTTTGGATTTTTTTTTTTATATTAAAATAATTTTTTTTAATATTCTTGGACTTCCCAAGGCCTACCCAATGACGGGCTCGCAAGGTACTACGCGGTTTTGTGGGATGAAAACCCACACGGCCCTTTCGCAAGAAATTAAATTTTTAAATTTAATAAAAACTAAAAATAAGAGAATACACCCCCATACTTAAAAATAAACATTGTCCCCAATGTTTATAAGCCAAGTAGGAGGGAAAAGTAAATAAAATGCATAAAAAGTAAATTGCAAGAAAAATAATGATAAGCAAGGGGTGCCTCCCAAGAGCGCTTTCTTTTTCCCGTCTTTAAGCTAGACGGTTATTGTTAGGAAAAAGGAAAATAAAATTGAAAATGCACAGGCAACTCCCTTAATTCACGCTCAGGTGAGCATGCCGAAATCCGTTGCCCGGCGACTCCTCCGCTATACTCTTGATTCTTCCGTTGTCCGTTAGCGTGAAATTGTGAATCCAAATTACCTACACATACCTTAGGTAATTTGGAATGTTGGAGATGAGCGGCAAATGGATCGGTGAAGACATTTGGTTGCAACGGCGCATCCTCTACATGAAAATCATTAGAATCAAAAGAATCAAAATTTAGCGAGTCAGAAAATTTTTCACAAGGAGGAGTTTCTTGTGAAAATACATGATTAAGCTCCGGTTGTTCATTTTCAAAAATAAAAGAATTATCAGAAAAATCAATACAAAGGGGAGAAAATTCATGAGACACAATTCCTTCATGAATTATAATTTCATGAGAATGAGAAGAAAGGGCGGGCGAAGGAGAAGAAGAAAAATTTTCATTTTCTAATTCGTCCGGTGTCTCCATGACTGTGCGAAATTCTTGGTACAATTGTTCTTCTTGATCTTGAGAATAAACATTTAAAGTGGGAGAAATAACATTCGGAAAAATTTCAAGATCAGAAGAAGAACAAACTTGTGGAAAAGGCGAGGAATGCAAATCATAATTGAAGGAATTTCCATTTTCGCACTGAAAACTATCTGGGTGACCTTGCCACCATGAATAATCAACATTAGAGTAAGAAGGAAATTCATTCAAATCATTATTTAAAGAAAAATTATTTTCATCATAAAAATTATTATTTTCATTATAAAAATTATAATTTTCAGTAGAAAAATTAATTTGATTGTCATTAGAAAAATGTTGAAATGAAAAATAGCATTCCTCACTAGAATGATGATGCCCACAAAAATGACAAATAATTTGGCGCATTCGCGCGGCTTCCAAAAGATCAACTTTATTTTGAAGCTCGGCAACTTTTGCGGCCAACTGCGAGAACATCATTTTTTTTAAAAAGAAAATTAAACAACCGTTACCTAATAGAAGTGAATTTTAAAAGAAAAAGCAAAAAGAGAAATGGGGGTGGAGAAAGAGAATGATAAAATTAATAAAATTCACGCTTTCAAAATATCAACAAAAAGTACTCCCCGGCAACGGCGCCAAAAACTTGATAGCTAAAATTTAGGATGTAAATAATATTCTCCAAATTCTGCGAACTATAGGCAAGAGCACCTATCATTCATAGCATAGGATATTCAAAACAAATAAATATCAAGTGTCGTATTCCACGGGTCTGTTGATTACTTCTACTCACGCAAATTATTATTATTTTATCGGCAGTAAAATAGAGTTTTGAAAATAATTAGAAGAAAAGAAACATTTGATCGGGAATCATTCTTAAGTGAAATGTCTTGTAAATCTAGAATTCAAAAGAAATCGATTTAGACAAACTTGACCGTGGAGGTTCCCAAAATATGATAGAACCTCCCTCGAGAGAACTACCACCTAACCTTAGGTTGATCGATTAAGACCCCTCGGCCAGTCGAAACCCCTAAGCTTGCTTTATGCGGTGAGCCCCACTATTGGATTTGACTCCAATCCGGAAGATTTGCGTCACCCTCTCTCGAGGAATGCATACAACTCTTTTTACCGATGAGCGATCTACCCGTATTTACGGATCTCTCGATACACTAAAATACGGATCAAACTTGATTATCATACCCTAGAAATATGAAACCAAAAATTGCAAATCAACGGTAAATCTTAGTTTTCCAAACTAAACTATGAATAAGAGATTTTGAAAAGATAAAAGCTTAAGAATTCATCCGACCAAATACTATGAAAATTAACAAAACATAATTGAGAAGAAAGTTTATTTTATTTCTAAGTAAAGAAAAGTACAATTGCATGTAAAGTAGATCTAAGCTAGGAATTAAAAAAGACAAGACATAAAATAAAGTTACACTAAGAAAAATGCAGAAAAACTATACTAGAAACGATCCAAACTAAGCATGGCCTGGATGCCCATCACTTTGGCAGCAGCTGGCTTTTATAGGCAGAAAATTGCTGAGTCACGCCCTTGGTCACGCCCGTGACCAAGGGCGTGTAAGCTGCGTAATTGCGTCTTGAAAGCCCGGGAACGTTGGGGAAGAAAAACCGCCAAAATTGATCATCTCGACGGGTCACGGCCTAGGTCACGCCCGTGACCTAGGGCGTGACTTGACCGAGTCAGGAAACGGCGGGAAACGGCGCGATCTGGAGTTAATTTGGCAGTTGAGGGAGAGGGCACGGCCTCGGTCACGCCCGTGACCAAGGGCGTGTAAGCTGGAACGACTCGGCGGCAGAAACTGCTTGAATTGAATGCTTGTTGGGCGAGTCACGCCCGTGACTTGAAGGTCACGCCCCCGGTCACGCCCGTGACCTGGGGCGTGTAACTTTAATCCGACGTGGCAGCGAGTTCAGTGAGCTGAAAGCGATACACGGTCGTGGCCATGGTCACGCCCCTAGGTCACGCCCGTGACCTGGGGCGTGTATTGAGGGTTTTTGCAGAAATGCTCCAGAATTTCCCCTGAACACGGCTATGTGCATGAAATTGCTATTAGCAGCCCCAAAGTCCCTGAAAATATAAAACAAAGCAAATTAGATATATATATTAAATTAAAATTATATAAAAACTAATTAATTACTACTAAAATACTATATAAAAATAACTATAAATAATGCACTATCAATGAGCGAGGAAGTAAACAAAGTGGGACATCAAACCCACACAATCCTGAAAAAGCAAGGCAGATTCTCAACCAATGTGTACTATGGTTTTAAGCAGATAGAGGCAAATGCTGCAAATAATAAAAAACAAATTCTGAATAAGGTCAATGAGAACGCCCTTACCTTAGATACCCATCTGCTTGAAATAAACAACAATTTGGATGTTACTGAACAAAACTTGCATGAAAAGCTGAATCTAGTCAGAGAAGGACTTGAGGAAAGGGTAATTGAACAAGCCCTAAAGGGGGAGAAGGAAATAATAAACGCCAATTCACATCAAGCGATGTGGATAACAAATCAAATTAAGCAGACAATGAAGCAACCCCCATCACTATAAGAAGCTGCCAATCCGTCTGCAAGCACTGACTCAGCTAAGTACGGAATAGAGTTTGGAGAATCAGCAACCTCTAGGAAGAGAAAGAGGAGTCAGAGCAGCCAATATCGGCAAAAGAGACTGAGGGAAGTTAAGCTAGATCCACAATCCGGAAGGTGGAGTCCAGTATCAACAGAAATAATAACAGAATCATGTATCCAGTTTGGATACCCTCAGGAGGACTATCAAAGAGTATACCAGACAGTTGAATGGGAGAAACATCTGAAGCAGCTGGAAAGGAGGAAGAACCACAAGCTAGCATTCCCACAAGGTCCTCCTCCCTCTCCTAAGAGAATTCCCCTGCCCATCAACTACTATCAAAGGTAAAGGCAGAAAACCAAAGGGGCAAGCAGCAACAAACGCTGATGGGGCAACAAATTAAAATCTTAATTTGTTTTATTGAGGCAAATGAATGTTAATGTTTATTCTTGAACATTTAATCTATTTACATGCTTGAAGAACATTTCATCTATTTATATGATTGCTGCTTTAAGTATGATGTTACTATCTGAAATGATATGTCTTTTCATGAGTGGCATTTATCATTGAGGTAAGTTAGGGCTTCTTCAAATAGGGGGAGATTGTTGGGAACAGTGCCCAACAATGTTCCTGATTTGAAGAAGTGCTCAGCTCAATGATAAGTGCAAGTTGTATTTAATGTTTCATCTAGTTCATGCTTGCAGAGATCGACAATATGTCAAGTACTTTAGTTATTTCTGAAAGTACTATATCGTCAAGAAGAACAGGAGATGTCGTCGACAAAGTATGCTTGTCGTCATAATGTTGGGGCAAAGTAAACGCTAGGACTTGGCGAGTTCGTTGAACGCAGAATGCTGTTCGTCGAACTCAGAAGGAAGATCGTCGAACTCAGAAGGATGATCGTTGACCGCTGAGACTTGGCGTGTTCGTCGAACGCAGAAGAAAGTTCATCGAACGCAGAGACGGGGCAGAAGAATGAAGCTCGTCGAACACAGAAGAAAGTTCATCGAACACAGAGATGGGGCAGAAGAATGAAGCTCGTCGAAAGTAGAATGCTGTTCGTCGAACGAAGATCTCCGTTCGTCGAACGCAGAGAAGAATGAAGACAAAAGGAAGAAATGTCGTCAAGAAGGCGCGGTATCGTCGACATCACCAAAGTGGCCTTGTCGTCGAGAAGTTGAAGAAGCCTTGTCGCTGAAAAGGCTAAGTATGACTTATGGCGGTGAACATCGTCGTAAAGAAGGCATGTCGTCGAGAAGACTGAAGAAGATCAGCTGAAGACAAGCAGTTGCTAAAGTATGTTCTGTCGACATGTTATCACTCATGTCGTCGAGAGAACAACGTGATTACTGTTGGGAAAATGATTTATCTTAACCCCTGAAAATGAGTTGAATATGAATTTTAAGAAAGAAAAATCAAGGTTAAGTAAATATGCGTCGAATAGTATTCGACGCAACGTCGAAGTAGTGTCGACGTTCCTTTCAGAATGAGTCGAAGTAAATTTAAGAAGAATTCGACGTATCCTATGTCGACGTAGCTCTGACTTCTAGTCGACGCATCCAGTGAAGTCGACGCACCTCAGTCGACGCACCTTTCTTATTCTCCTCTCGACGTTCAGCCAGGACGAATTCGACGCTTACGTCGAATAGTAATCGACGCACGTCAATTTCTATGTTTAATTCAAAAATCGCCAGATCTCTTTCCTTCTGTTATAAATCTGATTTATATGGAATCAATTTATTCTTTATAGCCGTTCTGAATCATTCTTCCTCTAATAGATTCTTGGCTAATTTGATTAAAACCATTATGGACATTATTTGAAATCAGAATGAATTCTTTCCTTCTATTGATATAATTATTATGGAAATATTTCTATCTTTCTATTTCTCTGTCTGCTAATCAATTATCCTCCTATAGTATTATTTGAATGGACAGAGCTATAAAATAACAAGGAGGTCGGCAGAGAATACAGACAAGTGGTCCACCAGATACATATTGAAAAAGAGGAAAAGCTCCCAAGTGAAAAAGAGAGAATTGAGAAATAGTCCTCCAGCAACCATCAAGCTTCCATCTTCTCTTGCTTCTGAAGCCATTCTGCTGCAAGCTCTGATAGCTCTCACTAAAAGAGAGAAAATCTACAAATCTCCTTCTCACTATAAGAGAGAGATTTCATTCACTACTTCTTGTGCTTCCAATCTTCTTGCTAGGAAGAAGATTCTTTCTTGTCTTAAATACTTCTTCTCCTTTTTCTTATTTCACTTTCACATATTGTAAAAGAGTTTTTAGAATCTCTCTTCAAAAAATTCAGTTGTACTGGTTCTAAGATTCTCCTTTTCAAAAGACTCAGTTGGTTCTAAGAGTCTCCTTATCAAAAGACTCAGGATGGTTCTAAGAGTCTCCTTATCAAAAGACTCAGTGCAAGATAGTGAATTCCAACCAAGGGGGTAGAAGAGTGGACTACCCAAAGTTTGGGGAACCACTATATTTCTTTGTGTTGTGCTGTGATTTTTCTTCTTGCATTTATTTTCTTTACTTGTTTAGTTCTTGTTGGTGTGTGGGAAGCACTAATCTGTGATCATTACACACATATATTTATATAATTATTAACTTTGCACAAAAATATTTTAAATCTCTATTCACCCCCCCCCCCCCCCCTCTAGAGAATTCTAGTGAGGTTAACTGTGCACTTTCAATTGGTATCAAAGCGAGGTTGATCTTAAAAGGTTAACTCCTTGATCAAAAAGATCCTACCTCTTATTTATATATATATATATATATATTTGTAAAAATTATTTTTCATGGCACAAATCAAAGATTATGCTTCCACCAGACTACCAATGTGCAATCTTGAAAAGTTTGCAATTTGGAAAACAAGAATTAGGATTTATATGAATTCTATTGATGAAGAATTATTTAATGTTATCTTGACAGGTCCTCCCAAGCCTTATAGAAAAGACTCAAGTGGTGAAGTGACTCAAACACTTGTCCCAAAGGCTGAGTGGACAGTTGAAGAGAAGAAGGCAGGAACATGTGATGCAAAAGCTGTAAATATTCTGGTCTCAACCCTCTCTGATGAAATCTTTCAAAGGGTTGTTGATTGTGAATCAGCCAAAGAAATTTGGGAGGCTCTCATAAAGATGGTAGAAGGGAGTGCTGATGAAAGGAAAGATAGGAAGGCTCTATTGATCTCTCAATATGAGAACTTCCAAAAGAAGAATGAAGAAAGCATCTCTGAGATGTATGACAGATTTAGTCTGATCATCAATCAACTAAGGGACTTGGATAGAGAAATCTCTCTCACAGAGATCAATGACAAATTGCTGATGAGTCTCCCAAGTTCATGGGACTCAAGGATATGGGCAATAAGAGACACAAGAGGACAAAGGGAAATTTCAACAGATGCTCTCTTAGGAAAACTCAGATCCTATGAGCAACTGCTGAAAACCAGAGAAGAGAAGAAGAAAAGAGAAAACACCCCAACTTCTTCAAAAGACAGGAACATTGCATTAAAAGCAACAGAAGAAGGAAGCTCTGTCACTGAAGAAGAACTATTCAGTTTCCTGGCCAGAAAATTCAAGAAATGGGTCAGGACAGATGGATCAAGAAGGAGAGAGTCAAAACCAAGGTATGACAAAACTCCTACTAAAGAAATTATTTGTTATTCTTGCAGGAAACCTGGACATATTGCCCCAGAATGTCCAGAAAATGTTGAGACAAAGAAAGATCTCAAGAAAAAGGGGAAGAAGAAAGAAAAAGGCTTTATTGCAGAAGCCTGGAGTGAAACGGACTCTGAGGACAGCTCCTCTTCTAAGAGTGACAATGAAGAGCCTAAGCAAGAAGACCTATGCTTAATGGCACTTGAAGGCTCAAAGAAAGATGATGGTACCAACTCATGGAATGAGACAGGATCAGAAGAAAGCATATATTCTGAAGATGAAAGAGAAAATAGCCTTATTCTCATAGAGGAATCTGAGGATAAGGATGAGGTAAGCATTTTTGATGAAATAGATTTTCAAAGTGATAATTTTAGAAATGATTTTATGAGAATGTGTCTGGATCAACTAAAAGCTAAGCAAGAAATTAAGGATCTAAAAGAACAAATTAATATGGCTAAAAACCAAAGAAATAGAGAAGTTAAATGCTCTAAAAATTATGAATTAAGGGCTAACATCATAGAAAAGGAGGTAGAAAGGGCTAGAATAGAAAACCAGCTCCTTAAGGATAAGGTGTCCCAGACAAAAGCTTTTGAAGAATCAATAAAAATGAGAAGCCAAACTCTCAAGGAAATCACTGAACAACAAACAAGGAGACATAAAAATCTTGGTCTAGGGGCTGATCCCTCAACCATCCAAATTCCATCCAACAAACCTGCTTGGATGATCCCTGTAAAATTCACCAAACCCATCAAATCAAACCAAGAAAAAGACTCACTAAATAAGGAAGAAGACTTCCTCAAGGAAATAAAACAATTTGATGAAACATCATATTATTCAGCTGATGACTCTCAAACTTCATCTGAAGAAGCAACTAAGCCAAAAAAAACAATACATAAAAGAGCAAAATCAGAAAAAGGGAAAAAGAAAAATTATGAATATACAGTTGCGTCGACTTCATATCGACATATGAATGATAGTGCGTCGAATTCTACTCGACGCAATCTCTCAGATGCCTCAACCTCAACTCGACGCTTGAATAAAAGTACGTCGACATCAAATCGACGTAACTTTGTTCATGCATCGATACCAGATCAATGCAATCTGGAGAAAGCACCGAATATAAATCAACGCAACTATCAACATACGTCGAATAGATATCGACGCATAAAAACTCAGAGCAACTTAAATGCCTATCCTCCAAAAACCTTCCATCTTAACCCCTATTCAGGACCCATTCATCCTAATCACGATTTCTATCCTAATCAACACCACTATCCTAACCAAAATTCCCATCTAAATCAAACTTTCTGTCCTAATCAACACTTCTATCCCTCTCTAAACTCAAATTCTCACAATACTAAGATAATCAAGTGCTACATATGTAACAAAACTGGCCACCTTGCCAAACAATGTTGGCACAATCAATCAAACTATCTGTGAAAATTAGTCCAAGACTAACTTAGAAACCTTTAGGATTAGGAAGAGATAAAAAGAAATAAACACCTAGAATTTTTCAGGAAAATTAAAAGTCACGTCGACTTCTAATCGACGCACCGTCGATGACTCAACTCAATAAGTGAAATCAACGCATGCGTCGACTAAAATCGACGCATACGTCGATACGAAACCCTAGCATCTTAACGCGGGCTGTATCGACGCTTACGTCGAATTCCACTCGACGTAACGTCGATTTCATGAAAACGAGCGGCAATACTAAAAAAATTTCGGTCACATCCACTGAAGTACCGAATAAGCCTCGAATAGTGTCGCATTTCGACGTTTCACCTGACTTAAAAAGACTCTTCAGTTAGAAACCTTCACTACTCTGCATCCTTCATCCTTCTTGCTCCTCAATCCAGCCGATTTCTTCCTCTCTCTCTCTCACTAACCTAAAATGGCTCCCAATACCAACTCTGGTTTCGACATTGACCTTGCATCTTTCCAAGCCTCCGCAGAAAACTACAAGAGCATCATTGCTCTGTTCACTGAAGCTGGACTAGATAAGCTCATCTCCACAAGATGCAAGCTCCTGGAAACAGAGCTCACAGAGCTGATGACTCATGTTCAGATATCTGAATAAGGAGAAATCCAAGGAACAATTCATGAGACACCTGTCTCAATATCTGTAGAACACATTAGGACAACCTTTGATCTTCCATCAGGTACACCCTAATATTATCTTTGATCAAAGCAAATATGGAAAGAAAATCAGCTTCTAATGAATAACTAAATAAGTCCTTATCACTCCCTTATTAGGTGATGAATCTATAGACCTCACACCTGATGAAATCAAGCATCTGCTAACCACCATGAAGTTTTCAAAGGATAAACCAATCCATCTAAAGAAAATAGACTTTTCTGAGGAGTACAGACTGCTAGCAGATATAGTAGGAAAAATCCTGCTATGCAAGACCTCAGCCCATGATGCAGTGCCCAAGCAGCAACTGAATATCATGGGGGCCCTGGTGCTGAAGAAGAAGGTGGACTGGGCCACATGCTTGCTCAGGATGATAAGCTCTAAATACTCACACAAAGAAAATGCATATATGAGGATTATGAGTCAAATACTCTTCCACTCCTTCCCTGACCTATGTAGGTCAAAAGGAATCCCTATTCCTCCAGGGAAAAGGATGTCAATAGCTCTATTCTCCAAATGGACCAGGCAAATCCCTAAGCCTGGTTCCATTCCTGAAAAGACTCCATCTCCTCCTAACTCTCCTGTTCATCCATCTCCTCCTCCTTCTCCTCAAAGAGACAATCCTTCTCTACCACCATCATCTACTCCACTAGTTTCTACCACTCTCACAACTCCTACTCTACCTACCTCTTCTCAAACACCTGCTCAAACAGCAGTTTCTCCATCTCTTCCTCCTCATACTTTCTCATCCTCTCCACCTCCTTTATCACCCATACCTCATGTATCAACTAACCTCTCTCCAGCTTCATCACCACCTCCACCACTTTCTCCTCATCACCAACCACAAAATGAACCATTTGTATCCACTGAAGCTCTCCTCACTCAGTGAATTGCATCAGCAGCTCAAACATTCCAAGCAATGCTGGATGAGCACTGCTCCCAGATTCATTCATCCATCCTACACATGCACATCCAAATAGATGGGGTCAGTGCCTCTATGCAAGGTCTGAAGACCTCTCTCTCTTCCTCTAGAGTAACCAGGTCTTTCTTAATCTCCTTGGCCAAGAAGGTCAAGAAGGGGGAGAAGCTAGATGAAGAGCATCCCTCCACTCCTAAATCTCTCTCCCACAAGTTAATTGGAAATGAGAGAGTACCTGAGCTACATGTTGAAGAACAAACAATAGAGGTACTCAATATAGCAAGAGAGGCTGCAAGTCAAGTGGTACTATTACAAGGGGAGGCAAGCAGGGTAGAAAATGAAGCTGAAAAGGAAGATGTGGCAGATGGTGAGAAAGATAAAGAAGATGAAACTCAGGGGGGAGCTAGGTACTGTGATAGTTGAAATAGGAGCTCAGGAGCCAGGTACTGCTATGACTGAAGCTGAAACTGAAAAAGAAACTGAAGAGGCAGAAGTAGAAGCAACCAAGGAAGCTCCATCCCAGGGGGAGCAAACTGATGTAACTCAGGGGGAGCTGAGTGAACTACCTGGTGCTGAGAAGGAGCAACCACACTCTCTTAAAACAGTTGTATTCACTAGAAAAAGGAAGACTCCTCCTACCCCTCCAGAAATGCCTTAAAAATAATGACTGATATATTTATATGATTGCTGCTTTAAGTATGATGTTACTATCTGAAATGATATCTCTTTTCATGAGTGGCTTTTATCATTGAGGTAAGTTAGGGCTTCTTCAAATAGGGGGAGATTGTTGGGAACAGTGCCCAACAATGTTCCTGATTTGAAGAAGTGCCCAGCTCAATGATAAGTGCAAGTTGTATTTAATGTTTCATCTAGTTCATGCTTGCAGAGATCGACAATATGTCAAGTACTTTAGTTATTTTTGAAAGTACTATATCGTCAAGAAGAATAGGAGATGTCGTCGACAAAGTATGCTTGTCGTCATAATGTTGGGGCAAAGCAAACGCTAGGACTTGGCGAGTTCGTCGAACGCAGAATGCTGTTCGTCGAACTCAGAAGGAAGATCGTCGAACTCAGAAGGAAGATCGTTGACCGCTGAGACTTGGCGTGTTCGTCGAACGCAGAAGAAAGTTCGTCGAACGCAGAGATGGGGCAGAAGAATGAAGCTCGTCGAACATAGAAGAAAGTTCGTCGAACGCAGAGATGGGGCAGAAGAATGAAGCTCGTCGAAAGCAGAATGCTGTTCGTCGAACGAAAATCTCCGTTCGTCGAACGCAGAGAAGAATGAAGACAAAAGGAAGAAATGTCGTCAAGAAGACGCGGTATCGTCGACATCACCAAAGTGGCATTGTCGTCGAGAAGTTGAAGAAGCCTTGTCGCTGAAAAGGCTAAGTATGACTGATGGCGGTGAACATCGTCGTAAAGAAGGCATGTCGTCGAGAAGACTAAAGAAGATCAGCTGAAGACAAGCAGTTGCTAAAGTATGTTCTGTCGACATGTTATCACTCATGTCGTCGAGAGAACAACGTGATAACTGTTGGGAAAATGATTTATCTTAACCCCTGAAAATGAGTTGAATATGAATTTTAAGAAAGAAAAATCAATGTTAAGTACATATGCGTCGAATAGTATTCGACGCAACGTCGAAGTAGTGTCGACGTTCCTTTCAGAATGAGTCGAAGTAAATTTAAGAAGAATTCAACGTATCCTATGTCGACGTAGCTCTGACTTCTAGTCGACGCATCTAGTGAAGTCGACGCACCTCAGTCGACGCACCTTCCTTATTCTCCTCTCGACGTTCAGCCAGGACGAATTTGACGCTTACGTCGAATAGTAATCGACGCACGACGATTTCTATGTTTAATTCAAAAATCGCCAGATCTCTTTCCTTCTGTTATAGATCTGATTTATATGGAATCAATTTATTCTTTATAGCCGTTCTGAATCATTCTTCCTCTAATAGATTCTTGGCTAATTTGATTAAAACCATTATGGACATTATTTGAAATCAGAATGAATTCTTTCCTTCTATTGATATAATTATTATGGAAATATTTCTATCTTTCTATTTCTCTGTCTGCTAATTAATTATCCTCATATAGTATTATTTGAATGGACAGAGCTATAAAATAACAAGGAGGTCGGCAGAGAATACAGACAAGTGATCCACCAGATACATATTGAAAAAGAGGAAAAGCTCCCAAGTGAAAAGAGAGAGAATTGAGAAATAGTCCTGCAGCAACCATCAAGCTTCCATCTTCTCTTGCTTCTGAAGCCATTCTGCTGCAAGCTCTGATAGCTCTCACTAAAAGAGAGAAAAGCTACAAATCTCCTTCTCACTATAAGAGAGAGATTTCATTCACTACTTCTTGTGCTTCCGATCTTCTTGCTAGGAAGAAGATTCTTTCTTGTCTTAAATACTTCTTCTCCTTTTCTTATTTCACTTTCACATATTGTAAAAGAGTTTTTAGAATCTCTCTTCAAAAAATTCAGTTGTACTGGTTCTAAGAGTCTCCTTTTCAAAAGACTCAGTTGGTTCTAAGAGTCTCCTTATCAAAAGACTCAGGGTGGTTCTAAGAGTCTCCTTATCAAAAGATTCAGTGCAAGATAGTGAATTCCTACCAAGGGGGTAGAAGAGTGGACCACCCAAAGTTTGGGGAACCACTATATTTCTTTGTGTTGTGCTGTGATTTTTCTTCTTGCATTTATTTTCTTTACTTGTTTAGTTCTTGTTGGTGTGTGGGAAGCACTAATCTGTGATCATTACACATATATATATATATATAATTATTAACTTTGCACAAAAATATTTTAAATCTCTATGCACCCCCTCTAGAGAATTCTAGTGAGGTTAACTATGCACTTTCAATTACAACGACATTCTGCAAGAGAGAAGCTCTCGACGACACAGTCAGAGATAGCATATCGTCATATATGCAGATGTGCCAGAATGTCTCATATCATCGAGATACCAGTGTCAGAGGCAGAAGCTTGAAGACTTGAAGATCTTCCAAGGTCAAAGACATCGACAAAGTTTTGTCATCGAGATATCATTAACAATGGAAATATCATCGAGACGGAATTCAAATGTTGCGGACGCGCTGTCAGCATTTAATGCCGCCGCATGATTGTCTAATCAGCGCGTGCTCTTAAGGAATGGGCATCTGACGCTTGAGGAACTTTTTCAGAGACCGTTGGGGACCTCACACTCTTATAAAAGAGATAAGAGGATGCCCTAGAACAGAGTAGTAATCGTGAGAAAAGAAAAACAAAAAAGAATCCCCTCATTGCTTCAATACAACAGTACATTCTGCGGAGAAGAAAAAGAACAAGTAGAGAACAAGCATCAAGTGTTCTCTGAAGAATCAGTCATCTCCATCGACTGATAAGAAGCCAATACTCATCAGGATAAGCCGGGATTGAAGAAGAACTGTGCGTTCAATATCTGAATCATAAACATCTTCTTCAACCCCAAGAAGCTGATCTTCATCAGGCGAAAGTTGTCGATCTTCATCCGGCAGAAGAAGCAATTCTTTTTACTGTAATTTCTTGTAAGGCTTGCGGGCCTATTTGTCTAGCTTGAGGGCTAGAGAGCTGTGAGGCTTGTGGGCCAGGGCAGTGGACTTGCGGGTCTGATCTTGTCGAGCTTGAGGGCTTGCGCGCAGTAGGGGCTTGAGGGCCTAGGCTGTAGGCACAGGACTTGCGGGTCTGTGTTGTGTAGGGCTTGAGGGCCTGAGTGTCGAGCTTGCGGGCTCGGGTGTAGTAGGGGCTTGCAGGCCTAGGCTGTTGGACTTGCAGGTCCGTGGTGTAAGGCTTGAGGGCCTGATGTTTTTGGCGGAGTTTGGTGAGCCTAGCACACTGCTAGGTAGGCGCAGAGGGAAAAAGGACTACTCAAGACACCCTGTCTTGAGGAACCTCTATACATCTTTGTGTGCTTTTCTGTGTTATGCTTTCTACTATATAGATCTATTAACCAGAAATCAAGAACACATAAAAAGGGGATAATATAATTTGAAAAACCTATTCACCCTCCCTCTAGGTGATAAGTCGACACCCAATAAACAACAGCGCCGCACTAGCAATTGCTAGCTGCGTGTTCCATGACGAGGTGCTTACGACCCTCATTCTACTGGTTACAAAACATCCATCTGCTAGCCTTCTCGTCCACCCGCTCACCGAAACACGACATCGCGGCCTGCATTCCATCCCGATAAGCGTAGAGGAGCTCTAGGCCCGCATTTTCTTTCACTGTTGCTAATCTAGGAAAACCCAAAATCAAAACCCCTTTTTTATTAATTACATAAGAATCTATATAAGTAATTCCCTAACAAGAATTCATACAACCCAACTTGCAGCCCTCTGAGAACGATATTCGGGGAGTCTCTCCCAATTTTATTAGTTGAACGACTAGTGCACTTGCCGTAATGCACACCAAAAACTTGATGCGATTATGGCAAGTGCACCGGTCGTTCAAGTCGTAAAATTGGGAGAGACTCCCCGAATATCATTCTCAGAGGACTGCAAGTTGGGTTGTATAAAATCTTGTTAGGGAATTACTTATATAGATTCTTATGTAATTAATAAAAAAAGGGTTTTGATTTTGGGTTTTCCTTGATTAGCAACAGTGAAAGAAAATGCGGGCCTAGAGCTCCGCTTCGCTTGTCAGGATGGAATGCAGGCCGCGATGTCGTGCTTCGGTGAGCGGGTGGACGAGAAGGCTAGAGGATGGATGTTTTGTAACCAGCGGAATGAGGGTCGTAAGCACCTCGTCGCGGAACACGCAGCTAGCAATTGCTAGTGCGGCACACTACAGAGCGGTGGAGTGGATGGCGGACTAGGGCGCTCCTCAAATCTCATAAATCACAAAAGATCTCAAAAGCATGAAATCATATTAACTAAAACACAATGTTTATGAACATCACCCAGATTAACACACATACAAGGAAAACTCTAAAGCAATGCGCAAGGGGAAAGAGAAAACCGAAGCTCGAAGACTATGCTAAAGATTCTCGGACGGAATCGTAGGGTTGTCAAGCCACGTCCGTGCTTAGTCTTCAGTTGCGTCTGGGATCCGGAGGAGCTGTCACCTTCCTCTACTTTACCCATCTTCTTTGTCGTCTAGCTCGAGCTAACTCTTGTTGGAACCTTGAATGCAGCGGAGACTTTCCGTCTATGGCGTTCTTGAGCTTGTAGACGATGGAGGAGGCCAAGGAGGGAGCTTTGGCGGAAGATTTGCAAGACAAGGGTTGTCGGAGCTCCTCCTAGGTCAAACGGTGGTGGAGCTCCTCCTAGGAAAAGTTTCAGTTTCTGTGGTCGACGAACTCCATCCTGCGTTCGACGAACGGCATGCTCCTGCGTTCGACGAACTTGCCATGCTCCTGCGTTCGACGAACTCATTCTGCGTTCGACAAAATGCTTTCTGCATTCGACGAACGTCTTGCATTCTGTGTTCGACGAACGGCTTGCTCCTTCCTCAGCGGCTCAGCGCTCGATGAATTCTTCAGTTCGACGAACTCTAACTTCAGATCGACGAACTCCAGTCTGTGTTCGACGAATCAGTATCAGATGTTCATTTTGACGAACTCAACCTTCAGATCGACGAATTTCTATCTCAGATCGACAAATTTTCTCTCACTTTATTCAGATCAGTTATATTTTCTCAGAACTCAGTTCGACTATCAGTAATGAATTTATTCTTCCAGATAAGGCAAGATTTTATCCTTCCTTTGTTTATTCCCTTCTCAATTCTCTTCCCGAGAAAATAGCCGTTGACATATTTTGGGAAAGGACAAATTCATGGAAAAGGAAAAAGATATAAAGCATATCAGATTTGCTGAATCAGTTGCAGTTCCAAGGAAATAATCAATGCTGATTATTCTATTCCTATTCAGAGATTTGAATTTCAAATCTATTATCATTCTCTCTAAAGGAAATAGGATACCAGAAGAAAGATATCAGTTACAGAAAGAAAAGATCAGAGTATCAGTCGAGAGAAATATTCATTCAGTAAAAAAAAGAAAGATTATCTTCCTCAAGCAGCACATCTCATTCTCTGAGAACAACATCATCAAGATCAATCTCTCAGTCTCTGCTGCAAGTTCAGATCTTCAAAGAGCAACAAACAATCTGAGAAACATTTTGTCTCTCAGATTCATCAGCTATTAGGAAGATAATGGAAGATCTACTTTCAAGAGAAAGCTCCATCCTCAAGCTGTCAACAATTTCAATCAGACAGGGGGAGCTTTACAACATCATTCCACTAGAGTCTTCTCTCAGATTATTGACATAGAAGAATATCTAAACCCCTCTTTATCCCATCTTGTACAGGGTTCTAACTCCCTTCAAAAGTTAACCCATTGGTGACAGGGCACCTGAACAAAAACCTGTGGTTGGTTTAGAGCACCTGATCAAAAGCTCACTTAGTGTGTGGACACCTGATCAAAAACCCCTTGGTGATAGGGCACCTGATCAAAAACTTAGTGGAATCCTACCATGTGTGGTAGAAGAGTAGACGTACCCAGGTTTATTGGGGAACTACTAAAAAAATCCTTGTGTCCTCTGTGTTGTGTTTATTTTCTGTGTCGTGCTGTGTGCTTTCATTATTTTGTTTTATAACTCACTCTGCAATACACATATAAGTATCACTATTTTAATTCCGCTATAAAATTAAGTGAAAAAATTTTAATACTCTATTCACCCCCCCCCCCCCCCCCCTCTAGAGTAACTTTAAGATCTAACCTCACTTTCATATCTGATGGAAGATCGGTTAGAAGCCAATTTTTGTTTTCTAGTATAGAATTAATTTTGGCATATATGGCTTCTTTCCAAAATGGAGAATCAGATGAGGTCATAGCTTCCTCATATGAATTTGGATCTCCTTCAACTAGGTAAGTGAAGTTGTCCCCTCCAAATATTCTTTCAGTTCTAACCCTTTTGCTTCTTCTAGGTTCATCAATCTCGAATGGATCTATATTAGAGGAAGGTTGGATTGAGCTAGTAGATGGTTGAGATGACCTATCTAATTGATATGGGAATTTATCTTCAAAATAAACGGCATCTCTAGCTTCTATAATAGAGTTATTTGAAATTTCACTAATTAGAGAATTGGTAATTAGAAACCTATTAGCACTACTACCGGAAGCATAGCCTATGAAAATGGAGTCTAAGGTTTTAGGTCCTATTTTTTTTCTTTTAGGTTCAGGAATTGCTACCTTAGCCAAACACCCCCACACTCGAAGGATTTGGAGATTAAGTTTCCTTAATTTAAATAACTCCAATGGAGTTTTATCATATGTTTTGAAGGAATCCTATTTAGGATGAAAGAGGATGTGAGCAACGCTTCTCCCCAAAGATTTTCTGGGGCACCGGACTCGGCTAACATGGCATTGACCATGTTCATCAAGGTCTGATTTTTCCGTTCAGCTACACCATTACATTGAGGAGAATACGGGGTAGTCACTTGATGAATAATCTCATGTTCTTGGCAAAACTGGGTTAGTTCATTCGAAGTGTATTCTCCACCTCGGTCGAATCTAAGAATTTTGATTGAAGATCCTAATTGATTTTCTACTTCCGCTTTGAAAATCTTAAAGTAAGAAAATACTTCATCTTTAGTTTTTAATAAATAAATGTAACAATATTTAGTAAAATCATCAATAAAGGTTGCAATATATTTATTTTCACCTCTAGTAGGTTGGCGGTTCGAGTCACACACATCCGAGTGAATTAACTCTAATGGTTTCAAAGTTCTTTCTGCTGATTTGAAAGGTTTTCTAGAAAATTTGGATTGCATACATATTTCACATTTAGCACTTGGTGCAATATTAAATTTAGGAATTAAATTTAAAGTCATCATTCTTTTCATACAATCTGAATTCACATGTCCTAATCTAGCATGCCAAAAATCAGAAATTAAACTTGAGACAATAGAAGATGAAATCTGATTTATTTCTAAATAAGCAATATTTAGTTTAAATAAAACATCACAAATATATCTTTTGCCAATAAAATTATCATTAAATGTTATTACAACTTTATTGGACTCTAAGACAATTTTTTAACCCTTCTTCACTAGCAAGGATCCGCTCACAATATTTTTCCTAACTGTACAACCCTGTATTCGCCGAGTGGGCCCCCGAGGCCCAAGATATTTTTAGGCCCAATATTTTCAAATGACGCGACCCCGGGAGGAGGAGGGGTGAGCATTTGGAGGGAGTCGAGTCTGAGGGGCGCATCCCAGGATTGTTCCCTTGTGAGGGTGAGCCGGGGAGGGCCGGGAGGCCTCCGACTCGCCCAGAGCCTTGTGAGGGCGAGCCGGGGAGGGCCGGGAGGCCTCCGGCTCGCCCAGAGCCTTGTGGGGGCGAGCCGGGAGGGCCGGGAGGCCTCCGGCTCGCCCAGACCCTTGTGGGGGCGAGCTGGGAGGGCCGGGAGGCCTCCGACTCGCCCACACCCTTGTGGGGGCGAGCTGGGAGGGCCGGGAGGCCTCCGGCTCGCCCACACCCTTGTGGGGGCGAGCTGGGAGGGCCGGGAGGCCTCCGGCTCGCCCACACCCTTGTGGCGGCGAGCTGGGAGGGCCGGGAGGCCTCCGGCTCGCCCACACCCTTGTGGGGGCGAGCCGGGAGGGCCGGGAGGCCTCCGGCTCGCCCACACCCATGTGGGGGAGAGCCGGGAGAGCCGGGGGGCCTCCGGCTCGCCCACACCCTTGTGGGGGCGAGCCGGGAGGGCCGGGGGGCCTCCGGCTCGCCCACACCCTTGTGGGGGCGAGCCGGGAGGGCCGGGAGGCCTCCAGCTCGCCCAGACCCTTGTGGGGGCGAGCCGGGAGGGCCGGGAGGCCTCCGGCTCGCCCACACCCTTGTGGGGGCGAGCTGGGAGGGCCGGGGGGCCTCCGGCTCGCCCACACACTTGTAGGGGCGAGCCGGGAGGGCCGGGAGGCCTCCGGCTCGCCCAGACTCTTGTAGGGGCGAGCCGGGAGGGCCGGGAGGCCTCCGGCTCGCCCAGACCCTTGTGGGGACGAGCCGGGAGGGCCGGGAGGCCTCTGGCTTGCCCACACCCTTGTGGGGGCGAGCTGGGAGGGGCCGGGAGGCCTCCGGCTCGGCCACACCCTTGTGGGGGCGAGCTGGGAGGGCCGGGAGGCCTCCGGCTCGCCCACACCCTTGTGGGGGCGAGCTAGGAGGGCCGGGAGGCCTCCGGCTCGCCCACACCCTTGTGGGGGCGAGCCGGGAGGGCCGGGAGGCCTCCGGCTCGCCCACACCCTTGTGGGGGCGAGCCGGGAGGGCCGGGGGGCCTCCGGCTCGCCCACACCCTTGTGGGGGTGAGCCGGGAGGGCCGGGGGGCCTCCGGCTCGCCCACACCCTTGTGGGGGCGAGCTGGGAGGGACGGGAGGCCTCCGGCTCGCCCACACCCTTGTGGGGGCGAGCTGGGAGGGCCGGGAGGCCTCCGGCTCGCCCACACCCTTGTGGGGGCGAGCCGGGAGGGCCGGGGGGCCTCCGGCTCGCCCACACCCTTGTGGGGGCGAGCTGGGAGGGCCGGGGGGCCTCCGGCTCGCCCACACCCTTGTGGGGGCGAGCTGGGAGGGCCGGGGGGCCTCCGGCTCGCCCACACCCTTGTGGGGGCGAGCTGGGAGGGCCGGGAGGCCTCCGGCTCGCCCACACCCTTGTGGGGGCAAGCTGGGAGGGCCGGGAGGCCTCCGGCTCGCCCACACCCTTGTGGGGGCGAGTCGGGAGGGCCGGGAGGCCTCCGGCTCGCCCAGAACCTTGCCGGGTAGGCGGTCTGCGTTTAGCGCCCAAGAATAGCGGGATTTGGCTATTCGCAGTCCAGTTTTGGTTATTCGCAGTCCAAGAGCAGCGGGATTTGGCTATCTGCAGCCCAGTTCAAGGGTATTTTGGTAACCTGGCAGACCAGTTTTCGGCTATTTGCAGCAGCCCAACTTCAGAAATCCTATAAATAGGACCAAGGGGGCACCATTTGGAGGGACCTCATTCTAGGCTAGCTCTCTCCCTATCTCTCCCTCCCCAAGTCTCTCTAGGGGGGTGAGGAGAGCCTCCAGTGGTGCCCAAGCTTAGTAGTGGCTTGGGAGGGGAAGTTCCTGAGGGGCTTCCGGGTATGTGGCGGGACCTCCCCACTAAGCCCTTGGTCCAGTCCCTAGTTCCAACACCTTCAACCTAGAGCTCTCCCTTGGGAGGAGTAAGGATTGGTCGCCCCTCGGCTAGCTGAGGGCCCCGAACTCCACAGAAACTAAGTCTTGTTCGCAAGTCTCGGTTTCAACACATGGTGCGGTGAGCGTGGAGTGTGACCGATTCACGAAACTCTCAAGATGAGCTCCATGGACGGAGGTGGAGGAAGTTCCGACCCAGGTCATTCGCAGCCCCCGGTGGCTGGAGTGACGTTGGAGATGTTTGAAAGCTTCAAGCGAGAGGTCATGCAGACCTTGCAGATCGCCTTCGCCACGACGGCCGTAGGCAGAAGAGGAGATGGTTCGGAGGTCCCGCCCCAGCAGGTGGAGGAGGGAACTCTCGGCCAGCAGTTCAGAAAGGAGATACCGGTGAGGGGGGAGTGGGGAGGTGCCATACCCCCACTCGCCCACCCTCAAGGGGGCGAGCTCAAGAGGGGGGCGCCCTCCCAGCTCGCCCCAGCCCCTCAAGGGGGCGAGCTCAGGAGGGGGGCGCCCTCCCAGCTCTCCCCAGCCCCTCAAGGGGGCGAGCTCAGGAGGGGGGCGCCCTCCCAGCTCGCCCCAGCCCCTCAAGGGGGCGAGCTCAGGAGGAAGGCACTGTCCCAGCTCGCCCCGTCTCTTCCAACCCAGTCCCAAAAGGGGGCGAGCGGGGAGGCATCCGACCCCCACTCGCTCCACCCCAAAAGAAACCAAGTGAATGTTGATGGTCGAGACCACCTCGGGTGGAGGCTATCCAATAGCCCGGCGAGCGCAGAGGTCAACAATTCGACTCCGCGAGAGCAAGGAAGTAAGGACTTCAAAAGAAAAAGATCCAACCGCCCGAGGTGGAGGCCGGGACCAAACACACCCCCTCCACCACCTCAGCAAACCATGGAGATTGGTGGGGGTAGACGGAGGAGAATCAGAAAAGCAGGAAGAAGAAGGAAAGGAAGGGGTAGGGTGGAGTCACCCTACTGCGACTTCCACCAGGAGGAGGGTCACGCGACGTTCACTTACCCTGAGTTCTCAGAGATGAAGGATGCGAGGGGTCCAGGGCAACAACAACAACTACCGGAAGAAGTCAAGGAAGACCAAGACTGGGAGTGGGAGGCTCAGTTCGGCTTCCATACTTAAGTTTCATTTTCTAGCCTTAAGTTCGTGTAATGCTATGTTCCGTTTCCATGTCTAGTTTTTTCCAACATGTACTAGGATGGTTTAATATAATGAAAGTTTTTCAAAAATACTTAGCCCCGATGCTGGCCCGCTGACCAGGCTCCCACCTAGCTGGCAGGGCCGGGAACCGCTCGAGGGCGGGGAAGAGAATGCTTAGCCTCGATGTTGGCCCGCTGACCAGGCTCCCACCTAGCTGGCAGGGCCGGGAACCGCTCGAGGGCAGGGAAGAAAGTATTTAGTCCTGATGCTGGCCCGCTGACCAGGCTCCCATCAAGCTGGCAGGTCCGAGGATCGCTCGGGGACAAGGAAGTCACAAGTATTTAGTCCTGATGCTGGCCCGCGGACTAGGCTCCCACCTAGATGGCAGGGCCGGGAACCGCTCGGGACAGGGAGGAAAATGTCCACCACTAGTAGAGCTCGCTCCTAGAAGTGTGTCGACCCTATGTCCACCACTAGTAGAGCTCGCTCCTAGAAGTGTGTCGACCCTATGTCCACCACTAGTAGAGCTCGCTCCTAGAAGTGTGTCGACCCTATGTCCACCACTAGTAGAGCTCGCTCCTAGAAGTGTGTCGACCCTATGTCCACCACTAGTAGAGCTCGCTCCTAGAAGTGTGTCGACCCTAAGTCCACCACTAGTAGAGCTCGCTCCTAGAAGTGTGTCGACCCTAAGTCCACCACTAGTAGAGCTCGCTCCTAGAAGAGTGTCGACCCTATGTCCACCACTAGTAGAGCTCGCTCCTAGAAGTGTGTCGACCCTATGTCCACCACTAGTAGAGCTCGCTCCTAGAAGTGTGTCGACCCTATGTCCACCACTAGTAGAGCTCGCTCCTAGAAGTGTGTCGACCCTATGTCCACCACTAGTAGAGCTCGCTCCTAGAAGTGTGTCGACCCTATGTCCACCACTAGTAGAGCTCGCTCCTAGAAGAGTGTCGACCCTATGTCCACCACTAGTAGAGCTCGCTCCTAGAAGTGTGTCGACCCTAAGTCCACCACTAGTAGAGCTCGCTCCTAGAAGTGTGTCGACCCTATGTCCACCACTAGTAGAGCTCGCTCCTAGAAGTGTGTCAACCCTATGTCCACCACTAGTAGAGCTCGCTCCTAGAAGTGTGTCGACCCTATGTCCACCACTAGTAGAGCTCGCTCCTAGAAGTGTGTCGACCCTATGTCCACCACTAGTAGAGCTCGCTCCTAGAAGTGTGTCGACCCTATGTCCACCACTAGTAGAGCTCGCTCCTAGAAGTGTGTCGACCCTATGTCCACCACTAGTAGAGCTCGCTCCTAGAAGTGTGTCGACCCTATGTCCACCACTAGTAGAGCTCGCTCCTAGAAGTGTGTCGACCCTATGTCCACCACTAGTAGAGCTCGCTCCTAGAAGTGTGTCGACCCTATGTCCACCACTAGTAGAGCTCTCTCCTAGAAGTGTGTCGACCCTATGTCCACCACTAGTAGAGCTCGCTCCTAGAAGTGTGTCGACCCTATATCCACCACTGGTAGAGCTCGCTCCTAGAAGTGTGTCGACCCTATGTCCACCAATAGTAGAGCTCGCTCCTAGAAGTGTGTCGACCCTATGTCCACCACTAGTAGAGCTCGCTCCTAGAAGTGTGTCGACCCTATGTCCACCACTAGTAGAGCTCGCTCCTAGAAGTGTGTCGACCCTATGTCCACCACTAGTAGAGCTCGCTCCTAGAAGTGTGTCGACCCTATGTCCACCACTAGTAGAGCTCGCTCCTAGAAGTGTGTCGACCCAATGTCCACCACTAGTAGAGCTCGCTCCTAGAAGTGTGTCGACCCTATGTCCACCACTAGTAGAGCTCGCTCCTAGAAGTGTGTCGACCCTATGTCCACCACTAGTAGAGCTCGCTCCTAGAAGTGTGTCGACCCTATGTCCACCACTAGTAGAGCTCGCTCCTAGAAGTATTTAGTCTCGATGTTGGTCCGCTGACCAGGCTCCCATCTAGCTGGCAGGGTCGGGAACCGCTCGGGGGCAAGATGGAAAGTACTTAGCATCGATGTTGGCCCGCTGACCAGGCTCTCACCTAGCTGGCAGGGTCAGGAACCGCTCAGTGGCCGAAAATTCTCTTAAGTATTTTTCCTCCCGAGGTGGCTCCGTTAGCCGGGCTCTCACTAGCCGGCAGGGTAGGAAGGCCTCTCAGGGAGGCTAAGTGTTTTTCCCCCGAGGTGGCTCCACTAGCCCGACTCTCGCTAGCCGGCAAGGTTGGGGAACCTCTCGGGGAGGCGCTGTGGCTTTTCCAAGATATCACCAATAACCGGATTCCCAGCGACACTCGTCGAATATGCAGGGTTGGACATTTCTTTCCGAGCGTGAGCCACGCTCGAAAAGAGCGGGGATTGTGTACAACCCTGTATTCGCCGAGTGGGCCCCCGAGGCCCAAGATATTTTTAGGCCCAATATTTTCAAATGACGCGACCCCGGGAGGAGGAGGGGTGAGCATTTGGAGGGAGTCGAGTCTGAGGGGCGCATCCCAGGACTGTTCCCTTGTGAGGGTGAGCCGGGGAGGGCCGGGAGGCCTCCGACTCGCCCAGAGCCTTGTGAGGGCGAGCCGGGGAGGGCCGGGAGGCCTCCGGCTCGCCCAAAGCCTTGTGGGGGCGAGCCGGGAGGGCCGGGAGGCCTCCGGCTCGCCGAGACCCTTGTGGGGGCGAGCTGGGAGGGCTGGGAGGCCTCCGGCTCGCCCACACCCTTGTGGGGGCGATCCGGGAGGGCCGGGAGGCCTCCGGCTCGCCCACACCCTTGTGGGGGCGAGCCGGGAGGGCCGGGAGGCCTCCGGCTCGCCCACACCCTTGTGGGGGCGAGCTGGGAGGGCCAGGAGGCCTCCGGCTCGCCCACACCCTTGTGGGGGCGAGCCGGGAGGGCCGGGAGGCCTCCGGCTCGCCCACACCTTTGTGGGGGCGAGTCGGGAGAGCCGGGGGGCCTCCGGCTCGCCCAAACCCTTGTGGGGGCGAGGCGGGAGGGCCGGGGGGGCCTCCGGCTCGCCCACACCCTTGTGGGGGCGAGCTGGGAGGGCCGGGGGGCCTCCGGCTGGCCCACACCCTTGTGGGGGCGAGCTGGGAGGGTCGGGAGGCCTCCGGCTCGCCCACACCCTTGTGGGGGCGAGCCGGGAGGGCCGGGAGGCCTCCAGCTCGCCCAGACCCTTGTGGGGGCGAGCCGGGAGGGCCGGGAGGCCTCCGGCTCGCCCACACCCTTGTGGGGGCGAGCTGGGAGGGCCGGGGGGCCTCCGGCTCGCCCACACACTTGTGGGGGCGAGCCGGGAGGGCCGGGAGGCCTCCGGCTCGCCCACACTCTTGTAGGGGCGAGCCGGGAGGGCCGGGAGGCCTCCGGCTCGCCCACACCCTTGTGGGGGCGAGCCGGGAGGGCCGGGAGGCCTCCGGCTCGCCCACACCCTTGTGGGGGCGAGCCGGGAGGGCCGGGAGGCCTCCGGCTCGCCCACACCCTTGTGGGGGCGAGCCGGGAGGGCCGGGGGGCCTCCGGCTCGCCCACACCCTTGTGGGGGCGAGCCGGGAGGGCCGGGGGGCCTCCGGCTCGCCCACACCCTTGTGGGGGCGAGCCGGGAGGGCCGGGGGGCCTCCGGCTCGCCCACACCCTTGTGGGGGCGAGCTGGGAGGGCCGGGAGGCCGGTGGGGGCGAGCCGGGAGGGCCGGGAGGCCTCCGGCTCGCCCACACCCTTGTGGGGGCGAGCCGGGAGGGCCGGGAGGCCGCCGGCTCGCCCACACCCTTGTGGGGGCGAGCCGGGAGGGCCGGGGGGCCTCCGGCCCGCCCACACCCTTGTGGGGGCGAGCCGGGAGGGCCGGGGGGCCTTCGGCTCGCCCACACCCTTGTGGGGGCGAGCCGGGAGGGCCGGGGGGCCTCCGGCTCGCCCACACCCTTGTGGGGGCGAGCTGGGAGGGCCGGGAGGCCTCCGGCTCGCCCACACCCTTGTGGGGGCGAGTCGGGAGGGCCGGGAGGCCTCCGGCTCGCCCAGAACCTTGCCGGGTAGGCGGTCTGCGTTTAGCGCCCAAGAATAGCAGGATTTGGCTATTCGCAGTCCAGTTTTGGTTATTCGCAGTCCAAGAGCAGCGGGATTTGGCTATCTGCAGCCCAGTTCAAGGGTATTTTGGTAATCTGGCAGACCAATTTTCGGCTATTTGCAGCCCAACTTCAGAAATCCTATAAATAGGACCAAGGGGGCACCATTTGGAGGGACCTCATTCTAGGCTAGCTCTCTCCCTATCTCTCCCTCCCCAAGTCTCTCTAGGGGGGTGAGGAGAGCCTCCAGTGGTGCCCAAGCTTAGTAGTGGCTTGGGAGGGGAAGTTCCTGAGGGGCTTCCGGGTATGTGGCGGGACCTCCCCACTAAGCCCTTGGTCCAGTCCCTAGTTCCAACACCTTCAACCTAGAGCTCTCCCTTGGGAGGAGTAAGGATTGGTCGCCCCTCGGCTAGCTGAGGGCCCCGAACTCCACAGAAACTAAGTCTTGTTCGCAAGTCTCGGTTTCAACACTAACTCTCGGCACATAAAGCACATCATGCAAGGCTAGTGTCTTCCTGGATGTCAACCTAAGATCCACTCGCCCTTGTCCAAGTATTTGTGCTGAACAAGCATCTCCTAAGATCACGCTTCCTCCACTGATGTCCTGAAAGGTGGCAAAGCAAGAACGATCAAAACATGTATGAACATTTGCTCCGGAATCAAGCCACCAATTTGATGAACAAGTGAGAAGAGGACTAGGAGAATAATCTAACCTGAAGATAGGTTGATCTGGTGCTTAGTTCATGTTGGACTGAGGCTTGTCACCACGAGGCTTGCCAATCAAGTGTTCTGTCTTCTTGTAGAAGCAATTGGTAGACAGATGATTTGTGCAGCCGCAGGTGAAGCACCACTTCCCTTTACCTGGGTTTTGGTTTGAAGGACCAAACTTGGGATGATTGGGTTTCTGATGGCAGGAACTTGGACGGAAAGGTTTCTTATGGATTTTCCCTTACCTTTGAAGTGATGGTGAGAGGATTGGTTGCCATGAGTTTCAGTGAGATTCACTTTAGGAGCATGGTCTTTTGGGGTCTTGGAACTCTTGGACTTATGTTCCTCCTCTATGCGGATAACATTTTGGATTTGAACATAAGTGAGGTTGGATTGGTCATGACAAAGTCTAGTGCTAAAGACAGACCAAGTATCAGGAAGAGCATCAATAAGACATGCTACTAAATAAGTTTCGGAAAGAATTGAGCCATCGGCTCGGATCTTGGACAACATCTCATCAAGTTGATGGAGTTGAGGATTGATAGGCTTGGAGGCATCAATCTTGAATTTATGGAGGTTAGAAATGTTGTAACGTTCTATACCAGCATTATCAAGGTTATAACGAGCTTCACAAGCATACCACAAATCCTTAGCTGTACGATATTGAAGGAAAACATCGTAGAGGCTGACGGACAAGGAACTAAGAATTCGGTTGCGATAATGATATTCTATGTCTATCGGATCTCTATAGGGAACACGTCTAACATAGGTTCTAGTGGTATTTACACTGGAAGACGAAGACGATGGAAGAGAGGAAGCGACTGCAGTTGCAACGCTGGGGTTTTCAGTTTCTGCAGCAGGAACGTCAAAAATCGCAGACAAGAGGCCTAAGGTGTTCAACCAATATTCTACTTGTGCTTGCCAACGACGAAAACCATTTCCGTTATATTTCTCGGGTTTGATCCCGGCAGAATCATCAGATCTAGAAGCCATTACAGATTTCTGGAATTTAAAAAACATACAGTAAATAACCGTGCATGTAAACAATAAAACAGAGATACTCATTTTGATTATTTGATTTTATTTATCTTGTTATTCTTGAACTTCCCAACGAATACCCAATGACGGGCTCTGTAGGTACTAGGCAGTTTTTGGGATGACAAGCCCAACACGGCCCTTTCGCAAGGGATTATGTGATGTGATCTATAACTTCTTTAGATTGTTGGAATAATTTTCATATATTTCTATATTAATGTAGAAAATACTATATTTTTTGGTTTTAAAAACTTTTACAGGGTAGCAGATATATATATATATATATATGAATCAGCAATATTAATAAAAATGTATGAAGGAGGAGAGTAACAAATAAGAGATCAATATAAGGTTTAAAATCGAGCATGGGTAAGACGTGTGATCACTACCCTAAAGAAGTTGCACCACCCTCCGACAGGGCTTTCACCGATGCTCACTCCTCCAAGGTACAACACCCGACTAGATCCCAAAAGCTCCGATGTGCGCAGACATCGAAGAAGCACAGAGCACCAGAACTCCCACTTGATGAAGCAAATGTCAAGAAAAAGAAGTACGTAGAAAATTTGTCGCAAGAATAGAGAGCAAGAATGTGGATTTCTGAAGGCGTAAAGCGTGTATCGTAAGTGTGTATTCGATTCAGAACAAATCTCCTATTTAGGAGTCTCAAAAAATAACATGTAATTAATTCCAACGGTTATAATTAGTAAGAGATTATCGTGCAGATAAACATGGAAGATTTCCAACGTAAAAGAGTAATGGTGAGAAAAGCGCGTAAAAGAACGGTTAGAAATTACGCGTAATAATAACGCAGAGAGAACACAAAACGACAAAGGTTGCGTCGAATTCAATTCGACGCTGCATCGAAATCTTTTTGACGCAACTCGACCCTACGTCGAGTTCTTATCGACGCAGGTCAAGACGACAAAGTTCTATTCGATGCAACTTGACGCTACATCGAGTTCTTATCGACGCAGGCCAAGCTGACGGAGAACTTGTCGACGCGAGTCGATGTTACGTCGAGTTCTTATCGACGTAGGATGGGCGCGTCGAGTTCCATTTGACGCAACTCCAATTTCAAGAGAGCTAGTCGACGCCACTTCGAGTTCTACTCGATACTGCTCCGACTTCTATTCGACTCAACTCCGAATAAAAAAATAGTAAAACTATTTTGTACAAAAAATACAATTCAATTCAATTATTCCCCAAATCCGAAATTCGAAATCCGGTGCGGTGCGGTGCGTGCGCGCGCGCGTGTGTGGTTCATTATTTCTCCTAATGTTCTTTTGAACAAATAAGGAGTGAAAACATATGTATACTTACAACTAGAAGGCAAATGAGAATGGTGGGACTAATGGGTTCATCCTTTCATACATGAAAGGTTCCCTCCACAATTTGGATTCCCTCCAATTTGGTTTTGGAGCTTTTCATCACATATGATGAGCCAAACACCAAACACCATACTAGGCTCCAATAAAACATTATAAATAAATGTTTTATTTACAAAATTTCTACACTAAGTACAAACAAATTCTAGGTTTCAAAGAGTCATAAACACATGCCTATGCAATGTAATCCCTCATTGTGTAGACCAATGTGTTGACTCATGTGAAATCTCTCAATTGGGATGCACTTCATATGCAAAGTGGTGGAAAAGACAAGGAGGAGATGTTGCTGTCTTTCTAGGCTAGAAGAAAAATATACAAGTCAATTCATCCAGAAGACTCGATTCATTCGTCAAGACATCTCGAGTGGACTAGACGAATTCGTCGAGATCACTTGATAGGTCTCGAGTAATGTCTTAACTCTTTTCGTCGAGTGAGTTATTGACCACTAGTGAGCACTCGATGAATTCGTCGAGTGCTCTCGAGAAGTCAGTGAATATTCCCGCCAGTCTATAATTCAGCTAAGTAAAATTCGTCAAGTAAATTTCGTTGAATCATTACGATGAATTCGTTGAATCGTTAAGTAAAATTCGTCGAGTGATCAAATCATTTCACGAGTGCATTCGACGAATGGACCTATTTGCTTTTCATTTTCAAATTCTAGACGGCTTATATTTAGGGCTTCCTCCATATACAGCACACGTGGAGCATAATCCTTAAATCACGTTTCTAGCCGTTAGAGAAGAATCATTCAAATACTTAAGGGTTATTCTTTATCAAACCCTAATCTTAAATAGAGAAGAAAATCACAAATCGCAAAATCATCTTTCTCGATAGTCGGTTTTCGTCTTTCTCAAACAGAACATTTTTGTGGCCGACAAAGCTTCTTCTCAAGATTCTTCTTCAAGTTCAGAGTCGACCAGATCCCTATTTTCATACTCACTCAAGATTGTTCAAGATCAATCGACTCCAGAAGTTTTCAGATCTAGTTTTCAAAAGATTGAGTTTTTCTCTTCCTTCATCTTTCAAGATCAGAGCCTTCAATCAAGCAAGGAAGAAGAAGACAAATTTCAGATATGAAGAAAGATCTCCTAGAGATCTAAGAAGATTGTTGTCAATCTATTTGTGTATTGTAAAAACCTTTTACACATTTTTTTAGGAAGTGTTTTACTTTCGAGTTTGTAGATCCTAGTTTAGAGGATCGAGTGTACGTATATAGGAGAAATTGTTCTCCAAGTTTGTAGGAGTTGTATACTCTGAGTTGTAAGATTGCTTAAATCTGAGATTAGTGAAGTAGCCTAATCTAGCCGGGATTGCTAGATATGTGATGCGGGAAAGTGGACGTACCCATTCCGGGGATCCACTATAAATCCTTGTGTTTTTGTGTTTGCTCTTTATTTCTGTGTGCTTTTCTTTCAATTTTTTAATTCCGCTTAAAGGCCATAGAATTCACCTATTCACCCCCTCTAGGTGATTTAGGTAGCAACTAGATACTTTCAATTGGTATCAGAGTGAGGTTGTTCGTTAAGAGGTTAACACCTTGAACAAAGTCCTCTATCTAGTTGTTTAAAGACACCATGTCTGGAATGGACAGAAACAAGGATTCTTCCATGAAGTTGTCGGTGTGCACTAAAGAGAACTTTCCTATGTGGAAGGAAAGAGTAAGGTTCTACATGGAAGCCGCCGACCCAAGAATTTTTCAGATTGTTGAAGAAGGTCCTCACATTCCAATGAAAGCAACTACAATCAACCCTAATGTGCAAGTTCCAAAAAATATGCTGGATCTAACAAAGGATGAGATTGTTATTGTCGCATTGGACAAGAAGGCGAAGAACATCATTGCCAGTGCAGTGGATGACTCCATGTTGTAAAATCTTTTTCACTGCAAATCTACCAAAGAGATGTGGGATTCTCTTGTTGTCTTAATGGAAGGTACATAAGAAGTCAGATATGATCGTAGATCTCTGCTGAATCAAGAGTACGAGGCCTTCAAGCAAGACCCAAGAGATAGCATATCAGATACCTATGAGAAATTCTTCAAAATTGTCAACAGTCTACAAAATTATGACCGAGAATTTACTGTTGGAGAACTAAATGACAAGTTCTTGAGATCCATGATGAAAGAATGGGATACCAAGGCAATCGCTATAAGGGAGTTTGGCAAGCTAGCTACAATGGAGCCTCAGATTTTGTTCGGGAAGCTTCTTTCCCATAAGCTGAAACTCAACATCAGGAAAGCTGAGGAAGAGGGCAGTAAGACTTCTAGAAGGGAGAAGTCTGTAGCACTGAAGGCTAAAGGGTCAAGGAAAGGTAAAATTGTGTCACCGATAAGGACACAATTGTTAGATGAAGATGACGAGTAAGTGGCTTGCCCCTCAAGCTCAGACATGTCCGATGGAGAGTTCTCCTTACTCTCCAAGCAATTCAAGAGATTGCTAAACAAAAGGAAGCAGAGGAGAATTCAATCATCCTTGTCTGATCATAGAAGATCAAGACGTGATGGTGAACATCACAAGAAAGGATACAACAACGACAGGTATAAATCTAAACCGAATAAACACATTTCTACTGATATTATTTATTATTGCTGCAATAAGCCAGAGCACATGATCGTGGAATGCCCGTACAAGAAGAAATAAAGGATCGAGAAAGGAAGACAAGAAATCCTTAAAAAATAAGGAGGAAAAGAGCTTCTTGGCAAAGAAGTCTAAAACTCTGAGCGACAGCGACTCAGACGAGTCAAGATCAGACGAAGAAGCCTACTTCGGGCTCATGGCACAAACTGACGAGGAAAACTATGAAACCCCTTATGAGGGGAAGGTAAACTCTCACACTCCTTTATCTGAGTCTAAAGTTGAATCCAATGCGGATGAAGGCTACACTTCTGAGGAGGAATCAGCATTAATGGTTCAGCACCAAGCTTTATTAAAGTTATTTATCAGATGTCGCAAGGCGGTTAAATATCAAGCCAAAGAGATTGCATCTCTTAAGACCGTGGAATTGGATCTGAGGGAAGAAATTGAAAAATTAATTCCCTTCAGAGATGAAGTCTAACTCTTGAAAGATGAACTGAAAAACTCTACTGAACTGGGAAAGCTGAAGGAGACATCCATAAATGAGTTGGAAGGGAAGTTAGTGTAAGACCCCCCCCCCCCCCCCCCCCCCCCAAAAAAAAAAAAATAAATAAAATAAAATAAACTAAACCCGGTCCAGGGGGAGGGGGGGTCTTACTGCCCAAGGCAGCCGCCTAGTGCTTCCCAGGTTGCGACGACCCACCCTCTCAAGCGCCAAGCGATCGCCTTATCAGGCACAAGAATCATCACAACACACATCAGAGTCACACAACAGAAGCAGAATTTGAGAAAGCAAGAAGGCAAGGATATATATATCTAACTGAAACGGGCCGTAGCCTACTGTTTACACAAAATGCCCTGTGGGCTACAATAAGTACATCAAAATACTTCTTATTTATCCCTGGACTCTAGGACTCACATCACGGAAGGCTGGGGGAGAGGCTGGAGTGTCTGATCGGGCAATCTCTACGGCCAGTATATCATCCGACGGTGCGGGGCTTCGCGTTGTACCATCTCCTGTGAATGGTTATAAGAATAACCGTTAGTCACAGAGTTAACTGGAAACACATTCCCTCCCCGGATCCGTATCCTGGGGGCGGGCTAAAGTACTTAAAGTAAATAGCCGAAGCAAGGGAATGGTTAGCAATAGTTATGTATATATATATATTTATATCCATAGGGCCCACCGACCATAATTTTTAGTAAAGCAGCGAGGAGCGCGCAGATTATAGCACTGTTAACAAATCTATCTTGCACACACAGCAAGTATTCAAACATATTTACACGCACAACAGTTATTCAAACTTGAATACACATAACTCTGTGTCAACACAGTTTAGACCGCTTCTCTTCCAGCAGGGTAGCAAACCCCGCGGGCCTCACCGATGTGGCCGTCGGTGACAGTGTCTAGTCTTACCACTTCTGAGCGTAGTCGCACCGTATTGCTCAGGCCCTCCCGTACAACTTGGTGTACTAACTGGATGTGAGCGACATCTGGCGATTCCAAGTTTTGGGCCAACCAGCGGAGGCAAATCAGCGGGTTCGAAGTGGTGATAACCCGCGGTGCACATCTCCCAGTCGCCATGAGTCATCATCTCTCCTGCACCAGTACGAACGGTCTGCGGGCGTGATCGACCAGCCACTTTTATAGCAAGCAGTTAGCAAACAATCTTTAGTAAGAACCACTACTCCAGGTCCACCGCGACTCCTTGGCTCCACCGGCCACACAACTTAGGGTCGGGAGATGCATCGGAAGTGGGGCATCTTATTTGGGGCTAACCCATCAGAGGACGAACTCAACTCTTGGTTATACCCAACTATGACCCTTATAGCAGCATAGAAATAACCGCTATCTAGCGCGTAACTGCTATCTAGCGCGGGACCTGGGGTTAGTATGAAGCAAAGTAAACAGCAGTGCTGAGTAATACAAATACTTAACAGTAAGAAGGCCGAAGGCAAGGGACGAATTAGCGGGACCAGTACGAGATTGGAGTATCGAAAAGAAAGAACAGAAAGTAAATAAGGAAATGACCAGTGCGAGACTGGAGTACTGGAAAGAATAATTGCAGAAAGTAAATACAGGACGAGTACGAGACTGGAGAATATAAATAATTGCAAAAAGTAAATGCAGGACCAATACGAGATTGGAGTACTGGAAAGAATAATTGCAGAAAGTAAATGCAGGACCAGTACGAGACTGGAGTACTGGAAAGAATAATTGCAGAAAGTAAATGCAGGACCAGTACGAGACTGGAGAATATATATAATTAAGCAGGTTAGTAGTTCAATCACTCCATATTAGGAGGCTTCAGTGTCGTCTCCGTTCTCAGGAGAAAGTTCTGTTCTTTCCCCGTTCATATGGGTCTTTTCTCCTTTCATAGGAGCTTCTTTGATTTTTGTTATTGATCGCGGTCGACTTATATTTTATGCGACTCCTTATTGCGGTGTGACTTGGGCTTATCGTTTAATTTTCATGTCGTTACTGATTTAGAAATGTCGCCTCGCGATTACGACCCAATTGCGCGTTTCGATACTTTTAATTTAGTCGATTCCTCGCCGAAATTGGTGAGCTTACCATTTAATTTTGATCAACTCGCATAATTTTATTACGTAGTTAAAATAACGCATCGAAAACCTTCAAATTTGTCTCGGTTAATTTCGCCCAATTTCGGGCGTTAATTTGCTCGTAGAAAAAAAAAATAGCAAAAGGATTGATAAATTTTCCAAACTTTGTTAGGAGTTGAAACATAGCCTAAGAGTGAGCCTGTAATTTTTTTTTGGAATTTTCCCAATTTGTTTGGGCATTTAATTCGTCCAATTAAATGGTGTAGAAGGCATTTAAAAATAGCAAACTAATCCAAAAAATTCCCCAAAAATTTATGTGAGTAGCCCTCTTGATAAGACACATTTTTTATGTTCAAAGATTTTGCCCTAGGAGCCTAGTTTTGTCTCAGAAAAATCGAGAAGAGAGGGGGATATTGTAACGCCCCAGGTTTTTCTTTTAATTAATTTTTGCGTAGGGTTATGGTAATATTGATAGTTTAAGTATTAAAGTCATCGTTGTGTGGTACTAATGCGAGCGGGCGTTACCATTTCGTGTGCATCGCCGTCCGGTGAGTTTGATGCTAGGTTATTCATGAGTGCGTATAGGCAATTTCTATTTTTGTTTATAAAGAAATATAGGTTTATATAATATATATAGATATATATGTAAATCTTTATTATATAAGGGAAGGCAAAAAGATGGATGGTGAAACATTTTTGTGACCAAAATACCCTCATAAAATCACTACTTTAATTCTAACATTTGGTTTTTTGGTCTTTTGGACATCAACCAAGACTACTTTAATTCAATAATATTATATCAGATCTCCTGCCTCCAGCCAGCAAAAGCAACTCCCGCCAGCTTTTGCACACGCGCCCCCATGCTCCCGCCAGCTCTGGTTCTGCCCACCTCCCGCATGGCTTTCTCCTCCCCCGCACGCTACTGTCGCCTCATGTCTTCCTCGACTGCCACCCGCCGAAAGAAGCACCCTACCTCCCCTCGGCAGAACTCCGCCGAAAGCATCGTCTATACCTCCTCCACGGTGCCATTTTCAATTCTCCTCGACAGAGCCTCAAATTTCCTCGACAGAGCCTCAACGCTCCTCCATCGCGATTCCGGCAAGCTCCTCCTCCACCGTTGCTCCACCATTGCTGCAAGCTTCCTTCAGGTGCATTTTTCTAGGCGCTTCTTCCTTATTTTGCGTGCTTCTTCCTTTCTTAGGGCTTTCCTTCATTTGGCCACAGCTAAACAGAGCCTCACCTCAATAGCGCCTCATCTCATTAGCTCCTCCTCCATCACAATACCGAAGCTTCCTCCTCCTCCGCTGTTGCTGCGAGCTTCCTTCAGGTGCTTCTTCCTTCTTAAGTTAGCAGGCTTACCTTTGGACCTAAATCGTAATTTAATTATTTAAAAGAAAAGATTTCATTTTTGGGAAGTTGGAAGCTTTTTGGTTGGTTTTGGTGAGTCGGTAATGAGATTCTAGATTATTGGGCAGCTTCCTCTTAGGCAATGAGATTTCTTAGAAGAGAGTTGCAGGATGATTTTTGGGAAAGTGGTGGTGAGAAGATTTTAATTCATTTCTTTCTTCTTGGCATGATTTACTGGGAACAATTGGAGATGAGCTGGAGGCCTCGAGGGGGATTTACGATCCACCGTTTCCTTCTCCTGGAGCTAATTTTTTAGCTATAACTTCTATGCTAATTTTTTGCCTTCGATCTAATATATTTTTTGCGCTTGAAGGTTTAATGTGTTTGTCTTCATCTTCTGTGTTCATCTTCGTCTTATGTGAGTTCATCTTCACTCCTCGAGCTTCTTTCTGCGTTCATCAACGATTTCTGCTAATTAGTTATTAGCAAGAACATGGCACTGTTTAAGTCATCCTATCCACAGCTCCTTGCTAATTTGTGTGCACAGAGTATGCTCAACTTCACAGTTATGATTGCAAAATTCATCTATGCATTTCTATACAAGGAGAAGCTTCCTCTATTTAACTTTATTTGAAATCTGAAAGATGAAAATGATGGAACTAATATGAATGATCTTTCAGGTTGTATTGAACTTTATTTACGAAACACTCCTAACCAATCTGTGAAGCCTAAACCATAGAAAATGAGCATATTCTGAGCTTCTGTGCAATCGTGGAAATACAAAGAAAAACAATATATGGATTTGTGCATTTCTATGTCCATTTTATGGATTTCTGCGATTGCAAAGTCATTTTTTATGAATTAAGCACAAAATATCTTATTTCCTATGGAGTTTTCCTCCTCTGTAAAATAACTGCATTTTGAGCATATTTTGTGCACAGAACTCCATAGAAAATAAGCATAACAGTAGAAACAATCTTAACTTCTGTGCATAGAACTCCATAGAACTCCATAGAACATAAGCATAACAGTAGAAGCAATCTTAACTGGATTATTTGAAATCAGTAACTGGAGTTCTGTGCAATCATAACCGTTGTCATGCAAACCACAATTTTGCTTTTCTAGGGATTTTTACACTTTAGGTAATAACTTCATCTATTTCTCCTTCGATCGACAGTAATTCATATTTTAGGGAATGATCAAGTATATAGAAATAGTTCCCAAGTGTTCACCAAAGCACAAAATAAGGATAGAACTCAACTTATCTAAGTTCAACTGCTAGAAACTTCATGTTCTCCATAAAAACTGATAAGATTGAGAATATACCTGGAGGTTAGGCCAAGTTAGTCAATAGGCTTCCTCTTTGGTTTGCAGACCATCATTTTAGAGATTATACACCAATTTGGTTTGTCAAAGTTCTTTGTAGAGGATGGTCCAAGTTATTTGATGAAAGATTACTTTAAATGTGTAATTTTGAAGTCACTGTTCTTTATCATTGCTATGAGTCCGATTTAAAGCTGGAAAAGAGCAAAAGAACAGTTTCTTCAGAGTAGAGCTCTTTCCTTTTGTCTATGCCATTTTTGTATATTAGATAATCTGTGTCATTGCTACTACCTTAGAAATTTGCATTCCTTTAATAAAAACTGTTGCTATTTTTTTCTTTTAAAAGCTTCTTTCTTGCGTTGAAGAGAGTATTTATTATTAAAAGCTTCAGTTGAGCTCCATTTTGCATTTCTTCCCAATTTCATTCGATGAGTCTCAAGTTTTTTTTAAATATATTTTCTTCTCTCAAGACTGATAAAATTATACTACTATTCAGTTAATCATTTGCTGGACTGAACATTTTGATTTTTGTTATAGACACAGCTTCCTCCTCGGTGGATACTCTGCATCAGCTCCTCCTCACTCCTCCTTGCGCTACTACACCTCCTAAGCTCCCTCCAGGTCAGCTCCTAAACTCCTTCCCGCTGGAGCAATATAAGCGAAGGAAAAATTACCTTTTATTTTATTTAAGGTTTAAAGCATGCTGAATCAGATTGGTTGTGAAATAATAATTTCTGTTTTAGCAAAAATAATAATGATTTGTTTCAGCAATATTGATGATTTGTATTAGCAATTGATTAAGTTCGGAAATAATAATGATTCTCAATTTAATGTAGATAGATTGATGATACAGCAAAAATAATAATGTTTTTTAATGAAGTTCATAAATTGATGCTTCCCAATTTTTCCTAAAACAGAATTTGAGTAACCTCCAGCATCAAACGGTTTAGTTTGACTTATAATCTGAAGAAGTTTAGTTTTTGATTCAGCTATAGGTTTTTTTATCATGGAAAATATATCAATATGTTGTACGGTTCAAACACATGTAGATGGCTGACCAAAACCAATGTGAGCCATCGTCATCGAGGGAAAACAGAGGCGGCACTGTCCAACGTAAACACACATAAATATAAGGGAACATAATTGCGAATATAAATATAAGGGAACATAAGTATAGATTTAACTTTTCTGAAGCCCGAGGTTAGGGAAAAATAAAAATCCTATATAGTTTCTAAAGCCTGAGGATAAAGAAGACCTTCTATGCAATGCATATAAGTGAAGTGCACCCGGAGATTCTGCAAATTATAGGAGCAGTTTACAAATAATGATGCTCTGCCATGAGCAGCGTAATTTGCAAGCTGCAGCTGCTGTTTGCAAACAGTGCTGGGAGCAGTAGCAAAGCTTTGCCTGTGTATGTATAATCATTTATTTCAAGCACATGCAGATGGAAGACCAAAACCAAGGTGAGCCTTCATCGTCGAGGGTCGTTAGGGGTGGGACAGTCCAACGTAAAAGGGGGAGGCCTTTGATTTCGATGAAGATTACACATCAACGAGCACGTTAAATAGTACTTACATACAAGATAAACTACTTCATGTTGCCCCCACGACCAATGTCGCCCCCACGACCACTGTCGCCCCCCACGACAAATGTCGCCACCACGATAAATGTCGCCCCCACGACCAATGTTGCCCCACGACCAATGTCGCCCCCACGACCAATGTCCCCACCACGACCAATGTCCCCCCCACGACCAATGTATCCCCCACGACCAATGTCGCCCCGACGACCAATGTCGCCCCGACGACCAATGTCGCCCCGACGACCAATGTCGCCCCGACGAAGTTGCCCCGACGACCAATGTCGCCCCCAAGACCAATGTCGCCCCCACGACCAATGTCTCCCCCACGACCAATGTCGCCCCCACGACCAATGTCGCCCCCACGACCAATGTCGCCTCAAAGATCAATGTCGCCACAACGACCAATGTCGCCACAACGACAAATGTCGCCACCACGATAAATGTCGCCACCACGATAAATGTCGCCCCCCGCACGGGGTCCCCCGTGCACGACTGCTCGTATATATATATATATGCATATATCTGCATATGCATATATACGGTTCCCAATCTCCCCTTTCCCGTGTTTTTTTTCTTTCGCTGCTTAGGAGGGTTAGGTCTCCGTCGGGCGAGTGTCGCATGGCGCCGGAGCCGTCAGAGAAGGGAGGTTCGAGTTCGCTGGGAGCTTGTTTCGTCTCCGGAGAGGGGTTGCGAAGGATTCTAGTTGGCTTCGGCAGTGGCGGTGAAGTCTCCCGGCCGTGATTTTCGCTTCGTCGAGTGGCGACGGCTCCCGATTCAAGCAAGAAAACCCTTCCCTTACCTCCTCTCCATCTCTTTTCTGGACTCATTTTCCTTGATTGGTAGTATCCTGGGTCTTCTAGTGGTTGAACCCCTAATTTTGTTGACAATGGTTTTGGATTATCAGGGGTTTGATCCTCTAGTTTTTTTGTTGGCAAAATTTTGGGCTGTTTGTGGTGTTTCCTCTTGGTTGTTAGCAAGGTTCCCTATATTTTTTTTTTCTTCTTTTGTTGTTGTTTATGGCAATTTTCCCTATCTTGGTCAGCAAAGTTCTGTAATTTTCGGTTGGGGGCTGCTATTTAGTATCCAGTCGGATTTTAATTGGAGGGGGGTTGCTGTGTACAAATATTCCAATGGGAATTATTTAGGGCTGCTGTATACAATTGTTCTAATTGGAATTATCTGGGAGCTGCTCTATCTATATAATTCTCCTTTCCTTTTTGAGGGGGTTGTTATACCTAAACCCTTGCCTAAATGTTGGGGCTGCCTCTTTTAGATATCTGTATTTGGGGGGCTGCCTTTCATGCTACTTAGTTGGGGGGCTGCTCCTTATCCTTGTTAATAAATGGGCTGCTATTATGAAATAATGTGGGGGGTTGTTTCTTATTAGTTAATTTGAGGGGGGCTACCTTATAAAGCTTTGTTTGGGGTGGCTGCAGTTGGATCCTTTGGATATTTAATTTCTTTGGGCTGCCTTGTATCCTTATTAATTTGTGGGGCAGTTTGCTTATATTGGGGGCTGCTATATGGGCTGCTGCTATGCTATTCTATTGGGGCCGCTCTACCTTCTTTCCTTGCTATTGGGGGCTGCTGTTAATTTAAATGGGGGCCGCTTCTCATCATTGTTAATTGGGGGCTGCAATATATATATTTATTCTTGTTATTGGGGGCTGCCTTTGTCTATTAAGGTTGGGGGAAATCCTTTTATTAAGGCCGTTAGTTTGTTTGGGAGCTGATGGTTGGCACCCATTTGTTGTTCTGTTGTTTGGGAGCTTTTGTTATGGCGGCTATTGATTTATTTTATGTCCCTTGGTTTTAGTTAGCAGATGGTACCCTTGGGTTGTTATGGCAGTTGTTGATCTAATTGGTATCCCCTTGATTTTTATGAGTAGCAGCTATTGGGTATTACCTTGGTATGTTAGCAGTTATTTGGGAGAACCTTGGGCTCATGGCTAGCAGCTACCTTAGTTTCCTTGGTTTAATGTTTAGCAGCTTCTTCTTGATTATGCTGGGAGTTTAATGAATTTCCTTGGTTCATGCTAGAAATGATCTGACTTTGTGCTGAAGTTCAGTGAATTCCCCCATTGTTTTATCCTAAAATAAACTCTCGAGTTATGAAATTCTGCGTCTATACGCTAGGAGATTTTCTTGGTGTACACCTAACTCAATTAACCGGTTCGTAAATCTTCTGTGTTTGATTTGAGGGCTAGGTATTCACTTAGGTCTATGCAAAGTTAAATTTCCTAGGCTATATTCTAGAGATTTCGTTCTCGTGGGAAAGGTTGAGCTTGTCGGCTATTTGTTTTATGATGGGCTTATTTCTTTTAGTTAAGCATAGGTGGACTTGCTCGACAAATTTTCCAAATCCTGAATTTCTTCCTTTGGTTGGCTAAGTTTGTTATTGCGGCGGGCTAAAAATTCCCTGAAAATTTTGTATTTTAAATTTCCTGATTATTTGGGAAAAGTTAGATACTAAATTTCCTGGGAATTTCTATTGCTAGTTCTCGGTGACCTAGCGAGGCTAGCAATTGTGTAATGTGAAGGATAAGTGAGCGAAATTCAGTTTGGGTCTTTTACTTGTTCCAATGACCGACAGCTTTGCACTCATAGTAGCAGAAAGTATCAAATACTATTGTATAACACTCACATAAATATATATACATACAGAAGTTAATAAAGGTTGCTAAATAGCTTTACTCTTGTAGCGAATGTTAAAGTTCATCTTCCTGTGTTGATTAGGAGATCTTCCTTGACCGTCAAACTAAGCTGAGCCCTATTTGCCCTGTAATTGGTTAGTGTTCATTTGCGGTGTCTTGTCGTGTCTTATTCTTCATACCATTGCAAGAGGTTCGCTAGGAGCCAAGTTTGGACTCGCTTAGTGTTTTCAAATGAACCGTTGAGCTTTGTTCAGGTGTTTGACCTTCGTGTCATGTTTTTCTTTGTCTTGTTCCGGCACCAGACCTGGCATGTTGTCGGCTTTCTGAAATCCTATTCCCCCACCTGACACTCCTCTGTTTGCTATGTGGGATTTATGAGCTAAGTATGCTATGTTGTTTAATTCTTCAGGATAGTTTTGGTGAGTGGTTCCCGATCTCTATGATCTTCGTTGTTTAAACGTTCTGAGTATTCTCTGGTAACTGCACTGTGGTATAGCTGTATACTTATATATATATCCATATACTTATGTATATGATTATGCACCCTGTTTTGGCTTTTTGGGTGGCAGTGGACCACCCTGTTTTGGCTTTTTGGGTGGCAGTGGACCACCCTGTTTTGTCTTTTTGGGTGGCAGTGGACCACCCTGTTTTGGCTTTTTGGGTGGCAGTGGACCACCCTGTTTTGTCTTTTTGGGTGGCAGTGGACCACCCTGTTTTGTCTTTTTGGGTGGTAGTGGACCACCCTGTTTTCTTTTGAGCTGATCAGTCTCAAGTTCTTAAGCACATATGCTTATATATATGTATTATGATAGTATATGTATGACTATCACATCTGAGCCGCAATGGCAGACACGAGGTGAGCTTTTCTTCTTACCGAGTGCACTCATTTGAGCTGGCTCAGGTTGTTGTAAGATTAGAGATGTTTACCTGCTTAGCTTTCTTTTCTGCACTCTCTTATTTCTCTTATTGCTAAATCTTGGTTTTTTTGCACCCTTTTGGGCCGAGGCATTCTTTTCTTATGAATGTCTCAGGTCCAGGTTTTTAGCTGCCGCAGGAGTTAGAGCGGCGTCGTTCAGTTGTCCTGTCGGCCCTTTCTCTCTTGTAGGTAAGGGGCCGTTCTTTTAGTTGTTTTTCCTTCTTCCCTGCGGGTTCGTGTCAGTTGTTGGCGCCCGTATGGCTTTTATCTTTAGATTACTTGCTAGTAGTATTGCTATTACTTTCAGGTTGTTTACCTACTTGCTCTCTGGGAAGCTTTATGCTAGGGTGCATTAGTTACTTTATTGATATAAAAATGTCATCCTTGCATATCATGACTTTTAATAAATGTCACATATTTTGAAAATCGTAGAAATCCTTTCTTACTATACTAAACATAGATATGTGCATATCATTTCTGGGATGTTTATTTTCATGCTCATGTAGGCTAAAAACAAACCTATTTTCCGCTACGTATGTATAGTTTCCTACTTGTGGACTAGATGATCCACCAGACCGAAGGACGCGGTCTTAAGCTAAAGTGAAAAATTTCTCTTTTAATCCAAACACATGTATGTCTTTTATAAAATTATCGGAAGAAGTGCTTGCCTGAGCGTCTGTAGTCGTCTCCTGCAGGCGTGGCATCACTACGCGTATTTTCCCCTTGCTCTGATAATATGTTTTATATTCTTGGGAAAATGCGAGTTGTGACAGTTGGTATCAGAGGGAGGTTAGCCGAGCTGCAGTGTTAGTCTGGTTGCCCGGTTAACCGCCTGGTGAGAATCATCATTCATCGCATACACACATCGAAGGGTCATCAGTATGTCTTGGTTGAAGCATGAACACTACACTCATAGCATGATAAGAAGTATACGGGGCATATTATGTAGTATGGGATGCATAATATGTGTTTGTATATGGATCCTCATAGGTGACAACATACAACTGTTATGTAGTATGGGATGCATAACGTAGGTCGCATGCATGTCCATTAGATTTTCTTTTTCGTTGCATGCGATAATATGTAGTATGGGATGCATAAGATCGCATGTATACACCGCTCATAACATGCATTAAGGCCTTTTTAGATTGCATAGCACTGCATATACATCATAACATAGAATTAGCATACGTGCCAAGCTAAAGACATACATGATGACGCTCGTACACACATGATTTGAAATATAATTTGGCATTCATGCATTATATTATATGCACACAAGTTGATAGGATGATGTTGTATCATCCTAAGTTTAGCATAACATCATTTCATAAATTCTCAGAGCAAGGTAACAGCAAGAGCAAGTCTCTACTCTTTTCCGATCTGTATCGAGTTAGGAAATTCTAGTTCCTAGTTGTTGTGTCTTAAGCTGGGTGTATTGTGGCGTTCGTTCGTAATTGCTGTCGATGACTCCAGAGCATCGTGCGTCGGAGTCGGCTCCCCAGTCAGAGGGCGAGCCTTTGTGTGCGCGCAGTGAAGCGGTAATTGAAGAGTTGTGTCAGAGTAACGAGGCATTGTCGAGGCAAATGGTTGTGAAACAAGCACAGTTTTTCTGCCCAGGTGTTTTCAGGATTAAGGTTTTGACCTAGTTTATTCGTTGGCTTGCGAGTGTGGATTTGGATTTTGTTATCTCAATACTGTGCGAGTTAAGGTAGAGGATGTTGAGCGTGTCTTCTTTTTTATTTGAGTTTACTCGATCTTTTGGCTATAGAGCTTCGCAGGCGGTCGTTGTTAGGTTATCGATTGTTGAGCAGTTTTTTCCCCCAGGTGATTCCAGGTTAGATTCTAATCTAATTATTAACTTTCAGCTTTGGTTCTAGTTTGTTTTCGCTCGTTTAATTGCGTATCCAACTTTATAGGAGAGTTTAAGGTATATAACCTTCAGGTGCACGTTCCTTCTCGATTCTAATGCTACCCACTTGTGCGTGGCTAGGCCTTTAGTAGAGCGTCGTGGTTTGACCCTCGATCGGGTCGGTGATACCCTTAGTGTTAAGTTTCCCCTCGTTTGTTTCTATGGTGTCGAATCAGGGCTTTCAGAGTTGTCCTGTCTTCTTAGGTGGTTTCTTAGCTTTGCTAGTCTAAAGGTGCTAGACCTGGAGTTTTCGTTGTGATTTTGGGTTTGGGCTGGTTGTCCAGGTTTGATGTTGTTATCCAACGCAAGGTAAAGCGTTTGGTCTTTACGCTGGACATCGGTCAACCCTCGAGCCTGTTTGGCTTTCCACGCAATGTTTCCCCGATTGTTTCCGCGGTGTGTGCTCGGAGCCTTTAGTTTCCGGTTGTTTTGCCTACATTGTTTCTATGTAAGAAACTGGAAGCAGTTTGCCGGGTATCGAAGATCTTCCCTGTGGTGCGAGATTTCGTTGATGTCTTCGCCGTTGTCTCCCTGGTTTTCTACCCATGAGAGTTGAGGAGTTGTTTGTGACCTTGAGCCGGGTACTTGTCTTATTGCTAAGGTACCGTACCCTTTGGCCCCGCGTGTGTTGCGAGAGTTGCGCACTCAGCTAGGTGAGTGGTTGCAGTGTGGCTTTATCTGGCCTAGTTCTTCGCCCTGAAGTGCTCCCATCTTGTTCGTAAAGAAGAAGGTTAGTTCGGTAAGATTGGGTGTCGATTATCGAGAACTGGTCAAGGTGACCATCAAGGGAAGATAGTCGTTGCCTCAGATTGATGTTTTGCTTGATCAGTTGCGTGGTAGTTCGGTGTTTTCGAAGGCTGATCTTCTTTTAGGCTTCCTTTAGTTGGGGATCCGCGAGTCGGATGTTCCGCGATCTGCTTTCTGTTCTCGGCTTGGACATTTCGAGTTCTTGGTAATGTCCTTTTCCTTTTGGGTAATCTTATCCGTATCTATTTTCCTAGCCCTTTTTTCGGTTAGCGTTTCTATCTAGCGAGTGTGAGCTTACCTCTCCCTTTGCTCTTTTCATTCGTTGTTTTCTAAGTTTTTGTTCTAAATTTTGGGACCAAACTTCCTTCTTGGTGGGGTAACTGTAACACCCCAGGTTTTCTCTTATATTTATTCTAAGCGGGTATGTGGGGTTCGATAGTGGTAAAATGTTTGTTATTGTTGTTGCAAAGTTTCGGGGCGAAACTTTTTGTTAGGAGGGGTGACTGTAACGCCCCAGGTTTTTCTTATAATTAATTTTTGCGTAGGGTTATGGTAATATTGATAGTTTAAGTATTAAAGTTATCGTTGCATGGTACTAATGCGAGCGGGCGTTATCGTTTCGTGTGCGTCGCCGTCCGGTGAGTTTGATGCTAGGTTATTCGTGAGTCCGTATAGGCAATTTCTATTTTTGTTTATAAAGAAATATAGGTTTATATATACATATATATATGTAAATATATATGTGAAATTTTTCGAATCTTTATGAAGCGAGCAGGAGTTAGTCAACTTAGAGTTCACAAGCCAAACAACCAGAAGCAAATAGAGGCAAACAAGAGATCTTTATTGATAGCAACTTCAAATTACAAGGCAAGGCATGCTTGGCGAGACATGATGTTGCCAGCACAAACACTAAAGAGAAAAACAGAAATTGAAGATAACTTGAAACCGCACGGTCTCCCTTGCGACCTCAGCAACTCGCCAAACCGCAACCCGCTACTGATCTCAGAACAACACCAGACCACTGATCAGACCGCACCCTTCCTTCCGAACTCCTGAATCTCCCGAACTCCAGCACCACAACTCCAAGCCGCAAACCGCCCAAACACTTTCAGAGGAAGAGGTGATCGCTGCTGCCCGCACTATCCGCAGAAGCTGCACAATAAGAGTTCAATCAGCAGACCGCCCGGTGACACAAATAGAGACCGTAGGAAAGAAGAGAACTCAGCTTACACTTGGTGTGTCTTAATTATTGCTGCCGATGGGTCCTATTTATAGGCGTGAGACCTGATCCAGTCACCACCCTATGAGATAGGATCACCACCCTCCAGACCGCGCGACCTGACCGGTCACAACGCGCGATCAGCAACAATACTCCTGCTTCATTTTGGTGAACTCGCCAGCTTCAACATCAACTATGAGAGACCGCCACTCTCACAGCAGATCGTGACTCCAAGGGAGATCGCCAGACCGCCCGAAGCTGTTCACCCCCTGTGTTCGTCCGAGATCGCGAACACATCCAGTTCGCCATCAACCCGCGAACTCAAGTCCGCATGCCAGTCTTCACCTGAGACCGCGAACAATGTCCAGCTCGCATACCAGTCTCCTCCTGAGACCGCGACCTGAGACCGCGCGACTAAGACCCTTAGTCCGCGAATACCACCAGAAAGCCCGGTCAGTCAGCAGACCGCATTCTGGAAAACCTGGATCAAACTGTGCGGTCACACCAGACCGCCACAGCCTTGAAGAAGACAGCACGCCACGTGGTCACGCACAGATCGCGCACACCTGAAGACGATCAACCCACCATGCGGTCACAGACAGACCGCGCGGCCTTCACCTTCAGCCGCCTTGGACCCATACCAACGATCAAGCCAGGAGACCGCAGCTAGGCTTAGACAAGCCAGACCGCAGAGGCAGACCGCCAGGCCGTGCGGTCACGCCAGACCGCCCGACCTCCTCCCAGACCGCCCAGGTCCAAAAGCCCTCTAACTTCCACTTCAACAATTTCAACACTCCCCCTTGAAGTGGGAAGTTGAAACTAGCCCCAGTAGGCTCCTTAGCCGTGTGAATGGCCCCTTCGCCATCGCCTTTGTGAAGATGTCCGCCACGTTGTCCGCACTCCGCACATGCTCGACCGAAAGAGATCCCTCCAGCACCTTCTCCCGTATGAAGTGGTGCTCGATCTCGATATGTTTGGTCCTCGCGTGACAAACTGGATTAGTAACCAGTTTGAGAGCACTCTCGTTGTCACCGCGTAGCAGAGTCGGCTCCCGAACCTCCTTGTGGACGTCTCCCACCAACCTCCTAAGCCAGATGGCTTCCTGAGCTGCCAAGGCCGAAGCCTTGTATTCCGCTTCCGTGGTGGAGACCGATACGGAATCTTGCTTCTTGCTGCACCATGATATAGCTGTAGGGCCCGCCATGAAGACGAATCCAGACGTCTACTTCCGATCATCCGAATCTCCCCCGTAATCAGCATCCATGTAATTGTGCACCTCGAAGCCTGCATCCCTCCGGTATAGGAGACCCATGTCCGAGGTCGCCTTGACATACTTCAGAATGTTCTTGGCTGCTAGCAGATGAGGTACCCGTGGCTTTGTCATATATCGACTCACTCTGCCAACTGCATATGCAATATCCAGCCTCGTGATCATCAGATATATCAAGCTCCCAACCAGAGCTCGGAACACCAACGGATCTTCCAGAGTCCTCCCCTCATCCTTGCGAAGTTTTGTGGCCTTCTCTAGAGGTGTGGAAGTGCACTTCTCTTCCTTCATGCCAAATCGCTCCACGATTCGCTCCGCATATCCGGCCTGGTTCACCAGCACTCCACCTTCCTTCCTCTGCACCTCGAGTCCAAGGAAATGGTGAAGCTCACCCAAGTCCTTCATCTCGAACCTGATAGACAGCTCGGCTCGAAGCTGCGCTACCTCCTCCTTCGAGTTCCCCGTCACGATCATATCGTCGACGTATAGCAGCACGATGACTTGAAGCTCCCCGCTCTTCTTGACGAACAAGCTTGAGTCTGAGTCTGAAGCACCAAATCCACAGAATAGGAGGTATTCTGCGATCTTCCCGTACCACGCCCTCGGCGCTTGCTTCAACCCATACAGGGCCTTCTTCAGCTTGCAGACATGCTCCGGAAAATTTTCAGACACAAAGCCTGGTGGCTGGACCATGAAGATATCCTTGTCAATCTCGCCATACAAGAAAGCGTTCTTGACGTCGAGCTGCCAAATCTCCCATCCAATGAACGCCGCCAAGGCAATGATGAACCGAACTGAAGTCATTTTTGCCACCGTACTGAAAGTCTCCTCGTAGTCTTCACCGTATTGCTGCGAGAACCCCCGAGCTACAAGACGAGCCTTGTACCGCTCGATGCTACCGTCAGCTTTCTTCTTGAGCTTGTAGACCCACTTGCATGTCACAGGAGTGGTGCCATTGGGCTTGGGCACAAGAGACCAGGTCTTATTCTTCTCGAGAGCTGCCATCTCTTCTTACATAGCAATGTCCCACTCCTTTACGCCTCTGGCCTTCTCAAAGCTCGACGGCTCCCTCTCATCCAAGGGACCAGCGAAGAAACATGAGACGAAGCTCACTGCGTTTCCTCCTGTATAGCGATCAGGGGCGACGATCGCCCGCTTCGACCTCCTCAGCTCCTTCCCCTGAACCGCATTATCTTCAGCTGCTTCTTCCCTAGCTCTTCTTTCAGACTTGCTAGGAGCATCGCTCCCCCTGCTCCCTGAACCAGAAGCCCCCGTCTCGGAACTAGAAGGAGATGGACCACCTGGTGGCACAGGTAGCACCACCTGAAGATCCTCCACAGCTTTCTCTGGCACCTCCACCCTGCTCTCTGGTAGCTCCACATCAGAAGACCCCTTGTAAGATGTCACCTCATCGAACACGATGTCGCGAGATACCACAAACCTCTGCGTCTCTGGGTCCATGCACTTCCAGCCTGTCTTCCGCTCATCGTATCCCACGAAGACTAGCTTCCTTGCTTTCTTATCTAGCTTTGTCCGAAGAGCATCTGGAACATGCACATAGCAGGTGGAACCAAACACCCTAAGGTGTGCCACGCTTGGCTTCTCCTTGAACATCATCTCATGTGGATTCAACATGTTGATGGGACTCAAAGGCATCCTGTTGATGACGTAGGCAGCACAAGACATTCCCTCCACCTAGAAGGACTTTGGGATACTCTTGGCATGCATCCAACACTTGCAGGTCTCCGTCAGATGACGGATCTTCCGCTCTGCAACACCGCTCTACTGTGGAGTATGTGCACAAGTGAGCTCTCTCCGGATGCCTGCCTTCCTGCAAAAAGTAGAGAACTCACTAGAGGTGAACTCCCCTCCGTTGTCAGTCCTCAGCTTCGTCACCCGCAGTCCTAGCCGACCCTCCACGAGCTCCTTGAACTCCACAAACTTGGCAAACGCCTCCGCCTTCTCCTTCAGGAAATATACCCAGACATATCTGGTGTAATCATCGATCAACACCAGCATATATCTGCTGCCTCCGAGGCTTGGGGTAGCAGTAGGTCCCATTAAGTCATCGTGGATGCACTCCAACGGCACACTACTCCTTGTCTGCGACTTGTCAAATGGTAGTCGATGAGACTTGCCGAACTGACATCCCGCGCAAACATGACCTTCACCGTAGGAAGATAGACTTGGCAGGCCCTTGACCAGACCTCTCACCGCCATAGCTTTCAGCTTGTCCATCCCTACGTGCCCCAACCTCTCATGCCATATAACAGCACCATCATTCTTCTTCATCTTGTCGACATAGGAACTTGTCGATAAAACGAACAAGTCCTTTGCCCGTCTCCCGACATGGACGACCTCGGCCTTTACGGCCTCAAAATTGCATAGAAACTTCACTTCTGTTGGGCCGAACAGAACGTGATACCCAGCGTCTACAACGTTGGTCACGGAGAAAAGGTTTTTCCTCATACCAGGCACGTGATTGACACTCTTCAAAGTAAGTGGCCCTCTATCACTGCCCAAGGAAACAACCCCCACCTTCTCTACTGGATGCACAGTATTATCAGCAGTAATGATTGCATTGTTACCTGTATAGGGTTGTGCAGAAGAAAACTTGGTCTCGTCTCCGGTGAGGTGATGACCACACCCTGAGTCCACGATCCAGTCCTCCAGATAGTTGATAGGAGCCGAAGCTCCAACGGAAGCCGAGAAGGCTCCTCCCCAACACCTCCTTGAATGTGCCTGGCCTCAGCTTCCTCCTTCTCTGCAGCATGCCTAGCTTGGGTGACCACCCTGCAATCCTTCCTGATGTGGCCAAACTTGCCACACTTGAAGCACTTCGGACCTTCACCCTTCTTCTTCCCGTCAGCCTTGGGAGCATACCCCCTTTCCTGCTGCCTAGAAGTTGAAGGCTCATAGCCTCCTCCAGCGGTCTTCTTCTTCTTATCCCACTTCTTCTTCTTCTCCGAGAAGAGCACCTCGCCATCTCCCCCAGCCACTGACACTCCCGCCATCTGCCTTGCCAAACTTTCTTGCGATGCAAGCAAGTTCTCCAGCTCCAACAGAGACGGCTGATTTGCCCATCCTTGCACCGACGTTACAAAGGCAACATATTCCTTCCGCAAGCCGCGGATGATGTGCCTCTTTAGCTTCGCCTCAGAGATAGGCTCATCAGGATCCAATGCTGAGATTTCAGCGCACAAGTTCTTCATCTTCAGAAAGAAAGTGGAGATAGATAGATCACCCCGAGCCGACCTTGCCAGCTCATTCTCCAAGAACTGTAGCATCGCTACATTCTTCTTGTTAAACAGCCCATCCAGGGCTCTCCAGATCTCTGCAGCTGATCCACATCCCAGAATGTGATCAAACAGATCAGGTGAAATTGCTCTCTTCAGAGTGAACTCTGCCTTCGCATTCGTCCTCCTCCAAGTTCTCACCTCAGCCCCATTATCCCCTTCCGGGACACCTTCCTGCGTCTGATCTCCTCCAACTGCCTCCCAGAGGTCCTCACCCAGAAGATAGCTTTGCATACACGACTTCCACTTCTTGAAGTTAGTCAATGTAAGCATCTCAATTCCAAGACCCCTCGCTTCCATTGCTCTACCACTGGTTCCTTCTTCACAAAGGCGATGGCTACTCTAAGTCACTCACTGCTCTATCCACTCCAACCTAGCTCTGATACCATGTGAAATTTTTCGAATCTTTATGAAGCGAGCAAGAGTTAGTCAACTTAGAGTTCACAAGCCAAACAACCAGAAGCAAATAGAGGCAAACAAGAGATCTTTATTGATAGCAACTTCAAATTACAAGGCATGGCATGCTTGGCAAGACATGATTTCGCCAGCACAAACACCAAAGAGAAAAACAGAAATTGAAGATAACTTGAGACCGCGCGGTCTCCCTTGCGACCTCAGCAACTCGCCAATCCGCAACCCGCTGCCGATCTCAGAACAACACCAGACAACTGATCAGACCGCACCCTTCCTTCCGAACTCCTGATTCTCCCGAACTCCAGCACCACAACTTCAAGCCGCAGACCGCCCGAACACTTTCAGAGGAAGAGGTGATCGTTGCTGCCCGCACTATCCGCAGAAGCTGCACAATAAGAGTTCAATCAGCAGACCGCTCGGTCACACAAATAGAGACCGCAGGAAAGAAGAGAACTCAGCTTACACTTGGTGTGTCTTAATTATTGCTGCCGATGGGTCCTATTTATAGGCGTGAGACCTGATCCAGTCACCACCCTATGAGATAGGATCACCACCCTCCAGACCGCGCGACCTGACCGGTCACACCGCGCGATCAGCAACAGTACTCCTGCTTCATTTTGGTGAACTCGACAGCTTCAACATCAACTATGAGAGACCGCCACTCTCACAGCAGATCGCGACTCTAAGGGAGATCGCCAGACCGCCCGAAGCTGTTCACCCCTTGTGTTCGTCCGAGACCGCGAACACAGCCAGTTCGCCATCAACCCGTGAACTCAAGTCAGCATGCCGGTCTCCACCTGAGACCGCGAACAACGTCCAGCTCGCATACCAGTCTCCTCCTGAGACCGCGACCTGAGACTGCGCGACTAAGATCCTTAGTCCGCGAATACCACCAGAAAGCCCGGTCAGTCACCAGACCGCATTCTGGAAAACCTGGATCAAACTGTGCGGTCACACCAGACCGCCACAGCCTTGAAGAAGACAGCACGCCACGCGGTCAAGCACAGATCGCGCACACCTGAAGACGATCAACCCACCACGCGGTCACAGACAGACCGCGCGACCTTCACATTCAGCCGCCTTGGACCCATACGAGTGATCAAGCCAGGAGACCGCAGCTAGGCTTAGACAAGCCAGACCGCAGAGGCAGACCGCCAGGCGTGCGGTCACGCCAGACCGCCCGACCTCCTCCCAGACCGCCTAGGTCCAAAAGCCCTCTAACTTCCACTTCAACAATTTCAACAATATATATATATATGTGTAAATATATATATATATATATATATATATGCATATATCTGCATATGCATATATACGGTTCCCAATCTCCCCTTTCCCGTGTTTTTTTTCTTTCGCTGCTTAGGAGGGTTAGGTCTCCGTCGGGCGAGTGTCGCGTGGCGCCGGAGCTGTCGGAGAAGGGAGGTTCGAGTTCGCTGGGAGCTTGTTTCGTCACCGGAGAGGGATTGCGAAGGATTCTAGTTGGCTTCGGCGGTGGCGGTGAAGTCTCCCAGCTGTGGTTTTCGCTTCGTCGAGTGGCGACGGCTCCCGATTTAGGCAAGAAAACCCTTCCCTTACCTCCTCTCCATCTCTTTTCTGGGCTCATTTTCCATGATTGGTAGTATCCTGGGTCTTCTAGTGGTTGAACCCCTAATTTTGTTGACAATGGTTTTGGATTATCAGGGGTTTGATCCTCTAGTTTTTTTGTTGGCAAAATTTTGGGCTGTTTGTGGTGTTTCCTCTTAGTTGTTAGCAAGGTTCCCTATATTTTTTTTTCTTCTTTTGTTGTTGTTTATGGCAATTTTCCCTATCTTGGTTAGCAAAGTTCTGTAATTTTCGGTTGGGGGCTGCTATTTAGTATCCAGTCGGATTTTAATTGGAGGGGGGTTGCTGTATACAAATATTCCAATGGGAATTATTTAGGGCTGTCGTATACAATTGTTCTAATTGGAATTATCTGGGAGCTGCTCTATCTATATAATTCTCCTTTCCTTTTTGAGGGGGTTGTTATACCTAAACCCTTGCCTAAATGTTGGGGCTGCCTCTTTTAGAGATCTGTATTTGGGGGCTACCTTTCATGCTACTTAGATGGGGGGCTGCTCCTTATCCTTGTTAATAAAGGGGCTGCTATTATGAAATAATGTGGGGGTGGTTTCTTATTAGTTAATTTGAGGGGGGCTACCTTATAAAGCTTTGTTTGGGGTGGCTGCAGTTGGATCCTTTGGATATTTAATTTCTTTGGGCTGCCTTGTATCCTTGTTAATTTGTGGGGCTGTTTGCTTATATCGGGGGCTGCTATATGGGTTGCTGCTATGTCTATTGGGGCCACTCTACCTTCTTTCCTTGTTATTGGGGGCTACTGTTAATTTAAATGGGGGCCGCCTCTCATCATTGTTAATTGGGGGCTGCAATATATATATTTATTCTTGTTATTGGGGGCTGCCTTTGTCTATTAAGGTTGGGGGAAATCCTTTTATTAAGGCTGTTAGTTTGTTTGGGAGCTGATGGTTGGCACCCGTTTGTTGTTCTGTTGTTTGGGAGCTTTTGTTATGGCGGCTATTGATTTATTTTATGTCCCTTGGTTTTAGTTAGCAGATGGTACCCATGGGTTGTTATGGCAGTTGTTGATCTAATTGGTATCCCCTTGATTTTTATGAGTAGCAGCTATTGGGTATTACCTTGGTATGTTAGCAGTTATTTGGTAGACCCTTGGGTTCATGGCTAGCAGCTACCTTAGTTTCCTTGGTTTAATGTTTAGCAGCTTCTTCTTGATTATGCTGGGAGTTTAATGAATTCCCTTGGTTCATGCTAGAAATGATCTGACTTTGTGCTGAAGTTCAGTGAATTCCCCCATGGTTTTATCCTAAAATAAACTCTCGAGTTATGAAATTCTGCGTTTATACGCTAGGAGATTTTCTTGGTGTACACCTAAGTTAATTAACCGGTTCGTAAATCTTCTGTGTTTGATTTGAGGGCTAGGTATTCACTTAGGTCTATGCAAAGTTAAATTTCCTAGGCTATATGCTAGAGATTTCGTTCTCGTGGGGAAGGTTGAGCTTGTCGGCTATTTGTTTTATGCTGGGCTTATTTATTTTAGTTAAGCATAGGTGGTCTTGCTCGGCAAATTTTCCAAATCCTGCATTTCTTCCTTTGGTTGGCTAAGTTCGTTATTGCGGCGGGCTAAAAATTCCCAGGAAATTTTGTATAGTAAATTTCCTGACTATTTGGGAAAAGTTAGATACTAAATTTCCTGGAAATTTCTCTTGCTAGTTCTCGGTGACCTTGCGAGGCTAGCAATTGTTTAATGTGAAGGATAAGTGAGCAAAATTTGGTTTGGGTCTTTTACTTGTTCCAATGACCGGCAGCTTTGCACTCATAGTAGCAGAAAGTATCAAATACTATTGTATAACACTCACATAAATATATATACATACAGAAGTTATTAAAGGTTGCTAAATAGCTTTACTCTTGTAGCGAATGTTAAAGTTCATCTTCCTGTGTTGATTAGGAGATCTTCCTTGACCGCCAAACTAAGTTGTGCCCTATTTGCCCTGTAATTAGTTAGTGTTCATTTGCGGTGTCTTGTCATGCCTTATTCTTCATACCGTTGCAAGAGGTTCGCTAGGAGCCAAGTTTGGACTCGTTTAGTGTTTTCAAATGAACCGTTGAGCTTTGTTCAGGTGTTTGACCTTCGTGTCATGTTTTTCTTTGTCTTGTTCTGGCACCAGACCTGGCATGGTGTCGGCTTTCTGAAATCCTGTTCCCCCACCTGACACTCCTCTGTTTGCTATGTGGGATTTATTAGCTAAGTATGCTATGTTGTTTAATTCTTCAGGATAGTTTTGGTGAGTGGTTCCCGATCTCTATGATCTTCGTTGTTTAAACGTTCTGAGTATTCTCTGGTAACTGCACCGTGGTATAGTTGTATACTTATATATATCCATATACTTATGTATATGATTATGCACCCAGTTTTGGCTTTTTGGGTGGCAGTGGACCACCCTATTTTGGCTTTTTGGGTGGCAGTGGACCACCCTGTTTTGTCTTTTTGGGTGCCAGTGGACCACCCTGTTTTGGCTTTTTGGGTGGCAGTGGACCACCCTGTTTTGTCTTTTTGGGTGGCAGTGGACCACCCTATTTTGTCTTTTTGGGTGGCAGTGGATCACCCTGTTTTCTTTTGAGCTGATCAGTCTCAAGTTCTTAAGCACATATGCTTATATGTGTATTATGATAGTATATGTATGACTATCACATCTGAGCCGCAATGGCGGACACGAGGTGGGCTTTGATTGTGTTGACTATTACCTTCTGGTGCAGGCTTTTCTTCTTACCGAGTGCACTCATTTGAGATGGCTCGGGTTGTTGTAAGATTAGAGATGTTTACCTGCTTAGCTTTCTTTTCTGCACTCTCTTATTTCTCTTATTGCTAAATCTTGGTTTTCTTGCACCCTTTTGGGCTGAGGCATTCTTTTCTTATGAATGTCTCAGGTCCAGGTTTTTAGCTGCCGCAGGAGTTAGAGCGGCGTTGTTCAGTTGTCCTGTCGGCCCTTCCTCTCTTGTAGGTAAGGGGCCGTTCTTTTGGTTGTTTTTCCTTCTTTCCTGCGGGTTCGTGTCAGTTGTTGGCGCCCGTATGGCTTTTATCTTTAGATTACTTGCCAGTAGTATTGCTGTTACTTTCAGGTTGTTTACCTACTTTCTCTCTGGGAAGCTTTATGCTAGGATGCATTAGTTACTTTATTGACATAAAAATGTCATCCTTGCATATCATGACTTTTAATAAATGTCACATATTTTGAAAATCGTAGAAATCCTTTCTTACTATACTAAACATAGATATGTGCATATCATTTCTGGGATGTTTATTTTCATGCTCATGTAGGCTAAAAACAAACCTATTTTTCGCTACGTATGTATAGTTTCCTACTTGTGGACTAGATGATCCACCGGACCGCGGGACGCGGTCTTAAGCTAAAGTGAAAAATTTCTCTTTTAATCCAAACACATGTATGTCTTTTATAAAATTATCGGAAGAAGTGCTTGCCTGAGCGTCTGTAGTCATCTCCTGCAGGCGTGGCATCACGACGCGTATCTTCCCCTTCCTCTGATAATATGTTTTATATTCTTGGGAAAATGCGGGTTGTGACAGATATTTGGTGTGCGGATAGAGAAATGGTGAGCGAGAGGGGGCCTGGGCCGCGCGCAGTTCTTGGGTCCCCCACAACAGATCTGCGGCGGATCCGCCATGGGGGGCACACAAGTGGAGGCGGGGGCAAGAAATAAGGAAAGGGGGGCCTCCCGATCTCATCGTAGAGATCGGACGGCCCCTACTAACCCGCAGGGTTGCCGCGGGAGGTGGCCGCTGCCACCGCCGGTGTCACAACCCGCATTTTCCCACGAATTTAATACATATTATCAGAGCAAGGGGAAAATACGCGTCGTGATGCCACGTCCTGCAGGAGATGACTACAGACGCTCAGGCAAACACTGCTTACGATAAATTTATAAAAGACATATGTGTTTGGATTTAAAAGAGAATTTTCATTTTAGCTTAAGACCGTGTCCCTCGGTCCGGTGAATCATCTAGTCCACAAGTAGAAAACTATACATACGCTGCGGAAAATAGGTTCATTTTAGCCTACATGAGCTTGAAGATCAACATCCAAGAAGTGATACGCATAAATCTACGTTTAGTATAGTAAGAAAGGAATTTCTACGATCTTCAAAGTATGTGGCATTTATTTAAAAGTCATGATATGCAAGAATGACATTTTTATACTAATAAAGTAACTAATGCATCCTAGCATAAAGCTTCCCAGAGTGCAAGAAGGTAAACAACCTGAAAGTAACAGCAAAACAACTAGCAAGTAAACTAGAACAAGAAATCAGGAGCTATGGGCGTCAACAACTGACACGAACCCATAGAAAAGAAGGAAAACATCCAAAAGAGGGCAACAACTAAAGAACTGCCCCTTACCTAGAAGAGAGGAAGGGCCTCGACAGGAAAACTGAACGACACTGCTCTAACTCCTACGCCAGCTAAAGACCTGAACCTGAGAAATTCATAAGAAAAGAATGCCTCAGCTCAAAGGGTGCAAGAAAACCAAGATTAGCAGCAATCAGAAATAAAAGATTGCAGAGAGGAGAATTAAGCAGATAAACATCAATAATCTTACAACAACTCGAGCCAGCTCAAACGAGTGCACTCGGTAAGAAGAAAAGCCTGCACCAGAAGGTAATAGTCAACACAATCAAAGCCCACCACGTGTCCGCCATTGCGGCTCAGAGGTGATGGTCATACATATAATATCATAATACACATATATAAGCATATATGTTTATAAGAACTTGAGACTGATCAGCTCGAGGGAAAAGCGTCCCCCAAATGAAGGCACTGCGACGGTGGTATCTCCACTAACGCCCGTAGCCCAAAAACCAAACAGGAGTGCTGCGGCGGTGACTCCAATCCACCCAAACCAACAGCCCAAAAGAGGCACTGTGGCGGTGATCTTTAGCTCACATGCTCAACAGACTCACACATAGCACCAGAAGCAGGGTGCATAATCATATACATAAGTATATGCATATATATATATATATATAAGTATATAACTATACCACAGTGCAGTTCACCTGAGAACACTCAGGACATTAGACAACGAAGATCATAGGGATCAAGAGCCACTCACCACAACTATCCCGGAGAATTAAACAACATAGCATACTTAGCTCATAAATCCAACAGAACAAACAGAGGAGTGCCAGACAGGGAAAACAGGATGACAAATGGTTTTTTTTATCCACAACCCAAGACGAGAGAATTAGTAAGCACTGGATTCGGCGGTTAATCAATAGATCAACACTTAACTTACCACAAGGTCGAAGATTTTAGCAAGACGACACCATGCAAGGCTTGGTGTCAGAACGAGACGAAGGTGAACTCATCACGAAGGCCAACCACCAGAACAATACTCAACGGTTCACCCAAAACCACTGTGGTGAGGGCCCCTACGTCCACCCACACTCCAGTCAAAATTATATCCAACAAAACTTGTTAGCAGCATGCGTGGTTTGACTCTCGAGGAGGGTCTTATGCTTAATTTAGGGGAGTGAATCTGCTACTGGCACATATGCAAACAAAAATTATACAATAGCATAGATATCCTACTGCAAGTGTGAAACAGACGATAATCGGTACGGATATAAAGTTCGAAGCCGAAATTTATCTACACCCCTTTCAAGTTTAGCGATTTAAGGGCTTCGTTGAATCATCGAGAACTAGACACAGAAATTCCCGGAGAATTTAGTCCCTAATCCCCCCAACCCGCCAGGCATTAGGAAACCAGATTCCCCAGAAATTTAGGAGCTGGTTCCTCATACCGACACACAAAATAAAATAACCAAGGAAGGTTTCGAGCAAACTGACCACAACTATCAAAAATCACCCAACTAGGGATGCCGAGGCGTTAGCCAATAGAACCACCACAATATTATTCACTTCAAGCTATGAATAAGCGATGCGCGCAGAATTTTGTGAGTAATAAAACCCAACAAGAGTGGTGCAAGGTAGCATCAAAAGAAAAGAACATAGCAACAGCCCTTGTTTAGACAAAGAATAAGATGCATCCCCCAACCAAAAAAACAAGCATAACAGCAGCCCCCTAAGGAAATTATAACAGCAGCAGCCCATTATTAAGAAAGCATGAAAACAACCCCCTAAGGAAATTAACAGGGAAAGAAGGTAGAGCAGCCCCAACAGAACTACATAGCAACAGCCCCAAATTAAAGTTCACATAGCAGCAGCCACCATTAGAGTGTGATAAGCCAGCCCCCTCTAATAAATAGAAAAGAACAACAACAGCCCAGCTGAATTAAAGGAAAATCAGCTCCCGGAAGGGTACCCCAAGCAGCCCCCCTCTAATAAATAGAAAACCAAAAGGCAGCAGCCCCCATCCAACTAAGAAAACCAAAAGGCAGCAGCCCCCTCACTAGACAAAAACCAAGAGGTAGTAAATTAAATCAATAGCTGCCATAATAACCAAAGAGGAGATTTCTCCATGAAAGCCCCAAAAAAAGTTCATCAAACCATGCACAGCTAGCTGATGCGAGAGGGCCAACACATACCATGCAACAGGAGAAGCAGCACACCCACTTTATCAAGACTAAAGGCAGTAAAGAAATTAAGAGAGAGAGAAGGGGGAAGTGTTTCCTTGCCTCGGATTCAACCGGCGCATCGCCGGATCGCGACCAACTTGCCGAGAGCCGACCGATGCCCTAGCCCCGGCGACGAGGCCTCACCGATTCACCATGCCGACGAAGGAGCCAAGCTCCGGCGACCTCCAAATCGCCTCCTCCGACGATCCCGACGCCGAAACCCTAAATCACCCCCTTGTCGCGCGCGGCAGCTGGGGTTATCGGGGAGGGGAAGAGCAATAGGGCAGAAGGGAACTTGGCTTTATTTTATATATATAAATAGCCACTAATATTTCTTATATAAGGAATTAATAATCTTCATATATATATTTACACACGCAAAAAAATTATAGTAGAACTTATACATACCTATACAAGGACCGATATACACGTATATAAATTTCCACCTACAAATGCCCCCCTATATGAACATGAGTGAAAAACTTTATCCATACAAGGACCCATAAACATGTAAACATATATATATATATATACATATATATATGTACATATATATGTATACACATACTCGCAAATAAGCTTCATCCTAGAACCGAAAATGTCGGACGGCGACGACACTCCCGCGACGGTAACGCCCCCGCATCGACACAACGCAAACGATAAATTTCAAACTTATGACATTATTGACTCGCATCCGCCGCATAAGGGACTAAGAAAAACCTGGGGCGTTACAGTCCCCCCTAACAAAAAGTTTCGCCCAGAAACTTTGCCACCACAATACCAAGAGGGAAAGAACGAAAAAGAAAGAAAACTCAGGAGATGAAAAGTTACCAGGGGAAAATTAGCCGAAAAGGTGAGGATAGGACCCCTTCATTGCTGACTCTAGCTCCCAGGTCGCACCCCGAACATCCTGGTTATCCCAGAGGACCTTCACCATAGGGATGGACTTCCTCCGCAACACCCGATCTTGCCTCTCCAAAATACGAACCGGCCGCTCCACAAACGACAGATTGGGCTGCAGCACTGGCACGGAATCCAGAACATGGCGATCGTTGCGGACGCACTTCCGCAACTGGCTCATATGGAATACGTCATGCATACCAGGGAAAGCGGCAGGTAACAACAACCTGTAAGCAGAAGCCCCGATGCGTTCGACGATCTCGAATGGGCCTACATACCTGGGGTCCAGCTTATGGCTCTTCCCAAACCTTTTAACACCTGTCATCGGGGACACCTTCAGGAACACCAAGTCCCCCACTGCAAATTCCAGATCACTCCTACGCCGATTGGCGTACTTCTCATAGCGCTCCTGAGCTACCCGCAGCTTCTCACGGATCTGCGTCACAGCAAAGCTCATCTCTTCCAAAGCCTCAGGACCCAGAACTGGCTTCTCGCCCACTTCAGCCCAGAACAGGGGAGTCCGACAACAAAGATGATTTCCTACTTAGGGCATCCACCACACATTCGTCTTGTCTGGGTGATACAGGATCTCCACATTATAATCTGCCACGTACTCCATCCACCGACGTTGGCGCAAATTCAATTCCCTCTGAGAAAACACGTAAACCAAACTTTTATGATCCGAGTAGATCTTGCACGACACCCCGCACAAATGATGCCTCCACAGGCTTTGGACATATATCACCGCAGCGAACTCCAAAACATGCGTAGGGTAGTTCCTTTCATGAACTTTTAGCTGCCTCGACCCATACGTAATGACGTTGCCCTCTTGCATGAGGACGCACCCAAGGCCTACCCGTCTGCATCAACATAAACCTGAAACTCTACTCCCTCAACATGGAGAGCCAAAATCGGGGCGGAGCACAGCCTTCTCTTTAACTCCTGAAAGGCCTCCTCGCACAGCTCGCTCCAATCGAAAGCCGCTCCCTTCCGCGTCAACCTAGCCAGAGGCGCGAAAATACCTGAGAAACCTTCCACAAATCTCAGATAATAGCCTGCTAATCCCAAGAAACTTCGGATCTCCTTAGGCGACGCCGGTTTCTTTCAACCCAAAACCGCAGCGACCTTAGATGGGTACACAGAGATGCCACCCTTGCTCACCACGTGACCTAAAAAGGAGACTTGCGAAAGCCAGAACTCGCATTTGCTCAGCTTGGCATACAACTTCTGTGCCTTCAAGGTAGACATCAACAAACGCAAAGGTCGAGCATGCTCCTCTTCACTCGAAGAATAGAACAACACATCATCAATAAAAACCACCACAAACTGGTCCAGATAGTCTCGACATACCCTGCAACTGATCAAGTAAACCATCAATCTGAGGCAACAGATACCGGTTCTTGATGGTCACCTTGTTCAGCTCTCGATAAACGATACACAATCTCACCGAACTATCTTTCTTCTTTACGAACAAGACGGGAGCATTTCAGGGCGAAGAACTAGGCCAGATAAAGCCACACTGCAACCACTCACCTAACTGAGTGCGCAACTCTTCCAGCTCACACAGGGACAAAGGGTACGCTGCCCTAGCAATGGGACGGGTACCCGGCTCAAGGTCAGAAACAAACTCCTCAACTCACACAGGCAGAAAACCAGGGAGACTAACGGCAAAGACATCAACGAACTCTCGCACCACAGGAAAAAAAATCTTCGATACCCGGCAAACTGCTACCAGTTTCTATCATAGAAACAAGGTAAGCAAAACAACCGGAAACTAAAGGCTCCGAGCACACACCACAGAAATAATCGGGGAAACATTGCGCGGAATGCTAAACAGGCTCGAGGGTTGACCGATGTCCAGCGTAAAGACCAAACGCTTTACTTTCCGTTGGATAACAACATCAAACCTGGACAACCAGCCCAAACCCAAAATCACAACGAAAACTCCAGGTCTAGCACCTTTAGATTAGCAAAAGCTAAGAAACCACCTAAGAGGGTAGGACAACCCTAGATACCCTAATTCGACACCACGGAGCCACCAGAGGGGAACTTAACATTAAACGGATCGCCAATCGAAACGAGGGTCAACTACGACGCTCAATAAAAGTCCTAGCCACGAACGAGCGGGTAGCACCAGAATTGAGAAGGACGCGCGCCTAACGGTTCTTTACCTTAAATTCTACTATAAAATTGGATACGCAACTAATCGAGCGAAAACAATCTAGTACAAACGCTGAAAGCTAAGAGTTAGATTAGAATCTAACCTGAAATCACCTGTGGGGAAAAACTGCTCAACAATCGATAACCTAACGATGACAGCCTGCGAAGCTCTATAGCCAAAACATCGAGTAAAACTCAAATAAAAAAAGAAGGCACGCTCAACATCCTCTACCTTAACTCGCACAAAATTGAGATAACAAAAATCAAAATCCACATTCGCAAGCCAACGAATAAACTAGGTCAAAACCTTAACCGAAAACACCTGGGCAGAAAAACTGCGCTTGATTCACAACCGTTTGCCTCAACAACGCCTCGATACTCCGACGCAACTCCTTAGTCACCGCCTCACTAAGCGCACCTAAGGGTTCCCCCTCTAACCGGAGAGCCGACTCCGACGCACGACGCTCTGGAGTCATCGACTGCAATTACGAACGAACACCTCAATATACCTAGCTTAAGACGCAACAGCTAGGAACTAGAATTTCCTAACTCGATACAGAACAGGAAAGAGTAGATACTTGCTCTTGCTGTTACCTTGCTCTGGGAATTTATGAAATGATGTTATGCTAAACTTAGGATGATACACCATCATCCTATCAACTTGTGTGCATATAATATAATGCATGAATGCCAAATTTTATTCCAAATCATGTGTGTACGAGCGTCATCATGTATGTCTTTAACTTGGCACGTGTGCTAATGCTATGTTATGATGTATATGCAGTGCTATGCAATCTAAAAAAGGCCTTAATGCATGCTATGAGCGGCGTACACATGCGATCTTATACATCTCATACTGCATATTATCGCATGCAACGAAAAAGAAAATCTAATGGACACACATGCGACCTACGTTATGCATCCCATACTACATAACAGTCGTATGTTGTCACCTATGAGGATCCATATACAAACACATATTATGCATCTCATACTACATAATATGCCCCGTATACTTCTTATCATGCTATGAGTGTAGTGCTCATGCTTCAGCCAAGACATACTGATGACCCTTCAGTGTGTGTATGCGATGAATGACGATTCTCACTAGGCGGTTAACCGGGCCAACCAGACTATCACAGCAACCCAGCTAACCTCCCTCTGATACCAACTGTCACAACCCGCATTTTCCCATGAATTTAATACATATTATCGGAGCAAGGGGAAAATACGTGTCGTGATGCCACGTCCTGCAGGAGACGACTACAGACGCTCAGGCAAACACTCCTTACGATAAATTTATAAAAGACATATATGTGTTTGGATTAAAAAGAGAATTTTGATTTTAGCTTAAGACCGTGTCCATCGGTCCGGTGGATCATCTAGTCCACAAGTAGAAAACTATACATACGCAGCGGAAAATAGGTTCATTTTAGCCTACATGAGCATAAACATCAACGTCCAAAAAGTGATACGCATAAATCTACGTTTAGTATAGTAAGAAAGGAATTTCTACGATCTTCAAAGTATGTGGTATTTATTTAAAAGTCATGATATGCAAGAATGACATTTTTATACTAATAAAGTAACTAATGCATCCTAGCATAAAGCTTCCCAGAGAGCGAGAAGGTAAACAACCTGAAAGTAACAGCAAAGCAACTAGCAAGTAAACTAGAACAAGAAATCAGGAGCTATGGGTGTCAACAACTGACACGAACTCATAGAAAAGAAGAAAAACATCCAAAAGAGGGCAACAACTAAAGAACTGCCCCTTACCTAGAAGAGAGGAAGGGTCTCGACAGGAAAACTGAACGACACCGCTCTAACTCCTGCGCCAGCTAAAGACCTGAACCTGAGACATTCATAAGAAAAGAATGCCTCAGCCCAAAGGGTGCAAGAAAACCAAGATTAGTAGCAATCAGAAATAAAAGATTGCAGAAAGGAGAACTAAGCAGATAAACATCAATAATCTTACAACAACTCGAGCCAGCTCAAACGAGTGCACTCGGTAAGAAGAAAAGCCTGCACCAGAAGGTAATAGTCAACACAATCAAAGCCCACCACGTGTCCTCCATTGCGGCTCAGAGGTGATGGTCATACATATAATATCATAATACACATATATAAGCATATATGTTTATAAGAACTTGAGACTGATCAACTCGAGGGAAAAAGCGTCCCCCAAAAGAAGGCACTGCGACGGTGGTATCTCCACTAACGCCCGCAGCCCAAAAACCAAACAGGAGTGCTGCAGCGGTGACTCCAATCCACCCAAACCAACAGCCCAAAAGAGGCACTGTGGCGGTGACCTTTAGCTCACACGCTCAACAGACTCACACATATCACCAGAAGCAGGGTGCATAATCATATACATAAGTGTATGCATATATATATAAGTATATAACTATACCACGGTGCAGTTCACCTGAGAATACTCAGGACATTAGACAACGAAGATCATAGGGATCAAGAGCCACTCACCACAAACTATCCCGGAGAATTAAACAACATAGCATACTTAGCTTATTAAAGGCGCAAGGCGCACCAAGGCGCAAAGGGGTCTTGGAGCCTAGGCGCAAGGCTCAAGGAGCAGGCCCGCGCCTGACGAAGGCAAGGCGCACCATATTCAATTTAAAAAATCAGCATCAAACACCACTTCATCTTCTTAATCAGATTTTTTCATCTATTCTACTCATTAATGATTCATTACTATCATTTATATCTCTTATAAATTAGAATCAATGTGATCACTTGCATCATATCTAAGTCTCAACACTCGATTATGTTTCGCAAACACTAAATCATGGAAAAAAATATTGTGTTCTTACATTATTTCTTTCTTTATTTTGAAAAAAAAAATTACAATAGAAATTGCACCTAGACGTGTCTTTTATACTCCAAAGGCGCACTAAGGCGCAAACCTCTGAGCCTGGTGAGCCTTGAGCCTTAGGCGCGCCTGAGTCGCGCCTTTAACAACTTAGAATCCAACAGAACAAACAGAGGAGTGCCAGACAGGGAAAACAGGATGACAAATGGTTTTTTTTCCACAACCCAAGACGAGAGGATTAGTAAGCACTGGATTCGGCAGTTAATCAATAGATCAACACTTAACTTACCACAAGGTAGAAGATTTTAGCAAGACGACACCATGCAAGGCTTGGTGTCGGAACGAGACGAAGGTGAACTCATCACGAAGGCCAACCACCATAACAATACTCAACGGTTCACCCAAAACCACTGTGGTGAGGGCCCCTACGTCCACCCACACTCCAGTCAAAATCATATCCAACAAAAATTGTTAGCAGCATGCGTGGTTTGACGCTCGAGGAGGGTCTTATGCTTAATATAGGGGAGTGAATCTGCTACTGGCACATATGCAAACAAAAATTATACAATAGCATAGATATCCTACTGCAAGTGTGAAACAGACGATAATGGGTACGGATATAAAGTTCGAAGCCGAAATTTATCTACACCCCTTTCAAGTTTAGCGATTTAAGGGCTTCGTTGAATCATCGAGAACTAGACACAGAAATTCCCGGAGAATTTAGTCCCTAATCCCCACAACCCTCCAGGCATTAGGAAACCAGATTCCCCGAAAATTTAGGAGTTGGTTCCTCATACCGACACACAAAATAAAATAACCAAGGAAGGTTTCGAGCAAACTGACCACAACTATCCAAAATCACCCAACTAGGGATACCGAGGCGTTAGCCAATAGAACCACCACAATATTATTCACTTCAAGCTATGAATAAGCGATGCGCGCAGAATTTTGAGAGTAATAAAACCCAACAAGAGTGGTGCAAGGTAGCCCCAAAAGAAAAGAACATAGCAACAGCCCTTGTTTAGACAAAGAATAAGATGCAGCCCCCAAGCAAAAAAACAAGCATAACAGCAGCCCCCTAAGGAAATTATAACAGCAGCAGCCCATTATTAAGAAAGCATGAAAACAGCCCCCTAAGGAAATTAACAGGGAAAGAAGGTAGAGCAGCCCCAACAGAACTACATAGCAACAACCCCAAATTAAAGTTCACATAGCAGCAGCCCTCATTAGAGTGTGATAAGGCAGCCCCCTCTAATAAATAGAAAAGAACAGCAGCAGCCCAGCTGAATTAAAGGAAAATCAGCTCCCGGAAGGGTACCCCAAGCAGCCCCCCCCCCCCCCCCCCCCCCCCCCCACTCTAATAAATAGAAAACCAAAAGGCAGCAGCCCCCATCCAACTAAGAAAACCAAAAGGCAGCAGCCCCCTCACTAGACAAAAACCAAGAGGCAGTAAATTAAATCAATAGCTGCCATAATAACCAAAAAGGAGATTTCTCCATGAAAGCCCCAAAAAAAGTTCATCAAACCATACACAGCTAGCTGATGCGAGAGGGCCAACACATACCATGCAACAGGAGAAGCAGCACATCCACTTTATCAAGACTAAAGGCAGTAAAGAAATTAAGAGAGAGAGAAGGGGGAAGTGTTTCCTTGCCTCGGATTCAACCGGCGCCTCGCCGGATCGCGACCAACTTGCCGAGAGCCGACCGATGCCCTAGCCCCGGCGTCGAGGGCTCACCAATTCACCATGATGACGAAGGAGCCAAGCTCTGGCGACCTCCAAATCGCCTCCTCCGATGATCCCGACGCCGAAACCCTAAATCGCCCCCTTGTCGCGCACGGCAGCTGGGGTTATCGGGGAGGGGAAGAGCAATAGGGCTGAAGGGAACTTGGCTTTATTATATATATATATAAATAGCCACTAATATTTCTTATATAAGGAATTAATAATCTTTATATATATATATATATATATATATATATATATATATATATTTACACACGCAAGAAAATTATAGGTAGAACTTATACATATCTATACAAGGACCGATATACACGTATATAAATTTCCACCTACAAATGCTCCCCTATACGAACATGAGTGAAAAACTTTATCCATACAAGGGCCCATAAACATGTAAACATATATATATATACATATATATATATATGTACGTATATATGTATACACATACTTGCAAATAAGCTTCGTCCTAGAACCGAAAACGTCGGACGGCGACGACACTCCCGCGACGGTAACGCCCCCGCATCGACACTACGCAAACGATAAATTTCAAACTTATGACATTATTGACTCGCATCCGCCGCATAAGGGACTGAGAAAAACCTGGGGCGGTCTACATAACCTAAAACGGACATATTTTCCGTATGACCTCGGATCGGAGTGCAACGAGTTCCGTGGCGCTCATATGGATCATACGAGCCTGACGGAACTGACAGGGCTCGAATCAGAGTACGTTTGGCCACTATTCCACAATAGTGTGGTTGTGGGGCGCTACGATACTCAAAATGGTCATTTTCTCTAAATGACCTCGGATCGAGGTGCAACGAATTCTGTTGCGCTCATATTGGTCATACGAGTCTAACAAAACTTACGGAAGTCAGATCGAAGTACGTTTGGCCACTATTCCACAATAGTGTGGTTGTGGAGCGCTACGATACTAAAAATGATCATTTTCTCTAAACGACCTCGGATCATGGTGCAACGAATTCTGTTGCGCTCGTATTGGTCATACGAGTCTAATGGAACTGATGGAAGTCAGATCAAAGTACGTTTGGCCACTATTCCACAATAGTGTGGTTGTGGTGCGCTACGATACTCAAAATGGTCATTTTTCCTACACGACCTCGGATCGAGATGCAACGAATTCCATTGCGCTTGTATTGGTCATACGAGTCTAACGGAACTGACAGAAGTCGAATTGGAGTACGTTTGGCCAATATTCCACAATAGTGTGGTCGTGGCGCGCTACGATACTCAAAATGGTCGTTTTCCCTAAATGACCTCGGATCGGGGTGCAACGAATCTCGTTGCTCTCATATTGGTCATACGAGTCTAACGGAACTGACATAAGTTGAATCATAGTAAATTTGGCCACTATTCCACAATAGTGTGGTTGTGGCGCGCTATGATACTTAAAATGGTCGTTTTCCCTACACGACCTCGGATCGAGGTGCAACGAATACTGTTGCGCTCGTATTGGTCATACAAGTCTAACGGAACCGACGAAAGTCAGATCGGAGTTTCCTAGCACAGTATCCCTTAATCGTGTTACTTCCTACCTTTGGGGTCTACTTTTATTGGGTCCGCTAGGGTCTAGGGACCCAATAAAAGTCGGGATGTTACAATCCAATAAAAATAAAGGGATTTTCGTCCCTGAAAATTGCCTAAAGTTGGGGGAGGGGTTCATGTGATGTATCTGGGGAAAGAGTGCTGGGTATTTTTTCCGAACAAGTGTTTCTGGTTCCCAGCTAAACTCCTCGCGTCCACAATTTGACCATAAGATCTTGACCATTGTGTTGGAACAACCCTATTACTGATTTGGGCTAGGATCACTATCTGTTGACTAGGACTAAGTTGACCCCCATTGTATAGTCTAAGGGTTAAGGTTTTAGGCTATTAGAACTTAGGAAAAGATCAAGTTTCTGCGTTCGACGGACTCCAAACTGCGTTCGAGGAAATGCATTCTGCGTTCGACGAACGTCTTGCTCCAGTTCGACGAACTTGCCAAGTATCAGCGTTCGACGAACTTGCCAAATCTCAGCATTCGACGAACTTGCCAAGTCTCAGCATTCGACGAACTTGCCATGTCTCAGCGTTCAACGAACTCAGCTCTGTGGTCGAAGAATAAGTATTAAGATGTTTAGATAGACAAAATTCATTCTCAGCTCGACGAATTCAATTCTTCCAGCCAGGTTCAAATTTATTCTCTCAGTTCGACGAACTCCAACTTGAGCTCGACGAATTCCAGTCTGCATTCGACGAATCAACAACAGATGTTCAATTCGACGAAATCCAACATTCTAATCGACGAACTCAGTTCTCAGGTCGACGAAAGTTTCTCTTCAGCTTGTTAATTTCAGACAGATCAGTTTTATTCTATTCTCTGAACTCAGATCAACTTTCAGCAACGGATCTATTCTTTTATTTGGATCTATTCATTTCTAGATAAGTAAAAGATTTGTTCCTTTATTTATTTCCTTTCCATTTCTCTTCTCTCGAGAAAATAGTCGTTGACATATATTGGAAAAGGACACTTTCATGGAAAAGGAAAAGAGTTAAAGTTTATTTGCTGAATCAGATTGCAGTTCCAAGAATATCTATTCAGAATATTTTATTCCTTAAATTATAAGATTTGAATTTCAAATCTGTCAGAGATTTTCTCTAAGGAAAAATAAAGAAGACGTATTATAGCAGGACAGCATATAGGAAGAAGAGAGAAAGAAACTGTAAAAAAAGATATACGGGAAGAAAAAGAAAAAGCTTTCAGATCTTCATCTTCCTCAAGCAGCACCCTTTCATTCTCTGAGAACAACACAAGATCATTCTCTCAGTATTCTGCTGCTAGTTCAAATCTTCAAGAGCAACAACAAAAATCTGAGAAACATTGTCTCTCAGATTCATCAGCTATCAGGAAGATTTGCTTCATTCAAGTGAAAACTCCATCCTCAACTGTCAACCATTTCTATCAGACAGGGGGAGCTTTACATCAACATATTCCACTAGTCTTCTCTCAGATTATTGACAGAGAAGAACATCTTAACCCTCTTTATCACATCTTGTACAGGGTTATAACTCCCTTCAAAAGTTAACCCCTTGGTGGCAGGGCACCTGAACAAAAACCTATAGTTTGGTTTGAGCACCTGATCAAAACTTCAATTGGTGTTTGGATGCCTGATCAAAAATTCATTGGTGATAGGGCACTTGATCAAAAACCTAGTGGAATCCTACCAAGGGTGGTAGAAGAGTAGACATACCCTGGTTTATTATGGAACGACTATAAAATCCTTGTGTCCTCTGTGTTTGTGTGATTTTCTGTATTGTGCTGTGTGTTCTTATTTGTTTTTATAACTCACTCAGTACACATATATATACATATATATCACTATTTTAATTCCGCTATAAAAATAAGTGAAAAACTTTTTAATACTCTATTCACCCCCCTCTAGAGTGACTTTAAGATCTAACCTCACTTTCAATTGGTATCAGAGGTTGGTTGATTGTATACAGGCTAACACCTGGATCCAATGATCAATTAGATCTTAATTTATTCTAGAGTTTTATTTTTTCTAAAAATCCATGGCATAGAACAAAGAATACTTAAGCACAAGACCTCCTATGTGCAATCTAAATAAGTTTGCACTATGGAAGGCAAGGATCAGGTTATATATGAATTCAATTGACGAAGATATTTTCAATGTTATTTTGACAGGACCTCCTACTCCTACAACAACAACAAGTGCTGAAACAACAACAAATAATACTGTTCCACCTCCTGAGTGGACAGAAGCTCAAAAGAAGCAGAGAAGTGTTGATGCCAAAGCAATGGATATATTGGCACAGACAATGTCTGATGACTTTTTTCAAAGGTTGTGGAATGCACCTCAGCAAGGGAAATCTGGACCTCCCTCAATAACATGGTTGAAGGATTTGTAGATGAGAGAAAAGGTAGAAGATCTCATCTTATCTCTCAGTATGAGAATTTCAAGAAAGGAGAAACTGAGAGTGTTGCAGATATGTACAACAGGCCCAGTCTCATAATCATTGAACTGAAGACTTTGGACAAAGTGATCTCCATCACTGAAGTCAATGATAAGATCCTAATATGCTTCCCCAGCACATGGGACTCTAGGATCTGGCCAATCAAGGAAGCCAGAAGCCTCAATGAGATCTCCACTGAGACCTTGTTATGCAAGCTCAAATCCTATGAGCAACTTATCAAGTCCAGAGAAGCTGAACAATCTACTTCCTCACATGCATCCAAGAAGGAAAAGAGCATTGCTTTCCAAGCAACTGAAGAGGAAGATAAAGCTCCAGGAGAAGTGGAGTTCATGAGTCTTCTAGCCAAGAGATTCTACAAGATGGCTAGAAAAAACTTCAGAAAGAAGGATTCCAGATCAAGAGAAAAACCAAGGTATGACAAATCAAATTCTAAAGAAATTATCTGTTTTGGTTGCAGGAAACCTGGACACATTCTACCCGTGTGTCCAGAGAAACAAAAGAAGGAAAAGAGAAAAGAAAAAGAAGAGAAAAGGCACTCCAGCAAGTCTTCCTCCCACAAACACAAACATAAGGGAAGAGGCTTTGTATCTGAATCATGGAGTGAAACAGAATCATAATCTTCATCCAGCTCTTCTGAAGATGAAGAAAATGCAAATGAGAAGGACCAATGCTTGATGACTATATATGACTCAAGCAGTGAGTCAGAATATGCATCATCATCCAGCTCCAGTGATGATGAAGAAGAAAGAAACTTCTGCATGATGGCTATCAATGCCTCAGGATATAACTCTGAAGAATCAGAATCAGAAATTGATGGTGATCAGGTAATTTCTACATTTGATTTCAATTCAAATGAATTCAAAGATGAATTCAGAACTCTTTGTTTAGATTTAATTAAATCTGAGAAGGAAATAATTTCCCTCAGAAATAAGTCGGCTGAAATGAATCAACTAAGTAAAGATAATGCCAATCTTAAGAAAGAATTGGCTGCCTTTAGAGAACACATTGTTCTCATTGAGAACAAGTTGTCTGAGGCTAAGAAGTTTGAAGAATCCCTCAATGGGAGAAGTATCAAACTGATGGACATCACAAGCACAGTGAATGCCAGACTTAGTGGCAAACTGGGCTTGGGTGCATCATCAAGTGAGCCACATCTTATTATGAAAAACATTCTCTCTACACCAGTAAAATTCATTTCTGCTAAGAACAAAGAGGTAGTAGATTTTAATAAGAATGTTTCAAGCAAGAATATTTAGAATAAAAGAATTCAACAGAATTCGTCGAACGGAGCTCGATGAAATCACACGAATTCGTCGAACGGAGATCGAAGAACTCTGAAGACAGATTTTCAGTATAGTTATTATTCGAACGGTGCTCGACGAAATAACCTCAATTCGTCGAACGGCGATCGATGAATTCACCAAAATTCGTCGAACGGAGAATATACAGAGAATCTTAAGAACTCTTATTCTCAATATACAAAAAATCCTTTTACTGAGTGGATAATTTCTCCAAGGAGATGTCATCCACAAGGTTATAAGGACCAGCCTGAGATATCTTATATTTCAAATTTTTGTGGAAAGACAAAAGGACCCAAGGTAGTCTGGGTCAAAAACAACTAGGATGTTTTCTATTTTGCAGGTACAGAGCTATCCAAGCATAAAAGAACAGTGGTACTTGGATAGTGGGTGCTCTAAGCACATGACAGGAAACAAGGCCAACCTAAGCAACTACAAGGCAAGGCTTGGACCCAAAGTGATCTTTGGAGACTCCAACTGTGGACAAACCAAAGGTTATGGTCAAATCAAAGTTGGAGCAGTCACCTTCAAAGAGGTAGCTTATGTCAAGGGTCTGAAGCACAACCTCATCAGCATAAGCCAGTTATGTGATGAAGGTTATAAGGTAACTTTTAATAATTTCTTATGTCTTATTACCAATAATAAAAACATAAATGTATTATTTGGTATTAGACATGGAAACATTTATTTAGTCAGTTTTGACTCTGCCAACTCAGATATTTGCTTATTTAATTCTATAAGTAAAACAAATGAATTATGACATAAAAGGCTAGGACACATTAACCTTAGAACTATATCTAAGCTTTCTAAGGACAATCTTGTTAGAGGACTGCCTTATGGTTCATACAAGAAGGAAGGACTCTGCAGGGCTTGTCAACTAGGAAAGCAAACTAGAAGTAGTTTTAAATCTTTATCCAAGAGTGATTCACCTAGGATTTTGTACTTACTGCATTTGGATCTTTTTGGACCCACTACAATACAAAGTCTAGGAGGGAAGCATTATTCTTTAGTTATTGTAAATGACTTCTCAAGATTCACTTGGGTGTTCTTTCTTAGGAACAAGTCTGACACCTTCAGTGTTCTGACAGACTTTCTCAGGTCCATCAAGATTGAGTACTCTACTCTAGTTGCCTTGATCAGAAGTGATCATGACACTGAGTTTGAATCTCTTCTGATGAGAGAATTCTGTGGAAAAGAAGGGATCATGCAATGTTTATCTGCTCCTAGAACTCCTCAACAAAATTGGGTATCTGAAAGGAAAAATAGAACCTTAATTGAATCAGCAACTACATTGCTTGTTGATGCTCACTTGCCACTCTCTTTTTGGGCAGAGGCAGTGAACATAGCAAATTATGTGTTGAACAGAAGCCTGATAAATAGGCTTAAGGGTAAAACTCCCAATGAATTACTCAAGAATAAAAAGCCTAAGGTTAACTATTTTAAGATATTTGGCTGTAAATGCTATGTGCATAACAATGATAAGAAGTATCTCAGGATATTTGAAGCAAAATCTGCTGAAGATATATTCCTTGGATATTCTCTTCCTAGTAAAGCATACAGAGTTTACAACAAATCTACTCTTAAGATAGAAGAGTCCATGCATGTATCCTTTGATGAGACTAACATGTTAAATGAGGAGAGGAACACCACCTCTACCAAAAATACTTTGCAGGTACCAGCTGTTGAAAATGTTGAAGTGGAAGTTGGCTGTCTGGGGGGAAGTCGCGCGGTCTGGCTAACCACGTGGTCTTGCGGTCTCCATCTGCGGTCTGATCTCTTTGGTCTAGCCGTAGGTCTATTCGGCTTGACCGTCGTTCTGTCCAAGGTGTCGAGGTGAGGCCGCGCGGTCTGGTTCGTGAGACCGCGTGGCGGGCTGTTCTCTGTACTGTGCGGTCTGGTTCGTGGTGACCGCACTGGGTTGTTATTCGGGCGATCTTCCGGTCTGGTGGCTGTCCGGGTTCTTATGGTGCGCGCCGAGTAAGGTCTTCTTAGTCGCCGATCTCCCCTTTTGAGTTCGCATAAGCTGGTCCCTTGGCGATCTGCTGGTGTATGTGGTCTCTGGTGTTTGGTCGACTTGGCAGGTTCTTGCCTTGGTCGACTTGGCTGTGTTCGCGGTCTCTGGAGGAGGTCGTGTTGCGAACATAGGTGGTGGGCGTCATGACCGGGCGAGTTGTCATGATCGTGCGGCTTCTTGGAGGAGTGGCGATCTCCGGTCTAGATTGAAGTTGGCGAGCTCACGACGCAGAGCGATCTGCTGACCGCGCGGGTTGACCGGTCTTGGTCACGCGGTCAGATGGTGGTGACTCTATCTCATAGGGTGGTGACTGGATTAGGTCGCACGCCTATAAATAGGAGTCACTATTGCAGCATAATTAATGGCACCAAGTGTAAGCTGAACTCGTGCCTAGAGCTCGCGGTCTCATTTTTTGTGACCGGGCGGTTTGCTGATTGAACTTTCCTTGTGCAGCTTCTGCGGATTGTGCGGGCAGCAGCGGTCACCTCTTCTTCTAAGGTGTTCGGGCGCTCTTGCGGCTTGCAGTGCAGGTTGTTGGAGTTCAGGAGGATCAGTGGAGTTTGGAAGGTCGCGGAGTTCGCGGTTGGTGTTGCTCAAGTCGCAGACAGGCAGTTCGGGCGGTCTCGGTTTCTAGTCGAGCGAACTGGCAAGTCGGGAGGTCAGGCGGTCTCAGTCTTCAGACCGTTAGTTATCTTTTTCAGCTTGTTTTTTCTCCTGTTTTTTGTGTACTGGCGAAATCATGTCTCGCCATGTATACCTCGCTCTGTAATGAAGATTTCTGCAAGTATCAATAAAGATTGAAGTTTTTCATGTGCTTCTGGTTGTTGGCTATAGCCTTGAGTTGTTCTATTCCTGCTCACTCCTAGATCTTCGGAAAATTTCACATGGTAGCAGAGGTAGGTCAGATTGGATAGAGCAGTGAATAACTCAAAGTTGTCATCGCCTTTATGAAGAAGGAACCAGTGGTAGAGCCATGGAAGCAAGAGGTCATGGGATTGAGATGGTCAACTCGACTAACTTCAAGAAGTGGAAGTCGTGTATGTAGAGTTATCTTCTGGGTGAGGACCTCTGGGAGGTTGTTGGAGGAGATAGCACGGAGGAAGTTGTCCCAGTTGGGGACAATGGTCATGAGGTGAGGAACTGGAGGCGGATTAATGCCAAAGCAGAGTTCGCTCTGAAAAGAGCAATATCACCTGACCTATTCAATCACATCTTGGGGTGTGGATCAGCTGCGGAGATCTAGAGAGCCCTGGATGGGCTGCTTAACAAGAAGAATGTGGCGAGACTTCAATTCCTGGAAAATGAGCTGGCTAGGTCGGCTCGGGGAGAACTTTCTATCTCTATGTTCTTCCTGAAGATGAAGAACATGTGCGCCGAGATTTCAGCACTGGATCCTGATGAGCCAATTTCTGAGGCGAAGCTGAAGAGGCACATCATCTGTTGCTTGGGGAAGGAGTATGTGGCCTTTGTGATGTCGTTGCAGGGTTGGGCAAATCAGCCGTCTCTGCTGGAGCTGGAGAATCTTCTTGCGTCGCAGGAGAGCCAGGCAAGGCAGATGGCGGGGGTGTCAGTGTCTGGGGGAGAAGGCGAAGTTCTCTTCACAGGGAAGAAGAAGAAGTGGGATAAGAAGAAGAAGACCGCTGGAGGCAATGGGCCTTCAACTTCTGGACAGCAGGAGAGGGGCTATGCTCCCAAGGCTGAAGGGAAGAAGAAGGGAGAAGTACCAAAATGCTTCAGGTGTGGAAAGCTTGGTCACATCCGGAAGGACTGCCGGGTGAATCTTCAGCCGGGGCATGCTGCTGCAGGGAAGGAGGAAGCTGAGGCCAAAAAGAATGATGGAGGATGGGGAGGAGCCTTCTCGGCTTCTATTGGAGTTGCGGCTCCTATCAACTATCAGGAGGACTGGATCGTGGACTCGGGGTGTGGTCATCACCTCACCGGGGATGAGTCGAAGCTTACTTTAGCGCAGGCTTACTCAGGTAATGATGCCATCATAACTGCTGATAATACCGTGCATAGTGTCGAGAAGGTGGGGGTTGTTTCCTTGGGCAGTGATAGGGGGCCACTAACTTTGAAGAGTGTCTATCATGTGCCCGGAATGAGGAAAAACCTCTTCTCCGTGACCAACGCTGTTGACACTGGGTATCACATTCTGTTCGGCCCAACAGAAGTGAAGTTTCTAAGAAATGTTGAGGCGGTAAAGGCTGAGGTCGTTCATGTCGGGAGAAGGGAAAAAGACTTGTTCGTTTTATCTACAAGTTCTTATGTCGACAAGATGAGGACCAATGATAGTGCCGTGATATGGCACGAGAGGTTGGGGCATGTAGAGATGGATAAGCTGAAGGCTATTGCGGTAAAAGGTCTAGTCAAGGGCCTGCCTAGTCTATCTTCCTTCGGTGATGGTCATGTTTGCGCGGGATGTCAGTTCGGCAAGTCTCATCGACTACCGTTTGATAAGTCGCAGACAAGGAGTAGTATGCCGTTGGAGTGCATCCACGGTGACTTGATGGGAACGACTGCTACCCCAAGCCTCAGAGGTAGCAGGTATATGCTGGTGTTGATCGATGATTACACCAGATATGTCTGGGTTTATTTTCTGAAGGAGAAGTCGGAGGCGTTTGCCAAGTTTGTGGAGTTCAAGGAGCTTGTGGAGGGTCGGCTAAGTCTGTAGATAAAGAAGCTGAGAACTGACAATGGGGGGGGGGGAGTTCACCTCTGGTGAGTTCTCTAGTTTTTGCAGGAAGGCGGGCATCTGGAGGGAGCTTACTTGTGTGCATACTCCACAACAAAACGGAGTTGCAGAGCGGAAGATCTGTCATCTGACGGAGACCTGCAAGTGCCGGCTACATGCCAAGAGTATCCCAAGGACTTTCTGGGCGGAGGGAATGTCTTGTGCTGCCTACGTCATCAACAGGATGCCTCTCAGTCCCATCAATATGTTGACTCCGCATGAGATGATGTTCAAAGAAAATCAAAGTGTGGCACACCTTCGTGTGTTTGGTTCCACCTGCTATGTGCACGTTCCAGATGCGCTTCGGACGAAGCTAGATGTGAAAGCAAGGAAGCTAGTCCTCGTGAGATATGATGATCGGAAGAAGGGATGGAAGTGAATGGACCCAGAGACGCGGAGATTTATTGTATCTCGCGATGTCGTGTTTGATGAGGTGACGTCTTACATGGGGAGTTCTGGCATTGAGTTACCAGAAAGCAGGGTGGAGGAGTAGGAGAGAGCGGCGGAAAATCTTCAGGTGGAGCTGCCATTGTCACCAGGCGGTCCATCCATGTCTAGTTCTGAGGCAGAGGCTTCTAGATCAGCAAGTAGGGGGAGCGATGCTCCTAGTACGTCTGGAAGGGGAGCTTGGGAAGAAGCAGCTGAGGATGTTACGAGTCAGGAGAAGACGTTTCAGAGATCGAAGCGAACGATCATTACTCCTGATCGCTATACAGGAGGAAACATGGTGAGCTTTGTCTCATGATTCTTTGTTGGTCCCCTGGATGAGCGGGAACCAGTGAGCTTTGAGAAGGCCAAAGGCGTGAAGCAGTTGGATTCGGCTATGGAAGAAGAGATGGTAGCTCTTGAGAAGAATTAGACTTGGTCTCTAGTGCCCAGGCCCAAGGGCATTACCCCTGTGACATGCAAGTGGGTCTACAAGCTCAAGAAGAAGGAAGACGATAGTATCGAGCGATATAAGACTTGCCTTGTGGCTCGAGGATTCTCGCAGCAATACGGTGAAGACTATGAAGAGACATTCAGTCCGGTGGCAAAAATGACTTCAGTTCAGTTTGTGATTGCCTTGGCGACATTTTGGGGGTGGGAGATTTGGCAGCTCGACGTAAAGAATGCTTTCTTGTACGGCGAGATTGACAAGAACATCTTTGTTGGAGTTACCATTGTGATCTAGAAGTGGTCAAACATGTAATGTCACTGCCAACGCGGTATGAGCCTGCAGGGTCGCACATAAGAGCATGTGGAGAAGTTGGAAGATTGACTGTGTTGGTAAAGGTTACCAATCACCATATAGAATGGGGGAAGTCCAGCAAATGTTGCTGTCGGAATTCGTCAGATATGATTCGTCGGATTCGTCGGAAGTCGTCGGATGGTTCCGTGGAATCCCGACGAATTGTCACAGAAACCCTTCACTCAGCAAATGTTACCGTCTGATGTGATTCGTCGGAATTCGTTGGATCATTCCGTGGAATCCCGACGAATTGTCACAGAGATCCTTCACTCGGCAAATGTTGCTGTCTGATTGGATTCGTCGGAATTCGTCGGATTATTCCGTGGAATCCCGACGAATTGTCACAGAGACCCTTCACTCGGCAAATGTTGCCGTCTGATGTGATTCGTCGGAATTCGTCGGATTGTCCCGTGAAATCTCGACGAATGTTGTTCCGTGGAATCCCGACGAATTATTACAGAAAACTGTTTCTGTATGGACTGCGGATAGCGATTTTTTAGGTCTTTTATACGTCGGGTATAAATAGACGGTTCGACGGTTCTTCTTGAGCATCCACGATTATTACGCGAAGTAGAAGAAACGAGATGGAAGAAGTTCCGCCTCACGAACCCTAGCCTACGGAAGTGTTCCGCCGTCTTGATCGCCTTCGCAGACCTCCCCTCCGGCGATCATCGTCGTGATTGTTCTTCCTGGAGCGAACCTAGCAGTTCGTGGAAGTGCAAAGGTGCAGTCGTTCTTCTCCCGGCTCGTGTGGATCACTGTAGAGACGTAGACATTATTCTACGTGAGAACTCTGGCATAGCCGGCGCAAGGACTCTTCTTCTTGGAGCATCTAGGTTGGATTTGATCCAATCCCGCAAAGGTAATTTTATACCTAGCATTTTATTAACTTCTTGATTCAACATTCATGGCCCGATCAAAGTCTTTTGGGTTGTTTCTCTTTTATTCCGCTGCGCCTACATGTGATGTATGCTTCTAGAAAAACCCAACAATCTTCATGGTTCAGCCGCCAGGCTTCGTATCTGAAGATTTTCCAGACTATGTCTGCAAGCTGAAGAAGGCCATGTATGGGTTGAAGCAAGCGCCGAGGGCGTGGTATGGGAAAATTGCAGAATATCTCATATTCTGTGGATTTAGTGCTTCAGACTCAGACGCAAGCTTGTTTGTCAAGAAGAGCGGGGAGCTTCAAGTCATCGTGCTGCTTTACGTCGACGATATGATCGTGACGGGGAATTCGAAGGAGGAGGTAGCAAAGTTTCGGGCTGAGCTATCTATCAGGTTTGAGATGAAGGACTTGGGTGAGCTTCACCATTTCCTTGGAATCGAAGTGCAGAGGAAGGAAAGTGGAGTGATGGTGTCCCAGCCGGATATGTGGAGCGAATCGTGGAGCGATTCGGCATGAAGGAAGGGAAATGCATTTCTACACCTCTGGAGAAGACCATGAAACTTCGGAAAGATGAGGGGAGGATTCAGGAAGATCCGCTGGTGTTCCGGGCTCTGGTTGGGAGCTTGATTTATCTAACCATCACTAGGCCGGATATTGCTTATGCAGTTGGCAGGGTGAACCGTTATATGGCGGAACCACGGATGCTTCTTCTACTAGCGACCAAGAATATTTTGAAGTATGTCAAGGCGACTTCAGTTATGAGTCTCCTTTACAGGAGGGATGCGGGCTTCGAGGTTCATGGGTACATGGATGCTGATTATGAGGGAGATTCGGATGATTGGAAGTCGACGTCTGGATTCGTCTTCATAGCGGGCCCCACGACTATATCATGGTGCACCAAGAAGCAGGATTCCGTGTCGGTCTCTACCACGGAAGCGGAATACAAGGCTTCATCATTGGCAGCTCAAGAAGCCATCTGGCTTAGGAGGTTGGTAGGAGACGCCCATAAGGAGGTTCGGGGTCTGACTTTGCTCCGCGACGACAATGAGACTGCACTCAAACTGGTTACTAATCCAGTTTGTCATGCGAGGACCAAGCATATTGTAACACCCCAAAGATCGTGGTTCAGCGAGGTGGGCGAAATGGTAGGGTTGCGCTCGGGATAGGCTCAAGATTCCAGATCAGGTCAATGCGCACGACCATTGTCCTCTTCGCGCACGACCAGTGATCATGCGCCAACGATCGTGCGCAACCCGCAAAGAATCGGAGTTCTGTCTCGGCTTATGCGCACGACCATTGTCCTCTTCGCGCACGACCAGTGATCATGCGCCAGCGATCGTGCGTTAATTCAGAAGAGAATCGAGTTCTGTCTCGGACAGTGCGCACGACCATTTCCCTCTTCGCGCACGACCAGTGATCGTGCGCCAGCGATCGTGCGCCCTGTTTATTCTGTTCCGCGATTTTGAGCGGAGAAGAAGATCGGACCGTCCAAATCTTTTGGGATTTGATCCAACGGCTAGGTTTAGTTGCGGGAGACCTTTAGGGCTGATGAGAGGGGGTTAAACCTCATAATCTCTAAGTCATTCTCTCTCCAAACCCTAGAGAAAGAAGGAGGAGCCAAGGAAGAAGAAGGGAGATTCCGCCATTGACGGAGCTCCGGAGCTCCGTTTCGCGAACCGTTTCCAGATCTGGAGAGTGCAGCCCGGTGCGGTCATTCCCCTCCGTCTAGAATCTCGGATCCATGGCGAAAAAGAACGCTCCTAGGGTAACGATTTCTTCTCCCGTTGTTTGGACTTGTCTTTTGTCCTCCCCTTCGTTTCTCTATGCTTGCATGAGGGATCCCTTTCACCAAATGGGTGAAGTGTAGGATTCCCTCAAGTTCTCCGGAACTCCGGGTCGATTATGTCCGTCCCCGGCATATTGCATGTAGAAAATCCGGTAGTCGTGCGGATTTAGGCATTTTGTGTGAAGCCTATTCGTGGCCGTGAGCCCGAATCGGTGATGCTTGGATTGCGACGTTGCATTTAGGTTAAGCCTAGAATGTGTGCCGGAGAATGACTCCGTGAAATCATCTATAGTAGTGCGGGATTTAAGTGTAGGCGTCTTGTGAAGATCCTAACGAAAGCCCCATGCTTTGAGATTTGATGAAGGCAAACCTTCACCGCGAAATTGATGCGGAGCGTATTATACCTCCCCTTTTTGAGTATTTGTGAAGCCTAGATCCTTGTGAAGGGATTAGGTGCGTAGCTTACATTTGTGTAGCACTTGAAGGTGCTAAACCCTTACGGGCCGAGGCGAAGCCGTACCCACGTCGTGCGACAGATCGCGACGATTAGAGCACGGGCAAAGCTAAACCGAACCCGTTTCCATGCAGATCGGTAAGAGGTCCCTACCTCGTGTAGCCGTGTGATCATGGGAGAGGTGGTGGAAGGTGATTTACCTAGACCGACCAAAAGCTCTTTTTCCCACATAAGGCGATGGCCCTTACGGTGGAGTGTTTGTGGAATTGATGTTGTTAGCCTCATGCGGTTGTTTAGGCGGTTGCGGGGAACCTTCGGGTGAACCCAACCAACATCATGTGCATACCTAGGTTCCCTCCTTTTTGATGCTCAACCTAGAAGATTGAATGTGCTTGAAACCTCACCTTGTGTAGTTGCACTTTCTTTATTTTAGTACTTGTGCTGTTATGGCTTGCTTGCAGGGTAGAATCTCCGCCACCCCGGGAAAGGGGTGGGGTCGTTATAATTTGGTCAGCTGTGCTGACCGTTACCTTGTTTGCCACCGCTTGGTGGAATGTTCTTATGCAGGTGCAGGTGAGCCTAGCGGGAAATAGCGGGCGGTGGCCCCTTTTGCTGAGTTGGCCCTTGAAGGCCAGCCTCCTTTTTAGCTTTCGCATGTATTGCCGGCCTGCGTGCCGATGTATGTTTTGGAGTTTTCAGTACATTTGCTAAATGTAAGGCCTTAAGGCCATAACTCTCTTTCTTGGTTTCATTCCTATGATAGTGGACAATTCTAATGGAAATGTTAAATCTGTATGCTTCCGCTAGTGTTTAGTATACTCTGTTGTAGTTTCTTTCTGTTTATCACCTTTTAACTCCTAGCTAGTGTGGTTAGTATGGCGTGGGGTCTCGGTCGGACCTACTGTTATATTATTCGTACTGGCAGGGTGTTACAATTTGGTATCAGACTTAAGGTGTCGATCCGTAGTTTAGCGAATTCGGGACGAATTCCTTTTAAGGGGTGGTGTGCACGGGATGTGCATTCACCTAAAACGACAAAAACTAATAAGAATGTCCACTTAGGAATGGGAAAACACTTGTTTGCGGAACCTGAGCGTTCCATGATTTGTTGTTTGCTATGTTTTCAGTCACTAAATTGTGTCTTACACGATTATAGGCGACTAGAAGTGGTGCGGGGCCGTCTCAACCCCGTAACACCGCTGAAAGTAGTGGGTCGGCTGAAGTGCCAGTGACCACTCCTCCTGCTGAGATGATCAGGTTAATCGCAGAAGCTGTCTTCGCGATGATCAATGCTCAACCGTAAAGGCTTGCATAGCCTGCTACGCCTAATACAGATGCGGCCCCGGTGATCGAACCTGCAGTGGAACCTGCGGCGGTGCAAAGGGTGGAGCGTCCGGTAGAGCGTGTAGTTGTTGCGCGAGCACGTGATCAACAGCTGCAACACTTTCTAAGCTTCCATCCTCCAACTTTCTCGGGGACCGGATCCCCAACGGAGGCGGAGGACTGGCTGTCAACGGTTAGGAAAATTCTAAGGGCGACAACAACAGAAGAAGTTATGATGGTCACTTTAGCCACCTTCCTCCTTAACGGAGAGGCAGAGCGTTGGTGGGCTGAACAGGAAGTGCACAAGTTCGGAGGCAGGGAGATTACCGAGATCACGATAGCGGAGTTCTCAAAGTCTTTTCTTCAAAGGTATATTCCTTCTGCCCAACGCATTGCGTTGCAGAACCAGTTTCTGAAGTTAACTCAAGGCGACAGCTCAGTGGATGAGTACTTGCACGAGTTCACTAAACTGGGTCATTATGCGGGGCCTATGATGGAAGACGAAGAGACAAAGACGAACAAGTTCTACGAAGGTCTTCGGGACAAGTTGAGGCTGCTCCTTGCAGGCCCAATGACGTTAGGTTTCCAAGTGATGGTCCAAACTGCCAGATCCCTAGAGTTGGACATGAAGAGGGTACAAGTAAAAGCCGTGGCAAAGAAACCTGAGTTTCATGTGCCGGTCTCTCAGTCTAAGACAGAATTCAGAAAGAACAAAAGGATGTTCAAACCGGCGGAGCAAACCCGCTCAAATGTTTCGGGAGCAACGACAGTGCGGAGCCCTATCACGTGTTTCACCTGCGGGAAGGTGGGACACAAGGCCGCAGTGTGTCGAAGTGGTCCCCCGAAGACAGAGAATCAAGCTTTGGACTATGCTCGAGCTGCGGAAAAGGGTAAAGCTGCGGAGTCTTCGGCTTCCCAGCACATTACTCCGACTCAGCCGAGAGTCTACTCGCTTGGCCAGCAAGAAGCCATACGACAAGCTGATATTGTCACAGGTATGAATTAAAAATTAGCTTTTACATAGCTATTTGTGATTATACCGTTGTGCAATTGTATGTTTTTTTTGTGTGCAATTAGGCTTTGTCCTAATTCTCAACTACACGGCGAGAGCTCTATTTGATACGGGTGCATCGCACTCTTTTCTGTCTGAGGACTTCGTGGTGCGAATCGGAGTGCCATCTACCTTCGTAGAGGATAGATTAGAAGTAGTGCTACCCAATGGATCTCGCATGTCTGCGGATAGGAAGAGCCGTGTGAAGGTGCGGATCGGAAATCAAGATTTCGATTTGGAAGCATCGTTGTTGCCGTTAGCTGAATTCGATGTGATCTTCGGCATGGACTGGCTCTCGGAGCAGCGTGCATGCATAGATTGCAATTCTAAGGAGATCACTCTGGGAAGGAACGCCGATGGAGAAACCACGTTTGCCGGTATGCGAGGAGCGAGCAAGACGCTGATGTCTGCTCTCCAAGTTGTTAAGGCGGTAAGAAAAGGCGCCAAGTTGTTCTTCACCTTGTTGGAGGCTTCGGAGCCAAAGCCCAGGTTATGTGATGTCCCAGTTGTAGCGGAGTACGCCGACGTGTTTCCTAACGAACTCCCTGGGGCTCCGCCTCAGCGAGAGATCAATTTCTGTATCGAGTTGGTGCCAGGTGCCAAACCTGTGGCCCGCTCACCGTACCGGATAGCGCAAAAGGAATTGGCAGAGCTGAAGGTTCAATTGCAAGAGCTGCTAGAGCAAGGCTACGTACGTCCAAGTTCTTCGCCTTGGAGTGCACCGGTCCTCTTTGTGAAAAAGAAGGACGGGAGCTTGCGTCTATGTATCGATTATCGAGAGCTAAACAAGTTGACCGAGAAGAACCGATATCCGATTCCAAGAATCGATGATCTCTTCGACCAGCTGGTTGGGTCGACGGTATACTCCAAACTGGACCTAAGGTCCGGCTATTACCAACTGCGAATTAGGGAATGTGACATTCCAAAGACAGCGCTCAGTACCCGCTTTGGGCACTATGAGTTCACGGTGATGCCGTTCGGTCTGTCCAATGCACCGTCGGTATTCATGGACTTAATGAATAGGACGTTCCGTGAGTATTTGGATCAATTTGTGATCGTCTTTATCGACGACATTTTGGTATACTCTCAATCGGAAGAGGAGCATGTAGGGCATCTGCACGCCGTTCTGAGCACCTTGAGGAAGAGTCAGCTATATGCCAAGTTCTCCAAGTGCGAGTTTTGGCTACCGTCAGTAGCATTCCTTGGTCACGTCGTTAGTGGAGATGGAATTGTGGTTGATCCGTCGAAGATAGAAGCGATCCGAGCCTGGCCTTTGTTGAAAAACGTAGCGGAAGTCCGAAGTTTCTTAGGACTTGCCGGCTATTATAGGCGCTTTGTGGTAAACTTCTCGAGGATTGCACTTCCTCTCACTAAATTGACTAGGAAAGATCATAAGTTCGCTTGGTCGCCCGAGTGCGCACGAGCTTTTGAAGAACTGAAGAGCCGTCTGACCACGGCGCCCATTCTATGCTCGCCATGTGGTACGGAAGGCTACGAAATCTATAACGACGCCTCGGGGAGTGGTTTGGGTTGTGTCCTAGTGGAGTTCGGTAAGGTAATTGCCTACGGCTCCCGACAGTTGAAGGTTCATGAGAGGAATTACCCGGTCCATGATTTGGAGCTAGCGGCCGTGGTATTTGCTCTTAAGCTTTGGAGGCATTATTTGTATGGCGTGAAGATCGACATCTTTACCGACCACAAGAGCCTCAAGTACTTGCTAGATCAAAGGGAGTTGAATATGCGACAGAGGAGGTGGTTGGAGTTCCTTGGGGACTACACCTTCGACATCAAATATACTCCTGGAAAGGGAAATGTAGTTGCGGACGCGTTGAGTCGTCGGGCTCCCGCTCAAGCAAATTGGATTTTGATGCACGATGAGCGTCTAATCCGTGAGCTGGAAGAAATGGAGATCTTTTGCGTTGATCGAAGAGCGTCTACTTCAGCATGCTTGAACTGGACGGAGGTTCAATACCACCTTGCCGACCGAGTTCGACAGGCATTGGAGCTGGATGAGAGCATGAAACGCTACAAAGCGGAAACCGTTGACGGGTTGAACGCTGATTTCTCCTTCGAAGATGGCCTTATGTGGAAGAATGGCAGATTGTGCGTCCCAAACGTTGGTACTCTACGGGAGGAATTGATGTACGAGGCTCATCATACCAAGTACTCTATCCACCCGGGGAGCACGAAAATGTACATGGACATGAAGAAACTTTTCTGGTGGCCGGGTATGAAGAAGGACATTGCCCTCTACGTGGCCAAGTGCAATACTTGCGCGTTGGTGAAGGTGGAATGTCAACGTCCCGGTGGATTTTTGAAGTCCTTGCCGATTCCGGAATGGAAGTTTGACGATATTTCGATGGATTTCGTGCACGGATTGCCGAGATCGCAGCATGGAAACGACGCCATCTGGGTAATCGTGGACAGACTGACAAAAGTATCGCATTTTATTCCGAACCGGAAGGATGATTCTGTAGAAAAGCTAGCGAAGCTCTATGTCGATAGTATTGTGCGGCTGCACGGTGTCCCTCGTAGCATCGTCAGCGATCGTGACGGGCGTTTCACGTCGAAAGATTGGAGGCTTATCCATGAACTGTTGGGCACTAAATTGAAATTCAGCACGACCTTCCACACGCAAACGGACGGACAGACCGAGAGGACCAACAGGACTATGGAGGATATGCTCCGAATGTGCGCTTTAGATTTTGGAAAGAAGTGGGAAGATCATCTCTATATGATGGAATTCGCCTACAATAATAGCTACCAAGCCAGTATAAAGATGGCTCCTTTCGAGGCCCTCTATGGTAAGAAGTGTCGTACGCCGTTGTCTTGGGCAGAAACGGGCGATACTAAGCTATTAAAGCGAAAGGATGTTGAGGAAGCAACTTCGACGATCCGAATTATTCGAGAAAGGCTATTGATTGCCCAGGATAGGCAAGCAAAGTATTACAACGCCAAGCATAGGAACCTAGAGTTCGCCGTCGGCGACCGGGTTTACTTGAAGATCAAACCGTTCAAAGGGGTATCAAGGATCCGACGCTTGAAAAAGCTCAGTCCAAGGTACTTAGGACCGTTTGAGATTGTGGAACGTGTTGGTGATGCGGCTTATCGGCTTGCACTATCTGCAGAGCTGAGCGGTCTGCACGACGTGTTTCACATTTCAGTTCTGAGGAAGGCAGTGCAAGAGCCTACTCATATCGTTGCGGTCGGCAGAGTGTCGGTGGATAGTGGGTTGTCGACGAAAGTCAAACCCTTACGCATCGAGGATACCGAGGTAAAGCAGTTGCGGAACAAGTCCATTCAGATGGTAAAGGTCCGGTGGGATAATTGCGGCCGAGAGGAGCTAACTTGGGAGAGAGAGCAAGCGATGCTTGCGGAGTACCCCGAGCTATTTCCCTCAGGTAAATTTTCTTTAAAAACTGTAATTTCCTGCTATTACTGTTTTCGGAATTTCGGGACGAAATTCTTTTAAGGGGGGTGGAGTTGTAACACCGCAAAGATCGTGGTTCAGCGAGGTAGGCGAAATGGTAGGGTTGCGCTCGGGATAGGCTCAAGATTCCAGATCAGGTCAATGCGCACGACCATTGTCCTCTTCGCGCACGACCAGTGATCGTGCTCCAACGATCGTGCGCAACCCGCAAAGAATCGGAGTTCTGTCTCGGCTTATGCGCACGACCATTGTCCTCTTCGCGCACGACCAGTGATCGTGCGCCAGCGATCGTGCGTTAATTCAGAAGAGAATCGAGTTCTGTCTCGGACAGTGCGCACGACCATTTCCCTCTTCGCGCACGACCAGTGATCGTGCGCCAGCGATCGTGCGCCCTGTTTATTCTGTTCCGCGATTTTGAGCGGAGAAGAAGATCGGACCGTCCAAATCTTTTAGGATTTGATCCAAGGGCTAGGTTTAGTTGCGGGAGACCTTTAGGGCTGATGAGAGGGGGTTAAACCTCATATTCTCTAAGTAATTCTCTCTCCAAACCCTAGAGAAAGAAGGAGGAGCCAAGGAAGAAGAAGGGAGATTCCGCCATTGACGGAGCTCCGGAGCTCCGTTTCGCGAACCGTTTCCAGATCTGGAGAGTGCAGCCCGGTGCGGTCATTCCCCTCCGTCTAGAATCTCGGATCCATGGCGAAAAAGAATGCTCCTAGGGTAACGATTTCTTCTCCCGTTGTTTGGACTTGTCTTTTGTCCTCCCCTTCGTTTCTCTATGCTTGCATGAGGGATCCCTTTCACCAAATGGGTGAAGTGTAGGATTCCCTCAAGTTCTCCGGAACTCCGGGTCGATTGTGTCCGTCCCCGGCATATTGCATGTAGAAAATCCGGTAGTCGTGCGGATTTAGGCATTTTGTGTGAAGCCTATTCGTGGCCGTGAGCCCGAATCGGTGATGCTTGGATTGCGACGTTGCATTTAGGTTAAGCCTAGAATGCGTGCCGGAGAATGACTCCGTGAAATCATCTATAGTAGTGCGGGATTTAAGTGTAGGCGTCTTGCGAAGATCCTAACGAAAGCCCCATGCTTTGAGATTTGATGAAGGCAAACCTTCACCGCGAAATTGATGCGGAGCGTATTATACCTCCCCTTTTTGAGTATTTGTGAAGCCTAGATCCTTGTGAAGGGATTAGGTGCGTAGCTTACATTTGTGTAGCACTTGAAGGTGCTAAACCCTTACGGGCCGAGGCGAAGCCGTACCCGCGTCGTGCGACAGATCGCGACGATTAGAGCACGAGCAAAGCTAAACAGAACCCGTTTCCATGCAGATCGGTAAGAGGTCCCTACCTCGTGTAGCCGTGTGATCATGGGAGAGGTCGTGGAAGGTGATTTACCTAGACCGACCAAAAGCTCTTTTTCCCACATAAGGCGATGGCCCTTACGGTGGAGTGTTTGTGGAATTGATGTTGTTAGCCTCATGCGGTTGTTTAGGCGGTTGCGGGGAACCTTCGGGTGAACCCAACCAACATCATGTGCATACCTAGGTTCCCTCCTTTTTGATGCTCAACCTAGAAGATTGAATGTGCTTGAAACCTCACCTTGTGTAGTTGCACTTTCTTTATTTTAGTACTTGTGCTGTTATGGCTTGCTTGCAGGGTAGAATCTCCGCCACCCTGGGAAAGGGGTGGGGTCGTTATAATTTGGTCAGCTGTGCTGACCGTTACCTTGTTTGCCACCGCTTGGTGGAATGTTCTTATGCAGGTGCAGGTGAGCCTTAGCGGGAAATAGCGGGCGGTGGCCCCTTTTGCTGAGTTGGCCCTTGAAGGCCAGCCTCCTTTTTAGCTTTCGCATGTATTGCCGGCCTGCGTGCCGATGTATGTTTTGGAGTTTTCAGTACATTTGCTAAATGTAAGGCCTTAAGGCCATAACTCTCTTTCTTGGTTTCATTCCTATGATAGTGGACAATTCTAATGGAAATGTTAAATCTTTATGCTTCCGCTAGTGTTTAGTATACTCTGTTGTAGTTTCTTTCTGTTTATCACCTTTTAACTCCTAGCTAGTGTGGTTAGTATGGCGTGGGGTCCCGGCCGGACCTACTGTTATATTATTCGTACTGGCAGGGTGTTACACATATCGAGATCGAGCATCATTTCATTCGTGAGAAGGTGTGAGGGGTCTCTTTCGGTCGAGCATGTTCGGAGTCAGGACAACATTGCTGACATATTCACAAAAGCGCTGGCGAAGGGGCCGTTCACTCGGCTGAGGAGTTTACTTGGGCTGTTTTCAACTTCCCACTTCAAGGGGGAGTGTTGGAAATGTTGAAGTGGAAGTTGGCGGTCTGGGGGGAAATCGCGCGGTCTGGCTAACCGCGCGGTCTTGCGGTCTCCATCTGCAGTCTGATCTCTTTGGTCTAGCCGCAGGTCTATTCGACTTGACCGCCATTCTGTCCAAGGTGCCGAGGTGGTGGCGGGTTGTTCTCTGTACTGTGCGGTCTGGTTCGTGGTGACCGCACATGGTTGCTATTCAGGCAGTCTTCCGGTCTGGTGGCTGTCCGAGTTCTTGTGGTGCGCGCCGACTAAGGTCTTCTTAGTCATGCGGTCTCCCCTTTTGAGTTCGCATAAGCTGGTCCCTTGGCGATCTACTGGTGTATGCGGTCTCTGGTGTTTGGTCGACTTGGCGGGTTCTTGCCTTGGTCGACTTGGCTGTGTTCGCGGTCTTTGGAGGAGGTCGTGTTGCGAACACAGGTGGTGGGCGTCATGACCGGGCGAGTTGTCATGATCGCGCGGCTTCTTGGAGGAGTGGAGATCTCCGGTCTGGATTGAAGTCAGCGAGCTCACGGCGCAGAGCGATCTGCTGACCGCGCGGGTTGACCGGTCTTGGTCACGCGGTCAGAGGGCGGTGACTCTATCTCATAGGGTGGTGACTGGATCAGGTCGCACGCCTATAAATAGGAGTCACTGTTGCAGCATAATTAATCGCACCAAATGTAAGCTGAACTCGCGCCTAGAGCTCGCGGTCTCATTTTTTGTGACAGGGCGGTTTGCTGATTGAACATTCCTTGGGCAGCTTCTGCGGATTGTGCGGGCAGCAGTGGTCACCTCTTCTTCTAAGGTGTTCGGGCAGTCTCGCGGCTTGCAGTGCAGGTTGCTGGAGTTCGGGAGGATCAGTGGAGTTCAGAAGGTCGCGGAGTTCGCGGTTGGTGTTGTTCAAGTCGCAGACAGGCAGTTCGGGCGGTCTCGGTTTCTAGTCGAGCGAACTGGCAAGTCGGGCGGTTAGGCGGTCTCAGTCTTCAGACCGCTAGTTATCTTTTTCAGCTTGTTTTTTCTCCTGTTTTTTGTGTACTGGCGAAATCATGTCTCGCCATGTATACCTCGCTCTGTAATGAAGATTTCTGCAAGTATCAATAAAGATTGAAGTTTTTCATGTGCTTCTGGTTGTTGGCTATAGCCTTGAGTTGTTCTATTCCTGCTCACTCCTAGATCTTCGGAAAATTTCACACCAACTTTATGTGAAGAGCTCAATGGACTAAATCTACAGAATGAAGATTCTCTACTTCCATCAAATGAAATAATTGAAGACAGTAAAGAAGAGGATAATCCAGATCTTGCTGATCATTCAAATCAAGTGACAGCTGAACAAGTCCCTCAAGAAGAAATTATTGCTGAACGAACTCCAACTGTTGATCTCATCACAGTTAGAGATCATCCAATATCCCAAGTCATTGGAGATATTTCAGCAGGTGTTCAAACAAGGCATCAACTACACCAAAATCAGATGCACACTTGTTTCCTATCGAAAGTTGAACCTCAAACCATAAAAGATGCAGAACAAGATCCAAACTGGATTCTTGCAATGCAAGAGGAGCTCAACCAATTTGAAAGGAACATGGTATGAGATTTGGTTCCAAGACCAAAAGGCCATCCAGTCATTGGCACCAAGTGGGTCTTTAGGAACAAGCTAGATGATCAAGGCAACTTAGTCAGAAAAAAAGCAAGATTGGTAGCCCAAGGATATTCAAAGGAAGAAGGAATTGACTATGATCAGACCTTTTCTCCTGTTGCAAGACTTGAATCAGGATTTTTCTGGCCTTTGCTGCATTCAAGATATTCAAAGTATACCAGATGGATGTGAAGAGTGCATTCTTGAATGGAGATGTTTATCCAGAAGACCGCATCTGAATAGTATTTCACGCAGACCGGGCGGTCTTATGATACAAGTCGCCCGGTTCAGGTTTGATAAGGTCCATCACCACTAACCGGGCGGTCTGAGCATTCAGGTCGCCTCCAAAGATTGAAGATCATCAAGGCCTAAGTCCAAACGACACAGAAGGCAACCCGCAGTCTCAAGTCGGAGACCGCCCGGGTTGCGCCATGAGGCCCAACAAGACCAAGACCAAGAAGACAAGCCGCGGTCTCAAGTCGGAGACCGCCCGGGTTGTGCCATGAAAGCTATCAGGGCCCAAGTCCAGAAGGCAACCCGCGGTCTCAGGTTGGAGACCGCTCGGGTTGCATCTTGAAGGCTAACAAGGTTCAAGACCAGGCGACATGCCGCGTTCTCAAGGGCAAGCTGCGGTCTCAAGTCGGAGACAGCCCGGGTTGCGCCATGAAGACCAACCAAGGCTCAAGTCCAAAGGGAAAGACGCGGTCTCAAGATGGAGACCGCCCAGATTGCATCATCGCCTTGGTCGCAGCATCTTCAGCCCTTCTACGAGACAGACCGCAAGCGCAAGCCGCCAAGCCGCGCAGCTTCTTTCTTTTCTCCTTTCTGTATCCCGTCACCGCCTGCCTGATTCTCTTGTACCCGGACAGGCGGTTATTTTATCCCTGCCCATTCGGGCAGTCCCCCGAGCCTATAAATTGGGGGCGGCAACACTCCCAAGACACGCACACTCGAATCCAGGAGCTCGCTTGTTTGAGCTGCGGTCTCCAGTTTCCCGTCTTGCGAACTGTCTGACCGGCCGGCTTCTGCTTTCCTGCACTTGTAACCCACTGTAATCGCTTCTTCTTAATCAAAGGAAAGCCCATCACAGGAGTGGCATTCGCCATGACGGGCGAAGTCTGGCCTTGACCGCTGCTAGCGGTCTCGTTTTCTCCACCTAAAATGTAACCGGCAGCCCGCATCCTCTGATTTCCTTCGGAGGTGCGATTTCGGATTCAACAGAAACACACGACCTTCAGATCGCAGATTGTCGATGAAATCCTTGCTACAATGTCAGACCGTCAGTTCCCCCTTGGAGACCGCTCCGATCACAGTGAGGTTTCTTTGTGGGAAGCCTTGGAGCAATCCAGAAGAGAAGCCGAGCGGGCTCAGAAGGCGACTGATCAGCGGTTGGATGCAATCAGTCAGACTTTGGCCTTATTAACCGAGCGGTTAATTCCACAGCAAGCCGCGGTTAATCATGCGGTGACTTCGGTTCCTCCTCCGCCTCCACCTTACCCGCTACCACAAGCCGCCAACTTCCAACCCCAGCAAGAAGGTTTTGCGGCTAGGCAAAACTTCTACCAGGAAGCCGCGCACAGCATGCCGTCTCGAGTCCTCGATTTCCAGGAGGCAGCTTCTCATGTTGCCCGCCTTTCTTACCCGCAAGAGGGCACATCCCATTTCTCCTACCCGCCTGAGGTTGTTGTTCATCATTCCTACCCGCCAGAAGCTGCTGCCCGGTCCTCCTACCGGGCGGCTTGTCCGCGAGTAGCCGCAGCTCCGGCGGCTTACTATCCTGCTCCTTTATATGAAGATATGGAAGAAACTTCTCCCTTCGTGGACGAAATCCGGGCGGATCCAGCCCCGAATAATTTCAGAGAGGCTCTTCTGCCGGCTTTCAATGGAGAAACTGATCCCACTGTTCATCTACAAGCCTTCGAGTCAGCCATTGCTCTTAGGACCCTAACTGATGCAACCAAGTGCAAACTCCTTGTGACCTCCTTTGAAGGACAAGCAAGGGAGTGGTTCTATGGGTTGCACCCCAGATGGATCAGTTGTTTTGCTGAGCTATGAAGGGAATTTTTGCTGAGGTTCTCCACCTCAAGGAAGAGGAAAAGTGGCCCGGCGGCCCTTTTCGATATAAAGCAGCGGGAAGATGAAACGTGGGCCCACTTCGTAGACCGCTTCCAGAAGGAGATCATGGAAGTCCAGAATGTGGATCCATAGTTGTATAGGGTTGCCCTCATTCATGGCTTGAGGGAGGGCCCCCTAAAATTCAAAGCGAATATAAGGGAGCCAAGGGCTTATCAGGAAATGATAAGTTTGGCAAATATGTTCATTAGAGGAGAAAAGAGCAATCCTGGTTATGTCGCAAAGCTGGTAAGCGACAAGGAGCAGTCTAATCCGTCCTTTCACCATCCACCATCAAATCAGTCCCACTTTGAACCCCGTTCCCAGAGGGGAAGAAATTACAAAAATAAACAACCCTTTATTGGCCATCAACGGTTTCAGGATCAGAAACCGTCGTTGGCCATCGCTCCCACTCCATCCGTTCCTCTTCCACAAATCATGTCGGTATACTTGCCACAGTATACCGCGCAGCCACCTCCAGTCATTCCATCCGCTCAATATGATGACTCGCAAGAGTCGTTCACTCCCTTAAATGTCACCATGGATGAAGAGGTCCAGATCCTGCAGAAAAGGCCAGATTTAAAAGGCCTGCTCCTCTGAAGTGGGATATTCGCAATCGAAATCCGAACCTTTACTGTGAATACCATAAAGAGGGAGGGCATCTGACCGAAGACTGTCGGGCCCTTCGCTTACTGATAGAGAGGCTCCTGGGAGAAGGAAAGCTTTGGGGCCTAGTTCGGAAAGAGCCAACTGCTGAGCTGACTGCTGAGAAGAAAAAAGAGAAAGAAACAGTGGAAGTAACCTGGGAATGCACCGGCGTCTTACGGCTGCTATGGAGGCATCCACCCTTCCGCCGAATGCATCGAAGTTAATGATGTGGGCCCCTTGGGGGACATCTATTGTATCCATGGAGGGGCTGGAGCAGAGTCGTCTCGCAAATCCAGCATTGCGAGGGTTCTGAAACAAGAAGTGGCAGCAACTACAAGTTCTCCCCCTGAAAGCACTATTGTCACCTTTGGTCAGGATGACCTTCCTCTCAATGCCAATCCTTTCGACGATGCGGTATTCATCAAAGCCGTCATCGAGAATTATACTACTCACAAGATCTTGATTGACACAGGCAGCTCTGTCAATCTCCTTTTCCGCCCAACCTTCGAAGCCCTGAAAACTGGAAAGCCTCTGCTCTCCACTGACGTGCCCCTCTACGGTTTTTCTGTGGAGAAGAAAGAAGTAGAGGGTTCAGTAAAGCTCCTGGTCTCTCTTGGAGGAGTGATAAAGCTAATCAATTTTGTGGTGGTGGATGCCCCAAGAAACTACTGCAACATCTTCGGGAGGCCGATTTTTAATGCATACAGGGCAGTAGTATCCACCTTTCACCTTGCTCTAAAGTTCGCTGCTGAAGGAAGGCAGTATTGGGTCAGAAGCAACCCAAAGGTGGCTCAGGAGTGTTACGTCCGAACTGTCAACATGATCACCGACGTTTCACTTCCCAAGGCCACGGATGAAGTTCTGGAAATTGCTAAATCCTCAAGGGCTGCTGAGGAAGGAAAAGATCGAGAAGTGGCTCACCAGGAACCTGCCCAGGCGACCCAAGAGGTTCCTATTGCTGAAGGGGGAGAAAAGAAGCTGGTCATCAATGCTGAGTTGCTAGAGGAGGAGAAAGTGGAGCTGATCTCCTGCCTTTTGGAGAACCTGGATGTCTTCGCCTGGTCAGCGGAGGATATGCCAGGAGTGGATCCGGACGTGGCTTGTCATCATCTGAACGTATCTCCCGAGTTCAAGCCCGTCCAACAAAAGAAGAGAGAAGTGGCAACCAAGCTGGCGTTGCCCATTAGAGAGGAGGTTGCCAAACTCCTGAAAGCAGGCTTTATTTCTGAAATTCAATATCCCACGTGGATGTCGAATGTTGTAATGGTTAAGAAATCTGGTGGGAAGTGGCGCATGTGCGTAGACTTCACCAAACTTAATAAGGCATGTCCCAAAGATTGCTACCCTCTGCCTCAGATAGATGTCTTAGGTGATTCCGCGGTTGGGTATAATTTTATGAGTTTTCTTGATGCTTTCTCTGGGTACCATCAAATTAAAATGCAGAAACCTGACAGCCCGCACACCTCATTTATCACACACGATGGGTGTTACAGCTATCTCGTAATGCCCTTCGGTCTTAAAAATGCGGGCGCAACATATCAAAGAATGATGGATACCGTCTTTAAGCATCAAAAAGGCAGGAACATCGAAGTTTACGTTGATGATCTCCTTCTGAAAAGTAAAACATTTTCATTGCACTTGAAAGACCTCGTAGAGACGTTCGCTACTCTACGGAGGTTCAAGTTAAAATTAAACCCATTGAAATGTGTTTTTGGGGCAAACAAAGGAAAGTTTCTCGGGCATCTCTTAACTCCTAGTGGCCTTGCACCAAACCCAGATAAGGTGAAGGCCATTCTTGATATGACCCCTCCTCGAAATACCAAGGAAGTTCAACAACTTGGAGGAAGGTTGGCAGGATTGAGCAGGTTTATCTCCAAATCAGGAGATAAAAGTGCCCTATTCTTTAAAATACTGCGGGGAGGATCAAAGTTTGAATGGAGCGAGGAATGCAATAGGGCTTTCGAGCAGCTAAAAGTACAGTTGACTTCAACTCCGCTACTCCAAAGTCCCCGTGAGGGGGAAATATTATTCTTATATTTGGGAGTCGGCCCGGATGCGGTAAGTTCAGTCCTCGTTCGGGAGGAAAAGAGGAAACAGTTTCCAATCTACTATGTCAGTCATATCCTCAAGGATGCGGAGACCAGATATACGATCTTGGAAAAGCTAGCTTTGGCTTTGGTTATGTCATCGCGGAGGCTCCGTCCTTATTTTCAGGCTCATCCTATTCAGATAATTACGGATCATCCTTTGAGAAGCGTTCTTGAAAAACCAGATCATTCAGGGAGGCTGGCTAATGGGCAATTGAATTGAGCGAATTTGAAATATCATACATCCCCGAACAGCAATCAAAGCACAAGTCTTGGCAGTATTCTTGGTGGATACAGGAGAACCTAGTCCTGAACAGGTGGTGCAATCTCCTTTGGCTTGGGTCATTTATGTAGATGGGGCTTCTGGTAAAAACTCCGTGGGAGCCGGGGTAGTATTAATCAGTCCAAATTGCATCAGGCTGGAGCAAACTATCAAATTCTTCTTTACAGTTACAAATAATCAGGCAGAATATGAAGCACTTTTGGCTGGGCTGAAGCTTGCGAGAGAGCTGGGCATAGAACATGTACATGTTAGAACCAATTCATTAGTGATGGCCTCTCAGGTCTTGGGGAATTATGAGACAAGGGAGCCGATTCTGAGGAAATATCTGCTATTATCCAAAAAGGAAATCGGAAGATTCAATTCATTCATTATCGAGCATATTCCAAGAACGCAAAATGAGGAAGCAGATGAGTTGTCGATGTTCGGTCTTCCATCCGGGGGAGTGACCTTTGAACTTTTCCATCCGGCAACAGATGAAGCGGAACTTATGCAAATTGATCAGAATCCTTCATGGAAGGATCCTTACGAGCTGTTTTTGTTAAAAGGGGAGTTCCATCATTCCATCAAAGATAGGAGAAAGTTCAGAAGAAAAGCGGCATACTATTATCTAATAGCGGGAGTTCTCTATAGGAAGACTTCGATCTCTCCCTCAGCACGGTGTGTTTCCGAGGATGAAATCCCAACCATACTTCAGGAGGTTCACTCCGGGGAGTGTGGTAGCCATTCAGGAGCAAAGACTCTGGAGAAGAGAATCTTAAGGCAGGGATATTTCTGGCCAACCATGAGGAAGGATGCCGAAGCATTTTCTAAACGATGTGTTCAATGTCAAAAGTTTGCCCCTCTTCAACATCTGCCCACTCAGTCACTCAGAATAATAACTGCGCCATGGCCCTTCGCAGTATGGGGGATGGATCTTATCGGACCCTTCCCAATAGCCAGAGGCCATCGTCGCTTTATCATTGTGATGATTGACTACTTTAGCAAGTGGATTGAGGCAAAAGCATTGGCAAAAACTACAACCCAAATTATCAGAAACTTCATCTGGGGAGAGATAGTCTGCCGGCATGGAATTCAGCTAGCAATTGTCACTGACAATGGTCCGCAATTTAACAATCCGGAGATGATAAAATTTTGCGATCAGGTGGGAATTGATCTTCGGTTTGCATTGGTACATCACCCAAGGACAAATGGTCAGGTAGAAGTAGCGAATAGGCAGATCCAACAGCTTCTGATGAAGAGGGTCTTGAATCAAAGAGGAAATTGGACAGACTAACTTCCTTCCATCCTTTGGACTCTTCGTACTACTCCATCTTTAGCTACGAGGGAGACACCATTCAAATTATCTCATGGCTCGGAAGCTATTGTTCCTGTAGAATTTGAGGTGGTCACTCCAAGAGTTGTGTATGCAAAGGAGGGAGGAGAAGCATGGATAGAAGACAATGACGAAGCTATCAAGTATAGTCTGGATCTGATCGAAGAGCTTCAGGACGAGGCAACAATCAGACAGGAAGAAGTTAAAAGTAGAATGGCAAAGTACTTTGACAAGAATGTCAGGGTAAAACATTTTGCAGTCGGGGACGTTGTGCTAAAGAAAGTTGATGTAGCAGCCAGAACAGACAACGTCGGAAAGCTGAATCCCAATTGGGCCGGACCTTTCATCATCAAAGAAGTACTAAAAAGCGGGGCTTACCGCCTTCAGACAAGTGAAGGAGAGGACATCTCACGCACCTGGAGCGGTGACGATCTCAAACGATTCTATCCTTAAAATGTCCTCTTTACTTTCTTACATTTTCTGGATATTTTTAATGAGAAGCCCCATACTGACACTTCTCTATGTCTGATGTTTCTTTTTTACACTTTCTTATATATCAACCTCACTGAACCGCGGAGACATCGCCAAGTTCTGCTCGAACCCCCTCGGATTGTAGTCATTAGCGTAAAACCGCGAAGGTCATGTGTAGCGGGGAGTTTTCACACACGTGTAGTGGTAGCTTGCCAATTCCCGTGCGGTGGTCTTCGGAACCTTGGATCCCAGCTGATATCCGACACACCCCTGCATCAAGGGAGGTCTAGGTGAATGTTGGCTCTCTATCATGCCCCGAGAGGGATATAGTTACAGCTTTGATGATCTTTCTGAGGAAAGCAATGTCGGTATAGCCCCCGCGGCATAACCACACCTGTCCAACTGATCATCTTAGTCTGTGACCATCGAATACTCCTAGGTACTCTCAAGCGATGCCTAAGCGGGACCCACAACTGAGTTGATCTCTCTGAGGAAAGCAATGTTCGACGCCTAGGCCCACCTGCCTAATTAATCAACTCGGCTTGTAGCCCTAGGCAAGAGAGCAGTTGAGTCGCTTACATCCCTTATTACCACTTGAGGAAAGCAATGTTCGCCGCCTATGACCACCTGCCCACTTGGTCACCTGGGTCTGTACTTGTCTTTTTCTTTATTTCTACAGCTCTTATGACCACTTGAGGAAAGCAATGTTCGCCGCCTAGGCTCACCTGCCCACTTGGTCATTTGAGTCTAAAGCTATTTCTTGTTACATTACAGGAAATTATTTCATCCTATATGGTCATTCTAGACCATTTGGAGAAAAAGCAGGATTCTTATTATGTACATCACAAACCGGTCAGCTTGATACTTAAACCGAGCGGTTTGAAATAAGCAGGTACCAGGATTATCGGGTTGTTTGGTTATTAAACCGGGTGGTTTGAAATGGGCAGGTACCGAAGATATCATGCGGTTTGGTTTTCAAACCGGACGGTTTGAAATAAACAGGATATCATAAAATGTCACAAGGCAAATATCAAGGGATTAAGCATAATCATGACCGGTCGATCTCATCATTCGGATTGTGATCCTATCATCTTTATGGGTTTCAATTCGATCCGTTCGGTTAATAACATGCTCTTTACAATCAAACGATTATGATTCTCACTGCAAGTATCAAGCTACTAACCGCTCAAAGTATATATAGCCCGCGCGGATTTATCAGTCAATGTTATGTAAGGCTGAGTCACATAAATCGTTCGGGTTAAATATTAATCGCACGGCCTACCAATTGTTTTCTTATGACTTGATATTCTATCTTGCGAAGCAATTATGCAAAGCCGGGTTATAATCACGCGGCTTGGTTATGTCAATTTCCTGTTCGGATTTCCATCCGTTCGAGTTATAAATATATATATCCCGCGCGGGTGTACTGGTTATCAACTATACTCACGGGGATGAGACTTGCAGCAATTTGAGTTGTAAGTCGCTCGAGTTAAAGTAATGGCCGCTCGGCCTGTTAATTATTCTTATGACTTGACATTCTTTATCCTGTAAAGCAATTATGCAAAGTCAGGTAATAATCGCGCGGCTTGGTTATGTTCGGTTTTCTGGCTATCACAAGGCATTCGTAATAAGATAAGGCAGAACTTGGATTTCTGTCCGCTCGATTATGTATCCAAACCGCTTCGACTACGTATCGCCACATTATAGTTGACACTTTCTCAGGATGAATCAAATCCACTTGATCCGGGTTGAAGAAACAAGCTATACGAACAGGTTTTTCTAGTGATTACTCAACCAGAATTCTATGAAGATCAGTACCCTGACTGGATCATTATTAAGACGCACGACTTGATTAGAAGAGAATTTTCTGAAGCAGAAAGAAATAGTAAGCCATCACAAGTAAGTCGCAGAAAGTAAATGGGTAGACGGTAAAAACTTTCCATTTCATTATCAAAATATCTTTACATTGTTTCCTAACCGACCGGTTAACAGAATCAAACCGTCGGCTATGCAAAATAAAAACAAAATTAAAAAATTATAATCGGAGCTAGTCGCCCGGTTTAAGCTTTTTGGTCGCAGGAGAACTCGAGCCCTCACTGCCATCAATGTTCACCTCGGGCGAATACCCTTCACTGGAAGAAGAGGAACCCAAGAAGCTGCTGCCCGATCTTCTCGAGCTACCAGAGCCGCCCAACTTTTGGGATCGGGACTGCCCAGTTTCATCAGACTCTCCGGACTCTGCGTCCGAGCCACCTTCTTCTTCAACGACCGCTGCGGGTTTTTTATCGGCCTCTTCGCCGTTGCTCTCTTCCTCAGAACTGCTGGACTTGGCTTTGTCCTTCCCCTTGGTTCGGCGGGTTATTTCATCCAGTTTATCTTTCAATCCAGGATAAAGATTCGGGAAGGATGTATCTTCAAAGCCCTCAACCAGGCCGTCCCAATCTCGAAGGCGATTTAAGGCACCGTCAATCCCCTTGGCGACGTGGGGGAAGACCTTGTCCTGGAAATCCGGCTTGTCCATATCATATTGATGCTATAAAAAGAAAGTAAAAGACAGACCGTGCGGACTGAAAATGATAAGTCTGAAGTGTCCGTCAAGAACTTACCGCTATAATCTCCTTCAATCTGGCGTTTTCATCGGCCTGGTCAGCGAACTTCTTCTCCAGGTAGGTATGGGCTGAGACCAGTTGCTTATACGAGAGGGCCATAAAATGATTGGCCGCAAAGCCCCATGCACCGGCTTGTGCAGCTACTCGGGAAAGCTCCTCCTCTGGAACCCTCTTCAGTCTCTTCAGAGTTTTTCGGCCATACATGGCTGCCCCGACGGCTAATGCATGTCGGCTGATCTTGTCGCTCCCCCAGAATGGGAGAGCGGTAGACACTTGCACGCACTCACCGTCCTTGTGCCAAAGGACTGTCGGCTTGCCTTTGAGGTCGCGCGGGTTTCTGCAAGAGCGAAGCAGCTCGAACTCGCTCGAAGAAGTCGGGCCCTCCTCATCAGACCACTGCGGTTCGGATTTCCTCTGGCGCTTCTCCCTCTGGGTCAGAATTAGAGCATCCGGAGTAATCGGCTTATTCAAAGGAACGACAGTAGCAGCTGCCAAAATATTAAAACATTAGAAACACAGTCCGCGCGGTCACAAAGCTGCGAGTTGAGGAAAGCTTACTATCCTCAGGGCGGACATCTGCCAGCTCTGCGAACAACGGAATATAATGATTCACGTTGAGTCGCTCATTCTCCAGGGATTCGAAGATCTCTTGCTCATCTTTTCCAAGCTTAACCGACTTAAAATCCGCCGCACTCTTCGTTTGCGGGTTGACTTGCAGTAACCAGAGGGGGCCTTCGAACATGGCATATCGTTCAGAACAAATCGCAACCTTGTTTGCGAGGTTGATGACTTTCATCCCCCGGCATCCAAAATAGATATTACCTCTAAAAACGGGGTTCCGACGTCCGGAGTAGACCGCACGGAGAAGAATTTTCGAAACAAAGAAATCGAAAACTTAACTCGCTCTGACCGCAGATACGAGATAAAGCTATAGATAGAGGCAATGGAATTCGGCGGGAGTTGTCCGGGCACAACCCCATAGTGATCGAAAATAGCAATGACTTCAAGAGGAGGAGGAAATCTGAAGCCATACTTGAAGTGGTCAATGGGGATGGCAATTTTCGTAGAAGATGAGGAGTTTATCCGCTCGTCACATAAAGGAAGCCGAGCGAATATATTGCTTCCAACCATATATTCCTTAATGAAGTCATCCAACTCGCCTTGGGTTAAGAGGCACTCTTTGTGATTAGCTGATCGAAAAGCGGAAGCCGCGTCAGTTCGGACCGCGTGAATCTTCTCAGACCACGATGATTTCCTCTTAGCTCGCGCCATTTCAGAAAGCATAGACGGATCTCCGTAATAGCTACTACTTATAGAGGACGATCTGCAAATAACAAAATTATGGCACGGATATGACATCAAGCCGCGCGGGTTATGTCGCAACACTAGCCTAAGTAATACAGATAACAAGAATATATAATGGCTTGCGCATAGACAAGTCAGATCGGTTGGACAGAAACCAGCGATCAGCATGTTAGTAAAATTCAACAAAAAATCTCAAGCATTTAGCGCAGGTCGCACGACCTGCATAATAGTCCGAATCATGGAAACAAGCACAGGATATTTTAACACAAATCACATGAGTTATAGGCACATCAAAAAGTACTAAAGGAAAATATCATCCAGAACAAACCCGGTCATCAGACCGTCTAGAGAAGCGAATAGAGAAATATTACAAATATTGTTCTTAAAGTTAAAAGGCCATTCACGGCTATGATACTCTTGAGGGGGATCCTCCCGATGAAGTCGAGCGACCTGGTCGCCGGTCTGAATAAGGAGGCCTTAGATTTGGCTCGAGTGATAATGAATATGATTGAGCGTGCTATGAAGCCGTGCGGCATCCCGTTCTACCCGAACGGCAAGAATTGTATGAGCAGAAGGGGCCCCGGCGGACTCATTAGCAGCAGGATCGGACGCCCTTACCGGCGGGGGATTTGAGCCCGCCCCAGCAGCCGGGCGGTTCTGCATCCTCAACCTTTCATCATTAACGGGACGCCGGCTTCTGCTGACTTCCCTGGTCAGGCGGAGGTATTTGTCCTGGTAGTATTTACAGTCCTTTTCGAACTTCAAGGACATTTTCCTCTACCTATCAAGGTGCGCGGTTATGGTGGCGATCTGATCTACTAGTATTTTCTCCTTGTCAAGCCGCGCTTTCTTCTCGGTTTCAAGGTGGGCCTCCAGCGCCTTTTCTCTTTCCGGTCGTTCTTTCTTCTCGACCTCCAGCTCAGCTCGCGCGGCCTCCAGCTGGGCTCTAATCATCAGAGATTCTTCTCGCCACTCTTTTTTTCTGCTTCTAGTGCAATTCGGGCGGCCTTTTCTTTCCTTTCCATTTCCCTTACCGTCACCTCCGAGTTGTTGAGATAAAGTTGAAAGTTGGCCAACTCCTCCTGTCCAGAGTTTGGTCTTGGCACGAGGCTTGACATCTGGGACAGAGGCGGAAGGCTAGATATAAGGTCGCCCTGCCTTACTCTGTCTTTCGATTTATCTACAAATAAAAGTTACAATTAGCACAGCCAAAGGCGAAAAGGACAACTAAGGGATTGTAAGATTAAATGCCTTAATGGACAGGCCGCTTCAACTGTTCTGAGTCCATTCTCCGGCGCTGTTCTCGCCAGATTCTTTCGCTATTCTTTCGTCTAATGGCTAAGGCCTGAGTCACGGGCGGAAAGAAGCTCGGCGGAGGATTCAGTAACAATTTGTTTTGCTTTTTTCGAGGACGCGGAACGAAGAAGCAGATAGTTTCATAACCCACATCACACTTACCTGGCGCAAATGGGTCGGGCTGTTGCGACTTGCCCTGACTCCGTATCTTTTCCGCCTTTATCCCCATCAAATGAAACCCGGCCAGTGTTTGGTCGTTCTCCTCTCGTGCGGCTTTTTCAGAATCTCCCGTATTCTCGGCAAGGGAGACAGCATGCCTCGAGGTCGCGGGACTATCGAGTAACTTATCTTGGTTCAGAAAGTCATCCATCCCTCTGAGGATACCGCCAATCGATACACTAGTTGCAGAATTTGGGACAGGACCGTCTGACTTAACGAGAGGGGTATTGGTGACATCGATCTCCTCCTTCACACGCGGATTACTCTGAAGACAGGCCGCAAATGCTTTCTTAAAGGCTTTATTCTTGGCCTTCAGTTTTTGAAGTTTTTTGGCAATTTGCTCTGCCGACGAATGGCCCCTTTTTCTTTTCTTCTTCCCGACTCCGGGCTGACCTGCTTTGAAGGGCTGGAGTCATCAAAAATCAGCACCGGCGAAGTTGATAACCCGTCCGGCTTAGAAGAAACAACTTCTCCTTCTTCAACATTCAGTTTTATATGAGGAGTCCCCGATGGAGTGAACTCCATGTCAAAGGAGGGTGTAGAATGACCCGCACCGAGTTCTAACGACTTCCTCTCCAAGATCTTCTCCTCAGATGGTGGGACCTCTGCGCATTTAGCCTTGGCTGCTTCGTCTTCGGCGGCTTTAGCCCTGGCCGCCTCTTCTTCGACGACTTTTGCCTTGGCTGCCTCTTCTTCAAAGGCTTTGGACTTGGCCGCCTCTTCTTCGACGGCTTTAGCCTTAGCTACTTCATCTTCGGCGGCTTTAGCCTTGGCCGCCTCTTCTTCAACGACTTTGGTCTTGGCCACTTTTTCTTCGGCGGCTATGGCCATGGCCGCTTCTTCTTCGGCAGCTTTAGCCTTAGCCGCCTTTTCCTTTGCGGCTTTGGCCCTGGCCGCCTTTTCTTTCGCGACCTTAACCTTGGTCGCCTCTTCTTCCACAGCCCTCTTCCTGGCCGACAACCCTTCGGTAGCCTTCTCCTCTTCTGAAATTTTTTCTCCGGCATTCTTCTTAGCTCCGGATGGTTCCACCTTCAGAGACCGACCGGTCTTGTCAGACCGATGACTCTTCCTTCTTTTCCGGGAATCCTTGTCTTTCCGTTCTTCACCCTTCTTCCGGTCATTACCCTTATCCACGCGGGTTTGAAGGGAATCAAGGAAATCCATCCTTATTAGAGGGGTGCCGACCTGAAAAATCCTAACCGCGATTGGCGAGTAGTGTCCCGTGATTTCAGAAGAGTTATGCAAAGCAGGGAACTCTCGGGCAACTTTATAGGCCTGAACACAAGTCGGGCGCGGTCTTGTGGCTAGAACTAATATTTTCGAAATCTCTTCGGAATTTGAAAATATGCGGGGATTATGTTTATCCAGAAGACCGCATCCGAATAGTATTTCACGCAGACCGGGAGGTCTTATGATACAAGTCGCCCGGTTCAGGTTTGATAAGGTCCATCACCACTAACCGGGCGGTCTGAGCATTCAGGTCGCCTCCAAAGATTGAAGATCATCAAGGCCCAAGTCAAAACGGCATAGAAGGAAACCCGTAGTGTCAAGTCGGAGACCGCCCGGGTTGCGCCATGAGGCCCAGCAAGACCAAGACCAAGAAGACAAGCAGCGGTCTCAAGTCGGAGACCGCCCGGGTTGTGCCATGAAAGCTATCAGGGCCCAAGTCCAGAAGGCAACCCGCGGTCTCAAGTTGGAGACCGCTCGGGTTGCATCTTGAAGGCTAACAAGGTTCAAGACCAGGCGACAGGCCGCGTTCTCAAGGGCAAGCTGCGGTCTCAAGTCGGAGACCGCCCGGGTTGCGCCATGAAGACCAACCAAGGCTCGAGTCCAAAGGGCAAGCCGTGGTCTCAAGACGGAGACCGCCCAGATTGCATCATCGCCTTGGTCGTAGCATCTTCAGCCGTTCTACGAGACAGACCGCAAGCGCAAGCCACCAAGCCACACGGCTTCTTTCTTTTCTCCTTTCTGTATCCCGTCACTGCCTGCCCGATTCTCCTATACCCGGGCAGGCGGTTATTTTATCCCTACCTGTTCGGGCAGGCCCCCGAGCCTATAAATAGGGGCCGACAACACTCCCAAGACACGCACACTCGAATCCAGGAGCTTGCTTGTTTGAGCTGCGGTCTCGAGTTTCCCGTCTTGCGAACTGTCTAACCGGCCGACTTCTACTTTCCTGCACTTGTAACCCGCTGTAATCGCTTTTTCTTAATCAAAGGAAAGCCCGTCCCAGGAGTGGCATTCGCCGTGACGGGCGAAGTTTGGCCTTGACCGCTGCTAGCGGTCTTGTTTTCTCCACCTAAAAAGTAACCGGCAGCCCGCAGCCTCCGATTTCCTTCGGAGGTGCGATTTCGAATTCAACAGGAGACATCAAAAAAGGAGTCTATGTGGAACAACCACCAGGTTTCATCTCTCCAAATCACTCTTCTTATGTATTTAATCTTAATAAGCTCTCCATGGTCTCAAGCAAGCTCCCAGAGCATGGTATGAGACCTTAGCTAATTTTCTTTTGGAGAACAATTTCTGTAGAGGTTCTGTTGATAAAACCCTATTTTTCAGGATACATAAAAATCAAACTTTACTAGTTCAAATATATGTAGATGATATCATATTTGGCTCTACTGATTCAAATTTATGCAAACGGTTTTCTAACATAATGCAATCTAAATTTGAAATGAGTAGCATGGGCGAGTTATCTTACTTCCTTGGTCTTCAAGTGAAGCAAACTCCAAATGGCATATTCATATCACAATCCAAGTATGCTAAGGAATTAGTGAAAATATTTGGTATGTCTGATGCTTCCACCATGAAAACACATATGCCCTCCAATGCTGTAGTTGATACTGATGAATCAGGGAAACCTGTTGATCAGAAAGTATGTAGAGCAATTGTTAGCTCACTACTTTACTTAACAGCTAGTATACCTGACATAATGTTTGCTACATGTATTTATGCTAGGTTTCAAGTTAACCCCATAGAATCTCACCTAATTTTACTAAAAAAAATTTTGAGATATATAAAGGGTTGTCTAAATCTAGGACTCTGGTATCCAACAACTTCAGAATTTGAATTAACTGGATTCTCAGATTCTGATTATGCTGGATGCAGAGTAGACAGGAAAAGCACATCAGGAACTTGCCAGTTTCTTGGTGATAGGCTTGTGTCTTGGTTTTGTAAGAAACAGACATCTGTGTCCACATCAACAACTGAAGCAGAATATATTGCTACAGGCAGTTGCTGCTCACAAATATTGTGGATACAAAATCAACTTCTAGATTATGGTATCAATCTAAATAAATCAATTATATTTTGTGATAATACTAGTGCAATATCTATAGCACAAAATCCAGTACTCCATAGTAGGACTAAACACATAGAAATTAGGCACCACTTTATCTGAGATAATGTGGATAAAAATAAAATTTGCCTACAATTCATTTCTACGGATTTGCAAAGGGCTGATATTTTCACCAAACCCTTGGATGAAAAGTAACATATCTTCTTTATAAATCAACTAGGAATGATAGATGGAGATTCAATCAACTAAAAAAAAATTAAATTTTCTACTTATCCCATCTTTTCATCGAACTGAGATCGACGAAATCTAGTCGTTCGTCGAACGGAGATCGACGAAAATTTATTTTTCGTCGAACCTAGTTTTGATGAAGCCTATGTTTCTGATCTTTCTTTATAATCAAATCTTTTATTTCTTTTATCAGTATGCCTACAGAATTGCTTCTCTCTCCAGCTCCTTTGCACTTGATCTTTTTTTCTTTTGCAGGAACAATGGCGATATTTCTTCAAAAAAATTGCATCCTTCCCTACCTCCTATACAACTGTCCCTTCTTCTAGGGGCCTAGCTCCAGGTCTTCCTGAAACTAGGCAGGGGGAGATCTTTTGAAGAAGCTCCTTTTTGATGGGGGGAGATGCTCTCCTTTTTGATATGGGGAGATGCTTTTTGTAGAAGCTCAATTTTCAGGGGGAGATACTGTATGAAGAAGCAAAAATCAGTTATTGATGAAGAAACTCCTTTATGATAGGTTTCCGTTATTTGAAGAAGCTCCACCAGTTTCATTTTGATGAAACTTATATGACAGATGCAAATGCAGATTCAGAAATAATTTTTGATAGAGCAGATTCAGTTCAGATCAACAAAAGCAAAAGCTAAAAAATGCCGATTCAGATTCAACAAAGCAATTCAGTTATTGCTACAGTTAAGATCAACAAAAGCAAAAGCTGAAAAATGCAGTTTGAGATATGACAGATTCAGCTCAGATAAACAAATTCAGAAAGCTGAAGGCAAGGAATTCAGAATTCAGAAAGCAAGAATTTGAAAGGCAAATCACATTCAAGCCTCCTTCAGAGAAAGTCAAAAGGTTCTGATTATTTGTTTTTATTATTTCTGTTTTCAATGTAAAATTTCAAAACACAGAGTATCATATTTTATATCTACTGAAATGTTTAAAATCTGTCAGATATATATGCTCTGTTGTTTTGCTGTTTATTTTATTATTTGATTTTGTCAAATAGTGTCCTAACCCAAATAGGGGGAGATTGTTGGAACGACCCTATTACTGATTTGGGCTAGGATCACTATCTGTTGACTAGGACTAAGTTCACCCCCATTATATAGTCTAAGGGTCAAGGTTTTAGGCTGTTAGAAGTTAAGAAAAGATCAAGTTTTTGCGTTCGACGAACTCCAAACTGCGTTCGACGAAATGCATTCTGCTTTTGATGAACGTCTTGCTCCAGTTCGACGAACTTGCCAAGTATCAGCGTTCGACGAACTTGCCAAATCTAATGGTTCGACGAACTTGCCAAGTCTCAGCGTTTAACGAACTTGCCAAGTCTCAGTGTTCGACGAACTTAGCTCTGTGGTCGAAAAATAAGTATCAAGATGTTCAGATCGACGAAATTCATTCTCATCTCGATGAATTCAATTCTTCCAGCCAGATTTGATTTATTCTCTCAGTTCGATGAACTCCAACTTGAGCTTGACGAATTCTACTATGCGTTTGACGAATCAGCAACAGATGTTCAGTTCGACGAAATCCAACATTCTGTTCGACAAACTCAGTTCTCAGGTCGACGAAAGTTTCTCTTCAGCTTGTTAATTTCAGACAGATCAGTTTTATTCTATTCTCTGAACTAAGATCGACTTTCAGCAACGAATCTATTCTTTTATTTGGATCTATTCATTTCCAGATAAGTAAAAGATTTGTTACTTTATTTATTTCCTTTCCATTTCTCTTCTCTCGAGTAAATAGTCGTTGACATATATTGGAAAAGGACACTTTCATGGAAAAGGAAAAGAGTTAAAGTCTATTTGCTGAATCAGATTGCAGTTCCAAGAATATCTATTCAGAATATTTTATTCCTTAGATTAAAATATTTGAATTTCAAATCTGTCAGAGATTTTCTCTAAGGAAAAATAAAGAAGACGTATTATAGCAGGACAACATATAGGAAGAAGAGAGAAAGAAACTGTAAAAAAAAAAGATATACAGGAAGAAAAAGAAAAAACTTTCAGATCTTCATCTTCCTCAAGCAGCACCCTTTCATTCTCTGAGAAAAACACAAGATCATTCTCTCAGTATTCTGCTGCTAGTTCAAATATTCAAGAGCAACAACAAATCTGAGAAACATTGTCTCTCAGATTCATCAGCTATCAGGAAGATTTAATTCATTCAAGTGAAAGCTCCATCCTCAACTGTCAACCATTTTTATCAGACAGGGGGAGCTTTACGTCAATATATTCCACTAGTCTTCTCTCAGATTATTGACAGAGAAGAACATCTTAACCTTTTTTATCCCATCATGTACAAGGTTATAACTCCCTTCAAAAGTTAACCCCTTGGTGGCAGGGCACCTGAACAAAAACCTATAGTTTGGTTTGAGCACCTGATCAAAAGCTCAATTGGTGTTTGGACACACCTGATCAAAAGTCCATTGGTGATAGGACACCTGATCAAAAACTTAGTGGAATCCTACCAAGGGTGGTAGAAGAGTAGACGTACCCAGGTTTATTGGGGAACTACTATAAAATCCTTATGTCCTCTGTGTTTGTGTGATTTTCTGTATTGTGCTGTGTGTTCTTATTTGTTTTTATAACTCACTCAGTACACATATATATACATATATATATCACTATTTTAATTCCGCTATAAAAATAAGTGAAAAACTTTTTAATACTCTATTCACCCCCCTAGAGTGACTTTAAGATCTAACCTCACTTTCACATCGTAATGGACTTGTTTCGTAGCTCCTTGATCTTGGAATCTACTATCTTTACTGGTTCGAGTTGGACGGATCGGTCAGATTGCACTGATGCTGGTGGCGTAGAAAGATGTTGCTCTGGTTAGCGAAGGACACGTCTTAGTGAGGAGACGTGAAATACGTCGTGAAGATTTCCCAATTCAGTTGGCAGGGCCAGTCTATAGGCAACAATACCTATTCTCTCTATAACTTGATATGGGCCTAGGTAGCGGGGATCCAGCTTTTTCTGCTTCTTTATCTGGGATATCCCATGCATTAGTTTGATCTTCAAAAATACCATATCTCCTACATTGAATTCCACAATTCGATGACGTGCGTCGTAGTATTTCGTTTGGAGACTCCGCGCTTCTAACATTCGGTCTCAGATTAATCTTATTGCCGCCGTGGTGTCATCTATGTAAGTGACCCCTAAAGATTCTGGGTCCTCATCCTGTGCCCATGATAACGATGTGTTAAAATTTTTGATTTGAATCGTTTAAGAGTAAGCAGGAGTTGCATCAACTGAGTTATAGCCAAACAACCACAATGCCACACAGCAACACAAAAGACTTTATTGAATCACAAACTTCATTTACAGTGCGAGGTATACATGGCGAGACATGATTCAAAAGAATCACGAAGGAGAGAAGAACAAAACACCAAAAAGCAAAACTGGCGGTTTGACAAGCAGAGACCGCACAGACCGCACAACTCCAGAGATCGCCCGACTTGACCTGAGACCGCGCGAACAGAAAACAGACAGACCGCCTGCACTGCAAGACCACCACCTCAGACCGCACGAACTGGAGCTTATTGAATTGAACGAAGAACAGAAGCTGTCGCCTGACCGCAACTCAGATCGCCTAACCGCTGAAGGTCGCCTGATCGCTGAGCTCGATGCGAACAACACAAGAACACCATAAATAAGTTCGCAGACAGACCGCTGCCGAACTGTTTATTCAAGCCACTGGGAATCACCAAGGAAGGAGATCGCAACCTGCTGACCGCAAACCTGCGAACACAACAAGTAGTCAACTCGCTTCTGAGACCGCCCGACCTCAAAGTTGAGACCGCCCGACCTCAAAGTTGAGACCGCACGAATTAACTCAGGCTCTAGTTCTTACGATTCTCGTTATGAATGACGTTCCATGCACCCCTATTTATAGGCGGGTAGACGGATGTCATCACCGCACAGGAGAGATACAATTACCACCCGACAGATCGCCAGCGGTCTCACAAGGTAGACCGCGCGATCAGACCACTTGGACAACCTTCCGTCCAAGACCGCAGATTAGCAGACAGATCGCGCACAAGTCGTGCGAACACGAGACCGCACACAAGCCGCGCGGGCATAAAAATGCTCCTTCCTTAGATCACCAGGAGCAAACCAAGAACCATCTGGCCGACTTCAGACAAGTCGCCAGATCGACCAGCATAAGCCGCTCAGACACAGCGGTTACACAGAACAGACTGCCCGGTCTTCCAACAAAGAAGACAGACAGACCAAGTAGAAAACCCGGAGAGATACCGCAACAACCAGGAACAAACTGGCTAAGCAGCAGAGCCAGACCGGCAGAATACCAACACAAGCCGCGCGGTCTCTGCGGTCTCCAAAATTCAGACCGCCTGCCACCTTCCACTCCACTTCAATAATTTCAACACTCCCCCTTGAAGTGGGAAGTGGAAACTAGCCCGAGTAAACTCCGCAACCGAGTAAATGGTCCCTTCGCCAGCGGCTTTGTGAAGATGTCTGCAACATTGTCCGCACTCCGAACATGCTCGACCATAAGAGATCCTCCCAACACCTTTTCACGAATGAAATGGTGTTCAATCTCAATATGCTTGGTCCTCGCGTGACAGACTAGATTATTAACCAGCTTGAGAGCACTCTCATTGTCCCCGCGTAGCATAGTGGGACCTCGAACCTCCTCATGAACGTCCTCTACCAACCTCTTGAGCCAAACGGCTTCCTGAGCTGCCAAGGCCGAAGCCTTGTAGTCTGCTTCTGTGGTAGATACAGACATCGAGTCCTGCTTTTTGCTGCACCAAGAAATAGCTGTGGGGCCCATCATAAAGACAAAACCAGACGTTGATCTCCGATCATTCACGTCTCCCCCGTAATCAGCATCCATGTATCCAAGCAACTCCAAGCTTGACCCTCTCCTATATAGGAGACCCAAATCAGATGTCGACTTTACATATTTCAGAATTCCTTTTGCCGCTAGAAGATGAGGCCTCCGTGGCTCCTTCATGTACCGACTCACTTTGCCAACTGCATAAGCAATATCTGGCCTCGTGATGGTCAAGTAAATCAAGCTCCCAACCAGAGCTCGGAACACCAACGGATAAGATAGAACTCTTCCCTCATCCTTCCGAAGTTTATGATATTGTTCCAGAGGTATAGAGCTGCTCTTCCTTCCTCCATGCCGAATCGTTGAACAATCCGCTCTACATATCCATCCCGAGAAACGAGCACTCCGCTCTCCCGCCTCTGGACCTCGAGTCTAAGGAAATGGTGAAGCTCACCCAGATCCTTCATCTCAAACCTGATAGCAAGCTCAGCTCTCAGCCTCACTACTGCTTCCTTCGAGTTCCCGGTGATAATCATGTCATCCACATACAGCAGAACAATAACCCGAAGCGTCCCCTCCTTCTTGAAGAACAAGCTAGAATCAGAGTCTGAAGCAAAGAACCCGCAGAATAGAAGATACTTTGTGATCTTTCCATACCACGCCCGAGGCGCTTGCTTCAAACCATACAGGGCTTTCTTCAGTTTGCAGACGTAGTCCGGACACTCCTCCGAGATGAAACCAGGCGGTTGGATCATGAAGATATCCTTGTCAATCTCTCTGTATAAGAAAGAATTCTTCACATCGAGCTGCCAAATCTCCCATCCACTTGAAGCCGCCAAAGCAATAACAAATAGGACCGAAGTCATCTTTGCCACTGGACTAAACTTCTCATCATAATCTTCACCGTACTGCTGTGAGAACTCGCGAGCTGCAAGGCGAGCCTTGTATTGCTCGATCGTACCGTCAGCTTTCTTCTTGAGCTTATAAACCCATTTGCATGTCACAGGGGTAATGCCCTTGGGCCTGGGCACTAGAGACCAAGTCTCATTCTTCTTGAGAGCATCCATCTCCTCTTGCATAGCAATGTCCCACTGCTTCACGCCTTTGGCCTTCTCAAAGCTCGGCGGCTCCCTCTCATCCAAGGGACCAGCAAAGAAACATGAGACAAAGCTCACCATGTTTCCTCCTGTGTATCGATCCGGTGGCTTAATAGTCCTCTTCGACCTCCTAAGAGGTTGCACCTGACTAGCCACCTCCTCAGCTGCTTCTTCTGTGCTAGCTCCTCTTCCAGATGAACTTGGAGCATCGCTCCCCCTGCTTCCAGAACCTGAAGCCTCCATCTCTGAGCTTGACACAACAGGAGCTCCTGGTGAAACAGGCAACTCCACTTGAAGATTTTCCGCAGCCTTCCCTTCTTCATCAACCCTGCTCTCCGGTAGTTCAACTCCTGAACTCCCCTTGTAGGAAGTCACCTCATCGAACACCACATCCCGAGATACAAAAGATCTTCGAGTCTCAGGATCCATGCATCTCCATCCCTTCTTCCGCTCATCATATCCAACAAAGACTAGCTTCCTTGCTTTTACATCTAGCTTTGTCCGAAGAGCATCAGGAATATGCACATAACAGGTTGATCTGAACACCCGAAGGTGTGCAACACTTGGTTTCTCCTTGAACATCAGTTCGTGAGGGGTCTTCATGTTGATAGGACTTAGAGGCATCCTGTTGATGACGTAAGCCGCACAAGACATTCCCTCCGCCCAGAAGGACTTTGGGATACTGTTGGCATGAAGCCAGCATTTGCAAGTTTCCGTCAGATGACGGATCTTCCGTTCTGCAATGTCATTTTGCTGTGGAGTATGGGCACAAGTGAGCTCCCTCCGAATGCCGTGTTTCCTGCAAAAACTTGAGAACTCACCAGAGGTGAACCCCCCACCATTGTCAGTTCTCAATTTTTTCACCCACAGGCCTAACCGACCTTCAACCGGCTCCTTGAACTCCACGAACCTCGCAAAAGCTTCCGACTTCTCTTTCAAAAAATACACCCAGACATATCTGGTGTAATCGTCAATCAACACCAACATATATCTGTTGCCTCCAAGGCTTGGGGTGGCAGTCGGTCCCATCAAATCACAGTGAATGCGCTCTAACGGTGCTTTGCATCTTGTTTGTGATTTATCAAATGGAAGTCGATGAGACTTACCAAACTGACATCCCGCACAAACATGACCATCTCCATAGGAGGACAAGCTAGGCAAGCCCTTGACAAGGCCCCTTACCGCCATAGCCTTCAATTTGTCCATGCCTATATGCCCCAACCTTTCATGCCAAATAACCGCGCTATCATTGGTCTTCATCTTATCAACATAGGTACTTGTCGACAAAACGAACAAGTCCTTCATCCGCTTTCCAACATGGATAACGTCTCCCTTTATCTCCGGTTGAGTTTTAAGAAACTTCACTTTTGTTGGGCCAAACAGAACGTGATAACCGGCATCGACCGCATTGGTCACAGAGAAGAGATTCTTCTTCATACCAGGCACGTGATAAACACTCCTCAAGGTGAGTGGACCCTTATCACCGCTCAAAGAGACAACTCCTTCTTGTTCTACTGCATGAACAGAATTATCAGCCGTAATGATTGCATCGTTACCTGAGTAAGGTACCAAAGAAGAGAATTTTGATTCATCCCGATGAGGTGATGCCCACACCCTGAATCCACGATCCAATCCTCTTCGAAGTTGATGGCAGCCAAGGCCTTAACGGGCATCGCCGTCATATTGGCCGCAAAGGCTCCTCCCCATCCAGCTTCATCAGACTTTGAATTCTCCTTCTCCGCTGCATGTCCCGGCTGAAGATTAACTCGGCAATCCTTCTTGAAGTGGCCGGTCTTATTACACCTGAAGCACCTTGGTCCCTCTCCCTTCTTCTTCCCATCAGACTTAGAAGCATAACCTCTATCCTGCTGACCTGATGTAGAGGGTCCATCATGACCTGGCTTCTTCTTCTCCCACTTCTTCTTCTTCTTCCCAGAGAACAACACATCACTCTCTCCCCCAGAGATAGAAGTCCCCGCCATCTGTCTTGCCAAACTTTCCTGCGAAGCATGTAAGTTTTCCAGCTCCAACAGATATGGTTGATTTGCCCAACCCTGAACTGAAGTCACAAAGGCAAGATACTCCTTCTGCAGCCCGCGGATGATATGCCTCTTCAGTTTTGCCTCCGAGATGGGCTCATCAGGGTCCAATGCAGAAATCTCTGCTGTGAGGTTCTTCATCTTGAGAAAGAAGGTTGAAATAGAAAGATCACCTTGAGAGGCCTTTGCCAACTCATTTTCAAGAAACTGTAGCCGAGCTACATTCTTCTTATTGAACAACCCATCCAAATACGTCCAAATCTCAGCAGCAGATTTACATCCAATGATGTGATCAAACAGCTCTGGTGAGATAGCCCTCTTGAGTGTGAACTCTGCCTTAGCATTAGTCCTCCTCCAAAGTCTCACATCTGCGATATTATCTCCTGCTAGAAACACCTCTTGTGTGTCTTCTCCTCCAACTATCTCCCATAGATCCTCGCCAAGTAAGTAGCTCTCCATACAAGACCTCCATTTCTTATAGTTAGTCGATGTGAGGAGTTCAATACCAAGCCCTCTTGCGTATCCGCCTTCCATGGCAATCTATGTGGTCTCTTCTTCACAAAGACGATGGCAACGTAAGTTGATCACTGCTTATCCACTCCAACAACCTAGCTCTGATACCATTTTAAAATTTTTGATTTGAATCATTTAGGAGTAAGCAGGAGTTGCATCAACTGAGTTATAGCCAAACAACCACAATGCCACACAGCAACAAAAAGACTTTATTGAATCACAAACATCATTTACAGTAAGAGGTATACATGGCGAGACATGATTCATAAGAATCATGAAGGAGAGAATAACAAAACACCAAAAAGCAAAACTGGCGGTTTGACAAGCAGAGACCGCACAGACCGCACAACTCCAAAGATCGCCCGGCTTGACCTAAGACCACGCAAACAGAAAACAGACAGACCTCCTGCACTGCAAGACCGCCACCTCAGACCGCATGAACTGGAGCTTATTGAATTGAACGAATAACAGAAGCTGTCGCCAGACCGCAACTCAGATCGCCTAACCGCTGAAGGTTGCCTGATCGCTGAGCTCGATGCGAACAACACAAGGACACCATAAACAAGTTCGCAGACAGACCGCTGCTGAACTATTTATTCAAGCCGCTGGGAATCACCAAGGAAGGAGACCACAACCTGCTGACCGCAAACCTGCGAACACAACAAACAGTCAACTCGCTTCCGAGACCGCCCGCCTCAAAGTTAAGACCACACGAACTAACCCAGGCTCTAGTTCTTACGATTCTCATTATGAATAACGGGCCATGCACCCCTATTTATAGGCGGGTAGACGGATGTCTTCACCGCACAGGAGAGATACAATCACCACCCGTCAGATTGCCAGCGGTCTCACAAGGTAGACCACGCGATCAGACCACTTGGACAACCTTCTGTCCAAGACCGCAGATCAGCAGATAGATCGCGCACAAGTCGTGCGAACACGAGACCGCGCACAAGCCGCGCGGGCACAAGAACGCTCCTTCCTTAGATCACCAGGAGCAAACCAAGAACCATCTGGCCGACTTCAGACAAGTCGCCAGATCGACCAGCATAAGCCGCCCGGACACAGCAGTTACACAGAATAGGCCGCCCGGTGTTCCAACAAAGAAGACAAACAAACCAAGTAGAAAACCTGGAGAGAGACCGCAACAACCAAGAACAAACCGGCTAACCAGCAGACCGCCAGAACAGACCGGCAGAGCCAGAACGACAGAATACAAACACAAGCCGTGCGGTCTCCGCGGTCTCCAAAATTCAGACCGCCGGCCACCTTCTACTCCACTTCAATAATTTCAACACGATGTTCGGCAGTGTCTCCCGTAGAGGGACTCGTATGGTGCCATCTTGATGCTCGCCTGAAAGCTGTTATTCTACGAAAACTCTACTAAGGGCAACACCTGTTCCCAGGGTTCATTGTGTTCCACTATGCATTGCCGGAGGAGGTCTTCCATCGTTTGATTCATCCTTTTCGTTTGCCCATCAGTTTGAGGGTGGAACGCGATGCTGAATGCCAATCTGGTTCCCAGATATGCTTGGACTCTTCTCCATTCCTTTGAAGTGAAGCGTCCGTCGCGATCAGACACGATCGTCTTGGGTACCCCATGAAATCGGACCACTTGTTCTATAAAAAGTCGGGCTAAGATATCGACACTGTCACCTTGGCGGTTTAGGATAAAACGGGCCACCTTTGTGCGGCGATCCACCATGACCCATATCGAGTCGTTTCTTGCATGAGATCGGGGCAAGCCATGGATAAAGTCCATGGAGATATCTTCAAACTTCCATTCAAGTATGGGTAGGGGCTGTAGTAGACTTCCTGGACTGCGGCATTCTGCCTTGACCATCTGACAGGTCTGGCAGTGCGCCACATAATTGGTGATGTCCTTTTTCCTGCCCGGCCAGTATAGCGTTCTTCATAAATCCGTATACATCTTTACTACTCCCGGGTGTATCGAATACCTCGATTGGTGTGCTTCGCGGAGTATCTCTTCCCGGATTCCTTCGGCAAAGGGGATGAATATACAATGCTTGTACTGCAAGATGCCGTCATATAGATTGTTGTCTTCTTGCACGCCGTGTTGTAAGGTCTGGATGATTGGAGATGCTTCGGCGTCGAACTTCTGTGCCTCTCGTATTCTGTCTCTAATATCACACTGTATCTCTATCCAATATAGCTGAGCCTGGTAGTCCATCGGGTTTCTGCAGGTGATGAGGATGATATCCAAGTCTGCCAAGGACTGTGTGGAATCTGGAAATGCACCTCCGCGATCAATGCTAGAGAAGTAAGGGAAAATGGAGGCCGTGGGCTGTCGGTTACTATTCGATTAGAGAGAATTAGACCGCTGGTAGCGGTCGAGGCCGGACTTCGTCCGTCATGGCAAATGCCACTCCTGTGATGGGCTTTCCTTTGATTTAAGTGAAGAGGTTGCAACGGGTTACTAGACCAGGAAGCGAGAAGCCGGCCGGTCAGACAAGTCGCAAGACAGTGAACTCGAGACCGCAGCTCTAACAAGCGAGCTCCAGGATTCGAGTGTGCGTGTCTTGGGAACATCGCCTCCCCCTATTTATAGGCTTGGGGGCCTGCCCAAACAGGCAGGGATAAAATAACCACCTTCCCGGATACATGAGATTCGGGCAGGGGGTGACCGGATACAGAAAGGAAAAAGAAACAGGCCGCGCGGCTTGGCGGCTTGAGCATCCGATCAGTACTGGCCGAGGTCGAGATGCGCTGCGATCAAGGCGATGATGCAGCCCGGGCGGCCTTTGACCTGAGACCGCGACTTACCTTCTGGACTTGAGCTTTGGTAGTCTTCAATCCTGGGAGGCGGTCTGGATACTGTCAGACCCCCTGGCTTGTTCAAGCTGGACCGAGAGACCCGTCAGTTCTGGAGCTGGGCGACTTGAGACAGCAAACCCCCCGGTCTGAGAGAGGTATTGTTCAGGAAGCGGTCTTCAGGGTAAACATAATCCCCACATATTTTCAAATCTCGAGGAAATCGAAAATATTAGTTCTAGCCGGAGACCACGCCCGGTTTGTTCTAAAGCCTATAAGAAACCCTGAGGGACCTTCATTCTGCATACTTTCTTCGAAATCACGGGGAGCTACTCGCCAATTGCGGTTAAACTGTTTCAAGCTGGCAACTTTTTGATCAGAATGAATTTCCTGGATCATCTCCAAGTCCGCGTGGACAAGAGTGGAGATCGGAAAAAGGAAGAAGACCGAAAAAAGAAAGACCGGAAGAAAAGTAACCGATCTGGGAAACCCGCAGCGGGTAGCACAAAACCTGCTGAGAAGTTGACGACCTCTAAGTTTCCAGAGGAACACAGAATGTGTAGTTCAAAACCCGTCATGGAATTGTCTACCTCAAAGGTGCCTGTAGAAACCGACGCGGGTAGCTCTAAACCTCTACTGACTGATCCCCTAAGATCCTCCGATAAGATGTACCCTGATACCACTTCGTCGAAGACCGGAGAGCCCTCCCCTTCTGTCAAGGCGGGCTCAGTAATGCCGCATTGAAAACCGACGAAGTCGCCTCCTTCGGTATTTAAATTACCCCTTCTGGGAATCCCCTTCTCATGATAAATGAGGGAGAAGAAGGGGTGGTCAACTATCCAAAACTGGACGGGTTGAGCACTCCTTTGGTAGTGGTGGATGATAACTCCAACCTCTCTCATCAAGCGAAACCGGAGCCGGGTAAGAAGAAAAGGAAGAGAGCCGAGACGACGGCGAAACGAATAGCGAGGAAGGTCCGGAAGATGAGGTCAAAGAATAAAGAACTCTACAAGAAACTGGCAGAGGCCTGCCTCCAAACCAACCTGCGTGTGAAGGAAGAGGTTGAAGATCCAGTCACCCCTTCTGCCAAGCCGGACGGTTTGCCTCCGGATTCAGCGAATAGTATGACGCTCAGCGATATCTTTAATAACATGGATGACCTCCAGAAGTGGAACAAACTCCTTGACAACCCTGTGACTTCAGACTGAGCTGACCCTCCCGGCGAGGATGCAGGTAAACCCGAAGAGTCCGCACAGAAAGAAGATGACCCAGCAATGACCGGGCTGCGTTTGATGAAGGTGAAAGCGGAGGAGAGGAGGAGGGCTCTGGATAAGCCGCAGCTACCCAACCCTTTCGCACAAGGTAAGCGTGACGCGGGTTGTAACCCTATCAGCTTTTTCATTCCCAGGCCTCGAAAAAGGCAAAATGATTTGCTATTGAACCCGCTGCCGAGCTTTTTCCCGCCCATGATTCAAATTTCTGCTATCAAGAGAAGGCAGAATGAGCGGTTTTCGAAGGAGCAGCGTCGTAGGATGGACCCTGAACAGTCACGACGGCCTGTGCATTCAGGCATTTAATCTTGTAATATTCTGTGTTGTGTTATTCGCTTTCGGCTGTGCTAACCACACTATTTACTTACAGACAAACCGAAAGAAGCAATGAAGTCGGGCGACCTCTTATCTAGCCTACCTCTGCTGCCTTACCAGGTGCCAAGCCTCGCACAGGGCTCAAATTCTGGGCAGGAGGAGTTGGCCAACCTCCAATGCCTTCTTGGTGACTTGAAAGGGAAGGTGAAGGAGATCTAAGGCCGGGAGGGAGCTACCCGGGCTGCTCTGGAGGCAGAGAAGAAGGCTTGACAGGAGGAGCAGCAGATGCTTGGAGCTCAACCAAAGGCCGCTCGGACTGCGCTGGAGGCTGAGAAAAAGGCGCAGTTGGATAAGGAGAAGGCGCTGACAGAGCAAAATACCATTCTAACCGCACAGCTTGAGAAGGAGAAGAAGGTGGCCTCGAAGTTTGAAGAGGACTCCAAATATTATCAAGAAAAATATTTGCGCTTGACTAGGGAAGTCGGCGGAAGCCGGTGACTGTTAATGATGAGAGGATGAGGATATCGAGCCGCCCGACTGTCGGGGGGACCTAAAATCCCCCTCTGGTTAGGGCGGCCGACCCTATGATTGATGAGGCTGCCGGGTTTCCTGCTCGCATGGTTCCTGCTGCGCGGGTAGAGAGGGATGCCGGGCGGCTTCATAGAACCATCAATCATCTCCATTATCATACAAGGCAGATATACAGCCATCTTAATCAAACCAACGACTAGGTCGCGCGACTTAACAACGAAAATTCTTCTCCTGAACATCGCCAGCCGTGAGCGTCTTTAGCTTAAAAACAATATGTGTAATATTATTTGTTGGGTACTTTGGATAATCTGTTTGTTGAATATCTGTTTGATAATACTATCTTTTGCTACCTTTTAATATTCGTATAATTCGTGCAGATTGTTTTTGAATAATTACGGTCTGTGGCTTTGAATCTCTTGAATATTATCTGAACTGCTTTATAGGTCGCGCGACCTGTGATGTATGCTTGAAGTTTTTCTGTTGAACTCAATTAATATGATGATGCAGGTTGCTGACCGCGCGGCTTGTGTTGCTTGTCCGCAGTTTTTTTGTTATTTAATTTCATAAGTATACAGGTTTCAGGTCGTGCGATTAAAGGAGCTTAGTCGCGGTCTTACTTGGCTATACACAAACCATTGATCCCTGTTGTGAGATATTTTGGAATATTTCAGATGTCTACATGCCGACGACTTTTATGTATAGTTCGTAGTATTCCTTTGTGAAACTAACCATGCAGGTTTCTGACCGCGCGGTTAGATCACATATCCGCAGCACGGTTTTACTATTTGCAGATCATTGTCTCTATAAGTAGTAGCCATCCCAGAGGTTCATTCATTCACTTCCAAATGGCGCGGGCTAAGAGCAAATCGAGGCGGACTGAGAAGGTCCAAGCCATCCGAACTGATGCGGCCTCCGCCTTTCATTCTGCTGACCACAAGGAGTGTTGTTTAACTCAAGCCGAGTTAGACAACTTTATCCAAGAGCATATGGTTGGAAGCAATCTACTCGCGCGGCTTCCCTTACGCGATGAGCAGATTAATTCTTCTTCTCCCACTCAAATCGCTATCCCCATCGACCATTTTGAAAAAGGCTTCAAGATTCCCCCGCCCCTTGAAGTTATCTCCATCTTCGATCATTATGGGGTTGTGCCCGGACAACTCCCACCGAACTCTATCGCCTCCATCTATAGTTTTATCTCATACCCGCGGTCTGAGCGGGTCAGGTTTTTGATTGACTTGTTCAGGAAATTCTTTTCCGTGTGGTCTATTCCAGACGTCGGGACTTCAATCTTTAGAGGGCACCTTTACTTTGGGTGCCGGGGAATGAAGGTCGTCAACCTTGCGAACAAGGTGACGAGCTGGTCGGAGCGATATGTGATGTTTGAAGGCCACCTCGGGTTGTTGCAAGTCAATTCGCAGGTGCGGAGTGAGGCGGCCTTCCAGACAGTCAAGATTGGAGAGACCGAGTTGGAGATCTTCAAATTTCTGGAGAACGAGCGGCTTGATGCGAACCACTGCATTCCGCTGTTTGCAGAGTTGGAGGATGTCCGACCTGAATATAGTAAGTTTCTCACAACTCGCTGCTTTGTAATCACACGGACTGGCTTGTTAAACTTTTAACTTTGCTTTGCAGCCGCCACCATCGTTCCACAGAACAAACCGGTCAGCCCGGCCGGTCCGGTTCTGACCCAGAGGGAGAAGCGGCAGAGGAAGATCAAACCGCAATCATCTGAGGAGGAAAGCTCGACTTCCTCAGGCGAGTTTGAGCTCCTTCGCTCCTGCATCAATCCGCGCGATCTGAAAGGCAAACCGACGATCCTCTGACATAAGGATGGCGATTGCGTGCAAGTTTCAACTGCGCTCCCGTTCTGGGTGAGCGAGAAAGTCAGCCGCCATCCACTAGCCTCCGGTGCTGCTATGTATGGTCGGAAAACATTGAAAAAGTTGAAGAAGGTTCCAGAGGAGGATCTCTCCCGAGTAGCCGCGCAAGCCGGTGCGTGGGGCTTCGCGGCTAACCACTTTATGGCTCTGTCATACAAGCGGTTAGTTTTGGCCCACACATATTTAGAAAAAAAAAGTGTTGAGCAGGCCTAGGAGATCGCCCGGTTAAGGGAGATCGTGGCGGTAAGTCATCTGACAAGTACTTGTGCGACCTATTTTCTTCAAACCGTGTGATCTAAGCCCGTTTTTTTTTTCTTTTTACAGCATCTGTATGATATGGACAATCCGGCCTTTCAGGACGAGGTATTTCCCTATGTTGCTAAGGGGATTGACGCCGCCCTAAATCGTCTGAGAGATCGCGACGGTCTGGCTACGAGTTTCGTGGATTCCACCTTCCCGGATATCTTTCCCGGCCTGAAGGACAAATTTGATGAGATAAACTGTAGGGCCAAAGGAAAAGATAAGGCCGAGTTAAGTAGCTCAGAAGAAGCTGAAGACGGCGAGGATGAAACCGCCGCGGGTATAGAAGCCGCTACGGTTGACAGGACCGTTGCAGAGCAGGGGGCCGCTGCTATCAATGAGAAGAAAAGTAGCTCGGGTTCGGAGTCCAGTAATTCTGGAGAAGAAGCCGAGCAGTCTAAGCGACGAAAGTCTGGCGACTCAGGCAACTCGAGTAGTGGTTCATCAAGCTCCTCATCGAGTAGCAAAGGATATTCGCCCGATGTGAATATTGATGGTAGCGAGGACTCGAGCTCTCCTGCGACCAAGAAACTCAAGCCAGACAAATTGTCATGGTTGTCATTTTTTGTACTTGTTTTTATTTTGCAACCGACGGCTTAAGCCTGTTTAGCCGGCCGGTTTATAATGATGTAAAGATACATTTTGGTAATGAATGAAAGTTTTTTACCTATTCTGCTGTCTATTTTCTGCGACTTACTTGTGATTGTTGTGATCTCTTTTTTCTTTAAACTACAAACCCCTTTTAATCAGGTAGTGCGGTTTTAGTATTAATTCGGACGGTCAGAACTTTGAGCTTTTAGAATCCCAATCAGATAGCTACCAAAATATTATGAAGACTGTTTCGGCGGCTTATCCCTTCAATCCTGACTCGGCGAATTTGTTATAACCCAGAAAATGTCAGTCATAATAGATCTTGACAAATAGTTGTGCGGTTTAACATATAATCCGAGCGGATAGGAATTCATGCTCTGAAGAATATCAAATGAATAGACCCATCGAGTTAATCAGAAGCCGATCACAATTCTAAGCCACCAATCACAATAGATGAATCCCGATCATGAATTGTGCGATCTAAATGCGTCTTGTACGATTAATAACTAATGTTCCACAAATTTGCGGTTGAAACACCAAGTCGCGTGATTACCCTTCGACTTGTGCAGTCATTTCATAGAATAATGAATATCCATAAGCAATAAGAAAATAATCAACAAGCCGCGTGGTAAGTATACAATTCGGGCGATCAATAATTTGGATTCCTGAGTAACTTATTCTTGCAAGTATAAGTAACAATTGGTAAGCTCGCTCGGTCTATATGCAATCCGTGTGGCCAATGATTTGATACTTTGTAATATTCACCCTTGCAAGAATATCTCATGATTAGTTCCCCGCGGACGGCTCGGTCTTTAACCGAGCGAAATAAAACAAATATCCATAAGGCTGGTAGAATTATAGACAGAATGAGAAAACCAGTCGGTCATTATTATACTTGAAACCCCGGAGTCACTGCCTTATGGCATTCTATGATAACCCATTCTTCTAGCTTTTATGGCTAGATTAAATCTAACCGATTGGTTAGCATAATAAGCTGCTATTTATTCAAGCCGATCGGTTTAATGAGTTAAATTGTCCGATCTTAGGATTCATCATGCTGATGTTATACCTTCTTATCCCAAGCCGGTCGGTTTGATAGGTCAAACCGCCCGGTCTGTATGATACCTGTTAAATCCTGCTTTCTCCCAAATGGCCTTAAAGGACCATAAGAGAGGGATTAATTCCTGTAAAGAAGTAAAAACAATTACAGACTCAAATGACCAAGTGTGCAGGTGGGCCTAGGCGGCGAACATTGCTTTCCTCAAGTGGTCATAAGAGCTGTAAAGATAAAAAAAAGAAATAGGTAAGCACATGCTCAGATGACCAAGTGGGCAGGTGGGCCTAGGAGACAAAATTGCTTTCCTCAAGTGGTCATAAGAGCTGTACAAACGTCGATAACTCAACTGCTCTCTAGCCTAGGGTTACAAGCTGAGTTGATCAATTGGGCAGGTGGGCCTAGGCGACGAACATTGCTTTTCTCAGAGAGATTAACTCAGTTGTGGGTCTTCTTTAGGCTCCGCTCGAGAGTTCCTTTAGTGGTATTCAATGGTCACAGACTAAGATGATCAGTTGGGCAGGTGGGCCTAGGCGGCGAACATTGCTTTCCTCAGAAAGATCATCAAAGCTGTAACTATATCCCTTTCGGGGCATGATAGAGCTAACAGTCACCTGGACCTCCCTTGATGCAGAGGTGTGTTAGATATCAGTCGGGATCCAAGATTCTGAAGACCACCACACGGGAATTGGCAAGCTACCACTACACGTGTGTGAAAACTCCCCGCTACACATGATCTTCGTAGTTTTACGCTAATGACTACAATCCGAGGGGGTTCGAGCAGAACTTGGCGATGTCTCCAAGGTTCGGTGAGGGATATATAAAAAATGTAAAAGTGTCACTAGACAGGGAGAAGTTTCAGTATAGGGCCTTTTATTGAATATCCAAAAATGCAAGAAATGAAAGAAACATTTAAGGATAGAATCGTTTTAGATCGTCACCGCTCCAGGTGTGTGAGATGTCCTCTCCTTCGCTTGTCTGGAGGCGATAAGCCCCATTCTTTAGTGCGTCTTTGATAATGAATGGCCTTGCCCAGCTGGGATTTAATTTTCTGACATTTCCAGTCCTGGCTGCGGCATCTACTTTCTTAAGCACGACATCACCAACTGCAAACTATTTAACTCTGACGTTTTTGTCGAAGTATTTCGCCATTCTTCTTTTCACTTCCTCCTGCCTGATTCTAGCTTCATCTCGAAGCTCCTCAATTAAATCCAGGCTGTATTTGATACCTTCATCATTATAATCAATCCACGGTTCACCTCCTTCCTTTGCGTATATAACTCTGGGGTGACCACTTCAAATTCTATAGGAATGACTGCCTCCGAGCCATGAGATAATTTGAATGGTGTTTCCCCTATAGCTGTATATGGAGTGGTCCGAAGAGTCCAGAGGATAGAAGGAAGTTGTTCCGCCCAATTTCCTTTCTGATTCAATACTCTTTTCATTAGAAGATACTGGATTTATTTATTCGCTGCTTCCACTTGTCCATTACTCCTGGGATGATGTACCGAAGAGAATCGAAGCTCAATGCTGACCTGGTCGCAGAAGTTGATCATTTCTGGATTGTTGAACTGAGGGCCATTGTCGGTAATAATTACTAACGGAACTCCATGCCGACAGACGATTTCTGCCTATATAAAGTTTCCGATAACTCGCGTTGTAGTCTTTGCCAATGGCTTTGCCTCAATCCACTTACTGAAATAATCGATCATTACGATTATAAAGCGACGCTGGCCACTAGCCATCGGAAAGGGTCTGATGAGATCCATTCCCCAAACTGCAAATGGCCAAGGCGCCGTTATTGATCTAAGTGTTTGAGCAGGAAGATATTGAAGAGGAGCAAATTTCTGACACTGAATACATCGTCTAGCAAATGCTTCAGCATCTTTTCTCATGGTCTGCCAGAAATATCTCTGTCTCAAGATCCTTTTCTCCAAAGTCTTTGCTCCTGAATGGCTACTGCATTACCCAGAATGAACCTCCTGAAGTATGATCAGAACTTCTTCTTCAGAAACACACCATGCCAGAGGAGAAATCAGAGTCTTCCTGTACAAGACTCCTGCCACCAGGCAATAATAAGCTGCTTTTCTTCTGAATCTTCTTCTATCTCTGATGGATTGATGAAACTCTCCTTTTGATAAGTATAACTCATAGGGATCCTCCCAAGAAGGATGCTGATCGATCTGCATGAGTTCCCCTTCTTCCATTGCTGGATGGAAAAGTTCAGAGGTCACTCCCCCTGATGGAAGACCGAACTTTGATAATTCATCTGCTTCTTCATTATGCATTCTAGGGATATGTTCAATGATGAATGATTTGAATTTCTCAATTTCCTCTTTAGCTAGCAGCAGATATTTCCTCAGTATTGGCTCTCTTGTCTCGTAATTCCCCAAAACTTGAGAAGCCATTACTAAAGAGTTAGTCTTGATATGAACACGCTTTATTCCCAACTCCCTTGCAAGTTTCAGACTAGCCAAGAGTGCTTCATACTCTGCCTGATTGTTCGTGACCGGAAAGAAGAATTTGATAGCTTGCTCAAGTTTGATGCCATTCGGACTGATTAAAACAACTCCGTCTCCCACGGAGTTTTTACCAGAAGCTCCATCCACATAAACAATCCATGCCAAATGAGATTTCTCTATCTGTTCGGGACTGGACTCTATTGTGTCAACTAGGAAATCCGCCAGGATTTGCGCTTTGATTGTTGTTCTGGGAACGTAAGACATTTCAAACTCGCTCAGCTCGATAGCCCATTTATTCAATCTTCCCAAATGATCTGGCTTTTCTAGGATACTGTTGGAGTTACCATTGTGATCTAGAAGTGGTCAAACATGTAATGTCACTGCCAACGCGATATGAGCCTGCAGGGTCTCACATAAGAGCATGTGGAGAAGTTGGAAGATTGACTATGTTGGTAAAGGTTACCAATCACCATATAGAATGGGGGGAAGTCCAGCAAATGTTGCTGTCTGAATTCGTCGGGTTTACACGGATAGAATTCGTCGGATTCGTCGGGATTCGTCGGATTGTTCCGTGGAATCTCGACGAATTGTTACAGAGATCCTTAACTCGGCAAATGTTGCCGTCTGACATGATTCGTCGGATTCGTCGGGATTCGTCGGATTGTTCCGTGGAATCTCGACGAATTGTCACAGAGAGCATTAACTCGGCAAATGTTGCCGTTTGATGTGATTCGTCGGAATTCGTCGGATTGTCCCGTGATAACTCGACGAATGCTGTTCCGTGGAATCCCGACGAATTGTAACAGAAGCCCATATTTTGCTGTGTGGTCTGCGGATAGCGATTCTTCTAGAAGCTGTTTATCCTTTGGGTATAAATAGGACTTCTTTTAGGGTTCTCATAACTTACGAAATTAGAAGCCGACGGAAGTGTTCCGCTCGAACCCTAGACGGAAGGAGTTCCGTCCGAATCGTCTCCGCCGACTTCCTCTCCGACGATTGTCGCCGGTGTTGTTCTTCCTGAAGCGGATCTAGCAATCCGTGGAAGCGCAAGGTGTAGTCGTTCTTCTCCCGGCTCGTGTGGATCACTGTAGAGACGTAGACATTATTCTACGTGAGAACTCTTGCAAAGCCGACGAAGGCAATCTTCTTCTTGGAGCATCTTGGTTGGATTTGATCCAATCCCGCAAAGGTAATTTCATACCTAGCATTTTGATTAACTTCTTGATTCAATATTCATGGTTGATCCGAATCTTTTGGGTTGTTTCTCTTCATTTCCGCTGCGCCTACATTTGATGTATGGTTCTAGAAAAACCCAACAGTGGTATCAGAGGGAGGTTCCGGTCATGAATGTTGTTTCAGAAGTTTGGTTATTCCAGTACGTGCAAATCTAGGTATTTAGAAGCGTTCTAAATGTCAAGATTTCTTCCTGGAACATCAAAAGTTGATGATTTTTCCCATGGGAAATCGGTGGTGATTTAAAAAAAAAAAATTGAACCCCGCCAGGAACGTCTGGGATTTTGTGGTAATTTCTAATTGTTAGAAATTGTTATCTCCTTAGCAGTAACCGTCCCTCAAGTGGTTAATGAACCCTTGTATTGTTTTGGATTTTGAATCCAACAATGAGAGACGAGCTTGTCTACTGCTTTAAGTCGAGTTGTCTTTGCCTTTGTCCAATGCATGTAAATCTGAAGGTTTGGAAGAGTTCTAAATGTCCAGATTTAGCCCTTTTCGTCTATCAAAGGTTGATAGTCTTATGTTATGCACATAAGGGATACATGTGGATTTTAGAATGCTTGTTTTTCTGTGGATGTGCACTTTGATCAAATGTTGATCATGGTTAAGTGTTGACCTATTATTTAAAATTAAAATCCCTTCATCAAATATTAAGTGTTCGGATGCCTTCCGATGGATGACACTCTTCCTGCCTCGATCGATGAAGTGTGGGATTGCCAAAGCAAGGTGCATTAATCTATCTTGGTAAGGGTGCGAGCGGATAATTGTGATATCCCACTGTCGACATCGGGTCTAACTTAACTAGGTGACCTCAAAGGTTGAGTGCCTAGAGGCATAGGGTTGGCATGCACCATATGATGGATGCGAATAAGGAGTTATTCACCAGCCATACAAGAGTTGCATGAGGATGCAATTGGCAAGCGTTGCCTACCTAAATAACCGCATTATGAGAGGAACGCCAAAGCGGACTCGTGGTGTTGGTGAAATACGGATCTTGTCCACTAAGAGAGTAGCTCGCATGGACTCTCCGAATTGATAGTGAGGGCTATCAATTTGAATAAAATAGTGGGAGTATTTAATTGAAGTCCAAATTAAAATAAATTGTATTTTGAAATTAAGGTACTGATTAAATTCTGCATGAATTCTTGTAGAATTCCATGGCAAGTGGTTCACATTCCACCTTGTCCCTGAGAGCTATCCTTGAGAAGGACAAGCTTAGTGGGACGAACTATATGGACTGGTATAGGAACCTGAGAATTGTTCTCAGGCAAGAGCGAAAGCTCTACGTCTTGGAAGAAGAAGCCCCTGAGGTGCCGACCGGGAACTCGTCCCGTGTTGATAAGGATGCTTATAAGAAGTATACCGATGATGCCTTAGACGTCGAGTGCCTTATGCTTGCCACCATGAACTCTGAGCTTCAGAAGCAACACGAGAACATGGGGTGCAAGGAGATTGACGAGCACCTAAAGAAAATGTTTCAAGGGTAAGCTCGTCAAGAGAGGTTCGATGTCACGAAGGCCTTATTTCAGTGCAAAATGGGAGCTCGAGACTCAGTTGGTACTCACGTACTCAAGATGATTGGGTATATAGAGAACCTGGAGAGACTGGGTTTTCCTCTGGGTCAAGAGTTGGCCACAAATCTTATCCTGCAATCGTTGCCGGATAGTTATGAGTAGTTTGTCTTGAACTACAACATGAATGAAATAGACAAGACACTGCCCGAGCTCCTAGGCATGTTGCGAACTGCCGAGATAAACATGAAGAAGGCCAAGCCTACTAGTCCCATTTTGATGGTACATAAAGGCAAGGGTAAGGCAAAGGGCTTCAAGAAGACGAAGGTGGGACCTAAGTCACATCTTGAGCCCAAATCTTCTGCGCTGAAAAAGAAGAGCATCGTGAAGGAAGGGAAATGCCACCACTGTGGCAAGGCTGGTCATTGGAGGAGGAATTGTCCTTCGTACATTGACGGTCTGCGGAAAATGAAGGGAGGTATGACTTCCGCTTCGAATATTTACGTTATAGAGATAAACCTTTCTGCTCCTTCATCTTGGGTATTGGATACCGGATGTGGTTCTCACATTTGTACAAATGTGCAGGAACTGGGAAGGAGGAGATTGCTGAGTAAAGGAGAGGTGGACCTGCGCGTCGGCAATGGAGTAAGAGTTGCTGCTGTAGCCGTAGGGGTTTACCGTCTTTCTTTGCCCAGTGGGCTTGTAATAGAACTTGATAATTGTTATTATGTTCCGGCCATAACTTGAAACATTATATCCATTTCATGCTTAGACATGATTGGATTTTCTTTTATAATTAAGAACAATTGTTGTTCTATATTTAAGAATGATGTTTGTTATGCTGTAGCTCAATTGTTTAATGGTCTTTATGTTTTGAACCTAGACCATCCGATCTATAATGTAGATAATAATAAAAGACTAAGAACAAATGACTCAAATCCTACATATCTCTGGCATTGTCGTTTGGGCCATATAAACGAGAAGCGCATATCCAAGCTCCATAAAGATGGACTATTGGACTCATTTGATTATGAATCATTTGAGCGATGCGAGTCTTGTTTATTAGGCAAGATGACTAAAGCTCCTTTCACTGGTTATACTGAGAGGGCTGAGGATCTCTTAGGTGTTGTACATAGTGATGTATGCGGCCCATGAGTTCTATGGCTAGAGGTGGGTATTTCTACTTCGTTACATTTACTGATGATTTCAGTAGATACGGATATGTGTATCTTATGAAGTGCAAATCCGAAACTTTTGAAAAGTTCAAAGAGTTTAAAAATGAAGTGGAGAACCAATTGGGTAAAAAGGTAAAGCACTCCGATCTGATCGAGGTGGCGAATACCTGAGTCATGAGTTCCGTGATCATCTGAAAGAGTGTGGTATTGTATCACAGCTCACTCCACCTAGGACACCGCAGCATAATGGTGTGTCTGAGAGCTTAGTTGCCACCTCCCTTTTCTTCTATTAGATTGTCTTGAACTCATGAGAGACGTTAAGATGATGGCAAGCTACATCCGGATCCACTCCGGGCATATCTTCCGCCGACCAGGCGAAGATGTCCAAGTTCTCCAGAAGACAGGAGATCAGTTGAACTTTCTCCTCTTCTGACAGCTCTGCATTGATGATCAACATATTTTCATCCCCTTCAACAATGGGGACTTCTTGGATTGCCTGGGCAGGTTCCAGGTGAGCCCCTTCTCGATCCTTAATTTCTTCGACAGCTTTTGAAGACTCAGCAACTTCAAGAATTTCAACTGGAGACTCGGGAAGCGGAATGTTCGTGATCATATTGACAGTTCGTACATAGCATTCCCAAGCCACTTTTAGATTACTCCGAATCCGATACTGCCTTGCCTCGGCGGCAAATTTGACGGCTAGGTGGAAGGTGGACACCAATGCTCTGTGGGCATTGAGAATGGGCCTTCCGAAGATGGCACAATAGTTACTTGGGGCATCTACCACCACGAAGTTGATCAGTTTTACTACTCCTCCCAGGGAAACCAGAAGCTTTACGGAGCCTTGTACTTCTTTTTTCTCTCCGGAGAAGCCGTAGAGGTGCCCTTCAGTGGAAAACAGAGGCTTTCCAGTCTTCAGGGAATCGAAAGTCGAACGAAAGCGAAGATTGACGGAACTGCCCGTGTTAATCAGAATCTTGTGAACTGTGTAATTTTCAATGATAGCCTTGATGACCACGTCATCGTCGAAAGGATTGGCATTCAGAGGAAGATGATCTTGACCAAAGGTGACAATTGAGCTTTCAGGAGTGGAGGTTGAAGTTGCTGCCACTTCTTGTTTTAAAACTCTCACAATACTTGACTTGCGAGAGGATTCAGCTCCATCTCCTCCATGAATGCAGTATATGTCCCCGAGGGGGCCCACATCATTTACCTCTATGCATTCTGTTGTGGGATGAATATCCCCGTAGCAGCCGACGTCTTCCACATCGGCGCATTCCCAGGTCACCTCGACTGTTTCTTTCTTCTTCTCGGTTTTCGGTTCAGTAGTAACTTCTTTTCGGATTAGGCCTCGGAGCTTCCCTTCTCCTAAAAGCCTTTCTATCAGCAAGCGGAGGGCCCGACAATTCTCTGTCAGATGCCCTCGGAAACTGCGACCACAGCGAGGCACATCATACCAACTAGAAGCTCCTCAACCCTCTCCCCCCACTCCTCTGCCTGCATGGCAGACTCGGTGCCTCAGAAGATAGGGGGCCTTAGCCCCCAAAAGATCGTCAGAAGGTCAGTGGGCACGATGATCTGCTGGGGTGGCCGTAGGATGGCCGTCTGAAGGTGGCCAGCAAAGCTGTCAGTGTCTGTCCCAATTCAGTCTCGATAAACGGGGCTACACCTGGAGAGTCCGGGGCTGGTGGTGGAGTGGTAGGATGGTACTGATCCCTAGAAGAGGACCTTCCATTACTGGACTCCGGTATCTGGAGAAGTAACAGACGAACATCAATACTTGCAAAAATAAGGGAATTTTGCAGAACTGACTGAAATGAAAGCGGAAAGCGTGTGGGTGTACGACTATGTAGTCTAGGATCCTTAAACCTTAACCTATGGGTCCACCAGGCTTCCGCTGCGTGGTTTGTACCGAACCAAGAAACAGAACCTGGCTCTGATACATTTGTAAGATCCCCCCAAAACTAAACCCGGTCCATGTGGGCGTGGGTGGGTGGGGGGGGGGGGGGGGGGCTTACAGCCCAAGGCGGCCGCCTAGCGCTTCCCGGGTGGCGATGGCCACCCTCTCAAGCACCAAGCAATTGCTTTGTCAGGCACAGGAATCATCACATCACACATCAGAGTCACACAACAGAAGCAGTATTCAAGAAAGCAAGAAGGCCAGGCTATATATATATCTAACTGAAACGGGCCGTAGCCTACTGTTCACACAAAACGCCCCGTGGGCTACAATAAGTACATCAAAAGACTCCTTATTTAACCCTGGACTCTAGGACTCACGTCACGGAAGGCTGGGGGCGAGGCTGGAGTGTCTGATCGGGCAATCTCTAGGGCCGGTATATCATCCATCGGTGTGGGGGCTTCGCGCTGTCCCGTCTCCCGTGAATGGTTATAAGAATAACCGTTAGTCACAGAGCTAAGTTGAAACACATTCCCTCCCCAGATCCATATCCTGGGGGAGGGCTAAAGTACTTCAAGTAAATAGCCAATGCAAGGGAAGGTTAGAAACAGTTATGTATATATGTATATCCATAGGGCCCACCGGCCATAATTTTTAGTAAAGCAGCGATGAGCGCGCAGATTATAGCACTGTTAACAAATCTATCTTGCACACACACTAGGTATTCAAACCTGTTTACACGCACAACAGGTATTCAAACCTGAATACACACGTGTCGACACAGTTTAGACCGCTTCTCTTCTAGCAGGGTAGCGAACCCCGCAGGCCTCACCGATGTGGCCGTCGGTGACAGTGGCCAGTCTTACCACATCTGAGCATAGTCGTACCATATCGCTCAGGCCCTCCCATACTACTTGGTGTACTAACTGGATGTGAGCGACATCCGGTGATTCCGAGCTTTGGGCCGAACAGCGGAGGCAAATCAGAAGATTGACGGAACTGCCCGTGTTAATCAGAATCTTGTGAACTGTGTAATTTTCAATGATAGCCTTGATGACCACGTCATCGTCGAAAGGATTGGCATTCAGAGGAAGATGATCTTGACCAAAGGTGACAATTGAGCTTTCAGGAGTGGAGGTTGAAGTTGCTGCCACTTCTTGTTTTAAAACTCTCACAATACTTGACTTGCGAGAGGATTCAGCTCCATCTCCTCCATGAATGCAGTATATGTCCCCGAGGGGGCCCACATCATTTACCTCTATGCATTCTGTTGTGGGATGAATATCCCCGTAGCAGCCGACGTCTTCCACATCGGCGCATTCCCAGGTCACCTCGACTTTTCTTTCTTCTTCTCGGTTTTCGGTTCAGTAGTAACTTCTTTTCGGATTAGGCCTCGGAGCTTCCCTTCTCCTAAAAGCCTTTCTATCAGCAAGCGGAGGGCCCGACAATTCTCTGTCAGATGCCCTCGGAAACTGCGACCACAGCGAGGCACATCATACCAACTAGAAGCTCCTCAACCCTCTCCCCCCACTCCTCTGCCTGCATGGCAGACTCGGTGCCTCAGAAGATAGGGGGCCTTAGCCCCCAAAAGATCGTCAGAAGGTCAGTGGGCACGATGATCTGCTGGGGTGGCCGTAGGATGGCCGTCTGAAGGTGGCCAGCAAACCTGTCAGTGTCTGTCCCAATTCAGTCTCGATAAACGGGGCTACACCTGGAGAGTCCGGGGCTGGTGGTGGAGTGGTAGGATGGTACTGATCCCTAGAAGAGGACCTTCCATTACTGGACTCCGGTATCTGGAGAAGTAACAGACGAACATCAATACTTGCAAAAATAAGGGAATTTTGCAGAACTGACTGAAATGAAAGCGGAAAGCGTGTGGGTGTACGACTATGTAGTCTAGGATCCTTAAACCTTAACCTATGGGTCCACCAGGCTTCCGCTGCGTGGTTTGTACCGAACCAAGAAACAGAACCTGGCTCTGATACATTTGTAAGATCCCCCCAAAACTAAACCCGGTCCATGTGGGCGTGGGTGGGTGGGGGGGGGGGGGGGGCTTACAGCCCAAGGCGGCCGCCTAGCGCTTCCCGGGTGGCGATGGCCACCCTCTCAAGCACCAAGCAATTGCTTTGTCAGGCACAGGAATCATCACATCACACATCAGAGTCACACAACAGAAGCAGTATTCAAGAAAGCAAGAAGGCCAGGCTATATATATATCTAACTGAAACGGGCCGTAGCCTACTGTTCACACAAAACGCCCCGTGGGCTACAATAAGTACATCAAAAGACTCCTTATTTAACCCTGGACTCTAGGACTCACGTCACGGAAGGCTGGGGGCGAGGCTGGAGTGTCTGATCGGGCAATCTCTAGGGCCGGTATATCATCCATCGGTGTGGGGGCTTCGCGCTGTCCCGTCTCCCGTGAATGGTTATAAGAATAACCGTTAGTCACAGAGCTAAGTTGAAACACATTCCCTCCCCAGATCCATATCCTGGGGGAGGGCTAAAGTACTTCAAGTAAATAGCCAATGCAAGGGAAGGTTAGAAACAGTTATGTATATATGTATATCCATAGGGCCCACCGGCCATAATTTTTAGTAAAGCAGCGATGAGCGCGCAGATTATAGCACTGTTAACAAATCTATCTTGCACACACACTAGGTATTCAAACCTGTTTACACGCACAACAGGTATTCAAACCTGAATACACACGTGTCGACACAGTTTAGACCGCTTCTCTTCTAGCAGGGTAGCGAACCCCGCAGGCCTCACCGATGTGGCCGTCGGTGACAGTGGCCAGTCTTACCACATCTGAGCATAGTCGTACCATATCGCTCAGGCCCTCCCGTACTACTTGGTGTACTAACTGGATGTGAGCGACATCCGGTGATTCCGAGCTTTGGGCCGAACAGCGGAGGCAAATCAGAAGATTGACGGAACTGCCCGTGTTAATCAGAATCTTGTGAACTGTGTAATTTTCAATGATAGCCTTGATGACCACGTCATCGTCGAAAGGATTGGCATTCAGAGGAAGATGATCTTGACCAAAGGTGACAATTGAGCTTTCAGGAGTGGAGGTTGAAGTTGCTGCCACTTCTTGTTTTAAAACTCTCACAATACTTGACTTGCGAGAGGATTCAGCTCCATCTCCTCCATGAATGCAGTATATGTCCCCGAGGGGGCCCACATCATTTACCTCTATGCATTCTGTTGTGGGATGAATATCCCCGTAGCAGCCGACGTCTTCCACATCGGCGCATTCCCAGGTCACCTCGACTGTTTCTTTCTTCTTCTCGGTTTTCGGTTCAGTAGTAACTTCTTTTCGGATTAGGCCTCGGAGCTTCCCTTCTCCTAAAAGCCTTTCTATCAGCAAGCGGAGGGCCCGACAATTCTCTGTCAGATGCCCTCGGAAACTGCGACCACAGCGAGGCACATCATACCAACTAGAAGCTCCTCAACCCTCTCCCCCCACTCCTCTGCCTGCATGGCAGACTCGGTGCCTCAGAAGATAGGGGGCCTTAGCCCCCAAAAGATCGTCAGAAGGTCAGTGGGCACGATGATCTGCTGGGGTGGCCGTAGGATGGCCGTCTGAAGGTGGCCAGCAAAGCTGTCAGTGTCTGTCCCAATTCAGTCTCGATAAACGGGGCTACACCTGGAGAGTCCGGGGCTGGTGGTGGAGTGGTAGGATGGTACTGATCCCTAGAAGAGGACCTTCCATTACTGGACTCCGGTATCTGGAGAAGTAACAGACGAACATCAATACTTGCAAAAATAAGGGAATTTTGCAGAACTGACTGAAATGAAAGCGGAAAGCGTGTGGGTGTACGACTATGTAGTCTAGGATCCTTAAACCTTAACCTATGGGTCCACCAGGCTTCCGCTGCGTGGTTTGTACCGAACCAAGAAACAGAACCTGGCTCTGATACATTTGTAAGATCCCCCCAAAACTAAACCCGGTCCATGTGGGCGTGGGTGGGGGGGGGGGCTTACAGCCCAAGGAGGCTGCCTAGCGCTTCCCGGGTGGCGATGGCCACCCTCTCAAGCACCAAGCAATTGCTTTGTCAGGCACAGGAATCATCACATCACACATCAGAGTCACACAACAGAAGCAGTATTTAAGAAAGCAAGAAGGCCAGGCTATATATATATCTAACTGAAACGGGCCGTAGCCTACTGTTCACACAAAACGCCCCGTGGGCTACAATAAGTACATCAAAAGACTACTTATTTAACCCTGGACTCTAGGACTCACGTCACGGAAGGCTGGGGGCGAGGCTGGAGTGTCTGATCGGGCAATCTCTAGGGCCGGTATATCATCCATCGGTGTGGGGGCTTCGCGCTGTCCCGTCTCCCGTGAATGGTTATAAGAATAACCGTTAGTCACAGAGCTAAGTTGAAACACATTCCCTCCCCAGATCCATATCCTGGGGGAGGGCTAAAGTACTTCAAGTAAATAGCCAATGCAAGGGAAGGTTAGAAACAGTTATGTATATATGTATATCCATAGGGCCCACCGGCCATAATTTTTAGTAAAGCAGCGATGACCGCGCAGATTATAGCACTGTTAACAAATCTATCTTGCTCACACACTAGGTATTCAAACCTGTTTACACGCACAACAGGTATTCAAACCTGAATACACACGTGTCGACACAGTTTAGACCGCTTCTCTTCTAGCAGGGTAGCGAACCCCGCAGGCCTCACCGATGTGGCCGTCGGTGACAGTGGCCAGTCTTACCACATCTGAGCATAGTCGTACCATATCGCTCAGGCCCTCCCGTACTACTTGGTGTACTAACTGGATGTGAGCGACATCCGGTGATTCCGAGCTTTGGGCCGAACAGCGGAGGCAAATCAGAAGATTGACGGAACTGCCCGTGTTAATCAGAATCTTGTGAACTGTGTAATTTTCAATGATAGCCTTGATGACCACGTCATCGTCGAAAGGATTGGCATTCAGAGGAAGATGATCTTGACCAAAGGTGACAATTGAGCTTTCAGGAGTGGAGGTTGAAGTTGCTGCCACTTCTTGTTTTAAAACTCTCACAATACTTGACTTGCGAGAGGATTCAGCTCCATCTCCTCCATGAATGCAGTATATGTCCCCGAGGGGGCCCACATCATTTACCTCTATGCATTCTGTTGTGGGATGAATATCCCCGTAGCAGCCGACGTCTTCCACATCGGCGCATTCCCAGGTCACCTCGACTGTTTCTTTCTTCTTCTCGATTTTCGGTTCAGTAGTAACTTCTTTTCGGATTAGGCCTCGGAGCTTCCCTTCTCCTAAAAGCCTTTCTATCAGCAAGCGGAGGGCCCGACAATTCTCTGTCAGATGCCCTCGGAAACTGCGACAACAGCGAGGCACATCATACCAACTAGAAGCTCCTCAACCCTCTCCCCCCACTCCTCTGCCTGCATGGCAGACTCGGTGCCTCAGAAGATAGGGGGCCTTAGCCCCCAAAAGATCGTCAGAAGGTCAGTGGGCACGATGATCTGCTGGGGTGGCCGTAGGATGGCCGTCTGAAGGTGGCCAGCAAAGCTGTCAGTGTCTGTCCCAATTCAGTCTCGATAAACGGGGCTACACCTGGAGAGTCCGGGGCTGGTGGTGGAGTGGTAGGATGGTACTGATCCCTAGAAGAGGACCTTCCATTACTGGACTCCGGTATCTGGAGAAGTAACAGACGAACATCAATACTTGCAAAAATAAGGGAATTTTGCAGAACTGACTGAAATGAAAGCGGAAAGCGTGTGGGTGTACGACTATGTAGTCTAGGATCCTTAAACCTTAACCTATGGGTCCACCAGGCTTCCGCTGCGTGGTTTGTACCGAACCAAGAAACAGAACCTGGCTCTGATACATTTGTAAGATCCCCCCAAAACTAAACCCGGTCCATGTGGGCGTGGGTGGGGGGGGGGGGGGGGGGGGGGGGGGGGGGGGGGGGGGGCTTACAGCCCAAGGCGGCCGCCTAGCGCTTCCCGGGTGGCGATGGCCACCCTCTCAAGCACCAAGCAATTGCTTTGTCAGGCACAGGAATCATCACATCACACATCAGAGTCACACAACAGAAGCAGTATTTAAGAAAGCAAGAAGGCCAGGCTATATATATATCTAACTGAAACGGGCCGTAGCCTACTGTTCACACAAAACGCCCCGTGGGCTACAATAAGTACATCAAAAGACTCCTTATTTAACCCTGGACTCTAGGACTCACGTCACGGAAGGCTGGGGGCGAGGCTGGAGTGTCTGATCGGGCAATCTCTAGGGCCGGTATATCATCCATCGGTGTGGGGGCTTCGCGCTGTCCCGTCTCCCGTGAATGGTTATAAGAATAACCGTTAGTCACAGAGCTAAGTTGAAACACATTCCCTCCCCAGATCCATATCCTGGGGGAGGGCTAAAGTACTTCAAGTAAATAGCCAATGCAAGGGAAGGTTAGAAACAGTTATGTATATATGTATATCCATAGGGCCCACCGGCCATAATTTTTAGTAAAGCAGCGATGAGCGCGCAGATTATAGCACTGTTAACAAATCTATCTTGCACACACACTAGGTATTCAAACCTGTTTACACGCACAACAGGTATTCAAACCTGAATACACACAACCTTGTGTCGACACAGTTTAGACCGCTTCTCTTCTAGCAGGGTAGCGAACCCCGCAGGCCTCACCGATGTGGCCGTCGGTGACAGTGGCCAGTCTTACCACATCTGAGCATAGTCGTACCATATCGCTCAGGCCCTCCCGTACTACTTGGTGTACTAACTGGATGTGAGCGACATCCGGTGATTCCGAGCTTTGGGCCGAACAGCGGAGGCAAATCAGCGGGTTCAAAGCGGTGATAACCCGCGGTGCACATCTCCTTGTCGCCATGAGTCGTCATCTCTCCCGCACTGGTATGAACGGTCTGCGGGCGTGACCTACCCGCCACTTTTATAGCTAGCAATTAGCAAACAATCTTAAGTAAGAACCACTACTCCAAGGCCACCGCGGCTCCTTGGCTTCACCGGCCACACAACTTAGGACCGGAAGATGCATCGGAAGTGGGGCATCTTATTTGGGGCTAACACTTCAGAGGACGAACTCAACTCTTGGTTATCCCCAACTAAGACCCTTATAGCAACATAGAAATAACCGCTATCTAGCACGGGACCCATGGTTAGTATGACACAAAGTAAACAGCAGTGCTGAGTAATAAAAATACTTAACAGTAAGAAGGCCGAAGGCAAGGGCCGAATTAGCGGGACCAGTACGAGACTGGAGTATCGAAAAGAATGAATAGAAAGTAAATAAGGAATTGACCAGTGCGAGACTGGAGTACTGGAAATAATAATTGCAGAAAGTAAATGCAGGACCAGTACGAGACTGGAGAATATAAATAATTGCAGAATGTAAATGCAGGACCAGTACGAGACTGGAGTACTGGAAAGAATAATTGCAGAAAGTAAATGCAGGACCAGTACGAGACTGGAGTATTGGAAAGAATAATTGCAGAAAGTTAATGCAGGATCAGTACGGGACTGGAGAATATAAATAATTAAGCGGGTTAGTAGTCCAATCACTTCATATTAGGAGGCTTCAGTGTAGACTCCGTTCTCAGGAGGAAGTTCTGTTCTTTTCCCGTTCATAGGGGTATATTTTCCTTTCACAGGAGCTTGTTTGATTTTTGTTATTGGTCGTGGTTGACTTATATTTTATGCCACTCCTTATTGCGGTGTGACTTGGGCTTATCATTTAATTTTCACGTCGTTACTGATTTAGAAATGTCGCCTTGCGATTACGACCCAATTGCGCGTTTCGATACTTTTAATTTAGTCGATTCCTCGCCGAAATTGGTGAGCTTACCATTTAATTTTGATCGACTCGCATAATTTTATTATGTAGTTAAAATAACTCATCGAGAACTCGCAAATTCGTCTCGGTTAATTCCGCCCAATTTCGGGCGTTAATTTGCTCGTAGAAAATTTATTTAGGGTTGCAAAAATAGCAAAAGGATTGATAAAATTTTCAAACTTTGGTAGGAGTTGAAACATAGCCTAAGAGTGAGCGTGTAATGTTTTTTGGAATTTTCCCTATTTATTTGGGCATTTAATTCCTCCAATTAAATGATGTAGAGGCTTTTAAAAATAGCAAACTAATCCAAAAAATTCCCCAAAAATTTCTGTGAGTAGCCCTCTTGATAAGACACATTTTTATGTTCAATGATTTTGCCCTAGGAGCCTAGTTTTGTCTCAAAAAAATCGGGAAGAGAGGGAGAGATTTGGGGTGCGGATAGAGAAATGGTGAGCGAGAGGGGGGCTGGGCCGCACACGGTTCTTGGGTCCCCACAACGGATCTGTTGCGGATTCACTGTGGGGGGCACACAAGTGGAGGCGAGGTCAGGAAATAAGGAAAGGTGGGCCTCCCGATCTCATCGTGGAGATCGGATGGCCCTTGCTAACCCGCAGGGTTGCCGCGGGAGGCAGCCGCTGCCACCGCCGGGCAGCGGCCCGCTGGCGCCGACGCCGCCCCCGGCCGGTGCGCCAGGGGCCGGCGACCACTCCGGAGGTGGCCCGGCGGTCTGGCGCTGCCGGCCACCGCCGTAAATAATACAAAAGCGGGGGGGGGGGGGGGGGGGCAGTGGCGCAGCCTGCATGCGCCATGGTGGCTTGTGTCGCTGGTGCGCAAATCTAGCACACCGCTATAAGCGGTAGCAAGACTACGGCATGAAACGGCTGTGTACCAATCGTTCAAGTAATATAAAATATGGGAGTGAATCCCCAAGTATCGATCTCGAAGGAACACAGTAAGGTAAAGTTAACTATTGAGGACGGACTTGAGATCGAAGTCCTTTAGGTCGGATGGGTGCGAAAGGGGGTGATTTGGATTGTGGAAATAAAATAAAATACTACAACTACTCCTATGCAATGCCGCTATGCAATGCTTCGCTTGGCGGGATGGAGACTAGGCAGGCCTTGAGCGCGCTGCTTCGCAAGGGCGGATGGACGAGTAGGCAAGCGGAATCGAACTGTGCAGGCCTTGAGCGCGCTGCTTCGTTAGGCGAATGGATTACACGTGCCGCTATGCCACACTTCACTAGGCGGATGGGCGAGTAGGCAAGCGGAATGAGGGTCGCAAGCACCTCGTCGACAAGCACGCCACTAGCAATTGCTAGTGCGGCACACGAACACGATGTCAGAATGGAAAATGGATGGGGGCGCTCCTCACTTGCATAAACCATAAGATAATTTCACATAGACATGAAATGTACTAAAATGCAATATAAGGGTTTTGTAATCATAGTTCATACACACACATAATTAAGATATAAAATACTACAAAATAGAGGGGGTTGAGATTACAACCAAGGCACGGAGACTCATCGGAGGTTCGCGGCCGGAATCTAGGGTTGTCAATCCTTGTCCGAGCTCGGGCTCCAACTGCCGTCCGGGGTCCGGAAGAGCTGTCACCTTCTTCTATTATACCCGTCTTCTCCGTCAATCTTCTTTGGCCACGATCTCACCGGAGAACCTCACAAGTGCATCACTGAATCCCTCAAAATGGAGCTTTGGAGGTGCACGAGCAATGGAGGAGGCCTAGAGGATGCTCCGGCTTGATATTTGCAAGAGAATGGCAGTCGGAGCTCCTCCCGAAGGTGGGCGGTGATGGAGCGGCGAAATGGGTGAAACTAGAGCTCTTGGACGCGGGAAAGAAGAATCGATCCTGATTAGGGCGGAAATCTACGCGTTTATAGAAAAATAGTTAGAAATTGGTCACGCACGGTCGAACGCACGACCGTGCATGAACCGTGCGATATTTAACAAGCATAAAGGCAAGGAAGACGAAGCAGGTGCGCACGTGCCTTTTACTCACGCACGGGCAAAGCCGCCCGTACGTAAAAACACACGGGTAAATTCAAAAAACTCAAAATTCGGCAACCAATAGGAGGTCGTGCGTTTTCTTCACGCACGGTTGAGTCCAACCGTGCGTGAAGAAAACGCACGAGCGGGGCAGATCACCATATTGACCAGCCGATCATAACGCACGATCACAGCCGACCGTGCATCAAGAAAACACACGACCGTGCGATTCATGCAGACATGAAATCTGGGCAAAATGGATGTTCTACCCACCTGCACAGCACTAAACAACAATCACACAACTGGGAATACCCTTCCAACTCAATCTAAATACAGAAAAAGGGTTGGGGAGCACCATGTGCTTACCCCCAACAAACATAGCGCGCGATTGCACACCAAAACGGGACCAAAGAGTGCACTTTGTGAAGAAATGTGTTCAAGTGAAATATAAGCAATAATGAACTAAAAGTGAAGTGCATATGCATGAAAATAAGCCCAGATGAGTCCAAATATGTGTATATAAATGAGACTCATCACACCCCCAGACTTACCTGTTTGCACGTCCTGAGCAAACTACTCTCGGCGGGCGGGATAAACAAGGGTTAGAAAGGTGATTGTGGCTAGGAGTAATATGCGAAATCAAATAATCATGTGCATAAAACTCTCGTAGAAGAAATTTCTACTATGCAAAGTAATTTACAAATATCTAAAATAGTAAATAAGAGATTAGTTTACTCAAAAGCTGAACCAAGTGTGATATGCCAGTCGCGTATAGGGAGAATGTAGAGACGCGCTCAGATGAGTATTTCGAAAAATACGGGATACGGAACTAACTCCACCGAAAACCATCGGTGTCGGGAGCCATAAACTCGCACTTTCACACTCTCTCCACAGCATTAGGTAAAACTACACACAAGTCAATAGGGCTTTCGGGTAAATATGTGGCTTAGGTTGTGGTAGGATATACAATGATAAACTCGGAGGCTAACACACCTAACACATTTGAGCAATACAATTTGTAAACCCTGACAACAAATAAAGCTGATGTGTTCATCGCCAACACCCAATATAAAGTAATTCCTATCAAACAATTCAGAATTTCTGAATTAGAATATAAAGCTCAGATTTTTTTCTTTTTTTTTTCTTATTTTTTTTTCTTTTGAAGCGCTAATCTTTTCAATTTTCAGCTCACTAATATTTTTTTTCTTCAACTTAAGCAATCCAAATGTGTATCCATAAATAACAGCACAACACAATAATTAGTTATACTATAAAGCTCGAAACACGTGCGCATACAGGTTTGGTAATCTTGGCTTAAGAGAGAGCGGTGGAGCTAAATAGAAAAGGAGGGATAGGCTCAAAATTGGTTAGCAAGGGTGAATTTCTGGTTTTGGCTCAAAGCTCAAACGGCCCAAAGAATGGCCTACATCATGCTAATGCGTTAGAACTACCCGATGCCTATGTTTCGAGAGTCGCTAGGGGCGAGTTCTTAGCCACCGAGAAAGATACCTCTTTCTCCCGACTCCAGAAATACTAATCTAGCGTTCGATACCAACTCACCTACACCACCGGTAGATCGGCACAGGTTCATGATTTGAGTAAAATAAAACTCTAATTACTAGATTAGATAAGAATAAAGGTACAAAGTATGAAAATAGAGATAACTTCTACACAAAATTCTACGCATAACATGAGTATTCGATTAGAACACTACTGGAGTCAACATCGTACTCCAAACCACAATTCTAATTAGCTAACACAATTGACTTCCCAACTCCATTCCAAAAGGAAATTTGGCACGGTAGCACTCGCAAGTAAGTGCGTGCATAGTGGGTGCAGTGAAGTGCAATGAAAATGAACAATAACTTAAATAGAAGCTTCTAGTATGCTATGCAATAGTGCACGTGAGCGGGCACAAAAAATAGCTCTCCCCCAAACTTAAACTAAACAATCCAACACAATATGTAACTATGGAAATCAAAAATAGAGCTAGGGATGAGAGTACCCAATGCTCAGCAAGTGAGCATACCAGAAGATTGGCATGTACTAAAGAATCCACTCCCATATCCGCCAAATAAGAAAATCGCCGCGCACCTGCATGAAAAAGACTCCACGCAAAAATATATATGTAAAACTAAACTATTAGCATGTTAGAGAAAACTAAAAGCACAAAAACTTGGGTTGTCTCCCAGCAGCGCTTTTGTTTACCGTCCTTAAGCTGGACTTAATACCTGTATTATGCAGTTTTAATAACATTGTTTAAACATAAAAGAGAAAACTAAAATATCCTAATTATTACAAGCATGCCAAAAAGATCAACTGTAAGTTGATTTAAAATAGTAACTAGAAATAAAAGAAATGGGTCCGAAGACCCAACAACAGCACTCCAGAAGATCAGGAGCTTTCCATCTTCATATTTCATCTTTCTTCATCCTCTTCCTCTCCTCCAATCGGCGGTCATGGATGAAGTAGCGTTTACAACCCTGCACCCAGTCTTTCAAGGAAAAAGCAGGCAATGATGATGAGGTAGAATAGACGATTGATTTCATCATTACCATTTGCTTTTCCTTCCAAGACTGCCACTCAGAATTACCCAAAAATGGGTCTAGATATTCAAGCACATGCAGAGGAATAAATGAAATATCAGACATTAAAGAAGGCGGGGAAGCAGGAAGGATGAACTTATCAATATCATTATCAAAAGAAAGAGGATTAGGAAATAAACTAGATGAAGAACTAAAAAAAATGAAACAAAGGAGGAGTGGTCCCGGTTTCACTCCTGGCAGGTTCCCAAGCCTGATCACAGTCAGTGTCATAAGAGTCATAGCGAGGCGCATCTGAAGACTCGAAGGCATCAGTGGTGCGACAAATCTCCTTCACCAATGAGGAGGTGCACAACTCCTCATCAGAAAGGTCTTCCTTGTCATCCCACTTAGGCGCAGCTTGGAGGTCCAGAACATCACCATGCAAACAATCTTCGACAGGATCATCAAAAATATGTGTAGAAAATTTTTGCAAAGAAGCTGGAGGAACATAATCAATGTCAAAATCAGAAAAATAAGAGATATGGTTCCTCCGGAAAAGGATCCGCAGACACCTCCCCGCTGGAGAGAACACTCTCCTCACCCCACTCCGGTGCATCTAGAAGCTCCCAATCCTCTCCATGTTGGCCATCAAATGAGTGATCGTCATCACTAGGAGTAAAGACATACACAGGGAGTGAAGAGTCCATGCAAGAAATAAGCTCGGGGGTTGAGGGCTCGATTCCCTCCATGGTTAAGGACTGAGCGATAGGGACTTTGTCATCAGGATGTGAAGGACTACAGTCGGGAATTGGAGTAGGTAAAAGACTGGGGCAATCCTTCAAAACATGATTTTCACTTTTACAAATTAAACATACAAAGCCCCTACGATACGTAGCATTTAATTCCCTCATTTGATAGATATAATAGCTCATCTTGTCATTAATGCTAGGTTCAGTCCAGGAATACATTTTTTTGAAGGATGCAGATATAACAAAAATTGAAATTTTTTGCAAGAAAATCTACACAATCAATTAAAACTACTTGGAAAAACTTGCTTTATAAGTCTAAAACAGAATGGGATAAAAACAATACTAACAATATATACTTAAGAAGCAAAATGAAAATAACCAAGAGGCTATACATACTGGAAGGAACTACTATCTCTTATCTCCCTCTACAGCAAACTCACACGTTTGTGTTCCCCGGCAACGGCGCCAAAAACTTGGTGCGCAAATCTAGCACACCGCTATAGGAGGTAGCAAGACTGCGACACGAAACGACAGTATACCGATCGTTCAAGTAATATAAAATGTGGGAGTGAATCCCCGAGTATCGATCTCGAAGGAACACAATAAGGTGGAGTTAACTATTGAGGACAGACTTGAGATCGAAGTCCTTTAGGTCGAATAGGTGCGAAAGGGGGTGATTTGGTTTGTGGAAATAAAATAAAATACTACAACTACTCCTATGCAATGCCGCTATGCAATGCTTCACATGGCGGGATGGAGACTAGGCAGGCCTTGAGCGCGCTGCTTCACAAGGGCGGATGGACGAGTAGGCAAGCGGAATCGAACTGTGCAGGCCTTGAGCGCGCTGCTTCGTTAGGGGAATGGATTACACGAGCTGCTATGCCACGCTTCACTAGGCGGATGGGCGAGTAGGCAGGCGGAATGAGTGTCGCAAGCACCTCGTCAACAAGCACGCCACTAGCAATTGCTAGTGCGGCACACGAACACGATGGCGGAATGGAAAATGGATGGGGGCGCTCCTCACTTGCATAAACCACAAGATAATTTCACATAGACATGAAATGTACTAAAATGCAATATAAGGGTTTTGCAATCATAGTTCATACACACACATAATTAAGATATAAAATACTACAAAATAGAGGGGGTTGAGATTAGAACCAAGGCACGGAGACTCGTCGGAGGTTCGCGGCCGGAATCTAGGGTTGTCAATCCTTGTCCGAGCTCGGGCTCCAACTGCCGTCCGGGATCCAGAAGAGCTGTCACCTTCTTCTATTATACCAGTCTTCTCCGTTAATCTTCTTTGGCCACGATCTCACTGGAGAACCTCACAAGTGGAGCACTGAATCCCTCAAAATGGAGCTTTGGAGGTGCACGAACAATGGAGGAGGCCTAGAGGATGCTCCGGCTTGAGATTTGCAAGAGAATGGCGGCCGGAGCTCCTCCCGAAGGTGGGCGGTGATGGAGCGGCGAAATGGGCGAAACTAGAGCTCTTGGACGCAGGAAAGAAGAATCGATCCTGATTAGGGCGGAAATCTGCGCTTTTATAGAAAAATAGTCAGAAATTGGTCACGCACGGTCGTGCGTTCGACCGTGCGTGAACCGTGCGATATTTAACAAGCATAAAGGCCAGGAAGACAAACCAGGCGCGCCCGTGCCTTTTACTCACGCACGGGCAAAGCCGCCCGTGCGTAAAAACGCACGGGCAAATTTAGAAAACTCGAAATCTGGCAACCAATAGGAGGTCGTGCATTTTGTTCACGCACGGTTTGTTGGATCTTACGGCGCCCTTAGAGGGGGGGTGAATAAGGGAATAAAATTCTTTCTATAATTTTCAAGATAATTACTAAATTGTTTTATAATGAATGAGATTGAAATAAACAATTTAGATTTAGAATTGAAAACTTAGAACACAATATAATAGAGATTACGCCAAATGATACAAATCAAGTAAACACAAAAGAGACATGATTATATATATGAAAAAGTATTTACATAAATTTGATTTCTATATCGCTAGAAATCGGAGGCGTACAAATGTAAATTTCTTTTTGTTTACCAATCCTTCTCCCAAGGATCGGAAGGCTATCACTTGTCTCTCCCTAGACCAAGCCCAAGCCTATCCTCTAGATCTTCCCAAGATCTAGACGTAGCACACAAGGCCACGATTTCCCACCAAGCCACGCAAGGACTTGGACGCTCCGCACAAGGAAGCGATTTTCCCCTAAGCCACGCAAGGACTTAGACGCTCCGCACAAGAAAGCGATTTTCCCTACCAATACAAAGTAAAATGTATATAAATGAAAATACAAGATAAAATAAGAACTCCCTAGAAATTCAGATCTCTGGAAGGAAGGTTGAAGCCTCGAGATGATCCTTGATGTAGAAGCGCATCCGATCTCATCTTCAATTTCAAACCTTCTCAGCATAAATGGGAGTTCATGAGGTTCTGGAGCTCTCTGGATGGAATGCACTCCGGAAGGGACTTAGAATTTTTAGTGGTTGAAATGCACGAACACAAGGTGTCAATTTATAGAAAATCGCTGTCAGAATTCCGACAGTGACTGTCGGAATTTTCCGACAGCGCAAAACTCTCGGTCGTGGTGCTGTCGTGGGCAGTTGTTGTAACCTCCGAGCTGTCGCCTGGGCGACATCGATGTCAGATTTCCGACATCTCAAAACTACTTTTCGTCGTGCTGCCGTGGGGGAAAGTAGTTGTAACTTCTTTGCTGTCGCCTGGGCGACATTGACTGTCGCCTGGGCGACATTGAATGTCGCCTGGGCGATAGTGACTATCGCCTGGGCGACATCTCCTCTTCATTTTTGCCATCCGAAACTTATCCAGACTGTAGATTGAGTCGTTCTCATCTCCGAAATGGGGTCGCACATTCCGTAACTCTTCCTGGATTGAAAGTTATGGCCATTTTAAGATCAGCACACAAAACTCATCCAACCTGAGACTTGTCGTTCTCGGATCATGCCCATGAACGAGGACTTGTCTCCTCATTGAACCTATACAACCTGGCCACTATAAACACACAAAAGACTAGATCAAATACAACACAGTATTTGTTATTCTCAAATCAAGAGATGCGGAAAGCAAGCTCCAACAATCTCCCCCTTTTGATAATAACAAATACCCATATGAGAAATTAGTGAGTTTATAGATAAGTACGATAAGAGATACGCATGAATAAAAGGTTTACTGCGTGATAGATTTTACTCCCCCTAAATATATATGTCACTAGATTTCTCATTTTATTCTCCCCCTTTTGTTATTACCAAAAGTGGGTTGTCATGATCGAGCAATAGACGCTTTCCATGAAAACTTTTTAATATACTCCCCCTAAATTGTATTCTCCCCCTAAATGTACGCTCCCCCTAAATGTTATAATTAATTGCAATGGTGCATTCTTTAATTATTCTCCCCTTAATCTTCTAGATTTCTTGAATTAATCTCCCCCTTTTGGTATTATCAAAAGAAGGTGGGGTGAGGGTAGTAAGGAGGCATTTAAATAACAAAGCATGATCGAGCTTTTAAATATATGAAATGATAAAGAGTTGAAGCATAGTATATAAAAGAGATTTCAAATAAAAAGATAAGAGTTGTAAGCAAGCGGAAGATTATAAGAAACATCATTTTTGTAAGCATGAAAAAGCATAAGTAAAAATATGAGTTTTAGTTCAAAATTGAAAGATGTTTTAACCTTTTTGAAATCTCAAAGTTTTTCATAAAGATACCAAGCATGAAATGAACATATTAAAGAGAGATTATACTACAATGTTACTTAATTTTAAGTTCAAGAGATACCAAAACATTGTAGAGATCATGATAGGTTATCTAGTGCATTTTTATATAAAGAGTAGTATAGATAAAGCATTAGAATCCAATACTTATGAGAAGAAGTGTTATGAAAGATAATGATGTGCACATAAGTGTATTTTGGGCAATGTTAACAATTGATTTAAATCATCAAAATACAAGACATATGTAAAGTAAAGTGCACAATAAAACATAAGTAAATTACTTTCACACACTTTTAATGCACATAATTTAAATTTTTTTTTAACAAAGTGGTGTAATAACTAAGGTTTGCACAAGCCACTTTACTATTCTTTCCAAGGTGCTCAACCTCACAATGCTTATGAAGACTTATCAGGAGGTTCAAGTAGTGCTTGGTGGAGTTATATTTGTCTACATATATATATTTTTTTGTTCACATTTGTAAGACAACATTCTCCGAATACACTTGTTTTGCAAACCCAATTTTTTTTAACTTTTAACCACTTTTCTAAATTTCATAAGTGCAATTCAAATGTAGTGTAGGTAAAAAACTTATGCAAGTTTTAATTCATTGTACAAATACAATACACAAGCAAGCATTTTAGATTTAGACACACATGTTGATTACCAAAATAAGTGAGTGAAATATATCATTATCAATCATAAAACATTTACTCATACTTAGAGGCGTGCTAAGCTTGGTTCTACACATTTTTCAATACAATTGATGCACTTAAATAGATATATCAAAGCATGATAATCAAAACAATGTTCATAGAAATTTCAAGAAATAAATTTTAACATTGTAAATAATTCTAAATAATAGAATTCATACATGCTTGATATTGGCAATAAAGATCATACAATTTTTTTTTAAGTTTAATCATTTTTTTTAAATCAAATAAAAACAGAAAATCACAAAAACATATTTTTGTAATTTTTGAATTTTGAATTTTTGTAGTAGATTTTTCATAATAAAAAAAAATAACAAAAACATATTTTTGTATATTTTTTTAATTTTGAACTTTTGTAGTTGATTTTTCATAATATGATTAAAAACACAAATAGCAAAAAAAAATTTTGTATTTTTGAATTTTGATCTTTTGTAGTTGATTTTTCATAATATAAATAAAACAAAAATAACAAAAGTCAGAAACACAACAAATAAGTAGAAAATATGAACCATATTTTTATGGATTTTCAGAAATTTTAAAAATCAGAAAATTCCAACACCCACGCTAGCGCCGGCGCTAGCGCTAACGCTGGAAACATATCTCGATTTTTTGAGAATTTTAAAAATCTGATTTTTTATTTTGATTAAGTGTCCTTAGAGTAGTTCCATGCTGAAATTTCAGAATTTTCAGAGATGTCTTGATTGCTCAAATTTGCATAAAACTTTAGCTTTTTCAAATACATGTGTTTTACAAAAACATTTAAGCTCAAAAAGATAAATTATGCAAACACATGAGGACATTTTTATTAAACAACCCAAAATATGCATGATTTAAGTGATAAGTAAATAAAATATTCATGCAGTACGTAATATAGGTATGTCCTAAGATTAGAAACTACCCCGACTAAATGTCTACACCCTAGCCCCGTACTAAGTGATGGATGGGCATGAGGAGCTGCACGCATGCCGTAGGTTGGGGTGTTAGTCTCATATGCACACACTAGAGAACACTCAACCTAGCACTCTTTCCCCCCAGTGCCTCGCAAGGCCCCACTGGATCCCTCCCTGGTTAAGGACAAGACATGACTTAGAGGTTAGGTCTCTAATGCATACAACCCTACGCCCCCGCTATTGTGAGATATAAAGTCATAAGTGAAATAATCTTTTGGACAACCTATGCTTTTAAATCTAAGGGTTGATATAAAAACTGTGGGTTTTGTTTAATGTGATGAGTTATATAAATCCGCATTGCTTTTCTACTTTTTATGAGATGACGAAATGAGATAACTAGCACAATTACTAATATTCAATAAGTGACAATGCTAGTATGATGAGTTTTGGGTTTCATGTCATGTTATAAGATTAATACTAATATTGCATGTATTTCAAAATAGAATTTCAAATTATAGATCTAGAATGGAGTGATGATTTAGTTTGATTTATACTTTCATTACAAAGTTGATTCTAGAGTCTACAAATATGAGAGATACATGCAATCACTAGCAAAGCAAATCAATACATCAAATAATGTAAAGAAAACATTATTCATAATTTTTATCATAAGATTCATAATTCCTATTATCGATTTGAGATATGTCTTGATAGAACATGAATTATGATTTATGATTATAGACAAATTGGCATAGAATATATCTCAGATCATCATGATGTATGTAAATTCTAATTCTTCTAGACTTGTGATATAGTGATATAGTGATCTTCTTTGAATAAGCATGTTTGATTTTTAAGCCTAGAAATGATGATCATGTAAACATATTAAAGACAAAGATCACATATAGAATGTTTTGAAATTTATAATAAAATTTGCATTCAATAATTGAATCTATTGATCTTTGGTTTTGCATGATAATATATGATTTATGATATAATATTCATATATATATTCTAATGATTAATCCATAAACTATGTGTTTGTTGGAATTTTAATATTCTATATAATTTCAAATCACATAGTTATCATGAAAGTTGAATAACATTGTAAGTGTTCTACCCAGCATAAATATATAAGCATAGACCAAGAAGCGATGCTAAGATGATGAGTTTGAATGCAATGTTATTACATAGGATTAATGGAGATTATGTTGCATGAAATATGAGAAGTTTTCAAATTAATTTTCTTTAGACCTAGAATGAAATGATTAAACTTTTGATTTGATCTTAATGATACAAGATGATTCTAAGGTCTAAGTTACATGCAAACATAGGTGACACACATCACACACATAATATAAAATATGAAACAATTATTCTAAGGATAGCGTGTGATGAAAAAATTCATAAACACAGAAATTTCCAAATCAAGCAAACTAAGATAGCTCTTAAAAATGGAGTTGTAATTGGGAAAGTTGACAGCACCAAGAGAACTCAAATGAACAAGCCTAGATTGCCATTGGATGGAGATTTTTGTGCTCTTTCCAAAAATATATTAAACGCAAAAATCAGGCGAGCAGATCAAACGATATGGATGTTTGAAGTTTTGATCGTAAACTCGCATTTTTGAAAGATTTAAACATGCGTTTAGATGAATTTTTGTTTTCAATTTTTCTAGATAATATTCTTCATTATAAGGGCTATCATATGCAGCAAATAAAATAGAAGATTATCATAACATTGCGCATTTTAATTTTTAGCTTAAGCCCTTTAATAAACCATTTAAATCCATTTAAAAAAAAAAAATTTCATTAGTCTTAAAAAAAAATTTCAATATTCAAATGATAATGTTAATTCAAGACATAGATGGATAAAGGATTTAAAAAGGATAAAGAACAATCAAAGATGAGATATAGATCACTTTGAAAAATATATGACTTAATGTTATATGTTAGGCTTAAAATGTAAAAGTCATATTTCATAATATATCTAAGTGACCTTAGCGTGTTGGCTCAACAATAAGAAAAACAAATAAAAGAAAAAGCAATTAAGCATATCATGAAGTAGAGTAATGATATTTCATATTTAATTTATTTCTACTTCATGCAATACGATAATTCTAATGAATAAGAGATTTAGGTATCCAAAGGGGACCAAGTGGGATGGTTCCTTTGGGTACCCAAATACATCGAGTAGGCTTTTGGAGAGAAAGTGATGAATGGGCCTTTATAAGTGGAGTTAGTGTTTCGTTTTTAATTTTGGGCCTCCATTCATACTTTGGTTGTTTTTCTTTTAAATTCATATTATGATTATATGACATCTTTACATGATTATATTTGTTTGAAAAATAATTCATTTGTGATTTATGTTTATTCAAATTATTTTTCAAAATAGATTGATGATGATAATCATAATGAATTTTATTATGTGGATTCTTTGAAAGTTTATAAGAGTGATTGTCTTTCTTTAGAAGTGATTGTTGAAAGAGTGGGTTACAATATGTTTTAAAAGATTGATTCTTATTTTGATGATTTTCATTTCCACTCTTTCTTATAGACATACTCTTATAATATGAAGGATTATATTTTATAGTTTGATTTTCATGAAAAGGAGTTTTTAAATTTGAGTCATGATTGAAAATATATTGAGACTTATAATAATGACTCTTAAGAATTTTGTGAGGATCATAATTCTTTTTGAAACTAAACTCCTTTTGATTTAAAGTATGAAAATGATCCTTTTTAGAAATGGTTTTGTAAGTTAATTTATCCTTGTTATTCAAAATCTTATGATGAAATTCCTTATATGACATTTGAAATTTTTCAACAAAAGATTTTAATTGTATTAACTTGCAAGATAAAACATCATTTTCAATTATCAATTTTTCATTATGCCTTTTAGAAATTAAGAGCCCTTTTTCAATTTCCTTGAATTTTTCTTTTAATAAATTGCAATTAAGACAAGGAATAGGAATTTTAACTAAAGAGCGCGAAAGAGAATTTAACACATCAATATTTGATTCTACGTTATCGTTTGCTTTTAAAGATTTATTTTCTAAACGTAATTTTGAATTAGCAATTTTTAACTTTAAAATTTTGCGTTTAGCAATTTTAAGCATACGAGATGTAGAAATAGAATTTTTTACAAAAAGAGAAGATTTAGATTTTCTTACCTTGCAATAGTTTCCGTCTTCTCTTTTGCTTGATGTGTTGCCATCAACTGAGTCCAATATTGTGACGTTGTCTTCTTCATCTTCCTCTTCCAAACAAGAGTGTCCATCATCCTTTCCGCTTGATGAGCATTCTATGGATCCATCCTTTGTGTAGCTTTCTTGAATATTTGCATAGGCTTGCATATTTTCCGGTTCTTGTGAATGTTTCGTACCTGTAGAAGGAGAATCATAAGTTCTTTCAAGAAAACTCCAAATTTCATATGCGGTAGGTAAAGTATAAATAAGTTTGAAAATATTTTGGTCTAACGCACAAAATATACTATTCATAGATTTTGCATTTAAAATAATTTCGTTTCTAGTTAGTACGCTAGATGGCTTTTTAATAGTAATATTCCAAACTTTTTCATCTAAGGCCTTAAGAAATTTTTTCATTAATATTTTCCACCCATTATAATTTTCACCCATAAATAATGGTGGTGATAATACTTTTTCATTTATATTAAAATTTTCCCCACTAGTAGAAGCGAGATCATGATCAAGAGGCGTCATTATTCCCGGTTGTTAAGCCGATTTGGAATAACCTTGCTCTGATACCAATTGTTGGATCTTACGGCGCCCTTAGAGGGGGGGTGAATAAGGGAATAAAATTCTTTCTATAATTTTCAAGATAATTACTAAATTGTTTTATAATGAAGGAGATTGAAATAAACAATTTAGATTTAGAATTGAAAACTTTGAACACAATATAATAGAGATTACGCCAAATGATACAAATCAAGTAAACACAAAAGAGACATGATTATATATATGAAAAAGTGTTTACATAAATTTGATTTCTATATCGCTAGAAATCGGAGGCGTACAAATGTAAATTTCTTTTTGTTTACCAATCCTTCTCCCAAGGATCGGAATGCTATCACTTGTCTCTCCCTAGACCAAGCCCAAGCCTATCCTCTAGATCTTCCCAAGATCTAGACGTAGCACACAAGGCCACGATTTCCCACCAAGCCACGCAAGGACTTGGACGCTCCGCACAAGGAAGCGATTTTCCCCTAAGCCACGCAAGGACTTAGACGCTCCGCACAAGGAAGCGATTTTCCCTACCAATACAAAGTAAAATGTATATAAATGAAAATACAAGATAAAATAAGAACTCCCTAGAAATTCAGATCTCTGGAAGGAAGGTTGAAGCCTCGAGATGATCCTTGATGTAGAAGCGCGTCCGATCTCGTCTTCAATTTCAAACCTTCTCAGCATAAATGGGAGTTCATGAGGTTCTGGAGCTCTCTGGATGGAATGCACTCAGGAAGGGACTTAGAATCTTTAGTGGTTGAAATGCACGAACACAAGGTGTCAATTTATAGAAAATCGCTGTCGGAATTCCGACAGTGACTGTCGGAATTTTCCGACAGCGCAAAACTGCCGGTCGTGGTGCTATCGTGGGCAGTTGTTGTAACCTCCGAGCTGTCGCCTGGGCGACATCGATGTCAGATTTCCGACATCTCAAAACTGCTTTTCGTCGTGCTGCCGTGGGGGAAAGTAGTTGTAACTTCTCTGTTGTCGCCTGGGCGACATTGACTGTCGCCTGGGCGACATTAACTGTCGCCTGGGCGATAGTGACTGTCGCCTGGGCGACATCTCCTCTTCCTTTTTGCCATCCGAAACTTATCCAGACTGTAGATTGAGTCGTTCTCATCTCCGAAATGGGGTGGCCTATTCCGTAACTCTTCCTGGATTGAAAGTTATGGCCATTTTAAGATCAGCACACAAAACTCATCCAACCTGAGACTTGTCGTTCTCGGATCATGCCCATGAACGAGGACTTGTCTCCTCATTGAACCTATACAACCTGGCCACTATAAACACACAAAAGACTAGATCAAATACAACACGGTATTTGTTATTTTCAAACCAAGAGATGCGGAAAGCAAGCTCCAACACGGTTGAGTCCAACCGTGCGTGAAGAAAATGCACAAGCGGGGCAGATCACCATATTGACTAGCCAATCATAACGCACAATCGCAGCCGACCATGCGTCAAGAAAATGCACGACCGTGCGATTCATGCAGACATGTAATCTGAGCAAAATGGATGTTCTACCCACCTGCACAGCACCAAACAACAATCACACAGCTGGGAATACCCTTCGAGCTCAATCTAAATACAAAAAAAGGGTTGGGGGAGCACCATGTGATTACCCCCTACAAACATAGCGCGCGATTGCAAACCAAAATGGGACCAAAGAGTGCACTTTGTGAAGAAATGTGTTCAAGTGAAATATAAGCAATAATGAACTAAAAGTGAAGTGCATATGCATGAAAATAAGCCCAGATGAGTACAAATATGTGTATATAAATGGGACGGATCAGTCGTGCCACCTCCCCTACCAAGAGAGCCTTCCCCCACCCCCGGCTGGAGCGCCGGGAGAGGGGCTAACCTTCGGTGGTGGTCCGGCGGCCTGGCGCTGTCGACCGCCACCGGGTAGGGCGTCAAACCCGTACAAGAAAACAGGGAGGGGGTGGGGGTGGGGGGGTTGAGCGTGGGCTGCCGCCGGGATAGTGTTCTCCAGCGGCCTGGACACCTCCCCTCGTCGGAGCCGAGGTCCCCAGTTGGGGACCTGCTCCCTCAGTGCCACCACCAGCGCTGGTGGTGCGGTTTTCACGGCCAGCACCTCCACCCGAGCCTGGACAAGCTCAGGGTGGTGCTGGCGGCGCTCCAGCGACGAGGGGGGGGGGGGGGGGGTGGCCCGCTGACCTTGAGGAAGTAGTAAGAGGGAGGGAGGAGGTTCCACCTGTAGGAGAGGGGCTCTGGAGGTTGAGGGTCGGGCGGCCATGGAGGGGCGGCGGTGGAGGCTTTGGCAGAGGTGGCTCTGGCGGTGCAGCTGGTCGGCAGGGGAGGGGCAGGTGGCTAGGAGATGTGGGTTGGTAAGGGGGGGGGGGGGGGGGGGTCTGGCCTCTTTTATAAGGAAGGAGGGAGGCATCCCCTCTCCCTCCCTTTATCCCTACGTGGGGTTAATGGAGGGATGGGTGGCAGTTATTTTCTCCCCTTCCCTTCTCTTGCCCTAATAGGGGCTGCCTGTTCATGGGCAGCCCCTCTTCCTCCCCCCCTTTTCTTCTTCGAGAAAATTAAGCGTGGGGGTGGGGGGGGAGGGGGGGGTAGGGGGGGGTAGTGGGGGGGGGGAGGTTTTACCAAGGTCAACTCACGGTGGTGTCCCCCATGGTCCCGGGGGTCCATTAGGGTTTACTGGGGTCGATTCTGAGTTTGTGTTCTTCGTATTTCGTACGTTGTGTCGGGGCGGTCTACATAACCTAAAATGGACATATTTTCCGTATGACCTCAGATCGAAGTGCAACGAGTTCCATGACGCTCATATGGATCATACGAGCCCGACGGAACTAACGAGGCTCAAATCGGAGTACGTTTGGCCACTATTCCACAATAGTGTGGTTGTGGCGTGCTACGATACTCAAAATGGTCGTTTTCTCTAAACGACCTCAGATCGAGGTACAACGAATTCCATTGCGCTCGTATTGTTCATACGAGTCTAATGGAATTGATGGAAGTCAGATCGGAGTACGTTTGGCCACCATTCCATAATAGTGTGGTTGTGGCGCGCTACGATACTCAAAATTGTCGTTTTTTCTAAATGACCTTGGATCGAGGTGCAACGAACTTCATTGCGCTCATATTAGTCATACGAGTCTAACGGAACTGACGGAAGTCGAATTGGAGTACGTTTGGCCACTATTCCACAATAGTGTGGTTGTGGCGCGCTACGATACTCAAAATAGTCGTTTTCCCTGAACGACCTCTGATCGGGGTGCAATGAATCCCGTTGCGCTCGTATTGGTCATACGAGTCTAACGGAACTGACATAAGTCATATCGGAGTACATTTGGCCACTATTCCACAATAGTGTGGTTGTGGCGCGCTACGATACTCAAAATGGTCATTTTCTCAAAACAACCTCGGATCGAGGTGCAACGAATTCCGTTGCGCTCGTATTGGTCATATGAGTCTAACGGAACTGACGGAAGTCGAATCAGAGTACATTTGGCCACTATTCCACAATAGTGTGGTTGTGGCGCGCTACGATACTCAAAATGGTCGTTTTCCCTACACGACCTCGGATTGAGGTGCAACGAATTCCGTTGCGCTCATATTGGTCATACGAGTCTAACAGAACCGACGGAAGTCGAATCGGAGTACGTTTGGCCACTATTCCATAATAGTGTGGTCGTGGCGTGCTACGATACTCAAAATGACCATTTTCACTAAACGACCTCGGATCGGGGTGCAACGAATCTCGTTGCGCTCGTATTGGTCATACGAGTCTAACAGAACTAACGGAAGTCGAATCGGAGTATGTTTGGCCACTATTCCACAATAGTGTGGTTGTGGCGCTACGATACTCAAAATGGTCGTTTTCCTTACACGACCTCGGATCGAGGTGCAACGAATTCCGTTGCGCTCATATTGGTCATACGAGTCTAACAGAACTGACAAAAGTTAGATCGGAGTTTCCTAGCACAGTATCACTTAATTGTGTTACTTCCTACCTTTGGGGTCTACTTTTATTGGGTCCGCTAGGGTTTAGGGACCCAATAAAAGTAAGGATGTTACAGTTAGTGGTTGAGAGGAAGCTAGTAGAAAGCTTGTCCAAACCAAAGACCATCCTTCCTCTAATTGATGGTTTTCAGCTCCTGCGAAGGGTAGCGGTATCGGTCACGAGACCTAGAAAAGTAAGGCTGCTAAAAGAAGGGCCGTTAAGGGTAAGGGTAAGGCGAATCAAAGTCAACCTTCCTTCAAGAAGGTAGTTTTTCCGACAAACACCTATGACTTTGAAACATCTTATGGTCACTCTACAAGACCAACTCACGTTGAGTCAAATAAGAGTAACCAAGGATGGAGTCATCCCCAAAACTTCGGAATGATTGCTCTCAAAGCTCCTTACGAAGAGATAGTCCTCAAGGACTATGGTTCATTCGTGCATGGATCGTCAGCTAAGAAAGCACTGAAAGTCAAACTTGTTGCTACAAAACCACTTGAGAAGGAGCCATGTGTTTGCTGCAATCACAAGGCTTCTACCTCCAAGTCGGTAGCTCCTGCTAGACTCTTCATTCAAAGAGTTAAACAGGAGAGGAAAAGAAGGTACAACAGATTCGACTATTGGTGTTGTGGCAAAGTTGGTCACTTCGCCATAAATTGTTGGTTTAATCCAATGAATTTTAGGACTCCACTAGTTAATAATGCAAGGACAACCACTCGCAATATTAACACTCCATGTGGATGTCGTTTAACAAAGAGCTAAGGACCTAAATCCTTTTGGGTTCCTAAGGGCAATTGGTTATTGATTGCAAGTATGTCCAAAGGCCAACAACGCGCCTATCTGGTATTTGGATAGTGGATGTTCGCGGCACATAACCGAAACAAGAAGCCTATTGCAAAATTACACCCCAATCAAGGATGGTCCAAAGGTTATCTTTGGTGGATCCGATCGGGGAATCACAAAAGGCTACGGTATGATTACCAACGGTATAGTCTCTTTCACAGACGTAGCTTATGTTAAGGGATTACAACATAATCTTATTAGCAAAAGTCAATTATGTGACAAAGGCTATATGATTGAGTTCTACAAGGACAAGTGCCTGATAAAGTGGTCTGAAAATTCATAAACTATTTTAACAGGCACTCGGAGTAGAAATAACTTCTGCTTAAATTTTCTCTGTTTAGACTCTTCTACACCAGTATGTTTTCTAGCAAAAGATAGTGCATCTCTATGTGACCAATGACACAAGAGACTAACACATATTAATTTTAACACTATAAGTATGCTATATTCTCACAACCTAGTGCGTGATGCACCCAATATTAAGTGCATTAAAGAGAGACCTTGTCATGCATGTCAAATGGGTAAGCAGACTCGGGCTACCTTTAAGAGCTTTATTGGCAAAGATTCTACCAGATGTTTATATCTGCTCCATATGGACTTATTTGGTCCCTGCCAGTTCGGAGTATATAAGGTAAAGCTTATACTTTTGTTGTTGTTGATGACTACTCATGTTTTGCTTGAGTATTCTTTCAGAAACACAAGTCAGACACCTTCGACTCTTTCACTAACTTTGTTAGGCAGATTCAGAATGAACTCAACTGCTCCGTAGTCAAAATCATAAGTGACCACGAAACAGAATTCAAATTTGGGGTTATGATAGAGTTTTGTGAAAGCTTAGGTATCTTTCATGAGTTCTCATCTCCTCGAACTCCACAACACAATGGAGTTGTCGAGAGAAAGAATAGAACACTCATAGAGGAAAGCAGGATAATGTTGAATGATTCTTCTCTTCCGGAATATTTCTGGGCAGAAGTCGTCAACACTGCTTGTCACGTGCAAAATAGAGCACTAATCAACAAGAATCATCGTAACACACCTTATGAACTTCTAAAGGGCAGGAAACCAACATTGTCTTATTTTAGAATTTTTGGCAGTAAATGCTTCGTACTTAACAACGGGAAGTATTACAAAACTAAGTTTAGTGAAAAGTGTTTTGAAGCTATTTTTGTAGGCTATAGTAGCTATAGTAAGGCAAATAGGATTTTAAAAAGAAAATCCTGGTTGTAGAAGAATCCATTAACATTGTATTTGATGAGATGAGTATGCTTCACAACAGCTCTTTTAGTGTTTTTATTGAAGATGCAGGTCCAGGTTTAAAACTGAAAGAACTCAACTTGGAAGAAGTCATTAAAGAAGTTGCTCCAAGGACAGTTTCAGTGAATATTCCAACTCCACCTGAAGAAGAAAATCAAGAGATAGAAGATGCACCATAAGTAGAAGAACCTGGTATTAGGGAAGATGCAAGGAATCTAGTGATCAGACATCAGAGAGATCACCCAGCAAATCAAATCATCGGAGATACCCGAGTCGGAATAAGAACAAGAAGAGGTACAACTAACGAAGTTTTGCATTTCAGTTTTCTTTCGCAGATTGAGCCAAAGATATTTGATGAGGCAAAAGATGATGCTTCAGGGATTATTGCAATGCAAGAGGAGCTCAATCAATTCAAAAGATGCAAAGTTTGGAAGCTGGTGCCAAGGCCCAAAGGTCAGAACGTTATCAGGACGAAATGAGTTTTCAGAAACAAGTTGGATGAAAATGGTGTGATAATCAAGAACAAGGCCAGAATTGTTGCCCAAGGTTACCGACAAGAAGAAGGGATCAACTTCGATCAAACTTATGCTCCAGTGGCAAGACTCGAAGCGATTAGGTTGTTTCTAGCATATGCTGCTCACAAGGGATTTAAGGTCTATTAAATGGACGTGAAGTCAGCCTTCCTTAATGGTAATTTACGCAGAACAACCCCCAGGTTTTATTGATTCCTCCCTCCCTGATTATGTTTATTTCTTACAAAAAGCTTTATATGGTCTAAAACAAGCACCACGAGCTTGGTATGAGACCCTCTCTATCTTTCTTCTTGATAACAAATTCACAGGAGGAAAGATATATATGATATTATTTCTCAGGGAAGTAAAAGGCAAGATCTTGCTAGTGCAAATCTATGTCGATGATATTATCTTTGGATCTACGGATGATCACCTTTGCAAAAAGTTTTCTAACTTGATGCAAGGGAAATTTGAAATGAGTAGTATGGGTGAGCTGAAGTATTTCTTAGGAATTCAGGTGAAATAATCTGAAGATGGAATTTTCATCTCTCAGACGAAGTTCACCAAAGAGTTAATTAAGAAATTCAGAATGGAGAATGCAACCTCAATGAGGACTCCAATGGGTTCAACCATGACTTTGGACAAGGATGAGAAATGGAAACCTTTTGATGAAACCAAGTACAGAAGCATATTTGGATCCTTGCTCTACCTTACTGCCAGTAGACCGGACATAATATTTTCAATATGTGTTTGTGCAAGATTTCAGGTGAACTCTAAGGAATCTCATTATGTCGCTGCAAAGAGGATTTTGAGATACCTTAAAGGCACACCGAATCTTGGCTTATGGTACCCAAGAAGTAATGACTTCGAGCTAACCGGCTTTTCAGATGCTGGATTTGCAGGTAGCAGGGATGACAGAAAAATCACTTCCGGGACATGCCAATTTCTTGGAAGGAGGCTTATTTCTTGGAGTAGCAAAAAGCAGATTTGTGTAGCAATTTCAACTGCTGAATCAGAGTACATCTCTGCAGGTAGTTGTTGTGCACAACTTCTATGGATCAGGAATCATCTAGAAGACCACAACCTGAAGTTGAAGGAGATTCCCATGTTCTGTGACTCATCAAGTGCCATAACAATTGCAAATAATCCAGTCTATCACAACCGGACAAAATATATAGAGATACGTTATCACTTCATCCGGGAGCATGTGGAGAACAAGGTCATCAACCTCAATTATGTCCCGATGGATAAGCAAGTTGCAGACATTTTTACGAAGCCACTAGATGAGGCCAAGTTCAACTATTTCAAATTGGAACTTGGTATGTTGAACAAGGATTCTTGAAGAAAAGTCAAAGAAATCAGTCAAAGATCAGAAAATCTACTCTTTTAAAGAAGTCAAGGAAATTACACGAGTACATTCGACGAATTCGTCGAGTCTTCGCAAATGGTTTCGACGAAAAATTATTTTCGTTGAGTCCTTTCGACGAACTGAAGAAATTACTCGAGTTATTTCGACAAATCTTCAAGATTATTTCGACGAATGTCTCTCTTGCAGATTTAAACCTAATTTCTCTAATTACTGGATCCGAAGAGTCATTTTCCTTTAAAAGGTACGCGCCTATTTTCTTTAGTCAAAATATTAATTATATATAAATATTTTAAGGGTTCAGAATTTCACACACGCATTCATCGAGACCTCCCCGACCCTTGCGATGATTCGTCTCCTTCCTCTTTCGACGACTCATCTTCTTCAGTCATTCATCAATTCGTCTTCAAGTCTCCATGGATCCGAAGTGGGGAGAGCTTGTCAGGACCGACTTCAGCAGTGCATCCGATGAGTTCAGAAATGTCGTCCTGATGCTTGAAGTGGCAGGTTTATCGTTTGTATAAGAGCACCCATGCCGAGTTTTGGATAGAGAGGTATTGAAATTCTTTCACAATGCTCATCTTAGACATCAAGGGAAGTCTATTAACAGTAGAATTGGAGATACAAAGGTCAAATTGAAGCCCTCATTACTCAAATGTACCTGCAGTTGTCGTCAGTTACAGAAGAAGATCAGCTAGATGAAAAAGATTTCAAAAGAACCTTGTCTTTCTGTGGTTTGCCTAAGAATTCAACTTCCATTCGTCGAAAGCTTATGAATGGAGAAGGAAAATTGCTCTCAGATATTATAGGAAAAGTCATATTATGCAAGGTTGGATCTTATTGTTGGGAATTTGATACCCAAGATTCCTGATTTGAAGAAGAACATTTACATAATAATAAAATTATTATGCTTGATAAAACCTTGATGATGCTTGAGATAGACTCTACCTGAAAAGTTCAAAGAAAACTACTGAATTCAGAAGGCTGTGAAAGTCAGAAATTAGTTCAAGTAAAAATCAATGGGACGGTCTGTCTATTGAACTCAAAACATCCACGGAAAGATAAGTCGACAGAATCGATCGACGGGACAAACTATATATTCTGATAATCGACTGGACAATGGATCGACTGGATCAATGTCGATCGACGAGATGATCTCAACATCGACAGGACAGACTTCAATTCATTCAGAACTATTCTAAGTGTTTGAATAGCACGTGACAACATTAATTCTCCAACCTCCTTCACGCCAATCAAGGAGAATTTCTATGGTACATCTATGGAAGATCTTAATGGAATAAATTCATTGAAGAATTGTTTATGGAATAGTATAATCAATTGTTATAACCGGAATATCAGACAGAGTTATAAATTCCATTCTGATCCATACTTACCATATGTGGAATATTCTTATTTAAGTCAAATTTGAAATATTCCCTTTGCTGATTAAATTTGAAGATTCAAATTCAGAGATAATTATATCTTCTCAAATACTTCTTTAATTCCTTTTCAATGAAGCACCATTATAAAAGGAGAAGATCGATCTGGACCTATTAAGACTAATGATCTATATCATAGATAAAATTCGACAGAAAGAAATTTTAAGTCTCTCTGCTATCAAGAGCAAGATCCTTCTAAGTTCTCAAGAGTCTTGTTAGATCCATATTCTGAAGAAAGAATTTGCTGAATATAAGAAGAGGGATTTCTGCTGCTGTTAATTCTCTTGATATAGATCTTTATTTACAAGTTTCATTCTATCATCTATCAAGGCAGAAGAAGTCTACTGCTAGACCTCTACTGATGACTCAAGATCTAAATCATATTTTCTACTGAGTCTATTATTGTAAACCACTATAAATCTATAAACAGTGTGTAAGATCATTGTGATATAAGTGTAGCATTCTTGTGAGAATCTGAGGTAGGATCTATGTGATCTGAGTGTAAGATCTGAGTGATCTGAGTGTAAGATCTATTTATAGAGATCTGAGTGTAAGTCCGATATTATAAAGAGTGAGGTAGGGACTCTGTTTGAGTTCTGAGTATTGGAGGTGATTGCCTAGGCTAGCATATTACTAGATAGGTGAAGGGGGAAAGTGGATTACCCAACTCTTGGGGAACCACTATAAATCCTTGTGTCTTCTGTGATTGCTTGCTTTGTGTTTTTAATTTGAAAAAGATATTATAAATCACCCATCACACTATTCACCCCCTCTAGGTGTGATCCTTGTCGTTCCTTAAGAATAACACTCATGATTATTTATCCAGTGATATGTTTAAGCTTCTGACAGTTGTGGTGTGAAGAAAGAGAGTAGATTGGGACTTGATATTGTTTGAGAAGATTAAGGCCACTATGTCTTCACCAAATTTTGGAAGAATTATCACCCTGTACTTGAATCAAGTTGATGGCAATCAATTCAACATGTCATCAGGTATAGTTGTTCATCACTTAAAGAAGATAGACTCTTCTATCTTTAGCAGATGGGAAAGGAAGATTACAAGGCCAGGTGCAGAGAAATTTGAGTATATTGAAGAAGATTTGGAGGATGAGCCTGTTGTTCATACCTCACCCCCACATACTTCTCCCAAATCTCCAGTGGCAACATTCCAGTGGGAGAGCTCTCAAGCTCCAGAATCAGTTGTTCAGAAAGAGCGCTCTACAACTCAGTCCTATGTGCCCCTCATTCCATCTCGTCCAGTTATTGCTGAAGATCACTACCTACTTGCTGACTTGGGAAGTCATGAGGAAGAGCAGGTGGACCCCTCCAGTATGCAAAGAAAGCTTGATCAGGTCAACTTAAATCTAGAAAAGAGAATAAGTCTTATCCCTGGTCACCCTCCAGAAAAGAGAGCTGATCCTTCTGAGGTGAAGCAAGAAAAGGTTTCTGATGGTGGTGTTGAGAATGAGGATGATGTTGAGAATGGTGATGTTGGTAATGATGGTGGTAGTGGTGATTATGATGGTGGTGGTGATGGACCTTAAAATGAAATAATTCAAGTAAGTCATGTTGCTGAGAAGGTAGTTCCTATTTCTCACCAGTCTGGTGAAGAAGAAGTCGTTGTAAAAGAAAAAGAATCCACACTTGGTGGAGTTCTGATTGATGCTTTGGTTCCTCCAATTGATGAGATTTCTCCCGCAATGTCTGAGGGGGAGAATCTTAATGAAGATCAAGCCCAAGCAACAGAGGTTTTGGTTAATGATGAAGAAGGAGAGGATGCGCAGTCTGCACTTCTTGCTCAAGAGAATGTGGTGTTTCAGAATGTGCCTTCTGCAGGGGGAGTTAAGTCAGATGAGATTATGTTCCATGATGGAAGTTTTGGAGTTCCTACTCCTCAACATACTCCTACCTCTCAGTCCGACTCATCTCTTCTTAAATCTATTGAAGCATTACTGATGACTTAGAAAGAACATTTTGATTTCTCTTTAAAGCAAGTGTTTGACAGAGTGGAAGAAGTTGAGTCTGATCTGAACAATGACCTAGCTGAGGTCAAGACCAATCTATCTAACATGAAAAATGAGTCAAATAATTACTTCTCCAAAGGTGTTGAGGCTGTGAGCTACACCAATGAAGGTCTAAAACATGTTTATAATAACTCCAACACTCTTTTAGAAGGTCAAAGCAGGATATATCAGCAAGGATAAAGCAACATGGGTCATGTTATTGATGAGTTGGCAAGTTTCAAAGAAGAAATTTTCCAAACCCTTCATGAAGAAGTCAGAAAGGGGGAGGAGAATGTCTTAAGTCAACTGCATGATTTAAGCAGTGAGGTTGAAAGAAGACTTCATGAAGCCAATGTTTTCAATCATCAAAGCTTTCAGTGGCTTCATGCTGAGCTATTAGGGAGAGTAGCAGAGCAAAATGCTCATCAGAATTTTCTAGAAGTTCCTCCAGAAGAACCTTAGTATGATCATCCTCAGATGTATGATCCTCCCATGCAGTATTATTATTCTGATCAAGAGGATGTTGAAGAACCTTCTAGGCCTCCTCTAAGAAAGAGAAGATATGGCGAGGGTCCTTTAGCTAGAAGATCTGACCCTAGTGAAAGAGGAGAAGCTTGTGAAGATAGAAGGGAGGTTGCTGAAGAAAGGAGAGAACCTGTTTAGGCTAGGAGAGCAGATGTAGAAGTTTGGAGCCCAGTATCAAAAGCCATCATTTTGGATACATACAATCTGATGGACATTCTAATGACTTACTGTTGGAACAACCCAATTATTGATTTGGGCTAGGATCACTATCGACTGATTAGGATCAAGTTGACCCCAATGTATAGTCTATGGGTCAAGGTTTTAGGCCGATAGAGCTTAAGAAAAGACAAGGTTTCTGCGTTCAACGAACGATTTGCTTCTATCTCAGCATCTCAGCGGGTCAGTCTCAGCGGTCGACGAACAGTCTCAGCATCTCAGTGCTCGACGAAATTGTTCAATCTCAGCGGTCGACGATTCTATTCAGTCTCAGCGGTCGACGAAATATTCCAATCTCAGCGGTCGATGATTTTATTCAGTCTCAGCGGTCAACGAATTTGCTCAGTTCAGTGGTCAACGAATTTGTCCGTTGACGAACTCAGTCTGTGTTCGACGAATATCTTCAGATCGACGAACTCAGCTCTGAGATCGATGAACTCAAGATTGTGTTCGACGAAACTTGTTCAGATCGACGACTTGTGTTATTTCAGTTCATATTTCATACAGATTATATTATTCTATTCTCTAAACTCAGATCTTTCAGCAACGGCTCTATTATATCAGATAAGTAAGGATCATATCTTTCCTTTTATTATTTCGAGAATATAGCCGTTGACATTTACCTGAAAAAGATATGTTCATGGAAAAGGAAAAAGGTAAACGACGTATCAGATTTGCAGTACAGGATATATCTCTTTCATAATATTTTATTCCTTAAATTATAGGATTTGATTTCAAATCCGTCAGAGATTTCAAAAGGGAATAAGAAAAGAAGATATACAGTATCACTATACACAGTTTTCACGACAACATTTTTACAGAACATATCACAGAATAACTGTACAGGAAAAAGAAAGAGGAAGAAGAAAGAAAAAGCTAACAAATAATCTTCATCTTTCTCAAGCAGCACTCATTCACTGAGAACAACATCAACATTATTCTCTCAGTTTTCTGCTGCTAGATCAGATCTTCAAAAGAGCAACAAACAATCTGAGAAACATTTTTGTCTCTCAGATTCATCCGCTATCAGGAAGATACAAGAAATCTCTTTCAAGTGAAAGCTCCATTCTCAAGCTGTCAACATATCTCAATCAGACAGAGGAGCTTTACATCATCAATCCACTAGTCTTCTCTTAGAATATTGACAGAGAAGAACATCTAACCCTTCTTATCCCCTCTTGTATATGGTTATAAATCCCTTCAAAAGTTAACCCCTTGGTGACAGGGCACCTGAACAAAACCTGTGGTTTGGTTAGAGCACCTGAACAAAAGCTCCTTGGTGTGTGGACACCTGATCAAAAACCCCTTGGTGATAGGGCACCTGATCAAAAACCTAGTGGATCCTACCAAGTGTGGTAGAAGAGTAGACGTGCCCAGGTTTATTGGTGAACTACTATAAAAATCCTTGTGTCCTCTGTGTTGTGATTTTCTATGTGCTGTGCTGTGTGCTTTGTTTTGTTTAGTTTTTATAAATCACTCTGCTATACACATATAAGTATCACTATTTTAATTCTGCTATAAAATTAAGTGAAAAGTTTTTAATACTCTTTTCACCACCTCTAGAGTAAATCTAAGATCTAACCTCACCTTCAATTGGTATCAAAGCGTGGTTGATTATATCAATCACTTTCAACTGATATCAATTGCACTTTCAATTGGTATTAGAGGGTAGTTGATTTTTATTTACAGGCTAACACCTGAATCATAAAGATCAATTAGATCTTAATTTACTTTAGAGTTCTCTTTTTCTAAAAACTCATGGCACAAAACAAAGAATATTCCAGCACAAGACCTCCTATGTGCAATCTCAATAAGTTTGCACTATGGAAAGCAAGGATTAGATTGTACATGAATTCTATTGATGAGGATATTTTTAATGTGATTTTGATAGGACCTCCTGCACCTACAACAACAACAAGTGCTGAAGCCACCACTAACAACAATGCTGTTCCACCACCTGAGTGGACAGATGCACAGAAGAAGCAGAGAAGTACAGATGCCAAAGCCATGAACATATTGGCACAAACAATGTCTGATGACATTTTCCAAAAAGTGGTGGAATGCACTTCATCCAGGGAGATCTGGATCTCACTCAACAATATGGTTGAAGGATCAGCAGATGAAAAAAAGGACAGAAGATCTCACCTTATCTCTCAATATGAGAACTTCAAGAAGTGAGAAAATGAAAGTGTAGCTGATATGTACAACAGGCTCAGCCTCATAATCAATGAGCTGAAGACCTTGGACAAAGTGATCTCCATCACTGAGATCAATGATAAGATCCTTATGTGCTTTCCCAGCACATGGGACTCTAGGATCTGGCTAATCAAGGAAGCCAGAAGCCTTAATGAGATCTCAACTAAGACCATGTTAGGCAAACTCTAATCCTATGAGCAGCTTATCAAATCCAGAGAAGCTGAACAATCTACTTCATCTCCAGCATCCAAGAAGGAGAAAAGTATAACATTCCAAGCTACTGAAGAAGAAGAAAAAGCTACAGGAGATATGGAGTTCATGAGCTTACTAGCCAAGAGATTCAATAAAATGGCTAGAAAGGATTTCAGAATGAAGGATTCCAGATCAAGAGAAAAAGCAAGGTATGATAAATCAAATTCTAAAGAAATTATCTATTTTGGTTGCAGGAAACCTGGACACTTTCTTTCAGAGTGTCCAGAGAATTAGAAGAAGGAAAAGAGAAAGGACAAAGAAGAAAGAAGGCACTCCATCAAGTCCTCCTCCCACAAACACAAACACAAACACAAGGGAAGAGGATTTGTAGCTGAAACTTGGAGTGAAACTGAGTCAGAGTCTTCATCTAGTTTTCTGATAATGAAGAAGAATCAAAGGAAAAAGGCCAATGCTTGATGGCTGTCTATGACTCAAGCAGTGAATCAGAACTTGCATCTTCATCCATCTCTTCTGATGATGAAGATAATGAAGAAGAGAGAAGCTTCTGCATGATATCTATCAATGCCTCAGGACATAATTCAGAAGAATCAGAACCAGAAGCTGACAATGACAGTGATCAGGTAATATCTAATTTTGATTTTAATTCAATTGAATTCAAAGATGAATTCAAAGTTCTTTGCTTAGACTTAATCAAATCTGAGAAGGAAATAATCTCTCTCAGAAATAAGTTGGCTGAAATGAACCAATTAAGTGTAGAAAATGCTAATCTTAAGAAAGATTTGGCTGCCTCCAGAGAACATATTATTCTCATTGAGAACAAACTATCTGAGGCTAAGAAATTTGAAGAATCCCTAAATGGGAGAAGCATCAAGCTGATGGACATCACAAGCACAGTACATGCCAGATTAAGTGGCAAACTAGGCTTGGGAGCATCATCAAGTGAGCCACCTCTTATTAAGAAGAACATACTTTCTACACCAATAAAGTTCATCTCTGCCAAGAGCAAAGAGGTTGTAGAAATAGATGAAAACATTTCAAGCAAGGCTGTTAAGAATTCAGAAATTCAGCAGAATTCGTCGAACGAAGATCGACGAAAGAAGTTCATTTCGTCGAATGGAGATCGACGAACTTTGAACCCAGAATTTCAGTATAGTTATTTTTCGAACGACGCTCGATGAAAGCACTTCACTTCGTCGAACGGTGATCGACGAACTGAACCCAGTTCATCGAACGGAAAACATACTGAAAATCTAAAGAATTTTTATTCTTCACATACTTTCAATCCTTTCACTGAGTGGATAATTCCTCCAAGGAGATATCATCCACTAGGTTATAAGGATCGGCCTGAAATGTCTTTCATTTTAGAATTTTGTGGAAAATCAAAAGGACCTAAAGTAGTCTGGGTCAAGAACATCTAATGTATCAAATAAGGAGAGGAACACCACCTCTACCAGAGACATTTTGTAGGTACAGGATCACTATCTCATTCAGGTCATTTCTTCCAAGATATTCTTCAACTGTTTGAAGAACACCAACTTAAGAAGTCATTGACCTCCAGGATCAAACTCATTTTTCTTTTGATATCAGAGAGCTCAACTGATACCAGAGGTCACTTTCAATTGGTATTCAATTGGTATCAAACTATCAGAGACCTCAACTGCTATTAGAGGACTTTCAATTGGGATCAAACTATCAGTTACAGAAATAAAAGAATGAGTTTACTCTTTCAAGACAGAGAATACAAATGAAATTGCAAGTTCAATATCAGAAAACCTGAACTCTCAATTGGTATCTGAACTTTCTATTGGTATCAGAATCAAAGCTTACCTTTAAATTGGTGTCAGAATCAAACTCCCAGTAGCAGTAATAAAGGAATGGGTACACATCCTTAAGTCAAAGAATGCAACAACATTATCAGATCAAATTTCTGGAAATCAGATTGCATCCTTCCCTACCTCCATCAAATGTCCCTTCTTCAAGGGGCCTAGCTTCAGGCCTTCCTGAAACTAGGCACGAGGAGAATTTCTATGAAGAAGCTCCATATGATGTAGTTTTTGCTCAGGGGGAGATGTTCTATGAACTAGGCAGGGGGAGAAAGCTGAAGAAGCTCCTTTTTTGTTAAGGGGAAATACTTTCCTTTTGACAGGGGGAGTTATTTTATCAAGAGGAAATGCTGTATGAAGAAGCATGTTTTCAGTTCTTGAAAAAGCTCATAGCAGTTTGTAGATTTAGAGGAAGATGTTGCGGATTCAGTTATGATAGATTCAAATTCAGATTGGTAGCACAACATATTCAGATTGTAAAGCTACAGTTCAGATCAACAAATTCAAAAAGCTAAAATATAGCAGATAAAGCTTTTCAGATAATCAAATTCAGAAAGCTGAAGATAATTTCAGAATTCAGAAAGTCAGAAAGCAAGAACTCAGAGAAAGGCAATGTCAGAATTCAGAGAAAATCAAAGGTTCTTTTTATTAATTTTATTTTCAATGTAAATTTCAGAACTCAGAGTATCATATTTTATATTTGATGAAATATTTAAAATCTATAATATATATATATGCTCTGTTGTTTTGTTATTTATTTTATTATTCAAATTTTGTCAAATAGTGTCCTAACCCAAATATGGGGAGATTGTTGGAACAACCCTATTACTGATTTGGGCTAAGATCACTATCTGCTCATTAGGATCAAGTTGACCCCAATGTATAGTCAATGGATCAAGGTTTTAGGATGATTGAGCTTAAGAAAAGACAAGGTCTCTGCGTTCGACGAACTCCAAACTGCGTTCGACGAACTCTATCCCGCGTTCGATTAACGACATGCTCTCTGTGTTCGACGAACGACATACATTCTGCGTTCGACGAACGGCTTACATTCTGCATTCAACAAACAACTTGATTCTATCTCAGCATCTCAGCAGTCGACGAACAATCTCAGCGTCTCAGCAGTCGACGAAATTGTTTAATCTCAGCGGTTGACTATTCTATTGAGTCTCAGCGGTCAACGAAATATTCCAGTCTCAGCGGTCGACGATTTTATTCAGGCTCAGTGGTCGACGAATTTGCTCAGTTCAGCGGTCGACGAATTTGTCTGTTCGATGAACTCATTCTGCGTTCGATTAATATCTTCAGATCGACAAACTCAGCTCTGAGATCGACGAACTCAAGATTGTGTTCGACGAAACTTGTTCAGATCGACGAAATGTGTTATTTCAGTTCAGTATTTCATACAGATTATATTATTCTATTCACTGAACTCAGATCTTTCAGCAACAGCTCTATTATATCAGATAAGTAAGGATCATATCTTTCCTTTTATTATTTCGAGAATATAGCCGTTGACATTTAGCTGAAAAGGACATGTTCATGGAAAAGGAAAAAGGTAAACGACGTATCAAATTTGCAGTACAGGATATATCTCTTTCAGAATATTTTATTCCTTAAATTAAAGGATTTGATTTCAAATCTGTCAGAGATTTCAAAAGGGAATAAGAAAAGAAGATATATAGTATCACTATACACAGTTTTCACGACAGCATTTTTACAGAACATATCATGGAATAACTGTACAGGAAAAAGAAAGAGGAAGAAGAAATAAAAAACTAACAGATCATCTTCATCTTCCTCAAGCAGCACTCATTCACTGAGAACAATATCAACAATATTCTCTCAGTTTTTTGCTGCTATATCAGATCTTCAAAAGAGCAACAAACAATCTGAGAAACATTTTTGTCTCTCGGATTCATCAGCTATCAGGAAGATACAAGAAATCTCTTTCAAGTGAAAGCTCCATTCTCAAGCTGTCAACAAATCTCAATCAGACAGAGGAGCTTTACAACATCAATCCACTAGTCTTCTCTTAGAATATTGACAGAGAAGAACATCTAACCCTTCTTATCCCCTCTTGTATATGGTTATAACTCCCTTCAAAAGTTAACCCCTTGGTGACAGGGCACCTGAACAAAACCTGTGGTTTGGTTAGAGCACCTGATCAAAAGCTCCTTGGTGTGTGGACACCTGATAAAAAACCCCTTGGTGATAGGGCACCTGATCAAAAACCTAGTGGATACCAAGTGTGGTAGAAGAGTAGACGTGCCCAGGTTTATTGGGGAACTACTATAAAAATCCTTGTGTCCTCTGTGTTGTGATTTTCTATGTGCTGTGCTGTGTGCTTTGTTTTGTTTAGTTTTTATAAATCACTGTGCTATACACATATAAGTATCACTATTTTAATTCCGCTATAAAATTAAGTGAAAAGTTTTAATACTCTATTCACCCCCCCCCCCTCTAGAGTAAATCTAAGATCTAACCTCACCTTCACTTACCTCAAGATTATTATAGCCAGGAAGAGATCAACAAGTTCAAAGCTGCCAAGTTAAGAAGAACAATCTATTTCAGAACTCATGGATCTAACAACCCTCAAGCTCCTGCTCCACCTCTAAGATATTATCCAAATCCAAAGGCCTATTTTGACAGACAATTTGATAAGAGCCAGAAGGGAAAAAGGGAAGAAAGAATGATTTGTGACGAATGTTGTGTGAACAATGTCCCACCCTTATAAACATTTATATATATATTAATGTTTTGTTGGTGCAATTCATGCTTCTATTTTCTGCAAGTTCATTCTTTATGTCTGTGATTTTATTTATTATCTGTGCAATTCACCTTAGTAGATAGGGTTCTGACTTCTTCAAATAGGGGGAGATTGTTGGGCATTGTAGCCACAATAGCCTTGATTTGAAGAAGTCCCCATTAAAATAAGATGAATTGATTATGTATTTGATATAGTATTTTAGTTATGTTATTGTAGGATCTTAAATTCTAAGTACAGACCAATGTCAGGTTTCAATAATTCATAAACACAGGCCTATGCAATGTAATTTCTCATTGTGTAGACCAAGGTGTTGACTCATGTGAAATCTCTCTATTGGGATGTACTACATATGCAAAGTGGTGGAAAAGACAAGGAGGAGTTGTTGTCTTTCTGGGCTAGAAGAAAATATACAAGTCAATTCATCGAGTACACTCGAGAAGGCTCGATTCATTCGTTGAGACATCTCGAGTGGACTAGACGAATTCGTCGAGATCACTTGATAGGTCTCGAGTAATGTCTTAACTCTTTTTGTCGAGTGAGTTATTGACCACTCGTGAACACTCGATGAATTCGTCAAGTGCTCTCGAGAAGTCAGTGAATATTCCCGCCAGTCTATAATTTAGCTAAGTAAAATTCATCAAGTAAATTTCGTCGAATCATTATGACAAATTCGTTGAATCGTTAAGTAAAATTCGTCGAGTGATCAAATCATTTCACGAGTGCATTCGACAAATGGACTTATCTGCTTTTTGTTTTCAAATTCTAGATGACTTATATTTAGGGCTTCCTCCATGTACAATACACGTGGAGCTTAATCCTTAAATCACATTTCTAGCCGTTAGAGAAGAATCATATAAATACTTAAGGGTTATTCTTTATTAAACCCTAATCTGAAATAGAGTAGAAAATCGCAAATCACTAAATTATCTTTCTCGATTGTCAGCTTTCGTATTTCTTGAACTGAACATTTTTGATGCCAACAAAGCTTCTTCTCAAGATTCTTCTTCAAGTTCAGAGTCGACCAGATCCCTGTTTTCAGACTCACTCAAGATTGTTCAAGATCAGTCGATTGCAGAAGTTTTCAGATCTAGTTTTCAAAAGATTGAGTTTTTCTCTTCCTTCATCTTTCAAGATCAGAGCCTTCAATCAAGCAAGGAAGAAGAAAACAAATTTTAGATCTGAAGAAAGATCTCCTAGAGATCTAAGAAGATTGTTGTCAATCTATTTGTGTATCGTAAAAACCTTTTACATATTTTGTAGGAAGTGTTTTACTTCCGAGTTTGTATATCCTAGTTTAGAGGATCGAGTGTAGGAGAAATTGTTCTCCGAGTTTGTAGGAGTTGTATACTCCGAGTTGTAATATTGTTTAAATCTGAGATTAGTGAAGTAGCCTAGTCTAGCCGTGAGTGCTAGATAGGTGAGGAGGGAAAGTGGAAGTACCCATTCCGGGGAACCACTACAAATCCTTGTGTTTGTGTGTGTGCTCTTTATTTCTGTGTGCTTTTCTTTCAAGTTTTTAATTCTGCTTAAAAGCCATATAATTCACCTATTCACCACCCTCTAGGTGATTTAGGTAGCAACTAGATACTTTCACAAGGATTGGAGCATGGGCATCGACCACATGAAACTCAATTAGATTCATTAATCTCGACTCTCGGGCAAGGAAGAGGTAGATGAATGGATGTTGTGTGTCTCGCTCATCCTAAAAAACTTGTTGAAATTCCTTTAGTAATCAGAGCTCCATTTGGCGTGGTGATGGCAATTATGAACGTGGTGGTTATGAACGACAGTTCATGAACGCCCGACCTTACCAATGGAACTTCGTCGACTTTTATGTGCAAATTGAAATCCCTTTAGCAAAAATGACGTGCCAAAATGGAGCCTAGAAGATGCGCATACAGAGAAAAAAAAGAGAATATTGAAAAAAAAGTTAAAACTAGTAAGCATGTCATGGCTGCTATTGTTTCCAGAGGCTAAAGGGTTGCTAATTTACTATTGCCACAACCACAAACTATTCATCGTATCAACCACGAGTTTTTTCAAGAGAACTGACGAATGAATTTCAAAGCAATTCGAAAGAGGCAAAACGATGCCTAAAATTTCCCTCAAATCGCAGATTTTAAGATTAAGGCTCTGTTTGTGGCAGATCTTTCTATTCAAAAAGCTCTATTCGAACCACATAAGCAGATTTTTTAGGCCGTTTGTATCAACAGCTGTGAGAATGGAGTCTGTCAATCTTCAAGTGAAGGTATGTCTTTTATTTCATGAGCAGGTCAATCTTCGAGTGTGGAATCATCGGAATTAATGAGATGTATATCCAATGATTTGGTGTAACATTGCTCTGTCAAATTCAAAATTTATATACTAAACTATTTGTACAGTGTTTGTAAATGCTTCAAATGAGAAAGAAACTTAAACATTTAACTTCAAATCGAATACAGAAAATTACACTATTTGTAAAAGCTTTCTTTATACAACAAAACTATCCCGAAGCAGCAACAAACAGATATCCAAGAATCTTGCTGTCGCAACCAAAATTTTCCAAACTCTTATGCACAGTATATTTCAACTATATGTACAAAGAATTTATAACTCAGATTCTATGAGACTAATGGGAGCCTGTCTACATAGATGCACAGGCGGCGCACTCTGACAAGTAGCTGTGCTCGATGAAAACCCACAATCCTTCGGAGATTTGCTGCAAAATGATGGATCAACATGTTTGAGAGATCGACTAAAAATCTTCAGAGCAATAAAGAGAATAAAATTCAACATCTAGCACATGCCTTGTATTCTTGGCAATGTACAACTGAAAGTGCACAACGTGCCTCTGAGTCTAAGGGGGGGGGGGGTGAATAGTGATTTAAAAATTATTCTATCTTAACTAAGCATACAATAAAACACCTAAGGAATTATGCTTCAGTAACACCAATGTGCAGAATAAATAGTGTTGTAATTATAAAAAGCAGAGAAACAGTAAGCAATAAATAAGGGGACAGCACAGAAAAGGCACAACACATAAGACACAAGATTTTATAGAGGTTCCCCAAAATGTGTGTAGTTCTCTCTTCTACCACCTGGTAGAAATGCACAACCTGTGCCTGAGTCTTTTGATAAGGAAACTCTTAGAACCAAAGATCTTTTGATAAGGAGATCTTGAACCACTCAGATCTTTTGATAAGGAGATCTTGAACCATTCACATCTTTTGATAAGGAGATCTTGAACCACTCAGATCTTTTGATAAGGAGATATTGAACCACTGAATCTTTTGAAGAGGGATTCTTAAAACTTTGCACAGTTGGGAAGTTGAAAGAAGAAAATGGATGGAGAGGAAGAATTCTGTTCTCAGAATTCTGTAGAAGCTTTCTGCTTCCATTTATTTTCTTCAATGTATCTGCTTATGATGAACCCTTGCTTATGATTGTGATGATTTGCAAGGGTTATTTTTCTTCAGATCCTTCTCTCTTTCTTTTGCTGCTCTGTATTATCTCTGTTAGGGTTCTAGGAGGAAGAAGGAGAACTGGGAACCCTAATCGACAAAGTGAAGCAGATGGTGATGAATGCTCTGTTGGAACATGCTTTCCGCATCTCTTGGTTTGACAATAACAAATCATATTGTATTTGAGCATACTTATTTTGTGTTTATAGTATGCATGATTCTGTGCTTTCAAATCTCTATGGAAATGTGTTCTGTTGATGCTACCGCGTAGCGTCTGTACTACCGCTGGCGCTAGTGCTCGTTCGACGAAATGGAAGCTGCGTTCGACGAACTGACATTCTACGAAATGAAACCTGCGTTCGACAAACTGCATGCTCTACCATGGTGCTCGATGAAATGCACGCTTTACCGCGGCGCGTTAGAACTACTGCTGGCGCTAGCGATCGACGAAATGAAGGTCGACGAAATGAAAGCAGTGAGCGATGAAATGGAGGTCGACGAAGATGCGCCCGACGAAGTGCTCTACCGCGGTGTGTTAGAACTACCACTGGCGCTAGTATTTGATCGACGAAATGAATGCTGCGCTCGGCGAAATGCTTATCAATGCGTTCGACGAATTTGCGATCGACGAAAGTTGAATCCCGTTCGACGAAAATTCGGTCGACGAAATATGAGGCCAGTTCGACGAAAATGCGCCCGACGAAAATAGATGTGCTCTACCGCGGAGCGTTAGCACTACCGCTGGCACTAGTATAAATGGAAACAATTTACAGGAAGGAAACAGTGGAGAAAAAGGAATATCGACGGGACTCTATTTTGGCAAGTACTATCGCGGCGCGTTAAGTCTAACGCCCGGTTGTAGATTTTGGAAACTTCCCATCTGGAGTAGATTGAAGAGCAGATTTGGAAGGTGATTGTGGCTGAAGGAAGGATATCTCGCTATCGCAGGGCATTAGTGTTACCACGGCGCGCTAGTGTTTGGCGGTCAAAATGTTGCCTAAACTACCACGATCAGTGTGCTTCATTGCCTAATGTGGATACCGCGGGGCGGTAGTACTACCGCAGGCGGTAGTGGTTGATTCTACAAAAAGACGCGCGCCTCCTCCATTGTTTCTTGTTGTTCCTGAACGATTTGAAGCCACATATTCAGGGCACTCGTGAGAGCCTTCTCCAAGCAGCCCGAAGAACTCTGTCATCGTTCGTGAACGCAAAGAACTTGAAGACCAATACGATCGCATCTACATCGACATCAAGTTCTACTTTCGAGGGAGTTTCTAGTTTGTGGTTTATTTTATTTTCTAATTGTAACCTTTGTATCTTTTGTTCGGAAGAGGAATTCGCCACACGGCGACTAGGGCCTTGCGGGGACTAGGGGGAATTCGCCACACGATGACTAGGTCTGGGTAGGACTTAGGGAGTAATTCGCCTCGTGTTGGCGACTAGGTCTAGGGAGTAGAACTAGGGGGTGCTAGAGGACTTTCTGGGGATAGATTGGCTAGAGAGGGTTGAGGTCATATCTGGGGAGAGATCGGCTAAAGCCAACCGGTTCGTGGGGATACGAGTTGGTATAGAAAACAAAAAGGGGTTTTCATATTATTCGCTTCGATTTCTAGCATCATTGAAATCAGTTTTTGTAATCAATTTTATAAATGATAATCATGTCTTTTCTTGTTTTAATAAAATTGATTTCATTTCTAATTTCATTATCTCTTGACTTTTGATTTAACTTACTTCGATCAAAATATCAAAAGTTCTCTATTAAAGTTTAAAGTTTTTATAACCCTTATTCACCCCCCCCCCTCTAAGGGCGCCTACAGATCCAACATGCTCTGTCTTCTTCTCTCTTTTCTTCTTATTTATTATCCATGATTAATTTTTGAATTCTTTTCCTCTTTTGGATTGTCCCAAAAAGGCACAATCTTGGACAATTAACCCTTCTTTCTTGATTTGCTCATGACCCGTCTGCCAACTGTTTTAATCCTTTCCAAGAAAGCTTTTTCCTGTCTTCTTTACTGCTCCTCTCCATTCTAAGCAATAAACAAGCCGTTGTAGAACGGTCTTTAGTATTGTGGGCCTTCAGAGGGAGTTCTAAAAGGACAGATGGAAAAGGTTTCCTTTTCAGACTGTATTCGATGTTGCGTCGACTTCATTTTCTCTCTGATCGATGTGCCTTCGAGTTCTTGTACGAGCAGCTTCGAATTCCTTCTTTCTCTGGTTGAACTCTGTTGTCGATGATGCGTCAATTACTTGTCAATGTAACCATCGAGTTGAAGACATCATTTTGAACTTCATTGTCTGCGTCGAATTGTAGTCGACATTGCGTCGACTTTAGATGGCTTCGATAGATACTTCCTTCTGCGTTGAATTGAAGTCAAGGTTGCATCGACTTCTAAGATAACTTCGACATGCTCCTTTATCTATGTCGATTCCTATTCGACGTAGCGTCGAGTTGATATACATTGGCAGAGGGTTTGAGTTGCTTGGACTTCTAGTCTGAGTTGCGTCGACAGCAAGTCGCAGTTGCGTCGAATTATATTCGACACAAGTATTGATTCAACTCAGATTGTGCTTGCCCTGACCTAGTCTTGACACTCTACGTTGAGTGTAACATCCTAAGACATATAATGACCAGATTACCCTTACTATACAATGTGGGTAATAAGCCTAGAGGGTAAAATCACTTAAAAGTAATTTGTTAAGTTAAATCACAAAGGGGTTTTCCCAACAATCTCCCCCTATTTATCTTATCAAATATTACAGATTTTGTTAAAGTGATTTTACATATTCTTTTGCATATGCAGAGATATATACAAGACAACATAAACAATTACAGTATGATAATCTGAGATCAAAAAATAATTTATACATTGTCAAGTGTATTTTATTGTTCAGCACACCACCTTCCCTTTTTGTTTCTCTTTAGACAGTATAACAGAATTACCTGAGTTTCATTGCTCTTTCTCAAGGGTTTTCCTTTTTCTTAAAAACACCTTTGGAATTATCTTCCTTTGAGCAAAGTTCAGAGGCTCATCATCTTTGGTTCTTCAGTAACATTATCCTTGGGAAGCTCCCCCTGAATCTGTGCATTCAGCTCAGCATTACGAACAACTTCCTTGGTAATCTTGGCCACCTCATACATCAAATTATCATCATGGAGCTCCCCTAGACCACTGCTGTACCTACAACAATCAATTCTCTAGATTGCTCTTGGGTTGGTTCTTGAGGTGTTCTAGGAAGCTCCCCCTGAGTTGATGGGAGCTCCCCCTGATTTTCTGTAGCTGGTTCCCCTTGATTCTCTGGAGGCTCTACTTGAAACTCCCACTGGACATTTTGGAAAATGGTCACTTTATCAGGAGCTTCATCATCATTCTCCTTATTATTGCCACTCAACTCTAAGACAGTCCCTTCCTCCCCCTGAATATTCTCCCCCTTCTTAACCTTGCTGGCAAGAGAGGTTAAGAACTCCTTTGTCACTAGGGAGGAAGACATGAAGTCTTTGATTCCCTGTAGAGATCTTTTGGAGTCTAGGAGTTCAGACTCCATTTGGGAGTATTTCTTGTCAAATTTTCTGGCTTGGCTGGCCAATAGGTCAACAAATATGCTAGAGGCTAGCACTACTTCTTTTGATATTGCTTGCTCAATGTCAAAGGAGGGTGTAGGAAGGGAAATAGAGGCAGGTGGAGGTGGAGGTGTGAGGTTCTCATTTTGATCAAGAGGATCTTTGTAGGCAGGGGAAAGGGTTTGGTAGATTTCTGGAGAAATATAGGTTGGTGGTGGGGATGAAATAGACTGATTGTTTGGAAGTGGTGTGGATGGTTATTGTTGTGGTTGGGGAGGAGATTATGCCGTGGCTAATACTTAAGTATTAGCTACGATTTTGTAACACTGGCTAAAACTAATGTATTAGCCACAGTTTTTGAACCCTGGCAAATAAAAGTGTAGCAAAAAATTATTTTTCTAGTAGTGGGTGTAGGTTCTGGAGCTGGTATGGATGGGATGGATTGGAGGTTTTGCTCTTGGATGGCACCTTGTTGTGTTGGTGGATTATTTTGAGCTGGAAGATCTGGTACAGTTGTTTCAATGTCATGTGGTGCTGGAGAGAGAGGGGGTGAAGATGCAGCTTGACCAGGCTTGAGGATTTGCCTGGTCCACTTAGAGAAGATTCCAATGTTGATTCTTTTGCCTGGTGGAATTGGCAGTCCTTTGGATGTGTGACCTCTGGATGGTGTTGGAAGAGAACTTGTCTCATTATCCTCATGTAGGAATTTTCTTTGTGTGCATACTTGTGGCCATTCATTTTCAGGAGGCAGCTCCCCCATTTTATCTTCTTTTCCAAAATCAGAGCACCCATGATTTGGAATTGCTGCTTGGGTATATCATCATGTGCTGATATCTTGCACATCATCACTTTTCCCACTATGACTGCCAAAAATCTGTACTCTTCTGCCAGATCCACCTTTTTCAGATTGATGGCTCTCCCTTTCTTGAATTGCATTATCACTTTCTCTCTGTCTTCGTGAAATGTTCTGCAAGATATTTATATAAAATCGAGTCGACCTGCTCGAGAAGGATCGATTTCGCCCGTGAGCGAGATTGGAACATGTCATTGTGAATGACATGGACCAATTATATTTCGTGCTTATACTTTCTCGTCCAATAGCAGTAAAGAGGACGTTGTGAAGATCCTGGCCGTCCGTTTGAAAGACTGAATGACCAAAGGCCATTGATTAAATAAGATCTGTCTATTCGAGATCGCATGGTCCAAAATGGGGGTCATGGGACTAATGACGTGTAGTCCTAGACTCGACTGGATCGAAATTAAATAAATGGGTTATTTACTAATTCAATGCTTTCTGTTATATATAAATGTTATTAGAAAATAAAAAAGGGACAATAATAAATCTAAAAATATAAGTAACGATATATCGTTATTAATTAGTTGCCAGTTTTTTAAAAATTTCTTTCCAAATTTCGATGATATTTGAGGATCTATATTAATATTTACGGGAAATATTTTTTTTCTTCAAATTTTGATGTGAGATTTAATTCATTCATGTCGAGCATTTGACATACAATCTTATTATCCTAATAGTTTGTCATTCTAGAAGTAGGCGATGAGTTGTTATTGGTTCGAACTTTACTGCCTCAATGATATTTTACGTCCTCATCAAATTCAGGATATTGCAAGCATCAACTTGTGATTGATTCATCCATGAACCACACATCTTACTTTATGAGGTCCTACTCTAATATCATATGTACTGACCGAGCCTACAATATCTAAGGTATTGATCGTGTTGGTACAATCCAGCCCATACTAAACTAAACCCATTGTTTTATTAATTTATTTTTCTTTATGGGGCATGCGAGTACTCCCGAAGTGCTCACTCATCCCAAATTTAATCACTCTCAAAGCACACACAATTTTCTGCTGAGTGTTCTCACATGATCATTAGTGATTGCATGTGTCATTGTTGGGTATTGAGCCAAAATAGCCTTGATTTGAAGAAGTCCCCCTTGAACTAAGATGAATTGATATTATATGTGATTTGGTATTTTAGTTATGCATTTGCAGGATATTAATTGCTAAGTATAAACCAATGTCAGGTTTCAATGAGTCATAAACACATGACTATGTAATATAATCCCTCATTGTGTAGACCATGTTGGAACATGGTCTTCCGCATCTCCTAGGTTTGAGAATAACAAATCCTATGTGTATTTGATCTTGTGTGTTCAAGTGTGCAGGTTTACTAGGTTCACATGACTCAAGGAGTACACATGATGACTGCCCCCAAAATTGAGGCCAAAATTCGAAGAGGCTCACTAGCACCGACGGTAGCAACTAGCGCCGGGCGCTAGCGATGATGAGCGCATTTCCGGGAGCTGTTATGGAAGGCACTAATGCCTGGCGGTAGCGGATAACGCCGGCGGTATCGGTGAATATAGAAGGAATGAAAGCCTCGTTGCCGCGGATTGAAGATCCTGCCGCGCAAGAAGTTTCTTAATCAGGGATAACGCCGGTGGTAGCTACTAGCGCCGGTGGTAGCGTGACGCATATAAGGCATAGTGCATCATGTTGCCATGGATGGGAGATTCTGCCGTGCAAATTGTTTCTTAATCCGGGCTAGCGCCGGCGGTAGCTTAAAGGCTATAAATTGGATGTTTTGGCTCCGAATTCTTCATCCTCCTCCAATCCCAAACTCCAGAGCTTCGTGCCACATCAGAGAGAGAGGAAGATTCAGAGCGATACTCCCACAATTCCATAAAGCCTTAAGGAGATCCGTGGAGAAGATTTCAACACGCGTCATCATCGTGACAAAGGGCCGCATCGACTACGATCATACTCTGCGGGCCTTCGTCCACTTCTCCAAGAGATCCACATAGAGGGAGTTTTTATATTATTGTCTTTTCATTTCATATCTTTTCTGTAAACGGTAGTGAAATCGCCTCGTGTTGGCGACTAGGTCTGGGGTAGGACTTAGGGCTGAAATTCGCCTCGTGTTGGCGACTAGATCTAGGTTAGGTCTAGGGGGTGCTCGAGGCCTTTCTGGGGATAGATTGGCTAGAGCGGCTTGAGGTCGTATCTGGGGAGAGATCGGCTAAAGCCAACCGGTTCGTGGGGAGACGAGTCGGTATAGAAAATGAAAAAGAATTTTTATTAGTCGCCTCCGATTTCTAGCGTCATTGAAATCAAGTTTTGTAAAACATTATTTGATATTAATAAAGCATATCTCTTTATTATTGTTTTACTTGATGTCTCTTTATTAATCTTGCAATATTCCAAAGTTTTTATAAATATAATCTAAAGTTTTTGAAAACCCTTATTCACCCCCCCCCCCTCTAAGGGCGCCGACCGATCCAACAAGTGGTATCTGAGGGGTTTTATTCCAATCGGCTTAACAACCGGGAATAATGGCGTCTCATGATCTTGCTTCTACTAGTGGGGGAGATTTTTGTGAAGAGGAAAAATCACTTGCACCACCTTTATTTGAAGGGACAAATTATAAAGGATGGAAAATCTTAATTGAAAAATTTATTAAAACTTTAGACATCAAAGTATGGAACTTAGCAATTATAAGACGAGCGGATGAATCGAATAAAAAAGAACGTTAGCTAAATGCCAAAGCCAAACACTATTTATTTTGTGCACTATCTAATGAAATTTTCAAATTCATATATTGCTTTTCTAGTGCATACAAAATATGGCGCTTTCTTGAAGAAATGTATGATCTTCCTCTCGCAGGTATGGAACAAACACAGGAGGAAAAGAACGTACAAGCATCCATTATCATTCAAGAAGATCTCTCTCGGAGCGAAGCCATGGAGAATATTGAAATAGAAAAGGAGAACAATACACCAAGAGAAAAAGAAGAAGAAATCTTACTTTTGGAAGAGGAATGCCAAGAAGAAGACAAAGGAACAATATGTTCAAATCCTCCCTCATCCAAAAGCAATGTAAGGAAATCAAATTCTATCTTTTGTACTTCTATCTCTTCATTACAATTGTTACAAAATACTAGGCGCAAAATTGAGAAATTAAAGAATGCTAATAAACTATTGCGCTTAGAAAATAAAAATTTGAAAGCAAAAGTTAAAGTAATATCAAAATCTGATTTATCTAGCTTTACTCATGTCACTTCAATTGAAAATACAAAACCTTGTCTTGATTGTAATGATATTAAAGAAAAATTTAAGGAACTTGAAAAAGAAATTATTTTTATAAGAGAACAAAATGAAAAATTATGTTTAGAAAATTCATCGTTAAAAATTAATTGTGCTAAGTGTAAGGACTATGAAATTGAAATAAAAGAGATGGATGAAACATTTGATGAGTATAGGGATAAATATGAAAAACATATTGACTCAATTATTACCACTCTCAAAAATAGCACAATAAATTATAATAAAGCTAGACATAATTTAAAAATCAAGAATGATGAACAAAAATCAAAAATCAACTTACTTAAGGAAATCATTAAGAAAAATGCTCAAAACATTCATTCACAATCTCAAGGTATATCTAAAAGCATGTTGAATATAATTTCTCAAAATGTTGATAAATCCAACAAAGGAAATAAAGAATATCAAATGCTTGAAAATAAAATTCCAAATCATTATCATTTACAAAATAACCACTCTCCCAACATAAATTTAAAGATAAACAAATTTCCTATAAAGAATGTTTTGCAAAATCGTCATGGAAATTTGATAAATGAGAATAATATTAAACCAATGTTTGAATGGCGGCCAAAAGTTAAAGATGAAACACAAACTCAAATCAAAAGGGCCCATTCAATCACATCTCCCCAAAAGCAAACACGATGTATTTGGGTACCCAAAGGAACCGTCACTCCCGGTCCTCTTTGGATACCTAAATCTCTTATTCATTAGTATCCCATCATTTGCATGAAGTAGAAATCAATTAAAATGAAATACACAAATTTCTACTTCATGATGTGCTTTAATGTCTTTTCTATCTTTTTCTTTTTGTGTTTCTTTTAAACTATCATGTCATGGTCATCCTATACAATATTGAAAATATGATTTTATCTCTTAAAAGTTTAATATGGTTTTATAAAACAAATTGATCAAAATTCAAAATCATATTTTGATGACCTATCTTTTATTATTATATTCATTGCTTCTAAATATCTTATATTATCCATATGAATCAAACTCTAAATTTGCTATAAGATATTTCAAATTAAATCCTGTTACTAGATTTTTTTAGCCTTCACCAACAAGTGGATAAAATTCTGAATTTGCTATGAGATATTTATCTAAATTAAAAAGAAAAACACATAAGACATATTGAAAGATTAATTGTCATAAATATTGATGCCATACGCACCACCATGATCTATTGATATCTTTTGCTAAAACTTTCTAAAATCATAATTCATATCAAGAATCATCTATCACATTTTATATAATGACAATTGGTATTATAATTGCTTACTATGGTTGGTATATTATGTGTGTATTGTGATTTATTTCTAGTTTAAACCTTTGAATCATTTTGATATCAAATCAAATAGAATTGTCACTACATTCTAGGTCTCTAAGTTGAAACACAATCAAAACTTGGTATAACATTAATCTCAAATTTATCATTGCCACCTAAAGAATATTTGTGTCTATGTTAGGCTTTATTTGTTTACCAAGATATACAGGCTGGGTATTCTCATCTAGGGCTTATCCATAGTATGATTGTGCATGAACATTATTGTTAATCTCTAAAATCATGCATATTTGATTTGTTCAAACATGATATCTTGGGTTTTCATTTCCTATTATAATCACAAGTCTCTAGAAAAGTCAAAATGAAAACATAAGTAAATATATCTCATGCAATAATTATTTGGTCAAGTATATAAGAAATCGCTAACGTTTCATGCAATTTGGACCATCCAAAACATCTCCTAAAAATCTGCAACTTCAGCATGGAACTACTATTGGGACACCTAATCAAGTTCAAGCATCAAAATTTTCAAAACCCTAAAAAATCACTTACTATTTCCCGCGCTAGCGCTGGCGCCGGCGCTAGCATCGAGGTTCGTTTTTCTATAATTTTAAAATTTTGAAAAATCCCTAAAAATATACTAATCTATATGTACTATTTAGTTTTGCACTTTTGTGTTTCTTTATTTTTTGAAAAATCAAATACAAAACTACAAAAACCAAATTACAAAAAATATATTTTGTTTTTTCGCTTGTGTTGTTTCCTTTATTTAAAGTTCATCTTTATGCAAAAATCAAATATAAAAATTACAAAAGCAAAAATTACAAAAATATGTTTTTATTTGTAAAAATCAACTACAAAAATATAAAACAAAACAAAAACAAGTATCAAATTTATTCTTCTGAACTTAACTTTTCTATGTATCTTGCGAAAGGGTGATTTGGGCTATCATCCCATCATATCACCTAGTACCGGGCGAACCTCTCACAAGGTAGCCCTCGGGAAGTCCAAGATCAATTTTATAAGTTCAAACTTTAAATAAATATTTAAAAATATCAAAAATATTGTATGAACTTTATTGAAAATCAAGCATGATTTAATCTATTATTTAGAACTTCTATAATGTTGCAATTTATCTTTTCAAACTACTTTGAACATTGTCTTCATCATGCTTTGATACATCTATTAATATGTGCATAAATTATATTGAAAAAGTTATGTAGAACTATGCGTAGCATGCCTCTAAGTATGAGTAATGTTTTATGTTTGATAATGATCGCAATTCACTCACTTATTTTGGCATTGTCTACTTATGTGTTTAATCTAAGAATGTTTGTGTATGTTTTGTAATAGTACAATGAAATAAAATTGCACAAATATCTTACCTACACAACCTTTATTTGCACTTTTAAAAGTTATGAAAAGTGGTTATCTTTTTCATAAATTATATTGGTTTGCAAAACAAGTGTATTCGGAGAACTTTGTACAAAACAAAATCATAAAATAAAGTGACAAAGATAACTCCACCAAGCACTACTTGAACCTCCTGATAAGTATTAATAAGCATTGTGAGGTTGAGCACCTTGGAAAGAATAATAAAGTATCTTGTGCAAACCATAACTTTCTTTCAAAATAAAAACCACTTATTCTTAAGTACACCAGATCACAATAAAAAAAAATCAATATTGAAGAATAAAATTATGTGATCCCCCAAGCACTACTTTGCACCCTGATAAGTCTTGATAAGCATTGTGTGTGCAAAGCACCTTGGTAGTTGTACATTTTTTTTGTGCATTAAAGTGTGTGGAAGTAATCTTATTTGTGTTTTATTGTGCTCTTTACTTTACATATTACTTGTATTTTTGATTAAAACATTTGTTTACTCTATTCAAAATACACTTTTATGCACATCATTATCTTCCATAACACTTCTTCTCATGAGTATTGGATCATAATGCTAATTCTATACTACTCTTTATTTATGAAATGCACTAGATAACCTAGCATGCTTTCTACAATGTTTGGTATGTTTTGAAATTGTGAATTAAAGTAACATTGTAGTAATCTCTTTTTGATAAGATTATTTCATGCTTGGTCACTGTATTGTCAAAACAAAAATTTTAAATGCAAAATGATTTACAAAAACATCTTCTTTTTGAAATTGAACTCATATATCTTTTTATGAACCATCATTGATTACCATAAAGATGTTTTTTGTACTTCTATATGTCTTCCGCATCATAACCATATAATTGTTTTTCCTTGCACTTTAATACTTATTTAAAATCTTTCATCTTGTGTGCATCATCACTTGAATCTTCAAATTCCTTTCTTGCAACAAGTGGTAGACTTGCTTGGTAAACTTTATATTGGTTGAATTTTTTTTTCCTATAACTCCGATCTATTTCTATTCTAAACACTCCTCCAACAAGTGAAATATTGCTTATAAAACATCTCGTTTTAACTTAAACTCTTATTTAGTATTATGATGTTTCTTTTTCGAAATCTTCCGCAATACTCAAACTCTGATTCATTCATGAATTTCAATATAGCTATGTGAGTTTTATTTCAAAAATTCAAATAAAAATATAAACCCATATGCTATGATATTTCCCATTAGATTTAAATGCTTAATGTTTCCAATAATTGTTATCTATGACTTCATTTCTCACCATATCGGGGGCGTAGGGTTGTAGACATTAGATAACCTTATCTCTAGTCATGTCTTGTCCTTAACCGGGGAGGGTTCCAGTGGGGCCTTGCGAGGCACTGGGGGGAAAGAGTGCTAGGTTAAGTTTTTGTCTAGTGTTTGCATATGGGATTAACACCCCAACCTACGACATGTTTGCAGCTCCTCATGCCCATCCGTCACTTAGTACAGGGTTAGGGTGTTGACATATTGTCTGGGTAGATGGGTTACTTGGAAATCATGATTTTTTTTTACTTAAAACTCTTATTTAAAGGGAAAATCATTATTTTTTGCTAAACTCTGATTTATAAAAGGGGGAGAACTACAAACAAAAGGGATAAAATAAATCATAACTCTAATCATTTTCAATGAAAGACAAGTCTAAAACTCCTTATCATTTACTTAAAAAGCTTGATCATGCCTTCTCTTTTATTTACACATTTTTTTAGTGCTTTGTTTCCCTACCCACTTTTGCTAATAACAAAAGGGGAGAACTAACATGATAAAATGCAAAAGGGGGAGAACTAACAATGATAAATGTAACCCGCTATCATAAACCCAACATGACAAATTCAGTTGATAGCATACATATTAAGGGAGCATTCACATAGGGGGAGCATATATTTAGGGGGAGCAATTCTAAATGCTAAAATCAATAACCATCCTAAAGTCATCACTCTCACACACACACAAGTATAGTCTCATCATGCTTATTTATTAATGCTTTGATTTATCATTAATGGATTTGTTATTATCAAAATTGGGAGTTTGTTGGAACATGGTCTTCCGTATCTCCTAGGTTTGAGAATAACAAATCCTATGTGTATTTGATCTTGTGTGTTCAAGTGTGCAGGTTTACTAGGTTCACATGACTCAAGGAGTACACATGATGACTGCCCCCAAAATTGAGGCCAAAATTTGAAGAGGCTCAATAGCGCTGGCGGTAGCAACTAGCGCCGGGCGCTAGCGATGATGAGCGCGTTTCCAGGAGCCGTTATGGAAGGCGCTAACGCCTGGCGGTAGCGGATAACGCCGGCGGTATCGGTGAACTCAGAAGGAATGAAAGCCTCGTTGCCCGGATTGAAGATCCTGCCGCGCAAGAAGTTTCTTAATCAGGGATAGAGCCGGTGGTAGCTACTAGAGCTGGCGGTAGCGTGACGCATATAAGGCATAGTGCAGCATGTTGCCACGGATGGGAGATTCTGCCGCGCAAATTGTTTCTTAATCCGGGCTAGCGCCGGCGGTAGCGCTAACGCCGACGGTAGCGCTAGCGCCGGCGGTAGCTTAAAGGCTATAAATTGGATGTTTTGGCTCCGAATTCTTCATCCTCCTCCAATCCCAAACTCCAGAGCTTCGTGCCACAGTAGAGAGAGGAAGATTTAGAGCGATACTCCCACAATTCCATAAAGCCTTAAGGAGATCCTTGGAGAAGATTTCAACACGCGTCATCATCGTGACAAAGGGCCGCATCGACTACGATCATACTCTGCGGGCCTTCGTCCACTTCTCCAAGAGATCCACATAGAGGGAGTTTTTATATTATTGTCTTTTCATTTCATATCTTTTCTGAAAATGGTAGTGAAATCGCCTCGTGTTGGCGACTAGGACTGGGGTAGGACTTAGGGCTGAAATTCGCCTCGTGTTGGCGACTAGATCTAGGTTAGGTCTAGGGGGTGCTCGAGGCCTTTCTGGGGATAGATTGGCTAGAGCGGCTTGAGGTCGTATCTGCGGAGAGATCGGCTAAAGCCAACCGGTTCTTGGGGATACGAGTCGGTATAGAAAATGAAAAAGAATTTTTATTAGTCGCCTCCGATTTCTAGCGTCATAGAAATCAAGTTTTGTAAAACATTATTTGATATTAATAAAGCATATCTCTTTATTATTGTTTTACTTGATGTCTCTTTATTAATCTTGCAATATTCCAAAGTTTTTATAAATATAATCTAAAGTTTTTGAAAACCCTTATTCACCCCCCCTCTAAGGTCGCCGACCGATCCAACAGACCAAGGTGTTGACTCATGTGAAATCTCTCTATTGGGGTGTACTTCATATTCAAACACTATGGAGAAGTCAAGATGAAGTAGTTGCTGTGTTCAGGATTGGAAGAAAAACACTTCAAGTCAATTCGTCAAGCACACTCAAGAAGACTCGACGAATTCGTCGAGACATCTCGAGTGGACTAGACGAATTCGTCGAGATCACTTGATAGGTCTCGAGTTATGTCTTAACTCCTTTTGGCGAGTAATAAAGTGTTCATTCGAGAACACTCGACGAATTCGTCGAGTGGTCTGCTGGTTTCTCGTGAGCACTCGACGAATTCGTCGAGTGCTCTCGAGAAGTTATCGAGTGATCTCAGTTATAGTTTCTTGCCTTCTCTGCTTTCTGCTAAGTTATTTTCGTCGAGTCTTCATGAAGTTTTCGAGTGCACGTCATTTTTTCTAAAGGGATTTCAATTTGGACATAAAAGTCGACGAAGTTCCATTGGTAAGGTCGGGCGTTCATGAATTGTCGTTCATAACCACCATGTTCATGATTGCCATCACCACGCCAAATGGAGCCCTGATTTCTAAAAGGGATTTCAACAACTTTTTTAGGATGAGCAAGTCACACAAACATCCATTCATCTACGTCTTCCTCGCTCGAGAGTTGAGACAAATGAATCTAATTGAGTTTCATGTGGTCGATGCCCATGCTCCAATCCTTGATATTGACATAGGAGGTCATGAGTTAGGTTTTAACAAGATGTTAGACCCATTTGGCGTGGCTGTGGCATTCATGAATGCAGTGCTTATGAACCGTCATTCGTGAATGCACCACCTCACCAAAGTAACTCCATCCATTTTTATGTTTAAAATTATTATTTTTTCTTGGGAAGGTGTAATACCCAGGTTTCCATGTGCAAGAAATTCCAGGTGTTCTGAAGTAAAGGAGCTAGCGCCGGGCGCTAGGGCTAGCACCGGGCGCTAGGGCTAGCACCGACGGTATCTCATTTCGTAGAAAAAGTTGAGTTTTGATTAGAGGACCTATATGTGTCCATGTCGTCAAATTGTTGAGATGGTTCGTCGAGTTCTGGCGCCGGCAGTGGTGCTAGCACCAGCGGTAGCTGTCATGACGAATTTGTGTCACGATGAATGTATTACGACGAGTCGTCGAGATCACGACAATCCTGTGCTGGTGGAGCTTGTTTCAGATTCTTCAGCTTCAGATTCTTTGTTCTTTTTGGAGTTATCATCTTTGAGGGCTATTGATTTTTTTTTGTGATTTGCCCTACTGCTGTCTTCTTTAGCTTTCCTGCTGTTTAATTGTAGTTCAAAAGAGAGGAGTTTCCCAAACAAGTTTTGGGGTTCCATGTTGCTCAGATTTCCTACTTCTTTTATGGCACAAATTTTAGTGTCCCATTCTTTGTGGAGAGATCTCAGGAATTTGTCATTGAGCTCATAATTAGAAAGCACCCTTCCATAGGTTCTCAGACCATTCACAATCCTGAAAAAAAATTCATAGCATTGAGCGATAGAATCCTTCTTATCCTGTCTGAATGCCTCGTATTCTTGATTCAGGTGGGATTTTCTATCATCCCTGACCTCAACAGTTCCTTCCATGTAAACCATAAGAGAGTCCCACATTTCTTTGGAAGTTCTGCAATGTACCAGATTCTGGAATGTTGAATCATCAATAACACTTACCAAAATATTTTTGTCCCTCTTGTCCATGGTGGCAAGCACTATTTCATCCTTATTCATCTCAGCATATTTCTTTGGAACTGCAGCTTCAGTGCTGGAGGATGGGGTGTTCATTGGAATGAAAGGACCATCTTCAATGGTCATACAAATCCTTGGATCAGATGCCTCCATATAAAGCTTCACCCCTTCCTTCTATATGGCAAAGTTCTCCTTTCTGCATATGGGAAATTTCGTAGAACCGAGTTCTTTGTAATTCTCTCTAGTCATTGTGTGAATATAGATCAATCCTTAGTAGATCTTGTTCCTTAGCTGTAAAGTTATTTAGAACACAACCTAGCTCTGATACCAATTGTTATTCTTGAAGAGTGACTAAGATCACACCTAGAGTGTTTACCTAGAAGACCACTATAACATGATGGACTATTCAGATTGGGCGGTCTGCAACATTACTTGCCTGGCTCATGAACTATTTAGATCGGGCAGTCTGCAACATTAACCGCCTGGCTCTTCCTCAATAACTTACACATCTCTCTGCTCATCAGACCAAGCCAATCGGTCTGAGCGACGTCAGACCGTCATCAGGAGGGTTACAATCAAGACCAAGTCCAAAAGGCAAGCCATGGTTTCAAATCAGAGGCCGCCCGAGTTGCTTCCTTGCCTAGATCGTAGCGCATTTCAACCCCGACCAATACAGATCGAAGCTCAAGCTGCCAAGCCGCGCGACTTCTTTCTTTTTCCTTTTGTATCACATCACCACCTGCCCAATTCTCCTGCATACGGGCAGGCGGTTATTCTATACCTGCCCATTTGGGCAGGCCAGCCTATAAATAGGGGGCGGTGATGTTCCCAAGACACGCACACTCAAATATTGGAGCTCGCCTGTTAGAGCTGTGGTCTCGAGTTTACTATTTTGCGGTTTGTCTGACCAGTCGGCTTCTCCTTTCCTTGCCATGTAACCCGCTGTAATCACTTTACTTAAATCAAAGAAAAACTCATAACAGAAGTGGCATTTGCCGTGATGGGCGAAGTCCAGTCTCGACCGTTGCTAGCGGGCTAATTTCTCCTAATCAATAGTAACCAATAGCTTGCGGCCTCCTCTTTTCCTTCGCTTCTCTAGCGTCGATCGTGAAGGTGCAAATTCGGATCCAACAGAAACACGCGACCTTCAGATTGCGAGTTATCGGTGAATTCCTTGATAGGATGTCAGTCCGCCAGTTCCCTCAAAGAGACCGCTCTTACCATAGTGATGATTCTCTGTGGGAGGCCTTGGAGCAGTCTAAGCGGGAAGCCGAGCGGGCTCAGAAGGCGACTGATCAACGACTAGAGGCGATCAGTCAGGCCTTGGCAATGCTAACTGAGCGGCTAGTTCCTCAGCAAGCTGTGATTAGCCAGGCGGTGACTCCAGTCCATCCTCCTCCCCCGTACCCTCCACCTCAAGTCGCCAACTTCCAACCGCCATAAGAAGGTTTCATGGCCCGACAAACTTTCTATCAAGAGGCCACTCAGAACATTATGGCCCAGGTTCTAGATTTTCAGGGGGCAACTTCTCATGCAGTCCGCCTTTCCTACCCGACGACCTGTCCGCCAGAAGCCGCAGCCCATCCTCCTTATCTGTTGGCCTGTTCGAGACTAGTCGCAGCTTCGACGACTTATTATTCTGTCCCTCTTCTCTATGAGGATGTCGAGGAGACTTCTCCGTTTGTGGATGAAGTTCGAGGGGAGCCAACTCCAAATAACTTCAGAGATCCGCATTTGCCAGCGTACAACGGGGAAGCTGATCCAGCTATTCACCTTCAGGACTTTGAGTCGGCCATTGCCTTGAGAGCTCTAAATGCAAACTCATTGTAACATCCTTTGATAGACAAGCAAGGGGGTGGTTCTATGGGTTGCACCCTCGATCCATCGGATGCTTCGCGGAACTACGTAGGGAATTTCTGCTTCGATTCTCTACCTCAAAGGAAAGGAAAAGTGGCCCGGCGGCCCTTTTCGAAATAAGGCAACATGAAGACGAGACTTGGGCTCGTTTCGTTGACCGATTCCAAAAAAAGATCATGGAGATTCAGAATGTGGATTCTGAACTATATCGGGTTGCTTTGATTCATCGCCTGAGGGAAGGGCCATTGAAATTCGAAGCCAACATCAAAGAGCCGAAAACTTACCAGGATATGATAAGTTTGGTGAATATGTTTATAAGGGGTGAAAATAGTAAACCAGGGTATGTCGCAAAGCTGCTTAATGATAAGGATCTGCCCAACTCTTCTTCCGCTCATCAACCACCATATCACCATCCACCTCGACCCGATTTCGAATCCCGTGCTCAGAGGTGGAGAAATTTCAGGCACAAATGACCATCTTTTGGCCATCAACGGTTTCAAGATCAGAAACCATCGTTGGCCGTCACACCCGTTCCATCCATGACCATTCCGCAAATAATTCCAGTATATCTGCCACAATATACTGTGCAGCCACCTCCAGCTGCTCCATCCATCCAATATGATGATTCGCAAGAATCATTCACCCCCCTTAACATCACTATGGACGAAGTCGTCCAAATCCTTCAAAATAGGCTAGATTTCTAGAGGCCCGCTCCCCTGAGGTTGGATATTCGAAATCAAAATCCGAACCTTTTCTGTTAATACCATAATGAGGGAGGGCATCTGACCAAGAATTGTGGGGCCCTCCACTTGCTGATAGAAAGGCTCTTGGGAGAGGGAAAGCTCTAAGGCCTGATTCGGAAAGAAGTGCCTACTGAACCATTAGCTGAAAAAGGGAAAGAAGCAGCTGAGGTTACTTGGGAATGTGCCGATGTGGAAGATGTTGGCTGCTATGGGACATTTATCCTACAACAGAATGCATCGAGGTATATGACGAAGGTCCCCTCGGCAACAACTACTGTATTCATGGTGGAGCTGGACCTGAGTCCTCCCGAAAATCAAGTGTTGCGAGGGTCTTTAAGCAGGAAGTGTCGGCCACCTCAACTTCTGCTCCTGAAAGCTCGATCGTTACTTTTGGCCAAGAGGACCTTCCTTAAAATGCAAATCCTTTTGATGATGCCGTGGTAATCAAAGCCATCATCGAGAATTACACAGTACACAAGATTTTGATTGACACGGGCAGTTCAGTCAACCTCCTCTTCTGCCCAACTTTTGAAGCCCTGAAGACTGTAAATCCTTTGCTTTCCACCGAAGGGTCCCTTTACGGCTTCTCGGGAGAGAAGAAGGAGGTGGAGGGTTGTGTAAAGCTTCTTATATCTCTGGGTGGAATAACAAAGTTGATCAACTTTGTATTAGTGGATGCCCCGGGCAGTTACTGTGCCATCTTCGAAAGGCCTATTCTGAATGCTTACAGAGCATTGGTGTCTACCTTCCATCTAGACCTCAAGTTTGCAGCCGAAGGAAGACAATACCGTATTTAGAATAATCCAAAAGTAGCTCGGTAATGCTACGCGAAGACTGTCAATATGATCACCGACATTCCACTTCCTGAACTTCCAGTTGAAATCCTTGAAGTTGCTGAGTCTCCAGAAGCTGCAGAGGAGAGTAAGGATCGAGAAGGGGCTCACCTGGAACCTGCCCAAGTAACCAAAGAAGTCCCCATTGCTGAGGGGGAAGAAAAGATGCTCATTATCAATGCGGAGCTGCCCCAAGAAGAGAAGGTCCAACTGATCTCCTGCCTTATGGAGAATCTAGATGTCTTCGCCTGGTCAGCGGAAGACATGCCCGAAGTGGATCCGGATGTCGCTTGCCATCATCTCAACGTCTCCCCTGATTTCAAGCCAATCCAATTGAAGAAAAGGGAGGTGTCAACTAAGCTGGCGGTGCCAATTAGAGAAGAAATTGCCAAGCTTCTTAAAGCCAATTTTATTTCTGAAATCCAATACCCCACCTGGATGTCTAATGTTGTAATGGTGAAAAAATCGGTGGGGGGGGGGGAGGTGTGATACACCCAAAATAGATTTACGTTTTAACGCAAGTGCACGTGTCGAATCAAGTAATATAAAGTGAGAAAAGATCATTCCCTCGGAGAAGTGATTAATTTAGTGCTCGCAAGTACTAGCTCTACCTTTTCTTTAAATTCAAGTGGAATGATTAAAGTGAGTTTTTAATAATGAAAAATTAATAATGATAACAAAACTAAACAACGCTTACTTAAGATTACTCTATTCAAACTAATTGGAGAAATATCAGTTGGAGAAATAATCTTGTGTATTGTTTTCCTCTGCTTATGGTGATGATTTTTCTGATGAATCTTTATGAAATGCTTGATTAATTATCTTGCAACGATTTAAAAGTGGATGTCATCATCTCTCGATCTCAGAAATCCAACACTCCAATTCACCTAGTTATCTCTAACTTAGGTGGAAGAGATTAAAATAAAACACACAAATCAAAGTTGCTAGCAAAAGATGAAATCTCTTTCTACCTTTATGCTATATTGAAATTCATGATATACTTTTACCGCTCCTCTCTCGAATCTCGCAGTGTAGTATAAAAATGAAATTTTGGTTAAATATTTATGCGATTCCTCTCTCGAATCTTGCCGCATAAAATAAAGCAATCATCTAGCCTGACTCCTCTCTCGAATCTTGCCAAGCAAATTAAAGATGAACTTAAGCCAAACATTCCAAGAGTAAAATCATAAATTCAATAAAGATAATATTCCAATCATCCATAAGAAAATTAAAATCAAAACATCATAACAAACAAAGTACTAACAACACACAAGATTTATGAGATTTGTTCATGATGGAGGGATGAAACCAAAGAAGAAAGATCTTACTAGACATGCTTAAGAGAGTCAAATGATGCAGGAAATTCCACTCAAGGATGTGCACAATCCGTTGAAGAAACAGTCCTATCTCCTTCTTCACCACTAGGGTTTTCGCATACCCTAATTTTCTCTTCGCCTATTGCTCTCTTTATCCACTCCAATTTCGTATATCCTTGCTGGAGGTTATTTCCTGCCTAAAAACGAGCAGCCCAAGCCCAAGAGACGCATCCTTCCATAATTAAATTTGGCGCAAAATTCGGAATTCAATTTTTAAATCCGCCAGATTTGTTGTAACATCCAAAAATGGATGTTATATTAACATGAACCGACAAAAATATTTAAGTCCAGCTTTTCTTCTCCGAGTCAATTCCTTCGGCATTTCTAATAAGAAAACATATAATTTTAATCAAATGATCCATATTTTAAATAAACATGAATTTATTTATATTTTATATTCATTTAGATCATTTATTCAATTTATAATAAAATAATAAGTCAAAATAAAAGGCTAGATAACTTCTTTATAGGATATTATCACACCTCCACACTTAAACTTTTGCTAGTCCCTAGCAAAGATCATTCAAATTACTGGCTTGAATGAAGAACTAATAACATAACATAAATTAAAATGATCTTTCATTCTTGTAAAAAAAATTAATCAAAACATACCATGGAAATTCACTTTACTCAATTGATAAGCCTACAATCAATAAAAATTCAACCATTCATAACTCCATTAGCTTGAATAAAAGATAATGCTCAAATAAGAATTTTAGTGCGGTGAGTGCTAAAAATGAATTTACTCCCATGCAATATTTCTTATATAACCTCTGCATTTACTAGAAAGGATAAGAATATGCTAAGTTATTGATTTTAGTCTCCACATGAGTTAGTAGTTCAATTGAATATCGGAATGGCTTTGGCTTGGTTCAAAATTTATGGGTAACTTTGATAGTGGAATGACATTCCCTAGTTAGTAATCTTAGCAAGTTTACCATAATATGGGGTTTATCAACATTTTTTTTTCTTTTCATAGTAGGGATCATTCCAAGTACAAGTGTACATACCTAGGCCACATATCACTTTGATGCTCTTTTCTCTCTTTTTTTAATATATATCACAGTTGGGATCATTCCAAGTATGTATACTAATACTTAGGCCACATATCACTATGAAATTTAACCTTTTTTTTTAATTAAACACCCATAAATGGCTATACTTATTAAGATACATCTAGTAGGAACATAGGGAATTTAAGCATGGAATGGTGTATATCAAAGTGGTAAGGATAAGACTCAAAGTATTTAGTTGATGCTTGAAATTGATTAACTTCCTAAACTTAAGTCTTGACTTACATCGTTAACTCAGTTCTTGCTCACCCTCCATGATATTTGCATAAGTCAATATCAAAAATTGTCTTGGTCGTAAACAAAAATTTTGTGCATGAAATAATTGCCTAAATGAGCATTATCCAAAAAAATTCTTACTAACTTCAAATTCATGAATTGAACTTCTAAGATTGTAAAACCATACCAATTAATTATCATTGAACACTTAAGTAACTTGTTGATTAATAAAAACAAGAATTAAGATCATAAAATTCATGTAAGTTTGATTTAATCGTCACTCAAGTGGTAGGGGTTATATTACCCCCACCTCCACACTTAGGCTTTGCTAGTCCCTAGCAAAGAGACTATATCATGCAAATTTTTGAAGCGGAGAAAAACACCAAAAATAAGGAGAATTTAGAATTTAAAATCAAGTTAGGGGACTCCCCTGAATTGAATTTAATGTGCTGGAGTGTATGTTCAAGACTTTTTGCTTATGCTCCCATGTGCTTCCCACCTCCACACTTAATCATAGTAATCAGCCCTGCATACTCACAATTTCTACAGTGTATAGATATTAAAGCAGTACATAGTCAAAAAGATCATCAAGATGAAACTCAAACATTATCATAATATCATCATTATAGGAACCACCTTGCACCATCGTAATATTGAAAAGCAATAGAAAATATAGTTGCTATGAAACTCGTCCATCATAATATGAAAAATGCAAGACCAGGCTTCACCAAATTGCACCAAACATTAAGAAGCATCTTATAATAAACAATAAAAAGATATGAGAGTAGTGCAAATTTGACGAAATCATACCCCATTCAAAAAATAACTTCTTATGCTAGGAAACAGTCTAGTTATCATCAGAATTAGTTGTAAAGCAGCAATCAAGCAAGCATAAATCACAACATAAATCACAACGAGAAAGCATCAGGACTAAATCATAATAAGCAGAAATCAAGGATTCACTAAAGTATACCAATCATTAAGAGGCATCGGCTAATTAATAGCATAAGAGATTGGGCTACAAATTATAATTAAAAATGTAATCAAGCATAACTCATAGGCAGCCACCAAAATGCTAAGGCCTCAAGTTAGACTTTACGAATAGTTCAGAGCATGACAAGAAAATGGTTCAGCGCACAAAAATAACGTAGATAGTTCATAGCAAAAATTAGATAATGAGCCATCATAATTAGTCTTCTTCATCATCACCATCTGCTTCGTCTGCTGCATCATCTACGTTTTCGGTTTCTTCCTTTTCTTTTTTCCTCACCTTCGTCTTCTTCTTCTTCATCAGAGTCCTCTTCGTTTGTGATTTCCTCACCTTCAATACCTTCTTCTTCCTCCCATTCTGAATCGGTGCTCACGTCGCCTTTGTTGAACCCATGTACCGGATCAAGTCTATGTCGGTCCTTCGTCATTAAGTAACCCAATCGATCCCATTGGCCAGCCATTCGTATATTCAGAATAGGAATTGGGAGCTTAGCTTTCATCAACAAGGTAGCTTGGGTAGCCCAAATTTCTTGTAGTTGTGAGTCAAAATAAAGATGATGGCATCTTTGATACTCTTTGAGGTATTCTAAATTCCGCATAGTAAACTCAGTGGCCCTGCTCAAATCTACTAAAATTAGTCCAGTGTCTGCAAGCTCGGCTCGTGGTAACTTGATGGACTCATCAGTTCCCTTACCTTTTTCTACCTTTACATTAACCTCTACAACTGTCTTGGTGATATGATGCTTCACTTGGGTGTTTAGATCATCAGCATACTCAACTACCCCTGCATTTCGACATAGGTCGGTGATGAGGGTTGGGAACCACAAATGTTTAGGCTTTGTTTCATCAATCTTTTGCCGCAGTTGCAAACTGATAATTTTTGCTAGATCAAACTCCATCCCCGTCATGATTCCAAAGAGCAGAGAAAACCTATCCATGGTGACAGTATTGGGATGGCGTGTGGGCATGATGCTTGCATTCATAAATAGCAGCCAAACCTTCGCTTCCCGCTTTAAACAAGTAGTCTTAATAGCTTTTCTTGCTCGACTGACCCATTCTGGTTGTGGTGTGCAGCAGCAAATCTTTACCATCTCATCCAAACTGACATTATTCAGAATGTCTGTATAATCAGGGAAACCATGGTCTTCAAGACCGAACATGTCACTTAGATAAGCGGCTGAAAAATCTACCTTTTTCCCTCTTACGGTTACGATTTCCCCATCCGAATTCTTCGCATTTGCATAAAATTCATAAACCAAGGGGAGTATGGCCTCTGACCTAGGATGACAGAATGACTCCCATTTTAGAGTTTCAATTTGTTTAGCGTAACTGGTACTCCATGCCTTCTTTTCCAATTGGAAACCTCTCTCATAAATGCAAGCTATTTCTTTCAACATTTAAAACCTTCTTTTAGCAGACGGAGTAAAATATTTTCCTAATTCCTGGGCTACACTCTTTCCCTTGCTCCTTTTCTTTCTTTCAACTCCTTGGTCAGAGTATTACCTCATTAGGCGCCATTTCCTCATTCTGATGCCGACGCACCATGATGTCGTGTCGCAAGGATCTTCTCGCCGACTTGCAAAATGCCTGCTTCTTCGATGTTCTCCTCCGTCTTTCGTCTCAGCGGAATCGCCCGTCGGCCGCCTTTCTTCTCAGCGGAATTGCCCGAGACGAAAATCTAACCTAGCCGGTCGCATGATGAATGAAGGATATTTTAGGATGGATTTTTGATTTTATCGGTGATGGGATCGAGGAAAGGTAACCCAAGTCAGCGGTTAACTTTTAATAGGGTTCGACGAAAGTCGAACCACGCTGCGGTTAAAAAAAATCATTCGACGAACGCCCAATCTTAGCCGGCACGCGTTGATATATTTGGAAATGGGTTCGACGAACGACAAACCAAGCCGCGGGTTATATAGAATCGGTTCGACGAACGTCGAACCCATCCTGCGCGTGAAATATTGAAGGAAATGCGCAAGCGAGCAATGTTATAACAACTTATTTTTGGTGTCGTAACAATTTTGTGCAGCAGTGACATTGTTGTAACAATTATTTTCAGTTGTTGTAACAATTGCCATAGACAAATTTGACTTAGAAAAATTTTCAGCATACTTTCATTTCTTCCTTTTCTTAGCCGAATTTTTACCTTTTCTTCTATTCCTTCATGGTCATCATCCTGTGCTCCATTTCTCACTCACATATCCTTTACTAAGTTAACAGCATATAAATTTAAAATATTTCATATTAGATGGGTTGCCTCCCACTAAGCGCCTAATTTAATATGTCCCGGCATGACTCTCTTCTCTTAACTTCCTATTGCAAAGGCATGACCATCGCATCACGATGATCATTACCCTCGTAATACACCTTGAGTTGTTGTCCATTCACCTTGAAAATTGAACCATCTTTCTCGTTACAGATTGTTACCACTCCATACGGAAATACTTCCTTGACTCGAAAGGGCCCAGACCACCTAGATTTCAATTTTCCAGGGAATAAACGCAGTCGTGAATTGTATAAAAGGACTAACTGTCCTACCCCAAATTCTCTTTTTTGTACCTTAGAGTCGTGCCATTTCTTTGTTCTCTCTTTATATAACTTAGCATTCTCGTACGCATTGAATCTAATTTCATCCAATTCATTTAGGTGCAACAGTCTATTCTTACCCGCTTCTTGAAAATCAAAATTTAATTTTTTTTATTGTCCAGTAGGCTTTATGTTCTAATTCTACAGGAAGATGACACGACTTTCCATATATCATCCTATAAGGAGTCACTCCTATGGGTGTCTTAAATGCGGTGCGGTACGCCCATAACGCATCATGTAGCTTTAGTGACCAATCCTTACGATTTGTGCTCACCGTCTTCTCAAGAATTGACTTGATTTCCCTGTTTGAAACTTCAGCCAAGCCATTAGTTTGCGGGTGATAGGCAAGTGCAACTTTATGCATTACACCATATTTTCTTAAAAGTGTTTTGAATTGTGAGTTACAAAAATGTGACCCTCCATCACTGATTATTACTCTCGGAGTTCCAATCCTAGTGAAAATGTTGGACTTGATAAATTTCAATACTACCGATGCGTTGTTCTTTTGCGTGGTAATGGCTTCGACCCATTTTGAAATATAATCTACCGCTAATAAAATATATTAATTTCCATTAGAGTTCACAAAGGGTCCCATAAAATCAATACCCCATACGTCAAAAATTTCAACTTCAAAGATGTTACTCAAAGGCATGCTCGCCCCTCGATGGATGTTCCCCGTCTTTTGACATCGGTCACATTTCTTGACAAACATATGCGCATCCTTAAACAAGGTTGGCCAGTAAAAACCAACCTCTAACACCTTCATAGCAGTCCGCTCCCCCATAAAGTGTCCTCCGTAAGGTGATGCATGACATTTTTCTAGAATACTTTGTACCTCTTCTTCTGATACACACCTACGGATCACTTGATCAGCAAAAATCCTAAACATATATGGAGCATCCCAAAGATAGAATTTTACTTGGTGAAGAAAACGCTTCCTTTGCTGATAATCTATATCTGGCGGAAATACGTTACTTACTATAAAATTAACAAAATTTGCTTACCAAGGAGTGCTATTCGTATGTGACACTGCTAGTAATCGCTCATCAGGAAAGTTTTCACTAATCCCAATGTTCATGTTTTTCTCGTTTTCATTTTCTGGTCGTGATAAATGGTCGGCTACCGGATTTTCTACTCCTTTGCGATCCTTGATTTCTAAGTCAAACTCTTGTAGAAGAAGGATCCATCTAATAAGCCTGGGTTTTACGTCCTTCTTATCTACTAAATATCTTATAGCTGAATGGTCGGTATAAACTATAACCTTGGAATTTATGAAGTACGAACGGAATTTGTCAAAGGCAAATACAACAGCTAATAATTCCTTTTCCGTAGTGGTATAGTTTATTTGATCATCAATAAGTGTTTTGCTAGCATAGTAGATAGCGTGAAAAACCTTATTCTGTACTTGCCCTAAGACTGCTCCTACTGTAAAATTGCTAGCATCACACATAATAGAAAATGGTAATGACCAATCAGGGGCAATGATGATTGGCGATGTAATCAGACTTTGTTTTAAGATGTTGAATGCCTCAAGACATTCCTCATTAAAAATAAAAGGACTATCCTTTTCAAGTAAGTGACTTAGAGGTTTAGAAATTTTTGAAAAGTTTTTTATAAATCTTCGGTAGAATCCTGCAAGACCCAAAAAACTACGAATTCCTTTAACGTTTGATGGTGGTGGAAGTTTTTCAATGACTTCTATCTTTGCCCCGTCTACCTCTAAACCCCCTTTTGATACTTTATGACCAAACACAATACCCTCACGTACCATGAAATGGCACTTCTCCTAGTTGAGAATCAAATTGGATTGTACGCATTTATCTAAAGCTTTCTTCAATACTACTAAACATTCGTCAAAAGATTTCCCAAAAATAGAAAAATCGTCCATAAAAATCTCAATACCATCATCCATCAAATCCGCAAAAATAGAGATCATGCAACGCTGAAATGTGGCGGGGGCGTTACATAATCCAAATGGCATTTTTTGAAATGCGAATGTTCCTTACGAGCATGTAAATGTCGTCTTTTCCTGATCTTCCGGTGCCACCATAATCTGATTATACCCAGAATATCCATCCAAGAAACAATAATACTCATTACCTGCCAATCTATCCAATACTTGATCGATGAAAGGTAACGGAAAATGATCTTTTCTAGTCGATTTGTTCAATTTCCAGTAATCCATACATATTCTCCACCCCGTTACAGTTCGAGTGGGTATCAATTCATTATTTTCATTTTTTACAACTGTGATACTCCTTTTTTCGGCACACATTGAACAGGACTAACCCATTTACTATCGGAGATAGGGTAGATAATACCCGCGTCTAACCACTTGATTATCTCCTTCATGACTACTTCTTTCATGGGTGGGCTAAGTCTTCGTTGAGGATCAATAGATTCTTTTGAGTTTTCTTCCAACAAGATTTTATGCATACAGATTGACGGACTGATTCCTTTTATATCAGCAATCGTCCACCCCATTGCACCCTTAAATTCCTGAAGTACCTTAAGCAATTATTCTTCATTTCTTTCTTCTAATGATGAGTCTATAATGACAGGTAACGTGTTTCCCTCTCCAAGGAAGACATATTTTAAATTTTCCGATAAGGGTTTTAACTCTAGTGTTGGTGGATTAAGAATAGATGGCTTCATTATTGTTGAATCGCTTGACCTATTTAATACTTCAAATTTCTTACCAAAAGGCAAACGTTCATAAATGTCTAACGCCTTCACACATTCGATTATACCTAAATCTTCTTCATCCACTTCTTCATTAGTTAAGATGCTAAAGAGTTGATGCTCTAGATCATCTTGATCATGCACCAAAGAAGTGGGTATGTCTACTTCTGCAATAGAATAACATTCCTCTTCATCATTAGAAAATTTCATGGCTTTAAGAATGTTGAATGTTATAGCTTCATCATTGACCCGCATTGTTATTTCACCTTTTTGGACATCTATGAGTGTTCGTCCCGTGGCTAAAAATGGTCTTCCTAAAATGATAGGGACATCCTTATCCTCATCCATGTCTAGCACAACAAAATCTGCAGGGAAGATAAATTTCTCAACTTTAACCAATACGTCTTCAACAATTCCCTTAGGAAATGCTAAAGATCTATCGGCCAATTGAAGAGCGAGAGACGTTGGTGTAATCTCTCCTAAGCCTAATTTTGTGTAAATAGATAACGACATCAAATTGATGTTAGCACCCAAATCATACAATGCTCTTCCAACAAATCTCACTCCGATTGAACATGGTATTGTAAAGCTATCGGGATGTTTCAATTTTTGTGGTAATTTCTTTTGTAGTATTGCACTACACTCTTCAGTTAATGCCACTACTTCCTTATCAACAAATTTTCTTTTCTTAGATAAAATGTAACACCCTGCCAGTACGAATAGTATAACAGTAGGTCCGGCCGGGACCCCACGCCATACAAACCACACTAGTTAGGAGTTAAAATGTCATAAACAGAAAGAAACTTCAACAGAGTATACTAAACACTAGCGGAAGCATAAAGATTTAACATTTCCATTAGAATTGTCCACTATCATAGGAATGAAACCATAAAATAGAGTTATGGCCTTAAGGCCTTACATTTAACAAATGTACTAAAACTCCAAAACATACATCGGCACGCAGGCCGGCAATACATGAGAAAGCTAAAAAAAAGGGAGGTTGGCCTTCAAGGGCCAACTCAGCAAAGGGGCCACCGCCCGCTATTTCCCACTAGGCTCACCTGCACCTGCATAAGAACATTCCACCAAGTGGTGGTAAACAAAGTAACGGTCAGCACAACTGACCAAATTATAACGACCCCACCCCTTTACCGGGGTGGCGGAGCTTCTACCCTGCAAGCAAGCCATACGAGCACAAGTACTAATATAAAGAAGGTGCAACTACACAAGGTGAGGTTTCAAGCACATTCAATCTTCTAGGTTGAGCATCAAAAAGGAGGGAACCTAGGTATGCACATGATGTTGGTTGGGTTCACCCGAAGGTTCCCCACAACCGCCTAAACAACCGCATGAGGCTAACAACATCAATTCCACAAAACACTCCACCGTAAGGGCCATCGCCTTAGGTGGGAAAAAGAGCTTTTGGTCGGTCTAGGTAAATCACCTTCCACGACCTCTCTCATGATCACACGACTTACATGAGGTAGGGACCTCTTACCGATCTGCATGGAAACGGGTTCGGTTTAGCTTTGCACGTGCTCTAATCGTCGCGATCTATCGCACGACGCGGGTACGGCTTCACCTCGGCCCATAAGAGTTTAGCACTTTCACGTGCTACACAAAATATAAGCTACGCACCTAACCCCTTCGCAGGGTTCTAGGCTCCACAAATATTCAACAAAGGAGGTACAATACACTCCGCATCAATTTCGTGGTGAAGGTTTGCCTTCATCCAATCTCAAAGCATGGGGCTTTCGTTAGGATCTTCACAAGACGCCTACAATTTAAATCCCGCAATATTAAAGATGATTTCATGGAGTCATTCTCCGGCACGCATTCTAGGCTTAACCTAAATGCAACGTCGCAAACCAAGCATCACCGATTCGGGCTCACGACCACGAATAGGCTTCACACAAAATGCCTAAATCCGCACGACTACCGGATTTTCTACATGCAATATGCCGGGGACGGACACAATCGACCCGGAGTTCCGAAGAACTTGAGGAAAATCCTACACTTCACCCATTTGGTGAAAGGGATTCCTCATGCAAGCATAGAGAAATGAAGGAGAGGACAAATGACAAGTCCAAAGAATCGAGAGGAAGAATCGTTACCCTAGGAGCGTTCTTCTTCGCCATGGATCCGAGATTCTAGACGGAGGGAAACGACCGCACCGAGCTGCATTCTCCAGATCTGGAAATGGCTCGCGAAACGGAGCTCCGGAGCTCCGTCAATGGCCGGATCTCTCCTTCTTCTTCCTTACCTCCTTCTTCTTCCTCTAGCCTAGGAGAGAGAAACACCTCAAAAGAATGAGGATTAATCTCCTCTCACAAGCCCTAAGACCCTCCAGCATTTAATCCTAGCCATTGGATCGGATTCCAAAAGATTTGGACGGCCGGATCGTCTTCTCCGCTCAAAATCGCGGAGCAGAATAAACAGGGCGCACGATCACAGGCGCACGATCACTGGTCATGCGCGAAGAGGAGAATGGTCGTGCGATAAGCCGAGATAGAACTCCGATTCCTTGCGAATGAACGCACGATCATTGGCGCACGATCACTGGTCGTGCGCGAAGAGGACAATGGTAGTGCGCAGAGAACTGTTATGGAATTTTTAGCCTATCCCGAGCGCAACACTACCACTTCGCCTACTTCGCCGAACTAAGGATTTTGGGGTGTTACAACTCCACCTCCCTTAAAAGAATTTCGTCCCGAAATTTCGAAAACAGTAATAGCAGGAATTACAGTTATAAATTACCTGAGAGGAATAGCTCGGGGTACTCCGCAATCATCGCTTGCTCTCTCTCCCAAGATAGCTCCTCTCGGCCGCAATTATCCCACCGGACTTTCACCATCCGAATGGACTTGTTCCGCAACTGCTTTACTTCGGTATCTTCGATGCGTAAGGGCTTGACTTTTGTCGATAACCCACTATCAACCGACACTTTGCCAACTTCAACGACGTGAGTAGGCTCTTGCACCGCCTTTCTCAAAACTGAAATGTGAAACACGTCGTGTAGACCGCTCAGCTCTGCAGATAGTGCAAGTCGATAAGCCGCATCACCAACACGCTCCACGATCTCAAACGGTCCTAAGAACCTTGGACTGAGCTTTTTCAAGCGTCGGATCCTTGATACACCTTTGAACGGTTTGATCTTCAAGTAAACCCGGTCACCGACGGCGAACTCTAGGTTCCTATGCTTGGCGTTGAAGTATTTTGCTTGCCTGTCCTGGGCAATCAATAGCCTTTCACGTATAGTTCGGATCGTCGAAGTTGCTTCCTCAACATCCTTTCGCTTTAATAGCTTAGTATCGCCCGTTTCTGCCCAAGACAACGGCGTGCGACACTTCTTACCATAGAGGGCCTCGAAAGGAGCCATCTTTATACTGGCTTGGTAGCTATTATTGTAGGCAAACTCGATCATATAGAGATGATCTTCCCACTTCTTTCCAAAATCTAGAGCGCACATTCGGAGCATATCCTCCATAGTCCTGTTGGTCCTCTCGGTCTGTCCATCCGTTTGCGGGTGGAAGGCCGTGCTGAACTTCAATTTAGTGCCCAACAGTTCATGGATAAGCCTCCAATCTTTCAATGTGAAACGCCTGTCACGATCGCTGACGATGCTACGAGGGACACCGTGCAGCCTCACAATACTATCGACATAGAGCTTCGCTAGCTTTTCTACAGAATCATCCTTCCGGTTCGGAATAAAATGCGATACCTTCGTCAATCGGTCCACGATCACCCAGATGGCGTCGTTTCCCTGTTGCGATCTTGGTAATCCGTGCACTAAATCCATCGAAATATCGTCAAACTTCCATTCCGGAATCGGCAAGGACTTCAAAAATCCACCAGGACGTTGACATTCCACCTTCACCAACGCGCAAGTGTTACACTTGGCCACGTAGAGGGCAATGTCTTTCTTCATACCCGGCCACCAGAAAAGTTTCTTCATGTCCATGTACATTTTCGTGCTCCCAGGGTGGATCGAGTACTTGGTATGATGAGCCTCGTACATCAACTCCGCCTGTAGAGTACCAACGTTTGGGACGCACAATCTACCATTCTTCCACATAAGGCCATCTTCGAAAGAGAAATCAGCGTTTAACCCGTCAACGGTTTCCGCTTTATAGCGTTTCATGCTCTCGTCCAGCTCCAATGCCTGATGAACTCGGTCGGCAAGGTGGTATTGAACCTCCGTCCAGTTCAGGCATGCTGAAGTAGACGCTCTTTGATCAACGCAAATGATCTCCATTTCTTCCAGCTCGCGGATTAGACGCTCATCGTGCATCAAAATCCAATTTGCCTGAGCGGGAGCCCGGCGACTCAACGCGTCCGCAACTACATTTCCCTTTCCAGGAGTATACTTGATGTCGAAGGTGTAGTCCCCAAGGAACTCCATCCACCTCCTTTGACGCATATTCAACTCCCTTTGATCCAGCAGGTACCTGAGGCTCTTGTGGTCGGTAAAGATGTCGATCTTCACGCCATACAAATAATGCCTCCACAGCTTAAGAGCAAATACTACGGCCGCTAGCTCCAAATCATGGATCGGGTAATTCCTCTCATGAACCTTCAGTTGCCGGGAGCCGTAGGCAATTACCTTTCCGAACTGCACTAGGACACAACCCAAACCACTCCCTGAGGCATCGCTATAAATTTCGTAGCCTTCCGTACCACATGGCGAGCATAGAATGGGCGCCGTGGTCAGACGACTCTTCAGATCTTCAAAAGCTCATGCGCACTCGGGCGACCAAACGAACTTATGATCTTTCCTAGTCAGTTTAGTGAGAGGGAGTGCAATCCTCGAGAAGTTTTCCACAAAGCGCCTATAATAGCCGGCAAGTCCTAAGAAACTTCGGACTTCCGCTACGTTTTTCAACAAAGGCCACGCTCGGACCGCTTCTATCTTCGACGGATCAACTGCAATTCCTTCTCCACTAACAACATGACCAAGGAATGCTACTGACGATAGCCAAAACTCGCACTTGGAGAACTTGGCATATAGCTGACTCCTCCTCAAGGTGCTCAGAACTGCGTGCAGATGCCCTACATGCTCCTCTTTCGACTGAGAGTATACCAAAATGTCGTCGATGAAGACTATCACAAATTGATCCAAATACTCTCGAAACGTCCTGTTCATTAAGTCCATGAATACCGACGGTGCATTAGACAGACCGAACGACATCACCGTGAACTCATAGTGCCCAAAATGGGTACTGAACGCTGTTTTTGGAATGTCACATTCCCTTATTCGCAGTTGATAATAGCCGGACCTTAGGTCCAGCTTGGAGTAAACCGTCGACCCAACCAGTTGGTCGAATAAATCATCGATTCTTGGAATCGGATATCGGTTCTTCTCGGTCAACTTGTTTAGCTCTCGATAATCAATACATAGACACAAGCTCCCGTCCTTCTTTTTCACAAAGAGGACCGGTGCACTCCAAGGCGATGAACTTGGACGTACGTAGCCTTGCTCTAGCAGCTCTTGCAATTGGACCTTCAGCTCTGCCAGTTCCTTTGGCGCTATCCGGTACGGTGAGCGGGCCACAGGTTTGGCACCTGGCACCAACTCGATACAGAAATCAATCTCCCGATGAGGCGGAGCCCCAGGGAGTTCGTTAGGAAACACGTCGGCGTACTCCGCTACAACCGGGACATCACATAACCTGGGCTTTGGCTCCAAAGCCTCCAACAAAGTGAAGAACAACTCGGCGCCTTTTCTCACCGCTTTAACCACTTGGAGAGCAGACATCAGCATCTTGCTCGCTCCTCGCATTCCGGCGAATGTGGTTTCTCCTTCGGTGTTCTTTCCCAGAGTGATCTCCTTTGAATTGCAATCTATGCATGCTCGCTGCTCCGAGAGCCAGTCCATGCCGAAGATCACATCGAATTCAGCTAACGGTAATAACGATGCTTCCAAATCGAAATCCTGATTTCCGATCCGCACCTTCACACGGCTCTTCCTATCCGCACTTATTCGAGATCCATTGGGTAGCACTACTTCCAATCTATCCTCTACAAAGGTAGACGGCACTCCGATTCGCACCACGAAGTCCTCAGACAGAAAAGAGTGCGATGCACCCGTATCAAATAGAGCTCTCGCCGGATAGTTGAAAATTAGGACGAAACCTAATTGTACACAAATAAAGCATAAAGTCGTACAATAGTATGAATTATATATATAGCTGTAAAAGCTAACTTCTAATTCATACCTGTGACGACATCAGTTTGTCGTATAGCTTCTTGCTGGCCAAGCGAATAGACTCTCGGCTGAGTCAGAATAATGTGCTGGGAAGCAGAAGATTCTGCAGCTTTACCCTTTTCCGCAGCACGAGCATGGTCCAACGCTCGGTTCTCTGCCTTCGGGGGACCACTTCGACACACTGCGGCCTTGTGTCCCACCTTCCCGCAGGTGAAACACGTGATAGGACCCCGCACAGTCGTTGCTCCTGAAACATTTGAGCGGGTTTGCTCCGCCGGTTTGAACTTCCTTTTGTTCTTTCTGAACTCTGACTTGGACTGAGAGGCCGGCGCATGAAACTCAGGTTTCTTTGCCACGATTTTTGCTGGTACCCTCTTCATGTCCAACTCTAGGGATCTGGCAGTTTGGACCATCACCTGGAAGCCAAACGTCATGGGGCCTGCGAGGAGCAGCCTCAACTCATCCCGAAGTCCTTCATAGAACTTATTTGTCTTTGTCTCCTCATCCTCCACCAAGGACCCTGCATAGCGACTTAGTCTGGTAAACTCATGCAAGTAATCGTCAACGGAGCGATCACCTTGTGTCAACCTCAAGAACTGGTTTTGTAACGCAATGCGCTGGGCAGAGGGGATAAACCTCTAGAGGAACGACTTTGAAAACTCAGCCATTGTGATTTCAGTAATATCTCTACCGCAGAACTTATGCAGCTCCTGCTCTTCCCACCACAGCACAGCCTCTCCATCAAGAAGGAAAGTGGCTAAGGTGACCATCATGGCTTCGTCCGTCGCTGTCGCCCTCAGAGTTCTTCTAACTCTTGACAACCAGTCTTCTGCCTCCGTTGGGGACTCAGATCCCGAGAATGTAGGAGGATTAAAGCTCAGGAAGTGCTTTAATTGCTGGTCATGCGCTCGCCCCACAGCTACTTGCGCAACTTGACGTTCCACCCTTGGCGCTACCGCAGGTTCCACTGCAGCTACTGGCACAGGGGCCTCAACCCTCGGTTCCAGCGCAGGTTCCACTGCAGGTTCAATCACCGGGGCCGCAGCTGTAGTAGGCGTAGCAAGCTGTGCAAGCCTTTGCGGTTGAGCATTGATCATCGCGAAGACCGCTTCTGCGACCATTCTGATCATCTCAGCCGAAGGAGTGGTCGCTGGCACTTCAGCCGACCCACTACTTTCAGCGGTGTTACGGGGTCGAGACTGCCCCGCAGTACTTCTAGTCACCTATAATCATGCAAGGAACAATTTAGTGACCCACAACATATCAAACATCAATCATGGGACGCTCAGGTTCCGCAAACAAGTATGTTTTTTCATTCCTAAGTGGACATTCTTATTAGTTTTTTTTTCATTTTAGGTGAATGCACAACCCGTGCGCACCACCCCTTAAAAGGAATTTGTCCCGAATTCGCTAAACTACGGATCGACGCCTTAAGTCTGATACCAAATTGTAACACCCTGCCAGTACGAATAGTATAACAGTAGGTCCGGCCGGGACCCCACGCCATACAAACCACACTAGCTAGGAGTTAAAAGGTGATAAACAGAAAGAAACTTCAACAGAGTATACTAAACACTAGCGGAAGCATAAAGATTTAACATTTCCATTAGAATTGTCCACTATCATAGGAATGAAACCATAAAATAGAGTTATGGCCTTAAGGCCTTACATTTAACAATTGTACTAAAACTCCAAAACATACATCGGCACGCAGGCCGGCAATACATGAGAAAGCTAAAAAAAAAGGGAGGTTGGCCTTCAAGGGCCAACTCAGCAAAGGGGCCACCGCCCGCTATTTCCCACTAGGCTCACCTGCACCTGCAAAAGAACATTCCACCAAGCGGTGGTAAACAAAGTAACGGTCAGCACAGCTGACCAAATTATAACGACCCCACCCCTTTACCGGGGTGGCGGAGCTTCTACCCTGCAAGCAAGCCATACGAGCACAAGTACTAATATAAAGAAGGTGCAACTACACAAGGTGAGGTTTCAAGCACATTCAATCTTCTAGGTTGAGCATCAAAAAGGAGGGAACCTAGGTATGCACATGATGTTGGTTGGGTTCACCCGAAGGTTCCCCACAACCGCCTAAACAACCGCATGAGGCTAACAACATCAATTCCACAAAACACTCCACCGTAAGGGCCATCGCCTTAGGTGGGAAAAAGAGCTTTTGGTCGGTCTAGGTAAATCACCTTCCACGACCTCTCCCATGATCACACGGCTTACATGAGGTAGGGACCTCTTACCGATCTGCATGGAAACGGGTTCGGTTTAGCTTTGCCCGTGCTCTAATCGTCGCGATCTATCGCACGACGCGGGTACGGCTTCACCTCGGCCCGTAAGAGTTTAGCACTTTCACGTGCTACACAAAATATAAGCTACGCACCTAACCCCTTCGCAGGGTTCTAGGCTCCACAAATATTCAACAAAGGAGGTAAAATACACTCCGCATCAATTTCGTGGTGAAGGTTTGCCTTCATCCAATCTCAAAGCATGGGGCTTTCGTTAGGATCTTCACAAGACGCCTACAATTTAAATCCCGCAATACTAAAGATGATTTCACGGAGTCATTCTCCGGCACGCATTCTAGGCTTAACCTAAATGCAACGTCGCAAACCAAGCATCATCGATTCGGGCTCACGACCACGAGTAGGCTTCACACAAAATGCCTAAATCCGCACGACTACCGGATTTTCTACATGCAATATGCCGGGGACGGACACAATCGACCCGGAGTTCCGAAGAACTTGAGGACAATCCTACACTTCACCCATTTGGTGAAAGGGATTCCTCATGCAAGCATAGAGAAATGAAGGAGAGGACAAATGACAAGTCCAAAGAATAGAGAGGAAGAATCGTTACCCTAGGAGCGTTCTTCTTCGCCATGGATCCGAGATTCTAGACGGAGGGAAACGACCGCACCGGGTTGCACTCTCCAGATCTGGAAACGGCTCGCGAAACGGAGCTCCGGAGCTCCGTCAATGGCGGGATCTCTCCTTCTTCTTCCTTACCTCCTTCTTCTTCCTCTAGCCTAGGAGAGAGAAACACCTCAAAAGAATGAGGATTAATCTCCTCTCACAAGCCCTAAGACCCTCCAGCATTTAATCCTAGCCATTGGATCGGATTCCAAAAGATTTGGACGGCCGGATCGTCTTCTCCGCTCAAAATCGCGGAGCAGAATAAATAGGGCGCACGATCACTGGTCGTGCGCGAAGAGGAGAATGGTCGTGCGATAAGCCGAGACAGAACTCTGATTCCTTGCGAATGAACGCACGATCATTGGCGCACGATCACTGGTCGTGCGCGAAGAGGACAATGGTCGTGCGCAGAGAACTGTTGTGGAATTTTTAGCCTATCTCGAGCGCAACACTACCACTCCGCCTACTTCGCTGAACTAAGGATTTTGGGGTGTTACATAAAATGTCCTTCATAAACTTAACATAACTAGGCATTTGTTCATGTGCTTCAGCAAATGGAATGTTTATGGTCAATTTCTTAAAAATATCCATAAACTTCTGAAATTGTTTATCAAGCTTAGTTTTCGCTAGCCTGGATGGAAATGGTGGTGGAGGGTAAATAATTCCTTTCTTTTTATTATTTTGTTGTGTAACCTCCACTACTTCTGGTTCCTTATTTGCTAATTGTTGTTCTTCTTGAGATTGATTTGAAGGGACAGTTTTCTCTTTTTGTTCCTCCTCTCTAGCTTTTTCTAACAACCCATCACCACTAGAAATTTCTACTCCACTCCTTAAAGCGATAGACTTACAATGACTAGTTTGTTCATCTCTTGTAGGATTAGGTGTTGTATCCGAAGGTAATGATCCAACTGGTCTCTGACTTAGCGCATTTGCTAGTTGACCCAATGTGGATTCCATCGATCTTAATGAAGATTCAATGCCTCCTATTCTAGACTCATTCTTTTGAAACATCCCTATAATCATTTCATCAGTCAATTTCCTAGGATTGAATTGGCTGTTTGGAGGATTGTTTTGCATTTGAGTTAGATTTTGATTGAATCCCGGCGGTTGATTCATTCCTTGATTATTTTTCAACGAGAAATTAGGATGATTTCTCCACTCCGGATGACAATGATTTGCAAAACCCGGAGGCATTTGTCTTTGTTGTCCTCCCACATAATTTGCTTCTTCAGTTATTTGATTAAGTTGTTCCATGGTAAGTGGTGCACTAGGTGTAGGTGTATATAAAGAATCTAACCTTTTATTAATCAGATTGAATTGGGATGTCATTTGTGCGGCTAAGGATGTTATTTGATCAACTTGATGAATTCCAGCCGGAGTATTGTTTCCTTGTCTTTCAAAAGCTTGATAATTATTAGATGTTAGATCTTCTAATATTGTATACGCGTCTTCCGGATACTTCTTCATTAAGGAACCCCCAGCGGCTCCATCTACTAAAATCATAGTAGCAGTTTGTAGCCCATTATAAAACGTTGATACTTGTTGGTGTTGGTGTAATCCGTGATGCGGACATTTCCTTAATAACTCTTTAAACCGCTCCCAAGCGTCATACCAAGTTTCACCATGATTTGCATAAATGTGGTTATATCCCTAATTAGCTTAGCAGTCTTAGAAGGTGGAAAATATTTACCCAAAATTTTTTCCACTAATTGATCCCATGTAGTTATTGATTCATGTGGTAATGAATTTAACCAATCTTTAGCTCGACCTTCTAAGGAAAATGGAAATAACATTAGATAAATTGATTCTTCAGTTGCTCCATTATATTTAAACATGTCACAAATTGCTAAGAATGTCCGTAAATGAGAATTTGCATCTTCATGATTGAGTCCCCCAAATTTATTATATTGCACTTGTTGCGTCACTAAGGGATCCATTTTAAAATTATTCACAGCAATTGCTTGTCGGGCTATGCTGAAGTACAAACCTCCTCCTAAAGGTGTGTTATAGTCTCTACATGTCCAACGTGGTACAGCAGGTTGACCATTCTGATCAACTTGACCCACATTATCATTGACGTAATTTTGTGCGTTATTATCCATCTCAGGATGAATAATATTAACTGTTCTAAACTTTTTTCTATTTTGTTTGCAAGTGCGTTCAATTTCTAAATTTAACGGCAATAATTCAACGTTACGATATCTGGACATGCATCAAGCAGAATCTTAATAAAACAAAATAAAACAAAATACTTGATCTCTAAATACTCTGGATTTACTAATATTGCAAGAAGAAAATCACTAAATAGTTGCACTTCCCCGGCAACGGCGCCAAAAACTTGATACTCCCAAAATAGATTTACGTTTTAACGCAAGTGCACGTGTCGAATCAAGTAATATAAAGTGAGAAAAGATCGTTCCCTCGGAGAAGTGATTAATTTAGTGCTCGCAAGTACTAGCTCTACCTTTTCTTTAAATTCAAGTGGAATGATTAAGGTGAGTTTTTAATAATGAAAAATTAATAATGATAACAAAACTAAACAACGCTTACTTAAGATTACTCTATTCAAACTAGTTGGAGAAATAATCTTGTGTATTGTTTTCCTTTGCTTATGGTGATGATTTTTATGATGAATCTTTATGAAGTGCTTGATTAATTATCTTGCAACGATTTAAAAGTGGATGTCATCATCTCTCGATCTCAGAAATCTAACACTCTAATTCACCTAGTTATCTCTAACTTAGGTGGAAGAGATTAAAATAAAACACACAAATCAAAGTTGCTAGCAAAAGATGAAATCTCTTTCTACCTTTATGCTATATTGAAATTCATGATATACTTTCATCGCTCCTCTCTCGAATCTCGCAGTGTAGTATAAAAACGAAATTTTGGTTAAAGATTTACGCGACTCCTCTCTCGAATCTTGCTGCATAAAATAAAGCAATCATCTTGCCTGACTCCTCTCTCGAATCTTGCCAAGCAAATTAAAGATGAACTTAAGCCAAACATTCCAAGAGTAAAATCATAAATTCAATAAAGATAATATTCCAATCATCCATAAGAAAATTAAAATCAAAACATCATAACAAACAAAGTACTAACAACACACAAGATCTATGAGATTAGTTCATGATGGAGGGATGAAACCAAAGAAGAAAGATCTTACTAGACATACTTAAGAGAGTCAAATGATGCAGGAAATTCCACTCAAGGATGTGCACAATCCGTTGAAGAAACAGTCCTATCTCCTTCTTCCCCATTAGGGTTTTCACATACCCTAATTTTCTCTTCGCCTATTGCTCTCTTTCTCCTCTCCAATTTCGTATATCCTTGTTGGAGGTTATTTCCTGCCTAAAAACGAGCAGCCCAAGCCCAAGAGATGCATCCTTCCATAATTAAATTTGGCGCAAAATTCGGAATTCAATTTTTAAATCCGCCAGATTTGTTGTAACATCCAAAAATAGATGTTATAACAACTTGAACCAGCCAAAATATTTAAGCCCAGCTTTTCTTCTCCGAGTCGATTTCTTCGGCATTTCTAATAAGAAAACATATAATTTTAATCAAATGATCCATAATTTAAATAAACATGAATTTATTTATATTTTATATTTATTTAGATCATTTATTCCATTTATAATAAAATAATAAGTCAAAATAAAAGGCTAGATAACTTCTTTTTAGGAAGTTATCAAGGTGTCATATGTGTGTAGACTTTATAAAGCTCAATAAAGCGTGCCCCAAAGATTGCTACCCTTTGCCTCGGATAGATGTTTTAGTAGATTTCGCGGTTGGGTATAACTTCATGAGCTTTTTAGATGTATTTTCTGGGTACCACCAAATCAAAATGCATAAGCCCGATATCCCGCATACATCTTTCATTACGAACGATATGTGCTATTGTTACCTCGTGATGCCTTTCAGCCTTAAAAATGCAGGTGCAACGTATCAGCGAATGATGGATATAGTTTTTAAACATCAAAAAGGGAGAAATCTCGAAGTCTACGTCGATGATCTCCTTTTAAAAAGCAAAACCTTCTCAATACACTTGAAAGACCTCGTAGAGACATTTGCTACTCTACGGAGGTTCAAGTTAAAATTGAACCCGTTGAAATGTGTATTCGGAGCGAATAAAGGAAAATTTCTTGGGCATCTCCTCACTCCTGATGGCCTTACACCAAATCCTGATAAGGTGAAAGATATTCTGGATATGATCCCTCCTCGCAATCCAAAAGAAGTTCAACAGCTAGGAGGAGGGTTAGCGGGATTTATCAGCGAATGTTGGAACCTTACTTTTGATTTGAGTTAGGATCGACATTTAGTGTCTAAGTTAATATCATAACATATTGTATAACTTAGATTAAATATCATTAAGAAAGAAAGCTGAAAATAGATATATATTTAATAGGCAGAAAATAAGAGAAGAATTAAATTTACATATATTCTCTGCGTTCGATGAACAACGATCTGCATTCGACGAACGGCGCTCTGCGGTCGACGAAAAGGTTCAAAGCTGCGTTCGACGAAATCCAAGCAGCGCTCAACGATCCCGCCTTAGCTCAGCGGTCGACGAACAGATTATCTCAGCGGTCGACGAACAGACCCCAGCTCAGCGGTCGAAGAAATCCTGCGTTCGACAAATGGCTACCTGCGTTCGACGAACAGCACAATATTCAGCGGTCGACGATCCAGATCATCTCAGCGGTCGACGAACAGTTCCGTTCGACGAACTCAAGTCTGCGTTCGACGAAGATTCAACAGATGTTCAGAATAGTGAATTAAATGATCAGGTCGACGAATCAAATGATGAGCTCGATGAACTTGAACCTCAGCTCGACGAATTTCTTCAGTATTATTTTATATTATATATAAGCTGACAGAGTTATTTATAAAGCAATATTTTATTTATTCTATTTTATATATTGCTATATATATATTGCTGATCTAACCTTACAGCCGAGAAAGAATTAAATGTTATAGCCGTCGGCAGAAAAGCATTAAATACTGTAGCCGTTGCAGCAAGCCAAAGACGACAAGATTTGTTCTGCTCGAGGTTCTGGGAAAAGAAAGAGATATTACTCCATTCCTCTTTGGTCGGCAAGGATTCAAATCAGCAGGAAAGAGGACAACTTCTATATATGACAGCAGGAGACATCTTTTTATACAGCAGATAAATAGACAGCAGATTATTATACAACACTTCTTCACGACAGATTAAATATATAGAAGAAGATCTATAGCAGAATATCTCTCTCCATAGAAATAACATCAATATAAATATATATTGCTGTACAGATTTTATATAGACAGAATATATTACATCTTTCTGTACAGGAAAAAGAGAAGAAGAAGAAGAAGAAGAGAAAAAGAAGAACAGGAGCAAAAAGAAGCAGATCAAATATATTATATCTTCTTTTTGCTAAACCTCTTTCTTGCAGATCTTCTATACATATCCTGAGACACCAAACACTATCAATTGCTCAGGATCTAAACAGCAAGAAGAAGAAGAAGTGTTATTGCAATCAAGAGAAGGAGCTCCATCCACTACTAGAAAATTGACTTTTAGCCAGAGAAAATTGCCGTGGCTAAAAGTCCAAAACCGTGGCAAAAAACTTTTAGCCACGGACTGCCGTGGCAAATGGGCGTGGGAAATACGAGCGTGGAAAAAAGTATTTGCCATGCTCTTTCTGTGGCAAATACCCTTTTTCTATGACTTTTAGCCAAATTTTTAGACTTTTAGCCACTATAATTTGACTGTTTGCCACGGAAAATGGGCTTGGGCAATACGAGCGTGGCTAAAAGTCACTTTTCTAGTAGTGATCCACAAGCTATCATCTAAACTAAATCAGACAGGAGGAGCTTTCTTCAACATCATCTTCATCAAGTGTCTTCTCGACAAAGAGAAGAACAACAAACCTTTTCTGTTTTCTTTATTCCTCCCATCTTGTAAAGGGTTATAACTCCCTTCAAAAGTTAACTCCCGGTGACAGGCCACCTTAGCAAAAACCTGCATCTTGGTTTATAAGAACCTGATCAAAAGCTTATAGGTGAATTAGGCACCTGATCAAACCTCCATTGGTGTGTGGACACCTAAACAAAAACACCTTGGTGTGAGGTCACCTTATCAACAACCTCCAGTGGATTCCTACCAGTGGGTAGAAGAGTAGATGTACCCAGTTGAGGGGAACTACTATATTTCTTGTGTCATCTAGATGTGCCTTGGTTTGCTTGTTTGTTTTATTTCTTGCTTATGTGCTGTGTTTACTTTGCCTACTCACTATTTGTGTTTATTACTCAATCAGCAAACATATATATATATATATATATCACTGATTTTGAAGTAAACTTAAACAAGAGCTTTAATATATATATAAGAACTAACTCTCCTTTCAATTGGTATCAGAGCCAGGTTGATTTTTCACACAGGCTAACACCTAAAATCACAAAGATCACTTAGTTCTTATTTTGTTTTTAAAAAGGGTTTTTCTAAATGGCACTAGCAGATTTTTCTTTTTCAGATCCACCTTTATGTAATTTGGATTGATTTGATTTATGGCAAGTTAGAATTAAGTTATATATGAATGCCATAGATGAAGATATTTATAATTCCATTTTGACAGGACTTTCATCTTCAATCCCTTCATCTGATGATTAAGAAAAGCTGAAAAGTGCTGATGCCATGGCCAGGAACATATTGGCTCAATCAATGTCAAAAGACATTCTTCTTAAAGTGGCTGATTGCACTTCAGCAAGGAGCATCTGGAACTCCCTCTCAAGGATGGTAAATGAACCATCTTCTTCCTCTTCAACTAACATCATTTTTGATGCAGAACCATCTTCAACTCTAACTGAAGAAGAAGACAAGGAAGAACAAAAAGCCAGAAATTTCTGCATGATGGCAATATATGGCTCAAACTATATCTCAGAATCTGAATCTCAACCAGAAAAGGTAAAAGAGGTATCTTCTATTCCTAATTTTACCTCTGATTTTAAATCTGTTTTCAACTCACCATGTACAGGCTTAATGAAATCTGAAAATAAAATTATAAAAGAGTTAATAGAAATAAGCATTCTAACTCCTGAATATAATAAACTTCAAGAAAACTTTAAAATATCAGCAGAACAAAACATCTGTTTAGAAAATAAGTTAGTTAAGGCTGAAAATTTTAAACAAACTTTTAAAGAAAAAGAAAAACTTTATATTCAGCAACATCAAAATAAATTTTCAAATTTATATTTCAATGAAATAAAAAGACCAACATATCTAATTATAAAGCATTTATTTTTACCTATGTTAAAACATTTATAATTAAACAGCAATTATAAGATTCTTTGGAATTTTTCTATTTTAAAGCAATATCAGATAGGCTTCACATTCTTCTAGATTTTCTCCCAAAATCATGTTGAGCATTCTACTCAGATTGCATAGATCAGAAATGATCAAAGCACTAAGTGTGAGTGTCTTCTAATTAAGGGGATTCTATAGAAAGAAGCTATCAGGCATTGTCTTTCTGATTTTAAAATTTTTAGAATCCTATAACAGCCAGCAATTCATTTCATATTAAATTCCTATTTAAATCAAGATTTAGGAAATCTGAAATTGCTTAAATAAATTTTATAAGAAGAAAATAATCTCTGTCCCTTGAGCCTTAAGTTAATTAAAGACTTTTTATGCTTAGGTATCCTAAACCAAATAGGGGGAGATTGTTAGAACCTAGTCTTAATTTGGATTAGGATCCCAACTCAAATAGGGGGAGATTGTTGGAACCTTAGTTTTGATTTGAGTTAGGATCCACCTTTTGTGTCTAAGTTCATATCATAACATATTGTATAACTTAGATTAAATATCATTAAGAAAGAAAGCTGAAAATAGATATATATTTAATCGACAGAAAATAAGAGAAGAATTAAATTTACATATATTCTCTGCGTTCGACGAACGACGATCTGCGTTCGACGAACGACGCTCTGCGGTCGACGAAAAGGTTCAAAGTTGCGTTCGACGAAATCCAAGCAGCGCTCGACAATCCCGCCTCAGCTCAGCGGTCGACGAACAGATTGGTTCAGCGATCAATGAACATATTATCTTAACGGTCGACGAACAGACCCCAGCTCAGCGGTCGAAGAAATCCTGCGTTCGACAAATGGCTATCTGCGTTCGACGAACAGCTTAATATTCAGCGGTCGACAATCCAGCCCATCTCAGCGGTCAACGAATAGTTCCGTTCGACGAACTCAAGTCTGCTTTCGACGAATATTCAGCAGATGTTCAGAACAGTGAATTAAATGATCAGGTCGACGAATCAAATGATGAGCTCGACGAACTTGAACCTCAGCTCGACGAATTTCTTCAGTATTATTTTATATTATATATATGCTGACAGAGTTTTTTATAAAGCAATATTTTATTTATTCTATTTTATATATTGCTATATATATATTGCTGATCTGACCTTACAGCCGAGCAAGCATTAAATGTTATAGCCGTTGGCAGCAAAGCATTAAATACTATAGTCGTTGCAGCAAGCCAAAGACGGCATGATTTGTTCTGCTCGACGTTCTGGGAAAAGAATGAGATATTACTCCTTTCCTCTTTGGTCGGCAAGGATTCAAATCAGCCAGGAAAGTGGACAACTTCTATATACGACAGCAGGAGACATCTCTTTATACAGCAGATAAATAGACAGTAGATTATTATACAGCACTTCTTCACGACATATTAAATATATAGAAGAAGATCTACAGCAGAATATATCTCTCCATAGATATAACATCAATATAAATATATATTGCTGTACAGATTTTATATAGACAGAATATATTACATCTTTCTGTACAGGAAAAAGAGAAGAAGAAGAAGAAGAAGAGAAAAAGAAGAACATGAGCAAAAAGAAGCAGATCAAATATATTATATCTTCTTTTTGCTAAACCTCTTTCTTGCAGATCTTCTATACATATCCTGAGACACCAAACACTATCTATTGCTCAGGATCTAAACTGCAAGAAGAAGAAGTGTTATTGCAATCAAGAGAAGGAGCTCCATCCACAAGCTGTCATCTAAACTAAATCAAACAGGGGGAGCTTTCTTCGACATCATCTTCTTCAAGTGTCTTCTCAACAAAGAGAAGAACAACAAACCTTTTCAATTTTCTTTATTCCTCCCATCTTGTAAATGGTTATAACTCCCTTCAAAAGTTAACTTCCGGTGACAGGCCACCTTAGCAAAAACCTGCATCTTGGTTTATAAGCACCTGATCAAAAACTTATAGGTGAATTGGTCACCTGGTCAAACCTCCATTGGTTTTTGGACACCTGAACAAAAACACCTTGGTGTGAGGGAACCTTATCAACAACCTCCAGTGGATTCCTACCAGTGGGTAGAAGAGTAGATGTACCTAGTTGAGGGGAACAACTATATTTCTTGTGTCATCTGGATGTGCCTTGGTTTGCTTGTTTGTTTTATTTCTTGCTTATGTGCTGTGTTTACTTTGCCTACTCTCTGTTTGTGTTTATTACTCCACCAACAAACATATATATATATATATATATATCACTTATTTTGAAGTAAACTTAAACAAGAGCTTTAACATATATATAAGAACTAACTCTCCTTTCACATTCACCAAGCGATGTGTTCAGTGTCAGAAGTTTGCTCCGCTTCAACATCTATCGGCTCAGACACTTAGATCAATAACAGCGCCTCAGCCGTTTGCAGTTTGGGGAATGGATCTCATCAGATCTTTCCCGATGGATAGCAACCAGCATCGCTTCATAATCGTCATGATCAATTATTTTAGCAAGTGGATTGAGGAGAAAGCACTGGCCAAAACTATAATACAGGTGATCAAAAATTTTATCTGGAGAGAAATTGTCTGTCGGCATGGAATTCCGTTGGCAATCATTACCGACAATGGTCCTCAGTTCAATAATTTAGAAATGATCAACTTCTGCAACCAGGCTGGAATTGAACTTTGATTTTCTTTGGTACACCATCCCAGGAGTAATGGCCAGGTGGAGGCAGCAAATAAGCAAATCCAATATCTTCTGATGAAGAGAGTTTTGAATCAAAAAGGGAACTGGGCTGAATAACTTCCTTCTATCCTCTGGACTCTCCGGACTACACAAACTTCAGCTACAGGGGAAACACCATTCAAATTGTCTCATGGTTCAGAGGCAGTCATTCCGATAGAATTTGAAGTGGTCAGTCCTAGAGTTATGTATGCAAAGCAAGGGGCGAAGCATGGATAGAATCCAATGATGAAGGGATTAAATATTGCCTGGATCTAATTGAAGAACTTCGGGATGAAGCTACTATCAGGCAGGAAGAGGTCAAAAGGAGAATGGCGAAATACTTTGACAAGAATGTCAGAGTTAAGCAATTCGCAGTTGGTGATATTGTGTTAAAGAAAGTAGATGCTGCAGCCAGGACAAGCATCGTTGGAAAACTAAATCCCAACTGGGCAGGGCCATTCATTATCAAGAAGGTATTGAAGAATGGGGCTTACCACCTTCAGACCAGTGATAGAGAAGACATCTCACGCACCTGGAGCGGTGACGATCTCAAACATTTCTATCCTTAAATGTTCTTTCATTACTTGCATTTTTGGATATTCAATGAGAAGTCCTATACTGACACTTTTCCTTGTCTGGTGACTTTTTACATTTTTTGTATCCCTCACTGGACCTTGGAGACATCACCAAGTTCTGCTTGAACCCCCTCGGATTGTAGTCATCAACGTAAAACCACAAAAATCATGTATAGCGGGGAGTTTTTGCACCCGTATAGTGGAAGGTTGCTAATTCCCGTGCGGTGGTCTTCAGAATCTTGGATCCCGGCAGGTATCTAACACACCTCTGCATCAAGGGAGGTCCAGGTGACTGTTAGCTCTATCGGGCCCCGAAAGGGATATAGTTACAGCTTTGATGATCTTTCTGAGGAAAGCAATGTCGGTAAAGCCCCCGCGGCATAACCACACCTGCCCAATTGATCATCTTAGCATGTGACCATCGAATACTCCTAAAGGAACTCTCGAGCGGAGCCTACAGGGGACCCACAACTGAGTTGATCTCTCTGAGGAAAGCAATGTTTGCCGCCTAGGACCACCTACCCAATTGATCAACTCGGCTTGTAACCCTAGGCTAGAGAGCAGTTGAGTTATCAAAATCTCTACAACTCCTATGACCACTTGAGGAAAGCAATGTTGCTACCTAAGCACACCTGCTCACTTGGTCATCTGAGCCTGTAATCATTTTACTTTTTCACAGGAAATTACTTTTTCTCTTATGGTCCTTCACGACCATTTAGGAGAAAGCAGGATTTAACAGGTGTCTCAAAGACTGGGTGGTTTGATCGATTAAACCGACCGACTTGGGATAAGCAGGTCTAATAGCAACATAATATGGGTTTTTAAGACCCAACGGTCTAACTCATTAAGCCGGTCGGCTTGGATAAACAACAGCTTAATATACTAACCGGTCGGTTAGAATAAATCTTGCCGTAAAAGCTAGAAAGCAGGTTATTACAGAATGCCATAAGGCAGTATTTCTAACAGGTTATCAATCATAATATTGACCGATCGTTTTCCACAGTCGGTTTATAATTAATTCTACCAGCTTGTGGACATTCATCAGTTTATAACATAATATTATTCGCTCGGTTAGAATCAAACCGTCCACAAGGAATCAACCATGGGGTATTCTTGCAAGGATGAATATTGCTCAACTACTAATTATTGGTCGCCCGGACTGAACACTAACCGCGCGAACTTATTGATTGTTGCTTATACTTATGAGAATGTTTAAAATTTTAGAAAAAGGAATTCAAATTATTGGTCGCCCGGACTGAACACTAACCGCACGAAATTATTGATTGTTGCTTATACTTATGAGAATGTTTAAAATTTCAGAAAAAAGGAATTCAAATTATTGGTCACCCGGACTGTATACTGACCGCGCGAACTTAATGATTGTTGCCTATACTTGTGAGAATGCTTAAAGCTTCAGAAAAAGAAATCCAAATTATTGGTCGCTCGGGTTGAGAACTGGTCGTATATCTCAATGGTCATTATGATAAATATTGCTCAACTCTGATTACTAGCCGCCCGGGATGTATTCAAACCACACAACTCGTGATTGGGATTCATCTATTATGACTATCTGTTTAGAGTTGTGGTCGGCGTCCGATTAACTCGCTGGGTCTATTCATTTGAGATTCTCAAGAGCCCGAACTTCTATCTGCTCGGATTATATCTTAAGTCGCAAAAACCAATGATCGGGATTTATTATGACTGGAGGTTTCTGGCTATGATTAATTCACTAGATCAGGATTGATCTCAGAGATAAATCGTCCGAGCAGCATTCATAAATATTCGGACAACTATCTATTTGGGATTCTTAGAGCTCAAACTTCTGACCGCTCAGGTTGATATTAAACCGTACGACTTAATTTCAAAGAACTTGCAGTTTAAAGGAAATAAAAGATCACAACAATCACAAGTAAGTCGCAAAAACATACAGATGAACAGGTAAACTTTTTCATTCATTTTCAAAATAAATATTTACATCATTCAGACCGACCAGCTAACAAAATCAAGCTGTCGGTTATGCAAAGAAAATTCCAAAAATAACAAAACAACTAGTCGCCCGACTTAAGTCTTTTCGCCATGGGAGAGCTTGAATCTCCTCCACCTTCAATGTTGACATCGGGCGAATATCCTCCACTGGCCGATGAGGAGCTTGACGAACTGCTGCTTGAGTCTTCATCCTTCAGGTCCCCAACCCGATTGGACTCATCTCCGGAGGTATCGGTTTTGGAAGATGAACCATCTCCATCATCGGCAGCGGCATCATCGTCAGCAGCGGCCTCATCATCAGCAGCGGCCTCTTGTTCTGTAGCGGTTTCATTAACCGCAGAAGTTTCATTGTCCGCGGCGGTTTCATCCTCATCATCGTCGTCCTCTTCCGAGCTGCTGTCTTTCTCTTTACCTTTCGCCCTGCGGTCAATGTCATCTAATTTCTTCTTCAAGGAAAGGTAGACATCTGAGAAGCAGAAATCTTCAAAGCCCGCTGACAGACCATCGCGCCCTCTCAAAATGTTCAAGGCGGCATCAATCCCCTTAGTGACGTGGGGGAAGACTTCGTCTTGGAATATTGGATTATCTATATCATACTGCTTCTGAAAAAGAGAAAAGGGTTAGACCGCACGGTTTGAAGAAAACATACCGCACAAATATTCATCAGATGATAACTTACCGCCGCGGCTTCCTTTAGCCGCGCGATCTCTTGGGCCTGCTTGACATTTTTCTTGTCCATGTAAGTATGGGCTGAAATTAGCCGCTTGTATGATAAGCCCATGAAGTGATTAGCTACAAAGCCCCATGCACATGCTTGTGCGGCCAATCTGGAGAGGTCCTCCTCCGGAACTTTCCTTAGCTTTTTAAGCATTTTTCGGCCATACATAGCAGCACCAACGACTAATGCATGGCAGCTAACTTTTTCATTCACCCAGTGCGGGAGCGCGGTTGACACCTGCACACAGTCACTATCCGGGTGCCAGCGTATGGTTGGGTTTCCCCGCAGGTTTCTCGGATTACTACAGGAACGGAGAAGCTCAAACTCGCCTGAAGGGGTCGAGCCCTCCTCCTCGGATGACTGCGGCTTGCTTTTCCTCCGCCCCTTTTCTCTTTGATTCAGAACCAGGCCGGCCGGGCTGACCGGCTTGTTCTTTGGGACCATAATAGCGGTTGCAAAACAAAGTCAAAAGTTTAATAAGATAGGTCGTACAGTCACAAAATAAGGAGTTGTGAAAAACTTACCGTCTTCAGGTCGGATATTCTCCAACTCTGTGAACAGCGGGATGTAATGGTTTATATCAAGCCACATGGTCTAGAGGAACTTAAAGGTCTCTAGCTCGATTGCTCCAATATTGGCTGGTCGGAAGGCCTCCTCATCCCGCACCTGCGGGTTGACCTGCAATAGCCCGAGCTGGCCCTCGAAGATTATATACCTCTCCTACCAGCTCATGACCTTATTCGCCAAGTTGACGACTTTCAGCCCCTGCACCCAAAGCAAAGGTGTCCTATGAAAATTTGTGTTCTGGCATCTGGGATGGACCACACAGAGAAAAATTTCCTAAACAGGTCAATGGAGAATCGAACTCCTTCAGATCGCAAATAGGAAAAATTTCATAAACAGGAACAAATCCGTAATGGTCAAAAATCGGTATGACTTCAAGTGGCGGCGGAAGCCTGAAGCCATTTCGGAAGTGGTCGATGGGTACGACGATTTGGGTAAGAGAAGAGGAGTTGATCCGCTCATCACATAGCGGAAGCCGCGCGAGCAGATGACTTCCAGCCATATGTCTTTTAATGAAACCATCTAACTCGGCCTGAGTTAAGCAGCATTCCTTATGGTCAGTAGAGTGGAAGGCAGAAGCCGCGTCAGTCCGCACGACTGAAACTTTATCAGAACGCTTCGACTCGGTCTTAGCCCGCACCATTATGAATCAATGAATGAATCTCCGGAACGGCTACTACTTATAGCCAGTGATTTGCATAAAGTAAAATCGTATTACGACCATAAACCCTAGCTGCGCGGTCAGCAACCTGCATGGTTAGTCTTACAAAAGGAAGCCACAAACTATATACATAAGTCCCGCGGCGTGCAAATATCAAAAAATATTCTAAGTATCACACAACAGAAATCATTGGTTTGCATATAGCAGAGTCAAGGCGCGACTGAGCTCACTTAACCGCTCGACCTGCTGTTAGGAGAACAAACATAGTAGAAAACAAGTTTGCTAATGTTGTGCGACCAGATCGCGCGGTCAACAAACTGCATAAATCATGTTGTTTTACAAGCAACAAACCACAAACAACAATTTAAGCCGCAAGGCTTAAAGATCAATTCAAGGACATCGAAAAATATTCCAAGTGCTCAAAGGCAGAAACCGTAAGAAAATAACAACAAGCCGCACGACTAGTAAATATCCAAACGTTATTAACACTCCAATGCAGTAATCATGAATTCGCAGATCAAGCCGCACGGTCTACAGAACAATTTGGATATCACAAATACTAAATGACATTATAACTAGCAGTCGATGTCTAAGTTGTCCAAAGGACCGAATAAAAAAATATTATTATAGACATTGTTCATAAAAATAAGTTCATAGCTAACGGTGGTCTGGAGGAGCATTTTCTCTGTGAAGTCGTGCGAGTTGATCACCGACTTGAAGGATAGTACCATACATCTGATTAAGGATATGATGGAGATTGTTGATGGTACTGTGTCGTGTGGCATCTCGCTCTACTCGCGTGGCCGGAATCATGCGAGCAGGCAAGGCCGCAACGGTCTCACCCGTATTAGCAACAGGGTCGGCCATCCTGACCGCTGGGGGAACTGAGGTCTCCCCAGCAGACTGGCAGTTTGACCCGCGTCGTCCATCATCGGGCATGTTAGAAGGTCGCCGGCTCCCCCAATGGCCCTTGTCAGATGCAGATACTTCTCCCTGTAATATTTGCAGTCCTCCTCAAGCTTCTGGATTTCTTTTCCGCCTCTTTCAAGTCGAGCGGTCAGAGCAGCGTTCTGCTCCTCCAGCTTTCTTTATTTCTCCAATCTCGCATTCTTTTCAGTCTCCAGTGCAGTCCGAGTGGCCTCCTCCCGATCTTCAAGCTCCTTCACCCTCTCTTTCAGGGTGTCAAGAAGGTTCTTGAAGTCGGTCAACTCTTCCTGACCAGAGTTCAAGTTCAGTGCGAGACTTGGCATTGGAGGAAAAAGTGGGGGGAGGCTGGCCGTCAGGTCGCCTGATGGGGACGACGGACCACAGCTTGATGAAGATGCAGTTGATGATGACCAACCGCCACCATCCAAGGATTTGCGACGCCACGACGACCTTGACGGGCAACGTTACAACCTTCGCCCTTGGCACATGAAGAACCTTATTTAAATTACTATTTCATTTCATTATGTTAATTTTAGACATTTAATACGGCCTACGTTTAGCCAACCTTGCTGCATTTATTTATGTTGGTCTGCGTTTAGCCGGCCATTGCTGCTTTTAATTTATTTGGGCTGCATTTAGCCTTTGGTGTGTAAGGCTATATAAGTCCATGACTTTGAGATTAATAGGCAGATTATGATGGAAAACTTGAAACCCTAAGAATCTCCTCTCCTCTAAACCGTCGCCCCCTCTCTTTCTCCTTCTCGCAGGTTCGGCCAAGGGCCATCTCTCCTCTTCTAGTCCGCCGGCCATCGCCTCTCCTCCCCCCTTCCCTCTTTTCTCCTTTCGCCACTACACTTCCGCCACCTTTCCCCTCACCTATATCCTTCGTACTCCGTACGTGTCACACGAACCCTCCTGCCCCTCAAGGAGTTTTGGCTAGCAATATAGAGGAAGATCCAAGGTGCAACATAGGGTTGGGAAAATTCACTCGGGCGTGGTTCGACAAAGACGGACGTGTACATCTTCTTCGAATCATCTCCAGTGGGCTAGTGGAGGGAACGATCGATTGTTGTGGATCCAATATCTTGGATCTACAAACTCCGAGTGGGTAACGAAACTTCCTCCCAAAGAGTTTTCTTTTATTAGATTTTTCTTGTGGTGGCAGAGTTTTGGCGTGGCTTTGGAAGCAACAGATTTTCGTGGTTATTTTCTTGTGGATTTTAGTTATCTTTGATATTTTCGAAACGAACGAAAAGGATTGGCGATCCTTGCTTTGTTCTTGTTGGGGAAACATCCACCCTTTCCGAATCGATTTGTTTTGGTGGATTTTCTTTGGTACAACACCGGCTGATCGGATCCAATATTGGTCCATTTAGCTTGATCGAATATTGGCCCATAACCCTTAGTCGATCTCTAACGGCGTTGCTACCCGTACGCTGCGTTAAAATTAATAATAAGCATATTCGAGGGCTGCGTTTAACTCGTGTTTGGGAACAGTGGAGCGGCGAGAGTTCTTTGTTCGTAATCGCGCACGACCACCTCAATCTGGTGGCTTACATCAAATTTTGTATCAAAGCGAGGTTGTGTTGATTTCTCAATCGACACCATCCTTTCTCTTTTCTGTCATAGGAATTCGACCCTCACTTGGTTGTGCATGAATCGTAGTCAAAATCTGTAGAAAAATACAAAAACAAATCCTAAAAATTCTCCTTATTTTTTTTAAGAACAAAAGTCTGAAAAAGTATTTTCATTCGCCTAGTAGATAAGCGCTTAAAAATTCTACTTTATAAAAATATTCTGGTCAAAACCATTTTTACAGAAGAAAATCCTACTGTTTATGCGCACTAGGCGTGGCACGGAGTATTCCCCAACCACTTCACACATGGCAGACGACCATGAGGTTGAGCACGCTCCGGCAATGATCACGGAGCTTCGGGAAGAGTTTAATGAGAGGTTCAATGACCTCACTCAATTAATACAAGGGCTGGCCTTAAATCAAGCGGCGCCTCGAAATCTCGCTGCCAACCAGCGAAATGAGAGACAAAACCATCCCCGTAATCATGACGATGAGCAAGTGCCTCGAGCTCCATTTGAGTTCGATGTCACTAGGGCCGTGAAGATTGATTCACCATCATATGATGGTATGGGTGAGCCACAAGTATTTTTAGACTGTATCATGGAGATCGAGTGCTATTTTGAGTGGCATAACCTGACGGACGTTGAGAAGGTACGGGTTGCCCGGATGAAGCTTCTGGGTAGGGCCAAAACATTTTGGTTGAACGAAGAGAGGCGTCTAGGTACCGTAAATGGAGTACCCCCAATTGGGTGGGCTGCCATGAAAGCACTCCTAACTGACCAATATGTCCCGGGGTATCACCGAACTCAAATGTTTGATGAGTTAGCCACCCATCATCAGGGGAGCAAATCGGTAGCGGAGTACATGGGACTCCTTACAGATTTGATGGTACGGTGTGACGTCCGAGAAATGCCCGAAGTTAAGCTATCCCGTTTTCGCAAGGGACTCAACCCGGACATCCAAGGCAAGCTCCTGCGTTATGGTCATACGGACCTTAACACGACATTCAATGCAGCCTTGGATATAGAAAAGCACAATGCCACAAGTCCAAGGGATGAGCATTCCAGAAGGGAAGGTCCATTTTAGGACCCCCACCTTCGTCCTCCATGCGGGACATAGGAAAGTTACGGTCGACTGATTTGAATTCCGTAGTCATTACCGCTAGAAACATCAGGAGTCCCACCGGTGAGAGAGTTCTGATAGGCGGATTAGTAAGAATAACGCCACATGTTTCACTTGCGGGATCCAAGGGCACTACGCTAGTGAGTACCCCACTAAAACGAAGCCCCTAGCACTAATGGGCTCTCCCACTGAACCCGCCGAAATTGTTTGCGAGGCTGAGGATGAATCTGAAGGCGAGCCTAGTGATATGGATGATGATTCTTACATGATGGTGATGCATTGTATCTTAGCTACCCCGCGAGTATTGGATGAGTACAATAGGACGAGCATATTTACTCTGCACTTTAAAAGCAGTGATAAATGGTGTAAGCTGATTATTGATAGCGGGAGTTGCATGAATGTAATCTCTGAAAATGCGGTCACTCGGATGAAATTAAGCACAGAACCACACCCCCAACCATATAAAATTGCTTGGGTCAACAAAATTTCAATCGGGGTGTCTAAGCGATGTTTAGTGCCATTGACTATTAAGGGATACATGGATAAGGTTTGGCGCGACGTTATCCCTATGGACGTTTGTCACGTATTATTAGGACGTCCGTGGCTCTTTGATTATGACGTGACTCACTTTGGCTGTGCAAATACCTATGAGTTCAAGTTTAACGGCAAGACCGTTGCCTTGAAGCCCACTCCCCCTAAGGACCCCTCGATCGCCTCTTCGAACACAATTGTGCCCGCGGAGAAAAAGACATTAACGTTAATAGGTAGGAAAGAGCTCGAGCGTCACTCCTTCGTTGAGGGTATCCTTTATGCGCTAGTTTGTCTACAAGTCAAGGGCGACGAGTCCTCGTTCGAGAGCCTACCGCCGACATTGCGGGATCTTTTAGAAGAGTATAAGGATGTGTATCCGGAGGAGTTGCCCGCAACATTACCCCCATTGCGGGATATCCAACATGCCATAGATCTCATTCCGGGTTCCTCCCTACCCAACCTACCACACTATCGATTGAATCCGTCCGCCCACACGGAGTTGCAAACCCAAATTGCTGAATTATTGCAAAAAGGATTTATTCGGCATAGTAAAAGCCCATGCGCCGTTCCCGCCTTGCTAGCACCCAAGAAAGATGGTTCATGGAGAATGTGTGTGGACAGTAGGGCCATTAATAAAATCACTATTAAATACCATTTCCCCATCCCGCATTTGGACGACCTATTGGACATGTTAGCCGGGGCCACAATCTTTTCGAAATTGGATCTTAGGAGTGGCTACCACCAGATACGGATTAGAGAAGGGGATGAGTGGAAAACAGCGTTTAAGTCAAAGGAAGAACTTTATGAGTGGTTAGTAATGTCGTTCGGGCTCTCCAATGGCCCAAGTACGTTCTCTCGAATGATGATCCACGTCTTTCAACTGTATATGGGGAAGTTTATCGTGGTGTATTTTGATGATACTCATTTTTAGCACCTCTACGTCCGATCATGAGGGGCATTTGAAGATTATTTTGGAGACGCTCCGAATGGAGAAATTATTTGTCAATATTAAGAAGTGCACGTTTTATGTATCGTTGGTGGAGTTCCTAGGTTACATTGTTAGTTCAGAGGGCATACACGTTGATCCTAAGAAGGTCCAAGCCATAGTGGATTGCCCGGAACCCACCAATATTAGGGAAGTTAGAAGTTTCCACGGTTTAGTCACCTTCTACCGCCGGTTCATACGCGATTTTAGTAGCATCATGGCTCCCATCACGGAGTGCATGAAGAAAGGCGATTTTGTGTGGTCCAAGTCTGCCACCAAAGCATTCCACACGATTAAAGCCCAGATGTCGGAAGCACCCCTCTTGCGGTTATCGGATTTTAATAAGGTCTTTGAGGTGTCTTGTAACGCATCCGGGATTGGTATTGGAGGCGTTTTAAGTCAAGAGGGGAATCCGGTAGGTTATTTTAGTGAGAAGCTTGCGGGGCCTAAGCTCAACTACTCCAATTACGATCGTGAATTTTATGCCATTATTCACTGCCTCCAACATTGGCGGCACTACCTCCTTCCTAAGGAGTTTGTAATCCTTTCCGATCACGAGGCATTACGATTCGTCAACTCACAAGGTAAAATCAGCCCCCGCCACGCAAAATGGGTCACATACCTGCATGAGTACTCCTTTAACATTAAACATCTGAAGGGCAATCTTAACCGGTAGCGGATGCTCTTAGCCGCGTCTCTCTGTTATTGACCACACTAGAGGTTAAGGTCGTAGGTTTTGAGCGTATTAAGGACGAGTATGTTCATTGTCCGGATTCTAAGGAAATCTATTTGTCCACCCAAGGCGAGTCACCCACGACCATTTCAGTGTATTATCTCCGTGATGGATATTTATTTAAGCACGCTAAGCTATGCATCCCTCGTTCTTCCCTTCGCCACTTCATAGTGTGGGAATTACATAGTGGCGGTCTCGGCGGCCACTTTGGGCGTGATAAAACCATTACCTTAGTGGAGGAAAAATTTTATTGGCCGGGTCTCAAATCTATGGTACACAAGGTGGTTGGAAGTTGTAGAGCGTGTCAATTAGGAAAAGGTAATAAGATGAATGCGGGTCTATATACCCCCTCCCGATTCGTTCCATTCCATGGGAAGATGTTAGCATGGACTTTGTCCTAGGCCTTCCCGTCACGTTTAGACGTCAAGACTCCGTTATGGTGGTCATTGACTGGTTCTCGAAGATGGCTTATTTCATTGCATGTCACAAAACCGATGATGCGTCTCACGTCGCTAAGTTATTCTTTAAAGAGGTCGTTGGGCATAGGGGCGTCCCTAAAACTATTGTCACTGATAGGGACGTGAAATTCATGAGTTATTTTTGGAAAACTTTATGGAAGATCATGGGCACCAAGCTCTTATTTTCCTCGGCTTACCATCCGCAGACGGATAGCCAAACAGAGGTAGTTAATAGGAGTTTGGGTTACTTACTTCGTTGTATTGTGGGGGATCACAAGGGCACTTGGGATCTCATTCTCCCACATGCACAATTGGCCTACAATAATTCCAAAAATCGGTCCACAGGACTGTCACCCAATGAAATCGTACACGGCTACAAGGCACCCGTGCCACTTGACTTAGTCCCGTTACCGCCATCTTATAAATCTAGTCAATTTGCACAGGATTTCGCCTCGCATGTTCACGCCCTGCATAAACACAAAAATCAAACGTTAGCAAAACAATATGCCTCTTATCAAGCTAACGCAAATGTACATAGAAGGGAAATCCATTTTAATATTGGCAATTTTGTTATGTGCGTCTCTCCCCTGAACGGTTTCCAACGGGAACCATATGAAACTGGCAAATAGGAGAGCCGGTCCTTTTCGTATTTTAAAGAAATTAGGAGAGAATGCTTATCTCTTGGAATTACCCACTGAATAGGGTATATCCCCTATTTTCAATGTTTCTGATTTAACGTCATATATCTCACCACCATCTGAATTATCTATCTCCCCGTTTCTATCCACTACCAATTCTAAATGGTTTGGGGGTGAGGTTTTATCTGTATCATTCTCTCCATCAGCTGCTACTGCGGTTTGTCGCCTAATGAATTTGCTACATTTTCTTCTTCTTCGACTAACGCATTTCCAAGTTTCCCCAAGACTGTTTTTGTGCCTGACAGGATTATACAGGATGAGGTGCTTCCCTCTCAGCAGGGTGACACGCGAAGGTTCTTGATCAGATGGCTTGACCGTCCCGCCTCTGATGATTCTTGGCTCTCTGCCTCGGAAGTGGCCCTTCTGGACAAAGCTCTCCTACATCGGTACCTGCACGCTCCCTCATCGGTGATGAGTACTTTCGAGCGGGGGAGGTTTGATGGGGACGACGGCCCACAGCTTGATGAAGATGCAGTTGATGATGACCAACCACCACCATCCAAGGATTTGCGACGCCACGATGACCTTGACGGGCAACGTTACAACCTTCGCCCTTGGCACATGAAGAACCTTATTTAAATTATTATTTCATTTCATTATGTTAATTTTAGACATTTAATATGGCCTACGTTTAGCCAACCTTGCTGCATTTATTTATGTTGGTCTGCGTTTAGCCGGCCATTGCTGCTTTTAATTTATTTGGGCTGCATTTAGCCTTTGGTGTGTAAGGCTATATAAGTCCATGACTTTGAGATTAATAGGCAGATTATGATGGAAAACTTGAAACCCTAAGAATCTCCTCTCCTCTAAATCGTCGCCCCCTCTCTTTCTCCTTCTCGCAGGTTCGGCCAAGGGCCATCTCTCCTCTTCTAGTCCACCGGCCACCACCTCTACTCCCCCCTTCCCTCTTTTCTCCTTTCCCCACTACACTTCCGCCACCTTTCCCCTCACCTATATCCTTCGTACTTCGTACGTGTCACACGAACCCTCCCGCCCCTCAAGGAGTTTTGGCCAGCAATATAGAGGAAGATCCAAGGTGCAACATAGGGTTGGGAAAACTCACTCGGGCGTGGTTCGACAAAGACGGACGTGTACATCTTCTTCGAATCATCTCCAGTGGGCTAGTGGAGGGAACGATCGATTGTTGTGGATCCAATATCTTGGATCTACAAACTCCAAGTGGTTAACGAAACTTCCTCCCAAAGAGTTTTCTTTTCTTAGATTTTTCTTGTGGTGGCAGAGTTTTGGCGTGGCTTTGCAAGCAATAGATTTTCGTGGTTATTTTCTTGTGGATTTGTGTTATCTTTGATATTTTCGAAACGAACGAAAAGGATTGGCGATCCTTGCTTTGTTCTTGTTGGGGAAACATCCACCCTTTCTAAATCGATTTGTTTTGGTGGATTTTCTTTGGTATAACACCGGCTGATCGGATCCAATATTGGTCCATTTAGCTTGATCGAATATTGGCCCATAACCCTTGGTCGATCTCTAACGGCGTTGCTACCCGTACGCTGCGTTAAAATTAATAATAAGCATATTTGAGGGCTGCGTTTAACTCATGTTTGGGAAGAGTGGAGCGGCGAGAGTTCTTTGTTCGTAATCGCGCACGACCACCTCAATCCGGTGGCTTACATCAAATTTTGTATCAAAGCGAGGTTGTGTTGATTTCTCAATCGACACCATCCTTTCTCTTTTCTGTCGTAGGAATTCGACCCTCACTTGGTTGTGCATGAATCGTAGTCAAAATCTGCCGAAAATTACAAAAAAAAAATCCTAAAAATTCTCCTTATTTTTTTTAAGAACAAAAGTCTGAAAAAGTATTTTCATTCGCCTAGTAGATAAGCGCTTAAAAATTCTACTTTATAAAAATATTCTGGTCAAAACCATTTTTACAGAAGAAAATCCTACTGTTTATGCGCACTAGGCGTGGCACGGAGTATTCCCCATCCACTTCACACATGGCAGACGACCATGAGGTTGAGCACGCTCCGGCAATGATCGCAGAGCTTCGGGAAGAGTTTAATGAGAGGTTCAATGACCTCACTCAATTAATACAAGGGCTGGCCTTAAATCAAGCGGCGCCTCGAAATCTCGCTGCCAACCAGCGAAATGAGAGACAAAACCATCCCCGTAATCATGATGATGAGCAAGCGCCTCGAGCTCCATTTGAATTCGATGTCACTAGGGCCGTGATGATAGATTCACCATCATACGATGGTATGGGTGAGCCACAAGTATTTTTAGACTGGATCATGGAGATCGAGTGCTATTTTGAGTGGCACAACCTGACGGACGTTGAGAAGGTACGGGTTGCCCGGATGAAGCTTCTGGGTAGGGCCAAAACATTTTTGTTGAACGAAGAGAGGCGTCTAGGTACCGTAAATGGAGTACCTCTAATTGGGTGGGCTGCCATGAAAGCACTCCTAACTGACCAATATGTCCCGGGGTATCACCGAACTCAAATGTTCGATGAGTTAGCCACCCATCATTAGGGGTGCAAATCGGTAGCGGAGTACATGGGACTCCTTACAGATTTGATGGTACGGTGTGACGTCCGAGAAATGCCCGAAGTTAAGCTATCCCATTTTCGCAAGGGACTCAACCCGGACATCCAAGGCAAGCTCCTGCGTTATGGTCATACGGACCTTAACACGATATTCAATGCAGCCTTGGATATTGAAAAGCACAATGCCACAAGTCCAAGGGACGAGCATTCCAGAAGGGAAGGTAAATTTTAGGACGCCCACCTTCGTCCTCCATGCGGGACATGGGAAAGTTACGGTCGACTGATTTGAATTCCATAGTCATTACCGCTAGGAACATCAGGAGTCCCACCGGTGAGAGAGTTCTGATAGGGCGGATTAGTAAGAATAATGCCACATGTTTCACTTGCGGGATCCAAGGGCACTACGCTAGTGAGTACCCCACTAAAACGAAGCCCCTAGCACTTATGGGCTCTCCCTCTGAACCCGCCGAAATTGTTTGCGAGGTTGAGGATGAATCTGAAGGCGAGCCTAGTGATATGGATGATGATTCTTACATGATGGTGATGTGTTGTATCTTAGCTACCCCGCGAGTATTGGATGAGTACAATAGGACGAGCATATTTACTCTGCACTTTAAAAGCGGTGATAAATGGTGTAAGCTGATTATTGATAGCGGGAGTTGCATGAATGTAATCTCTGAAAATGCGGTCACTGGGATGAAATTAAGCACGAAACCACACCCCCAACCATATAAAATTGCTTGGGTCAACAAAACTTCAATCGGGGTGTCTAAGCGATGTTTAGTGCCATTGACTATTAAGGGATACGTGGATAAGGTTTGGTGCGACGTTATCCCTATGGACATTTGTCACGTATTATTAGGACGTCCGTGGCTTTTTGATTATGACGTGACTCACTTTTGCTGTGCAAATACCTATGAGTTCAAGTTTAACGGCAAGAACATTGCCTTTAAGCCCACTCCCCCTAAGGACCCCTCGATCGCCTCTTCGAACATAATTGTGCCCACGGAGAAGAAGAAATTAACGTTAATAGGTAGGAAAGAGCTCGAGCGTCACTCCTTCGTTGAGGGTATCCTTTATGCGCTAGTTTGTCTACAAGTCAAGGGCTAGTGGAGGGAACGATCGATTGTTGTGGATCCAATATCTCGGATCTATAAACTCCGAGTGGGTAACGAAATTTCCTACCAAAGAGTTTTCTTTTCTTAGATTTTTCTTGTGGTGGCAGAGTTTTGGCGTGGCTTTGGAAGCAACGGATTTTCGTGGTTATTTTCTTGTGGATTTGTGTTATCTTTCATATTTTTGAAACGTACGAAATGGATTGGCGATCCTTGCTTTGTTCTTGTTGGGGAAACATCCACCCTTTCCGAATCGATTTGTTTTGGTGGATTTTCTTTGGTACAACACCACTCGATCGGATCCAATATTGGTCCATTTAGCTTGATCGAATATTGGCCCATAGCCCTTAGTCGATCTCTAACGGCGTTTCTACCCGTACGCAGTGTTAAATTAATAATAAGCATATTCGAGGGATGCGTTTAACTCGTGTTTGGGAAGAGCGGAGCGGCGAGAGTTCATTGTTCGTAATCGCGCACGACCACCTCAATCCGGTGGCTTACATCATCGCCCAGTTTCATAATTTGCTCCAGGTTATCTGCAAATAAAGGCGCGGTTAGCACAGTCTGAAACGAATAACAAAACACAAATTACTACAAGATCAATGCCTGAGTGCACAGGCCGTCTCGACTGCTCAGGGTCCATTCTTCGACGTTGCTCCCTCCAAAACCGCTCATTCTGCCTACTCTGGAATGCAGAAGTTTGAATAGAGGATGGAAAATAACCCAGAAGAGGGTTCAACATCAAGACATTCTTTTGAGGCTGCGACCTAAAGAAGCGGACGAGATGGTAATCCGCATCATGCTTACCTTTGGCCAGGGGGTTCGATGGTTGTGGTTTGTCCAGAGACTGCCTCTGCTTCTCGGCCTTTATTTTCATCAACTTCATCTCGCTTTCCTCAATAGCGGTCTTCTTCGGCGCGGCTTCATGAGGAACAACCACGTCTTCACCAGGACGGCTGGCTTGGCCGATAACCATGGGGGTTTCAAGTAGCTTATCCTGCTTCTCTAAGGTCTCTATGTTTTCAGGATATCATTGACCGTGACGCTGTCTGTAGAGTCGGGGGTCAACTCGTCTGGCTTATTCAAAGGAGTGATCTCCCCCTCATAGACTTCCTTTTCACGCGGTTTAATATGGAGGCCAGCCACGGTTATTTTCTTAGAAGTCGCCCGGTTCTTGGCTTTCAGATGCCCAGTCTTCCTCATGATCCTCTCAGCCGTCGATTCAGCCCTTTTTCTCTTCTTAATAGAAGCCGGATCGGCTTGTCGAGGCGGGCTGGAATTATCCTTAATGACCACCACTACAGAGGAATTCTGTTCGCCCGACTTAGGCGAATTAACTACCCCCTCCTCCTCTCCATCGTTTACTTGTAAGTGGAGAACCATAGAAAGGGAAAATTCTACATCAAAGTGTTTGTCTCTGGCGGTTTTCGAAGAAGCAGGTGGGTTAATCAGAGGCTCAGAACGACCCGCGTCGGGCTCATCCGCCTTCTTCTCTGCGACTTTCTCCTCAGCCGCCTTCTCTATGATTTTCTCCTCGGCAACATTCTTTCCAAGGGTGGCGGATTCCGCCTTTGAGACTTTGGGGGGAATGACCTCTGAGACAGTCCGCCCGGGCTTGTCAGGCCGGTGACTCTTCTTCTTTTTTCGATCATCTTCCTTTTTGCGGTCATCTCCCTTGTCCTCACGGACTGCAATCCTAGACATTAGATCCATTCAAATCAAGGGGCTAGCGGCTTGAAAAATCCTAACTGCAAGTGGCGAGTAGCACCCCATGTTTTCAAAAGAGTTATGCAGCGTGGAGAGCTTTAAGAGCTTCTTATAGACTCCAGAACAAACCGGGCACTGTCTCTGGCTAGAACTAATATTTTCAAAATTTCCTCGAGATTTGAAAATATGCAGGGATTATGTTTACCCAGAAGATCGCTATCAACATGATGGACTATTCAGACCGGGCGGTCTACAACATTAACTGCCTGGCTCATGAACTATTTAGATCGGGCGGTCTGCAACATTAACCGCCTGGCTCTTCCTCAGTAACTTACACATCTCTCGGCTCATCAGACCAAGCCGATCGGTCTGATTGACGCCAGACCGTCATCACGAGGATTACAATCATGACCAAGTCCAGAAGGCAAGCCGCGGTCTCAGATCAGAGGCTGCCCGAGTTGCTTCCTTGCCTTGATCGCAGCGCATTTCAACCCCGACAAATACAGATCGAAGCTCAAGCTGCCAAGCCGCGCGAGTTCTTTCTTTTTCCTTCTGTATCCCGTCACCACCTGCCCGATTCTCCTATATCCGGGCAGGTGGTTATTCTATACCTGCCCATTTGGGAAGGCCCCCGAGCCTATAAATAGGGGCGGTGACATTACCAAGACATGCACACTCGAATCCTGGAGCTCACCTGTTAGAGTTGCGGTCTCGAGTTTACTGTCTTGCGGTTTGTCTGACTGGCCGGATTCTCCTTTCCTTGCCCCGTAACCCGTTGTAATCACTTTACTTAAATCAAAGGAAAGCCCATCATAGGAGTGGCATTCGCCGTGATGGGCGAAGTCTGGTCTCGTCCGCTGCTAGCGGTCTAATTTCTCCTAATCAATAGTAACCGATAGCTTGCGGCCTCCTCTTTTCCTTCGCTTCTCTAGCATCGATCGTGGAGGTGCAAATTCGGATCCAACATAGAGGGGGGGTGAATAGTGCGATGGGTGATTTATTCTATCTTTTGAGAAATAAAAGTGCAAAGCAAACAATCACAGCAGACACAAGGATTTATAGTGGTTCCCCAAGAATTGGGTACATCCACTTTCCCCCTTCACATATCTAGCAATGTGCTAGACTAGGCAATCTCCTCCAAAACTCAGAACTCAAACAGAGTTCCTACCTCAGTCTTTTATTATATAGATCCTACTTCAGACCACAAAGGTCTTACACTCAGATTCTCACAAGAATCCTACCTCAGACCATAAAGGTCTTACACTCAAATTCTCACAGGAATCCTACCTCAGACCATAAAGGTCTTACACTCAGATTCTCAAATGAATCGTACCTCAGACCATAAAGGTCTTACACTCAGATTCTCACAGGAATCCTACACTCAGATCACAAAGATCTTATAACACTGTTTATAGAATTATAGTTTTACAATGATTGACTCGGTAAAAGATTGAAGTTCAGATCTTAAGTCTTGAGTAGAAGATTTTCAGTAGTCTTCTTCTTCCTTGATGGATAATTTAATATAACTTGAATAGTAAATCTGACTCAAGGGAATGAACAACAACAACAGTAATCCTTAAATGGATGAGCAGTTAAAGTTTCTTCAGAAGATGAGTCAATTAGCACTCGGAAGAATTTAGAGTGATCTTGCTACTGATGGCAAAATGACTTAGGATTCCTTGCTGTCGAATTTGGATGCTTCAGATCATTAGTTATAGTAGAACGACATTCTTTCCTTTTATAATGTTGTAAGACTTCAAAAGGAAATGGAGAAGATTGGGGAATGTAATAAGTATCAGGAAATTTGAACTTTCAAATTTGACCAGCAAAGGAAAGTATTCAAATTTGGCTCAATTTGGAATATTCCATATATAGCAATTAAGGTCAGGAAGGAATATAGAACTCTGGCAGATATATTAGAAATGATAATTGATTATTTCATTCCTTAATCAATTCTTCAATGGATTTAATCTGATACAGACTTCCATAGATACAGCATGAAAATGCGTCTTGATTTGCATGAAAAGATTTAAAATATAATGATGACATATGCTGTGTAGGTACTTAGAATAATTCTGAATAAACTAAAGACTGTCCCGTTGATTTGGAGATCATCCCGTCGATCGATATTGATCCAATCGATTCTTTGTCCAGTCTACTTGCAGAATCGATAGATTATCCCGTCGAATTTGCCTTGAGAGAAAGTAGTTGAGCTTAGCATAGATAGACTGTCAAATCGATTAACTCTGTCGACTTATCTTCCCGTCGATCATTCAAGTTAGATCGACAGACCGTCCCATCGATGTTTTACTTAATAGTATTTAGACTTCTCTGCATTTTGAATTCAGTAATGTTTCTTGACCTTTCCAAGTAGTGGCTTCAAGATAGATATACCAGTATGACTTTAAATTGTGCTCCTGATGTAATATGGCATAAGAAATTGCTTGGTCTAAGTGACCCTTAACAATATTTATATATTTAATCAAACATAGTGTTTGTGTACCTGTCTCAAGTATAATCGAGAAATCATCAAACACAATAGGTTCATTATTATGCTAATGTTCTTCTTCAAATCAGGAATCTTGGGGATCAAATTCCCAATAATCTTCCCCTATTTGAAGAAGTCAGAACCTCATATAATAATGACCTTTTTAAAATAAAGTAGAGATCAAATTGATATAAGATGAGCACTCAGATATATATTAAAAGCTAGAGTTCAGGGGCTTAAGATAATAATGTTATAACCATAAACACAAAATCCACATATAAATTTCAGATGTTTAATAACTCTCTCCAACAACCTTCTTTTTCTGCCTGGTGAAGTAGTTTGCTGGCTTTAGTATGTACCTTGGAGGAGCTGGGCCATGATTTTTGTTTTTCTAGTGAATCATTCTCCTGGTCTCTTGATGTTCATGCTTCTTTAATTCAGCTGAGTTGTAAAATCTTTCAATGTGCAGTCCTTTGCTTACAAAATATCTCCAAGTTGAGATAATGAATTCCTTGGAGACAGGGCTCCATTCTTCATAGCTTGGCATTTGCCTGATTTCTTCTCTACTTCTTTGCCTTGCTTGCCAATCCTCTTCAGAACTAACTGCTTTTCTCTTTTGAGAATGAGATGGGCCAGCTTCCATTCTTGGAGGGATGTTATAGTATTGCTCAGGGGGTGAATAGTTGTCATCATAATCATCATATTGGGGTTCAAAATTTAAACTTGGTAGATTTAAAGCAGTCCTTACTTCATTGGCCACCCATATGGCTTGATCTGCTCCAGACTTCTTGAGGTTTTCCTCCCCCTTTCTGACTTCTTCAGATAGGTGGGAGCATATTTCAGTTGTACTGTCAGAGATCTTCCTATGAAGATAGTTCATTCCATCAGAGATATGATTTTTGGTTTATAGAAGATGAGCATCCAAGTGTTGATTCTCTTCAGCAATTTTTTCTAGAAGTACTCTTCTGCTGTCTAAGATGAGGTTTTCAGAATCTTGAAAAGCATTCTTTAGATTTGCAGAGGTGTTGTATTGATTCCTTATTATATCATCCATTTTCTTGTTTGCCACTTGTAGCTGTTTGGCTGTGAAATCCACTGCACCTGTTGCTTTGTCAAAGAACTTGTAGGATTGTATGTTCATGTGATCTATATCATTGTGCAGCTCTTTGTAGTGCTATCTCATTTCTGTTCTTAGAGATTGAACAGATCTGTCCACATATGCTTCTACCTATTTTCTCTGGTTCTCAAGTAGTTGTTGAATTTGACTTAGCAGGGATGTTGAAGATGATTCTAGGATGTGGCTGGATGGAATGGGTGGTGCTTGGTCATATGGAGGGGAATTTTGTGGAAATGTTCCAAAATCTATGTCTTCATAGAGCCAGTCAGGAGGGTCTGCCTTGGATGGATTTGAGGGTGTTAGTTCTTTTGTAACATGTTTACCTTTGTAGAGGACTATTTCTAGCCCTGTAAAAACATAGTCCAACTCATCCTTTTGAGAAGGAGTTTGTTCAGGACTTTCAGCTGGGGGTCTTGGGCAGAGTTTTTTAGTTGGGACTCCCCCTTACAGTCATCATTTTCTAGAGAGTCAATTCTTTCAGTTTATGCAAGGGAGTCAGTTTTCTCAGTATTGATTGTCTTGATGGGATCATGTATCCTTTCTTCCTCAGGATAAGTTTTCTCCAACTCAACAATTATAGTATCTATCATATGGCGTGTTTCAGATGGCATTGCAGCCTCTTTCTCCAAGTCAGCAGTAGGGAAGGGAATTGCCACAGTATGTTCACTGGACTCATCCATGATCTCAGTGGCTTCTTGATCTTGGGTGGACTGTAATGGGTCTGTGGTGGAGAATAATGGTGCTACTGACTCCCCCTGGGCAGAATGGGGGGCTGGAAGAGAGACTTTTCCTTTCTTTTTCTTGGTAGGGGTTATTTCTTTGCTTCTCCTTGGATGAGGGACATGTTGATTCCACCTTCTGAGTGTGTTTAGATCAATCTTCTTAAGATAATGAATTGGCATCCCCAGGCTGGGATCCATTTCAGAGGGTAAGCATATAAAGAGATAGAGAGAGACGATTCCGCAAAAATTTGGGTTGTCCAGGCTTTGCACTATCTTTTCAAATATGATTTTACTCCAGTCTGTTTTCTTGACTAGTATTATTCTTATCATGAGGGAGAACATATCCCTGGAGATTATATCAAATGAGCATGTCTTGCAGATTAATGATTTTCCAACAATATCTGTCAATAGTTTACCTTGTGAATTCATTTTCATTCTATGTAGTGACCCCTTTGTCTCTTTAGTATATTCACAGAATTCCAGGGTAGATTGCCTGTCTTCCTCAGTTATTGTCTCTTCATCTTCCTCTTCTTCCAGTAGTGGAAGATGTAGGTGTCGATAAATACTGCTGGCAGAGATTCTGATTGCTTTACTTCCTATACTGCTCTTTATCCTTGTCCAACTGTTGTTAGACTTTGCATTCTGATAAAATTCCAATACTTCTCTCGGGAAGATAAGAGAAGGTCATGAGAGGATGAATTCTAGACCTGATGCTGCAATTAGCCATATGATGCTCTGGATGTCTTCGCTGGCAGAATCAGAACTATTTCTCACCAATACGCAACCAATGTTCACTGAGCTTTGTTTGGAAGAGTCGGATTTTGGCGCCATTGGAGGAGAAGAAGAACACGCTATCGACAAGAGGGAGGAGTGGTGTGGGTATCTGGCTTGTGTTTAAGGTATATATATATGTATATATATATATATATATATATATATATTCTTATGCCCTCTTTTTAAACCCTAGATTTAATATAAATAAGGTATCTGAAGAGGCGCTTACCTGATTTGACAGCATTGCCTGATTTGAAGGGACGATTTAATTAATAATCATAGAAATAAATCCTCATATATATATATATATATATTCGAGCGGGTTGGATCTGCATATTCGAGCGGGTTGGATCTGCATATGAGCGGGTTGTGCCTGCCAATAAGTGGGTTGCGCTCACATATGAGCACTAACCTTTTATTTAAAACACATACATATCAGTACTTAAAATGACCGTAAAAAATATGAATCAATATTACTATTTTTATTTTGTAAGCAAATGTTAACTTTTACCTAAAAAATCAATTTCTCTCTCCATTTCTCTTCTGTCCCCCTCTTCCTCCTATCCCTAAATGTAGGTATTAGCCCGGCCGGCGACGGTGGGCTTCGCCCTCCCCCGGCGGGATTCACGCAGGCGGGCTTTGCCCACCCCCGACCAAGCGCGATAGTACCCAGCCCGCGATGACAGGCTTCGCCCGCCCCCGGTGGGCTACGCCCATGACGCTCCGGGCTACGCCCGCATCAAGTCGGTTGCACCCACAACATTTACATATGAGTACTCAAAATGACCACACAAAAATTTAATTAATATTTTATAATTGTTTTTTCAAAAACATTTATATTTTAACAAAAAATCATTTTAAAGTAGGTCTAGAAGATCTAATGATTACCAACCATAGTTGGTGTAGGAGGTCTACTAAAAATTTTTGGATTTTATGAATTTCCACCATTTTTTTATTATATGGATATTGTGTAATTACACAAATAGCCATTATATTTTATGAATTTCCATTTTTTTCATAATATATGTTAAGTCATTGGAGTAAAAGAATGAGGCTATATTTGATAATTTTGAATGTTGCACCAAAGGCAATTTCTTTTATTTAGTGGTTAAAGATATATATATATATATATATATATATATGTATATTGGATTATTGTATATACGCGCAACGCGGATTTCCCCTATATCCGCGCATTCGACGAACGCGTGCTCCGTTCGACGAACACGGGGCTCCGTTCGACGACGAATAATATTCGATCGACCAATGCGGGCTAAAGATCGAAGCTTATTCGCCATTCGTCGATCGTGTTCGACGAACGTGGCCATTCGCCGATCGACGAATGGCGGATGGCGACAATGGACGCTCGACGAACGTGGAATGGATTCGATCGATGAATGGCGGGCTAACAGCGGGCTCCATTCGACGAACATGGGCTGGCTTCGATAGACGAACGGCGGGCTAACGGTGGGCTCCGTGCGACGAACACGGGGTGGCTTCGATCGACGAACGACGGGCTAACGGCGGGCTCCGTTCGACAAACATGGACTGTCTTCGATCGACGAAGGACGGCTAATGCCGGGCTCCGTTCGACGAACACGGGCTGGCTTCGATCGACGAACGACGGGCTAACGACGGGCTCCGTTCGACGAACACGGGCATTGCGGATATAAACATGTATCGTTCATCGAACGCGAGCCCCGTGTTCGTCGAACGGAGCCCGCGTTCGACGAATGAGCAGATATAAGGAAAATCTGCACTGCGCGTATTTCCAGCATACCCTATATATAAATGATTTCAATAGGCATCTAGTCCAGTCGATTAATCCAATTTCCCGTTGACTGTTTCTTTAAATACATATTTTTGTCCTACACTCATGAGTAAAATGTTAGAGTACCATATGTGAGTGCCAATATTTTGACCTTCACATTGTGTTAGATATTAATCCAAATTCAACATGCCAAGTTCAATTTTAAATTAAGTGAATTTCATTTCATCAAGGGGCTTTGTGAAGATGTCCGCCACTTGTCTATTTGTTGGGACAAATTCTAGACAGATGTCTTCTTTTTCTACATGCTCCCTGATGAAATACCTGATTTCAATGTGTTTTGTTCTGCTGTGAGAGACTGGATTCTTTGCTATAGATATAACACTTGATGAATCACAATATAGTGGTGTCTTTTTGTGATGAACATAATATTCCTTCAATTCATGTTGTATCCATAGAAGTTGAGCACAACAGCTTCCATCAGAGATATATTCTGATTTTGTAGTAGAGATAGCAACACTAGTTTGCTTTGTGCTACTCCATGAGATTAATCTTTTGCCTAAAATTGACATGTCCCAGAAGTGCCTTTTCTGTCTTCTTTGCAACCTACAAAGTCTGCATCTAAAAATCCTATTAGTTCAAAATCACTGCTTCTAGGGTACCAAAGACTAAGATTGGGTGTGCCCTTTAGATATCTCAGAATCCTTTTAGCAGAGGTATAATGAGATTCCTTGGGGTTCACTTGATATCTGGCACAAACACATTTAGAGCACATGATGTCAGGTCTACTGGCAGTGAGATAGAGTAGGGAGCCAATGTTGCATCTGTACATGGTCTCATCAAAAGGTTTCCCTTTCTCATCCTTGTCCAGAGACACATTTGTTTCCATTGGAGTCCTCATTGAGGTTGCACTCTCCATGCCAAATTTCTTAATGAGTTTTTTTGTAAACTTGGTCTGAGAAATGAAGATTCCTTCCTCAGTTTGTTTAACCTGGAGACCCAAAAAGTACTTTAGCTCTCCCATACTGCTCATTTCAAACTTCCCTTGCATATGGTTAGCAAACCTTTTACAAAGGTTATCATCTGTAGATCCAAAGATGATGTCATCAACATAGATTTGAACCAGCAATATCTTGCCTTTGATTTCACTAAGAAATAGTGTTTTATCTATCTTTCCTCTTAAGAATTTGTTATCAAGGAGAAAGGTAAATAATGTCTCATACCAAGCTATAGGTGCTTGCTTTTTAGACCATAAAGTGCTTTCTTAAGAAAAAATACATGATCAGGATGAATTGAGTTGATAAAACCTGGAGGTTGTTCTACATAAACCTCTTCTTTCAAATCACCATTGAGAAAGGCTGATTTTACATTCATCTGGTATACTTTAAATCCTTTGTGTGCTGCATTGGCAAGAAAGAGTCTGATTGCTTCTAACCTTGCTACAGGTGCAAAGGTTTGATCATAATCAATTCCTTCTTCCTGTCTATATCCTTTAGCCATCAATCTGGCTTTATTCATGATAATGAATCCTTGCTCATCCAGTTTGTTTCAAAACACCCACTTGGTTCTAATTATGTTATGACCTTGTGGTTTCAGAACTAGTTTCCAGACCTTCCATCTTTTGAATTGATTTAATTCCTCTTGCATGGCCAAAATCCAAAATGGATCTTTGTTTGCATCCTCAAATTTCTTTGGCTCTTCTTGAGAGAGGAAGATTAGGAATAATGCTTCGTTCATTGAGCTGCTTTTGGTTTGTACTCCTTGATTAATGTTGCATATAATTTGATCAGGTGGATGGTTTTTTTGAAACTTGATGGCATTTGCCAGCCTTCTGTTTTCTGATGGAATTTCTTCAACTATTGGTGCTTCCTCTTGCATTGCTGCTGGTTGAGTATCTTCTTCTGTAGAATCATCATCTTTATTTTCTACTCCCCTACATCTATTTCCACTGAATGTGAGGATGGGGGTTCCATTTCCTCTTCTGGGATTGATGTCTTCAATTCTTTATGTTTGGAGCTAGAGCCTGTGACAAAAATTCTAGAAGGCTCTTCAAGTATCATGCTGGATTCATTAAATACTACATTAATAGATTCTTCTATAGTTTTGTAATGTATTAAATATATCGAATAGGCTCTGCTATGATGGTTATATCCAACAAAGATGCCTTCAAAGCATTTCTCAGCAAACTTTGTTAAGTGATGCTTCCCATTGCTTAGGACATATCACATACTTCCAAAGATCTTAAAGTAGGCCAAGGTTGGCATCCTGCCTTTCAAGAGTTCATATTGAGTCTTGTTGTGAGTTATGTTGATTAGAGCTTTATTTTGCACATGGCAACCTGTATTAACTGCCTTAGCCCAGAAATATTCTGGTAGTGAGGAGTCACTCAACATGGATCTGCTTGCCTCAATGAGTGTTCTGTTCTTTCTCTCAGCAACTCCATTTTGCTGTGGAGTTCTTGGAAACGAAAACTCTTGTGAGATACCTAGACTCTCACAAAACTTTGTCATTGCTCCAAACTGAAATTCAGTTCCATGATCACTTCTGATTTTAACCAGTGAACAGTTAAGTTCATTCTGAATTTGTTTGACAAATGTAGTGAATACTTTTAGGGTATTTGACTTATGTTTAAGAAATAACACCCATGCAAACTTAGAGTAATCATCTACAATCACAAATGTATAAGACTTCCCCCCTAAACTTTGAATGGACATTGGGCGAAACAAGTCCATGTGCAACATGTATAAACATCTAGTGGAATCCTTCAATCCAATTGACTTGAAGGAGGCCTTTGTTCGCTTTCCCATTTGGCAAGCATGACAAGGGACTTCTTATGCACAATTCTACTTGGGACCATATCTAACCAAGTTTTCTGATAGGAGCTTATTGATAAACTTGTAGTTTATATGGGCTAGTCTCTTGTGTCATTGGATACAAAGAGATGCCCTGCCATTAAACAAATAGGGGATTGCAGGCTAGAGCAAGGAAAATTAAGACAATATACATTCTCATTCCTAGTGCCAGTAAGAATAACTTAAGAGTTTTCAGTATTCTTAATGAGGCACTTATCCTTGTGGAAAATGACTACATAGTCAAGATCTCAAAGCTGACTTATGCTAATCAGATTATGTTGCAATCCTTCCACATAAGCTACCCATGAGATGATAACTATGCCATTAGTGACTTTACCATAACCTTTTGTTTTTCCTCTGTCAGATCCCCAAATATCACTTTAGAACCATCTTCTACATGAGTGAATTCTGTCAAAAGGCTTCTTGTTCCAGTCATGTGCCTGGAACATCCACTGTCCAAATACCAGATTGGAGTTTGATTGTCTTTGGACATACCTGCAAAAATAAACTATTTCTTCTTAGGCACCCAAAACTGGTTGGGTCCTAGATTCATGTTAGTCATGAAGAACACACTAAATCTACCTACTCCAGGATGTGCAGAATGGTTCTTAACAAGACTATTTGTTAGCTTGGCATTGATTGCCCTTGGAACTGTTGGGTTGAACCAACAATCAATTATAAAGTGGCCAATCTTGCCACAACACCAACATTCAAACTTGCTGTATCTCCTTTTCTTGATTTTAGAAGGAACATGGCTCCTTTGTATGTGACCAGAAGGATATTTAAGAGAGACTGAATTACACTGCATGTGATTGTGGTGTTTGTTATTCCCACCCACAACTTTGCTTCTTAGGTCAGTCTTCTTTAATGATGTCTTCCCCTTCCTAGATACAAGGGATTCATGTTTCCTCATGATGATCTCTTCATGATGTACCTTTGATACACTGGGCACATCCTTGATTCCACTTGTGGAGCACTCATTCTTGAGGTGTCCATAAATAGATTCTAGATCATACTTGTTGGAGGCTGATATTACCTTCCTAAAGTTGATCTTCTTCTCCATAGGTTTGCCTGATTTACCTTTCTTAAGGTATCCTAGGCCTCTCCTATGAGTGGAGCAGAACCTATCAATCAAGGGAAGAATGGTCTTAGGTTTTGAAAAGCTGGCTACAAGCTTTCTTTCAATAAAAAGTCCGTCTTCCAAATCTTTGATTTTCTTGTCCCTAGATATCAGGCACTAGATTGATCTCTACTTTTCTTTAGAGATTCAACCTCTCTGGTGAGGACTTTTGAAAGTGCATAGTATGCCTGTGAGAATCCTCTAGAGGGGGGGGGGGGGGGTGAATAGAGATTAAAAAAATAATATTCTATCTTAACTGTGCAGACATGAAACCTAATAAGGAGTTATGAACTCAAACCAAAACCACAGGCAGAATAAATATTGCTGGAAATAAAATGCAGAAAAGATTAATGGGACAACACAAAAAATCACAACACAGACACACAGATTTTTATAGAGGTTACCCAAAATATGGGTACTCCCCTCTTCTACCACTGGTAGGAAAGCACACCTGTGCCCGAGTCTTTTGATAAGGAGACTCTGAACCAAATATCTTTTGATAAGGAGATCTTGAACCACAGATCTTTTGAGAAGGAGATCTTGAACCACAGATCTTTTGATAAGTAAATCTTGAACCACAGATTATTTGTTAAGGGGATCCTGAACCACTGAATCCTTTGGAAGAGGGATTCTTAAAGCTCTTTTATAGTTGAGGAAAAGGAGAAGGGAGAAGGATGAGGTAAGGAGGAGAATTCTGCTCTCAGAATTTTTATGAAGCCTTCTGCTTCAATCTTTCTCTTTTCTAGATCTGCATATGATGAACCTTGCTTTAGATAGTGATGTTTTGCAAGGGTTATAAGCTTAGTATCTTTTCTACTTTCTTCTATTGAAATCATGTTGCTGTATGATATTGATGAGGAGCAGCCTTTTGTTTATCTGTAATCTGAGAGAGAGCAGTTCTTATTTTTCTGTCTTCTAGGGTTCCAGAAGGAAGGAGAAGAAGGAGGAAGCCCTAATGGACAGAGTGCACAAATTGGTGTTGAATGCTCTAATTTCTTCTCCTTAATCTTCTTATTTATTGTCCATCCTTTAATTTTAATTCCTTTTCTCTTTTAGAGTGTGCTGAAAAGGTATTGGCCTGGACAATTTCTCTTCCTTTCCTCATTTGTTCATGACCCGTCTGCCAACTGTCTTGATCCTTTCCAAGAAAGCTTGTGTTGTATTCTTTATTTCTCCTTTCTAATCTAGCAATAAATGAGCCATTGTAGAACAGACTTCAGTACTGTGGACCTTGAGAGAGAGTTCCAAAATGACAGCTGAATAGGTTTCATTTTCAGACTGTATTCAACATTGCGTCAATTTCACTTTCTCTCTTATCGACGCACCTTCGAGTTCTTATAAAAGCAGCTTAGAATTCCTTCAAGCTCTGATTGAACTCTGATGTCGATGCAGCTCCGAGTTCTTATCAACGTATCCGTCGAGTTGAAGGCTTGATTTTGAACTTCATTATCTGCATCGAATTGTAGTTGACGTTGTGTCGACTTCAGATGGCTTCAACCGATTTCTTCATTCTTTGTTGAGTTGAAGTCGCAGCAGCGTCGACTTCTAATATATCTTTGACATGCTCCTTTATCTAAGTCGATATCCTTTCGACGTAGCGCCGACTTGATTTACTTCGACAGAGAGGTTGAGTTGCTTGGACTTCTAGTCTAAGTTACGTCGCCATGAAGTCGAAGTTGCGTCGAACACCATTCGACGCAATTGTTAACTCAACCAAATTTATGCTTGTCTAGTTCTGGTCTTGACACTCCAAGGTGTGTGTGATATCCTAAGACATCTAATGACCAAATTTCCCTTACTATATAATGGGTAATTAAAACCTAAGAATTAAAATTACTTTGGATAATTTGTTAAGTTAAATCCAAGGAGTTTTTCCCAACAATCTCCCCCTATTTATCTTAACAAATTTTACAGATTGTTTAAAGTGATTTTACACATTCCTTTTATGCAAACATAAATGCAAACACAAAGTTACATCCAATAGAATATGACATACTAAAGTCATAAGCTATTTCATTCATTTGTCAAGTAATTATATTGATCTCCACAACTGTTTGTTTCCAGGAAGTATAATAGTTATAGAATACTTGAGTTTTATTGCTCCTTCTCAGGAGTTTTTCTTTTTCTTGAGAAAACTTTTGGAATCATCTTCCTTGGAGCAACCAGCAGAGTCTCATCATCTTTGGAAGACATTACAGCTTCTTCAGCAACATTTTCTTTGGGAAGCTCCCCCTGAATTTGTGCATTCAGCTCAACAATATCAACAGCTTCCTTGGCAGTCTTTGCCACATTATTGGGACAGGCTCCCCCTGAGTAGATGGGAGCTCCCCCTGAATATCTGTAGCAGTTTTCACTTGATTCTCTGGCTCTTTTTCTTTCCCTTCCTCCTCTTGATGCTCTGAAGCTGGCTCCCCTTGGATATTTGGACCTTGGAAGATGGTCACTTTATCAGGAGTTGCATCATCATTCTCTTTATTAATGCCACTCAACTATAGGACTGGCCCTTCCTCCCCTTAAATATTCTCCCCCTTCTTAACCTTGCTGGCCAAAAAGGTTAAGAACTCCTTAGTCACTAGGGAGGAAGACATGAAGTCTTTGATTCTCTGTAGAGATCTTTTGGAGTCTAGGAGTTCAGATTCCATTTGGGAGTATTTCTTCTCAAATCTTCTGGCTTGGCTGGCCATGAGGTCTGCAAAGGTGCTTAAAGCCATCCCTACAGCCTTAGATATTGCTTGCTCAATGTTAACTAGAGGTATAGGATGGGAGGTAAAGGCAGACGAAGATGGAGGTGGAGAAAGGACTTGGTAGATTTCTGGAGAGATATGATATTATGGTGGTGGTGGTGGAGGAAGAACATATTGATGGCTTGGAAGTGGTGTGGATGGTTGTTGTTATGGTTGTTGGTGGATAGGAGATTGGGGTGTTGGCTCTGGGACTGTAGTAGATGGGATGGATTGGAGGTTTTGCTGTTGTTGTTGTTGTTGAGGAGAAAGTTGTGCTAGAATAGCATCCTGAGGTAGATCTGGGACTATGTCCTGTGGAGTTGGATAGGGAGGAGGAGGAATATTATCCTTTGGAGAGGGAGGAGGTGAAGCTGGAGCTTGACCAAGCTTCAAGATCTGTCTGGTCCATTTTGAGAAAATTCCTATATTGATTCTCTTTCTATGAGGAATAAACACTCCTTTTGACTTACACACACTAGGATAGTGGTGAAGCAACACCTGACTCATCATCCTCATGAAGACATTTTCCTTATTAGAGTATTTATGAGCAATCAACTTTAGGAGAAACCTCCCCCAATTTATCTTCTTTTTCAGAACTAGGATTCCCATGATCTGCAGCTGCTGCCTGGGAATAGCATCATGGACTAATATCTTGAATAACAAAACCTTACCAACAATGTCAGCTAAGAACCTGTGCTCTTCTACCACATCAATTTTCTGGAGATTAATTGGCTTCTCTTTCCTGAACTGCATAATCTCCACGACATTCTTTGTCTCTTCTCCTGTCAAATCATCTGGGTCACTCCCAGTGGGTAGATCAAATGTTTGGGAGAGTATTTCCTTAGATATACTGATATCCTATCCAGAAATGGTCCCCTGAAGGGACCCATCATCTGCTACATGAACACTATCCTTGAATTTTTTAAGTTCTACATCTAGAATCTTACACCTGGTAGAGATAAGCTTTGTTAACCCAGCAGACTAAAAAAGGCCTATAATGGCCTTGAAACTTTCGGCAATAGCATTGAACGAATCCACATCTACGTCGAAACCAGAGTTGATCTTGGGTGGAGTCATTGGATTGTAGGTACCTGCAACGAATGAAGAAAACGAGAGAAAGAAAAGCACGAGAGAACTGGAGAATGAGAGAGCAAGAGAGCAAGAAGAGGGAAAATTCGAAAGCGTAAATGTTTCGACGCTGAAGTTGCTTATAAGAAGATGATTTGTCATAACTTAGGGTTTAAGTCAAAGCACCGTCGATAGTAATTAGTATTTGGCATGAAAAAATATGTCGAGATTGCTTCTAGAAGCAACTCTACGCGCACTGTTATATCAATGTTGCGTCGATTACCGTTCAATGCGACTCTGAGGTTGCTCAACAATTCTTAAATCGACATTGACATGTCGACGTTGCCTCGATTTATAATCGACGCGCCCACGAATTTGATCAGTGGCTATTAAGTCGACGCATTAGTCGATATGGATTTGACGCTGCGTCGAATTCCATTCAAATTATCCACTCTAAGTGCTTCTTGATGCTGGAGTTGAGTAGAAGTCCATGGTACGTCGACTTCTATTCGACGCACCTCAGAGTGAACAGATCTATTTTCTTAGAAAATTCTTGTTGTTTTTCCCAGCAATTATATTTATTGAAAATCGAGTTTATGATATTAATTTTATGAACTATAAGGATAATCAAGGAGGTTTCAAAGAAGAAATCACTCCCTTGGTTTCATTTAGTTCTTTCTTCATGACCCACATCTTTCTTCCCACTCCATTCTCTCTTGAGTGTGACCCTACCTAATCCTGCACAATAATTAAAACATTAGAAGGAACCCAGGTTACCTTGGGCCCTTTTCTTTTACCATTGTAGGGTTCAATGAAAGAATAGAAAGGTCTTTCATTATATCCTTTTGGATGATAAGGAATGGGTTTCCCAAACCTATGCTTATTATTTTGATACTTAAAATGAGTATATAATGTATCTAAATATAAAAGATCAGTAGAATGTTATATTACACTAGGGTTGGATTTATCCTTTTGATTGGTTAATTTATCTGCATTACTCTTCCCTTGGAATTTCTTTTTTTGTTGAGATTTGCTTCATTACCTTGAGTTGTTTTCTTTGATTTACTAGTTTCCTAATTTTTAGTTTTTGCACTGTCCTCACAGAATTTATAGTCATTAGGTCTAATGAAGCTAGCTGGATTTTTCTAGGCAGGTTTCCTAGGGATTTCTGTGCTAGTGGATGGCTCTACTCCTAGCCCTAGGTGATTGAATCATATGAAGAGATTTTTTGTGATGTCCCTGAGCTTTTGACTCCTCCCATTGAGTGAGTCCTCAAAGGCTTTTGACTTTGCTAGCTCTTCCTTTAACTTTAGATTTTATTTTCTAATTTCAATTAATTTTGATTCTTTATTATCCATTTCTTCTACTCGGTCTGGATTTCTTACATATAGATCATCCTTCTTAAAATTTTCTAATTCTTCCCTATCTGCTTCTAGTTCTTTTTGAATTTTAATGAAATCATTACAGAATTCTTTAAAGCAGGTTTTAAAATCATCAGAACTAAAATCAAAATCATCAAACATGGATACCTGTTCTTCTTCATCATCTGATGACATCCCTAGTGCCATCATGCAAGCTGCTTCTGCTTCATCATCACTTTCAGATGATGAAGAGCTTGACTCTTCTTTAGTGTCACTCCAGGTTTCAGCAATGAAACCCTTGGCTTTCTTCTTATCTTTCCCTTTGAAAGATTTCTTCTTCTTCTTCTTCTTCATTTCTTCTTTATTGCTGCTCCTATCCCTTTGTTCTTGTGGACACTTAGGAGCTATGTGCCCTAGTTTGTTGCAGGTGAAGCAGATAATCTCCTTCCTTGGAGTCTTATCATATCTAGGCTTTGAGCTCCTCTCTCTTCTCCTTGAGTCTTCTATCTTGGTCCATTTCCTGAATCTCTTTGCTAGGAGACTGAATATTTCATCTTCAGGAGTGGAGGGCTCTCCTTCAGTAGCTTTCAGAGCAAGGCTCCTTTGGACAGGAGTTCGAGTTGTCTCCCTTTCCTCTGAGCCCTATTTTTCAGAAGCATCTCATATGACTTAAGCTTTCCTAGTAAAGCCTTAGTTGAGATTTCTCTGTGGCATCTGGACTCTCTGATTGCCCAGATTCTTGAATCCCATGAGCTAGGGAAGCACATGAGCATTTTATCAATAATTTCAGTCAAGGATATCTCCTTGTCCAAGCCTCTGAGCTTATTAATGATAATGCTGAATCTGTCATACATATCAACAACTATTTCTTCAGCTTTCTTCTGAAAGTTTTCATATTGGGATATGAGAAGGGACTTCTTATCCTTCCTTTCATCAGCACTTCATTCTACAAGTCTGGAAAGTGACTCCCAAATTTCTTTAGCTTATTGACAGTCAATAACTTTCTGGAAAATGTCATCTGACATTGTGGAGACCAGAATATTCATTGCTTTGGCATCAAATGCCTTCTGCTTTTTCTCTATTTCAGTCCACTCTTCCCTGGGCACATGTTCCTGAGTTGAAGTCGCACTGGCATCCTTCTTGTATGGAGTTGGTGGACCTGAAATATTGACCTCAAAGATGTCTTCATCAATAGAATTCATGTAAAGTTTTATTCTGGTCTTCTAGAGTGTAAACTTATTCAGATTACACACTGGTGGTCAAGTTGAGGCATAATACTTAGAACTCATTTTCTTTATAAAATATTTTTGTAGTAAATAAATAAAAGTAGGAGGTCTTTTTTATCAAGGTATTAACCTTTTAATGATCAACCTCCCTCTGATACCAATTGAAAGTGCACAGTGTGCCTCTGAGAATCCTCTAGAGGGGGGGGGGGGGGGGGGTTGAATAGAGATTAAAATATTATTCTATCTTAACTGTGCAAACAATAACTTAATAAGGAGTTATGCACTCAAACCAAAACCATAGGTAGAATAAATATTGCTGGAAATAAAATGCAGAAAAGATTAATGGGACAACACAGACACACATATTTTTATAGAGGTTCCCCAAAATGTGGGTACTCCCCTCTTCTACCACCTGGTAGGAAAGCACGCATGTGCCTGAGTCTTTTGATAAGGAGTCTCTGGACCAAAGATCTTTTGATAAGGAGATCTTGAACCACAGATTTTTAATAAGGAGATCTTGAACCACAGATCTTTTGAAAAGGAGATCTTGAACCACAGATCTTTTGATAAGGAGATCTTGAACCACAGATCTTTTGGTAAGGAGATCTTGAAACTCTTAATTATTTAGAATAGGGATTCTTAAAACTCTTTTATAGTTGAGAAAAAGGAGAAGGGAGAAGGAAGAGGTAAGGAGGAGAATTCTGCTCTCAGAATTTAGATGAATCCTTCTGCTTCAATCATTCTCTTTTCTAGATCTGCAAATGATGAACCCTTGCTTTAGATAGTGATGTTTTGCAAGGGTTATAAGCTTCAGATCTTTTCTACTTTATTTTATTGAAATCCTGCTGCTGTATGATATTGATGAGGAGCAACCTTTTGTTTATCTGTAATTTGAGAGAGAGAAGTTCTAATTTTTCTATCTTCTAGGGTTCCAGGAGGAAGGAGAAGAAGGAGGAAGCCCTAATCGACAGAGTGCACAAATTGGTGATGAATGCTCTGATTTCTTCTCAATATTCCTATTTAATGTCCATCCTTTAATTTTAATTCCTTTTCTCTTTTAGAGTGTGCTGAAAAGGTATTGTCCTAGACAATTTCTCTTCCTTTCCTCATTTGTTCACGACCCGTCTGCCAACTGTCTTGATCCTTTACAAGAAAGCTTTTGTTGTCTTTTTTATTGCTCCTTTCTATTCTAGGCAATAACTGAGGCGTTGTAGAACGGACATCAATGTTGTGGGCCTTGAGAGAGAGTTCCAAAATGATAGCTGAAAAGGTTTCCTTTTCAGACTGTATTCGACGTTGCGTCAATTTCTCTTTCTCTCTTATCGACACACCTTCAGGTTCTTGTAAAAGCAGCTTGGAATTCCTTCAAGCTCTGATTGAACTCTGATGTCGATGCAGCTCCGAGTTCTTATCGGCGTATCCATCGAGTTGAAGGCTTGATTTTGAACCTCATTATCTGTGTCGAATTGTAGTTGACATTGCGTCGACTTCAGATGTCTTCGACAGATTTCTTCATTCTGCATTGAGTTGAAGCTGCAACAGCGTCGACTTCTAAGATATATTTGACATGCTCCTTTATCTACGTCGATATCCTTTTGGCGTAGCATCGAATTTATTTACTTCGACAGAGAGGTTGAGTTGCTTGGACTTCTAGTCTAAGTTACATCGACATGAAGTTGAAGTTGCGTCGAACACCATTCGACACAATTGTTAACTCAACCTAATTTATGATTGTCTTATTCTGGTCTTGACACTCCAATGTGTGTATGATATCCTAAGACATCTAATGACCAAATTACTATTACTATACAATGGGTAATTAAAACCTAAGAGTTAAAATTACTTTAGATAATTTGTTAAGTTAAATCCAAGGAGTTTTTCCCAACAACTTTGCACAACTCCTTGCTGTCAATTAAAGCCTGCATAGTTTTCCCAAACTTGCTTATTAGCTCAAGGTTGGAGCTTGCATTGTAGTCCTTCTTGAGTTGGCAGAATTCTGCATTCTCCAGAGTTAGCCTTTCAGCTTTTTCAGAGATGTCAGAGTTTCTTGCTTGGAGAGATAAGATATATTCATCTTGCTCTTTGCAAAGCTTCTTGCTTCTCTTAAGGGCTTCAAGCAATTCACCATATTGATCTAGTATGTCCCCTTCAGATTTATCTTCCGAGGAAAGAATTGCCTCAGAATCAGTATTTGAAATAGATAGAGAGGTTTTGATAGGTACCTGTGCAGATAGGGAATTTTCCTTCTTTTCCTCTTCACTTATGGACATGGCTTCCTTATATTCTTCTTCTTCTGATGATGATGAGGAGCTAATCTCATCATCACTTAGGGTTTTGCACTTCTTAGCTAATAAGCTCTTGTCCCTATTCTTTTCCCGGAAAGCCTTTTTATCTTCAGGTTTTCTATTGTCTCTTCTTTTAGAAGGACATTCAGCTATCATGTGTCCAGCTTTCTTGCATCCATAACAAATAGTTTCAGTAGAAGAGTGTTTGTTATGTTTGGAATCATAACTGTCTCCTTTTTCCTTATGGGAGTTGTGGTTTCTTCTTAAGCTGGAAGAGGATGAGTGTTTTCCTTTTTCTTTCCTCCTTTTTCTGAGAATCTTCATGAAGTTTTTGGAAAATAGAGTAAGCTCCCCATCAGACAGTCCTGTGCCGGTGGTGCTTGTTTCAGATTCTTCAACTTCAGATTCTTTGTTCTTTTTAAAGTTATCATCATTGAGGGCTATTGATTTTTCTTTGTGATTTGCCCTACTGCTGTCTTCTTCATCTTTCCTGGTGTTTAATTGTAGTTAATAAGAGAGGAGTTTCCCAAACAAGTTTTGGGGTTCCTTGTTGCTCAGATTTCCCACTTCTCTTATGGCACAGATTTTAGTGTCCCATTCTTTATGGAGAGATCTCAGGAATTTTTCATTGAGCTCATAATTAGAAAAACACCCTTCCATAGGTTCAAAGACCATTCACAATCCTGAAAATATTTTCATAGCATTGAGCGGTATGATCCCTCTTATCCTATCTGAATACCTCATATTCTTGGTTCAGGAAGGATTTTCTATCATCCCTAGCCTCAGCAGTTTCTTCCATGTATACCACAAGAGAGTCCCATATTTCTATGGAAGTTCTGCAATGTACCAGATTCTGGAATGTAGAATCATCAATAGCACTTACAAAAAAATTTTGGCCCTCTTGTCCATGGTGGCAAGCACTATTTCATCCTTATTCATCTCATCATATTTCTGGGGAACTGCAGCTTCAGTGCTGGAGGATGGGGTGTTCATTGGAATGAAAGGACCATCTTCAATGGTAATAAAAATCCGTGGAGCAGATGCCTCCATATAATGCTTCACCCCTTCCTTCCATATGGTAAAGTTCTCCTTTATGCATATGGGAAATTTCGTAGAATTGAGTTCTTTGTAATTCTCTCCAGTCATTGTGTGAATATAGATCAATCTTTAGTAGATCTTGTTCCTTAGCTGTAAAGTTATTTAGAACACAGCCTAGCTCTGATACTAATTGTTATTCATAAAGAGTGACTAAGATCACACCTACAAGGGGGGGGGGGTGAATAGTGTGATGATGGATTTATGCTATCTTTTGCCTCATTTGCTATCTTTTTCCTCAATGAATCTACCTATGCTACTAATTGTTTTTCTTAAGGAATGATAAGGATCACACCTAGAGGGGGGGGGGGGGGGTGAATAGTGTGATTGGTGATTTATAATATCTTTTTCAAATTAAAACACAAAGCAAGCAATCACAGAAGACACAAGGATTTATATTGGTTCCCCAAGAGTTGAGTAATCCAATTTTCCCCCTTCACCTATCTAGCAATGTGCTAGCCTAGGCAATCTCCTCAAAAACTCAGAACTCAAACAGAGTTCCTACCTCAGTCTTTATAATATCAGACTTACACTCAAATCTCTTCAAATATTTCCTACACTCAGATCACCCAGATCTTACACTCAGATCACCAAGATCTTACACTTAGATCACCAAGATCCTACCTCAGATTCTCACAAGAATCCTACACTCAGATTCCACAGGAATCCTACACTCAGATCATAATGATCTTACACACTATTTATAGATTTACAGTGGTTTACAATAATAGACTCAGTAGAAAATAAGATTTAGATCTTGAGTCTTCAGTATAGGTCTAGCAGTAGGCTTCTTCTCCCTTGATAGATAATAGTATGAAACTTGTAGATAGAGATCTATATCAAGAGAATTAACCGCATCAGAAATCCCTCTTCTTATATTCAGCAAATTCTTTCTTCAGAATACGTATCTAACAGGACTCTTGAGAACTTAGAAGGATTTTGCTCTTGATAGGAGAGAGACTTAAAGTTTCTTTCAATCGAATCTTATGTATACTACAGATCATTAGTTTCAACAAGTCCAGATCTTCTCCTTTTATAATGATGCTCTGATTAAAAAGGAATTAGAGAAGTATATGGGAAGATATAATTATCTCTGAATTTGAATCTTCAAATTTAATCAGAAAATGGAATATTTCTAATTTGACACAAATAGGAATATTCCACATATAGTAAGTATGGATTAGAATGGAGTGAATAAATCTGTCTGATATTCCTGTCATAATAATTGATTATACTATTCCATAAACAATTTTTCTACGAATTTATTCCATTAAGATCTTCCATAGATGTACCACTTAAATCCTCCTTGATTGGCGTGAAAAGGTTGGAGAATTAATGATGTCACATGCTATTCAAGCACTTAGAATAGTTCCGAACGAATTGAAGTATATCCCATCGATGTTGAGATCATCCCATTGATCGTCATTGATATAGTCAATCCTTTATCTAGTCGATTATCAGAATAGATAGTCTATCCCATCGATCGATTCTGTCGGCTTATCTTTCCGTCGATGTTTTGAGTTCAATCGACAGACCGTCCCATCGATTTTTACTTGAACTAATTTTTTACTTCCACAGCCTTCTGAATGCAGTAGTTTTCTTTGAAATTTTCAGGTAGAGTCTTCAAGATAGATGTTAATATGTCTTCAAATAAATACTTGAGGTCATATAATACAAATAAATGCTTGGTCTTAGTGAGCTTAAGCAATATTCAGATATTTACTAAGAGTACCTGTCTCAAGCATCATCAAGATTTCATCAAGCACAATAAGTTTATTATTTTGTAGATGTTCTTCTTCAAATCAGGAATCTTGAGTATCAAATTCCCAACAATCTCCCCCTATTTGAAGAAGTCAGAACCTCACATAATAATAAGCTTTTATAAGTGAAACATAAAGCAATTAGAGATAAAGTGAGCATTCTAATATATAGTAAATACTAGAGTTCATGGGCTTAAGAAAAAGTTATAACAATAATCATAATGTCCACATATTAAAATTTTTAGATTCTATCACTTTCACCATTGGCCTTCCTCTTCTGCCTTGAGAAGTAATTCCTGGGCTTTGGGATATACCTTGGAGGCAGTGGTCCCTCAGTCTTGTTCTTCCAATGGAGTCTCCTTTTAGTTTCTTGATCTTCATGCTTTTTCAACTCAGCTGAGTTATAGAATCTTTCCTTGTGCAATCCTTTACTTCCAAAATCTCTCCATGTTGAGAGAATGATTTATTTTGAGATGGGACTCCACTCTTCATAGATAGGAATTCGTTTGATTTCTTATCTCATTCTTTGCATGTACTACCTATAGTCATCTTCATTGCTGGGAGCCTTTATTTTGTGAGATGGACCTGCTTCAATCCTTGGGGGCTTGTATAATATTGTTCAGGTGGAACATAGTTTTCTTCTTCATCATCATTATATTGAATCTCATACTTTAATCTTGGTAGATTCATTGTATCTCTTAACTCATTTGCTATCCAGATAGCTTGATCTGCCCCTGATTTTCTCAGATTCTCCTCTCCTTTTCTAACTTCATCAGATATGGTATTGCAGATTTCTATTGTGCTGACAGTTATTTATCTTTGTAGGTAGTTGATTCCAGTTGTGATGTGATTTTTTGTTTCTAAGAGATGATTATCCAGCATCTAAGTGTTTGCATCTATTCTTTCCTGTATGATTCTTCTATTGTCCTGGATGTGATGTTTAGAATCTGCAAAGGCATTCCTCAGGTTTCCATTAGTAGTGTACTAGTTTCTGATGATGTCATATATGCCATTGTTGGCATCCTTCAGCAATGTGGCTGTGTAATCAACTGCTCCTGCTTCTTTGTCAAAGAATTGATAGGATTGCATATTCATATTTTCTATATTCTTCTGTAAAGCTAAGTAATTCTATTTCATTTCTTGCCTCAGAGATTGAACAGATTTGTCAACATAGGATTCAATGTTCTTTCTCTGGATTTCAAGTAGAACTTGAATCTGATTTAAAAGGGAGGGTGAAGATGTTTCAGGCATTGTGCTGGAGGGGATGGGTGTTTGTTGTACAATTTGAGGGCAACTTGGTGTGTTTGTACTAAAGTCCATGTCCTCATAAAGACAGTCAGGTGTGTATGCTCTTGCTTACTGGGGTGGTGAAGATTCTTTTGAAACTCCTTTTCCATTATAAAGAACAATTTCCCAACCTGTCAGCTTATCTTCAATGTTCTCTTGTTCAGGGGTCTTCGGAGGAAGATTATGGGCAGAGTCTTTCAACTCAGACTCCCCATCATCATTCTTGTGAGAGTTGACTACCTCTGTTTCAGCAACTTCTGTTATCTAGTTTGTATCAGTAACTTCTGTTGTCTTTGGTTGTATTTTTTCTAACTCAGTAATGATTTTGTCTATTTGAAGATATCTCTCAAGATCAACTTCAATGAGAGAGGGGATTGTCATAGTTTGCTCAATGGATTCACATATTACTTCAGTAACTTCATGAGCAGGTGTATTTGGAAGTGGGACTATTGTAGACAAGTGTGGTGCTGTGGACTCCCCCTCAAGAGAATGGGGGGCTATGGACTCCCCCCTCAGTAGATTGGAGGACTATGAGAGAGGCTTTTCCTTTCTTCTTCTTGGTAGGTGTTGTTTCTTTGCTCCTTCCTGGATGATGGACATGTTGATCCCATCTTCTTAGTGTGTTGAGATCAATCTTTTCAGATAATGTATAGGTATCCCCAGGAAGTGATCCATTTGAGATGGTAAGCATATAGAGAGATAGAGGGAGATGATTCTGCCAAAACTTGGTCTGTCCAGAGTCTATACTATCTTTTCAAACAAGTGTATACTCCAGTTTGTTTTCTTAACTAGTATAATCCTTGTCATGAGGGAGAACATATCCTTGGAGATTCTGTCAAAAGATCCTGGCTTGCAGATTAGTGCTTTGCCAACAATATCTGTCAATAATTTTCCGGGTGAATTCATTTTCATTCTATACAATGACCCATTTAACTCTTCAGTGTATTCACAGAATTCCAGGGCAGATTGCCGTCTTCCTCAGAGATTGACTCTTCATCTTCCTCTTCTTCCAGTAGTGAAAGATGTAGGTGTCGATTAATACTTGTTTATCCAGAAAACTGCTACCTAAACAATGTCTCTCTCAGACCGGGCGGTTTGATATGTCAAGTCGCCCAGCTCTAGAATCAACGGGGCTCTCGGCCCAGCTTGAACAAGCCGGGCGGTTTGACAGTAACCAGACCGCCCCAAGGATTGAAGACTGACAAGGCTCAAGTACAGAAGGCAAGTCGCGGTCTCAGGTCAGAGGCCGCCCGAGTTGCTTCATTGCCTTGATCGCATCACATATCGACACCGGCCATTACAGATCATATGCTCAAGCCGCCAAGCCGTGCGACTTCTTTCTTTTTCCCTTCTGTATCCCGTCACCCCCTGCCCGATTCTCATGTATCCGGGTAGGCGGTTATTTTATCCCTGCACATTTGGGCAGGCCCCCGAGCCAATAAATAGGGGACGCGACGTTCCCAAGACACGCACACTCGAATCCTGGAGCTCGCTTGTTAGAGCCGCGATCTCGAGTTCACTATGTTAGAACAACCCTATTACTAATTTGGGCTAGGATCACTATTTGTGGTTAGGACTCAAGTTGACCCCATTGTATAGTCTTAGGGTCAAGGTTTAAGCTTATCTAAGTTAGCTAGAACTTAGGAAATTCTAAGTTTTCTGTGTTCGATGAACTCCTTCCTGAGTTCGATGAATGTCGTTTATCAGGTCAACGAATTTGATCCTCAGCTCGACGAAATCAGTCTTCTAGCCAGTTCAACGGATTCTTTCTTTCAGTTCGATGAACTCCTGATTGAGATCGACGAACTCAGTGTTCTGTTCGATGAATTAGTAACTCAGTGTTCAGTTCGACGAACTCCTGATTGAGATCGATGAACTCAACTTTCTGTTCGACGAAATTCCTTTTGAGCTTCACAATTTCTAAAGAATCAGTTATCTATTTTCTCTAAACTCAGATCGACTATTCAACAACGGATCTATTCATATATTTGGATTTATTCATTATCAGTAAGTCAAGATTTCTACTTCCCTTTTATATATTCATTCTATTCTCTTCTATCGAGAATCTAATCGTTGACATATTTTGGAAAAGGAAACTTTCATAGAAAAGGAATTAAAGTTTTTGCACAGTTGCTATTACAGTCCCAAGAAAGATTTATTCAGTTTATTCTATTCCTTATCAGAAGATTTGAATTTTTCATATCAGAATATATACCTAAGGAAAAAGGATGAATTAGTAGAAAAGTAGAAGAGAGATTTATAGAAAGATAAGAGATAAGATATATACAAGAGTATATACAGATATAACAGATATACATAATATACTTGTGAAATATTCAGACAGACTAGAGCATACAGAAATCTTCATCTTTTACAACAGCATCTTCATTCTCTGAGAACAAGCTGAAATCTTCTATCAGCTTCATCTGCTGATTCTTAGTCTTCTACATCCAAGAGAAAGCTTCATCAACTGTCAACAATTTCTATCAGACAGGGGGAGATTTACAACAATAACAATCCACTAGTCTTCTCTCAGATCTTATTGAGAGAGAAGAACTTCATAAACTCCTTTTTTTATCCTTTTACCCCATCTTGTATAGGGTTTTAACTCCCTTCAAAATTTAACCTTTGGTGGCAGGGCACCTGATCAAAAACCTATGGTTTGGTTTGAGCACCTGATCAAAAGCTCAGTGGTGATAGGGCACCTTATCAAAAACCTAAGTGGATTCCTACCAAGGGTGGTAGAAGAGTAGATGTACCCAGGTTGATTAGGGAACTACTATAGATCCTTGTGTCTTTGCTGCGATTGTGTTTTCTTTCTGTACTGTGTTGTGTTTATAGTATTGCTTTTATACTCACTCAATTACACATACATATAACATTATTTTAATTCCGCTATAAAATATGTTAAAACTTTTAATACTTTATTCACCCCCCCTCTAGAGTAAATCTAAGATCTAATACTTCACTTTCAATTGGTATCAGAGGTTGGTTGATTGATTACACAGGCTAACACCTGAATCCAAAGATCAATTAGATCTTGATCTATTCTAGAGTTTTATTTTTCTAGAAACTCATGGCACAGAACAAAGATTACTCAAGCACAAGACCTCATCTGTGCAATCTTAACAAGTTTGCATTATGGAAAGCAAGGATCAAACTTTATATGAACTCAATTGATGAAGATATTTTTAATTCTATTTTGACAGGACCTCCTACTCCATCAGCAACAACAAGTAATGAAACAGCAACCAACACTAATGCTGTTCCACCTCCTGAGTGGACAGATGCTCAGAAGAAACAAAGGAATAATGATGCCAAAGTTATGAACATCTTGGCACAGACCATGTCTGATGACATATTCCAGAAGGTTGTGGACTGCAGCTCAGCCAGGGACATCTGGAACTCTCTCAACAACATTGTTGATGGATCTACAGATGAGAGAAAGGACAAGAGATCCCATCTCATCTCCCAATATGAGAACTTCAAGAAGGGTGATACTGAAACAGTTGCAGATATGTATAACAGACTCAGTCTCATCATCAATGAGCTGAAGTCTTTGAATAAAGTGATCACAATCACTGAAATAAATGATAAGATCCTAATGTGCTTCCCCAACACATGGGACTCAAGGATCTGGCCAATCAAGGAAGCTAAAAGCCTAAATGAGATCTCTACTGAGACCTTATTAGGCAAACTAAAATCCTATGAGCAATTTATCAAGTCAAGAGAAGCTGAACAATCTACCTCCTCTCCAGCCACCAAAAAGGAAAGAAGCATTGCTTTTCAGGCAACAGAAGAGGAAGAAAAAGCTCCAGGAGAAATGGAGTTCATGGGCCTCCTAGCCAAAAGATTCTACAAAATGGCTAGAAAGGACCTCAGAAAGAATGACTTCAGATCTAAGGAAAAACCAAGGTATGACAAAACACATTCTAAAGAAATTATTTGTTATGGTTGCAGGAAGCCTGAACACATCCTACCTGAGTGTCCAGAAAATCAAAAGAAGGATAGAAGAAAAGAAAAGAAAAGCAACAAAAGAAAATCTCCAGCAAGCCACCCTCCAACAAACATAAACACAAGGGAAGGGGCTTTGTGGCTGAAACATGGAGTGAGACTGAATCAGAGTCATCATCCAGCTCCTCTGAAGATGAAGATGCAAATGAAAAGGATCTATGCATGATGGCTATCTATGAATCAAGCAGTGATTCAGAACATGCATCATCAGCCAGCTCAAGTGATGATGAAGATGATGCAGATGAAAGAAGTTTTTGCATGATGGCTATCAATGCCTCAGCATTATTCTGATGAATCAGAAATTGGCACTGATTGTGATCAGGTAATTTCTACTTTTGATTTTACTTCAAATGATTTTAAAAATGAATTTAAAACTCTTTTTTTAGATTTTATTAAATCTGAGAAGGAGATAATCTCCCTCAGAAGTAAGTTGGTTGAAATGAACCAACTGACTGAAGATAATGCCAATCTTAAGAAAGAACTGGCTACCTCCAAAGAACATATTGTTCTCATTGAGAACAAATTATCTGAGCCCCAAAATTTTGAAGAATCCCTCAATGGGAGAAGCATCAAATTGATGGACATCACAAGCACTGTAAATGCCAGACTCAATGGCAAACTGGGCTTGGGTGCATCATCAAGTCAGCCATACCTTCTTAAGAAAGACACTCTATCTGCTCCAGTGAAATTCATTTCTGCCAAAGTCAAAGAGGCAGTAGAAGTAGCTAAAAACATCTCAAGCAAGGATGTTAAGAACAAAGGAATTCAAAAGAATTCGTCGAATGGCGCTCAACGAAATCACATGAATTCGTCGAACGGTGGTCGACGAACGCTGAATACAGATTTTCAGTATAGCTATTCATTGAACGGCGCTCGACGAAATTACTTCAATTCGTCGAACGGCGATCGACAAACTCAACCAAGTTCGTCGAACGAAAAATGTACTGCATTTCTAAAGAATTCTCATTCTCAACATACTAAGAATCCCTTTACTGAGTGGATTATTCCTCCTAGGAGATATCATCCACAAGGCTATAAGGATCAGCCTGAGATATCTTACATTTCAGAATTTTGTGGTAAGACAAAAGGACCCAAGGTAGTCTGGGTCAAGAACAACTAGTTTGTTTTCTATTTTGCAGGCACAAAGCTATCCAAACATAGAGGAACATTGGTATTTGGACAGTGGCTGCTCTAAGCACATGTCAGGAAACAAGGCCAATCTAATTAACTGCAAAACAAAGCTTGGACCCAAAGTAATTTTTGGAGACTCCAACTATGGACTGACTAAAGGATATGGATTGCTTAAGAATAAAAAGCCTATGGTTAACTATTTTAAGATTTTTGGTTGTAAATGCTATGTGCATAACAATGATAAGAAATATCTAAGGAAATTTCAAGCAAAGGATGCTGAAGGTATATTCCTTGGATACTCTCTTTCTAGTAAAGCATATAGAATTTATAACAAATCAACTCTTAAGATAGAAGAGTCCATGCATGTTTCTTTTGATAAAACTAACATATTAAATGAGGAGAGGAATACCAAATCTACCAAAGATATTTTGCAGGCACCAGCTCTATGTGAAGAGCTTAATGGATTGAATCTACAGAATAAAGACTCTCTACTTCCATCAACTCAAATTATTGAAGACAGTGAAGAAGAAGATAATCAAGAAGATCTTGCTGATAATTCTAATCAAGTGACAGCTGATCAAATCCCTCAAGTGGATACTCTTGTTGAACCCATTACAACTGTTGACCACATCACAGTTATAGATCATCCAATATCTCAAGTTATAGGAGACATCTCAGCATGTGTTCAAACAAGGCATCAACTCAACCAAAATCAGATGCATACTTGTTTCCTATCACAAATTGAACCTCAATCCATAAAAGATGCAGAACAAGATCCAAACTGGATTCTTGCAATGCAAGAGGAACTCAATCCATTTGAAAGGAACAAAGTCTGGTATTTGGTTCCAAGACCAAAGGGCCATCCAGTGATTGGCACCAAATGGGTCTTTAGGAACAAGCTATATGATCAAGGCTTGAATCAGAAATAAAGCCAGATTGGTAGCCCAAGGATACTCTCAGGAAGAAGGGATTGATTATGATCAAACCTTTGCTCCTATTGCAAGACTTGAAGCTATCAGGATATTTCTTGCATTTGCTGCTTTCAAAAAGTTTAAAGTTTATCAGATGGATGTGAAGAGTGCATTTCTAAATGGAGATATCAAAGAAGAAGTATATGTGGAACAACCACCAGGTTTTATCCCTCCAACTCACTCTTCCTATGTTTTTAAGCTTAATAAAGCTCTCTATGGTCTCAAGCAAGCTCCCAGAGTATGGTATGAGACCCTAGCTAATTTTCTTTTAGAGAACAAATTCTGTAGAGGCAATGTTGATAAAACTTTATTTTTCAGGATACATAAAAAATTAAACTTTACTAGTTCAAATTTATGTAGATCATATTATTTTTGGCTCTACTGATTCAAATTTATGCAAAAGGTTTTCTGACCTAATGCAATCCAAATTTGAAATGAGTAGTATGGGTGAGTTATCTTACTTCCTTGGCCTTCAAGTGAAGCAAACTCCTAATGGGATATTCATATCACAATCCAAGTATGCTAAGGAATTAGTGAAAATATTTTCTATGTCTGATGCCTCTTCTATGAAAACACCCATGCCCTCCAACGCTGTGGTAGACAATGATGAATCAGGGAAACCTGTTGATCAAAAAGTGTATAGAGCAATTATTGGCTCTTTACTTTACTTAACAACTAGCAGACCAGACATAGTGTTTGCTATATGCATTTGTGCTAGGTTCCAAGTTAACCCCAAATAATCTCACCTTATTTTATTAAAAAGAATTTTGAGATATATAAAGGGTTGTCCAAATCTAGGACTTTGGTATCCAACTGCATCAGAATTTGAATTAATTATATTCTCAGATTCTGATTATGTTGGATGCAGAGTAGACAGGAAAAGCACATCAGGAACTTGCCAGTTCCTTAGTGATAAGCTTGTGTCTTGGTTTTGTAAGAAATAGACATCTGTGTCTACATCAACAGCTGAACCAGAATATATTGCTGCTGGCAGTTGCTGCTCACAGATTCTGTGGATACAAAATCAACTCCTAGATTATGGTATCAACTTAAATAAATCAATTATATTTTGTGACAATACTAGTGCAATATCTATAGCACAAAATCCAGTACTCCATAGTAGGACTAAACACATAGAAATTAGGCACCACTTTATCAGAGATAATGTGGATACAAATAAAATTTGCCTATAATTTATTCCTACTGACTTACAAAGGGCTGATATTTTCACCAAACCTTTGGATGAAAAGAAGCACATCTTCTTTATAAATCGGCTAGGAATGATAGATGGAGATTCAATAACTTAAAAAAATTAATTATTTTTTATTTATCACCTCTTTTCATCGAACGGAGATCGAAGAAAATCAGTCGTTCGTCGAACGGTGATCGATGAAACCTATTAGATCCAGAGATCAATGAAGACAGCTCGTTCATCGAACAGAGATCGACAAAAAATTATCTTTCATCAAATGCAGTTTGATGAGGCCCAAGATTCTTCGACTTCTGTTTTTATTAGGTTTACCCGAACCCAGTTCAACGAAAGCTTACGCCTTCTCCGATCTCTTTCTTTATAATCAAATTTTGATTCCATTTCGTCTTTGCGCCTACAAAACTTGCTCTTGCCTCCCTCCAGTTCCTTTGCACTTGATCTTTTTCTCTTGCAGGTATTCATGGCAATCTCTCAGGCAGTGATCTCTTCAATGAAGTTCGATGCAGGATTTGATATAGACATGGAATCTTTTGCTCGTACTGACCAGATTTTCCAGGACATTCTTCAACTCTTTGAAGAACAACAGTTAAAGAAGTTTATGACTACAAGGATAAAGCTTCCAATTACTGAGATCAAGGAATGGGTACACACTATTCAGTCACTGAATGCAACATCTATATCAGGAACCATTTCAAGAACTCGGGTTTCTTTTTCCCCAGAGAGTTTAACAGAAGTTTTTGGTTTCATAAATGGTGATGATGATTTGGATATTACTTCTGATGAGTTTAATGCTGAATTGGATAAAATGGGTCACTCCAGTGGAAACCCTAATCATATTCTGAAAAAGAATTTGTCTACTGAATACAAATTCTTAGCTGATATTATTGGCAAGGTTTTACTGGGAAAAACCTCTGCTCATGACTATATTATAAGGCACCAATTTCTGCTGATGGTGGCCTTAGTAGAAAAGAAGCAGGTCAATTGGGGATTGATTCCTTTTGAATCCATCAAGAAGAAGCAAAGCAAAATGAGTGTTTGCTTTGGCAGGGTCTTAGGCATAGTTCTTCAAGCAAAATGCCCAGAGCTGTTGGTGTCACCAACAGTTTTTATCATTGCAAGCAAGAGGATGACTTCAGCACTCTTTGGGAAATGTGAGAGAGTGATTCCCAAGAGGACTTCAAGGGCAGAAACTTCCAGGGAAGCTTCTGAGAGCACAAGGACTGATATAGTCACTCTCTCAACCCTACAAGAAGCTCCTCCCTCTGAATCTTCAACTCCACTCACTTCTCAACCTCTTCAGAACACCACTACTGAAGAAGTTCTGACACTCCTTCCTCACTGCCTTCTTCTCCTCCTCTCCAGACAAATTAGTCTGCAGAGTTTCCATCCTCATCTATTCCAGATGAAGATTCTCTTCCCCCCTTCATTCACCCTCCTTCATTTGACCTCTTGTCTCCTCAACATACTCCACCTCAATCTCCCATCCATGAAGATATTCATCCACCCATCTCAGATGCCACAAACATCTTCATACCCTCCTCAGTGTGCACCAATCAGGCTCACACCTCCATTCCCTCTTCTTCTATTCCAACATCCTCATCTTTTCAGCATACACCTTACCTTGTGCATGTTGATTTCTCTTTCATTGTTGATCAGATTTTAAACCATATCTCTCCTAGGCTGACAACTCTTCTAGATGAGAAGCTAGCTCCAGTTCTCAAAGCCATCTCTGACCTCTCTTCCAAACTTGCATCCTTCCCTACCTCCTCATCATTTGTCCCTTCTTCTAGGAGCCTAGATTCAGGTCTCCCTGAAGCTAGGCAGGGGGAAATGCTTAATGAAGAAGCTCCAGTTGATGCAGATTCAGATATAGCTATTGATTCAGTTAATACAGATTTAGTTGCATCTTCAGTTTTATCTATTCCAGTTATAGATTCAGGAAAAATATTTCTATTAATTCTTCAGTAGATATTATTTCTTTATTATCAAAATTCAATTTGATTTTAAATTGTCTGCCTAAGCCTCAAGGCAGTTCAAAGGCAATAACTCCTATTCAACTCCAATAGACTCAGTTTTGTTACAGAAAATCATCAAAAGTATTCCAGTTCCAGTTGCAGTTACAGAAGAAGTTGGCTTGGTGAATTCACCTCCAACATTTGTTTATGATGATTCCCCTCTACCATAAGATTTTGAGCAAGATGTTGCTAATGCTCTTCAAGATCTTGATGATTTGTATGATAACCCTGCACAATCTTCTTCTTCTGATGATGATGATTCTGATGATTCATCTTCAAGGAAAAGGAAATCCAGAAGCAAAGCCAAGGCTTCTCCCAAACCTCAATCTTCTACAAATGACATTCCCTATTATATTTTGAATAACATCACCCTCACCAAAGATTCTCCAGCATGGATGAGATTCTCAAGGAATGAGAATAACAGGAGAAAGAAAATGAAGAAAATAGGATTCTATTCTGATAAGCCAGTAAAGTTTAATCCTCCTCCTCCTCCAGCTGCTGGATCAGCAGGCTTGTCCTCTTCTTCTCAGAAATCTTTCCCTCAGCACTCAAGAAGATCATGGGAGACTCATAGAAGTTCTAGTGGCTCCTATACTTCAAGATCAGCCAGAGCTCCTCCTTCAGGATCTGCTAGACCTCCATCCTCAGTTTACAGATATTATGTCTCTGATGGCTCCTTGCACAGGAAAAGGAACTCTCAAGATCATCAATCTTCATATCAGTCCAGTGAACTTGATGAAAGACCTCCATCTCCCATTAATCTAGATTCAGAAAAGAATGCTTATATGGCTACATACAGAGAAAAAATTGCTACTACTCAGATCAATAAAGCCAAAGCTGAAGGAAAAGACTATTCTTAGTTTACAACTATGTCAGAATTCAGAAGACAAGAATTTGAAAGATACAGCTCAAGGCATCTCTTCAATGTCAAAGACTACCTGAAATTGCACCCAACTGTTGTTGTTCCTCATGCTTCATCTCAAACCCTGCTGGGAGCAAATGACCTTTATATGAGCAAAAGAGAATCTGAGAATCCTAACAGAGAAATCATATTCAAACCCTCTTCAAAGAAAAGCTCCTGATTGTTTGGTTTTGTTAAGTTCTGCTTTCAGTGTAAAACTTTCTAAACTCAGAGTACTATATCTTGTATCTGCTGAAATGAAATTTAAATTCTGTCAGATATATATGTTCTGTGTTTATTTGTTGTTTGTTTTAATTATTTTTGTCAAATAGTATCCTAACACAAATAGGGGGAGATTGTTGGAACAACCCTATTACTAATTTGGGCTAGGATCACTATCTGTGGCTAGGACTCAACACTACTAGAAAATTGACTTTGAGCCACGCTCGCATTGCCCATGACCATTTTTCGTGGTAAACAGTCAAATTATCGTGGCTAAAAGTCTAAAATCGTGGCTAAAAGTCATAGAAAAAGGGTATTTGCCACGAAAAGAGCATGGCAAATACTTTTTTGCCACACTCATATTGCCCGCGCCTATTTGCCACGGCAGTCTGTGGCTAAAAGTCTTTTGCCACGATTTTGGACTTTTAGCCACGACAATTTGCCTTGGCTAAATGTCAATATTCTAGTAGTGCAAGTTGACCCCATTATATATTCTTAGGGTCAAGGTTTAAGCTTGTCTGAGTTAGCTAGAACTTAGGAAATTCTAAGTTTTCTATGTTCGACGAACTCCTTCCTGAGTTTGACGAACGTCATTTATCAATTCGACAAATTTGATCCTCAGCTCGACGAAATTAGTCTTCCAGCCAGTTCAACAGATTCTTTCTTTCAGTTCGATGAACTCCTGATTGAGATTGACGAACTCAGTGTTCTGTTCGACGAATTAGTAACTCAGTGTTCAGTTTGACGAACTCCTGATTGAGATCGACGAACTCAACTTTCTGTTCGACGAAATTCCTTTTGAGCTTGACAATTTCTGAAGAATCTGTTATCTCTTTTCTCTGAACTCAGATCGACTATTCAGCAACGGATCTATTCATATATTTGGATTTATTCATTATCAGATAAGTCAAGATTTCTACTTCCCTTTTATATATTCATTATATTCTCTTCTTTCGATAATCTAGCCGTTGACATATTTTGGAAAAGGAAACTTTCATAGAAAAGGAATTAAAGTTTTTGCAGAGTTGCTATTACAGTCCCAAGAAAGATTTGTTCAGTTTATTCTATTCCTTATCAGAAGATTTGAATTTTTCAAATCAGAATATATACCTAAGAAAAAAGGATGAATCAGTAGAAAAGTAGAAAAGAGATTTACAGAAAGATAAGAGATAAGATATATATACAAGAGTATATACAGATATAACAGATATACAGAATATACTTGTGAAATACTCAGATAGACTAGATCATACATAAATCTTCATCTTCTACAGCAGCATCTTCATTCTCTGAGAACAACCTGAAATCTTCTCTCAGTTTCATCTGTTGATTCTTATTCTTCTACACCCAAGAGAAAGCTTCATCAACAGTCAACAATTTCTATCAGACGGGGGGAGCTTTACAACAATAGCAATCCACTAGTCTTCTCTCAGATCTTATTGAGAGAGAAGAACTTCATAAACTCCTTTTTTTGTTTATCCTTTTACCCCATCTTGTACAGGGTTTTAACTCCTTTCAAAAGTTAACCTTTGGTGGCAGGGCACCTGATCAAAAACCTGTGGTTTCGTTTCAGCACCTGATCAAAAGCTCAGTGGTGATAGGGCACCTGATCAAAAACCTAAGTGGATTCCTACCAAGGGTGGTAGAAGAGTAGATGTACCCAGGTTGATTTGGGAACTACTATAGATCCTTGTGTCTTTGCTGTGATTGTGTTTTTTTCTGTACTGTGCTGTGTTTATTGTTTTGCTTTTATACTCACTCAATTACACATACATATATCATTATTTTAATTCCGCTATAAAATAAGTTAAAACTTTTAATACTTTATTCACCCCCCCCCCCCCCCCTCTAGAGTAAATCTAAGATCTAATACCTCACTTTCACACTATCTTGCGGTTTGTCTGACCGGCCGACTTCTCATTTTCTCGCACTATAACCCGTTGTAATCACTTTACATAAATCAAGGGAAAGCCCATCACAGGAGTGGCATTTGCCGTGACGGGCGAAGTCTAGTCTCGACCGCTGCCAGCAGTATAATTATCTCTAATCAATAGTAACTGATAGCTCGCGGCCTCCATTTTTCCCTCTCTCTTCTAGCGTCAATCGCGGAGGCGCATTTTCGGATTCAACAGAAACACGCGACCTTCAGATTCTGGGTTGCCGGTGAAATCCTTGATAAGATGTTAGACCGCCAGTTCCCCCAAAGAGAGCGCTTCGACCATAGTTATGATTCTATTTGGGAAGCCTTGGAGCAGTCTAAGCGGGAAGCCGAGCAGGCTCAGAAGGCGACTGGTCAATGTGTTGGATCGGTAGGCGCCCTTAGAGGGGGGGGGGTGAATAAGGGATTTAAAAACTTAAATTATATTTTGAAACACTTACTTATGATAAGAAATCAAAATAGTGATTTTGTTTACAGATCTAAAATGTTTTATAATAAAGGAGAGGATAATAAACAATTTAGAGAAATGAAGAACAAATCAATTTTATTACACAAAGAGAGACATGATTATTATTAATAAAATTGATTACAAAATTTTGATTTCAATGACGCTAGAAATCAAAGCGAAATATGAAAGACTCTTTTTGTTTTCTATACCGACTCGTATCCCCACGAACCGGTTGGCTTTAGCCGATCCTTCCCCAGATACGGCCTCAAGCCGCTCTAGCCAACCCTTCCCCGGATATGGCCTCGAGCACCCGCTAGACCTACACCCAAGACCTAGTCGCCAACACGAGGCGAATTTCTGCCCTAAGTCCTACCCAGACCTAGTCGCCAACACGAGGCGAATTTACTACACGATTTAAAAGAAAAGATGTGAAATACAAAGACAATAATATAAAACTCCCTATATGTGGATCTCTTGGAGAAGTAGACGAAGACGCAGAGTATGATCGTAGTCGATGCGGTCTTTCGTCACGATGATGACGCGTGTTGAAATCTTCTCCACGGATCTCCTTAAGCCTTTATGGATTTGTGGGAGTATCTATCTGAACCTTCCTCTATCTGTTGTGGCACAAAGCTCTGGAATTTTTGGATCTCAAAAGGATTATGAAGACGGAGCCAAGGGGTCCTTTTATAGACTCAGCGCTAGCGCCTGCGCTAGTGCTACCTTCGGCGCTATCCCATTTTAGGACATATTCTGCGCGGCAGAATCTTAAATCTGAGGAAACATTTCTTTCTTGCCTACTGTGCTCCGTGCTATCGGATACCGCCAGGCACTATCTCCTTCTACAAGTACTCCCAGAATTTTTGCTTAAGCAATCTTTTTGTCAATCGAATTTTTGTCGATCAAATTTTCGTCGAGCGCAGCATACAGTTCGTCGAGCGAATTTTCATCGAACGTAGTGATGAGCATTTCATCGAGCGCTGCTTACAGTTCATCGAGCGAATTTTCGTCGAACTCAATTCGTCGATCAGGCTTCAACATTCGCCAAACTCAATTTCGTCGACCGGAGTTCGTCGAGCGGGCTTCAACATTCGTCGACCGGAAATTCGTCGAACGCAAGACCGTCGAACGCAAGATCAATTTTGTCGAACCCAGTATCCATTCTCAGCGGTTCCTTAGTGCTGGCGCCAGGCGTTAGGTGATACCGCCAGCGCTAGAAGGAGTGTTGAATTTGAAGGCTCAAATTTAGGGGCAACCTTCTTATGTAATCCTTGAGTCATATGGACTTTGTTTTCCTGCACACTTAAACACACAAGATCAAATACACTTAGGATTTGTTATTCTCAAACCTAGGAGATGCGGAAGACCATGTTCCAACAAACTCCCCCTTTTGATAATAACAAATCCATTAATGATAAATCAGAGCATTAATATATAAGCATGATGAAACTTACTTGTGTGTGTGTGTGTGTGAGTGATGACTTAGGATAATTATCGATTTTAGCATTTAGAATTGCTCCCCCTAAATACATGCTCCCCCTAAGTGAATGATCCCCTAATATGTAAGCTATCATCTTAATTATGCATGTTAGTTTTATATTTTGATAGCAGATTATATTTGTCATGTTAGTTCTCCCCATTTTGTTATTAGCAAAAGCGGGTAAGGAGACACCACTTAAAAGTTAACAATAAGATAAAGGCATGATCGAGCTTGTAGAGAAGGAAATGATAAGGAGTTTTAGAGTAATTTTTATAGAGATAGATCAGCGTTTTTTTGCAATATAACATTTTTAAGTATTATTATGTTGGTTCATCCCCTTTTTATATAAGAGTTTTAAGCATTAAAAGAATGTAATGATTTCCAAGTAACTAAACTACCCAGACGATATGTCGACACCCTAGCCCCGTACTAAGTGACGGATGGGCATGAGGAGCTGCATACATGCCGTAGGTTGGGGTGTTAGTCCCATATGCAAACACTAGACACAAATCAACCTAGCACTCTTTCCCCCCAGTGCCTCGCAAGGCCCCACTGGAACCCTCCCCGGTTAAGGACAAGACATGACTAGAGATAAAGGTATCTAATGTCTACAACCCTACGCCCCCGCTATGGTGAGAAATGAAGTCATGGATAAAAATTATTGGAAACATTTAAGCGTTTTAAATCTAATGACATAGCCTATGGATTTACATTTTTATTTGAATTTATGAAAACACTCACATAGCTATATTGAAATCCATTAATGAATCAAAGTTTTTAGCGTAATAATATTTTCATAGAAATAAATCAGAGTTTTTAGCAAAAAAAATATTCATGTTTAGAGTAATCAATATAAAGTTTACCAAGCAAATCTACCACTTGTTGAAAGAAAGGAATTTTAAGATTCAAGTGATGATGCACACAAAATAAAAGACTTTAAGTAAGCATGAAAGCGCAAGGTAAAACAATTATATGGTTATGATGCGGAAGACTTATCGAAATACAAGAAATATCTTATTGTAATCAATGATGATCCATAAGAAGATATATGAGTTAAATTTCATAAAGAAGATGTTTTTGTAAATCATTGTTCAAGTAAAATCTTTAAGTTTAACAATAAAGTAACCAAGCATGAAATATTGTTCTGAAAAAGAGATTACTACAATGTTACTTTAATTCACAATTTCAAAATATACTAAACATTGTAGAGAGCATGCTAGGTTATCTAATGCATTTCATAAATAAAGAGTAGTATAGAATTTGCATTAGGATCCAATACTAATGAGAAGAAGTGTTATGGAAGATAATGATGTGCACATAAGTGTATTTTTGAGTAGAGTAAACAAATGTTTTAGTCAAAAATACAAGTAATATGTAAAGTAAGAGCATAATAAAACACAAATAATTTTACTTCCACGCACTTCAATGCACAAAAAAATGTACAACTACCAAGGTGCTTTGCACACACAATGCTCATTAAGACTTATTAGGGTGCAAAGTAGTGCTTGGGGGATCACATATTTTATTTTTAATGTTGAGACTAGTGATCCAGTGTACTTAAGAGTAAGTGGTTTTTATTTTGAAAGAAAAATTTGATTTGCACAAGGTACTTTACTATTCTTTCCAAGGTGCTCAACCTCACAACGCTTATTAAGACTTATCAGGAGGTTCAAGTAGTGCTTGGTGGAGTTATCTTTGTCACTTTATTTTATGATTTTTGTTGTGTACAAAGTTCTCCGAATACACTTGTTTTGCAAACCAATAGAATTTATGAAAACATAGCTACTTTTCTTAACTTTTAAAAGTGCAAATAAAGGAGTGTAGGTAAGATACTTGTGCAATTTTAATTCATTGTACTAATACACAACATACACAAACATTCTTAGATTAAACACATATGTAGACAATGCCAAAATAAGTGAGTGAATAAAGATCATTATCAAACATAAAACATTTACTCATACTTAGAGGCATGCTAAGCTTAGTTCTACACAACTTTTAAAAGATACTTGATGCACATATTAATAGATATATCAAAGTATGATGAAAACAATGTTCAAAGTTGTTTGAAAAGATAAATTGCAACATTATAGAAGTTCTAAATAATAGATTAAATCATGCTTGATTTTCATAGGAAAATCCATACAGTTTTTTTTATAGTTTTAATGTTTTATATTTTTGTATATGATTTTTGCATATAGGAATAGAAATCAAACAAATAACCAAAAATATTTTTTGTAATTTGGCTTTTGTAATTTTGTATTTAAATTTTTCAAAGACCAATTATAGGCATAGATGCAAAAATGAGTAGTACATATAAAATAATATATTTTTAGTGATTTTTCAGAATTTTAAAATTACAGAAAATCAGAAACTTGAGCAAGCGCTGGCGTTAGGTCCTAGCGCCTGCGTTAGCTCATAGAGAGTGCTTCTTTTAATCATATAGCCTAGATTTTCTTTGATTTTGCTTCCAATTTTTCTTAATTATGTTTGTGCAATGTAAGGCCTGTCTAATGAAGTGAAGAGATGAGAAGAAATTGCAAAAAGATGCGGAAGTTAAAATTAGTACATGAGTTTCATCTTCATTAGAGTTTCATATTTATTAGACCTTAATTCTTGAGTTTTGCACAACATATGAATGAGTGATTGATCATAAATAAGTGAAATAATATTCATGCAATTTTTCAATTTCGATTTGACATGATTATGATTAAACATACTAGGGGTAATTGAAAATGACGCAAATATATTAACTACCTAGGCAAAACTTGCGCATTTTATAAATTTAGTCTAATACCCCTAAAATACACCTTTTAAATCCTTTTTGACACTTATTTCATTTAGTCTTAATAATATCATATGACAAATTTAGTTTTTTTTTTAATTTTTATAAGACTATTAGGAAATGGATTTAGAAGGACAAAAATAAAAATAAAAGGATAAGTACATCACTTGACAAAATGATATGACTTTTTATTCAACTTTATTCAATTTCATCTATTTATGAATTTTGGTTTTAATATGTGAAAGTCATATCACAAGTTATATAAAGTGATCATATCATGATGGCTCAAAGAAATAAAAACAAAAAAACAAAATGGAAATTTAGCACATCATGAAGTAGAGAATTGATATTTCATTTTTAATTGATTTTAACTTCATGCAAATGATTGGATACTAATGAATAAGAGATTTAGGTATCCAAAGAGGACCGGGTGTGACGGTTCCTTTGGGTACCCAAATACATCGTGTAGGTTTGTGGGTAGTTAGTGATGAATGGGTCCTTTCATGTGAAGTTAATGTTTCATTTTTAATTTTGGGCCTCCATTCAAACTTTGGTTTAGTGTTATTCTTATATGTGAAATTTCCATTGTGATAATCTTTATATTGATGATTATGATTGTAATGATTATTGAAAGTATTTTTTACAAGAAATTTGTGAACATTTAATTTTATGTTGGGAGAAGATTGATGTTGTAAATGATAGTAATGATTGTATTTTGTAATTTTATTTTCAATCTTTTGAAGTTTTTTATTTCCATTATTTGGCTTATTCAACTTTTGAGAAATCATATTCAACTTGCTTTTGGATTTTGCATTATATTGAGAATGTATGTTTTGAGAATTTTTCTTTATGATTTCCTTAAGCAAGTTGATTTTAGTTTTTAATTCATTATTTTTAATCTTTAAATTATGTCTAGCTGTATTATAAGTGACTTCGCAGCGGTTAGGCGATCTGAGTTGCGGTCTGGCGACAGCTTCTGTTCTCTATTCAATTCAATAAGCTCCAGTTCGTGCGGTCTGAGGTGGAGGTCTTGCAGTACAGGTCATCTTGCCTGTTTTCTATTCGTACGGTCTCAGGACAAGCCGGGCAGTCTCTGGAGTTATAATCTTTGCACTTAGCATAATCATTTATCAAAGATGAATTTTCTAAACATAATTTTTCATTTTGTTCTTTTACTAAAATAAAATCCTTTTCAAGTTTCTTGTGCTTTTCTTTTAATTCATTATATTCTACACAAGTTGTGGTGTTTTCAACTAAGGAGCCATGTGTAGAACTAGATAAATTAGAATTTGATTCTTCATTAATTTTTGCCTTTAATTTTTTATTTTCTAAGCGCAAATGTTTATTAGCATTTTTTAGTTTCTTAATTTTGCGCTTTGTAGTTTGAAGCATTTGTAATGTAGAAATAGAAGTACAGAAAATGGGATTTGATTTCCTTACATTACTTTCGGGAGAGGCATGATTTGAGCATATCATTTCATTGACATCTTTTTGGCACTCCTCTTCCGAAAATAGTATTTCTTCTTCTCTTTCACTTGATGTGCACTTCATGGATCCGTCATGAGAGGAGCTTTCTTGAAAATTTGTGCAAGCTTGTATGTTCTCCAATTCTTGTGTTTGTTCCATACCTGTAAGAGGAAATCATACATTTCTTCAAGAAATTTCCATACTTTGTATGCACTAGAAAAACAATATATTAATTTGAAGATATCTTGAGATAAAGCACAAAAAATATAATGCATAGCTTTTGCATTTAGGTGACGCTCTTGTTTATTTGATTCGTTCGCTGGTCTTGTTATTGCTATATCCCAAGCGTTGATATCTAATGTTTTAATAAACCTTTCCATTAACAATTTCCACCCTTTATAATTTCTTCCTTCGAATAAAGGTGGTACAAGAGATTTTTCTTCTTCATAAAAATTTTCCCCACCAATAGAAGCGAGATCATGAGACTCCATTATTCCAGGTTATTAAGCCGATTTGGAATAGCCTGGATTTGATACCACTTATTGGATCGATAGGCGCCCTTAGAGGGGGGTGAATAAGGGTTTTAAAAACTTAAATTATATTTTGAAATACTTACTTATGATAAGAAATCAAAATAGTTATTTTGTTTAAAGATCTAAATTGTTTTATAATAAAGGAGAGGATAATAAACAATTTAGAGAAATAAAGAACAAATCAATTTTATTACACAAAGAGAGACATGATTATTATTAATAAAATTGATTACAAAATTTTGATTTCAATGACGCTAGAAATCAAAGCGAAATATGAAAGACTCTTTTTGTTTTCTATACCGACTCGTATCCCCACGAACCGGTTGTCTTTAGCCGATCCTTCCCCGGATACGGCCTCAAACCGCTCTAGCCAACCCTTCCCCGGATATGGCCTCGAGCACCCCCTAGACCTACACCCGAGACCTAGTCGCCAACATGAGGCAAATTTCTGCCCTAAGTCCTACCTAGACCTAGTCGCCAATAGGAGGCGAATTTACTACACAATTTAAAAGAAAAGATGTGAAATACAAAGACAATAATATAAAACTCCCTATATGTGGATCTCTTGGAGAAGTAGACGAAGACGGAGAGTATGCTCGTAGTCGATGCGGTCTTTCGTCACGATGATGACGCGTGTTGAAGTCTTCTCCACGGATCTGCTTAAGCCTTTATGGATTTGTGGGAGTATCTCTCTGAACCTTCCTCTATCTGTTGTGGCAGGAAGCTCTGGAATTTATGGATCTCAAGAGGATTATGAAGACGGACCCTAGGGGTCCTTTTATAGCCTCAGCGCTAGTGCCTGCGCTAGTGCTACCGTCGGCGCTATCCCATTTTAGTACATATTCTGCGCGGCAGAATCTTCAATCTGAGGAAACATTTCATTCTTGCCTACTGTGCTCTGCGCTATCGCCTGCGCTATCGGATACCGCCAGGCTCTTTCTCCTTCTATAAGTACTCCCGGAATTTTCTCTTAAGCAATCTTTTCGTCAATCGAATTTTCGTTGAGCGCAGCATACAGTTCGTCGAGCGAATTTTCATCGAATGCAGTGATGAGCATTTCATCGAGCGCAGCTTACAGTTCGTTGAGCAAATTTTCGTCGAACTCAATTCGTCGATCAGGCTTCAACATTCGTCGAACTCAATTTCGTCGACCGGAGTTCGTCGAGCGGGCTTCAACATTCGTCGACCGGAAATTTGTCGAACGTAAGATCGTCGAACGCAAGATCAATTTCGTCAAACCCAGTATCCGTTCTCAGCGGTTCCTTAGCGCTAGCGCCAGGCGTTAGGTGATACCTCCGGCGCTAGAAGGAGTGTTGAATTTGATGGCTCAAATTTGGGGGCAACCTTCTTATGTAATCCTTGAGTCATATGGACTTTGTTTTCCTGCACACTTAAACACACAAGATCAAATACACATAGGATTTATTATTCTTAAACCTAGGAGATGTGGAAGACCATGTTCCAAAACAATGTCTAGAAGCGATCAGTCAGGCCTTGGCCTTGTTAACCGAGCGGCTAGTTCCTCAGCAAGCCGCGGTTAACCATGCGGTGACTCCAGTCCCTCCTCCTCCTCCTCCGTTCCCGCTACCGCAAGTCGCCAACTTCCAACAACTTCAAGAAGGTTTTGTAGCTCGACAAACCTTCTAGATTTCCAGAGCATGCCGACCTGGGTTCTAGATTTCCAGAGGCAGCTTCTCATGCAGCCCACCTCTCTTACCCGATGGCCTGTCAGCCAGAAGCCGCGGTCCGTTCTTCCTACCAAGCGGCCTGTACGCGAGTAGCCGCAGCCCCGTTGACTTATTATTCAGTCCCTCTTCTCTATAAAGACGTTGAGGAGACTTCTCCGTTTGTGGATGAAGTTTGAGGGGAGCCAGCCCCAAATAACTTCAGGGAGCCGCGTCTGCCGGCATACAACGGGGAGGCTGACCCAGCTATCCACCTCTAGGCCTTTAAGTCGTCCATCGCCTTGAGAACTCTCACTGATGCCACCAAGTGCAAGCTCCTTGTAATGTCCTTTGATGGGCATGCAAGGGAGTGGTTCTACGGGTTACACCCTCGATCCATCGGCTGCTTTTCAAGTTACGTAGAGAATTTCTGCTTCGTTTCTCTACCTCGAAGAAGAGGAAAAGTGGCCCAGCGTCCCTTTTCAAAATAAGACAGCGCGAAGACGAGACTTGGGCTCGTTTCATTGACCGGTTCTAGAAAGAGATCATGGAGATCCAAAATGTGGATCCTGAATAATATCGAGTTGCTCTGATTCATGGCCTGGGGGAAGGCCCATTGAAATTCGAAGCAAACATCAGAGAACCAAAAACTTATCAGGAGATGATAAGTTTGGCAAATATGTTTATAAGGGGTGAAAAGAGTAACCCCGGGTATGTCGCGAAGCTGCTCAATGACAAGGATCTACCAAATTCATTTTCCACTCATCAACCACCATACAACCATCCACCTCGGCCCAATTTCGAACCCCGTTCTTAGAGGTGGAGAAACTTCAGGCACAAGTAACCATCCTTTGTCCATCAACGGTTTCAAGATCAAAAACCACCGTTGGCCATCACACCCACTCCATCCATGACCATTTCGCAAATAATGCCAGTATATCTGCCACAATATACTACGCAACCAACTCCAGCTACTCCATCCATCCAATTTGATGATTCGCAAGAATCATTTACCCCCCTTAACGTCACTATGGACGAAGTCGTCCAGATTCTTTAGAAGTGGTCAGATTTCAAGAGGCCTGCACCCTAAAGTTGGATGTTCGAAATCGAAATCCGAACCTATTCTGTGAATACAATAAAGAGGGAGGGCATCTGACTGAGGATTGTCGGGACCTCCGCTTGCTGATAGAAAGGCTTTTGGGAAAAGGAAAGCTCTGGGGTCTGATCCGAAAGGAGGTGCTTGTTGAACCGTCGGCTGAAAAGGGAAAGGAAGCAGCTTAGGTTACTTGGGAATGTGCCTATGTGGAAGATGCCGGCTGCTATTGGGATATTCATTCTACAATGGAATGTATTGAGGTGAACGATGAAGGTCCTCTCGGCAACATCTACTGTATTCATGGGGGAGCTGGACCCGAGTCCTCTCGCAAATCAAGTGTTGCGAGGGTCTTTAAGCAAGAAGTGGCGGCCAACTCAACTTCTGCTCCTAAAAGCTCGATCATCACTTTTGTCCAGGAGGACCTTCCTCCAAATGCAAATCCTTTTGATGATGTCGTGGTGATCAAATCCATCATCGAGAATTACACTGTACACAAGATTTTGATTGACACGGGCAGTTCAGTCAATCTTCTCTTCCGCCAAACTTTTGAAGCCCTGAAGACTGGAAAGCCTCTGCTTTCCACCAAAGGGCCCCTCTGCGGCTTCTCGGGAGAGAGGAAAAAAGTGGAAGGTTGTGTAAAGCTTCTTGTATCTCTAGGGGGAATAATGAAGTTAATCAACTTTGTGGTTGTGGACGCCCCGAGCAGTTTCTGTGCCATCTTCAGAAGGCCTATTCTGAATGCCTACATGGCGGTAGTGTCAACCTTCCATCTAGCCCTGAAGTTTGCAGCCAAAGGAAGACAATATCGGATTCAGAGTAATCTGAAAGTAACTCGGGAATGCTACGTGTGAACTGTCAACATGATCACTGATATTCCACTTCCTGAACTTCCAGTTGAAATTCTTGAAGTTGCTAAGCCTCCTGAAGCTGCAGAAGAGTGTAAAGATCGAGAAGGCGCTCACTTGGAACCTGCCCAGGTAACCCAAGAGATCATCATTGCTGAAGGGGAAGAAAAGAAGCTGATCGTTAATGTGGAGCTATCAGAAGAGGAGAAGGTTCAACTAATCTCCTGTCTTCTGGAGAACTTGGACATCTTCGACTGGTCGGCGGAGGATAGGCCCAGAGTGGATCCGGATGTTGCTTGCCATCATCTCAACGTCTCCCCCGATTTCAAGCCAGCCCAACAGAAGAAAAGGGAGGTGGCACCTAAGCTGGCGGTTCCCATCAGAGAAGAAGTTGCCAAGCTTCTTAAAGACAATTTTATTTCTGAAATCCAATACCCCACCTGGATGTCTAATGTTGTAATGGTGAAAAAATCCGGGGGTGGGGGGGAGTGGCGTATGTGTGCAGAATTTACAAAGCTCAATAAAGCGTGCCCCAAAGATTGCTACCATTTGCCTCGGATAGATGTTTTAAAAGATTCCGTTGTTGTGTATAACTTCATGAGCTTTTTAGATGCATTTTCTGGGTATCACTGATAATAAAAATTGAAGCTCTGCAAAAGCCTTTCTCGATGCAATAAGAATTCGACGGGCGCTTTTGAGGCATCTCGCAAGTACTCGTACTTCAAAGAACTAACCATTATCCTACCTATCGAGATGAAAAAAGTAATAGTCTTTCTTTTTTTTGGAATATCGACGTTTACGCCGCGGCGGCGGCGCCGAAATCTAAAAATAAGTTATAAAGAAAAGGAGAAAGTTTTTGCAAGTTTTTGTTAATTTAATCCAAACTACTCATTCGAAAGGCAAGTATACCTTATCGCGTATAGTGTAGGATATTTAAAAGAAAATATCAAGGTCGTATTAGACTCGGGGCTGTCGAGTACATCTACTTCGAGAAAACTAACTATTATTTTATCAGTAATAAAATTTGATTAGAGAGCGTAATTAAAATTAACTAAAAAGAGAACATTGAAAAGAGGAAAACAAAACTTGAAATAGCTTGCTAAAAATTTAGGTTAAAATCAATTCAAAGCTTGCGAAAATAAAGAACAACTAAATATTTGATAAAGGAAGGAATAAGAAAAAGAGGAAAGGAGAGAAGAAGAGATTTTTGCATAAGTGAAAGGAAAATTAACATTTCATTACCATGAAAAAGAGAACATTACATAAATTGAAAACTAAATTACATCACATGAAATTAAAGCTAAGCTACCTTGAATGGAAGAGAAAAACAAGACATTAAAAAGGAAATAAGAAAATTACATGAAATTAAATCTAAACCTAAAACATGAAGAAATAAGGAAAACTATACAAGAACAGCCCAAATGGGCAGGGGAAGGGAATGGAATGCTGGAGGGGAGCTTCTGAATTTATAGGAAAAATTTCCAGGTTACACGCCCTCGGTCACGGGCGTGACCTAGGGCGTGTAATACTTGTTATGCACGGCTGCGACATCGGTGTGGGTCTTGCGTGACTGTGTCGCGAAAACTGACATTACACGACCGTGTAATTTTGGTCACGGGCGTGTACCTGGGCGGCGCCATCAATGCGGTGTGGGCTTGAATTCGGCGCGGCAGGGAGCAGGGATCATGCGGGAAGTCATGGGCGTGACTATTTGGTCACGGGCGTGACTTAGGCGTGTACCTGGGATAGAATTCGGTGCGGCAGAGCGCGTTCGTCGAACTCAGCTCAGATTTCGTCGAATGCAGGGATGGAGAGCATTCGTCGAACGGAGCTTAGATTTTGTTGAATGCGGGACGGAGAGCGTTCGTCGAACAGAGCTCAGATTTCGTCGAACGCAGGGATGGAGAACTTTCATCGAACGCAGCTCAAATTTCATCGAACGCAGGGGAAATTTCATCGAATGGAGATCTTTAGGTTACACGCCCTTGGTCACGGGTGTGACTGAGGGCGTGACTTGTGATTTTCTCCAATTTTCCCCAAAATTCTGCGAAAATAAAGGTAAACTATATTTAGAACAAAAATTATAAAAGAAGTTATTTTAAACTAAAATATAAATAATATTTGTAATTTTTAAATTAAAACTAAACTAAATACTATAATTAAAATACACATAAATACTACTCATCAAATTCCCCCATACTTGAGGTTTTGCTATTCCAGAGCAAAAGTGTGAGACATAATTTATAAGGCATCCTTAAAATTTTTTAATTTTAAACTAAAATTTCATTTAAACCAAAAGTTAAGTTAAGAGTAAATTCAAGGAGGAGTTAAGTCCTAAATTATGATGATGATTTGAAAAGAGGGAAAAATGTTTAGGCAAGGACTTCTCAAGAAAATTAATTAGTTTAACAATATTGCAGAAATTATAAAATGAGATTAAATTAAAATTATAAGAACTCTATCTTAAAAGAAACTTAAGGAAAAGTAACTTACTAAATATTCCTCTCTCCATAATCTTAAACTAAATCTAGAACAATGATAATTGGCTAAGGGGGATTTCATAAAATTTGGCATAAGAAGAGATCTTTGATTTGAGGTGATGAATTTTATCCTCTCACCTCTATATTTGTTTTTCTTTTTTTCTTTTTTTTTCTCTTCTAATAACAACCCAAAATGTATATGGTTTAGGAGTAATGAATTTTATCCTCTTACTCCATGCCATATAATCTTTTCAAATATTTTGGGTGCATATGTTTTAGGGAATAATGAATTTTATCCTCTTATTCCCATGACATATGATCTTTTAAAATACTTTTTTATTTGCAATCAAAGGGGTAGGGTAGAGAAAATCAATCTAGCTAGCTTTAAATTATTTTGAGAGCAAATTCTAGTAAAATTAAATTTCCTAAGATCTAAAAAGTTAGAAGAAAATATAATTGAAATCTAAATAGGTTTAGCAAATTCACTACAAAATGAAGCCATTTAAAAGTAAAAAAGAGAAGTCATGCTAAATAAGTTCTCTAATCAAGTTAAAATCATAAGATGATTCTTAAAACAAGATTACCTCAAATTTAAAATTAACAAACTATGATAATCAAAATTTTAGCTAATTAAAAACCTAAACATGCTTATAAATAGTCTCAACTAGATTTCTAAGAAATCACAAAAACAACAAATAGGAGAGGTATAAGATTTTTGTATTTTTTTTTCATATATATATATTTTTTTGAATTTTGATATTATCTTTTTTTGGATTTTTTGATAAGAAATAAACAATAAAAACATATACTTAAAAGCTTAAAATTTTTTTGTTAATTCTTGGACTTCCCGAGGTATACCCCGTGAAGGGTTTTCACGGTACTAGGAGGTGAGATGGGGTGAGGTCCCAAACGTCCCTTTCCAAGATTTAAATTTTCGATTATCTAATTTTTTGAATATTTTTGGGTTTTCTAATTTTTTTGAAAAAGCTAATTTTTCTTTTGTAAAAGACAATAAAAAGGAAATAAACTATTTACAAAACGAAAATAAACTATGTACACAGTAAATATTTTTGGCATTTTGGGATTTTAAAATTTTTTTGGAAATTTTCTACGATTTTATAATTTAAGAGAAAGGGAAATACACCCTCATACTTAAAATTCAACATTGTCCACAATGTTGAAAGCTAAGTGTGGAGAACAATAAAATAGAAAATACAAGAGCATGATTTTGAAAGAAAAAGAACAAGGAGAGGAAAAAGAAGTATGTCCCTGATTTGGAGACGGACGACCACCACGATTACCTGCAGAATTACTTGTAAAACAATAAAACAAAACACGAAATAAAAAGAAATGAAACATAAAAGTTAAATATTATTTTTATTTTTTTTGTTTTGATTAGTTTTATAATGTTTTTGTGTTTTCAAAATTTTTTTTTTCAAAGGGAATTTTTTTTTTTGAAAATTGCTAAAAAAAGAGAAGAAAAGAAAGGATTTTTTTTCTTTTCGATAAACATAAAGGAAGAAGAAAAAAGATAAAAGTAATAGCGCACTCTCTTTTCAAAATATCGACAAAAATATTCCCCGGCAACGGCGCCAAAAACTTGGAAATAAAAATTGAAGCTCTGCAAAAGCCTTTCTCGATGCGATAAGAATTCGACGGGCGCTTTCAAGGCGTCTCATGAGTACTCGTACTTCATGGAACTAACCATTATCTTACCTATCGAGATGATAAAAGTAATAGTCTTTCCTTTTTTCGGAATATCGACGTTTACGCCACGGCGGCGGCGCCGAAATCTAAAAATAAGTTAAAAAGAAAAGGAGAAAGTTTTTGCAAGTTTTTGTTAATATAATCAAAACTACTCATTCGAAAAGGCAAGTATACCTTATCGCGTATAGTATAGGATATTTAAAGAAAATATCAAGGTCGTATTAGACTCGGGGCTGTCGAGTACTTCTACCTCGGAGAGGCGTTCGCAACTCTACGGAGGTTCAAATTAAAATTGAATCTTTTGAAATGTGTATTTGGAGCGAATAAAGGGAAGTTTCTTGGGCATCTCCTCACTCCTGATGGCCTTGCACCAAATCCAGATAAGGTGAAGGCTATTCTAGACATGACCCCTCCTCGTAATCCAAAAGAGGTACAACAAATTGGAGGAAGGCTGGCAGGGCTAAGCCGATTCATTTCCAAATCAGGAGATAAAAGCGCTCCATTCTTTAAAACACTCCGAGGAGGATCTAAATTTGAATGGAATGAAGAATGCAACAACGCTTTTGAACAGTCAAAGATATAGTTAACATCAACCCCTCTGCTCCAAAGCCCTATCGAAGGGGAAATATTGTTCGTATAATTGGGGGTTGGTCCGGATGCAGTGAGTTCTGTCCTCGTCTGGGAGGAGAAGAAGAAACATATTCCGATTTATTATGTCAGCCACATTCTCAAGGATGCGGAAACTAGATATTCAATTTTGGAAAAGCTAGCTTAGCTTTGGTCATGTCATTACAAAGGCATCGCCCTTACTTTCAAGCCCATCCTATTCAAGTAGTTTCAGATCATCCGCTAAGAAGTATCCTGGAAAAGCCAGATCATTCGGGGAGATTGGCTAAATGGGCTATCGAGCTGAGCGAGTTTCAAATGTCCTATGTTCCCAAAACAACAATCAAAGCGCAAGTTTTGGCGGATTTCCTGGTTGATGCAACGGAGTCCAGTCCCGAATAGGTGGAGAGATCTCCTTTGGCCTGGATTATCTATGTGGATGGAGCTTCAGGTAAAAACTCTGTGGGAGTCGGAGTTGTTCTAATCAGTCCAAACGGCATCAAACTTGAACAGGCTATCAAATTATTCTTTCCGGTCACAAACAATCAGGCAGAATATGAAGCACTCTTGGCTGGTCTGAGACTTGCAAGGGAGCTGGGAATAGAGCATGTGCATGTTAAAACTGACTCTCTGGTAATGTCTTCAAAAGTCTTGGGGAATTCGAAACAAGAGAGCCAATATTGAGAAAATATCTGCTACTAGCCAAAGAAGAAATTGGGAGGTTCAAATCATTCATCATTGAACATATTCCAAGAACGCAGAATGAAGAAGCAGATGAATTATTAAAGTGCGGTCTTCCATCAGGGGGAGTGACCTCTGAACTTTTCCATCCAGCAACGGAAGAAGGGGAACTAATGCAGATTGATCAGCATACCTTTTGGAAGGATCCCTATGAGCTGTACTTATCAATGGGGGAATTCCATCAATCCATCAAGTATAGAAGAAGATTCAGAAGAAAGGCAGCTTATTATTGCCTAGTGGCGGGATTCTTGTACAGGAAGACTCTCATATCTACTCTGGCACGATGCGTTTCTGAAGAAGAAGGTCTAGTCATACTCCAAGAAGTACATTCAGGAGAATGTGGTAGCCTTCTGGGGCAAAAACCTTAGAAAATAGAATCTTGAGGCAGGGATATTTTTGGCCAACCATGAGGAAAGATGTCGAGGCATTTGCTAAACAATGTGTTCAGTGTCAGAAATTTGCTCCGCTTCAACATCTACCTGCTCAGACACTTAGATCAATAACAGCGCCTTGGCCGTTTGCAGTTTGGGGAATGGATCTCATCGGACCTTTTCCGATGGCTAGCGGCCATCGCAACTTCATAGTCGTCATGATCGATTATTTCAGCAAGTGGATCGAGGCGAAAGCATTGGCAAAAATTACAATGCAGGTTATTAGAAATTTTATCTGGGGAGAAATCATATGTCGGCATGGAATTCCGTTAGCAATTATTACCGACAATGGTCCTCAGCTCAACAACTCAGAAATGATCAACTTCTGCGACCAGGTCGTCATTGAACTTCGGTTTTCTTCAGTACATCATCCCAGGAGTAATGGCCAGGTGGAAGCAGCAAATAAACAAATCCAATATCTTATGATGAAAAGAGTTTTGAATCAGAAAGGAAACTTGGCAGAACAACTTCCTTCCATCCTCTGGAATCTCCGGAGTACACCATATTTAGCCACAGGGGAAACACCATTCAAATTAACTCATGGCTCGGAGGCAGTCATCCCCATAGAATTTGAAGTGGTTAGTCCCAGTGTTATGTATGCTAAGCAAGGAGGCAAAACGTGGATGGAATCCAATGAGGAAGGGATTAAATATAACCTGGATCTAATTGAAGAGCTTCATGATGAAGCTACTATCAGGCAGGAAGAGGTGAAAAGAAGAATGGCAAAATATTTTGATAGGAATGTTAGAATTAAGCAATTTGCGGTTGGTGATATCGTGCTGAAAAAATTAGATGCTACAGCCAGGACAGGCACGGTTGGAAAACTGGATCCTAACTGGGCAGGGCCATTCATCATCAAAGAAGTACTGAAAAATGGGGCTTACTGCCTTCAGACAAGTGATGGAGAAGACCTCCCACGCACCTGGAGCGGTGACGATCTTAAATGTTTCTATCCTTACATGTTCTTTCATTACTTGCATTTTTTGGATATTCAATGAGAAGCCCTATACTGACACTTTTCCTTGTCTGGTGACTTTTTTACATTTCTTGTATCCCTTACTAGACCTTGGAGACATCACCAAGTTCTGCTCGAACCCCCTCAGATTGTAGTCATTAGCGTAAAACCATGAAGATCACATGTAGCGGGGAGTTTTCACACACGTGTAGTGGAAGCTTGCCAATTCCCATGCGATGGTCTCAGAATTTTGGATCCCAGCCGGTATCTAACACACCTCTGCATCAAGGGAGGTCTAGGTGACTGTTAGCTCTATCGTGCCCTAAAAGGGATATAGTTACAGCTTTGATGATCTTTCTGAGGAAAACAATGTTTGCTGCCTAGGCCCACCTGCACAACTGATCATCTTAGTCTGTGACCATCAAATACTCCTAAAGGAACTCTCGAGCGGAGCCTAAAGGGGACCCACAACTGAGTTGATCTCTCTTAGGAAAGCAATGTTTGCCGCCTAGGCCCACCTGCCCAATTGATCATATCGGCTTGTAACCCTAGGCTAGAGAGTAGTTGAGTTATCAAAATCAATACAGCTCTTATGACGACTTGAGGAAAGTAATGTTCGCCGCCTAGGCCCACCTGCCCACTTGGTCATCTGAGTCTGTACTTACTTTTTTCCCTTTTACAGAAAATTATCTTTACAGCTCTTATGACCACTTGAGGAAAGTAACGTTCGTCGCCTAGGCCCACCTGCCCACTTGGTCATCTGAGCCTGTAATCATTTTACTTCTTTACAAGAAGTTATTCCTCCTCTTATGGTCCTTTAAGACCATTCGGGAGAAAATAGGGTTTAACAGGTGTTGAAACCGATTTCTCGGCCTCTTGTGGAGCTCGGGGCCCTCACCGAAATGAGGGGAGCTAGCCCTTACTGATCCCTCGGAGAAGGTAGACTAAAGACTAGAAAAATGACTAAGACTTTAGTCACAGCGAGGAGGTCCCTCCACTAACCCGGAAGATCGTTGAGTGCTTCCCCTCCCAAGCCAAAGCTGAGACTCGGGCACCTTAGAGAGCTCTGGAGATGCTAGCCAAGGAGAACCTGAAGAGAGAGAAGCTGAAGTGAAAAGTCCTCTCCAAAGGTGCCCTTTAGGTCTTATTTTTAGGATTTCTGATCTGGCCTGCAAATAACAGGATCCCGCCTTTTGATTTTACTATCCGCACCCCAAATGGGTCTGGTAACAGCCAAACTCTGCTGTTTGAAGAGGCTAAAGGCAGACCACCAAGGTTAAAAGGGTAATTTGGCCCTATCAACCTATGGGCAAGGAACTGCGAGAACCTTACTGCCAAAGCTCTCGCGGGCCTTCTCGTGAGTCCTGCTCGCGATGCCTCTCCTAGGCGATCATCCTGCGAGGACCTCGCGGGCCCATTCTGGCGGTATCTATGGAGGTCCGGTCTCGCGAGCCTTCCTGCGAGACCGCCTCTTGACTTCGTCGAGCTCAGCACACATTTCGTCGAACGTAGGGCTCTTCGCCAACCACAGACGAGCTCGACGAATGCAGAACGTTAAATTGTTCGCTGGCCGCTGAGACGCTGAGATTGAAGCAAGCCGTTCGCCGAACGCCAAGGTCTGGATCTCGCAACTCCTCTTGCAAGACCATCCCTTTAGTTTCAATGAGCATAGAACACTTCGTCGACTTTTGATGATTTCGCCGAACAGGGGTGAGCTCGATGACCGCAGGTGAGCTCGACGAAAATGGGAGAGTTCGTCGAACGCGGGACTCCTTTCGTAGAGCTCAGAAAACTTCCCCAAACTGCCTGCGAGCGTTTATTTCGCTGACCCTTCTCGCTTGCCTCTCAGCGAGCCCTCCGAGAGAGAGTTCTCCAAGGTCCTTCTTGCGAGGTCTTTGGCCCTAAGGCCTTCCTTATTACTTCCTTCATCCTGTTGCCTTCTTAAACTGCGCCTCCTCGCCTGGCGAATATCGGGGTTGCACACAATCCCCGCTCTTCGCGAGGCTATTTAGGCTCGCGAAGAAACATCCAACCCCTGGTATTCGCCATCCCCTTGATGATCTGTCAGGAATCTTTGGTAGGGCCCACCCTGAGGGTTATAAATATCGTCCCGAGTCCTCAGTGGCGTGCGCCGTCACTTCCTTTCCTTTCTTTTTGTCCCGTACTATAGCTGCGAGGAGATGCCACTTTCCGAAGAAGCTGAGGCTCGCCTGAGGGCTGTGAGAGACGGCGGGCTACCCTCCACGACCAGGGTCCCCGCCTAGATTCATCGGCCGCCTCCCGCTCAGTCGCCGAAGACTACGGCTTGCCGAACCAGGGATGGCTCCATGCTGCTGGACTCTTCCCCGGATAACCGTCCCCACGAGAAGGTATGAGTTATCCCTCTAGCTTAAGTCAAAAAGTTTGCCTGTGATTCATACCTACTCGCAGGATGCTTTGCCAAACGAGGATGTTGGCGAACCTGCTAGTGGGTCTCGCAAAAGTCCGCCAGCGGATACAAACCTTGCTGGGAAAAATGTTGCAGGTACGTCATTAATCTCGCATGTCAGCCCTCCTTATGTCAACTATCTGACCTTCATTCCCTGCTTCTTACAGTCTCGCCCCGGAAGTCCCTGGCTCGCCAGGCATTGCGGCCTCCGTATCCGCCTCCTCCCGACAAAACTATAGATAAGCCAGGGTTCCAACTCCTGACGAGAGAGGAGATCGGCGGCTCTGTGCTGCCAAAGATCCCTCCGACCAACAGCGCAGCCTACCCTCCTGGCCTGGGTAAATCTCTCTACCCCCACTATGGTAACATCCTCCAAGGCCGCCCTGAGACTTCTCGCCCCCCTCTGGGTAAGCATTCTGACAGCCGCCCTGCCCTGCGCGAACTCAAGCGCGCTATCTAACTTTTTCGTAATATTTCGCAGAGAATTCTGAAAATCCACCTACCGATTCCGAGTTGGGCGACGACGATATGTCCCTCCTCCCTGACCAAGTGGAATACTTCTTAGGGGATCCGCGAGATCCTGAGACGATGAAACAACGAGCCGCAGAGTTGCTTAGAAAACATGGTCGGATGCTGATGGACCTCAACCTGCAAGCGAGACGGGACAGAGAGGCCGCCGAGGATAGGCATGCTGTCTTGATGGAAGAGTGTGCGAGGCCCGGGCCGCGAGACAACGTGATCATGATGAGAACTTCACGACATCGGAGGTGCATATAGCTAGGATGAGGGATTACGCCTTCCTCATGGACCGGGAGGGCCGTGCGGCCGAGGATTACTACAATTCTAGGGTACCGCCGCGGTCCGGGTCGCGGGGTGGGGGTAGGTGGAAGTGGTTGCCCCATGATTCTCGCTAACTTCTGCGTTGTCGTGAACTCTTATTACCTGTTAATGAGTGCCGCTATTCTGGACAATCTCGCAATGGCTTGAAACTCATATATTGGCTTTATCTCGTCTGATAATAATTATTACTAGCTTTTTATTAGTTCTCGCTCGCTGCTAACTTGTCCGTTTCATTTTCATGCTATGTTGTGCTCGCGGGGAGCCTCCGTTCTCGCGAAATGTATCTCGCCCCCCCCCCCCCCCCCCCTTACGCCATTATGTTTGTTTGTGTTGTTCTCGCAAAGATGTTGCTTGTACTAACCTCGCAGGCCTTTCTCGCCCGCGGTCGTGATGTGATGTTTTGGCTAACTGCGCTCACCGGCGCTTGGGCTTCTTCCTGCCCTTTTACTTTTGCTATAAATAGGCTGTCATAGCTGAGTCAACCACCGCATTTACTGTCAACCTCCTTCCTCCTCTGCTTCAGAGCTCTCGCTCCTTCCATTCTCGTCCTATTTCCTTTCTCGCAGGTTTTCGAAATGGGTGGTGATGCAAACGAGTCGGAGGGTCGGCGAAAGATTGCTAAGGCTTTCGCCGAGCATGACTTCTTTCATTACAACCTGACGAACGAGGAATACTTCACCGCGGTCGCTGACTATGTCACCCCACCATTCACGGCGCGTCGTCCTAGCGAGAACGACGTGATCAACGCGCCACTTGTCGACGAGCTGGCCATCCCCACCGCTCACTTCGCGGTCGGCTTGCGTCTCCCGTTGTGGCCGGAAATTCGCCAGGTAATAATCATTCTCGCTCATTTCTTATTCTCTGCAGGTCAAGTCTCGCTCATTATATAAACTAATCCTGGTTTTCTTGTTACTCGCCAGGTGCTCAAGCATTAAGGCGTTATTCCGGGTCAGCTTACCCCTAATGCCATGGCGGTGATCACAGCTTCCGCATGCTACCTGTGCGAGGAGTGCATCGAGTTCAGCCTTCCGGTTTTTCGGAAGCTGTTCTCCTTCCGCGCCTATAAGGACGGGACCGCCTACTTCGTGGGCTCGGGTCCTAAAGTTGTCGAGACCGTCAATAAGGCCTACTTCTGGGCCCAGAAGTTCCTCCTCGTCAAGGAGAACTTCGGCAATATCCCGATCTCGCCAGTCCAATACGGCGAGCCCACTGCCCTCGGTGGCCATGACGCCGTCCTTTATCAGTTCTTCTGCAAGAAGAACTTCGAGGTTGTTCATCTCCGCCGCAACCTCGACTCGATTCTCCCAGTGCTCGCTGGGGAAGGTAAAGACCTCGCTCAATAACTCATGATATTTCTAAGTAACTCCGTATTTATTTTAATTCCAACACTTTTTAGGCGAGCGAGATCTCCCCCTCCACCCCCTACGCGAGCAATCAGAAGACCGACGCTACCCTTGCTCTAGCGACCATGGGGGCGGATGCTTGCCGAGACGCCATCACGCCAGGTGAGCCATCCTCTCGCAAGAGATCGGGGGCTTCTAGCAGCCATGGCCTTCCCCCAAAATCTCCGCCGAAGAAAAAGTATAAGAAGAGTCGGGTCTCGCTCGCCTCCTCGAAGGGGAAGGAGGCTGGCGAGGCCGCATTTGATGAGTTCGACCTTACCGGCCTCTCCGCGGGAGGTGAGGACGACGAGCCCAGCCAGGAGGCTGCCAGAACCTCCGCTCCACCCATCCCCGTCAACCACTACAACTTCGGTCTCGGCCGGAGGCTCCGGGATGAGACCGGCGAACTCTTGGTGATCTGGAAGCCGGAGACGAACCGGGCAGACATCTCCACCATCCTCCCTACCTGGGTGGAAAAGGCGTCCATCAGCGGTCATGCCTTTGATTTCTCGTTCGTCCTCTATGGACGCGAGGACGCGGGGGCTTACAAAGACGAGACTGCGAGGACTCTCGCGTTCGAAAGTGCGAGGTCTCAGCTGCGCTCCGCCGAGCTCGCCCACATGACGAGGAGGTGCTGCCTACAACTGGAGCTTCAGAACGGGAAGCTCGCGAGGGCCTAACAGGGGCTTCTTGCCGAGAAAGCGTAGCTGAAGGAGAAGCTGCTCGCCGTAGAGGGCAGTGTGGTGAGTTACCTAGACCTCGTCACCTTCCTCTCCTTCGGCCATTTCGCTCCCTTAATTTATCTTACTTACAGGATGTCGAAGCCGCCGGAAGAGCCGACGCTCGCATCCAGAACCTAGAAGGCGATGTGGCCGGGCTAAAAGCTCTAAATTGCGAGCTCGCCCGTGCCGACGTTCCCCCTTCTCCCTGTCGCCTGAAGGAAGAGCGGCGAGCGCGAGACGAGTAAATCCGCGAGGAGTCCACCGAGTCGGCTCGCTATATCTTCCAGAGGATGAAGGTGGCCAGCCTCCTAGCCGCCGACACGGCCGACATGACTCTGGAAGACATCGTCCCGGAGCTCTTCATCCTGCTCCCGCCAGTGAAGAGTAGCGATGACGAGGAAGGGTTCGCGAGTGATCCCTGATACATGTAATTTTTGGTTTTACTTCTTATTTCGTTTTGGGCTGGCGAGATCGCAGCTTCATGTAAATCAAACCGTGAAATGCGTAGATGCATGTTTTTGGCCTTGTGCTGTGCTCGCCCTTTCGGTTATATTGTTTCTCATGTTGATATCTCGTTCTCGCTTACTTCGATATTCATCTTCGCGAAGGTTATTCTCGCGATGTTTGTTCTCACATATTATGTTATCGAATAGATAGGCATATGATGTTTTTGGCTGCCCTGGCCTTTCGCCATTTGCCTTTGGATTATCACCCTTTAGGTATGCATTTTCCTCTAGGTTTCACAAGGTACTTTCCTTCTCGGTGAGAGCTCGTCTCCCACCCTGGGCAGGCAACCTCTCCGCCGAGCACCAGGTAACCCGGAGTGTTTGGTATAGTTCTCGCCGCCCCTATACTATCATGCGAAATCTTTCTTCTCGCCGAGCGAGAGGGCTCGGGTCAGCGCCGAAGACTTGCCAACCTGAGGCTCACCGACATGCCCTTATGAAAAACTCAACTCTGTGCCAGCCTCTCCGAAGATCAACCTGAAACCCCCCGTCTAGTGAGAGCCCGGGAGCGGAATCGATCTGTGGCATTCCAGCGTCAATACTTGTCGCCTTGCCAGCCTCTCTAGAGATCAACCTGAAACCCCCCGTCTAGTGAGAGCCCGAGAGCGGAATCGATCTGGGGCACTCCAGCCTCAACACTTGTCACATTGCCAGCCTCTCCAGAGATCAACCTGAAACCCCCTGTCTAGTGAGAGCCCGGGAGCGGAATCGATCTGGGGCATTCCACCATCAATACTTATCACCTTGCCAGCCTATCTAGAGATCAACCTGAAACCCCCCGTCTAGTGAGAGCCCAGGAGCGGAATCGATCTGGGGCATTCCAGCCTCAATACTTGTCACCTTGCCAGCCTCTCCAGAGATCAACCTGAAACCCCCCGTCTAGTGAGAGCCTGGGAGCGGAATCGATCTGGGGCATTCCAGCCTCAATACTTCTCACCTTGCCAGCCTCTCCAGATATCAACCTGAAACCCCCCGTCTAGTGAGAGCCCGGGAGCGGAATCGATCTGGGGCATTCCATCATCAATACTTGTCACCTTACAAGCCTCTTAAGAGATCAACCTGAAACCCCCCGTCTAGTGAGAGCCCGAGAGCGGAATTGATCTGGTGCATTCCAGCCTCAATACTTGTCACCTTGTCAGCCTCTCCAGAGATCAACCTGAAACCCCCCGTCTAGTGAGAGCTCGGGAGCGGAATCGATCTAGGGCATTCCAGCCTCAATACTTGTCACCTTGCCAGCCTCTCCAGAGATCAACCTAAAACCCCCCGTCTAGTGAGAGCCCGGGAGCGGAATCGATCTGGGGCATTCCAGCCTCAATACTTGTCACCTTGCCAGCCTCTCCAGAGATCAACCTGAAACCCCCCGTCTAGTGAGAGCCCGAGAGCGGAATCGATCCAGGGCATCCCAGCATCAATACTTGTCACCTTGCTTGCCCTCGCATAACAGTTACAACTATCAAGTGAAGAAGTAAAATATTCAACTAATATCATAATAAAACTATCAAGGGTAGAATCGCTTCAAATCGTCTCCACTTTTGGCTCGGCCGAGAGGTACCCCTTCCACATCTCAGAGGTGATACCCCCCCCCCCCCCCGACTTGAGCACTTCACTTACAATGTATGGACCCTCCCAATTGGGGTTGAGCTTACCTACTGCGGCCCCTCTTTCGGCCGCGTCGACCTTCTTCAGGACCAGATCTCCTTTCTGAAAGTGCTTTACTCGGATGTGCTTGTCAAAATATAAGGTCATTCGTCGGTTGACTTCCTCCTGCCTGATGGTGGCCTGGTCCCAGAGTTCCTCCACCAGGTCCAAGGATAGCCTTTGTTCCTCATCATTAGCAACTAGCCACTCTTCGTCCCCTTCACCTGCGGCGATCACCTTGGGGGTCTTTACTTCGAACTCTATGGGAAGGACTGCTTCGGACCCATGAGAAAGTTTGAACTGGGTCTCTCCAATGGCGGTGTTTAGAGTAGTCCTTAGGGCCCAGAGAACGGATGGTAGCTGCTCTACCCAGTTCCCCCGGAGGTTTTCCATCTTCTTCTTTAGTAGGTTGATGATTACTTTGTTTGTCGCCTCCACCTGGCCGTTGCTTCTTGGGTTGTGAACTGATGCGAACCTGAGGTCGATGTCAAGCTGGGTGCAGAAACTAACAAATTCTTCGCTAGCAAATTGTGGCCCATTGTCCGTCACTATAGCCAGGGGGAGGTCGTGCCTGCAAATTATTTCTCCCCACACAAAATTCCTCACAACTTGAGATGTTACTTTGGCGAGCGCCTTCACTTCTACCCATTTGGAGAAGTAATCGATCATGACCAGCAAGAACCTTCTTTGGCCACTAGCTTAAGGGAAAGGGCCAACTAGGTCCAACCCCCATATGGCAAAAGGCCAGGGAGCCGTGATGGTCCAGAGCCTCAGGGCTGGGAGGAGTTGGAGTAGAGCATAGAGCTGGCACATTGAACATCTTCTTGCGAACTCCGCCGCATCTTTGCTGAGGGTGGGCCAGAAGTAGCCTTGTCTCAACACCCTCCCCTCCAGGGTTCGGCTCCCGGAGTGACTGCCACACTCGCCGAAATGAATTTCTTCCAGAAATTTTGGGACCTCCTCTTCGGAAACACAATGGGCCAGGAATCCCGAGAGAGTCTTCCTATATAGCCCTCCTGCATGCAAGGATTAATAAGCTGACTTATACCTTAAGCATCGTCTGTCTATGTTTCCTTCAGGGAACTTCCCTGATGATAGGAAGGTGACGAGAGGATCCATCCACGGGACCCGGTGATCCACCTCCATCAATTCTCCTTCCTCAATGGTGGGTCGGAAGAGTTCTGAAACTGTTCCCCCTGCTCGGGGACCGAACTTGGCCAAGAGGTCTGCGGGGGTGCTCTCTTCTCTTGGCACGTGCTTGACGGAGAAAGTGCGGAAATGCCCGATGACCCCCTTGACCTTTTCCATGTACCGCAGGAGGGTCAGGTCCTTCGCCTCTAACTCTCCCCTGACTTGGCATGCTACCACCATGGAGTCCGTCGAGACCTCCACATCTTGCACTCCCAATTCCCGAGCTAACCGCAGGCCCGCTATCATCGCCTAGTACTCCGCTTGGTTGTTGGTAATCGGGAAGTGGATGTTCAAAGCTTGCTCGATCTTGGTCCCTTGGTGGCTCACCAAGATGATTCCCCCTCCATAGGAGTGCTTTCCTGGCGCACCATCCACCAACAGCTTCCATGCCACTGAGGGGGGAAATTCATGCTCCCCTACTTCGGTTGTGTAGTCAGCCATGAAGTCTGCCACCACTTGGGCCTTGATCGACGCCCTGGTCACGAACGTAACATTGAACTCACTCAGCTCCACGGACCATTTTGCCAATCTTCCCGAGTGCTCCACCCCTTCCATGACTTTGCGAAGTGGGTGATCAGTCACTACCTTGATTGAATGTGCCTGAAAGTAAGGTCGGAGCCTCCGGGCCGCCACCACCAATGCGAAGGCCAACTTTTCCAGAATCGGGTACTAGAGCTCCGCCTTCCTCAGCACTTGGCTGACGTAGTAGATGGGGAACTATTTTATCCCTTCTTCCCGGATCAGTACTGAGCTTACTGCCTCGGAACCTACCCCCAGGTATAGGGATAGGTCCTCTCCCGGTCTCGGCCCTTGGAGTAGAGGAGTTTGAGTGAGTTATTCTTTCAAGACCAGGAAGGCTCCCTCACACTCCGAGGTCCATTCGAATTTTTTGTTTCCCCTTAACACCTTGAAAAAGGGGGCAAACTTGTCTCCCGCCTTGGAGAGGAACCTACTGAGTCTGGCCAGCTTTCCAGTGAGGCTCTGAACCTCCTTCGAGTTTCTGGGCGATCCCAACTCCATTATTGCTTTGACCTTGTCCGGGTTTGGCCCCACTCCCGCCGGGGTGAGCAGGTGACCTAGGAATTTCCCTTGGCTAGCCCCGAAGGCACACTTCAAGGGGTTGAGCTTCATCTTATACTTCCGCAAAGTCTTAAAGGTCTCTTCAAGGTCTCGGAGGTGGGCTTCGAGGTCTCGGCTCTTTACCATGAGATCGTCGACGTAGACTTCTAGGTTTCTCCCCTTTTGTTCTCGGAAGACCCTATCCATCATTCTTTGGTATGTGGCACCTGCATTCTTGAGCCCGAAGGGCATCATCTTATAACAATAACACTCATCCCCCGTGATGAAGGAGACATCATTGATGTCCGGGGGATGCATGCGAATCTGATGATAACTTGAAAAAGCATCTAGAAAAGACATTATAGGGAAACCGACGGCTGAGTCAACCAGCGCGTCGATTCTAGGCAAAGGGTAGCAATCCTTGGGGCATGATTTATTAAGCAAGGAAAAGTCGATACACATTCTCCACTTACCTCCCCCTTTCTTCACCATGACCACGTTAGAGACCCAGCCTGGATACTGGATCTCTGATATAAACCCTGCCTGAATGAGCTTACCCACCTCCTCTCGGATGGGTCCTTCCATCTTGTCAGCTATGGCCCTCCTCTTTTGACGGATGGGACGGGTGCCGGGGTCGAGATTGAGGCGGTGGCAAGCCACATCCGCATCGATCCCGGGCATCTCCGCGGCGCTCCAAGCGAAGACATCTACATTCTTCTGAACGCAGGATAGGATCTGCTTCTGCTCCTCCAGGCCGAGCTCCCCGCTGATCCTGACTTTCTCTACCACCCTGGCTCGGGTGGTGACTTTGAGCTCCACGACCTCCTCCACGGCCTCCAACCGGGACTGTTCTCCCCAATCTCCTCCCTTCTCATCGCCGCTAGCGAGTGCTTCAACCTCCCCCTCCTTTCCTTCTTCTCTGACCACCATCAACTCTTTTGCCCCCCTCCCTGGGCCTAACCCTCTGCCTCTTCCTCTTCCATCGGCTCCTCTGACCTCTGCTCCATCTCCTCCTTCTGGCCCTCTCCTCCAAGCCCTGCCAGCTCACCCACCTCCTGGTCCCATTTTTCTGCCACTCCCATCCAAGAGATGGTGTTGACTGCCGTCACGTAGCATTGCCTTGCTACCTTCGGGTCTCCTCTGATTCGGACTTGGACTCCTCCGTCATTGAACTTTTGGCACTGGTGGAAAGTGGAGGGGACACAGCGGAACGCGCTGATGAGCGGCCGTCCGAAGATGGTGCTATAACTGCTGGGAGCATCCACTATGATAAAGCGGCAGTTCCTGGACTGCCCCCCAAGAGCACAAGGATCCCTACTCCCCCTTCTACTTCTTTTCTCTATCCGGAGAATCCAAACAATGGAACATACGAGGCCAACACCCTTCGCGCCTCCACCTCCATCCCATCAAACGCCTTTTTGAAAATGACATTGACCGAACTCCCATTATCCACCAGGATTCGGGAAACGGTGAAGTTCTCGATCGCTATCTGAATGACCAACGCATCGCAGAATGGGTACTCATAACCTGGCATGTCCTTCTGGGTGAAGGAAATCTTCTCTGTCGGAGGCGGGGCTAGGGATGTCGAAGCCACGCTACGACGGTAGATAGTATGGAGGCTCACCTTCCGGTTTGCCTCGATCCCTACCCCCCCCCCCCCCATGGATCACTATGATCCCCCTCGAGACCCCAAATTGGCTCGTTCCTCGCACCTTTCCTCCTCCTCCTGAGGCTCAACCTCCTCAATCCTCACCGGTTGCTGCTGTCGCAGCACGGGCACTCGGGCCCTTTTTGTCTCTTGGAACTCTGGGCAGGTGGTCGTCGCGTGACCTTCCTCATCGAGTCACAATACGGCAGCGTCACCTCTACCGTCTCGGCCTCCGCCATCCTATTCCTTCTTCTTCTTCCTGCTCCCGCTTCTTCTCTCGCCTCTTCTCTTCTTCCTCTTCCTCCCCTTCCCCGCCTGATTGTCATGGCTTGCTGGGGTGGAGGAGGCATCGGCCTCGGACCCTACCTCCATCCCAGCTGATGGGATCTTCCTTGACCCCCATTGAAGTTACCCCTCCCCGGGGCGTAACCCCTTCCCTGGCCTTGAATTCCTCCGCCATGATGCCTCCACTCCCCCTCCGGGGCCCTGGGCTCTTCCCTTCTCCTCACCTCTTGCTGCCTGACCTCCGGCTCGCTGAGCTTTGCTAGCCTCTTGGTGAGTTCCGGGTTGGCCTCCTCACTTTCGATTTCCTCCGCCACCCTCTCCATCAGCTCCTCGTAGGAGACGAGGGCCTTCCTCTTCAGAGCCATTTTGAAGAAACTTTCCCTCAGCCCGACCATGAAGGCAAGCTGGAGTGCAGACCCAGGAATCTCCTGAGTGAGCAGCACTTCTTCCTGGAACCGATCCGCATAGCGAGCCAGCGACTCCTTGGGTTCCTGCTTCACTTTGAAGAGAGACTCTGCGTCCTTCTTCCTCTTTTTTGAAGTTGAGAATCACAACAAGAAACTTCGGCGCAAATCTTCAAAGGCGTAGATCGACCCTGTAGGGAGCTGATGGAACCAGTCCCTGGCCTTTTCTTTAAGGGTGACGGCGAAGAGCCGACACTTGAAATCATCTGACATCGGCCTGATAGAGACCGAGTCCTCAAAAGACTGGAGATGTTGGACAGGGTCATCCCTGTCGTTGTAGTACACCCTGTCCCACTCTCCGAACCCTGCCGGGATAGGTGTAGAAAGTACTAACTCGCAGAAGGGACTTCCCCCTTCGGCCATCCTTTCTCGCTCCACACGCCACCCGAGCTCTCTCGCCAGACTCGGGCTCGCGGGGACTGCGCTCGCGAGAACGGTGTTCTCCTGGACCACTCCCACAGTCGCTACATCCTCCGGGCGCACACTCGCCTGCACCGCGCTCGCCGGTACAGAGCTCGCCGACACAGAGTTCGCCGGCACAGAGCTCGTCGGGCTGGCGAACAGCACTCGCCCCTCCAGGTCTTGGACTGAACCTCCGGCGATTTCCTTTCCGGCCCTTCCCCCCAGGGCGTTCTCGCCAACCGCTGCTGGGGGAAGGGTCGCCTGAGGTGCTGGTATCGCAAACTCACTCCGCAACGCCGCGACCATGAGCCCGAAGGTGTCAAGCACCTCCCGCATGAAATCTGCGAACATCCTCGGCGTCACCACCTGTGGTGACTCGCTGAACTCCTCGCCTTGACCCTCGCCTCCTGTCATATCTGCTCCTTGGAACTTTCTTGGACCAGCCACGCTCCACGCTCACCGCACCAAAATGTTGAAACCGATTTCTCGTCCTCTTGTGGAGCTCAGGGCCCTCACCGAAATGAGGGGCAGCTAGCCCTTACTGATCCCTTGGAGAAGGTAGACTGAAGACTAGAAAAATGACTAAGACGTTAGTCACAGCGAGGAGGTCCCTCCACTAACCTGGAAGATCGTTGAGCGCTTCCCCTCCCAAGCCAAAGCTGAGACTCGGGCACCTTGGAGAGCTCTGGAGATGCTAGCCAAGGAGAACCTGAAGAGAGAGAAGCTGAAGTGAAAAGTCCTCTCCAAAGGTGCCCTTTAGGTCTTATTTATAGGATTTCTGATCTGGCCTGCAAATAGCAGGATCCCGCCTTTTGATTTTACTATCCGCAGCCCAAATGGGTCTGCTAACAGCCAAACTCCGCTGTTTGAAGAGGCTAAAGGCAGACCACCAAGGGTAAAAGGGTAATTTATCCCTATCAACCTATGGGCAAGGAACTGCGAGAACCTTACTGCCAAAGCTCTCGCGAGCCTTCTCACGAGTCCTGCTCGCGATGCCTCTCCTAGACGATCATCCTGCGAGGACCCCGCGGGCCCATTCTGGCGGTATCTGCGGAGGTCCGGTCTCGCGAGCCTTCCTGCGCGACCGCCTCTTGACTTCGTCGAGCTCAGCACACATTTTGTTGAACGCAGGGCTCTTCGCCGACCACAGACGAGCTCGACGAATGTAGAACGTTAAATTGTTCGCTGACCGCTGAGACGGGTGGTTCGTCGACCGCTGAGACGCTGAGATTGAAGCAATCCGTTCGCCGAACGCCGAGGTCTGGATCTCGCGACTCCTCTTGTGAGACCATCCCTTTGGTTTCAATGAGCATAGAACACTTCGTCTACTTCTGATGATTTCGCCGAACAGGGGTGAGCTCGACGACCGCAGGTGAGCTCGACGAACACGGGAGAGTTCGTCGAACGCGGGACTCCTTTCGTCGAGCTCAGAAAACTACCCCAAACTACCTGCGAGAGTTTATCTCGCCGACCCTTCTCGCTCGCCTCTCAGCGAGCCCTATGAGAGAGAGTTCTCCAAGGTCCTTCTCGCGAGGTCTTTGGCCCTAAGGCCTTCCTTATTACTTCCTTCATCTTGTTGCCTTCTTAAACTGCGCCTACTCGCCTGGCGAATATCGGGGTTGTACAACAGGTATCATAGAGACCGGGCGGTTTGACCTATTAAACCGACCGGCTTGGGATAAGAAGGTATAACACCAACATGATATAAGTTTTATGACCAGGTGGTGTAACTCATTAAGCCGCTCGGCTTGAATAAACAACAGCTTAATACACTAACTAATCGGTTAGAATGAATCTAGCCGTAGAAGCTAGAAAAAATAGGTTATCATAAAATGCCATAAGGCAGTGATTCTAATAGTGTTTCAATCATGATATTGACCGATCGGTTTTCTCAGTCGGTCTATAATTAATCATCAGCCTTATGGACATTCATTTTATTCGCTCGGTTGGAATCAAGTCATACACAGGAAATTGACCATGGGTTATTCTTGCAAGAATAAATATTATTCAAGTATCAAATCATTAGTTGCCCGGATTGTATATAGACCGCGCGGGTTTATCAATTGTTGCTTATACTTGCGAGAATGTTTAAATTTTCAGAAAGGGTATTCAAATCATTAGTCGCCCGGATCGTATACTGACTGCGCGACTTATTGGCTATCCTCTTTACTCTTGACTTGTGGACATTCATTATCTTATAAGTAACTGCGCGAGTCAAGAAATAATCGCGCGACTTGATATTTCAATCTCAAATCTGTGGAACATTAGTTATAAATCGCACAGGATGTGTTCAAACTGCACAATTCACGATTGGGATTCATCTAATATGATTAGCGACTTAGAGTTGTGATCGGCTTCCAATTAACTCGCTGGGTCTGTTCATTTGAAATTCTTAAGAGCACAAACTCCTATACGCTCGGATTATATATTAAACCGCGCAATTGATAATCAAGATTTATTATGACTGGTGGTTTTTCGGCTATGATTATTCGATGAGTTGGGATTGAGTTCAAAGATAAACCGCCCGAGTAGCATTCATAGTATTCGGGTAGCTATCTACTTGGGATTCTAAGAGCTCAAACTTCTGACCGCTCGGGTTGATATTAAACTGCACGACCTGATTCAAAAGGACTTGCAGTTTAAAAGAAAAAAGAGATCACAACAATCACAAGTAAGTCGCAAAAGATAGATAATCGAACAGGGAAAAACTTTCATTCATTTTCAAAATGTATATTGATAAGTAATAAAATATATGTATTTTTAGTATAATTTTTAGTATAGTTTTGATTAATATTGTGAATTTTCTATGTAAATTAATGAATAAATTGCTTCTTTATTATTTCTGGTTTCTAACTTAGTTTTATTTTTGTTTTTGCATTTTTTTGCAAAATTTTCCCAGGTCACGCCCTCAGACACGCCCGTGACCAAGGGCGTGTAATTTTAAAGATCAAATATCAACGGGACGGCTCAATGCAGATCAAATCCCGACAAATCATTCAAGTCACGCCCGAGGTCACGCCCGTGACCAAGGGCGTGTAATTTTAAAAGCCAAATTTCCAGCTGGCAGCCATTTTCAGGAGAAATCTCGAAGAGTTGACCAAGTCACGCCCGTGACTCTACAAGTCACGCCCGTGTTCCAGCAGAGTCACGCCCGTGAGCCGCCAGCGCGTCACGTCTCGAAGCCGCGCCCATGCTGCCGACATCAGCCACCCATAGTCACGCCCGTGACTCACAAAGTCACGCCCGTGACTTACCAAGTCACGCCCGTGTGCAGCCATGTTTGACGGCCAGACCTTCCAGAAGACGGCGAATACAGCCGAGCAAATGTCACGCCCTAAGTCACGGCCGTGACATTCAAGTCACGCCCGTGACCTAGGGCGTGTAAAACTCAAATTTTCCCTATAAATAGAGGGGCTCGGCTGAAGTATTTTTCAACCAAATTTTGAGTGCTTTGTAATGTTTTTCTGAGTTCTTTGAGTGAATGCGAGTTTTCTTTATGCAATTAAGTTATGTTCGTTTGTAATTTCGCCTTTTAGAAATAAAATGTTGTTTTTCTCATTTGGATCATCTTCCTTTTTATTAATGTTAGCGTGTGTGCGTGTATGAGTTTAGCTTTATTGCTTTCATAATTTAGTTTTATTGCTTTTATAGTTAGGTTTATTGCTTTCATAATCTAGGTTTACTGTTTTCATAGCTTAGATTTACAAGCTTTCATAAAATAGTTTTATCGTTTTCTTTTTCGCTTTATGTTATCACTTTCATTTTAAACGCTTTCTTTTCAGTTTTTTTTTTGAGTGTGTGCGTGTATGAGATTACATTTTTCTTTTTTTTTGTAACTTAGTTTTATTTCAGTCTTCATATAACTGCTATATACCACCCCCATCTTGAATAAGAGGCTAATTAACTTTAGCATTTATTTAAGTCGGTTGGGACGGATATTATTTCTGCACCTTTATAAGTCTTTTCATTTCTATACCACCCCCTTCTTGAATAAGAGGCTAAGAACTTTTTAGCGCTTGTTTAAGGTGGTTGGGACGGATACTATTACTGTTTTTTATATAAGTCTTTTCATTTCCTTTTTATCCGCTTATATCTGCTTTAATCATTAAAAATGTATTTTTCAACCGACAATGCCGTCTCCATTCGGATGAGTGGCTAATTTCCTTTAGCACACGACGTCGAAGAGCATTGGGACAAAAAAATAGTTTTTCTATAAAATTAAAACATCTCTTTCTAAAATAATTAACGCTTAAGGTTTACCCGAGAATCACGTTGAGTGGAGCCACATAATCGATGTGTGGTTTTCATTTCCGTTTTCGTACCTAGTTAGCCGAGAGGCTCGTGCGTACGGATTGATCGCTCACGGGTAAAGAGAAGTGCGCTCTACCCTCGAGAGAGGACGAGGTAATTCTCCCGAATTGGAAATAAAAACCCAATAGCGGGGTTCACAACATAAAGCGAGTATTAAGAACATTCGATTGTAGAACGAGAGTTCGGTCGAATATTCATAATCTCAGGTGGGCGTACCCTCGAGAGAGGAGCGTTCATAATTATGGAACCTCCACGGTCAAGTCATCTTAATATTTTGAAAAGTCATCACTTTTAATTCTACGAAAAAAATCTATTTTCGTCTAAAGGTAATTCGACGTCGCGCGCTATCTTTCTCATCGCTTAGAACTCTAGTTAATCGCTTATTATCGTCTTTCGCATTTTATCACTTAGAATTTTTGTTAAACCAACTAAAAATATTATTCCGATAAAATAATAGTTCGTTCCTCGAAGTAGCATAATCAACACGACCCGCGGAAATATACGATCCCGATATTTTCAAAAAAAATATCCTGTATTACTTGCGATAAGGTATACTTGCCTTTATCAAATGATTAATTTGGACTAAGAATTCAAATACAGCTTTCCAAACTCATTTAGTGCAAAACTCTCCTTTTCTACTTTTCAATTCAATAGAAATCGGCGTTGTAGCCGAGGCGTAATTGTCAATATTCCGAAAGAAGAAAAAGACCGTTACTTCTATCCTTCAATAGGATAACGGTTAATTTCTCAAAGTAGGAGTACTTGCAAGACTCTTCGAAAACATCCGCCAATTCTAAACTCTTAATACAAAGGTTATCTTTTATTTATAAAACAAAAGAAGCAGTCCAACTAAAATCATCAAGTTTTTCGCGCCGTTGCCGGGGAGCTTTGTGTTGTTATTTGAAAGTAGGAACTGCTATTAATTTTATTCCTTATTTATATATTTTAAAAAAAAAAATTATATATATATATAATAAATATATATATATATATATATATATATAAAAACTTATATTTCTAAAAATTAACAATAAAACAGAAAATCCAAAAATATTGTTTTTAGTATATGACCCGAGGAAACTCGTCGGACGATTCGACTATTCCTTTTGACCCCGAAATCGAGCGCACTCTTCATGAGCGCATCCGATCTCGTGATCAAAACTTACTTGAAACCCCCGAAGAGTCAATCGGAGATACTGCAAATATGGGCGATCCAATTCCAAATGCGGCCCCGGCCCGGACCATGGCATATTACGCCCGGCCGAATTTGGACGATACAGGATCAAGTATTACTCGCCCAACAGTTAATAATAATAATTTCGAAATAAAGTCCAGCATAATTCAAATGGTACAACAGTCGATTCAATTCGACGGTTTGCCAGATGAGGACCCAAATCAGCACCTTTCAAACTGTTTAGAAATATGCGACACCTTTAAAATTAATGGCGTCACTGATGACGCCATTCGTTTACGCTTATTTCCATTTTCGCTACGGTCAAAGGCCAAATCGTGGTTGACTTCTCTTCCGAGAGGGTCCATAACCACGTGGGCCCAATTGACGGAATTTTTCTTAACTAAGTATTTTCCTCCGTCAAAAACCGCAAAACAACGCACGGATATCACATCCTTTGTGCAATTCGATTCCGAGTCTCTTTATGAGACTTGGGAGCGTTTTAAAGAATATTTGCGTAGGTGTCCTCATCACGCGCTACCAACTTGGCTACAGGTCCAGATGTTTTATAATGGTTTAAATTTTTCTACGCGGCAGATGATTGATGCGGCCTCCGGGGGAACGTTAAACAACAAAACCCCGGAGACCGCTCAAGCTCTGATCGACGAAATGGCCATGAACGCGTACCAATGGAACGTGCCACGGTCGCGTCCTAATAAACCGGCTGGTCTTTTTGAAGTGGACGCCACTACCTTCTTAGCCTCACAGGTAGAGCGGCTAAGTAAGCAGGTGGCGAAGATGACTGTTTCCTCCTCCCCTCCCGCATGGAATAATAATAATAATAACGTAATCGAAGAATCGGTGGATTACCTCGATAATCCGGTTAGGCCCCCCTTCAACCCTAATAACAACCCGTATAGTAATAATTATAATCCGGGTTGGAGGACCCACCCTAATTTCTCATGGAGCAATCCTAACAATGCTCAGAGGCTCCCAAATATGAATCCTCAAGGATTTCCGCAAGGATTTCCGCAAGGATTTCCGCAAGGATTTCCGCAGGGATTCCAACCTCCTCCTCCAAAACCTTCGCCGCTCGAAGATGTTTTGTCTAAATACATCGCGTCCAACGATTCAAATATCCGGAATCTTACCGGATCGATTAAAAACTTGGAAAACCAGGTTGGACAACTTGCAAAGATGATCTCCGAGCGGCCATACGGAGCTCTACCAGGGAATACGGAGTCGAACCCCAGGGAAAATGCCAACGCTATAACCCTTCGAAGCGGCAAGGAGGTCGTCTCCCCATTGCGGGTTGAGCCTAAGGTATGCATTTCGCCTCCGACCCCTCCACCCTCTTCCTCTATTCTAATTGCTCCGGATTCTCCGGTTGCGCCGAATGTTTCGAGTCCTCGAATTCCTTACCCGTCTAAAATTAATAAAGAGAAGGAGGACAAAAATTATCAAAAATTTCTGCGTATTTTAAAACAAATTCAAATAAACGTCCCCTTCTGCGAGGCACTCTCCCAAATGCCGAAATACGCGAAATATCTTAAGGAGTTGCTTTCTAATAAAAAGCGACTCGAGGATGTTTCGCGTGTTTCCCTTAACGCGGAATGTTCGGCTGTTCTCCTTAACAAATTGCCGCCAAAACTGAATGACCCGGGACGATTCTCCATCCCGTGTCTCTTTGGCAATATGTTAATAAAGTACGCTCTTGCGGACTTAGGCGCCAGCATCAATTTGATGCCTTTTTCTCTTTTCAAAAAACTCGATTTAGGCGTCCCAAGTCCAACAAAAATGAGTATCCAACTCGCGGATCGCTCGGTAAAGTATCCAATAGGTGTAGCGGAGGATGTTCTGGTCAAGGTCGACAAGTTTATCTTCCCGGTAGACTTTGTCATCCTGGACATAGAGGAGGACGTCGAGGTACCCATCATCCTCGGTCGCCCCTTTCTCGCAACCTCCCGCGCGTTAATCGATGTCAGTAACGGTCGCCTCCTCCTTCGAGTTGGAGACGATGAAATTACTTTACATATCAACCCCTCCATGCGGAACTCACTATCGAATGATGATTCCTGTTTCAATTTGGAATCCGCGTTTATGGACGAGTGTTCTTCTCTTTCGGAATTGCTATCTTTAATGATAGACGATTCGGATCTGGCGAATCAACCTCCTTTAGACGAATTACCACCAAATTCGCCTTTCGAGCCTTTTGATTCGAAAGCTTTAAAAATCTTCACTTCCTATGAAGAACCTCCGGTCTTGGAGCTTAAGCAACTCCCCGACCATTTAAAATATGCTTTTCTAGCCGCGAACTTAAAACTTCCGGTTATAATATCGTCTACTTTAACCGATTCGGAAACATCCGAATTGGTTGAAGTTTTATCTAAACATCGTCGTGCAATTGCATGGCAAATTTCCGATATCAGGGGAATTAACCCCTCATTCTGCTCCCACAAAATTTTTCTCGAAGAAAACCCCCGCAAAACAATTCAGCCTCAACGGCGACTTAACCCGAACATGCGGGAAGTCATTAAGACTGAAATTATTAAACTCCTTAACGCGGGGATTATCTATCCTATTTCCGACAGCACGTGGGTAAGCCCCGTACAAGTCGTCCCAAAAAAGGGCGGTATAACGGTTGTGGCAAACACGAATAATGAATTAATCCCAACTCGCACTGTTACGGGTTGGAGGGTGTGCATCGACTACAGAAAACTAAATGATGCCACCAGAAAAGACCACTTTCCGTTACCGTTTATTGATCAAATCTTAGAGCATCTCTCCGGTCATCCTTTTTATTGCTTCCTTGATGGTCTCTCGGGATTTTTCCAAATCCCTATTTCACCCGAGGACCAAGAAAAAACGACTTTTACTTGCCCTTTCGGCACCTTTGCATATCGACGAATGCCGTTTGGCCTCTGTAACGCGCCAGCTACATTCCAAAGATGTATGCTGGCAATATTTGACGAGCTAGTAGAAGACATAATGGAAGTCTTCATGGATGACTTCTCCGTCTTTGGAGACTCTTTTAAAAATTGTCTAAAAAATTTAGATAGAGTCCTCCAACGGTGCGAGGAGACGAACTTAGTCTTGATCTGGGAGAAATGCAACTTCATGGTCCGAGAGGGCTTATTCCTCGGCCATAAAATTTCTTCCAAGGGGATGGAGGTCGATAGGGCCAAAGTCGCTATAATTGAACAACTTCCTGTTCCTTCGAACGTCAAATCAATTAGAAGTTTTCTTGGCCACGCAGGTTTTTATCGGCGGTTTATTCAAGATTTTTCAAGAATAACCAAACCGCTAACTCACCTCCTGGAAAAGGAATCCCCATTCATTTTTGACACGGACTGCGTAGAGGCATTTGATTTTATAAAAAAGCGACTTATCAATTCTCCAATTCTGGTGGCGCCAGATTGGTCCCTTCCGTTCGAGATTATGTGCGACGCGAGCGATATCGCGGTAGGAGCTGTCTTAGGCCAACGCGTAAATAAATATTTTCATCCAATATATTACGCTTCTCGCACACTCAATGCCGCACAGGCTAACTATACAACGACGGAAAAGGAACTTCTTGCCGTCATCTTTGCTTTTAATAAATTCAGGCCTTACGTAACACTTTCACACGTGATCGTTTTCACCGATCACTCCGCCCTAAAATATCTTTTGGCCAAAGTTGATACCAAGCCTCGCTTACTTCGATGGATCCTCCTTTTACAGGAATTTGACTTAGAGATCCGGGATAAGAAGGGGGCTGAAAATTTAGCAGCCGACCACCTCTCACGTTTAGAACACCCCGTCGCAGAAGCGCTCGTCGAACCAGAAATAGACGATCGATTTCCTGAGGAGCGCCTTTTAATCATAAATAATACAAAAACTTCTTCTACCCCTTGGTTCGCAGATTACGCGATCTATTTAGTCGCGCGGGTCCTTCCAAAAGATTTTTCGACTCAGCAGAAGAAGAAATTCTTCTTTGACTTGAAAAACTACTTTTGGGAGGACCCCTTTCTCTTTCGCATCTGCGCAGACCAAGTGATACGAAGATGTGTTTGAAGCGAGGAGGGTGCGCAAATATTGCGACACTGCCATGAGGGGCCGGCTGGAGGGCATTATCAAGCTAACCGGACCGCGCGGAAAGCGTTAGAGTCAGGCTTTTATTGGCCCACTCTCTTTAAGGATGCTCACACTTTTGTGAGTATATGCGATAGCTGCCAGCGGTCGGGTAACATCTCTCGTCGTGACGAGATGCCCCAAAACTTTTATTTAGAATGCGAAATCTTTGATTTGTGGGGCATAGAATTTGTAGGCCCCCTACCTCCTTCTTTTAATAATCGCTATATTTTAGTGGCGGTCGACTACGTATCTAGGTGGGCGGAAGCGCAAGCTCTGCCCACCAATGATGCGCGAGTCGTCGTCCATTTTCTAAGAAAATTATTTTCTCGCTTCGGCACGCCCCGTGCAATAGTTAGTGATAGGGGCACGCACTTCTGCAACTCCCAGTTTTCAAAAATTTTATCTAAGTACGGCGTCACGCATAAGCTCGTCACCGCCTATCACCCCCAAACGAGCGGCCAAGTAGAGGTAGTAAATCGCGAGATAAAACGCATTCTGGAAAAAACCGTCTCTTTAAATAGGAAGGATTGGTCCTCAAAACTCGACGACGCATTGTGGGCGTATCGTACGGCATACAAGACCGCTATCGGTTGTACGCCCTATCGATTAGTCTACGGCAAAGCGTGCCATTTACCGGTGGAGTTAGAACACCGCACTTTTTGGGCCTTAAAATTTTTAAATCTCGATTCGAACTTAGCCTCCGAGAATAGGAAATTCCAGCTAAATGAACTCGATGAATGGCGTGCGAACGCTTATGAGAGTAATAAATTTTATAAGGAGCGTTCTAAGTTCTACCACGATCGAAAAATTAAATTTCCAAAAACTTTCGCGCCGGGCGATCTTGTCCTTCTTTATAATTCACGTCTTCGTCTTTTTCCGGGCAAGCTCAAATCCCGCTGGACTGGCCCCTTTGAAGTCAAAGAGGTTTGACTGTATGGGACCGTTCTTATCTCTCACCCCGAAAAAGGCGACTTTAAAGTCAATGGCCACCGTTTAAAACTATATCTTGCGGGTGATCCGGTAGACGGACACACGGAATCTTTAACCCTCCCCAATTTCCAATCTCACCACGCCAAATGCGTCAAGCTACGCGACGGTAAACAAAGCGCTTATGGGAGGCACCCCATATTTATCTAATATTTGTATTATGCTTTTTATCTCTTTTTGCAGGGTTTCTTACGACCCCGCCAGCTTTAATTCAGGGAAGCATTTTTGCTTCCTCTTTCCTTTTGTATATATTGCAATGTTATTTTATCTCCTTCATACTTACATTACAACATTGGGGACAATGTTGGGTTTTAAGTATGGGGGTGTATTTACCGTTTTCATTTAAAAAAAAATAAATAAAAAATACATTTTCACAAAATATATTCTCAAAAAAAAAACGTTCCAAAAAAATATACCCTACTTTACTTTTATTCTTAAAGCATTTAGTTTCGAGAGTATATGTTTGTGGATTTTCATAATCGCTAGTTTTACTATTTGTTTGTTTATCTAAGATCGATAGATTTAAACGTTTGGGGTTAAGTTTTAAAGAATATCTTGTGTTTTTAATATAAATAGAGGCTTTGTTATCAAGCACTACTTCTACTAGCTAAAATAGAGACATGTGTATTATGTTGGCAAAACAACTTTAGACTGCAATTATCCCTACTTTATGTCTTCAGGAATCTAGGAATATTCAACTTACTAAGGTTGCTCTCAAAACTTTTTTTTATTATTCTAGAATTTCTCTTGAAAACCCCCTGTATACACCAATTTAGCATGGCAAAAACAAACAAAGGAAGAAAAAAAAAAGATCTTATGTCAATGGGAATACAAAAATTCCGTAAACATAGGCACCCAATATTTGTTAAAAGAGATCCTATGTCAATGGGAATTGCAAATTCCGTAAACACAGGCATTGGGTTAATTAAAAGGTCAATTTTCCCTCGTACACCAACGATGGGAGTCAAAGGAAACTATATAAGAGGGGTGAGATGATACAATTCATCACCCCTAATTCAAGTACTCTTCTATTTGCCAAGGCTTTTTACCCCCCTTTTCCCTTAACCAAATTATTGTTTCTAATTTTAATTCAAAAAATCATTTGAGAGCATAATTAGTAACTTATATTTTTTCCTTCATGTTTCTTTAAACAAAGGTTATTATAATTTCGATCTAATCTCGTTTACTAATGATTGCAATTTTGTTTGCTATTTGGTTAATTAAGAAGTCTTTTGGCCAGGACATTTCTTTCTACTTAAATCATTTGCATAATTTAGGACTTAACTCTTATTACTCCGAATTTTTATTTTTCAGTCTCTTATGATTAAAATAAAACGATAGCCAAAAATTAGAACTTATGTTAATCCCGTATAGATCTCTCTTACTTTTGCTCTGGAATAGCAAAAACTTAAGTATGGGGGTATTTGATAAGTAATAAAATATATGTATTTTTAGTATAATTTTTAGTATAGTTTTGATTAATATTGTGAATTTTCTATGTAAATTAATGAATAAATTGCTTCTTTATTATTTCTGGTTTCTAACTTAGTTTTATTTTTGTTTTTGCATTTTTTTGCAAAATTTTCCCAGGTCACGCCCTCAGACACGCCCGTGATCAAGGGCGTGTAATTTTAAAGATCAAATATCAACGGGACGGCTCAATGCAGATCAAATCCCGACAAATCGCTCAAGTCACGCCTGAGGTCACGCCCGTGACCAAGGGCGTGTAATTTTAAAAGCCAAATTTCCAGCTGGCAGCCGTTTTCAGGAGAAATCTCGAAGAGTTGACCAAGTCACGCCCGTGACTCTACAAGTCACGCCCGTGTTCCAGCAGAGTCACGCCCGTGAGCCGCCAGCGCGTCACGTCTCGAAGCCGCGCCCATGCTGCCGACATCAGCCACCCATAGTCACGCCCGTGACTCACAAAGTCACGCCCGTGACATACCAAGTCACGCCCGTGTGCAGCCATGTTTGACGGCCGAACCTTCCAGAAGACGGCGAATACAGCCGAGCAAATGTCACGCCCTAAGTCACGGCCGTGACATTCAAGTCACGCCCGTGACCTAGGGCGTGTAAAACTCAAATTTTCCCTATAAATAGAGGGGCTCGGCTGAAGTATTTTTCATCCAAATTTTGAGTGCTTTGTAATGTTTTTCTGAGTTCTTTGAGTGAATGCGAGTTTTCTTTATGCAATTAAGTTATGTTCGTTTGTAATTTTCGCCTTTTAGAAATAAAATGTTGTTTTTCTCATTTGGATCATCTTCCTTTTTATTAATGTTAGCGTGTGTGCGTGTATGAGTTTAGCTTTATTGCTTTCATAATTTAGTTTTATTGCTTTTATAGTTAGGTTTATTGCTTTCATAATCTAGGTTTACTGTTTTCATAGCTTAGATTTACAAGCTTTCATAAAATAGTTTTATCGTTTTCTTTTTCGCTTTATGTTATCACTTTCATTTTAAACGCTTTCTTTTCAGTTTTTTTTTGAGTGTGTGCGTGTATGAGATTACATTTTTCTTTTTTTTGTAACTTAGTTTTATTTCAGTCTTCATATAACTGCTATATACCACCCCCATCTTGAATAAAAGGCTAATTAACTTTAGCATTTATTTAAGTCGGTTGGGACGGATATTATTTCTGCACCTTTATAAGTCTTTTCATTTCTATACCACCCCCTTCTTGAATAAGAGGCTAAGAACTTTTTAGCGCTTGTTTAAGGTGGTTGGGATGGATACTATTACTGTTTTTTATATAAGTCTTTTCATTTCCTTTTTATCCGCTTATATCTGCTTTAATCATTAAAAATGTATTTTTCAACCGACAATGCCGTCTCCATTCCGATGAGTGGCTAATTTCCTTTAGCACACGACGTCGAAGAGCATTGGGACACAAAAATAGTTTTTCTATAAAATTAAAACATCTCTTTCTAAAATAATTAACGCTTAAAGTTTACCCGAGAATCACGTTGAGTGGAGCCACATAATCGATGTGTGGTTTTCATTTCCGTTTTCGTACCTAGTTAGCCGAGAGGCTCGTGCGTACGGATTGATCGCTCACGGGTAAAGAGAAGTCCGCTCTACCCTCGAGAGAGGACGAGGTAATTCTCCCGAATTGGAAATAAAAACCCAATAGCGGGGTTCACAACATAAAGCGAGTATTAAGAACATTCGAATGTAGAACGAGAGTTCGGTCGAATATTCATAATCTCAGGTGGGCGTACCCTCGAGAGAGGAGCGTTCATAATTATGGAACCTCCACGGTCAAGTCATCTTAATATTTTGAAAAGTCATCACTTTTAATTCTACGAAAAAAATCTATTTTCGTCTAAAGGTAATTCGACGTCGCGCGCTATCTTTCTCATCGCTTAGAACTCTAGTTAATCGCTTATTATCGTCTTTCGCATTTTATCACTTAGAATTTTTGTTAAACCAACTAAAAATATTATTCCGATAAAATAATAGTTCGTTCCTCGAAGTAGCATAATCAACACGACCCGCGGAAATATACGATCCCGATATTTTCAAAAAAAATATCCTGTATTACTTGCGATAAGGTATACTTGCCTTTATCAAATGATTAATTTGGACTAAGAATTCAAATACAGCTTTCCAAACTCATTTAGTGCAAAACTCTCCTTTTCTACTTTTCAATTCAATAGAAATCGGCGTTGTAGCCGAGGCGTAATTGTCAATATTCCGAAAGAAGAAAAAGACCGTTACTTCTATCCTTCAATAGGATAACGGTTAATTTCTCAAAGTAGGAGTACTTGCAAGACTCTTCGAAAACATCCGCCAATTCTAAACTCTTAATACAAAGGTTATCTTTTATTTATAAAACAAAAGAAGCAGTCCAACCAAAATCATCATATATTTACATCATTCTAACCGACCGGCTAACAAAATCAAGCCGTCAGTTATGCAAAAGAAAAATTCCAAAATACAAAACACTACTCGCCCGATCTTAGTTTTTTCGCCATAAGAGAGCTTGAATCTCCTCCACCCTCAATGTCGACATCGGGAGAGTAGCCTCCACTATCCGATGAAGAACTTGACGAGTTGATGCTTGAGTCATCTTTCAGGTCCCCAACCCGGTCGGCCTCACTTTCGGAGGTACTGGTTTCAGAAGATGAACCATCTCCATCATCAGCAGCGGCCTCATCGTCAGCGGCGGCCCCTTGCTCTGCAACAGTCCTATCAGCCGCAGCGGCTTCATCATCCGCGGCCGTCTCATCCTCTGCAGCACCTTCCTCTTCCGAACTGTTGGACTCGGCCTTGTCTTTACCTTTGGCCTGTGGTTTATCTCATCCAGCTTATCCTTCAGGCCGGGGTAGACTTCTGAGAAGGTGAAATCCTCAAAGCATTTGGATAGGCCGTCCCGATCTCTCAGGAGGTTTAAGGCAGCATCGATCCCCTTGGCAACATGGGGAAAGACCTCGTCTTGGAAGGCCGGATTATCTATGTCATACTGATTCTGTAAAAAGAAAAAGGGTTAGACCGCACGGTTTGAGGAAAACAAACCGCACAAATGTTCATCACATAACTTACCACCACGATTCCCTTTAACCACGCGATCTCTTCATCCTGCCCGGTGCATTTCTTCTCCAAGTACATGTGGGCTGAAACTAGATGCTTATATGATAAGGCCATGATGTGATTGGCCGCAAACCCCCATGCTCCTGCTTGTGCGACTAGTCTAGAAAGCTCCTCCTCCGGAACCCCCTTCAACTTCTTCAGTGTTCTCCGGCCATACATAGCAGCACCAGAGTCTAATGCATGGTGGCTAACTTTCTCGCTCCCACAGTACGGGAGTACGGTTGACACCTACACGCAATCACCATCCTAGTGCCAGAGTAGTGTCGGGTTGCCCCGCAGGTCTCTCGAATTGCTGCAGGAGCGGAGAAGCTCGAACTCGCCTGAAGAGGCCGAGCCCTCCTCCTCGGATGATTGCGGCTTCCTTTTCCTCTGCCGCTTTTCTCTTTGGGTCAGAACCGGGCCGGCCGGGCTGACCGGCTTGTTCTTTGGAATGATGGCGGAGGCTGTAAAACAAAGTTAAAAGTTTAATAAGGCAGGCCGCACGGTCACAAAAGCAGCGAGTTGTGAGAAACTTACTATCATCAGGACGGATACCCTCCAACTCTGAGAACAGCGGGATGTAATGGTTCACATCAAGCCTCTCGTTCTCAAGAAACTTGAAGGTGTCCAGCTCAGTTTTTCCTATATTGACTGTCCGGAAGGCCGCCTCATCCCGCACCTGCGGGTTGACCTGCAACAGCCCGAGCTGGCCTTCAAAGATTATGTACCTCTCCGACTAGCTCGAGACCTTGTTCGCCAAGTTGACGACTTTCAGTCCCCTGCACCAGAAGTAAAGGTGACCTCTGAAGATTGATGTTCTGACGTCTGGGATAGACCGCAGGAGAAGAATTTTCTGAACAGGTCAATGGACCAGACCCCTTCAGACCGCAAGTATGAGATGAAGCTGTAAATGGAAGCGATGGAATTTGGCGGCAGTTGTCCGGGCACAACCCCATAATGGTCAAAGATTGTAATGACTTCAAGGGGCGGTGGAAACTTGAAGCCATTTTCAAAATGGTCGATGGGGACAGCGATCTGAGTAGAACAGGAGGAGTTAATCTACTCGTCACGCAAGGGAAGCCGCACGAGTAGATTACTCCCATCAATATGCTTTTTAATGAAGTCGTCCAACTCGGCCTGAGTTAGACGACATACCTTGTGATCCGCAGAATGGAAGGCAAAGGCCGCATCAGTCCGGACGGCCTGAACTTTGTCAGTCCGCTTCGACTTGCTCTTAACCCGCGCCATTTGGAAGTCAATGAATCAATCTCCGGAATGGCTACTACTTTTAGAACCGATGATCTGCAAATAGTAAAACCATGCTGCGGATATATGCTCTAACCGCGCGGCTAGCAACCTACATGGTTAGTTTTATAGAGGAATGCTACGAACTATACACACAAGTCATCGGCGTGCAAATATCAAAAATACTCTAAAATATCACACAACAGGGATCAATGGTTTGCATATAGCCACGCCAAGCCGCGCCTAAGCTCACTTAACCGCGCGGCCTTCTGCCAGCAGAACAAAAACAACAGAAAACAAATTTGCTAAAACTGGAAGACCAGATCGCGCGGTCAGCAACCTGCATCATCATATTAATTGAGTTCAACAGAAAAACCTCAAGCATACATCACAGGTCGCGCTACCTATAAAGCAGTTCAGACAATATTCTAGAAATTCAATGGCAGAGGCCGTAATTATTCAAACACAATCCGCACGGATTATACGAATATTAGAAGGCATCGAAAGATAGAATATTGTCAAACAGACATCCAACAACCATATTGTCCCAAGGATCAAACAAATAATATTACAAACATTGTCTTCGAACTAAAGCCGTTCACGGCTGACGACGCTCAGGAGAGGGGTGTTCACGATGAAGTTGTGCGACCTAATTGCCGGTTTGGAGAAGAAGACTATATATTTGACTTGAATGATAATGAAGATGATTGATCGTGCTATGAAGTCGCGCGGCATCCCGCTCTACCCACACAGCGGGAATCATACAAGCAGGAGGAACCGTGGCGGCCTCATCAATCATGGGATTGGTCGCCCAGACCAGTGGGGGATTTGAGGTCGCCCCAGCAGTCGGGCGGCTCGATAACCGCATCCTCTCATCATTAGCGGGTCGCCGACTTCCCTAGTCAAACGTAAATACTTCTCTTGGTAATATTTGCAGTCCTCTTCAAACTTTGAGGCTGTCTTCTTCTCTTTGTAAAGCCGAGGGGTTAGAGAAGCGTTCTCCTCCATCAGCACCTTCTCCATCTCCAGCCGCGCCTTCTTCTCAGCCTCCATGGCAGTCCGAGCGGCTTCCTTACGGCCTTCGAGCTCCTTCACCCTCTCTTTCAAGTCATCAAGAAGGCTCTGGAAGTTGGCCAGCTCCTCCCGTCCAAAATTTGAGTTTTGCACAAAGCTTGGCACCGGAGGGGGTAGCGGAGGCAGGCTAGACAAGTGGTCGCCCGACTTCATAGCTTGGTCCGGGTTATCTGCAAGTAACAGTGTGGTTTGCACAATCAGAAGCGGATAATACAACGCAAAAACTACAAGATTAATGCCTGAGTACACAGGACGCCTCGACTGTTCCGGGTCCATTCACCGACGTTGTTCTCTCCAAAATCTCTCATTTTGCCTTCGCCTAATAGCAGAGGTTTGAATCATGGATGGGAAAAAGCTCTGCGATGGATTCAATAGTAAATCATTTTGCCTTTTCCGAGGCCGCGGAATGAAGAAGCGGACAGGGTGATAACCCGCATCACGCTTACCTTTTTCAAAAGGATCCGGCAACCGCGGCTTATCCAGAGCCCGCCTCCTCTCCTCCGCCTTCACCTTCATCAACCAAAGCCCGGTCATTTCTGGGGCATCCCCCTTTGGTGCGGTCCCTTCAGTTTTGGTTGCATCCTCACCAGGACAATCAACTCGGCTCGCAGGACTGTCGAGTAGCTTATCTTGCTTCTGCAAGGCGTCCATACCCTTAAGGATGTCACTGACTATTATGCTATTTGTGGAGTCAGGAGGCAAGTCGTCCGTCTTGACGGAAGGAGTGGCAAGCTCTTCGACTTCTTCTTTATCACGCGGGTTGTTTTGTAGGTGGGCCGCTGCTGGTTTCCTGGAAACTTCTTTGTTTTTGGCCCTTAATTTCTTGACCTTCCTAGCTATTCTCTCCGCCGCCGTCTCGGCTCTTTTCCTTTTCTTCTTGGCTAACTCCGGGTTGGCCTGTTGAGAGGGGCTAGAGTTGTCCTCAACCACCACCAAAGGAGTGGCCAACCCGTCCAGTTTTGGGGAGTTAACCACCCCTTCTTCCCCGTAATTTATCGTTAGAAGGGGATTCCCAGAAAGGGAGATTACAATACTGAAGGAAGCGACTTCGCCGGCCTTCGATGCTGCATTACTTGAGCCCACCTTATCAGAAGGGGAGGGCTCCCTGGTCTTCGGCAGGGAGACGCTTGGGTCCACCTTATCGGGGGGTGCCGACGGAACAGTCGGGCTTCTCAGACACTTTTGAGGTTGTCAACTTCTCAGCAGGTTTGGAGCTACCCGCTGCAGGCTTCCCGGACCAGCTACTCTTCTTCTTCTGATCCTCCTCTTTCTTCCGGTCACCGCCCTTGTCCACGCGGACTTGGAGTTTATCCAGGAAATCCATCCTAATCAAGGAGTTACCGCCTTGAAAAATCTTAACTGCAAGTGGCGAGTAGCTCCCCGTGCTTTCAAAGGAATTATGCAGAGTGGAGAGCCCTCGGGGTTTCTTATAGATTTCTGAACAAACCGGGCGCGGTCTCCGGCTAGAACTAATATTTTTGAAATTTCCTCGAGATCTGAAAATATGCAGGGATTATGTTGACCCAGAAGACCGCTACCTATACAGTGTCTCTATGAGACCGGGCGGTTTGATATGTCAAGTCGCTCAGCTCCGGAATCAACGGGGCTCTCGGCCCAGCTTGAACAAGCCAAGCGGTCTGACAGTAACCAGGCCGCCCCTAAGGATTGAAGACTGCCAAGGCTCAAATCCAAAAGGCAAGTCGCGGTCTCAGGTCAGAGGTCGGCCGAGTTGCTTCATTTACTTGATCGCAGCACATTTTGACCCCAGCCAGTACAGATCGGATGCTCAAGCCGCCAAGCCGCGCGGCTTCTTTCTTTTTCCCTTCTATATCCCGTCACGCCTTTCCCGATTCTCCTGTATCCGGGCAGGCGGTTATTTATCCCTGCCCGTTTGGGCAGGCCCCCAAGCCTATAAATAGGGGGCGACGACGTTCCCAAAATACGCACACTCGAATCCTGGAGCTCGCCTCATAGAGTTGAGGTCTCGAGTTCACTGTCTTGCGGTTTGTCTGACCGGTCGGCTTCTCATTTTCTCGCACTGTAACCTGTTGTAATCACTTTACATAAATCAAGGGAAAGCCCATCACAGGAGTGGCATTTGCCATGACGGGCGAAGTCAAGTCTCGACCACTGCCAGCGGTATAATTCTCTATAATCAATAGTAACCGATAGCTCGCGGCCTCCATTTTTCCCTTGCTCTTCTAGCGTCGATCGCGGAGGCGCATTTTTGTATTCAACAATACTGCTGGTAGAGATTCTGATGGCCGCACTTCCTATGCTGCCCTTTATCCTTGTCCCATTGTTGTTCAACTTTGTGTTCTGATAGAATTCCAATACCTCTCTCTAGAAGATTAGAGAGGGTTCTAAGAGGATGAAATCCAGGCCTGATGCTGCAATTAGCCATATGATGCTTTGAATGTCTTCGTCAGCAGAATCGAAACAGTTTCTTACCAGTTCACACCCGATTATCAATGAGCTTTGTTTGAAAGAGCTGGGTTTTGGCGCCACTAGAGGAGAAGGAGAACACACTTTCGACGAGATATCAGAGTGATGTTGGATATGTGGCTAGTGACTAATATATATATATATATTTCTTAAGCCTGGTTCAAACCCTAGATTTTGTTTACATTAGATAGCTCAAGAGGCGCATACTTTATTTGGCGTTATTGCCTAATATAAAAGAGCCAATATTTGGACTTTTGAATAATAATTAAGAAAAGAAGTCCTTTTCGAGATAATTGATTTCAATAGGCACCCAGTCCTGTCGATTTAGACGTTGTTTTCGTCGAGTATTTCTTTAAAGATAGGTTTTGATCCTGCATGCTTAAATCAAATATTAAATCATCAAGTGTGAATGCCAAAAGTTTGACATCCACATTAAAATTGAAATTAATTTAAATTTAATTCCTAGTTCAATTTTGAATTGAGTAAATTTCATTTCATCAAGGGGCTTTGTGAAAATGTCTGCCGCATGTCTATCAGTTGGAACAAATTCCAGACAAATGTCTTCATTTTCAACATGCTCCCTGATGAAATGGTACCTGATCTCAATGTATTTTGTTCTGCTGTGGGAGACTGGATTCTTTGCTATAGATATAGCACTTGAAGAGTCACAATAGAGAGGTGTCTTCTTGTTGTGAATATCATAATCTTTCAATTGATGTTGAATCCATAATAGTTGTGCACATCAATTTCCAGCTGAGATGCATTCTGATTCTGTAGTGGAAATAGCAACACTTGTTTGCTTCTTACTAGTCCATGAGGTTAACTTTTTGCCTAGAAATTGATATGTTCCAGATGTGCTTTTTTATCCTCTTTGCAACCTGCAAAATCTGCATCTGAAAATCCTGTTAGCTCAAAATCACTACTTTTAAGGTACCATTGACCAAGATTAGGTGTACCCTTTAGATATCTCAAAATACTTTTGGCAAAGGTTTAATGAGATTCTTTGGGGTTCACTTGATATCTGACACAAACACATGTAGAAAACATGATGTCTGGTCTACTGGCAGTAAGATAGAGTAGGGAGCCAATAATACATCTATACATGGTCTCATCAAAAGGTTTCCCTTTCTCATCATTGTCTAGAGATACATTTGTTCCCATTGGAGTCCTCATTGAGGTTGCTCTCTCCATGCCAAATTTCTTAATGAGTTCTTTGGTAAACTTGGCCTGAGAAATGAAGATTTCTTCCTCAGATTGCTTAACCTGGAGACCCAAAAAGTACTTTAGCTCTCCCATGCTACCCATTTCAAAATTCCCTTGCATAAGGTTAGCAAACCTTTTACAGAGGTTGTCATCTGTAGATCCTAAGATGATGTCATCAATATAGATTTGTACCAGCAAGATCTTGCCTTTGATTTCCCTAAGAAACAGTGTTTTATCTATCTTTCCTCTTGAAAATTTGTTTTCAAGGAGAAAGGAAGTTAAGTTCTCATACCAAGCTCTACGTGCTTGCATTAGACCATAGAGTGCTTTCTTAAGAAAATAAATATGATCTGGGTGAGTTGTGTTGATAAAACCTAGAGTTTGTTCTACATAGACCACTTCTTTTAAATGTCCATTAAGAAATGTTGATTTCACATCCATCTAGTAGACTTTAAATCCTTTGTGGGTTGCATAGGCAAGGAAGAGTCTGATTTCTTCTAGCCTTGCCACAGGTGCACAGGTTTGATCATAATCAATTCCTTCTTCTTATCTATATCCTTTAGTAACTAATCTGGCTTTAATCTTGATAATGACCCCTTGCTGATGTAGGGATACCGTGACACCGTGGACGTTACGCTAACGGAAACATGTTCATCACAAAAAAAAAATAAAACAACATAGGAGGGCTCCGACCAAGAGCGAACGAAAGGGGTCGGTTGTAACGCCCCTGATTTTTTCGTTAATTATTTTACGTGCCTGCTGTGACATAATTTTGGCGTAAGGGCATTACGTCAGCTCGTCTAGTAGTTTCTTGAGCCTTAGCTTAGTTAAAGTATGTCTTGTAGATCGACCATGCGAGATTTCGCATCGTTTCGAGTTAAGGTAAAGATTTTGGGTGGATATCAAGATTTTAGCTTCGGGAGGCTTTAGCCCGAGTTTGGCCAGTCGGAATTGAATTCTGACTTCGCCGTTGGATTCGTAGCGCTGTGTTTCAGCTACGGTGCGAATTTCGTAGAAATCTGAGGTGATCTAGTTTGCCTCGCGGTTTTAAGTGAATGGGGGAATTAATTAATTAATTAATTAATTAGATTTTTATATAAAGCCTAAAATCTTCTTCCCCTATTCATCTTCTTCCTCCCTCGATCAAATCAGCCGCCGAGCGAAAGGGCGAGTGCGGAGCTTCGAGTAGCGTTCGATCGGCGATTTCTAGGGCTGTAGTAGTCGGAATCGCGTTTGGAGAGTAGATATGGAAAGCTCTCGGCGAGATCTTCGTTCTAGCGGCAAGCTTTTCCCATTTTATGGAATTTTTGGAGTTAGGGTAGTGACCTAACCCCTTCTTTCGACCCGAAAAGTTTCAGGAATCTGTGCTCGTGTGTTTTCCTAGCGGATCCATAGCTTTCGGAGCGGAGATCTTCGAGTTTGCAAGGTTTAAGGCAAGTGGCTTCCTCCTCCTCTTTGTTTGGTTAAGTCGTGGTTTTTCTTTCTCCTGATAGATGCTTGGTGAACTGTGGGCTCGTGTTTCGAGCGTCTTGTTTGATAGATAGAAAACCCTAATCTTCCCCCATCCATAGTGTCAGAAATTTCCTCCCGGAGGGCACCACCGTTCCCTAATTTATCCGTTGATTGTCCTTCTCGAGAAGTCCTGGTAGTTTTCGAGAAGTTGTTTTAGCCAAGTGTTTGAGAAGACCCTTTGACCTCTCGAGAAATGCTTGATTTCTCGAGAAAACCCCCGCTGGAACCCCTCGACCTCTCGAGAAATGCTTGATTTCTCGAGAGCTTTCCCCGCTGGAACCCCTATACTTCTCGAGAAATCCCTTGTCCTCTCTCGAGAAATCCCTTGAGCTCTCGAGAAATCCCCTGATCTCTCTCGAGAACTCCCTTGTCCTCTCTCGAGAAATCCTTCCAGTTCCCGAGAAGTGCTGCCTTGAATGCGGTCCTTCTTCTTCTCGATAAATGATGGTAAGAACTTCTTTTTGGGGTGATTTTTTTGTGTGGTTTCTAGTGGTGGGATTTCAAAATTTTGGACGGGACTCTGCCCCGCACCCCGCAAGGGCTCTGCCCCTAAGACCCCGCCAGGGGCATGGCCCCTTGGAACCCCGCCCGGAACGCATGTGATTTCGTTGAGTTTTTGTGTTTGAATCTCGTGTCCCCTCGGGTGTACCTGGATGATTGCCAGCGACCCTTCGGTGCTCCTGATCTCGAATCCCTCTCGTTTGAACTTCTTTTTACTCGTTGTGGTCTGTTAACATTTGAGTTACTCTTATGATTCATATTGATCGATGTGTACTTTGCCTTGACCATATTTCTTAGGGCCTTCCAGTGACTATCCCTTCGGGCAGCGTCCCGTGTTTAATTAAAATTTAAGTAATAAGAACTACTGTCTTTAGCCTTACACAGTAGTTGTGTTTGGGGGACAGTGGGGGAAATGTTATAGCCTTGCACGGTAGTCGTGTTTGGGTGGTTGGGTCTAGTGGTACCCCCACCTGGTTTTGGGCTTTGGGTAGCGGAGGTAGTTAACCGCTCCCGTATAATTTGAGCTGATCAGCCTCTTCAATTGATGAAACTAAATAAATGAACGTGTTGTTCCTCTTTTGGTATCTAGTGCACTTGATGCTTGTTGACTCTTTGTTTAGAGCTCTCTTTCGGTAAATTTGGCTTGGGTTGGTACCCCTTATGTCTTGCTTGTTTTTCTGCTAGTTTTCTGCCACTTGTAATTCCTTGCTGAGGCGTTCTTTGTTGTATTGAATGCCTTAGGTTCAGAGCCGTAGCGGCTAGTGGTGTAGCCTGAAGTTCAGAGTTTTAGTAGATGTTCACCCCGCTGCTGCGAGGTAGTCGTTTTTAGTTACTTCTTGTGCTCAGACATACTAGTTGGTGCCAATGGGTTAGTGTCATGTTGTTGACGCCCATTGTGCCCTTTTTTGTACTTTATAGTTTATTTGCCAGATTATGCCACTACTTTTAGATCTTGTGTATCTTACCCTCTGGGAATGATTTATGTTAGGCGCACTATAGTTATAAAATGGTTTTTCTTCATCGTCATTGCATTCTTTCTAACTGAAACCCTTAACCTTAAAGTCGCCTAAAAGTATTTTCTACTCTTACAATACGCCTAGTTATGTGCATATCATTTACTTCATGCTCCGTCGTTTGCATACATGTAGGACTTTAAGTAAACTAAATCAAGTACTTTCCGCTGCAACTAAATATACTTTCTCGGTGGACTAGTTGATCCACGAACTGAGAGACACAGTTCTTACCTCAAAACCCCTAATAAATGATTTCAAATGATGACCTATCATATAATCATGCTTTGTCTAGTTAAGTAATAGGTTTCCACCTGAGCGTCTACAGTTGTCTCTTGTATGACGTGGCATCATGACGTGTATTTTCTCTTACTCTGATATCCTTAAATTCAGAGAAAATGCGGGTTGTGACATCGGTTGGCTCCCAAATCCGATTGAAAATAAATATGCGGGACTCGATACAATGTCCTTAGGACCTACCTCTCCAACAAGCACACAACTCGCCGTAAGCCGGACTCGATACAACGTCCTTAAGACCTACCTCTCCAACAAGCACACAACTCACCGCACCTACCCAAGCATCTATTCCATCAATCGATTCATTTCAAAACGCAGCGGCAATTTTCTTGGAGCGGTGGTGAACTTTCAAGCGGCGGTAAAACGTTAGTTGAGATTAACTCCCTTGTTAGCGCTAAGTGCGCCAATCTTGGAGAGCAAACCAAGGCTAGGCCGAGTTTCGCTCCCGCACCGGATCTACCCGATCCGAACAACAAGAGATTCAATAACAACACTTAGATCTCAGATTTTTGCAAGGGAAGAAATTAAAGCCGCGGATAAAACGATTCAACAAAAACCTCCACAAATTAAAGAGTAGCAAGAATCACTAGCAAAGAGAGGGGTTACCCAACCAAGAAGATGAACACACAAGATAATGGTGGGAGAATCTCTCTCTCCACGATTCCACCGGCGTCGCACCGAACGGAGTAGCACCCTTTCTTCCTTGGAGTCACACCGCGGAAGTCTCGCCGGAGTCGCACCGAAGAGGATGGAAGGAGGCGGCCTTGGAGTCACACCAAGAGAGGGGGGGCAGCAAGAAGGAGGCTCCTTGCTTGGCCGAAATCTCCAAGGAGGGATTTAGGGTTTAAAATCTTCAATGTTTTATTCCTTCATAAAGACTCCCTTAAATAGGAGTTTACACAAAATCATAACCATCCATGATGGAGATGAAATCTCATCCACCCGCATGGTTGAATACACACCAAATGAAATTAAAAGTTCAAAATTAAAAATAACAACCATTTTAATAAATATAAAATTATCATCTAGCATGAAATAATTTTATATTTATTTAATATAAGATAAAAGTGCATGAATAAAATACTAATTGTTCATGGCGGTTTTGGCACGCCGCGGGCGGAGATTATAATGCGGTCGTCCATCAGCATCATCATGGAGCCTCAGATCTTTGTGGCGCAGCGCCTCGGCAGCCGGGTCATCATCATCAAGGAGTGTCGGAGGGGACGCGCAATCAATCCTCCCCCACTCAAAATCACGCATCTCCTATGCGTGGTCTGAAATGTAGCGGCGGAGAAGATCAGCATCCAGTCGTTGAAGCTCTGTCGCGAGGACCCAAGAATCGTCAGAAGGAGGGCGATCACGCCAACGGATGAGGAAGCGGTAAGTAGCGCCCTCCGAGGTAGTAAGTGGCTCCGCAGACAGTATTATGTCGGGAGTGAGAAAAGTCTTCGGAAACCTGGGAAACATATCAGCAGTAGGAATAAAAGTATGCGACTTACCATCCGGTGAAATACCTGTGGGAACCGATAGAGAGAACAAGAATTAAACAAATAAAGTAAATGCAAGAAAAGAAATCACAGCACAACACAAGAAAATATAGCTCTAATCTGTGATCATACACATATATATATATATTAACTTTGCACAAAATATTTTTAATCTCTATTCACCCCCCCTCTAGAGAATTCTATTGAGGTTAACTGTGCACTTTCAATGTTTTCCCAACAAATGTATACAGATCTGCAAAGGACCTTATATTGGCTAGGGATGAAAAAGTATATTGTTCAATTCATCACACATTATGAAGCATGTTAGAAGGTAAAGTCATATTGTAGAAGTCAAGGTGTTATGGTCTAACTTCTAACCATGGGCTAGAGGAGTTTATTTTGGTACCTCGGGACTTGATGTTGTGGTGATACCCAGAAGTATTCCCTGCACATATAACCTCAGCTTATTTCTTAATTTACCTTACCTAATTTACTAAATCTCAACTTCAACTTCGAGGACAAAAATTTTTGGTTTATTGGTTTGTAACATCCTAGTTTTATTTTGGAGCCTATAAGTTCTTGTCACCTTGAGGAAAGCACAGTGTGTCCTAGAAGCCAGGAGGAGTCCTTAAGAAAGTAAAGGATGTTCCCTCGCTTAGGTGAACACAATGACTTGTTCAATTCTACCGCTAGTGAGATAATGTAATCTTAAGAATCCTAGGATGATCTAAAGTGGTCAAGGGATGGACCTAGACCTAATGTTCAATAGAAAGGTCAACTCGGGATGACTTAATCTAAGTCTAAATATAACTTAAATGTTGAATACATTTAGGCATAATCATGCTCACATTAGGATCAATTGACCTAATTATGATCATACTAACATAATCGGGATTTAATCTAATTTTGGCTACTCTTAAGAATAAGCCACATCATTAAGATTGACCATAGTCAAACTTAGTCAACCATGGTCAAACCATGGTTGAATCTTAATGCAATCATTCGCCAAATGATAAATTGATGATAGGTTAAGCTTTATAAACGGTTGATCAAACATGTGGACCTAGATTGAGCTTGGTCAGCTGGTCATGTTATCAACTGAGTCAATTTGGTAAAAATGGTCAACCAAACTAAGTGGGAAATGTTGGAACACGGTCTTCCGCATCTCCTAGGTTTGAGAATAACAAATCCTATGTGTATTTGATCTTGTGTGTTCAAGTGTGCAGGTTAACATAGTCCACATGACTCAAGGAGTACTCATGATGTCTGCCCCCAAAATTGAGGCCAAAATTCGAACAAGCTCACTAGCGCCGGCGGTAGCGATAGCGCCCGGCGCTAGCATTGATTAGCTCGATTCCGACGGCATTTTTAGAAGGAGCTAGTCCCCGGCGGTAGCTACTAGCGCTGGTGGTAGCATCGCGCACAAGAGGCATAGAGCAAATTGTTGCCACGGATGGGAGATTCGGTCGCACAAGATCATTCCTAATTCGGGCTAGCGTCGGCGGTAGCGCTAGCGCCGGCTGTAGCGTGAAGGCTATAAATTGGATGCTTTGGCTCCGAATTCTTCATCCTCCTCCAATCCCAAACTCCAGAGCTTCGTTCCATAGCAGAGAGAGGAAGATTCAGAGCGATACTCCCACAATTCCATAAAGCCTTAAGGAGATCCGTGGAGAAGATTTCAACACGCGTCATCATCGTGACGAAAGGCCGCATCGACTACGATCATACTCTGCGGGCCTTCGTCCACTTCTCCAAGAGATCCACATAGAGGGAGTTTTTATATTATTGTCTTTTCATTTCATATCTTTTCTGTAAACGGTAGTGAAATCGCCTCATGTTGGCGACTAGGTCTGGGGTAGGACTTAGGGCTAAAATTCGCCTCGTGTTGGCGACTAGATCTAGGCTAGGTCTAGGGGGTGCTCGAGGCCTTTCTGGGGATAGATTGGCTAGAGCGGCTTGAGGCCGTATCTGGGGAGAGATCGGCTAAAGCCAACCGGTTCATGGGGATACGAGTCGGTATAGAAAACGAAAAAGAATTTTTATTAGTCGCCTCCGATTTCTAGCGTCATAGAAATCAAGTTCTGTAAAACATTATTTGATATTAATAAAGCATATCTCTTTATTATTGTTTTACTTGATGTCTCTTTATTAATCTTGCAATATTCCAAAGTTTTTTAAATATAATCTAAAGTTTTTGAAAACCCTTATTCACCCCCCTCTAAGGGCGCCGACCGATCCAACAAGTGGTATCAGAGCCAGGTTATATTCCAATCGGCTTAACAACCGGGAATAATGGCGTCTCATGATCTCGCTTCAACTAGTGGGGCAAATTTCTGTGAAGATGAAATATCACATAAACCACCTTTGTTTGAAGGAACAAATTATAAAGGATGGAAAATTTTAATGGAAAAATTTATTAAAACTGTAGATATCGAAGTATGGAACTTAGCAATTATTAGACGTGTGGATGAATCAAATAAAAAGGAACTTCATTTAGATGCAAAAGCTAAACATTATCTATTTTGTGGTCTCTCAAATGAAGTTTTCAAATTTGTGTATTGCTTTTCTAGTGCTTATAAAGTATGGAAATTTCTTGAAGAAATGTATGATCTTCCTCTCGCAGGTATGGAACAAACACAGGAGGAAAAGAACATACAAGCATCCATTATCATTCAAGAAGATCTCTCTCAGAGCGAAGCCATGGAGAATATTGAAAAAGAAAAGGAGAACAATACACCAAGAGAAAAAGAAGAAGAAATCTTACTTTTGGAAGAGGAGTGCCAAGAAGAAGACAAAGGAACAATATGTTCAAATCCTCCCTCATCCAAAAGCAATGTAAGGAAATCAAATTCTATCTTTTGTACTTCTATCTCTTCATTACAATTGTTACAAAATACTAAGCGCAAAATTAAGAAATTAAAGAATGCTAATAAACGATTGCGCTTAGAAAATAAAAATTTAAAAGCAAAAGTTAAAGTAGTATCAAAATCCGATTTATCTAGCTTTACTCATGTCACTTCAATTGAAAATACAAAATCTTGTCTTGATTGTAATGATATTAAAGAAAAATTTAAGGAACTTGAAAAAGAAATTATTTTCATAAGAGAACAAAATGAAAAATTATGTTTAGAAAATTCATCTTTAAAAATTAATTGTGCTAAGTGTAAGGACTATGAAATTGAAATAAAAGAGATGGATAGAACATTTGATGAGTATAGGGATAAATATGAAAAACATATTGACTCAATTGTTACCACTCTTAAAAATAGCACAATCAATTATAATAAAGCTAGACATAGTTTAAAGATCAAGAATGATGAATTAAAATCAAAAATCAACTTGCTTATGAAAATTGTAAATACAAATTCACAATATCAAACTATATCTAAAGACAAGTTGAATGAGAATATGAATATCATAACAAATTTTAATAATGGGAGTAAGGAACATAAAGGATTTGTAAATCAAAATCAAAATCATCATTATTTACAAAACCATGCTTCTCCTAACCTAAAATTAAATGCAAATAAATTTCCTTTCAAAAATCACTTTTATCCAAATATTCAAGTAAATGATTATGGAAAATTGAGAACTAAAAATAATGTTTATCCAAGGTATGAATGGAGACCCATTCTTAAGAATAACGCTCTAATGTCAAAAGAAAAGGTCCACTCATCACTATCTCCCTAAAAGAAAACACGATGTATTTGGGTACCCAAAGGAACCGTCACTCTCGGTCCTCTTTGGATACCTAAATCTCTTATTCATTAGTATCCCATCATTTGCATGAAGTAGAAATCAATTAAAATGAAATACACAAATTTCTACTTCATGATGTGCTTTAATGTCTTTTCTATCTTTTTCTTTTTGTGTTCCTTTTAAACTATCATGCCATGGTCATCCTATATAGTATTGGAAATATGATTTTATCTCATAAAGCTTAATGAGTTTATAAATCATTTTTGATCAAAATTCAAAATCATATTTTTATTTTGATGACCTATCTTTTATTATTATAAAATATCTTATATTATCCATATGAATCAAACTCTAAATTTGCTATAAGATATTTCAAATTAAATCCGGTTATTAGGCTATTAAGATTTTTAGTCTTCACCGACAAGTGGTTGAGTGAAATAACTTGATCTAAAAGAAAATTCAAGATTTAAATAAAAGCTCAACTTTCAATATGGGTGTCATTGTTCACAACAAAAAATTATATTGTGTTCTCTCCTTGATGACAAACATGATCTAAACCATCACTATTGTTCACCTATCAAAAAATCACATATATATATTCAAAATTCTTAAGGAAAATCACTAAAATGTGTTGAAAGAAGTTATCTTCATAATGAATATTGAATTCACAAACACCACCATGATCTAGTGATATCTTTTGCTAAACATCTCTAAAATCATAATTCATATCAAGAATCATCTATAAACAACTATCACAAATTATATGATAACAATTGACATTATAATTGTTTACCATGGTTGGTGTTATGGTGTATTATGTGTGTATTGTGATTTATTTCTAGTTTAGACCTTTGAATCATTTTGATATCAAATCAAATAGAATTGTCACTCCATTCTAGGTTTCTAAGTTGAAACACAATCAAACTTTGGCAAAACATTAATCTCAAATTTATCGTACTAACATTGACACCTAAAGAATATTTATATCTATGTTAGGTTTTATATGTCAGGGCATATCCATGTTACTATTTGCATGAACATTACTCCTTGTTCACCGAAACCATGCATATTTGATTTGTTCAAACATGATATCTTGGGTTTTCATTTCTTATTTTTTTTTAAGTTATAAGCACAAGTCTTTAGAAAAGTCAAAATGAAAACATAAGTAAATATATCTCATGCAATGATTATTTTGTCAAGTCATATAAGAAATCGCTTAAGTTTCATGCAATTTGGACCATCCAAAACATCTCCTAAAAATCTGCAACTTCAGCATGGAACTACTATTGGGACACATAATCAAGACCACCAATCAAAATTTCTAAAATCCTAAAAAATCGTTCACTGTCTCCCGCGCTAGCGCTACCGCAGGCGCTAGCGTCCATGTTCATTTTTCTTTATTTTTTAAATTTCTAAAAATCCCTTAAAATATATAAATCTATATTTTCTACTTAGTTTTGCACTTCTGTGTTTCTTTATTTTTTGAAAAATCAAATATAAAACTACAAAAACCAAATTACAAAAAATATGTTTTGTTTTTTCGCTTGTGTTGTTTCCTTTATTTAAAGTTCATCTTTATGCAAAAATCAAATATAAAAATTACAAAAGCAAAAATTACAAAAATATCCTTTTATTTGTAAAAATCAACTACAAAAATATAAAACAAAACAAAAACAAGTATCAAAATTATTCTTCTGAACTTAACTTTTCTATGTATCTTGCGAAAGGGTGATTTGGGCTATCATCCCATCATATCACCTAGTACCGGGCGAACCTCTCACAAGGTAGCCCTCGGGAAGTCCAAGATCAATTTTATAAGTTCAAACTTTAAATAAAAAATATTTTTCAAAAATATTTGTATGGACTTTATTGTAAAAATCAAGCATGAGTTAATCTATTATTCAAAACTTCTATAATGTTGCAATTTATCTTTTCAAACTACTTTGAACATTGTTTTCATCATGCTTAGATATGTCTATTAATATGTGCATAAATTATATTGAAAAAGTTGTGTAGAACTATGTGTAGCATGCCTCTAAGTATGAGTAATGTTTTATGTTTGATAATGATCGCAATTCACTCACTTATTTTGGCATTGTCTACTTATGTGTTTAATCTAAGAATGTTTGCGTATGTTTTGTAATAGTATAATGAATTAAAATTGCACAAATATCTTACCTACACAACCTTTATTTGCACTTTTAAAAGTTAAGAAAAGTGGTTATCTTTTTCATAAATTATATTGGTTTACAAAACAAGTGTATTCGGAGAACTTTGTACAAAACAAAATCATAAAATAAAGTGACAGATAACTCCACCAAGCACTACTTGAACCTCCTGATAAGTCTTAATAAGCGTTGTGAGGTTGAGCACCTTGGAAAGAACAATAAAGTATCTTGTGCAAACCATAACTTTCTTTCAAAATAAAAACCACTTATTCTTAAGTACACCGGATCACAATAAAAATCAATCTTGAAGAATAAAACTATGTGATCCCCCAAGCACTACTTTGCACCCTGATAAGTCTTGATGAGCATTGTGTGTGCAGAGCACCTTGGTAGTTGTACATTTTTCTTTGTGCATTGAAGTGAGTAGAAGTAAAATTATTTGTGTTTTATTGTGCTCTTTACTTTACATATTACTTGTATTTTTGATGAAAACATTTGTTTACTCTATTCAAAATACACTTTTATGCACATCATTATCTTCCATAACACTTCTTCTCATGAGTATTGGATCCTAATGCTAATTCTATACTACTCTTTATTTATGAAATGCACTAGATAACCTAGCATGCTTTCTACAATGTTTGGTATGTTTTGAAATTGTGAATTAAAGTAACATTGTTGTAATCTCTTTTTGATAAGATTATTTCATGCTTGGTTACTGTATTGTCAAAACAAAAATTTTAAATGCAAAATGATTTACAAAAATATCTTCTTTTTGAAATTGAACTCATATATCTTTTTATGAACCATCATTGAATACCATAAGATGTTTTTTGTACTTCTATATGTCTTCCGCATCATAACCATATAATTGTTTTACCTTGCACTTTAATACTTATTTAAAATCTTTCATCTTGTGTGCATCATCACTTGAATCTTCAAATTCCTTTCTTGCAACAAGTGGTAGACTTGCTTGGTAAACTTTATATTGGTTGAATTTTTTTTGCTTATAACTCTGATCTAGTTCTATTCTAAACACTCCTCCAACAAGTGAAATATTGCTTATAAAACATCTCTTTTTAACTTAAACTATTATTTAGTATTATGATGTTTCTTTTTCGAAATCTTCTGCAATACTCAAACTCTGATTCATTCATGAATTTCAATATTGCTATGTGAGTTTTATTTCAAAAATTCAAATAAAATATAAACCCATATGCTATGATATTTCCCATTAGATTTAAATGCTTAATGTTTCCAATAATTGTTATCCATGACTTCATTTCTCACCATAGCGGGGGCGTAGGGTTGTAGACATTAGATAACCATATCTCTAGTCATGTCTTGTCCTTAACCGGGGAGGGTTCCAGTGGGGCCTTGCGAGGCACTGGGGGAAAAGAGTGCTAGGTTAAGTTTTTGTCTAGTGTTTGCATATGGGATTAACACCCCAACCTACGGCATGTTTGCAGCTCCTCATGCCCATCCGTCACTTAGTACGGGGCTAGGGTGTTGACATATTGTCTGGGTAGATTGGTTACTTGGAAATCATGATTTTTTTAGGCTTAAAACTCTTATTTAAAGGGAAAATCATTATTTTTTGCTAAACTCTGATTTATAAAAGGGGGAGAACTACAAACAAAAGGGATAAAATAAGTCATAACTCTGATCATTTTCAATGAAAGACAAGTCTAAAACTCCTTATCATTTACTTAAAAAGCTCGATCATGCCTTCTCTTTTATTTACACATTTTTTAGTGTTTTGTTTCCCTACCCACTTTTGCTAATAACAAAGGGGAAGAACTAACATGATAAAATGCAAAAGGGGGAGAACTAACAATGATAAATGTAACCCGCTATCATAAACCCAACATGACAAATTCAGTTGATAGCATACATATTAAGGGAGCATTCACATAGGGGGAGCATATATTTAGGGGGAGCAATTCTAAATGCTAAAATCAATAATCATCCTAAAGTCATCACTCTCACACACACACAAGTATAGTCTCATCATGTTTATTTATTAATGCTTTGATTTATCATTAATGGATTTGTTATTATCAAAAGGGGGAGTTTGTTGGAACACGGTCTTCCGCATCTCCTAGGTTTGAGAATAACAAATCTTATGTGTATTTGATCTTGTGTGTTCAAGTGTGCAGGTTAACATTGTCCACATGACTCAAGGAGTACTCATGATGTCTGCCCCCAAAATTGAGGCCAAAATTCGAACAAGCTCACTAGCGCCGGCGGTAGCGATAGCGCCCGGCGCTAGCATTGATTAGCTCGATTCCGGCGGCATTTTTAGAAGGAGCTAGCGCCCGGTGGTAGCTATTAGCGTTGGCGGTAGCATGGCGCACAAGAGGCATAGAGCAAATTGTTGCCACGGATGGGAGATTCGGCCGCGCAAGATCATTCCTAATACGGGCTAGCGCCGGCGGTAGCGTGAAGGCTATAAATTGGATGCTTTGGCTCCGAATTCTTCATCCTCCTCCAATCCCAAACTCCAGAGCTTCGTGCCATAGCAGAGAGAGGAAGATTCAGATCGATACTCCCACAATTCCATAAAGCCTTAAGGAGATCCGTGGAGAAGATTTCAACACGCGTCATCATCGTGACGAAAGGCCGCATTGACTACGATCATACTCTGCGGGCCTTCGTCCACTTCTCCAAGAGATCCACATAGAGGGAGTTTTTATATTATTGTCTTTTCATTTCATATCTTTTCTGTAAACGATAGTGAAATCGCCTCGTGTTGGCGACTAGGTCTGGGGTAGGACTTAGGGCTGAAATTCGCCTCGTGTTGGCGACTAGATCTAGGCTAGGTCTAGGGGGTGCTCGAGGCCTTTCTGGGGATAGATTGGCTAGAGCGGCTTGAGGCCGTATCTGGGGAGAGATCGGCTAAAGCCAACCGGTTCGTGGGGATACGAGTCGGTATAGAAAACGAAAAAGAATTTTTATTAGTCGCCTCCGATTTCTAGCGTCATAGAAATCAAGTTTTGTAAAACATTATTTGATATTAATAAAGCATATCTCTTTATTATTGTTTTACTTGATGTCTCTTTATTAATCTTGCAATATTCCAAAGTTTTTTAAATATAATCTAAAATTTTTGAAAACCCTTATTCAACCCCCCCCCCCCCCTCTAAGGGCGTCGACCGATCCAACAGGAAAGAGGGGAAATTGGATTTGGCATGTAACTGATAAGTAGTATTTTTATAACTTTTTAATAGAAAATTTTGTAAATATTTAATATGAATTTTCCTTTTTATGTCAATTTTAGGTTATAAGTAGTTCTTTTTCTAAATTTTGATTCTAACTTAGCTTAATTTCAATTTTTGCAGAATTTTAGGACAAATCGGGAAAAATGGCATGTCACGCCCTCGGTCACGCCCGTGACCAAGGGCGTGTAACCTGAAGATCAGTCCAGCTGCCACGCTGTTTGAACCAATCCACACCAAGTCACGCCCCAGCTCACGCCCGTGACCCAAAGTCACGCCCGTGACCGGGGGCGTGTAATCTTAGAATCTTCCATGTAGAGCCGCCGTCGAGACATGGAGCTGCAGTTGAGAAGTCAACTTGAGTCACGTCCGTGACCCACATGTCACGGCCGTGACTTGCCCGTGTGATCTCTGCTTCGCCGCCGCGCCAAATTCCAGCCCACGCCGCATTTAATGCAATCGTCCAAAGTCACGGCCGTGACCCGACATGTCACACCCGTGACATGTCATTTCTCGCCGCGCCGTCCAGAAAGCCCACGCCGCTGTCGGATCCGATGTGAATAGTGCAGTCACGCCCTTGGTCACGCCCGTGACCAAGGGCGTGTAATCTGAAATTTTTTCCTATAAATTCAGAGGTTCTCCTTGAGTCCAGGGTTCAGAATTTTGGAGTGGGGGAGGTGCTGTTGGAGCCAATCTTGAGTATTTTTTCACTTTCATGTTCATGTTCATGTTTCTTTCCTTTCATGTTCTCTTCTTTTTCCCATGCAATGTACTAGCTTTCTTTCAATGCAATAGCCTAGTTTAAGTTTGTAACTTTGTTTTTCCTAGCTTGCAATCTCTTCTCTTAAGACTTGTAATAGTTTTCATTTAAATAAAAATTAGTTTGCTCTCTTGATTTTGTCTCCTCCTTACTTAGTTAAATTTTCTTATTATGCATTTTTATTTTTCTTTCTCTTCCCCCTCCACCATGATTAACTAATCCTCATTAGTACTCGATCAAAATGACCCGAGGATGAGTTAGACAAGTTATGATTTTCTAAAGTTTTCTTTTTCCGTTTTTATAAGCACTTGAATTACCCTTGATTTTTAATTAGTGAGGCCATATTTTCGATATATGGTTTTCGCTTATGTTTTCATACTTAGTTAGCCGAGAGGCTCAAAGTATGAATTGATCACTCAAGGGTAAAGAGAGTTGCACGCACCCCTCGAGAGAGGATGACGTAAATCTCCCGGATTGGAGTCAAATCCAATAGCGGGGTTCACTTCGTAAAGCAAGTTTTAGGTAATCGATTATAGGACGAGAGTCCGGTTGATTTTTCCTAAACTTTGTTGGGCATTAACCTCGAGAGAGGCATGTTCGAGCTTCGGGAACCTCCACGGTCAAGTAGTTCAATTTAAACGGAATTAGATTTAATTTCTTTTCACTTGTCTTTTCTCACTCCAAGGTGACTTTTGATTGAGTACTAGCTTCTTTTATCAACATCTAAACCCTTAATTTAGCTTGCAATTTCTCTTTTTCTAGCTATGTAACCAAAACCCCAAAATATCATTAGATAAAATAATAGCGACTTTCCTCAAAGTAGAAGTAATCAACGCGCCCCGTGGAATACGACCTTGGTATTTCTTAATATCCTATACTATAGACGATAAGGTACACTTGCCTTTATCGGATATAGTTTTGGAGAAAATCTCAAACCTTCACTAAATTTCAAAACCGCAAAAATTAAATATCAAGTTTTTGGCGCCGTTGCCGGGGAGTTTTGGGTAGATATTTTGAAACAAGGATAGCTATTAATTTTATCATGTTGTTTTTATTTTAGATTTTTTTTTTTCTATTTTTGAAAATCTTAAGGGTGAAATTAAAATCTTGGAAAGGGACGTTTGGGGTGTCATCCCATCTCACCTCCTAGTACCTTGCAAACCCTTCACCGGGTAGATCTTGGGAAGTCCAAGACTAACTTAATCTGCCTAAAAGAACAAAAAAAAAATATTCCCTCTTTTTTTTCTTCCTTCCTTCTCTTTTTAGTGTATGACCCGTGGTAGCACTTCGATTCTTCCTTTTGATCCGGAAATCGAGCAAACCCTTTTGAGGCACCGTCGTTCTCGTGATCAAGGAAATCAAGTAGAATCCGAAGAGTCGATCGGGGACACTAACGCAGCGAACATGGATCATAATCTTAATCCTCCTAATCTTAACGAGCCAAATCCTAATGAGGACTCGCAACGGACCATGTCCTATTATGCGCGGCCGAATTTAGAAGGCACACAATCGAGTATTGTTCGCCCCACGGTGCAACAATCGGTGACCTTTGATGGTCAACCGGACGAGGATCCAAACTCACATATTTCTTACTTTCTTGAAATTTGTTACACATTTAAGATCAATGGCGTCACCGATGACGCCATTCGATTACGTCTTTTTCCTTTTTCTTTGCGGTCTAAGGCCAAGCAGTGGCTGGGCTCCCTACCAAGGGGATCCATCACTACATGGGCCGAAATGGCGGAAAAATTTCTCAATAAATATTTCCCGCCTTCAAAGACCGCTAAATTGCGCACGGATATTGCGTCGTTCATGCAAATCGACTCGGAGACTCTCTATGACACATGGGAGCGCTTCAAGGAGCTTTTGCGCCGATGCCCTCACCACGCACTTGCCACTTGGCAACAAGTGCAAATATTTTATAATGGCTTAAATCTCCAAACGAGGCAAATGATTGATGCGGCCGCCGGAGGGACATTAAATAATAAAACCCCGATCGCCGCTCAAGAGCTTTTCGAAGAGATGGACACAAATGCATACCAATGGAACATGCCCCGAGCGCGGCCTAATAAGCCGGCCGGAATTTTTGAAATAGACGCTAACGCAAATTTGGCTTTACAAGTTGAGCGCTTAACAAAGCAAGTGGCGGAGATGTCTGCTTCCTCCGCCACTCCTCCTTGGGCTAATAATGTTTTACTTGAAGAGCAAGTTGATTACATGGGAAATCTGCCTCGGCCTTCCTATAACCCGAACACCGCTCCGTATAATAACACCTACAATGCGGGTTATAGGAATCATCCGAATTTCTCATGGAGTAATCAAGGAAATGCTCAGCGTCCCTTAAATTTAAATCAACCTCCAAATCAACTTCTTAATTTAACTCTCCCTCCAAATTTTAATCCACCCGATTTTCCACCGCAACAGCAAAAGCCCTCTCCGCTTGAACAGGTTTTTGCAAAATATGTTGCTACAAATGAAGCGAACATCCGGAACCTCACCGGATCGATCAAAAATTTGGAGAATCAAGTGGGCCAGCTAGCAAAGATAATCTCCGAGCGCCAGCAAGGAGCCCTTCCGGGAAACACGGAGCCAAACCCAAAGGAGAGCGCAAATGCGATTACACTCCGAAGCGGGAAGGAGGTGGTTTCAAAACAGGACGAACCCATGGTAACTTCCTCCCCTCCTCCTCCTCCTATTTTATCTTCGAATTTACCTACTACGTTAGCTCCGTGCGCTTCTACTTCAAATATTCTGTATCCATCTAAGTTTAAAAGCGAGAGCGCCGAAAAGAATTATAAAAAGTTTTTAGATATTTTAAAGCAAATTCACATTAATGTACCCTTCTGCGAGGCTATCTCTTAAATGCCTAAATATGCGAAATATCTTAAGGAGTTGCTCTCCAATAAGAAAAAATTAGAAGATATTTCGCATATTTCGTTGAACGCAGAATGCTCCGTGGTTGTACTCAACAAATTGCCTAGAAAAGTGAATGACCCAGGACGGTTCTCCATCCCGTGTTTATTTGGCAATTCGTTAGTAAAACACGCTTTAGCGGATCTGGGAGCAAGTATCAATCTCATGCCTTTTTCACTATTTAAGAAACTAGGTCTAGGAAATCCAAGCCCCACTCGAATGAGTATTCAATTAGCGGATCGCTCTTTAAAATATCCGGTAGGAATAGTGGAGGATGTGCTCGTCAAGGTCGACAAGTTCATCTTCCCAGTGGACTTTGTCATTCTTGACATCGAAGAGGATGCCGAAGTACCCCTCATACTCGGCCGCCCCTTCCTTGCCACCTCCCGCGCCATTATTGACGTAAGTAACGGAAAGCTCCTCCTTCGGGTTGGAGACGATGAAGTTTCTTTCGGCATAAATTCCTCGATGTGGAACACATTAGAAAACGACGATTCGTGTTTTTACCTGGAAGAGTGTTGGGAATTCGATTCACCTTCCGAGTTAGTCTCCACCTCGAGTCACGAGTCCGAGCTCGCCGAACTCTTTTGTCTGGAAGAAGAAGAAGTCACTCGTTTCACACCACCCGAACCACTATTTTTAGAAAAATTGAAAATCAAAACTTCTTATGAAGAACCACCCGTTTTAGAACTAAAGCAACTTTCCCATCACCTTAAGTATTTATTTTTAGAAAAAGAGTCGAAGCTACCCGTCATCGTTTCATCCGAACTTAGCAACTCGGAAATTTCTGAGTTAGCTATTGTCTTAAGAAAGCACCGCCACGCAATTGCGTGGCAAATTTCGGATATTAAGGGTATAAACCCTTCCTTCTGCACTCATAAAATCTTTCTCGAAGATAATTCCCGAAATTCGGTCCAGCCTCAACGACGGCTAAACCCTAACATGAAAGAAGTCGTTAAGGCCGAAGTGATCAAACTATTGGACGCGGGAATTATCTACCCGATATCGGATAGTACTTGGGTTAGCCCAGTACAAGTCGTACCGAAGAAGGGTGGCATTACGGTAGTAGCTAACGAGAATAACGAGTTGATCCCAACCCGTACTGTTACGGGTTGGCGGATGTGCATCGATTACCGAAAACTAAATGATGCCACCCGTAAGGATCACTTCCCTCTACCGTTTATTGATCAAATCTTAGAGCGCCTTTCAGGTCACTCCTACTACTGTTTTCTCGATGGTTTGTCGGGATATTTTCAAATCCCAATTTTGCCGGACGACCAAGAGAAAACCACTTTCACTTGTCCCTTTGGCACCTTCGCTTATCGAAGGATGCCATTTGGTCTTTGTAACGCGCCAGCTACATTTCAAAGATGTATGCTGGCGATATTTCACGAGTTAGTAGAGGAGGTGATGGAAGTGTTTATGGATGACTTTTCCGTATTCGGAAATTCATTTAAAAATTGTTTAAAAAATCTTGAGCGTGTGTTGCAGCGATGCGAGGAAACGAATTTAGCACTTAATTGGGAGAAATGTCATTTTATGGTCAAGGAAGGATTAGTCCTTGGTCATAAAATTTCAGGCATGGGGATCGAGGTCGATAGAGCCAAGATTGAAGTGATTGAAAAGCTCCCCCCTCCAACAAACGTAAAAGCTATTCGTAGTTTCCTAGGGCACGCAGGGTTCTATCGGCGCTTTATACAAAATTTTTCCAAAATCACAAAGCCGTTAACCCATCTTCTTGAAAAGGAATCCTCATTTATTTTTAGCGATGAATGCCATTTGGCCTTTAAACTTATTAAAGAAAAACTTATAAACTCCCCGATTCTAGTCGCGCCGGATTGGTCGCTCCCTTTTGAAATCATGTGCGACGCAAGTGACATTGCGGTTGGTGCCGTTTTAGGCCAACGGGTGAGTAAGTATTTCCACCATATTTATTATGCAAGCAAAACACTCACGTCGGCACAAGCGAATTACACCACTACCGAAAAAGAGCTTCTAGCGATCGTTTTTGCCTTCGATAAGTTTAGGTCATACATCACCCTCTCGAAAGTTATCGTCTTCACGGATCACTCCGCACTTAGGTATCTTTTAAGCAAATCGGACGCCAAGCCTCGTCTTTTGCGATGGATCCTCCTCTTGCAGGAGTTTGACTTAGAGATCCGGGACAAAAGAGGAGCCGAAAACTTGGCGGCCGATTATCTTTCTCGTCTAGAAAACCCCGCCTCAGAAGTGTTGATAGAATCTGACATCGATGATAAATTTCCCGAAGAGCGCCTCCTCGCTCTCGAAAATATTAATTCATCGTCTACCCCCTGGTTTGTAGATCTGGCTAACTCAAAATATGGTGTCACGCACAAATTATCCACTGCATATCACCCACAATCGAGCGGCCAAGTTGAAGTTGTTAATCGAGAATTAAAACGGATCTTAGAAAAAACCGTTTCTATTAATCGGAAGGATTGGGCAATAAAGCTCGATGACGCGCTATGGGCCTATCGAACGGCGTACAAGACCGCTATCGGTTGTACACCATATCGAATGGTCTATGGCAAGGCTTGCCACCTTCCGGTCGAATTAGAACACCGCGCATTTTGGGCGCTTAAATTTTTAAAACTTGATTCTACTTTAGCGGGCGAACAAAGAAAATTTCAAATGAACGAATTGGATGAGTGGAGAGCGAATGCGTATGAGAGTAATAAATTATATAAGGAGCGAACAAAGTTTTATCACGACAAACATATAAAATTTCCAAAAACTTTTTCGCCAGGCGATCTCGTCCTCCTTTATAATTCTCGTCTTCGCCTTTTTCCGGGAAAGCTGAAATCTCGATGGTCCGGACCTTTTATTGTTAAAAAGGTTTGGTCCTATGGGACAATTCTAATTTCCCACCCGGAAAAAGGTTCCTTCAAAGTTAACGGGCACCGCCTTAAATTGTATCTTCCGGGAGACTTACCTAATGACAAGAGTGATGCGATATATCTTCATAATATAATATGATCGGCAAGTGTGTCAAGCTACGCGACCTTAAACAAAGCGCTTTTGGGAGGCACCCCAAGGTTTTCTTTTTATTATTTTCTCTTGTTTTTGTTCTTTCTTTTAACATCTTTTGTAGGTAATCGCGGCTTCCCCACAAAAGCTTCAAAAAAAATTTTATCAGGGAAGCTCTTTTTCCTTCTTTCTTTTTTCCTTGCATTTCTTTTTACCTTTTCTTACTTCATACTTATTTTTAAACATTGGGACAATGTTTAACTTTAAGTATGGGGGTGTAAATAGCCCTTTGTAAATATTTGTAAATAGTTTTAAAAAGAAAATTTTCAAAAAAAAAAATGAAAAAAAAAACAACAAAAAGAAAAGTTTTAATTTTGTTTCTATGATTTCCTTTATTTAAGCACTTGTAAAATCCAAAAACTCAAAAAAAATTTAGAAAACAGAAAAATTTAAATCTTGGAAAGGGACGTTTGGGATTTTATCCCATCACACCTCCTAGTACCTTGCGAACCCTTCACCGGGTAGCCCTTGGGAAGTCCAAGACTTAACAAAAATTGTTAAATTTTAAAGCTAGTTTCTTTTATTTGTAAATAGTTTTTAATGACAAAAATTCAAAAAAAAAAAGATAATATAAAAATTCAAAAAATATATATATGAAAAAAACTTAAAAAAAACTTTTATCTTATACCTCTCCTATTTGTTGTTTTTGTGATTTCTTAGAAATCTAATTGAGAATGTTTATAAGCATGTTTAAGTTTTTAATTGGCTAAAATTTTGCTTATCATAGTTTGTTAATTTTAAATTTGAGGTAATCTTGATTTAAGAATCATCTTATGATTTTAAATTGATTAGAGAATTTTGTTAGCATGACTTCTCTTTTTATTTTTAAATGGCTTCATTTTGTAGTAAATTTCCTAAACCTCGTTAGATTTCAATTATATTTTCTTCTAACTTCTTAGATCTTAGGAATTTTAATTTTACTAGAATTTGCTCTCAATATGATTTAAAGCTAGCTAGATTTATTTTCCCCTACCCTACCCCCTTTGATGGCATAAAAAAATGTATTAAGAGATCATATGTCATGGGAATAAGAGGATAAAATTCATTATTCCCTAAAACATATGCACCCAAAATATTTGAAAAGATTATATGGCATGGAGTAAGAGGATAAAATTCATTAAACCATATACATTTTGGGTTTTTTTTATTAGAAGAGAAAAAAAAAGAGAAAGAAAGAAAAAAAAGAAGGAAATTTCATGATAAATTTCATTTCCTCCATTCAAAAATGTCTCTTCTTATGCCAAATTTTATGAAATCCCCCTTAGCCAATTATCATTGTTCTAGTTTTAGTTGAAAATTATGGAGAGAGCAATATTTAGTAATTTACTTTTCCTTAAGTTTCTTTTAAGGTAGAGTTCTTATAATTTTAATTTAATTTAGTTTTATAATTTCTACAATTTTGTCAAACTACTTAATTTTCTTGAGAAGTTCTTGCCTAAACATTTTTCCCTCTTTTCAAATCATCATCATAATTTAGGACTTAACTCCCCCTTGAATTTACTCTTAACTTAACTTTTGGTTAAATGAAATTTTAGTTTTAAATTAAAAAAAATTTTAAGGATGTCTTATAAATTATGTCTCACACTTTTGCTCTGGAATAGCAAAACCTCAAGTATGGGGGTATTTGATAAGTAGTATTTTTATAACTTTTTAATAGAAAATTTTGTAAATATTTAATATGAATTTTCCTTTTTATGTCAATTTTAGGTTATAAGTAGTTCTTTTTGTAAATTTTGATTCTAACTTAGCTTAATTTCAATTTTTGCAGAATTTTGGGACAAATCGGGAAAAATGGCATGTCACGCCCTCGGTCACGCCCGTGACCAAGGGTGTGTAACTTGAAGATCAGTCCAGAATCGATGCCACGCTATTTGAACCAATCCACACCAAGTCACGCCCCAGGTCACGCCCGTGACCCAAAGTCACGCCCGTGACCGGGGGCGTGTAATCTTAGAATCTTCCACGTAGAGCCATCGTCGAGACATGGAGCTGCAGTCGAGAAGTCAACTTGCGTCACGCCCGTGACCCACATGTCACGGCCGTGACTTGCCTGCGTGATCTCTGCTTCGCCGCCGTGCCAAATTCCAGCCCACGCCGCATTTAATGCAGCCGTCCAAAGTCACGGGCGTGACCCGACATGTCACGCCCGTGACATGTCATTTCTCTCCGCGCCGTCCAGAAAGCCCACGCCGATGTCAGATCCGATGTGAATAGTGCAGTCACGCCCTTGGTCACGCCCGTGACCAAGGGCGTGTAATCTGAATTTTTTTCCTATAAATTCAGAGGTTCTCCTTGAGTCCAGGGTTCAGAATTTTGGAGTGGGGGAGGTGCTGTTGGAGCCAATCTTGAGTATTTTTTCACTTTCATGTTCATGTTCATGTTTCTTTCCTTTCACGTTCTTTTCTTTTTCCCATGCAATGTACTAGCTTTCTTTCAATGCAATAGCCTAGTTTAGGTTTGTAACTTTGTTTTTCCTAGCTTGCAATCTCTTCTCTTAAGACTTGTAATAGTTTTCATTTAAATAAAAATTAGTTTGCTCTCTTGATTTTGTCTCCTCCTTACTTAGTTAAATTTTCTTATTATGCATTTTTATTTTTCTTTCTCTTCCCCCTCCACCATGATTAACTAATCCTCATTAGTACTCGATCAAAATGACCCGAGGATGAGTTAGACAAGTTATGATTTTCTAAAGTTTTCTTTTTCCGTTTTTATAAGCACTTGAATTACCCTTGATTTTTAATTAGTGAGGCCATATTTTCGATATATGGTTTTCGCTTATGTTTTCATACTTAGTTAGCCGAGAGGCTCAAAGTATGAATTGATCACTCAAGGGTAAGGAGAGTTGCACGCACCCCTCGAGAGAGGATGACGTAAATCTCCCGGATTGGAGTCAAATCCAATAGCGGGGTTCACTTCGTAAAGCAAGTTTTAGGTAATCGATTATAGGACGAGAGTCCGGTTGATTTTTCCTAAACTTAGTTGGGCATTAACCTTGAGAGAGGCATGTTCGAGCTTCGGGAACCTCCACGGTCAAGTAGTTCAATTTAAACGAAATTAGATTTAATTTCTTTTCACTTGTCTTTTCTCACTCCAAGGTGACTTTTGATTGTGTACTAGCTTCTTTTATCATCATCTAAACCCTTAATTTAGCTTGCAATTTCTCTTTTTCTAGCTAAGTAGCCAAAACCCCAAAATATGATTAGATAAGATAATAGCGACTTTCCTCAAAGTAGAAGTAATCAACGCGCCCCGTGGAATATGACCTTGGTATTTCTTAATATCCTATACTATAGACGATAAGGTACACTTGCCTTTATCGGATATAGTTTTGGAGAAAATCTCAAACCTTCACTAAATTTCAAAACCGCAAAAATTAAATATCAGTAACCATCACTTCAAGCCAAAACCAATGCCATGTGTGGCTTCCATCTGCTTCTTGAAGCTCTGAGTTGTCCACTAATCCCACCAGCATGCTTATAGAGCCATATGGATGGGCTAAGTCAGCAAAGAGACAAAACTGAGCTTGGGAAATGGCATTTTCATTCTCAGCCCATAAAAGCCCTAATTAAACCTTCAGTCATCTTCCTGATCACCTAAGCAGTCGAATCAAACTTTTTTTAAAGGAATTGGCCTCAGACAGCCCCATGAGCTCAGTGTCGATCACCTACGTCAAATCTATGTCGATCTGGACAAGAACTGGCTCAGATCGGCGAGCCTTCTGGTCAGTCCCTGCATCTCCTTGGTACTTCAGGGAGAGGTCATCTCCATGATGGATTTTACCTTGTCCGGATTCGGCTCGACTCCTGCGGGAGTGAGGAGATGTCCCAAGAGCTTTCCCTTGCTTCCTCCAAAGATGAACTTAGCAGGACTGAGTCTCATTTTGTACTCTCGCAACATTGCGAAGGTCTCTTTAAAGTCCTTTAGATGCTTCGGGATGCTTTTGCTCTTGATCATGAGATCATCCACATAGACCTCCAAGTTGCGCCCTTTTTGGTCTTTGAATACCCAGTCCATCATTCTCGGATAAGTCGCCCCTGCATTTTTCAAACCAAATGACATCATCTTGTATGAGTAGCATCCATCATTGGTTATGAAGGAGACATCTTTGACATTAGGGGGATGCATCCGAATCGGGTGATATCTTGAAAATGCATCAATAAAACTCATCAAAAGAAAACCGACGGCTAAGTCAACCAGCACGTCGATCTGAGGCAAATGGTGGCAATCCTCCGGGCAAGCTTTATATAATAAGTAAAATTGATACACATTGCGCCTCTTCCCTCCTGCATTCTTCATCATTACAACGATCGAGACCCAGCATGGATACTGGATCTCTTGCGCAAACCCCACCTCTAGCAACTTCTGCACCTCCTCCCGGATGGGCTCGTCCAAAGAGGTGGCGATCACCCTTTTCTAATGGCGGATAGGGCGGACCTCCAGGTTGAGATTTAGGCGATGACATGCCATATTGTCACTAATGTCGGGCATGTCCGCAACGCTCCAAGCAAATACATCCACGTTTTCTTGTAAGCATGGCGCAATATTCTATTGATCTTCCTCCGCCAGCTCCTTGCTGACCTTCATAATTTTGAGCCTCCCGCACACAATAATAACCTCTACGTCCTCCACCTCCTCGGCCAATTCTAGACGTGTCATCCCTTCCAGCACCCTATCGACCTCTTTCGCGACCTCTTTTCAGCCAACAATATTCACAGTGAGTAAATAACACTCGTGGGTCACCTTCAGATCGCTCCTGATCCGGATATGCACCTCTCATTGGTTGTACTTCAAGCACTAGTGGAAGAAGGAGAGTACAGATTGAAAGGCGTTGATGAGCGGCCACCCAAAATGGCATTATAACTGCTCGGAGTGTCCTCGATGATGAACCTACAATTCCTCGAGGTGCCTCCAAGAGTCACTAGCATCTTCACTTCTCCTTCGACCTTCTTCCTCTCTCCAAAGAAGCCAAACAGATGGCCATCAGAGGCCTTCACCCATTTGGTATCCACCACCATGGCGTCGAACGCCTTTTTGAAGATGACGTTGACTGAGCTCCCATTGTCCACCAGGTTTCGAGCAACCGTAAAGTTCTCAATCGCCGCTTGAATGACGAGGGCGTCATGGAATGGATCCTCGTTCTCTGGCATGTCTTATGCTAAGAACGTGATCTCTCCGACTATAAGTGGGTTTTGAGACGTTGAGTCAACGCTCCCCCTGTAGATGTTGTGAAGGCTACCCTTGCGAGAGGCCTCCACTCCCACTCCTTCGTAGATAGAATTGATACCACCTCGAATCCCTATGTCGAGTCGGTCCTCACATCTTCCTCGGGCCGTGGACAGAGTTATGATGCCCTGACTATTGCTTCGTATTACTGTTCCTCCCACCCCACTCCTAGGGTCCTCCTTGCTCCTTCGGCCATCCTTCTCATCTCTAAGAACTCCCGGCACACCGAGGTGGTGTGCCCTTCCACCTGATGAAAGTTTTAGTAGGGGACCACATTCCCTCCTTGATGCTACCGATTTGGAGTCCTCCTTCACTGATTGCGGGAGTGTCGATTGATCGCCATAGCCTCCCGAGGCAGAGATCTACCGGGTCTCTTGGCTTCCCGATGCCTCTCGCGCGCATTGTAATGAGCATGACGCTCAGGAGAATGACGCGGACCGAGTCAAAATGGATGAGGTACACCTCCTGCTAGCCTCCAGGGAGGCCTATTTGTCGAGGTTTGGAACCTCCTCTCAGGCTCCCTTTGCTCTGGAATAGCTCCCAGTCTCTTGAACTCCCTGTCATGCCTTCGGGCTTCTTCCGGCTTCCTGCATCCTCCTAAGCTATTCAACTCGTCGGTCTTTAATAGACTCGTGGGCTTGGCCAAGAAATTATTGGTGTTGCCTTCTTCCTGAACATATCGCCACGCGCGGTCAATCAACTCCTCGAACAAGACGGGGGGATCCCTATCCATCTCCATCCTGAACAACCCTTCTTGCAGGCCAAAAGTAAGCACCAGCTGGAGGGTGTAGTAATCTACCTCCTGGATCTACAGTAATTCCTCCTGGAAGCAATTGATATAGTACGCCAATGACTCGTCAGGTCCTTCCCTGAGGAGAAGAGGGCGGTCGGGCCTTTCTTTCTCTTCTTCGATGTTGCGAACAACAACATCAACTCTCGGCGCAAACCCTCGAAGTAGTAGATGGACCATGCGGATAGTTGGTGAAACCAATCTCTAGACTTCCCCGTGAAGGTTATCGCGAATAGCTTGCATTTAAATGTGTCCGTCATAGCACAAATCAAAATCACATTCTCAAACCATTTCATATGTTTAATGGGGTCATCCTTCCCCGAGTAGTAGTTGAGCACGGGAGCATGAAATCCCTCAGGGATATGTGCGAGCACAATCACCTCGCAAAAAGGGCTCATCGTTTTAGTTTGGAGACCTGTCCGCTGGCGAGCTCCATCGTCCTCCCAAAAATGAAGAGCTTGCGAGGTGACACAGTGACTTCAATCAAAAAGGGCTCGCTCTTCGTCAGGCGAGGCGGCGACCTCTTTTCCAGGTCTACTTGATGGTTCAGCAACCCCGGCCAAGGTCACGGCTGGTGGCGAGGCTGCTACGAGCTCAGTGCTCAGAACTAGGAGAGCTTGCATCATCTCCATCATCCCTTCATTGAACTCCGCTAGGTCAGCTTTGGTGATGAACTCTGTAACACCGCAAAGATCGTGGTTCAGCGAGGTAGGCGAAATGGTAGGGTTGCGCTCGGGATAGGCTCAAGATTCCAGATCAGGTCAATGCGCACGACCATTGTCCTCTTCGCGCACGACCAGTGATCATGCGCCAACGTTCGTGCGCAACCCGCAAAGAATCGGAGTTCTGTCTCGGCTTATGCGCACGACCATTGTCCTCTTCGCGCACGACCAGTGATCGTGCGCCAGCGATCGTGCGTTAATTCATAAGAGAATCGAGTTCTGTCTCGGACAGTGCGCACGACCATTTCCCTCTTCGCGCACGACCAGTGATCGTGCGCCAGCGATCGTGCGCCCTGTTTATTCTGTTCCGCGATTTTGAGCGGAGAAGAAGATCGGACCGTCCAAATCTTTTGGGATTTGATCCAACGGCTAGGTTTAGTTGCGGGAGACCTTTAGGGCTGATGAGAGGGGGTTAAACCTCATATTCTCTAAGTCATTCTCTCTCCAAATCCTAGAGAAAGAAGGAGGAGCCAAGGAAGAAGAAGGGAGATTCCGCCATTGACGGAGCTCCGGAGCTCCGTTTCGCGAACCGTTTCCAGATCTGGAGAGTGCAGCCCGGTGCGGTCATTCCCCTCCGTCTAGAATCTCGGATCCATGGCGAAAAAGAATGCTCCTAGGGTAACGATTTCTTCTCCCGTTGTTTGGACTTGTCTTTTGTCCTCTCCTTCGTTTTCTCTATGCTTGCATGAGGGATCCCTTTCACCAAATGGGTGAAGTGTAGGATTCCCTCAAGTTCTCCGGAACTCCGGGTCGATTGTGTCCGTCCCCGGCATATTGCATGTAGAAAATCCGGTAGTCGTGCGGATTTAGGCATTTTGTGTGAAGCCTATTCGTGGTCGTGAGCCCGAATCGGTGATGCTTGGATTGCGACGTTGCATTTAGGTTAAGCCTAGAATGCGTGCCGGAGAATGACTCCGTGAAATCATCTATAGTAGTGCGGGATTTAAGTGTAGGCGTCTTGTGAAGATCCTAACGAAGGCCCCATGCTTTGAGATTGGATGAAGGCAAACCTTCACCGCGAAATTGATGCGGAGCGTATTATAACTCCCCTTTTTGAGTATTTGTGAAGCCTAGATCCTTGTGAAGGGATTAGGTGCGTAGCTTATATTTGTGTAGCACTTGAAGGTGCTAAACCCTTACGGGCCGAGGCGAAGCCGTACCCGCGTCGTGCGACAGATCGCGACGATTAGAGCACGGGCAAAGCTAAACCGAACCCGTTTCCATGCAGATCGGTAAGAGGTCCCTACCTCATGTAGCCGTGTGATCATGGGAGAGGTCGTGGAAGGTGGTTTACCTAGACCGACCAAAAGCTCTTTTTCCCACATAAGGCGATGGCCCTTACGGTGGAGTGTTTGTGGAATTGATGTTGTTAGCCTCATGCGGTTGTTTAGGCGGTTGCGGGGAACCTTCGGGTGAACCCAACCAACATCATGTGCATACCTAGGTTCCCTCCTTTTTGATGCTCAACCTAGAAGATTGAATGTACTTGAAACCTCACCTTGTGTAGTTGCACTTTCTTTATTTTAGTACTTGTGCTAGTGTGGCTTGCTTGCAGGGTAGAATCTCCGCCACCCCGGGTAAGGGGTGGGGTCGTTATAATTTGGTCAGCTGTGCTGACCGTTACCTTGTTTGCCACCGCTTGGTGGAATGTTCTTATGCAGGTGCAGGTGAGCCTAGCGGGAAATAGCGGGCGGTGGCCCCTTTTGCTGAGTTGGCCCTTGAAGGCCAGCCTCCTTTTTAGCTTTCTCATGTATTGCCGGCCTGCGTGCCGATGTATATTTTGGAGTTTTGGTACATTTGCTAAATGTAAGGCCTTAAGGCCATAACTCTCTTTCTTGGTTTCATTCCTATAATAGTGGACAATTCTAATGGAAATGTTAAATCTTTATGCTTCCGCTAGTGTTTGGTATACTCTGTTGAAGTTTCTTTCTGTTTATCACCTTTTAACTCCTAGCTAGTGTGGTTAGTATGGCGTGGGGTCCCGGCCGGACCTACTGTTATATTATTCGTACTGGCAGGGCGTTACAATTTGGTATCAGACTTAAGGCGTCGATCCGTAGTTTAGCGAATTCGGGACGAATTCCTTTTAAGGGGTGGTGTGCACAGGATGTGCATTCACCTAAAACGACAAAAACTAATAAGAATGTCCACTTAGGAATGGGAAAACACTTGTTTGCGGAACCTGAGCGTTCCATGATTGTTGTTTGCTATGTTCTCAGTCACTAAATTGTGTCTTACACGATTATAGGAGACTAGAAGTGGTGCGGGGCCGTCCCAACCCCGTAACACCGCTGAAAGTAGTGGGTCGGCTGAAGTGCCAGCGACCACTCCTCCTGCTGAGATGATCAGGTTAATCGCAGAAGCTGTCTTCGCGATGATCAATGCTCAACCGCAAAGGCTTGCACAGCCTGCTACGCCTAATACAGATGCGGCCCCGGTGATCGAACTTGCAGTGGAACATGCGGCGGTGCAAAGGGTGGAGCGTCCGGTAGAGCGTGTAGTTGTTGCGCGAGCACGTGATCAACAGCTGCAACACTTTCTAAGCTTCCATCCTCCAACTTTCTCGGGGACCGGATCCCCAACGGAGGCGGAGGACTGGCTGTCAACGGTTAGGAAAATTCTAAGGGCGACAGCAACAGAAGAAGTTATGATGGTCACTTTAGCCACCTTCCTCCTTAACGGAGAGGCAGAGCGTTGGTGGGCTGAACAGGAAGTGCACAAGTTCGGAGGCAGGGAGATTACCGAGATCACGATAGCGGAGTTCTCAAAGTCTTTTCTTCAAAGGTATATTCCTTCTGCCCAACGCATTGCGTTGCAGAACCAGTTTCTGAAGTTAACTCAAGGCGACAGCTCAGTGGATGAGTACTTGCACGAGTTCACTAAACTGGGTCGTTATGCGGGGCCTATGATGGAAGACGAAGAGACAAAGACGAAAAAGTTCTACGAAGGTCTTCGGGACGAGTTGAGGCTGCTCCTTGCAGGCCCAATGACGTTAGGTTTTCAAGTGATGGTCCAAACTGCCAGATCCTTAGAGTTGGACATGAAGAGGGTACAAGCAAAAGCCGTGGCAAAGAAACCTGAGTTTCATGTGCCGGTCTCTCAGTCTAAGACAGAATTCAGAAAGAACAAAAGGAAGTTCAAACCGGCGGAGCAAACCCGCTCAAATGTTTCGGGAGCAACGACAATGCGGAGCCCTATCACGTGTTTCACCTGCGGGAAGGTGGGACACAAGGCCGCAGTGTGTCGAAGTGGTCCCCCGAAGACAGAGAATCGAGCTTTGGACTATGCTCGAGCTGCGGAAAAGGGTAAAGCTGCGGAGTCTTCGGCTTCCCAGCACATTACTCCGACTCAGCCGAGAGTCTACTCGCTTGGCCAGCAAGAAGCCATACGACAAGCTGATGTTGTCACAGGTATGAATTAAAAATTAGCTTTTACATAGCTATTTGTGATTATACCGTTGTGCAACTGTATGTTTCTTTTTTGTGTGCAATTAGGCTTTGTCCTAATTCTCAACTATCCGGCGAGAGCTCTATTTGATACGGGTGCATCGCACTCTTTTCTATCTGAGGACTTCGTGGTGCGAATCGGAGTGCCATCTACCTTAGTAGAGGATAGATTAGAAGTAGTGCTACCCAATGGATCTCGCATGTCTGCGGATAGGAAGAGCCGTGTGAAGGTGCGGATCGGAAATCAAGATTTCAATTTGGAAGCATCGTTGTTGCCGTTAGCTGAATTCGATGTGATCTTCGGCATGGACTGGCTCTCGGAGCAGCGTGCATGCATAGATTGCAATTCTAAGGAGATCACTCTGGGAAGGAACGCCGATGGAGAAACCACGTTTGCCGGTATGCGAGGAGCGAGCAAGACGCTGATGTCTGCTCTCCATGTGGTTAAGGCGGTGAGAAAAGGCGCTGAGTTGTTCTTCACCTTGTTGGAGGCTTCAGAGCCAAAGCCCAGGTTATGTGATGTCCCAGTTGTAGCGCAGTACGCCGACGTGTTTCCTAACGAACTCCCTGGGGCTCCGCCTCAGCGAGAGATCGATTTCTGTATCGAGTTGGTGCCAGGTGCCAAACCTGTGGCCCGCTCACCGTACCGGATAGCGCCAAAGGAATTGGCAGAGCTGAAGGTTCAATTGCAAGAGCTGCTAGAGCAAGGCTACGTACGTCCAAGTTCTTCGCCTTGGAGTGCACCGGTCCTCTTTGTGAAAAAGAAGGACGGGAGCTTGCGTCTATGTATCGATTATCGAGAGCTAAACAAGTTGACCGAGAAGAACCGATATCCGATTCCAAGAATCGATGATCTCTTCGACCAGCTGGTTGGGTCGACGGTATACTCCAAACTGGACCTAAGGTCCGGCTATTACCAACTGCGGATAAGGGAATGTGACATTCCAAAAACAGCGTTCAGTACCCGCTTTGGGCACTATGAGTTCACGGTGATGCCGTTCGGTCTGTCCAATGCACCGTCGGTATTCATGGACTTAATGAACAGGACGTTCCGTGAGTATTTGGATCAATTTGTGATCGTCTTTATCGACGACATTTTGGTATACTCTCAATCGGAAGAGGAGCATGTAGGGCATCTGCACGCCGTTCTGAGCACCTTGAGGAAGAGTCAGCTATATGCCAAGTTCTCCAAGTGCGAGTTTTGGCTACCGTCAGTAGCATTCCTTGGTCACGTCGTTAGTGGAGATGGAATTGCGGTTGATCCGTCGAAGATAGAAGCGATCCGAGCCTGGCCTTTGTTGATTAACGTAGCAGAAGTCCGAAGTTTCTTAGGACTTGCCGGTTATTATAGGCGCTTTGTGGAAAACTTCTCGAGGATTGCACTTCCTCTCACTAAATTGACTAGGAAAGATCATAAGTTCGTTTGGTCGCCCGAGTGCGCACGAGCTTTTGAAGAACTGAAGAGCCGTCTGACCACGGCGCCCATTCTATGCTCGCCATGTGGTACGGAAGGCTACGAAATCTATAGCGACGCCTCGGGGAGTGGTTTGGGTTGTGTCCTAGTGCAGTTCGGTAAGGTAATTGCCTACGGCTCCCGGCAGTTGAAGGTTCATGAGAGGAATTACTCGGTCCATGATTTGGAGCTAGCGGCCGTGGTATTTGCTCTTAAACTTTGGAGGCATTATTTGTATGGCGTGAAGATCGACATCTTTACCGACCACAAGAGCCTCAAGTACTTGCTAGATCAAAGGGAGTTGAATATGCGACAGAGGAGGTGGTTGGAGTTCCTTGGGGACTACACCTTCGACATCAAATATACTCCTGGAAAGGGAAATGTAGTTGCGGACGCGTTGAGTCGTCGGGCTCCCGCTCAAGCAAATTGGATTTTGATGCACGATGAGCGTCTAATCCGTGAGCTGGAAGAAATGGAGATCATTTGCGTTGATCGAAGAGCGTCTACTTCAGCATGCTTGAACTGGACGGAGGTTCAATACCACCTTGCCGACCGAGTTCGACAGGCATTGGAGCTGGATGAGAGCATGAAACGCTACAAAGCGGAAACCGTTGACGGGTTGAACGCTGATTTCTCTTTCGAAGATGGCCTTATGTGGAAGAATGGCAGATTGTGCGTCCCAAACGTTGGTACTCTACGGGAGGAATTGATGTACGAGGCTCATCATACCAAGTACTCTATCCACCCGGGGAGCACGAAAATGTACATGGACATGAAGAAACTTTTCTGGTGGCCGAGTATGAAGAAGGACATTGCCCTCTACGTGGCCAAGTGCAACACTTGCGCGTTGGTGAAGGTGGAATGTCAACGTCCCGGTGGTTTTTTGAAGTCCTTGCCGATTACGGAATGGAAGTTTGACGATATTTCGATGGATTTCGTGCACGGATTGCCGAGATCGCAGCATGGAAACGACGCCATCTGGGTGATCGTGGACAGACTGACAAAAGTATCGCATTTTATTCCGAACCGGAAGGATGATTCTGTAGAAAAGCTAGCGAAGCTCTACGTCGATAGTATTGTGCGGCTGCACGGTGTCCCTCGTAGCATCGTCAGCGATCGTGACGGGCGTTTCACATCGAAAGATTGGAGGCTTATCCATGAACTGTTGGGCACTAAATTGAAATTCAGCACGGCCTTCCACCCACAAACGGACGGACAGACCGAGAGGACCAACAGGACTATGGAGGATATGCTCCGAATGTGCGCTCTAGATTTTGGAAAGAAGTGGGAAGATCATCTCTATATGATCGAATTCGCCTACAATAATAGCTACCAAGCCAGTATAAAGATGGCTCCTTTCGAGGCCCTCTATGGTAAGAAGTGTCGTACGCCGTTGTCTTGGGCAGAAACGGGCGATACTAAGCTATTAAAGCGAAAGGATGTTGAGGAAGCAACTTCGACGATCCGAACTATTCGGGAAAGGCTATTGATTGCCCAGGACAGGCAAGCAAAGTATTACAACGCCAAGCATAGGAACCTAGCGTTCGCCGTCGGCGACCGGGTTTACTTGAAGATCAAACCGTTCAAAGGGGTATCAAGGATCCGACGCTTGAAAAAGCTCAGTCCAAGGTACTTAGGACCGTTTGAGATTGTGGAACGTGTTGGTGATGCGGCTTATCGGCTTGCACTATCTGCAGAGCTGAGCGGTCTGCACGACGTGTTTCACATTTCAGTTCTGAGGAAGGCAGTGCAAGAGCCTACTCATATCATTGCGGTCGGCAGAGTGTCGGTGGATAGTGGGTTGTCGACGAAAGTCAAACCCTTACTCATCGAGGATACCGAGGTAAAGCAGTTGCGGAACAAGTCCATTCGGATGGTAAAGGTCCAGTGGGATAATTGCGGCCGAGAGGAGCTAACTTGGGAGAGAGAGCAAGCGATGCTTGCGGAGTACCCCGAGCTATTTCCCTCAGGTAAATTTTCTTTAAAAACTGTAATTTCCTGCTATTACTGTTTTCGGAATTTCGGGACGAAATTCTTTTAAGGGGGGTGGAGTTGTAACACCCCAAAGATCGTGGTTCAGCGAGGTAGGCGAAATGGTAGGGTTGCGCTCGGGATAGGCTCAAGATTCCAGATCAGGTCAATGCGCACGACCATTGTCCTCTTCGCGCACGACCAGTGATCGTGCGCCAACGTTCGTGCGCAACCCGCAAAGAATCGGAGTTCTGTCTCGGCTTATGCGCACGACCATTGTCCTCTTCGCGCACGACCAGTGATCGTGCGCCAGCGATCGTGCGTTAATTCAGAAGAGAATCGAGTTCTGTCTCGGATAGTGCGCACGACCATTTCCCTCTTCGCGCACGACCAGTGATCGTGCGCCAGCGATCGTGCGCCCTGTTTATTCTGTTCCGCGATTTTGAGCGGAGAAGAAGATCGGACCGTCCAAATCTTTTGGGATTTGATCCAACGGCTAGGTTTAGTTGCGGGAGACCTTTAGGGCTGATGAGAGGGGGTTAAACCTCATATTCTCTAAGTCATTCTCTCTCCAAACCCTAGAGAAAGAAGGAGGAGCCAAGGAAGAAGAAGGGAGATTCCGCCATTGACGGAGCTCCGGAGCTCCGTTTCGCGAACCGTTTCCAGATCTGGAGAGTGCAGCCCGGTGCGGTCATTCCCCTCCGTCTAGAATCTCGGATCCATGGCGAAAAAGAACGCTCCTAGGGTAACGATTTCTTCTCCCGTTGTTTGGACTTGTCTTTTGTCCTCTCCTTCGTTTCTCTATGCTTGCATGAGGGATCCCTTTCACCAAATGGGTGAAGTGTAGGATTCCCTCAAGTTCTCCGGAACTCCGGGTCGATTGTGTCCGTCCCCGGCATATTGCATGTAGAAAATCCGGTAGTCGTGCGGATTTAGGCATTTTGTGTGAAGCCTATTCGTGGCCGTGAGCCCGAATCGGTGATGCTTGGATTGCGACGTTGCATTTAGGTTAAGCCTAGAATGCGTGCCGGAGAATGACTCCGTGAAATCATCTATAGTAGTGCGGGATTTAAGTGTAGGCGTCTTGTGAAGATCCTAACGAAGGCCCCATGCTTTGAGATTGGATGAAGGCAAACCTTCACCGCGAAATTGATGCGGAGCGTATTATAACTCCCCTTTTTGAGTATTTGTGAAGCCTAGATCCTTGTGAAGGGATTAGGTGCGTAGCTTATATTTGTGTAGCACTTGAAGGTGCTAAACCCTTACGGGCCGAGGCGAAGCCGTACCCGCGTCGTGCGACAGATCGCGACGATTAGAGCACGGGCAAAGCTAAACCGAACCCGTTTCCATGCAGATCGGTAAGAGGTCCCTACCTCATGTAGCCGTGTGATCATGGGAGAGGTCGTGGAAGGTGGTTTACCTAGACCGACCAAAAGCTCTTTTTCCCACATAAGGCGATGGCCCTTACGGTGGAGTGTTTGTGGAATTGATGTTGTTAGCCTCATGCGGTTGTTTAGGCGGTTGCGGGGAACCTTCGGGTGAACCCAACCAACATCATGTGCATACCTAGGTTCCCTCCTTTTTGATGCTCAACCTAGAAGATTGAATGTGCTTGAAACCTCACCTTGTGTAGTTGCACTTTCTTTATTTTAGTACTTGTGCTAGTGTGGCTTGCTTGCAGGGTAGAATCTCCGCCACCCCGGGTAAGGGGTGGGGTCGTTATAATTTGGTCAGCTGTGCTGACCGTTACCTTGTTTGCCACCGCTTGGTGGAATGTTCTTATGCAGGTGCAGGTGAGCCTAGCGGGAAATAGCGGGCGGTGGCCCCTTTTGCTGAGTTGGCCCTTGAAGGCCAGCCTCCTTTTTAGCTTTCTCATGTATTGCCGGCCTGCGTGCCGATGTATGTTTTGGAGTTTTGGTACATTTGCTAAATGTAAGGCCTTAAGGCCATAACTCTCTTTCTTGGTTTCATTCCTATAATAGTGGACAATTCTAATGGAAATGTTAAATCTTTATGCTTCCGCTAGTGTTTGGTATACTCTGTTGAAGTTTCTTTCTGTTTATCACCTTTTAACTCCTAGCTAGTGTGGTTAGTATGGCGTGGGGTCCCGGCCGGACCTACTGTTATATTATTCGTACTGGCAGGGCGTTACAAACTCGCTCAAAGCTCGCCTACTGCAGGTCTCCAACTCCCTCTCGTCTTCATTCGTCATTGAACCTCGAACCAGAAGTTCTTCCTTCAACCACAATGCACGCTCACTGCACCAAAGTGTTGGAACAAAGAAAATTCTGATTCCAAATGTTCGGACCAAAGGGGACCGAAGATTACTTGTTTAGCGCTCGATTCAAGTCGATTGAGACAAGATAGAACTGCAAATTCTACGAATTGCCTACAAAAAGGACCTTGGGCCGTAGCGTGGAGGTGATTCCTCTTACTCGGAAGTGTATAATAACTTCCCCCTTCAAAGCCAAGAGCTGAGCTCGGCACAAGAGAGACACAGATTGGTTTTTGGGAACCTTAGGGGGTCAACGTGCCTTCAATTTGTGTCATGGGGGTCCTATTTATAGGCAATCCAGGGGGTGGGTATATGGTCTACTAATAGTCTCCCCTGCTTTTTGGAAATACGGAGTACCTGGCGACCTATTTTTAGAAAGCCTATGAAGGAGGCGAGATGATTCCGATCACCTTGAGCGATGTCGACCGCCTTTGGATCTTCGTTGAGGAGCTTGCTAGCAAGATGAGCTCTAGCATGACGAGTTCGAGGATGAGCCTCGGAAAGGCTCCTTAGCAGTGTTTAATGGGTGAGGCGCGCTCACCCATCTTGCGAGCTCGTCGGCAAGCTGGATTTTAGAACGGCAAGCTAATAGGTGAGGCGAGCTCACATTCTGTTGAGCTCCTGTAGTTTTTTGTAAATGATTCTCCTTGGGAGCAGTCCGATGCACAAAGAATCCCTACGCAACGAGGGTCCAGGGAAGGGTCCCACCACAAGGGTGAAAGGTAGGCAAACCATACCCTGCATTTTGCAAGAGGCTGCTTCCAGGACTCGGACCTGTCACCTCAAAGTCAAACGACAACACCTTAACCGGTGCGCCAAGGCTCTCCTTCTTGCAAAAGAGTCTCCTTGAATACTAAAAATCATCAAGTAAAATTTGATTCGAAAATTGATGAATGCATTCTCCTATGCTACACTGCTACTAGAATTGTCGAATCTGACATGGAGGAACCATACTCCTGATTCAAGGGATCTGGCCACCAATTTAATCCAGAACACTAAACCTAAACCTATTAAAATCAGACCAACGATTCCCCAATCGATCATTTGACTAAATCGAGAAGGACTTGAACCAAGAGAATCAAACAATCGGGCCTCCGATGAAATGACGAATCGGTGATCCAATTCAAGGGACTGGGGGCACGATATATGCATACTTTCACAACCATTATAAATACACCTCAATAATTAGAGATACTCATTTCTCACAAAACCCAGTAGTCTATGTATTCTCTTTGATGCATTTTAAGTGTGAAATACCAATAAGAGGTGATTTTTACTCGAGGTCAAAGCTTTCAGTCATATCTTTTACCAAATACCACCAATCACTACTAAAAAAAGACCTATCGTAGTAATGGTCTAGAGGTGAAGTGGAACTTTTTTTATTGTCTCGCTCTTGAGAAAGAAAAAGACAATTGACAAAAACTCAAAGCCCTGCAATCGTATTTCAATAAAGGGGTCTCCAACTAGTTTCAACCTATCTATACGTGGAGAATCCAATGTTTAAGAGAATACAATGTCTGGAGAATTACATGAAGAAATTAGGAATGCATCAAGGATGAAACATGCAATGATATGTTCCATCACATAAAATAACATTTATATAAGTTCTCTTTAACAATAAATTTCAAAGAGAAACAATTAGGCCACTCTTTTGATTGAAAAACATACAGTTATGACGTGTTTGGCATAAATTTCTATGGGCAATTCAAGAACGCTTGTTGCTATACCATGTAAGTGTTCAGGTGCAGTTTAATGGGGGCTCAAGGTGGCGACAGTTTTGAGTGTTCACTTCAAAATTAATAAATATACAAATTACAAGGACGTGCCATTTGGGAGCTTTATGGTTGCACCAAATGGATTCTTAATGTGGAAGCATTCTATGTAAGGCAATATGAATCATGTGTGGTCAATTAAAAATTATTGGAAACTGGCTATGTGAAATTCCCTAAATCAGAACCATAGTTAGATCTTTTCTGTCAACCATGCCCGAGCTAGATGATTTTTCAAACCTTTGAATGGACATATTGAAACTAACAACTCTTTGTCGGTCTCAATGCTAACAACAAATATTTGGCTCAATCTCAGTTAACTGCTAAAAATTAATATATGTAAAAATCAAAGTCAAAGAATGAAAGGAAATTAGAGTTGTAACACACAACGCTTCCATTTGAAGTAGATGCACTTATGAAAAGAGCAACATTACAAACCAAAAATGTTTGAAGGTGGAATGCACAAGAAGCAATGGGTTTTCATTATTTTAAAACACAAAGCTAAAAGATCAAAGCTTTAGTTTCCATAGTATTTGGCAAGGTAAGGCAATATACAAGCACCGTGTGCATTCTGAAGTACTTAATGCTAAAGTAGGATTGTTTTAGAGTATCAATAAGGCGCACAAGCTGAACATAATTGCAATTAAGTTTCTAAAATACTCTTGACTTTTGTGTTATGTACATTGTAGTCTGTTAGGGGTAAGGCTTCACCCGTCCCGGTGGGCAATACCAGCTGCTCAAATACCGCACCACGTGAAGCAGTCCACGGCAATGATCCATAGTGGCCCCCAATCCGGAGCCCCTAACAGGGCCGCGGCCCCCACACCCCAACCCGCCTCCTCAACCAGTTTAATTGAGGCGGGTTGTTGAGGCTGGGATTCGATCCCCAGACCTCCTTGATAAGGAGCCTTCAACACGGCTCTCATCACCAACTGAGCCGCGGCTCAGTTGGTGATGAGAGCCGTGTTGAAGGCTCCTTATCAAGGAGGTCTGGGGATCGAATCTCAGCCTCAATTAAACTGGTTGAGGAGACGGGTTGGGGTGTGGGGGCCGCGGCCCTGTTAGGGGCTCCGGATTGGGGGCCACTATGGATCATTGTCGTGGACTGCTTTGCGTGGTGCGGTATTTGAGCAGCTGGTATTGCCCACCGGGACGGGTGAAGCCTTACCCCTAACATAGTCATTTTAGTAGTGACCTCCAATCATCAATATTTTTTTATTATAAAAGGAAGATAAAAAAAACTCCCGTTATAACTATGCTTTGCTATATTCTAGCCCTTCATTTTTAATTCTTTCACTCTTCATTATTGTGCCTTTAATAAAAAAACAAGCGGAAACTAATAATATTGCACCGTAAAGTATGGTTTTTTTCATAGGTGGGCTATAATATTCCAACGGACCTGAGCATACAGCAAAAATGATGATATTATTCGTACTTATTATAGTAAAGAAAAGACAATAACAATTTATAAATAGAGTCTGTTTTTCATTCAAAATGGGTAAACTGTTAGAAGCCCTGAATCACAATATGACAGATCTACAAATACAGTTTGAGTGTTAATTTGAAGACCTCTTACATGTGATAAGACATCCGAGGGTTCGAATCTGAAGAAGTATTATAAACAACTCTATTGTGCTCCGGTTCCAGCCAGGATTTGAATCAAAATTAGTTTTTCTAGCATTTCTTACCTTCAAAAACAAAATCAAATGACTGCAAAGACAAACGCCTATGGCAATCTTATTGTGAATGGATAAGCGCATCTTGAGTTCATTAGATTAGATTTGTCTTAGCTCGAGAGTCAACTGAATGCACATACAGTCAATTAAAGTCAACATCATAGTTTTTTACGTGAAAAACCCAGAAAAGGAAAAACCGTGGGGCTTGACCCTGTTCAAGAAATTTCACTGGCAAAATATCGTCAGAGTACACAGTTGTTTCAGCGAGGATAACATTTTACAATTTAGAAAAGAGTATTTTAATTGTGATGCATGCCAAGGGCACAGTTTTGAGAGTTGCGGACAGGGGTGCGCACTGGAGAACGGAGAGCGTGAGCGCGCACTGAAAACCGGAGTTCAAAGGCACGCACTGGAGAGCGAAGTGCTTTCTGGAGAGTGGGACGCCTTCAGAGAGCGGAGGACGATCTAGAGAGCGGAGTGCCTTCTAGAGATCGAAACGCATGTGCGCACTGAAAATCAGAGCGCCTTCTAGAGTGCGCACTAAAGAGCGGAGCGCAAGCGCCCTCTAGAGAGCAGAGAATCTTTTGGAGAGTGGAACGTACACTGTAGAGCGGAGAGCGAGGGTATGCACTGGAGAGCGGAGCGCCTTTTGAAGAGTGAAGGACATTTTGAAGAGTGGATCGTGTACTGAAGAGCGGAGCGCGATCTGGAGAGCAAAGTGCAGGGGCACGCACTGGAGAATGGTATTTATGAGCACGCTCGGGAAAGCAGTGCACGAGAGTGTTAGTTGGATTTCGTCGTAATTTTTTGTGTCGCAACACAAGAACGCATAATCTATACTCTTTCTTCAATTATCAGCTTCTTCAAATAAACTGGTCCCTTCTATAAATTTCAAAAGGGCGCAAAAAGAATTTTGTTCTTCTAATTATTTGATGGATAAAGAGAAATGCTCAAATCATACCCTTCAGATCACCAACTTTAATAGTCGAGCAACATTGGCCTCCGAGCCATTCCAAAAAGCCAGCTTTGGTTCGCCGTAGTAGAGGAGGCCGGCGGCTGCGCCAAAAAAATGAAAGTGCTCGAAATTTGATGAAAATTTCAGGGAAGCTTCATTTCGTCGTCACCAGTCCGCCGGTGACAGCTACTCAATTTAAGTTCCGAAGCTCCGACAATCGCCGGTGAAAAGGGCGTTTGGGCGAAATGACCGCCCCGTCAAAACTCCGTCAAAATCTTCTATTGAATAATCTATTTTATAGCATTTTTCGAAAGCAATTTGGTCACTTTCGGATTGAAGTTTCATTGAGCAGTTAAGGGGATATGAGCTTCCAAAATTTTGGATCTTCTCCATTAATAGTCATTTTGGCATTTTTAGAGGGAGAAAGGAAGGGAGAGGTTGGCCATGGCAATAGGGGTCCTTGGGCGACCCTCTTGGCGTGAATTGTGGAGCGGAGGGCACGCAAGGGCTTCGGCCCGACCATGAGGAAGGGGGTGACCGGCCCAGGACGGACCCGTCCAGCCCGGGTCACTCTGGTTCCCACACCGCTCTGGAGGCCTTTTGAAGGGTCAAATAAACTCGGACTCGCGAAAATTAGCCCGTTGAAATCGCCTTGGCGAACCGATCACAGTCGTGATCGTGTTGGTCCAATCTAATCACTTTGAAATTTTGGGGGGAACCCGTCAAACCTAATTAAACATTTCACAAAATAACCCTAGGAACAGAAAAGCTTTTCAATCAATTTAACTTAACATAGATATGATCAATGAAAACAAACAAGCGTTTTATTCTCTATGCAATCATTTCCATATTCAATATGTAAATATGCACTCATGTCTACTAAAAACCAACTAAGAAAGTGTTCGCCTAATGAAAACTAAGAGTCAGTGGGATGGAATGCAACAACACTAGGAATAGTGGGATGGAATGCGACATCGATGCATGGTTCCTCGAACACCTTTATTTTCCTCAAAAGTTTGGCGGATTTATAGTCATAAAAGTATATAGAACCATCAGAAGAACCTGAGGCGAGTTCTTCGCCATCCGAATTGAAATTGCACTTAATTGGGTAGCCCCACACGCCATGATTCTCGTATCGTTTATATACATCCAACCTGAAGAGAGGCTTCACAGAGAAGATTGCGATGTAGTTCCCGTTTGATTGCGCCACAAAGCAAGTGTTTGAGGGGTGATATCTGATGCATGGACAAGTGAAGGCTTCTGTATACACCTGAGTATAAGAAAGCATACATTTGTTTTCCATAGTGATGGTGTCATAAAAGCATGATTAGAGCTAAATCAAAAGATGAAAGGTCGGTCGAAATAAAATTGAAATTAGGCTGAGATTGGGGGAAAAACAAGCTGCCTAATGAGCTAAATCTTGATGCACATGTATGAATGAATATTCACATAAAATGTCGGATAACATACATTGACAGTCTATGTGAGTTTGTAAAATTATCAGGACATCCCCTTCCTCTTTGGAAATTACCCAGAATCTCCACGTCTTCAATTTCCCAATACCAATCAATGACGAAACGCATAAAATCATGCATATACACTAAAATTAGTTCACAAACACTTAAAATGACTTTTAGTTATTTCAAACGAAAATAGAAATAATATGTAGAAACTCCAGAGCATGAAAATCATATCTTAGAATTTAAACGAATACCAAAGCATACCTCATTTTGCATTAAATTTAGCGTTCGCTTTTTGTGGCTTCAATGGGGGAATCACCGAGGTTATGATATCTTCGGTGATCACCGGATTGCTAAAGGAATTCAAGTAGGCGACTTTGCTATGTTGAGCTGCTTCATGAGCTATATGGGAGAAGTTAGCCTTTCTTTGAGCTTTGGCTTCTCCACCGCTGTGTTGCTTTGTTGTGCTTTGAGAAAGAGGTTCTTTTCACTCCCCTTATGTCTTTGGGATTATATAAAGTGGTGTGTGGACTAGTACTATTTTGCATTATACAAATAGGCGGTGCACAGTGACAAAATTTTCTCTCTACAGGAAGTTGAAACTTGTAGAAAAGAGCAGAACCTTGTATATACTTCTTCAATAATTAAATACAATGTATGAATACATATAAATAGGAGGGAGAAAGAGAGAGGAGTCTCTTATACACGGTGTGCGACTAAAGTAAAGAAAGAAGAAATAGGAAACTAAAAGGGCTCCAATATGGGCATTTACATAGACTTTTCTAACACTCCCCCGCAAGCTGGAGCGGTCAAGTCGTAGGCACTCAGCTTGGACAGGAACTGATAAAATATGGTACTTGGTAAAGCCTTTGTGAGAATATCAGCAACTTGGTCAGTACCCAGAACATGCTTTAATTCTAGCTTCTTCATTTGAACTTTCTCCTGGATGAAGTGACAGTCCACTTCAATGTGTTTCGTACTTTCGTGGAAGACCGGGTTCTTAGCTATGTGTATAGCGACTTGACTGACACATAGTAAGATAGCTGGTGAGGGAAGTTTTACTCCTAGATCAGCGAAGAGACTTTCAAGCCATATGAGCTCAGAGACAACTGATGTCATCGAACGGTTTTCCGCTTCAGCTGAAGATTAAGCAACCACAGCTTGTTTCTTACTACGTCAGGTATCAAGGTGACCTCCAAAGTAGGTACAAAATCCACTGGTAGACCGTCGATCATCCAGGGAACCAGCATAATCTGCATCAGGATACGCAACTAAAGTTGGAATAGACAATGAGGTTTTGTATACCAGACCTTGACCAAGGGCTGTTTTTAGATATCTTAGGATGCGTTCGACGACCTAGGCTCTGTTTGGGGGGACTTATTTTCACCGGTCAAGCGGTTACGACCGCATGAACCGGACCTTAATTAAGGTCTGGTTCATGCGGTCGTAACCGCTTGACCGATGAAAATAAGTCCCCCCAAACGGAGCCCTAAAGATGAGACATTCGAGGGGAATGCATAAAACGACTGACAACCCCAACAGCAAAGGATATATCTGGTCTCGTGATCGTTAGGTAAATCAGTTTTCCAACAAGTCATCGGTAGTATTCTGGATTTTGAAGAGGAAGATCATCATCAGAGGCATGTTCACACAGCTTTTGATTGGAATTCATAGGAGTTTTAATCGACTTGCATCCAGAGTAGCCAGCATCCTGAAGAAGATCGAGACAGTACTTTCGTTGAGAGAGGACAAGCCCATCAGGACGTCTCGCGATCTCGAGACCAAGGAAGTATCGAAGGTTCCCCAAATCTTTTGTTTGAAAAACGGAGCTAAGGTGTTGTTTGACCGCTTGTATTCCCTTTGAATCATCTCCAGTGATTAGGATGTCATCAACATATACCAGCAGAAGAACCGTTCCTATTTTTCGATGTTGATTGAACAGAGAGAAGTCTGTCGAGCTCCGAGTAAAGCCAACTGCCCGAACAGGCTTACTGAACTTGTCAAACCATGCCCGAAGGGATTGTTTGAGACCATAAATTGACTTTTTATTGTGACAAACTCGGGACTCCCCCGTGGTCTCAAACCCGGGAGGTTGTTGCATGTGGACTGTTTCTTGAAGGTCGTCATTTAGAAAAGCATTCTTGATATCCAGTTGATGTAAGGGCCATTGGCGATGCACAGCCACGGAGTGGAGGGCACGAACTGTGTTGAGCTTGGCCACTGGAGAGAATGTTTCCTCATAATCAAGACCTTGATCTTGGGTAAATCCATAAGCCACCAATCGGGCTTTCAGACGGTCAATTGTCCCATCAGGAGTATGCTTGATGACAAAGACATATTTACACCCAACAGGAGTCTTGTCTGGAGGAAGAGGGACCAGGTCCCATGTCTGGTTAGCCCAGAGGGCTGTCATTTCTTCTTCTATGGCTGCCCGCCAGCCTGGATGTTGGAGAGCCTCCTGCACAGTGTTGGGTACAGAAATAGAAGATAATGAAGTAGCAAAGGTTTGAAATTGTAGGGACAGGCGATGTAAGGATACATAGTTCGCAGAAATAGAAGATAATGAAGTAGCAAAGGTTTGAAGTTGTGTAGGCCAGTGTCAGACCTGCAGGGTGCAGAGTGTCAGAGGTCAAAGTCTACTGCATTGGGGCAGCGAAGCGAGGAGGGCGACGGGTGTAGACACGGATAAGAGGTGACTTGTGGAGAGCTGAAGCCGAGTCAGGAAGGAGTAGTGGTAGAGGAGTGGTAATGGGAATGACAGGTCGTGGAAAGGATTGTGGTGGAAGAGGTGGGTTGGGGCGGAGAAGAAAGGTTAATCCTCCCGAAAGGTAACATCAGTAGAAACGGTCACTTTGCGGGTAGTAGGAGAGTAGCAGACGTAACCTTTCTGAGTACGTGAATAGCCGACGAACATGTGTTTGGCCGCCTGGGGATCCAACTTGTCCGTGGACGGACCAAGTAGGCGAACGTAGCAGGTACAACCAAATATGCGGGGTGTTAGAGAGAATGTCGGAGTGGAGGGGAAAAGGAGGCTAAACAGAGTAGCATTTTGGAGGACGGAGGAAGGGAGGCAATTAATGAGATAACATGTCGTGGACATCGCAAAGTTCCAATAGGCTTTGGGTGCCTGCATGTGAATCATGAGAGAGCGAGCAACATCGAGCAGATGTCTATTTTTACGTTCAACAACGCCGTTTTGTTGGGGGGTATAGGCACACGACGTCTGGTGAATGATCCCAAATTCAGAGCAGAGATTAGTAAACTCATGGCTAGTGTATTCACGAGCATTATCTGTCCGGAGAGTTTTTATGTTTTCGGAAAACTGCGTGCGAATCTCAAGAACGAAAGCCCGAAATACACGGGGAAGTTCGGAGCAATCACGAAGTAAATACAACTATGTTGTGCGAGAATAATCATCAATAAAGGTGATAAAATAACGATAACCAGAGATACTAGTAATTTTGTAAGGGCCCGAAACATCGGAATGCACTAAAACAAAAGGAGCGGAGCTTCGAGTACAATGAGAAGGAAAAGACGAACGATGTTGTTTTCCCAAAATACATGAGTCACACTTAAAAGCAGGAAGAGAGATATCTGGAAGAGCCTTCTGAAGTACTGGAAGCTGGGCATGCCCAAGACGCTGATGTCAATCAATAGAGGAAACTGAGGAGAGGATGGTAGGAGAAACATAAAGAAGGTAGAGCCTGTTTTGCAGTCGTCCCTTACCAATGATACTCTGCGTCCGACGATCATGCATCAGAAATGAAGTAGAGGTGAATTTTACTGAGCAATCTAAATCGGCACTGAGGCGACTAATAGAAAGTAAATTAAACGGGGATCCCGAAACATGAAGAGCCGAGCGGAGAGAGATAGAAGAATTGAGAGGGATATCAGCAGAGCCGGAGACTGGAACGGTGTTGCCATTGGCCACTGTGATATACTTAGAATATGGAGAATCCAAGTATTGATGTGGCTTCAGCGAGGTGATATGGTGAGTAGCAACTGAATCCACTATCCAGCGTGGACTAGTGGAGAGACAAGTGATACCTTCATTGGAGATGGAGGCAGCGGAGGCAACAGAGGCAGGCGGGCGGCTGAGCTTGTCGTGGAGTTACTAGAGCTGGAGGCGGGCTTCTTCAAGATCTGCACGAGTGGCAGAAGGAATGTCGGCAGCAACAGAGGCATTCAGACAAGGAGGAAGCATGTTTGCGGTAGCAGGTCGCCTCAAGGTGTCCATCCCTACCGCAGAAGGAACACTTAGGACGTGGCCGGCCAGCGCGACCCCTTCCCCGAGACCCTGAATGTCCTCCACGAGTAGGAGGAGGGAGAGGTAGTAATGGCGCAGAAGATTGCTGAAGGAGGGTCGGTGAGGGAGGTCTAGTAGTATCAGGAGGGTCGGTGAGGGAGGTCTAGTAGTATCAGGAGGCGGTGATACCTTCAGCAGCATGGAACACACATCAGAGAGTGAGGGAATAGCAGCAAACGAGAGGATCTGAGCCCGAATGCTCTGAAGATGAGGCGGGAAATGAATCATCATCATGGCAATACAAACGGCTTCCTTCTGACCACCCTGGGCAGCAAGATCCGTAGTAGAGGGCTGATATCAGATCTAGGCTTCAGCCAGTGTCATAGCCTGAGCAACAAATGAGGTCAGGTCGGCAGCACCTCCAGTGTAAAGACTCTAAAGATCTGTGATGATGTCATATAAGTGCTGGAGATTGTCCTTGTCGGAGTATAGGGAATGGAGCTCATCCCACATCGCCTTGACCATCTCGTGATACATGACCATGCGGTAAGGTTCACCATCAACGGAGTTGAGAAGCCAAGTATGAACACGGCCATCGTCACATAGCCAGTCATCCGTATGTGCAGAAGGAGGATCCTTAGCGAGATGATGCAAAAGTCCCTTAGATTGAAGTACCCTTCTGACAGAATGCACTCATTCAACAAAGTTCTTCTTCCCAGTAAGGGAGATGGTGGTGATCCTCAACTCATCACGCACCTCAGGAGCAGGAACCAAGAAGACTGTAGGAGAGGACACGGGCAGCTCTGAACACTCAATCGAGGACCCCATGGAGTCACAGCGGTTAGAGCGGCAACTGGACAAGGGGAAAGGGCGCAGGATCGAGCAGGGGCAAAGGAGACCGCACGAGCAGGGGACACAAGAGGTCGCGTGCGCATAAGGAGACCGTGCGAGTAGAGGGAGACCACGGGGACCGCAGTGAGCAAAGGGAGACCATGTGAGCAGAGGGAGACCGCGTGAGCAGAGGGAGATCGCGCGAGCAGAGGGAGATCGCGCGAGTAGAGGGAGATCGCACGATCAGAGGGATACCGCGCAAGCAGAGAGAGACAGCGCGAGCAGAGGAAGACCACTTAGCAAAGAATAGCAAAGGGAAACCGCTGAGAGGCGGAGACCGCAGAGGCACGATGATCGAGCACCGAGAAGGAGACCGCAGGGGAGCAGAGCGAGCAGCGAGAAGGAGGGGTGGGGCCCACTTGTCAGAAGGGAGGAGGCTATAAGAGAGCCGAGGAGAAGAGGAAGCGGGTAGGAGATGAGAGACCGCAGGGGAGATACGGTTAGAAAAAGAGGAGACCGCACGGGGGAGCTGCGAGGCCGCATGGTTAGAAAAAAAAGAGACCGCGCGAGGCGAGGAGCTCGCAGAGAGCAGGCGGTTATGAAAGGTTAACCACAGGTTCAGACCGAATGTTTTGATACCATGTAGTAAAGAGCAGAACCTTGTATATACTTCTTCAATAATTAAATACAATGTATGAATATATATACATAGGAGGTAGAAAGAGAGAGGAGTCTCCTATACACGGTGTGGAACTAAAGTAAAGAAAGAAGAAATAGGAAACTAAAAGGGCTCCAATATGGGCCTTTACATGGGTTTTTCTAACAAAACCCATACGAGATAAATCTCAAAGAAATTGGGGCAAGAAATCCGAGTACTAGCTATGGCAGCGACCCTACCATATTAACATTGTTGACTTTATCGTGTATGACCAGTGGGTTCAGTTGAGATACAAACTATGGTGGACCTCATGAATATTGTGTTATGTGACACTATTGTTAAGCTAGTGGTTTATTGTATTGGCAGCAATGTCATCTCGTGAAGGAATCTCTTTTCCTAAGTGATGACTTCGAGTAGAGGCAGGGTAAGGCAATGTGTATCTAGTGGTATCCTAAGAATAACATATAGTGCGGAGATGGGTGAGGCTCTACTAAATTTAATAAAGATGCACACATGCACACAGAGACAATTTTCAACACAAGTTTACAGGTAATAAAATAAATTAATATATATAGGCTAAGAGAAAACATGCAAATAAACTTGTTTGTGGCAGGATTGTTGTAGCTATGTTAGGGGACCAGCATGGAGTTTTGGGAAGCAATGGTGATGCAGCACGCCCGGACCCGCCCCGGTCGGCGGAGTCACACCTGCCAGCGGAACACGAACTGGCACGCGCCGCGAAAGGACTGCAGCCCAGACACCCCAACCCGTCTCCGCACCTATTCTCAGCGCGGCGGGTTGTTGAGGCTGGGGCTCGATCCCCAGACCTCCTTGATAAGCACCTTTCCTAACAGGCCTCATCACCAACTCACCTGCAGGTCAGTTGGTGATGAGGCCTGTTAGGAAAGGTGCTTATCAAGGAGGTCTGAGGATCGAGCCCCAGCCTCAACAACCCGCCGCGCTGAAAATAGGTGCGGAGACGGGTTGGGGTGTCTGGGCTGCAGTCCTTTCGCGGCGCGTGCCAGTTCGTGTTCCGCTGGCAGGTGTGACTCCGCCGACCGGGGCGGGTCCGGGCGTGCTGCATCAAAAAAGTGCAGGTGAGTTGGTGATGAGGCCTGTTAGGAAAGGTGCTTATCAAGGAGGTTTGGGGATCGAGCCCCAGCCTCAACAACCCGCCGCGCTGAGAATAGGTGCGGAGACGGGTTGGGGTGTCTGGGCTGCAGTCCTTTCGCGGCGCGTGCCAGTTCGTGTTCCGCTGGCAGGTGTGACTCCGCCGACCGGGGCGGGTCCGGGCGTGCTGCATCAAATGGCAAGGTACCCTTGGAGTGTTGGTGGGGGGGGGGTGGGTAACAGGCAGGTTTGAGTGCTGGGAGGGGAAAGAACTAAGCCACTGTTGCAGGAGGTGGTTATGTGCGGTTGTTGTATACAACCGCCTGTTTTACTGGGGGGATGGGGTTGATTGGATAATTATGGGTTGTGGGTGGGGTAGATATGGAGGTTATTGGAGTAGTAGTAGAGAGATGGATAGTTAAGGGATGGGAAGTGGGGTAGTTATGGAAGTTAGGAGAACATGAGCGGAGTCGTTGGAGAGGGGGGATGGAAGTGGTCAACCAGTGAGGGGGAGTGGCCGGATGAGAAGAGGGGAAAGGTCTAGGTTTTCACATATAGGTACAATGGCATCGGCACTATAGGGAGACGTGCAATTTTGGAAATTCTGTCCAAATTCCACGACCGGGTAAATAAACATCTATGTGCATATTTATAAAAAAGTGGAGGATGTGGGCAACCACAACGGAGTGATCATCCGAAAATAATGGTACCACCATGTACTCAAGTACAAAAAAATAAGTATATAAAATGCTCACAATTGATCCAGACATTACAACGGTTCTAATCATCCAAACGACGAATTTTATCGGCGTTTCCTGATAGTGTAGGCCGCCGAATATCGCCGCCCCCATTCGAATGTCGCTGCCCCCGCCGAATATCGCCGCCCAAGGGGCGGAGCCCCGTGCCCGCCACTTATATATATATAAATATATATATATATAAATATATATATATATATATATATATATACATATACACGAGTGACAGGCACGGGCCTCCGGCCCGATCTAAGATGACTTTTGTCGTGGGGGCGACATTTATCGTGGGGAAGCGACATTTGTCATGGGGGCGACATTTGTCGTGGGGGGGCGATATTTATCGTGGGAGGCGACATTTGTCGTGTGACACGACATTTATCGTGGGGAGCGACATTTGTCGAGAGGAGCGACTACTATCATGGGGGGCGACATTTGTCGTAGAGGGCGACAATTGTCATGTGATGCGATATTTGTCGTTGGGTGCGACATTTATAGTGAGGGTCTAAAAATTTCAAATTGACATCAATCATAGAATAATTCATTTATTTGACAATAAATAAATAAACATGGTATTGTGAGATTTCAATCATTAAAATAGTGTGCATTATATGTATGCACATTTTTGATGTCCTCTAATTAGCATGTGATGAAACAGATCCTGAGCCATCTCAAACTCAAATGGATAAAACAACAATCATTTATGAACATGTGAAGTATATAAAGTAAATCTATCTGCTCCGCTTAACCCTCTACCGGCTAATACTGCGGAGCAGCCCTATAAGCATCCATCACAGAGACTAACATGTTTCGCTTAGCCACTAATTGACTAATACCTCAAAGCACTCTTAAATGTAGGTACAGGAAGATACATTTTATGTATTACCAGGACGTTAGGATTTGTTGCATGGACCATCTCTGCTCCTCTTTGCCTATATCTGCAAATCCCTCCGGCCCTACGTGGGTGCAACGACACAGGCATTCAGCCATACGTGAGTGCAACGACATAATAAATTAAAACTTAAAAGTAATTAGCGGGAGTATTACAATAATTATACATCAATAATGAGAATGCAAAAGTGAACAAAAATAATCAAGTTTTTAATAATCATTAAATGCTACTTGTATAGCAAAAAACAGCATAATAAATTTGAAATGCTCCTAAAATCAACCTATTGCATATAGATAAGGAATCAAAAACTGGTAAGGGGATTCTCAGATAATCACATTCACTAATTCTATGAGGCACGAACTAATTAATCAAACATCAGTTAGGCAGAATGCAAAAAAGAGCCTTAACATGTCATATAGGTGAAAAAAGTCTGACAGTTCTTCTAATAATGAAAACCATATGCTTATTAAATTATAATTATAATAAATTGATGTTATCCTTTCCTAAATTATGTCGCCAATCATTTCAAGAAAATATAAATAAATTGAAAAATAGAATGATGTTGGGGTTCTTGCAATAGGATGGCTAGGCAAAATTAATCTGGAGATACACTGAAGGTACAAAAAAATTGAATCCCTGCTGCTGAAGGCTCTTCCTAGTTAGTCTAAAATTTGTGGGTTTTATACATTTTAGAAGTTGGATTTAGGTCATTTGCATGATCATTTTCAACTAATCCCAACCATGATTGAATTTAGTTGGTTCACAAACCCACATAATGCAGGAAAAAGTAACAAAAAAGTCAAATTTAGTTGCTATTTAGTGAATGGTTCTTACTGAATCTTCTGAGAAAAGCTTCAAATGACTCAATGATGTGTAGGATAATAACCTGAAATTTAATAAGCTTCCATTCCTCCCCCAACAAATCCACAGAGTTTGAAGCCAATATATCGAAATGTTCCGATGGGCAAGTTGTTGGCACTTGTTACGATATGCCCGCATACCGTAGGACTTTCTCTTGCATTAACCGTGTTGCATTGTTCTGTAGTTGACATTTTGAAGGAAAAGTTGAAAAATCTTTCTATTTAGAGTTCAAGGTGATCTCAATTTTTTTGCATAAATTTATTGAAACCCTAAGATTATTATATAAACTTCATTGTTAGTGATGAGGATTCATCATGGGCTCTCTTCTTATGGAGAACCGGGCGGCGGTTACTCTAACCAACCACTTCATCCACTACTCTAGTAGGGAGTTTAAAGCGGAACCGCCATTCCCTCCATTCAAAACCGCGCATTAAGCGCGCCAACCACCGCGTAAACACCAACACCACCCGCTCCCGCCGGCGAGCGGAGCGCGCCGGACCGCACCCCACACGGGGTGCGGCCTCCGCCGGGCAAGCCGCACCCGAGAGGGGTGCGGCCAAGCCGCACCCCTCATGGGGTGCGGCCAAGCCGCACCCCTCCATGGGGTGCGGCCAAGCCGCACCCCACCTGGGGTGCGGCCAGGCCGCACCCCACCATGGGGTGCGGCCACGCCGCACCCCACCATGGGGTGCGGCCACGCCGCACCCCCCATGGGGTGCGGCCACGCCGCACCCCACCATGGGGTGCGGCCACGCCGCACCCCCCATGGGGTGCGGCCACGCCGCACCCCCCATGGGGTGCGGCCAGGCCGCACCCCCCATGGGGTGCGGCCAAGCCGCACCCCCCCCCCCCCCCATGGGGTGCGGCCGGGCCGCACCCCCCTTGGGTGCGGCCGCTCGGCCGCCCCCCTTGGGGTGCGGCCAAGCCGCACTTTTCCAGGTGCGGCCGGGCCACCCTCACTCAGCGCGAGGGACGGTTGGCCTTCCTCTTCCGCAGATGTTCCTCACCGGGGGGCTTGCAAATAGTCCTCCTGTATTCGCACTCTCGCCAAAAGCGCCAGACCCTGATTTCCCTTTGGGGATCAACTTCTCGATTTATGCGTATCATCCTGAACGTCTCCATGTTCGCGCACACTCGAAACGTCTCTAAGCACGTCCAAGGTGCTTTCACGTTCGTTACGCGCTCAGAACGCTTCTGAGAGCGCTCAGAACGCCCCCAAGCGTATTCAAAGCGCTTCCATGTTCGTTGCGCGCTCAGAACGCTTCTGAGCGCGCTCTGAGCATTCTCACTTTTTCGCCTCACCTCGCTCGCTTTTCAGCCCCGCTCACTTTTACGCCTCGCCTCGCTCACTTTTTGTCTTTTCAGTTTCTCACTTTTCAGGAACAGTTTGTCGCCTTTCCTCAAAGGGCAAGACGGTCATTTATGAAAAATGGTGATCCGAGTGCCCCAAATCGAGAAATATGATTCGTCAGCCAAGGTGGTTATGGTGGTTACGACGGCGAAATTACCGGGCTACCCCCGGCAAAAGCTATAAAAAGGCCCCCAAGGCTTCATTTAAAGGATCCGGAATTTGAGACGAGAGAGAGCTCCTTGAAGATTTCCACGGATTTCTCCTTCGACGCTTGAAGATCATCTTCGAGGACTTAGAGAAATCCTTATTCGCGAAAGCGGACAAGGTTCTCGCTTTCGTTCCCAAGAAAGCGGACAAGGCTCCCGCTTTCGTTCTCGAAAGCGGACAAGGCTCTCGCTTTCGTTCTCAGGAAAGCGGGCAGGACAGTCTCACTTCTGTCCTCTCGAAAGCAGACAGGGCTGTCTCACTTCTGTCCTCTGGAAAGCAGGCACGGCCTTCTCACTTTGGTTCACTGCTGTACTCGTAGGAAAAGTACTTAGTTTTTCCGAGAGGTGGCCTGTCACCCTCAGAGTGCTCTCCCTCTTTCTCTCTACTATTGTAACGAGTAGCGGCCTGTCGCGCTCGACTTCTAAGTCTCTAATTGTAACCCCACAGAAGATAGTGAAATTTGGTCGGCACAGCTCCGACCACGTGGTTTTTCACCCTTTCCTGGTTTTCCACGCTAAAAAAGTCCCAGCGTACTCAACAATCTCAAATTGACTGTTTGCGCGCTTAGATTGCTCCCGAGCTAAGGCGGTTCAGTTGAACCGGTCTACCAAGAGCCCTAAGCGACCCGCAACAGTTTGGCGCCGTCTGTGGGAATGGATTCCCAAAAACCAAGCAAAGGATTCCTAAGCGCAGCGCCCGCTTCTCCGGAGTTAACGGAACCAGCAAAAGTGGACACCTCCCCCGAAATATCTGACACATTCAGTTCCTCAATCCCGGAGAACCCGGCAAAAGGAGCGCTCCTCGCTACTCCCGTCCTGCCCACGTGGCTTGGATCAACGGACAAACCGGCCCCTCTCGCGGCAGGGCAGGAGCTGAATGATGTCTTGCATCAACAAAGACAGTCCCCCCTGTCAAGGTCAATTTTAGCATACCCAGTTCCGTCGTGGCTAAAGCTCCTGCATTGCAAGGAGTTCCACGGAGCAGAAGATCCGTACGAGCACGTTAATCACTTCTTGATGACGACGCGAACGCTCGGACTTCCCGACCAAATCAGTTGCAAGATCTTCACCAAGACACTACGCGGAGATGCCCTCCGCTGGTATGAATCTTTACCAAACGGAGCAGTTCACAACTTCACCGAGTTCTCCCAACTGTTCGTCGAATGGCATGAGGCACGCTCCCCAAGGATCCAAGGAAAAGAAAAGCCAGGCATGAACGAACCAACCCGCCCGAGGGGAACGGAATGAAGCAAGCAGCAAGAAAAGGTCCGCACAAATATTCGCCAGGAACGACCCTGTGCATGGATGGACTTCGCCTTAGACGCAAGCATAGGCAACCCACCCCGCGAGCTAAGAAGAGCGTTGATAACACATCGCATCCCCTTCAACCCTTGTTCCTAGCCGCCGTAGTGCGGCTCAAACTCCTAAGCGGTAACCTCAAACTCAGGGCCAGCAGCGCGGAACTCCCAGACGGAACTACGGTACCCACTGTAGGAGTCATCGCCCTCCCCGTCCAAGGGAGGCACTCAGAACCAGTCCAGTACGACGTTCAGTTCGTCGTCGCCGAGGCGGACTCCCCCTACGACGCAATATTCGGGAGCCTCGTACTGGACGCCCTGGACCATGACGTTTCCATGTCAGGGCGCATGACCAATAAAGGGAATATCCTTAGGAACGCACTGCATGGTTTTGACACACCTGCCTCCAAGCTCCCTTGGATCAGCAGCGACACGGCACCAGAACCAAAGCCTAAAAGGCAAAGCGCACGGAAGGACCGCGCAAATCCCGCATTGACAGAAGAAGTCAAACCCCAGGCACCGACAAGTCTGCAGGCAGTCGATGCAAGTCGCAAGAGAAAGGGCCAACAGCAGCAATTCGAACTGCTCACTCAGAGCCGAGCAGGCCGCTCCCAAGGGCTATTAAGTCAAAACCCCCAGATCTACACTCCGCTAAACACCTCCCGCGAGCACATTTTGTCCATAATCTGCAACAGCAAGGTTATCAACTGGCCCAGGGCGCTCTCCCTACACAGGGGAGATCAATCCCAGTTTTGCCACTTCCACAAAGGCCGAGGACACCGAACGGAGCACTGCGCAAGGCTGAAGGAGGAGATTGAGCGTCTCATCCAGTCGGGACACCTGGAGGCCTTCCGTAAAGAAACACAGAAGAGTACCACCAAGGATCAGCCACCGGGTCACGGCCGCCCACCATACTGAACAAGCTCGGGCAAGCATAGCGCAACGAGAGCGCAACATTATTTCTTCCTCTCATAAAATTTGTATCAAAAACCTACTGGCTCAGAAGCCGCATGATTGCACTTACGCATGTATCAACGTTCATTTACTAGTTATCTTCTATCTGTTCTAAATTGTTCTACTACAGGAACCGCTTCGGGGCCTGGCCCCGGGGGCCTTGTACCGCCGTCGATTGAAGGTCCGCCCTTCTCCTCCGCTGTCAGGTCCCGGTGTCGTAAGGGTCTGCCCCCCTTGCGTCTACCCTCGGTTTGAATACAAACGCTATTCACCGGCCAAGCCGCGAGCCAGACTCGTGCAAAAAAGCCGCGAGCCAGACTCGTGCGAAAAAGCCGCGAGCCAGACTCGTGCGAAAAAGCCGCGAGCCAGACTCGTGCAAAAAGCCGCGAGCCAGACTCGTGCATCGTAGGGGCCTGCCCCCCTTACGTTTACCCTCGGTTTGAATACAAAAGCTATTCACCGACCAAGCCGCGAGCCAGACTCGTGCAAAAAGCCGCGGGCCAGACCCGTGCACCTATTTTATTATGTAAAAGCCGCGGGCCAGACCCGTGCACCTATTATATTATATAAAAGCCGCGGGCCAGACCCGTGCACCTATTATGTAAAAGCCGCGGGCCAGACTCGTGCACCTATAATATAAAAGCCGCGGGCTCAGGTCCGCGCAAGCTCATCTGTAACTTTGAAAATGATCGGGCTATGCAGGTGCTAACAACCAGGTTTACAAGATCGTGCAAATAAACAAGTACGATATATACAATAAAAGAGATACATCCACATCCGGCAAACACGCAAACAAGCAACAAAACTAAAAACAGGAAAAAGAGAGATAGACAGCATCAGTCCTCGGCTACATCCGAGTAGTCATCTCCAGAAAGGTCTCCGGCTCCAAGGCCGGTGGTGTCACACCCGAACTTCCTCCCCATCATGCGAAGGGTCTTCTGAATGCCTCTCTGAAAGGAGACCTCACACTCGTCCGCTATTAGGGGCTCTACCTCCGACGTCATCACCTCAGCCCGAATCTCCTCCATCATCTGGAAACGCTCCTCCGCAAAAGCGAGGGAGTCCTTGTACTCAGCCACCCCGGTCGCCTTGGCCCCCTCGAGCCTCTGCTCGATCGACAACGGCCGGTCCACCTCGCTCCGTAGGAAGCCCAACTCTCCCTCCAGGCGGAACATCTCCCCATGTGCATCCGACAACTGACGAAGGGCATCCTCCGCGAGCGCCTTGTCACCACCGCACTCTGCGCGCAGCTTCCCAATATCAGCCTCCAGCTGCTGAACGTGGACTGAATCTCGGTCTCTTCTCTCCTGCAAGGCGGACATCTCACATCTCGCCACGCGTAACTCCTCCTGAAGGGCAAAATAATTGTCCTTGAGACTCACATAATGGTCGTTCCACATAACGGCAACACTGGTCAAAGCCTCCGCCTGCAAAAGCTAAGTGGTTAGCAAAAGCAAATAACAACGAAGAAGAAAGGCTAAATAATGAAAGGAGAACTTCATTTACCGCAAAGGCCATCGCCTGAAGAGAAGAGGAAACGCGCTTCGCCGGCATAAGAGGAGGTGGTGGCGGCAAATCCTCCTGTGGGACCTGAACGGCAGGAGGAGGCGCCAAGATCTCCACCTCCGGATCAGGCAAAGTCGGCTCTCCTCTAGGACGGCTCGGGCCGGCCTCGTCGTCATAACTCGTAGGTGCCGGCGGAGTGGGACCGGGGTCAGAAGGACAGTTCTTGAAGACGATCTTCTGCTTCCTCCCACGGTCTAATGGAACGGCAGCCTCCCACTCCGGATCCCAGGAAAGCCCCACAGAGTGCAGCCGGCGTTCATCCACGCAACTAGAAATAGAGAGCAAGGCCTTTGACAACCCCTCTCGGCCAGGAAAACCTGGGATGGGAACAAACTCATCCTCCCGACCAGTCTGACGGCGGCAACGTCCAGGGAGCGATCCCCATAACTCCGGTAGCTCCCATCGATTCTGAACGTACCCGTAAAGGGTATTCCCATGATGGTAATCGGCTTTCGCGCCGAAATGGAACCAGCTCTTGTTGCTCCGGATCTCTATACGACTGCCCGGGTCAGTGGACACCTCACACCAGTCCTTGAAAATCTCAAGTGAAAAGCGCTTGCTATGCTCCCAAAAAAATACCACCAGGCCCATGATATTCGCCATCCCAGCCGGTGTAAACTGGGTAATCGGGACGCCACAAAATCGAAATATCTCAACAACCTCCTCGGGCGGAGGAATGCGAAACCCGGACTTCAAACAGCTCTCCGAAAGAGCCATGAAGCCGTTCGGTGGATTTTGGGCGCGATCCTCCGCTCCTGGAATCTTCACCTCAACACTTGGGGGCAGCCCGAACCGTTTGCGCCACGAGTCGACGCGAGCCCCGTTGAGAGTAGAGCGCATACGCATCGGCCTTGATTGGCCGCCTCGTCTCGAAGCCTGCAAGAAAAATTCGCACACATAAGCGTGTGCACATAGCAAAACAAATATTTCCAAATAAGCGCACCAAGCAAATTCAAGCCCAATGGGGCACGCTAGCGCCAACAAACCAATGAGCGGACGCACACGACCAAGGACGGTGCCCGCACGTACGAAAAGGCGCGTAAGCAACAGCCCCGTGCACGCAACCAGCCCCGCACTCGCGCGGAGGCCGCGCACTCGCACGGCCAACCGCCGCGCCCGCGTGCGGCCAACCGCCGCACGCGCGCGCACGCGGGCCGCACGCACGCGGCCGTCCACCGCATGCGCATGGCCGGCCACCACCGCGCCCGGGCCACGCGCGCACGACCGGCCACCGCTGCGCCCGGGCCGCGCGCGCACGGCCGGCCACCGCGTGCGCGCGACTGGCCACCGCTGCGCCCGGGCCGCGCGCGCATGGCCGCCCACCGCGTGCGCGCGACCGGCCACCGCCGCGCCAGGGCCGCGCGCGCGCGGCCGACCACCGCACGCGCGTCCGCCCGGCGTCCGCGCGCACGAACGCCAGCCTCCGGCGTCGCCTCCCCTCGGTCGAAACCACCTTTACTGGCGCGCTCCGCCGTCCCCCCTTTTTTTTCACAGTAAAAACAAAAACTTACCTCCACCATGACCAACGCGCCGCCCACGATGAAGATGACCGGAGTAAAATTCAAGAGAAAACCTTTGCACTCCTTCAAGTAAAAGAACGGACTCCGAAGGTTTGGGGGGCTTATGATGAGGATTCATCATGGGCTCTCTTCTTATGGAGAACCGGGCGGCGGTTACTCAAACCAACCACTTCATCCACTACTCTAGTAGGGAGTTTAAAGCGGAACCGCCATTCCCTCCATTCAAAACCGCGCATTAAGCGCGCCAACCACCGCGTAAACACCAACACCACCCGCTCCCGCCGGCGAGCGGTGCGCGCCGGACCGCACCCCACACGGGGTGCGGCCTCCGCCGGGCAAGCCGCACCCGAGAGGGGTGCGGCCAAGCCGCACCCCTCATGGGGTGCGGCCAAGCCGCACCCCTCCATGGGGTGCGGCCAAGCCGCACCCCACTTGGGGTGCGGCCAGGCCGCACCCCTCATGGGGTGCGGCCAAGCCGCACCCCTCCATGGGGTGCGGCCAAGCCGCACCCCACTTGGGGTGCGGCCAGGCCGCACCCCACCATGGGGTGCGGCCACGCCGCACCCCACCATGGGGTGCGGCCAAGCCGCACCCCCCCATGGGGTGCGGCCGGGCCGCACCCCCCTTGGGTGCGGCCGGGCCGCACCCCCTTGGGTGCGGCCGCTCGTCCGCCCCCCTTGGGGTGCGGCCGGGCCACCCTCACTCAGCGCGAGGGACGGTTGGCCTTCCTCTTGCGCAGATGTTCCTCACCGGGGGGCTTGCAAATGGTCCTCCCGTATTCGCACTCTCGCCAAAAGCGCCAGACCCTGATTTCCCTTTGGGGATCAACTTCTCAATTTATGCGTATCATCCTGAACGTCTCCATGTTCGCGCACACTCGAAACGTCTCTAAGCACGTCCAAGGTGCTTTCACGTTCGTTACGCGCTCAGAACGCTTCTGAGAGCGCTCAGAACGCCCCCAAGCGTATTCAAAGCGCTTCCATGTTCGTTGCGCACTCAGAACGCTTCTGAGCGCGCTCTGAGCATTCTCACTTTTTCGCCTCACCTCGCTCGCTTTTCAGCCCCGCTCACTTTTACGCCTCGCCTCGCTCACTTTTTGTCTTTTCTGTTTCTCACTTTTCAGGAACAGTTTGTCGCTTTTCCTCAAAGGGCAAGACGGTCATTTATGAAAAATGGTGATCCGAGTGCCCCAAATCGAGAAATATGATTCGTCAGCCAAGGTGGTTATGGTGGTTACGACGGCGAAATTACCGGGCTACCCCCGGCAAAAGCTATAAAAAGGCCCCCAAGGCTTCATTTAAAGGATCCGTACTTTGAGGCGAGAGAGAGCTCCTTGAAGATTTCCACGGATTTCTCCTTCGGCGCTTGAAGATCATCTTCGAGGACTTAGAGAAATCCTTATTCGCGAAAGCGGACAAGGTTCTCGCTTTCGTTCCCAAGAAAGCGGACAAGGCTCCCGCTTTCGTTCTCGAAAGCGGACAAGGCTCTCGCTTTCGTTCTCAGGAAAGCGGGCAGGACAGTCTCACTTCTGTCCTCTCAAAAGCAGACAGGGCTGTCTCACTTCTGTCCTCTGGAAAGCAGGCACGGCCTTCTCACTTTGGTTCACTACTGTACTCGTAGGAAAAGTACTTAGTTTTTCCGAGAGGTGGCCTGTCACCCTCGGAGTGCTCTCCCTCTTTCTCTCTACTATTGTAACGAGTAGCGGCCTGTCGCGCTCGACTTCTAAGTCTCTAATTGTAACCCCACAGAAGATAGTGAAATTTGGTCGGCACAGCTCCGACCACGTGGTTTTTCACCCTTTCTGGGTTTTCCACGCTAAAAAAGTCCCAGTGTACTCAACAATCTCAAATTGACTGTTTGCGCGCTTAGATTGCTCCCGAGCTAAGGCGGTTCAGTTGAACCGGTCTACCAAGAGCCCTAAGCGACCCGCAACAGTTAGTGTGATATCTCACTAATTTTGGTCATCATGGATCCACTTATGGTCGGGCATTCTCACATCCTCTTCGCGGGCATGGTCGAGACCACATAGGTTGTGGCGGACTATGTTGTGGTTGGTGTGGTATCAATCATCATGAAGATAAATGCTAGGTGAAGCATGGATAATTCTAATATTGTGGAACCACATGGGACAAAAAAAATCAATTGCGATTAAAGATGGTCAATGCTAGAAAGAAAGGAAGAAAAAATTGATAGCATGAACCACATGGGGGAAAACAGATCTTGAAGGAGAAGAAAACAGGGAGAGACCAACATATTTGAAAGCTTATTCAATTTTCTAATCTGTAAAGCGATCTTGAATGGTCTGTTCTTCAAATATAAAAAATTCTTGAAAGCTCAACATCAATTTAGCGCCCATTCCAATTTCTTGAAAGCTCATTGTTGTTTATGGGGTGTCTACTTTAATCACCTTGAGGGGGGGTGAATAGGATTTTCTTCTTATATTATCCCCTTTAGGTTTTTCTTACTTTCTGGTTAATAGATCTAAGAAATAAAGAGCAAACCACAGAAAGCACGCAACTATCTATAGAGGTTCCTCAAGACCGTGTGTCTTGAGTAGTCCTCTTTCCCTCTCCGCCTACCCAGCAGTGTGCTAGGCTCGGCAAACGCCGTCAAAAACTTCAGGCCCTCAAGCCTTACACCACGGACCCTCAAGTCCCAACAGCCTAGGCCCGCAAGCCCCTACTGCCCCCGAGCCCGCAAGCTCGACACTCAGGCCCTCAAGCCCTACCACACGGACCCGCAAGTCCCAACATCCTAGACCCGCAAGCCCCTACTGCCCCCGAGCCCGCAAGCTCGACAAGTCGGACCCGCAAGTCCACTGTCCTGACCCTCAAGCCTCACAGCTCTCGAGCCCTCAAGCTAGACAAATTGGCCCGCAAGCCTTACAAGAAATTACAGTAAATTAAAACTGTCTCTTCTGCCTGATGTTGATCGGCAACTTAGCCTGATGGAGATCGGCTTCTTGAGTTGAAGAGGATACTTCAGATCTGATCTTTACAACACGACTCCTTCTTCACTCGCTTCTCTTAGCCTGATGATAAACGGCTTCTTATCAGTCGATGAAGATGACTGATTCTTCAGAGAACACTTGATTATTGTTCTCTCCTTATTCCTCTTCTTTTCCGCAGAAAGATTGTTCAAGTGTAGCGGCGGGATACTTTTTCGCTCTTGTGTTCGAGAGAGTTCCTAGGGCACCCTTCGTTCCTTTTTATAGAGCAGAGAACACTGCTCAACGGTCACAATCAATGTCCTTTTCTGTCAGACGCCCAATTCAAAGGAGCACGCGCTCATAACTCTATTCCTTAGGTGCCCGCGTTGATTGGACAATCAGGCGGCGGAATTAAATTCTGACAGCGCGCTGCGACGTTTGAATTCTGTCTCGACGTATATCCATCTTCATGCTGATACAGGCAGCATCTTTGAGATATGGATAATATCTCGACGACAGGACTTTGTCGATGCCTTGAGCTTTAGTAGACTTTCAAGTCTTCTTACTTCTGCTACTGATGGTGGTATCTCGACGATACAAGATATCCTGGCGATTCTACACATACGACGATAAGCTCTCTGACTGTATCGTTGAGATCCTCTTTCTTGCAATATGTCGTCGTAATCATATTGTTTACTCAACGACATGCCTTCTTCATGACGATGTCCTGTGTCTTCTCTGTGTTCGACGAACAGCATTCTGCGATCGACGAACTTGACATCCTTCGTTCGACGATCGCCATTCTTCGTTCGACGATCTCGCCACGTCTCAGTGTTCGACAATCGGCATTCTTCGTTCGACGATCTCGCCATGTTTCAGCGGTCGACGAATACTTTGCTTCTCAGCGGCTGCTGCTCTGCCCGTCATTACGACGACAAGCACGCTTTGTCGACGATATCTCCTATGCTTCTCGACGATATAGTACTTAGTTAAATAACTAAGGTACATGACTTATTGTCGATTCCTGCAAGTATGAACTAAGTGGAATATTAAATACAAAGTGAAGTATTCTTGACTTGTTGACTTCTTCAAATCAGGAATCATGTGAGCAGGATTCCCAACAATCTCCCCTTATTTGAAGAAGTCAGAATCTCAATTCAAGACTACTTTCACTTGACAGTAATTATTATAATCTTGCATAGAAGGCTCTGTATTTAAGGGTTTACTTATCTTTTGCTGACCATATGAGTACATCAATCTTGTGGCTCCTCCTAGATTCGATGCCTCTTCTTTTGTGGCTCCCCCTTCTTCTTGACATCTTCGCTCCCCCTATCTTTGAGGTCTTCTTGAGCATCTTAGTCTTGAGCATATTGATGTCATTCTCCCCCTTTCTGACTTCTTTCCTCCACTTGAGATTTTCTTGAGTGAGTGAATCCCCCTTGATGTGATAACGCCCCTTGGATTGACATGGGGTTAGGATTTCTTTAGTCCAGAGTTGACCCTGGATCACTTATGGTCCATTAGCCTTGTGTGTTGCTGATTGGCTAAGTGAACTTCCCTGCAAAACGGATTTAAAATCCCTTAGGAACCCAAGATAACTTGGGTCCTAGGTTCTTGTTAGCCCAATAAGGAATTCTTATACTTACCTCAGCCTCTCCAGAAGGTCTCTTCTTTGTACTGGGCACACTAGAGTTGTGCCAACAATCAATGGCAAAGTGTCCTGTTTTTCCACAGCACCAGCATTCAAACCTGTTGTATCTTCCCTTCTGTCTGACTGTATGAGCAGGGGTTCTTTGTGTGCGAACGACTGAATGAAGCAAAGAAGGTGAACTATGCTGATGGTGGACATGATTTTTATTGCTGTCGACCACAGATATCCTTCTAGAGTCAGTCCTTTTTAAGGATTTCTTCTCTTCTCTGAGCTCAAAATGTTTTTGCCTCCTCACACCTTTCTGGAGCTCTTTGTAGATTCTAGGCATGATCTTTGATTTGAAGGAGCTTGCAACAGGCTTCATTTCAGTGGCAAGCTTATCCTACACCCTTCTGGTGTTGTCATTCTTGACCTTCAGGACATTGGGCTGCATTTTATCCTTCTTCAGAAGAACTACTTCTCTGGTTAGTGAGCGACACAGCTCCTTGCTTTCAATTAGTGCCTTCAGAGTTATCCCAAATTTGCCTATCAAGTCCTTTTTGAGTTGACAAAACTCAGCACTCTCTAGAGTTAGCTTTTCTGCTTTCTGTGAGAGATCAAGATTTCTTGCTTGAAGAGTGGAGATTTTTGCATCCTGCTGCATGCACAGCATCTTGAGAGTCTTGACCTCTTCTAGAAGATCGTTGTATGATTTTGACCAGTCATCATTGCTGGATGAGCTTGTCTCTGAATCTGAGTCTGAAGTAGAAAGAGGATCCCTTATGCTCTTGGGACAAACCTCATCCTGATGACTCTCTTCTTCTGACGCAGATGAGACGGTCAATCTAAGCTCATCCTGATGACTCTCTTCTTCTGACGCAGATAAGACGGTCAATCCAAACTCAACCTGATGATTAGGTCCTTCCATAAGGATAGTTAGAGAATTCCACATCTCTTTTGCAGTCATGCAGTGAGCCAGTCTCTGGGACGTGGAGATATTAACTGCACCAGCAATAATGTCTCTGGCTTTCTTATCCAAGTTCTCTAGGATTTTCTTGGACACTGACTGAGAGAGATAATCCCCTTCTTGAACAACTCCGAACATTCTAGGATCTATTGCCTCCATGAATATTCTTACTCTTACTTTCCATAGGGCAAAGTTCTCTCTAGAGCACATAACTATTCTCGACACCATACTTGTGAAACTAAGACACCCACTAGCAGATCTGTTCAAGTTGTTAAGCTTTTCTTTGAACAACCTGGCTCTGATACCACTTGTTGTTTATGGGGTGTCTACTTTAATCACCTAGAGGGGGGGTGAATAGGATATTCTTCTTATATTATCCTCTTTAGGTTTTTCTTACTTTCTGGTTAATAGATCTAAGAAATAAAGAGCAAACCACAGAAAGCACGCAACTATCTAAAGAGGTTCCTCAAGACCGGGTGTCTTGAGTAGTCCTCTTTCCCTCTCCGCCTACCCAGCAGTGTGCTAGGCTCGGCAAACGCCGCCAAAAACTTCAGGCCCTCAAGCCTTACACCACAGACCCTCAAGTCCCAACAGCCTAGGCCCGCAAGCCCCTACTGCCCCCGAGCCCGCAAGCTCGACACTCAGGCCCTCAAGCCCTACAACACGGACCCGCAAGTCCCAACAGCCTAGGCCCGCAAGCCCCTACTGCCCCCGAGCCCGCAAGCTCGACAAGTCGGACCCGCAAGTCCACTGCCCTGGCCCTCAAGCCTCACAGCTCTCCAGCCCTCAAGCTAGACAAATTGGCCCGCAAGCCTTACAAGAAATTACAGTAAATTAAAACTGTCTATTCTGCCTGATGTTGATCGGCAACTTAGCCTGATGGAGATCGGCTTCTTGAGTTGAAGAGGATACTTCAGATCTGATCCTTATAGCACGACTCCTTCTTCACTCCCTTCTCTTAGCCTGATGATAAACAGCTTCTTATCAGTCGATGAAGATGACTGATTCTTCAGAGAACACTTGATTATTGTTCTCTCCTTATTCCTCTTCTTTTCCGCAGAAAGATTGTTCAAGTGTAGCGGCGGGATACTTTTTCTCTCTTGTGTTCGAGAGAGTTCCTAGGGCACCCTTCGTTCCTTTTTAGAACAGAGAACACTGCTCAACGGTCACAATCAATGTCCTTTTCTGTCAGACGCCCAATTCAAAGGAGCACGCGCTCATAGCTCTATTGCAATAGAAATAGCTGATAAGAAAATGATCGACTTTGCAAACTTTGAAAAAAAAATTTGAGATTCAGATCTGTGGCAGGAATTATGAGCTTACTTTGATTTTTTGGGGAAAAAATTTTGTAGCTTGCGCAGGAGATGGAATCGGTGCGCGCCTAGGAACTGCAAACGAACGCATAAATGGATTGTCATGGGGTGGAATTAGAATGAACTGAATTTTTTGGGTCAAACACACTATTTTACCGAGTGGAGAAATGATAAAGGGTTGATTCAGTAAGTGCGGAACAAACCTGGGAGGCGGAGACACTGTTGGCTGCCACGAGGTCCGGAGGAAGAGAGGTTTCCGACAGAGGCCGACGCTAGGGTAGGCGGAGATACATAAGTTTACGATGGACATCTGTGGCCGAAAGACAATGGGGAGAAAGGAGGTTGAAATCGGGAAGATTTCTGGGGGTTTCCAGGTCATCAAATGGATCTACGCTGGTTGTTTGGGCTTCCGAGGATCGTCGGTGCCTGAGCTTGCCAGGAACCCGATAGTAGAAGTGCGAGGGAGGCGTCATACACCAGCTGCGATCATTGTCATCCCCGAGCAAGTAGGAGGGCGTCGTCGATTTAGGGAGGAGTCGTGAAGACAGTCGCTGCATTTTAGGTATTTGAACTGAGATTTAATCTACATTCATCGCGTGGAAGAGCGAAGTGAAGCGTTGCGCGGAAGAGGAAAGTTTTTGGCTGTGGGGAATAGGGAACTGTAGGGCGAGTGAGTGCTTGGGATCGGGAGGAGGATGCGGGTGAGTGTTCGGCTGGGGGTTTATGTTTGCCTAGTGTTAGGTTTTAACTCCTCAATCTGACGGCTGCTATATTATGAAGTCATATCCGACGGCCAAAATTTTTTGTTGGATTTATGATTTCATGCTAATCGCAGACCACTATATTTCTTTTTCTCCAATCCCCCAACTTGACATCACACCCGCCGCCGCACATCTCCATGAAATTTGTAGCATAATATAAATTTTAAATAAGATGAATTAAAAAAACACATAAATTAAACGTACTTTAAAAAAATAAAAAATGTAAAAGAGGGATAAATTGGAAATATGAATGTATTACCAAAAAGACTTTTAGATTATATATCTTTAACTACTATATAGAATAAGTTTCCTTTGGTGCAACATTCAAAATTGTCAAATATATATATTCTCATTCTTTTACTCCAATGAAACCTCGTTTCCCCCGACGGCGATATCGAGCAAGTGGCTCCCCTCCTCTGAAACCTCGTTTCCCCCGACGGCGATTTCGAGCAAGCGGCTGCCCTCTTCGTTTTCCTTCTCCCACAGCAGAAGCGGAGGGACCGGCGTATTCAAGTCAGTTGTCCCCACCGGTGCCTATTTCATTTTCGACCAAGTGGCTCCCCTCCTTTGAAACCTCGTTTCCCTCTATGGCGATTTTGAGCAAGCGGTCACCCTCTTCGTTTTACTTCTCCCACGGCGGCAACGTACGGACCGGCGTACGCATTTCCATTCTTTGGCGAGCAACTCAATTAGCAGAACATTATCGGTCGGCGAACGCCTTCTTGGATTTTCCCTTCTTCGTGAACCTAATTCGGCGCTGGTATTTGACTACAATATTGTTATAATTTACGGTATTTGACTACAATACTATCAGAATTGACTGTTTTACCTATATACTGCCAGAATTTATAGTCATTGACCAAACTACTGATGTGTAAATCTCATACTAGCGCACAGAAGCTATTACAAAGGAATCAATTGTTTGATTGTTTGAAGAACATATTGTGTTTATCTCATAGGATATATGATTGTTTGAAAAAGATATTATTTAGATTTTTTCTGTGTTCACAGTAACTCATCTAAAAATTTAATATTGTGTTCAATTCAGGGTTGTACACGTTTATCTATTTGCAATTGGAAGAATGATGTTTGATTTTGTATGCGTTCATAGTGATGGATATAAACATAGTGTGTTCAGTTAGGTGTAGACTCATGTGTAAATTGTATTTGCAGATGATTCGTTCCGCAACTCTAAATTGCAGATGTGGGGTATCTTCATTCAAGGAACGTGCAAAGCCACTCCTAGATGTCCTTACCGAGAACTCTAAGTATGATCTTCGTCTAGCTGGTATACTTCAATTGTTTTCGATCCCAGACCTAAAGCAAAACATCCCACTTCTCAGCACCTTGCTGAGAAGTTACTCGACGAAGAACAGCGCATTCCTACTTGGCAATGTTTACGTCAGGTTTACAGTCAATCAAGTAGCAATGCTTTTAGGATTGCCAAATAATGGAGTTGAGTTTAATTTCCAACGACATCCTTTTTCTTCCTTGCAACAAAAGGATTTAATAAACGATATAAATCAGCTAGCCGTTGCGGATTGGTCGGAAGACATAGAAAAGAGGAGAGTAGACATGTTAGTGAAATATATAATTTGCAAGTTTTTATTTTCGCTAAAAATATTAAAAATACCAACCTGTATACAAAATTTTTGGGGACTTGAAGACTTTCAGAGATACAACTGTCCAAAGACAGTGCATAAATTTATGCAGTCGCAGTTCAGGGTGTTAAGTCAAAAAGCGTCTACAAAAGGTACTGTGGATAATATAGGCTACTTGGAGGGATGTTCGGTGTTGCTGGTGGTATGTATGTGCATGTTAATTATCATTTTTAATTTATAAAAATGAAACTTATGGTCTATCTTAACTATTTTTATGCGTAGGTATGGTTCCTAGAGATAACAAAGGTTACTGAAAGCTTTGATGACTTAGCTAGACCCCGACTATCCTAGTGGTCTTCTAAGATGAGTTTTACTGCTAAGTTTTGTTTATCCTTAAAGTCCAACCTAAAGGGTGCTAATAAGGTTGATGTTATAATATTTTTCATTAATTTTTGGATTCTACAATCCCTTTACATTGTGTTAACACTGTGTAGTTTGTACGTCCTTCGAGAATGTTCTTCCAACCGAGAAGCAGCTTCTTGGAGTTGAAGAGGAAGAGATTTCTGATTTCGAGAGTATTTCGAAAGAAGAAGCGGTGGAAGAGGAAGGAGACGGGGAGGAGAAGGAAGAAAGTTTGTTAGTACTAGATTTGGGAAGATTTTTGAAGATAGGGGGAATAAATTAAGCAAAAGTGAGAGCAGAAGAAAGGAGAGGAAGTCGAAGGAAAGTAAAGAACAATGCATTGACGAAGAACGTCAATATGTTGATGAAGAAGTGTTGAAGTTACGCCGTTACTGCGACGAAAGGTTTGATGCGTTGGCGTCCAAACATAGCTCTCTTTTGCCTCCGACATAATGCAGTGAGCCATTCACCGCATTATCATCACTGGGCGGGCGATCAATCATTGATACACACACCATTATCACAGTGTCATTACGTACCGTCACCGCTTCCTGTAACAAATCCAGAAACTATACATGAAAGTGGTATGATTAAAGCAATTAAAGGGCGGCCAGACAGAAAGAAGAGAGTAATATTCTCTCTATTTCAAGATTTATTTCAATTTCCAGGTAGAACGATGATTTCATCGAAGGTTCGGGCAGTAATAGACAATTGTATGGTGAAATTCAAAGATAGGTATACATATTCTAACCTGGCTAACATAAAATATAATTATATTACTTGGTTAAAACTATTTGAATTATTGCAGTTATGATATCATCTTTGAGCAAGGAAATTTGGTGATGCATCGCTCAGATATGGAACTACGTACTACTGAGGAGTGGGTGGCTTAGTGACCTTCATTTAGATGCCTACAGTGTCGTCTTGCGCATGGATAATACACTACATCCAAATCTTGTCAAGCCCTTTCTTTACATTTCCTATACTCATGCAATAAGTAAATATGAATCTAACACTCTTATACTAAATTATTAGTAGTGTAATATAAAATTTATTACTGTCATCTTTTATGATAATCAGTACAAATATTACTGTATATTTGACCATAATACTGTCATAGTTTACAGTATTTCAAGTAAGTTTGACTAAATTGACAATATTAAACCAAATTCTAAAGCAAGTTTGGAAGGAAAATATGAAATTGTTTTTTGATGTAATTATAAAATTGGTTGCATCATTAAATAATTATATTGTTATCAGTAGACTAAGATTATAATACTTATGTTGCAGCAATACAAAAAAGCTTCAGTAAAAAATTGCAAATTACTGACGAGCCACATTACAAAGGAATCAATCAAGTACTCAGATTTGCTTCTTATTCCTATTCACGTTAACGGCCATTGGACTTTATTGGTTGGTAACATGAAGGACGAAATCTGGGAATTGTATGACTCTTTGTCAAACGCAATGCATCTAAGAAATATAGACGAAGTGGTAACAATGACGTTTGTATACATTTCAATTAGCTTTTTAATTATTAATCTATTTATCTTGCTTATATTTGTTGATCTGTGAAGCTTAAATACCTCCACGAGGACATTGGAGATAGACTTCCTGAAAAAGTAATTGAATGACCGATTCAACCTGTCCTTTGAATTCCCACGCAATCTGATGGTGATGACTGTGGAGTGTTCGTGATGATGTATATTAAACATGTGGTTAGTAGGCGGAATATTTGCTAGAGTAGAAATCAAGGTTGACAGAAAAAATGCCAGCCTTTCGTGCAGAAATAGGGGCTGAAATCATCCAGTCATTTTGTCCATACAAAGACTTGTATGGTTGAGGACAATATTTGGTTTTCACTGGTTCATTTTTGTTTAAATTGATATTGTAATACTGTTCTTATACCTTGGTGGTTTTGGAACACTTTGAATGTTGCTACTTCTCTCAGTTTAACAATATTTCTTTGATGTTATGATCTTGTAAGTTTATGAATTTCGAAAGATTTTGCACACTATTTTACCAATTTATGTGGTTAGTGTTCAATAACGTCGGATTACAAATAATACTGTCTAACGCTGTGCTAAAATACTGTCGAATTTTCATTAAAATTCTGAAGATTCCATTAATATTGTCAAACGATGTGTTAAAATAATGTATGTTTTTCCTACTTACTGTGAAGATACTGACAAACGTTAAAGCCGTATTATATGGGTTGACAAAAACTAGTTCAATTTAGTTTAAATTAAATAAGTAATAGTGTTTTTTACCTTCGTGGGTGTGGAAGAAGATGAATATTGCCGCTAAGCGGTATAATGCACAATATTTAATTGTTGTGTTCATCTTGTTACTTTATTATGTTTGCTAAATTTCTTAGGTATTTTGCAATTTATGTTGCTAATTTTCAATACTTCGGATTACCAACAGTACTGTTGAAAAATCTGACATAGTGTGAAGATGACAATAATACTACAAAACGTTAAAGCTCGGTATGGTAATTGAGAAAAATATTATACTGTCACTTGTACAATTTAGTTTAAAATGATACAGTAATATAATACAGTTGATATTTTTGTATGATTTAATGATCTTGTAAGACTAGCCAGTTTGATAAATCGCTCACGTTTTTCGCAATTTATGTAGTTCATTTTCAATACTTTCAGATTAGCAATAATACTGTCGATTTTGGCAATATATTATGAAGATAGCAAAAAAATACTGTTAAAAGTTGTTCTAGAATATTGTAGATCTTTCATATATACTGACAAGATAATTTCAAATCTTAAAGCTGTAAAACGTAAACACAATATGGCGTACAACTACTACCTAATCAACTTGTGGGTTTTAACAAGGATTCAGTACTTAAAAATATCACGAATACATTAAAATTGTAAAGAAAAAATAATAGAAAAATCATCATTAATAGAAAAATCTTCAGATAGATCCACAGAAGCAGGAGTTGGTAGTGAATTAGAGCCCACGAAATTATGCTCCTTCTGTATTTCATGATCTTCAACTCTCACAGGTCTTTTATCTTTTGCAACTCGACTCCGCTCTGTATGACATTAAAATTAGGTAAAACAGCATATCAAAATGTTGAATTTGAAAATAAAGTTCAATAGAACACATTACTTGTTTTTTTCGATGAAGTCTCCCAAAAATTCTTCAAATGTGCATTAGGCATTCCTTTAGGTCGCATACAAGGAGGATCCTGTAGGGTTCGTTCGTTTGGACATAATTGAAGACTTGGAATTGAAATTCGACGTCGAATTCCAATTACGACGTTCGCTTGTTAGTTAGCTTTAATAATTGGAATTTGAGTTGAATATCATGGAATTGATTTTAGCTTAAACACAAAATCTAGCTGGACATATCGGAATTGGGCGAGTCTAGCAAGCTCGATTTATCGCTTTTATCGCCCGGGCGTGCATTTTCGCACAGGCGTGCAATTTTTCTCCCGGGTGCGAGTTTTTTGCTTAGACGCGAGTTTTTTGCCCAAACGTGCATTTTTCGCCCGGGCGCGCATTTTCCGCCCGAGCACGCGTTTTTCGCACAGGCACGCAATTTTCGCCTAGACACGCAATTTTCGCCCGGGTGCGCGTTTTTCGCCCGGGCGCGCGTTTTTTTGCCCGGGCGCACGTTTTGTAGCCCGGGCGTGCAATTTTTCGCCCGGGCGTGAGTTTTTCGCCCGGGCGCGCATTTTTCACCCGGGAGCGCATTTTTCGCCAAGGGGCGCATTTTTCGCCCAAGCGAACGTTTTGTCGCCCGGGCGCGCAATTTTTCGCCCAGGCATGAGCTTTTTGCCCTGGCGCGCGTTTTTTCGCCCGGGAGGGAGTTTTTTGCTCGGGAGCGCAATTTTTGCCCGGGCGTTCTTCGCCCGGGCGCGCATTTTTCGCCCGGGCACGTGTTTTTCGCCCATGGGCGCGTTATTCGCCCGGGGGCGCGTTATTCGCCCGAGGCGCGTTTTGTCGCCCGGGCGCGCAATTTTTCCCCCGGGCGCGAGTTTTTCGCCCTGGCGTGCGTGTTTCGCCCGGGAGCGCATTTTTTGCCCGGGCACGTGTTTTTTGTTCGAGCACGCGTTTTTCGCCTGGGCGCACATTTTTCGGCTTGGCGCGCGTATTTTCGCGAGGGCGCCCAATTTTTCGCCCAGACGCGTGTTTTTAGCCAGGACACGCATTTTTTATTGTATATGTAAAAAATATTAGTTTATTTATAATGGTTTCCAATTCTTAGATTTAATTTTATTTAAAAAACGAACAAAAGAATTGATCAATTTCACAATATTCAACAATATTGTTTATTAGGCGAACGATGGAATTGGAATTAGCCAAATTCCAATTCTGAATATCGAATCCCAATATCGACTTCCAATACCGTCCAAACGAACCGGCCCTTAGAGAATTTGTCCCTTTGTAATTGGAGGGAGGGATTCCCTTCTTAGTCATCTCATCATAATCCACCATTTCGTCGATAGTTTGACCCACATCGTTCGTCACATTAACTAGATGCTCCTTGACAATATGACAATTTTTAATACGATTTCACAAATCGTAAGTGTATCACATTATTTGATTTCTGTAAATGGCAATGGAATCACAGTCAACTAATGTAGTGGGCTGGTTTAGATAGATTCCCTTCTTGGCATGCAATGTAAATCGCTTTAGTATATATTTATGTGGAATTTTCTTCTCATTCCTAATATTATATGTTGAAACCGTCAACCGGTCTCTGAGTTCGGACCCATAGGGGGTGTAGCCTGCGCTTACTTCTCCCTCACTAAACTCTCCTGACCAAGGATGGAGAACCTAGTACAGACCCAAGGCTGTAGCGAGGAGGTCCCGTCACACACCCGGAAGATCTAAGAGAGCTTCCCCTCCCAAACCAATACTCAGTCGGGCACCTTGGAGGGCACTAGCAGCCAACTCCGAAATTAGCCTGGACGAGAGAGCTCAAGAAGATCTGATCTCCTCCAAGGTGCCCTTAAAGGTCTATTTATAAATTTTCTAATCTTGGACTACAAATAGCGTAAATCCGCCTTTTGGTTTTACTAATTGCACCCCAAACTGGTCTGCTAATAGCCTAACTCCGCTGTTCTGGAGGGCTATTGGCAGCCCACAAGGGGCATTTTGATAATTTCCCCTTAAAGCCTTCTGGGCGAGTGGTCCGTGAAGGCACCACTCGCCAAGCCCCTTGCCCACCATAATTCACCGGGCGAATGGCTCATGAGGACACCATTCACCAGGCGCTCGACTCGCTAGACGGGCGAGATCTTGGGTACCCGCTCTCTCCTATCTGCCATGACACCATGCGAGTGGCACGCGAGTGGGGCCTCACTCGCCTAGGGGCCCTTGGACTCCTATTCTGCACCTTTACCCCCCACGGGGTCTTGGGGACCCACTCGGCGAATACAGGGTTGTACGCAATCCCCGCTCTTTGCGAGCGATTCCTACGCTCGGAAAGAATAGTCCAACCCTAATATTTGGCGAGTACCTTGCTGACCTGGAGGGAATCTTCTTGGTGGGGCCCTACACGTAGCTATAAATACGGCCCCAGTTGTTGCCTTCAGATTGCACATCTTCTAATCATTGTTCCTCAATTTCTCCCTCGGAGCATTCGCCATGTCGTTCATGAAGCCGACGCCACGGCCCCTTTCGGAAGGAATGATGGCTCGCCTTGCCGCCACACAGGGAGGGACCGCTCCCAAGACCACTCGATACGCCCCTTGGCTCTCATCAACGAGAGACCCCTCCAAGCCTTACAGGCTGAAGAAGGCCAAGACAGTCCGGCGAGACCGAGGGGAGAGGGAGTCTGCGTCTGAAACTCCCCCCTCTCTAACATTCCTCCTGTCAATACCAATGAGGTAACGCGATTCATCTCGCTTTAAAGGTCAATTATGATGACGCCACTGACCTCCGCCTCTCTTACCATTCGCAGGATCTGTCGGTGACCGAGGGTGTCCCTGGGGTCAACCAGGAGAGTGCTGCAGTTCCTCCTCCTGCTCTCGATAATGCCCCTCCGACCAAGGAGTCTGCCCCTCTCGGCGCTTCTGGCGAGGTTCTGCCTCGCTTGGTAAGCATTCCATTGCCTTTTCGCTGGCCTTTCTCATTTCGCAACTCTTCTGACTCGGGTTTCCGCAGCCCCCACATTCGGGACCACGGGGTTGCCTCCTACCCTGCGCGCTTCTCCTGCCCCAAATGTCACCAGAAGCCCCCCTGCTCCGGAGCAGGAACGCCCGGCGAGGAAGAGTCTCGGGCCCAACTCTCCTGCTGCGGACCTGGTCGTCACTTCCGCCGCGGCCGACCAGACGCACCGCCCTGGGAAGGGGAATTCTCTCCACCCCCAAGCCAACCATTTGCAGGGCAGCCTAGCACCTCTCCCAATATCCCGTTGAAGAATACGTACCCAGTTAGTTGTCTTCTCCCGCAGAACTCGCGACTTGTACCTGAGAAAGGACTAACTTCTACTTTTGCACGCTACCGCCAGATCCCGCTAACCGACCCTCCAGAGGAGGAGGGGCTTGTAACATCCCCCAAACAATTAGACCCCTAGAGTGGTTTTGTCATGACTAGGTCATGACAAAACCCTAGGAAGCTTGAAGAGATCACTTGGCCTTAGGCTTGAAGGAGAAGAGCACCTTGGTCTGCAAATAGCAATTTCCAGTTACCAAGCTTAGGGTTGGACTTTAGGGCCTCACCTTGACCCTTTGACCCCACCATGGCACACCTAACCCTTTGGAGGGTCCCTTAGAGCCTATAGGACCCATTGGGGTCAACCAAAGAGGCCAAATTTGACCAAAGTCAACCCTAACCTTAAATTGGTCAAAGTAGCCTAATTAGGGTCAATTGGCCTCCACCATGCCAAATTGACCTTTTCCCTACCCTTATAAGGTTATTAGGGACCCAATGGACCAAATACCCCCCATCACGGGGCCACCAAATTGGCCAATTTGACCTAAGTCAACTCTAGCCCTATTTTGGTCAAATTGCCCTATTGTGGGTCAATTGGCCTCCACCTTGCCAAATTGACCCTACCTAGACCTTCCTAACCCTTAGGGGAGTGCAATGGGTCACTAGCCACCCATTGGGGCCAACCCAAATGGTCAAATTGACCAAGTCAACTCCCCCTAAATTTAGGTCAAAATGACCTATTTTGATCTAATCAAGCCCAATCTACTTGGGCTAAGCCCAATTGGAGTAGCCTATTAGTCTAGAAGGCTGAGAATTACTCAAAGAGCCATCCAATTTCTGCAAATGATGATTAGGAGAGAGAAACCCCATTTTCCCCAAAAATGGTGGAGAGAGAAAGAGAGAAATAATGGCCATTCATGGCTTGGGAGGCCAAAGGCTTCCTCTCTTCACCTCCCATGGCTTGGTACTTCCCCCTAATTAATTTGCAGGAGTTTAATAGCCAGGGCCGGCCACAAGGGGGATGAATTTGGAGGATTTTCATGGTGGCCGAAAATAGCTTTAATGACCATTCATGGCAAATGGAGGTTACACACTCCCTCTCCCTCAATTAAGCTCTCTATCATCTTCAAAAGACTGAGAGGAGTGAAACCCCCAACATTCCAGAAGAAATTTTGCATCCTAGTCTCAGATCGACATGGCATCCAAGCTCCAAGGTCGGCCATGGTGATGGGCCAAACGACAAGGCTTCAAGGCTCCACTCAGGTCTGGTTCTTCTCCTCTTCTCTAGTGGGTAGATCTACTTCAAAAATCGGCAAGGATTGGGGCCAATTGGTCCTCCATCTTCATGGCCAAAATCTTCTTTTATTGGAGATTTTCTTCTTGCCAAAACCTCCGGTTCCGGCCACCACCGGCCGGCCAACACCTCCCATCGCCGGCCACCACCTCAAGGAAGGTGGTGGTGGCATTGGCCGTCCGGGGAGGGGCGTGGGTGGCCAGGAAACCATGGTAGATAGGCTACAGGTCGGGTAAATCTCCACCCTTGGCTGGAGGAGGAAGATGACCAGCTACCATCGGATTTGCTTCAGGATTCGTGCTGAATCATATAGTATAAATCCTTATGAAATTATATTTTCTGTCACACTTTTTGCTGTACCTAGATTAATTTATTAAAAATACTTAGGCCCCTCTACAGAAAAAGTGGTCAACACCAAAGTTGTAGCCCTTGGAGTCTACTTTATTTTAAAATTAATTTCACCCCAAAAGGAGTTCTGTCGCTCCCTGTAGGTCCATTTTGGTGGGGCTGGTCCATAGTGTAGGACAACCACCATTTCTTGAATAACTTTTGATTGGGAAATGATATGGACTTGAGATTTGAAACATAGTCTACTTATACCTACACACACATCATATCCAAAGATGAGAATTTTAGGAGAACAATTTTCTAAGGTTTTTGTAATAATTTCATATATCATATATTAATTAATTATTGGGTCAAATGACCTCCGATCCAATGCCCTCCAAAGTTTAGTGGGTACTTCTTAGGGTTATCACATGACCTGGTAAAAATCTCAGCCCAATTGGGACTGATTTAGTTTGGAAATTGGTTAACCTAAGTTGGGTCTAATTAGGTCAAAATTAGGGCATGATGTTTATCTTGGGGTATTGTGGTCAAATCTCCTCACCATGAGATGAAACCTTGGCCACTGGTTTAGGATCACCTAAAACACCTCCATGAGTGATATGGGTGGTGTGGAGGTGGTTCTGCCCTAGGACACTAGTTTTAGCCCTAGGTGTGCATGTAGGATCTTGTGAAGGACATGGGGTCAAATGTCCTTGAATGATTATGAAACTTGGTGGATAAGTTCATAGAGGGTAAATAGGCCCTAGGTAATTTTATAAGAATTTTAGGAACAATTATTACCATTGAAATAGGTCATAACCCCTTTAGGGAAATTCCTTATAAGAGAAATTTGCATGCTTAAATGGTCTTGGATGATGATGAAACTTTGGTAGTATCCTTATTATCATGATATACACCTCTGGTAATTTTTGTGTAATTATTGAAATGATTTAACAAGTACTTCATTCACAAGGCATTTACTTTGTCTTAGGACTAAGAAAAATAAATGAGGTTCCAATGTTGTTTGATAAATTGTGCAAATTGGTGATAAGACATTTCAGGGCACTAGGAAGCTCTGTTATTTTTATATAATTTTTGGAGACTTAAATCAGTAGGCTACTTCACAACTTATCTTATTTGAGGATTTCTTAAAGTATTTATTTGAGTGATTAGTAGTTAGCTCACACGAGTGATCTTGTAGTGAGGATATGATGTACTGGGCATGAGCCCTTCTTCTTATTATTGTTATCTTTGTATTCAGTTATTATCATATGGACATTCATATATATATATATATATATAGCATGTGATTGTGGACTTAACTTATATTTGTTCGTTTATAATTATCTTCTTTGTGATCGATTTGGCCGGCAGGATCGGCGTTTTGTAGTGGCAATCTTCCCGAGCGAGGGTGTCACCGCAAAACGGCGGTTCTGGGCCTAAGACTCGGATGTTTGAAAAGAAAAAAAAAGGGGTCTTACAGGGCTGATCTCGCCACCCCCTCCCCCTGCGATGTCTCTGACTTTCTTGGCGACCACGAGGATGCCCGTGCTATGAAGGAACGGATGACAGAGCTTTTTGGCAAGCTGATCTGGATGCAGTGCGATCAAGCCAACCTGACGGAGGAGCACTAGGCGGCCTTCGAACGTCGGATAAGCGTCCTCGAGCGAGACTACAGGCACCTGGTCGGGGAGATGGAGCGCCAGGGGGGAGGGTGCGTGGAGACCTCGCCTGGGAGGCACATTGTGTGGGCTAGGGATCAGATGCGCTTGATTAGTCAGGAGTTGACAGCGATTAGCGCGTTTCACTACCCGCGAGTGCCTCCAAGGACAGGGAGGCGAGGCCGGGGCCGATGGCGGTGAGATCAATACTAAGCCTACCGGCTCTCGCTCCATGCGTTCTCCTGTACCCCTGCTATTTCTTTTTTATTTCCTTTTTCTTTTTCGCACTGGACCAAGGCGAAACCTTTTACGTCTCACAAACTATTGCTTGATTGTGTGTCTATATATCTCGCTTTTCGCTATTTCTCTGAATGCTGTCTTGCGAGTGTTTTTGCTCTTGTTGTGCTATTTGATTTGCATCTGCAGGAAGGGACTCGTGTACTGCTTTCGCCTTCCGTAAGTGGCTGGTTCAGGTGGGTTGTTTAGACCCCGAGGCACTAGGAGGTCGCGGCAGCTATCCGCGCCCCGCGCGAAAATGATTTCAATTATTTTCCCCCTTTTTTCTGTAAATAGTTAGTCCAACCACCGTCATTATTACGCTTTCATCTCTCTCTTCTCTTTTACTCTCGCAATACCACTTGCTCTTCTCTCTAGATCCTTTGCGAGATTACCCCACCACTCAGCGATGCCGAAAGAAGCTGATGGTAGGGCTAACTGCGCCCAAGCTTTCGCCAACCGAGACTTTGAGACCTGCGACCTCTCGGAGGCGGATTTCAACCAGGCCATTGCAGATTTCGTCCCTCCGGGTTTCGTCGGGCGCCTCCCGGGGAACCGAGATCGCAGCAATCAATTCTCGCCGGACAGTCTGGCCATCCCCCTCGAACATTTCGAGGTGGGGCTCCGCCTTCCGCTGTTGCCAGAAGTGCGTCAGACCTTGCGCTACCTTAGGGTAGTTCCCGCGCAGCTCAATCCTAACTCCATCGCCATGCTGGTAGCATTCACCTGTTATCTGCGCGAAGAGGGGATCGAGTTCTCGCTCCCCGTATTCCACAAGCTTTTCAATTTCAGGGCCACCCGCGGAGTGGCGTTCTTCTCCGAACAATCCCCCCTTACCGTGATCGGCACGACGAATAAGAACCATGACTGGGTTCGGCGGTTCATATTCGTCACAGGGAAATTCGGCAATGTGCCTCTCGCGCCTATGCAGGAGGACGAGTCAACCTTCCGGCCTCCAACGCTGGGAGGCTACGAGGCCAAGCTCCATGCCTTCATCCTGAAGCACGACATAGATGTTGTGCACCTGCAGAAGCATGTCGGCTTGCTGCCGGTGGTTCGGCCTGGAGAGGGTAAGCTGAATTACTTCGACCCGAGCTCCCGCTTTCTCTTCACTCGCTTCCGCCTTTTTAACTAAGTTTTTTGACACAGGGCTTTGGAGCCTCCCTCTTCACCCGCCAAATGCGAACGTGGGGATCCCTCCTGCCGACGCCCTCGCCCGCGCGCAGTCTGCTGTCGCGGCTTGCCGCGAGAACCTGCCTCCAGTGAGCATAGCGGGCAAAAACCGAAGCCGAAGCGAAAGCCTGACACGGCCTCGAGCCCTTCCGCCAAGTGGATGAAACCCTCCGCAACCGATAAGGGAAAAGCGGTCGTGGAGGATTTCCCAGGCTCAAGCACTCCCGCGGCTGGGGACTCGGCCATTCAGCCTGCCGCTGCGCCAGCGGCGTCCTCTTCGAGGTCGGTGCTGAGAGGTCATCGAAACTACCCTCTCGGCGAGAAGTACGCCGATCTGGCCTGCCAGCCCCTTGTTCACTAGGACCGGCGAGCCAATCGGGTCTCCATCTCCACCCTCCCTCCATCCTGGACGGATAAGGAAACCATTAGCGACCACGCTTATTGACTCTCTTACGTGCTTTACAGCCGCGAGGGCGCTTCCATCTACGACACTGAGTCAACGCAGAATCTCGCGCATGAGGCCGCGAGGGCCATGATGCGGGCCCATGAATTGACCCACATGTCCTCTCGCCAGGGTGACTCTCGCGCGGAACATTCTCGAGGTCGAGAAGACCCGTTTCGTCGCAGCTGCTGAGGCCGCGACCGCCAAGCAACAACTGGCCGCAGTCGAGGCCCTTCTCGCCAGCCGCTCTAGCCGAGAGGTGACCCACTCCTCATCCTGCGTCTTGAGCTCTCACTTTCATTTCTTTCTTCCTTGCGCGTTAATCTTCTTTTCTCTTGCAGGACATAGCCAACTATGATACCTTGCTCGTGCGGTCTCACATTCTCGAAGAGCGAAATGTGGCGCTGGAGGCTGAGAACCAGAGACTGCGAGATATTGCCGCTCGGCCACCTCCCGCGGAGAGGGAAACTCGGCACCTCTACTCCAATGCCGAGTTTGAAGGACTGATGTAGAGGACGGCCAAGGGAGCGGCGGAGAATGCGCTGGATGTGCTGCGGAGGGCCGACTTTTTGAAGGAAGAAGACGAGAGGATCCTCGCCCGCCATGTGCTTCCAGAGCTCTTCGCCCAGGTCAAACCTGCGGATGAAGCTGGCGATGGGCACGAACTCGGAGGCCTCCCTTCTCTAGGCGCGAGCAGCGGGTACTCCGACGACGAGGCCGACGACCCTTGAAGATTTCTTTTTTCTTTGCCTCTTTTTTCTTTTGATGTAATGCGAGAATCTCTCATAATTTTATGACGAAATGAAATGTAATACCTTTGCTGCCATTTGTGATTTTTGTTATTACTGCGCATCTCTTTTGCTGCACTTCTCGTTATCGTCATCCGACAGCTTGCGCACTCGTATGCCCTTTCGCATGTTCTCAAACTTTCGTGCTCGCGCTCGCATCTCTTACTTGCTTGAGTGCCAATGGCCCTTAGCTCTAGGTCGTGACCGAGATGCATCCGCCGCATAGGCGCGCCCCGCAGACGCAACCCTTTTGCATTCGCTCGCGCCTTTTCAAGACTTAGACGGTTTTGTTGATTTTCTGCCGGGAGCGAGACTGCGCCGAGGATCCACTTCATCTCGCTCGCTTCTTGCATCTCTTGGGGCCGGCCAACGCGCCATTGTGCACTCGTCAAGCGAATGTCCTTCTCATATGATACCATTCGCGGGTGAGTGATCTTTGTGCTGGACACCATTCGCCACTCTTGTACCAAGGCTTACCCTGTGTTAATCTTCCTTTATTGGATTTTCATTTCTTACCTTGCCCTTCCCTGGATCACCACCGAGTGAGCCTATAGCCTTGCCAGCTAGGTGAGAGCCTGGTCAGCGGGTCTGCTCGGGGCCAACCTTTGAACCTTTAGAACCTGCCACTGAGTGAGCCTTCGGCCCTGCCAGCTAGGTGAGAGCCTGGTCAGCGGGTCTGCTTGGGGCCAACTTTTGAACCTTTAGAACCTGCCACAGAGTGAGCCTTTGGCCCTGCCATCTAGGTGAGAGCCTGGTCAGCGGGTCTGCTCGGGGACAACCTTTGAACCTTAAGAACCTGCCACCGAGTGAGCCTACGGCCCTGCCAGCTAGGTGAGAGCCTGGTCAGCGGGTCTGCTCGGGGCCAACCTTTGAACCTTTAGAACCTGCCACCGAGTTAGCCTTCGGCCCTGCCAGCTAGGTGAGAGCCTGCTCAGCGGGTCTGCTCGGGGCCAACTTTTGAACCTTTAGAATCTGCCACCGAGTGAGCCTACGGCCCTGCCAGCTAGGTGAGAGCCTGGTTAGCGGGTCTGCTCGGGGCCAACCTTTGAACCTTTAGAATCTGCCACCGAGTGAGCCTTTGGCCCTGCCAGCTAGGTGAGAGCCTGGTCAGCGGGTCTGCTCGGGGCCAACCTTTGAACCTTTAGAACCTGCCACCGAGTGAGCCTTCGGCCCTGCCAGCTATGTGAGAGCCTGGTCAGCGGGTCTGCTCAGGGCCAACCTTTGAACCTTTAGAACCTGCCACCGAGTGAGCCTTCGGCCCTGCCAGCTAGGTGACAGCCTGGTCAGCGGGTCTGTTCGGGGCCAACCTTTGAACCTTTAGAACCTTCCACTGAGTGAGCCTTTAGCCCTGCCGGCTAGGTGAGAGCCTGGTCAGCGGGTCTGCTCGGGGCCAACCTTTGAACCTTTAGAACCTGCCACCGAGTGAGCCTTCGTCCCTGCCAGCTAGGTGAGAGCCTGGTCAGTGGGTCTGCGCGGGGCCAACCTTTGAACCTTTAGAACCTGCCACCGAGTGAACCTTCGGCCCTGCCAGCTAGGTGAGAGCCTGGTCAGCGGGTCTGCTCAGGGCCAACCTTTGAACCTTTAGAACCTGCCACCGAGTGAGCCTTCGGCCCTGCCAGCTAGGTGAGAGCCTGGTCAGCGGGTCTGCTCGGGGCCAACCTTTGAATAGAACCTGCCACCGAGTGAGCCTTCGACCCTGCCAGCTAGGTGAGAGCCTGGTCAGCGGGTCTGCTCGGGGCCAACTTTTGAAGCTTTAGAACCTGCGACCGAGTGAGCCTTTGACCCTGCCAGCTAGGTGAGAGCCTGGTCAGCGGGTCTGCTCGGGGCCAACCTTTGAACCTTTAGAACCTGCCACCGAGTGACCCTTCGGCCCTGCCATCTAGGTGAGAGCCTGGTCAGCGGGTCTGCTCAGGGCCAACTTTTAAAGGCTTTCTATCATCATCTTGCAAGTCATTCATCTTCGTATGCGTAAGAAAGATAAAATACAAAACATTCGTATTCTCATTACATAGACTTAAGGATAGAAGCGTTTCAAGTTGTCACCACTCCACGTATGACTAACAGACTCGCCCTCCATATTCTGGAGGCGATATCCCCCTGACTTTAAGGCTTCTTCCACTACATAGGGCCCCTCCCAATTTGGATTGAGCTTTCCTACCGCGGCTGACCTTCCGGCCGCGTCGACCTTTTTCAACACGAGGCCCCCCTTTTCGAATTGCTTGATCCGGACGTGCTTGTCAAAGTATTTGGCCATCCGCCGCTTGACTTCTTCTTGACGAATGGCGGCGAGATCTCGGACTTCCTCGATCAGATCCAAGGAGAGCCGCAGCTCCTCCTCGTTTCCTGTCCTCCATTCTTCATCACCATCTGAGACGGCCCTTAGCCGTGGCGTCTTGACTTCAAATTCCACGGGAATGACGACCTCGCCACCATGAGAGAGCTTGAAGGGGTCTCACCTGTGGCCGTGTTGGGGGTAGTCCTTAGAGCACATAGGACCGAGGGGAGTTGCTCCACACAGTTCCCTTTCAAGTTCTCCACCTTTTTCTTGAGTAAGTTCACTATGATCTCATTTGCCACCTCCACCTGCCCGTTGCTCCTGGGGTGATGGACGGATGCGAACCTGAGGTCTACCCCCAACTGGCTGCAGAAGCTGATGAATTCCTCGCTGGCGAACTGCGGACCATTATCTGTGACTATGGCTTGAGGGAGCCCATGTCGACAGATAATCTCTCCACATACGAAGTTGTGGACTACCTGGGAGGTGACCTTCGCTAGAGCCTTGACCTCCAACCACTTTGAAAAGTAGTCGATCATAACCAGGAGAAATCTTCTTTGCCCACTGGCCTGAGGGAAAGGTCCTACCAAATCCATCCCCCATATGGCGAAGGGCCAGGGTGCCGTGATGCTCCTTAGCCTCTGAGCTGGCAAAAGTTGAAGTGGGCCGAACAGCTGGCACTTTTGACATTGCTTGGCGAATGTCGCCGCGTTCCTGCTCAGGGTCGGCCAGAAGTACCCCTGCCTCATTATCCTTGCTTCAAATGTCCTGCTCCCCGAATGACTGCCACATTCACCGGAGTGAACCTCCTCCAGGACCCTCAGGGCTTCTTCCTCCGAGATGCATCGCGCCAAGATTCCGGAGAGGGTCTTCCGATACAAGTCCCCTTCATGAAGCACGTAGTAGGAGGACTTGTATCGAAAACGCCTTTGATCTGGGACCTCTTTCAGAAACTTGCCCGTCGCCAAGAAGGTCACGAAAGGGTCCTTCCACGAGGGTTGTTGTTCTATGTCCATGAGCTCCCCTTCCTAAATCGAAGGGCGGAATAGATCTGCCAGGGTTCCTCCAACCCGAGGACCGACTTTAGCCAACCGATCCGCAGAGGCAATCTCTTCCCTTGGTATGTGCCTGATGGAGAAGGTTTTGAATACTCCGATGAGACCCCTTACTTTGGCTAGATACCTCATGAGAGTGGGCTCCCTTGCCTCAAACTCACCCTTAATCTGCGAGGCTATCACCATTGAATCGGTAAGGACTTCCACATCATGAACCCCCAACTCCTGAGCCAGACGTAGGCCGGCAATCACTGCTTTATACTCCGCTTGGTTGTTGGTGATGGGAAAATGTATTACTAGCGTTTGTTCAATTTTCACTCCATGAGGGCTTTCCAATACCACACCTCCTCCTAGAGAATTCTTGCCCGACGCCCCATCGACCAACAACTTCCAAGGGGCGTGATGAAGGGTTTGGTGCCTTCATTTCGATCACATAGTCTGCCATGAAATCCACAATCGCTTGAGCCTTCATCGACAACCGAGGGATGAAGGTGATGTCGGATTCACTTAACTCTACCGACCACTTCCCGAGCCTCCCCGAGTGCTCTACCCATTCAAAAATTTTGTGAAGGGGATGGTCAGTCACTACTCGGATCGAGTGGGCCTGGAAATACGGCCAGAGCTTCCTGGCCAAGATGACCAGAGCGAAAGCCAACTTCTCCAAAATCGGGTATCGGAGTTCTGTCTTCTTCAAGACCCCGCTTACTCAACCCCGCGAGCTTCCCAGTTAGACGCTGAACTTCCTTAGCATTTTGCGGCGATCTCAACTCCATTATGGCTTTGACTTTGTCCGGGTTAGGCTCTACCCCCGCTGGGGTAAGGAGGTGACCCAGAAACTTCCCCTTGCTGGCTTCAAATACGCACTTCAGGGGGTTCAGTAGCATTTTGTACTTGCGCAGGGTGGCAAAGGTCTCCTCGAGGTCTTGGAGGTGAGAGCTCATGCTCTTACTCTTGACCATGAGGTCATCTACATAAACCTCCAAGTTTCTTCCTCTTTGCTCCCGGAAGACCCGGTCCATCATTCTTTGGTACGTCGCCCCTGCGTTCTTTAGTCCGAATGGCATCATCTTATAGTTGTAACACCCTTCCCTTGTGATGAAGGAGACGTCTTTTACGTCCGGAGGATGCATCCTAATTTGATGATAACCTGAAAAAGCATCTAAGAAAGATATTACAGAAAAACCGACGGCTGAGTCAACCAGCGCGTCGATTCGAGGCAAAGGATAACAATCCTTAGGGCATGCTTTGTTTAATAGAGAAAAATCGATACACATACGCCAGCGACCATCGTGTTGGAACAACCCTATTTGTGATTTGGGCTAGGATCACTATGTGTTAAATAAGGAAAAGTTGACCCCAATGTATAGTTTATGGGTCAAGAGTTTAGGAAGAAATTTGGCTGTTAGAACTAGAAATTTCACTAAGTCTCAGAATTCGTCGAACGGCGCTCAGCATTCGTCGAACGGCGCTCAGCATTCGTCGGACGGCGATCGACAAAATATCAAGGAAGCGGTCGACAAAATTTAGCCATCTCTGCGTTCGACAAATGGTTGCCAGCGCTCGACAGATTCCAGTCAGCGCTCGACAGATTCCAGCCAGCGCTCGACAGATTCTAGCCAGCGCTCGACAGATTCCAGCCAGAGCTCGACAAATTGTTTACTGAAGCTCAGATTCTAGATTATTTAATTCTTAAAGATCAGTTATATATCAGTTCTCTGAACACAGATCGACGAAGGCAACGACTCTTTCCAATCAAATCAAGTAAGGAAACATATTTCTTTATTATTTAAGTTATAGCCATTGACACTTCCAGCAGAAAAGGACAAATCGTGGAAAAAGGAAAGATTACGGCGTGCAACTGTACTGTTCCCAGAATACCTTATCAGATATAATATATCCCTTAATATAAGGGATCTGCATTTAATTGTTGTCAGATATTTGAAAAGTGAGAAGATATACAACAGATTTTACTCAAGCTTACATGACAGATCAAATAAAATAGAATACTTTACATATTTGCTGAACAGGAAATCGACAGAACAGGGATAGAGAGATTTACAGGAAGAATAGAAGAATAAAATATAGATCTTCATCATCTTCAAAAACATCATTATTCAGAAGAGAGAATTTTGATCTTCTTCCTCCTTCTCGAGCAGCAACAACTTTCTGAGAACATCTTCATCAACAATACTCTCTCAGTCTTTACTGCAAGCCCAGATCTTCAAAAGAGCAACAACAACCTGAGAAGCATTCTTGCCTTTCAGTTTTATCTGCTACAGGAAGATCAAATCTTTCAAAGAAAAGCTCCAGCACCATCAACTGTCAAACAAATTCATATCAGACAGAGGAGCATTTCAACATCAAATCCACTAGTCTTCTCTATACATCTTGACAGAGAAGAACACTATAAACTCTTTCTAACCTCTCTTGTACAGGGTTAATACTCCCTTCAAAAGTGTAACCTACTGGTGGCAAGACACCTTATCAAAAAATCCTTGTGTGATTTTTAAGCACCTTATCAAAAGCTTATCGGTGAATTGGGCAACTGATCAAACTCCCATTGGTGTGTGGACACCTTATCAAAAATCCCTTGGTGTGAGGGCACCTGATCAAACCTCCTAGTGGATCCTACCAAGTGTGGTAGAAGAGTAGACGTACCCAGGTTTTTGGGAAACTACTATAAATTCCTTGTGTCCTCGGTGATTGTCTATTTCTTTGTGCTGTGCTGTGTGGTTTTACTTATCATGTTTTATTTACTTTGTTTTATATCTCACACTATTTACACATATATATAACACTATTTTAATTCTGCTACAAAAACTAAGGAAAAGTTTTTAATACTCTATTCACCCCCCCCCCCCCCCTCTAGAGTAACTTAAGATCTAACCTCCACTTTCAATTCGTATCAGAGGTAGGTTGATCTTATTTACAGGCTAACACCTGGATCATAAAGATCAATTAGATCTTAAATTATTTTAGAGTTTTTATTATTGTTATTTTCTGTTAAAAACTCATGGCACAAAACAAGGAGTATTCAAGCACAAGACCTCCTATGTGCAATCTTAGTAAGTTTGCACTGTGGAAAGCAAGGATTAGGCTTTACATGAATTCTATTGATGAAGAAATCTTCAATGTAATTTTGGCAGGGCCTCCAGCACCTACAAGATCTACAAGTACTGATGCAGCAACAAACAACACTGCTGTCCCACCTCCTGAATGGACAGAAACTCAAAAGAAGCAAAGAAGTGCAGATGCTAAAGCCATGAACATTCTGGCTCAAACTATGTCTGATGACATATTTCAAAAAGTGGTTGAATGTACTTCAGCTAGAGAGATTTGGATCTCACTAAATAATATGGTTGCAGGTTCTGCAGATGAAAGAAAAGACAGAAGATCACACTTGATCTCTCTCTATGAAAACTTTAAGAAAGGTGAGGAAGAATCAGTTGCAGATATGTACACTAGATTAAGTGTAATCATAAGTGAACTCAGAACATTGGATAAGGAAATCTCATTAACTGAGATCAATGACAAAATCCTAATGTGCTTCCCCAGCACTTGGGACTCAAGGACCTGGCCTATCAAGGAAGCCAAAAGTCTTAATGAGATAACTACTGAGACACTGATAGGAAAGCTCATATCCTATGAGCAACTCATCAAGATAAGGGAAGCTGAACAAATCAGCACCTCCTCTTCAACAAAGAAGGACAGGAATATTGCCTTCAAAGCCACAGAAGAAGAAGGAAAAACTCCGAACAATGAGGAGTTAATGAGTTTATTTTCCAAAAGATTCTATAAGATGGCAAGAAAAGATTTCAGGAAAAAGTCATCCAGAAGCTATGAAAAGCCAAGGTATGACAAAAATAATTCTAAAGAAATTATATGTTTCAGTTGCAGGAAACCTTGACATATTGCACCAGACTGTCCAGAAAATCAGAAGAAAGAAAAGAAAAAGGACAAAGAAGAGAAAAGAACCTCCAGCAAATCTTCCTCTCACAAACACAAAAAGAAGGGAAGAGGATTTGTAGCAGAATCATGGAGTGAAACTGAATCAGAATCATCATCCAGCTCATCAGATGATGAAGAAGAAACAAAAGAGAATGATCAGTGCCTGATGGCAATTTATGACTCAGATAGTAAGTCAGGAAACGCTTCTTCATCCAGTGATGATGAAGACTATGAAGAAGAGAAGAACTTTTGCATGATGGCAATCAATGCCTCAGCCAACAATTCTGATGAAGAGGAATTAGAATCAGAAGCAGAAACTGATGCAGATCAGGTAATATCTACATTTAATTTTACTTCTGTTAAATTCAAAGCTGAATTCAAAGTCCTTTACTCAGACTTAATCAAATCTGAGAAAGATATAATCTTACTCAGAAATAAGCTAGCTGAAATGAATAGTATAAGTGAAGAAAATATAAATCTTAAGAAAGATTTGGATGCCTCCAGGGAACATATTGTTCTCATTGAGAGCAAGTTGTCTGAAGCCAAAAAGTTTGAAGAATCCCTGAATGGGAGAAACATCAAACTGATGGATATCACAAGCACAGTAAATACTAGACTTAATAGCAAACTGGGCTTGGGTGCTTCATCAAGTGAGCCACCTCTAATTAAGAAGAATATATTATCTACCCCATCAAATTCATCTCTGCTAAGAGCAAAGAGGTTGTAGATAAAAATAAAAATATTTCAAGTAAGACTGTCAAGAATAGTAGAATTCAGCAAAATTCATCGAACGACGGTCGACGAAATGCATCCATTTCGTCGAACGGAGCTCGACGAACTCTGAAGACAGATTTTCTATATAGTAATTATATGAACGGCGCTCGACGAAATATCAGTCATTTGTCGAACGGAGCTCGACGAACTCAGCCCAGTTCATATAACAGAAACTATACAGCAAATCTGAACAATTCTCATTCTTCACATTCTATCAATCCTTTCACTGAATGGATTATACCTCCAAGGAGATATCATCCACAAGGTTACAAGGACCAACCTGAAATGTCTTTTATTTCAGATTTTTGTGGTAATACAAAAAGACCCAAGGTAATCGGGGTCAGGAACAAATAGATTATTTTCTTGTTTTTGCAGGTACACAGCTGTCCAAGAACAAGTGAAAAATGGTATTTGGACAGTGGCTGTTCAAAACATATGACAGAGAACAAGGCAAATCTGAACAATTACAAGGCAAAGCTTGGACCAAAAGTCATATTTGGAGACTCCAACTGTGGACAGACCAAAGGCAATGGAAAAGTCAAGGTTGGAGAAGTCACCTTCAAAGAGGTAGCTTATGTAAAGGGACTGAAGCATAACCTTATCAGCATAAGTCAATTATGTGATAAGGGGTATCAGGTAATGAAGTATCTAGTTGCCTACCTAAATCACTTAGAGGGGGGTGAATAGGTGATCTCTACGCCTTTTGCGGAATTAAAAATTAAACGTAAAGCACAGCACACAAAATAGATCACAGCCACAGATAACACCAGGAATTTATAGTGGTTCCCCGTACTTGGGTACTCCACTGCCGGCCTCGCCAATCTAGCACCACAGCTAGACTTGACTACTCACTAAATCTCGGATCAGAATGATCCTACAAACTCGGAGTCAAACTCCTACAATCTCAGAGAGAACCTCTCTTACAACTCGGAGAAAAACTTCTCCTACAACTCGGAGAACAACCTCTCCTACAGCTCGGAGATAACAACTCCTACAATAGATGATAAAAGGTTTTGAACAATAAGATACCAGATCTGAATAACAGAGGCATTTTCTTCCTTCTTCTTGAATGGCTTTTGAGAACGATGAGGAAGAACAACGATCCTTCAAATCTGTCTTTGGCAATCCGAAATGATCCAATAGAGGTTGTAGAATCAGAACACGGATCGATCGAATCCTTCTTTGATAGAAATCGGCAACTCAAATGAGTAGATCGATCTTCAATCGTAGGCGACAGCGAGGCGGCGCTTTTCTCGTTCTTTTAGATCAGGAAAGAAAATTAGGGTTTGAGAACGATTCGAAAACCTTAATGTAAATAACCCAAGAGCGATCCTATATATAGAGGGCAATGATTAAGGGTTAAATCGACCTTAAACGCACTCAATATAGCCGTTAGGATCGGGAAGGAGCGATTACGAACCGTCAAGAACAGAGGAAACAAATTAGAAAATAACGGACAGAATTCTCGAGACATAAGGGATCTCTCGAGAACAAACGGATCTCTCGAGATATGAAACAAAGAGAGCAGGAAAGGGATGTCTTGAGAACTCGATGATCTCTCGAGACATTACAAAGATTTCGGTCTTAAGGACTCTCGAGAAAAGCTTGATCTCTCGAGTCATCAAGAACAGAAAAACCGAGATCAACAGAACTTGCTTCTCGAGACATGCCAGAACTCTCGAGACAAGTCTGATCTCTCGAGACATATCCTTAGAGAAATTGTTTTCAAAAAAATTTCCTTTTCTTCTCTTGAACACTTGCTGCAACCGCACTCCAAAGTCTTCAATAGTCTTGAAAATGAAGTGTACCCCAATAGAGAGATCACACATGAGTCATCACCATGTTTCATATAATGAGGAATTACATTGTATGAAACTGTGTTTGCAGACCCATTGTGACCTGACATTGATTTACACTTAGCAATGATAATCTGCAAGACAAAACTGGAAAAGCATATCAAATGCAAATGCAATTCAATCTTAGTTCAAGGGCGACTTCTCACAAATCAAGGTAATTGTGAATACAATTCCCAACAATCTCCCCCTATTTGTAGAAGTCAGAACCCTATACACTAAGTTGAATTACAGCAATATAGAATAAATATGCTACACTTCACAAAGATATAGAAATGAACAAGTAGAGAACATCAAATCAACAATTATATATATATGTCTAAATTGAATTGTTAAGAAGACTTGATGTTCACAAAATCAGAACCAAAGCAAAATATGTCTTGTCAGCATCAGCATTATCCTTCAAAATCTCCTTTTCCACTTTTCTTCTTGTCTGGAGAAATAAGCATAAGGCTTGGGATGGTAAAACAGAGGTGGAGCCGGAGCATCAAAATTATTATAACCAAATGCCCTGAAATGGATTCTTCTCTTCCTTTGAGCTGTCTCATGTTTTTCCCATTCAAGTGAGCTGTAGCATTCAGATCTATTCATTTTGCCTTCATGGACTAACTTATAGGATTCAAGAATTATGTCTTTTGAGACTGGGCTCCAGATTTCTGGTAGAACCTCCTCAACCTGAGCTTTGCTATGGCCTGCAGAGCTAGAACTCGGAACAAATCTACTCGCAGAGGGACCTTCACCAAGTTTTCTTTTTCTTTTGGTCCCAGCCCTATCTGATTGATCTTCAACTATAGGAGCCTTCCCAAGTAGTTCTTCTGGCCTTGGAGAAAACTGAGGAACAGGAACATCTGGATCAATTTCTAACTCAGGAAAAATCTGATTATGAAGCCACGTTGCTGTTTTGAAGGTATAAGCATTAACATCAGCAATTTACTTCTGCACCCTGGAAGAGAACTGATCAAACTGTGATTTCCATGAGCTTTGAATAGCTGACACAGAGCTTTCCACTAAATCTGTCATTCTTTCCATTATAATGTCCTCCCCCTTTCTGACTTCTACAGATAGGGTTTGGAGAGTATCATCTTTGAAATTTCCGACTTCATCAACAATCCTGAATGTATTTGCTTCAGCCTTGTCAGACAATGAGTCTTGAAGCTTTGTCATTGTAATAGTCTGAGCCAACACTGTGCCTACACCTTCAGTTGCATGTTCAATTTGCATGCTTGCTCCCTAGGCTCATCAATTCAGAGAGATTTTCACAATTTGATTTGATTTTAGCTAACTCCCTACCAAGATCACTTTCAACTGAGGCAATCTTTCTGTGAACAGTTGTCAAAGAGTTCTCAAACTGTTCACTCTGCTTCTTGAGCATAGCTTCAATCTTTCCCAGGAGAGAATCTGCATCAAGGATTGGAGGGGAAGGATGAGAGGAAGGAAGAGTAACAGCAGGTGCGGCATCAGGAACATCATCAGGGAGCTCTTCAATCTCAAGAGAGTGAACCGCATTGTCCTCTTCACAACCTAGCTCATCTGGAGCATTCCTGGTTGTGTCAAACTCTGACTCCCCCTCAACATGTACTAGGGGAGGGGATGATTAATGAACGGAATCATCACCATCGTCTTCAAAAACAAAATCTGCACCAGACCCTGCCTGTTGGCCACTGGGACTGTGCACTTCAGATACTTCTTGTTGCAAATCCTTCTGAACATCTGAAACTCTGTCATCTGCCAAAGAAGTGTCTGCTTCAAGAACTGAGGGAGAAGAGGGGATGAACACATCCTTGTCAGAAGAAGGTATGTTCTCCTTAGCTGGAAAATCTGACACTATGACATCTGCTTGTACTGATGGAGAAGGAGGAGGTGATGGAACTGAATCTGGTAGAGGTGAAGATGGAGCTGGAATGTGAATATGAGCAGGTGATGGGATAGTATCTGATGGATCTGACTGTGTCACTGATGGAATGAATTCTGTTGGAGCTGATGAGGGCTGACCTTTGGCTTTGGAACGGATTGGCAGCTTGGCTCGACCTGAAGCTTTAGAACGAATCCGTGAAGGAAGTGGAAATGATGTTACTTTAGGTACCTGACCTTCAGAAGATGGAACTGGAATTTCTGCTTCACTTGCAACTGCAGATTTATGAGTCTCCCCCTCAGAAGTAACACTAGCCACTCCCGGCTTCTTGATTCGAATGTCCCATCTCTGCATGGAGATGACATCGATCTTCTTAAGGTGATGGATAACTGCACCTTTGGACATGTCAAATATAGCAGGATTAAACTGATTCAGGAATAATGAGATGATCCGGGCAAAGTTTGGAGAATTAATGCAAGCCTTGATATTTGAGAATAAGATTGAGGCCCAATCTCTCTGTTTTCCTGACACAATTCCAATCACCAACTGAAATATTTCTTCAGACACATGTCCTCGTGTGCCTGTCCTGCAGAAAAGAACCTTGGAAACAATGTCCACTAAAAGCTTGCCAGCATCGTTCATCTTGTGCCTCTTCACTGCAGCAAAATCTGAATCAAGACCACAGTACCTAGCTGTTCTCAACCAGTCAATTTCATTCAGCTCTGCTTCAGATTCTATTTCAGACAGCTGCAAATACTTAGTAAGAGTCTTTGGAGAGACTTTGATTTTGATACCCTTAACAAATGAAATCAACATTCTTCCTTCCTTAATAGGCTTCACATTTATAAAGAACTCTTCAACCTCATCAAACAGCACCCGGCAAGGATGCTCAAGAACGAAAGTAAGACCGGCGGCATCAAGCAAACAAAATAGGTTCTTGAAGTCATCGGATAAACTGGCGATACCTGAGCGAACGACCTCATTTCCGACGCCAATCTTTGGATGAGGAGTAGGAGCCATTAATGCGAGAGAGAGAGAATTGTCGAATGAGAATGATGAAGCACCGAGAACCACGGAAACACCAAAGCACAGAGACCTGTTGCAGACTGTCGCCGCTCGAGAGAAAGTCGAAAGGTCGGGGAAGTCTCGGAAAAGGATTTCGTGAACATCAAGGTCTCGATTTCTTATATATATATATATAATTTTGATTTGACGTTAAAGTGACATTTTGAAGAAAATTAGACGAATGAACAGTGCGTACCTGACGTTTGGAGTTCTTTAAAATACTCATGTCTCGAGACATCGATTATGTCTCGAGAACTCAGGAAATTCAGCGCGGCATTTCCTTCCCTGATGTCTCGAGTAATAACCCGTGTCTCGAGACATCTACCTATCTCGAAATCTTTAGCTTGTCTCGAGAAATCCAGCCAGGTCCCGAGACATGACTTGTCAATAACTTCCTGTTCGTCATGGTTTTGGTTGACTTGATCATTACTCCATGTTGAGCATTCCAAGTTCCGTCTTGAAGAAAGAGAACTTAGTCTCATCCAGTGGCTTCGTGAAAATGTCTGCAACTTGCTTATCCGTGGGAACATAACTCAGATTTATGTCACCCATCTCCACATGCTCCCGGATAAAGTGATATCGTAGCTCGATGTGCTTTGTCCGACTGTGAGAGACTGGATTATTTGCGATAGCAATTGCACTGGAAGAATCGCAAAACATAGGAATGTCTTTGATCTTCATGTTGTAGTCTTGAAGTTGATTCTTTATCCATAGAAGTTGTGCGCAACAACTGCCAGCAGAAACGTATTCCGACTCGGCGGTTGATATTGCAACACAATTCTGCTTCTTGCTACTCCAGGAAATAAGTCTCCTTTCGAGGAATTGGCACATCCCGGAAGTGCTTTTTCTGTCATCTTTGCTACCTGCAAAGTCTGCATCTGAAAAACCAATTAGTTCGCTATCATTACTTCTTGGGTACCATAAGCCAAGATTTGGTGTGCCTTTAAGGTATCTCAAAATCTGCTTTGCGGCAGTATAGTGGGATTCCTTAGAGTTCACCTGATATCTAGCATATACACATGTAGAGAACATTATATCAGGTCTACTGGCAGTAAGGTAGAGCAAAGAGCCAATTATGCTTCTGTACTTGGTTTCATCAAAAGGTTTCCCTTTCTCATCCTTGTCCAGAGACGTAGCTGAGCTCATTGGAGTCCTCATAGAGGTTGCATTCTCCATTCCAAATTTCTTAATCAACTCCTTAGTGAACTTTGTCAAAGAAATGAAGATTCCATCTTCAGACTGTTTCACTTGAAGTCCTAAGAAATATTTCAGCTCACCCATACTGCTCATTTCAAATTTCCCTTGCATAAGTTTAGAAAACTTTTTGCAGAGGTTATTGTCCGTAGAGCCAAATATGATGTCATCGACATAGATTTGCACTAGCAAAATCTTGCCTTTTACTTCCCTAAGAAATAATGTTTTGTCTATCTTTCCTCTTGTGAACTTGTTCTCAAGAAGAAAGTTAGATAGCGTTTCATACCAAGCTCGAGGAGCTTGTTTCAAACCATATAAAGTTTTTTGTAATAAATAAACATGATTGGGATGATCAGGATTAACAAAACCTGGGGGTTGTTCAACGTATACTTCCTCTTTAATGTCTCCGTTTAGGAAAGCGGATTTGACATCCATTTGATATACGGTGAAACCCTTGAAAGCAGCATAAGCAAGGAAGAGTCTGATCGCTTCGAGCCTTGCTACTGGAGCGTACGTCTGATCGAAGTCGATACCTTCCTCTTGTCTGTATCCTTTAGCTACAAGTCTGGCTTTGTTCTTTATGATTGTTCCTTCTTCATCCAGCTTGTTTCTATACACCCACTTTGTTCCAATGACATTTTTGTCTTTGGGTTTTGGAACAAGTGTCCATACCTTACAGCGTTTGAATTGATTTAATTCTTCTTCCATAGCAATTATCCAAGATGGATCTTCATTTGCCTCTTGGAATTTCTTTGGTTCGACCTGCGAAAGAAAACTCAAATGCATATTCTCGTTAATGGTACCTCGTCTTGTTCTTATTCCTTCATGAGGATCTCCTATGATCTGATCAACTGGATGATCCCTCATGTGTCGTAGCCCGAGGTTCCTTGCATGATTTGGACCAATAGGAGTTTCTTCTACTGTTGGAGTATCTTCCTCCACTTGGATTGGCTCTTCATCAGGATGATCTTCTTCATAGGTAGTTAATGGGGGAATCTTGATGAAGTGTTGAGAATTTTCTTCAACTGGCTGATCCAAGCTTAAGTCCTGCAGCTTTGAACCTGTGTCTACAGAAGAAATGCTAGAGGAGCTGCCTTGTAGCATGCTCGTCTCATCAAATACAACATTAATAGATTCTTCTACCACTAGGGTTTTCTTGTTAAAAACTCTATATGCCCTACTATGGCTACTATAACCTACAAAAATACCTTCAAAGCTCTTTTCACTAAACTTAGTTTTGTAATGCTTTCCATTGTTTAGCACAAAGCATTTACTACTAAAGATTCGAAAATAAGAAATGGTCGGTTTCTTTCCCTTTAGAAGTTCATAAGGAGTCTTTTCATGGTTTTTGTTTATGAGTGCTCTGTTTTGCACATGGCATGCAGTATTGACAGCTTCAGCCCAGAAATATTCAGGTAGTGAAGAGTCACTCAACATGGTTCTGCAAGCCTCAATAAGTGTTCTATTCTTTCTCTCAGCTACCCCATTTTGTTGTGGAGTTCGAGGAGAGGAAAACTCATGAAAGATACCAAGGCTTTCACAGAATTCTATCATGGCTCCAGATTCAAATTCTGTACCATGGTCACTTCTGATTTTGACCACCGAACAGTTAAATTCATTCTGGACTTGCCTGACAAAGCTAGTAAAAGTGTCAAAGGTATCTGACTTGTGTTTCAGAAAGAATACCCAGGCAAAACGAGAGTAATCATCTACAATAACCAATGTGTAAGACTTTCCTCCTAAACTCCTAATTTGCAAAGGACCAAACAAATCCATATGGAGCAGGTATAAACACCTGGTTGAATCTTTGCCAATAATGCTCTTAAAGGTAGCTCTTGTTTGGTTGCCTTTTACACATGCATGACAAGGTCTATCTTTAACGCACTTAACATCTGGTGCATCGCGCACTAAGTTTTGAGAAAACAATTTATTAATAGTTTTGAGATTTATATGTGCTAATCTCTTATGCCATTGGTCAACAAGAGATGCACTATCTTTAGCTAAAAGACACACAGGTGTAGAAGATGATATACAAAGAAAATTTAAACAAAATATGTTTCTACAGCGAATGCCTGATAAAATCGTTTCATGATTTTCAGCCGACTTTATCAGACACTTATCTTTATGAAAATCAACAATGTATCCTTTATCACAAAGTTGACTTATGCTTATCAGATTATGTTGTAATCCTTCCACATAAGCTACATCGGAAAACGATACATTACCATTAGAAATCATACCATAGCCTTTAGTTATTCCTCTGTCTGAACCGCCAATAATAACTTTTGGACCGTTCGCAACTGGAATGTAGTTTTGCAAAAGGCTTCTTGTCCCGGTCATATGCCGAGAGCATCCACTGTCCAAGTACCAGATAGGATTTTTATTGGCCTTTGGACATATCTGCAAAAACGGATTATTTTGCCTTAGGAGCCCAAACAGAATTGGGTCCTTGGTCCCTTGTCAGTTGAGCACCACGATGAATGTTAACATTGCGAGTGGTCTGCCTTGCAACGTTCACTTGTGGTCTCCTAGTATACGTTGTGTTGAACCAACAATCAACGGCAAAGTGACCAATTTTGCCACAGCACCAGCAGTCGAATCTGTTGTACCTTCTTTTTACACTCTCCTGCTTAACTTTTTGAACGTTAGCTCTTGCAGGAGCAGTCCTTCTAGATGAGGATGCCTCATGGGGGCAGCACACACAAGGTGGTACTGTCTTCTTCGGCTTTGGTGCAACAGCCTTCACTTTTGGTGCTTTCTTAGCACTCGGACCATGAACAAATGGACCGTACCCTTTCCGATTAATCTCTTGATAAGGTGCTTGAAAAGCACTATCACCAAAGTTTCGGGGAGGAGCCCATTCCTTATGATCATTCACAGGCGCAAAAGGAATTGGTCGTGTGAAATGACCATAGGAACTCTCCATATCATAAGCATTCGTAGGGAATATAACTCTCTTGAATGCTACAGGCTCTTGATGAGCTTTCCCTTTTTCTTTGGTGGTAGCTTTCTTAGCAACCAAACCATTCTTCTTAGCAATTGTGTTTTTAGAAGAATTGCTAGTACTAGCTTCATGCCCTATACCGCTTCCTTTTGCCTTAGTGGTAAAAGTACCAATAATTGGCAGAACAGTTTTAGGTTGAGAGAATGCTTCAACCAACTTCTTCTCAGCCGCAAGCTGTTCCTCCAAGACTTTTATCGAATGATCTCTCAGGGCAAGAGTCTCTTCCGAGCTTTTGATCTTGTCTTTCAAGGCTTGGACTTCCTCTTTGAGAGAAGAAAGTTCTTCAACTTCTTTTCTCAAGTTAGATTCCACCTCCTTGAGAGCCATGATCTCCTTACCTTGAGTTTTGACGACCTTTCGGCACTTGTCAAAGCCTTTGAGCATTTTGGTATATTGAGACATAAGCTCAGATTCATCGTCTGAGGGGTTATCCTTTTGTTCAGCCGAAGCATAATCAGAATCAGATAGGATAGTGTGATCATTTACCTTTCCGGTGTACGGGGGTGCTTCTTCATCATCAGACATTGCCATCAGGCCGAAGTAAGCTTCTTCTTCATCACTCGACTCATCGGAGTCACTGTCGCTCAGAGTTTTGGCTTTCTTAGCGACGAAACTTCTATCTGATTTCTTCTTTCCGTGAGTGGATTTCTTGTCTTCTTTTCTTCCACCTTCTTTCTTCTTGTAGGGACACTCAGCAATTATGTGCCCTGGCTTATTACAACAGTAGCAAATAATGTCAGAAGAACTATGTTTGTTCTGTTTCGATTTGTACCTGTCATTATTGCTTGAGTCCTTCCTGTGATAGTCTCCATCACGACGAGAATGTTTATGATCCGAGGAAGACGGCTTGTTGTTCATGTGCCTTCGTTTGTTCAGCAGTTTCTTAAACTGACGGGAAATCAAAGAGAACTCCCCATCAGATAGTTCGGAATAGGAGGAGCTGGCTTCCGATTCTTCTTCATTATCAGATTCCTTTTCTCTGATTGGTATCATGGCTTTGCTCTTCTTTGAACTCTCTGCCTTCAAGGCTAAGGTTCTTTCTTTGCTTGAAGCTCGATTTACATCCTCTTCAGACTTTCGGATGTTCATTTGCAGTTCATGAGACAACAGCTTTCCGAACAGATTCTGAGGTTCTAGACTGGGCAATTTTCCAAACTCTCTAATAGCAACAATCTTGCTATCCCAGTCTTTCGTTAGGGAACGCAAGAATTTGTCATTTAGTTCACTGATGCGTGTCGGCAAGTGCACCGGTCGCGCAAGTAATAATAATGGGGAGAATCCCCGAGTGTCGGTCTCTTGAGGAACACAGTACGGTGGAGTTAGGTTTCGAGGAAGGACTTGAGATCGAAGTCCTTGGTCGGTGTTACAATGGATGGTTGGTTTGGTTTGCGAATAATAAAATAAAATATTATAACTACTCCTATGCAGTGCCGCTATGCAATGCTTCGCTTGGCGGGATGGAGACTAGGCAGGCCTTGAGCGCGCTGCGTCGCAAGGGCGGATGAACGAGTAGGCAAGCGGAGTGAGGGTCGCAAGCACCTCTTCGACAAGCACGCCACTAGCAATTGCTAGTGCGGCACCGGACACGGTGGTGGGGCGGAAAATCAACGGGGGCGCACCTCATTAACACAAATGAACAAATTGATTCCATAAACATGAAATAAACAATACTAAACATGGTTCATAGCGATCATCATCTAGATAAAGAGATTACAACAAATACGACCACACAAGTAGAAGAAAAAGGGCAAGAGATACGACCGAATCCGGAGTCTCGTTGTAGATTTACGGTAGGAAGCACCGGGGTGTCAATCCGCGTCCTAGCTCGGTCCCAACTGCGTCCGGGGTAGAGGAGGGCTGTCACACCTCCCAATGGACCCGTCTTCTCCAGCGATTTACCATCCGGCCACGTCTAATGCGAAGAACTTCTTCCTTAGCGATCAAAATGAGTGTAGAATCCCTTCCTTTAAGCCCTTGGATGATGGAGGAGGCCTAGGGGGTGAAAAACCTCTGGAAATGGCGAAAACGGCGAACTGAACGGAGTTCCCCGGTGTTATCTCGACCTAATTCGCGAACAGGTCATTATATAGGCGCTGAATTAAACAGTGCGCACGGTCATTGGCGCATGACCAGTGGTCGTGCGCACTAGAATCCTGTGATCGTGCGTCCGACTGGACGGAGCCTGCAAGAAAAGCAATTTGTAAAATATAATGTTCGCACGACCAGTGGCGCACGACCGGTGGTCGTGCGCACTATCGTCGGTGGTCGTGCGCACTGGTCGAGACGGAACTCATAAAATTAATGAAAAGTGCGCACGAACAGTGGCGCACGACCGGTGGTCGTGCGCACTATCGTAGGTGGTCGTGCGCACTGCACCAAACAGAACTCATGAAAAAAGGGTTAAGTGCACACGATCAGTGGCGCACGACCAGTGGTCGTGCGCAATAGAACCGGTGATCGTGCGCAGTGTTCCTGTGCAGAAATGCTATCTCCAATAATGTTAAAGTTGGATGATTAGATTAACCAGTACAGTCTGCCTAAGCTATGCTTCAGATTGCATTTTAACAGCTAAGAAAAATCTGGGCTCGATGAACTCTATCCTGAGTTCGTCGAACGTAGAGGTTGAGCTCAACGAACTCTGTTTTGGGGTGAAATTTTAGGTAAATCTTCTCAGCTGTTCCGCTGAGTCGATTAGGTTAACACTAAGACCTAGTGTATAAATAGCAGACCGTGTTAGATGACTCTTCACATTCTCTTGCACTACTCCAGCCGCCGAGACGAAACTTCTACCCTTCCGTCCCAGCGTTTCTTCTCTTCGACCAAATGGCGCCCAAGATCGTGAAGGAGTTGCTAGAAGGATGCGAACTAGTGAGGGATGGCTTTCTCCATGCTTCACTAGAGATTTTAAGTGTTATCTCCCTCATCTCTCTACCGGTCTAGATTTCGTGTTATCTGAACCCTCTCAGATATTCAGGAATGAAGTGCTAGAATTCTATGCAAATGCTAGGCAATCATCTACTAAGGATGGCTTATCGTCTAAAATTAGAAAGATAAGGGTGAAACTGTCCCCTAAGAGATTGGAAAAGGTACTGCACCTACCTACAGTGGAAGAAGAGGAGTTATCTGCATCAGACAAGGAGCAAGCCCTAAAGTGGTGTGAATACAGTGATTCCCAGACTACATCTTTGAAGAAGAAATTCTTCAACCAAAAAGGGAAGCTGCTGTGTGATATAGTGGGAAAGGCCCTTCTGTGCAAGCCAGGCTCACATGACACAATCTCACAACCAATGTTTGAGCTGGTTGCAAGGATCATCATGAAGAAAAGGACATGCTGGGGAACTGTCCTGTACCAAAGAATTAAGCATTGTCTGCAGGCTCCAAACTTAGGAAGAATCTCATCACTCTTCCTGCTGAATGCATATCCAGACCAATTCTCCTCCTTCAAGGGTATCAATATCCACTACTTGAAGAGACTGGATATAAAAACATTGGACAGGTCTACAAGGGTCCTACCAATGAGCCAACCTTCCTTGGTGGCTGAGCTGAAGGAGAAGAAGAAAGCTAAGAAGAGTGCTGAAGATGGTGCTGAAACCTCCAGGAAGGATGATGATCCTCCAGTGCACTTGGATGGTGTGGCTGGTGACGATGATCCCCATGGTAGGATAGAAGATCCAACTCTATTGAATACTGATCCAGCTGTTCCTCATGCTGAAGAAGTATTACTGAATTCCCCTATCCATGGTAAATTAGGATCAGAGTTAGGCTTCACTCCCTAATTATAGGCTAGTCTAGGTAACTAACTAACTCATCAACCATTTTTTAGGTTTACCTAGACAGGATACTCCACATATGGATGCCCTGAGTGAGGGGGAGCATAGATCTCACTTTGGAGATGGTGGTGGGGGTGCTAGTAAGGGGGAGCACAGCCCAAATGCTGAAGAGCTGCAAAGACCAGAAACTGAAATGGAAAAGGACAATAATGAAGATGAAGTAGTGGTAGAGAAAGTATTGGCACATGAAAGGCCTGTAGCTGTACTAGACACGTCTGACCTGCTGAACTCAATAAGATCGATCATTGAGGGTCAGATGCTGTCTGCGAAAGAGCTAATTGCAGAAAAAGTTCAAGATGTCGGTGCTCAGATAAGGGATGAGTTGTATGCAACAAGAACTGCATTGACTCAGGAGATCCAGGACAATGAGCAAAGGATGGAGTCAAGGGTGGCTGCAGTGAAGACTGAGCTGAATACCCAGGTTAATGATGTCAAAACTACATCTGATCATATCCTCCTGCAAATGACCAAGTGATTTGAGATGGCGAAAGGCACAGTTGCGGCTCAACACACTATATTAAAGCAAATTGCTGATCATCAAGGGGACTCTACCAAGGACATTACATATATAAAGAATCATCTTTACAAGAATCAAAATGTCTGGGAGAAAGCAGTTGCCAGGATGGCACAGGTGGCCAACACATCCAGCAGCCTTGTCATGTCCCACATTGACAAGGTCAAGGAAAATATTTTGGAGGATGTGGACAGCACGTTCCAAACCCTCTCCCAATCAATAATAGATCAACACTCTGAAATAGAGAAAAAGATATTGGAAAAAGGCAAAGAGGGGGAGGAGAAGGTTGCCAAGCTAAAGGCTAAGCTGAAAGGAGCTCACATAAAGCTATATAACAACATGGAGAATGCCCACCAGCTGATACTCTCCAATCAGGCAGAAGCCAGCAATCAAGTGGTGTAAGTGGTCAACAATGCTTCCAATGCAATTCAAGAAGATATTCTAACTGTGGTAAAAAAGGTTAATGATAATCAGTGGACCTCAAGCTTAAAGGTATTACAAGGAACAAGGATTGCCTTAAATATTCCAATATTGAATCCAAGCAGACCTGAAGACTTTGACTTCCAAGGTCAATCAGATCTGATTCAAGATGAGAGGGAAGCAAAGAGGAGAATGGCAGAGGGCATTCAAACTGCTGAAGAGTATATGGCCCAGAAGAGGATGAAAAGATTAGAGGATCCACTCCATGAGGATGACAATCTGGAGTTGGACACAATTGTTGTCAACACCTGGGTAAGCCATGGCAATCAACTCAAGGACATTGACCATGTCTATTCATCTGCTGAATGGTTCAAGCACCTTGAGAGGGAATCTCTAAGGGAAAGGATTCTCAAAGAAAATATGGTAAGAAGGGAAACTCCTATTAGGATTCCCACAAGATATCATCCCAAGCCATTTCTGTACTTCAAAGTAAAGGAGAATATCAAGGCTGCTGCTGAAGCTAGGAAGAGAAAGTCTGAAGATGGAGAAATCTCTTCCCAGGGTCCATCTAAGAAGACCCTGCCTTGAGATGCTCTTTAAATAATTCAATGTACAATCATAAGTTGAACTGTTTGAAATGTCTGTATTGAACATTTAATTGAAATGATATTTCAGATTCTGAAAATCATATTGTGGTTGTTGAAAGTGCAGAGTTAACCACACTAGAATTCTCTAGAGGGGGGGGGGGGGGTGAATAGAGATTTAAAAGTACTTTGTGCAAAGTTAACAAATATATATATGTGTAATAATCACAGAGTTAAGCTTCCCACACACCAACAAGAATTAAGCAAAATAGAAAAAAGAAAATCACAGCACAACACAAAGAAATATAGTGGTTCCCCAAACTTTGGGCAGTCCACTCTTCTACCCCCTTGGTAGGAATTCACTATCTTGCACTGAGTCTTTTGATAAGGAGACTCTTAGAACCAGCCTGAGTCTTTTGATAAGGAGACTCTTAGAACCAGTACAACTGAATTTTTTGAAAAGAGATTCTAACAACTCTTTTACACAATTTGAAAATGAAATAAGAGTAAGAAGAAGAAGTAGAAGAAGTAATTGAAACAAGAATGAATCTTCTTCCTAGCAAGAAGATTAGAAGCACAAGAAATAGTGAATGAAATCTCTCTTCTATAGTGAGAAGGAGATTGTAGGCCTTTTTATTTATCAATGAGAGCTTTCAGAAATTGTAGCAGTATGGTTTCAGAAGAAGGAGAAGAAGAGGGCTTGTTGTTTGCTGCATCACAGTTTTACTTCTCTCAGATTTTCTCACTTTTCACTTGGGAGCTTTTCCTCTTTTTCAAATGGATGGAGTGGATCACTTCTCATTTTCTTCTCTGCCGACTTGCCTCTTATTTATAGCTCTGTTTATTTAAAGAATACTATAGGAGAATAATCAATTAGCAGACAGAGAAATAGTAAGAGAGAAAAGATTCCATAATCAATATTTCTGTAGAAGGAAAGAGATCATTCTGATTTCAAATAATATCCATAATAAACTTAATCAATTTAGCCAAGAATCATTTAGAAGAAAAGACTGATTCAAAACGGCTAGAAAAGAATAATATCATTCCATAAATTTCAGATCTACAGATAGAAGGAAAGAGATCTGGCGTGTTTTTGAATTTGACAAGGAAATCGACGTACGTCGATTACTATTCGACGGAAGCGTCGATTTCAGACTGACTGGACGTCGAGAGAAGAATATGGATGGTGCGTCAACTAAGGTGCGTCGACTTCACTAGATACGTCGACTAGAAGCCAGAGTTACGTCGACATAGGTTACATCGAATTCGACTTAGAGTTACTTTGACTCATTCTGAGAGGAACGTCGACTACACTTCGACGTTGTGTCGAATACTATTCAACGCATACTTTCTTAGACTGATTTTTCATTCTTAGAATTTATATTCTACTCATTTTTAGGGGTTAAGATAAATCATTTCCCCAACAATCTCCCCCTATTTATCTTAACCCTACTCAGGGAGAAATTGTATCAGCTTTTAATCAACACAGCAAGGCATTCATATATAGGAAAGAAATATGTTAAGTAATCATAAGAAAATAGAATCATATACACTCACAATATAAACAGTATTTAAGCATGGAGGAAAGAGTATATCAACATTTTTCAACACATCACTCAGGAGGGGTAGGAGGAGTTTTTCTTTTCCTAGTGAATACTAAAGTTTTTAAAGAAGAGAGTTGCTCCTTCTCAGTAACAGGTGGTTCACTCAGCTCCCCCTGAGATGGAATATCCTTTGAGCCTTCTACTTCTGCCCCTTCAGTTTCTTTCTCAGCTCCAACTTCAATTATGTCAGCATTTGGCTCCCCCTGAGCTTCAGCTTCTTTTTCTTTCTCAACTTCAGCATCAGTTTCCTTTTCAACTTCTGCTCTGCTAGCCTCCCCTTGAAAGAGGACTAATTGTTGTGTAGCTTCTCTTGATTTTGAAGTAGGAAGGGACTTGTGTGTGAGAGATTTGTGACTTGAGAGCTGCTCTTCATCTAATTTCTCCCCCTTCTTGACCTTCTTAGCCAAGGAGGTTAAGAAAGACTTGGTCACTTTAGAGGAAGAGACAGAGGACTTCAAGCTTTACACAGAGGCATTGACCCCATCTATTTGGGTTTGCATGTGCATGATGGAAGAGTGAAGTTGGGAGCAGTGTCCATCCAGCATTTCTTGAAATTTTTGGGCTGCTGACTGGATACACTGGGTGATGAGAGTTTTAGTAGATGGAGATGGTTCAAGATGTGTTGGAGTAGGAGATAATGGTGGAGGTGGAGGTGATGAAGGTGGAGAGAGGACTGTATCATTGTGATGAGGTAAGTTTGATTTTGATTGCTCTTTTCTGAACCTTCTTCATGTTCTTGTTCAGACTCCTCACTTGGTTCCTGTATCTGGTTTTCTTTCCCATTGCCTGTGTTCTTTAGAGTCAGATGTTCAAGCTGAGTCTCTATGCTGCTGTTTTCCTGTGGAAAGGGACTGGTGGAAGTTTCCTCCACCTTAAACAGCATGATAGTTTCATCAAATATAATGTGCATGGATTCTTCAATTCTGAGAGTTCTCCTGTTATAGCACCTATAAGCTTTACTAGATGATGAGTACCCCAGAAATATTCCATCATCAGACTTCTTGTCAAACTTGGCAAGATGATCTTTCCCATTATTTAGAATAAAGCAAGCACATCCAAAAATTTTAAAGTATTTAACAATGGGTGTTTTTCCCTTCAGGAGCTCATATGGAGTTTTTGACTTAGTTTTATGTATGAGGCTTCTATTTAGAACATAGTTTGCAGTGTTGACTGCTTCAGCCCAGAAGGTTTTTGGTAATCCTGATTCTGCAAGCAAGGTCCTTCCTGATTCTATTAAGGTTCTATTCTTTCTTTCAGCAACTCTATTTTGTTGAGGAGTTCTAGGTGCTGAGAAGCTTTGTTTGATACCTACATCCTCACAGAAACTACAGATTAACTGATTTTCAAATTCAGTCCCATGATCACTTCTGCTTATGGAAACATGAGTATTGAATTCAGATTGAATCTGTCTTATGAATCTTGAGAGAACCTTATGGGTTTCAGACTTAGCCCTTAGAAAGAATACCCAGCTAAATCTAGAATAGTCATCCACAATGACTAGGGTATAAGAATTTCCACCTAAGCTCTGACTAGATATGGGACCAAAGAGATCCATGTGCAGTAGGTAGAGAATCCTGGGGGAGTCATCCTTACCAATTGGTTTGAAGGATGATTTGGTCTGTTTTCCTAGTTGGCAAGGTCTACATGGAGAATCCTTAGAGTACCTCCTCTTTGGTAGGCCTCTGACTAGGTTATTCTTTGCTAGTTTACTAATGGTTTTGTAGTTTAGATGACCCGGTCTCCTATGCCATAATTCACTTTTATCAATAATATTGTTGAACAAACAAACTTCTGTGGGTGTGGAGCTAAAGTCTACTATATATACTTTCCCTTTTCTAATTCCATTGAGTACTATGCCACCAGTCTTGACATCAATAATATGGCAAAATAATGTGGTGAATTTTACCTCATACTTACCACTGTCACATATCTGACTTATACTTATCAGATTGTGCTTCAGTCCTTTGACTACTGCCACATTCTTAAAGGTAACTTTCCCTTCTGTGAAATCTCCAAAGCCCTTGGTTTCCCCACAGCTAGAGTCTCCAAAGGTCATTGATGGTCTATGTCTATCTTCAAAGTTGGTTAATAGATTGTTGTACTCTGTCATGTGCATGGAGCATCCACTATCCAAGTACCACACCAGCCTGAATGTGTGATACATCTGCACATAAGATGTTAAACATTGGTTTGGACCCTGCTAAGCTGGGGTCCCTTCCTCCCAACAGAAAAAGGTTCAATGAAAGAGTAAGTTGGTTTTTCAGAGTACCCTTTCTTCTTTAGGAGTGTTGGCTTATCATACCAACAGTCTTTAGTAATATTGCAGAAATAGTATTTATAATAAAAAGAAATGGATTAAGAAGACTTTTTGGAAAAGAAGATATTTCTGTTAAATTGGTTGCGTCGATATGAATTTGACGTATGTTTAAGGTTGCGTCGAGTCGAAGTCGACGCTTCCTTCATTCTGTGTTCTCTTTTAGTCGAAGCATAGGAGAGATTGCGTTGATTGGGAGTCGACGCACGTCGATACTGATTCGACGCAAGTTTGTTTCTTTTCATAGGATATTTACCTAAGATTCCTTCATACCTAGTGAAATTATTTTTATTAAAAATAGTAGTTGTTTCTGGATTTTCTTGTGATTCTTCCTCTATGAGATTTTTCTTCCTAGTGAAGTGGATAGGATGTCTCCAGACAAGTTTGCTGGGTGACTGAGGTCTGGGTTCTAAATCAGTATTAAACTCTAGTTGTCTAAATCTATCAGTGAGTTTTTTAGAGATTTTCTTGAGTTTTTGACTTCTGCCATTTAGGGAATCTTCAAAGGCTTTTGCCTTTGCTAGCTCATTTTTCAGTGTTTGATTTTCAGTATTTATTTTATCTAGTTGCTCCTCTGATCTAGAGAGTTCTTGACTAAGCTCATAGTTTTTATATTGTGTATCCATTTGTTTGATATTGTTCAATTCATTTCTTAGTTCTTTTATTTCCTTTTCAGATTTGACTTGATCTAAACAACATTGTTTGAAATTATTTTTGAAATCAGTAGAAGAGAAGTCTATATCATCAAATATATTTACCAGAGATTTATCTTCAGGCTTCTCAGTAGCCATCAAATAGGTTTCCTCTTGCTTAGCCTCTTCTTGATCATTTTCAGATGAGGTACTTCCTTCAGATTCTAAATCACTCCATGATTGAGCAATGAATCCTTTCTCTTTCTTCTTTTTCTTTAGATCTGTTCTTTTTAGATCTTTCTTATAGCTGAGTTCTTTAGGACATTCAGGTGCAATGTGTCCAGGTTTCCTGCAAGAGTAACATATAATCTCTTTAGTAGGGGTTTTGTTATACCTAGTTTTTGAGTCTCTCCTTCTGGACCCTTTTGTTTTGATCCACTTTTTGAACCTTCTGTCCAGAAGACTGATCAGCTCCTCATCACTTGTAGAGGGTTCATCTACAGTGGCCTTTAAGGCAATACTCTTTTCCTTTGAGAGTGAAGGAGTCTTTTCTTTCACTTCTTTCTCAGCTCTTGTTTTCAACAACTGTTCATAGGATCTTAATTTACCCAACAGAACATCTGTTGAGATTTCATTTTTGGCTTCTGGAGTCTCTAATTGGCCAAATTCTTGAGTCCCAAGAGCTAGGGAAGCAAGTTAGCAATTTGTCATTTATCTCAGTGAGAGATATGTCCTTCTCAAGTGTTCTTAACTCATTTATTATGAGGCTGAATCTGGCATATATGTCAGCAACATTTTCACTATCTTTCTTCTGGAAGTTTTCATATTGAGAGATGAGTAATGTCTTTCTATCTTTTCTCTCATTAGCACTCCCTTCTACCATTTTAGTGAGAGCTTCCCAGATTTCCTTAGCTGACTCACATTCAGCAATCTTTTGGAAGGTTTCATCTGAGAGGGTTGAGACTAAGATATTCATAGCCTTGGCATCACATGCATGAGCTTTCTTTTCTTCATCTGTCCATTCAGCCTTTGGAGCAAGTGTTTGTGTGACCTTTCCACTTGAGTCCTTCTTGAATGGCTTGGGAGGACCTGTCATAATAACATCAAATAATTCTCCATCAATAGAGTTTAGATAAATTTTAATTCTTGTTTTCTAAAGTGCAAACTTTTCAAGGTTGCAAATTGGTGGTCTGGTGGAAGCATAATCTTTGATTTGTGCCATGTAAACAAATAGTTTTTAGAAATATATATATATATATATATATATATATGAGGTAGGATCTTTTTGATCAAGGAGTTACCCTTTTTAGATCAACCTGGCTCTGATACCAATTGAAAGTGCATAGTTAACCACACTAGAATTCTCTAGAGGGGGGTGAATAGAGATTTAAAAGTACTTTGTGCAAAGTTAACAAATATATATATATATATGTGTAATAATCACAGAGTTAAGCTTCCCACACACCAACAAGAATTAAGCAAATAGCAAAAATAAAATCACAGCACAACACAAAGAAATATAGTGGTTCCCCAAACTTTGGGTAGTCCACTCTTCTACCCCCTTGGTAGGAATTCACTATCTTGCACTGAGTCTTTTGATAAGGAGACTCTTAGAACCAGCCTGGGTCTTTTGATAAGGAGACTCTTAGAACCAGTATAACTGAATTTTTTGAAGAGAGATTCTAAAAACTCTTTTACACAATTTGAAAATGAAATAAGAGTAAGAAGAAGAAGTAGAAGAAGTAATTGAAACAAGAAAGAATCTTCTTCCTAGCAAGAAGATTAGAAGCATAAGAAATAGTGAATGAAATCTCTCTTCTATAGTGAGAAGGAGATTGTATGCCTTTTTCTTTATCAATGAGAGCTTTCAGAAATTGCAGCAGTATGATTTCAGAAGAAGGAGAAGAAGAGGGCTTGTTGTTTGCTGCAGCACAGTTTTACTTCTCTCAGATTTTCTCACTTTTCACTTGGGAGCTTTTCCTCTTTTTCAAATGGATCGAGTGGATCACTTCTCATTTTCTTCTCTGCCGACTTCCCTCTTATTTATAGCTCTGTTTATTCAAAGAATGCTATAGGAGAATAATCAATTAGCAGACAGAGAAATAGTAAGAGAGAAAAGATTCCATAATCAATATTTCTGTAAAAGGAAAGAGATCATTCTGATTTCAAATAATATCCATAATAAACTTAATCAATTTAGCCAAGAATCATTTAGAAGGAAAGACCTATTCAAAATGGCTAGAAAAGAATAATATCATTCCATAAATTTCAGATCTACAGATAGAAGGAAAGAGATCTGGCGTGTTTTTGAATTTGACATAGAAATCGACGTACGTCGATTACTATTCGGCGGAAGCGTCGATTTCAGACTGACTGGACGTCGAGAGGAGAATATGGAAGGTGCGTCGACTAAGGTGCGTCGACTTCACTAGATACGTCGACTAGAAGTCAGAGTTACGTCGACATAGGTTACATCGAATTCTGTTTAGAGTTACTTTGACTCATTCTGAGAGGAACGTCGACTACACTTCGACGTTGCGTCGAATACTATTCGACGTTGCGTCGAATACTATTCGACGCATACTTTCTTAGACTGATTTTTCATTCTTAGAATTTATATTCTACTCATTTTTAGGGGTTAAGATAAATCATTTCCCCAACAGTTGTTACTGTTGGTATATCTACTATGTATTTCTACTTTCAGTATTCAATGTAGAATAGTACTCACATTGAGGGGGAGCTAGAATGTGTAGTTCAAATTGAACAAGATCAGCTATTATAAAAAATAGCTCTCTAGTTGAGGGGGAGCAAATTCCCTGCTCAGGTTAAGGGGGAGATGGCAAATGCTAAGAGTGTATAGGTTGTCTTATAAGTTGATCCAAAGGGATCTATAGATGTTGCCTCCCAATCCATAGAAGGATAAATAGTTGAAGAAACCAGAAAGGGAGACATAGGGCCAATGCTTAGGATAGGCCAATGCTAGATAGGGCCAATGCAGGATAGGCCAATGCTAGATAGGGCAAATGCCTAGGGTGTTAGGGCCCATGCTATATAGATCATTTTTATGATATGTTTTTGCTGTTAATGTACCTTAGCATTGGGAATGTTCTGCCTTCTTCAAATAGGGGGAGATTGTTGGGAATATTGCCCTCAATATTACCTTGATTTGAAGAGGCATCACTCTCAATGCTAAGGGCATATTGTATTTGATAAAGCTATGCTTGTGTAGTATATATAGGTACAGGTGACTCAAAAGGAAGGGCCAAATATGCCCTTAGATGTGGAGAAATCATTTACAAGGAGATGAAGTTTGGTCTCAGCAGAACCGCTGAGACGATGGGTCAAAACTGCTGAGACAAGCCCACTGTCCCAGCGGAACCGCTGAGACCAGAATAGGAGCCGCTGAGAAAGCTTATACGCAAGCTGAGCTGCAGATAGTCAAGGATCCGCTGAGACGAGATCGCTGTCTCAGCGGATCCGCTGAGATGGGAAAGGAGCAGCGTGCAGATTGGAAAGAATGGCGTGTTCGTCGAACGCAGAGTGTTGTTCGTCGAACGCAGGACTCAATTCGTCGACGGCTGAGATGAGACCAGAGAAGGAGCCGCTGAAAAGGAACAAAGGGCGTGTTCGTCGAACGCAGAGATCCGTTCGTCGAACGCAGAACACAGTTCGTCGACCGCTGAGACGAACTAGAAGAAACAACAGAGAGTTGGCATGTTCGTCGAACTCAGAAGGCAGTTCGTCGAACACAGACAGAAAGGAAGAATCAGCTGAGACTTGTGCAGATCGTCGAACGCAGAGTTTGGCAAGTTCGTCGAACGCAGAGTTTGGCAAGATCATCGACCACAGAGTTTGACAAGTTCGTCGAACATAGTACAACGTGTTCGTCGAACAAAGATTGTGTGTTCTGCCCGTGGCGCATGTTGCAGAAAAGTTGTGTGGGGTCCACCAGTTTCTCCCATACTTCTCAGAAGGACTGCTGAGAGCCGTTGAAGATTAGAGATGTATAAAAGGAAGAGTTAGGGCACATTTGAAAGTAGCCGACACATTCACTATTCCATTGACGGCAGAAGCTCTCGTATTCTTCCTCCTGCTCACTGAACAAGAAGAAGAAAACAGAGAAACAAAGTTAGCTCCTTTGCAAGAAGGAGCAGGGAGATCTTCCAACCTTCATCTGAAGAAGAAGATCAGTTAGTGGCTGACATCAACATAACCAGCTATAGGAAGCACAAGCTGTGCAGGAACTACAGGGGACTTGTTGTCATCTATAATAAGTTTAATACTCATTTTTCTGTAGGGCATTTTGCCTGAGTTGTAAGACTTTTTGGTCTGAGATTGTAGGAACCTGAGGGTTCTGAGTTGTAGGGCTGAAGGCCTGAGTGTAGGATCTGTTGATCTGAGTTGTAGGGCTTCATAGCCTGAGCTGTAGGAGGAGGAATTCTCTAAGTTGTCGGACCTGGAAGGGGTCTGAGCTGTAGGATCAGGTGCTGATCTGAGGTAGGGTTGTTTAGCCTGAGGTAGGACTATTTAGCCTGAGTTGTAGGACCTGCTGAGATATGAGCTGTAGGATTAGGAGCTGATCTGAGTTGTAGGGCTGCTGAGCCTGAGGTAGGGTTTGGGAAAACCTGAGAGATCCTGAGGGATCTGTGTTATAAGCTCTTTGAGCCGAGTTTGGAGGAGTTGGCCTTGTCTAACACATTGTTAGAAAGGTAAAGGGGGAAAGAGGACTACTCATGACACCCTGTCTTGAGGAACCTCTATACATGCTTGTGTGCTTTCTGTGTGTTTGATCATTTGCTTGCTCCAACCCAGAAATCAGACATACTAATTAAAGGAAAATTAAAAGAAACCTATTCACCCCCTCTAGGTGATTTAGACTACAAACCTAATATTCTTTCATTCTTCCTCTTCTTTGACGTTGAGAAACGCAACCTGAAGCTCCGACGCAGGTCCTCGAAGGCGAAAATGGAACCCACAGGAAGCTGGTGGAACCAGTCCCTCGCCTTCTCCTTTAGAGTGGTGGCAAAGAGCTGACACTGGAAGGCATCTGTCATTGGAAGGATCGAGACCATGTCCTCAAACCATTGCAGATGCAGGACTGGGTCGTCTTTGCCGGTGTAGTAAGACATCTCCGGCCCTCTGAACCCTTCTGGCACCGGGGCCGAGAGGATCAGCTCACAGAAGGGGCTCCCTTCCCCTGCTTGGCAAGTGGCCCTCTCGCACGGAGCCAGCTCGCACACCTCCCCACTCGCCGGGCAGCTGAACAGCTACCGCCCGGGGAGATCTCGTGCGCTTGCTTCCGCCGCTACCTCCTTCCCAAGTCGCTGGCCCGGAGCGTTCTCGCCAATCTGCTGGGGCGGAACCACAGGTGTCTCGCACTCGCCTCTCCCAGTGAGAGCCACCTGCATGGTCTGCATGACCTCCCGCTTGAAGTTCCCGAACATCTCCAGCCACTCCATTGCTTCCGGCGGCTATGAGTGTCCTGGGTCTGAACCATTTCCCTCATATCCCGCCATCAAGCTCAGCTTGAGATTTTCTTGCACTGGCTATGGTCCACGCTCACCGCACCAAAAATATTGAAATCGTCAACCGGTCTCTAAGTTCGGACCCACAGGGGGGTGTAGCCTACGCTTACTTCTCCCTCACTAAACTCTCCTAACCAAGGATGGAGAACCTAGAACAGAGCCAAGGCTGTAGCGAGGAGGTCCCGCCACACACCCGGAAGATCTAAGAGAGCTTCCCCTCCCAAACCAATGCTCAGCCGGGCACCTTGGAGGGCACTAGCAGCCAACTCCGAAATTAGCCTGGAGGAGAGAGCTCAAGAAGATCTGATATGCTCCAAGGTGCCCTTAAGGGTCTATTTATAGATTTTCTAATCTTGGACTGCAAATAGCGTAAATCCGCCTTTTGGTTTTACTAATCACACCCCAAACTGGTCTGCTAACAGCCTGACTCCGCTGTTCTGGAGGACTATTGGCAGCCCACAAGGGGCATTTTGATAATTTCCCCTTAAAGCCTTCTGGGTGAGTGGTCCGTGAAGGCACCACTCGCCAGGCTCCTTGCCCACCATAATTCACCGGGCAAATGGCTCATGAGGACACCATCTGCAAGGCGCTCGACTCACTGGACGGGCGAGATCTTGGGTACCCGCTCTCGCCTATCTGTCATGACACCATGCGAGTGGCCCGCGAGTGGGGCCTCACTCGCCCAGGGGCCCTTGGACTCCTATTCTGCACCTTGACCCCTCATGGGGTCTTGGGGACCCACTCGACGAATACGGGGTTATACATTATAAACTTGTAGTACATGTTTGCATAAAAAGCATGTTGTCTCAAAACCCCTACACGAGCATTCCACATCATTAGTGTTTGTATCATATGTGACAAACCATTACTTACCAACATCTGTCCCATCACAATTTTTGATGATGTATACTACATGATTTGTTCTGCACCAAGTGTCATCAGCAACCATCAAAGCAAGTGCAGCTTCCATAAAAGCATTCTCAAAAGTAAATATATTTTTCGTGTATAGATTTTAGACATTTGCTTGAGTATTAAACAGTTATTGAATTTTAGTGTGATACTCCCTTGTTTACATTTAAAGTCCTCGTCATGTTCGTTCATGCGCCAACCATGAATTAAATTCTTCATTCCAAGAAAGCATTCAACAAGTGAACTTGTTTCTTTAGAGCGTCCATGCAAACGATTATTCACTGACTCACTTCATTGGGTGGATAAAATGTCAAGATCTAATACTTCCTTGTTAAAGGCGGTGGAACACTTCATCCTAAGGTTGAAAAGATCATTTAGTCATCGATTGACATGCAAGTTGCCACGCTCTCCAATTAGTTTCAAATTCCATTCCATTATCACATTTGCTCATGCAACTGTAAAATAAATATCGAATAGACTTATCTTTATTGAAACTTGGTACCTTTGATGGTGCTTTCTTCGAGATGTGTCATTGACACAAACGATGTCTAGTTGAAGTTAATACTCTCTCAATAGCTACAGTCATCGCCTGATCTTGATCGGTGAAAATCGTGATAGGATGCTTATCACCAACCTATTTTAATAAACACTCATAAACCCAACAAAAAGATTCATTCATCTCCTCTACAACAAAAGTCCCACCCATAAAAACGTTTTGCCAATGGTGGTTTACTGCAATAAAGGGAGCACATGCCAAATTGTACTTGTTCAACCGATATATTGTGTCAAAAATAATCACATCTAGACAAGGACCCGCATGAGCTACTCACTAGACAGGGAGTACCCAGAGTTGAGCTATGAACATAACTAGACAAGGAGCTATACCTAGAGTTGAGTTGCGAACATGAGACTCGGACTAAATAACTTGAAGACTCGGGACCGGATGAGTTACTCACTGGACAGGGAGCGGATCCTGAGATCTAACTTGACTCTCGTTTTCTTTTCAAGCTTGTCTTTGCTTGCTTTATCTCATTTTCTTGTCTTTCTTTTCTTCTCTAGCGCCCCTCTGCTCCTGTTCTTACTCCTCTCGTTCCGAGTCTAGAACAGACCAAGCATTCACTTACATTGGAGCTTCTGGTTTTCTACCTGACGGATTTCATTCTGAATTGTTGCCGGTCTTCCGGCAATGATATCCATGAAGTGTTACTGAAAGTCTTTCTTTCTGACTTCTACCTCTTCTTTGAAAATCTAGACTGAAAGAAGCTTCTGTTTTTCTACCTAACAATCATAATCAATTTTACCAAGACCATCAATCCAAAAAAAACTCGTTAGCCGGTTAGAATCATCTGTCTTAACATCAAAGGAGAACATGTTATCCTCACTTTGTGTGTCTTTAAAAATTTCTAACAAGCGAGTTGCATCGCCATTCTCTATTAGTGCTCTTTTCTCTCGATGTATATAATTATAGGCATCTACTTTTGAGAACCCCACATTTTGTGCACCGCCAACTTCATCTGCTAAGAAGTTATATGCATCAAAGGTTCTAATTCCTGCTCTCGTCATATTTTTAATAAGAGATGCTTGATGATTAGAGATTTGACGATGATTTCTGAATAAATGTGAATCAACTTGTGGAGCAAGTGGGTGATTGTGCTCATCAACAAACTTGGAGATCTCACAATTCTTCCCCTCTTGATCAGCTGTGAAGTGCATGCACGCCAAACATCCGGTTCGAGTATCATGTTTATGAAACTTCCTTTGCACAACAGTTATGGGCTTCAAAACCTTATGACCTGCTTTCGCGCAACAATATTCTCGGCCTTTTATGACCTTTGTATGAGTCCAATAATAAATATGATGTTTTTGGATACCAAAACCCATATTTCTAGCATGCGCAGCGTACATTCTGTATGTCTCTTCTTCAGATTGAATTGTATGGAAAACTGTTGCATCCTTGCTTCCCTGCATTGAAGAAAACATTTTTGCTGCAGTGAGCCATTCGCTACAATTTTAACAAATTTACTGCAGTTAACCGTTTGCTACAATTTTAATAATGTTAATATATTACTAAAGTCTATTAGCAAAAAACAGTTATTATAATACTGATGTATTTTCATATTTATTACACTGTCATAGATAAATACAATGGAATTTATGTATGGTACCGTAATAAATACAACAACTAGAACATCTTGATTTTGGAAAATAAACTCTTAAATTAATAAAAAATATTGTGATAACATACCAAGTTACAAGCATGATCAAGTTTCTCAGATTGCCCTTCTGCTGCCTCTTCATCAGAATTAATTATATGGAAAACTGGGGAACTGTGCCTTCCATTTCTTCCCTGTATTGAACATACAAAATAGTTTATAGGGAAATTATGTGCGGTATAATAATGAATACCAGAGCTATGAGCTCAGAAAATAGTTGGATAACATGCCGCGTCGGAAACATGATCTAGTTTCTCAAATTGCACATATGTTGCTTCTTCATCAGAATGAACTATATCAGATACCAGTGCATCATTGCTTCCATTTCTTCGCTAAATTAAACAAACCAAAATAGCTACCTAGCACTACTCGGTGCCAATTTACCAATTATAACATAATACTATAGTCTACGAGTAGGAAACGATTTATTGAATATTATTTTATTATGATATATACTGCGTCTTAGCATAGATAATACGACAGTATTTAGGTGCGATAGAGTATTAAACACTGCACCGCAGAGCGTAGATGCATTTTTGAAGATAAACTTTGTAGTTTAACATTTATAACATAATATTACAGTGTACAAGCAGGGAAACGATTTATGGAATACTGTTGTATTATGATATATACTTGTTGACGCCAGGAAAATCCTGACCTCAAGATTCGGACCGATGCAGCCGGAGGCTACTCGCCCAGCAGCCCGACGAGATGGCTTGGCTGGCAACGACGAGGAAGCTAGAAGAGCAACAGACAGGACCCCAGGTGCTGCGGCAGGGAGGTCCCACCACGTACCCGGAAGCTCGAAGGAGTCTTCCCCTCCACAACCAAGAATGGCCGAGCAAGGTACGAGGAAGGCACCGACTTGGCTAGCAAGCAGGGGTGACGGGCTCAAGAATTCGGAAATGGGGTTCCAGAAGCTCAAGCACAGGTGCCAATCCAAGTACCCCTGGGGTCCTATTTATAGGCAACCAAGGGGTAGGGGGGGTTTTTATAGCCCAGCCCTGACCTGGCGACGTATGGGATACTCGGCGAGCATCTTCGACCATAGTCGCCCATCTGGCGAGTATCTGCTGCTGCTCGCACAAGCCGGGCTGATACTCGCTCAGGTCTTCTGTGGTTGCCGGACACTTTGGGGCGACATACGGGATACTCGATACGTATCTTCGACCATAGTCGCCCTTCTGGCGAGTATTTAGCCAATACTCGCCAACCTTCTTTTGCTCCTGCTGGCTGATTTGTCCTGCCTCTTTGACTTTGACCTGCCTACGTGGCCTTGAGTGGGTCCTACCCTCGGAGAATAAGGGTTGTACACAATCCCCGCTCTTTGCGAGTAACGGAGTTGCTCGGAAAGAAACATCCAACCGTTATTCGACGAGCTTCTGCTTTGGCGAGTATAGGGAGATACTCGGATCTTGACTGTCTGACGCCTGGACTCTATATAAAGGGGGGGGGTCTCTGATGGAACCACCTTTCTGTACTCGCTCACAATGTCGCTAGCTTTTGCTGAGGCTGCCAAAAAGGCCAAGGCCGACCTTGCGAATCTGATCGGCGTGCCCCTTCCTCCTCCTCGCATGGACGCCGAGGTAGACGCCTTCCTCGCGAACAAGAAGAGGAAGAGGGCGGCGAAGAAGAAGAAGAGAGAGAGAAAAAAGGAGGCGACTAAGGAGAACGTCGCCGATCCTCTGAGTGAGCAGCGTCAGCAGCTGCTGGAGGATTTGGGCCTCTCTCACGAAGGGCTCTCGCCTGCTCTCCCCCCTGCTCCTCTCTCGGCAGAGGTCACCCCGGAGGCGAGTAGGGATGAAACCCAAACTCAAACCCAACCGGACCCTCCCCCTGCCCGAGGTGAGCTCCTTGCTCGCACTTTTCCGATCTATGCTGCCTTCCGGCGACATTCTGACGTCTTTGTTGCTATCTGTAGATCCGCCGAATACTGAGGCTCGGGAGGAGCCTTTGACTGCCATACCGCTGCGATCATCCACGATGATCTCGCCTGAGGGTGGGTCTCGGAGTGGTCGCGCGGTAAGGATTCTCCACAGCTCCTCTGTGGAGAAGAGGCCGATGAGCGAGCATGGGGCTCCTCTGGCAAACATCGCTCCTACTCCGCCTCCTCCTCCACCTAACTCGCGACCAGAGCCGGCGAGCAACACACAGCGGCCTGTGATCGCGCTGCCGCCTCCTCCTCCTGGACTCCCGCCGTCAGTGAATCCTCCAGGCGATCAACGTCCTTCTACCTCAACTGCTCCATCTTCCCACCAGGGGGAGTCCTCGCGCAGCGGCGGGACTGGAGGGTCTTCGGCCTTCTTCGCTCCAAGGGGTGGAGGGCGACCAGGAGATGGTCGCGGTCGAGGGGACCTGCCCTCCAACCGGGATCATTCCGGCAACCACTCTACTCGCCGAGATGGCGTCCATCGCTCTTCCTCCCCACACCGAGGAAGGTCTTCTCCTCGCCGACGATCTCGCAGCCCTCCTCGCCGACGATCCCGTAGTCCTCGGCCAGGTATTTGATCGCTGCATTCGGATAGTCGCCACGGTTTTCTGAATTCTGCTGAAGGTCTGGCCCTTTTTGCCTTTTTTCGCAGGTCGCGCACATACTCCGGTGGGAGCTTTGATCGATGCCGTTGGGCTCCCTCCTCGCGAGTACCAGGAAAAGGCTACTCACGCTATCTTGGACTTGGAATCCAGGATAGAGCGGCTATCGATCTGCGAACCTCATCGCCGCTTGACTGAGGTGGAGTCGCGGGTTGAGCGCTTGGCGGCTAGTGACCCTCATCGCCGCCTAACTGACTTGGAGGTGCGAGTATCCCGGCTGGAGGAGTTTGATACTCGCCTGTCGGGTACTGAAGCTCGCCTCCAGTCTGTCAGCGACTTGGAGCGCAGGGTGGCGAGGATCGAGCATCGGCAACAGCTGCATCATGACGAGCTGGTCGGGATGCGCGCGAGCATGGGCTCGGTGGGGAGGCTGGCGAGGATCGAAGACCAGCTGCGACAAGGCGAGGACGCGATGTCCGTGGCCTCCGAGCATTTCAAGCGTGCTCGCGGCTTGGGCTGGGTCGGGCGACAACCTCAGATCCAGGATCCCCAGGCGAACATCCAGGCGCAACCCTAGCTGCTGCTCTTCTTCATCTTTATCTTCCATGTAGCTTTGTAGCTCCTCGCGAGCATTATTTGAATCTTTTGAACGATTTATTTGAAGCAGTGTTGATTTGCCGAGTAATCGAATACTCGCCCTTCAATCTTGTCTTTGTTTTACTCGATCTTCTTTTGTTTTGCTTTTTCTTCTATCTCCTTTTTGCCGAGTATCTGTTTGAATGTCGCCTATATTTTGGCGAGCTTCTTCGTGTTTCTGTGATGTAGGTATTCGCTAGATGAAGGTCGGCGGTTGGCGCGCTCTGAACTTTGGGCGACTTTCCTTAGATACTCGCCGCACCTAGTCGTGCTCGCGGCGTCGTGTTCGACAAGCCAGACTAACCGACTAGTATAAATAGGGGGGTGGGTGAGTCTTAAATACGCCTTTAGCGATCTCTAGCTTCCTTGACCGAGCATCTTCCAGGCTTCCAATCCTCGCCCTTCTACGATACTCGCTCTCTTCCCTTTCTTCCCAAGATGATCGACGAGGCGGCCATCAGGCGAGCTAACCATGCGAAGAACTTCGATGAGAGCTCGTTCAAGAAGCCGATCACGAATCAGAAAGACTTGGACGAGTTCAACTCCAAGTTCGAGACTCCAGGATATGTCGCCAGGCTTCCTCGCCCGTCTGAGCGACTAAACACCTCCTCGCAGATGGCGATGATCTTCCCAATCCGACACTTCGAGGTCGGCCTGCGACTTCCCATATGGCCCGAGTTTCGGAAGATACTCGTGTTCTATGGGATAGTGCCCGCCCAGATCAATCCCAACGGAGTGGCGATGATCATGGGGTTCCTATGCTACCTTCGGGAGCAGAACATCGTCTTCGACCTTTCGGTCTTTAGGCGAATATTCACCATCATGGCGACCGGCGAGGGCGTCATCTTCTTGTGCAGTCACGTCTGTACACTGGCGGGGACTTCAAATAAGAACCATCGCTGGGTCGAGCGGATAGTCGCCATTGAGGGCGACTTCGCGGGCGTCTCCAGCTCGCCCATTCAACCTTTGGAGAACGTCTTCACGGTTCCTTGGCTCACCGAGGACCAGGTGAAGCTGCTCGCCTGCTTCAGGAATCGTCGCTTCGACGTGATACTTTGGAGGAGGCGAGTAGACGAGCTCACGGAAGTTCGCCCAGGGGAAGGTATCCTTCGTGCGAGCATCAGACATACTCGCCCTAGGGCTTCGTTCTGGAGACTAATCTTCGATCTTCTTACAGGCGTGCAGGCTCTTCCGCGTGATGCTCTTCCTCTCGTGGCGAAGGCGACCGCTGTCGCCCAAGGGGGTGCGAGAACCTCGGCGCGCGAGGTTGGGGACTCCTCCCCAATCGACTTGTCGCCAGGAGGCGACGATCTGGATGTTGTCGGGACTTCAAAGAGGCGAATAGTAAAGGGCAAGGTTCCCGAGCCCAAGAGAAGGAAGAAGGAGACTGCCCATAAGGATTTGGGACAGAAGGCGGATCCCTCGGAGGCTGGCGAGCCGAGCAGCCATCCTTTCTTCAACGAGGGCACCCGTGGCGAGGACAACTTTGGTCGCCCATTGGTGACCTGGTCTGATCGCGCTCACGAGGTGACCCTGAGCTCGAACCTCCCCGTTTGGTCCGAGGACTGGGAGGACAAGGGGGAGGCCTTCGATGTGCTTCATGCGATCTATAGTCGTACTGACGCCGAGCTGCTGCAGGAGGCCTCTGCCGAGCATCTTGCTCATCAAACCTCGCGCTCAATCCTGCGAACTGCCGAGCTCGCACATTCAACGGCGAAGCGGCTGCTGATGTACGAGGAGGCGATCAAGGTGCAGGGGCCGAAAATGATCGCCATGGCGGAGAGGATCAATGGGTTCGAGGTACTTCGTCTTTGCGACTTTTCGCGCTTTCTGGAATACTCGCCTCTTTATACGATGTCAAGCTTACCTTCTTTCTTTTTGTCTTCTATAGGCTCCTTTTTTGCTCGCCCGGCGACCTTTTTGTACACCTGCAGCATGTACAAATTTTTTGTAAAAATGAAAAAGAATTTTGACAAGTTTCTTACTCGCCTATTCCTTCCTTCTGTGCTTTTACTTCCTTGCTTATATGTTGCTTTAGGCTCCCAGGTTCGAGGCGAGGTTGAGTGCTCGCTAGGCTCCTAGGATTTCGGCGAGTATGGATACTCGCACCATCATACTCGCACCTGCAGACTTCAGCTTGAGGCCTTGATCTGCACCTAGTGACGAGTGTTATTAGGTTTTTTAAGCAAGAATCTAAGGAGCTCTTCAAGGGAAGGAAGGAGTAAGGTTTAGCAGTCGGGGAGCCCTGGGGGAATATCATCCCGAGGCCTCCCCCCTACTCTAAAACCTGATGTCGACGGAGAATGACGCCAAGTAAGGAATGGCAGCCGGGCAGGTCTCGCGGGGACACAACTCCCAGGGCCTTCGTCCTATAACTTGGATGCTTGCTACCTTCAAAGGCCGACGTCAAGTAAGGAAAGGCCGCCGGGTCGATCCCACAGGGGCACAACACCCAGGAGCCTTCATCCTATCACTTGGATGCTTGGATGCCTTTGTCTTTTGGTCGGTCGAGTCGGTCTCCTCCTCGTCTCAAGTTGGAGTATCGGCTTCCAAACTTTACCCTAGTAATTTCTACAGCCGGACGAGAAATGCCGTCGGTGGGAACCGCGGCCAACATGCAAGGGGGGAGCTGATCTCGACCGTCATTGCAGAGGCTTGGTCTTAAGGGAACGCACATCCGAGGCACTGTCCCATCATCCGCTCTGAGTTTTTACAAGGGTCAAGTCGGAGGCTCGTCTTCCAACCTGCAGCGGCGAATGTCGATGTAGGACGACGTCAAGCAGGGAGTGGCAGTCGGGGAAATCCGAGGGGACATATCATCCCGAGGCCTCCATCCTACTTGGATGCCGGATGTGGATCGAACCTGCTTCCTGTTGCTTAATGAGTTTAGCAGGGAGTTAAGCACACTTTAGGCACAATAACTCATATGATCTAATACAATAATGAAATGCTTTGCTGGGAGCTTTTTATCTCTCGAGGGTACACGACGCTTGTTTTCAAGGGTTCCCTGAGCTAGTGAAATCGACCATTCCTTCGCCGAGTCGGAAGGTCGGCGTCCAGACTTCTTCCTGGTAATCTCTACAGTCGGACGAGAAATGCAGTCGGTGGGAACCGCCGCCAACATGCAAGGGGGGAGCTGATCTCGGCCGTCATTGCAGAGACTTGGTCTTAAGGGAACGCACACCCGAGGCACTGTCCCATCATCCGTTCTGAGTTTTTACGAGGGTTAAGTCGGAGGCTCATTTTCCAACCTAGCGTGGAGATTGACTTCACCCGACTTCTTTATTATGAAAACTTTGTTGATGTAAAAGAAGCTGCCTTCTCCCATGTTTCAGGGAGGTGTAGATTTTATTTATGGATAATACGTTTACAGAGGTGAGATGTGTACATACTCCCGCCTTTTCAGGTTACCGCCTTTCCGGGTGTTTCTTAACAGCTCCCCTTCACGATGAAGGGTTCTTCCTGTCGTGGAATGAGCTTCCCGACGACGGCTGCTTTTCCTGTCGCGTCCGCCTTCTTTTGCTTACCTGAGAAATCAAAAAGGGGAGTCATCCAAGATCGTCATTCTTCTCTCCTTGATCTCCAGGTCGTCAAACGTGTGCGTGAGAATGACGTAAAGATGACACGGACAGATCCCCCGTTGCATTCCAGGATTCGGTTGACGATAAAGTCTTCGACGATCGCATCAATCACATGGGCCTCATCGAAGGGATTCTCATCCCTGAACATGCCCTCCTCTGAGAAAGTGATTTCTTCTAGCGGGGATGGCGCTTGAGAGGTTGGAGCGACGTCTTGGCGGTAGGCCTGGTGGAAATTCGATTTGCGGAAAGATCCGAGCTCCGCTTCTCCAAAACTCACTCCTACTTCCCCGGCCTTGATACTTCTTTGACATCCTTGGCTGACTCGATCCCTATGCCTCCTCCAGCTATTCCTCCGGCTACGTCTCTTCCCTCGACGGATAGGGTCGTCTCTCCCCGAGCAATAATTCATCGTGGGATCTATGAATCCTTCTGGCACCGGTGCGGCAACGGTCTCCTCGCAGAAGGGGCTCCTCCCTCCTACTCGGCGACGATCCTCAACTTGGCGAGTATCACCACCATACTCGCCATATGGGCGAGTATCCGGGTATCTCCCCTGCTCGCACGGCTCGCGGAAGCGAATACCTTGCGAGGTTGGCTGGTAGAATTGCGACCTCCTTGGTCGCTCGGCTTCGTCTTCCATGTGCTCCTTTCCTGCTCGCCGAGGGGGACTCCCTCCCTCGGATGGAACTGGGCGATGCGGCGAGGTCGCAGTGACCTCGGCGCGCGGCTGAAGCGTTGCTCGCATGGCTCCCTCCATGCGCTGCGCGAAGGCTTCGAAAACCTCCAGCGTCACGAACCTGCTAGTTCCCGTCGAGTTGCCGACCTCCTCCTCAGGGTCGCCACCTACGACCATCTCGCCTTCTTGCCGAACTTTCTTCCAATGACTACGGTCCACGCTCACCGCACCAAAGTGTTGACGCCAGGAAAATCCTGACCTCAAGATTCGGACCGATGCAGCCGGAGGCTACTCGCCCAGCAGCCCGACGAGATGGCTTGGCTGGCAACGACGAGGAAGCTAGAAGAGCAACAGACAGGACCCCAGGTGCTGCGGCAGGGAGGTCCCATCACGTACCCGGAAGCTCGAAGGAGTCTTCCCCTCCACAACCAAGAATGGCCGAGCAAGGTACGAGGAAGGCACCGACTTGGCTAGCAAGCAGGGGTGACGGGCTCAAGAATTCGGAAATGGGGTTCCAGAAGCTCAAGCACAGGTGCCAATCCAAGTACCCCTGGGGTCCTATTTATAGGCAACCAAGGGGTAGGGGGGTTTTTATAGCCCAGCCCTGACCTGGCGACGTATGGGATACTCGGCGAGCATCTTCGACCATAGTCGCCCATCTGGCGAGTATCTGCTGCTGCTCGCACAAGCCGGGCTGATACTCGCTCAGGTCTTCTGTGGTTGCCGGACACTTTGGGGCGACATACGGGATACTCGATACGTATCTTCGACCATAGTCGCCCTTCTAGCGAGTATTTAGCCAATACTCGCCAACCTTCTTTTGCTCCTGCTGGCTGATTTGTCCTGCCTCTTTGACTTTGACCTGCCTACGTGGCCTTGAGTGGGTCCTACCCTCGGAGAATAAGGGTTGTACAATACTAATTCTTAGAATAGACAATATTGCAGTATTTACATGCAGTAGAGTAGTAAACACTGCAACGATTATGGAATATTGTTGTATTATGATATATACTGCGTCTTAGCATAGACAATACGGCAGTATTAATGTGTGGTAGAGTAATAAACACTGCAGCGAAGAGCGTAGAGGGATTTTGGAAGATAAACTTTGTAATTCATTAAAATATGAAAAAATTGTAATAACATACCGAGTTGGATGAATGATCAAGAATCTTAGATTTCATACCTATTGCCTCCATAGAATTTTCCTAACCAAAATTTTCAATTCAATAAGCTTCTAGTACTTCTCAGCCTTCAACAAAGTACTCCAGGTGAAGAACTCCTCCGGCTGAAGAACTACAATCATGCTCCTACTCCCGTCGAAGAAATACTCCCGTCGAAGATGGCCTCCCGTCGATTTTTAAAGGAAGGGAAACAACCTTGTTGGCCGCCGGACGAGGACTAGGACACGAGTCGCCCGCCGTTGCAGAACCCGTGCACGTATTTTTGCAGGCGGAGGAGAACGATGGCGGTCTTTGGCCGTGGAATGAGGAGGAGGGCATCGTTTCGCGATGGTCGGAGGACGAGGGCAGGGTTTTCTCGTGGGATTCTATAAAGCGAAAAGTTTTCGAAAACGGAAGAGGCACTGGTGGGGTCCGCTTCCTTGAGATGAAGTCTTTATTCTCGCGCCTATTTTTAGGTGAGAATAAATCACCTAAAATTTTTTCTAAAAATAATGATGGAAATTCATAAAATCCAAAAGTTTTTAGTAGACCTCCTAGACCTACTATGGTAGGTTATCATTAGGTCTACAAAAACTAATTTCGAAATATAATGACTTACTTTAAAATGATTTTTTGTAAAATATAAATGTTTTTGAAAAAAATAATTATAAAATATTGATGTATATTTTTTAAGGTCATTTTGAGTACTCATGTGTATGTGTTGCGGGCGAAGCCCGCCGTTGCCGGCCGGGTACAAGCCTACGCTTTCCAGCAATCCTCTCCATAGGCTGGTGCACCGAGGTGCTACCTCTTCACCGACCGCTATGGACGGGTTCGGATCCACCTTTCCCAGCCCAATCATCGCGAACAACCAGCACGATGCAGGTACAGTATCACCTCATCCCGATAGTGCGACAACCTCACGGGGTCTCAACGCTGCCACACAGGTAATTCCAAGCAATCACGCGACATCAAGTGTCACTGGCGCTACCGCTGGCGTTAGCACTAACGCCTGGCGTTAACGAACAGAACATGATTCGGTTATCTCTTTCGGGTATTTTTTGGAGATCGCCTCCAGAACTCCCTGCAGTACATCACAGCACCCAGAACCCGAAAACAAGCATACATACTCGGCTACAGCCATACATAACAAAGTGTTTATCTGATTACATAGTTTACATGCATCGGCACGCATGCCGGCAATACATGAAATAAAACACTCAAAAAGGGCCTTCGAGGGCCAGCTAGCAAAGAGCTTGTCCCAGCTATTTCCCGCTTGGCTCGCCAGGACCTGTACAACAAAATTCCACCAAGCAGTGGGAAACAGGCAACCGGTCAGCTTTAGCTGACCAAGATTTATAACGACCTCACCCCATGCCCGGGGCGGTGGTACTCCTTCCCTACAAGCAAGCATAAGCCGCATATATATCACAGGTGCGTCTAAGCACAACATACATACTATCATCACAAATGTCGGCACGCAAGGCCACACGTCTCGTGCTCACATGACACATTTTCAGTGTCCTCCCCGAGTCCACTTCCATCCGCAGTTCAGCAACTTAGATGTCAATTGAGCTAAGCCGTACAGCCTACGCTTTCCGGCAATCCTCTCCACAGGCTGGTGCACCGAGGGGCTGCCTCTTCACCGACCGCTATAGATCTCGTTGAGACGAATAACTTTCATGTTGATCACATTTTTATTTGGAGCTTTTTTGACCCCTCAAATCAGATCCCGAAAAAATATACATATATAAATATATAAAATTATATATAAATATATAATTTCTTTATAAATTCTGTTATATATATTATAATATTAAAAAAAATTGTTTTTGTAATTTGAATTACTGTTTGAAGTATATAAAAGGATATATTTGTAAAAAAGGGCTGCTCCGCCTCTCCTCCTCCCTCCGCCAGCACATGTTATGGGTTGCCGCCGACGGTGGAGGCGCCGGCGGCCAGCCCGGAGCCCACCGGCGGGGTCGCCGGACTCCGGCGAACCCGCCGGGGGTAGTCCGGCGGGGCTCCGGCACCGCCGGCGGTGGCCCTGCCGGAGCCCAGCCGGACTACACCCGGCGGGTTCGCCGGAGTCCGGCGAACCTGCCGGTGTGCTCCGGTCAGGCCGGCGGAGAGCCGCCGCCGGCGGCAGCCCAAAAAAAATAAGCCGCCTGGAGCGGCGATTCCTGCACGGGGCACGAGAGGAAGCTCCAGCGCGCGGAAAGGATCGACCAAAACGCGATAAACTGGAGGGTCGAAGCTCCAGCGGGACGCGATTGATTTTGGGCACGCAGCTTTTTGCTGGAGGATCGAAAAGTAGGCGCTAAAACAAATGGAAATTAGGCGGCGGTAATGGAGCCAAAACGCCCAACCAAATGAGGCCTTAATTAGGTAAGCTGTGATAATTCAGGTTTGGTCTTGATTTTTGTTATTGATTAAATGACCTAGGGTTCGTGATGTAGGAGCATGCCAATCTGATGATTATTTTGACTTTTATTTCAAATTTCCTTCCTGGATCTTGCCCGATGTTAGCCATTATTAGAGTTTGTGGATACAATGTATCATTATCTTTGTGATTTGTTCTTGTCTCAATTCACTTTTTCGTGCTTAGGTGTTTTTTGTTTTGAACTCTAAACACATTTGTTTTTTGTTTTAGTGGTGACTGCAGAAATTTTAGGCTATTTGATAGTTGAGTTCATCGATTAAAACTTGACAACAAATACCACAGTGACGATGGCCAATATAGCGGGCGCGGCTGTTCTTTACGATGAGACATTCACCCTTGTGGTTCATGCGCTAATTTTAGATGGAGTGAAGAATGCTTTTCTTCACGGCGAGTCGTCTAAGGATGTTGTCTATTTTTGGTATCTAAGGTTGGAGTGGTTGTACGAAATATTACAAAATTTATAATTTTAACTTTGATTTGTTGTTAACAATATTGGTATGTCGTTAGCAATTTTGTTTGCAATTAGTAATTTTCAAAAAGTACGATTTGATGATAGCCATCTTTTATTTGCTTTTAACAATTTCTTTTTTCCCTTGGGTAGGTAAGGGAACTAACAGAACCAAGTGAGCATGCTCACAGACAACCCACACGATGGTTCCTAATCGGACCAAATATTAAATCGGTGATCAAGATTCAAGATTCAATTGGTTCAACCGTTTACATTGAGGTTTGAACAATATATAATAAACTCAATTTTGTGGAAATACTTTCTCATTCTATATTTTAAAAGTGTGTTTCCATACATACACAAACCTCATTTATATACAAGAGATAAACGAAAGGGAGGTGAGCAATTCTGGAAGATGAGCAATTGGTTTCTATGAATATTCCTATACCATACAAGATTTACTAAGTGCATGCTATGTAATAAATATGATATACAAAGATTATTTTCATAACAAATCTACATGGTATTCCAAATAATGGAACTCTGCCATATTTAGATATTGTCAAATTTAATACTTCCCCTCAAGTTGGCGCATGTATGCCGTGAATGCCCAACTTGGCAAGTAAGAACCAAAATTTGGCGTGTCTGAGCACTTTGGTAAAAATGTATGCCGGTTGAAATTATGTTTGTATGTGCTTTGTAATGATCACGCCTGCCTAAAGTTGTTCACACACGAAATGACAATCAATTTTGATATGTTTGATGCGCTCGTGGAACACTGGGGTTGTTGCAATATGTATGGCTAACTGACTATCACAATGAAGCATGGCAGGGCCATTGTGTGTGATTCCCAATGACGCCAAGAAGGATTTTAGCGAAATGAGTTCACTGGTAGCGGCTATGGCAATATCTAAATATGGCAACATTCATTATTTGGAATACCAGGCAGATTTGTTATGAGAATAATCTTTGTATATCATATTTATTACATAGCATGTTCTTCGGAAATGTTGTATGGTATAGGAATATTCCTAGGAACCAATTGTTCATCTTCCTGAATTGCTCACCTCCCTATTTTGTTTATCTCATGTATATAAATGAGTCTGTGTAAGTATGAAAACACACTTGTGAAATATTGAATGAGAAAGCAATTCCACAAAACTGAGTTTATTTATCAGAGATAGGTTCTGATCCTATGACCTGTGGGTTATGGGCCCACCATGCTTCCACTGCACCAAGGGATATTGCTATGGTTCAATTACTATTTACGCCTCCGTGTCTTTAGTGACTTGGATTGAGCAAGTTGCCCCATCACACGTCGTTCTGTGACTGGCTACTTTGTCTTGCTTGGTTCATCTCCAATCTCTTGGAAGACCAAGAAATAAACTACCATTTCACGATCTTACGCCATATCTCTGTATTCTGCTTCGGCAGAAGATCGTGAAACGGTAGTTTGTTTCTTGGTATTCTTAGAGATTGGAGATGAACCAAGCAAGACAAAGTATCCAGTCACAAAACAACGCGTGATAGGGCAACTTCTGAGTACGCGTGATAGGGCAACTTGCCCAATCTGAGTCACTGAAGGCTTGGAGGCATAAATTACAGTCGGACCATAGCAAGATCCCTTGGCCGGGGCGACTTTTGATGTATCATACGATCCGTAAGGCTACATCAAAGTGTTCTTGTCGTGGTGCATGGGAGAATTGGGACAAGACATGTACCACATATGAAATTTCCAGCCCGACAATTGTGAGGTAGACTACCCGGCCAATGAGGAGCCTGTATGTGCCGCCGTCAACGCAAGATGGCCCATCAACTAAGCCCAATGATGCCCTTGTTCCATGGGAGTCTCAGCAGACCGACATCCGAGTAAACCAGTTTTGGTTAAGATATCCAAGGCATATTTCTGTTGACACACGAATAACCCAGTTGGTGATCAAGCCGCTTCAATGCCCAAAAAATACTTTTAACGACCCCAAATCTTTGATATAAATGCATTGATGCAAATATGCTTTAAAAGTTGAACAAGCATCATGGTTGTTTCCCATTAGGATGATGTCGTTGACGTAAACTAGGAGGCTCAAAAACATTGTTTTGTTGGAAAAAAATAATAATGAGTAATCTGCACAAGATTGGGGAAAACCATAACTCCGACGCGCAGTGCTCAACTTTGTAAGCCAATTTAGTGAGGCTTGACGCAAGACTTAGAGGGACTTGCGTAAATGACAGAACATCCCATCATCGCCTGAATGGAAACCATGGGGCCGCCGCATATAAACCTTCTCGTCTAAATCTCCATGGAGAAATGCATTATTGACATCCATTTGGTGCAATTCCCATCCCCAAGCAAAGGACAGCGGAGACATGAGAAGCAAAGGAGAGCGGAGACACGAGATGCAGTGGAGAGCGGAGACAAGAGATGTGGAGTAGAGCGAAGATACGATATGTGGAGGAGGGGCTTATTCAATCGACTGAATTCTTGGAAGTGATATTTCTAACCTAGCCGAGCACCCACAATTTTTATTTTTTGGTGAGCCAAAGTGTCAAACTAATAACTAATAAGAGGGAAACTAAAATATTTGGCTCTAATTTATTTTTTTGAGAAATTCATGACCATCTATTTTGTCACTAACTAAATTATTTAATGAGAAAAAAATTGGTCACCAAATATTTATTATTTGTAACCAACAATTTATTTTATCACAAGATAAAATGACTTATGGGCCAATCTTTTTATATCATCACAAATATCTCAAAATTGGATTTAGTGACCATTTTTTTGTCACAATAAATACAAAATTAGTTTCAGTGACTAAAAATATATTTCATCACAAATAAAGCAAGAAGCTCCACGTGTCTTCTTTAGACCACTAGAGATCCAAATTTATTTCGTTTTTTAATAAAAAAATTCTAGGTGCTACATATACTATTATGCCAAAACATTCAATAAACCATCTTTAATGAATAGTTATGCAAAAAAGATGTATAACTCCATGATCATACCAAGAGAAGTTCATATAAATGATGAATTATATAATCCACAACAGTTGAGCAACAACAACTAAAAATCTGAATATGATCTGACAAATAATATATCTTCTTGTTGATGAAATGGGACAAGTGAAAAATATGAATACAACACTAAACAAAAAAGAGTCCAACTAGCACTTTCAGAGTAGCACATGTTTTCATCTTCACATAAACAAGGAAGAGTATAAATAATAAAGGTACCCCAGAAACCTCAATCAATCAAATACTGTGATAACAGCACTGAGGATGATGAAGGTTTTTTTTTTACTTGCTCTTCTTCACAAGCATTGAAGTCCTGTGCTCTGCATCTGACTTGATGAAGCTCCACCAGAAATAGGTGAGAGGAATGGTGGTTGCATGCCACAGTGCATGGGCGTCAACATAGCGATAATAAGGCGGAAAATCGTAGATCTCGAGGAGCATCGCGAGAGCGCCTCCGAACACCACAGCCCACAGCTTGGATCGATGGGGATGCCGCTTCATTCCCGCCCAGATCGCCCACATGAGCAGCTGAATGATTCCCATGACAACACAAACTTCCATATTCCACCCTGCAGATGAAATCATCATCATACTTCATGAGTCATCGCTCTTCGGTTATTTCTTGACTATTGTATGAGGCGGTTAAACCTATTCCACAAAAATATCTGCTCATGTTACTCTTGGTCCATCCATTTTTATTCTTAATCATTTCACAACTATCCAGCTCAATAGAGTATTTTCTACCATTTTTTAAACATAACAAAACAACCAAAAATATATTTTTCAACTTCACAGAATCAAGTGCATGGAAGATACGAGATGCATATTCTCCGAACACATAGCACTAGTTGACTCGTCCTTCGCATCCAAAAGTCACTCGTAACAACGATAAAATTAACAAGTGCCGAAGTACACTACAACATCTTCGTTCATAATTGCTGAGTACTGCATAAGGTGTTAAACTCATTATGCAAAAATCATTTACAAAGATCCATGTTTAATTTGATCTGATATACTTTCTTACTAATCCATTGACACTAATTTTATCTACCAAGCTTATTAAAGCCGTTTCTATTTTCGATTTACATGTTGAAAATTCCTAAAAAGCCCCTTTGATAGAAAACATGTTTTATAAAGCAATGAATACACTTTTTCACTCATAAATGAAAAAAAAGCTTCATCAATTTTTAATGGATTTTAAAGGTGTTCTGTAGTTTAAAATTCATAATAATTTTTTTAACTTCGATCAACGAGACCATGCCTTCAAAAGATGTATTACACGAGAAAATATCAAAATGATCCCCTAACTATATCAGGATGCCTTGATCATGAGCTAGGAATTTACAACTGTTTCGGAGCCAGTAACATTCAGAAAATCGTCCCCAAGACTCTCAAACTTTTTATTTCAATAAAAAAAGTCCTGGATACTCTCGTATATGTAAAGTATGCTTGAGAACCCTCATAAATTGTGCATATTCTGATGATGATACTCATAAAGTTATGTGACAGAAAATGTTGGATAATAATGGGTGGGAGTCAAATGATTACATACTTTCATTCGCGAGTCCTAACTATGATATTATACAATTCTATGGCATGTAAACATTGTCTTCATTTAACATATGATATATAATATATAATGATTGAAAAAGAAAAGAAGTGAATGTCACACATCTTCATATTAATTTGTATGAATATTAAAATAATTAAAAAATCGAAAACATATCGCGTATCTTAAATTCCTGGTTATTTAAAAATCATGAATCTTGCATATGTATCGTATCTCGCATCACATCCACATCTCTATGCAACATAGATTATGACACCATATTTTTGTTTCCTTTAACATGATCCCTAGAATTATCAAAACATGACTATTATCGTCCTTCGTCCAACATGATCCTTTAGCATGATCCCTTGGCACGATGATTTGACAAACGTACGGATCATATCAATAACGTTTGGATAACTCTACAAGTCATATTGAAGAAACAAAAATCCATACATCCTAAATAGTCAGGGGAGGCATTTTGATCATTTTCTCGATATTATTTTCAACATGGAGTGCTTAAAGATAGTAAAATTATGAAAGAACGGAAATTGGTGATAAACAAGAAAGATTTACCGTAATCAAGCGCATAGAAGTTTAGATACAAGATATGAGTTGTCACAAAGGCCAAAATTGGAGCTGCAAACATAACCCTAGTCGCCTCGTCCTTCACGTCTAGTGTTCGCAGCAGAGAGAGGATCAAAGAATACCCAAGTAAGGCCACAGCTGAGGAGTAATCCAATTTTTCTGTCAATTCAAAGTCTCTGAGAAACATAGCAATTTGTCATGATTGGTAGGTGAAAAGAGTAAATTCAGTACTGTAATCAACATTAACGACTGACCTTGTATGAAATATGGTACTCCAGAACCAAGCATTCATTGATAAGAGGCCAAAAATATGCCACAATCCAGTGTATTCATAGTATGTCCTTTTGCTGTAAGGCCTAAGAGGAAGTTTGTAATTCACTAGGATAAAGAATGAGAGCCAACCGACGAACTGCATCATCAGATTGAGTGCAGATAATGCAGCTGAAACGGGCTCCTGATTTTTCCCCAAAAATGAAGAATGTTGAAGAAGCAAAATTGTTAAATTAAAATATGCAGAGTGGGTTAATAAAGCATCCTCGAAAAACATAAAACAAGGTAACATGATAGGCATCACCATGCACAACAGGGGCTATTTGATAATTTAAGCCCCTAAACTCAACCGAGCATCCATTTTGACAATTAGGAAATCTTAAGCTTGGATTATCAAGGGAAAGGGTTTAATCAGACCAAAAGATTGGTAGGGTGGATTTCGAGTTTAAGCTTAGTAAATTTAAAATTAAAGTAAATTTGAAGTTCATTAAAGTAAACTTTATCAACATTAAGTTTATAGTAAGTAATTCTCTTAAGAATAATAATTAAGCTTATCATTCGTGGAATTAAGCTTTTCATAAGCTTATATATTCAAAACAATTAACCTTATCTTCTCATAAACGTATTCTTTTAAAATTAAGATTGTCTTTTCATAAACTTATATTTTATAAAAATGCTCTGTATATAAAAATGCTCTGTATAGTTTAGGTTTAACACATTGAACAACCTGCCCCAAATAGTTGGGATAAGGCTATAAATGAGGGTGATCTTTTCAAAGCCTTTTCATCTAGCCCATTAAGTTAAATTCAATCATAATTAAGTTCATATTCATAACTAAGTTCTCCTAATAGTAAATCACCTTATGTTTATGCGCCATTAGAACGCAATGTTGAATTATAGAAATAAAACTTGAGTCAAAATGCACCAAAATAATCGTTTATCAGTTTACAATAGTGTATCTTTAACATCAATAAACCTCACTCATGGCTTAGATCTATCAACTGATTAAACTATGTTGGCTTAATTTTTGGAATAAGCCCAAACCAAACAGGAAAATCTTGCACATTATATTAAAGAAATATTTACCAAAACTTCCCCTGGAAGTTTGCATAATTACAGGTTGCGCCCCTCTTACTTTTGAAATTACAAAAACCGCCCTTGAAGTTTACATTTCGTAATATTAACCTCCCCTAAAATTTACATTTCATAACATTCATGCACAAAAACATCCCCTCGGAATATTTTGTGCATGGATGTTATGAAATGTAAACTTCAGGAGAGGTTAATATTATGAAATGTAAATTTCAGGAGAAGTTTTTGTAATTTCAAAAGTAAGAGGGGTGCAACCTGTACTTCAGCAAACTTAGAGGGGAGGTCCAGGTAAATGGCCCTTTTATTAAATTTACGAGGAAATGATGAAGTGACAAACCTGAAAGACATAAATGCGCTTGAAGGGCCATTTTCCATGGTACTTAACTGGACTGAGACCAAGTGCGGCCCTTTCCATTTCTCTTTGCATCATACAGTAATAGCTACAGTCGCTCCGACAGTTCAATTGCTTCCACTGCAAGTATAGTGGCTCTTGCATGTACCATGTGTTATTAACTGGCAAATCATTCGCCAAAAACAAACAGTGTGAGATAGAGACGTTCCCTACACTTCCCGTCTTCTCACATTGTTCAAAACAAGCTCTGAGGTTAAAAAAAGTATATGTCACCACAATATATAAAATAAATTTTAAATTATTAAGTAAAATAAACTATCTATATAGTTCAGAAGATATGATAGACTATAGAAAAAGGATGTCTATAACATCCAAAATTAAGAGCTTTACAGTGCTTGGGAGTGAACAGAATTTCCAAATTTAAAATATATAAAGGGACCTATTTATGAAATCTGCACCACAGTTTCCTATAGTAATGTCATCGAGGCTATGCAGATAGAGTAGGACTTGCGAAGAGGTTTGCAGCTGATCAATCAATGCTTCAGAGTGGTTTATATCCTCATCATGATGCCTCAAAATTTAGTCTTTTGTAGAAGATCTGTGTCAGTAAGACTTAATGATGTAAAGACTTATTGATTTTCCGCTGTGAAGAGTACTTTTGGTTTATTAGTGGTATGTAATATTTATAGATGATGTCTTATAGAATTGCATTGTTTCAGATTGATTTGTTTGATGGACCTTCCTCTCCATTCAAATTGATTTGCTTAATTTTATTTAATTTAGTTGAACTTCATATCACAAGAACAACAATAACCTTATCCGAACTATTTGGTGTCCGCTTGAGAATTCCTCATTTTCATTTATATTTTATAAGTGTTGCCTCAGGTGTTAAACCAACTTTTTGCAAATCATTTTGAAACTTTTATTCATGTTATCTTAGTTCCACTCTTTCTCATTCCTAATCATTCAACACTAAAGTTATCTACTTGTCTAATGACTGCATCCTCTACCTTTCATTATATATATATATATATATCCAAATAACATACATTTACTTATCATCATCCCTTCATCCCTCCTAGTGTTGTCAACTGTAATTTAATTCTCATTTTCACGCTTAGATATTAATGATTTTGTTGCTACGCAACAATTAAATCTATGCAACATCATTGACTTACTTATGGTTTATAAAATTCACATTTAATCCACAGATATCCATTGACTATAACCTAAAAGTGCAAATCCTCTATAGTTCTGTAAGGGATACATATTGAAACTCTGTTGGAACAACCGGACTTTCAACCCTTCATCTTCAGTTCCATACGCTTAGCAGATCCAACAAGTGCTAATTTTCTTGTAGCATCAAACTTCAGTAAAAAAAACTTCTACTTGAATTGATCAATAAATTTGAATAAACAAAATCACTAACCATATGCATAATTACAAACTGATGTTCACCAAAGTACATACAGAACTTTCAAAAAATTGATATTGTCTCAGAATATCAACTCTTCATGCATATCATTATCATATTTCATTATTACATGGCATGACAAATCAACTTAGCTGACTATTTTGTTTTTGAGAAACTTTATCATACTTTTAATTTTTCCATGAGGCTATTTTAATAATCCAATTAAATGGTGTGTTCTCTGCACTCAAAATAGTTGGGGCCAAAAATTCCTCTATCAATGCAGGTTTCCAGAAAAGTAAATGAACATTCATGTTTGCATGCATCTTCAGCAAATTATCTCTTGGGAGAGTCTAAAAAGATCAAACGTTGAAAAATATATAATTTAAATGATGAAAATTTGGTCCACCAAAGAAGAAATATGTTAATTTGCTAAGTCATGCAGAACAAAACTAGCGCAAAATGTTATTAAAAAGACTTTTAAGATCTAAGAGCCAACGGTCTGCACCAATATAGGTTTCAAGAGCCAACGGTCTGCACCAAGATAGGGTTTAAGAGCCAACGGGGTGACTGAAGTGGTGGATGAGGATGATGCAACATTTTTCCCCATCGTGCAGCAAACTAGCGGCGAGTTTTGCGAGCTTCTGGAGTACAAACGAAAACCAAAGGATGATCAGGCGAGAGGGGTAAATACATACAGGTCGGATCGGCGCCGCCAGCGCTCCCATGAAAGCCTCTGATCAGGAAACCGAGTAGAAGAAGGAATGAAAACCAAAGGATGATCGGAAGAAGTGAGGCGGAGGGGGAAATACCTATAGGTCGGATCGGCGTCGCCAGCGCTCCCATGAAAGCCTCTGACCAGGAAACCGAGTAGAAGAACGAATGGAAACCACTGTCCGCCCGCCATCATCATCGATACCGATACAAAGAGCAGGGCAGACGTTGAAATAGAAGAACGGGTGGCTCCCTCTAACTCGACAAAAGGGGAAGAAATTCGAGTTTGAGCCTGCAATTTTTCGGACGTTGGGGAAGAAATTCGGGTGACTCCCTCTAACTCGACAAAAGGGCAGACGTTAATGCACAGCTACTAGGGCGAAATTTTTTGGACGGGACGAAATTTTTGCGGACGGGGAAAAATATTTCGGGCGAAATTTTTAGCCAGAATGCACCCTAAACTCCGTCTGGGTTAATACGATCGTTACGTGTCACAATCTTAAAAGTCCGATAGTGGGATTATTAATAGCGCCTAGTTGTGCTCTTTAGGGGTCCGCTTCGCGTTTCTTCCGGGAGCAGCTGCCTGCAATTATTCTTGGTCAAATCCCTTCATTTATTTTCCGCTAGGTTGCAAAGAAGCTTCAGTTCATCTCTCCGACCACCAATCGGACTGCAACTCTCGTCATCCTGGGAAGAGTCCACGCTGTCCTGGGAAGACTTGCAGTCATTCCAAGTGCGCTACCCGCACTTGTTCCTTGAGGACAAGGAAGACATTGAAGGAGGAGGCATTGATGCGAACCAATAGGAGTCAAGCGATGACGTGGAGGAACGCAGCCAATGGGAGAGCAGCTATGACGCAATAGGAGTCCAGCTATGATGTGGAGGAACGCAGCCAATGGGAAAGCAGCTATGACACGGTTAGCGCGGGAATAATCAATTAGAATGTTTCGTAATATTATAGGGTAGGCCATTCAGAGTGGTAAACTACTGCCTATATAAGGCCGGTGTTGACGTCGTGAGATATATGTTGTGTGAGATAGTTTCCCTTCCATTAATGGTTCTTCTTACATCTGACGAGGAGCATACCTGGCTCTTCCTCCCTGTAACTGTCTGTTCAGGATTCAATCCTTAGGACAGTAATGATTGTAACACTTTAAATCATATTTCAATCTATCATCATTCTGTGATTTGGTTAAAATTTATGTTCTTCTCTGTTCCGTGAATTTTGTTTGTATCAGAAAACCAAAGGATGATCGGAAGAAGTGAGACGGAGGGGGAAATACCTAATGAAAACCAAAGGATGATCGGAAGAAGTGAGGCGGAGGGGGAAATACATATAGGTCGGATCGGCGTCGCCATCGCTCCCATGAAAGCCTCTGACCAGGAAACCGAGTAGAAGAACGAATGGAAACCACTGTCCGCCCGCCATCATCATCGATACTGATGCAAAGAGTAGGGCAGACGTTGAAATAGAAGAACGGGTGGCTCCCTCTAACTCGAGAATAGGGGAAGAAATTCGAGTTTGAGCCTTCAGAATGCACCGCTGACGAGGGCGAAATTTTTCGGACCCGACTCCGTTTTCAAATCTAGATCCGGGTTAGTACGATCGCAACACGTGTCGTAATCTTAAAAGTCCGGTATTTAGAGGGATTTTTTATAGCGCGCGGGAGTTGTGCTCTTTAGGGTTCCGCTTCCCATTTCTAAAGGGAGCAGCTGCCTGCAATTATTCTTGGTCAAATCCCTCCATTTCTTTCCCGTCGGGTTGCAAAGAAGCTTAAGTTCATTTCTCGGGTCCATCCTCTTTGATGATCCAGTGGGAGAATTAAAAAATCTGCAACAACAAACTACGGTCCAGCAATCTCTTGATGACTTTGATGCTCTTCGACATCGCGTCCAGATCTCAGAGGAGTTCGCAATTAGATTCTGTCTCGCTGGACTTCGGGACGAAATTAGTTGTGCAGTTAGGATGTTTAAACCCAAATCCCTTCATGAGGTATTTCCTTAGCTCGCATTCAAGAACATAGGATCACCATGGGTCAGAAGAAGTCTTCCATGATGCAGCCGTCCGGTGTCGTTAAGGTTGGGAAAACAGCTATTCTTGCTTCAAGATCTTCTTCCTCCAATAATATTTCAGGATCTGGTTCTCGCTCTGTTCAGGTGGTAATCGACTTACGTCGACTGAAATGGATGCCAAAAGAAGTCGCGGGTTGTGTTATTGGTGCGACGACAAATATTCCTCTGGTCACAAGTGTCTTGGCCGCCGTCAATCCTATTCCTTAGAGTTGATCATCGACGGCGAGTAGTAGGACCACGATACTTTCGAGGACGTTACCCAGGAGGCATTGTCGGTACCAGTGGAGGCAGAGGATGGGTCTTCCCTTCCGCAGGTTTCAGTGCTTGCTATCACCGGCATACCTAGTTTCCACACCATGTGGGTAACGTCGTCGTACCTTGGACAACCAATCAACATTTTAATCGATTCCGGCAGCACACATAATTTCATCGATGAAGGAGCAGCTCGCCGACTCCAGTGCATGCTCACGCCCATTCCTCTCTTTACGGTGGCAATCGCAGATGGCAAACATCTTTCCAGTTCCTTCCAAGTAGTGGGCTTCAAATGGCGAAAGCAGGGAGTCTTCATTACCTCAGATATGCTGGTATTGCCGCTCGAGGGCTGCGAGGTGGTATTGGGGATCCAATGGCTGGTACACTTGGAGTAAAAAAAGTGGCATTACGGGGCTCCAAGAAAATGACGACCGCAGTGGTTAAACAAGAGCGCATGCGTAAGCTGTTAGTGAAGGAAGGACAACCTAATTTTATGGCTTGGTGTTCTGTCCAATCGCCGACTGCTGTGGACACAGAAAATGATCTCAGCAACCTTACGTTACAGCTGGAATCAGTTTTCTTAATTTCAGAACCGGAGCAGAGTAAACTTCAACGATTACTGGTGGAATTTCATGATTTGTTTGAAGAGCCTACTGGTCTTCCTCCTCTATGGAATGAAGAGCATCATATTATCCTCAAATCTGGAGTGGAGGAATTCAGCTTGCGGTCATATAGCTATCCGCCTCTTCAAAAGGATGTGATGGAAAAGTTGGTGCATGAAATGCTACGGATTGGCATTATCCGAGAAAACAGTAGTCCGTTTGTGTCGCCGGTGGTCATGGTGCGGAAGCAGGATGGAACGTGGAGGTTGTTGGATATTACGACGCCCTTAGAGGGGGTGGGGGTGAATAAGGGTTTTATGGAATTTAGATCTTAATTAAATTTATCAGAGTTTGACACTGAAGTTTCAGAATATTTTATAGAAAAATATATTTTAATATCTCAGATAAGGGAAACAGAACTTTTTCCTTACTGTTGCTAACGTCTGGCGTTAGGTGTTAACGTTGGGCGTTAGCTCTTCAGAAAATTAATCTGCTAGAATTATGTCAATGAGATTTTACTAATGAAAACATTAATGAAATACAATTCCAGAAAATCAGAGATAATTAAAAATGATTATTGTATTTCAAAGATAATTAAACAAATGTTAATTTTAATACTTTAATAGAATAGAAATTAAAACATTCTTGAAGAGGAAATACAATCAATTGAATAGAACATTAAAGGACATGATTTTATTTCATAATAAATTGAATACACGAATGTTTAATTTCTATAACGCTAGAAATCAGAGGCGTATAAAGTAAAATAAATTTTCCTTTTCTATACCGACTTGTATCCCCACAAACCGGTTGGCTTTAGCATATCCTTCCCCGGATATGACCTCAAGCCGCTCTAGCCAATCCTTCCCCGGATATGACCTCGAGCACCCCCTAGGTCTAATCACCTAGACCCAGTCACCAACACAAGGCGAATTCCTCCCTAAGTCCTACCCAGACCTAGTCGCCAACAAAAGGCGAATTTACCCACAGAATCCTTCCCGGAATCCGACGTTCTTCCCGAACAATTTCTCCACACAAATTACAAAGAGAATAAAATAAAAGATTATAAGATAAGTAAAGAGAAACTCCCCAAGAAATTCTGAAGGTGAAGACGAAGTCGATGTAGATGTTGGCGTTCTTGAAACGATCGTCCTTCGTATGGGATATGCGTTGTAGACTTTCTCCTTCAAAATCCTCTTTAGATCTTCATGATAGCCCAAGGGAGATCTCTTAATTGCTGTACACGAACCTCTCTCCAAAGTATCAGAATTCTGGAATCATATCTTGCGAGGAAAGAGAGGAGCTGTACTTTAAATAGCCACTGGAGCTAACGCGTGGCGTTAAGGATTAACGCCGGCGTTAGTGAATGTGCAAACCGTCGGGATCGCGCAAACCATAGGGATCGTGGCAGAACCAAATTTCGTCGAACGAAACTAATTTCATCGAACGCGCCTTCGTCGAACAGAAACCCATTTTGTCAACCGCAACCGTCAGGATCGTGGTAGAAACCAAGTTCGTTGAACGAAATCAATTTCGTCGAACGGAACTCATAGTTCGTCGAACGCAGTTTGTGTAACGCCCCTGATTTTCGTTAATTATTTTACGTACCCTCTGTGACGTAATTTTGGCGTAAGGGCGTTATGTCAGCTCGATTGGTAGTGTTTCGAGTTTTAGCTTAGTTAAATCTTGTGATTTAGGTCAAGCATGCGAGACTTCGCGTCGTTTCGAGTTAAAGTGAAGATTTTGAGTGGATTTCAAGATTTTTAGATTCGGGAGGCTTTAGCCCGAGTTTGGCCCGTCGGAATTAAATTCTGACTTCGCCGTTGGATTCGTAACACCGTGTTTTAGTTAAGGTGCGAATTTCGTAGAAATCTGAGGTGTTTCGGTCGCCCTCGCAGTTAAGTAAATTGGGGAATTTATTTATTAATTAAATAATAATTTAGGGTTATATATATAAGCCTAAAATCTCCTCCTCCTATTCATCTTCTTCCTCCCTCGAGCAAATCAGCCGCCGAGCGAAAGGGCGAGTGCGGAGCTTCGAGGAGCGTTCGATCGGCGATTTCTAGGGCTGTAGTAGTCGGAATCGCGTTTGGAGGGAAGATTTGGAAAGCTCTCGGCGAGATCTTCGTTCTAGCGGTAAGCTTTTCCCGTTCTGTGGAATTTTTGGAGTTAGGGTAGTGACCTAACCCCTTCTTTCGACCCGAAAAGTTTCAGGAATCGGTGCTCGTGTGTTTTCCTAGCCGAACCATAGCTTCCGGAGCAAAGATCTTCGAGTTTGCAAGGTTAAGGCAAGTGGCTTCCTCCTCCTTCTCTTTCTGTTCTTGAAGTATTGTTTCGCTCGTGTCGATTTCATGTCGCTCGGTTTAACTTAAGTTTTGGAGTGTTAATGTAAGCTTCCTTGATTATTCTTCCTTTGCTATGAATCGGGTAGTTGTTCCCTGGAGAAAACCGTCCTATCTATACCCAAAGGATAAATAGATTCTAGGAGAATCGCTATCCGCTGGCCACACAGCAGAATAGGGGATTCTGTGTCCATTCGTCGAGATGTCACGGGACATTCCGTGTAATCCCGACGAATTCCGACGAATTCCGTGGAATTCCGACGAATCAGGTTAGAGATTTTTCTGTGTCCATTCGTCGAGATGTCACGGGACATTCCGTGTAATCCCGACGAATTCCGACGAATTCAAACAGCAACAAGATCTCGAATTCCTCCCGTTTGAACTTCTTTCTACTCGTTGTGGTCTGTTGACATTTGAGTTACTCTTATGATTCATATTGAATCGAGGTGTACTTTGCCTTGACCCTAATTCTTAGGTCCTTCCAGTGATTTTCTTTCGGGCAGCGTCCCGTGTTTAAGTAAAATTTAAGTAATAAGAACTACTGCCTTTAGCCTTACACAGTAATTGTGTTTGGGAGACAGTGGGGGAAAATGTTATAGCCTTGCACGGTAGTCGTGTTTGGGTGGTAGGGTCTAGTGGTACCCCCACCTGGTTTTGGGCTTTGGGTAGCGGAGGTAGTTAACCGCTCCCGTATAATTTGAGCTGATCAGTCTCTTTAATTGATGAAACTAAATAAATGAACATGTTTGTTCCTCTTTTGGTATATAGTGCACTTGATGCTTGTTGGTTCTTTGTTGGAGCTCTCTTTCGGTAAATTTTGGCTTGGGTTGGTACCCCTTACGCCTTGTTCGTTTTTCTGCTAATCTTCCGCCACTTGCAACTCCTTGCTGAGGCGTTCTTTGTTTTATTGAATGCCTCAGGTTCAGAGCCGTAGCGGCTAGTGGTGTTGCCTGGAGTTCAGAGTTGGTAGCTGCTCACCCCGCTGTTGCGAGGTAGTTGTTTTTAGTTGCTTCTTGTGCTCAGACATACTAGTTAGTGCCAATGGGTTAGTGTCATGTTGTTGACGCCCATTGTGCCCTTTTTTATACTTTATAGATTATTTGCCAGATTATGCCACTACTTTTAGATCTTGTGTACCTTACCCTCTGGGAATGATTTATGCTAGGTGCACTATAGTTATAAAATGATTTTTCCTCATTCTCATTGCATTCTTTCTAACTGAAACCCTTAACTTTAAAAGTCGCCTAAAGGTATTTTCTACCCTTACAGTACGCCTAGTTATGTGCATATCATTTATTTCATGCTCCGTCGTTTGCATACATGTAGGACTTTAAGTAAACTAAATTAAGTACTTTCCGCTGCAATTATATATACTTTCTCGGTGGACTAGTTGATCCACGAACTGAGAGACACAGTTCTTATCTCAAAACCCCTGATAAATGATTTCAAATGATGACTTATCATATAATCAAGTTTGTTTAGTTAAGTAATAGGTTCCCGCCTGAGCGTCTACAGTTGTCTCCTGTATGACGTGACATCATGACGTGTATTTTCTCTTACTCTGATATTCTTAAATTCGGAGAAAATGCGGGTTGTGACAGTTGGTATCAGAGGGAGGTTAATTCGACAAGTTGGTCGAGCGACTAATTCTGATATAGTTTAGTTATTTAGTTTCATTGCATACACACACCGATGTGTCATCAGTACGTCTTGGCTGAAGCATGAACACTACACTCATAGCATGATAAGAAGTATACAGGGCATATTATGTAGTATGGGATGCATAATATGTGTTTGTATATGGATCCACCATAGGTGGCAACATGTGACGGTTATGTAGTATGGGATGCATAACCATCATCACATGGATGCCCATTAGCACGTTTTCTTTTTCGTTACATGCGATATTATGTAGTATGGGATGCATAATATTTCATGTGTACGCCGCTCATAACATGCATTAAGGCTTTTCTTAGAATGCATAGCACAACATACATATCATAACATCGCATAAAGCACACGTGCCAAGCTAAAGATTTACATGATGACATTCGTACACACATGACTTCAAAACGAATAGAAAATTCATGCATACATGCCCCTTGCACATGAGTCAAGTGGGACGATGTAGTATCGTTCCTGAATTTAGCATATCATCATGAAAATATCCCAGAGAAAGGTAGTGGAAATGGCAAGTAACTGTACATGTATGTTCTGAAACAAGCAGTGTAGTTCTAGTGTAAGGTTAAGTTTTAATTAGAGGTTTATGCGTATTAGCAGAAATGACGCGCAAGCGAGTCGCGACTAGGTCGACTCCCCAGTCTGAGGGCGAGTCTTCGGGTGCGCAGAGTGAAGCCTTGATCGAGAGTCTGCGCCAGAGCAATGAGACTCTGACTAGGCAGATGGTTGCGATGCAGTCGCAGGTCGAGGCGTTGTTGGCTGCCGGTGCTAGGCAGCAACCCGTAGTGCAGGCCCCAGTAGTAGGACAGACTGTACCTACTCCTCCTGCCCCCTTGGTACCCCCGGTAGCGATACCACCGGAAATGAATTTCATTTCGCATTTTCAAAGGTTGGGACCTCCTACGTTTGACGGAAGAGCAGACTTCATGGCATTAGACGACTGGTTTGTTGCCATTGAGGAGATGTTTTCGTACTCAGGAATCTCTGCAGACCAAAAGGTGATGGTCGCCGCTTACCAACTGAAAGGACTTGCTAAGAGCTGGTGGATCAGGGAGAGGGAAAATCTCGTGGGTGGATGTTCGTGGGAGTCGTTCAAGGCGATGGTGTTAAAGAAATTCCTGCCGTCGGTCGAGCAAGACCGTTTAATGAATAATTTTCTGCACCTGAAGCAAAGACAACTCACGGTTAGTGAGTATGAGATCGAGTTCAGTAAGTTGAGCAGATTTGCTCCAGATTTAGTGACTTCTGAGGCAGGAAGAATGAAGCGATTTCTTGGAGGTCTTCGTAGCGATATACAGCAGTTGGCGAGTGCTTATAAATCTGAAAGTTATGCTGAAGTGGTAGAAGCAGCACTGAAAGTCGAGGCTATCGACAATGCCAAGAATCGGGATGCTCTAATGAAAAAGGACAAGAGGAAAGTCGAAGAGGGGGAGACCCCCAAGGTATCTAGCTTGACTCCAAAGAAAAGGAGTGGAGAGGTGTGTAGCTTCTGTGGCCGCCCCGGCCATCCAGTTGAGAAATGTTTCAAGAGGCAGGGAGCTCAGAAGCAGCAGCGAGTGCTAGCAATCCAGGGTGCTCCGAAGGGCGAGGTGCTCTGCCAGTTGTGCAAGCAGAAAGGGCATGATGTGGCCCAGTGTTGGACCAAAGATAAAGTCTGCTTCCAGTGCAAGCAGAAAGGGCACATGAAGTTCCAATGCCCGCTGATTCAACCCCCGTTGCAGCCTGTACCGCTTCAAACCTTGCCGCCGCCGCAGCATCAGGATAAAGGAAGAGGAAAGCTGAACGTGTTAACCCAGGAGCAAGCGCAGTCTTCGACCCAAGTGATCGCAGGTTAGACCTTAAGACAACTGTTTAGTCTTGTTTTCATTTTTGTTCGCTGTATTAGACTAGTTTCTCTTCGCGCTTATAGGAAGATTTAAGGTAAAGAATCGTTGGGCGCGTGTTCTGTTCGATTCGGGTGCTACCCATTCGTTCGTAGCAAGGGATTTCGTTGAGCGTCACCGTTTGACCCCTGAGCTGGGCAACGATTCGTTCCTCGTTAAGTTCCCTTCTGGTGATCTGGTGTCCTCGAACCAGTGCGTCCGCAGTTGCCCCATTCTCTTAGGAGATTTCTTGGCTGTTGCTGATCTCAAAGTGTTGGACTTAGAAGACTTTGACGTAATATTGGGTATGGACTGGTTGTCCAGTTATGATGCGGTCATCCGATGCAAGGAAAAGCGTCTGGACTTCGTGATGGACAACGGTCAACCCATGAGTGTTTTTGGTTCTCCGTACCAGAGTTCTTCGATAATTTCTGCGGTATGTGCTCGGAAACTGTTAATTTCCGGTTGTTTGGCTTACCTTGTTTCTGTAGTAGAAGTTGTTGGTGGTTCGCCGTGTATCGAGGATATTCTGGTGGTGCGAGAGTTCCCCGATGTCTTCCCTGCTAATCTCCCTGGTCTCCCGCCCGTTAGAGATGTGGAGTTTGTTATTGATCTTGAGCCTGGTACTCGTCCTATTGCTAAGGCACCGTACCGTATGGCCCCGCGCGAGTTAGAAGAGTTGCGAACTCAGTTAGATGAGTTGTTGCAGTGTGGTTTCATTAGGCCAAGTTCTTCTCCCTGGGGTGCTCCAGTTTTATTCGTGAAAAAGAAGGACGGTTCCATGAGATTGTGCATAGACTATAGAGAATTAAACAAAGTGACCATCAAGAACAGGTATCCGTTGCCAAGGATAGATGATCTGTTTGATCAGTTGCGTGGTAGCACGGTGTTTTCGAAGATTGATCTTCGATCAGGCTACCATCAGTTGAGGATCCGCGAGTCGGACGTTCCCCGGACTGCCTTTCGTTCTCGTTATGGCCATTTTGAATTTCTAGTCATGTCATTTGGTTTGACGAATGCACCCTCTGCATTTATGGACATGATGAACCGCGTGTTCAAGGATTTTCTGGACCATTTTGTGGTGGTATTCATAGATGATGTGCTGGTTTATTCTAGAAGTGCTGAGGAGCATGCTATGCATTTGCGCTTAGTGTTGTCTACTCTTAGAGAGCACAAGTTGTATGCGAAGCTGAGCAAGTGCGAATTCTGGCTTTCTCAGGTATCCTTCCTGGGTCATGTGGTGAACAAAGATGGAATTACGGTAGACCCCGCTAAAATTTCTGCCGTATTGGATTGGAAGACGCCTTCGACGCCTAAGGAGATAAGGAGTTTCTTAGGGTTGGCCGGGTACTACAGGAGATTTGTCCAAGGATTTTCAGTGCTGTCCGCACCCTTGACTAAGCTTACCCAGAAGAATACTGCTTTTGTGTGGAGCGATAAGTGCGAAGAGGCCTTCCAGGAATTGAAGAGGCGTTTGTGTAGTGCTCCAGTGTTGGCCTTGCCGATCGAAGGAGTCGAGTATGCAGTTTATGTAGACGCATCTCACATTGGACTGGGATGTGTGTTGATGCAGGAAGGGAAGGTGATTGCGTATGGGTCTAGACAATTGAAAGTTCATGAAAAGAATTACCCTACGCATGACTTAGAATTCGCCGCAGTGATCTATGCTTTGAAGCTTTGGAGACACCTGTTATATGGAGTGTCATGCAAGATTTTCACGGATCATAAAAGTCTGAAGTATGTCTTCACCCAGAAGGAGCTGAATCTGCGCCAGCGGAGGTGGTTGGAGTATGTGGCGGATTATGAAGTAGATATTCTGTACCATCCGGGTAAGGCTAATGTGGTGGCCGATGCTCTGAGCCGGAAGACCGCGCATATCTTCAATCTCTCAGTGCAGTCCTTAGTGGAGGAGTTTATGTTGATGGATATCTCAGTCGGTAGTTGTTCCGCACCTTCGAGCTTAGAGGTTGAAGAGCCTTCTTGGATTGCCCTTACTAGGCTGCATCAGAAGGAAGATCCTGACTTGCAGCATCTTCGAAGTAGAACTGAAAGAGGAGAATTGCCAGATTTTTCAATCGATGATAAGGATACTTTGAGATACCGAGGTAGATATTGCGTCCCCGCGTTGGAAGAAATTCGGACAAAGATCTGTAGCGAGGCGCATGATTCTAGTGTTTCCTATCATCCTGGTTCCACGAAAATGTATAAAGATCTGAAGCAGATCGTTTGGTGGTCGGGTATGAAGAATGATATAGCGAAGTATGTGTCTGAATGTTTAACTTGTCAGCGCGTGAAAGCCGATCATAAGAGGCCTGGAGGTAAGTTGAACCCGTTAGATATTCCAAGATGGAAGTGGGAGAGTATTTCGATGGACTTCATTACCGGTTTGCCGAGATCTCCCAGTGGTCATGACTCGGTGCGGGTTATAGTAGATCGCTTGACAAAGTGTGCTCACTTTGTGCCCTTTAAGATTGGATACTCGATGGAGAAAATAACAGAACTGTATTTGGATGAAGTTATCAGATTGCATGGTGTGCCTGTGAGCATTGTGTCAGACCGAGACTCGAGGTACACGTCTCGTTTCTGGCAGAGTTTGCAGGGAGCCTTGGGTACGGACCTTAGGTACTCTACCGCTTATCATCCCCAGACCAATGGTCAGACAGAAAGAGTTAATCAGATCTTGGAAGATATGATAAGGTGCTATATCTTAGATCATGGTGGAGCTTGGGATAAGCGGCTTGGATTGATGGAATTTGCGTATAACAACAGTTATCAGGAAAGCCTACAAATGGCCCCGTTTGAGGCTCTGTATGGGAGGCGTTGTCGGACTCCGTTGTTTTGGGCCGAGGTTGGTGAGAGTCCCTTGCTAGGCCCAGAGGCTTTGGAAGAGATGAGTGTCGCTGTGACTCATATCCGCGAGAAGCTCCGTATTGCTCAGGAGCGGTATGAGAAGTATGCGAATCGAAGAAGGGTGGATTTAGAGTTTGCCGTTGGAGACAGTGTGTTTTTGAAAGTTTCTCCGATGCCTGGTGTTAAGAGGTTTGGAAGGAACCACAAGTTGGATCCCCGGTATGTGGGACCTTTTCAGATTGTTGAGCGCATCGGAGTGTCAGCGTATAGATTGAATTTGGCTGCTTCCCTTCCTAATGTTCACGATGTGTTCCACGTGAGCCAGCTGAGGAAGTGTTTGCGTAGCGATCGGCTTGTTCTTGATTCGGTGCCAGTTTTGCAACCCAATCTTTCGTATGTCGAAGAGCCTGTCCGAATCTTGGAGACTCAGGAGCGTGTGTTGCGAAGGAAGACGATCCCAATGGTTAAGGTTCTTTGGAAGAATCAGGGTGTCGAAAGCGCAACTTGGGAATTGGAGTCTGCTATGAGAGAGACTCATCCTAGCCTCTTCTCTTAGACTTCGGGTAAGTCTTCTTTTCTGTATCCTTAGAATTGTTTCTGTATCTTTCTTGATCCTTGGATTTCAAGTTTCGGGACGAAACTTCCTTTTAGGGGGAGTGACTGTAACGCCCCTGATTTTCGTTAATTATTTTACGTACCCTCTGTGACGTAATTTTGGCGTAAGGGCGTTATGTCAGCTCGACTGGTAGTGTTTCGAGTTTTAGCTTAGTTAAATCTTGTGATTTAGGTCAAGCATGCGAGACTTCGCGTCGTTTCGAGTTAAAGTGAAGATTTTGAGTGGATTTCAAGATTTTTAGATTCGGGAGGCTTTAGCCCGAGTTTGGCCCGTCGGAATTAAATTCTGACTTCGCCGTTGGATTCGTAATACCGTGTTTTAGTTAAGGTGCGAATTTCGTAGAAATCTGAGGTGTTTCGGTCGCCCTCGCAGTTAAGTAAATTGGGGAATTTATTTATTAATTAAATAATAATTTAGGGTTATATATATAAGCCTAAAATCTCCTCCTCCTATTCATCTTCTTCCTCCCTCGAGCAAATCAGCCGCCGAGCGAAAGGGCGAGTGCGGAGCTTCGAGGAGCGTTCGATCGGCGATTTCTAGGGCTGTAGTAGTCGGAATCGCGTTTGGAGGGAAGATTTGGAAAGCTCTCGGCGAGATCTTCGTTCTAGCGGTAAGCTTTTCCCGTTCTGTGGAATTTTTGGAGTTAGGGTAGTGACCTAACCCCTTCTTTCGACCCGAAAAGTTTCAGGAATCGGTGCTCGTGTGTTTTCCTAGCCGAACCATAGCTTCCGGAGCAAAGATCTTCGAGTTTGCAAGGTTAAGGCAAGTGGCTTCCTCCTCCTTCTCTTTCTGTTCTTGAAGTATTGTTTCGCTCGTGTCGATTTCATGTCGCTCGGTTTAACTTAAGTTTTGGAGTGTTAATGTAAGCTTCCTTGATTATTCTTCCTTTGCTATGAATCGGGTAGTTGTTCCCTGGAGAAAACCGTCCTATCTATACCCAAAGGATAAATAGATTCTAGGAGAATCGCTATCCGCTGGCCACACAGCAGAATAGGGGATTCTGTGTCCATTCGTCGAGATGTCACGGGACATTCCGTGTAATCCCGACGAATTCCGACGAATTCCGTGGAATTCCGACGAATCAGGTTAGAGATTTTTCTGTGTCCATTCGTCGAGATGTCACGGGACATTCCGTGTAATCCCGACGAATTCCGACGAATTCAAACAGCAACAAGATCTCGAATTCCTCCCGTTTGAACTTCTTTCTACTCGTTGTGGTCTGTTGACATTTGAGTTACTCTTATGATTCATATTGAATCGAGGTGTACTTTGCCTTGACCCTAATTCTTAGGTCCTTCCAGTGATTTTCTTTCGGGCAGCGTCCCGTGTTTAAGTAAAATTTAAGTAATAAGAACTACTGCCTTTAGCCTTACACAGTAATTGTGTTTGGGAGACAGTGGGGGAAAATGTTATAGCCTTGCACGGTAGTCGTGTTTGGGTGGTAGGGTCTAGTGGTACCCCCACCTGGTTTTGGGCTTTGGGTAGCGGAGGTAGTTAACCGCTCCCGTATAATTTGAGCTGATCAGTCTCTTTAATTGATGAAACTAAATAAATGAACATGTTTGTTCCTCTTTTGGTATATAGTGCACTTGATGCTTGTTGGTTCTTTGTTGGAGCTCTCTTTCGGTAAATTTTGGCTTGGGTTGGTACCCCTTACGCCTTGTTCGTTTTTCTGCTAATCTTCCGCCACTTGCAACTCCTTGCTGAGGCGTTCTTTGTTTTATTGAATGCCTCAGGTTCAGAGCCGTAGCGGCTAGTGGTGTTGCCTGGAGTTCAGAGTTGGTAGCTGCTCACCCCGCTGTTGCGAGGTAGTTGTTTTTAGTTGCTTCTTGTGCTCAGACATACTAGTTAGTGCCAATGGGTTAGTGTCATGTTGTTGACGCCCATTGTGCCCTTTTTTATACTTTATAGATTATTTGCCAGATTATGCCACTACTTTTAGATCTTGTGTACCTTACCCTCTGGGAATGATTTATGCTAGGTGCACTATAGTTATAAAATGATTTTTCCTCATTCTCATTGCATTCTTTCTAACTGAAACCCTTAACTTTAAAAGTCGCCTAAAGGTATTTTCTACCCTTACAGTACGCCTAGTTATGTGCATATCATTTATTTCATGCTCCGTCGTTTGCATACATGTAGGACTTTAAGTAAACTAAATTAAGTACTTTCCGCTGCAATTATATATACTTTCTCGGTGGACTAGTTGATCCACGAACTGAGAGACACAGTTCTTATCTCAAAACCCCTGATAAATGATTTCAAATGATGACTTATCATATAATCAAGTTTGTTTAGTTAAGTAATAGGTTCCCGCCTGAGCGTCTACAGTTGTCTCCTGTATGACGTGGCATCATGACGTGTATTTTCTCTTACTCTGATATTCTTAAATTCGGAGAAAATGCGGGTTGTGACAGTTGGTATCAGAGGGAGGTTAATTCGACAAGTTGGTCGAGCGACTAATTCTGATATAGTTTAGTTATTTAGTTTCATTGCATACACACACCGATGTGTCATCAGTACGTCTTGGCTGAAGCATGAACACTACACTCATAGCATGATAAGAAGTATACAGGGCATATTATGTAGTATGGGATGCATAATATGTGTTTGTATATGGATCCACCATAGGTGGCAACATGTGACGGTTATGTAGTATGGGATGCATAACCATCATCACATGGATGCCCATTAGCACATTTTCTTTTTCGTTACATGCGATATTATGTAGTATGGGATGCATAATATTTCATGTGTACGCCGCTCATAACATGCATTAAGGCTTTTCTTAGAATGCATAGCACAACATACATATCATAACATCGCATAAAGCACACGTGCCAAGCTAAAGATTTACATGATGACATTCATACACACATGACTTCAAAACGAATAGAAAATTCATGCATACATGCCCCTTGCACATGAGTCAAGTGGGACGATGTAGTATCGTTCCTGAATTTAGCATATCATCATGAAAATATCCCAGAGAAAGGTAGTGGAAATGGCAAGTAACTGTACATGTATGTTCTGAAACAAGCAGTGTAGTTCTAGTGTAAGGTTAAGTTTTAATTAGAGGTTTATGCGTATTAGCAGAAATGGCGCGCAAGCGAGTCGCGACTAGGTCGACTCCCCAGTCTGAGGGCGAGTCTTCGGGTGCGCAGAGTGAAGCCTTGATCGAGAGTCTGCGCCAGAGCAATGAGACTCTGACTAGGCAGATGGTTGCGATGCAGTCGCAGGTCGAGGCGTTGTTGGCTGCCGGTGCTAGGCAGCAACCCGTAGTGCAGGCCCCAGTAGTAGGACAGACTGTACCTACTCCTCCTGCCCCCTTGGTACCCCCGGTAGCGATACCACCGGAAATGAATTTCATTTCGCATTTTCAAAGGTTGGGACCTCCTACGTTTGACGGAAGAGCAGACTTCATGGCATTAGACGACTGGTTTGTTGCCATTGAGGAGATGTTTTCGTACTCAGGAATCTCTGCAGACCAAAAGGTGATGGTCGCCGCTTACCAACTGAAAGGACTTGCTAAGAGCTGGTGGATCAGGGAGAGGGAAAATCTCGTGGGTGGATGTTCGTGGGAGTCGTTCAAGGCGATGGTGTTAAAGAAATTCCTGCCGTCGGTCGAGCAAGACCGTTTAATGAATAATTTTCTGCACCTGAAGCAAAGACAACTCACGGTTAGTGAGTATGAGATCGAGTTCAGTAAGTTGAGCAGATTTGCTCCAGATTTAGTGACTTCTGAGGCAGGAAGAATGAAGCGATTTCTTGGAGGTCTTCGTAGCGATATACAGCAGTTGGCGAGTGCTTATAAATCTGAAAGTTATGCTGAAGTGGTAGAAGCAGCACTGAAAGTCGAGGCTATCGACAATGCCAAGAATCGGGGTGCTCTAATGAAAAAGGACAAGAGGAAAGTCGAAGAGGGGGAGACCCCCAAGGTATCTAGCTTGACTCCAAAGAAAAGGAGTGGAGAGGTGTGTAGCTTCTGTGGCCGCCCCGGCCATCCAGTTGAGAAATGTTTCAAGAGGAAGGGAGCTCAGAAGCAGCAGCGAGTGCTAGCAATCCAGGGTGCTCCGAAGGGCGAGGTGCTCTGCCAGTTGTGCAAGCAGAAAGGGCATGATGTGGCCCAGTGTTGGACCAAAGATAAAGTCTGCTTCCAGTGCAAGCAGAAAGGGCACATGAAGTTCCAATGCCCGCTGATTCAACCCCCGTTGCAGCCTGTACCGCTTCAAACCTTGCCGCCGCCGCAGCATCAGGATAAAGGAAGAGGAAAGCTGAACGTGTTAACCCAGGAGCAAGCGCAGTCTTCGACCCAAGTGATCGCAGGTTAGACCTTAAGACAACTGTTTAGTCTTGTTTTCATTTTTGTTCGCTGTATTAGACTAGTTTCTCTTCGCGCTTATAGGAAGATTTAAGGTAAAGAATCGTTGGGCGCGTGTTCTGTTCGATTCGGGTGCTACCCATTCGTTCGTAGCAAGGGATTTCGTTGAGCGTCACCGTTTGACCCCTGAGCTGGGCAACGATTCGTTCCTCGTTAAGTTCCCTTCTGGTGATCTGGTGTCCTCGAACCAGTGCGTCCGCAGTTGCCCCCGTTCTCTTAGGAGATTTCTTGGCTGTTGCTGATCTCAAAGTGTTGGACTTAGAAGACTTTGACGTAATATTGGGTATGGACTGGTTGTCCAGTTATGATGCGGTCATCCGATGCAAGGAAAAGCGTCTGGACTTCGTGATGGACAACGGTCAACCCATGAGTGTTTTTGGTTCTCCGTACCAGAGTTCTTCGATAATTTCTGCGGTATGTGCTCGGAAACTGTTAATTTCCGGTTGTTTGGCTTACCTTGTTTCTGTAGTAGAAGCTGTTGGTGGTTCGCCGTGTATCGAGGATATTCTGGTGGTGCGAGAGTTCCCCGATGTCTTCCCTGCTAATCTCCCTGGTCTCCCGCCCGTTAGAGATGTGGAGTTTGTTATTGATCTTGAGCCTGGTACTCGTCCTATTGCTAAGGCACCGTACCGTATGGCCCCGCGCGAGTTAGAAGAGTTGCGAACTCAGTTAGATGAGTTGTTGCAGTGTGGTTTCATTAGGCCAAGTTCTTCTCCCTGGGGTGCTCCAGTTTTATTCGTGAAAAAGAAGGACGGTTCCATGAGATTGTGCATAGACTATAGAGAATTAAACAAAGTGACCATCAAGAACAGGTATCCGTTGCCAAGGATAGATGATCTGTTTGATCAGTTGCGTGGTAGCACGGTGTTTTCGAAGATTGATCTTCGATCAGGCTACCATCAGTTGAGGATCCGTGAGTCGGACGTTCCCCGGACTGCCTTTCGTTCTCGTTATGGCCATTTTGAATTTCTAGTCATGTCATTTGGTTTGACGAATGCACCCTCTGCATTTATGGACATGATGAACCGCGTGTTCAAGGATTTTCTGGACCATTTTGTGGTGGTATTCATAGATGATGTGCTGGTTTATTCTAGAAGTGCTGAGGAGCATGCTATGCATTTGCGCTTAGTGTTGTCTACTCTTAGAGAGCACAAGTTGTATGCGAAGCTGAGCAAGTGCGAATTCTGGCTTTCTCAGGTATCCTTCCTGGGTCATGTGGTGAACAAAGATGGAATTACGGTAGACCCCGCTAAAATTTCTGCCGTATTGGATTGGAAGACGCCTTCGACGCCTAAGGAGATAAGGAGTTTCTTAGGGTTGGCCGGGTACTACAGGAGATTTGTCCAAGGATTTTCAGTGCTGTCCGCACCCTTGACTAAGCTTACCCAGAAGAATACTGCTTTTGTGTGGAGCGATAAGTGCGAAGAGGCCTTCCAGGAATTGAAGAGGCGTTTGTGTAGTGCTCCAGTGTTGGCCTTGCCGATCGAAGGAGTCGAGTATGCAGTTTATGTAGACGCATCTCACATTGGACTGGGATGTGTGTTGATGCAGGAAGGGAAGGTGATTGCGTATGGGTCTAGACAATTGAAAGTTCATGAAAAGAATTACCCTACGCATGACTTAGAATTCGCCGCAGTGATCTATGCTTTGAAGCTTTGGAGACACCTGTTATATGGAGTGTCATGCAAGATTTTCACGGATCATAAAAGTCTGAAGTATGTCTTCACCCAGAAGGAGCTGAATCTGCGCCAGCGGAGGTGGTTGGAGTATGTGGCGGATTATGAAGTAGATATTCTGTACCATCCGGGTAAGGCTAATGTGGTGGCCGATGCTCTGAGCCGGAAGACCGCGCATATCTTCAATCTCTCAGTGCAGTCCTTAGTGGAGGAGTTTATGTTGATGGATATCTCAGTCGGTAGTTGTTCCGCACCTTCGAGCTTAGAGGTTGAAGAGCCTTCTTGGATTGCCCTTACTAGGCTGCATCAGAAGGAAGATCCTGACTTGCAGCATCTTCGAAGTAGAACTGAAAGAGGAGAATTGCCAGATTTTTCAATCGATGATAAGGATACTTTGAGATACCGAGGTAGATATTGCGTCCCCGCGTTGGAAGAAATTCGGACAAAGATCTGTAGCGAGGCGCATGATTCTAGTGTTTCCTATCATCCTGGTTCCACGAAAATGTATAAAGATCTGAAGCAGATCGTTTGGTGGTCGGGTATGAAGAATGATATAGCGAAGTATGTGTCTGAATGTTTAACTTGTCAGCGCGTGAAAGCCGATCATAAGAGGCCTGGAGGTAAGTTGAACCCGTTAGATATTCCAAGCTGGAAGTGGGAGAGTATTTCGATGGACTTCATTACCGGTTTGCCGAGATCTCCCAGTGGTCATGACTCGGTGTGGGTTATAGTAGATCGCTTGACAAAGTGTGCTCACTTTGTGCCCTTTAAGATTGGATACTCGATGGAGAAAATAACAGAACTGTATTTGGATGAAGTTATCAGATTGCATGGTGTGCCTGTGAGCATTGTGTCAGACCGAGACTCGAGGTACACGTCTCGTTTCTGGCAGAGTTTGCAGGGAGCCTTGGGTACGGACCTTAGGTACTCTACCGCTTATCATCCCCAGACCAATGGTCAGACAGAAAGAGTTAATCAGATCTTGGAAGATATGATAAGGTGCTATATCTTAGATCATGGTGGAGCTTGGGATAAGCGGCTTGGATTGATGGAGTTTGCGTATAACAACAGTTATCAGGAAAGCCTACAAATGGCCCCGTTTGAGGCTCTGTATGGGAGGCGTTGTCGGACTCCGTTGTTTTGGGCCGAGGTTGGTGAGAGTCCCTTGCTAGGCCCAGAGGCTTTGGAAGAGATGAGTGTCGCTGTGACTCATATCCGCGAGAAGCTCCGTATTGCTCAGGAGCGGTATGAGAAGTATGCGAATCGAAGAAGGGTGGATTTAGAGTTTGCCGTTGGAGACAGTGTGTTTTTGAAAGTTTCTCCGATGCCTGGTGTTAAGAGGTTTGGAAGGAACCACAAGTTGGATCCCCGGTATGTGGGACCTTTTCAGATTGTTGAGCGCATCGGAGTGTCAGCGTATAGATTGAATTTGGCTGCTTCCCTTCCTAATGTTCACGATGTGTTCCACGTGAGCCAGCTGAGGAAGTGTTTGCGTAGCGATCGGCTTGTTCTTGATTCGGTGCCAGTTTTGCAACCCAATCTTTCGTATGTCGAAGAGCCTGTCCGAATCTTGGAGACTCAGGAGCGTGTGTTGCGAAGGAAGACGATCCCAATGGTTAAGGTTCTTTGGAAGAATCAGGGTGTCGAAAGCGCAACTTGGGAATTGGAGTCTGCTATGAGAGAGACTCATCCTAGCCTCTTCTCTTAGACTTCGGGTAAGTCTTCTTTTCTGTATCCTTAGAATTGTTTCTGTATCTTTCTTGATCCTTGGATTTCAAGTTTCGGGACGAAACTTCCTTTTAGGGGGAGTGACTGTAACGCCCCTGATTTTCGTTAATTATTTTACGTACCCTCTGTGACGTAATTTTGGCGTAAGGGCGTTATGTCAGCTCGACTGGTAGTGTTTCGAGTTTTAGCTTAGTTAAATCTTGTGATTTAGGTCAAGCATGCGAGACTTCGCGTCGTTTCGAGTTAAAGTGAAGATTTTGAGTGGATTTCAAGATTTTTAGATTCGGGAGGCTTTAGCCCGAGTTTGGCCCGTCGGAATTAAATTCTGACTTCGCCGTTGGATTCGTAACACCGTGTTTTAGTTAAGGTGCGAATTTCGTAGAAATCTGAGGTGTTTCGGTCGCCCTCGCAGTTAAGTAAATTGGGGAATTTATTTATTAATTAAATAATAATTTAGGGTTATATATATAAGCCTAAAATCTCCTCCTCCTATTCATCTTCTTCCTCCCTCGAGCAAATCAGCCGCCGAGCGAAAGGGCGAGTGCGGAGCTTCGAGGAGCGTTCGATCGGCGATTTCTAGGGCTGTAGTAGTCGGAATCGCGTTTGGAGGGAAGATTTGGAAAGCTCTCGGCGAGATCTTCGTTCTAGCGGTAAGCTTTTCCCGTTCTGTGGAATTTTTGGAGTTAGGGTAGTGACCTAACCCCTTCTTTCGACCCGAAAAGTTTCAGGAATCGGTGCTCGTGTGTTTTCCTAGCCGAACCATAGCTTCCGGAGCAAAGATCTTCGAGTTTGCAAGGTTAAGGCAAGTGGCTTCCTCCTCCTTCTCTTTCTGTTCTTGAAGTATTGTTTCGCTCGTGTCGATTTCATGTCGCTCGGTTTAACTTAAGTTTTGGAGTGTTAATGTAAGCTTCCTTGATTATTCTTCCTTTGCTATGAATCGGGTAGTTGTTCCCTGGAGAAAACCGTCCTATCTATACCCAAAGGATAAATAGATTCTAGGAGAATCGCTATCCGCTGGCCACACAGCAGAATAGGGGATTCCGTGTCCATTCGTCGAGATGTCACGGGACATTCCGTGTAATCCCGACGAATTCTGACGAATTCCGTGGAATTCCGACGAATCAGGTTAGAGATTTTTCTGTGTCCATTCGTCGAGATGTCACGGGACATTCCGTGTAATCCCGACGAATTCCGACGAATTCAAACAGCAACAAGATCTCGAATTCCTCCCGTTTGAACTTCTTTCTACTCGTTGTGGTCTGTTGACATTTGAGTTACTCTTATGATTCATATTGAATCGAGGTGTACTTTGCCTTGACCCTAATTCTTAGGTCCTTCCAGTGATTTTCTTTCGGGCAGCGTCCCGTGTTTAAGTAAAATTTAAGTAATAAGAACTACTGCCTTTAGCCTTACACAGTAATTATGTTTGGGAGACAGTGGGGGAAAATGTTATAGCCTTGCACGGTAGTCGTGTTTGGGTGGTAGGGTCTAGTGGTACCCCCACCTGGTTTTGGGCTTTGGGTAGCGGAGGTAGTTAACCGCTCCCGTATAATTTGAGCTGATCAGTCTCTTTAATTGATGAAACTAAATAAATGAACATGTTTGTTCCTCTTTTGGTATATAGTGCACTTGATGCTTGTTGGTTCTTTGTTGGAGCTCTCTTTCGGTAAATTTTGGCTTGGGTTGGTACCCCTTACGCCTTGTTCGTTTTTCTGCTAATCTTCCGCCACTTGCAACTCCTTGCTGAGGCGTTCTTTGTTTTATTGAATGCCTCAGGTTCAGAGCCGTAGCGGCTAGTGGTGTTGCCTGGAGTTCAGAGTTGGTAGCTGCTCACCCCGCTGTTGCGAGGTAGTTGTTTTTAGTTGCTTCTTGTGCTCAGACATACTAGTTAGTGCCAATGGGTTAGTGTCATGTTGTTGACGCCCATTGTGCCCTTTTTTATACTTTATAGATTATTTGCCAGATTATGCCACTACTTTTAGATCTTGTGTACCTTACCCTCTGGGAATGATTTATGCTAGGTGCACTATAGTTATAAAATGATTTTTCCTCATTCTCATTGCATTCTTTCTAACTGAAACCCTTAACTTTAAAAGTCGCCTAAAGGTATTTTCTACCCTTACAGTACGCCTAGTTATGTGCATATCATTTATTTCATGCTCCGTCGTTTGCATACATGTAGGACTTTAAGTAAACTAAATTAAGTACTTTCCGCTGCAATTATATATACTTTCTCGGTGGACTAGTTGATCCACGAACTGAGAGACACAGTTCTTATCTCAAAACCCCTGATAAATGATTTCAAATGATGACTTATCATATAATCAAGTTTGTTTAGTTAAGTAATAGGTTCCCGCCTGAGCGTCTACAGTTGTCTCCTGTATGACGTGACATCATGACGTGTATTTTCTCTTACTCTGATATTCTTAAATTCGGAGAAAATGCGGGTTGTGACAGTTTGTTAAGCGCAATTTCGTCGAGCGCAGGCTCATTTCGTTGAACGAAACTCCAAGTTTGTCGAACGCAGTTTGTCGGGCGCAATGTCGTTGAGCGCAGGCTCATTTCATCGAACAAAACTCCAAGTTCATCGAACGCAGTTTGTCGGGCGCAATGTCGTCGAGCGCAGGCAATTTCGTCGAACGGAACTCCAAGTTCGTCGAACGCTCCAATTCGTCGAGCGCAGTTCAGTTCAGATTTCGTCGAACGCAGGTTCCTTCAGGTTTTGTTGAACGCAGGTTCCTTCAAGTTTCGTCGAGCCCAGTTAACTTCAATTCGTCGAGCGCAGTTCAGTTCGTCGAACGCTCCAATTCGTCGAGCACAGTTCAGTTCAGATTTCGTCAAACGCCATCTCAGCGGTTTCCTTCTCAGCTGTTGTTAACGCTGGGCGTTAACAACTAACGCGAGCATTATCACAATTTCTAGAGAGTCATCTCCAATCTGTTTACTGTTCATAGGGATGTGTAGCTTTAGTTCCTGTACAACCTGCACACTATAAATACACAAAATACAAGATCAAATACAACACGGTATTTGTTATTCTTAAACCAAGAGATGCGGAACATAGGCTCCAACAATCTCCCCCTTTTGATAATAACATATACCTGTTTGAGAAATTAGTGAGATTAAGACCATTTGTGTTTATAGATAAGTGAGGTAATAATATATGCATGAATAACATGTTAAAAGCACGATAGATTTGATAGCGATAATGTATACTCTTTCTATAAGAAGTCCTCCCCCTACATAAGTGTTCTCTTATAATTTACTCCCCCTAAATATCTATTTGACTAGATTTCTAAATTTCTTCTCCCCCTTTGTTATTAGCAAAAGTGGGTAGGGATGAGTGTATATCTTCTAAGATAGATAAGGAACCACTTATTGAAGGATTGTCATGATCGAGCATTTGATAGTGTATGCACCTCCTATATGATTACTCCCCCTACAAATATACCATTTTTTTAGTTTAATATTATTATAATGCACTCCCCCTAAATATTAGATTTATGCAATTTAATCTCCCTTTTGGTAGTATCAAAAGAGGGTTTTAGGAGTGAGTATGTATAATAAGGAGTAATATATTTTATGTCGAGAAGAAAAATAAGATACAATCAAAAGCTTGTTAAATACTACTTGTTGAGAAAAAATATAAGCATGATGTAACATAAAGTAGTAAGCAACATAACAGAAATGATAAAGTAAGCATTCTTATTTTAAGATACCACTTGTTGAAACCATGGTGTTTAAAATAATAGACATGAATGAGCATACATGGTAAACTTAGCAAAAGAATATAATAAGCACTCTTAAACATAAACATCATTTTTAGAAGATAAAATCATATAAAGGATAATGAGTTTTAAATTTGAAAGGTTGATGTTTGAGTTAAAAATTGAAGAGATGCTATTCCATTAAGATAATATTGCAAGCATGATTTTATAATATCAAGAAAAGATAAACAAACTACAATGTACTAAAAATTGCATTTCAAGTAAACATAAACATTATTGTAGCGATCATGCTTTATTATCTAGTGCATTTACTTAAGTCTGTAGATATTTGAGTAGATGAGCATTAGGATCCAATTCTCATGAGTAGAAGTTTTATGAAAGATAATGATGTGTACAAATTAGTGTTTTGATAAAGTATACAAGTGAATCAATCAAAAACACATGACATATATAATGAAATAACACAACATTAAAATACACAAATATTATTACTTCCACAATATTTCAATGCACATAAATAAAGAGTACAACTACCAAGGTGCTCTGCACACACAATGCTTATTAAGACTTATCAGGGTGCAAAGTAGTGCTTGGGGATCACATTTATACTTTTTAGTTTTATTTTCATTTTTTGTGATCCAGTGTACTAAGAGAAGTGTATACATGTTTGCTACAAGACACTTTACAATTCTTAGCCAAGGTGCTCAACCTCACAATGCTCATTAAGACTTATCAGGAGGGTGAGTAGTGCTTGGTGGAGTTTTCCTTGTCATTGATTATTTGCTTTTTTGTTTAGTGACTAAGGACTCAGAATTCACTTGATTTGCAAACATAACATTTGAAACCACATTTCTCTAAAGAATAAGTGCATGAAAGACAAAGAATTGTAATAACCAATTCAATGTTGTGTATGTAATCTATTTATGCATTTTAATTATTTATGTTATTACACTACACAATCATGCAAGTATAAGATTGTAAACATATGTAGATTATTAAAAATAAGTAAGTGAATAAATCATTATCAAACATAATACATTACTCATACTTAGAGGCATGCTAAGCATTTCTACACATGTCTATCTACAATCAATTTCATTGCACATAACAAGATAATTTTCAAGGCATGACAAATACAAAACAATGTTTTTTTAAGAAACTTGAAAGTTAAATTAAACATTGTATTTAATCTTTAATTGATATAATTAATCATCCTTGACAATGACAATGAATAACAATCAGTTTTTTTATTTATAAATTTTTAATAATTTTTTTATAAAAGCACAAAATAATAAACACACATAAAGAGAAAAAAAATATATTTTTGTTCTTTGAAAATGTTTTGTAATTTTGTATTTGATTTTTTTTTATATATTCTCTGGAAAACATAGAAGTCTTTAATAGCATTTTCAGTAAATGATATTCAATGCTAGAGAAATAAACCCAAAATAATGCATGAGAAAATACATATTTTTTTTGAAAAGAAATAAAATTTTGTTTTAAAGGAAATAAAAAGATAGAAAACTTTTTTAAAACAGAGAAATAAAACACCCAAAATATTAAAATAATACCAGAAATTATTCAAAACAAAAAAAATTTTTGGAGCCAAGGAGCTAACGCCAGGCGTTAACTTCTTAACGCCAAAACAGAACTGCATTTCTTGATTTTTTGAAAAATGTTTTTCAAAATTCATTTGTATTATAAAGAGATCTTCCTTCAGTGAAATTTTAGAGTATATTGATTAGATTTGAAGGCTCTTTTAGCATGTTTTTGGTGATTTTTCAAATACTTGTGTTTTGCAAAATCATTAAAGCTCAAAATAATAAAATATGCAAACACAAGATGCAATGTTAGAACAAAAAACAAATATGCATGATTTATGTATAAAGAGTGAGATAATGTTCATGCAATGAATATAATATAAGTATATCTAAGATCAAGATACCTTAACTACATGACTACACTCTAGCCCCGTACTAAGTGACGGATGGGCATGAGGAGCTGCACACATGCCGTAGGTTGGGGTGTTAATCCCATATGCATACAAAAGACGATGCTCAACCTAGCACTCTTTCCCCCCAGTGCCTCACAAGACCGTACTGGAACCCTCCCCGGTTAAGGACAAGACATGACTTAGAGGTTATGTCTCTAATGCACACAATCATACGCCCTCGCTATTGTGAGACACATGTCATAGGTTTAATGATTATGGACATACTAAGCGTGTAAGCCTTAAATATATTAACTATGGTATAATTGCATTATTAGTTTTGGATTTACAATTATATCGATGATTGTTGATTTTAAATCCATTTAGAATACATTTTATTCATGCAAATAACTACAAAAGAAATTATGATTTTCATATTTTAGTAATATAATTTACTTTAGCATTGCAAGATATATAACTAGCATGAACATTGATTTCTACCAATGGTAAGTGATGTTGCTAGTATGATGAATTACGACAACAAGGTGCAAAGCTAAGTAAAATTGGACGAATATATAATTAAATTGCATGCATTCAAACATAGAGTTTTAAATTTTCATAGACCTAGAATGAAGTGACAATTCTATTTGATTTCATCTTGTTTATATCAAGTTAATTCTTAGGTCTAAAGATAATGAGATACATGCAAACAATAAAGATGCACATCACACACACAAAACAAGATATGAAACTATAATACCAATAACCATCATATATTTCATAATTCCTAAGGTTGATAGAAATAGTTAATTTAAGATAATTCTTGATAGATCATGAATTACGATATATGATTATAGTGAATTTTAACATAGGATATTAATAGATCATGGTGGTGATTGTGAAATCATATTCATCATTTTTGTAAGTTTTCTTTTTGATTTTAATTTGTAGAAATTAGACAAAATAAATACAAGGTATTTGAAAATAATGATAGTAAAATAATTTTTCAGAAAAATAATAATTAGAGAAATCAGAATTTTTAGGAAAATATGCTACCGCCAGCGTTAGTGATAACGCCTGGCGTTAGCAACAGAGTTACAATATTTGATTTAAAACACATTATTTTTGATATTATTTGATTCCGATTTTTCTCGATTATGATTTTCAATATAGGGGCTATTATATGCAGCAACGAAAAATAGACAAATATGCAATAAGTTGTGCATTTAATATTCAAGCCTAAGACCCCTAAAAGTCCATTTAAATCCAATTTTGAAAGTAATTTCATTAGTCTTGATAATATCATTTTGCAAATTTAGCATTCAATTTATAATGATAATATAAGACATTTATAGGCAATGGATTTAAAAAGGATAAAACATAGAAAAAAGAAAAGATATATCACAAAAAAAAATTATGACTTTATGTTCAATTTAATTCAATTTGATTTGTTAAACATTAGACTTAAGGTGAAAGTCATATCTCATGATATATAAAGTGATCATAAACAAGTTGGCTCAAAAAATAAAAAATAAACAAAAGAAAGAGCAATTAAGCATATCATGAAGTAGTGTAATGATATTTCATTTTTAATTTATTTCTACTTTATGCAATACAATGATTCCTAGTGAATGGGAGATTTAGGTATCCAAAGGGGACCAAGTGTGATGGTTCCTTTGGGTACCCAAATACATCGTGTTGGCTTTTAGAGAGATAGTGATGAATGGGCCTTTACAAGTGGAGTTAGTGTTTCATTTTTAATTTTGGGCCTCCATTCATACTTTGGTTGTTTATCTTTTAAATTCATATTATGATTATTTGACATCTTTTTGGAATGATAGTTGTTTGAAAAATAATTCATTTGGGATTTAAGTTTATTCAAATTATTTTTCAAAATACATTGATGTTGATAATCATAAAAAATTTTATTATATTGTTTCTTTGAGAGTTTATAAGAGTGATGGTCTTTCTTAAGAATTGAATGTTAAAAGAGTGGGTTATAATATGTTTTAAATGATTGGTTCTTATTTTGATGATTTTCATTTCCACTCTTTCTTGTAGACATACTCTTATAATATGAAGTTAAGCTTTTAGACTTTTGATAATTTGATAAACTAGAAATAAAAGATGTTTTATTATATGAAAAGTTTTGAATAAACATTTTTAATGATTCTAGTTTATCCTTTAAATTATCATTTTCTTTTATCAATTTTTCATTATGCTCTTTTGAATTTAAAAGTCCCCTTTTTACAACCTTGAGTTCTTCTTTAAAAGAATTATAATCAAAACATGGTTTAGCATTTTCAATTAAAGAGCATGAACAAGATTTTAACACATCAATACTAGATTCTACTTTAGCATTTGCTTTTAAAGTTTTATTTTCTAAACGTAGTTTGAAATTAGCATTTTTTAAATTTTTAATTCTACGTTTAGCAATATTAAGCATATGTAGTGTAGAAATAGAATTTCTTACAAATAGAGAGGACTTAGAATTTCTTACATTGCTATGGGATGAGGCAAGATTTGAACCAAGGGTTCCTTTGATATCTTCTTCACATTCCACATCCATAGTTGAATTTTCGTCTTCTCTTTTGCTTGATGTGTTTCCATCAATTGAGTCCAATATTGTGACGTTGTCTTCTTCTCTTGGATCCATAGGGAATTGTTCATATTCATCATCTGTGGAAGGAAGACAATAAGTATTCTCAAGAAATTTCCAAACTTCAAAAGCAGTAGGAAGCGTATAAATAAGTTTGAAAATATTTTGATCTAGAGCATAATATAGACTATTCATAGATTTAGCATTTAAAAATATTTCATTTTTATTTAAAATACTTGGGGGCATTTTAATTGTAATATTCCAAACTTCAATATACAAAGTTTTAAGAAATTTTTCCATAAGAGCTTTCCACCCATTATAATTTTCACCCAAAAATAATGGTGGACATAATGATTTTTCATTTTCATAAAAATTATCCCCTCTAGAAGATGCGAGATCATGAGGCACCATTATTCTTGGTTGTGAAGACGTATTGGAATAATCTATGCTCTGATTCCATGTGTTGGATCTTACGACGCCCTTAGAGGGGGGGGGGGGGGGGTGAATAAGGGTTTTATGGAATTTAGATCTTAATTAAATTTATCAGAGTTTGGGACTGAAGTTTCAGAATATTTTATAGAAAAATATATTTTAATATCTCAGATAAGGGAAACAGAACTTTTTTCCTTACTGTTGCTAACGCCTGGCGTTAGGTGTTAACGCTGGGCGTTAGCTCTTCAGAAAATTAATATGCTAGAATTATGTCAATGAGATTTTACTAATGAAAACATTAATGAAATACAATTATAGAAAATCAGAGATTATTAAAAATGATTATTGTATTTCAAAGATAATTAAACAAATGTTAATTGTAATACTTTAATGGAATAGAAATTAAAACATTCTTGAAGACGAAATACAATCAATTGAATAGAACATTAAAGGACATGATTTTATTTCATAATAACTTGAATACACAAATATTTAATTTCTATAACGCTAGAAATCAGAGGCGTATAAAGTAAAACAATTTTCCTTTTCTATACCGACTTGTATCCCCACAAACCGGTTGGCTTTAGTCTATCCTTCCTCGGATATGGCCTCAAGCCGCTCTAGCCAATCCTTCCCCGGATATGGCCTCGAGCACCCCTAGATCTAATCACCTATACCTAGTCGCCAACACAAGGTAAATTCCTCCCTAAGTTCTACCCAGACCTAGTCGCCAACACAAGGCGAATTTACCCACGGAATCCTTCCCGGAATTCGCCGTTCTCCCCAAATGATTTCTCCACACAAATTACAAAGAGAATAAAATAAAAGATTACAAGATAAGTAAGAGAAACTCCTTAAGAAATTCTGAAGGTGAAGACGAAGTCGATGTAGATGTTGGCGTTCTTGAAACGATCATCCTTCGTATGGGATATGTGTTGTAGACCTTCTCCTTCAAAATCCTCTTTAGATCTTCATGATAGCCCAAGGGAGATCTCTTAATTGCTGTACACGAACCTCTCTCCAATGTATCAGAATTCTGGAATCATATCCTGCGAGGAAAGAGAGGAGCTGTACTTTAAATAACCACTGGAGCTAGCGCGTGGCGTTAAGGATTAACGCCGACGTTAGTGAATGTGCAAACCGTCGGGATCGTGGCAGAACCAAATTTCGTCGAACGAAACTAATTTCGTCGAATGCGCCTTCGTCGAACGGAAACCCATTTCGTCAACCGCAACCATTAGGATCGTGACAGAAACCAAGTTTGTCGAACGGAATCAATTTCGTCGAATGGAACTCATAGTTCATCGAACGCAGTTTGTTAAGCGCAATTTTGTCAAGCGCAGGCTCATTTCGTCGAACGGAACTCCAAGTTCATCGAACGCAGTTTGTCGGGCGCAATGTCATCGAGCGCAGGCTCATTTCGTCGAACAAAACTCCAAGTTAGTCGAATGCAGTTTGTCGGGCACAATGTCGTCGAGCGCAGGCAATTTCATCGAACGGACCTCTAAGTTCGTCGAATGCTCCAATTCGTCGAGCGCAGTTCAGTTCAGATTTCGTCGAATGCAGGTTCCTTCAGGTTTCGTCGAACGCAGGTTCCTTCAGGTTTTGTCGAGCCTAGTTAACTTCAATTCGTCGAGCGCAGTTCAGTTCGTCGAACGCTCCAATTCGTCGAGCGCAGTTCAGTTCGTCGAACGCTCCAATTCGTCGAGCGCAGTTCAGTTCAGATTTTGTCGAACGCCATCTCAGCGGTTTCTTTCTCAGCGGTTGTTAACGCTGGGCGTTAACAACTAACGCGAGCGTTAGCACAATTTCCAGAGAGTCATCTACAATCTGTTTATTGTTCATAGGGATGTGTAGCTATAGTTCCTGTACAACCTGCACACTATAAACACACAAAATACAAGATCAAATACAACACGGTATTTGTTATTCTCAAACCAAGAGATGCGGAACATAGGCTCCAACAGAGGTTTTGTGTCGACTATCGCTTACTTAAGAGTCACACAGTCAAGGCCAAATTTCCTATTCCAATTATTGAAGAGCTTATTGATGAGCTTCACGGCGCTGCCTACTTTTTTAAACTAGATTTGCGTGCGGGCTATCATCAAGTGTGAATGGCGAACAGAGACATTCACAAAACTGCGTTTCGGACGCATCAAGGGAACTACGAGTTTGTAGTCATGCCCTTTGGCATGACAAATGCTCTGACAACCTTTCAAGGAATGATGAACCGACTCTTTCAACAAGAGTTGCGAAAATTTATTCTCGTATTCTTCGACGACATCTTAGTTTGCAGCAAGACTTGGGCACTTCATTTAGAACATCCGTCATTCACCTTTCAAAATTTGCGAAGTCAGCAGTTTTTTTGAAGAAAAGTAAATATAGCTTTGGCCTCACACGGGTTCACTGGCTAGGCCATGTTATTTCACAAAATGGGGTGGCTACAGACCCGACAAAGGTTCAGACCATGCTCGAATGGCCCAAGCCAGCGACTTTACGACAGATACGCAGCTTCTTGGGTTTAATAGGATATTACCGCCGCTTTATTCCTCGTTATCGCTGGATATCCCATCCTCTCACAGATATGCTTAAACCGGGAAAGTTCCACTGGACCGAAGCGGAGGAGGAGTCTTTTAAACAGTTGAAGGTTGCTGTCTCCCAACCTCCAGTTCTTTTCTTACCGGATTTCCAGCAACAATTTGTGTTAGAGACGTACGCTTCTAATTCGGAAGTAGGGGTTGTGCTGCTGCAAGGCGGTAGGCCCGTAGCTTATTTTAGTAAGGCTTTGGGAAAACTGAATTCTTTGTTGTCCACGTATGAAAAAGAACTCCTGGCAATAGTTCTAGCGGTTCAACGATGGAGACATTATCTGATTGGCGTCCGTTTCACTATCCGAACGAATCATCGTCGTTTGAAGTTTCTCATGGAGCAGAAATTATCCACTCCGGCACAGCAAAAGTATATATCCAAGCTTCTGGGATATGACTATGAAATTCAATACAAGGCAGGAAAGGAAAATGTTTGTGTGGATGCCTTGTCTCGACAATTTGAACCAAATAATAGCGAGCTGGGAATGATAGTCACAGTGACATCTAACATCTGACAATGGATTAAGCAGTCCTGGTTGGAGGATGGGCATATTCAACAAATTATCATGGCAAGGGAAGCAGACCACCCATCATACACAAAATATTAGTGGACTCATGGTATTCTTAGGCGTAAAGGACGTCTGGTCGTCGAAAATGTGGCTGAGGTAAAACAGAAGCTGCTGCAATTATATCACAATGGGGCAGTAGGGGGTCATTCTGGCATTACGAACACTTAGCGGAGGATGAAACAGTGGTTTTATTGGAGGAAGATGAAGCCCGACATCTACTCTTATATTCAGCAATGCCTAGTTTGCCAACACGGCAAGATAGACAACCAAAGGACGATGGGATTATTACCGCCCTTACCAATCCATGACAAAATCTGGCAAGAAATTTCAATCGATTTTGTGGAAGGTCTACCTAAGAGTGAAGGGAAGTCGACAGTGATGGTTGTTGTTGACAGACTCAGCAAACAAGCCCATTTCGTCGTGGTATCTCATTCGTACACTGCAAAGTCTATAGCTCAAGTCTTTCTGGATTCAATCTTTCGACTGCATGGATTACCGGAGTCCATCATTAGTGATAGGGATGTAGTTTTTATTAGCTTGTTCTGCCAGGAGATTTTCCGCAGCCTTCAGGTTGAATTGAAACTTTCGGCGGCTTACGACCTCCAAACTGACGGCGAAACAGAGGTGGTAAATTGTTGCCTCGATAGCTATCTTCGTTGCTTTTGTTTTGAGGGTCCTCGGCGCTGGGTACATTGGTTGCCTCTAGCTGAGTGGTGGTATAATTCAACATTTTAGAGCGCCATCAAAATGACACCCTTTGAAGTTGTTTATGGGCAAGAGCCAGCTCTCTATTCACTTTATCTTGCAGGCACAGCAATGACGGAAGCTGTGGACAGAACATTGACAGTTAGAGAGAAGGTTATTTCAATTTTGAAACATAACTTGGCACAAGCTCAGAACCGCATGAAAATACTGGCTGATAAGAACCGCGAGGAACGACCTCTATCAGTTGGGTCGTGGATGTACATTCGACGTCAGCCATATAGGTAGACCAGTGTTCGTGGTCATGGGTCCCAGAAGTTGGCTCCACGGTACTTTGGACCGTATCAGGTACTCGTACGAATTGGTTCCGTAGCATATATAGTGGGATTACCTGAGGAGGCGAAGATATACCCTACGTTCAAAATATCTCAGTTGCGTGAACATCATGGAGCATTACCGGAACGGTTGGTGTCCCTACCAACATCAGTCAATATTGAGGGAAATTTATTGATCGAACCCACTGGAATTTTGAATCGCCGTATAATACAGAAGCAAGGATGGGTCATTACCCAGCTTTTGGTGCAATGGTTGGACGAGACCACGCCGTCCTGGGAAGACTAGCAGCCATTCCAAGTGCGCTACCCGCACTTGTTCCTTGAGGACTAGGAAAATATTGAAGAAGGAGGCATTGATACGAACCAATAGGAGTCAAGCGATGTCATGGAGGAACGCAGCCAATGGGAGAGCAGCTATGACGCAATAGGAGTCCATCTATGAGGTGGAGGAACACAACCAATGGGAAAGCAACTATGACGCGGTTAGCGCGGGAATAATCAATTAGAATATTTCGTAAAATTACAGGGTAGGCCATTCAGAGTGGTAAACTACTGCCTATATAAGGCCGGTGTTGACGTCGTGAGATATATGTTGTGTGAGATAGTTTCCCTTCTATTAATGGTTCTTCTTCTTGCATCTGACGAGGAGCATACCTGGCTCTTCCTCCCAGTAACAGTCTGTTCAGGATTCAATCCTTAGGACAGTAATGATTGTAACACTTTACATCATATTTCAATCTATCATCCTTCAGTGATTTGGTTAAGATTTATGTTCTTCTTTGTTCCGTGAATTTTGTTCGTATCAGAAAACCAAAGGATGATCGAAAGAAGTGAGAAGGAGGGGAAAATACCTAATGAAAACCAAAGGATGATCGGAAGAAGTGAGGCGGAGGGGGAAATACCTAATGAAAGCCAAAGGATGATCGAAAGAAGTGAGGCGGAGGGGGAAATACCTATAGGTCGGATCGGCGTCGCTAACACTCCCATGAAAGCCTCTGACCAGGAAACCGAGTAGAAGAAGGAATGAAAACCAAAGGATGGTCGGAAGAAGTGAGGCGGAGGGGGAAATACCTAATGAAAACCAAAGGATGATCGGAAGAAGTGAGGCGGAGGGGGAAATACCTATAGGTCGGATCAGTGTCGCCAGCGCTCCCATGAAAGCCTCTGACCGAGAAACCGAGTAGAAGAATGAATGGAAACCACTGCCCGCCCGCCATCATCGTCGATACTAATACAAAGAGTAGGGCAAACGATGAAATAGAAGAACGGGTGGCTCCCTCTAACTCGAGAATAGGGGAAGAAATTTGAGTTTGAGCTTTGAGAATGCACCGCTGACGAGGGCGAAATTTTTCGGACCCGACTCCATTTTCAAATCTAGATCTGGGTTAATACAATCGCAACACGTGTCGTAATCTTAAAAGGCAGGTATTTGGCTGGATTTTTTATAGCGCGCGGAAGTTGTGCTCTTTAGGGTTCTGCTTCCCATTTCTAATTGGAGCAGTTGCCTGCAATTATTCTTTGTCAAATCCCTCCATTTCTTTCCCTCTGGGTTGCAAAAAAGCTTCAGTTCATTTCTCGGACCTGCAACTCTCGCCGTCTGCCAAGCTTTAAACTCGAGACCTTCTTCTGGGAGAATGGGAGCCACATAGATTTCCTAGAGCAGTAATAGAGATGACCTCTTCTCATGTCCCGTGAGATCATTTTCCATCTCCCCGGAGACCCAAAATTGTCTCCTGGGAGACCAAAAATGATCTCCCGGGTGACCAAAAAAGAATGGTCTCCCGGGAGACCAAAAATGATATCCCAGGAGATCGGCAGTGAAATCTGCGCTAAAATAACATAACATTAGTGTCCTTCCGAGATGACGCCACCTTTCGCGCCCCAGACCTAGATTTGGAAACGGAGCCCGGTTCCAAAAATTTCGCTGCCGAGAGGAGCGGGGTGGAAGGAGAGTTGAGACACCGAATGGCTTGGAAAACTCTGGCTCGAGTTTACAAGCTCAAGTTCGTGTACGTCCGGGCTAATTCTTTTGCAGAGCTGGAGCCCGAAATTTTACAAGGCCTTTCTTCAAGAAAAAGGGTCATCACGATTTTCACATGTGGTATAGTCTCCAAGCGAACGCTGATACGTAAAATTTAGGATATAAAATTTCTCCAAATTCTACGAACTATAGGCAAGAGCACCTATCATTCATAGTATATGATATTTAGAAATAAATATCAAGTGTCGTATTCCACGGGGTTGTTGATTACTTCTACTCACGCAAATTAATATTATTTTATCTAGATTTAAGAAGATTTTTAGAATAATAAAAGAGAAAAGAAAGAAAAGAGCATTTGATCGGAAATCCTTCTTGAGTTAAATAAATTGTAAAATCTAAATTCATAACCAAAAGCGATAGAATAATTCGACCGTGGAGGTTCCCAAAATATGGTAGAGCCTCTCTCGAGAGAACTACCACCTAACCTTAGGTTGATCGATTAAGACCCCTCGGCCAGTCGAAACCCCTAAGCTTGCTTTATGCGGTGAGCCCCACTATTGGATTTGACTCCAATCCGGAAGATTTGTGTCACCCTCTCTCGAGGAATGCATGCAACTCTTTCCACTAATGAATGATCTACACAAATTCATGGATCTCTCGATCACTAGAAAATGGATCAAGAATTGATATTCATATACCGGCAATATGAGATCAATCGAGAAAAATCAAAAGTGGATCATAATAATTCTTAAACTAAAGCTACGAAAATGAGAGATTACAAAATAAGAAAAGCTTAAGAATTCATCCGATCAAATGCTATAAATTCAGCTAAACATATTTGAAAAGAGAAACATTTTTATAACTAAGTAAAGAGAATTACAATTGCAGGAATTGGAAATCTAAACTATGAATTGAAATTTGCAAGACATAAAGTAAATCTGCATAAAGAAAATACAATAAGAAAATGCTGAAAAAACTAATCTAAGAATGACCCAATCTAAGCTAGGATCAGATCCCCATCACTTTGGCAGCAGCTGGCTTTTATAGGCAGAAAATTGGTGAGTCACGCCCTTGGTCACGCCCGTGACCAAGGGCGTGTAAGCTGCGTAATTGCGTCTTGAAAGCCCGGGAACGTTGGGGAAGAAAAACCGCCAAAATTAATCATCTCGACGGGTCACGGCCTCGGTCACCCCCGTGACCTAGGGCGTGACTTGACCGAATCTGGAAACGGCGGGAAACGGCGCGATCTGGAGTTATTCTGGCAGTTGCGGGAAGGGTCACCCCCTAGGTCATGGCCGTGACATGGAGTCACGCCCATGACAGAGGGCGTGACTTGACCAAATCTTGAAACAGCGCGATCTGGAGTTATTCTGGCAGTTGCGGGAAGGGTCACCCCCTAGGTCATGGCCGTGACATGGAGTCACGCCCGTGACCTGGGGCGTGTAGGCTGGAAATGATGTGGCGGCGTGTTCTGGCAGCTAGAAGATGGCTGGGTTGAGTCATGGCCGTGACTTAATGTCACGCCCTTGGTCATGGCCGTGACCGAGGGCGTGTAATACTAAATTGGGCTGGCGGCATGATCTGGTAGCTGTAAGATGGCTGGGTTGAGTCATGGCCGTGACTTAAAGTCACGCCCTTGGTCATGGCCGTGACCGAGGGCGTGTAATACTAAATTGGGCTGGCGGCATGATCTGGTAGCTGTAAGATGGCTGGGTTGAGTCATGGCCGTGACTTAAAGTCACGCCCTTGGTCATGGCCGTGACCGAGGGCGTGTACTGAAGATTTTTGCATACTTGTTCCATTCTTTCCCCTGAACATGGCTGTGAGCTTAAATTTGCTATTAGCAGCCCCAGATTACCTGAAAACACAAAATAAAGCGAATTAGATATATATTAAACTAAAATTATATAAAAACTAATTAATTACTACTAAAATACTATATAAAAATAACTATAAATAATGCACTATCAAATACCCCCATACTTAAGCTTTTGCTATTCCAGAGCAAAAACTAATTTATAAGTACGAGAAGAATTTATAGGACATTTCTAAAAAGATTTACTTCTAATTATGTACTCCAAATCTTATAAAACTCATGTCAAAATAAGTTAAGAAATTAAAATTCAGATTTTTATAAGAAATAATTTATAATTCATAAATTGAGATGAGTAGAATAAATATTAGTTTCAAAATTCTCTAACTAAATCTTCATAAACAAAATTGCATTGAATTAAGTAAAATAACCAAGATTAAAATTATAGAAACTTTAAAAATCATTAGAAACTTTTAGAAAACTACAAAATATTAACTACGCTCTCTCAAAAATATCTTAGGATAAGCAAATAAACTTGGCTAATTGGGGTAAAGTTGGCATTGAAGAAGTTACTTTGCATATAGGAAATGATGAATTTTATCCTCTCATTTCCATCTTTTTTTAATTTCTTCTTCTTTTTTTATATCCCAAATGTATATGTTTAGGAATGATGAATTTTATCCTCTCAACTCCATGCCATATAATCTTTTACTAATTTGGGTGCATATGTTTAGGAATGATGAATTTTATCCTCTCATTTCCATGACATATGATCTTTTCAAATATTTTTTTTATATGCCAAATAAAAGGGTTAAACAAAAAGGTAGGGGAAGGGCTAGGGTTTAAAGGCTACAAAAATTCCAAAGAAATATTTTAAGAGCATAGAAAATAAATTGAGCAATCTATAAGAAACTATGAGTTCAAGTTAATATAAGTAAAATCTAAAGATATTTAACACAATTACTACAAAATTGAATTATGATATTTTAAAGAGAGAAAGTAAAACTAAGAAATATTCTAAGCAAATCAAAATAATGAAAAACTCATTAAATCAAATTCATCTAAAAATTAAATCTAACATATTTTGAAGAGAAATATATGATTTAAAAATTCATAAAAAGAAAACTCTTTAAAAAAAACCTATAAAGACAACTCATAATTAAAATTAATTTTGCATAAATAAAGTTTGGAGAATTTTAATATTACAAAATTTATCTTATTGGAAAAATAGTTTTTTTTATAAGTTTTTTAAACATTTTAAAATAAAACAAATTTTTTTGTATTTTTCACATTTTTTGAATCAAAATTGCAACAGAAAACAAAGAGACAATTTTTTTATGATTTTTAACATGTTTTCAATTTTTTTTGATTTTTTTATAAAAATAAACATTAGAGAACACCCCCCCATACTTAAAGATAAACATTGTCCCCAATGTTTATAAACAAGAATGAAAAGGCCAAACAGGAAAAGAAAATGCATAAAATAAAAGAAAAATAGCAAAAATATAAAGATAAGCAAGGGGTGCCTCCCAAGAGCGCTTTGTTTAACGTCTTTTAGCTAGACGTTAAGGGTTAGCTAAAAGGATATTCAAATTGAAAATGCACAGGCAACTCCCTTAATTCACACCGAGGTGAAAATGCCGAAAACTGTTGCCCGGCGACTCCTCCGCTATAATCCTGATTCTTTTGTTTTCCGTTAGCGCGAAATTGTGAATCGGTGAAGACGTTTGGTTGCACTGGCTCATTCTCTACATGAAAATCGTTAGAAGAAAAAGAATCAAAATTAAGCGAGTCAGAAAATATTTCACAAGGAGGAGTTTCTTGTGAAAACACATGATTAAGCTCCGGTTGTTCATTTTCAAAAATAAAATTCGTATCCAAAAATTTATTTGAAATTCCAAGTGGACTAAATTCATGGGACACAATATTTTCATGAATTTCACTTTCAAAGTGAATAATTGGCGAGAGAGAAAATTCATGAAAAATAGGAGGAGATTCGGGCGGAGGAGGTGAAGAAACATGTTCTTCATCAATTTCGTCCGGTGTCTCCATGACTCTTTTAAATTCGTGGTAAAGAAGTTCTTCTTGAGCTTGGGTATAAATATTTAAATTTTGATAAATAGAATCTGGAGAATACCCAAGAGTAGAAGAAAAAGAATTTTGTGGGGTAAAAGAGGAGGAATGAAAATCTTGATTGACTGAATTTCCTTCATCGCACCGAAAACTATCCGGGTGATCTTGCCACCATGAATAATTAATATCGGAGCAAGAAGAAATATTATTAGAATCGGAAAAATCATTCGCATGAAAACTAGATGAATTATTTTCATCAAAGTTTGAATAATTATTTTCATAAATAAACTCAAAATTATTTCCATAAGAAAAATTTTGAGAGTAAAAATTAATATAACAATCCTCACTTCGATGCGGTGCTCCACAAAAATTACAATTAACTTGGCGCTTTCGTGCGGCTTCCAAAAGATTGACTTTATTTTGAAGCTCGACAACTTTGGCGGCCAATTGAGATAACATTTTTGAAGAAAGAAAATTGAACAACCGTCACTTAATAGAATGAAATTTGAAAATAAATTAAAAAGAGAAATGGGGGCGGAGAAAGAGATTGATAAAAGTAATAAAATTCACGCTTTCAAAATATCAACAAAAATCATTCCCCGGCAACGACGCCAAAAACTTGATACGTAAAATTTAGGATATAAAATTTCTCCAAATTCTACGAACTATAGGCAAGAGCACCTATCATTCATAGTATAAGATATTTAGAAATAAATATCAAGTGTCGTATTCCACGGGGTTGTTGATTACTTCTACTCACGCAAATTAATATTATTTTATCTAGATTTAAGAAGATTTTTAGAATAATAAAAGAGAAAAGAAAGAAAAGAGCATTTGATCGGAAATCCTTCTTGAGTTAAATAAATTGTAAAATCTAAATTCATAACCAAAAGCGATAGAATAATTCGACCGTGGAGGTTTCCAAAATATGGTAGAGCCTCTCTCGAGAGAACTACCACCTAACCTTAGGTTGATCGATTAAGACCCCTCGGCCAGTCGAAACCCCTAAGCTTGCTTTATGCGGTGAGCCCCACTATTGGATTTGACTCCAATCCGGAAGATTTGTGTCACCCTCTCTCGAGGAATGCATGCAACTCTTTCCACTAATGAATGATCTACACAAATTCATGGATCTCTCGATCACTAGAAAATGGATCAAGAATTGATATTCATATACCGGCAATATGAGATCAATCGAGAAAAATCAAAAGTGGATCGTAATAATTCTTAAACTAAAGCTACGAAAATGAGAGATTACAAAATAAGAAAAGCTTAAGAAGTCATCCGATCAAATGCTATAAATTCAGCTAAACATATTTGAAAAGAGAAACATTTTTATAACTAAGTAAAGAGAATTACAATTGCAGGAATTGGAAATCTAAACTATGAATTGAAATTTGCAAGACATAAAGTAAATCTGCATAAAGAAAATACAATAAGAAAATGCTGAAAAAACTAATCTAAAAATGACCCAATCTAAGCTAGGATCGGATCCCCATCACTTTGGCAGCAGCTGGCTTTTATAGGCAGAAAATTGGTGAGTCACGCCCTTGGTCACGCCCGTGACCAAGGGCGTGTAAGCTGCGTAATTGCGTCTTGAAAGCCCGGGAACGTTGGGGAAGAAAAACCGCCAAAATTAATCATCTCGACGGGTCACGGCCTCGGTCACCCCCATGACCTAGGGCGTGACTTGACCGAATCTGGAAACGGCGGGAAACGGCGCGATCTAGAGTTATTCTGGCAGTTGCGGGAAGGGTCACCCCCTAGGTCATGGCCGTGACATGGAGTCACGCCCATGACAGAGGGCGTGACTTGACCAAATCTTGAAACAGTGCGATCTGGAGTTATTCTGGCAGTTGCGGGAAGGGTCACCCCCTAGGTCATGGCCGTGACATGGAGTCACGCCCGTGACCTGGGGCGTGTAGGCTGGAAATGATGTGGCGGCGTGTTCTGGCAGCTAGAAGATGGCTGGGTTGAGTCATGGCCGTGACTTAATGTCACGCCCTTGGTCATGGCCGTGACCGAGGGCGTGTAATACTAAATTGGGCTGGCGGCATGATCTGGTAGCTGTAAGATGGCTGGGTTGAGTCATGGCCGTGACTTAAAGTCACGCCCTTGGTCATGGCCGTGACCGAGGGCGTGTAATACTAAATTGGGCTGGCGGCATGATCTGGTAGCTGTAAGATGGCTGGGTTGAGTCATGGCCGTGACTTAAAGTCACGCCCTTGGTCATGGCCGTGACCGAGGGCGTGTACTGAAGATTTTTGCATACTTGTTCCATTCTTTCCCCTGAACATGGCTGTGAGCTTAAATTTGCTATTAGCAGCCCCAGATTACCTGAAAACACAAAATAAAGCGAATTAGATATATATTAAACTAAAATTATATAAAAACTAATTAATTACTACTAAAATACTATATAAAAATAACTATAATAATGCACTATCAAACGCCTCATGATATTCAAGCGGGCATGACACGTGGCACCACCTAGAGTAAATATCGCGTGTCTCCAAGTGAACATTTTTGAGTGATCTCCGTCTGCTACCTAATACCATTGGGACACGAGAATCCTAGCAACCACCTTGTATAAAGTATAACATAGGCTGATAGGCCGTCAATGCTCGGGTTTGTTTAGCTATTCACTCTATATTATTCATGTTTCACAAAAAATGATCAATTTTATACTATAGTATTTTTGGCCTTTAGCAATACTTTAGTTGACAACATTTATAAAATGTTGTCTAAACATATAATAGAGAACAATTTGTAAATGTTGTCATTAAGTAGCAGTTCTACACAACATTTGCGACACAACATTCAATAAATATTCTATAATTCATTATTGGGAACAGTTTCGAAATATTGTATTTGTCGACGCACTTTTTACAACAATTGTGTGGTGTTACCTTGTAAAATAATATTTTGCAACACATTAAAAATGTTCCTACAACTTTCTATAACAATTTGCACACCCGAAATAGCTATATACAAACCACAAATTTATAATTAAAATTAAACGTATAGTCAAATCGTGGTCTCTGAATAGCCAAATCGACAAATTTCCACAAATTCTTATTGTAATACAAGAAGAATCATCTATAACCACACTTTTTTTGCAGCCATTTAGAAAGCATTTCGGTAGATATTAATTGTGGCATTTTCTGTAAAACACGGCGAAAGATAATTTGTTTTACTACGTTTTTACCAAAGCGCAACGAAAGATAATATTTTTTACTTACAAAAATGTCCCAACCGATTTCATTTGAGCATTGTTAATAGCAGCCCAAACCCCGCTATTTGCACACCTAAAATAAACGACGATTGTTAACTGCAACCCGACTTTGGCTCGTCGCACCCCAATGTTAATCGCAACCCGAAAATCTTAGAAATGTTATCCGCAACCCATTTTTTTGTCTTGCCACTCACCGTTGATAACCGCAGCCCAAAAATATAAAAAATTTATCCGCAACCCAAAAATTTAAACACTTATTTTAGATAATTTTTGGCATATTGACACTAGTGTTTTTTGTATGACTGTTTTCATAATATAGCAATCTCGATCCTCATTCAATTTAACATTAAAATATGTATCTGCATATAGTCAAAACTGCAAATGAAATTAAAACCAGTCAAAAACTTCTCATTAGCTGCATATATTTAGTCAATGTTCGGTTAATCATGCACTGGTATTTGTCCAGAATAAAACTCACTGCATAATAACTGCATAGACAATTAAAATCACTGCATATTAACATGCATAGACAATTAAAATCACTGCATATTAAGAAAACTACAATAATGTCAATCATTCACTGCATATATCTAGTAACTATATTTAGTCAAAAACTTCTCAAAAGCATCTGTTTTTCATTCTGTGCGACCGCAATCAGGCCATCAACCTCCACCAACTGCAAGAAACATTTCAAATCAATAGTAAATGCATTAAGCCTTTAATATTTTTAGCCATGCATTAAACATGATTAAATGAAAAACTTGCATGATAAAACTGGTGATAAAACTTGTTCCTCCAAATAGTAACATGTATCTGCATTTGCATGACAGCAAATATCTTGAGTAACAGAAGAAATGAGCTATAGTAATTCGCAACCCAAAAATTCTGACAAATTCAATAATGGGAAAGAATTCCTGAGAGTGAAATAAGTTGACTGCAATGGAAGAAATGAGCTATGGATGTTGAGTAATCAAGAGAATGCAGGATATTGTGATGCAGCAAAACAATTCAGAATGCAGGATATTGCGATGCTCCTGTAGTATAATAATTTATATTTACAAGAAAAATTGTGCATTAGTTGCTCCATCCGGTATTCAAATAAAATCATGACAACAAATGCATACGACTACTATTAAACTCACTTTTTTCTGAACTTTAAGAAATGATCATAATTAACTATGCATCATCTTCTACAACTTGGTGGAGAAAAAACTTTCTCAGAGCTTTTCGGAAAGAAGAAATGCTATTACGAGGAACATTTTACGAGAGAGGAAATTGAAATCTAATTTCTCGATATTTTACTTCTAGAACTGTTGTTTTCCTCTATAAAATTACTGTTTCAGTAGTCTAAAAATATGGATTACAGTTCCAGCATTTCCAAACAAAAGTTTTCCTGTCCAAAACTTATGTCCAGCATTTTGAAACACGTTAACAATTTATAAGTGTCAGAGCTGCTATTTTTATGTTTAAAATAGTTGTTTCAGCTATCTACAAGTGTTAAGTTGCAATAATCATGACAGGAACATCAAAATCAGGAAGAAGAAAAGAAGATTTACCTCCAAAGAATGCAAAATTTGAACCGATGGCTTTCATATCAATATTTACTGTATCATCGCAATATCTTGCATTAAACTGCCAAAAAATGAGTCTCTATCTTTTAAAATGTCACAAATCACATAATTTAGTCAATATGAATTAAATTTGTCATACCTTTGGAAGAAGAGTCATCCAAATGTATGAATGCAGTTGAACGTCCAATATTGCTCTCCGTCATTACCATCTTTGATGCAAATAAAGTTTCCCGTGTTTGTGCTATTTCTCCACAATACCTTCTCCAAGAGGGAAAATCAACGGGAATGGACATCCATCGCGCATGCGAAGATCAATGAAATGATTACCATTGATAAATCCAATGAAAACAGTTTTTGGTTCTGTCGGTGGAGGTGAATGCAATGGAAAAAATGCGAATGATTGAACTTTAGATAGTTGGGCTAATACTATATTGTCGCATGAAGCGATAACGAGTCCCATATCCGGCATCGACATCCATTTGTCCAAAGTTGTTGGAGTTGTATTGCATTCAAGAGACCATAATAAATCTTCTCTTCTTGTTTTCCCAAACATGTTCTCATACATAAGAATATGATTTTCAATTTCTTCATGTAGATCTAATTGGACTTATGCCCAACCGCCCACAATCTTTAATGCTTCACTAATTACTCTATACACGTAATGCTCATCACCAAGTACATCAATAACCTTCATAATATCATGTGATAAGACAACTGCTCCCGAACGTCATCCAACAATTTCTTTGAAAGCAAGGGATTAATATTTTTATGAATAGTTCGCTTGCGTGCATTCGACTTTGGAAGAGCCTTTAAATTTTTTCTTTATTGCATTTTCCTACATCAAGACATACTCAAAATGAGATGGATCACACTTTGTGGATTTTGAGTTGTCGCTAAATTTCTTGTAACTCTCTTTAGGCTTACCTTTTAAATGCAATTTAATTAAAGGCTCTGTTGTTTGGATTGTTGATAGATCAATGAGTTCTCGCAACATCTGTTTTAACTCCTTTTGTATGTCATTTGAATAATTGAATTTCCAAATAATTGCTTTCAGTTCGTTGTTTATGTCGTTTGACCCATCAATATAAACTTTCTCCTTGTCAATATGTAAGGATTAATGTTTCCAATGTCTAAGTACAACCCATATTGGAATTGCTTTTGATTGGGTAACTTAAGGCACCAACTCATGTGCACAGCGCAAACCCATAATACATCTCTTCTCATGTGTGCAGTTATCTTCCATATAAAATTCAATTTCACTCTTCACCATATCAACCTCCTCTTTTATGCATTGTAGATCTTTGAGAGATACACGAGCTAAATGGTCGAAATACAAAGAACCTACAAACTCCTTATTTACTTGAATGCAACTACTACTAAACGATCTTTCAATATCTGTGTGTTGAATGTTGATCATTTGATCGAAGAACCTCCAAATAATTGATAAATTACACATAGAAACCTCTAAAAATTTCTTAAGTTGACTATGTGTGTCTTCAACTCGGTTGGGGGTTGAATTACCAAAATGAAGATATTTATCAATCCAACTCGAAACAAAACAGGTTTTGTATGGATTTATCCAATTGTCATGATATACATCACAACTTCACAATAATTTGTAGACTAATCAACTACATGCTTGTTTAATGACATATTAAAGTCATTTTCCATTTGAGCATCTACCACCTTTTGTCATGCACCCATAAAGCTTTCAAAAATCTTTCTCTTGCTGAAAAACTTCTTGCAATTTGCTAAAATATTTCTATTAATATGCACTTGACATAAAATATTTTTTGTTGATGGAAAAACAATCTTGATAGCATTCATCAAAGCTTGCTCGCTATCCATCACAAACACATTCGGTTGGGAATTTGAATGCAGAATGGAGTTGAAACAATTAAGGGCCGACTTATAGCTTGATTCAGTTTCATTTGACATAAAATTGAAGCACGAAAAAATGTCTGATTTGTTGATGTGACTCCAACAATGCATAATAATGTCATACAATAACGATTTGTCTTGTATGTGCAGTCTAACTGAAATATTGTTGGAAACATATTACTTAGCTTTATAGAAAGCGGATGTGCAAAAAATAACCTTTTCAATTGAGAACTGGTAGATGATACTTGGTTAAAAGAAACATAATCAGCATCAATCATACACTTATATAAATATTGGATAGGCATTTCTCCATCCAACTCTTTCTTTAGTAACTTCACCCGCTCATTGTAAATTATCCTAATAATCGTGGTATTTTCATTATTTTCCTTCTTCACCGCGGATAGTATTTTGCGTGGTTTCACCCCGGAATTGTACATCTGTTCACCTCGGATAGTATCTAATCTTCTTGTGTAAGCATGTGCTTCCAGATGGACTCTCTCATGATTGTGTGTCCCGCATACAATGTAAATCTTCCATTTTTCTGTAATTAACTCTCTTTGCCCTTTAATTGAGAATAAACAAATATTTGCGGTCGTATTCTTCTCCACTTCGCTACGCAATAATTACACAAATAAATACAAGTTACTGTTGGGAACAGTGCCCATCAGTGTTCCTGATTTGAAGAAGTGCTCAGCTCAATGATAAGTGCAAGGTGTATTTAATATTATATCTAGTTCATGCTTGCAGAGATCAGATGATATGCCCAGTACTTCAATAATTGACTAAGTAAAATATCGTCGAAAAAGACTGGACATATCGTCGACAAGTATAAGCATATCGTTAAAATGATATGCAGAGCAAAGCAACATGATCATGTCGGTTATCGTCGAGATAACATAAACATGATGATATCGTTGTAACATCAACACTACAACACCTCTCAACGATATCAGAATGCCGAGAAGAAGGAACAAGACTGAGGCAAGTAGAAGTCTGGTATCGACCATATCGTCGAAAAGAAGCTGTGTCGTTGAAAAGGCAAAGTGAAGGTCAGTGTCGAAGATATCGTTGAAAAGAAGTTGTGTCGTCGATAAGACTGGTGACAACTATATCGTCGAAAAGAAGACGTGACGTCGAGAACACTGAGGAAGCAGCTGTGAAGACGAGCAGTTGCTGAAGAACAATCTTCGACATGATATCGACCATGTCGTCGAGAAGATAAGGTGATCACAATGATATCAAGCAATCAAGAAGATTACGCGGACATCAGTTAGATGACTTCATGTCGTCTTACGCACGAGTGCAAAAGGGATGTCCAATGTCGTCGAGATATTGTCCTTATCATCGTAACAATGGAAATATCGTCGAGACAGATTCAAATGTTGCCAGGCGCGCTGTCAGCAGTTAATGCCGCCGCCTGATTGTCCAATCAGCGCGTGCTCTTAAGGTATGGGCGTCTGTCAGAAAAGGACATCATAGGAGACCGTTAAGCGACGTCTCAGTCCTATAAAAGGGAACAGTGGATGCCCTAAAACTATGGAACGAAGGAACAAAAAAGAAACCCGCTGAGCATTTTGAATAAAACAGTACAAGCTGCGGTGAAGAAGAAAAAAAAGAAGGGAAGAACAAAACGATCATCCTGTGTTTTCAAGTAGCAGTCAAGTCTCATCGACTGCTAAGAATCGTTCAAGAAAGGAAGCCAGTCAACATCAGGCAAAGCAAGAAAACTTGAAGAAGATTTGAGCCATTCAGATTCAAAATCAGAAGCATCTTCTTCAAGAAAAGAAGCCGATCTCCACCAGGCAGAAGAACTTATTGTAAATATTTCTTTGTAAGGCTTGCGGGCTAAATCTGTGAGTTCTGTTTTCAGATCTGTGTGTCAAGCTTGAGGGCTTGAGATCTGTGAGTCTTGAGGGCTAGGGCATAGGGACTTGCGGGTCCAAACGTGTCGGGCTTGCGGGCTCGGGTGCAGTGAAGGGGCTTGCGGGCCTAGGTTGCATGCAAGACTTGTGGGTCTGTGCTGTGTAGGGCTTGAGGGCCTGAGTGTCAATCTTGCGGGCTCGGGTGCAGTGAAGGGGTTTGCGGGCCTAGGCTGCAGGAAAGACTTGCGGGTCTGTGTTGTGTAGGGCTTGAGGGCCTAAGTGTCGAGCTTGCGGGCTCGGGTGCAGTGAAGGGGCTTGCGGGCCTAGGCTGTAGGGACCTGCGGGTCCGAGTTGTGAGGCTTGCGAGCTGGAGACATTGGCAAAGTTTGTCGAGCCTAGCACACTGCTAGGTAGGTACAGAGGGAAAGAGGACTACTCAAGACACCCTATCTTGAGGAATCTCTATAAGTCCTTGTGTGTTTTCTGTGTTGTGCTCTCTCAAACTCTAAATCTATTATCCAGAAAACAAGAACACCTAAAGGCGACAAAAAAATTTGAAAAACCTATTCACCCACCCTCTAGGTGATAAGTCGACACCCCATAACTAACAACTGGTATCAGAGGGAGGTTGTTCAAAGAAAAGCTTAACAGCTTGAACAGATCTGCCCGTGGGTGTTCATTCATCATAGCTATGGAATAAAAAATAGATACTTGTTCCAGGGAGAATTTTTCCCTTTGGAAAGTAAGAGCTAAAATATTCATGGAGGTTATGGACCCTAGAATGTTTCAAATTGTTCAAGAAGGGCCATATTTCCCCAAGACAGCGCCCAAGAAAATGACTGTTGATGAGATCATCCTAGTCAACTTGGACAAGGAAGCCAAAGATATTGTAGCTGGTGCAGTTGACATCTCAATATTTCAGAAACTGGCTCACTGCATAACATCAAAAGAGATGTGGGACTCTCTAACAGTCCTTATGGAATGATCAAAAGAAGGAAGAGCAGAATCAGTTCTGCCTTCCAAGAATCAGAAAGAAGAAAGAAGCAAGGTAGTTGAGAAGAAAGTCAGAACATTGAGTGACAATGACTCAAGCTGTTCAGACTCAGAAGAGAATGCTGATTTTGGACTGACTGCCTTATATGAGTCAGAGGAGGAAACTCAGGATGATGTCTCTCCTGAACAGGTATGCATAAGAGCTCCTCTATCCACCTCAGACTTAGAATATGAGACAAGCTCATCAGGAAATGATGACTTGTCCAAGCCATATGATGTCCTTCTAGAAGATCTCAAAAAGGTCAAGATGCTCTGCAAGGAGCAAGCTAAAAAGATCTCAATCCTTCAAGCCAGAAATTCTGATCTCTCTGAAAAGGCTAAAATGCTAACTCTACAGAATGCAGAGTTTTGCCAACTCAAAAAGGACTTCAAGGCAAACTCCAACCTTGATCTGATAATCAAATTTGGGAAAACTCTGAAGGCACTGATTGACAGTAAGGAGTTGTGTTGTTCTCTAACCAAAGAGATTGTGCTTCTAAATAAGGATAAAGATCAGCCTAGTACCCTGAAATCTAGGAATAATAATGTCAGAAGCGTGGAGGATAAATCCTTCATTGCAAGGAAGCCTGTAGTAAGATCCTTCAAACCCCAGAACATGCCTAAAACCCCAAGGGTACCTTATGAAGAGATAATCACAAGAAGGCATGAAGTTACTGGGTCTAGAAAAGAGAAGAAATCACTAAAGAAGACTGACTCCAGATGGAAAGCTGTGGATGGTGATGGTCAACATCACACTCACAATCAGTACAGATCAGTCTCCTTCAAATATCTTTCTGTTCACAGACAAAGGACTCATGCTCACACAGTCAGCCTAAAAGGAAGATACAACATGTTTGAATGTTGGTGATGTGGAAAGACTGGGCACTTTGCAATAGATTGTTGGTACAATCCAACTGCTCCAAGGGTAACAAATGCTAAACTTGCAAGTAATCTTGTTCATCATCACTATGCATATTCTGGAGCAGTTAGATCCAGTATGCCTTTTAAAGCTAACAATATCCTAGGACCCAAGGCTACTTGGGTACCTAAGGGCTTATAATCTCATTTTGCAGGTAGTCCAAGAGCCCATCAGAAGCAAATCTGGGCCTTGGACAAGATGGTTGTTCTGGCCTAGAGGCGGAACAGCAAAATCAGTTTACTAACAATCTTAGTGCAGGTCATCCAACTAAAAAGACCAAAAGAAGTCAATAGGATTACAAGTTGGAATTGACCAAAACACCCCTGGAGAACTCTCAGGGTTAGTGCCAAAAGATGTCTCCTAAGAAGGGCCTAAAGTTGTCCTAGGCTGACAATGGATCGAGCGGGATGGATGCATATCCAAGAACCATTTCGACGATAATAAGCAGTATCGTCAAAATAAAATTGAGCTATTTATCACGGCACTAGATCGGTCTATCGGAGCCGTCTGATCATTTTTCACCAACACAGTCAAAGATACGCGCCCCGTACCTACCTACACTATAAATAGAGTGAATGCTTGAGAATAAAAATTATGCTATCATTTTTCCTAAGCTATTCCGTCGACAAACCACTGCTTCGTCTCCGATGTACTGCCTCCTCTCTCGCTCTGAATCAATGGCTCCCAAGAGAGAAGAAGTAATCTCCGGTTGTGAACTCCAGCGTGGGGGTTTCAACTCGTGCTCAGAAGAAGTTAGGTCAGTGCTAGGGCTCCTCGAATCCACAGGCATAGAGTATCTGCTGAGCGATCCCTCAGTTCTTCTTCACCGAGAACTGACGGAGATCTTCACTGAAGCCCGGCTCAACCATTCAAAATCTCTGATAAAATCTGCTGTAGCTGGTAAGAAAGTCAAAGTATCCGCCAAGAATCTCAGAAAGACACTCCATTTGCCAAGGATTGAAGGGGGAGAGGAAGAAGAGCTGACGACGAAGGATGTCTCAGCCAGTTATTCCTGGTGCGGCCATACCGGGAAGACCTACAGGTCAATCGAGAGGAATGAGTTCAATCAGAAAGGAAAATTGATAGCAGACATCGTGGGGAATGTGCTGCTATGCAAACCTGGGTCGCACGACCGAATCTCTAAGGAGATGTTTGTCGTCATGGCCAGGATAATTCTGACCAAGAAGACTGACTGGAGCGGATTTCTTTTCTAGAGAATAAAGAGTACCCTGAAGACCCCCTCATATGGAAGAATTATGTCCCTCTTCCTTCTGAACAGCCTGGATGATGTGCTACATAGAAGAATGGGAGTGCCCCTGCACTACTCCAAACGGCTGGACGCAAAGATGCTTGATCGCTGGGATAGGTCAATTCCCAAAGCATCCCCTGATGCAGCACCCGCCTCAAAGAAGCAAAAGAAGAATGTCGTCCAAGCCATCCCCTCTAATGAAGAAGCGTCATCAAGCAGTTCAGATGACAGCTCCCCACCTCAACAAGACCTTGGTGCGACATCTGCTCAAGGAGACACTCCTGCATCAATTCCCGAACCTGCTCACAAAGAGGTTGTTGAAGAAGATAGATACCCCAACTTGGGTAGTAAACCTGTTGAGGGGGAGTCCCAATTGGGGAGCTCAGCCTAAGATGATGAAATGATTGATGGGGAGATCCCGGCAGGAGGCTCAACCCAAGGAGATGCTCAAGTTGAGGGAGAGAGCCAACTGGGGTACTCTGCCCTAGAAGATCAAGGAAATGTGCCCCATGCTCCAGAAGATCAAGGCAATGTGCCTGAGCCCATGAAAGACCCCACTCCTTCAGACAACCGAGAGTTGATAGTAGCAAGTAAGATTATGCTTACATATCCAAGTGAGTCAGTACCAGAAGATGTCAAGGGGAAAGCCAAAGTGACAGTCCACATCAGTGAAGAATCATCTGCAGATATCTCTGAAGCAGCTCCACAGGAAGGAGGAGATCAAGAAGAACAAACTGCTGAGCCATCTTTGACTCAGGCATGATCTCTCTTTCACATGATATCAGTCCTACTGACTTCTCAAAGGAAACAACTGGAAACCTTTGTCGTAAAACTGTGGATGGCCTAAGGAAGGAGCTGATGACTGAGATCAAGGCTATAAAGAGGGACATACTCAATCTCAACATCCAGTGTGCCCACTTCTACACCTTAGCAGCTCCGGCAATAGACAAGATGGGTGAGGAAGTCAACAAGGTGGGCCATCAAACCCATTCAATACTGACAAATCAAGTAACATTCGCTGAGAATGTGGATTATGCTTTTGAACAGATAGCAGGTGCCGCTCACAGTAATACGAATCAGGTTCTGAACAGGGTTAATGAGACTGCCCATACAATAGATCAACATCTACTGGAAGTTAGAAACAACTTAGATATCACTGAACAACAACTGCATGAACAATTAAACTTGGTTACAGAAACCCTTGAAGAACGCGTAATTGAACAAGTCCAAAAGGGGGAGAATGAAATAATAAATGTTGGATCCCATCAAGCCATGTGGATAACAAATCAAGTGAAGCAGACAATGCAAAAACCTCCATAACTATATGAAGTTGCTAACCCATAAGAAAGCATTGACTCAACGGAGTATGGCGTAGAATTCGGAGAATCAGTAACCTCCAAGAAAAGGAAGAAAATTCAGAGTAACAAGTACAGGCAAAAGAGGCTGAGGGAAGTTGAGCTGGATCCACAATCAGGAAGGTGGAGTCCTGACTCAAGAGAAATTATAACAGAATCATGGATACAATTTGGATACCCTCAAGAGAGCTATCATAGGGTATACCAGTCGGTTGAATGGGAGAAACATCTGAAGCAGCTGGAAAGGAGGAAGAATCGCAAACTAGTATTCCCACATGGTCCTCCTCCTTCTCCTAAGAAGATTACAAAGCCCATCAACTACTATCAGAGGCAAAGGAAGAAAGCCAAAGGTGCAAGCAGCAGCAGACATTGAGGAGCACCAAATCAAGTTAAAAATTAGAATGGAGCAAATGAATGCTAACTTTTATTCAAGAACATTTAGTCTACCTATATGATTGGTGCTTAATGTCAAGAACATTTAATCTATTTTTGTGATTGCTGCTTGATGTGATTTTATTATCTGAAATGTTAAATCTTTATGTGTGTGGCATTTATCATTGAGATGAGTTAGGACTTCTTCAAATAGGGTGAGATTGTTGGGAATAGTGCCCAGCAGTGTTCCTGATTTGAAAAAGTGCTCAGCTCAATGATAAGTACAAGGTGTATTTAATACTATATCTAGTTCATGCTTGCAGAGATCAGATGATATGCCCAGTACTTCAATAATTGACTAAGTAAAATTTCGTCGAAAAAGACTGGACATATCGTCGACAAGTATATGCATATCGTTGAAATGATATGCAGAGCAAAGCAACATGATCATGTTGGTTATCATCGAGATAACATACACGTGATGATATCGTTGTAACATCAACACTACAACACCTCTCAACGATATCAGAATGCCGAGAAGAAGGAACAAAACTGAGGCAAGTAGAAGTCTGGTGCCGACCATTCGTCGAAAAGAAGCCGTGTCGTTGAAAAGGCAAAGGGAAGGTCAGTGTCGATGATCGTTGAAAAGAAGCTGTGTCGTCGATAAGACTGATGACAACTATATCGTCGAAAAGAAGACGAGATGTTGAGAACACTGAGGAAGCAGTTGTGAAGACGGGCAGTTGCTAAAGAACAATCTTCGACATGATATTGACCATGTCGTCGAGAAAATAAGGTGATCACAACGATATCAAGCAATCAAGAAGATTACGCCGACATCAGTTAGATGACTTCATGTTGTCTTAAGCACAAGTGCAGAAGGGATGTCCAATGTCGTCGATATATTGTCCTTGTCGTAGTAACAATGGAAATATCGTCGAGACAGATTCAAATATTGCCAGACGCGCTGTTAGCAATTAATGTCGCCGCCTGATTGTCCAATCAGCGCGTGCTCTTAAGGTATGGGCGTCTGTCAAAAAAGGAGATCATAGGAGACCATTAAGTGGCGTCTCAGTCCTATAAAAGGGAACAGTGGATACCCTAAAACTATGGAACGAAGAAACGAAAAAGAATCCCACTGAGCATTTTGAATAAAACAGTACAAGCTGCGGTGAAGAAGAAAAAAGAAGAAGGGAAGAATAAAATAATCATCCTGTGTTCTTCAAGTAGCAGTCATGTCTCATCGACTGCTAAGAATCGTTCAAGAAAGGAAGCCAGTCAACATCAGGCAAAGCAAGAAAACTTGAAGAAGATTTGTGTCGTTCAGATTCAAAATCAGAAGCATCTTCTTCAAGAAAAGAAGCTGATCTCCACCAGGAAGAACTTATTGTAAATCTTTCTTTGTAAGGCTTGCGGGCCAAATCTGTGAGATCTATTTTCAGATCTGTGTGTCAAGCTTGAGGGCTTGAGATCTGTGAGGCTTGAGGGCTAGGGCAGAGGGACTTGTGGGTCCAAACATGTCAGGCTTGCGGGCTCGGGTGCAGTGAAAGGGCTTGCGGGCTCGGGTGCAGTGAAGGGGCTTGCGGGCCTAGGCTGCAGGCAAGAGTTGCGGGTCTGTGCTGTGTAGGGCTTGAGGGCCTGAGTGTCGAGCTTGCGGGCTCGGGTGCAGTGAAGGGGCTTGCGGGCCTAGGCTGCAGGCAAGATTTGCGGGTCTGTGCTGTGTAGGGCTTGAGGGCCTGAGTGTCGAGCTTGCGGGCTCGGGTGCAGTGAAGGGGCTTGCGGGCCTAGGCTGCAGGGACTTGCGGGTCCGAGTTATAAGGCTTGCGGGCCGGAGATATTGGCGGAGTTTGCCGAGCCTAGCATACTGCTAGGTAGGCGTAGAGGGAAAGAGGACTACTCAAGACACCCTGTCTTGAGGAACCTCTATAAGTCCATGTGTGTTTTCTGTGTTGTGCTCTCTCAAACTCTAAATCTATTATCCAGAAAATAAGAACACCTAAAGGGGACAAAACAATTTGAAAAACCTATTCACCCCCCCCCCCCCCCCCCCCCCCCCCCCCCGCCGCCGCCCTCTAGGTGATAAGTCGACACCCCGTAACTAACAGTTACCACAGTAATTATGGAGACGGATCAACACAATCCTCTCCGATTTATTTTTGCGCATAACTTGCGCTTTTCCAAAACGTCTGTAGCGAAGCTGCCCCTTGACCTGAACAGAATCGTCATTCACAGTCCTCCTTCTCGCGGCTGACAAAGGCTAATAGCACCAACTTCAGCATCGACGACTGTCACAACCTGCAATTTTCCCAATAATTATTAAATATTATCAGAGCAAGGTAAAATGCGTGTCATGATGCCACGTCATGCAGGGGAAAACTACAAACGCTCAGGCAACCACTCTTTAAGAAAATTTATAAAAGACATAAATATGTTTGAGTTAAATATAGAATTTACATTTTTAGATTAAGACTGTGTCCCTCGGTCCAGTGGATCAACTAGTCCACGAGTAAAAAACTATTCATACGCAGCTGAAAAATAGGTTCATATTATCCTACATGAGCATGAAGATCAAACTTTCCAGCAATGATATTGTTATGCGCACGTGTCCTCTTATTTTATTATTGCTTTTCTTTTAAGTGCATTAGGTCATTGTGAGCCCCCCTATATAAGGAGGTGGTTTTGATTGTTAGACTATCTTTGGATTTATTGTCTTTGGCTCTCATTTGAGAGAAGGCTCCTTGGAGGAACCAGCCATCAAGAGTTGGCCAGAGCTTGCTCCGGACTGTATCCATTTTCCATTAATCCATGCAATTTCCTTCTGTTCGTATTATTTGGTCTGACCTGACACTCCGCCCGCTGCTACAGCCATCGGTGTCTTGCTTTCCGCTGTCCCAGCGCTCGCATAGTCGCGCGTTCTTCCAAACCGCCCTCTCGCCCGATGATTTGCGACAGGACCGCTCGCCGGCCGACATCGCATCCCAGCTTCCACGATCCGCACCACACGCAGACGCCCCGATCTGACACAACAAGTTCTGATCCGCCCTCTACAGACGCCCCGATCCGACACAGCAAGTCGCCCCTCTTCCGCGATCCGATGTTGCACCGCACGCCGACGCTTCCGCTTGCGCACACCCTGATTGGCCCTGTGCAACCCAGATCTGCCTGGGCACGCCCCGATCCTCCCCTGTGCAGCCCAGATCCGCTCTGCACCGCACCGATCGACCCTATATAGCCCTACTTAGCCCAGATCCGCCCTCTGCCTCCGTTGGAATGGCCCCCAACACTCGTTCCGCTGGCGATTTTCCCTCGAAGGAGGCCGCCGAAACATTAAACCACCACTTGGAGGCTCAAGAGCAACTCGTCGCCTCCATGCACGCCTCCCTCCTTGCCCTCAACGGACGGGCTCCCGCAACCCCCAACAAGGTTCCCTTCCCTAAACCGTCTCCCCCCCGGCTGCCTCCCTCACCGTGCCGGAGTTTTCCTGCCATGCCGGCCCCAACATTTCTCCATGACACCAACCCGTCCCTCCACCCCAAAGTCGATCCTCCCGTCGAACTCGCTCCAACCGCTGCTATGCTGCCTCTTCCCACGATGGTCGTACCTCCACCGCTTCCGCCACCTCTCCGATCACCCACTCTGCCGCCCCTTCGGTCATCTCACCACATCCTCTCCCTGCTCGTGCTCCGCCGGCCCCGGCCTTGCCACTTCCACCGGTCGCAACGCCGCCTCTTCTGCCTCCCTATACCCCGTTGTTCCCGACGGATCCGTTCCTGCTGTCGGTCATCGCATCTCCAAAATCCTTATGGATGTTGCTCACCATCGCTCCACTGACTTTGCGGAAGCCACTGCTTTCGCCGGCCATCTTTCCGATGGCCCCGCTGCTACTCGCCAACACCGCCACCGCTGATATGTTCTACCTGGCCCTGTTCTGGAGGGAGGTCAAGGTACCAGATGATCCGGCTACGGGTCCACGTGTCGCTGGCACATTCACTCACGTGAACGGTGGGCGGCGAAATGACATTGGGGTCATGGTCGCTTTTCTGGCAGGATGTATTGTTATGTGCACGCGTCCTCTTATTTTATTATTGCTTTTCTTTTAAATGCATTAGGTCGTTGTGAGCCCCCATCCCTATATAAGGTGGTGGTTTTGGGAGTTAGACTATCTTTGGATCTATTGTCTTTGACTCTCATTTGAGAGAAGGCTCCTTGGAGGAACCAGCCTCCAAGAGTTGGCCGGAGCCAGCCTCCAAGAGTTGGCCGGAGCTTGCTCCAGATTGTATCTGTTTTCCGTTAATCAATGCAATTTCCTTTTGTTCATATTATATATGCACATCTCTAAATTTAGTATAAGTAAGGAAAGCATTTTCTACGATCATCAAAATATGTGACATTTACTTAAAATCATGCTATGCAAGAATGTCATTTTCTATACATAAAATAACTCATGCATCCTAGCATAAAACTTCCCAGAGAGCAAGTATGTAACTTGTTGATGCCAAAATTGTACCACATCCACGATGCTCTAGCTTTGTGAGATGAGACGGGTTGACTGTCGAGCAGCTGGTTACTGGAGTCGCGAGTGAAGAGATGAGAGAGGGGAGAAGAGAGGACCACTAGCTTGCGGCGAGGCCAGGCTTCGCCCGCCTCGACAAATGTGTTGGGAATCCTGCTCACATGATTCCTGATTTGAAGAAGTCAACAAGTCAAGAATACTTCACTTTGTATTTAATATTCAACTTAGATCATACTTGCAGGAATCGACAATAAGTCATGTACCTTAGTTATTTAACTAAGTACTATATCGTCGAGAAGCATAGGATATATCATTGACAAAACGTGCTTGTCATCGTAATGACGGGCAGAGAATGCCGATCGTCGAACACTGAGACGTGGCGACATCGTCGAACGAAGAATGGTGATCGTCGAACGAAGGATGGCAAGTTCGTCGATCACAGAATGCTGTTCATCAAACACAGAGAAGACACTGGACATCGTCATGAAGAAGGCATGTCGTCGAGTAAACAACATGATTACGAAGACATATTGCAAGAAAAAGGATCTCAACGATACAGTCAGAGAGAGCTTATCGTCGTATGTGCAGAATCGCCAGGATATCTTGTATCGTCGAGATACCACCATCAGTAGCAAAAGTAAGAAGACTTGAAGGTCTACCAAAGCCCAAGGCATCGACAAAGTCTTGTCGTCGAGATATTGTCCATATCGTCGAGATGCTGTTGGTATCAGCATGAAGGTGGAAACGTCGTCGAGACAGAATTCAAATGTCGCAGCGCGCTGTCAGCATTTAATACCGCCGCCTGATTGTCCAATCAACGCGTGCACCTAAGGAATAGAGCTATGAGCGTGTGCTCTTTTGAATTGGGCATCTGACAGAAAAGGACATTGATTGTGACCATTGAGCAGTGTTCTCTGTTCTATAAAAAGGAATGAAGGGTGCCCTGGGAACCCTCTCGAACACAAGAGCGAATAAGTATCCCGCTGCTACACCTGAACAATCTTTCTGCGGAGAAGAAGAGGAACAAGGAGAGAACAATAATCAAGTGTTCTCTGAAGAATCAGTCATCTTCATCGACTGATAAGAAGCTGTTTATCATCAGGCTAAAAGAAGGGATTGAAGAAGGAGTTGTGCTGTAAAGATCAGATCTAAAGTATCCTCTTCAACTCAAGAAGTCGATCTCCATCAGACTAAGTTGCCGATCAACATCAGGCAGAAGAGACAGTTTACTTTACTGTATTTTCATGTAAGGCTTGAGGGACAATTTGTCTAGCTTGAGGGCTGGAGAGCTGTGAGGCTTGAGGGCCAGGGCAGTGGACTTGCGGGTCTGACTTTGTCTAGCTTGAGGGCTGGAGAGCTGTGAGGCTTGAGGGCCAGGGCAGTGCGCTTGCGGGTGCGATCTGTCGAGCTTGCGGGCTTGGGGGCAGTAGGGGCTTGCGGGCCTAGGCTGTTGGGACTCGCGGGCCCGTGTTGTAGGGCTTGAGGGCCTGAGTGTCGAGCTTGCGGGCTCGGGGGCAGTAGGGGCTTGAGGGCCTAGGCTGTTGGGACTTGCGGGTCCGTGGTGTAAGGCTTGAGGGCCTGAAGTTTTTGGCGGTGTTTGCCGAGACTAGCACACTGCTGGGTAGGCGCAGAGGGAGAGAGGACTACTCAAGACACCCGTTCTTGAGGAACCTCTATAGATCGTTGTGTGCTTTCTGTGGTTTGTTCTTTATTTCTTAGATCTATTAACTAGAAAGTAAGTAAAACCTAAAGGGGATAATATATGGAGAAAATCCTATTCACCCCCCCACTAGGTGATTAAAGTTGACACCCCATAACAACAAGTGGTATCAAAGCGAGGTTGTTCAAATAAAGCTTAACAGCTTGAACAGATCTGCCAGTGGGTGTCTAAGTTTCATAAGTATGGAGTCGAGAATAGTTATGTGCTCTAGAGAAAACTTTGCCCTATGGAAAGTAAGAGTAAGAATATTCATGGAGGCAATAGATCCTAGAATGTTCGGAGTTGTTCAAGAAGGGGATTATCTCTCTCAGTCAGTGTCCAAGAAAATCCTAGACCACTTGGATAAGAAAGCCAAAGACATTATTGCTGGTGCAGTTAATATCTCCACGTTCCAGAGACTGGCTCATACAGTTCACCTTCTTTGCTTCATTCAGTCGTTCGCACACAAAGAACCCCTGCTCATACAGTCAGACAGAAGGGAAGATACAACAGGTTTGAATGCTGGTGCTGTGGAAAAACAGGACACTTTGCCATTGACTGTTGGCACAACTCTAGTGTGACCAGTACAAAGAAGAGACCTTCCGGAGCGGCTGAGGTAAGTATAAGAATTCCTTATTGGGCTAACAAGAACCTAGGACCCAAGTTATCTTGGGTTCCTAAGGGATTTTAAATCCGTTTTGCAGGGCCAATCCGCAGCACACAAGGCTAATGGACCATAAGTGATCTAGGGTCAACTCTGGACTAAAGAAATCCTAACCCCATGTCAATCCAAGGGGCATTATCACATCAAGGGGGAGTCACTCACTCAAGAAAATCTAAAGTGGAGGAAAGAAGTCAGAAAGGGGGAGAATGACATCAATATGCTCAAGACTAAGATGCTCAAGAAGACCTCAAAGATAGGGGGAGCAAAAATGTCAAGAAGAAGGGGGAGCCACAAAAGATGAGGCATTGAATCTAGGGGGAGCCACAAGATTGATGTACTCATATGTTCAGCAAAAGATAAGTAAACCCTTAAATACAGAGCCTTCTATGCTAGATTATAATAATTACTGTCAAGTGAAAGTAGTCTTGAATTGAGATTCTGACTTCTTCAAATAGGGGGAGATTGTTGGGAATCCTACTCACATGATTCCTGATTTGAAGAAGTCAACAAGTCAAGAATACTTCACTTTGTATTTAATATTCCACTTAGTTCATACTTGCAGGAATCGACAATAAGTCAAGTACCTTAGTTATTTAACTAAGTACTATATCGTCGAGAAGCATAGGAGATATCGTCGATAAAGCATGCTTGTCATCGTAATGATGGGCAGAGAATGGCGATCGTCGAACGCTGAGACGTGGCGACATCGTCGAATGAAGAATGGCGATCGTCGAACGAAGGATGGTAAGTTCATCGATCGCAGAATGCTGTTCGTCGAACACAGAGAAGACACAGGACATCGTCATGAAGAAGACATGTCGTCGAGTAAACAACATAATTACGACGATATATTGCAAGAAAGAGGATCTCAACGATACAGTCAGAGAGAGCTTATCGTCGTATGTGCAGAATCGCCAGGATATCTTGTATCGTCGAGATACCACCATCAGTAGCAGAAGTAAGAAGACTTGAAGGTCTACCAAAGCCCAAGGCATCGACAAAGTCTTGTCTTCGATATATTGTCCATATCGTCGAGATGCTGTTGGTATCAGCATGAAGGTGGAAACGTCGTCGAGACAAAATTCAAACGTCGCAGCGCGCTGTCATCATTTAATACTGCTGCCTGATTGTCCAATCAACGTGTGCACCTAAGGAATAGAGCAATGAACGCGTGCTCTTTTGAATTGGGCGTCTGACAGAAAAGGACATTGATTGCGACCGTTGAGCAGTGTTCACTGATCTATAAAAAGGAACGAAGGGTGCCCTAGGAACCCTCTCGAACACAAGAGCGAAAAAGTATCCCGCCACTACACTTGAACAATCTTTCCGCGGAGAAGAAGAGGAACAAGGAGAGAACAATAATCAAGTGTTCTCTGAAGAATCAGTCATCTTCATCGACTGATAAGAAGCCGTTTATCATCAGGCTAAAAGAAGGGAGTGAAGAAGGAGTTGTGCTATAAAGATCAGATCTGAAGTATCCTCTTCAACTCAAGAAGACGATCTCCATCAGGCTAAGTTGCCGATCAACATCAGGCAGAAGAGACAGTTTACTTTACTATATTTTCTTGTAAGGCTTGAGGGCCAATTTGTCTAGCTTGAGGGCTGGAGAGCTGTGAGGCTTGAGAGCCAGGGAAGTGGACTTGCGGGTCCGACTTTGTCTAGCTTGAGGGCTGGAGAGCTGTGAGGCTTGAGGGCCAGTGCAGTGCGCTTGTGGGTGCGATCTGTCGAGCTTGCGGGCTCGGGGGAAGTAGGGGCTTGCGGGCCTAGGCCGTTGGGACTTGCGGGTCCGTGTTGTAGGGCTTGAGGGCCTGAGTGTCGAGCTTGCAGGCTCGGGGGAAGTAGGGGCTTGAGGGCCTAGGCTGTCGGGACTTGCGGGTCCGTGGTGTAAGGCTTGAGGTCCTGAAGTTTTTAGCGGCGTTTGCCGAGCCTAGCACACTGTTGGGTAGGCGCAGAGGGAGAGAGGACTACTCAAGACACCCAGTCTTGAGGAACCCCTATAGATCGTTTTGTGCTTTCTGTGGTTTGTTCTTTATTTCTTAGATCTATTAACCAGAAAGTAAGTAAAACCTAAAGGGGATAATATATGAAGAAAATCCTATTCACCCCCCCTCTAGGTGATTAAAGTAGACACCCCATAAACAACAAAATGTCACTCCTGAGGCGGGCTTTCTCTTTATTTAATAATCTGGTATTACAGCTTGCGATTTTAGGTACATGGAAATAGAACAACTACAAGAGAATGGAGGATAAGAAAAGGAAGTTGTCGAAGCCACTTGGATTGCCAGCCCGCTCAGGACCACTGCCAGGCTGCGTAAGCCTAATCCATCAGGCCGCCCGGACTAGTCGCCCAAGTCTAACCACACGGACTGTCTGCTGAGGCCGCCCAGACTAGTCTCCCAAGTCTAACCGCCCGGGCTGTCCGCTGAGGCCGCCCGGGCTAGTCATTAGGAGGTCGCCGGACAGGCCGCTGCTATGTGCGGTCTGGCTATTTCTAACCGCCGGTTTGGTCTGCCCACTTGCTTTCTCCCCACTGTTCATGCTCGAGGGTCCTATTTATAGGCTCTAGGTCGGTGTTGTCACCGTCGGTGAGCCGGTGGATGGAACTTTACCCGCGCGGTTAGGAAACTAGAGGTTGTCTAGCCGGCGGCTAGGCAAGTTGTGACCGCCATCCCGCGGTTAGAAAAGATGGAGATCGGCACTTACCTGAGGTGGTTTGAGGAATACCGCCCTAAGCTTGGCAGTTTGACGAAGGCCGCCCCTTACGGGAGGTTTGAGGAAGAATGCCAGAAAGCTGGGCGGTTTGACGATGGCCGACCTTTATGGGCAGTTTTGGGAAAACCGCCCCCAATCTGGGCGGTTTGACGAAGGCCGCCATTTACGGGCGGTTTGAGGAAGACCGCCCCCAATCTGGGCCGTTTGATGAAGTCCGCCCCTTACTGGCGGTTTGAGGAAGATCGCCCCCAAGCTGGGCAGTTTGACGAAGGCCGCCCCTTACCGGCGGTTTGAGGAAGGTCGCCCCCAAGCTGGGTGGTTTGACAAAGGCCGCCCCTTACAGGCGGTTTGAGGAAGACCCCCCAAGCTGAGTGGTTTGACGAAGGCCGCCCCTTACGGGCGGTTTGAGGAAGACCGCCCCCAAGCTGGGCGATTTGACGATGGCCGCCCCTTACGAGCGGTTTGAGGAAGACCGCCCCCAAGCTGGGCAGTTTGACGAAGACCGCCCCTTACAGGCAGTTTGAGGACAGCCGCCCGGTCTATCCGGGCGGGTTGAATCTTCTTAACCGCGTGACCTATATGAGAAAGGAAGTAAAAATCTCCTAGGAAAAGATCGCCGATTTCTAGGTCAACATAACTAACCAGCAAGTAACAGCAGAAAAGCTAGCAAGTAATCTAACACCAGAAAACTAAAGTTATGGGCGTCAACAACCGAAACGAACCCATAGAAACAAAAAAAACAAGTCTAAGCTGAAGCAAGAGGAACAACTACCTCACAACAGTGAGGGGAGAACGAACAACTGCAACTAACTACAGCTGCGAAAACATCGACTCTACTCTGCAGACTGCTACTGCTCTGAGCCTGAGACATTCAAAAGAAAAGAATGCATCAACAAGAAAGTGCAAGTGGCAGCAAGAATAAAACTAAGATTTTATACATAGAAGGGTTAACAGTAAATCAAAATAACAGATTGCAAGAATAGAAAAATTGACAGATCAACATTGATTAGTGTTGAAACCGGCAACTGGTCTCTAGAGTTCGGACCCACAGGGGGTTGCAGCCCGTGTCTACTTGTCCCTCACTTACGCTCATGACCGTGGATGGAAAACTAGGAACAGACCCAAGGCTGTAGCGAGGAGGTCCCGCCACTAACCCGAAAGATCTTAGAGAGCTTCCCCTCCCAAACCAAAGCTCAATCGGGAACCTTGGAGGGAACTAGCGGCTAACCAAAACTTGCCTAGGAGGAGAGAGCCAGAAAAGATCGGATCCCCTCCAAGGTGCCCTTAAGGGTCTATTTATAGATTCTCTAGTCTGGACTGCAAATAGCGTAAATTAGCCTTTTAGTTTTACTAACCGCACCCCAAATTGGTCTGCTAACAACCCAACTCCGCTGTTCTGAAGGGCTATTGGCAGCCTACGAAGGGTATCTAGGTAATTTTACCCCCTAAGTCTTCTGTTCGAGTGGTCAATGAAGGCACCACTCGTCGGGCTTCTCACACACTTGATTCTACTTGGCGAGTGGTCCATGGGGGGCACCACTCGCCTGATATCCCGCACACTCGCACTCCTGAATCGGTGAATGCCCTCCTGGCTTGCTCTCCTGCCCATCCTATTCCAGGGGCCCTACTCGACAAATATGAGATTGTACACAATCCCCGCTCTTTTCGAGTGAGGCACTCGCTCGGAAAGAAAGTCCAACCTCATGTATTTGGCGAGCTCATGCTGACTTGGGGGGGGGGGGGGGGGGGGATCTTTTTGTGGGACCCTCCACTTCACTATAAATATGTCCTCGGCTACTGCCTTCAGAGTGTCTGTCCTCCAATCACTGTTCCCTTTTTCTTCCAAGAAGCTCTCGCTGTTCCGATGTCGTTCATGAGGCCGACGCCAAAACCGCTTTCGCAAGGGTTGATGGACTGCCTTGCGGCAGCGCAGGTAGAGATCCCTTCTAAATCCACTCGGTACGCCTCCTGGCTCTCGTCGATGAGGGATCCTTCAAAGCCCTACCGGATGAAGAAAACCAGGGCAGCCCGGTGAGACCTTACGGTGGTGGAGTCAGCGCCTGAGACTCCCCCCACCTAGCATTCCTCTTGTCGACACTGCCAAGGTAATATAATTCCTCTCGCCTTTAGGGCTAACCCTGGTGATGAGATATCTCAATAATTTTAATCACTCGTAGAACCTGCAGGCGTTAGAAGGTGGCCCTAAGGTCAACCAGACGAATGCCGACCTTCCTCTATCCGCTCTCGGAGGCATCCCCCTGGCCTAGGAGTCCGCCCCCCTCTTACTACTTCTGGCGGGAACCTGCCCGCGCCTGGTAAGCATTGTATTACCTTCTCGCCTGATTTTTACCTTCCGCCCCTTTTTCTAATTCGGGTCTTCGCAGTACTCACCTTCGGGACCACCGGGTTGCCTCCTATCCTGCGCAACTCTTCTGCCCCCGAGACCATCACCACCTCCCTGGATCCGGAGCAGGAACGTCCGACGGACAAGGGACCTGAGAATAACTCTCTCACCGCGGACTTGGCCACTACCTCAGGTGCCACCGACCAGGTGCATCGCCCTGGAAAGGGGAAATCGCTCCACCACCTACCAACCATTCGCCGGGTAGGCCGGGACCTCTCGCCAATATCCCGTTGAACCTTATGCACCTGGTTAGTTACCCCTATTTTAGACTTAAAATTTGTATGACTGGGAATGGCTAACTTTCGCTCTCGCAGGCTTCCGTCTGGTCCCGCCGATGGACACCCAAGAGGAGGAGGGGCTGATCTCGCCACCTCCCTCTCCCTGCGACGTCTCAGATTTTCTTAGCGATCACGAAGATGTCCGAGGCCTGAAGGACCGGATGACAGAGCTCTTCTGTAAGATGATCTGGATGCAGCGAGATCTGGCCAATCAGACGGAGGAGCATCGGGCGGCCTTTGAGCGTCAGATAAGCATCCTCGAGCGAGACTACATGCACCATATCGGGGAGATGCAACGTCAGGGAGGCGAGTGCAAGGAGACCTCGCCTGGAAGGAATATCGCGTGGGCTAGGGATCAAATGCGCTTGGTTCACCAAGAACTCGCCGCAGTGAGCGCGTTTCATTACCCGCGCGTGCCTCCGAGGACAAGGAGGCGAGGATGGGGTCGATGATAGTGGGTACAGTATTAAGCCTACCGGTTCTCGCCCCCTTGTATTCTCCCGCACCCTTGATATTTCTCTTTCTTTTTCGCGCTAAGCTAAGACGAGACCTGTTGTGTCTCGCGAACAATTTTCAGTCTGAATGTTATCTGTTCTTTCATCATTTTTCCGAATGCTTTTTTGCGGATGCTTTCATTTTTGCCGCGCTTTTAATTTGCACTCACCTGAAGCGTCTCGCGCGCCACTCTCGCCATCTGCCGGCGACTGGGTTTAGATAGGCTGGCTCGGACTCTGCGGCGCCACGATAGCGCGACCACTATCCGCACCCCGTGCGTAGAGAATCCCCTTCATTTCACACTTTTTCTATAAATAGTCAGCCCACCTACCGCCTTTATTACGTTTTATTCTCTTTCTTCCCTTGTTCTCCCTCCAGCACTCGCGCTTCTCTCTAGACTTCGTTCTCTCTTCTTCTCGCGAGATGTCTCCCAAACCTGATGACAGGAGCATGTGTGCTCAGTCGTTCCTTAACCGCGACTATGACACCTGCGACCTGTCCGAGGAATATTTCGCTGCGACAGTTGCCGACTATATCCCACCGGGATTCACCGCGCACCGCCCTAGAGGTCGCGATCGCATCAACCAGATCTTGCCTGACGCACTCGCCATCCCTCTTGATCACTTCGAGGTGGGACTCTGGCTCCCCCTCTGGCCCAAATTGCGCTAGGCGTTCTGTTATTTCGGCGTGGTTCCCGCTCAGCTGAACCCAAACTCGATCGCAATGCTGGTAGCATTCGCCTGCTACTTGCAAGAGGAGGGTGTCGAGTTCTCCCTCCCTGTCTTCCGCAAGCTCCTCAATTTCAGAGCGAAGAGTGGGGTGGCCTTCTTCTCCGGCCAAAGCCCGCTCAAGGTCACCGGTACTGCCAACAAGGTCCACGAGTGGACTCGGCGGTTCATCTTCATAACCGGGAGTTTCAGCAACACTCTCCTCGCGCCGGTGCAGGAGGACGAGTTAACCTTCAGACCTCCAATGTTGGGGGGTTACGAGGCCAAGCTCCAAGCCTTCATTCAGAAGCATGGAATGGATGTCGTGCATCTGCGGAAGCACGTCGGCTCGCTACCGCCGGTTCCGCTGGGAGAGGGTAAGTTAAACCATCTCGACCCCAACTCCCGCTCCTCCTTCACTCGTTTTCGCTCTTTTAACTTACTTTCATAGTTGGCTATGTCCCGACGACGCCCTTGCTTATGCGCGGTCTGCCGCCGGGCTTGCCGCAAGGATACGCCTCCCGCAAAGTCCAGCGGGCAAAAACGGAAACCCGACAAGGCCACCCGCTCCCCTCCCAAGAGGGTGAAACCATCCGCAACCGTTAAGGGGAAGGCAGTCGCGGACGATACTCCTGGCTCGAGTGCTCCTGCAGCGGAGGACTCAACTCTCACAGCAGAGTCAGTTGTTCAGATCGTCGCTGCGCCGGCAGAGCCCTCCCTGAGGCCGGCACCGAGAGGGCACCGAAATTTCCCTCTCGACGAGAGGTACGCGGATGCGGCCGGTGAGCCCCTACTTCACTGGGACCGGGGGGTAACCGGGTTTCCATCTCCAGCCTCCTTCCATCCTGGAGGGAGAGGGAAACTACCAGCGGTCATGCCTATGGCCTTTCCTATGCGCTCTACAGCCGCAAGGGTGCATCCATCTACGATACTGAGTCTACTTAAAATCTCGCGCATGAGGCTGCACGAGCCATGATGCGTGCTCATGAGTGGACTCAAATGTCTTCTCGCCGAAGCATGACTCTTGCGCGGAATATTGTTGAGGTCGAGAAGACCCGCGCCGACATCTCTGCCAAGCTTCCGGTTGTGAAGAAGCAACTGGCGGCAGTCAAGGCCCTTCTCGCCAGCCGCCCAGATCGAGAGGTGAGTATGCCTCCTCGCCATGACTCAGGTTATCACGTTCTCCTTCTTTATCGCGCTAATATTTTTCTATTTCTCACAGGACATAGCCAACTATGACACCTTACTCGTACGGGCTCGCATCCTCGAGGAGCGGGTCAAGGAGCTGGAGGCCGAGAACCAAAAGCTGCGAGATGCCACTGCTCGGCCACCTCCCGGGGAGAGGGACACCCGACACCTCTACTCCAACGCCGAGTTCGAGGGGCTGATGCAGAGGAATGCCCAGGGAGCAGCGAAGCATACACTGGATGTGCTGCGTAGGGACGGCCTTTTGAAGGAAGAGGGAGAGAGGATTCTTGCCCACCACGTGCTTCCAGTGCTCTTCGCCCAGGTTGACCCTGTGGATGAAGCTTGCGATGGGCGGGAACATGGCGATTTCCCCTCTCCGGGCATGAGCTGCGGATACTACGTTGATGAAGCTGACGCCCCCTGAAGACTCCCCTTTCTTTCTCTTTTTGATGTTATGCGAGAACCATTATGTAATTCTTTTTTGTAATGAAATGCAAATGAACACTGTCTCTTGCACCGTGTCGGATATTTTCTTTTCGCACCTCTCGCTATTATCAGCCGCTAGCTCGCTCGTTCGTATGCAATTTTACATACTTTCGCACATTCGCACGCATGCTTAACTATTTATCTATTCGCTTTTAGCGCCGCTAACCCTTAGTTTAGGTTATGACCAAGATACTTTCACTATGCGGGAGCGTCATGCAGCTGTGACGCCCTCGCACTCGCCCTAGCCTTTTTAAGACATAGGCAGTTTTGTTGTTTTTCTAGCTGGAACGAAATTGTTCCGAGAACCCACCTCGTCGTGCTAAATTCTCGCGGCCCATGGGTCTGGCCAACGTTCCACTACGCATTCGCCGGGCGAGTGTCTTTCTGAGGCAATATCATTCGCCACGAATGTTCCTTATAAGGGTATCACTCGCCGACCTTATGCTGGGACTTACCCTTTGATAATTCTTCCTCTTGAATTTCTCTCTCATTTTGTCTTCCTCTTGAGTTGCCACCGAGTGAGCCTACGACCCTGCCAGCTAGATGAGAGCCTAGTCACCGGGTCTGCTCGGGGTCAACCTTTGAATCTTTAGAACCTGTCACCGAGTGAGCCTATGGCCCTGCCAGCTAGAAGAGAGCCTGGTCAGCGGGTCTGCTGGGGGAAACCCTTTAAATCTTTGGAACCTACCACCGAGTGAGCCTACAACCCTGCCAGCTAGATGAGAGCCTGGTCAGCGGGTCAGCTCTGGGCCAACCTTTAAATCTTTGGAACCTGCCACCGAGTGAGCCTACAGCCATGCCAGCTAGATGAGAGCCTGGTCAGCGAGTTTCCTCGGGGCTAACTTTTGAATATTTGGAACCTGCCACCGAGTGAGCCTACGACCCTGCTAGCTAGATGAGAGTCTGGTCAGCGGGTCTGCTTGGGGCTAACCTTTGAATCTTGGGAACCTGCCACCGAGTGAGCTTACGACCCTGCCAGCTAGATGAGAGCTTGGTCAGCGGGTCTGCTCGGGGCCAACCTTTAAATCTTTGGAACCTGCCACCGAGTGAGCCTACGACCCTGCCAGCTAGATGAGAGCCTGGTCAGTGGGTCTGCTCGGGGCCAACCTTTAAATCTTTGGAACCTGCCACCGAGTGAGCCTACGACCATACCAGCTAGATGAGAGCCTGGTCAGCGGGTCTGCTCAGGACTAACCTTTGAATCTTGGGAACCTTCCACCGAGTGAGCTTACGACCCTTCCAGCTAGATGAGAGCCTGGTCAGCGGGTCTGCTCGGGGCTAACCTTTGAATCTTGGGAACCTGCCACCGAGTGAGCCTACGGCCCTGCCAGCTAGATGAGAGCTTGGTCAGTGGGTCTGCTCGGGGAAAACCTTTGAATCTTGGGAACCTGCCACCGAGTGAGCCTACGACCCTGCCAGCTAGATGAGAGCCTGGTCAGCGGGTCTGCTCAGGGCCAACCTTTGAATCTTTGGAACCTGCCACCGAGTGAGCCTACGATCCTGCCAGCTAGATGAGAGCCTGGTCAGCGGGTCTGCTTGGGGATAACCTTCGAATCTTGGGAACCTGCCACCGAGTGAGCCTACAGCCCTGCCAACTAGATGAGAGCCTAGTCAGCGGGTCTACTCAGGGCTAACCTTTGAATCTTGGGAACCTGCCACCGAGTGAGCCTACGGCCCTGCCAGCTAGATGAGATCCTGGTCAGCAGGTCTGCTCGGGGCCAACCTTTGAATCATTGGAACCTGCCACCAAGTGAGCCTACGACCCTGCCAGCTAGATGAGAGCCTGGTCAGCGGGTCTGCTCGGGGCCAACCTTTGAATCTTTGGATCATTATCACGCAAGTTATTACACTACGCGTATATAAGAAAATATAGTTTTTAAAGCGAAGATGCTCTCGTTACATGAACCTAGGGATAAAAACGCTTCAATTCATCACCGCTCCATATGTGACCGATGGACTTGCCTTCCACATTCTGGAGGCGATATCCTCCTGACTTTAGGGCTTCAAACAACATAGGGACCCTCCCAATTGGGATTGAGCTTTCCCACCGCGGCAGGCCTTCCAGCCTCGTCGACCTTTCTTAGCACGAGGCCCCCCTTCTCGAATTGCTTGATCCTGATGTGCTTGTCAAAGTATTTGGCCATCCGCCACTTAACTTCCTCTTGTCGAATGGCGGCGAGATCCCAGACCTCCTCGATCAGATCCAGGGAGAGCCGCAGCTCCTCCTCATTTCCTGCTCTCCATTCTTCATTGCCCTCCCTGGCGACCATTACCCACGGTGTTTTGACTTCAAACTCCACCAGAATGACAACCTCGCAACTGTGAGAGAGCTTGAACGGGGTCTCCCCCGTGGAGGTATTGGGCGTGGTCCTTAGAGCCCATGGAACCGAAGGAAGTTGCTCCACCCAACTCCCCTTTAAGTTTACTTTCTTCTTGAGCAGGCTCACTATGACCTTATTTGCCGCCTCCACCTGCCCGTTGCTCCTAGGGTGATGGATGGATGCAAACCTGAGGTCTATCCCCAAATGACTACAGAAGCTGATGAATTCTTCGCTGGCAAATTGTGGGCCATTATCTATGACTATGGCTTGTGGGAGCCCATGCCTGCAGATAATCTCTACCCACACGAAGTTGCGGATTACCTGGGAGGTGACCTTGGCCAAAGATTTAACGTCCAACCATTTTGAGAAATAGTCGATCATGACCAAGAGGAACCTCCTTTGCCCACTTGACTGGGGGAAAGGTCCGACTAGATCCATCCCCCATATGGCGAAGGGCCAGGGCGCCGTGATGCTCCTTAGCCTCTGAGCTGGCAAAAGCCGAAGCGGGGCGAACAACTGACACTTCTTGGCGAACCCCGCCGCGACCTTGCTCAGGGTTGGTCACAAGTACCCCTGCCTCATTATCCTTGCCTCCAGCGTTCTACTGCCTGAATGACTACCACATTCGCTTGATTGGACCTCCTCTAGGATCCTCGGGACCTACTCCTAAGATATTAATCGCGCTAGGAGTCCTGAGAGAGTCTTCCGATAAAAGTCCCCCTCATGAAGCACGTAGTAGGTGGACTTGTACCTAAAGCGCCTCTGGTCTGGAACCTCTTCCGGAAACTTGCATGTTGCCAGGAAGGACATGAAAGGGTCCTTCCACGAGGGTCGCTATTCTATATCCATGAGTTCCCCCTCTTCAATCGATGGGCGGAATAAATCTATCAAGGTCCCTCCTGTAAAGGTCCAGGCCCGCCAACACGGGACCCAGCTAGACCGCCGACACCCTCCCGGCCCAGGCCCGCCAACACGGGACCCAGCTGGCATCGAAAGGGTTCAGCCTAACCAGATGGTCTGCAGACCATGCACCCCAACCCCTCTCTGTCCCACCACAGGGCACAGTGGGTTGTTGGAGACCACGTCCCCCTTTGATGAGAATTGAGCCAGTTAAGCGGCAACACGTGGACTTCCCAGGAGGTCACCCATCCCATAACTGCTCCAGCCCAAGCATGCTTAACTATGGAGTTCTTCCACTTCTCATCACCAATTGAGGGTGCATGGTCTGCAAACCATCTGGTTAGGATGAACCATTCCGGTGCCAGCTGGGTCCCGTGTTGGCGGGCCTGGGCCGGGAGGGTGCCGGCGGTCCAGCTGGGTCCCATGTTGGCGGGCCTGGACCGTTACAAAAAAGTCCTATCCTCACTTTGTAAGACCCCATTTTTTCTTTTTCCAAACCCGGGTCTTATGCCCAGAACCGCCGCTTTGCGGTGACACCCTCACTCAGGAAGGTCGCCACTACAAAACGCCAATCCTGTTGGCCTTATCGATCATAGAAAAGTATGTATAACAAACATTAGAGAAGGCAAGTCCACATCACATAAATGGGAAATCATCATAAGGGGATGTCCACATAAACATAACTGAAACAAAAGACAGAAATAATAAGGACTCCTGCCAGATACATCAAATCCTCACTACATAGACACTCGCGGAAGCATAAAATACTAAAACTAAATGATGCTCACAAATCCTGCCAACGGTGCTCCCGTGCTAGACTGCCCCGTCTCCATCTGCACCGGTGATGAGTCCTGATCATATACACATTTATGGACTCATCCGGGCCGTTATTTAGTCAATTCTCCGCACTTTAGCCTTGTTATAGTTTATATTTGATAATCCACGCTAGGTGCACATCTAGGCCCACTTTGGTGTGATTTTCGTGCTTATTGTCATTAGTAGTGTTCATGTGCTGTTAAGTGCCACTTTCAGTGGCTAGATCTGTGGTTGTGCGGGAATAGGAGTCGTGCAAGTGTTCCCGGTGCAATTCTGCACAGGAACACTGCGCACGATCGCCGGTTCTATTGCGCACGACCACTGGTCGTGCGCCACTGATCGTGTGCACTTAACCCTTTTTCACGAGTTCTGTTTGGCGCAGTGCACACGACCATCAACGACAGTGCGCACGACCACCGGTCGTGCGCCACTGCTCGTGCGCACTTATCATTAAAATTTTGAGTTCTGTTTGCTGTATTGCGCACGACCATCAACGATAGTGCGCACGACCACCGGTCGTGCGCCACTGGTCGTGCGAACATTTTATTTTATAATTTCGTATCTTGCAGGTTCCACCCAGGCAGTGCGCACGATCGCAGAATTCCAGTGCGCACGACCACTGGTCGTGCGCCAATGACCGTGCGCAGTATTTAATCCAGCGCCTATTTAAACGCCTGTTGCGATTTTAGGGCAAATCGATCACTGGCGGGAGCGGGATTCCTGTTCCGTACGCCGCCGATTCCACCGTGGGACGCCTCCACTTCATCTTCTACGCAAGGGGAAGCCTCCTCCACCCATTCCAAGACTTCCTCCATTGTCCGTGAGTGTTCTCCATCGTCCGCAAGCCTCCAAGCAACCATTCTCTCATTCCGCCCGGTGAGAAGAAGAAGGAACCTGAAGTCGAAGACGACGGAGCTACGTAGGGAGATCGTGACAGCTCTCTACGCCGGAAGCATAGTCCGCCCGAGTCCGGAGGTAGCCCGACAACCTACCATTCCGGCCGTGAACGGCCGCTAGTCTTCACCATCGGTTATTTCTTTCCTCTTTCCTCCATTGTACTCTTTGAACCGTGCAATACTCGAATATTGTGATGTTTATTTTGATGGAAATGAATATTTCTTTGTTGTTCTTCATGGTTTGGTGGTGAATCATTCCGCTTTCTCTCACTCACTCGCGCACGCACGCAAGGTGTTTGATTCGCGTTAGCAAGAGCTAACGGCGGTTGTGAAGAGGTGTTTGCGACCCTCACCCTCTCGCACTTGAGTTCACTTCATCCGCCTCACGAAGCACGGCATCGCGGTCGTTGCATCCACCTCACTTTGCGAAGCGGTGTTTTCGACCCGCATCTCTTTTGTTGTTGATAAGATTAGGAAAACCAACCAAAGCCCCATCTTTGTGTTTGTTGAACGCTTGTGTAACAATAATCACTGCGCGATTCGTTCACCCATCCTGCATTCCTCAAGAGACCGACATCCGGGGAATTTATTCTCCACAATTATTACTTGACAGCGACCGGTGCACTTGCCGACACGCATCAAGTTTTTGGCGCCGTTGCCGGGGAGTGCAGGCGTGTTTCGTCTTGTGTTGTGACTTTCGTTATACGAGCAGTTGTTTTTTATTTTCTTTGTTTTTCTTTTTGTTTTTGACAGTTCATGCAGAGGCAGGTCGCAGGTGAACTCGCACCTTTTGATCCAGAAATCGAACGAACTGCTCGCGCGCGAAGGCGCGCTGCGGCTGTACAAGCGGCCATGGGTGATCAGGTAGACCCAAATGATGTTGATCTGAGAATGCCCGGCGTGGGGGAACATCAGCCTGGGATTGAGCAGGAGGCAGCTAGGCCTCGACCCCGCACGATGAGGGACTACACCACTCCAACTGCTGGGAGTGTGTATCCGGGGTTCGGGCCAAACATTATGAATAATCAGTTTGAGATCAAGCCAGCGATCTTAAACATCATCCGGAACAACGCTCAGTTCTCGGGGTTGGCCAGCGAAGATCCGCATCTGCATCTGGCGGAGTTTTCTGATATTTGCGGAACCTTCCGCTACGCAGGGATTGCTGACGACACGGTCAAGCTTAGACTGTTTCCCTTTTCACTCCGCGACAAAGCAAAGGTATGGCTCCACTCCATTCCGCCCGGGACTGCTGCAACTTGGGATGCCCTCGCATCCAAGTTCCTTGCTAAATTCCACCCTGTGGATAAGATTGTAAGCTTGCGGCGGGAGATCGCCACATTTCGCCAACTTGACCAAGAGACCCTTGCTGAAGCTTGGGAGCGCCTCAACGATCTCCTTCGCCGTTGCCCTGGCCACGAGCTCCAACCATGGAATGTGGTTGAATTGTTCTACTTCGCGATCGAGCCCAACTACAGGGCAATGATCGATGCTGCGGCGGGTGGCACCTTGATGAACCACACCTCTGAGGAAGCCCTTCGAATTCTGCGCGACACTACCTCCCACAGTACATTCTGGACTGCAGGGAGAAATGCTCCAAGAAGCGGCCGAGGTCTTTTCATGGTCGACTCTCTCCCTTCTCCATCCCCACCTGCTGCTATCATTACCTGCGAGGGATGTGGAGGCGGAGGCCACCACGCGTATGAGTGTTCGGGGAACAACGTGGCAGGTGACTTCGCACACTTGAACTTGAACGAATCTGTTAATTATGTAGGAAATCAGCCTAGGGGGGCGCCTTTCAATAATGCTTATAATCCGGGAGCGAGAAGTCACCCGAACTTCTCGTGGAATCCAAACACACCTGGCCAACGATGGGCACCGGGGCAGCATCAAAACGATGCTTATGCCTCCGGGAGCCAACCGAGGCCACCACACCCGGATTATAACCAAGGTCCCCCAATCCAAAAAAAGAGTAATTTGGAGGAAATGATGGAGAAGTTCATGCAAGCGGCCAACTCTAATATGGTGAATCAAACTGCATCCATGCGAGACCTGGAAACGCAGTTGGGCCAATTGGCCCAAGTGCTAACTGAGCGATCGCAGGGGACCCTTCCCAGCAACACGGAGAAGAACCCAATTGATCAAGGGAAGAGTCTTGGGGATGTGGTAGAGGTTGAACCGAGTGAGCTGGTAATTTCTTGTGCCATCAATAAGGTTGAAACAAAAGCTTTATGCGATTCCGGTTCCTCCCGCAACGTCATTGCACTGCAAGATGTTGCGAAATTACAACTTGAGATGAACACGGAGGAAAGGAAATCGCTTATTCTCGCTAACGACACTATTATCCAATCTGAGGGGGAAGTGAGAAATGTGGAAGTAATAGTTGAGGGGACGACTGTGGTCGCGGACTTTCAGGTGTTGGGCCCCCAGGAAAATCAATCCATTCCTATCTTGGGCGTGCCGTTCTTGAAAGAGAGCGGCGCCACCCTTGACTTCGCTACGGGGTGTGTTCTCCTACCTAACAAGGCGCTGCAGCCCACTCGCCTCGAAGCTACAGCTGACACATCCACTCCTCCCCCTCTCGTGATTTCTGATGAATTTCTAAGCTGTGCAGGAAAGATACATGATCAAGAAACAAGTGAAGGAGGAAAGGAGGAGCTCCAATCAGATGAGGAAGAAGAGGTTGACTTCCGGAAAGAGTTCGACTCCGAGAAGGAGGAAGACTGCAGTTCGGGAAACGTTGACTTGGATCTAGTTAGGGATGCTGATTATTTATCTTCTTGTGGTGAATCTTGTAATAAACTATCTAAGCGCTCCATCTCCTGGGCCGATCCGGTGGTCACCGCGATACCGGAGGTGACGCCACCCGCCACTAAGGCGGAAAATTCTGAAAACTTTCAACGGTGGCAGTCTTCGACTGTCACCAAACTTAAAAAGGAAAAACTTCTGCGCGACGCTCGTGCTGCCGCTCTTCGTGGCAAGGTGGTGGAGGTTAGGGGAGCATTGGGTAACACCAGTGCTGGCCCTAAAGCCTTCACCTCTCGCCTACGTGCTACGGGAGACGCGCATCATAAGAGCGCTTTTAGTTGATTTGTGTTTCTTCTGATGTGGTGAACTGCTTCTGAATATTTCTCTTTCAATTCCTGCACTCTTTAAACACTGCTAATACAGGTATTTGGTCCAGCTTAAGGACGTTAAATGAAAGCGCTACTGGGAGACAACCCAGATTTCCTGTTTTGTAGTTTTTTTTTCTAACTTCTTTTAGTTCAGCTTTTGTATTTGCTTTTGTTGCTTTGAGTTTGTGCTTGCAGGTTTTGTGTTCGATGGTGCGGATGCTGCGGACTATTCGTGATCATAAACGCCAATCGTCTGGTATGCTCATTTCTGAGCATTGGGTAACACTTCCTCCCTTCTTTTAGCTTCAAATTTCTAGATATATCGTTTAGCTTAAGTCTGGGGGAGCGGTTGTTGTTACCCACTGTGCACGAGTTGCACCGCATACTAGAAGGTTGTATCTTTATTTATCCTAGTCATTATTTTTGTTTTTCATGCTTCACACACCACTTCACCCACTTGAGTGCGTGCTTATCTTTTTGTCGTTGTTCCGTTTAAACTATTTTGGTTGGAAAGTGAAATAGATTGTTAACGTAGGAATTATTATTTGGAGTGTGATGTTGACTCATGTAGTGTTCTAGTCACTTCGCATGTTATGGTAGAATTTGAGTAGAACTAGATTTTCTTTATGCATCTAATTTATGTTTAGTATTTCTGCGTAAATTTAGATTTAATATACTCAAGTGGTGAATTCGCATGAAATTGACGATAACCCGGTGTTGTGTGTGTGCGATTGCTAGTCGTGTGTTGCTCGAGTCGGGAGGAAGGTTTATCTTTCTCGTGGGCTAAGAACTTGCCCCAAGCGACTCTCGAAGCATGGGTGAGAGCGACTCGTCGAGTTAAACATGATGTAGGCCACCCTTTGGCTAGTTTGAGCTTTGTTATTCCATTTCCATTTCGTTCACCGTTGCAAGCCAAATTTGTGCCTACCAATCCTTTGTTCAGCTCCTCTTCATCCACCAAAGCCTGAAGCCTATCCTACCCGCAACCAAATTGTTTTCGACTGCGCTTATAAGTCTCAACTTGTGTGGTGTGTGGAATCATTGTGCCATGAAAGGGAAATAAAGTCTATCTGCTGATTTTGAACCAACCGGAGGATACATAAAAGAAGTAAAATATGTTAAAAGAAAAAAAAAGAGAAAGAGTATTTTGAAAAAAAATCCTCCCGAGCTAAAAAACAGAAAATCTGTTGGTATTTGTGAAGTAGGCCGTGTGCACACCTGGTTTTCATGATAAGTCTGGGGGTGTGTCACACGAGCATAGTTTGTTGGTCTTGTGTGGTGCAGCGTTCTGTTAGCTCACTTGGGTTGCGTAGCCGCAGTGTTTAACTTTGAAATATCATACCGTAACCTAAGCCCCGATTTAATCCTAAAAGCCCTACTGATTTGACTTGCGAGTTTTCTAGCGCCGTGGAGAGAGTGTGACCGGGCAAGCATATGGTTCACGACGGTGATGGATTTCAGCGGAGTTATTCCTAAGCTCCGATCTCTTGCAACACCCGCCTCAGTGTCTCGTCACTTTCATACCGGGCATGATCGTCAAATTCTTCGTAATTCACCAACTGAGTATAACTAAATCTTTAATTACGCTTTAATACTTATGTAAATTAGTTAGCATAGTTAAACTCTCCTTCTACTAGAATTTCTACTCGCATGCGTTGTTACTTCGCGCCGTACTCCCTTGTGTAATTCTCTATGTTAATTATCGTTTTCACGCTCCGCCGGATTCGTTTGCTCGGGACGCGCAAACAGTTAAGTCTGGGGGTGTGATGAGTCCTGATCATATACACATTTATGGACTCATCCGGGCCGTTATTTAGTCAATTCTCCGCACTTTAGCCTTGTTATAGTTTATATTTGATAATCCACGCTAGGTGCACATCTAGGCCCACTTTGGTGTGATTTTCGTGCTTATTGTCATTAGTAGTGTTCATGTGCTGTTAAGTGCCACTTTCAGTGGCTAGATCTGTGGTTGTGCGGGAAAAGGAGTCGTGCAAGTGTTCCCGGTGCAATTCTGCACAGGAACACTGCGCATGATCGCCGGTTCTATTGCGCACGACCACTGGTCGTGCGCCACTGATCGTGTGCACTTAACCCTTTTTCACGAGTTCTGTTTGGCGCAGTGCGCACGACCATCAACGACAGTGCGCACGACCACCGGTCGTGCGCCACTGCTCGTGCGCACTTATCATTAAAATTCTGAGTTCTGTTTGCTGTATTGCGCACGACCATCAACGATAGTGCGCACGACCACCGGTCGTGCGCCACTGGTCGTGCGAACATTTTATTTTATAATTTCGTATCTTGCAAGTTCCACCCAGGCAGTGCGCACGATCGCAGAATTCCAGTGCGCACGACCACTGGTCGTGCGCCAATGACCGTGCGCAGTATTTAATCCAGCGCCTATTTAAACGCCTGTTGCGATTTTAGGGCAAATCGATCACTGGCGGGAGCGGGATTCCTGTTCCGTACGCCGCCGATTTCCACCGTGGGACGCCTCCACTTCATCTTCTACGCAAGGGGAAGCCTCCTCCACCCATTCCAAGACTTCCTCCATTGTCCGTGAGTGGTCTCCATCGTCCGCAAGCCTCCAAGCAACCATTCTCTCATTCCGCCCGGTGAGAAGAAGAAGGAACCTGAAGTCGAAGACGACGGAGCTACGTAGGGAGATCGTGACAGCTCTCTACGCCGGAAGCATAGTCCGCCCGAGTCCGGAGGTAGCCCGACAACCTACCATTCCGGCCGTGAACGGCCGCTAGTCTTCACCATCGGTTATTTCTTTCCTCTTTCCTCCATTGTACTCTTTGAACCGTGCAATACTCGAATATTGTGATGTTTATTTTGATGGAAATGAATATTTCTTTGTTGTTCTTCATGGTTTGGTGGTGATTCATTCCGCTTTCTCTCACTCACTCGCGCACGCACGCAAGGTGTTTGATCCGCGTTAGCAAGAGCTAACGGCGGTTGTGAAGAGGTGTTTGCGACCCTCACCCTCTCGCACTTGAGTTCACTTCATCCGCCTCACGAAGCACGGCATCGCGGTCGTTGCATCCACCTCACTTTGCGAAGCGGTGTTTTCGACCCGCATCTCTTTTGCTGTTGATAAGATTAGGAAAACCAACCAAAAGCCCCATCTTTGTGTTTGTTGAACGCTTGTGTAACAATAATCACTGCGCGATTCGTTCACCCATCCTGCATTCCTCAAGAGACCGACATCCGGGGAATTTATTCTCCACAATTATTACTTGACAGCGACCGGTGCACTTGCCGACACGCATCAACCGGCCTCTGGTGCTGCAGCATCTCCTCTGTCCCCTAAAATGATAAGGTCCACCGACCGTTAGTCAAAAGACTAAGCCAATCCCCCACCCTCCCCCGGTGACTCCTAGGCACTGTGCGGGAAGGATGAAATGGAGGACATCAAGGGGTATAGCAAAAGCAGGTGACGGGAACATAATCTACAGGGAATATTTCTACGCTACATATGTGTATACATATAATTGAAGCAGTAAAAGAGCATAGTAAGAGCAGGTAAAGAATAAGTAAAGACAGTATATAAAAACAGGTAAAAGGAATGAAACCATTGATTTATAGGCATGCTCACACAAACCTATAGACCAAGGGGTCGTTTAGCAAGGCCTATCATATAAGAAGTCCCATAACCAACTTATACGATAGGGGTAGGGGTTGAAATGCAATGTTGATGCTATGACATGCAAGTATGAAGTTAAATGTTATGTTCACACAAGTGCAACTCACACACTACGACTCTATGCGCACAGACCTTTAGTTCCCCCTTTTTAGAGCTAGCAAACCTCCCAGGATACTTCTGTAGTGGCAAACAGAAGCGGTGGGTTGGGCCTCGCACACCTCTAGGTTGGTATTTGCACTACCTAACCTAGACCTAATGTACGCCTCAATGCTAAGAACACAACAACAGAGCTCCTACGTACTCTTGCTGGTTAGACCACCAGACTTGTCTTGGTAAAGGGTTATCCACACTTACCGAGCCCAAGTATTAATGTCGATGCAACGACCATCAACACTGAGGACCCACCACCTTATGCGCATGCAAACATATTTACATCTATCTCTGAGCCATAAGCTCCCCGGGCTAACCCGTCCGGCACAACAAACATGATGAGTCACAACTCACCAGACTAATAAGTCTATTGATACGACCACCGAGCCTACCGCTCGTAAGACCAAACCGACCAAAGCACCCGTGACAATGGAGTGTGAGTGAGTATATTACTTAGTTAATCTTGTATAACAACTTAGCCCTATAGTTTATGATTAACCTTGGACTTCCCGAGGATTACCCTGTTAGGGGATCGCTACGGTACTAGGAACTATACTGGGATGACACCCCAAGGCTCCCTTTCTTAAGGCATTTAATATTATGGGTATCTACCCATATGCCTAAGCCTCCTATATTTTCACTTGTATTAACCCTAGGTTTTTTATGACACGCTAGGGGAAGACGATCTTCCGTCAATCCCAAGCACGACCTTACCCTTAGCTCACCTAGCACTCTTATCTCCTAAACCCCTTTTGATGACCTCATCCTCTTCAACCTGACCATGCACACCATCTATATGCCACTTCCACTTGATAGGCCCTTAAATACCCAAGTTTCATATTTTTACTATACGTAGACCAAACTAACTATATGAAGCTTATAAATAGAGGTACTCCAAATATTCACTGACATGACACAAGTTTTTTACTGGAGAACAACCAAGGTATTTTAAGAGAATCTAGAGAATCATATTTTCCTCAACATTTTTGCTTTTATTTAAATTTCTCCATTATTTGCCAAGTATGAATGAATATGAACATGAAGTGTAAGGTCTTATGACATGACTCACATAAAATTAGGATAAATCTATCATGAGAAAATAACAGCAAATACGGAGTGTCACAATTTTACAATCAAGAATTGTCCACTAATTATAATATTGAATATTTAACCAAAATTAGAAATTAAAGAAGCAACCACCAACAATATTTGCCCACAAATTATGGGAATATTACCAGACATTTATATTGATCAGAAAAGTTCTCAGGCCAAATTTTAGAATTTATAAAGGCATATTAACCACTCAAATAAATATTCCAATGAAATCCTAATATGAGCATGTTGTGAAGTAGCCTACTGATAACAATCTCCAAAAATTATATAAAAATTTACAGAGCTTTCTAGTGCTCTGAATAGTACTATCACCAAGTTGCACATTTTTCCAGAGAGTTTTGGACCCTTAATTATATTTCATAAGATTAAGGTAAAATAAGTGCCTTGTAAATGAAGTACTGGTTAAATCATCTAATAAATTTCACAAAAAATACCAGAGGTCTATAATATGATTATAAAGGCACTACCAAGGTTTCATCATCATCCAAGACTATTTAAGCATGTAAATGTATCTTATAAGAAATTTCCCTAAAGGGTTTATGACCTAATTTAGGGGAAATATGTACTCCTAAAATTCTCTCAAATTTTTCTAGAGCATAATCACCCCCCATGAACATATATCCTAAATTCCATGGCCATTCTAGGGCTTTTGACCACATGGCCTTCACAAGGTTCTATATGCACCCCAAGGGGTAAAACTAGGGTCTAACACTAAGGGAGAAGAGGATATGTTCTAGGACCAATACTCGCAACTCCGTGTCGTCTATCCGAACTGGCTCCAGGCGAACCGATCTATCAGTAGCTACCGGCCCTTCTGCAATAGATATATGCTGCTCTGGCCGTAGTAGAGCCCTCCTAAGCGAGGAGACGTGGAAAACATCGTGCAGTCCCTCCAACTCCGGCGGTAGCTCCAGTATGTAAGCCAAGGGACCGATCCGCTCCAGGATCCTGTAAGGCCCCATATATCTCGGACTGAGCTTCTTCCGCCCGCGAACCCGCGAGACTCCATGCATTGGACGTATCTTCAAGAAAACCCGATCTCCCACCTGGAACTCTACCATACGATGCCGCGCATCGTAATACTTGGCCTGCCTGCTCTGGGCCTCCAACATCCTGTCTCGAATCAGCCTCACCTGAGCCTCCGTGTCCTCCACGAACTCTGAGCCAAGTGCCTTGGGATCCTCATCCTGAGTCCAAGATAATGGTGTCATGCACCTCCGTCCGTATAATGCCTCGTAAGGTGCCCTGCCTATGCTAGGATGGTGACTGTTGTTGTATGAGAACTCGACTAATGGTAACAGTCTCTCCCATGACTCCCCGTGGTCCAGAATGCAAAGGTGTAGAAGATCCTCTAGGGTCTGGTTGGTACGCTCCATTTGACCATCTGTCTGGGGGTGGAAAGCTATACTAAAAGTCAACCGGGTGCCTAGGTAGGCCTGCACTGCTCTCCACTCCCTCGACGTAAATCATCCATCTCGATCCGACACGATCGTCCTCGGCACACCATGATATCGAACAAACTGCTCTACGAACCTCTGTACCAAAACACCGACCGGATCGTCCTTCCTGACTGGAATGAACCTGGCCACTTTCGTCAATCTGTCGACGATCACCCAAATCGAGTCATTTCCCGCACGAGATCGGGGAAGACCGTGTATAAAGTCCATAGAGATGTCGTCGAACTTCCACTCCGGTACCGGGAGCGGCTGCAATAACCCAGCTGGGTTCCGGAACTCCGCCTTCACGAGTTGGCAAGACTCGCACTGGGTCACAAAATCTTGTGGAAGACCGTGTACAAATTCTTGAGTCCCTTTTTAGATCAACCTCGCTTTAAATCTTGTGAAAGATACTTACATGTTATATGATTTCTTTCTCTACTTTCTTCTGATTACTTAACATATTTCTCTTCTATATAAATGCCTTGCTGTGTTGATTAAAAGCTGGCACAATTTCTCCCTGAATTGGGTTAAGACAAATAGGGGGAGATTGTTGGGGAAATGATTTATCTTAACCCCTAAAAATGAGTAGAATATAAATTCTAAGAATGAAAAACTAGTCTAAGTATATATGCGTCGAATAGTATTCGACGCAACGTCGAAGTGTAGTCGACGTTCCTCTCAGAATGAGTCGAATTCTGTCTGGAGTTACTTCGACTCATTCTGAGAGGAACGTCGACTACACTTCGACGTTGCGTCGAATACTATTCGACGCATATTTACTTAGACTAGTTTTTCATTCTTAGAATTTATATTCTACTCATTTTTAGGGGTTAAGATAAATCATTTCCCCAACAATCTCCCCCTATTTGTCTTAACCCTATTCAGGGAGAAATTGTACCAGCTATTAATCAACACAGCAAGGCATTTATATAGAAGAGAAATATGTTAAGTAATCAGAAGAAAGTAGAGAAAGAAATCATATAACATGTAAGTATCTTTCACAAGATTTAAACTAAGAACTTCTTGTTATACATAAAGTTGACAAAGGCAGAGTAAAGTTTCTTAGATAAAATTTCAATAGCTTAAAAAATGTAGGGCCTGGCTTTATCAGGATGCTCCTGAACATTTCTGATAATTGTGTGCAGCTTTGCCAGAATCTTTTTAGCATTAGGAAGGGTGTCATTTATGGAATAACCCTTGCTAATGATAATTGCTGCCTTTACATCAATCATTTCAATTGTAATGCTATGAGGTTTCTTTTGTGTAGATTTGGGCTCAGATGGTCCCTTGTTTTCAACCTTGGGCCTATATTTTCTGTTCTTCTCTGATTCTTGTTTCTCAGGGATCTCAGACACTTTTCCTTTCCCTTTCTAGGGTGAACTATGCCATTTGTCTAATCCTTCTGGCTTTTTATAGGGAATGCAGATATCTTCTGAACACCCTACACCCCTTTTGTGCTTTTGTCCTTTGTCTAGGATAAGCCCTGCCTGAGGATTTTTCTTCTGATATGCTTCAACATCAAACAATTTCTTTGGAAGTTTGATGGAAGATTCAGCAAGAATCTGTTCTTTGGTCATCCCCTTCTTGATCTTTTCCATCCAGATATTCCTCTTATCCTCTGTCTCTTTCATTGCTGCTTCAAATTCATACAACTCTCTTTCTCTCATTTCTTCATGCCTCTTTTCCATATCAGGGTCATGGTACTCCTTTAAAGGACTGTTAGGAGTGATATTAGGCATTCTTTCAAACCTTTTTATCTCCTCAACAGCTTTTCTGTATTTCTTTTCCTTTGCATAGTCTTTCCTTTCTTCTTTGGAGAATTTTTGCCAATGAGGGATGGCTTCTCTTCTTCTTTTCATTTGTCCTCTTGGTCTTTCCCTAGGTAGCATTTGTGGAGGTAAAGGTAGTAGAGGAGGTAGAGAAGGAGGTTGAAGTGGTGGAAGAGGCAGAGGTGGAGATGTAGTTTTCTCTTTAGAAGGAGAAGGTGGGGAAGGAACTTTTGTAGGAGAGGGAATTTGTTCTGTAATAGGAGGCAGAATGTCCTCTGGTAGAGTAGACTGTGCTGAGGAATGTTTTTCTCCTTCAATTTCTTCTGGAGGAATATCCTCAAGTAGGGGTGTCTTGAGTTTGATATAGCTAGCAGAGAAGCCAGGAGAGTGATGCTGATATTCTTCCACACACAGGGGTACATCAATCCAGACTTGCCCTTTCAGGTCATCAGAAGTGGCTGCTTCTTCCTCCCCCTGGACTTCTGTATTTTGTATTACAACAATCTCCCCCTGAACATATGGTGCATCTACTCTGAATGCTGAATCCACATCATGGTCTCCTTCTGTATGGTAGGATGAGGATTCACCAAAGTGTTTGTTGAAGGTGTAATCAGAGTGCTTTGAGAGGATTGGAGCCTATAGTAAGAAATGGAGTTGTATGTAGAGATTATAGTTAGAGTTTGGAGAAGAATTAACCCTGAGATTTAAGAGGGATAGAGAACCTGATTGAAGGGGTTTCTGGAGCAACTCTCCCCCTGGTTTATATCCTGTAGAAAGGATGTAAACCCTTTTGGCGACAGAGGTTGTTCTTTAAGAAGAACATGAAGCTCAGGAAGAGAAGCAGACAAGTTGGTCAGTTTGGCTTCACAGGTAGTTAGCATGGCGGCACACTCGTTTGAGAAGTTGTTCAGTCATGTCTGAAATTCATTCACGAGTTGTTCCAGAGCATCGTTTATTGCTTGGATGATGGCAGATTGAACAGGAGTCGGCGCCATTGATGCAGGTAGAAAGGTAGAAGATGAAGTTTTTGGCGGTTTGGGAGAGTAGGAGTTTATGAAATTTGAGGTATTATTTAAAGAAGGTGAGACGTCGAAAAGGAAACAGAAATCGAGGTATATTAGGTAATCCAATCGTCAAAAGAGGAAGTAAAGATTTGTTTCCAGTTTTATCATGAAGTCAACGCATGCATCGATATGGAGTCGACGCTCCGTCAAATTTTTTGTCAGCTTAGTGACCTGTCGACGTGTTCGCAGATTTGCATCGGTATCAAGTCGACGGTACGTCGAGAAGGGATCGACGTATCTTTGTCTGTTAATAAATCAATGCTAGCGTTGAGTTCTTTTCGACGGTGCGTCGATAGGTAATCGACGTATCTTCAAGTGCTCTCTTAGTTTTTCTGACTTCTTTTAGATTTGCCCAACAATGATGTTTACAAGATTCCATCAAGCATTCCTAAGGTGTTGATGACGTAAGTATGCTTAGTTTCATCCAAGGGTTTGGTAAAAATGTCTGCTCTTTGGCTATCAGTAGGAATATATTCTAAGGTTATCTTGCCTTTTTCCACATTGTCCCTAAGAAAGTGATGTCTGATTTCTATATGTTTGGTTCTACTATGAAGGACTGGGTTGGATGCTATGGATATAGCACTAGAACTATCACAATAGATTTTAGAGTTATTGACTTCCAGTTTATAGTCAAGAAGCTGGTTTTGCATCCATAAGATTTGTGAACAACAACTCCCAGCAGCTATATATTCAGCTTCAGCTGTTGAGGTTGAGACTGAGGTTTGTTTCTTACTGAACCATGATATTAATCTGTCACCTAGAAATTGGCAAGTACCAGATGTGCTTTTTCTATCAACCCTACAACCAGCATAGTCTGCATCTGAGAAACCTGTTAATTCAAAGTTGGTTTCTGCTGAGTACCATAGACCTAGTTCAAGTGTTCCCTTTAGATATCTAAGAATTCTTTTTATAGAGGAGAGATGGGATTCTTTTGGATCAACCTGAAATCTAGCACATATGTAGGTGGCAAACATAATATCAGGTCTGCTAGCTGTTAGATAGAGATGGGATCCTATGATTGCCCTATAGGTCTTTTGATCTACTGATTTTCCCTTATCATCCTTTTCTATGATGGCATTAGTTGCCATAGGTGTTTTCATGGTAGATGTTGATTCCATACCAAACTTTTTTATTAACTCTATAGTGTATTTAGATTGTGAGATAAAGATCCCCTCACTGCTTTGTTTTACTTGTAGCCCTAAGAAATAAGAGAGTTCTCCTATATTACTCATTTCAAATTTAGATTGCATTAGATTAGCAAATCTTTTACAGAGTTTGGGATGGGTTGAGCCAAAGATGATGTCATCTACATAGATTTGAACAAGCAGGAGTTTATTCTTGTGGGTTCTAGTAAAAAGTGTTTTATCTATTTTACCTCTTTCAAAAGAATTTTCTATCAGGAAGTTGGAGAGAGTTTCATACCAAGCTCTAGGTGTTTGCTTAAGACCATAAAGGGCTTTGTTAAGTCTATAAACAAAGTTAGGAGAGGAGGGATTGATAAAACCTGGTGGTTGCTCTACATACACCTCTTCTTGAAGGTCACCATTCAGAAAAGCACTCTTGACATCCATCTGGTAGACTTTCATCTTCATGAAAGCTGCATAGGCAAGAAAGAGTCTGATTGCTTCCAATCTGGTTACTGGAGCAAAGGTTTGATTGTAGTCTATTCCTTCTTCTTGTCTGTATCCTTGTGCTACAAGTCTTGCCTTGTTCCTGACAATTACTCCAGTGGAATCTAGTTTGTTTCTGTATACCCACTTTGTACCAATAACTGGGTAGTTTCTTGGTCTCTCAACTAAGTTCCACACTTTGTTTCTCTCAAATTGGCTTAGTTCTTCTTGCATGGCTATAATCCAGTGAGGATCACAATTTTCTTCCTCAAACTTCTTTGGTTCAACTTGTGATAAGAAGCATTGGAGCATCATCCCATTGGAGACTTGGTGTCTTGTTCTTACTCGAGTATTGGGGTCTCCAATTACTTGGGATTGTGGATGATTTTTCATATTGATCCCTGTCCTGCTTGGATTTGTCAGATGCTCTTCTTCCTCATTAACAATGGGATCATTGTCCAACTGTTCCTCCTGAACCATGTTCTCTTGTGGGAGTTAGTTTTGATTGCTCTTTTCTGAACCTTCTTCATGTTCTTGTTCAGACTCCTTACTTGGTTCCTATATTTGGTTTTCTTTCCCATTGTCTGTGTTCTTTAGAGTCAGATGTTCAAGCTGAGTCTCTATGCTGCTGTTTTCCTGTGGAAAGCGACTGGTGGAAGTTTCCTCCCCATTAAACAGCATGTTAGTTTCATCAAATATAATGTGCATGGATTCTTCAATTCTGAGAGTTCTCCTGTTATAGCACCTATAAGCTTTACTAGATGATGAGTACCCCAAAAATATTCCATCATCAGACTTCTTGTCAAACTTGGCAAGATGATCTTTCCCATTATTTAGGATAAAGCAAGCACATCCAAAAAATTTAAAGTATTTAACAATGGGTGTTTTTCCTTTTAGGAGCTCATATGGAGTTTTTGACTTAGTTTTATGTATGAGGCTTCTATTTAGAACATAGTTTGCAGTGTTGACTGCTTCAGCCCAGAAAATTTTTGGTAATCCTGATTCTGCAAGCAAGGTCCTTCCTGATTCAATTAAGGTTCTATTCTTTTTTTCAGCAACTCCATTTTGTTGAGGAGTTCTAGGTGCTGAGAAGCTTTGTTTGATACCTACATCCTCACAGAAACTACAGATTAACTGATTTTCAAATTCAGTCCCATGATCACTTCTGATTATGGAAACATGAGTATTGAATTCAGATTGAATCTGTCTTATGAATCTTGAGAGAATCTTGTGGGTTTTAGACTTAGCCCTTAGAAAGAATAACCAGCTAAATCTAGAATAATCATCCACAATGACTAGGGTATAAGACTTTCCACCTAAGCTCTGTGTGGATATGAGACAAAAGAGATCCATGTGCAGTAGGTAGGGAATCCTGGGGGAGTCATCCTTACCAATTGGTTTGAAGGATGATTTGGTCTATTTTCCTTGTTGGCAAGGTCTACATGGAGAATCCTTAGAGTACCTCCCCTTTGGTAGGCCTCTGACTAGGTTATTCTTTGCTAGTTTACTAATTGTTTTGTAGTTTAGATGACCCAGTCTCTTATGCCATAATTCACTTTTATCAATAATATTGTTGAACAAACAAACTTCTGTGGGTGTGGAGCTAAAGTCTACTATATATACTTTCCCTTTTCTAATTCCATTGAGTACTATGACACCAGTCTTTACATCAATAATATGGCAAAATAGTGTGGTGAATTTTACCTCATATATATATATTTCTAAAAATTATTTTTCACATGGCACAAATCAAAGATTATGCTTCCACCAGACCACCAATTTACAACCTTGAAAAGTTTGCACTTTGGAAAACAAGAATTAGAATTTATCTAAACTCTATTGATGGAGAATTATTTGATGTTATTATGACAGGTCCTCCCAAGCCATTCAAGAAGGACTCAAGTGGAAAGTTCACACAAACACTTGCTCCAAAGGCTGAATGGACAGATGAAGAAAAGAAAGCTCATGCATGTGATGCCAAGGCTATGAATATCTTAGTCTCAACCCTCTCAGATGAAACCTTCCAAAAGATTGCTGAATGTGAGTCAGCTAAGGAAATGTGGGAAGCTCTCACTAAAATGGTAGAAGGGCTGATGAAAGAAAAGATAGAAAAGCATTACTCATCTCTCAATATGAAAACTTCCAGAAGAAAGATAGTGAAAGTGTTGCTGACATGTATGCCAGATTCAGCCTCATAATAAATGAGTTAAGAACACTTGAGAAGGACATATCTCTCACTGAGATAAATGACAAATTGCTAACTTGCTTCCCTAGCTCTTGGGACTCAAGAATTTGGTATCAAACGAGGTTGATCTAAAAAGGGTAACTCCTTGATCAAAAAGATCCTACCTCATATATATATATGTGTAATAATCACAGAGTTAAGCTTCCCACACACCAACAAGAATTAAGCAAAATAGCAAAAAGAAAATCACAGCACAACACAAGGAAATATAGTGGTTCCCCAAACTTTGGGTAGTCCACTCTTCTACCCCCTTGGTAGGAATTCACTATCTTGCACTGAGTCTTTTGATAAGGAGACTCTTAGAACCAGCCTGAGTCTTTTGATAAGGAGACTCTTAGAACCAGTACAACTGAATTTTTTGAAGAGAGATTCTAAAAACTCTTTTACACAATTTGAAAATGAAATAAGAGTAAGAAGAAGAAGTAGAAGAAAAAAATAATTGAAAAAAAAAGAATCTTCTTCCTAGCAAGAAGATTAGAAGCACAAGTATAGTGAATGAAATCTCTCTTCTATTGTGAGAAGGAGATTGTAAGCCTTTCTCTTTATCAATGAGAGCTTTCAGAAATTGCAGCAGTATGGCTTCAGAAGAAGGAGAAGAAGAGGGCTTGTTGTTTGCTGCAACACACTTTCACTTCTCTCAGATTTTCTCACTTTTCACTTGGGAGCTTTTCCTCTTTTTTAAATGGATGGAGTGAATCACTTCATTTTCTTCTCTGCCGACTTCCCTCATATTTATAGCTCTGTTTATTCAAAGAATACTATAGGAGAATAATCTATTAGCAGTTAGAGAAATGGTAAGAGAGGAAAGATTCCATAATCAATATTTTTGTAGAAGGAAAAAGATCATTCTGATTTCAAATAATATCCATAATAACCTTAATCAATTTAGCCAAGAATCATTTAGAAGGAAAGACTGATTCAAAATGGCTAGAAAAGAATAATATCATTCCATAAAATTCAGATCTACAGATAGAAGGAAAGAGATCTGGCGTGTTTTGAATTTGACATAGAAATCGACGTACGTCGATTACTAATCGACGGAAGCGTCGATTTCAGACTGGCTGGACGTCGAGAGGAGAAAATGGAAGTTGCGTCGACTAAGGTACGTCGACTTCATTAGATACGTAGACTAGAAGTCAGAGTTACGTCAACATTGGTTACGTCAAATTCTGTCTGGAGTTACTTCGACTCATTCTGAGAGGAACGTCGACTACACTTCGACGTTGCGTCGAATACTATTCGACGCATATTTACTTAGACTAGTTTTTCATTCTTAGAATTTATATTCTACTCATTTTTAGGGGTTAAGATAAATCATTTCCCCAACATAGTTGATGTCCTTCTTCATACCCGGCCAGTACGTTGTCCTTTTCAGATCTGCCGTCATCTTGGTGATACCCGGGTGCACAGAGTATCTACTGCAATGAGCCTCTGTCATAATGTCTTCCCGAATCTAGCTCCCTGCCGGTATGTACACTCGGCCTCTAAAACTCAACAGGTCATCCTTCAACGAATAGTCTCCAGCTGTGCCTGCCTCAAAGGCTCTGAAAAACTGGCTCTAGCTTGGTATCCTGCCTCTGCCCATCCCTGATGCGGTCTTGAATGTCATATGTGGTACCCATCGCCGCTAAATACTCCTCGTATAGCTCTGGATCGTCCTCGGATACTAAGGAGATCTGCTTGTCTTCGAACATCCTTACTTGCTCCATGGCCATCAGCTTGGGATCCGCTCCTGACGTGGTAGCTCTCCTGCTCAGAGCATCCGCTACTACGTTCGCCTTCCCTGGGTGGTAATGCATCGTGTACTGATAATCTGATAAGAACTCCACCCATCGCCTCTGCCGGATGTTCAACTCCTTCTGCGTATCTACGTACTTCAGATTCTTGTGATCTGAGAATATGTCGCAGTGGACACCATAGAGATAGTGCCGCCAGATCTTTAGAGCGAAAACAACTGCTCCCATCTCCAAGTCATGCACCGGGTAATTCCGTTCGTGATTCTTTAACTGATGGGAGGCGTATGCTATCACGTGCTCGTTCTGCATTAGAATGTCACCCATCACCTGATAAGACGCATCCATGTACACCTGAAATCCTTCCCTCCCCGACAGAAGGGTAAGGATGGGGGCCGTAGTAAGTCGACCCTTCAGCTCCTAGAAGGCTGCCTCACACTGCGGCGTCCATGTAAAGGCAGCATCCTTTTTTGTCAGGGATGTGAGCGGGAGGGCTATCTGTGAAAACCCTTGCACAAACTTCCGGTAGTAGCCGACAAGTCCCAAGAAACTCCTCACGTCGGTGGCTGTCTTCAACGGTGGCAGATCCCGTACTGCCTGGATCTTCGCTGGGTCCACTGCTAGGCCAGCTCCACTGATATGTGGCCAAGGAAGGCCACCTCCTTTAGCCAAAACTGGCACTTTTGAACTTCGCATACAGACGATGCTCCCGAAGCTTCTCCAAAGTTAGTGCCAAATGTCGCGCATGCTCCTCCTCTGTCCTTTGAATAGATGAGGATGTCGTCGATGAACACGATGACGAGAATGTCGAGAAAAGGATCGAACACTCGGTTCATCAAGCTCATAAATGCTGAAGGTTCATTTGTGAGTCCAAAAGGCATCACCGTGAACTCATGTAATCCGTATCGGCTGCTGAAAGCAGTCTTCGAGATATCTTCCTCCTGGATCCGCAGTTGATAATACCCTGATCTCAAATCCAGCTTCAAGAAGCAGTGGGCTCCCTCCAGCTGGTCAAAAAGCTCTTCGATCCTTGGTAATGGGTACGTATTCTGAACCGTCAGCCGGTTCAGGGCTCTGTAGTCGATGCACAATCTGAGCGTCCCGTCCTTCTTCTTCACGAACAACACCGGAGCTCCCCAAGGTGAGGAACTCGGCCTAACGAACCCTGCTTCCACCAGCTCCTGTAGCTGGCTCCGAAACTCTACTAGCTCCTTCGGGGCCATCCGGTAGGGGGCCCTAGATACCGGCTTAGCCCCTGGCACCAGTTGGTTTTGGAATTCCTTCTCACGGTGCGGAGGTAGTCCGGGTAGCTTCTCCGGAAATACGTCAGCAAAATCCCGCACGACCGGGATATTTGACACCGAGTCTTTGACTTCCGTCACCTCGAAGAGCACCTGATATACCTCGTCTCCCTGCAAGTGGGCCTTGACGGCCTAAACTGATGATAAAAAGATACGAGAGGTGGATTTAGTACCTTCGATCACAACTTCACCATCTTCATGCTTTAGAACGATCCTCCTTGCCGGACAGTCAATCTTTGCATGGTTCTAGTGCAGCCAGGTCATGCCTAAGATCAGATCGAAGTCCTTCATCTTCAAGCCTGTCGCCAGCGCTTCGAACAGTTTCCCTTCAATCTCCACATTCATGTTGCACTTTGCATTTGTTAAGACTTCTGATCCATCCGGGAATCGCACTCTCCTGTAGATGCCTTCAAAGTGTTGGACTTGGCACAGATCATCTACGAATTCTTCTGAGACGAATGAGTGAGAGGCACCCATATCAAATAAAGTGTATGCGGGCTTGCCGCAGACGAGTACTATACCTGGTTGGTTTTTGTTTGTTTGGTTTAATGCTAGGGTAAACTTAAGGTTTACTACGTACTAATGAATCATAAAATAAAAAGGCATCAAAAGTACCTGTAATGACCCTTGCCGGGTCCCGGGGCTGTGCTAGGTCCAGGGCATACATTTGTTCCCTGCTCTATCTCCGGTCTCCTCCCTGAAATCCACGGCCTTGTCCATGTCCCCGGCCCCCGAAATGCTGGGCCTGAGGGGCAGCCTGTAGTGCTGGTGGTGCATTTCTCTGAGGGCAGTTCCTTCGGATGTGGCCAGTCTGGAGGCAGTGGTAACACTCCAGAGGTGGCCCACCTCCTCCAATACTCGGCATCTCCTACATCTGCAGAGGCTGAGGAGCCAATACTACCGGCTCCCTCTACTCTTGTCTCTTCTCCTGGCGGGGTTCGACCTTCGTCCTTCCTTCCCCAGCATCTCGACCTCTCGGCTGGTCCCTTTTGCCTCCCCATCCCTGGTCTTTTGACGACCTCTTTCTTCCTCGAACAAGGTGCTGGTCGGCTTTTAGTTTCTTGGCCATCTCCAAGATCTTAGTCATACTGCCGTCGGAGACGAAGAGGAGGGCCTACCTCAGTTCATCACGAAGGCCCTTGTAGAACCTCTTTACATATCCTGCGTCGTCCAGCTGATACGAAACTGCAAACTGGGATAGATGGGTAAACTCTCGGTGATACTCTAGGATTGTCCTGCTCCCCTGCCTCAACTGCAGGAACCTGTCTTCCAGCTCATCTCTTGCAGACTGCGGCACAAAATGCTCCAACAGTGCTGCCTTGAACTCATCCCAAGAAACATTCGCAACCTCCAATCCTGCAAATGCCGTGTCCAGGAACCTCTTCCACCATCTCTTTGCATGGGATTCCAAGCATGAGACCACTAGTGGCACCTCCATATCTGTCGGGCACTAAATCCATGTCAGCATCTCCTCCATGATGTCCACCCACTCCTCAGTCCTCACAACTGCCTCCGTCCCGAGATATGATGGGAGGGAGAGGCCTCGGAAGACGCTCAGCCAGTTGGCCCCAGGGTGTTGCTGAGGAGCCGGTGCCTGCTGTGCCCTGAATGTCTCCAGTATGGCTGTCAGTATTTGTCCCATCTCCATCTACTGGAACGGAGTAGGAGCCGGTGGTGGTGGAACGACGTTTGGAGTCGGTGGAACTCCATGCTGCGGTGTAGGGTTCGTCGCGGGCTACACAAGAAATTACACTCATAAGGGACTTGGCTAAAGAATATTTAGTTAGACGTGGACTTTTCATGTGATTTCCCTTATGGGCACACCATTGCTTCCGCTGCTAGTTTGTCCTCAAACTAAGCTCGCGCGGGGTGGCCCAGGGTTTGTGGACTTCTTTTCTTTTCTCCGGATCGAGGTTTGCCTTAATACCACTTTGTAAGACCCCATTTTTTTTTTCTTTTTCCAAACCCGGGTCTTATGCCCAGAACCGCCACTTTGCGGTGACACCCTCACTCGGGAAGGTCGCCACTACAAAACGCCAATCCTGCCGGCCTTATCGATCACAGAAAAGTAAGTATAACAAACATTAGAGAAGGCAAGTCCACATCACATAAATGGTAAATCATCATAAGGGGATGTCCACATAAACATAACTGAAACAAAAGACAGAAATTATAAGAGCTCCTGCCCGATACATCAAATCCTCACTACATAGACACTCGCGAAAGCATAAAATACTAAAACTAAACGATGCTCACAGATCCTGCCAACGGTGCTGCTGTGCTAGACTGCCCCGTCTCCATCTCCACCGGCCTCTGGTGCTGCAGCATCTCCTCGGTCCCCTAAAATGATAAGGTTCACCGACCGTTAGTCAAAAGACTAAGCCAATCCCCCACCCCTCCCCCAGTGACTCCTAGGCACCGTGCGGGAAGGATGAAGTGGAGGACATCAAGGGGTACAGCAAAAATAGGTGACGGGAACATAATCTACAAGAAATATTTCTACGCTACAAATGTGTATACATATAATTGAAGCAGTAAAAGAGCATAGTAAGAGTAGATAAAGAATAAGTAAAGTCAGTATATAAAAATAGGTACACAGAATGAAACCATTGATTTATAGGCATGCTCACACAAACCTATAGACCAAGGGGTCGTTTAGCAAGGCCAATCGTATAAGAAGTCCCATAACCAACTTATACGATAGGGGTAGGGGTTGAAATGCAATGTTGATGCTATGACATGCAAGTATGCAGTTAAATGTAATGTTCACACAAGTGCAACTCACATACTATGACTCTATGCGAACAGACCTTTAGTTCCCCCTTTTTGGAGCTAGCAAAATACCCAGGATACTTCCGTAGTGGCAAACGGAAGCGGTGGGTTGGGCCTTGCCCACCTCTAGGTTGGTATTTGCACTACCTAACCTAGGCATAACGTACGCCTCAACGCTAAGAATACAACAATGGAGCTCCTGCGTACTCTTGCTGGTTAGACCACCAGACTTGTCTTTGTAAAGGGTTATCCACACTTACCGAGCCCAAGTATTAATGTCGGTGCAACGACCATCAACGCTAAGGACCCACCACTTTATGCGCACGCAAACATGTTTACATCTATCTCCGAGCCATAAGCTCCCTGGGCTAACCCGTCCGGCACAACAAACATGATGAGTCACAACTCACCAGACTAATAAGTCTATTGATACGAACACCGAGCCTACCGTTCGTAAGGCCAAACCGACCAAAGAACCCGTGACAATGGAGTGTGAGTGAGTATATTACTTAGTTAATCTTGTATAACAACTTAGCACTACAGTTTATGGTTAACCTTGGACTTCCCGAGGATTACCCTGTTAGGGGCTCGCTACGGTACTAGGAACTATACTGGGATGACACCCCAAGGCTCCCTTTCTCAAGGCATTTAATATTATGGGTATCTACCCATATGCCTAAGCCTCCTATCTTTTCACTTGTATTAACCCTAGGTGGTTTATGACACGCTAGGGGAAAGGCGATCTTCCGTCAATCCCAAGCACGACCTTACCCTTAGCTCACCTAGCACTCTTATCTCCTAAACCCATTTTGATGACCTCATCCTCTTCAACCTGACCATGCACACCATCTACATGCTACTTCCACTTGATAGGCCCCTAAATACCCAAGTTTCATATTTTTACTATACGCAGACCAAACTAACTATATGAAGCTTATAAGTAGAGATACTTCAAATATTCACCCACATGACACAAGATTTTTACTAGAGGACTACCATGATATTTTAAGACTAAATCCAGAGAATCATATTTTTCCTCAACATTTTAGCATTTATTTAAATTTCTCCAATATTTGCCAAGTATGAATATGAACATGAAGTGTAAGGTATTCTTATGACATGACTCTCATAAAATTAGGATAAATCTATCATGCCAAAATAACAGCAAATACAAAGTGTCACAATTTTACAATCAAGAATTGTCCTCTAATTATAATATTGAACATTTAACCAAAATTAGAAATTAAAGAAGCAACCACCAACAATATTTGCCCACAAATTATGGGAATATTACTAGACATTTATATTGATCAGAAAAGTTCTCAGGCCAAATTTTAGAATTTATAAAGGCATATTAACTACTCAAATAAATATTCCAATGAAATCCTAATATGAGCATGTTTTGAAGTAGCCCACTGATAACTATCTCCAAAAATTATATAAAAATTTACAGAGCTTTCTAGTGCTCTGAAATGTCCTATCACCAAGTTGCACATTTCTCCAGAGAGTTTTGAACCCTTAATTATATTTCTTAAGATTAAGGTAAAATAAGTGCCTTGTAAATGAAGTATTGGTTAAATCATATAATAAATTTCACAAAAAATACCAGAGGTCTATAATATGATTATAAAGGCACTATCAAAGTTTCATCATCATCCAAGACCATTTGAGCAAGTAAATGTCTCTTATAAGTAATTTCCCTAAAGGGTTTATGACCTAATTTAGGGGAAATATGTACTCCTAAAATTCTCTCAAATTTTCCTAGAGCATAATCACACCCTATGAAAATATACCCTAAATTCCATGGCCATTCCAGGGCTTTTGACCACATGGCCTTCACAAGGTTCTATATGCACCTCAAGGGGTAAAACTAAGGTCCTAGGGCATATCCACCTCTACCCCACCCCATCTTACTCATGAAGGTGTTTTATAGGATCCTACACCAGTGGCCAAGGTTTCAACTCATGGTGTTGAGTTTTGAACACCATACCCCAAGATAAACACCATGCCCTAAATTTGACCTAATTTGACCTAACTTGGGTTGACAAATTTCCCAACCAAATCTGTCCCAATTGGGATGAGATTTTTACCAGGGTCATGTGAAAACCCTAAGAAGTACCCGCCAAAATTTGGAGGGCATTGGAGGTTATTTGACCAAATAATTAATTAATATTTGATTTATGAAATTATTACAAAAACCTTAGAAAAAGGTTACCCTAAAATTCCCATCTTTGGGTACGATGTGTGGGTAGGTGTAAATAGCCTAGGTTTTTAATTTCAAGGCCATACCATTTACCAATAGAAAGATATTCAAGAATTTGTGACTGTCCTACCCTAGGGACCAGTCCTAGAAAAATGACTCCACAGGGAGCTATAGTGCCCCTATTGGGCTGAAACAAATTTTCACTTATTCTACACACCAAGGCCTACAAAAAATATGTTGAGCACCTTTTCGTTTGAGGGGTCCTAGTATTTTTAATAATTAAAATGAAATACTGCAGGAAGTATGACAAAATGTGTTGGAACAACCCTATTACTGATTTGGTCTAGGATCACTATCTATTGATTAGGATTAAGTTGACCACATTGTATAGTCTAAGGGTCAAGGTTTAAAGTGTGTCTGAGTAGATGTAACTTAGGAAAATTCCAAGTCTCTGCGTTCGACGAACTTCAATCTGCGTTCGACAAAATCCGTTCTGCGTTCGACGAACGTCATGCTTCAGTTCGACGAAATTGCTTCTCAGCTCGACGAATTCAGTTCTCCAGCCAGTTCAGCAGATTATCTCTCAGTTCGACGAACTCTAAATTCAATTCGACGAACTCCAGATTGTGTTCGACGAATTAATTCAGTTCGACGAACTCCAGATTCAGTTTGCCGAACTCCCGATTATGTTCGACGAACTAATTCAGTTCGACGAACTCCACATCCAGTTCGACGAACTCCCGATTGTGTTTCGAAGAATTAACTCAGTTCGATGAACTCCAGATTCAGTTCGCCGAACTACGGATTGTGTTCGACGAATTAACTCAGTTCGACGAACTCCAAATTCAGTTCGTCGAACTCCCGATTGTGTTCGACGAATTAATTCAGTTCGACGAACTCCAGATTCAGTTCGACGAACTCAATTTTCAGTTCGACAAACTCAGCCGTCAGCTCGACGAATTTCTTCTCCAGCTTAACAATCTCTGAAGGATCAGTTATCTATTTTCTCTGAACTCAGATCGACTATTCAGCAACGGCCTCACTTTCAAAATGAAATAACATTATAACATAATCATTTAAATCTGCGAATAACTGATCACGACAGATCCGACGGCTCATGGTCATCGTCCCCGATGGATGGATGGGGCGCGACAGCTAGTCCTGGGCTTCTTTGCGGGACGATTTCCCGGCCACCTGTGCCTCTTCCCGGCCGGCCAATGCCACCACCACCTCCGTTGAGGTGGTGGCCGACGATAGGGGTGGTTGGACGGCCGGAGGTGGTCGGAATCGGGGTTTAGAGGGGGGGGGGGGGGGGGCAGGGAAAGAGAGCTCGAATCGAGCCCTTTCGGAAGCACGATCCGAGCCCAATTGAGCTCGGATCAAGCCCCAAATTATCATAAGATCTAGCACTAAGGGAGAGGAGGCGGATCAGACCTGTGTGGGGGCTTGGTGGTGCGTATTCCGGCGAGTTGCCATGGCCAGAGGTGGAGCTTTCAGCTCCATGTCTATCCTAGCTTCTGGTGCTTGATTTCTTCGGGAGGGGTGGGGGGTTCACTCCTCTTTGATCCCTGAGGGTGTTAAGGAGATCAATTGGGGGAGGGGAGGAGCCTTGGCATCAATTGCCATTAATGGTCATTAGTGGAGGTTTCGACCACTTCTATTCCTCCCCTAATTCAACTCCCCTGGCCATAGAAACTCCAGAAATTGGTTTGTAACTGAAGGGGGAGGTAAATGCTCATCAATTGGGGGGAAATTGAAGGGTCAAATACATTCAATCACCCTGAATGTTCTTCCCTTCTCTCCAATTTGGGGGAAACCTCCATTTTCTCTCTCCTGACCGACTCTCTTCAAATTGGATGGCCAACTCAGCAGCATTCAATCCCCATGAGGTGGTGGACCACACCAATTGGGTCAAGCTCAAGTGAATTGAGTTTAATTTGGGAAAATTGGGTTATTTTGACCTAATTTAGGGCAAGGTTGACTTAGGGTAAATTAGGCCAATTTAGAGGTCTCATGATGGGGCCTTTTGGTCCATTCGGTCCCTAGTGACCCTATGAGGGTAGGGGCAGGGTCAATTTGGCATGGTAGAGGCCAATTGGCCTTAATTGAGCTAGTTTAACCAATTATGGGTTAGGGTTGACTTTGGTCAATTTGGCCCCTTTTGTTGACCCTAATGGGTCCCTGGTGCTCCAAGGAGGCCCCCAGTGGGTTAGGGACACTATGGTGGGGTCAAGGTTCAAGGAGAGGCCCCTAAGTCCAACCCTAGGTTGGTATCTGAAAATTACTATTTGTAGACCACTTGGGTTTTCTCCTTTCTCACCCTAACTCACATGGTCTTGAGCTCTTCCTATGGTTTTGTCATGACCTAGTCATGACAAGACAAACTTGGGGGTCTAGTTGTTTGGGGGATGTTACACCTCCAGCCCGAGGACCAACTTTGGTCAACCGATCCACAGAGGTACTCTACTCTTCCCTAGGTATGTGCTTGATGGAGAAAGTCTTGAATATTCCGATGAGACCCCTCACTTTGGTTAGATACTTCACGTAGGTGGTCTCCCTTGCCTCGAACTCTCCATTGATCTGTGAGGCTATTACCATTGAATCGGTGAGGACCTCCACATTGTGAACCCCAAATTCCTGGGCCAGATGCAGGCCGGCGGTCACTGCTTCGTACTCCGCCTGGTTGTTGGTAATGGGGAAATGTATCACTAGCGCTTGCTCAATTTTCACCCCATGGGGGCTTTCCAACACCACTCCCCCTCCTATAGAGTTCCTTCTTGAGGCCCCCTCCACCAGCAACTTCCAGGGGACGAGACGGGGGGCTTGTTCCTCTTTCATCTCAACTACATAGTCTTCCATGAAATCTGCCACGACCTGAGCCTTCATCGACAGTCAGGGGACAAACGTGATTTCAAACTCGCTCAGCTCCACTGACCACTTTGCGAGCCTCCCTGAATGCTCTAACCCCTCAAAGATTTTGCGAAGGGGGTGGTCGGTCACTACTTAGATCGAATGGGCTTGGAAATATGGCCTGAGCTTCCTGGCCGAGATGACCAGAGAGAAGGCCAGCTTCTCCAAAATCAGGTATCGGAGTTCTGCCTTCTTTAGGACCATGCTCACGTAGTAGATGGGCAACTTCCTCTTACCCTCCTCCCGGACCAATACGGAGCTCACGACTTTAGTCCCAACTCCGAGGTACAATGATAGGCTCCCCCCTCCTTAGGGACCTGAAGTAGTGGGGCCTTGGTGAGTTGATTCTTCAAGGCTTGGAAGGCATCCGCACACTCCTTCGTTCACTCGAACTTCTGATTTCCCCGCAACACCTTGAAAAATGGGGAGCATTTCTCTCCTGCCCGGGAGAGAAACCTACTCAACCCTGTTATCTTTCCGGTCAGGCGCTGGACTTTCTTAGCATTCCGAGGCGACCCCAATTCCATTATAGCTTTCACCTTGTCTGGGTTAGGCTCTACCCCCATCGGGGTAAGGAGGTGACCCAGAAACTTCCCCTTGCTAGCGCTGAAGACACACTTTGAAGGGTTCAACCTCATCTTGAACCTGCGCAGGGTGGCAAAGGTCTCTTCGAGATCCTTGAGGTGGGAGCTCACATCCTTGCTTTTCACCATGAGGTTGTCTACATATACCTCCAAGTTCTTTCCTCTTTGTTCTCGGAAGACGCGATCCATCATCCTCTGGTACGTTGTCCATGCATTTTTCAGCCCAAACGACATCATCTTATAGCAGTAACACCCTTCTCTCGTGATGAAGGAGACATCCTTGAATTCTGGGGGTGCATCTTGATCTGATGATAACCTGAAAAAGCATCTAAAAAACTCATTACATAAAAATCGACGGCTGAGTCAACCAGCGCGTCGATTTGAGGCAAAGGATAACAATCATTAGGGCAGGCATTGTTTAAAAGAGAAAAATCGATACACATTCTCCCGCGGCCATCGTCTTTTTTCACCATTACGACATTGGAGACCCAGCCTGGATACTGGATCTCTGAGACAAAATCTGCTTTGAGGAGCTTCTCCACTTCCTCTCGGATTGGCTCCTCCAGCTTGTCGGCAATGGCCCTCCTCTTCTGGCGGATGGGTAGAGTTCCTGCCTTGAGGTTGAGCCGATGGCAGGCCACGTCTGCATCGATGCCCAGCATGTCTGCCGTGCTCCATGCGAAGATGTCCATGTTCCTTTGGATGCACTCCAACATCTTCCTCCTATCCTCTGGGCCAAGGCCCCCACTGATTCACACCTTTTCCACATTCCCCTCCTGGGCGGTGACCTCCATCTCGACTACCTCCTCCGCCGCCTCAAGCCGGTGTGGCTCTTCCCATCTGCCCCTTGCCTCTTTTCCCTCTGCTAGGGTCTCCTCTTCCATCGCAGCCTCCTTCAACGGCTCGGCCTGCTCTCCCTGAGCTCCCTCCATCTTCTCTTCTCGGATACTGCTCTCTCCTTCTTCTCATGCCTTCTCCTCCTCTTTTGGCCCTTCCGGACCCCTCATCTCCCTATCCACCTTCTCAGCCTCCGTCATCCAGGAGATGGTGTTGATGGCAGTCACGTAGCACTGTCTCGCCACCTTTACATCCCACCAGATTCGGACCTGGACTCCTCCGCTGTGAAACTTCAAGCACTGGTGGAAGGTCGATGGAACGCACCGGAAGGTGCTGATGAGAGGGCATCCAAAGATTGCATTGTAGCTACTCGGAGCATCGACAATGACGAACCGGCAGTTCCTGGGGACCACTCACAACGTCACCTGGAGGCCAACTCCTCCCTCAACCTCCTTCCTTTCTCCGGAAAATCCGAACAACAGCCCATCTGAGGCATGCACCCTCTTTGCTTCCATCTCCATGGCATCGAAGGCCTTCTTGAAGATCACATTCACGGATCTCCCGTTGTCGACCAAGATCCTGGAGACCGTGAAGTTCTCGATTGCCGTCTGGATCACCAAGGCGTCACAGAATGGGTCTTTAAAGTTTGGCATGTCCTCCGATGAGAAGGTGAACTTCTCCGAGGGGGTGGGATTTGGGAGGTCGATGTTACGCTCCTTTGGTACATTGCTTGGAAGCTCCTCTTGTGAGTGGCTTCTAACCCAACCCCACCATGGATCACCATGATCCCTCCCCTGGCTCCGACGTATGCCCTGTCTTCACCCATATCTTCCTCTTCTTTGGGTAGCACTTCCTCAATCCTTACAGGTCGCTGTCGTTGTTGACCTCTTGCCCTCACCTCCAGGAACTCCGGGCAGGTGGACGTTGCGTGACCCTCCTCCTGGTGGAAGTCACAATAGGGCAACACCACACTACTGTTGGATCTTACGACGCCCTTAGAGGGGGGGGGGGGGGGGGGGGGGGGGGGGTGAATAAGGGTTTTATGGAATTTTAAACCTTCACTAAATTTATCAAAGTTTGTGACCAAAGTTTAGGAATATTTTATAAAAAATATATTTTGATATCTCAGAGAAGATTGTATTGAAGATTCCTTTTTAAACAAGTGAAACAAAACTTTTTGTTAACTGTTGCTAACGCCTGGCGTTAAGTGTTAACGCTGGGCATTAGCTCTTCAGAAAATTTTTCTTAGCACAAAAAGATTGTCACAGTGATTTTACTTATGAAATCTTAAATAAAATACAATTCCAGAAAATCAGAGATAATGAAAATGATTATTGTATTTCAAAGATAATTACAGAAATGTTAATTTTAATACTTTGATGAAAATATAAATTAAAATATTCTTGAAGAGGAAATAAAATCAATTGAATAGCACATTAAAAGACATGATTTTATTTCATAATAAATTGAGTACACAAATGTTTAATTTCTATAACGCTAGAAATCAAGGCGAGAATATGTAAAAACACTTTTTGTTGTTTCACCGGTCCTTCTCCCAAGGACCGGTTGGCTATAGCCTATCTATCTCCAGATAAGGCCTCTAGCCACCCCCTAGATCTAACCTCGACCTAGTCGCCACGCACAAGGCGGCGAATTACCCCCTAAGCTACACAAGGACCTGGTCGCCAACAACCGCGACGAAATTACCCACAGAATCCGACGTTCTCCCCGAACGATTTCTCCACACAAATTACAAAAGGAAAAAGTAAAAGATTACAAGGTAAAGATAAAATAAGAGAAACTCCCCAAGAAATTATGAAGGTGAAGACGAAGGCGATGTAGATGTTTGCGTTCTTGAAACGATCGTCCTTCGTATGGGATATGCGTTGTAGGCCTTCTCCTTCAAAATCCACTTTAGATCTTCATGATAGCCCAAGGGAGATCTCTCAAATGTTGTACACAAGCCTCTCTTAAAATTATTAGAATTTTATAATCATCTCACATAGAATGAGAGGGGCTGCACTTTAAATAGGCACGGCAGCTAACGCCTGGCATTAAGAGTTAACGCCGGCGTTAGTGAACGTGCACTATCATGGCTGAGATCGTGCAACCGTCGGGATCGTGGCAGATTCGTGGACTCAATGCAGGCATTAAGAGTTAACGCTGGCATTGTCTCTGGCTTCTCGATGGACTCGTTCTTGACGACATTTCTTCTCGACGGATTCCTTCTCGACGAAAGTTAACGCGGGGCGTTAGCAACTAACGTGGGGTGTTATCTCTTTTTCCAGAGAGTCATCTCATTAAGTATACTACTCATAGGGATGTGTAGCTATAGTTCCTATACAACCTGCACACTGTAAACACATAAAATACAAGATCAAATACAACACAGTATTTGTTATTCTCAAACCAAGAGATGCAGAACATAGGCTCCAACAATCTCCCCCTTTTGATAATAGCAAATACCTATATGAGAAATTAGTGAGATTAAGACAATTTGTGTTTATAGATAAGCGCGGTAATAAGATATGCATGAATAATAGGTTAAAAGCGTGATAGATTTGAAAGCAATAATGCATACTCTTTTGTATATGAAGTCCTCCCCCTACATAAGTGTTCTCTTATAATTTACTCCCCATAAATATCTATTTGACTAAATTTCTCAATTTCTTCTCCCCCTTTGTTATTAGCAAAAGTGGGTAGGGATGAGTGTATATCTACTAAGATTGATTAGGAACCATTTATTGAAGGATTGTCATGATCGAGCATATGATAGTGTATGCACCTCCTATATGATTACTCCCCCTGCAAAGATACCCCTTTTTGAGTTTAATATTATTATAATGCACTCCCCCTAAATATTAGATTTATGCAATTTAATCTCCCCTTTTGGTAGTATCAAAAGAAGGTTTAGGTGAGAGTGTGCAATAAGGAGTAATATGTTCTATGTCGAGAAGAAAAATAGGATGCAATCATAAGCTTGGTAAATACTACTTGTTAAGAAAAATATAAGCATGATGGAACATATAGTAGTAAGCAACATAACTGACATGATAAAGTAAACATTCTATTTTAAGATACCACTTGTTGAAAAGAAAACCACGGTGTTAAAAATAATAGACATGAATGAGCATAAGTGGTAAACTTACCAGAAGAATATAATAAGCACTCTTAAACATAAACATCATTTTAGAAGATAAAATCATATAAAGGATAATGAGTTTTAAATTTGAAAAGTTGATGTTTGAGTTAAAGATTGAAGAGATCCTATTCCATTAAGAAAAATTGCAAGCATGATTTCATAATATCAAGAAAAGATACAAAAACTACAATGTAATAAAATTTGCATTTCAAGTAAACATAAACATTGTAGCGATCATGCTTTACTATCTAGCACATTTACTTAAGTTTGTAGAGAATAGTATAGATGAGCATCAGGATCCAATTCTCATGAGTAGAAGTTTTATGAAAGATAATGATGTGTACAAAATAGTGTTTTGATAAAGTATGCAAGTGAATCAATCAAAAACATATGACTTATATAATGAAATAACACAATATTAAAATACACAAATACTATTACTTCCATAATATTTCAATGCACATGAATAAATAGTACAACTACCAAGGTGCTCTGCACACATAATGCTTATTAAGACTTATCAGGGTGCAAAGTAGTGCTTGGGGGATCACTTTTATACTTCTTAGCATTATTTTTTTGATCTGGTGTACTAAGAGAAGTGGTATAAAAATTGTTTGCTACAAGACACTTTATAATTCTTTAGTCAAGGTGCTCAACCTCACAATACTCATTAAGACTTATCAGGAGGGTGAGTAGTGCTTGGTGGAGTTTTCCTTGTCATTTATTATTTGCTTTTTAGTTTAGTGACCAAGGACTCCGAATTCACTTGATTTGCAAACATAGCATTTGAAACCACATTTCTCTAACGAATAAGTGCATGAAAGACAAAGAATTGTAATAACCAATTCAATGTTGTGTAGGTAATCTATTTAAGCATTTTAATTACTTATGTTATTACACTATACAATCATGCAAGAATAAGATTGTAAACACATGTAAGTTATCAAAAATAAGTGAGTGAATGAATCATTATCAAACATAATACATTACTCATACTTATAGGCATGCAACATTTCTACACATGTTAATCTACAATCAATTTCATTGCACATAACAAGATAATTTTCAAGGCATGATAAATGCAAAATAATGTTTTTTAAGAAACTTGAAAGTTAAATTAAACATTGTATTTAATCTTTAATTGATATAATTAATCATCCTTGACAATGACAATGAATAACAATCAGTGTTTATAAATTTTTGAATTTTTATATATGCACAAAACTATAAACACACATAAAGAAAAAAAACATATTTTTGTTCTTTGAACTTGTTTTGTAATTTTGTATTTGTTTTTTTATATATATTCTCTAGAAAACATAGAGGTCTTTAATAGCCCTTTCAGTAAATGATATTCTATGTCAGAGAGATACACCCAAAATAATGCATGAGAAAATACATTTATTTTTTTTGAAAAGAAATAAAATTTTGTTTTAAAGGAAATAAAAAGATAGAAAACTTTTTACAAACAGAAAAATAAAACACACACAAAACATTAAAATAATACCAGAAATTACTCAAAACAAAAAAAATTTGGAGCAAATGAGCTAACGCTAGGCGTTAGCTTCTTAACGCCGAGATAGAACTGCAAATTTTGATGTTTTGAAAAACATTTTTCACAATTCATTTGTATTATAAAGAGACCTTCCTTTAGCTGAAATTGCAGAGTATATTGATTAGATTTGAAAGCTCTTTTAGCATGTTTTTGGTGATTTTTCAAATAATTGTGTTTTGTAAAATCATTAAAGCTCAAAATAATAAAATATGCAAACACAAGATGCAATATTAGAACAAAAACAAATATGCATGATTTAAGTATAAAGAGTGAGATAATATTCATGCAATGAATATAATATGAATATACCCAAGAATAGTATACCCTAACTATATATAGCCCCGTACTAAGAGACAGATGGACATGAGGTGCTGCACACATATCGTAGGTTGGGGTGTTAATCTCATATACATACAAAAGATGATGCTCAACCTAGCACTCTTTCTCCCCAGTGCCTCGCAAGGCCCTACTGGAACCCTCCCCTGTTAAGGACAAGACATGACTTAGAGGTTAGGTCTCTAATACACACAATTTTATGCCCTCGCTATTGTGAGACACATGTCATAGGTTTAATGATTATGGACATACCAACTAAGGTATAACCCTTAAATATATAAACTAAGGTATAATTGCATGATTAGTTTTGGATTTACACTTATATCGAAGATTGTTGATTTTAAATCCATTTAGAAAATTTTTATTCATGCAAATAACTACAAAGGAAATTATGATTTTCAGATTTTAGTAATATAATTTACTTTAGCATTGCAAGATATAACTAGCATGGACATTGATTTCTACCTATGGTAAGTGATAATGCTAGTGTGATGAGTTAGGACAACATGGTGCAAAGCTAAGTAAAGATGGACAAATATATAATTGAGTTGCATGTATTCAAACATAGAGTTTTGAATTTTCATAGACCTAGAATGAAGAGACAATTCTATTTGATTTCATCTTAGGTCTAAATATAATGAGATACATGCAAACAATAGAGATGCACATCATACACACTAAACAATATATGAAACTATAATACCAATCGCAATCATATATTTCATAATTCCCAAGGTTGATAGAATTAGTTGATTTAAGATAGGTCTTGATAGATCATGAATTATGATATATGAATATAGTGAATTTTAGCATAGGATATCAATAGATCAAGGTGGTGATTGTATGGTTCATATTCATCCTTTTAATATGTAGTGAATGCTTGTAAAATGAATATTATACTACATATATATAACGAGACACAAAATTGTTTTGGTTATTTTGAAATGTTTTGTAAATTTTCTTTTTGATTTTAATTTGTAGAAATTAGACAAAACAAATACAAGGTATTTGAAAGTAGAAGATAATGATACTTAACATAGTGAAATAATTTTTCAGAAAAATAATAATTAGCGAAATCAGAATTTTTAGGAAAATATGTTACCGCCAGCGTTAGTGATAACGCCTTGCGTTAGCAACACATGGTTTTTTATTTTATTTGATTCCAATTTTTCTCGATTATGATTTTTAATATAGGGGCTATTATATGCAGCAACAAAAAATAGACAAATATGCAATAAGTTGTGCATTTAATATTTTAGCCTAAGACCCCTAAAAGTCCATTTAAATCCAATTTTGAAAGTAATTTCATTAGTCTTGATAATATCATTTAGCAAATTTAGCATTCAATTTATAATGATAATATAAGACATTTATAGGCAATGGATTTAAAAGGGATAAAAGATAAAAAAAAGGAAAGATAGATCACTTAAAAAAATTATGACTTTATATTTAATTTAATTACATTTGATTTGTTAAACATTAGGCTTAAAATGAAAGTCATATCTCATGATAAATAAAGTGATCATAGTGTGTTGTCTTAAAAATAAAAAAACAAACAAAAGAAAAAGCAATTAAGCATATCATGAAGTAGAATAATGATATTTCATTTTTAATTTATTTCTAATTCATGCAATACAATAATTCCTAGTGAATGAGATATTTAGGTATCCAAAGGGAACCAAGTGTGATGGTTCCTTTGGGTATCAAAATACATCGTGTTGGCTTTTGGGGAGATAATGATGAATGGGCCTTTACAAGTGGAATTAGTGTTTCGTTTTTAATTTTGGGCCTCCATTCATACTTTAGTTGTTTATCTTTTAAATTCATATTATGATTATTTGACATCTTTTTGTGATGATGGTTGTTTGAAAAATAACTCATTTGTGATTTATGTGTATTCAAATTATTTTTCCAAATACATTGATGTTGATAATCACAATGAATTTTATTATATTGATTCTTTGAGAGTTTATAAGAGTGATGGTCTTTCATAAGAATTGAATGTTGAAAGAGTGAGTTACAATATGTTTTAAATGACTAGTTCTTATTTTGATGATTTTCATTTCCACTCTTTCTTATAGACATACTCTTATAATATGAAGTTAAGCTTTTAGACTTTTGATAATTTGATAAACTAGAAATAAAAGAGTTTTTATTATATGAAAATTTTTGAATAAACATTAATAATGATTCTAGTTTATCCTTTAAATTATCATTTTCTTTTATCAATTTTTCATTATGCTCTTTTGAAGTTAAAATTTTTTTTTTCCAAAACCTTGAGTTCTTCCTTAAAAGTATTATAATCAAAACAAGGTTTAGCATTTTTAATTAAAGAGCATGAAAGAGAATTTGAAATATCATTATAAGATTCTACTTTAGAGTTTGCTTTTAAAGTTTTATTTTCTAAACGTAATTTGGAATTAGCATGTTTCAACTTTGAAATTTTACGTTTAGCAAATTTAAGCACACGAAATGTAGAAATAGAATTTGTTACAAAAAAGAAGATTTAGATTTCCTCACCTTGCTATTGTTTCCGTCTTCTCTTTTGCTTGATGTTTTGCCATCAATTGAGTTCAATATTGTTTCTCTCTTAGATAGATCTTCCTCCAAGCATGAGTCCTCGTCGATTTCTTCTCTTGGATCCATAAGGAATTCCTCTTGTTCATCATCTGTGGAAGGAAGACTATAAGTATTCTCAAGAAATTTCCAAACTTCAAAAGCAGCAGGAAGCGTATAAATAAGTTTGAAAATATTTTGATCTAGAGCACAATATAGACTATTCATAGATTTGGCATTTAAAAACATTTCATTTTTATTTAGAATAATTGGGGGCATTTTAATTGTAATATTCCAAACTTCAATATCCAAAGTTTTAAGAAATTTTTCCATAAGTGTTTTCCACTCATTATAATTTTCACCCATAAATAAAGGTGGTGATAATGATTTTTCATTTTCATAAAACATATCTCCTCCAGAAGATGCGAGATCATGACGCGCCATTATTCCCGGTTGTGAAGCCGTATTAATATAACCTAGCTCTGATACCACGTGTTGGATCTTACGACGCCCTTAGAGGCGGGGGGGGGGGGGGGTGAATAAGGGTTTTATAGAATTTTAAACCTTAATTAAATTTATCTAAGTTTGTGACCAAAGTTTAGGAATATTTTATAAGAAAATATATTTTGATATCTTAGAAAAGAATGTATTGAAGATTCCTTTTTAAATAAGAGAAACAAAACTTTTTGTTAACTGTTGCTAACGCATGACGTTAAGTGTTAACGCTGGGCGTTAGCTCTCCAGTAAATTTTCCTTAGCACAAAAAGATTGTCATAGTGATTTTACTTATGAAATCTAAAATGATATACAATTCCAGAAAATCAGAGATAATGAAAATGATTATTGTATTTCAAAGATAATTACACAAATGTTAATTTTAATACTTTGATGAAAATATAAATTAAAACATTCTTGAAGAGGAAATAAAATCAATTGAATAATACATTAAAAGACATGATTTTATTTCATAATAAATTGAATACACAAATGTTTGATTTCTATAACGCTAGAAATCTAGGTGGGAATATGTTGTAAAAACACTTTTTGTTGTTTCACCAGTCCTTCTCCCAAGGACCGGTTAGCTATAGCCTATCTAACTCTAGATAAGGCCTCTTGTCACCCCTAGATCTAACCTCGACCTAGTCGCCACGCACAAGGCGGCGAATTACCCCCTAAGCCGCACAAGGACCTGGTCGCCAACAACCGCGACGAATTTACCCACGGAATCCTTCCCGTAATCCGACGTTCTCCCCGAACGATTTCTCCACACAAATTACAAAAGGAAAACGAAACAGATTACAAGATAAAGATAAAGTAAGAGAAACTCCCCAAAAAATTCTAAAGGTGAAGACGAAGGCGATGTAGATGTTTGCGTTCTTGAAAAAATCGTCCTTTATATGGGATATGCGTTGTAGACCTTCAAAATCCTCTTTAGATCTTCATGATAACCCAAGGGAGATCTCTCAAATGTTGTACACGAGCCTCTCTTAAAATTATTAGAATTCTGGAATCATCTTACATAGAATGAGAGGGGATGCACATTAAATAGGCACCAGAGCTAATGTCTGGTGTTAAGAGTTAACGCCAACGTTAGTGAACGTGCACTATCGTGGCTGAGATCGTGCAACTGTAGAGATCGTGGCAGATTCGTGGACTCAACGCTGGCGTTAAGAGTCAACGCTGGCATTGTCTCTGGCTTCTCGATAGACTCATTCTCGACGACATTTCTTCTCGACAGATTCCTTCTTGACGGACGTTAACGCGGGGCGTTAGCTCTTTTTCCAGAGAGTCATCTCCATTCAGTATACTACCCATAGGGATGTGTAGCTATATTTCCTATACAACCTGAACACTATAAACACACAAAATACAAGATCAAATACAACACAGTATTTGTTATTCTCAAACCAAGAGATGTAGAACATAGGCTCCAACACCTACCCCCTCTTCCTCCCCTTCCTCTTCCTCCTCTTCCTCCTCTTCCTCGGCCTACTGCCATGTCTTGCTCTCGAGGGGGGTGAGGGAGTCTGGGACCTTGCCTCCATCCCGGATGATTGACCCTCCCTTCCCCCCTCCCTTGATACCCTCTTTCCTAACCTTGCACAGGTCCTTCCTGGGTCTCCAAGCCAGCTGGTTATTGGGCTCCTGATTCCCCCAATCCTATTGCTGCCCCCAAAATACCTGACCTCTGGGCTCATCCCTTCTTTTTCCCTCCTGCTGCCTCACCTCCAGCTCGCTCAGCCTTGCCAACTTCTTCGCAAACTCTGGTTTGCAGCCTCCCCTTCGATCTCTTCCGTCGCCCTCTCCATCAATTCCTCAAAGGATAGAGGGGCCTTCCGCTTTAGGTCCATTTTGAAGAACCCCTCCCACAGCCCCACTATGAAGGCCAACTGGAGGTTGAACCCTGGCACCTCCTGGACTTGTAGGACTTCTTCCTGGAACCTATCCACATAATGAGCCAGTGACTCCCCTGGCCGTCGCTTGATTTTGAAGAGTGCCTCCACATCCTTCTTCTTCTTCTTTGACGTTGAAAACGCAACCTGAAGCTCTGACACGGATCCTCGAAGGCGTAGATAGATCCCACTAAGAGTTGGTGAAACTAGTCCCTCGCCTTCTCCTTCAGGGTGGTGGCAAAGAGCTGACACTGGAAGGCATCTGACATGGGGAGGATTGAGACCATGTCCTCGAACCATTGCAGGTGTAGGACCGGTTCATCCTTGTCGGTGTAGTAAGACATCTCTGGCCCTCTGAACCCCTCTAGAACTGGGGCCGAGTGGATCAACTACCAAAAGGGGCTACTTCCCCTGCTCTGCGGGTGGTCCTCTCGCGCGGAGTCAACTCGCAGACTTCCGCACTCATCGGGCTACCGAACAGCTGCCACCCTGGGAGATCCCGCACATTCACCTCTTCCGCAACCTCCTTCCCGGGCCATTGGTCGGGGGCATTCTCGCCTATCTACTGGGGGGGACCACCTGAATGGCTGGTGTCTCGCACTCGCTCCTCGCGGCGAAAGCCAGCTGCAAGGTTTGCAGGATCTCCCGCCTGAGGCCTTCAAACATTTCCAGTGTTACCTCTTTCATGGGTGGCTTCGAGTGGACTTGGTCGGATCCTTCTCCTCCGTCTCCAGCCATGGAGCTCATCTTGGGATTTTCTTGCACAGGCTACGGTCCACGCTCACCGCACCAAAAATGTTGAAACCAGCAATCGGTCTCTAGAGTTCGGGGGGGGGTTGCAGCTCGTGCCAACTTGTCCCTCACTTATGCTCTTGACCGTGGATGAAGAACTAGGAACAGACCCAAGGCTATAGCGAGGAGGTCCCACCACTAACCCGGAAGATCTTAGAGAGCTTCCTCTCCCAAACCAAAGCTCAGTCGGGCACCTTGGAGGGCACTAGCGGCCAACCAAAAATTGCCTAGGAGGAGAGAGCCAGAAAAATCGGATCCCTCCAAGGTGCCCTTAAGGGTCTATTTATAGATTCTCTAGTCTGGACTGCAAATAACATAAATCCGCCTTTTAGTTTTACTAACCGCACCCCAAATTGGTCTGCTAACACCCTAACTCCGCTGTTCTGAAGGGCTATTGGCAGCCCACGAAGGGTATCTAGGTAATTTTACCCCCTAAGCCTTCTGGGCGAGTGGTCCGTGAAGGCACCACTCGCCAGGCTTCTCACACACTTGATTCTACTTGGCGAGTGGTCCATGGGGGGCACCACTCGCCTGTTCTCCCGCGCACTCACACTCCTGAATGGGTGAATGCCCTCCTGGCTTGCTCTCCTGCCCGTCCTATTCCAGGGGACCCACTCGACAAATATGGGGTTGTACAATTAGCTTACAATAACCCGAGCCAGCTCAAACGAGTGCACTTAGTAAGAGAAATGTCTGCACCAAAAGTAATGGTCATATATATTATAATGATACATATATATATGAGCTTTTGTGTTTGTGTCATCAATGTTTTAAATATCGGATGTCGGCGACATATCAGATTGAGTTTTTAAATGTCGGATGTCGGAAGTCGGAGACATGTCGGGGATATTTTAAAATATCAGATTTTCATGTCTTATAAATAAAATTCTTATTTTTATGTATACTAACTATAATTATATCTTATAAAAATAGAAAAACAATAAAACAAATAAATAAAAAAATGAGTCATTTATATTACAAAGTAAAATCGAATAGTATCTAAGATAAAATATTATTAATAAATACAAAATGATACATTGTAAAATATATTTAATAGTACAATAATTTTATTACGATAATAATAAGTTTATTGCAAATAAAGAGGATTTAAATATTTTCATATTTTTGTAATAAATATATAAAATATTTTCATATTTTTGTAATATGTAATTAAAAAATTGTGAAACAATTATACAAAATTGGTTGTATGAATAAAATGTTAAAAAAATTAAAACGATAAGTCTAATCGATTTAAACATACATAATATAATATTTATAGGAGGTTTAAACATATGTTGCTAGTCTGTTAATATAACATAAAATAAAATAGCGGACGATATATTTAAAAATCGTGTCGGCCGATATATCGGAAAAAATCGGACATGTCGGCCTATATTTTACAAAAGGACATAATCTACATTTTTTAGAAAAACATATCGTTTTGCCCTAAAAAATGACATGTCGGACATGTCGGAGGACATTTAAAACATAGTGTGTCATAAAGAGTCTCCTCTCATCCTTTGAGTGAGGATCGGGACTCCGCTAGGGCGTGAGGTTGCTCCCCTTGTGTGACCTGCACTAGAGTCTAACGTATGAGTTAGATTTAGGCATGTTGTGTGAAACCTACATGTGGAAATAGGCTCGGATCTGTGATATTGATTTGTGTGGATTAGATTGGCCCTAGGTGCGTAGCGGGGGTTTCCCTGGATTATTCGTCATATGGATTCGGGGATTGGGGTTTCCTATTCCTAGGTCAGTCCGTAGCGGGACTTTTATAGACGATAATTTTGGGGCTATTTTAGGACGGGGATTAGGGTTAAGGGCTTATTTTATGTAATGTCTCTCTCTCTTTATATATATATATATAATAATAATTAATTCAAAGATATGTAAAAGTATGTTTTAGCCCAAGCTCATGGCATCGTTGACTTTGTAGCGGTTGAAAATGAAAATGTTGGGGAATTCGTATAAATATTGAATTCCATTTATAAATTTATATTTTCCATAATTTGATGTTGAATAGATATTATTCGTAATCATCAACCAACCCATTATATTCTATCTAGCATGTGATTCTATAAACATGATATACTAATAATTAAACAACTTATTAAAAATACAAGACAACCAATAAGAAACTATAGAGATGGGGAGAGGGGTAGCGAGAGGGAGAGGGAGAGAGAGGGGGAGGGAGAGAGAGAGAGTCTATAGTTACCATGGGATTAAAGTTGGGCTAGCGGTGAGATTAAAGTTGGAGCGCTCTTAAAGGCAACCCCTATTTAGCTAATGGCAGCCCATTAAAATCTACAAAACTCCTTTTATTTCTCCTATCTACAGAAATAAAATATGTTCATGTAAGCCCTGCCTTTGCCTTGCGTGGGGATATAAACTAAAATAAAGAAAGGAAGGGTGATGAATCAACTGAAGAAAAATAGAATGAGGGAAGGAAAATGTAATAGTAGGATACCTCTGCAGGGCTGATTGAATGCAGGTATTTGCGTGTGAGAATCTATCGATGATGTCGTAGACCCATAATGAAGTCAGAATGCCTTTGCTCTGAGTTTGCCTTTCCTGACGATATGAAAAAAATTAAAGAAAAGAATGGTGGTTATGGGGTGAAGAAGAAGAATTAGAGTATGTTCTGTTCGACTGAAATGGGAGCTGGTTTTTGGTTTGGGGCTTTAATAATGCAAAGGCAGGTGTTCGGTTCAAAGGTTTTGAACCGGTTTTGGTTTTGTTTGAAAACCCAAAGTTTTCATATATGCCTGACCCCAAAAAGATAAGTGTTCCACTGGTTTTTCTCGGGTTTTGGACGGCGCAAGCAAAGAAGCCGCGACTCCCTCCTTCCTCCCTCCCCGTCGATCTTTGCAGTTGGAGGTTTCCTCGCCACCGGTAAATATTTCAGGCTTCCTCTTCCTCGCATCTCCATCTACGTGTTCAACTCGAGTCATTTTTTTTATTTTCGTCGATGTTCCTGATCTGAGGATGAGAAAACCCTAGATCTGCATCTCTTTTGGCCATAGATTTACACAGGGATCTCATGCTTTAAAAAATGATATGCATGCTTTTTTGTATTTTGAAACAGAATTTCAGATTTCGTGCAATTCCTGTGGATGAATTCCATCCTGCATCCGAACAGCAAAATTGACCAATTCCAATTCCTGCAACTCAAAACTTTCCTGCAACCAAACAACATAATTGGAATTGACGTAAAACCAAAACCAACAAACCAACCTGTTGGTTTTGGTTTTGACTGAATTCCAAATCTTCAAAACAAAATCCGCGATCCGAACGGACCCTTAGATTGGGGCTGCACACAGAGCATGGTAAGGATCGATCAAGGAATTAAACCTAGGGTAAATGTTGCTGAAGGAGAAGTCCTAGACTTGTTGAAGTCCCAACCATGGGTTCTCGCTGGTGACTATCTCTCCATACATATGTTTCCAGTCGACTGAATTAGAGGAAGCAGTAGTTGAAACAAAAGCAGTAAGAAGATCTTACGACGGAGAATGCATGAAGAACGGAGAAGGGAGAAGTTGAGGACGAGTTGATCGTGTCTTTGGAGGCAAACCGTCAGAACGCCCACGATGGGGATCGATCTTTGGGAGGTGGCTTTGACTTTCACATGCCTTTAGGTTCCCTATGGCGCTCCTCTTTGATGGTGGAACCGAGGGCGAAGGAGGAGGGTGAATCGTCGGGATGGAACACGCAGAACGTGGGTCTGCGGGGAGGGGGGTGATGAATGCCGAAAAAAATCATGTTATGTTCGATTTTGCGAGGATGGCTGCGTAAGTGGACATGAGCGAGAATGAAGAGGCTGGAGAGGGGTCGGGGTCGAAGGATACATATGGCGAGGGATGTCGAGGGCTGCGCGGCAAAGAGAAGTGTTGGGCGAGCAGGAGTGTTTAGGCTTTTTTTAGGGCGCTTATAGCAGTCTCCGATATTTGCAGTCCTATAGGATATTTGCAGTCCCTAATAAAAAATTTAAAATTCGATAGTTGCCATTATAAACGTTGAATCACATGGAAAATAAGTAAATTTTGGTCATAACTCACCAAACATTGGATCAAACACTGGAGCACGGTGGTGAGTATCAACTCGTTAAAGATAGAGGTACCTTGATAGCGGAAATTACAATTTCTCCGACGATTCCGGAAACGATCCAGTCATTAGCGGTTGTGGACGATGAGGAGAGGAGAGGCAGAGGCGGCAAAGTGGATTCTTATATCGATTTAATTTGAGGATGGCCGATCTGAAGTTTTTACTGCATAACGATGGATTCATCGGAGGAAGTGTTTGATCATTCTAGCAACTGCATTTCATCATTTCATGAAGAAACAGTAGAGGGAAGCCAAAGTTCCTGCTTGACTTTTATCTAATCCGTCCTTTCCCTCGCGACTCCGCTTCATTTTTATCAGATCCATCTCATGTGACGTGATTTGCTCCGACCCACCTCTGTTTCCGGCAGATCCGCCTCTCGTGATGTCACCTGCTCCAAATCTAGTTCTTTCATAGCATCTCTAACGGAAGCACCGAGCAGCATGTCGATCAAACTGTGATTCAACATTTATTCGAGCCGAAGTAGATCTCCTTCAACGGAGCTAGCATATTCTCGCAGCTCCATTGACGTCGACGCTACTAGTAGATTCCTCCAAAGAGGAGAACGAGGGATAAGCCGTCCATGTCGATCGGCGCAACAGCGAGCGGTGGAGTTTGGCAGCAGGCGAAAGGCAGTGAAGTTCCGTGGCTTGCGAGAGTGGGGAGAGGCAGAAAGAAGGAATTAGGTCGCGGGTTGCAAATAGAGGGTGATTTGGGGATTATTATGTGTTAAAAATAATTAATATGGGGTTGCAAATATCCATTGAGTGTCTGCAAATATAAGCGCCCATTTTTTAGCCCGTGGCGTGAGAAGCGAGGAATGTGGTGTGGCGTTCGTTGTATGCGGGGTTTTTTTAGCTAGTTTTAGGTTTCAGCCTTTATCGACGATTCTCGAATAATCATGTCAGATTTGATGATCATTTTTGTGCTGGAATTTTATGATCATGTTATTCGCATCTCACGTTATTTTTTTTAATATAACGAGTGTCTGACACGGGGATCCGTACGGCCAAGCGCGACAGTACTCAGCCAGCGACTGCGGGCTTCACCCGCTCCCGGCTCAATGCTCTCGGGAGGCTTTCAGACGCATCTAGGCGGGCTTCGCCTGTGCTCGAAGCGTCGTTGTGAGTTGCGCCAGCAATGTACAACTCATATTCTCCGAGGGTAGGACTCGATTCAATCCACGTAGGCAAAAGGTCAAAGTCAAAGGTCATCACAGAGGACAGGAGTCAAAGACTGAAGATAGCCCAGCAAGCAGAGATAACAGAAGGCCTGTGAGAGTATAGGCGAGCATGTGCGAGTAAGCCCCTTATACTCGTCAAGGTGGGCGACCATAGGAGATACTCGCTGAAGCCAGGCAAGATTCCCCTCAATGTCGCGTAGTCTCAGGGCAGATTTGGGCTATAACCCCCCTCCCCTTTGGTTTTTCTATAAATAAGACTGCAGGGGTACTTGGATTGGCACTTTTGGCTGAGCTTTTGGAACTTCATTTTTGAAGACTTGTCCCCCTGAGTTCTTGACCGTCATCCTAGATACTCGCCATGTTGGTGCTTCCCTCGTACCCTGCTCGGTCATCTTTGGTTGTGGAGGAGAAGTCTCTTCTGAGCTTCTGGGTACGTGGTGGGACCTCCCTGCCGCAGCACCTGGGGTCCTGTTGTTGTTCTAGCCCTTTCGTCATTGCCAAGTCAAGCCGTCTAGTCGGACCGCTGGGCGAGTAGCCTCTGGCTGCATTGATCCGAATTTCGGAGCCTAGGACTTTCCTGGCTTCAACACACAACATATACATATGAGTACTCAAAATGATCGTAAAACAAATATAAACCAAGATTACCATTTTTATTTTGTAAAAAAATGTTTGTGTTGACGTTAAATATTTTAATTTCTCTCCCTATTCTCTCTCTCTTTCTTTCTCTCTCCCTCTCTTTCTAAAATTAAACACCTCTCCACCGCCCTCTCTCCCCCTCTCTTCTGTCTCTTCTTTCTCTCTCACCCTCACTCTCTTCTATCTCATTTAGGCTATAGTTATAGGTTGTCTGTTTTTTTTTAGTTTTGTCCAGCATATATGATTTGACGGCTGATGAATAAATAACTCATATCCGACGGTCACACTTTCTTCCATAGCTTTTAAAATCATGGAATTTAAAAGTCATGTGATACTTTTTTTATAGTGGTTTAGATATAGAAATATAGATATAGATATTTATAAAATTATTTTAAAAAATATAAATATTAAAATAAAATATTCATGATTATAAAGTGTTGGGCACTCACATTATATATATATATCACGAGTCGAACGACACAGGCCTCGCCCACACTGACAGCGGCCATGCCCGCTCCCAACTGAGAGCCCGCCCGCCGCAGGATGTGCTCGCTGTCGGTTTTCAAAAATAGCGGCCAGAACGTGGTCTGTGAATAGCGGTCATCACAAAACTGATTGACTATTTGCAGATCAACATGGTCTGCGAATAGTGGCCAGCACAAAACTATCTTGCTATTTGCAGACCAACATGGTCTGCGAACAGTGGCTAGCACAAAATTGATTAACTATTCACAGACCAACTTGGTCTGTGAATAACGGCCAGCGCAAAACTGATTATTATTCGCAGATCAACATGGTCTGTGAATAGCGGCTAGCGCAAAACTCTTTGGTTATTCATAGACCATTGTGGACGGTCCGCATTTTTTGATGTCATCACAGACGGATATGATTTTCTTAATAGATTTTTAATTCCATTAAATTTGAAGTCATCCATACTTCTTTTTAGAATAGTACAGATATAATGATAAAACCAACGACAAATTCGAAATTTTTGAAATACAAATGGAGAAGAGGTGCAAATTGTGAATGTTGAAGCCAGGAAAATCCCGACTCCAACTATTTGGATCAATGTAGTCTAAGGTTACTAATCTAGCAGTCCAACTTGACAGCTTGATGGGCAAGGACAAAAAAACTAAGGGAGCAACAACAGGACTCCAGGTGCTGCTGTCGGGAGGTCTCACCACGTACCCGGAAGCTCAGAAGAGACTTCCCTCCACAACCAAAGATGGTCGAGCAGGGTACGAGAAAAGAACCAACTTGGCGAGTATCTATTGTAACATCCCAACATTTATTGGGTCACTAGACCCTGGTGGACCCAATAAAAGTAACCCCAAAAGATAGAAAGTGACATGAGTATGGGATATTGTGCTAGAAAACTCCCTATTGACTTCCGTCAGTTCTGTTAGACTCGTATAATCAATACGAGTACAATGGAACTCATTCCATTCCAATCCGAGGTCGTTTAGGGAAAACGACCATTTTGAGTATCGCAGTGCATCACGACAAAGTCGTTGAGGTACAGTGACCATACGTACTCCAAATTGACTTCTGTCAGTTCTGTTAGACTAGTATAATTAATACGAGTGCAATTGAACTCGTTTCATTCCAATCTGAAGTTGTTTAGAGAAAACGACCTTTTTGGGTATCGTAGTGCGTCACAGCAACGTCGTTGGTGTATAGTGACCATACATACTCCGAATTGACTTCTGTCAGTTTTGTTAGACCGTATAGTCAATACGAGCGCAACAAGACTTGTTGCATTCCAATCGGAGGTCGTATGAAAAATATGTATGTTTTAGGTTTTGTAGACCGTCACGGCACACTTTTCAAAATATTAAACGAACAAACTTGAAATCAGTCTCAATCAGTCTCAGTGGACTTCTAAGGTCAAAACGAGACCAATTAAGTTGGTTGTAATAAATTACAACATCGGAAAGTCAACCCACGGTCAAATTAAGCTTTATGACACACCAAAAAGCGTGCACGCACCCAAGTTGATTAAATACTCCAACATTGACCATCCACCAGATGAGTTGGACCCACTTGGACCTTGACCTACATAGGGAACCCACCCTAGGGTTGACTTTGGTCAAACACCCCAAAATTCATTATTTTTGGAAACTCCCTTAATAGGAGCTCACCACCCCCCCTCCCCCCACCAAAGAAGGATACCCCATCCCCATGAGTGGCCAGCTGGCCTTAGCTAAGGGTAGTGGAGTGAGGGGGGAGGAGAAATATCTTTCCCCACCTCCCCCTCCCTTTAGTCCTACATTGGGGAGAAGGGGAAGGGACATCCCCCTCCCTCCCTATAAAGGCAGTACCCCTTCCCCCTCTCTGAACTCACACACCCCCAGCCAGCCCCTCCCCTCTGCCCAAACTCCCTCGTCGGAAAACCCCTCCCAAGACCACCACCGCCGCCACCTTCAATGGTCGGACCACCCTACGCCACCCGAGATCCCCCTCACCAGGTGGAATGCCTTCCCCTCCGCCTTTCCCACACCCCCACGTTCTGCATGTCGCCTTCGTCGTCGGAGCGCCGCCAGTACAACCTGAGCCATGCCCTAGGCTCGGGTGGCGGCGCTCCGACGACGGAGGCGACACCCGACGGCGGTGGTGGTGCTGGGGGGAGCAGTACACCACCCGAGGACCCCCGCCCCGGTGAGGAGAGGTGGCGAGGCCGCCGGAAGACGCGCCTCCTGTGGCACCCGCAAGCTCCCCCCCCCCCCTCTATTTTTCTTGTACCACATCATTGCGGTTTTCGGCGGCGCCCGGCGGCGCCTGGCGGCGACAGGACGCCAGACCACAACCGGAGACAAGCCCCACCCCCGACAACCTGGCCGGGGGCAGGAAGATACTCTACAAGGGGGAGGGGCGGTGATGCGATGATTCGGCAAGTGCACCGGTCGCGCAAGTAATAATAATGGGGAAAATCCCCGAGTGTCGGTCTCTTGAGGAACACAGTAAGGTGGAGTTAGGTTTCGAGGAAGGACTTGAGATTGAAGTCCTTAAATCGGATGGAATGCGGGGGAGTTGGGTTGGCTTTTGGAAAATAAAATAAAAGCTATCAACTACTCCTATGCAATGCCGCTATGCAATGCTTCGCTTGGCGGGATGGAGACTAGGCAGGCCTTGAGCGCGCTGCGTCGAAAGGGCGGATGGACGAGTAGGCAAGCGGAATCGAACAGTGCAGGCCTTGAGCGCACTGCTTTGTTAGGCGGGATGGAATACGGGCCGCGATGCCACGCTTCGGTAGGCGGATGGACGAGTAGGCTAGCGGAGTGAGGGTCGCAAGCACCTCTTCGACAAGCACGCCACTAGCAATTGCTAGTGCGGCACACGACGTGACGACGGGATGGAGGATGGAATGGGGCGCACCTCAAGCAACTCAAACAACAAATATTTCACATAGACATGAAATAAATAGAAATACAACTAGTTTAAGTGCCACTTCATCACAATAATGAGATCTAAAACATATACACATCAATAAGAGAAGAATAAGGCAAGAAATCGACCGAATCCGAAGTCTCGTTGTAGATTCACGGTTGGAATCGCCGGGTTGTCAATCCGCGTCCAAGCTCGGTCCGCAACTACGTCCGGGGTAGAGAAGGGATGTCACACCTCCCAATGGACCCGTCTTCTTCGTGTCACGATCCGGTAGAGGTTGCAAACTTCCTCTTGCTTGATGGCAATGGCGGCTAGGTCTTCCTTTGGAGCTCTTGGATGAAGGAGGAGGCCGAGAGGAAACTCCGGCTCAAGATTGGCGTGAAGAACAAGCCCGGAGCACCTCTAGATGGTGGGCGACGATGGAGGGGCGAAACTGGGCGGAACTGCGCAAGAAACAGCGGAAAAATGCGGATCTCCCGACCTAATTCGCGAGCAGCATTATTTATAGGCGCTGGAATTAAACAGTGCGCACGGTCATTGGCGCACGACCAGTGGTCGTGCGCAATAGAACCAGTGATCATGCGCAGTGTTCCTATACAGAATTGTACCAGGAACACCTGCACGACTCCTGTTCTAGCACAACCACGAATCCAGCCACTGAAAGTGGCACTTAGCAATGCATGAAAACTACTAAAGAAGAAGAACATGAAATAACACCAAAAACGGGCCTAAAGGTGCACTTAGCATGGAGTATCAAATATGAGTGCAAACATGTCTAAAGTGAAGTGCATAGACTAGAAAATCGGCCCAGATGAGTCCATAAATGTGTATATATTTGGGACTCATCACACCCCCAGACTTACCTGTTTGCGCGTCCCGAGCAAACCATCTCTCGCGGACAGAAAAACATAAGCCGGCGAAGAAATTATCAAGCGGAGTACCATGCGAAGTCGCATGCTCATGTGCGTAGAAGTACAGTAGACAAAATTTCTAATTATACATATTAGTTTATACTTTTCTAGGGGCGTATTTATATATTACATTTACTCAAAAAGTGAATCACGGTGAATCATAAGGTCGTACATAGGAAGAAAGTAAACTGAACGCTGAGGCGAGCATTGCCAAAGATCGGGGCTCGAGACAACCTCCATTGAAATCCATCAATGTCGGTGACCATAAGCTTGCCCGTTTGCACTCTCCATGGCACTGGTATGACTCAAATGCGTGAATCAATAGGACTTTAGGTTTTAGATGCGGCTTGAGTTTAGGTGAGGATAAACAAAGATAAAAACGACGGCTCAAGCACTAAACCCAAATAAGCTTATGCAGAAATTATTCTCGTTCACCACATAAACACGCGGGTACATCACACCCCCAGACTTGGATTTGACTACATGGGTGTGTGCACCGCCTACTCCCAAACATACATTTATACACAGATTTTTCAATAAAGCTCAAATCTTCTTCTTTTCTACTCACTTCTCTTTTTTTTTTCTTTTCACATATTTTCAGCAATCTGAACAATGAAACACATCCACATCTTCACAAACATATCACCAAATCAACAACCCAACTCATGAAAATAATAAACAGCTAAAGCTCAGATTTGGGTGTGCGACTAGGATTGACATTTAGGCTTTGGTGAGACAACAGTGGGGCTGAATCAAAGAAAGGGTAGGCACAACTGGGCTAACGAGGATAAAGCGATAGGAGTGGGCACAAAGGCTCAACCGGGCCAAAATGATGGCCTATATCACATTCACGGAATTGACTAACCGTATACCCATGCTTCAAGAATCGCTTGGGGCAAGTTCTAGCCACCGAGAAAGATAATCCTTCCTCCCGACTCGGGCAATATGAGGCTAACGAACGTCCACACACATTCCTATGCTACCGTTTGATTCACACCGGATTCACCAATTTTTGAGTAGAGTAAACAATATTTACGTTAATAGAAAAAAAATGTAAACTAAAAGCATAAAAAGAAATTGAATCTACACGAATTTCTAAACGAGACATGAGCACTCGACTAGGAGCACTACAGGAGTCAACATTTTACTCCGCCTCATAATCCTAAGCCAGCACAATGATTTTCCAAATCACACAAAAAGACAAATTCAACTCGCGACGTGCCAACGGCTAAGCACGCTCAAGTGGGTGCTGTGGTGTTCAATGAAAATAAACAAAACATTTTAAATGAAATCTTCTAGTATGCAGTGCAATAGTGCACGTGAGTGGGCACAAAAACTGCTCTCCCCCAGACTTAAACTAAACAATCCGCAAAATGTATGACATGACAATCAGAAAAGGCTAGGGAAAGAGAGTACCCAGTGCTCAGAAATGAGCACACCAGAAGATTGGCGTGTAAGCTAAAATGAAGTTGTAGCATCCGCCATCCAGAAAAGATACCTGCAGGGGTCAGCTCCGCAGAAACAAAAGAAAATAGAAAACTGAAAAGAAATATTACTAACTAAACATGATTAGATGAAATAAAAATGCAGAAAAGAAAGATAACTACTGGGGTTACTGTCATCCCAGCACGACTTATTTGAAAACATAAAGGTTCTAGCTAATGGGCCTATGGAAGAGAAAATGCACAGGTAACTGCTCCAATATCCGTTTCGGTTGCGGGTACCGATACGGTGATAGAACAGTCACCCCTCTACCTAAATATAGATACCTGCTCCTCACAGGTAGAGGGTAGAGAATGAAAGAAAAGGAGGAGGCCTGGTCCTCACTTATCTCACAAAACACATCCTTGCCTAGCAAGGTATCATCAACAGCAAGGTGGCAGGAGGGAAAGGCAATGAGTGGAGCTTCCTCTACGGAGGGAGAATAAACCTCCTCGCATGAGAGGATGCTCGCATCATTGACTTGAGCAAACAGCTCCAAGTCCTCCTGAAGTACCTGTGAAGATTCAACCTGCACAGACTCAGATGAAGGAAGGGGATCAATAAATAAATAAGGCGAAGAACATAAATCATCGTCAATCGGGGGAGTGATCCCGGTCTCACTCCCATTAGGTTGGGGAAGTAAAATAATGTTTGCATTGTCATCAATGCTACAAGATTCGACGGGATCAACGGTGGCCAAGCTTAGGATTTGGACTTCCTCCACCGGTGCTGAGGAAAACTCCTCTTCACCTAGAAGGTTGTCCTCCTCCATAGGAGTAGGCACAATACTAAGATCAACCGCCTCCTCTTGCGACACATCATCAACAATGTCGTCAGAGACGAGTGTAGTATGCACAACAGGGAGAGGAATAGTGCTCGGATAAAAGTCGAGCACCGATTCCTCACAAAGAATCGAATCCACTAGAGGTGGTGGATGCACTGGGAGAATGGGCTCAGCAATGTCGGTGCCCAGATCAGCCACACATCCGGTGACCGTATCCATGCCATACCCTTCAAGATGTGAAGGTGACAAAGACATATAACCGAATGTTGAAGGTGTGCCGCCAGAGTTAGGAGTTGGGACGATCCGGATATCCGGCTCGTCATCCTCGACCAATTGGCGAAGATACTCGGCACAGTCCTTCAAGACATGATCAGTGCTCTGACAAAACTGGCACTGCCTAGCAGGCTTCTTTGGCACAGCAGGTGCTGAAGCCGAAAAGAAGTATGACGGTAAAGGCTCAGCAGAGTAGCCATAAGACTTACGCGCACCATATGGAGTATCAGACGAAGTCGGTGCTCCATATGCTGGGCTATAAGAATTATGCCTACTACTCTCCGTAGGACATTCATCACTAGAGTGGGAGGTAGCTCCACACCAACGACAACGGAAATTAAGATGTGCCCACATAGTGTGAAGGTAAAACGATTCAAATTAAAGATGCTATTGTGCAAAATACTACACCTAACAATAATTACTAAAGCAACCTAATTAAAACAGGAAAAAGGAATAAAAAGAAATAAGACAAAGAAATGCAATTTACAAATGGGAGGGCTTCTCTCTCAGGTTCTCCCTCTCTAGAAAACTCACACGTCTGTGTTCCCCGGCAACGGCGCCAAAAACTTGATGCGATGATTCGGCAAGTGCACCGGTCGCGCAAGTAATAATAATGGGGAAAATCCCCGAGTGTCGGTCTCTTGAGGAACACAGTAAGGTGGAGTTAGGTTTCGAGGAAGGACTTGAGATTGAAGTCCTTAAATCGGATGGAATGCGGGGGAGTTGGGTTGGCTTTTGGAAAATAAAATAAAAGCTATCAACTACTCCTATGCAATGCCGCTATGCAATGCTTCGCTTGGCGGGATGGAGACTAGGCAGGCCTTGAGCGCGCTGCGTCGAAAGGGCGGATGGACGAGTAGGCATGCAGAATCGAACAGTGCAGGCCTTGAGCGCACTGCTTCGTTAGGCGGGATGGAATACGGGCCGCGATGCCACGCTTCGGTAGGCGGATGGATGAGTAGGCTAGCGGAGTGAGGGTCGCAAGCACCTCTTCGACAAGCACGCCACTAGCAATTGCTAGTGCGGCACACGACGTGACGGCGGGATGGAGGATGGAATGGGGCGCACCTCAAGCAACTCAAACAACAAATATTTCACATAGACATGAAATAAATAGAAATACAACTAGTTTAAGTGCCACTTCATCACAATAATGAGATCTAAAACATATACACATCAATAAGAGAAGAATAAGGCAAGAAATCGACCGAATCCGAAGTCTCGTTGTAGATTCACGGTTGGAATCGCCGGGTTGTCAATCCGCATCCAAGCTCGGTCCGCAACTACGTCCGGGGTAGAGAAGGGCTGTCACACCTCCCAATGGACCCGTCTTCTTCGTGTCACGATCCGGTAGAGGTTGCAAACTTCGTCTTGGTTGATGGCAATGGCGGCTAGGTCTTCCTTTGGAGCTCTTGGATGAAGGAGGAGGCCGAGAGGAAACTCCGGCTCAAGATTGGCATGAAGAACAAGCCCGGAGCACCTCTAGATGGTGGGCGACGATGGAGGGGCGAAACTCGGCGGAACTGCGCAAGAAACGACAGAAAAATGCGGATCTCCCGACCTAATTCGCGAGCAGCATTATTTATAGGCGCTGGAATTAAACAGTGCGCACGGTCATTGGCGCACGACCAGTGGTCGTGCGCAATAGAACCAGTGATCGTGCGCAGTGTTCCTGTACAGAATTGTACCAGGAACACCTGCACGACTCCTGTTCTAGCACAACCACGAATCCATTCACTGAAAGTGGCACTTAACAATGCATGAAAACTACTAAAGAAGAAGAACATGAAATAACACCAAAAACGGGCCTAAAGGTGCACTTAGCATGGAGTATCAAATATGAGTGAAAACATGTCTAAAGTGAAGTGCATAGACTAGAAAATCTGCCCAGATGAGTCCATAAATGTGTATATATTTGGGACTCATCAGGCGGCGCGACATCAGCCAATATGGCTCATGCAGGCCGCGTCACCCGCCACCTTAGTCTTGGCAAAATCCAGTGGTGGCCAGAGGCGTCAAGCCGCTGGACCACCGCCAGATGGTTCGCCGGGCCCCGACGAGTTAACCGAGGGCTACGTCGGTGGCAGGAGGCTACCGACTGGCGGTGGCAGAGGCCGCCACCCTCGGCACCACCGGGGAGCAGCGACTACCGTCCGATCTCCATGATGTGATCAGACGGCTGTGGGATTCTTAAATCCCGCCCGCCTCCGCATTCGCGCCCCCACATCGGATCAGGCCCAGATCCGATGTGGAGGCAGAACACCCGGCGCGCGTGCAAACTGCCAATCCCGGCCTTAGGATTGGCTATCCGCACCCCAAACCCCCTTCTCTCTTCCAGAATTTTCTGAGACAAATCTAGGCTCCTAGGGAAAATTCTTTGAATATGAAAAATGTTCATGATTATGAGGGCTAACCCCTGTAAATTTTTGGGAATTTTCAGATGTGTTTTGCTATTTTTACGAGCCTTTGCAAAAGTTATTTGAATGAATTAAAAGCCCTAACAACCTTGGAAAATTTTGAGAAATTTATATACTCGTGCTTAGGGCTCCTTGAAGACACTATCAGAATTAGGGAATTTTATAAGTTGAATTGATAAGATAAGGAGCCTAAATAAGATTTCTTCGGACAAATTAAACCCCCAAAATGGGCGGGAAAATCATGGAAAAAATTGTTAGCCCCTAATATACTATTTTGAGTATACTATAAAAGTATGAGGACATTTGGAGATAAATGGTGGACTCACTAAGTTTTGGGAAAAACAACCAAGACTTATATTATCAAATTTTCAAAAGAATTGGGAGAAGAAATCATGACACACAGTCGTCTTATAATCATAAGATGATATTACGAATAAATAACATCCCGATGAATAAGAGTGAAAACTCCAGCTCGAAGCGATTGGGGTCTTTATGAAACAACGAGCTGCGATTCCTGGACATTGGAACTCGCCTCTTTTTGGGGAAGCTAAGGAACATCTAATGAAGCTATGTTTAAAAAGGTGCAATTAAAGCCTCGGTCAGACTATAATTAAGAAAGGTTGAATTGAGAAGAAACTCCTACGAACGGAGATAGAACAGAATTTTCCTCCTAAGAACGGAGATGGAACTGAAGCCTCCTGATTCCAGTGTCGTACTGGTCCCGCAATTAATATTTTTTTTATTCTTTTCAATACTCCAGTCTCACACTGGTCAAGTAATTACTGCACCATGTTTAATTCTTTTTAATACTCCAGTCTCTTACTGGTCAAGTAATTGTTGCTCTTTGTTTAATTCTTTCGCTACTCCAGTCTCATACTGGTCAAGTAATTACTGCTCTTTGTTTAATTCTTTTCGATACTCCAGTCTCGCACTGGTCAAGTAATTACTGCATGATGTTTAATTATTTTTCAATACTCCAGTCTCGTACTGGTCAAGTAATTACTGTTCCTGGTTTAATTCTTTTCAATACTCCAGTATCGTATTGGTCAAGTAATTACTACTTTCAGTTAAACCTTTTCAGTACTATTCCAGTCACGTACTGGTCTGATTATTTCGGCCCTTTACTTTCGGCCTTCCTTTCAAGTACTTTAATATTCTGCACCGCAACTCTGCAGCTCACTTTGTACCATAATCACCATACTCAACAACTGTAAATTATTATACCTACAACGTTAACCCTGGTTCTGCTCTAACGAGCGGTCTTCCCTGTTTTGTGAATCCTTGGTTGGGGATAACCGCAAGTTGAGTATCTCCTCTAGGGTTAGCCCCAAATAATATGCCCTCACACCCGTTGCGCCTCCCAGCCAAGAGATGGATAACCGGTCGAGTCATGGAAGCCGCGACAGACCTGAGGTGTATGCTCCTTTTCTTAAAATTAGTTATTTGTAAAATGGCTGCGGTAAAGGTGGCGGGTTGGTCACGCCCGCAGACCGTTCGTTCCGGTGTGAGAATGTTGACTACTCATGGCGACAGCGAGATGTGCACTACGGGTAAACACCACTTTGTACCCGTTGATTTGCCTCCACTGGTCAGCCCAAATCTCAGAATCCTCGGATATCGCTCACATCCAAGTAGTACACGGAGTTGTATGGGAGGGCCTGGGTGATGCGGTGCGACCACACCCAAAAGTTGCAGGACTGGTCACTGTCATCGACGACGATATCGGTGAGGCCCGTGGGGTTCACTACCCTGCTGGAAGAAAAGCGGTCCTGACTATGTCGGCACAGGGTTTTGTAAGCGGGTTCTGAACATCCGCAATGTGTATGTAAATTATGATTATCAGTGTCATTAAGATTATTAGCTGAGCACCTCCTTTAAATAATTGTTAGGGTTATTAGAATGCCCGGTTATACACATGATGTTAACCCTTCTTTGTTGGATCTGTAGGCGCCCTTAGGGGGGGGGGTGAATAAGGGTTTTAAAATTTTCGAGATTATTAAAGAAAATAATTCTCTGTTGCTACCGCCAGCGGTAGTGTTACCGCTCGGTGTTAGTGGCAGAGAAATACGTTTAGGTTAAAGCTGTTGAAAATCAGAGAGCACGGATCAGAGATGAAGAAACAAACATATTTTCATTAATATTAAATTGCAATAGTTATGATTACAAAAACTTTTCCCAATGACCCTTGGAAAGAGGCGACCAATGAAAACTCTTTTGGTTTTCTATACCCACCCTTCTCCCAAGGACCGGTTGGCTTTAGCCTATCTCTCCCCAGATAAGTGTTGGAGTTTCTAAGATGATCTCAAAGCAATCAACAGTTAGTCTTGCTGCCAACGCAATATGAGCCTATAGGGTCGCATATAAAAGCGTTTGGAGAAATTGGAGAATGGATTGTGTTGGCCTTACTCATATTGGATATGAGTGGAGGACCAATCCTGTGACTGCTTGGAATCAAGTTGAGAATGTCTCAAAAGGGGAAATCGTTTAAAGTGTTTAAACGAACGGATTTACACTAGGTAATTCGGCTAAAGGCATTAACCGAATTCGACTAAATGGTTTAGACGAATTCGGCTAATGGGATTAACCGAATTCGGCTAATGGGATTAAACGAATTAGGCTTATGGCAAATTCGACGAAAGGGTTTCGCCGAATTTATACAGCCGAGTTTATATAGTCGAATTCGACGAAAGGGTTTCGCCGGATTCAGTTATATTGATTAGGCGAATTCGGTTAATGTGATTAGCCGATTTCGGCGAATGTAAATCTGGACAGATTTTCTGTTTTTCCCTCTAGTCTGCGAATAGTCGATTTTATGCCTTGCGTATAAAAGGACGTGATTAGGGCTTCGATAACAACGGTTTTTCAGATCGAGCCTTTTCGCGAGAGAAAAGACGACGGAAGTGTTCCGGCTATTCTCGTTCCGTCCGCCAATCGTCGTTCCGCCGCCGCCAGTCGCCGCCTCCTCTGGATCGGATCTAGCAGTCCGTGAGGACGTTGGTAGCATCCTTCTCCGACCTAGTTCTTGTATGACAAGAAGCTAGGGTTCTTCATCGCTTGTGTGGACTTCTGTAGAGGGATCGATCTATTTCGATCCTTGAAGAATTCAAGGCAGAAATTCGGATTTCATCTTGGAGCATCTAGGTTGGATTTGATCCAATCCTGCAAAGGTAATTTTCATACCTAGTAGTTTTGATTAACTTCTTGATTCAATGTTCATGGCCCGATCCAAACTCTTTTGGGCTGTTCTCTTTATCTCCGCTGCGCCTACATATGATGTATGGTTGAAGAAAACCCAACAATAAGGCCTCAAGCCCCTCTAGCCCTTCCCTCGCCGGAAAGGCCTCGAGCACCCCCTAGATCTACTCCCTAGATCTAGTCGCCAATGTGAGGCGAATTTCACCTAGTCCCCGCAAGGCCCTAGTCGCCGTGTGGCGAATTTCTCTACCAAACAAAAGATATAAAGGTTACAATTAGAAACTAAAACAAAACACAAACTAGAAACTCCCTCAAAAGAAGAACATGAGGTCGATGTAGATGTGATCGGATCGGTCTTCAAGTTCTTTGCGTTCACGAACGTTGACGGAGTTCTTCGGGCTGCTTAGGGAAGGCTCTCACGAGTGCTCTGAATATATGGCTTCAATTCCTTCAGCAACAGCAAGCGACAATGGAGGAAGCGCGCGTCTTTAAATAGAATCAGCCGCTACCGCCTGCGGTAGTACTACCGCCCCGCGGTAGTACAGCCGACCCACGGTAGCCACATTAGGCAATGATCAAGCACACAGATCGTGGCAGATTAGGCAACTTTTGAGCGCCAAACATTGAGCTCCGACTAGCGCACCGCGGTAACGCTAACGCCCCGAGATAGCGAGATAACCTTCCTTCGGCCAATATCTCCTTCCATATTTGCTCCTCAATCACATGCAGACGGGAGGATTCCAAAAGCTACCGCCGAGCGTTAGTCCTTAACGTGCCGTGATAGTACTTGCCAAAATAGCGTTCCATCGACATTCCTTTTCTCCACTGTTTCCTTCCCATCAATTGTTTCCATATATGCTAGCGCCAGCGGTAGTGCTAACGCTCCGTGGTAGAGCACATCTCTTTTCGTCGAACGCATCTTCGTCGAAGTGCCTCACATTTCATCGAGCGCTGCTTTCATTTCGTCGAACGCTGCTTTCATTTCGTCGAACGCCATTTTCATCGAACGCCGCTTTCATTTCGTCGAACGGCAGCTACTTTTGTCGAACACCATTTCATCAATTCGCTAGCGCCAGCGGTGGTGTTACCGCGTCGCGGTATCAACAGAGAATCATCCTGATGTTGCTTCGACGTCTTTCTTTTTTACACTCCTTTGGGGATTGAATGTTGAAGATCCTACACACAATAAACACAATGCAAGTATGATCAAATACAATAGGATTTGTTATTGTCAAACCAAGAGATGCGGAAAGCATGTTCCAACAAACTCCCTCTTTTGATAATAACAAATCCCTTTAGAAAGAAATAGTTCAAAGGATAGGAATTATATTTATTAAAAATGATTAGCATGAAATTTAAGACATGTGCATATGCTCCCCCTAAATGAATGCCCCCCCTAAGTGAATGCTCCCCCTACAACAAAACTTCCTATGAACTTGACTTCCCCAAACATGTGAATTTCTTTCAAATTTATTCTCCCCCTTTTGGTATTATCAAAAGAGGGTGGAGAGAAAGTAAACGTTCATGTGTGCAATAAATGTGTAGAGAGGGAATGAACATGATAAAGAGTTAAATGCTTAGGAAAAATACAATATATAGAAGTGAAAAAGGGTGAAGAAATTGTCATAAGGAAACCACTTGTTGGAAAAACGTATTCATGATCGTGCGTACAAGTAGTAAAGAGGTGGAAAGCATGAAGAAATATATTTTTGAAGTGAACATCTATATAGGAATGGTGAAGCATAGTAGATGATTAAGAGTTTTAGATATAACAAAATAGATGTTGTAGCAATTTATGTACACAAAATGATTTCAGTTGCAACATAACCATACACTTGTTTTGAAAGGTAAGCAATAAAGAGTACACATGGCATAGTGGAAAAAATATGTAAGCATGATACAACATATCAAGTCAAGCTAGGGTTCTTCATCGCTTGTGTGGACTTCTGTAGAGGGATCGATCTATTTCGATCCTTGAATAACTCAAGGCAGAAATTCGGATTTCATCTTGGAGCATCTAGGTTGGATTTGATCCAATCCCGCAAAGGTAATTTTCATACCTAGTAGTTTTGATTAACTTCTTGATTCAATGTTCATGGCCCGATCCAAACTCTTTTGGGTTGTTCTCTTTATCTCCGCTGCGCCTACATATGATGTATGGTTGAAGAAAACCCAACAGTGGTATCAGAGCCAGGTTACGACCATGAATGTTGTTTCAGAAGTTAGGTTATTCCAGTACGTGCAAATCTAGGTATTTGGAAGCGTTCTAAATGCCAAGATTTATTCCTGGAACATCAAAAGTTGATGATTTTTCCAAGGGAATTCGGTGGTGATTTTGAAAAAAATTTGGACGGGGCTCTGCCCCGCACCACCGCCAGGGGCGCTGCCCCTTGGACCCCGTTAGGGGCTCTGCCCCTAAGACCCCTCCATGGGCGCGGCCCCTTGGAACCCCGCCATGAACGTCTGCGATTTCGTGGTAATTTCTAATTGTTAGAAATTGTTGTCTCCTTAGCAGTAACCGTCCCTTAAGTGGTTAATGAACCCTTGTATTGTTTTGGATTTTGAATCCAACAATGAGAGATGAGCTTGTCTACTGCTTTAAGTTGAGTGGTCTTTGCCTTTGTCCAATGCATGTAAATCTGAAGATTTTGAAGAGTTCTAAATGTCCAGATTTAGCCCTTTCGTCTATCAAAGGTTGATAGTCTTATGTTGTGCACATAAGGGATGCATGTGGATTTTTAGGAAGCCTGTTTTTCTGTGGATGTGCACACTGATCAAATGTTGATCATGGTTAAGTGTTAACCTATTATTAAAAATCCCTTCATCAAATATTAAGTGTTCGGATGCCTTCCGATGGATGACACTCTTCCTGCCTCGATCGATGAAATGTGGGCTTGCCAAAGCAAGGTGCATTAATCTATCTTGGTAAGGGTGCGAGCGGATAATTGTGATATCCCACTGTCGACATCGGGTCTAACTTAACTAGGTGACCTCAAAGGTTGAGTGCCTAGAGGCATAGGGTTGGCATGCACCATATGATGGATGCGAATAAGGAGTTATTCACCAACCATACAAGAGTTGCATGAGGATGCAATTGGCAAGCATTGCCTACCTAAATAACTGCATAGTGAGAGAAAAGCCAAAGCTGACTCACTGTGTTGGTGAAATACGGGTCTTGTCCACTAAGAGAGTAGCTCGCATGGATTCTTCGAATTGATAGTGAGGGCTATCAATTTGAATAAAATAGTGGGAGTATTTAATTGAAGTCCAAATTAAAATAAATTGTATTTTGAAATTTTGGTACTGATTAAATTCTGCATGAATTCTTGTAGAATTCTATGGCAAGTGGTTCACATTCCACCTTGTCCCCGAGAGCTATCCTTGAGAAGGACAAGCTAAGTGGGACGAACTACATGGACTGGTACAGGAACCTGAGAATTGTTCTCAGGCAAGAGCGAAAGCTCTACGTCTTGGAAGAAGAAGCCCCCGAGGTGCCGACCGGGAACTCGTCCTGTATTGATAAGGATGCTTATAAGAAGTATACCGATGACGCCTTAGACGTCGAGTGCCTTATGCTTGCCACCATGAACTCTGAGCTTCAAAAGCAACACGAGAACATGAGGTGCAAAGAGATTGACGAGCACCTAAAGAAAATGTTTCAAGGGCAAGCTCGTCAAGAGAGGTTCGATGTCATGAAGACATTATTTCAGTGCAAAATGGGAGCTCGAGACTCGGTTGGTACTCACGTACTCAAGATGATTGGGTATATAGAGAACCTGGAAAGACTGGGTTTTCCTCTGGGTCAAGAGTTGGCCACAGATCTTATCCTGCAATTGTTGCTGGATAATTATGAGCAGTTCGTCTTGAACTACAACATGAATGAAATAGACAAGACACTACCCGAGCTCCTAGGCATGTTGCGAACTGCTGAGATAAACATGAAGAAGGCCAAGCCTGCTAGTCCCATATTGATGGTACATAAAGGCAAGGGTAAGGCCAAGGGATTCAAGAAGACGAAGGTGGGACCTAAGTCACATCTTGAGCCCAAATCTTCTGCGCTGAAAAAAAAGAGCACCGTGAAGGAAGGGAAATGCCACCACTGTGGCAAGGCTGGTCATTGGAGGAGGAATTGTCCTTCGTACATTGAGGGTCTGCAGAAAATGAAGGGAGGTATGACTTCCGCTTCGAATATTTACGTTATAGAGATAAACCTTTCTGCTCCTTCATCTTGGGTATTGGATACCGGATGTGGTTCTCACATTTGTACAAATGTGCAGGAACTGGGAAGGAGGAGATTGCTGAGTAAAGGAGAGGTGGACCTGCGCGTCGACAATGGAGCAAGAGTTGCTGCTATAGCCGTAGGGGTTTACCGTCTTTCTTTACCCAGTGGGCTTGTATAGAACTTAATAATTGTTATTTTGTTCCAGCCATAACTAGAAACATTATATCCATTTCATGCTTAGACATGATTGGATTTTCTTTTATGATTAAGAACAATTGTTGTTCTATATTTAAGAATGATGTTTGTTATGTTGTAGCTTAATTGTTTAATGGTCTTTATGTTTTGTGTACAACCCCCATATCCATCGAGTGAGGCCCAGCGTGGAGGGCCGCCGAGACGTGTCTGTACAACCCTATATCCGCCGAGTAGGTTGCCAGGACCCAAGAGTGCATCAGGGCCACGTCTGTAGTATGATCCAAGACAGAGAGAAAGGAGGGAGAGCGGTAGAGGCAGAAAGCTCCTGCTCACCCAGCTGGAGTAAGAGGCAAGTGTGGGGGCGAGAGGAGGAGGGGCGGGTGCCCCCCCCCCCCCCTTCTCGCCCTCGCCCAGCTAGGGGCGAGTGGAGGAGGGGCGGGTGCCCCCCTCTCGCCCTCGCCCAGCTAGGGGCGAGAGGAGGAGGGGCGGGTGCCCCCCCTCTCGCCCTCGCCCAGCTAGGGGCGAGAGGAGGAGGGGCGGGTGCCCCCCCCCCCCCCCCCTCTCGCCTGCGCCTAGCTAGGGGCGAGAGGAGGAGGGACGGGTGCCCCCCCTCTCGCCCGCGCCCAGCCAGGGGCGAGAGGAGGAGGGCGGGTGCCCCCCCCCCCCCCCCCCCCTCCCGCCCTCGCCCTCGCCAGGCCAGGGGCGAGTGGAGGAGGGGGGCCGACCCCCTCTCTCGCCCCTGACCCTGGTAAGGGGGAAGACCCTTGGTCTCGCCCCACCCCAGCGAGGAGGCTCGCCGAGCTCCGCAAGTTAACCCCTCTCGCCCAGTTCCAAAGGAGGGGGGGGGGGGTCTGCGTTTAGTATCCCAGAACAGCGGGATTTGGCTATTTGCAATCCAGTTTTGGCTATTCGCAGTCTAGATCTGAGGGTATTTTGGTAATCTGGCAGATCAGTTTTTGGCTATTTGCAGCCCAACTTGGAAAACCTATAAATAGACCCTAAGGGGCACCAAGGGAAGGGACTTCTAGATTTCCAAATTTCGGATCTTCTTCTTCCCTTAGAGCTCTCCTTTGGTGCTTCTGGTTCAGCATTGGCTAGGGAGGGGAAGATCTCTCAGGTCTTCCGGGTGTGAGGTGGGACCTCCTCGCTGTAGCCTAGGGTCCGTTTCCAAGTCCAAGTGCTCTTGCCTAGAGAGTTGGCTCGAGAGAAGTAGGTCTGAGACCACCCCTTTTTTGGGACCCCGAACTCCACGGAGACCGAGTATTCGGTTTTAACATTTTTGGTGCGGTGAGCGTGGAGAGTGGTCAGCACAGAAGTTCTTGAACCAGATCTCATGGCAGGAGACCTCGGAGGAGGAGACGATGAGGGGTCTCACATCCCAAGTGAGGTGGTAGGAAGGGGAGAGTTCATGACGACCATCAAGGGAATCATGGAGCTGCTCCAAGGCATCACCAGGGGAGGTGACTGCTCGGCTCCCTCCCCCCAGACACCGCCTTCTGGGTTGCAAGGAGTGCTCGGACAGGGGGGGTCAGGAGAGGTTGCCCCAGGGGGTCGTCCAGACAAGGAACCAGTGACTGAGAGTGGCGAGCGGGACCTCGCCGGGCGAGTGCTTTTTCCTAGCCCGGTGAGTGGGGTCTCGCTCGGAGCAGGAGTCGCGCAAGTGGAGCTCGCAAGCCGGCGAGTGGGGGGTCACCCTTTAGCGAGCTGATCATCTCGGCTCCCATCCCGGAAGGCTTCAAGGAGCCCAACATGACTTTCTATACCGGGAAGGATGATCCCGTACAGCACCTACAGTGGTTCGAGGATATCGTTTCCATCAGGCCCATGACGGACGCGTTCAAGTGTCGTCTCTTCGCCACCACCCTGAAGGACAAAGCTAGGGACTGGTTCCACCAGCTCCCGGTTGGCTCCATTTACATCTTCGAGGACTTGGGCCGAAGCTTCCAGCTACGCTTCTCCACATCCAAGAAGAGGAAGAAGAATGCTGAGTCCATTTTCCTGGTCAAGTAGAGGCACGAGGAGACGTTGGCCCAGTACATGGACAGATTCCAGGAGGAGATCCTGAACATCCAGGAGGTGCCAGGGTATGCCCTCCAGATGGCTTTCACCGTAGGGCTACGAGAGAGCCTTTTCAAAATGCGCCTAACTAGGAAGCCTCCCTTGTCCTTTGAGGACCTGATGGAAAAAGCTGCAAAGGAGGTAGCCACCGAGGCGGCAAACCCGGGGCTGACAAAGAAGTTGGCAAAGTTGGTAGAGGCCGAGCCAAGAGAGCAAGGTGGCCCCAGGCAGCAGGAAGGAAGGAGGAGGGAAGAGCAGAGGGGTCAAGGGTACCAGGGACCCCAGGGGGGGTCAGGAGCAAGGGAGGGGTCTCGCCCAAGGAGGGGGAAACTACTACGGAGGCCAAGGGAGGCCCAACCTCCTCCTTGGAGGCAGGCCCCCGACAGCTCCTACCCCCACCAGCTCAAGGTATGGCGATTCGAAGAGGAGGAGGAGTTGAAGCAAGAGACATCCCAGCCCGTAGGAGAAGGGGGGAAGGGCGGTGCCATACTGCGACTACCACCAAGCAGAGGGGCATGCAACAACTACCTGCCCAGAGTTCTTGGAGGTGAGAGAGGCGAGAGGTCAGACACAACAGCAGCCGCCGGTGCGGATTGAAGAAGTTCCACCTGGAGCAGTAGTGGACGATGACATCTGCGAGGACCGAACTGACGCAGGAGCCAAAGGACGGGTCGCGGTGATCCACATGGGGGTAGGGATCGAGGCCACTTGTAAGGCAAGCCTCCACGCCGTATTTCGACGCAGCGTCACTTCAACGTCACAGGACCCACCTCCCGAGGAGAAAATCACTTTCTCAAGCAGGGACATGCCAGATCACGAGGATCCATTCTGTGATGCACTAGTCATTCAGACAGCCATCGAAGGTTACACTGTCTCTCGGATCCTCGTTGACAACGGGAGCTCTATCAACGTCATTTTCAAGAAGGCATTTGATGAGTTGAAGGCGGAGGCAAGGAGGGTGCTGGCCTCAGATGGGCCCTTGTTCGGATTCTCCGGAGAAAGGAAAGAGGTAAAGGGTGGAGTTGGACTCCAAGTGACGATGGGGGGAGGTTCAAGGAACTGTCGGTTCGTCATAGTTGACGCTCCTAGCAGTTATAATGCCATCTTTGGAAGACCCCTCATCAGCGCCTTCCGATGCATACCATCGTCCTTCCACCAGTGCCTCAAGTTCAACACTGGAGGAATCCAAGTCAGTATCGGCGGAGACCCCAGGATGGCGAGGCACTGCTACGTCACAGCCGTCAACATCATCTCTTGGCAAGAAGGGGCGGAGGAGATGGAGAAGATCATGGAGAGCATGAGCAGGATGGGAGTGGCAGGAGAAGCAGAGGAATGATCATCTCACACAAGCAGCCTGAGAGGCGAGTGCCATGGGGGGGGGGGGGGGGAATGTTGTGTTTATTTTTTGTTGTTTTCCTTTGTAGCAAGTTCTACCCCTCGCTGGTTGGGCCAGGAGGTTTTGGCAAGGGAAATCCCCCCATTAGATGGATGAAGTTATGTTGCTTATATGTTTAGTAAGTTGCCGCCGAGATGTCCTCCTCACTCCAGGCTCTCACTAGCTGGGTGGGTCGAATGATCCTCGGATGGGTATGTTCAACGCCGAGATGTCCTCCTCACTCCAGGCTCTCACTAGCTGGGTGGGTCAAATGATCCTCGGAAGGAAGAGCTTGCCATCGAGATGTCCTCCTCACTCCAGGCTCTCACTAGCTGGGTGGGTCGAATGATCCTGGGAAGGAAGAGTTTGCCATCGAGATGTCCTCCTCACTCCAGGCTCTCACTAGCTGGGTGGGTCGAATGATCCTCGGATGGGTAAGTTCAACGCCGAGATGTCCTCCTCACTCTAGGCTCTCACTAGCTGGGTGGGTCGAATGATCCTCGGATGGGTAAGTTCAATGCCGAGATGTCCTCCTCACTCCAGGCTCTCACTAGCTGGGTGGGTCGAATGATCCTCGGAAGGAAGAGCTTGCCATCGAGATGTCCTCCTCACTCCAGGCTCTCACTAGCTGGGTGGGTCGAATGATCCTCGGATGGGTAAGTTCAACACCGAGATGTCCTCCTCACTCCAGGCTCTCACTAGCTGGGTGGGTCGAATGATCCTCGGAAGGAAGAGCTTGTCATCGAGATGTCCTCCTCACTCCAGGCTCTCACTAGCTGGGTGGGTCGAATGATCCTCGGATGGGTAAGTTCAACGCCGAGATGTCCTCCTCACTCCAGGCTCTCACTAGCTGGGTGGGTCGAATGATCCTCGGAAGGAAGAGCTTGCCATCGAGATGTCCTCCTCACTCCAGGCTCTCACTAGCTGGGTGGGTCGAATGATCCTCGGATGGGTAAGTTCAATGCCGAGATGTCCTCCTCACTCCAGGCTCTCACTAGCTGGGTGGGTTGAATGATCCTCGGAAGGAAGAGCTTGCCATCGAGATGTCCTCCTCACTCCAGGATCTCACTAGCTGGGTGGGTCGAATGATCCTCGGATGCGTAAGTTCAACGCCGAGATGTCCTCCTCACTCCAGGCTCTCACTAGCTGGGTGGGTTGAATGATCCTCGGAAGGAAGAGCTTGCCATCGAGATGTCCTCCTCACTCCAGGCTCTCACTAGCTGGGTGGGTCGAATGATCCTCAGAAGGAAGAGCTTGCCATCGAGATGTCCTCCTCACTCTAGGCTCTCGCTAGCTGGGTGGGTCGAATGATCCTCGGATGGGTAAGTTCAACACCGAGATGTCCTCCTCACTCCAGGCTCTCACTAGCTGGATGGGTCAAATGTGCCTCGGGGGCGAGGTTTTGCCCCCCTCGATGGATATTTGGGCTTGGACTTTTCTTTCCGAGGTTGTGCCAACCTCGCAAAGAGAGGGGATTGTGTACAACCCCTATATCCATCGAGTGAGGCCCAGCGTGGAGGGCCGCCGAGACGTGTCTGTACAACCCTATATCCGCCGAGTAGGTTGTCAGGACCCAAGAGTGCATCAGGGCCACGTCTGTAGTATGATCCAAGACAGAGAGAAAGGAGGGAGAGCGGTAGAGGCAGAAACCTCCTGCTCACCCAGCTGGAGTAAGAGGAAAGTGAGGGGGCGAGAGGAGGAGGGGAGGGTGCCCCCCCCCCCCCCCCTCTCGCCCTCGCCCAGCTAGGGGCGAGAGGAGGAGGGGCGGGTGCCCCCCTCTCGCCCTCGCCCAGCTAGGGGCGAGAGGAGGAGGGGCGGGTGCCCCCCCTCTCGCCCTCGCCCAGCTAGGGCGAGAGGAGGAGGGGCGGGTGCCCCCCCTCTCGCCCGCGCCCAGCCAGGGGCGAGAGGAGGAGGACGGGTGCCCCCTCCCCCCCCTCTCGCCCTCGCCCTCGCCAGGCCAGGGGCGAGTGGAGGAGGGGGGCCGACCCCCTCTCTCGCCCCCGACCCTGGTAAGGGGGAAGACCCTTGGTCTCGCCCCACCCCAGCGAGGAGGCTCGCCGAGCTCCGTAAGGCAACCCCTCTCACCCAGTTCTAGAGGAGGGGGGGGGGTTGGTCTGCGTTTAGTATCCCAGAACAGCGGGATTTGTCTATTTGCAGTCCAGTTTTGGCTATTCGCAGTCCAGATTCGAGGGTATTTTGGTAATCTGGCAGATCAGTTTTTGGCTATTTGCAGCCCAACTTGGAAAACCTATAAATAGACCCTAAGGGGCACCAAGGGAGTGGACTTCTAGATTTCCAAATTTCGGATCTTCTTCTTCCCTTAGAGCTCTCCTTTGGTGCTTCTGGTTCAGCATTGGCTAGGGAGGGGAAGATCTCTCAGGTCTTGCGGGTGTGAGGTGGGACCTCCTCGCTGTAGCCTAGGGTCCGTTTCCAAGTCCAAGTGCTCTTGCCTAGAGAGTTGGCTCGAGAGAAGTAGGTGTGAGACCACCCCTTTTTTGGGACCCCGAACTCCACGGAAACCGAGTAGTCGGTTTCAATATTTTGAACCTGGACCATCCGATCTATAATGTAGATAATAATAAAAGACTAAGAACAAATGACTCAAATCCTACATATCTCTGGCATTGTCGTTTGGGCCATATAAACGAGAAGCCCATATCCAAGCTCCATAAAGATGGACTACTGGACTCATTTGATTATGAATCATTTGAGCGATGTGAGTCTTGTTTATTAGGCAAGATGACTAAAGCCCCTTTCACTGGTTATACTGAGAGGGCTGAGGATCTTTTGGGTATAGTACATAGTGATTTATGTGGACCCATGAGTTCTGTGGCTAGGGGTGGGTATTTCTACTCCGTTACATTTACTGATGATTTCAGTAGATACGGATACGTGTATCTTATGAAGTGCAAATCCGAAACTTTTGAAAAGTTCAAAGAGTTTAAGAATGAAGTGGAGAACCAATTGGGTAAAAGGGTTAAAGCACTCCGATCTGATCGAGGTGGCGAATACCTGAGTCATGAGTTCCGTGATAATCTGAAAGAGTGTGGTATTGTATCACAGCTCACTCCACCTAGGACACCGCATCATAACGATGTGTCTGAGAGGAGAAATCGTACTCTGTTAGACATGGTACGGTCGATGATGAGTCATGCAGACTTGCCTGTTTCCTTTTGGGGTTTTGCTTTAGAGACTGCTGCAATGACACTAAATCGCGCTCCGACGAAAACGGTTCTAAAGACACCATATGAGATATGGACTGGGAAGCGTCCTAGTATGTCATTCATTAAAATTTGGGGCTGTGAGGCATACGTACGACATCAAATGCCTGACAAGCTGGAACCCAAATCAGATAAGTGTTATCTGGTGGGATATCCTAAGGAAACGAAAGGATATTACTTTTACCTACCATCTGAGGGCAAAGTGTTTGTCGCAAGGACGGGTGTCTTCTTGGAGAAAGAGTTCTTCTCAAGAAAGACGCAAAAGGTAGAACTTGAAGAAGTTCAAGAACCACAAGTAATGAATGAACCAGAATTGGATTCTGAGCCAGGACTACAAGATGTTGTAGCTAGAGAACCTGCTCAAGAGACACAAGTCCTATGTAGATCTGGTAGACCAAGATTTGAGCCTGAGAGATATGGATTTCTCGTGTCTCAAATAGGTAATGTGTTGCTTATGGATCATGATGATGAACCAGCGACCTACCAAGAGGCTATGAGTGGACCGGACTCCGACAAATGGCTTGAGGCTATGAAATCCGAAATGGACTCCATGTATAAAAACCAAGTTTGGAACTTGGTGGAACCACCTGAAGGGGTACGACCCATAGGGTGCAAGTGGGTCTTCAAGAAGAAGACCGACATGGATGGGAATGTGCAGACATTCAAAGGGCGACTGGTGGCTAAGGGTTTCAAGCAAATTCTTGGTGTTGACTATGATGAGACTTTTCCCCTGTTGCCATGGTAAAGTCCATTAGGATATTGCTTGCTATTGCTGCGTATTATGACTATGAGATCTGGCAGATGGATGTCAAAACGGCTTTCCTAAATGGAAATCTCCTTGAGGAAGTGTACATGACACAACCCGAGGGTTTTGTATCCCCAAATGAAGCCACTAAAATATGCAAGCTGAATAAGTCCATCTATGGATTGAAACAGGCCTCTAGAAGTTGGATTCTTTGTTTTGATGAGAAGATCAAAGAGTTTGGTTTTGTCAAGAATGAAGATGAACCGTGTGTTTACAAGCGAATCAGTGGGAGCATTGTTGTCTTCCTAATATTGTATGTAGATGACATACTGCTGATCGGGAATGACGTACCTACCCTGAAAGTTGTTAAGAACAACCTAGGGAACTGCTTTTCTATGAAGGACTTGGGTGAAGCGACTTACATACTCGGTATTAAGATCTATAGATACAGATCGAAGAAGTTGCTGGGTTTGACCCAAAGTACGTACATTGAGAAGGTGTGAAGCGGTTCAACATGCTTGAGTCCAAGAAAGGAATTTTGCCCATGTCTCATGGTGTGAATCTCTCTAAGGACCAGTGTCCAAATCCTGTGAAGATAAGGACCGCATGAAGTTGATTCCATATGCTTCGGCAATTGTGTCAATCATGTATGCAATGCTATGTACTCGACCCGATGTCTCTTTTGCTTTGAGCATGACTAGCAGGTATCAGTTTGATCGAGGGTGAATGTCACTGGATAGCCGTGAAGAATATCCTGAAGTACTTGAGAAGGACTAAGGATGTATTCTTGATATATGGTGGAAGGGAAGAGCTCGTTGTAAGTGGTTACACGGATGCCAGCTTCCAAACTGATAGGGATGATTCGAAGTCTCAGTCAGGGTTTGTGTTTTGCCTGAATGGAGGAGCTGTGAGCTGGAAGAGTTCCAAGCAAGAGACAGTTGTTGATTCTACAACTAAGGCCGAGTATATCGCTGCGGCAAACGCAGCGAAGGAGGCTGTATGGATTAGGAAATTCATCGGCGAGCTAGATGTAGTTCCTAGCATTGTTGGTCCCGTAGTTCTCTACTGTGATAACAATGGTGCAATTGCACAATCTAAGGAACCTAGATCCCATCAGCGCTCCAAGCACATACTTCGGCGGTTCCATCTTATTCGTGAGATTGTCGAACGAGGAGATGTGAACATTTGCAGAGTGCCGACTGAAGAGAATATTGCAGATCCACTGACAAAGCCTCTCGCGCAGAGAAAGCATGATGGTCATACTAGATCAATGGGTATACGATACCTGAATGATCAACTCTAGTGGGAGACTTGTGGGTTGCATGTAAAATATATATTCTGTTGGCTGTTTATTATTTATTCATATGATGAATTGTGTACCAATTATTTCTTTTTACAATTAATGGCAAGTTCTTTTATTATGATATACTGTTTCTATATGATAGAAAAAAATTCGTGATAAATACCCTTAGAATGTTTGCTTCCATAGGACATCAAGTACGTGACTTGAATTTGAGAGCCTATGATTTCGAAGCTTCATTCTTAAAAGGTCCCTGGTCGAGGTATCATCGTAGAAGCTAAGGGTGATGATGATACATTAAGACTAGCATGTGTGTTGACTGATGACCGGTTCTCACAGGTCATGATATTGTGATATCAAGTCATCACGTGGGTACTTGTTAGTGAACAAGTTGTACTGGACAGACCCAACCTGAGACTACTTTGTGGATTGTTACTTAAATGTGTCACAAGTAGGTCTCATTTGACTATGGTGTTGTGGTCCTTTGACCTGAAGTCACAGCATTCATCGAGTGAGGAAGAGCGTGCTTTGATGTCATCTAAAGTCTTCCTTGAAGAAGGTTGATGATAAGGGTGGTCGTTGGGTACGTTGCGAATCATTTGGGTGTTTGGGTGTTTGGGTGTGAGTAGATATGGGATTTGTCCTCCTATATAACAGGAGTTACATCCATGGGCCCCTTGATGGAATGAGACTGAGAAATGCATGGTCATGCTTGGTTGAGTCAATATATGATATTGAGCTCACCAATTTCAGACAGTCTATTCTAGATCAGGAAATTGGGATTGAACAATTATGAGGGTGATACGGTCCATGCCTCTAGTTCTATCCGGATGTAATGGACAAAGGGACATGACAACACTGATACATTGGTCATGACAGGCTTATATGAGTTATGAACTCTTATTGCTTGGGTAGCAATGATGTATTGCTAGATGCCGCTCATTGTTTGTGAGACTTTTGTTGATACTTTGTGATCAAGTGGGAGACTGTTGGAGTTTCTAAGATGATCTCAAAGCAATCAACAGTTAGTCTTGCTGCCAACGCATTATGAGCCTATAGGGTCGCACATAAAAGCGTTTGGAGAAATTGGAGAATGGATTGTGTTGGCCTTACTCATATTGGATATGAGTGGAGGACCAATCCTGTGACTGCTTGGAATCAAGTTGAGAATGTCTCAAAAGGGGAAATCGTTTAAAGTGTTTAAACGAACGGATTTACACTAGGTAATTCGGCTAAAGGCATTAACCGAATTCGACTAAATGGTTTAGACGAATTTGGCTAATGGGATTAACCGAATTCGGCTAATGGGATTAACCGAATTCGGCTAATGGCAAATTCGACGAAAGGGTTTCGCCGAATTTATACAGCCGAGTTTATATAGTCGAATTCGACGAAAGGGTTTCGCCGGATTCGGTTATATTGATTAGCCGAATTCGGTTAATGTGATTAGCCAATTTCGGCGAATGTAAATCTGGACAGATTTTCTGTTTTTCCCTCTGGTCTGCGGATAGTCGATTTTATGCCTTGCGTATAAAAGGACGTGATTAGGGCTTCGATAACAACGGTTTTTCAGATCGAGCCTTTTCGCGAGAGAACAGACGACGGAAGTGTTCCGGCTATTCTCGTTCCGTCCGCCGATCGTCGTTCCGCCGCCGCCAGTCGCCGCTGCCAGTCGCCGCCGCCAGTCGCCGCCTCCTCTGGATCGGATCTAGCAGTCCGTGAGGACGTTGGGAGCATCCTTCTCCGACCTAGTTCTTGTACGACAAGAAGCTAGGGTTCTTCATCGCTTGTGTGGACTTCTGTAGAGGGATCGATCTATTTCGATCCTTGAAGAATTCAAGGCAGAAATTCGGATTTCATCTTGGAGCATCTAGGTTGGATTTGATCCAATCCCGCAAAGGTAATTTTCATACCTAGTAGTTTTGATTAACTTCTTGATTCAATGTTCATGGCCCGATCCAAACTCTTTTGGGCTGTTCTCTTTATCTCCGCTGCGCCTACATATGATGTATGGTTGAAGAAAACCCAACAATAAGGCCTCAAGCCCCTCTAGCCCTTCCCTCGCCGGAAAGGCCTCGAGCACCCCCTAGATCTACTCCCTAGATCTAGTCGCCAATGTGAGGCGAAATACCCATGTGATCGGGGCGATAGCGAGATAACCTTCCTTCAGCCAATATCTCCTTCCATATTTGCTCCTCAATCACATGCAGACGGGAGGATTCCAAAAGCTACCGCCGAGCGTTAGTCCTTAACGTGCCGCGATAGTACTTGCCAAAATAGTGTTCCATAGACATTCCTTTTCTCGACTGTTTCCTTCCCATCAATTGTTTCCATATATGCTAGCGCCAGCGGTAGTGCTAACGCTCCGCGGTAGAGCACATCTCTTTTCGTCGAACGCATCTTCGTCCAACTGCCTCACATTTCATCGAGCGCTGCTTTCATTTCGTCGAACGCTGCTTTCATTTCGTCGAACGCCATTTTCGTCGAACGCCGCTTTCATTTCGTCGAACGGAATTTTCGTCGAACGACAGCTACTTTTGTCGAACACCATTTCATCAATTCGCTAGCGCCAGCGGTGGTGTTACCGCGACGCGGTATCAACAGAGAATCATCCTGATGTCGCTTCGACGTCTTTCTTTTTTACACTCCTTTGGGGATTGAATGTTGAAGATCCTACACACTATAAACACAATGCAAGTATGATCAAATACAATAGGATTTGTTATTGTCAAACCAAGAGATGCGGAAAGCATGTTCCAACAAACTCCCTCTTTTGATAATAACAAATCCCTTTAGAAAGAAATAGTTCAAAGGATAGGAATTATGTTTATTAAAATTGATTAGCATGAAATTTAAGACATGTGCATATGCTCCCCCTAAATGAATGCTCCCCCTAAGTGAATGCTCCCCCTACAACAAAACTTCCTATGAACTTGACTTCCCCAAACATGTGAATTTCTTTCAAATTTAGTCTCCCCCTTTTGGTATTATCAAAAGAGGGTGGAGAGAAAGTAAACGTTAATGTGTGCAATAAATGTGTAGAGAGGGAATGAACATGATAAAGAGTTAAATGCTTAGGAAAAATACAATATATAGAAGTGAAAAAGGGTGAAGAAATTGTCATAAGGAAACCACTTGTTGGAAAAACGTATTCATGATCGTGCGTACAAGTAGTAAAGAGGTGGAAAGCATGAAGAAATATATTTTTGAAGTGAACATCTATATAGGAATGGTGAAGCATAGTAGATGATTAAGAGTTTTAGATATAACAAAATAGATGTTGTAGCAATTTATGTACACAAAATGATTTCAGTTGCAACATAACCATACACTTGTTTTGAAAGGTAAGCAATAAAGAGTACACATGACATAGTGGAAAAAAATATGTAAGCATGATACAACATATCAAGTCAAGATAGAAGAATACAATGTCTTAAATTGAGAAATCAAGTACACTTATACATTGTATTGATCATGCAAAGCTATCTAGTGCATTTACTTGAGAATTTAGAGAATACATGTAGATATGCAATAGACTCCAATTCTCATGAATAGAAGGCTTACAAGTGATAATGATGTGTACAAAATAGTGTTTTTGATAAAAGTATACATATGAGTTAATCAAAACACATGACATGTATAATGGAATAAATACAACATTATTGAAAATGCGTTTTTAGAGTTACTTCTACCCACAAAGTTATATAAATTTTTCAATGCACATAGAAAAGTAGTACAACTACCAAGGTGCTCTGCACACATAATGCTTATTAAGACTTATCAGGGTGCAAAGTAGTGTTTGGGAAATCACAATTATTATTTTGAATTTTAGTTATTTGTGATCCAGTGTACAAGAAGAAGTAGTGTACAAAAAAGTGTTTGCAACAAGGCACTTTACAATTCTCTCCAAGGTGCTCAACCTCACAATGCTCATTAAGAATTATCAGGAGGGTGAGTAGTGCTTGGTGGAGTTATCTTTGTCAATTATTCATTTGAATTTTTGCTTAACGACAAAGGTCTCCGAATTCACTTGTATGTGCAAACAAAAGTTTTGGAAAAGACACACTTCTTCAAAAATAGGTGCATGAAAAAGATTCTCAATTGCGGTGTAGGTAAACTAAGCATGCATAACAATAATATTAGGTTGTTAGACTACACAATCATGTAAGAGTAGATTAAATTCATATGTAGTTTATCAAAAATGTGAGTGAATAAATCATTATCAAATATAAACTATTTACTCATACATAGAGGCATGTTATGCAATACTACACATGATTTCTATAATCAAATTCAAAGCACACATAAGATAATGATCAAGGCATGATACAAAACAATGTTATTAAGATACTTGAAATAGAGAATGAAACATTGTATTCTAAACTTGGCAAGATAAACCATATCATCCTTGAAACATTGAAAAGCACATCAGTTTTTATAAAATTTTAAGTTTTTCAAAAACAAAAAACAAAAGAAATAAAAAACATGTTTTTGTTGTTTTAACTGGTTTTTCAATTTTGTAGTTGGTTTTGATATATAGAGAAACAAAACATGTTTTTGGTTGGATTTTGATTTGTTTTCTAGTTTTTTTTTTAATTTGAAGTTTTCGTGAAGAAAATAATAGAAAATAAATAAATGCATAAAGGTAAATAAAAAGAAAGCAACAAAAAAATGAAAGACAAAAGGAACGAAACAGATTTACTAACGCCAGCGCTAGAATCTATCGCCGGGCGGTAGTGGCAGAACACCAAAAACTTGGGAATCGTGAAAGTTTTCAGAATTTTTTGTTTCAGAAGGTTTGTACAAGTTGGTGACACGGTGATTCAGTACAGAAATCAGATATGCGTGGTCATAAAAATGCGGATTTTGCACGATTAAGTATGAATGTCCAAGACCCCTAGTTCTAGTCTAAGTAGAGCAAATCGTGAATCGGATAGATGCTTGGTAAAGATGTCCGCAATTTGCGATTAAGTTCCAATGAAGTTTACATGAACATGTTCCTTTTTGATGTGATCCCTAATGAAGTGGTGTCTTGCGTCTATGTGTTTAGATCGTGAGTGATGAACGGGGTTGTTTGTTAAGTCAATAGCACTCTTGTTGTCACACTTAAGTTCAATATTAGTTAAATGAACACCAATGTCTTCTAAGGTTTGAGTCATCCATAAAGCTTGGGCACAACAACTTTCTAGTGCAATATATTCTGCCTCGGTGGTGGAGAGGGCAACAGAATTTTGTTTTCTACTTGACCATGCAACTAGAGAAGGACCTAAGAAATGAACGGTAGCACTAGTGCTTTTCCTATCTAATGAACAACCTGCATAATCAAAATCTGAATACCCATGCAAGAGAAAAGAATCATTATCTGGATACCAAAGTCCTAATTTAGATGTGCCGATTAAATATCAAAAAATTTATTTCACCGCTTTTAAATGAGATTCTTTTGGATTTGCTTGAAATCTAGCGCATAAGCATACGACAAACATAATATCGGGTCTAGATGCACTAAGGTATAATAGGGATCCAATCATTCCTCTATATAACGTTTGGTCATTTTTTCCTAATTTCTCAATTTTCCTAATTTTAGTGATGCGCTCATTGGAGTACTAGCTTGTTTCAAGTTTTCAAAACCAAAACGTTTTAGCATATCATGGACATATTTGGATTGACATATAAAAATTCCATCATTTCTTTGGGTTATTTGAAATCCTAAAAAATATGTTAGTTCACCCACTAGACTCATCTCAAATTCATTTTGCATCACTAGAACACCTTCATTACACAACTCTTCATTAGCGGCTCCAAAAATAATATCATCAACATATATTTGTAAAATAATCAAATCATTATCAAAATGCTTAATGAAGAGCGTGTTATCGGCATTACCCATTTTATAACCGTGCTTTAATAAAAAAGATGTTAAGCGTTCATACCAAGCACAGGGCGCTTATTTTAGACCATAAAGCGCTTTTTCTAATCTATATACATGATTTGGGAATTTTTCATCAATAAAGCCGGGGGGTTGTTCAACATAGACTTCTTCTTTAATTATCCCGTTTAAGAAAGCACTTTTAACATCCATTTGAAATAATTTAAACTTCTTATAACTCGTAAAAGCTAGAAAAATTCTAATCGATTCAAGGTGAGCAACGGGTGCAAATGTTTCATCAAAATCTACCCCCTCGATTTGAGAGTAACCTTGTGCCACTAATCGAGCTTTGTTCCTAGTTATTCTAGTTTCTCCATCTAATTTATTTTTAAATATCCATTTGACACCAATAATCGGGTGATTAGATGGTCTTTCAACTAGTTTCCAAACCCTATTCCGTTCAAATTGATTCAATTTGTCATTCATAGCAATAAACCAAAATTCAACATTCAAAGCGGTGGAAACATTTTTCGGTTCTATTTCGGAAACAAAGCATAAGTTTGAAAAGGATTCATTAAAAGAAGAACGTGTAGTTACCCCCCTTGATGGATCTCCAATGATAAGCTCCCTTGGATGATCTCTTGTAAATCGAAGCACACTTGGAGGCACGAACTCCTCTTGCACCGTCTCTACTTCTTTTTCTTCTCCAAGTGGTCATCATCATCATGCTCCAATGGTGAAAGAGGTTCATCTTTATTTCCTGCACAAGTAGAATCTACACAAGGAACAAGTTCATCAAACTTCACATGAATAGACTCTTCAAACTTTTTAGATTTTTTATTATATATTCTATATGCTTTGCTAGTGGAGGAGTAGCCAAGAAAAATACCTTCATCACATATTTATCAAATTTAGCTAATGCATCCTTAGTGTTTAGGATAAAACATTTACAAGCAAAAACATGAAAATACGATACATTAGGTTTCTTTTGAAAATACAATTCATATGGAGTTAATTTCAAAATAGGGCGAAGCATGACACGATTTATGACATAACTGATGTATTTACGAGTTCGGCCCAAAAATACCTAGGCAACCCATACTCAGATAGCATAGTGCATGCGAGTTCTTGAAGAGTTCTATTTTTCCTCTCCACCACACCGTTTTGTTGGGGGGTGCGTGGAGCGAAAAATTCGTGCTTAATACCTAGATTATTACAGAAAGTGGTGAAGCTGTCGTTTTCAAATTCCCCTCCATGATCCGAACGTATACACTTGATTTTTAGATCTAATTCATTTTGAATACGATTGCAAAGCTTTGTAAATTCAGAAAACACATCGGATTTGGAGGTAAGAAATAAGGTCCAAGTAAATCTAGAGAAATCATCAATTAATACAAAAGTGTACTTTTTACCACCAAGACTACACGTGCTAATAGGTCCAAAAAGATCCATGTGAATTAGTTGTAAGGGTCTTGAGGTGGATATTTCATTTTTACTCTTAAACGATGTTTTTGAAAATTTTCCTTTTTGGCATGGCGAGCATAAGGAAGATAGATTTCCATTTAGCATAGGCAAACCTTTAATGAGTTTATTCTTTGATAGTTTTAAGATTAACTTGGTGCTAGAGTGACCGAGACGCCTATGCCATAATTCAAGTTCTTCATTTTTTGATATAAGACATTTGAGTGACGCACGTGATAGATCATGAAAGGCAATTAGATACACATTGTGAATTCATGTGCAGTGAGTACAATACTATTGGTTTTAGGATCTATAATTTTACATAAATCAGTAGAAGACTCAAATAAGACATTTAGACCTTTATCGCAAAGTTGACTAATAGAAATCAAGTTATGTTTCAAACCTTCTACATATAAGACATTTGTAAGAGAGAAAGAATTGTTACCCACAGTACCGGTGCCTAAAATCCTTCCCTTTCCATTGTCCCCAAATGTCGTCATTCCTCGTTTCTTCTTAGTGAGGCTAAGGAATTTTGCTTTATTGGCCGTCATGTGTTTGGAGCACCCTGAGTCCAAGTACCACATGTCTTCCTTTTCCTTAGCCTGCCAACATACCTAACAAGAAGATGAGAGTAAAGATCCGGATACCCAAGTAGTTCCTCCCATAAAATAGGTGGAAACCTTAGGCACCCAGATTTGCTTGACAGTACAACGACCCTTCATCCTGCAAGAGTCCAAGGTATGTCCGAAGTGATGACACTTGACACATAACACAAAAGGGGTTGAGTCCTTTTTCAGTTTTTGTTGTGGACTCTTGCTGGAGGACGGGGAATCAGCAGAAAAAATTCCAGATTTATGATTATTACATGAATTATGAGTTTTGTTACTACCGCCAGCGTTAACTGTTACCGTCGGGCGGTAGTTAGCAGAGACATAACCTAGCCCAGTTTTTGCACTACCATGCCTTTGGTTGGCCAAAATCATATCAAGACTTTTCTGGCCACCACCAAATTTTTCTATGGCTAAGTTAAGGTCATGGATTTGGGCTTTTAGTGCAAATTTTCACTAACTAAATTTCCGCATCTATTTGCAAAGTTTTTCTTTTCATTTTCAACATTAGAAAGTGAGAGTTTCAAATTTTTTTCTAAGTCTCTCTTTTGTTTCGAGAGTGATTCGATATTGGAGAGAGCATTAGAAAGATCAATTTCAAGTTTGCTAGTCCTTGCCAAAAGATCATCATTCCATTGGCATGACTCCATCTCCTTTCCCAAGGCAATTACTTTCTTATTTAATTTTTGATTTGGTTTTAAAAGGATTTTATTTTTAGTTTTAAGTAGATCAAGATCTTTTAAAGTTTTGCCAAAAGATTTACAAGTTTTTAAGTATTCGGAATAAAGATCATCATAGTTAGAAGGGATTACCTCAGTGTCGCTTTGGACACTGCACTCGTCGTCGGTTGATTCATTGCTTTTGCTTATAAGGCACAAGTTGGCCTCATCATCATCGCTTGAGCTTGATTTACTTGAGCACCCAGAGGAAGAGTCATCCCATGTTGCAGCTTTTAAGACCTTCTTATTCTCCTTTCCTTTAAGCCGTTTTTCTTTTTGCTCATTTAAGAATTTTGGGCATTGACTTCTAATATGCCCGGTCTTCCTACAGTGGAAGCACTCGGGAGGTGGCCGCTCTTCGTCGTCGTCGCTAGACTTCTCCTTCTTCTCTCTTTTGGATGAGGAGCCCTTTCGGAAAAATTTCTGGAAGGTGTTCCTCCTTTCCGGATTCTTCATGAACTTAGTGAAGTTCTTCACAAAGAGACTCTCCTCGTCATCTTCCTCGTCATCATCTTATTTTCTTGACTTCAGTGCCAAGGCTTTCTTCTTTGGCTCCTTGTTGTACTCTTCTTCTTGAATCTTGAGTTCTACCTCATGGGTTTTGAGGTTCCCATTGAGGTTCTCAATTTGGAGCCCCCTAAGATCATGCGATTCGGAAATCGCCGTCACCTTTGGATTGAACTTTGGTGGGAGTGATCGAAGAATCTTTCTCACTAAGTCGCCGTTTGAAAAAGTTTTTCCTAGAATTTTTGAGGCATTGACAATCTTGGTGAATCGAGTGTACATGATGTCGATGTCCTCATTCGGATCCATCCTGAACCTCTCGAATTCAGATTCCAGTTGGAATAGTTTTGAATCTTTGACCTGCGAGGTACCTTCATGCATTATTTCTAATAAGTTCCAAATATCATAAGTTTCACATGCACTTACTCTATTAAATTTTGTCCTATCAAGAGCACAGAACAAAGCATACATCACTTTCGCATTATTCTTACACCTAGCCTTATCTCCATCATCCCATTTATCCCTGGGTTTTTCCATGGTTACTTCTCCAACAATATATGTAGGAGAAGTGTATGGAGTTTCAACACATGCCCATACATCTAGATCTAAGTTTATCAAAAAGCAACGCATACGCGTTCTCCATTAATTATAATCAGTTTCGGTAAACAACAGAGGTCTACTTATTCCCTGCCCCTCATAGAAAGTGAGGTCACGGAGCGCCATTATTCCCGGTTGTTAGATCGAATAGGAATAACCTACCTCTGATAGCACTTGTTGGATCTGTAGCCGCCCTTAGAGGGGGGGGGGGGGTGAATAAGGGTTTTAAAATTTTCAAGATAATTAAAGAAAATAATTCTCTGTTGCTACCGCCAGCGGTAGTGTTATCGCTCGGCGTTAGTGACAGAGAAAATACATTTAGGTTAAAGCTGTTTTGTACAACCCTGTATTCGCCGAGTGCCCCGAGGCTCAAGATGTCATTAGGCCCAATATCTTTTAAAGGGCACCGACTCAAGTAAGAGGGGGCGGGGGAGCCGTCAGATAGGCTCAAGACCAAGGGGCGCAGCACCAGTGTATTCTGAAGGCAAGAAGAGGGCGAACAAGTGAGGCGGGCGGCCTCCCACTCGTACAGATCAAAGAGGGCAAGAGGGAGGCGAGCCAGGAGGCGGCGGGCCCCTGGGCTCGCCCCCTCCCCTGTATAAGGGCGGCGAGCCAGGAGGCGGGCGTCCTCCTGGGCTCGCCCCCGCCCTTGTATAAGGGGGGGGGGGGCGAGCCAGGAGGCGGGCTGCCTCCTGGGATCGCCCCCGCCCTTGTGTAAGGGGGGCGAGCCAGGGGGCGGGCGGCCTCCTGGGCTCGTCCCCGCCCCTGTGTAAGGGGGGCAAGCCAGGGGGCGGGCGGCCTCCTGGGCTCGCCCCCGCCCCTGTGTAAGGGGTGCGAGCCATGGGGCGGACGGCCTCCTGGGCTCGCCCCCGCCCCTGTGTAAGGGGGACGAGCCAGGGGGCGGGCGGCCTCCTGGGCTCGCCCCCTCCCCTGTGTAAGGGGGGCGAGCCAGGGGGCGGGCGGCCTCCTGGGCTCGCCCCCGCCCCTGTGTAAGGGGGGCGAGCCAAGAGGTGGGCGACCTCCCGGGCTCGCCCCGCCCAATGAGGGGGGCGAGCAAGGGGAGAGGTCAGCCCCCTCTCGCCCATCCCCGGGAAGGCATTCTGGGCTGCGTTTAACGCCTCAGAACAGCGGGATTTGGCTATTCGCAGGCCAAATCTGGGGGTATTTTGGTAATCTCGTAGTCCAGATTGTGGTTATTGGCAGACCAAGTTCAAAATCCTATAAATAGGACCAAGGGGCACCATTTGGGGGAGGGACTTCTTTATTCTCTCTTTTGCCATCTCTCTCCCCAAGTCTCTTTAGTGTGTGGAGAGAGCCTCCAATGGTGCCCAAGCTTAGCATTGGCTTGGGAGAAGAAGCACTCTAAGATCTTTCGGGTGTGTGGTGGGACCTCCTCGCTAAGCCCTTGGCCTTGTTCCTAGTTCCTTAGCCTCTTAGCTTATATCTCTCCCTTGGGAGGAGTAGGTGTTGGTCACCCCTCAACCTGTTGAGGGCCCGAACTCCTCGAGGGACCAATTTATTGGTTTCAACATCAGCAGCCTACCGTACCCACGGACCTTCTGACGACCTTTCTGGGGCTAAGGCCCCTATCGACCTCTCCAAAGCCCTAAAAACACAGAACAAAGTAAATTAGACTTTGAATTAAATAAAAATATTAATAAATTACTATAAAGAAAACCTAAACTATGATAAATAAATATATAAAATATGTATTATCGATGGATGAGTACCTCCATGAGTTCACCTTCCTGGGTCGCTACTCTGATGGACTATTAGCCAAAAAGAAGACCAAAGCTCACAGGTTCTTTGATGGATTACATGATAATATGAGGATGAATCTATCAAGTCCAAAGGCCCTTGGATTCAATGCCCTGGTGAAGGAGGTATGAGCGTTAGAGATGGACTTGGAGAGAGTCCAACGCCGCAGGGGATTTCAGTCAAAGAGCATCGAGTTCAACACATCAAAGTCCCAGAGGAGATCCAAATTCAAGAGGTGTATAGCAAGAAGCAGAGGCATGCAGACTCAAAGTGCACAGTGAGTCCTTTGAGTATTTTATAGATGGGGTGAATAGAGTTATAAAAATTTTCACTAATAGATGTGCAAAACAATAAAACTTCTAATAACTATGCATTCAGCTTTCCAACATAGAATAAAACAAACACAGATTACAGAAACTAAATAATGGGACATCACAGAAAATCACACCAAATGAGATAAGAGCTATAACGGTTCTTCAAAATATGGGTACATCCATTCTTCTACCACCTTGGTAGCAATACATTATCCAGTGCCTGAGTCTTTTGATAAGGAGACTCTTAGAACCACTGAGTCTTTTGATAAGGAAACTCTTAGATCCAACCACTGTGTCTTTTGACAAGGATACTATTGAAACCGGTGACCGGTCTCTTGAGTTCAGACCAACTGGGGGGTGTAGCCTACACCTACTTGCCCCTCACTTGCCATCAACAACGCACTTCCTCTTGTGCTTTGCGCTACCGCCGACGCTAGTATATACCGTCTGCGCTAGCTGATACCGCCTGCATTAGCAGCTATCTCCAGGTGCTAGCACCTTCCATAACTATTTCTGAGATTTTCTCAAATCAGCGCTAGCGCCTGCAGTAGCGCTAGCGTTGGTGCTAGCGGGCATGTTGGAATTTTGGCTTCAAATTTTGGTGCAACATTCTTATGTTATCATTGAGTCATGTGGACTTGTTTTCCTGCAAACTTAAACACACAAGATCAAATACACATAGGATTTGTTATTCTCAAACCTAGGAGATGCGGAAGACCATGTTCCAACAAACTCCCCCTTTTGATAATAACTAATCCATTAATGATAAATCAGAGCATTAATATATAAGCATGATGAAACCTACTTGTGTGTGTGTGAGTGATGACTAAGGATAATTATCAATTTTAGTATTTAGAATTGCTCCCCCTAAATACATGCTCCCCCTATGTGAATTCTCCCCTAATATGTAAGCTATCATCTTAATCATTAGTCGTGTTAGTTTTTCCCATTTGATAGCAATTTATATTTATCATGTTAGTTCTCCCCCTTTGTTATTAGCAAAAGTGGGTAAGGAAGCAAAACACAGAAAAGTTTTGATTAGAAGATAAAGGCATGATCGAGCTTTTAGAGAGAATGAAATGATAATGAGTTTTAGAATAATTTTTATAGAGATTATCAGAGTTTTTAGCTTAAAGATGAACAATATAATAGTTGCCAAGTAATCAATATTATAATGTTAGTTTTCCCCTTTATATAAGAGTTTTAAGCATAAAAAGGTAATGATTTCCAAATAAACAATCTACCCAGACAATATTTCTACACCTTAGCCCTGTACTAAGTGATGGATGGGCATGAGGAGCTGCATACATGCCATAGGTTGGGGTGTTAGTCCCATATGCAAACATTAGAAAAAAAACTCAACCCAGCACTCTTTCCCCCCAGTGCCTCGCAAGGCCCCACTGGAACCCTCCCCAGTTAAGGACAATACATGACTAGAGATAAGGTTATCTAATGTCTACAACCCTACGCCCCCGCTATGGTGAGATATGAAGTCATGGATAATAATTATTGGAAACATTTAAGCGTTTTAAATCTAATGACATAGCCTATGGATTTATATTTTTATTTGAATTTTTTTTAAACAAACAACTCACGTAGCTATTTTGAAATCCATTAATGAATTAGAGTTTTAACATTACAATATTTGTGTTAGAATAACCAATATAAATTCTACCAAGTAAGTCTACCATTTGTTGAAAAAGGAATTTTGGTATTGAAGACTTTGATATAAGCATGAAAGCGCAAGGTAAAACAATTATATGGTTATGATGCGGAAGACTTATCGAAATACAAGAAACATCTTATTGTAATCAATGATGATCCATAAAAAGATATATGCGTTAAATTTCATAAAGAAGATGTTTTTGTAAATCATTGTTCAATTAAAATCTTTAAGTTTAACAATAAAGTAACCAAGCATGAAATAATGTTATCAAAAAGAGATTACTACAATGTTATTTTAATTCACAATTTCAAAACATACCAAACATTGTAGAAAGCATGCTAGGTTATCTAGTGCATTTATATAGAAAGAGTATTATAAAATTTTAGCATTAGGATCCAATACTCATGAGAAGAAGTGTTATGGAAGATAATGATGTGCACAAAAGTGTATTTTGAAGAGAGTAAACAAATGATTTAATCAAAAATACAAGACATGTGTAAAGTAAATTGCAAAATAAAACACAAATAATTTTACTTCCACACACTTTTAAGCACAAAGAAAAATGTACAACTACCAAGGTGCTTTGCACACACAATGCTCATTAAGACTTATCATGGTGCAAAGTAGTGCTTGGGGGATCACACAATTTTATTCTTCAATATTGATTTTTTTGTTGTGATCCGGTGTACTTAAGAATAAGTGGTTTTATTTTAAAAATGAAAAGTTTGCACAAGTCACTTTACTAATCTTTCCAAGGTGCTCAACCTCACAACGCTTATTAAGACTTATCAGGAGGTTCAAGTAGTGCTTGGTGGAGTTATCTCTATCAATTTATTTCATGATTTTTTTTGTACAATGTTCTCCGATTACACTTGCTTTGCAAACCAATTGAATTATGGAAGTACAACCACTTTTCTTAATTTTTTAAGAGTGCAAGTAAATGTAGTGTAGATAAAATACTTGTGTAAATTTTAATTCATTGTATAATTACAATGCACAAGCAAGCATTCTTAGATTAAAAGCATATGTAAACTTTGCCAAAATAAGTGAGTGAATGATTATCATTATCAACCGTAAAACATTTACTCATACTTAGAGGCATGCTAAGCTTAGTTCTACACAACTTTTACAATACAATTGTATGCACAAATGAGTAGAAATATCAAAGCATGATAAAAACAATGTTCAACGTAGTTTGAGGGAATGAATTGTAACATTGTAGAAGGTCCAAATGATGGGTTAAATCATGCTTGATTTTCAATGAAGTCCATACAGTATTTTTAATATTTTGAAGAATAATTTTAATTTAAAGTTTGAACTCTTATAATTTGATCTTGGACTTCCCGAGGTCTACCATGTGAGAGGTTCGCCCGGTACTAGGTGATATGATGGGATGATAGCCCAAATCACCCTTTCGCAAGATAAATGTAAATAGAAAAGTTAAGTTCAAAATAATAATTTTTGATACTTGTTTTTGTTTTATATTTTTGTATTTGATTTTTGCATATAGGAATAGAAATCAAACAAATAACCAAAAAAATATTTTTTGTAATTTGGTTTTTGTAATTTTGTATTTTAATTTTTCAAAAATCAATTATAGGCACAGATGCAAAAATGAGTAGTACATATAAAATAATATATTTTTAGTGATTTTTCAGAATTTTAAAATTACAGAAAATGTGTGACTTGAGCTAGCGCCGGCGTTAGTTACTAGCGCCTGCGTTAGCTCACAGAGAGTGCTTATTTTGATCCTATAGCCTAGATTTTCTTCGATCTTGCTTCCAATTTTTCTTAATTATGTTTGTGCAATGTAAGGCATGTCTAATGAAGTGAAGAGACGAGAAGAAATTGCAAAATGATGCGGAAGTTAAAATTTTAGTACATGCGTTTCATCTTCATTAAAGTTTCATATTCATTAAACCTTAAGTGTTGAGTTTTGCACAACATATGCATGAGTGAAATGATCATAAATGAGTGAAATAATATTCATGCAATTTTTCAATTCCGGTTTAACATGATTATGAATACACATATTAGGGGTAATTAAAATGACGCAAATATATTAAATACCTAAGCAAAACTTGCGCATTTTATAAATTTAGCCTAATACCCCTAAACTACCTTTTAAATCCATTTTGACACTTATTTCATTTAGTCTTAATAATATCATATGACAAATTTAGTTTTTCAATTTTTATAAGACTATTAGGAAATGGATTTAAAAGGACAAAAATAAAAAGGATAAGTAGATCACTTGGAAAAATGATATGACTTTTTATTCAACTTTATTCAATTTCATTTATTTATGAATTTTAGTTTTAATATGTGAAAGTCATGTCACAAGTTATATAAAGTAATCATATCATGATAGCTCAAAGAAATAAAAACAAAAAAACAAAAAGGAAATTAAGCATATCATGAAGTAGATAATAGATATTTTATTTTTTAGTTGATTTCGACTTCATGCAAATAATTGGATACTAATGAATGAGAGATTTAGGTATCCAAAGAGGACCGGGTGTGATGGTTCCTTTGGGTACCCAAATACATCGTGTTTGCTTTTGGGGAGATGGAAGTGAATGAGCCCTTTTGAGTGGAGTTTGTGTTTCATCTTTAACTTTGGGTCTCCATTCAAACCTTGGTTTAATATTATTCTTATATGTCAAATTTCCATGATGATTTTGTAAAACACTGTTTATAGGAAATTTGTGAACATTTAATTTTATGTTGGGAGAAACATGATTTTGTAAATAATAATGAATTGGAATTTCATTTTTCAGGCATTTGATATTTTTCATTTCCTTTGTTAGGCTTAGACATATTATGAAAATTCAGATTTAACTTGCTTTTGGAATTTGCTTGAAATTGTTGATTTATGTGTTGAGAATTTTTCTTTATAATTTCCTTAAGCAAGTTTACTTTAGTTTCCAATTCATAGTTCTTAACTTTAAGATTATGTCTTGCTTTATTATACGTTATTGTGCTATTTTTGAGAGTGGATACGATAGACTCAATATGATTGTTGTATTCGTTTCTAAAGTCATCAAAAGTTTCATCCATCTCTTTAATTTCAATTTTATAACTTGTACACATAGCACAATCATTTTTCAAAGTTTAATTTTCTAATCGTAATATTTCATTTTGTTCTTTTATAAAAAGAAGTTCCTTTTCATGTTCCTTGCAATTTTCTTTTAAATCATCAAATTCCATACAAGGTGTAGTGTTTTCAACTAAGGAACCATGGATATAACTAGATAAATTTGAATTTGATTGTTCATTAATTTTTGCCTTTAAATTTTTATTTTCTAAGCGCAAATGTTTATTAGCATTTTTTAATTTCTTAATTTTGCGCTTTGTAGTTTGAAGCAATTGTAATGAAGAGATAGAAGTACAAAAGATGGAATTTGATTTCCTTATATTACTTTCGGGAGAGGCACGATTTGAACATATCATTTCTTTGACATCTTTTTGGCACTCCTCTTCCGAAGATAGTATTTCTTCTTCTCTTTCATTCATGTGCACTTCATGGATCCGTCATGAGAGGAGCTTTCTTGAACATTTGTGCAAACTTGTATGTTCTCCACTTCTTGTGTTTGTTCCATACCTGTAGATGAAGATTCATACATTTCTTCAAGAAATTTCCATACTTTGTATGCACTAGAAAAACAATATATTAATTTGAAAACTTCATTTGATAGACCACAAAATAAATAGTGTTTGGCTTTTGCATTTAGATGACGTTCCTTTGTATTTGATTCATCCGCTGGTCTTACTATTGCTAGATTCCATGCTTCGATATCTAAAGTTTTAATAAACATTTCCATTAAAATTTTCCACCCTTTATAATTTGTCCCTTTAAATAAAGGTGGTGCTAGTGATTTTTCTTCTTCATAAAAATTTGCCCCACTAAGAGAAGCGAGATCATGAGACGTCATTATTCCCAGTTGTTAAGCTGATTGGAATAAAACCCCTCTGATACCACTTGTTGGATCGGTAGGCGCCCTTAGAGGGGGAGTGAATAAGGGTTTTAAAAGCTTATATTATATTTTAAAATACTTGCTTATAATAAGAGATCAAAATAGTGATTTTGAATAAAGATCTAAATTGTTTTATAATGAATGAGAGAGTAGTAAACAATTTAGAGAAATGAGGATCAAATCAATTTTATTACACAAAGATAGACATGATTATTATTAATAAAATTGATTACAAAATTAGATTTCAATGACGCTAAAAATCAAAGCGAAATATGAAAGACTCTTTTTGTTTTCTATACCGACTCGTATCCCCACGAACTGGTTGGCTTTAGCCGTTCCTTCCCCGGATACGGCCTCAAGCCGCTCTAGCCAACCCTTCCCCGGATATGGCCTCGAGCACCCCCTAGACCTACACCCGAGACCTAGTCGCCAACACGAGCTGAATTTCTGCCCTAAGTCCTACCAGACCTAGTCGCCAACACGAGGCGAATTTACTACACGATTTAAAAGAGATGGATAAATGAAATAACAACAATATAAAAACTCCCTATATGGATCTCTTGGAGAAGTGGACGAAGGCCCGCAGAGTATGATCGTAGTCGATGCGGTCTTTCGTCACGATGATGACACGTGTTGAAATCTTCTCCACGGATCTCCTTAAGCCTTTATGGATTTGTGGGAGTATCTCTCTGAACCTTCCTCTCTATGTTGTGGCACGAAGCTCTAGAATTTAGGATCTCAAGAGGATCAAGAAGATGGATCCAAGGGGTCCTTTTTATAGCCTTAGAGCTAGCGCCTGCGCTATCGATACCGCCGACGCTATCCCAGATTAGGCAATATTCTCCGCGTGAGAATCCTTCATTTTAAGCAAGCCGTCCGCCTTCCTCTTGTGCTTTGCGCTACCGCCGACGCTAGTTTATACCATCTGCGCTAGCTGATATCGCCTGCGTTAGCAGCTATCGCCAGGCGCTAGCACCTTCCATAACTGTTTCTGAGATTTTCTCAAATCAGCACTAGCGCTAGCGCTGGTGCTAGCAGGCATATTGGAATTTTGGCTACAAATTCTGGCGCAACATTCTTATGTTATCCTTGAGTCATGTGGACATATTTTCCTGCAAACTTAAACACTCAAGATCAAATACACAAGAGGAAGGCGGCCAAGCTACAAGATCAAATTTGTTATTCTCAAACCTAGGTGATGCAGAAGACCATGTTCCAACATGCACCTCCAGCCCCAGCACTCCAACCAGCTCCAGCACCCAGCCCACACCAGCTGCATGATGAGATGTTCCCTTTGCAGGGAATTGCTTTCTTTGCCAGCAGCCTGGACACATTAGAGCTTTTTGCCCCCAGGCTACAAGAAGGCTAGGTTTGGGAGCAGTATATGGAGCAGCGGAGAGAGGACGAGGTCGCAGAGGACGACCTGCAGGCAGGAGGGACCAGACCAGGCAGGGCCGAGCAGCACAACTTGAGGCATACACACTAGACCTTCAGCTCGGACCTGCACCGGATGTAGTTATATGAATATATCTTCAGCATTAGTGATGACATATCTGGTTGGTATTATCTAGTAGGAAACATATGATATATCCTTTGGTTTTGATTATATGTACTCCATTTGTATATCTGTAAGAGCCCTGTGATCATAGTATATATTTATATTACCAGGTTTACTTTTGGTAGATGTTCACCCTGCTAAAACATTATTCGATATTGGAGCCACGCATTCCTTTTTCTCCTGGGACTTCATCGCAAACAAGGAGAACACCGTCCGATCGTCTAGAATGTCAATACGAATCCGACTCCCGAACGGGTCAGACATGACATCCACAGAAAAGTGCTCATTCCAGGCAATGTTGGGAGACATGGAGTTCGAAATCTTCGCAATTATTCTAGCAATAACCAGGTTCGACATCATCTTAGGGATGGCCTGGTTGGCCGAGCACAATGCCCAAATAAATTGCTCGACATGAGAAATCAACCTCCAAAACCCAAACAGACAATCTATCACTTTAGCAGGTATACCGTCTGTCACTCGCATCATCTTGACATCTGCGTAAACCATCAAATCGATTCGGTGAAAAGACGAAATGTACCTTATCTACTTCAAAATGGAAGACAATACTCAAATACTCATCAGGGTGCCCTTGGTCTGAGACTTTCCAGATGTTTTTCTCGAATCCCTTCCAGGGATATCCCCGCATCGAGAAGTGGACTTCTATATCGAGCTTGCACACGGAGCTCGACCAGTATCCCGAGCACCCGACCGGATGGCTCCAAAGGAACTAACCGAGCTTAAGATACAACTGCAAGAACTAATCGATGCAGGTTTCGTCCATCCAAGTACCTCACCCTGGGGAGCCCCCATACTATTTGTTGAGAAGAAGGACGGATCATTGCGCTTATGCATCGATTATAGGGAACTAAATAAGCTCACCATCTGAAATACCTATGCTTTACCAAGGATAGATGAATTATTCGATCAGTTGCAAGGTGCGTCTGTTTTCTCCAAAATGGATCTAAGGTCTGGGTACTACCAACTTAGGGTACGAGAGAAGGACATCCCCGAAATAGCCTTTAGCTCCCGCTACAGGCTTTACGAGATTATGGTGATGCCTTTGGGCTGATCAACTCCCCATCCACCTTCATGGCATTGATGAATAGAGAGTTTGAAAAATTTTTAGACCACTTTGGGATCGTCTTCATAGACGATATACTCATCTACTCAAAGAGCAAGGAAGACCACTTCAGGCATCTTCAAATGGTACTACTCAAACTACGAGAACATTCACTCTTCACAAAATTCAGCAAGTGCGAGTTTTGGATGGTGGAAGTCGAGTTCCTAGGACACACAATCAATAAGAATGGGGTGGCAGTAGATCAGGCCAAGGTACAGGTAGTACGGAACTAGCCACCACTTAAGTCAGCAACTGATATCAGAAGCTTCCTTGGTCTCGTCGGATACTACCGTAAGTTCGTGGAAGGATTATCAAGGATCTCCATACCCCTCACTACCCTCACCAAAAAGGTTACAATGTTCTGATGGACCCCCAAATGTGAAGCAGTGTTTGTCGAGATAAAGAATCGCTTAACCTCTGCCCCAATCCCTCCCCTCCCCTCAGGCACCGAGGGCTTTCAGATCTACAATAATGCATCTATGAAAGGGTTAACGTACTTATGCAACATGGTAGAGTAGTCGCTTACGCAGCACGACAGTTGAAGCCTCACAAGCTTAACTATGCAACCCATGATTTGGAATTGGGTGTTGTGGTGTTTGCGCTAAAAATTTGGAGGCATTACCTATACGGAGTAAGATGTGAGATCTTCTCCGACCACAAAAGCCTCAAGTATATCTTCACCCAGAAGGAGTTGAACCTCCGACAACGCCGATGGTTATAATTTCTTTGCGATTATGACTTTGCCCTCCAATACCACCCCGGCAAGGCCAACAGGGTGCGGATGCCTTAAGTCATCAACCCCCAGTGTTCGGAAACTGTCTAGAGTTGATACCCAGGGAGTTGATCAAATACTTGGCAGACTTAGGCATCCCTCTTATCACCCACAGGGATCCTATGGAATACCAAGCTCAGTTATATTGGATGGAGATACACTGTGATATTAGGGATAGAATACGAGAGGCTCAAATGGTCGACACAGAAGCAGCCCCAATCATCCAAGCCCTGCAGGACGACACTCAAGACGACTACAACCTGTATGATGGTATTCTGTAGTACAAGCACCGTGTGTTCATCCCCTCTATCAAGGGGATCTGAGAAGAGATACTACGTGAAGCACACCAGTTGAGATATTCTATCCACCCAGGGGGTAGTAAAGATGTATACAACTTTACGGAGGATGTTATACTGGCCGTGTATGAAAAGGGATGTCACTGATTACGTAGCATACTACCAGACCTGTCAGATGGTCAAGGCAGAATATCGCAGCCCAGGAGGTTTACTGCAACCCCTGCCCATACCAGAATGGTACTTTGTGGACATCTCTATGGATTTTGTCCATGGCCTACCCCGATCTCATGCAGGGAACGACACTATGTGGGTCGTGGTGGATCGCCTTACCAAGGTAGTTCATTTCATTCCAAACCGACAAGGCAACGGTGTTGATTTTCTAGCCAGGCTTTTTATAGAACAGGTAGTCCGATTCCAAGGAGTATCCAAGTCCATCGTGTCCGACCGCGACGGACGCTTCACTTCGAAGGAATGGAGAAGGGTACAAGACTATATGGGTACCAAGTTAGCCTTCAGCACTGATTTCCACCCTCAAACAGACGGGAAAATGGAAAGGACAAACCGGACGATGGAGGACCTTCTCCGACTGTGCATAGTAGAACACAACGAACCTTGGGAACAGGTGTTACCCTTGGTAGAATTTTCCTATAACAATAGCTTCCAGGCAAGTATTAAGATGGCACCATATGAGGCTCTGTATGAAATACGTTGCCGAACTCCACTATCATAGGCACAAGATGAGGACCCAGAAGCTTTGGGGGTCACGTACATAGATGACACCACGACAACAATAAGGTTAATCTGAGATCGAATGCTGGAAGCACAGAGCCGCCAAGCAAAGTACTATGATGCACGCCATCGGCCGGTAGAGTTTAGCATAGGGGATATGGTATTCCTAAAGATCAAACATGTGCATGGAATATCTTGGATAAAGAAACAGAAAAAGTTGGATCCTCGCTATTTGGGCCCATATCAGGTCATAGAACGAATTGGCCCTGTTGCATACCGATTAGCTTTGCCCGCTGAATTGGGAAACCTTCACGACGTCTTTCACATTTCATCATTGTGACGTGTTCTCCGACAACAGGATCAACATATTTCCACACCACCAATACCGATACAGTCTGACCGATCTGTTCAGCTCGAACCAGTAAAGGATAGTGGACTCCAAGGTCAAGAACCTATGAAATAAAACCATCATGATGGTCAAGATATTGTGGTCAAACTGCGGACGCGAAGAGTTTACATGGGAACCAAAAACTCTTGTTCGAGAAAGATACCCGACACTCTTCTCGCTGGTATTTTCCCCCTACCATAAGCAATTTTGGAGGATGAAAATCTTTTTATTTTTATTGAATTGTAACATCCTGACTTTTATTGGGTCACTAGACCCTAGTGGACCCAATAAAAGTAACCCCAAAAGATAGAAAGTGACCCCGAATGTGGGATATTGTGCTAGAAAACTCCAAATTGACTTCTGTCAGTTCCGTTAGACTCGTATAATCAATATGAGTGCAATGAAAATTGTTCCATTCCAATCCGAGGTCGTTTAGGGAAAATGACCATTTTGAGTACGTATTGCGTCACAACAAAGTCTTTGGGGTACAATGACCATACGTACTCCAAATTGACTTCTGTCAGTTCCTTTAGACTCGTATAATAAGTACTAGTGCAATGGAACTCGTTCCATTCCAATCCGAGGTCGTTTAGGAAAAAAATGACCTTTTTGAGTATTGTAGTGCGTCGCAGCAACGTCGTTGGGGTAAAGTTACCATACATACTCTGAAATGACTTCTGTCAGTTCCGTTAGACTCGTACAGTCAATATGAGCGCAACAAGACTCGTTGCATTCCAATCAGAGGTCGTATGAGAAATATGCATGTTTTAGGTTTTGTAGACCGTCACGACACACTTTTCAAAATATTAAACGAACTCACTCGGAATTAGTCTCAGTGGACTCCTAAGGTCAAAACGAGACCAAGGAAGTTTGTTGTAACCAATTACGACGTTAGAAAGTCAACCCACAGTAAAATCAAGCTTTATGACACACTGAAAAGCGTGCACACACCCAAGTTGATTAAATACTCCAACATTGACCATCCACCCGACGAGTTGGACCCACTTGGACCTTGACCTACATAGGGGACCCACCCTAGGGTTGACTTTAGTCAAATACCCCAAAATTCATTATTTTTGTAAACTCCCTAAATAGGAGCTCACCCCCCCCCCCTACCAAAGAAGGATACCACATCCCCATAAGTGGCCAGCTGGCCTTAGCTTAGGGTAGTGGAGGGAGGGGAGGGGGAGAAATATCTTTCCCCACTTCCCCCTCCCTTTAGTCCTATATTGGGGAGAAGGGAAGGGAGGTCCCCCTCCCTCCCTATAAAGGCAGCACCCCTTCCCCCTCTCTGAACTCACACACCCCCAGCTAGCCCCTCCCCTCTGCCTAAGCTCCCTCGCCGAAAAACCCCTCCCAAGACCACCGCCGCCACCTTCAATGGCCGGACCGCCCACCGCCACCTGAGCTCCCCCTCACCAGGTGGAACGCCTTCCCCTCCCCCTTCCCCTCCCCCGTCCCCACACCCCCCATGTTCTACATGCCGCCCCCGTCGCTGGAGCGCCGCCAGCACCACCCGAGCCCTGCCCCAGGATCGGGTGGTTGCCCGACAGCATAAGCCTCACCCCAGAGTCGGTGGTGGCGCTAGGGGAGCAGTACCCCACCCTGGGACCCCCGCCCCGGTGAGGAGAGGCTACGGGGCCGCCGAAGGATGCGCCTCCAATGGAACCCGCAAGCTCCCACCCTCTATTTTTCCTATACCGCATCATTGCGGTTTTTGGCGGCGGCACGTGCAAACTTCCAATCCCGGCCTTAGGATTGGTTATCCGCACCCCAAATCCCCTTCTCTCTTCCTGAATTTTCTGAGGCAAATCTATGCTCCTAGGGAAAATTATTTGAATATGAAAAATTTTCCTGATTATGAGGGCTAACCCTAGTAAATTTTTGTGAATTTTCAGATGTGTTTTGCTATTTTTAAGAGCCTTTGCAAAAGTTATTTGAATGAATTAAAAGGCCTAACAAACTTGGAAAATTCTGGGAAATTTATAGGCTCATGCTTAGGGCTCCTTGAAGACACTATCAGAATTTGGGAATTTTATAAGTTGAATTGATAAGGTTAAGAGCCTAAATAAGATTTCTTCGGACAAATTAAACCACCAAAATGGGTAGGAAAATCTTGGGAAAGTTTGTTAGCCCCTAATATACTATTTGGAGTATACTATAAAAGTATGGGGACATTTTGAGATAAATGGTGGACTCACCAAGTTTCGAGAAAAACAACCAAGACTTATATTATCAAATTTTCAAAAGAATTGGGAGAAGAAATCATGACACACAATAATCTTATAATCATAAGATGATATTACGAATAAATAACATCCCGATGAATAAGAGTGAAAACTCCAGCTTGAAGCGATGTGGGGTCTTTATGAAACATTGAGTTGCGATTCCTAGACATTGGAACTCGCCTCTTTTTGGGGAAGCTAAGGAACATTTAATGAAGCTATGTTTAAAAAGGCGCAATTAAAATCCTCGGTCAGACTATAATTATGAAAGGCAGAATTGGGAAGAAACTCCACAGATCAGAGATAGAACTGTACTTTCCTCCTAATAACGGAGATGGAACTGAAGCCTCCTGATTATGGAGTGATGGACTACTAACCTGTTCATTTATTGTAACTTCTTTGACTCCAGTCTCATACTGGTCCCACAATTACTATTTTTTTATTCTTTTCGATATTCCAATCTCGCACTGGTCAAGTAATTACTGCACAATGTTTAATTCTTTTCAATACTCCAATCTCGTACTGTTCAAGTAATTGTTGCTCTTTGTTTAATTCTTTCGCTACTTCAGTCTCCCAGTGTTCAAGTAATTACTTCTCTTTGTTTAATTTTTTTTGATACTCCAGTCTCGTACTGGTCAAGTATTGCCCGATGTTTAATTATTTTCAGTACTCCAGTCTCATACTGGTCAAGTAATTACTGCTCCTAGTTTAATTCTTTTCAATACTCCAGTCTCGTACTGGTCAAGTAATTACTGCTTTCAGTTGATCCTTTTCAGTACTATTCCAGTCTTGTACTGGTCTGGTTATTTCGGCTCTTTACTTTCTGCCTTCCTTTCAAGTACTTTAATATTCTGCACCGCAACTCTGCAGCTCACTTTGCACCATAATCGCCATACTCAACTACTGTAAATTATTATACCTACAGCATTAATCCAAGTTCTGCTCTAACGAGCGGCCTTCCCTATTTTCTGAATCCTTAGTTGAGGATAACCGCAAGTTGAGTATCTCCTCCAGGGTTAGCCCCAAATAATGTGCTCTCATGCCCGTTGCGACTCCCGGCCAAGAGACGGATAACCGGTCGAGTCATGGAAGCCGCAGCAGACCTGAGGTGTATGCTCCTTTCCTTAAAATTAGATGTTTGTAAAATGCTTGCGGTAAAGGTGGTGGGTTGGTCACGCCCACAGACTGTTCGTACCGGTACAGGAAGGTTGACGAATCATGGCGACAGGGAGATATGCACCGCGGGTAAACACCACTTTGTACCCGTTGATTTGCCTCCGCTGGTCAGCCCAAATCTCGGAATCGCCGGATGTCGCTCACATCCAAGTAGTACACGGAGTTGTACAGGAGGGCCTGGGTGATGCTGTGCGACCATACCCATAAGTGGCAGGACTAGTCACTGTCACCGACGACCACTTCGGTGAGGCCTGCGGGGTTCGCTACTCTGCTTGAAGAAAAGCGGTCCAAACTGTGTCGACACAGGGTTTTGTGAGCGGGTTCTGAACATCCGCAGTGTGTGTGTAAATTATGATTATCAGTGTCATTAAGATTATTAGCTGAGCACCTCCTTTAAATAACTGTTAGTGTTATTAGAATGCCCGGTTATACACATGATGCTAACCCTTCTTACTTCGGCTATTTATTTTCTGTTAAGTGCCTAAGCTCGTCCCCAGGATGCGGATCCGGGGAGGAGATGTATTTTCCACTTAGCTTTGTGACTAATGGTTGTCCTTATAGCCATTTACAGGAAATGGGACAGCACGAAGCCCCCGCACCGCATGATGGCATTCTGGCTCTCGAGATGACCGGTTCAGATACACCAGCCTCATCCCCCCCCCCCCGTCTTCCGTGATGTGAGTCCTAGGGTATATGATTAAATAAGGAATGTAAGAGTTGTAATGGTTATCCTTAGCACACAGGGTCGTTCATGTAAACAGTTGACCATGGCCTTTTGCTTATGTATATATGTGTGCCTTGTTAGTTTGCCTTATGATTGCTTCTGCATTGTGTATCCAATGTGATGTGTTGATTCTCTTGCCTAACAAGGCGACCACTTAGTGCTTGAGAGGGAGGGTCGCTGCCACTCGGGAAGCGCTAAGCGGCCGTCTTGGGCAGTAAGATTCCTCCTTCCCTGATCTGGGTTCAGTTCTAGGGGTCTTATATATAGAATGATAACCAATGAGGATGATCGAGATCTCACGGTCCAAGCCTTCAAAAATGGGTTCCGAAAGCTCAGACAAAGGTGCAATTCCCGCTACCCATCATGTCCTATTTATAGGGAAAACAAAGGAGGGGGGGGGTCTTATTTATAGCTCAGCACTGCTTGGCGACTATGCGACATTGAGGGGATCTCGCCTATCTTTGGAGAGTATCTCCTATGGTCATCCACCTGGCGAGTATGAGGAGATGTGTGAGGTCCCATTTCAGACCCCACAAGAAATCTATATTTAAGCTTATTTTCAATTCATTCGCGTCAGGATGTTCTAGAAGTAAGCATAGTGAGTACAAAATAAAACATATACTAAAAAATTTTCTTGCAATTCTACTCATACCTTAGCTTGTTCTTTCTTATTTTGTTTTTCTACTCTGGTCAACTTTGTTTCTTAGGAACCTTCTAGAACTCTCGTCTTCCTAAAAAATGTGAAACCAACAGGTTTAGTCATAAAGAATATGACTAAGCGAGTAGCATACCTTTAACTGATGTACATGCAAACAACAAACGTCAATAACAATATGCATAAGTTTTAAATTATAGTATAGGAAAATGTGGTACCAATAATAATCAATAAAAGAAATACATTGTTTTATTTTGATTTCAGAATCGTGTTCTCTGTAGCATTCAGTTCTTTAGGTTCTTCAAGTTCTTTTCAGCGAATTATCTATTCTTATGTTCTTTTAAGTTCGTTTCAGCGAATCTTCTATTCTTATTCATTCAGGTTCATATTCTTTCATACTTATTTTCATTCTTCGTTCAATTATCAGAATCTTCATTCACATTCAATCATAGGATTCAAGTTGCAGTATATAAATGCATTAAATACGTAATGACGTATCAAATAATCAATAAAGTAACTATATGGTTTACGTTTCAAATTCTTTCTATTTGATCTATTCATCAGTTCGTTTGGTTCTTAACAGTCGTTTCATTTCTTCGTAACTTTTATTCAAAATCCTTTCATTAACTTTCAGATTCTTTCTGACATAGCTCATTCAGTTCTTTTTCAATCATCAGAATTTTCTCTCATAGGCAAATTCTAAATCAGATTTCTCGTTTATCTTTAGTTTTATTAAATTAGGAAATCATAAGGGTAGTTGTAGATTCATCTCTTCTTGGTCTTCAATGACCTCTTGGCCTTCAACGGCCTCTGGCGTATTCACGCCCCCACTATGGCTACTGGGTTAACCCTTATAATTTCCTATGCATTGATGCATCTTGACTTTTATTTGTCTTTTATCTTTTCTTGCTTCTTAAATTCTTATTTACGTACATAATTTCAATATTCGCATTCAATCTTCGTATTAGGTATAAGTATTTTTATTCAAACATTTCCCTCAGAATTTACTTCATCGCTTAATTCTTGTTATTGTCGATTCAACATCTTCTAGTGACTCTCATATTTATCAGTGATTTAAAAATTCAAACTATTTCAATTTCATTTCAATGCACAGTCACTAAAATACTTTATGTATCAAAATCTAATCATGTATATATTGAAAATAATTCAAAGTTATGCATAATTATTGAAATAAGTACTAACCACATTTCCTTTGCCTTTATTAGTACCAGGATTTTCATCGGGTCTATCTCCAGATGCCATCCTCTGCAGTGTCTGCGAAAGCATTTACTTTAAGGTTGCATCGCTAATTCGTTACGATTCACTTTAAGGATAGCCACTTAACTTAACATGTAACACAAAATTCATTTCTAAATATAACAATTTTCACCCACTAGATTAACTCATAATATCAAGTTACAACAAATGATAGAGAGGGCAACCAACAAGAGACTCTCCTGGCAGTCCACAATAGCTATTAACAGCAGCCAAAAGAAGCCCAAGGAAAAACAGGAACAGCAACAGGGAACAACCTGTTGGAACATGGTTTTCCGCATCCCTTTGATTTGAGAATAACAAATCCTACTTGTATTTGATCTTGCTTGCCTTTGTGTTTTTAGTATGCAGGTTTTGAACATGTATGACACTAGGTTGCTGCTCCATTGGTATGGAACTGTCCACATGCTTAAATGAATATATTCTAATGCCAGGCGTTATGCTTAACGCTGGGCGTTGGCATTCGATGTGATGGTCTGCCGATTGACTGGATGGCTTTCCGACTGAAGAAATGAGAGAAGATCAACGCCAGGCGTTAGGACTTAACGCTGGGCATTAATGCTCGATGTTTATGGCAAGAGGGGAAGCAACCGTGATTGAGGGGGCACTTTAGGAATGATTTGACCTAACGCCAGCGTTATCCTCAACGCCAGCGTTAGGGTTGCCTAAAATTAAAGATTCCTAAAGTGCAAAATCTCATTCCTATTTTGAATATCCGAGCCATCAAAACATTTCCAAACTGGGTCAACGCCAGGCGTTAGCGTCAACGCCGGCGTTAGCCTCCTGGCCTATAAATAGATGGAATTCATCTTCCCATACTACTGACTTTGGAGAGCCCTATTCCAGCACTTGATAATCTCTGCAAGGGCCGTATTTCCAGACAATGTTCTCCCACACAAGTTTCAGGAAAAGAATTCAAGGAGAGCCGGATCAATGCTTATGCAATGTGAAGGACACGCGCTTCGACTTCAAGAACATCCAGCGATCCTTCACCTTCTCCAGAATTCTTTATAGGGAGTTTTTATTATATTTTGTTTTTTCTTTTGTAACTCTTTTTATTACACCATCGTGGAGTGAATTCGTCTCGTGTTGGCGACTAGGTCTAGGGCGTAGATCTAGGGGGTGCTCGAGGCCTTTTCTGTGGATAGAAAGGCTAGAGCGGCTTCAGGCCATATCCGGGGGAGGATAGGCTAAAGCCACTGGTTTGTGGGGATACCAGTCGGGATAGAAAACAAAAAGGATTTTTATATTTATCGCCCACGATATCTAGCGTCATAAGAAATCAAGTTTTGTAATTTCATATCTCAAGATTAATAAAATCATGTTTCTCTTTTATATTACTTGATTTCTTCTTTTCTAATTACAAATGTTTTAAAATAAAGTATAAGTTTTTAAAACCCTTATTCACCCTCCCCCCCCCCCCCCCCCCCCCCCTCTAAGGGCGCCTCACGATCCAACAAGTGGTATCAGAGCGAGATTGTTCCAAAATAGTCTAACAACCGGGAATAATGGCGTCTCGTGATCTGGCTTTTCATGAAGGGCAAGGAATAAGTAGACCTCCACTTTTCACCAGAACTGAGTATAATTATTAGAGAACGCGAATGCGTTATTTTCTAATTAATTTAGATCTAGATGTTTGGGTTAGTATTGAAACACCATATACAACTCCTACTTATATTGTTGGAGAAGTAACCATGGAAAAGCCTAGAGATAGGTGGGATGATGGGGATAAAAATAAATGTAAAAATAATGTTTAAGCTATGAATGCTTTATTTTGCACATTAGATAGGACCGAATTTAATAGAGTTTGTGCTTGTGAAACTGCTTATGACATTTGGAATTTCCTTGAAATAAATCATGAAGCTACCTCGCAGGTTAAAGACTCGAAGCTATTCCAACTGGAATCGGAGTTTGAAATGTTCATGATGGATCCAAATGAGGACGTGGACTCAATGTATACTCGCTTCACTAAGATTGTCAACGCCTCAAAGATTCTTGGGAAAACTTTCTCAAACGGTGACTTGGTGAGAAAGATCCATCGGTTTCTTCCTCCAAAATTCAATCCAAAGGTGACTGCAATTTCTGAATTGCATGATCTAAGACGGCTCCAGATCGAGAGCCTCATTGGGAATCTCAAAACCCATGAAGTCGAACTCATCATTCAAGATGAAGAATACAATAAGGAGCCAAAGAAGAAGGCTTTGGCACTAAAGTCGAGAAAAGAGGATGACAATGATGAAGAAGACGCGGAGAGTCTCTTTGTGAAAAACTTCACAAAGTTCATGAATAATCCAGAAAGAAGGAATACCTTCCGCAAGTACTTTCGTAAAGGATCATCTTCCAAAAAAGAGAAAAAGGAAAAATCAAGCGACGATGATGAAGAGCGACCTCCTCCCGAGTGCTTCCACTGCAAGAAGACCGGGCATATAAGAAGCCAATGCCCAAAATACCTGAAGTAGCAAAAAGACAAGCAGCATAAAGGAAAGGAGAAGGAGAAGGTCTTGAAGGCAGCAACATGGGATGATTCTTCATCTGGTTGCTCAAACGATTTGAGTTCAAGCGAGGATGATGAGGCAAATTTGTGTCTCATGGGGAGGAACCAAGAGCCAACTGATGACGAGTGCAGTGTCCATAACGACACTGAGGTAATCCCTTCAACTTATGATGATCTTTATGTTGAATATTTAAATACATGCAAATCGTTTGGTAAAAATTTAAAAGATCTTGAGCTTCTTAAAACGGAAAATAAAATACTCTTGAAATAAAATCAAAAATTAAATAACGAAATAATGTCTTGCCAAAAGAATGACAATCATTTGACAAAAGCAAAGGAACTTGAAAACGATCTTTCTAAGGCTTTCTCCAATATCGAATCACTCATGAAAGAAAAGGGAGACTTAGAAATAAGGTTGAACATATCTCTTTCTCATATTGAAAATGAAAAGAAATTTTTTGCAAAAAGATGTGAAAATCTAGTAAGTGAAAACTTCGCCTTAAAAGCCCGAATAAATGATCTTAATATGGCAATATACAAATTTGGGGTTGGCCAAAAATCACTGGACATGATTTTGGGCAACCAGTGCCATGGGTCTGCTAAGTCTGGGCTGGGATTTATCTCTGAAACCTACCGCCCAGCGTTGACTACTAACGCTGGTGTTAGCTCTGTTTCCAAGAATCAAAAATTGTTTTCTAAATATAATTCCTTTACTCCATCTACCTCTGTGTATACCAGCAAGAGTCAACAACAGTCACAGAAAACGGTCTCAACCCCTTTTGTTGCTTGTGCCAATTGCTTACTATTTGGGCACTCCACGGACTCTTGTAGGAAGAGGGGAAAGCGCACTTTAAAACAAATCTGGGTACCTAAGGTCTCCACCTATGTTATAGGAGGAACCTCATGGGTATCCGGATCTTCACTAACATTTTCTTCTTAGGTATGTTGGCAGGATAAGGACAAAGGAGACATGTGGTACTTGGACTCGGGTTTCTCCAAGCATATGACGGGCGATAAAGCAAAGTTCCTTAGCCTCTCTAAGAAAAAAGGAGGAACTGTGACGTTTGGTGACAATGGAAAAGGAAGAATATTAGGCACAGGTACATTGGGTAATGAATCTTTCTCTCTTACAAATGTGTTATTTGTAGAAGGCTTAAAACACAACTTAATTTCTACTAGTCAACTATGCGATAAAGGTCTGAATGTGTTAATTGAGTCTTCTTCAAATCTGTGCAAAATTATTGATCCTAAGTTTAATAATATTGTACTCACTGCACCAAGAGTTTATAATGTCAATTTAATTACTTTTCATGATCTATCACATGCATCACTTAAATGTCTTATTTCAAAAAATGAAGAACTTGAATTGTGGCATAGGCGTCTTGGTCACTCTAGCACTAAGTAGATTTTAAAATTGTCAAGAAATAAAATTATTAGAGCGTTGCCAATACTAAATGGAAATCTATCTTCTTTATGCTCGCCATGCCAAAAAGGAAAATTTTCAAAAACATCATTTAAAAGTAAAAGTGAAATATACACCACAAGACCTTTGCAACTAATTCACATGGACCTCTTTGGGCCAATTAACACTTGTAGTCTTGCGGGTTAAAAGTACACTTTTGTATTGATTGATGATTTTTCTAGATTCACATGGACTTTATTTCTCACCTCCAAATCCGATGCATTTTCTGAATTTTCAAAACTTTGTAATCGCATTCAAAATGAATTAGACTTAAAAATAAAGTGCATAAGGTCGGATCATGGAGGGGAATTTGAAAATGATAGTTTCACCACTTTCTGTAATAATCTAGGTATCAAGCATGAATTTTCCGCTCCACGCACCCTCCAACAAAATGTGTGGTGGAGAGGACAAATAGAACCCTTTAGGAATTCGCGCGCACTATGTTATCTGAGTATGCGTTGCCTAGATGCTTTTGGGCTGAAGCAGTAAATACATCTTGTTATGTTATAAATCGTATCATGCTTCGCCCTATTTTGAAATTAACTCTATATGAATTATATTACCAAAAGAAACCTAATGTATCGTACTTTCATGTTTTGGATGTAAATGTTTTATCTTAAATACCAAAGATGCATTAGCTAAATTTGATGAAAAATGCGATGAAGGAGTCTTTCTTGGTTACTCGTCTACTAGCAAGGCATATAGGATATATAATAAGAAATCAAAAAAAGTTGAAGAGTCTATTCATGTGAAGTTTGATGAAATTATGCCTTGTGTAGATTCTAATAGTGCAGGAAAAGAAGATGAACCCCCTTCACCTTTAGAGCTTAATGATGATGAATCACTTGGAAAGGACAAAGAAGTAGAACTGGTGCAAGAAGAGTTTGTGCCTCCAAGCGTGCTTAGATTCACAAGAGATCATCCAAGGGAGCTTATCATTGGAGAACCATCAAGAGGGGTAACTACACGCTCTTCCTTTAATGAATCTTTTTCTAATTTATGCTTTGTCTCTGAAATTGAACCTAAAAATGTTTCTACCGCTTTAAATGATGAGTTTTAGTTTATTGCTATGGTGGACGAATTAAATCAATTTGAACGCAATAGGGTTTGGAAGCTTGTAGAAAGACCATCTAATCACCCCATTATTGGTGTCAAATGGATATTTAAAAATAAATTAGATGGAGATTCTAGAATCACTAGGAACAAAGCTAGATTAGTAGCATAAGGTAATTCACAAATTGAGGGGGTCGACTTTGATGAAACATTTGCTCCCGTTGCTCGCCTTGAATTGATTAGAATTTTTCTTGCATTTGCGAGTTATAAGAAGTTTAAACTATTTCAAATGGATGTAAAAAGTGCATTCTTAAATGGGATAATTAAAGAAGAAGTCTATGTAGAATAACCCCCAGGTTTTATAGATGAAATTTTTTTAAATCATATCTATAGATTAGAAAAAGCGCTTTATGGTCTAAAACAAGCGCCCCGTGCTTGGTATGAACGTCTAACATCTTTTTTATTAAAACACAGTTATAAAATGGGTAGTGCCGACAATACTCTCTTCATTAAGCATATTAATGATGATATAATTATTTTACAAATATATGTTGATGATATTATTTTTGGAGCCACTAATGAAGAGCTATGTAATGAAGTTGTACTTGTAATGCAAAATGAATTTGAAATGAGTCTAGTTGGTGAATTAACTTATTTTTTAGGCTTTCAAATAACCCAAAGAAATGATGGAATCTTCATATGTCAATCTAAATTTATTTATGATATGTTAAAATGATTTGGATTTGAAAACTTAAAACAAGCTAGTACTCCAATGAGCGCATCACTAAAATTAGGAAAAGATGAAACTGGAATTTCCATTGACCAAACTTTATATAGAGGGATGATTGGATCCTTATTATACCTTAGTGCATCTAGACCCGATATTATGTTTGTCGTATGCTTATGCGCTAGATTTCAAGCAAACCCAAAAGAATCTCATTTAAAAGTGGTAAAACATATATTTAGATATCTTATTGGTACACCTAAACTAGGACTTTGGTATCCAACTAATGATTCATTTCTATAACATGTTGAAATTATTGAAGTGGAAGTGGAGGAGGCTTTTGGACCTGGGCGGTCTGGGAAGTGACCGGGCGGTCTGGCGTGACCGCACGGTCTGGCGGTCTGACAATGGCGGTCTGTTCTATTGGTCAGCTGCAGCTTCCGGGGTTGACCGCTGGTCTGGTCCAAGGGCTGCTGGAGGAGGAGGTCGTGCGGTCTGGCTGTGACCGCATGACGGCTGTTCATCCTCAGGGTCGCGCGGTCTGTCTCTGATCGCGTGATAAGTTGTTCTCTTCAAGGACGTGCCGGTCTGGCGTGACCGCACGGGTTGGCTCTTGAATCCGGTCTGGTGGCTTTCCAGAGGGTTCTGAAGGAGTTCGCGGACTAAGTCATTCTTAGTCACGCGATCTCAGTTCGCGGTCTCAGGAGGAGACCAGGAGGGCGAGCTGGCTGTGTTTGCGGTCTCAGGCGAACACAGGTGGTGGGTGACTTCTAGGCGGTCTGGCGATCTCCGTGTGGAGTCGTGTTCAGACCAAGGGAGTAGCGATCTCCCACGGTCTGGAGTGAAGTCGGCGCTCACCAAAATGAAGCAGGAGGGTTGCAGTGATCGCGCGGGTTGACCGGTAAGGTCGCGCGATCTGATGGGTGGTGACTCTATCTCATAGGGTGGTGACTGGATCAGGTCTCACGCCTATAAATAGGGAGCCACTGTTGCAGCAAAGATAGAACACACCAAGTGTAAGCTGAGTTCGCGTCTTTCTTGCGGTCTGTGTTTTCTGACCGGGCGGTCTCTGATCGAATTCTTCTTGTGCAGCTTCTGCGGATAGTGCGGGCAGCAGCGATCACCTCTTCCTCTGAAAGTGTTCGGGCGGTCTGCGGCTTGGAGTTGTGTTGCTGGAGTTTGGGAATATCAGGAGGTCGAAAGAAGGGAGCGGTCTGTGCAGCGGTTTGGTGGTGGTCTGAGGTCGGCAGGGTGTTGCGGTCTAGCAACAGAAGGAGATCGCAAGGGAGTTCGCGCGGTCTGTGCAAGAGAGGTCGCGCGGGTTGTGCGGTCTGAAATCTTTCAGTATTCTTCTCTGTATTGGTTCTGGAGTGTTGTGCTGACGAAATCATGTCTCGTCAAGCATGTCTTGCCCTGTAACTGAAGTTAGAAAATCAATAAAGATCAATTGTTTGCCCCAAATTGTTTCTGGTTGTTTTGGCTTGTAACTCTAGTTGTTATTCCTGCTTGCTCTCACAAGGTCCGAAAAATTTCACATGGTATCAGAGGGAGGTTGGAGTGGTTAGAGCAGTGAATAACTTAGAGTAGCCATCGCCTTTGTGAAGAAGGAACCAGAGGGAAAACAATGGAAGGCGGATTTGCAAGAGGTCTTGGGATTGATATGCTTACTTCGACCAACTTTAAGAAGTGGAGGTCATGTATGCAGAGCTATCTTCTAGGGGAGGACCTCTGGGAGGTTGTTGGAGGAGATGCAACTGAAGAGGTGAAGGCAACGGAAGCAGGTGGTAATGGTCCGGCTGTGAGGGCGTGGAGAAAGACCAATGCTAAAGCTGAGTTCACCTTGAAGCGTGCTATTTCACCGGAACTATTTGATCACATCTTAGGGTGTGGATCAGCTGCCGAAATCTGGAGAGCCCTGGATGGGCTGTTTAACAAGAAGAATGTGGCGAGGCTGCAGTTCTTGGAGAATGAGCTGGCAAGGTCGGCTCAGGGTGATCTTTCTATCTCAAACTTCTTTCTGAAGATGAAGAACCTCTGCGCTGAGATATCAGCACTGGATCCTGATGAGCCAATTTCTGAGGCGAAGCTGAAGAGGCACATCATCCGCGGCTTGCGGAAGGAATATGTGGCCTTTGTGACGTCAGTACAGGGATGGGCAAATCAGCCGTCTCTGCTAGAGCTGGAGAATCTGCTAGCTTCGCAGGAAAGTCTGGCAAGGCAGATGGCGGGAGTGTCAGTGACTGGGGGAGACGGCGAGGTGCTCTTCTCAGGGAAAAAGAAGAAGTGGGAGAAGAAGAAAAAGATCGCGGGAGGCTATGGGCCTTCAACTTCTGGACAGCAGGAAAGGGGGTATGCTCCCAAGGCTGACGGGAAGAAGAAGGGGGAAGGTCCGAGATGCTTCAAGTGCGGGAAGGTTGGGCACTTCAAGAAGGAATGCCCAGTTGTTACTCAATCGGGGCATGTTGCTGGAAAGGTGGAAGTGGAGGCCAGGCACATTGATGGAGGATGGGGAGGAGCCTTCTCGGCTTCGGTTGAAGCCTCGGCTACTATCAACTATCAAGAGGACTGGATCGTGGACTCGGGGTGTGGTCATCACCTCACCGGAGATGAGTCGAAGCTTTCATCAGCACAACCCTATACAGGTAACAATGCTATCATCACCGCTGATAATACTGTGCATGCAGTCGAGAAGGTGGGGGTTGTTTCTTTGGGCAGTGATAGAGGGCCACTTACCTTGAAGAGTGTCTATCATGTGCCCGGAATGAAGAAAAACCTCTTCTCCGTGACCAACGATGTTGACGCTGGGTATCACGTTCTGTTCGGCCCAACAAAAGTGAAATTTCTACGAAATGTAGAGGCCGTGAAGGCGGAGGTTGTTCATGTTGGGAGACGGGCAAAGGACTTGTTTGTTTTATCAACAAGTTCCTACGTCGACAAGATGAAGACGAATGATGGTGCCGTTATATGGCATGAGAGGTTGGGGCATGTAGGGATGGACAAGCTGAAAGCTATGGCGGTGAGAGGTCTGGTCAAGGGCCTGCCAAGTCTATCTTCCTACGGAGAAGGTCATGTTTGCGCAGGATGTCAGTTCGGCAAGTCTCATCGACTACCGTTTGACAAGTCGCAGACAAGGAGTAGTGTGCCGTTGGAGGGCATCCACGGTGACTTGATGGGACCTACTGCTACCCCAAGCCTCGGAGGCAGCAGGTATATGCTGGTGTTGATCGATGATTACACCAGATATGTCTGGGTATATTTCCTGAAGGAGAAGGCGGAAGCGTTTGCCAAGTTTGTGGAGTTCAAGGAGCTCGTGGAAGGTCGGCTGAATCTGCGGATCAAGAAGCTGAGGACGGACAACGGAGGAGAGTTCACCTCTGCTGAGTTCTCCAGTTTTTGCAGGAAGGCAGGCATCCGGAGGGAGCTCACTTGTGCTCATACTCCACAACAGAACGGAGTTGCAGAGCGGAAGATCCGTCATCTGACGGAGACCTGCAAGTGTTGGCTGCATGCCAAGAGTATCCCAAAGTCCTTCTAGGCGGAGGGAATGTCTTGTGCTGCTTACGTCATCAACAGGATGCCTCTGAGCCCCATCAACATGTTGACCCCGCATGAGATGATGTTCAAGGAGAAGCCAAGCGTGGCACACCTTCGGGTGTTCGGTTCCACCTGTTACGTGCACATCCCTGATGCTCTTCGGACAAAGCTAGAAGCGAAGGCTAGGAAGCTAGTCTTTGTGGGATACGATGAGAGGAAGAAAGGGTGGAAGTGCATGGACCCGGAGACGCGGAGATTTGTTGTATCTCGCGACGTCGTGTTCGATGAGGTGACATCTTACAGGGGGTCCTCTGGAGTGGAGTTACCAGAGAGCAGGGTGGAGGAGCCGGAGCAAGCTGTGGAAAATCTTCAGGTGGAGCTACCTGTGTCACAAGGTGGTCCATCGCCTTCTAGTTCTGAGACGGGAGCTTCTGGTTCAGGGAGCAGGGGGAGCAATGCTCCTAGCACGTCTGGAAGAGGAGCTAGGGAAGAAGCAGCTGAAGATGATGCGGTTCAGAGGAAGGAGCTGAGGAGATCGAAGCGAGCGATCATCGCCCCTGATCGCTATACAGGAGGAAACACCGTGAGCTTTGTCTCATGTTTCTTTGCTGGTCCCTTGGATGAGAGGGAGCCGTCGAGCTTTGAGAAGGCCCAAGGTGTGAAGGAGTGGGATGTTGCGATGCAAGAAGAGATGGCAGCTCTCGAGAAGAATGAGACCTGGTCTCTTGTGCCCAAGCCGAAGGGCATCGCTCCTGTGACATGCAAGTGGGTCTACAAGCTGAAGAAGAAAGCTGACGGCAGTATCGAGCGTTACAAGGCTCGTCTTGTAGCTCGGGGGTTCTCGCAGCAATACGGTGAAGACTATGATGAGACATTCAGTCCGGTGGCAAAAATGACTTCAGTTCGGTTCATCATTGCCTTGGCAGCGTTCAGTGGATGGAAAATTTGGCAGCTCGACGTCAAGAACGCTTTCTTGTACGGCGAGATTGACAAGGACATCTTCATGGTTCAGCCACCAGGTTTTGTGTCTGAAGATTTTCCGGAGCATGTCTGCAAGCTGAAGAAGGCCCTGTATGGGTTGAAGCAAGCGCCGAGGGCGTGGTACGGGAAGATTGCAGAATATCTCCTATTCTGTGGATTTGTTGCTTCAGACTCAGACTCGAGCTTGTTCGTCAAGAAGAGCGGGGAGCTTCAGGTCATCGTGCTGCTCTACGTCGACGATATGATCGTGACGGGGAACTCGAAGGAGGAGGTAGCGCAGCTTCGGGCCGAGCTGTCTATCAGGTTCGAGATGAAGGATCTTGGTGAGCTTCACCATTTTCTTGGACTTGAGGTGCAGAGGAAGGAAGGTGGAGTGCTGGTGACCCAAGCCGGATATGCGGAGCGGATCGTGGAGCGGTTCGGCATGAAGGAAGGGAAGTGCACTTCCACACCTCTGGAGAAGGCTATGAAGCTTCGGAAGGATGAGGGAAGGATCATGCAAGATCCGTTGGTGTTCCGAGCTCTGGTTGGGAGCTTAATCTATCTGACGATCACGAGGCCGGATATTGCATATGCAGTTGGCAGAGTGAGTCGATATATGGCGGAGCCACGGGTACCTCATCTGCTAGCGGCCAAGAACATTCTGAAGTATGTCAAGGCGACCTCGGACATGGGTCTCCTATACAGGAAGGATGCGGGCTTCGAGGTGCATGGATACATGGATGCCGATTACGGGGGAGATTCGGATGATCGAAAGTCGACATCTGGATTCGTCTTCATGGCGGGCCCTACGGCTATATCATGGTGCAGCAAGAAGCAGGATTCCGTGTCAGTCTCTACTACGGAAGCGGAATACAAGGCTTCGGCTTTGGCAGCTCAGGAAGCCATCTGGCTTAGGAGGTTGGTAGGAGACGTCCACAAGGAGGTTCGGGAGCCGACTCTGCTACGCGGTGACAACGAGAGTGCTCTCAAACTGGTAACCAATCCAGTTTGTCACGCGAGGACCAAGCATATTGAGATCGAGCATCACTTCATACGGGAGAAGGTGCTGGAGGGATCTCTTTCGGTCGAGCATGTGCGGAGTGCGGACAATGTCGCAGACATCTTCACAAAGGCGCTGGCAAAGGGGCCGTTCACATGGCTAAGGGAACTACTTGGGCTAGTTTCCACTTCCCACTTCAAGGGGGAGTGTTGAAATTATTGAAGTGGAAGTGGAGGAGGCTTTTGGACCTGGGCGGTCTGGGAAGTGACCGGGCGGTCTGGCGTGACCGCACGGTCTGGCGGTCTGACAATGGCGGTCTGTTCTATTGGTCAGCTGCAGCTTCCGGGGTTGACCGCTGGTCTGGTCCAAGGGCTGCTGGAGGAGGAGGTCGTGCGGTCTGGCTGTGACCGCATGACGGCTGTTCATCCTCAGGGTCGCGCGGTCTGTCTCTGATCGCGTGATAAGTTGTTCTCTTCAAGGACGTGCCAGTCTGGCGTGACCGCACGGGTTGGCTCTTGAATCCGGTCTGGTGGCTTTCCAGAGGGTTCTGAAGGAGTTCGCGGACTAAGTCATTCTTAGTCACGCGATCTCAGTTCGCAGTCTCAGGAGGAGACCAGGAGGGCGAGCTGGCTGTGTTTGCGGTCTCAGGCGAACACAGGTGGTGGGTGACTTCTAGGCGGTCTGGCGATCTCCGTGTGGAGTCGTGTTCAGACCAAGGGAGTAGCGATCTCCCGCGGTCTGGAGTGAAGTCGGCGCTCACCAAAATGAAGCAGGAGGGTTGCAGTGATCGCGCGGGTTGACCGGTAAGGTCGCGCGATCTGATGGGTGGTGACTCTATCTCATAGGGTGGTGACTGGATCAGGTCTCACGCCTATAAATAGGGAGCCACTGTTGCAGCAAAGATAGAACACACCAAGTGTAAGCTGAGTTCGCGTCTTTCTTGCGGTCTGTGTTTTCTGACCGGGCGGTCTCTGATCGAATTCTTCTTGTGCAGCTTCTGCGGATAGTGCGGGCAGCAGCGATCACCTCTTCCTCTGAAAGTGTTCGGGCGGTCTGCGGCTTGGAGTTGTGTTGCTGGAGTTTGGGAAGATCAGGAGGTCGAAAGAAGGGAGCGGTCTGTGCAGCGGTTTGGTGGTGGTCTGAGGTCGGCAGGGTGTTGCGGTCTAGCAACAGAAGGAGATCGCAAGGGAGTTCGCGCGGTCTGTGCAAGAGAGGTCGCGCGGGTTGTGCGGTCTGAAATCTTTCAGTATTCTTCTCTGTATTGGTTCTGGAGTGTTGTGCTGACGAAATCATGTCTCGTCAAGCATGTCTTGCCCTGTAACTGAAGTTAGAAAATCAATAAAGATCAATTGTTTGCCCCAAATTGTTTCTAGTTGTTTTGGCTTGTAACTCTAGTTGTTATTCCTGCTTGCTCTCACAAGGTCCGAAAAATTTCACATAACATGGGTATTCCGATTCTGATTATGCGGGTTGCTCTCTAGATAGAAAAAGCACTAGTGGCACATATCATTATTTAGGTCCTTCTCTAGTTGCATGGTCAAGTAGAAAACAAAATTTTGTTGCCCTCTGCACCACCGAGGCGGAATATATTGCACTAGGAAGTTGTTGTGCCCAAGCTTTATGGATGACTCAAACCTTAGAAGATTTCGGAATTCATCTAACTAATATTGATCTCAAGTGTGACAATAAGAGTGCTAATGATTTAACCAACAACCCCGTTCATCACTCAAGATCCAAACACATAGACGTTAGACATCATTTCATTAGGGATCACATAAAAAAGGAACATGTTCATGTAAACTTTATTGGAACTGAATCCCAACTTGCAGACATCTTTACCAAGCCTCTACATGACTCCCGCTTTGCTCTACTTATATTAGAATTAGGAGTCTTAGACTTAACAAATTGAAAACTCATCACAAGTTCTGAAAAAAAGGATAAAACTATTTGAAACCACCAAAATATGCTTAAATAAGCCTTTTACTCATTTCCATTTTCTCTGAAATTTTTACCCTAAGAAGGTCTATGTACATACTCCCTATTCCATAGAATTGTTTTTCAAAAATCTCTAAAAATCGTGTAGTGTCCCGGCGTTAACTAGTTAACGCCGTGCATTAGTCTTTTTGATCAGATTTAAATTCTGTCTTCTCTGCAATATTTTTGGTATTTCTCTAATGTTATTTCCTTAAATAAATTTGCCTCTTAATTTATTATTTTCACCTCAAAAATACAAAAAAAAAATATAACCATTTAAAAAAAATTTACAAAACACATGCTTGATTTGCCTTCTAGTATCTTCCAAATTATCTGAAATTTCTACACTATGAAGGCATATACATGTTATTTATTCCAACAAAATTTTTTTCAAAAACTTTAAAAACAGTGTCCTATTTCGGCGTTAACTACTTAACGCCAGGCGTTAGCCCTCTTTTGCAAATGTGAAAACTTTTTGGGGGTTATTGCCAAATTGTTTTTGGTTATTGTTTCTCTCTAGTTTTTCTGTTAGGTCTATTTTAAAATTCAACAAAAATATATATAATCCAAAATCCAAAAATATTTTTTTTGCTATGTGTTGTTGCTTATCTATATTAAATTGTTGTTTGACTATATGTCTTCACATGAGCACAGCATCTTAATCATCTATGTTTCAAATGGTCAATCTTATTTGGGCATACACAAAAAGAGTTTCTTAAATAAGCAATTTTACGGCACACCTACCCGACCCATCTATAGCTAGGTGGCACGGGACCCAACAGTCAAGTAATTTCAAATTTATTAAACATTGTCCTATTTTTCATGCCTTGACCTTAATCTAATTATGTGCGATGAAATAGTCTATAGATAATTGTGTATGTTTTGCCTAGCATGCCTCTAAGCATGAGCAATATTTTATGCTAATCAATGATCCATACACTCACTTTTTGATGATATACATATGTTCATAATCTTCAACTTGCATGATTGTGTAATGTAATAGTTTTAATCTATTAAGATATTTGTCTACATTACTAGCACCTTCACTCAAACAATAAATTTCTTGCACATATAGAAGTGATTACTTTCAAAAATAATATATTGTGTTTACAACAACAAGTGAATTCCGAGACCTTTGGCTCACTATTACACTGATATGAAATATAAAGCCAAAGATAACTCATCCAAGCACTACTCACCCTCCTGATAAGTCTTAATTTGCATTGTGAGGTTGAGCACCTTGGAAAGAATTGTAAAGTGTCTTGTGTAAACACATTATATTTTATCACTTCTATTTGTACATCGGATCACTAAAAATAAAAATTCAATAAAATTGCTTAAGTGATCCCCCAAGCAATACTTCGCTCCCTAATAAGTCTTAATAAGCATTGTGTAGGCGAAGCACCTTGGTTGTTGTACCTAATTTGTTGTGCATTGAAATTTTATTCTTGTGTTGATGTGTGAAAGTAAACATAAGGTTACATCCTTAATAGTATTATTTCAATTTCATTATATATGTCATATATTTTGATTATATCATTTGTATACTTTTATCAAAACACTCTATGCACACATCATTGATTTTTATAAAATTTCTACTCGTGAGAATTGGAACCTATTGCAAAATTACAAAATTCTCTAAAAACTCAAGTAAAAGCACTAGATTGTAATGCATGATTTCTACAATGTTTTCTTCACTTGAAATTCGAATTGATTTCATTATAGTTATTATCTTGTTGTGTTTGATAAATCAAGCTTGCCTACTTGTTATAAGAACTTACAGTGTTATTGCTTTATTGTGAAAAACTGAGTGCCAAACATATTATTTCTTAACAAAAAAATTCTTCTATATTTATTTGCCTTATCATATTCCGCATTCCTATTTGACTATGTTATGTGTTCCTATGGTTTATCATGCCTACTTCTAGGAATTTTTTTTGTCATACTTTGTTGCAAACAAGCTTATAAACATTTTTGTGCAAGGTATGTGGTTTCTTCTATTAATCAAAACAATGGATTGGAATAATGTTCATTCACGCTTATCATATCTATTTCCGCTGTGCTACTCACTTCCTTAGCTTGATCACGAATTTCTTTATGTTTAAACTAGAACTTTTAAATTCTCTCTTAGTTTTGTCCCTCATTTGTGTCTTCCTTCCTCTAGTTTTTAATTTAAACTCCGCCCTCTTTTGCTAATAACAAAAGGGGGAGAATAAAGTGCTAAATCATATTGATTAAATGGAGTAGGATTCACTATATTAAGGGGGAGCATGTATCTAGTATATGGGAGTATACACTAAGGGGGAGCATTTTTATAGGGGGGCATTCTTAAATGATCTATAATTCTTATCATTATCATATAATTGCTTTGTGTCATATATCTTTATAAAAACACAAATTCTTTATCTATGAATTTGATTTATCTCTATTGTATTTGTTATTATCAAAAGGGGGAGATTGTTGGAACATGGTTTTCCACATCCCTTTGATTTGAGAATAACAAATCCTACTTGTATTTGATCTTGCTTGCCTTTGTGTTTTTAGTATGCAGGTTTTCAACATGTATGACACTAGGTTGCTGCTCCATTGGTCTGGAACTGTCCACATGCTTAAATGAATATATTCTAACACCAAGCGTTATGATTAACGTTGGGCATTGGCATTCGACGGGATGGTCTGCCGATCGCCTGGATGGCTTGCCGACTAAAGAAATGAGAGAAGATCAAAGCCAGGCATTAGGACTTAACGCTGGGCATTAACGCTCAATGTTTATGGCAAGAGGGGAAGCATCCATGATTGAAGGGGCACTTTAGGAATGATTTGACCTAACGCCAGCGTTATCCTCAACGCCAGCATTAGGGTTGCCTAAAATGAAAGATTCCTAAAGTGCAGAATCTCATTCCTGTTTTGAAGATCCAAGCCATCAAAACATTTCCAAACTGGGTCAACGCTAGGCGTTAGCCTCCTGGCCTATAAATAGATGGAATTCGTCTTCCCCTACAACTGACTTTGGAGAGCCCTATTCCAGCACTTGATAATCTCTGCAAGGCTGTATTTCCAGACCATCTTCTCCCACACAAGTTTCAGGCAAAGAATTCAAGGAGAGCCAGATCAACGCTTATGCAACGTGAATGACGTATGCTTTGACTTCAAGAACATCCAGCAATCCTTCACCATCTCCAGAATTCTTTATATGGAGTTTTTATTATATTTTGTATTTTCTTTTGTAAACCTTTTTATTACCATCGTGGAGTGAATTCGCCTCGTGTTGGCGACTAAGTCTAGGTCGTAGATCTAGGGGGTTCTCGAGGCCTTTTCTGGGGATAGAAAGGCTAGAGTGGCTAGAGGCCATATCCGGGGGAGGATAGGCTAAAGCCATCGGTTCATGGGGATACGAGTCCGGATAGAAAACACAAAGGATTTTTTATATTTATCTCCCATGATTTCTAGCGTCATAAGAAATCAAGTTTTGTAATTTCAAATCTCAAGATTAATAAAATCATGTTTCTCTTTTATATTACTTGATTTCTTCTTTTCTAATTACAAATGTTTTAAAATAAAGTATAAGTTTTTAAAACCCTTATTCACCCCCCCCCCCCCTCTATGGGCGCCTTATAATCCAACACAACCCACAATCAAAGCGAAGTAATTATCAGAAATCCCCATCATGGCACTCCAAACACCAATAAAAGCAGCCCCACAATTGCAGGAATTAAACAAGGAAAATGGGAGGGGAGCTTAAATCAAAACAAGTCCCTTTTGAGAAACCCTAGCTAGTCACAGGATCAATCCCCTAAGAACCTTTGCAGCATTTATTTTATCCCCCAATAACCATAGCAACATATAAAGAGAAAGAGAAGAGGAGGAAAGGAAGAAGGCTCACAATGGAACAAATTCAGCCCAAAGCTGTCGGCCAACAGAAGCCGAAAACTAGCCCTTCCAAGAACTCCTGCTTCCGAATCAAAGAGGTAAGAGGAAGAACTCATTGTTGTTGTCATCACCTGGAAGTAGAGAGTTCGTCGAGCCCAAACGAGGAGGAAGGTGTTGTCGTGCAGCTCCTGATATCTATCGGCGAGAGCGAGAGGCTGTGTGGAAGTGGCAGGTGCGAGTTTTGAGAGTGAAGAAGGGCTCGGTTTCCTTTATTGCCTCTTGAACCGGTCCAATACCCATCGCCTAACCTAATTGGGTTTCATTTAGGTTCAATTACTTCAAATTTCTCTTAATACATCAAATCTACTATTGGTACACCAATTTCACTATTAGCACACCAACTTAATAATTTTATTATTCACTCTTTAAATGCCATTGGTGCACACAATAAGTTGAACAATTTTATTTTATATTTCATCTCATGAAACCTATCCACTTAAATCACACCAACCAAGGTTTCCATAAACAACTTGCCTCAAAAATATTATGTCGATAAACTATAAAACTGTTGGAAATCACTAAATTCAGTGCCCGTTGCCAAACATATTTGTCTCATCGACACAATTACGTGAAAGGAGCGATAAAATTTCATAGAACTCGTGACACTGATTTCATCGAGACTTTATTTATTTCTTTTAATTATCATTTTGGGTCGCTTCAAGTTTTGGGTCGTTACAAGATGCTCGCACATGCTCTCCCAGACCTTCTACTTCTACTGCTGGCTAAGTTGGTATTGATCTTTGATTTTTGGCTCCTCCTTTGACTTTGACTTTGACTCATGTCTGTTGGATCTTACGACGCCCTTAGAGGGGGGGGGTGAATAAGGGTTTTCTGGAATTTTAAATCTTAATTAAATTTATCATAGTTTGTGATTAAAGTTTAGGAATATTTTATAAGAAAATATATTTTGATATCTTAGGAAAGATTGTATTGAAGATTCCTTTTTAAACAAGAGAAATAAAACTTTTTGTTAACTATTGCTAACGCCTGGTGTTAAGTGTTAACGCTGGGCGTTAGCTCTCCAGAAAATATTCCTTATCACAAAAAGATTGCCGCAGTGATTTTATTTATGAAATCTTAGATGAAATACAATTCAAGAAAACCAGAGATAATGAAAACAATTATTGTATTTCAAAGATAATTACACAAATGTTAATTTTAATACTTTAATGAAATATAAATTAAAACATTCTTGAAGACGAAATAAAATCAATTGAATAGAAGATTAAAAGACATGATTTTATTTCATAATAAATTGAATACACAAATGTTTGATTTCTATAACGCTAGAAATCAAGGCGAGAATATGTAAAAACACTTTTTGTTGATTAACCGGTCCTTCTCCCAAGGACCGGTTGGCTATAGCCTATCTAACCCCAGATAAGGCCTCTAGCCATCCCCTATATCTACCCTCGACCTAGTTGTCACGCACAAGGTAGTGAATTACCCTCTAAGCTGCACAAGGACCTAGACGCCAACACAAGGCGAATTACCCACGGATTCCTTCCCGGAATCCGACGTTCTCCCCAAATGATTTCTCCACACCAAAATACAAAGAAAATAAAATAATATATTACAAGATAAGTAAAGAGAAACTCCATAAGAAATTCTGAAGGTGAAGACAAAGGCGATGTAGATGTTGGCATTCTTGTAACGATCGTCCTTCATATGGAATAAGCATTGTATACCTTCTCCTTCAAAATCTTCTTTAGATCTTCATGTTAGCCCAAGGGAGATCTCTTAATTGCTGTACACGAGCCTCACTTAAAATTATTGGAATTCTGGAATCATCTCCCATAGAATGAGAGTGGTTGTACTTTAAATAGCCACGGGAGCTAACGCCTGGCGTTAAGAGTTAACGCCAGCATTAGTGAACGTGCACTGTCGTTGCTGAAATCGTGCAACTGTCGGGATCAAGGCAGATTTATGGACTTAACGCGGGAGTTAAGAGTTAAAGATGGCATTGTCTCTGGCTTCTCGACGGATTCGTTCTCGACGACATTTCTTCTCGACGGATTTCTTCTCGACGGAAGTTAACGCGGGGCGTTAACAGCTAACGCGGGGCGTTATCTCTCTTTCCACAGAGTCATCACCATTCCGTATACTACTCATATGGATGTGTAGCTATATTTCCTGTACAACCTGCACACTATAAACACACAAAATACAAGATCAAATACAACACAGTATTTGTTATTCTCCCCTTTTGGTTGTATCAAAAGTGGGTTTAGGTGAGAGTGTGCAATAAGGAGTAATATCTTCTATGTCGAGAAGACAAATAGGATGCAATCAAAAGCTTGTTAAATAATACTTGTTGAGAAAAATATAAGCATGATGTAACATAAAGTAGTAAGCAACATAACTGAAATGATAAAGTAAGCATTCATATTTTAAGATATCACTTGTTGAAAAGAAAACCACGGTGTTAAAAATAATAGACAAGAATGAGCATTAGTGATAAAACTAGCAGAAGAATATAATAAGCACTCTTAAACATAAACATCTTTTTAGAAGGTAAAATCATACAAAGGATAATGAGTTTTAAATTTGAAAAGTTGATGTTTGAGTTATAGATTCAAGAGATGCTATTTCATTAAGATAAAATTGCAAGAATGATTTGATAATATCAAGAAAAGATACAAAGACTACAATGTAATCAAATTTGTATTTCAAGTAAACATAAACATTGTAGCGATCATGCTTTATTATCTAGTGCATTTACTTAAGTTTGTGGAGAATAGTGTAGGTGAGCATTAGGATCCAATTCTCATAAGTAGAAGTTTTATGAAAGATAATGATGTGTACAAAATAGTGTTTTGATAAAGTATACAAGTGAATCAATTGAAAACACATGACATATATAATGAAATAACACAATATTAAAATACACAAATAATATTACTTCCACAATATTTCAATGCACATAAATAAAGAGTACAACTACCAAGGTGCTCTGCACACATAATGCTTATTAAGACTTATCAGGGTGCAAAGTAGTGCTTGTGGATCACTTTTATACTTTTTAGCATTATTTTCAAATTTTATTTGTGATCTGGTGTACTAAGAGAAGTGATGTATAAATGTTTGCTACAAGACACTTTACAATTCTTAGCCAAGGTGTTCAACCTCACAATGCTCATTAAGACTTATCAAGAGGGTGAGTAGTGTTTGGTGAAGTTTTCCTTGTCATTTATTATTTGCTTTTTAGTTTAGTGACCAAGGACTTCGAATTCATTTGTTTTGCAAACATAGCATTTTAAACCACATTTCTCTAAAGAATAAGTGCATGAAAGACAAAGAATTATAATAACCAATTCAATGTTGTGTAGGTAATCTATTTAAGCATTTTAATTACTTATGTTATTACACTATACAATCATGCAATAATAAGATTGTAAACACATGTAAATTATCAAGAATAAGTGAGTGAATGAATCATTATCAAACATAATACATTACTCATTCTTAGAGGCATGCTAAGCATTTCTACACATGTTTATCTATAATCAATTTCATTGCACATAACAAGATAATTTTTAAGGCATGACAAATACAAGACAATGTTTTTTAAGAAACTTGAAAGTTAAATTAAACATTGTATTTAATCTTTAATTGATATAATTAATCATCCTTAACAATGACAATGAATAACAATCCGTTTTTATAAATTTATGAATTTTTATATATGCACAAAATAATAAACACACATAAAGAGAAAAACATATTTTTGTTCTTTGAAATTGTTTTGTAATTTTGTATTTGTTTTTTTTATATATATTCTCTGGAAAACATAGAAGTCTTTTTAGCCCAATCAGTAAGTGATATTCTATGCCAGAGAAATAAACCCAAAATAATGCATGAGAAAATACATATATTGTTTTTTGAAAAGAAATAAAATTTTGTTTGAAAGGAAAAAAAAGATAGAAAACTTTTTACAAACAGAGAAATAAAACACACACACAACATTAAAATAATACCAGAAATTATTCAAAACAACAACAAAAATTTTTGGAGCAAAGGAGCTAACGACAAGCGTTAGCTTCTTAACGCCGAGACAGAACTACAAATTTTGTTGTTTTGAAAAACTTTTTTCACAATTCATTTGTATTATAAAGAGACGTTCCTTTAGTTGAAATTTCAGAGTATATTGATTAGATTTGAAGGCTCTTTTAACATGTTTTTGGTGATTTTTCAAATACTTGTGTTTTGTAAAAACATTAAAGCTCAAAATAATAAAATATGCAAACACAAGATGCAATGTTAGAACGAAAAACAAATATGCATGACTTATGTATAAAGAGTGAGATAATGTTCATGCAATGAATATAATATAAGTATATCTAAGATCAAGATACCTTAACTACATGACTACACTCTAGTCCCGTACTAAGTGACGGATGGCCATGAGGAGCTGCACACATGCCAAAGGTTGGGGTGTTAATCCCATATACATACAAAAGACAATGCTCAACCTAGCACTCTCTCCCCTCAGTGCCTCACAAAGCCCTATTGGAACCCTCCCCGGTTAAGGATAAGACATGACTTAGAGGTTAGGTCTCTAATGCACACAATCCTATGCCCTCGCTATTGTGAGACACATGTCATATGTTTAATGATTATAGACATACCAAGCGTGTAAGCCTTAAATATATAAACTATGGTATAATTGCATGATTAGTTTTGGATTTACACTTATATCGAAGACTGTTGATTTTAAATCTATTTAGAAAATTTTTATTCATGCAAATAACTACAATGGAAATTATGATTTTCAGATTTTAGTAATATAATTTACTTTAGCATTGCAAGATATAACTAGCATGGACATTGATTTCTACCTATGGTAAGTGATAATGCTAGTGTGATGAGTTAGGACAACATGGTGCAAAGCTAAGAAAAGATGGACAAATATATAATTGAGTTGCATGTATTCAAACATAGAGTTTTGAATTTTCATAGACCTAGAATGAAGAGACAATTCTATTTGATTTCATCTTAGGTCTAAATATTGAGATACATGCAAATAATAGAGATGCACATCACACATACTAAACAAGATATGAAAATATAATACCAATCGCAGTCATATATTTCATAATTTCTAAGGTTGATAGAATTAGTTGATTTATGATAATTCTTGATAGATCATGAATTATGATATATGATAATAGTGAATTTTAGCATAGGATATTAATAGATCAACGTGGAGTGTGTGAAATCATATTCATCATTTTTGCAATTTTTCAATTATGATTTTTCATTATAGGGGCTATTATATGCAACAAAAAATAGACAAATATGCAATAAGTTGTGCATTTAATATTTTAGCCTAAGACCCCTTAAAGTCCATTTAAATCCAATTTTGAAAGTAATTTAATTAGTCTTTATAATATCATTTAGCAAATTTAGCATTCAATTTATAATAATAATATTAGACATTTATAGGTAATGGATTTAACAATGATAAAACATAGAAAAAGAAAAGATAGATCACTGAAAAAATTATGACTTTATGTTCAATTTGATTTGTTAAACATTATGCTTAAAATGAAAGTCATATCTCATGATGTATAAAGTGATCATACTGTGTTGGCTAAAAAATATAAAATAAACAAAAGAAAAGGCAATTAAGCATATCATGAAGTAGAATAATGATATTTCATTTTTAATTTATTTCTACTTCATGCAATACAATGATTCCTAGTGAATGAGAGATTTAGGTATCCAAAGGGGACCAAGTGTGATGGTTCCATTGGGTACCCAAATACATCATGTTGGCTTTTGGGGAGATAATGATGAATGGGCCTTTACAAGTAGAGTTAGTGTTTCATTTTTAATTTTGGGCCTCCATTCATACTTTGGTTGTTTATCTTTTAAATTCATATTATGATTATTTGACATCTTTTTGGGATATTATTTGTTTGAAAAATAATTCATATGGGATTTATGTTTATTCAAATTATTTTTCAAAATACATTGATGTTGATAATCATAATGAATTTTATTATATTGATTCTTTGAGAGTTTATAAGAGTGATGGTCTTTCTTAAGAATTGAATGTTGAAAGAGTGGGTTATAGTATGTTTTAACTGATTGGTTCTTATTTTGATGATTTTCATTTCCACTTTTTCTTATAGACATACTCTTATAATATGAAGTTAAGCTTCTAGACTTTTGATAATTTGATAAACTAGAAATAAAAGATTTTTTATTATATGAAAAAATTTGAATAAACATTTTTAATGATTCTAGTTTATCCTTTAAATTATCATTTTCTTTTATCAGTTTTTCATTATGCTCTTTTGAAGTTAAAAGACATTTTTTCAAAATCTTGAGTTCTTCTTTAAAAGTATTATAATCAAAACAAGGTTTAGCATTTTTAATTAAAGAGCATGAAAGAGAATTTGAAACATCAATATAAGATTCTACTTTAGCGTTTGCTTTTAAAGTTCTATTTTCTAAACGTAATTTGGAATTAGCATGTTTCAACTTCAAAATTTTACGTTTAGCAAATTTAAGCACACGAAATGTAGAAATAGAATTTGTTACAAAAAGAGAAGATTTAGATTTTCTTACATTGATATAGTTTCCGTCTTCTCTTTTGCTTGATGTTTTGCCATCAATTGAGTTCTATATTGTTTCTCTCTTAGATAAATCTTCCTCCAAGCATGAGTCCTCGTCAATTTCTTCTCTTGGATCCATAAGGAATTCCTCTTGTTCATCATCTGTGGAAGGAAAACTATAAGTATTCTCAAGAAATTTCCAAACTTCAAAAGCAGTAGGATGCGTATAAATAAGTTTGAAAGTATTTTGATCTAGAGCACAATATAGACTATTCATAGATTTGGCATTTAAAAATATTTCATTTTTATTTAGAATAATTGGGGGCATTTTAATTGTAATATTCCAAACTTCAATATCCAAAGTTTTAAGAAATTTTTCCATAAGTGTTTTCCACCCATTATAATTTTCACCCATAAATAATGGTGGAGATAATGATTTTTCATTTTCATAAAAATTATCCCCTCTAGAAGATGCGAGATCATGAAGTGCCATTATTCTCGGTTGTGAAGCTGTATTGGAATAACCTATGCTCTGATACCACGTGTTGGATCTTACGACGCCCTTAGAGGGGGGTGAATAAGGGTTTTATGGAATTTTAAATCTTAATTAAATTTATCAAAGTTTGTGATCAAAGTTTAGGAATATTTTATAAGAAAATATATTTTGATATCTCAGAAAAGATTGTATTGAAGATTCCTTTTAAACAAGAGAAACAAAACTTTTTGTTAACTGTTGCTAACGCCCGGCGTTAAGTGTTAACGCTGGGCGTTAGCTCTCCAGAAAATATTCCTTATCACAAAAAGATTGCCGCAGTGATTTTATTTATGAAATCTTAAATGAAATACAATTCCAGAAAATCAAAGATAATGAAAATGATTATTGTATTTCAAAGATAATTACACAAATGTTAATTTTAATACTTTAATGAAATATAAATTAAAACATTCTTGAAGAGGAAATAAAATCAATTGAATGGAACATTAAAAGACTTGATTTTATTTCATAATAAATTGAATACACAAATGTTTGATTTCTATAATGCTAGAAATCAAGGCGAGAATATGTAAAAACACTTTTTGTTGATTCACCAGTCCTTCTCCCAAGGACCGATTGGCTATAGCCTATTTAACCCCAAATAAGGCCTCTAGCCACCCCCTAGATCTACCCTCGACCTAGTTTCCATGCACAAGGTGGCAAATTACCCGCTAAGTCGCACAAGGACCTAGTCGCCAAAATAAGGTGAATTGCCCACGGATTCCTTCCCAGAATCCGACGTTCTCCCTGAACTATTTCTCCACACCAAAATACCAAGAAAATTAATAAAAGATTACAAGATAAGTAAAGAGAAACTCCCCAAGAAATTCTGAAGGTGAAGACGAAGGCGATGTAGATGTTGGCATTCTTGAAACGATCGTCCTTTGTATGGAATAAGCGTTGTAGACCTTCTCCTTCAAAATCTTCTTTAGATCTTCATGTTAGCCTAAGGGAGATCTCTTAATTGCTGTACACATCTCCCATAGAATGAGAGGGGTTGTACTTTAAATAGCCACGGGAGCTAACGCCTGGCGTTAAGAGTTAACGCCAGCGTTAGTGAATGTGCACTGTCGTGGCTGAGATCGTGCAACCGTCGGGATCATGGCAGATTCGTGGACTTAACGCGGGCATTAAGAGTCAACGCTGGCGTTGTCTCTGGCTTCTCGACGGATTCATTCTCGATGACATTTCTTCTCGACAGATTCCTTCTCGATGGAAGTTAACGCGGGGCGTTAACAGCTAACGCGGGGTGTTAGCACTCTTTCCATAGAGTCATCTCCATTCAGTATACTACTCATAGGGATGTGTAGTTATAGTTCCTGTACAACCTGCACACTATAAACACACAAAATATAAGATAAAATACAACACGGTATTTATTATTCTCAAACCAAGAGATGCGGAACATAGGCTCCAACACTATGGTCGCACCCCCTTGGGAATGTGGCATGGTCGCACACCCTTGGGGATGTTGCTTGGACGCACCCCATGGGGGTGCGGCTTTGGTCGCAACCCCTTTGGGTTTGGCTTGGTAGCACCTCCTTGGGGCGGTTACCCCCACTTTTGTGGAGTGCGGTTTGGCCGCACCCCACAAAGGTGGGGTGAAGTCTTGATGGCGCCTGGCACTGACGGTGCGCGAGTTGTGCACTGTGGGTTCTTCCGCTCTCATGATCATGGGTTGGATTTTGACCCCACTAACTCCACCTCTCCTTAGTGTAGCCTCCTCTAAATGCACCCCAGTAGGTCTCATAAATCTACAGGTGCACATCATAACATATACAAACGTAATGACATTATATAACCCATATTTGTACAACCTCGTATTCGTCGAGTGGGTCCCTAGGGCCTAAGATGTATTTAGGCCCAACAATTTGTAGCGTTGACCCCAGGCAAGAAGAAGGGGGTGAGCGGTGGAGGCGCGACCTCCCGCTCGCCCAGCCCATAGGGGGGGCGAGCCAGGAGGGAGGCGACCTCCCGGCTCGCCCTGCCCCAGCAGGGGGCTAGCCCAGGAGGGAGGCGACCTCCCGGCTCGCCCTGCCCCAGCAAGGGGTGAGCCCAGGAGGGAGGCGACCTCCCGACTTGTCCCGCCCCAGCAGGGGGCAAGCCCAGGAGGGAGGTGACCTCCTGGCTCACCCCACCCCAGCAGGGGGCAAGCCCAGGTGGGAGGCGACCTCCTAGCTCGCCCCTCCCCAGCAGGGGGCTAGCCCAGGAGGGGAGCGACCTCCCGGCTTGCCCCGCCCCAGTAGGGGACGAGCCCTAGAGGGGCGCGACCTCCTGGCTCGCCCAGCCCCAGGAGGGGGTGAGCCCAAGATGAGCGCGACCTCCCGGCTCGCCCCGCTCCAGCAGGGGGCGAGCCCAGGAGGGGCGCGACCTCCCGGCTCGCCCCACCCCAGCAGGGGGTGAGCCAGAGAGGTGGGCGACCTTTCGGGCTCGCCCAGCCCAGTGAGGGGGGCGAGCAAGGGAGGAGGGCCAGCCGCCTTTCGCCCGGTCCCAGGAAGGTGATCTGGACTGCGTTTAGCGCCTCCGAACAGTGGGATCTGGCTGTTCGCAGGCCAAATCCGGGAGTATTTTCATAATCTCGTGGGCCAGAATCTGGCTATTTGCAGACCCAGTTCCAAAAACTATAAATAAGCTCAAGGGGCACCATTTGGGGGAGCTCTCTTTTGTCCTCTCTCTCCCCAAGTCTCTTTAGTGGGTGAGGAGAGCCTCCAAAGGTGCCCAAGCTTAGCATTGGCTTGGGATGGGAAGTGCTCTAAGATCTTCCGGGTGTGTGGTGGGACCTACTCGCTAAGCCCTTGGCCTTGTTCCTAGTTCCATAGCCTCTTAGCCTAGAGCTCTCCCTTGGGAGGAGTATGTGTTGGTCACCCCTCAATTTGTTGAGGGCCCGAACTCCTCGAGAGACCAATTTATTGGTTTCAGCATTATGGTTTGGTGAGCATGGAGAGTGACCAGCACAAGAAAATCTTAAGCTTACCTCCATGGCTGGAGGTGGAGGAGGGTCCGACCCAGGCCACTCGCAGCCCCCGGTGGCTGCAGTGACGTTGGAGATGTTCGAAAATTTCAAGCGGGAGGCCATACAGACCTTGCAGGTAGCATTCGTCATGATAGGCGAAGGCAAGAGAGGAGGTGGTCCGGAGGTCCCGCCCCAACAAGTGGGTGAGAGCCCTCCAGGACAGCAGCCTAGGAAGGAGGTGCCAATGGTGTGGAGTGGGGAGGCATTCGGCCCCCACTCGCCCAGTCCCCTAGGAGGGGGCAAGTGGGGAAGTGCCAGACCCACACTCGCCCAGCGCCAAGGGGGCGAGTGGGGAGGTGCCAGGCCCCCACTCGCCCAGCCTTAAGGGGGAGAGTGGGGAGGTGCCAGGCCCCCACTAGCCCAGCCCCAAGGAGCAAGTGGGGAGGTGCCATTCCCCCACTCGTCCAGCCCCAAGGGGGCGAGTGGGGAAGTGCCAGGCCCCCACTCGCCCAGCCCCCAGGGGGCGAGTGGGGAGGTGTCATACCCCCATTCTCCCATCCCTAAAGTGGGGCGAGCAAGGGAAGTCCTTTGTGTGAGTTGATCCTCTCGGCCCCGGTTCCAGAAGGGTTCGGGGGGCCGGAGATATCTCACTTCTCCTGCAAGGATGACCCAGTACTGCACCTGCAGTGGTTTGAGGACATGGTCTCCATCAGGCCCGTGTCGAACTCTTTCAAGTGTCGACTCTTCGCGACCACTTTGAAGGAGAAATCTAGGGATTGGTTCCACCAGCTCCCTGTGGGATCTATCTATGCTTTTGAGGACTTGCGTCGAGGTTTCCTGCTACGCTTCTCGATGTCAAGGAAGTGGAAGAAGTATGTCGATGCCCTTTTCAAGATTAGGAAAGAGCCAATAGAGTCGTTGGCTCGCTACGTGGACCGGTTCCAGGAGGAGGTTCTCCTCATCCAAGAGGTGCCAGGCTACACCCTCCAGCTCGCATTCATTGTGGGGTTGCAGGGGATTCTTCAAGATGGACCTCAAGAGGAGATCTCCTTTGTCTTTTGAGGAGTTGATGGAAAGGGTGGCGGAAGAAATCGAGAGTGAGGAGGCCAACCCAGAGTTAGCAAGAAGGTTGGCCAAGATAAGTAAGCCGGAGGCAAGGCAGCAGGGAGGAGGGTAGAGGCTACCAAGAGGAAGTTCGACCAAGGGGAGGATGGCTTCCAGGGAATGAGGGCCAACCCCCTAGGATGGAGGCAGGGACCGAGGGCACCCTCTCCACCACCTCAGCAAGCCATGGCAATAAGGGGAGGAAGAAGGAGTAGATCTAGGAAGTAGAGCGAAGAGGAAGAAGATGGGATATGGTTGAGTTACCCTACTATGACTTCCACGATGAGGAGGGTCACGTGACGTCCGCCTTCCCTGAGTTCTTGGAAATGAGGGAGGCAAGGGGTCCGAGGCAGCGACAGCAACCGAAAGAGGTCGAGGAAGACCAGGCTGTGAGTAGGAGACCAAGTTTTGGTCTCCATGCTTAGTTGTTTTTCTGCCCTTAAGTCCATGTATCATGATATTTCACTTTCAAACTTAGTTTTTCTCGCATGTATTATGATAATTAATGTAATGAAAGTTTTTTGAAGTACTTAGCCCTGATGCTGGCCCGCTGACCAGGCTCCCACCTAACTGGCAGGGTCGGGAACCGCTCGGTGGAAGGAAGTGCTCAAGGTACCTAGCGCCGATGCTGACCCGCTAACCAGGCTCCCACCTAGCTGGCAGGGCTGGGAACCGCTCGGTGGCAGGAAATTCTCAATATACTTAGCCCCGATGCTGGCCCGCATAGCAAGCTCCCACCTAGCTAGCAGGGCTGGGAACCCCTCAGTGGCCAGATGTTTCAGAAGTACTTAGCCCCGATATTGGCCTGCTGACCAGGCTCCCATCAAGCTGGAAGGGCTAAGAACTGCTCAGTGGTCGGATGTTTCAGAAGTACTTAACCCCGATGCTGGCCCGCTGACCAGGCTCCCATCAAGCTGGCGGGGCTGGGAACTGCTCGGTGGATGGAAGTTTCAGAAGTACTTAGCCCCAATGCTGGCCCGCTGACCAGGCTCCCACCAAGTTGGCAAGGCCAGGAACCACTCGGTGGCTGGATGTTTTAGAAGTACTTAGCCCCAATGCTGGCCCAATGACCAGGCTCCCACCTAGCTGGCAGGGCCGTGAACCGCTCAGTGGAAGGAAGTTCTCAAGGTACCTAGCCCCGATGCTGGCCCGCTGACCAGGCTCCCACCTAGCTGGCAGGGCTGGGAACCGCTCGGTGGCCTGATATTTTAGAAGTACTTAACCCCGATGCTGGCCCATTGACCAGGCTCCCATCAAGCTGGCAGGGCTGGGAACCGCTCGGTGGCCGGATGTTTCAAAAGTACTTAGTCCCAATGTTGGCTCGCTGACCAAGCTCCCATTAAGCTAGCAGGGCCGGGAACTGCTCGGTGGCCGGATGTTTCAGAAGTACTTAGCCCCGATGCTGGCTCGCTGACCAGGCTCCCATCAAGCAGGCAAGGCCGGGAACCGCTTGGTGGCTGGATGTTTATGAAGTACTTAGCCCCGAAGTTAACCCGATGACTAGGCTCCCATCAAGCTGGCAGGGCTGGGAACCGCTCGGTGGCCGGATGTTTCAGAAGTACTTAGCCCCGATGCTGGCCCGCTGACCCGGCTCCCATCAAGCTGGCAGGGCCGGGAACCGCTCGGTGGTCGGATGTTTCAGAAGTACTTAGCCTCAAAGGTGGCCCGCTGACCAGGCTCCCATCAATCTGGCAGGGCTGGGAACCGCTCGTTAAGCCCTTGGCCTTGTTCCTAGCTCCTTAGCCTCTTAGCCTAGAGCTCTCCCTTGGGAGGAGGAAGTGTTGGTCACCCCTCAACTTGTTGAGGGCCTGAACTCCTTGAGAGACCAATTTATTGGTTTCAACATTATTCATCGAGGGTATGTTCTAGTTAAGTCACATAGACATTGTTGGAGCCTATGTTCCACATCTCTTGGTTTGAGAATAACAAATATCGTGTTGTATTTGATCTTGTATTTTGTGTGTTTATATTGTGCAGGTTGTACAGGAACTATAGCTACACATCCATATGAGTAGTATACTGAATGGAGATGACTCTCTGGAAAGAGAGCTACCGCCCCACGTTAGCTGTTAACACCCCGCGTTAACTTCCGTCGAGAAGGAATCCGTCGAGAAGAAATGTCATCGAGAACGAATCCGTCGAGAACGAATCCGTCGAGAACGAATCAATCGAGAACGAATCCGTCGAGAATCTAGAGACAACGCCAGCGTTGACTCTTAATGCCCGAGTTAAGTCCATGAATCTGCCACGATCCCGACGGTTGCATGATCTCAGCCACGATAGTGCACGTTCACTAACGCTGGCGTTAACTCTTAACGCCAGGCATTAGCTCCCGTGGCTATTTAAAGTACAGCCCCTCTCATTCTATGGGAGATGATTCCAGAATTCCAATAATTTTAAGAGAGGCTCGTGTACAGCAATTAAGAGATCTCCCTTGGGCTAACATGAAGATCTAAAGAAGATTTTGAAGGAGAAGGTCTACAACGCTAATTCCATACGAAGGACGATCGTTTCAAGAATGCCAACATCTACATTTCCTTCGTCTTCACCGAGCGGTTCCCGGCCCTTGTGGAGAAATTGTTCGGGGAGAACGTCGGATTCTGGGAAGGAATCCGTGGGTAATTTGCCTTGTGTTGGCAACTAGGGCCTTGTGCGGCTTAGGGGGTAATTCACCGCCTTGTGTGTGGCAACTAGGTCAAGGGTAGATCTAGGGGGTGGCTAGAGGACTTATCTGGGGGTTAGATAGGCTATAGCCAACCAGTCCTTGGGAGAAGGACCGGTGAATCAACAAAAAATGTTTTTACATATTCTCGCCTTGATTTCTAGCGTTATAGAAATCAAACATTTGTGTATTCAATTTATTATGAAATAAAATCATGTCTCTTAATGTTCTATTCAATTGATTTTATTTCCTCTTCAAGAATGTTTTAATTTATATTTCATAAAGTATTAAAATTAACATTTGTGTAATTATCTTTGAAATACAATAATCGTTTTCATTATCTCTGATTTTCTGGAATTGTATTTCATTTAAGATTTCATAAATAAGATCATTGCGGCAACCCTTTTGTGATAAGGAATATTTTCTAGAGAGCTAACGCCCAGCGTTAACACTTAACGCCAGGCGTTAGCAATAGTTAACAAAAAGTTTTGTTTCTCTTGTTTAAAAAGGAATCTTCAAAACAATCTTTTCTGAGATATCAAAATATATTTTCTTATAAAATATTCCTAAACTTTGATCACGAACTTTGATAAATTTAATTAAGATTTAAAATTCCATAAAACCCTTATTCACCCCCCTCCAAGTGCGTCGTAAGATCCAACACGTGGTATCAGAGCATAGGTTATTCCAATACGGCTTCACAACCGGGAATAATGGCGCTTCATGATCTCGCATCTTTTGGAGGGGATAATTTTTATGAAAATGAAAAATCATTATGTCCACCATTATTTATTGGTGAAAATTATAAGGGTGGAAAACACTTATGGAAAAATTTCTTAAGACTTTGGATATTAAAGTTTGGAATATTACAATTAAAATGCCCCAAATTATTCTAAGTAAAAATGAAATGTTTTTAAATGCCAAATCTATGAATAGTCTATATTGTGCTTTAGATCAAAATATTTTCAAACTTATTTATACGCATCCTACTGCTTTTGAAGTTTGGAAATTTCTTGAGAATACTTATAGTCTTCCTTCCACAGATGATGAACAAGAGGAATTCCTTATGGATCCTAGAGAAGAAATCGACGAGGACTCATGCTTGGAGGAAGATCTATCTAAGAGAGAAACAATATTGAACTCAATTGATGGCAAAACATCAAGCAAAAGAGAAGACGGAAACTATAGCAAGGTAAGAAAATCTAAATCTTCTCTTTTTGTAATAAATTCTATTTCTACATTTCATGTGCTTAAATTTGCTAAACGTAAAATTTCAAAGTTGAAACATGCTAATTCCAAATTACGTTTAGAAAATAGAACTTTAAAAGCAAACGCTAAAGTAGAATCTTATATTAATGTTTCAAATTCTCTTTCATGCTCTTTAATTAAAAATGTTAAACCTTGTTTTGATTATAATACTTTTAAAGAAGAACTCAAGGTTTTGGAAAAAGGTCTTTTAACTTCAAAAGAGCATAATGAAAAATTGATAAAAGAAAATGGTAATTTAAAGGATAAACTAGAATCATTAAAAATGTTTATTCAAAATTTTTCATATATTAAAAAATCTTTTATTCCTAGTTTATCAAATTATCAAAAGTCTAAAAGCTTAACTTCATATTATAAGAGTATGTCTATAAGAAAGAGTGGAAATGAAAATCATCAAAATAAGAACCAATCATTTAAAACATATTGTAACCCATGCTTTCAACATTCAATTCTTAAGAAAGATCATCACTCTTATAAACTCTCAAAGAATCAGTATAATAAAATTCATTATGATTATCAACATCAATGTATTTTGAAAAATAATTTGAATAAACATAAATCCCAAATGAATTATTTTTCAAACAACTATCATCCCATAAAGAATTCAAATAATCATAATATGAATTTAAAAGATAAACAACAAAAGTATGAATGGAGGCTCAAAATTAAATATGAAACACTAACTCCACTTGTAAAGACCATTCATCACTATCTCCCCAAAATCCAACACGATGTATTTGGGTACCCAAAGGAACCATCACACTTGGTCCCCTTTGGATACCTAAATCTCTTATTCACTAGGAATCATTGTATTGCATGAAGTAGAAATAAATTAAAAATGAAATATCATTATTCTACTTCATGATATGCTTAGTTGCTTTTTCTTTTGTTTATTTTTTATTTTTGAGTCAACACACTATGATCACTTTATATATCATGTGATATGACTTTCATTTTAAGTCTAATGTTTAACAAATCAAATTGAACATAAAGTCATAATTTTTTAAGTGATCTATCTTTTTTTTTCTATGTTTTATCCTTGTTAAATCCATTGCCTATAAATATCTTATATTATCATTATAAATTGAATGCTAAATTTGCTAAATGATATTATAAAGTCTAATTAAATTACTTTCAAAATTGGATTTAAATGGACTTTTAGGGGTCTTAGGCTAAAGTATTAAATGCACAACTTATTGCATATTTGTCAATTTTCTTTGTTGCATATAGTAACCCCTATAATGAAAAATCATAATTGAAAATTTACAAAAATGATGAATATGATTTCACACACTCCACGTTGATCTATTAATATCCTATGCTAAAATTCACTATTATCATATATCATAATTCATGATCTATCAAGAATTATCATAAATCAACTAATTCTATCAACCTTAGAAATTATGAAATATATGACTGCGATTGGTATTATAGTTTCATATCTTATTTAGTGTGTGTGATGTGCATCTCTATTGTTTGCATGTATCTCAATAATTAGACCTAAGATGAAATCAAATAGAATTGTCTCTTCATTCTAGGTCTATGAAAATTCAAAACTCTATGTTTGAATACATGCGACTCAATTATATATTTGTCCATCTTTTCTTAGCTTTGCACCATGTTGTCCTAACTCATCACACTAGAATTATCACTTACCATAGGTAGAAATCAATGTTCATGCTAGTTATATCTTGCAATGCTAAAGTAAATTATATTACTAAAATCTGAAAATCATAATTTCCTTTGTAGTTATTTGCGTGAATAAAAATTTTCTAAATGGATTTAAAATCAACAGTCTTCAATATAAGTGTAAATCCAAAACTAATCATGCAATTATACCATAGTTTATATATTTAAGGCTTACACGCTTGGTATGTCTATAATCATTAAACCTATGACATGTGTCTCACAATAGCGAGGGCGTAGGATTGTGTGCATTAGAGACCTAACCTCTAAGTCATGTCTTGTCCATAACCGGGGAGGGTTCCAATAGGGCCTTGTGAGGCACTGGGGGAAAGAGTGCTAGGTTGAGCGTTGTCTTTTGTATGCATATGGGATTAACACCCCAACCTTTGGCATGCGTGCAGCTCCTCATGACCATCCGTCACTTAGTATAGGGCTAGAGTGTAGTCATATAGTTAAGGTATCTTGATCTTAGATATACTTATATTATATTCATTGCATGAACATTATCTCACTCTTTATACATAAGTCATGCATATTTGTTTTTTATTCTAACATTGCATCTTGTTTTTGCATATTTTATTATTTTGAGCTTTAATGTTTTTACGAAACACAAGTATTTGAAAATTACCAAAAACGTGTTAAAAGAGCCTTCAAATCTAATCATATACTCTGAAATTTCAACTGAAGGAAGGTCTCTTTATAATACAAATGAATTGTGAAAAAAGTTTTTCAAAACATCAAAATTTGCAGTTTTGTCTCGGCGTTAAGAAGCTAACGCCTGGCGTTAGCTCCTTTGCTACAAAACTTTTTGTTGTTGTTTCGAATAATTTCTGGTATAATTTTAATGTTTTGTGTGTGTTTTATTTCTCTGTTTGTAAAAAGTTTTCTATCTTTTTATTTCCTTTAAAACAAAATTTTATTTCTTTTCAAAAAAATGTATTTTCTCATGCATTATTTTGGATTTATTTCTCTGGCATAGAATATCATTTACTGATTGGGCTAAAAAGACTTATATGTTTTCCAGATAATATATATAAAAAAACAAATATAAAATTACAAAACAATTTCAAAGAACAAAAATATGTTTTTCTCTTTATGTGTGTTTATTGTTTTGTGCATATATAAAAATTCAAAAATTTATAAAAATTGATTGTTATTCATTATCATTGTCAAGGATGATTAATTATATCAATTAACGATTAAATACAATGTTTAATTTAACTTTTAAGTTTCTTAAAAAACATTGTCTTGTATTTGTCATGCCTTGAAAATTATCTTGTTATGTGCAATGAAATTGATTGTAGATAAACATGTGTAGAAATGCTTAGCATGCCTCTAAGTATGAGTAATATATTATGTTTGATAATGTTTCATTCACTCACTTATTGTCGATAACTTACATGTGTTTACAATCTTATTCTTGCATGATTGTATAGTGTAATAACATAAGTAATTAAAATGCTTAAATATATTACCTACACAACATTGAATTAGTTATTACAATTCTTTGTCTTTCATGCACTTATTCTTTAGAGAAATGTGGTTTAAAATGCTATGTTTGCAAAACAAGTGAATTTAGAGTCCTTAGTCACTAAACAAAAAAGCAAATAATAAATGACAAGGAAAACTCCACCAAGCACTACTCACCCTCCTGATAAGTCTTAATGAGCATTGTGAGGTTAAGCACCTTGGCTAAGAATTGTAAAGTGTCTTGTAGTAAACATTTATACATCACTTCTTTTAGTACACCGGATCATAAATTAAAGTTGAAAATAATGCTAAAAAGTATAAAAGTGATCCCCAAGCACTACTTTGCACCCTGATAAGTCTTAATAAGCATTGTGTGTGCAGAGCACCTTGGTAGTTGTACTCTTTATTTATGTGCATTTAAATATTGTGGAAGTAATATTATTTGTGTATTTTAATATTGTGTTATTTCATTATATATGTCATGTGTTTTCGATTGATTCACTTGTATACTTTATCAAAACACTATTTTGTACACATCATTTTCTTTCATAAAACTTTTACTTATGAAATTTGGATCCTAATGGTCACCTACACTATTCTCTACAAACTTAAGTAAATGCACTAGATAATAAAGCATGATCGCTACAATGTTTATGTTTACTTGAAATGCAAATTTGATTACATTATAATCTTTGTATATTTTCTTGATATTATCAAATCATGCTTGCAATTTTATCTTAATGAAATAGCATCTCTTGAATCTATAACTCAAACATCAACTTTTCAAATTTAAAACTCATAATCGTTTGTATGATTTTACCTTCTAAAAAGATGTTTATGTTTAAGAGTGCTTATTATATTCTTCTGCTAATTTTACCACTAATGCTCATTCATGTCTATTATTTTTAACACCGTGGTTTTCTTTTCAACAAGTGGTATCTTAAAAATGAATGCTTACTTTATCATTTCAGTTATGTTGCTTACTACTTTATGTTACATCATGCTTATATTTTTCTCAACAAGTAGTATTTAACAAGCTTTTGATTGCATCCTATTTTTCTTCTTGACATAGAACATATTACTCCTTATTGCACACTCTCACCTAAACCCTCTTTTGATACTACCAAAAGGGGAGAATAAATTACATAAATCTAATATTTAGGGGGAGTACATTATAATGATTTCAAACTCAAAGAAAATATTTATGTAGGGGGGGGGGGGGGGGTAATCATATAGGAGGTGCATAAATTATCATATGCTCGATCATGACAATCCTTCAATAAGTGGTTCCTAATCAATCTTAGTAGATATACACTCATCCCTACCCACTTTTGCTAATAACAAAGGGGGAGAAGAAATTTAGAAATCTAGTCAAATAGATATTTAGGAGGAGTAAATTATAATAGAACACATATGTAGGGGGAGGACTTCATATAGAAAGAGTATGCATTATCGCTTTCAAATTTATCATGCTTTTAACCTGTTATTCATGCATATATTATTACCTCACTTATCTATAAACACAAATGGTCTTAATCTCACTAATTTCACATACAGGTATTTGTTATTATCAAAAGGGGGAGATTGCTGGAGCCTATGTTCCGCATCTCTTGGTTTGAGAATAACAAATACCGTGTTGTATTTGATCTTATATTTTGTGTGTTTATAGTGTGCAGGTTGTACAGGAACTATAGTTACACATCCCTATGAGTAGTATACTGAATGGAGATGACTCTCTAGAAAGAGAGCTAACGCCCCGCGTTAGCTGTTAACGCCCCGCTTTAACTTCCACCAAGAAGGAATCCGTCGAGAAAAAATGTCGTCGAGAACGAATCCATCGAGAAGCCATAGACAACGCCGGCGTTGACTCTTAACGCCTGCATTAAGTCCACGAATCTGCCATGATCCCGATGGTTGCATGATCTCAGCCACGATAGTGCACGTTCACTAACGCTGGCGTTAACTCTTAATGTCAGGCATTAGCTCCCGTGGCTATTTAAAATACAGCCCCTCTCATTCTATGGGAGATGATTCCAGAATTCCAATAATTTTATGAGAGGCTCCTGTACAGCAATTAAGAGATCTCCCTTGGGCTAACATGAAGATCTAAAGAAGATTTTGAAGGAGAAGGTCTACAACGCTTATTCCATATGAAGGACGATCGTTTTAAGAACGTCAACATCTACATCGCCTTCGTCTTCACCTTCAGAATTTCTTGGGGAGTTTCTCTTTACTTATCTTGTAATCTTTTTATTTTATTTTCTTTGTATTTTGGTGTGGAGAAATCGTTCGGGGAGAACGTCAGATTCTGGGAAGGAATCCGTGGGTAATTCGCCTTGTGTTGGCGACTAGGTCCTTGTGCGGCTTAGAGGGTAATTTGTCGCCTTGTGCGTGGCAACTAGGTCGAGGGTAGATCTAGGGGTGGCTAGAGGCCTTATCTAAGGTTAGATAGGCTATAGCCAATCGGTCCTTGGGAGAAGGACCGATGAATCAACAAAAAGTGTTTTTACATATTCTCGCCTTGATTTCTAGCATTATAGAAATAAAACATTTGTGTATTCAATTTATTATGAAATAAAATCATGTCTTTTAATGTTCTATTCAATTGATTTTATTTCCTCTTCAAGAATGTTTAAATTTATATTTCATTAAAGTACTAAAATTAACATTTGTGTAATTATCTTTGAAATACAATAATCGTTTTCATTATCTCTGATTTTCTGGAATTGTATTTCATTTAAGATTTCGTAAATAAAATCACTTCGGCAATCTTTTTGTGATAAGGAATATTTTCTGGAGAGCTAATGCCCAGCGTTAACACTTAACGCCAGGAGTTAGCAACAGTTAACAAAAAGTTTTGTTTCTCTTGTTTAAAAAGGAATCTTCAATACAATCTTTTCTGAGATATCAAAATATATTTTCTTATAAAATATTCCTAAACTTTGATCACAAACTTTGATAAATTTAATTAAGATTTAAAATTCCATAAAACCCTTATTCACCCACCTCTAAGGGCACTGTAAGATCCAACACATAGCCACACCCACATGGGGTGCGGCCAAACCACACCCCCATGGGGTGCTGTCAAGCTGCACCCAAGGAGGTGCGGCCAAGCCGCACCCCAAAGGGGAGCGGCCAAAGAGGCACCCCCGTGGGGTGCGGCCAAGCCAGACCCCCAAATAAGTGTGGGCATAGCTGCACCCCCATGGGGTGCAACCAAACCGCACCCACAAGGGGGTGCAGCCAACACGCATGCCTCCTTGTCGGGGTGAGGCCAAGCCCCCCAAGGAAGATGCCTCGCAGGAGTTCGGGATCAACTCCCAGGATTTGTCTGGCCTCTGCGGTGAAGCGGCGAAAGAAATCCCTGAGTGTTTCTACGTCATTCTGGCGGATTCCTGAAAGATGAGAGGGGTCTCGGACAATTCTGCGATTTGCAATGAAATGGTCTGTGAACTATCACGCCATCTCTGCGAAGCTGTTTATGGCTCCTTCTTGAAGAGAGTGGAACCAAGTGCGCGCTTATCCTTTCAAGGTTGCTGGAAACACCTAGCAGAGGAGTTGATCTGGAGTGTTGTAAATTCTCATGATAGTAGTGAAATGGTTGACATGCTCTAGTGGGTTGTTCGTCCCATCGAACGTCTCTATACTGGGGAGCTTAAAGCCATGGGAAACTGGGTGAGCCAGAACGTGAGGTGCTAACGGGGAGTCATTGTGCAGGGGACGGCGAGCGAAAGTTGTGCGTCGCACAACCTGACCATACTCTTCCGCTATTATGGCTCAGATTTCTTCTTGAGTGGTCATTGCTACAACCTCCATGTCGGGTAGAAGCTCAGATAGTTGCAGATGAGGCTATCGAAGTGCGCTGGCAACAGTTTGAAGGTAACCAGAAAAAGAAAAGAGGGCTAGAGCAAGCCTCCGGAAGGTAGAAAGAGCGGCGTAGCGAAGAATGTCGCTTCGATGATGGTCGTTGCAATCTCCGGATAGACCTGGATCCACGACCGCCCATAGTGTACACCCCGTTGAACACCAGCAGAACCAACATGCTCTACGCCATTCAAGATAACCCAGAACTTCATAGTCCAAGGGTTCCTCTCCCGAATCCAAGAAGCGACAAATCGAAGTACTGCGAGTTCCAATGAGGAACCGGGCACACCACCAAAGAATGTTTCAGGCTTAAGGATGAGATCGAGCATCTCGTCTATCAGGGACTTCTGGGAAGATTTCTACAGGGACAGATTCCCAACCAATCTCAGCCACCTAGGGAGGCAAGGGAACATCCCCCCGCTCCCCGATGCGTTATAGGGGCTAGGGCGTTGGTAGGAGAAATTGAGACTATCGCTGGACCTCCCGCTCTAGCCGCTCAGATTCTCTCAATTGCCAAACTCCCCAGAGACCACGAGGACAAGAAGCTCAAACAGGATATCACAATCACTTTCGGGGAAGAGGATCTACAAGGATTACGACAACCGCATCAAGACCCGCTCATAATCAGCGCAGGAATAGGGGACCCTTGCTTCAATGTTAAAAGGATATTAGTCGACAACGAAAGCTTGGTCGATGTCCTATTCTTGTCCACTTTGCAAAACATGAAACTCACGAAGGCTCAGCTCAGCCCCATGGTCGGGCCCGTCTACGGTTTCGACAACCGGCATGTTCCGGTTTGGGCCAGATCACACTTCTAGTCACATTGGAAGAATTTCCAAGGCAATCAATGCACAACATCCAGTTCGTGGTAGTGGAGTCTACCTCCGCCTACAATGCCATCTTTGGAAGACCGTTCCAATCCATCTTTGGAGCAATTCCCTCTATCCCGCACCTAGCACTGAAATTCCCAACCGCCGTGTTGGAACAACCCTATTACTGATTTGGGCTAGGATCACTATCTGTTGACTAGGATCAAGTTGACCCCAATGTATAGTTTATGGGTCAAGAGTTTAGGCTGTTAGAACTCAAGAAATTATTCAAGTTCTCTGGGTTCGACGAACGCCTTCCTGGGTTCGACGAACGGCTTGCTCTCTGCATTCGACGAACAATCATCCAATCTCAGCGGTCAACGAAATATTCAGTTCGACGAACTCAGCTCTGCGTTCAAAGAATAAGTATCAGTTGTTCAGATCGACGAATGAACTTCTCAGCTCAACTATTCAACTCTTCCAGAGCAAAGTTAAGTCGAGGTCGACGAACTCAACATTGTGTTCGACGAAAATCTTGAGATCGACGAAACTTGTTCAGATCGAAGAAATGTCTTATTTCAGTTCAGAATTTTAGAAAGATTATTCTTATTTCATTCTCTGAACTCAGTTCGTCTACAACAACGGATCTATTCTTCCACATAAGTAAGAATAATATATTTCCTTTTATTATTTCAAGATTATAGTTGTTGACTGTAGATGTAAAGGACATGTTCATGGAAAAGGAAAAAGATAAACGGCGTATCAGATTTGCAGTACAGGATATATCTATTCAGATTATTATATTCCTTAATTAAAGGATTTGATTTGTCAAATCTGTCAGAGATTTCAAAAAGAAAAAGGAAGAAGATATACAGTATCATTATTACTTACCATTTTTACTACAAGATTACATAACATATCACATATAGCTATACAGAGAAAAAGAAAGGAGAGGGTTACAGGAAGAGAAGAAACATAAGAAAGCATTTAGAGATCTTCATCTTCCTCAATAGCAGCACTCATTCTCTGAGAACAACATCAACACCATCTCTCAGATCTCTGTTGCAAGTTCAGATCTTCAAAGAGCAACAATAATCTGAAGAATTCTTTCTCTCAGATTCATCAGCTACAGGAAGATCAATATTTTCAAGAGAAAGCTCCAGCCATTTTCTGTCAAGCAATTTTATATCAGACAGAGGAGCTTTACATCATCAATCCACTAGTCTTCTCTCAGAATATTGACAGAGAAGAACCTCATAACCCTTCTTATCCCCTCTTGTACAGGGTTATAACTCCCTTCAAAAGTTAACCCATTGGTGGCAGGGCACCTGATCAAAAACCTGTAGTTGGGTTAGAGCACCTGATCAAAAGCTCCCTTGGTGTGTGGACACCTGATCAAAAACCCCTTGGTGATAGGGCACCTGATCAAAAACCTAGTGGATCCTACCAAGTGTGGTAGAAGAGTAGACGTACCCAGGTTTATTAGGGAACTACTATAAAAATCCTTGTGTCCTCTGTGTTGTGATTTTCTGTGTGCTGTGTTGTGTTCTCTCTTTGTGTTTGCTTTTATTACTCACTCAATACACATATATATCACTATTTTAATTCCGCAATAAAATAAAGTAAAAAGTTTTAATACTCTATTCACCCCCTCTCTAGAGTAATATTATGATCTAACCTCCACTTTCAATTGGTATCTAAGCATATCAATTGACTTTCAATTGGTATCAGAGGGTTGTTGATTTTATACAGGCTAACACCTGAATCATAAAGATCAATTAGATCTTAATTTATTTTAGAGTGTTATTTTCTTAAAAACTCATTGTACAGAACAAAGAATATTCTAGCACAAGACCTCCTATGTGCAATCTCAATAAGTTTGCACTATGGAAAGCAAGGATTAGATTGTACATGAATTCTATTGATGAGGAGATTTTCAATGTGATTTTGACAGGACCTCCTACACCTACAGCAACAACAAGTGTTGAAACCACAACCAACATCAAGGCTGTTCCACCACCTGAATGGACAGAATCACAGAAGAAGCAGAGAAGTGCAGATGCAAAAGCAATGAACATTCTAGCACAAACAATGTCTGATGACATTTTTCAAAAAGTGGTGGAATGCACTTCTGCAAGAGAGATATGGATCTCACTCAACAATATGGTTGAAGGATCAGCTGATGAAAGAAAGTACAAAAGATCCCACCTCATTTCTCAATATGAGAATTTCAAAAAGGGAGAATCTTAGACAGTTGCTAATATGTATAACAGGCTCAGCCTCATAATCAATGAGCTGAAGACCTTGGACATGGGACTCTAGGATCTGGCCAATCAAGGAAGCCAGAAGCCTTAATGAGATCTCAACTGAGAGCTTGTTAGGCAAACTCAAGTCCTATGAGCAGCTTATCAAATCCAGAGAAGCTGAACAATCCACTTCATCTCCAGCATCCAAGAAGGAGAAAAGTATAGCTTTCCAAGCTACTGAAGAAGAAGATAAGGCTTCAAAAGTTGAGGAGTTTATGAGCCTTCTAGCCAAAAGGTTCTACAAGATGGCTAAGAAGGACTTCAGAAAGAAGAACTCCAGATCAAGAGAAAAGCCAAGGTATGATAAGTCAAATCCTAAAGCAATTATTTGTTATGGCTGCAGGAAACCTGAACACATTCTGCCAGAGTGTCCAGAGAATCAGAAAAAGGAGAAGAGAAAAGAAAACGAAGACAAGAAGCACTCCAGCAAGTCATCCTCCCACAAGCACAAGCATAAGGGAAGAGGATTTGTAGCTGAAACTTGGAGTGAGACTGAGTCAGAGTCTTCATCCAGTTCTTCTGATGATGAAGAAGAAACAAAGGAGAATGATCTGTGCTTGATGGCCATTTATGACTCAAGCAGTAAGACAGTAAGTGCATCTTCATCCAGCTCTTCTGATGATGAAGATGATGAAGATGATGAAGAAGAAAAGAATTTCTGCATTATGGCTATCAATGCCTCAGCAAACAACTCAGATGAAGAAGAATCGGAATCAGAAGCTGAAAATGATGCTGATTAGGTAATATCTAATTTTGATTTCAATTCAATTGAATTCAAAGATGAATTCAAAGTTCTTTGCTTAGACTTAATAAAATTTGAGAAGGAAATAATTACTCTCAGAAATAAGCTTGTTGAAATGAACAAATTAAGTGAAGATAATGCTATTCTTAAGAAAGAATTGGCTGCCTCTAGAGAACATATTATTCTCATTGAAAATAAACTATCTGAGGCTAAGAAATTTGAAGAATCCCTAAATGGGAGAAGTATCAAACTGATGGACATTACAAGCACAGTAAATGCCAGATTAAATGGCAAACTAGGCTTGGGTGCATCATCAAGTGATCCACCTCTAATTAAGAAGAACATACTATCTACACCTATAAAATTCATTTCTGTTAAGAGCAAAGAGGTTGTAGATGTAAATAAAAACATTTCTAGCAAGGCTGTTAAGAATAAAGGAATTCAGCAGAATTCGTCGAACGGAGCTCGACGAAATCAGACGAATTCGTCAGACGGAGATCGACAAACTCTGAAGACAGATTTCCTGTATAGTCATTATTCGAACGGCGCTCGACGAAAGCATGTCCATTCATCGAACGGCGATCAACGAACTCAGCCCAGTTCGTCGAACAGAAAATATACAGAAAAACTACAGAATTCTTATTCTTCACATACTTTCAATCCTTTCACTGAATGGATAATTCCTCCAAGAAGATATCATCCAAAAGGTTATAAGGATCAGCCTGAAATGTCTTTTATTTCAAATTTTTGTGGAAAGTCAAAAGGACCCAAGGTAGTTTGGGTCAAGAACAGCTAGTTTATTTTTTCTGTTTGCAGGTACACAGCTATCCAAGCAAGAATGAACAATGGTATTTGGATAGTGGCTGTTCAAAGCATATGACCAGAAATAAGGCCAACCTGAACAACTACAAAGCAAAGCTTGGACCCAAGGTGATATTTGGAGACTCCAACTGTGGACAAACCAAAGGCTATGGATAGATCAAAGTTGGAGCAGTTACCTTCAAGGAGGTAGCTTATGTCAAGGGACTCAAGCACAACCTCATCAGCATAAGCCATTTATGTGATGACGGTTATCAGGTAACTCTCAATCATTCCTTATGTCTTATTACCAATAATAAAAACATTAATGTATTATCTGGTATTAGAGATGGAAACATTTATTTAGTCAATTTTGACTCTGCCAATTCTGATATTTGCTTATTCGATTCTATAAGTAAAACAAATGAATTATGGCATAAAAGGCTTAGACATATTAACCTTAGAACTATATCTAAGCTTTCTAAGGACAATCTTGTTAGAGGACTGCCTTCTGGTTCATACAAGAAGGAAGGACTCTGCAGGGCTTGTCAATTAGGTAAGCAAACTAGAAGTACTTTTAAATCTTTATCCAAGAGTGATTCACCTAGGATTTTGTATTTAATGCACTTGGACCTTTTTGGACCTACTGCAATACAAAGTCAAGGAGGGAAGCATTACTCTCTAGTGATTGTAGATGACTTCTCAAGATTCACTTAGGTGTTCTTTCTTAGGAATAAGTTTGACACCTTCAATGTTCTGACAGACTTTCTCAGGTCCATCAAGATTGAGTACTCTACTCTAGTTGCATTGATCAGAAGTGATCATGGCACTGAGTTTGAATCTCTTCTGATGAGAGAATTCTGTGGAAAAGAAGGGATCAGGCAGTGTTTCTCTGCTCCTAGAACTCCTCAACAAAATGGGGTAGCTGAAAGGAAAAATAGAACACTTATTGAATCAGCAACTACATTTCTTGCTGATGAAAACTTGCCACTCTCTTTTTGGGCAGAGGCAGTGAGCACAGCAAATTATGTGTTGAATAGAAGCCTGATACATAAACTTAAGGGCAAAACTCCTTATGAATTACTTAAGAATAAAAAGCCTAAGGTTAACTATTTTAAGATATTTGGCTGTAAATGTTATGTGCACAACAATGATAAGAAGTATCTAAGGAAGTTTGAAGTAAAAGCTGCTGAAAGCATATTCCTTGGATATTCACTTTCTAGTAAGGCATACAGAGTTTACAACAAATCTACTCTTAAGATAAAAGAGTCCATGCATGTATCTTTTGATGAGACTAACATATTACTTGAGGAGAGGAACACCATCTCTACCAAACATACTATACAGGTACCAGCTCTATGTGAAGAGCTCAATGGATTAGATCTATAGAAAGAAGAATCACCACTTCCATCAACTCAAAATCTTGAAGACAATGAAGAAGATGATCATCCAGATCTTGCTGACAGCTCAAATCGAGTGACAACTAATCAAATTCCCCTAGTGGATACTATTGCTGATCCAACTCCAATTGTTGACATCACAGTTAGAGATCATCCAATATCCCAAGTCATTGGAGATATTTCAGTAGTGTTCAAACAAGGCATCAACTACACCAAAATCAGATGCACACTCATTTCCTATCCCAGATTGAACCTCAAACCATTAAAGATGCATAACAAGATCATCGAATTCAAGAAGGAAGATTGATGATCACTCATTTCCTATCCCAGATTGAACCTCAAACCATAAAAGATGCAATGCAAGAGGAGCTCAATCAATTTGAAAGGAACAAGGTATGGGATTTGGTTCCAAGACCAAAAGGCCATCCAGTTATTGGCACCAAGTGGGTCTTCAGGAACAAGCTTGATGATCAAGGCAATATAGTGAGAAACAAAGCAAGATTGGTAGCCCAAGGATATTCACAGGAAGAAGGAATTGACTATGATCAGACCTTTGTTCCTATTGCAAGACTTGAAGCCATCAGGATTTTCCTTGCCTTTGCTGCATTCAAGAAATTCAAGGTATATCAGATGGATGTAAAGAGTGCATTTCTGAATGGAGACATCAAAGAAGAAGTCTACGTGGAACAACCACCAGGTTTTATCTCTCCAACTCACTCCTTTTATGTATTTAAGCTGTTGGGAACAGTGCCCAGCAATGTTCCTGATTTGAAGAAGTGCTCAGCTCAATGATAAGTGCAAGCTGTATTTAATGCTCCATCTAGCTCATACTTGCAGAGATCGAAAAATGTCAAGTACTTTAACTATTTTTGTAAGTACTATATATATCGTCAAGAAGGATAAGATTCGTCGAATGCAGAAGGAAGTTCGTCGAACGAAGAATGGAGTTCGTCGAACTAAGAAGGAAGATCGACGACCGCTGAGATTTGGCGTGTTCGTCGAACAAAAAAGGAAGATCGTCAAACTCAGAAGGAAGATCGATGACCGCTGAGATTTGACGTGTTCGTCGAACGCAGAAGCAAGATCATCGAACTCAGAAGGAAGATTGATGACCGCTGAGATTTGGCGTGTTCGTCGAACGCAAAAGCAAGATCGTCGAACTCAGGAGGAAGATCGTCGACCGCTGAGACTCGGCAAGATCGTCGAACGCAGAGAAGACGCAGTATCATCGACTTCATCAAAGTGGTCTTGTAGTTGAGAAGAATAGATATCTTTGTGAAGAAGCCTTATCGCTGAGAAGGCTAAGTATGACTGATGTTGTTGGACATCGTCGTAAAGAAGGCATGTCGACTGAAGAAAGACAAGCTGAAGACCAGCAGCTACTGAAGCGTCGACATAACATCACTCATGTCGTCGAGAGAACAACATGATTACGACGACAGAAAGAAGATCTCAACGACACAGTCAGAGAAAGCATATCGTCGTATACGCAGAAACACCAGGATATCTTGTGTCATTGAGATACCTGCATCAGTGGCAGAAGCAAGAAGAATTTGTAGTCTACCTAAGTTAAAGACATCGACAAGGGCATGTCGTCGAGACGTTGATCCTATCGACGAGATGTTGTCTGTATCGACATGAATATGGAAATATCGTCGAGACAGAATTCAAATGTCGCGGACGCGCTGTCAGCATTTAATGCCGCCACCCAATTGCCCAATCAGCATGTATTCTAAAGATATGGGCATCTGACATTAAAAGATACAACTTATGACCGTTATGCATCTCATCTGTCCTATAAAAGGGAACATTTATGCCCTAGAAAATAAGTCTTCGAAGATAGAAATAGTACGAGAAAGTATGTCGCCGCTACACTTTAATAGAACAGTATTCTCGGCGGAGAAGAAGAACATCAAGTAGAGAGCAAGCATCAAGTGCTCTCTGAAGAATCAGTCATCATCATTGAATGAAAAGTAGCCGATCAACACCAGGCAAAAGAAGTGAAGGCTGAAGAAGATCCAGTACTGAATCTCCAGATCAAAAAGTATCTTCTTCAACTTTAAGAAGCCGATCTTTAACAGGCTAAAGTTGTCGATCTTCATCCGGCAGAAGTGACAGTCTTATTAATGTAATCTCTTGTAAAGGCTTGCGGGCCTATTTGTCTAGCTTGAGGGCTGTAGAGCGATGAGGCTTGAGGGCCAGGGCAGTGGACTTGCGGGTCCGACACCATCTAGCTTGCGGGCTGGAGAGCTGTGAGGCTTGAGTGCCAGGGCAGTGCACTTGCGGGTGCGTTTTGTCGAGCTTGCGGGTTTGGGGATAGTAGGGGCTTGCGGGCCTAGGCTGTTGGGACTTACGGGTCTGTGTTGTAGGGCTTGAGAGCCTGAGTGTCGAGCTTGCGGGCTCAGGGGCAGTAGGGGCTTGCGAGCCTAGGCTGTTGGGACTTGCGGGTCCGAGTTGTAAGGCTTGAGGGCCTGAAAATTTGGTGGAGTTTGCCGAGCCTAGCACACTGCTAGGTAGGCACAGAGGGACAGAAGACTACTCATGACACCCTGTCTTGAGGAACATCTATACATCGTTGTGTGTTTTCTGTGTTATGCTTTACAACTTTTAGATATACTAACCAGAAATCAAGAACACCGAGAAGGGGATAATATAATTTGAAAAACCTATTCACCCCCCCCCCCCCCCTCTAGGTGATAAAGTAGACACCCAATAAACAACAAGTGGTATCAAAGCCAGGTTGTTCAAATAAAGCTTAACAGCTTGAATAGATCTACCAGTGGGTGTCCAAGTATCATAGCTATGGAGTCAAGAATAGTTATGTGCTATAGATAGAACTTTACCCTTTGGAAAGTTAGAGCAAGAATTTACATGGAGGCAATGGATCCCAGAATGTTTTTGATTGTTCAAGAAGAACCATGTACCTCAATAGCTATGATAAAAGATGAGGTTCTTCTAAGCAGCATGGACAAGGAAGCCAGAAATATTCTAGCTAGTGCAGTAGATCTGCCAACACTCCAGAAGCTAAGTCATTGCACTACAGCAAAGGACATGTGGGATTCCTTAAAAGTCCTCATGGAAGGGTCAGAGGAAGATTTTGAAGAAGAAACCTCTCATGAAGAGGTATGTATCAGAGCACCACTGACCACTTCAGACAGTGAATCAGAAGATGAAGAATGCTCCAGAGCAGGAGAAAGAATAAGAGCACCCTTGACTCTCACAGACTGTGACTCTGAGGATGAGGAAGTCTGTGGGTTGATGGCTCTATCAGATGAAGAAAATCATGATGAACCACATCATGATCAGGTATGCACCGCTCACACACCTTTACTACCTGCTTCATTTTCATTTAAGAAGACCAAGAGTGCATCAGGTGATTTTTCATCATCTGAAGATGATGCAGAAAACTGCTCATCTTGCAACAATAAGAATCATACTAATCTATTAGAGTAGTTTGGTGATCTCTTGGAGGCTCTGAGAAAGAGCAAAAGGCTTGTTAAGGAACAAGCTAGGGAGCTAGAATCTCTCAGACTTTTTAAGGCTGAATCGGATAGGAAACTGGGTATGTCCTACAGCAAGTACACCGATCCAAATGAGCTCAACAAAATCATAGACAAGCTTTATGATGAAAGAAGCCGAAGGGAAGAACTTATCAAGAAACTTAAGAATGACCTTCTTAAGGAAAGATGCTTGGTGGCTCAATTCTCGAAGCCCAAAACTATACTGGCCATCATTGACACCCTCTCCTCCTATGGAAATAGGAGGGGATTGGGTTACAATGAAGGGGCAATAGATGCTGGGAATGGAGAAAGGGGCAAAACTAAAGCAGAGCCTCATACCACCTTTCAGAAGGTAGTGCTTCCCTCAAATAGGTATGATCAGGACAGTGTCCATGGTCACTGGATGAATGGAAGCTCCACTAGTCATGAAAATGCTCCTGACTATGGAAAGAGAAAGGGCATGGGGATTAGTGCATTAAAGGCTCCCCATGAGGAAATTCAAATGGCCCATCATGGTCCATTTGTATTTGGTGTCCCAGCCCCCACTCTCAAGGATAAAGGTGCAACATTTTCTCAATCTCTTCCAGATAAGAAGCAGACTAGTAGCCCCAGTATGATCAATTCTCACTTGAACATATCTGATGCCATCAACACCCTGTCAGCTACCAAGCTGACATATGTTGCTGACAAACAGATAAAATCAAGAAGAAACAATGATACTAGGGCAGCTAGTCAGCTCTTGGCTGAGAGAGATATGAAGAATGTTGCTGCCTTCTCTACTGAACATACTTCAAAAATTGTTCAGAAAAGAAGGTACAACATCCATGAATGTTGGTACTGTGGCAAAGTGGGACACTTTGCCATCGACTGTTGGCATAACCCTAGTGTGGTTAATGCAAAGGAGAGACCTCCTGGAAGGGTTGCGGTGAGTAGAGGGATTCCCTATTATGCTAACAAGAACCTAGGACCCAAGTCACCTTGGGTTCCTAAGGGATATTAAATCTGTCTTGCAGGGTAGTCCATTTAGACATTAAAAAGCTAACAAGGCTAATGGACAATAAGGGCTCCAGGCTCAGCTCTGGACTAAGAAAAACTTACCACATACCAAGGTGCACTAATCTAGGGGGATCTAGAAGTAAAGACAAGTGGACATTCCATCGAGGGGGAGCCACTAGCTCAAGGAGACTTAGAGGCCAAGGTGAAGGTAACCATGTTAATGTTTAACACATAAACTCATCTTCATCTAATCTTGTAAAAGTAATTTTCAAAAACCATATCGTCAGAATGATGATTGGTATCGTCAAAAGATTTGCATCACGACGATATTCAATCGTCAGCGGACTCTTAATTAGGTCTAAGCTCAATCATTACAGCTAAATTCGAGTTAGTCAGACATGTAACAAATGACACTTCAACTTCCAACTCGGACACTATAAATAAAGTTAAATGTCTTAAGGTTAAAACACTCTCTACATTAGCCCTAAAAGTCGTCGTGTTCTCCACGCCTTCTAAGAGTGAACGAGTCGACTGTGCTAAAATCATCCAGGGTCAAGCAAAAGATGGCGCCAAAGAAGGAAGATTTTCTATTCGAAGGAAATGAAGTTGCGAGGAACAGATTCTCAGAAGGTTCAGAAGAAATCCAGGGCACCATTAAGCTGCTCGAGACCATCGGCCTGGAATTCGCCCTCTCTGATCCAACAGTAATATTAAAAAGAGAAGTGCTGGAGTTCTACTCAAATGCCAAGGGTGGCTCAAAGGGAACGTCTGTGAAGAGCGAAATTAACGGGATAAAGGTTAAGGTGAATCCCAAGAGATTGAACAGGGCTCTTCAGTTGCCAGCCTTTACCAAGGGGGAGGAAGACAAAGCGATTACTCAGGAAGACCTTGTCAAGGCTCTGGCTTGGTGCGGCCACTCGAGAAAAACCTATGGATCTCTGGAAAGGAAAAGCTTAAATCAACAAGGAAAGCTGTTGGCAGACATTATGGGAAAAGCCCTCCTCTGCAAGGTGGGGTCTCATGATAGGATATCCAAGCCCATGTTCGAGATGATAGCAAGGATAATCCTAAGTAAAAGGACCAACTGGGGTCAACAAATCTTCAAGAGGATACAAGAAAGCTTTCAAGCCCCAAATCTGGGAAGGATTCTATCAGTATACTTTCTGTTTTCCTACCCTGAAAATTTCAACAAAAAGTATGGAGTAAAAATCCATCACATGAAAAGGATGGATATCAGAATACTGGAAAGATGGGAAAAGTTCTGACTAGGCCTCCCAAGAAGTTGAAGACTGCAGAAAATGTGAAAAGGAAGGTAGGAAGCTCCTCTGAAAAAAGTGAGTCAGACAACAACTCACCTCCATCTGACTCTGAGGCAGCTGTGGAGACAAGGAACGTAATCCTCCAGAGCTCTGCTCCAAGTCAGGGATCCAAGACAACAGCAAAATCAAATCAAGGTAATGCTGAAACTGAGGGGGAGAAGGACAGTGAGCTCCATGCTCAAGTGGAAGAAGTGATCAATAAGATCATAGGAGCTGAGGATACTGGTCATTCTGAATCAGCAATGCCAGGATACAGCCAAGAGAAACCTGCAGATGAAACTAGCAAAGATCGGCAAAGTCCTGAAAAGGAGAATGAGCCAATCCACTCACCAATAAGAAAATCTCTATCTCCAATAATTGAAGGGGATGAAGAAGAGGAACAAGATGGTTCACCTCCAGAGGTTAGCCCAGTGGAGCTCCCACTATTATCTCAGATAAAGATGCTCCTAGAAGAGCAAAGATTAAAACTTGAAAGTTATGTCACCTCTGCTATCAATGATCTAAGAAGAGAACTGTCTGCTGAAACGGCAACCCTAAGTAATGATGTGAAAAATCTGCACGAATTCACTGCCCATACTCACAAAGGTATATCTAACCTAGGGGCTAATCTGTCAATGATTGTTGGCAGCATAGAAAAGGCCTACATTGCATCCACCAAGAGGATGGCTGAACATAAAACTGATCTCAAAGAAAGTCTAGATCAAAACAATAAAGATCTGGACAGTCATCTGCTTGAAACCAAGAATCACTTGGAAGCAGGTATCCATATGCTCAAGAACAAAATACTGGCATCCGAGGAGACTCTCCACAGAGGGATATCTGAAGAAGTAATAAAGGGGGAGAGATCAATGATAAAGGCCAGTAGTGATCATGCCATCTGGACCACCAACACCATCAGGGAAGCAATGAATCTCCCTCCTCTATATTATGATGAACCTGCTGAAAATCAACATATAAATATTACTGATAAGGGTAAAGAGAAGGAAGCACTGGAGGATGAAGAAACAAAAGTGAGGAAGAGAAAGCACAGGGAAGAAATGGAGAAAAAGGATGACTATGAAAGATGGAGTCCCATATCAAGGACCATCATTCTAAAAGCATGTGAGCAAGTGAAAGTTAACAAAGGTGAAAGATACAATATATACAGTCCTCAAGAATGGGCTAAGCATGAAGATCAAGAAGAAGTAAGGAGAGAACACAGAAGAAATAAGCAAGCAGGAAGTATTCCAGCTGACACTCCTGAACCTTTAAAATATCATCCTAAACCGTTTGAGTACTTCATCCGGCAAGCTGATAAGGTGCAGGAGTCCAGTGCCAAGAAAGCAAAGGATGCTGCTGATATGAGAGCACCAGAGGAATAGATGGCTAAAGCTTTAAGGGGGCTAAATGTAGAAATGTCAAAACTTTTGAAAACTTTTGACACTATTTATAAATGAAGTGACATTTGCCAAATTTCTGTGTTCACTCATGTTTAGCTAAAATATCATCACTACATGCTTATCTGCTTGAAATGTTAAACCATTTTATGTGAATGGCATTTATCATTGAGTGAGTTATGACTTCTTCAAATAGGGGGAGATTGTTGGGAACAGTGCCCAGCAATGTTCCTGATTTGAAGAAGTGCCCAGCTCAATGATAAGTGCAAGCTGTATTTAATGCTCCATCTAGCTCATGCTTGCAGAGATCGACAAATGTCAAGTACTTTAAATATTTCTGTAAGTATTATATATATCATCAAGAAGGACAAGATTCGTCGAACGCAGAAGGAAGTTTGTCAAACGAAGAATGGAGTTCGTCGAACTCAGAAGGAAGATCGACGACTGCTGAGATTTGGCGTGTTCGTCGAACGAAAAAGGAAGATCATCAAACTCAGAAGGAAGATCGATGACCGCTGAGATTTGGCGTGTTTGTCGAACGTAGAAGCAAGATCGTCAAACTCAGAAGGAAGATCGGCGACCGCTGAGATTTGGCGTGTTCGTCGAACGCAGAAGCAAGATCGTCGAACTCAGGAGGAAGATCGTCGACCGCTGAGACTCGGCAAGATCGTCGAACGCAGAGAAGACGCGGTATCATCGACTTCATCAAAGTGGTCTTATCATTGAGAAGAATGGATATCTTCATGAAGAAGCCTTGTTGCTGAGAAGGCTAAGTATGACTGATGTTGTTGGACATCGTTGGAAAGAAGGCATGTCGACTGAAGAAAGACAAGCTGAAGACCAGCAGCTGCTGAAGCGTCGACATAACATCACTCATGTCGTCGAGAGAACAACATGATTACGACGACAGAAAGAAGATCTCAACGACACAGTCAGAGAAAGCATATCGTCGTATATGTAGAAACGCTAGGATATCTTGTGTCGTCGAGATACCTGCATCAGTGGCAGAAGAAAGAAGAATTTGCAGTCTACCTTAGTTAAAGGCATTGACAAGGGCCTGTCGTGTTGGAGTTTCTGAGGTGATCTCAAAGCAATCAATAGTTAGTCTTGCTGCCAACGCAATATGAGCCTATAGGGTCGCACATAAAAGCCTTTGGAGAAATTGGAGAAAGGATTGTGTTGGCCTTACTCATATTGGATATGAGTGGAGGACCAATCCTGTGACTGCTTGGAATTAAGTTGAGAATGTCTCAACGGGAAATCGTTTAAAGGGTTTACACGAATGGGTTTATACATGACAAATTCGGCTAAAGGGATTAACCGAATTGTGTCAAATTCGGCTAATGAGATTAACCGAATTATGTTGATTCGACTAATGAAATTCGGCTAATATGATTAACCGAATTTATTACAGATTCGACTAAATGGTTTAGCCAAATCAGGTCAGTTCGACGAAAGGGTTTTGCCGAATATATAAAGCTGAATTTATATAGACGAATTCGTCGAAATGGTTTCGCCGAATCTGAGTCGAATTCGGTTATAGTGATTAGTCGAATTCGGCGAATGTAAATCTGGACAGATATTCTGTTTTTTCCTCTGGGCTGCGGATAGCCTATTTTATGCCTTGCGTATAAAATGAATGTGATTAGGGCTTCGATACAGACGGTTTTCAGATCGAGACTTTTCGTGTTTTTTGTAGAGCCAAAAAGGACGGAAGTGTTCCAATCGCTCTCGTTCCATCCGCCGATCGTCTTCCACCGCCGCTAGTCGCCGCCTCCCCTGGATCGGATCTAGCAGTCCGTGGGGACGTTAAGAGCATCCTTCTCTGACCTAGTTCTTGTACGACAATAAACTAGGGTTCTTCATCGCTTGTGTGGACTTCTGTAGAGGGATCGATCCATTTCGATTCTTGAAGAACTCAAGGACAGAAATTCGGATTTCTTTTTGGGAGCACCTTGGTTGAGTGTTGACTCAATCCCGCAAAGGTACCTTGTATTTCGATTTGCTTATTCTCTTGAATCATGAAAACCGCAAGATCCGTTAGCTTCTTTTGGGTCGTTCTTGTTATTTCCGCTGCGCATATTCAATATGTCATCCCTTTCGAGGGGTATAGAAAACCCAACATGTCGTCGAGACGTTGATCCTATCGACGAGATGTTGTCTGTATCAGCATGAAGATGGAAATATCGCCGAGACAGAATTCAAATGTTGCGGACGCGCTGTCAGCATTTAATGCCGCCGCCCAATTGCCCAATCGACGTGTATTCTAAAGATATGGGCATCTGACATTAAAAGATACGACTTCTGACCATTATGTCGCTCATCTGTCCTATAAAAGGGAACAATGATGCCCTAGAAAACAAGTCTTCGAAGACAGAGAAAAAGTACGAGAAAGTATCCCGCCGCTACACTTCAATAGAACAGTATTCTCGGCGGAGAAGAAGAACATCAAGTAGAGAGCAAGCATCAAGTGCTCTCTGAAGAATCAGTCATCATCATCAACTGAAAAGTAGCTGATCAACACCAGGCAAAAGAAGTGAAGGATGAAGAAGATCCAGTACTGAATCTCCAAATCAAAAAGCATCTTCTTCAACTTTAAGAAGCCGATCTTCAACAGGCTAAAGTTGTCAATCTTCATCCGGCAGAAGTGACAGTCTTATTACTGTAATCTCTTGTAAAGGCTTGCGGGCCAATTTGTCTAGCTTGAGGGCTGGAGAGCTGTGAGGCTTGAGGGACAGGGCAGTGGACTTGCGGGTCCGACACCGTCTAGCTTGCGGGCTGGAGAGCTGTGAGGCTTGAGGGCCAGGGCAGTGCACTAGCGGGTGTGTTTTATCGAGCTTGTGGGCTCAGGGGCAGTAGGGGCTTGCGGGCCTAGGCTGTTGGGACTTGTGGGTCTGTGTTGTAGGGCTTGAGAGCCTGAGTGTCGAGCTTGCAGGCTCGGGGGAAGTAGGGGCTTGCGGTCCTAGGCTGTTGGGACTTGCGGGTCCGAGTTGTAAGGCTTGAGGGCCTGAAAATTTGGCGGAGTTTGCCGAGCCTAGCACACTGCTAGGTAGGCGCAGAGGGATAGAGGACAACTCAAGACACCCTGTCTTGAGGAACCTCTATACATCGTTGTGTGTTTTCTGTGTTATGCTTTACAACTTTTAGATCTACTAACCAGAAATCAAGAACACCGAGAAGGGGATAATATAATTTGAAAAACCTATTCACCCCCCCCCCCTCTAGGTGATAAAGTAGACACCCAATAAACAACATAAGATTAATTAAGCTCTCTATGTCTCAAACAAGCTCCCAGAGCATGGTATGAGACCTTAGCTATTTTTCTTTTAGAGAACAATTTCTGTAGAGGCATAGTTGATAAAACCCTATTTTTCAGGATACATAAAAATCAAACTCTACTAGTTCAAATATATGTACATGATATTATTTTTGGCTCTACTGATTCAAATTTATGAAAAAGATTTTCTAATCTAATGCAATCTAAATTTGAAATGAGTAGTATGGGTGAACTATCATACTTCCTTGGTCTTCAAGTGAAGCAAACTCCAATTGGCATATTCATATCACAATCCAAGTATGCTAAGGAATTAGTGAAAAGGTTTGGTATGTCTGATGCTTCCACCATGAAAACACCCATGCCCTCAAATTTTGTTGTTGATACAGATGAATCAGGGAAACCTGTTGATCAGAAAGTATATAGAGCAATTGTTGGCTCACTACTTTATATAACAGCAAGTAGGCATGATATAATGTTTGCTACTTGTATTTGTGATAGGTTCCAAGTTAACCCCAAAGAATCTCACCTAATTTTATTAAAATGAATTTTGAGATATATAAAGGGTTGTCCTAATCTAGGACTCTGTTATCCAACAGCATCAGAATTTGAATTAACTGGATTCTCAGATTCTGATTATGCTGGATGCAGAGTAGACAGGAAAAGCACATCAGGAACTTGCCAGTTTCTTGGTGATAGGCTTGTGTCTTGGTTTTGTAAGAAACAAACATCTGTGTCCACATAAACAGCTGAAGCTGAATATATAGTTGCAGGCAGTTGCTGCTCACAGATATTGTGGATACAAAATCAGCTTCTAGACTATGGTGTCAATCAAAATAATTCAATTATATTTTGTGACAATACTTGTGCAATATCTATAGCACAAAATCCAGTTCTCCGTAGTAGGACTAAATACATAGAAATTATGCACCACTTTATCAGAGATAATGTGGATAAAAATAAAATTTGCCTACAATTCATTTCTACTGATTTGCAAAGAGCTGATATTTTCACCAAGCCATTGGATGAAAAGAAACATATTTTCTTTATAAATCAGCTAGGAATGATAGATGGAGATTCAATCTGATAAAAATTAAGTTTTCTACTTACCCAATTTCTTCATCGAACTGAGATCGACGAAATCAAGTTTTTCGTCGAACGGAGATCGACGAAGTCATCGAGTTCGTCGAACCGAGATCGACAAAAACTCATTTTTTGTCGAACCAGTTTTGATGACACTTTTATTTCTGATCTGTCATCATAATCAAATCTTTTTATTTTTACTGAATGCCTACAGAAACTGCTTCTCTTTCCAGTTCCTTTGCACTTGATCTATTTTATTTTGCAGGAACAATAGCAATATAAAGATTGCATTCTTCCATACCTCCATCAAATGTCCCTTCTTCAAGGGGCCTAGCTTCAGGCCCTCCTGAAACTAGGCAGGGGGAGAAGTTCTATGAAGAAGCTCCATATGATGCAGTGTTTTGCTCAGGGGGAGATGTTATATGAACTAGGGCAGGGGGGAGAAAGCTGAAGAAACTCCTTTATGATAGGGGGAGTTATTTTATCAAGAGAAGGAGATTTATAGGAAGATGTTACAATTTCAGTTATGACAGATAGCATATTCAAATTATATAGTTTTTCAGTTCAACAAATTCAGAAAGCTGAAATATAGCAGATACAAGCTCAGCTAATCAGAATTCAGAAAAATCAGAGAAAGACAATATCAGAATTCAGAAAGTCAGAAAGCAGAATTCAGAGAAAGACAAAGGTTCTATTTATCTGTTTCTATTTATTTGTTTTCAATGTAAATCTCAAAACTCAGAGTATCGCATTTTATCTCTGATGAAATATTTAAAACCTATCAGATATATACATGCTCTGTTGTTTTGTTTTATTTGTTTTATTATACAAATTTTTGTCAAATAGTGTCCTAACCCAAATAAGGGGAGATTGTTGGAACAACCCTATTACTGATTTGGGCTAGGATCACTATCTGTTGACTAGGATCAAGTTGACCCCAATGTATAGTTTATGGGTCAAGAGTTTAGGCTGTTAGAACTCAAGAAATTATTCAAGTTCTCTGGGTTCGACAAACGCCTTCATGGGTTCGACGAACGGCTTGCTCTCTGCATTCGACGAACAATCATCCAGTCTCAGCGGTCGACGAAATCATCCAGTCTCAGCGGTCGATGAAATATTCAGTTTGACGAACTCAGCTCTGCGTTCAAAGAATAAGTATCAGTTGTTCAGATCGACGAATGATCTTCTCAGCTCAACTATTCAACTTTTCCAGAGCAAAGTTAAGTTGAGGTCGACGAACTCAACATTGTGTTCGACGAAAATCTTGAGATCGACGAAAATTCTTCAGATCGAAGAAATGTCTTATTTCAGTTCAGAATTTCAGAAAGATTATTCTTATTTCATTCTCCGAACTCAGATCGTCTACAGCAACGGATCTATTCTTCCACATAAGTAAGGATAATATATTTCCTTTTATTATTTCAAGATTATAGCTGTTGACTGTAGCTGTAAAGGACATGTTCATGGAAAAGGAAAAAGATAAACGGCGTATCAGATTTGCAGTACAGGATATATCTATTCAGATTATTATATTCCTTAATTAAAGGATTTGATTTGTCAAATCTGTCAGAGATTTCAAAAAGAAAAAGGAAGAAGATATACAATATCATTATTACTTACAGTTTTCATGACAAGATTACAGAACATATCACATATAGCTGTACAGAGAAAAAGAAAGGAGAAGGTTACAGGAAGAGAAGAAACATAAGAAAGCATTCACAGATCTTCATCTTCCTCAATAGCAGCACTCATTCTCTGAGAACAACATCAACACCATCTCTCAGATCTCTGCTGCAAGTTCAGATCTTCAAAGAGCAACAATAATCTGAAGAATTCTTTCTCTCAGATTCATCAGCTACAGGAAGATCAATATTTTCAAGAGAAAGCTCCAGCCATTTTCTGTCAAGCAATTTTATATCAGACAGAGGAGCTTTACATCATCAATCCACTAGTCTTCTCTCAGAATATTAACTGAGAAGAACTTCATAACCCTTCTTATCCCCTCTTGTACATGGTTATAACTCCCTTCAAAAGTTAACCCATTGGTGGCAGGGCACCTGATCAAAAACCTATAGTTGGGTTAGAGCACCTGATCAAAAGCTCCCTTGGTGTGTGGACACCTGATCAAAAACCCCTTGGTGATAGGGCACCTGATCAAAAACCTAGTGGATCCTACCAAGTGTGGTAGAAGAGTAGACGTACCCAGGTTTATTGGGGAACTACTATAAAAATCCTTGTGTCCTCTGTGTTGTGATTTTCTGTGTGTTGTGTTGTGTGCTCTCTTTGTGTTTGCTTTTATTATTCACTCAATACACATACATATATCACTATTTTAATTCCGCAATAAAATAAAGTAAAAAGTTTTAATACTCTATTCACCCCCCCCCCCCCCTCTAGAGTAATATTAAGATCTAACCTCCACTTTCAATTGGTATCTAAGCATATCAATTGACTTTCAATTGGCAATTCCTTCTATCCCTCACCTAACACTGAAATTACCAACCGCCGTAGGGATAGGGGTTGTAAGAGGAAACCAAGAAGCGACACGAACATGTTACCTAAAGCAGGCCTGACCGATGGAAGCAACTGCTCTAAATATTGACAACTTCGACCTACAGGATGAAGTCACTCTACAACGCGGATCACCCGTCGAAGGACTCATAGAAGTACCACTCTCCCCTCATGACCCGACAAGGACATTTCAGGTCGGGTCCCTTCTATCCGTCGAAGAGTGGGAAGAATACATCTTCTTCCTCCACGCTAACGAAGATATCTTTGCATGGAGTCTGGAAGATATGCCTGGGGTAGATCCTCAGGTCATCTTTCACTCTTTAAATAATAACCCCTCTTGTAGGCCAGTGATCCAAAAGAAGCGGAACAACGCCCCGGAGTGTCTTAAGGCGATCGAAGAAGAGGTGGAGAAGCTCCTGGAAGCGCAGTTCATCCGTGAAGCAAAGTACCCCATATGGCTAGCCAATGTGGTCATGGTAAAGAAGGTCTCAGGGAAGTGGAGGATGTGCGTTAACTACAACAATCTGAACCAAGCGTGCCCAAAAGATAGTTTTCCCCTTCCAAGAATCGACCAACTAGTCGACGCAACAGTAGGGCATGAGCTCCTCAGCTTCATGGATGCATACTCAGGCTACAACCAAATCAGGATGAACCCAGAGGATGAGGAGTACACCGCATTCCGAACAGATAAAGGAGACTACTATTACAGAGTAATGTCTTTCGGACTCAAGAACGTCGGGGCAACCTACCAGAGGCTAATGAACAAGGTATTCAAAGACCTCATCGGAAGCACAATGGAGGTTTATGTGGACGACATGCTAGTAAAGATCGTCCACCACTGTGACCACTTAGAAGATCTGGAAGGGTGCTTCCAGCTCCTTCGTCATTTTCAAATGCAGCTCAACCCCAGCAAATGTGCATTTGGTGTGACGGCAGGAAAGTTCCTGGGTTTCATTATAACCCATCGAGGGATCGAGGCGAACCCATAAAAAATCAAGGCGCTGGGAGACATGTCGCCACCCCGTTCCATCAAGGAAGTACAACGCTTAAATGGAAGGATCACCACTCTTTCGCAGTTTTTGGCACGGACGGGGGATAAATATGTCCCCTTCTTCAAACTCCTCCGAGGGGCACATCACTCTGGGTTCCAGTGGACGGACGAATGTCAGACATCTTTCGAGCACCTCAAACAGTACCTGGCCTCGCCCCCGCTTTTATCAAAACCTATTCCTGGCGAAGTCTTGTTCCTCTACTTAGCGATATCCCCTACGACAGTCATATTGGTGCTGGTAAAAGACGATGGAGAAGTCCAATGACCTATGTATTATCTCAGCAAGGTTCTCACCGACACCGAAGCCAGATACTCGATGGACGATAAAATAACATTAACCCTCGTCTCTTCTTCAAGAAAACTTCGGCCCTACTTCCAGGCGCATACGATAAAGGTGTTAACTCAGTTACCGCTGCTAGCTATCCTCCAAAAGCCGGAAGTATCCGGGAGATAAGTAAAGTGGGCAGTCGAGTTGGGCAGGTTCGACATCCACTTCTTACCACGGCAAGATATAAATCTCAAGTACTCGCTGACTTCATCATAGAAAATACTCTTCCTCTGGAGCCCACTCCCGTTAAAGATGTCTCCACCGCTCGCTGGACTCTCTACATCAACGGGGCTTCTACGACCAAAGGAGCAGGAGCAGGTCTGCTCCTAATTAGTCCAGAGGGCATCATTCTAGAGTATGGCCTCAGGTTGAAATTCCCGGCAACCAACAACATCGCTGAATATGAAGCTCTAATCGTCGGACAACGACTCGTCGTCGATTGCATGGCGGTAAACCTGATAATCTACACTGATTCACAGCTGGTGGTCTCGCAAGTCGAGGGGAACTACGAGGCAAAGTATGACCAAATGACATAATATCTCATACTCGTGAGATCTCTTCTGCAAAAAATACCATCATACCAAATTTTGCACATCCCTAGGGAGCAGAATTCCAGAGTCGATGCACTCTCCAAACTCGCAACCTCTCCTTCTAACTACCAATATCGGAGGCGCTGAATCGAAGACATAATGACCCCCAGCATTCACGGGGCATGAGAGATCGCAGAAATCAGCGAAGAAGGATCATCCTGGATGACACTCCTCCGAGCCTACATTGAATGCAGAGACCTGCCGGATGACCGTTCAGAAGCACGACAGTTGTGAATGCGAGCCGCCTCGTACGTTATCATCGAAGGAGAGCTTTATAGGCGGGCCTTCTCTGGGCCCTACCTAAGGTGTCTTCCAATAGCGGAGGCTAAATACACCTTAAAGGAAGTTCAAGGCGGGATATGTGGAGAGCACCTGGACGCAAGAGCTCTGGTTCAGAAGATCCTGCGTCAGGGTTTTTATTGGCCGACAATGAGGAAGGATGTAACCGAATTCATTCAAAGGTGTAGAAGCTGTAAGCTCCACGCAAACATCCCTCATCAACCCTCAGTAGCGCTTACAGCACTCCGAGGCGCCTGGTCATTTGCTCAGTGTGGGATCGACCTCCTCGGTCCCCTCCCCATGGACACCGACCAGAAAAAGTTTATCAGCAGGGCTATCGATTACTTCACAAAGTGGGTAGAAGCTGAACCCCTCGCCAAAATTTCTGAAGAGAACGCCAAACAGTTCATATGGTAGAACATCGTCTATCGCTTTGGAATCCCAGCAATAATCATCGCCGACAACTTCACTCAGTTCACAGGAAAGCTGTTCACAAAGATGTGCGAAGACCTGAAGATTAATCTTCGCCATACGTCCATAGATCGCCCACAAACAAATGGTCAAATTGAAATAACGAATCGCACCATCCTCAAGGGACTCAAAACCCGCCTACAGTAGGAAGGGGGCAGTGGGTAGACGCACTTCCAAACATTATGTGGGCATACTGTACCACAGAAAGGACTCCCACGGGGGAAACCCCGTACAATCTCTACTACGACACAGAAGATATCATCCCCGTCGACATTGACGTCCCCAGTAGTCACGCAAAAACATTCAATCCCGAAAAGAATGACGAGCTGCTCCGAGAAAACCTAGACCTATTTACAGAAGTCAAGGATATGGCCACCCAGCGCATAACTCACTACCAAAGGCGCGTGACCCGACTTTACAATTGAAGAGTGAAGCCCATGTCAATCAACGTTAGAGATCTTGTCCTACGCAGCATCGAGATGGTCGTTAAAGGACCATAAGGGGACAAACTCTCACCAACTTGGGAAGGACTGTATGTTGTCACTACAGTCGTGAAGCCGGGGACGTACAGGATCAGAAAAGCGGAAGGAAAATCCCTACCACGCACCTAGAATGCACAGAACCTGCACCACTTTTATCAGTAATTTGAATCCTCCATTATGTAAAAAGTCGCGAGCTTAGACTCGCGCAAACTTATCTTCAATTATGTAAAAAGCCGCGAGCTCAGACTCGCACAAACTTATCTTCTATTATGTAAACAACCACGAGCTCAGACTCGCACAAACTTAATTTCTATTAAGTAAAAAGTTGCGAGCTCAGACTCGCGCAAACTTATCTTCTATTACGTAAAAAGTCGTGAGCTCAAACTCACGCAAACTTATCTTCTATTATGTAAGAAGTCACGAGCCCGGACTCGTGCAAATTCAACTTTCTACTATGAAAACTATGTTCTAACACCAACACATATGTTTAAACAAAAAATTTATGCACGTTTCTCGCAGTCACTAAAAATCACAGCACTGAAAGGGCCTCTCCCTCGCTCGGATGCCAACATTTAAAAAAAACACATAAGACATTATCTATCGTTAACTCTGGGGCTTTGCACCTGGGACTTCACATTATCGTCGATTGAAGGTCAGCCCTTCTCCCCGTAGTAAGGTCTCGGCGTCGTAAGGGTCTTCCCCTCTTACGATCTTCAACGATATGAATGCATACGCTCTTCACCGGCCATCTTGGGGCCCTGCCCCAGGGACTTCGCACTGCCGCCAATCGAAGGTCAGCCCTTGTCCCCGCAGTAAGGTCCCGACATTGTAAGGGTCTACCCGTCTTATGGTCGTCAACGGTTTGAACACATACGCTCTTCACCAGCCATTTTGGAGCCCTGCCCCTGGGACTTCGCACTGCCGCCGATCAAAGATCAACCCTTCTCCCTGCAGTAAGGTCCCGAAGTCGTAAGGGACTGCCCCTCTTACGATCGTCAATAGTTTGAACGCACACACTCCTCACGAACCATCCTGGGGCCTGTCCCCCCCCCCCCCCCCCCCCAACCAATGCTTCGAGAATAACCAAAACAACGGGGGTCAAAGAACGCAAAAGCGCCACCGCAACGCTGTATGTAGCAAGAAGTGCCTAGCACAATAGGAAATGAAAGCAATCTCACACTCACTCTCCAGCAACGACACTGCCCAAGACATCGCAAGGATATGATGATCGGAATTACCGCAGATAAATCAAAACCTCTGCACTCCTCCACACAGTGATCCAAACTCCGAAGGTTTGGGGGCCTTATGATGTGCACCTATATATTTATGAGACCTACTGAGGTGCGTTTAGAGGAGGCTCCACTAAGGAGAGGTGGAGTTAGTGGGGTCAAAATCCAACGTCCCATGATCATGAGAGCAAAAAAACCTGTCGCGCACAACTCACGCCCCGTTAGCGCCAGGCGCTATCAAGACCGTGCCCCACAACGGCCAAACCGCGCCGCATAAATGTGGGGGTAACTGCACCTAAGAGGGTGCGGCCAAGCCGCACCCAAGGAGGTGTGGCCAAAGTCGCACCCCCAAGGGGTGCGACCAAGCCACATCCCCAAGGGGGTACGGCCATAGCCCCACCCCCATGGGGTGCGGCCAAACCGCACCTTCAACGAGGTGCGGCCAAGCCGCACCCCTATGGGGTGCGTCCAAGCTGGACTCCCAAGGAGGTGCGGCCAAGCTACACCCACAAGGGGGTGCTGCCAAGCCGCACCCCTCCATGTCGGGGTGTGTCCAAGCCCCCCAGCCTTGTGGGGGAGGCGACCGACACAACACCCCCTCGTCGAGTGCGGTCGGAGCCCAATTGCGCGATTTCATATTCCCCAAGTGCACGCCGCGCGTCGAACACCTCCGTGTTTGTTGCGCGCTCAGAACATTATCGTGTTCATTGCGCGCTCAGAGTGTTCCCTTATTTGTTGCGCGCTCAGACCACTTCCTTGCGCGCTCAGAACGTTCCCACGTTCCCGACATGCGTGTAGTTAACATTTCCAAATTTCTCAGATTACAGGTCCCGTTCGTCGCCTTCATCACCTTCAATGAAGCTGGCCAAACTGCCCAACCTGCTCGAACTGCCCGAAGGGTGAGACGGTCATTTACGAAAAATGACGATCAGTGTGCTCCAAACCTGCAAACCTAATTCGCATGTCAGGTGGTTACGGTGGTTATTGTAACGCCCCTGGTTTTTGTTGATTTTTTTTTGCGTGCCCGTTGTGACGTAATTTTGGCGTAAGGGCGTTACGTCGACTCTTCGGGGTTAGTTTTGAGCCTTAACTTAAATAATGGATTTGATTTGGGTCGTGCGTGCGAGATTTTATGACATTTCGAGTTAAAGGGGAAAACTCGGTGGATTTTTGAGTAATAATTGAGATTTCAGCTTTGGGAATTTTGATCTCGAGTTTGGCTCGTCGGAATTGGTTTCTGACCTCGTCGTTGGATTCGTAGCATCGATTTCCAGTTTAGGTGCAAATTTTATGAAAATCCGAGGTGATTTATGTTGGATCGATAGGCGCCCTTAGAGGGGGGTGAATAAGGGAATAAAATTCTTTTTGTAATTTTATAGAAATTACTAAATTGTTTAGGAATAAATGAGAGCAAAATTACAATTTAGCAAAAAGTACTTTGCAATAATAAAATTTACGCCAAATGAAAGAAATCAATTAAACACAAATAGAGACATGATTGTATTATAAAAAAAGTGTTTACATAAATTTGATTTCAATATCGCTAGAAATCGGAGGCGTACAAATGAAAATATCTTTTCCTTTTCTATACCGACTGGTATCCCCACAAATTGGTTGGCTTTAGCCTATCCTTCCCCAGATATGGCCTCAAGCCGCTCTAGCCAATCCTAACCCCGGATATGGCCTCGAGCACCCCCTAGATCTAATCTCCTAGACCTAGTCGCCAACTCACGCGACGAATTACCTCCTAAGCCGCGCAAGGACCTAGTCGCCAACACAAGGCGATTTTACTACAAAAATTCATAATAATGAAATAAAGTAAATAACAAGAACTCCCTCTATGTGATTTCTGAAGATGAGGATGAAGGATTGTTGTAGCATAAGCTAGGTTTAAGCGACCGTTCTTCGGATGCAGCGTGGCGGCTTCCTTCTCCAGAAATCTTCTTTGGCTTTGAGTGGGAGATGAACTTTCGGCAGAGTAACAACTCTGGAATATTGGCACAAGTAATCTCTCTGGAAGCTCTAACCAAAACGAGAGAGAAGCCATCAATTTATAGAACATGGAGATAGCGCATGCGGTAGCTCCTGGCGCCTGTGGTAGCGATCATGTAGAAGCAGTTACGAAACTGTCGCGGTGTGGCGTTGTGCATGAACTTGAGCTAGCGTCAGGCGGTAGCGCTAGCGCTGGCAGTACCGCTAGCGCCAAGCGGTATCCCTATCGCTAGCGGTAGCTCTCCTTCAGGGAATTTGATTTGAAGTTGCTAGCTACCTGTGGAGTATTACACCTATAGTTCCTTCACACTATAAAAACACAACAAGCGAGATCAAATACAATATGGGATTTGTTATTCTCAGACAAAGGGATGTGACACACATGTCCAACAATCTCCCCCTTTTGATAATAACAAATCCTCTTAGCAAGAAATCAACAAAGGTGTTTATAGAATATGATAAGCGAGATAAAGTGCAACTATAGTATATGATAAGCATGAGAATAGTGCATACTCCCCCTATCTTAATGCTCCTCCTATATAAATGCAATTTATGTTTTACTCCCCCTAAATGATAGATTACATGAATTATTCTCCCCTTTATCTTCTAGATTTCTCCTCTAGATTTCTGTAATTAATCTCCCCCTTTTGGTATTATCAAAAGAAGGTGGGGTAAGGGAAGTAAGGAAGCATTCCTTGGGAATTATAAATCATGATCGAGCTTTTGTAATATATGAAATGATAAAGAGTTTAAGCATAGTATATAAGAGATTTCAAATAAAAAGATAAGAGTTGTAAGCAAGCGGAAGATTATAAGAAACATCCTTTTGAAAGCATGAAAAGCATAAGTATAAATATGAGTTTAAGTTCAAAAATGTAAAGATGTTTTAACCTTTTTGAAATCTCAAAATTTTACATAAAGTTACCAAGCATGAAATGAACATATTAAAAATAGAATATACTACAATGTTACTTAATTTCAAGTGTAAGAGATATTAAAACATTGTAGAGATCATTCTAGGTTATCTAGTGCATTTCTTATATAAAGAGTAGTATAAATAAAGCATTAGAATCCAATACTCATGAGAAGAAGTGTTATGAAAGATAATGAAGTGTACATAAGTGTATTTTGAGCAATGTTAATAAATGATTTAAATTGCAAAATACAAGACATATGTAGAGTAAAGTGCACAATAAAACACAAGTATATTAACTTTCACACACTTTAATGCACATAATTTTTAACAAAGTGGTGTAATAACCAAGGTTTGCACATGTCACTTTATTATTCTTTCCAAGTAGTACTTGGTGGAGTTATATTTGTTTATATTTTTTGTTCACTTTTGTGAGACAACATTCTCCAAATACACTTGTTTTGCAAACCCAACAAAATTTTTAAACTCAACCACTTTTCTTAATTTTTAAGTGCAATTCAAATGTAGTGTAGATAATAAACTTATGCAAGTTTTAATTCATTGTACAATTACAATACACAAGCAAACATCTTTTAGATTTAAACATACATGTTGATTACCAAAATAAGTGAGTGAAATGTATCATTATCAATCACAAAACATTTACTCATATTTAGAGGCATGCTAAGCTTGGATTTACACATATTTTTCAATACAATTGATGCACTTAATTAGATATATCAAAACATGATCAACAAAACAATGTTCATAGTAATATGAAGAAACAAGTTTTAACATTGTAGATAATTCTAAATAATAGAATACATATATGCTTGATATTAGCAATAAAGATCATACAGTTTTTTGTTGTTTTGAAAATTTTAATGAAAGAAAAAACAGAAAATCACACAAACATATTTTTGTATTTTTGAAGTTTTGTAGTTGATTTGTCATAATATAAATAAAACAAAAATAACAAAAGTCAGAAACACAAAAACTAAGTAGTGCATATGAACTAATATATTTTTATAGATTTTTAGAAATTTTAAAAAATAGAAAAAATGAACATCCACGCTAGCGCCGGCGCTAGTGCTAGCGAGAAAAATAGTAAGTGATTGTTTGAGAATTTAAAATTTTCACTTTTTGATTTTTATTAAGAGTCCTTAGAGTAGTCTTATGCAGAAATTTTGTAATTTATGGAGATGTCTTGATTGCTCAAATTGCATAAAACATTAGCATTTTTCAAATAACTCATCCTAAGATGTCTAAGACTCCTCATTCCAACCTTAACATTTGAAACCTTGCATCGGGAAGAGGTTTAGTGAATATATCAGCAAGTTGAGAGTCCGTGCTAATGAAACTTATCCTAACATTTTCCTTTTTAATGTGATATCTTATGAAATGATAACGTACATCTATATGTTTGGATCTAGAATGATGTACCAGATTATTTGTAAGATCAATGGCACTTTTGTTGTCACATTTTAATTCAATATGTTTTAGATGAAAACCAAAGTCCTCTAGAGTTTAGCTCATCCATAGTGCTTGTGCACAACAACTCCCTAATGCAATGTATTCGGCCTCCATGGTGGAGAGTGCAACCGAATTTTGTTTCCTACTAGACCATGCAACTAATGAAGGTCCTAGAAAATGACAAGTGCCGCTAGTGCTTTTTCTATCAAGTGAGCAACCGGCGTAGTCCGAATCGAAATAGCCATGAAGAGCAAATGAATTATAATGCGGGTACCATAATCCTAATCTAGATGACCCAATTAGATATCTAAAAATTCTTTTTACCACTTTTAAGTGAGATTCTTTTGGATTGGCTTGAAATCGAGCACATAAACATACGACAAACATAATATCGGGTCTAGTTGCACTTAGATAGAGTAGAGATCCTATCATACCTCTATATAAAGTTTGATCAATTGAAATTCCCGATTCATCTTTTCCTAATTTTAGAGATGCACTCATTGGAGTAGAAGCTTATTTAAGGTTTTCAAATCTAAAACGTTTAAGCATATCATGGACATATTTAGTTTGACATACAAAGATACCATCAATTCTTTGTGATATTTGAAAACAAAGGAAATAAGAAAGTTCTCCTACTAGACTCATTTCAAATTCATTTTCCATCACTAAAATAACTTCATTACACAACTCTTCATTGGTAGATCCAAAAATAATATCATCAACATTTATTTGTAAAATAATCATATCATCATTGTTGTGCTTAATGAAGAGAGTATTATCCGCACTTCCCATAATATAACCGTGCTTTAATAAAAATGATGTAAGTCTTTTCATACCATGCACGGGGTGCTTGTTTTAAACCATAAAGCATTTTTTTCTAGTTTATAAACATGATTTGAAAATTTTCCACTAATAAAACTGGGGGGGGGGGGGGGGGTTGTTCAACATAAACTTCTTCTTTTACAAACCCATTCAGAAAAGCACTTTTCACATCCATTTGAAATAGTTTTATTCTTTTAAAGCTTGCAAATGCTAGAAAAATTCCTATAGACTCTAATCTAGCAACGGGTGCAAAAGATTCATCAAAATATATCCCCTCGATTTGAGAATATCCTTGTGCTACTAAGCGTGCCTTATTTCTAATGATTCTAGACTCACCATCTAATTTATTTTTATAAATCCATTTTACACCTATAACCGGGTGATTAGATGGTCTTTCTACTAATTTCCAAATATCATGCCGCTCAAATTATTCTAACTCTTCATTTATAGCCAAAAATCAAAATTCATCATTTAAAGCGGTAGAAACGGGTTTTGGTTCTATTTCGGAAACAAAACATATATTTGTGTAAGATTCATGAAGAGAAGAGCGAGTTCTTACCCCAATAGATGGTTCACCAATTATTAGCTCCTGTGGATGATCCTTTGTAAATTGCAGAGCGCTTAGAGGCACATAATCATCTTCCTTGTCCTCCTCTTCCTCTTCTTTGGAAGGTTCCTCGTCACCATGCTCCAAAGATGGTAAGTGATCATCCTCTTTGTCTGCGGAAAGTCTTTCTATACAAGGAAAAAGTTCATCAAATTTCACATTAATTGATTCTTCAACTTTTCTAGTTCTTTTATTAAAAATTCTATAAGCTTTACTATTTGAAGAATATCCAAGAAAAGTTCCTTCATCATATTTTTCATCAAACTTTCCCAAGCTATCTTTAGTATTTAAAATGAAACATTTACAGCCAAAAATTTGAAGTAAGATACGTTAGGCTTCTTTTGAAAATAAAGTTCATATGGTGTGTGATTAAGAGATGGGCGAAGCATAATTCTATTCATAACATAAGATGTATTTACAGCTTCGGCCCAAAAGGACTTAGGCAATTTATATTCACAAAACATAGTGCATGCTAGTTCTTGAAGTGTCATATTCTTTCTTTCTACACCACCATTTTGTTGTGGTGTGCATTGTGTGGAGAACTCATATTTAATACCTAACATATCACAAAAAGATGTAAACTTTTCATTTTCAAATTCTCCTCTATGATTCGAGCGAATGCATTTAATTTTTAAATCACTTTCATTTTGAACATGAGTACATAATTTTGCAAATTCACAAAACGCGTCGGATTTGGAAAAGAGAAATAATGTCTAACAATATCTTGGAAAATCATCTATTAAAACATATGTATATAATCTTCCACCAAGACTTGCGGTGCTAACGGGACCAAAAAGATCCATATGAATTAATTGCAAGGGTCTTGTAGTAGAAATGAAATTTTTACTTTTGAAAGAGGATCTAGTAAATTTACCTTTTTGACATGGTGAACAAAGTGAAGGTAAAGTTCCATTTAGCCTAGGCAGTCCTCTAATTAAATCACTTTTGGCAAGTTTAACAATAAGCTTTGTGCTAGCATGTCCTAGCTGTCTATGCCAAAGTTCTAATTCATCATTTTAGTGATAAATCATTTTATAGATGATTTAGAAAGATCATGAAAAGAAACAATATAAACATTATGTTGGTGCAGTTAGTAAAATATCTTTTGTAGTAGGATTGGATATTTTGCATAAATTAGTGGAAGATTCAAATAAAACATCTAATCCTTTATCGCATAATTGGCTAATAGAAATTAGATTGTGTTTTAGCCCTTTAACATAAAGAACATTAGATATCGTAAAGGAATCGTTACCAACTGTACCACTTCCCATGATTCTTCCTTTTCCATTATCGCCAAACGTCATGATCCCTCCCTTCTTCTTTTCTAGGCTAAGGAACTTTGCTTTATTGCCCGTCATGTGCTTGGAGCATCCAGAATCCAAGTACCACACGTCTTCATTGTCCTTAGCCTTCCTGCACATCTAGAAAGAAGATGAGAGTAAAGATCCGGATACCCAAGTGGTACCACCCATAGAATAAGTGGAAGCCTTAGGTACCCAGATTTGCTTTAAAGTAGTTTGCTTCACTTTCCTGCAAGAACTAGACGTGTGACCTAACCTAAAATAGTTTGTACACGAAATAAAGGGGGTTAAGACCCTTTTCTAAATTTTTTTCTTGCTGGAAGGAATCAGATTTACAGAAGAAAAAGATTTTGCAAAAGAAATATTTGGATTTTTATATGAGGTGTTAGCGCCGGCGTTAGTGACTAACATCGTGCAGTAGCCCTCACCTCGATATCCGAGCCCAAATTTTCCAGAACCATAACACTGGTTCCCTAAAATCATATCCAGAGATTTTTGGCCCATTCCAAATTTTTTAATGGCCATGGTGAGATCATGAACTTGTGCTTTAAGTGATGAATTTTCTTTCACAAGCATGACACACCTATTTTCAAAACCTTTTTTTATTATTTTTTATTTGCAAAAGAGAGGCTTCCAATTTCTTTTCTAATTCCCCCTTCTCGTTTGTAAGAGTTTTGGCATGGGAGAGGGCTTTAGAAAGTGACTCTTCAATGTATTTTGTCATTTTAGTTAATTGATCACACTCTTGGCAAGAAACCTTTCTCTTTTCTAAAATAATTAATTCTTTGGAAAGCTTTTAATTTTCATTAATTAGAGATTCATTTTCACGATTCAATAAAATGCTATCTTTCATATTTTCATCAAAAGCTTTGCAAGTTTTAAGAAATTTATTGAAAAGTTCATCATAAATGGGAGGAGTTACCTCGGTGTCGCTAAGAACACTGCCATCATTGTCGTTGTTTCCATGTCCCATGAGACACATGTTTGCTCCCTCATCTTCGCTTGAAGAAGACCCGCTTGAACCTTCGGAGGAGGAGGAGTCATCCCATGTTCTAGCTTTTAGCACCTTCCTCTTTTCCTTCCCTTTGGGCCGCTTTTCCTTTTTCTCCTTCAAAAACTTTGGGCACTGGATCCGAATATGTCTGGTCTTCCTGCAGTGATAGCATTCTGGTGGAGGTCTTTCTTATTCATCATCGCTCTCCTTTTCCTTCTTTGAAGATGACCCTTTCCATCTTCCTTCCTTTTGGAAATATTTTCGGAAGGTGTTTCTCCTTTCCGTATTTCTCATGAACTTTCGGAAGTAATTTACCAAAAGGCTTTCTTCATCTTCATCCTCATCCTCTTGGCACTCCTTCTTTGATTTTAGTGCCAACGCCTTCTTCTTTGGCTCCTTGTTGCATTCATCATGTTGGATCTTGAGTTCTACCTCATGCGTTTTGAGATTCCCAATGAGGCACTCAACTTGGAGCATTCTTAGATTGTGCGACTCCGAGATAGTCGTTACCTTCAGATTGAATTTTGGAGGAAGGGATCGAAGAATCTTTCGGACCAAGTCGCCGTTTGAGAAGGTCTTTCCAAGAACTTTGGAGGCATTGGCAATCTTGGTGAAGCGCGTGTACATGGCATCAACATATTCACTTTCATCCATCCAGAACTTTTCATATTCCGACTCCAGTTGGAAAAGCTTTGAATATTTAACCTACGATGTACCTTCATGAGTAATTTCCAAATGATTCCAAATATCATATGCAGTAGTACAAGCGGAAATTCTATTAAATTCATTTCTATCTAATGCACAAAATAAAGCATTCATGGCCTTGGCGTTATTTTTGCATTTAAGTTTATTCCTATCATCCCACTTATCCTTAGGTTTTTCTAATGTTACTTATCCAACTATAATTGTAGGAGGAGAGTATTCCTCTTCTACCATATTCCAAACCTCAATATCTAGGGTTGATATAGAAATTTAGGGTTTTGCAAAGTGAATGGTTAAAGGTTTTCTACAAAATTATATCTGATAAAGGCAAGTGTACCTTATCGTCTATAGTATAGGATATTTAGAAATACCAAGGTCGTATTCCACGGGGCGCGTTGATTACTTCTACTTCGAGGAAAATCACTATTATCTTATCTAAACGATTTTTGAGTTTTGCTTTACCAGCTAAATAGGGATAAATTGCAAGCTAAAAGAAGGGATTAAACGATGGTAAAAGAGATTAGTACTCAATCAAAAGTCACCTTGGATTAAGAATAATCAAACGAAAGGAAAATAAATCTAATTCTGTTTAATTAAACTACTTGACCGTGGAGGTTCCCGAAGCTCGAACATGCCTCTCTCGAGGTTAATGCCCAACTAAGTTTAGGAAAAATCAACCGGGCTCTCGTCCTATAATTGATTACCTAAAACTTGCTTTACGAAGTGAACCCCGCTATTGGATTTGACTCAAATCCGGGAGATTTACGTCATCCTCTCTCGAGGGGTGCGTGCAAGTCTCTTTACCCTTGAGTGATTGATTCATACTTTGAGCCTCTCGAGGGGTGCGTGTAACTAAGTATGAAAACTTAAGTGAAAACCATACATCGATAATATGGCCTCACTAGTTAAAATTCAAGGGTAATTCAAGTGTTTAATAAAAACGGAAAAAGAGAGCTTTAAGAAATCATAACTTGATTATCTCATCCTCGGGTCATTTCGACCGAGCACTAATGAGAATTAGTTAATCATGGTGGAGGGGGAAGAGGAAGAAAAATAAAATTGCATAATAAGGAAAATTGACTAAGTAGAAGGAGACAAATAAAGAGAGCAAACTAATTTTTATTGATACCAAAAACGAGTACAAGCTTGAAGGAAAATTACAACATTAGCAAGTAAAAACTACAAGATCACTAAACTATTGCATTGGAAGAAAAACTAGTACATTGCATGAGATGAAAATGAGAACTTGAAAGTATAAAAAGACATGAACATGAACATGAAAAACTCACCATCAGCTCTAGCAGCACCTCCCCCTCTCAAATTTTTTGAACCCTGGACTCAAGGAGAGCCTCTGAATTTATAGGAAAAAATTTCATGTTACACGCCCCTTGGTCACGGGCGTGACCTAGGGCATGTAAACACTTTTAACATCGGATCCGGCAGTGGCGTGGGCTTTGCGTGACGGCGGGAGGAATTCAGACATTACACGCCCGTGTAACTGGGGTCACGGGCGTGTACTTGGACGGCTTCATTTAATGCAGTGTGGGCCTTGCTTGCGGCGCGGTGGTGTGCAGAGATCACGCGAGAAAGTCACGGCCGTGACATATGGGTCACGGGCGTGACTCATGTTGACTTCTCGACGGCAGCTCCACGTCTCGACGGCAGCACGCTGGGAAGATTCTAAAATTACACGCCCCTTGGTCACGGGCGTGACTTTGGGTCACAGGCGTAACCTGGGGCGTGACTTGTTGTGGGCTAGCTCAATCAGCGCGGCATCGACTCTGGTTTGATCTTCAGGTTACACGCCCCGTGGTCACGGGCGTGACCTTGGGCGTGACTTGTAAATTTCACGAATTTCTCCCAAAATTATGCAAATATTGGAATTAAGCTAAGTTAGAATCAAAATTACAAAAAGAACTACTTATAACCTAAAATTGACATGAAAAGGAAAAATTCATTTTAAATAATAACAAAAATTTCTATTAAAAACTTATATAAATACTACTTATCAAGGGTCATTAGGAAACATCTCATCCTATTTTTCCAATAATTATAATCTGACCCAGTAAATAGTGGAGGTCTACTAATTCCCTGTCCCTCGGAAAAAGCGAGATCATAAGACGCCATTATTCCTAGTTTTTAAACCGTTTGGAATAACCCCTCTGATACCACTTGTTGGATCGATTGACGCCCTTAGAGGGGGGGGTGAATAAGGGAATAAAATTCTTCTTATAATTTTAAGGAAATTACTAAATTGTTTAGGAATAAATGAGAGCAAAATTACAATTTAGCAAAAAGTACTTTGCAATAATAAAATTTACGCCAAATGAAAGAAATCAATTAAACACAAATAGAGACATGATTGTATTATATAAAAAAGTGTTTACATAAATTTGATTTCAATATCGCTAGAAATTGGAGGCGTAGAAATGAAAATATCTTTTCCTTTTCTATACCGACTTGTATCCCCACAAACCGGTTGGCTTTAGTCTATCCTTCCCCGGATATGGCCTCAAGCCGCTCTAGCCAATCCTAACCCCGGATATGGCCTCTAGCACCCCCTAGATCTAATCTCCTAGACCTAGTCGCCAACTCACGAGACGAATTACCTCATAAGCCGCGCAAGAACCTAGTCGCCAACACAAGGCGATTTTACTACAAAAATTCACAATAAATGAAATAAAGTAAATAACAAGAACTCCCTCTATGAGATTTCTGAAGATGAGGATGAAAGATCGTTGTAGCATAAGCGAGGTTGAAGCGATCGCTCTTCGGATGCAGTGTGGTGGCTTCCTTCTCCAAAAATCTTCTTTGGCTTTGAGTGGGAGATGAACTTTCGGTAGAGTAACGGCTCTGGAATATTGGCACAAGTAATCTCTCTGGAAGCTCTAACCAAAACGAGAGAGAAGCCATCAATTTATAGAATATGGAGATAGCGCCTGCGGTAGCTCCTAGCGCCTGCGGTAGCTCCTAGCGCCTGCGGTAGCGATCGTGTAGAAGCGGTTACGAAACCGTCGCGGCGTGGCGTTGTGCATGAACTTGAGCTAGCGTCAGGCGGTAGCGCTAGCGCCAAGCGGTATCCCTACCGCTTGTGGTAGCTCTCCTTCAGAGAGTTTGATTTGAAGCTGCTAGCTACCTGTGGAGTATTGCACCTATAGTTCCTACACAATATAAACACACGACAAGCAAGATCAAATACAATATGGGATTTGTTATTCTCAATCATAGGGATGTGACACATATGTCCAACAATTTAGTCGCCCTCGTAGTTTAAATAGAATGTGAGATTATTTAATTGATTTAAACGAGAAATTAGGGTTTTAATATAAATACCAAAATTTCCAAACCCTATTCTTCTTCTTATCCAAAGAGCCGAACCAGAATTCTTGTGAGAACGAGAGAGGCATGTTGGGGACTTCTTCCGACTGGCAAATCGAGAGCTATAGTAGAGGGAATTGTAAATGGAGAGTAGAATCGGAAAGATCTCGGCGAGATCTTCGTTCTAGTTGTAAGATTTTCTTGTTTCTTGGGATTTTTGGAGTCAAGGTAGTGACCTAACTCCTCTTTTTAGCCCGGAAGGTTTCAAGTATTTGTGCTCGGGCGAGTTCTTGGCCGATCCATAACTTTTGCAGCAGAGAAATTCGAGTTTGGAAGGTTTAAGGCAAGTGACATTCTTTTTCTTCTCTCTTTTTGATGGAATGTTACTCCTTGTGTTGATTTATTATCATGCGCGGTTTAGCACGTGATTTAGATGATTTTTGCTTTGCTAGACAATGCATATAACTTCCTTATTGCTCTCCCCTGATTCGTCCAACTTCCTCTTATATACTTAAATGTTAAATTGCTGTCAAGAAAATTCTCTATTTTACTCGAAAATTTTGGTTTCTTTTTCTTCTTCTCGATAAATACAGACTTCTTCTCGAGAAATCCAGATTTCTTCTCGAGAAATCCAGAGTTCTTTTCGAGAAATCCCGTCTTCTTCTCGAGAAATACAGACTTCTTCTCGAAAAATACAGACTTCTTCTCGAGAAATACAGACATCTTCTCGAGAAATACAGACCTCTTCTCGAGAAATCCAGACTTCTTCTCAAGAAATCCAGACTTCTTCTCGAGAAATCCAGATTTTTACTCGAGAAACCCCTTGAACCTTTCCCGAGAAATCTTCTCTCTCTCTCTCTCTTAAGAATCTGGCATTACCTCTTGGAATTTATCAGTTTTTCCCAAGGTCCTGTTGATGAGTATCCAAGTCAAAATTTGTCAGATATTGATTAATTCGGCGAATATCGTTGTGCCTTCATCGTTTTTACCTGACGATTTTTCTGAACCTTCTAATCAAAGTCTTGGGTCATTTTCTTCTCGTGTGACCCTGTTCTTAGGGTTTTTCTGGCATTGTTCCTCGGGCTAAGTCTCGTATGATAACTAAAATTAATTAATGTGAACTATTGCCTTTAGCCTTGCACGGTGGCCATTACAAGGACATGAACAACAGGCTTGGCCTGTGGTCTTGTGGGACGTGTTTGGGGGGCAGTGGGGAATTTTTGTAGCCTTGCACGGTGGCCATTCTAAGGGGCATAAACAACAGGCTTGGCATGTGGTCCTGTGGGCCGTGTTTGGGTGGCAGTGGATAAAGGACCACCACCTGGTATTGGCTTTTGGGTAGGCAACGGATAAAGGACCACCACCCATTTAATTTGAGCTGATTAGTCTCTTAAATGGAATTAACAAGATTAATGAATTTGTTTATATTTCTAAAGGTAATTGTGCTCTCGGTGCGTTGTTTAGCTCTATGTTTTGGGGCTCCTTTTCTGTAAGTTTGGCTTGGGTTGGTACCCCTTTTGCCTTATTATTACCTTATTTCACATGACATTTATGTTTTTCTGCCACTTGTACTTTCTTTGTTGAGGCGTTCTTTGTTCTTATTGAATGCCTCAGGTTCAGCGTTGTAGCGGTTAGAGGTGTAGCTCGGAGACCTTGGGAGTTATAGTTGTTGTCTTACCCCGCTGCTGTGAGGTAGTGGTAGTTAAATTTCTTCTTGTGTTCAGACATGCTAGTTTGAAGCCAATGGGTTGGTGTCAGGTTGTTGACGCCCATTGTGCCTCTTTTTACTACATTGTAGTTTACTTGCTAGTTATTGCCACTACTTTTCGATCTCGCGTGTCTTGCTCTCTGAGAACGCTTTATGCCTAGGTGCATTATAGTTATAAAATGATTTTTCTTTCATCCTCATTGCATCTTTCATAGGCCAAACCTTTATATTTAAAGTCACGTAAATGTATCTTCATACCTAATCTAAATCTAGATATATGCATATCACTTCCTTTATGTCCAGACATCACGTGCATATATGACTTTAATTGAACTAAACCAAGTATTTTTCCGCTGCAAATACATATATATTTTCTTCTGTGGACTAGTTGATCCACGAACTGAGAGACACAGTTCCTACCCTAAACTTAATAAATGATTTCAAGTAATGAATCATCATGTAAACATGTTTTGTAATAAATAAGAGGTAGGTTCCCGCCTGAGCGTCTACCGTTGTCTCCTGCATGACGTGGCATCATGACGCATATTTTCTCTCACTCTGATATTCCTAATTGCTGAGAAAAATGTGGGTTGTGTCAGTTATGACGACAAAATTACCGGGCTACTGTCGGCCAAAGCTATAAAATGAGCTCAGGGCCTTCATTTCAGGATACCTTGCTTCCGACACTCGAGAGAGCTCCGTTGAAGATTTCCTCTGAGTCCTCCTTCGGCGCTCGAAGATCTCCTTCGGGCTTCGAAGATATCCTTCGGGCTTCGAAGATCTTCTTTGAGCTTCGAAGATCTCCTTCGTGGACTTGGAGATTTTCTTCGCTCCGGAAGACCATCTTCCTAAGTGATTCGGGAATCCTTCGAATCCCGAAAGGCGACTCAGTATTGTCACTTTTGTTCTCAGTACCGTTCTCAGAAGAATAAGTACTTAGTTTTCTGAGAGGTGGTCTGTCACCCTCAGAATCCTCTCTCTCTACCATTGTAACGAGAAGCGTCCTGTCGCGCTCGAGTTCTTAGTCTCTAATTGTAACCCCTCAGCAGATAGTGGAATTTGGTCGGCACAGCTCCGGCCGCGTAGTTTTTCACCCTTTCCTGGTTTTCTACGTTAAAAGTCTTCGTGTCACTTACTAATTCACTCATCGACTGTTTGCGCGCTCGGTTCGCTTCTGAGCTAAGGGGGTTCAATTCGACCGGTCTACTAGAGCACCCGAGCGACCCGCAACAGGTTATACAAGTCTAATGAAATAAATCAAAGTTGATATCGAGTTCGTTTGCTCATTTAGCAGATCGATATCGATTGTGGTGGTTCGACATCAGTTCTGGTCTTAGATCAACATATTTACACATATGATGAATAAAAAAGCTAAATTAATGTTTAAATTAACACATTTATATATTTGTTCATATGTAATAAATAAATAAATAAAACTAATTTTTAGTCAATTATCTCATACTAATTTTTTGTCACGGTAAAAAATCATGGCTAATACTTCTGTATTTGCTATGAATTAAGAATTATGACAAAAATATTAGCCACAAATTAGAAAATCGTGGCTAATAGTATCTTTTTAGCCACGAATTCGATAGTCCGTGGCTTATGATTTCTTTTTTGCCACGAATTAGACATTCATGACTAATACTTGCTTATTAGCCGCGAATTAAGGGTCGTCGCTAATACTTAACTATTAGCCACGGTTTTGACCCGTGGCAAAAAAAGTGTGGCTAAAAGTCATTTTTCTAATAGTGAATGATGGTACGACACTCATAATTTGCGAGTCTTTCCCACGTCATGTTTCACATGCCCTTCAAGAGCGTTCATCTACTTTTTCATGTCACTTGCAATAAATATTTCATGTTTCCCCACCGGGTACGTCACGCTGTCATTTTTTTATAGAAAGAGCATTTGTTGCTTCTTATCTATTAGATTGGATTTGATAGGGTTCCTGAAAAATAGTTCGGTCGAACCTGAGATTTTATGTCGCGCCGCATGTGGCTCACTTGCCGCGCGCGACGCTCTTGTCGTGCGACACTCACGCAACCCTCTTATCGTGCGACACATGAGTGTCGCACGACACTGAGGGCACTGACAAAGTCAGCGCCACATCCCATTGGGCGCTGAAAATCAACGCCCAAACTGGGCGCTGATTTCAATGCCCATACCTGGCGCTCGAGGGAGGCCGCACGTACCTCTTCGCGTGCGTGACTCCATGGAAGTGCGCACCGCCACCGTAGTCTATCACTGTCGCGCTCCCTGTCGTCACCTCCGGCCCTGCCCGAACCACCGGGAGGGAGGGAAAGATTGTCATATTCTCAAAATTGGTCATTTGTGTGCTCCAGATCGAGAGCTCTGATCCGCCCGTCCGGAAGTTGAGGTGGTGCATTTATCAGGACGCCCTAAAGCTATAAAAAGGGACATGAACCCTCATTTGAAGAGGCGCTACATTTAGCACCAGAGAGAGCTCTTAAGTCTTCTTTGAAGATTGCTTAGATATCTCCTTCGGTGTTCGAAAACCCCCTCGAAAATGCCCTTCGGTGTTGAAACTTTCATTCGAAGATCTCCTTCGATGTTCGAGATTCAATCGAAGATCTCCTTCGATTCTCAAGTTCTACTTCGCGAAGATGGCTCGAAGACCTCCTTCGACGCGTGCTTCGAGTTCAGAGCCTCTGTTGTTGCGTTCACTCTTCCATATTGCTCCCGAGCGCGCTCCGCTTCAAGCAACTCCAGTGATCTAAAAAACTCAACGAGCGGTGTCCTGTCACCAGGGGCAGACCCACATATGGGCGAGCGTGGGCGGCGGCTCACACTTAGTTTTAAAAATAATATATTTCGATAAATAAAAATGGGTCATTTGTCATGGTGAATTTGTTACTCGTCAAATATATTACATCCTAAATAAAATTAACAATATATTGTTGTTAGCTTAGTTGGTTGAATGCATATATTTTGGCACTTGGTCATGGGTTCAATTCTCACCAAAGGCTACATTTTAAATTTTATTCTATAAATACCTTTTTTTGGCAATATTGTTGTATAAAATATTTTAAATATTAAGTGAGATAGTGTTATTCAAATAATTCTTAAATAATAATGAATTTAAGTTTTCAATTAACATCAATATTCTTTATTCACACACCAATAAATATCAAATTAAACTCCAAAATAAATGGCATTAAAAGCACGTCATTATTCATTACTCTCACACACACACACACAAATATTTGTTATTAAAACACTAATAAAAAACTCCAAAAACCTAATATTTTAAATGCTCCTCTTCTTTAAGCGCATTCCAACCCGACTTGTTCTCACACCCCCTCGTACTCATGTACACGAATACTTGTTCTCGTTACTCATTTTCTTAATTAAATTTATTTTAAAAGTTCAATTAATTTTTATTGTAATAAGCTAACAAAATTATTAACTGAAAAATAATATTAATAATATATTTTTTTTCAAATTATTAATTTTTTTTAGTAAAAGATAAATTTGTAATTTTGGTTTAAAATAATTATTTGTAAAGATTAGATGGTTATTGACTATGATAAAAAAAGATATGAGAGGTTATATGTTGAAACCAGAACTTGTCTCTTGTGGAGCTCGGGCCCCCAAAGTCGGGGGGGGGGGGGGGGGGGGGGGGGGGGAGGGGGGGGGGGGGGGGGAGGGGGGGGGGAGGGGGGGGGGGGGTCTAGCACTTAACGATTCCTCGGAAGGAACAGACCGGAGCTTCGGAACTATACATGGACCTTTAGTCACAGCGAGGAGGTCCCACCACACACCCGGAAGATCTTTGAGCGCTTCCCCTCCCAAGCCAAAGCTGAGACCGGGCACCTTGGAGAGCCTGAGAGCTAAGGCAAGATAACCTAGGGAGGAGGAAGCTCAGAGTACTGAGATTAGAATCCTCTCCAAAGGTGCCCTTCAAGGTCTATCTATAGTTTTTTACTTGCGGTCTGCTAATAGCGAGATTCCACCTTGCACTTTTGTTAAACACAGCCCAAAATGGTCTGCCAATAGCCAAACACCTCTGTTTGGAGAGGCTAACTGCAGGCCACCAAGGGTTTTCAGATAAAATTGACCCTGAACCCTTCCTGGGCGAGCTGCCCACAAGGGCCCCTCTCGCGAACTGAGAGGCCCTACTCGCTTGCCTTCTTGCGATCGACAGACGAGGGCCTGGACCGCTCGCCTTCCAGCGAGCGGTTGGCGAGAGCCCGGCTCGCCTGGCTCCCTGCGAGCAGTCGGCGAGAGACCGGCTCGATCTCCTACTATCCTTCTTGCTTATTGACCCCTTAGTCTTCGCTCGCCTCCTAGCGAATACCGGGGTTGTACACAATCCCCACTCTTCGCAAGGCTACCTTAGGCTCACGAAGAAACGTCCAACCCCTGGTGTTCGCCGACCCCTTGATGACATGGTGAGAATCTTTCGGTGGGACCCATGCCACCGACTATAAATACCATTCCTTCTGGCCGGTGTATGAACTTTTCCCCCTCTCACTCCCTTCGCTGCTCGCCACTGTTCCCTGCGAGATGTCCAAGAAGGAGGAGATATTGGCTCGCCTCAAGGCTTCACAGGCGGTCTAGAAGGCCAAAGCTACCCAGCTCGCCCCCTGGATCTCTCCACAACCTGCTCCGCCTCCACTTCAGGTTAAGAGGGCTAAGACCATCCGACGGCCGTTCGGGGAGGATGAGTCATCACCAATGTCTCCATCTCCCCACCACGAGCTCGCCTCGCAGGTTCTGCTGTCAGGTTCGGCAATTTAATATTAACTCGTCTGACATTCCTTCCTTGCTCGCAGAATCCTCCTGAAGAAAATATCCTTGGGCAGTCGCCACCGGGGTCTCACCCCACATCTCTTGGGAGGGCTGATCCACCCCCTGATGTGAGGACCACCGACCTGCGGGACCCACCCTCGCGACCGGGTGAGTTATTCGCCTCGATTTCTCTTGCTCTTCTCTGATCGTTGAACCTGCATTATTCCGGCGCAGTGTCCCCCCTCGCGACCCTGGAGAGGCAAACCTCCATCCTAGTGGACTCGCCTCCCCCGCCGAACCAAACCATCATCACTCCGGGGTTCGGCGTACTGGGACAACGGAGCCCGGGCGGCTCGCTACTTGCCGAACCCCAGGTCGCAGACAAAACGACGCACCACCCCGGCCTGGGAAAATCCATTACTCCCGCCTTCACTGAAGCCTTCAAAGGCTAACCGAGTTCCTCTCACCCGCGAACCCGTACCATCCTGATCTCGTCAGGTGAGCTAATTTTCGCCGATGGCCTTTTTACCATCCCTTATGCTGATTTCTCCCACGCAGGTGTTCCCCCGACCCCGCCCACCGAGTCGGGGCATGGAGAAGTGGAGATGTCGCCACCACCCTCGCCGAGCCAGGTCACAGATTTTCTAGGGGACCCCGGCAACTCGGAGCAGATGAAAAGGCGTGTCACCGAGATATTTCAGAAGCATTCCCTAATGTTGCGAGAGCTATATGATCAGGACCGGATGAACATGGCTGCTTACGAGGAGAGGTTCGCCGCTATGGAGGATGCGAACGCGCGCGTCCTCGCTGAGATACGGCAGGTTGCTCGCGGCGAGGTCACCTCTCCTGGGGTGCACCTCGCGCGAATTGAGGATCAAATGAGGCTGACGCGAGGTCCAGTCGGTCTGCGAGTACCACTACCCAAGAGTCCCTCCGCGCTTGGGTGTGCGAGGTCGCGGTCGCTGGAAGTGGCTCAACTACCGAACAATTCTCTTTTTATTTGTTGCTCGCTCTTGCTCACCCCCTTTTGGGGGCCTTGAACAATTTATGAACGTGTAATGTGGACATTATTTCTCGCCTGCGAGCTATTATTTTTTCTTTTCATTGCTCCTGCCACTATGCAAACTGTGCTCGCATGTTGCTTATTTTATTCTTTCTCGTGCCTGTCTCGCCTTATGACTCGCGAGCCACTGCCTCGCCTTCGCGGCCTTTACTTTTCTCTTTGCAGCTTGGCTCGCTAATTAGCGAGTTAGTGGATTTCGCCAGGATGCCAGCCCACCCGGAGCGGGTACGGTCCAAAAAGCTGAAACGTCACCACGCGGTTCTGCTATCCGCACCCCCGGCGCTTCACATTCTTCCCGCTCTTTTGAATTTTATAAATAGCCGTCAGATTTTCTTTTCTGACCACTACATTAATTGTCTTGGACCTTTCTTCTCTCTTCCTTGCTCTCTCGCGATTCTTAGCTCGCACTCGCACTTTCTCCGGCTCGCTACCATAAAGAAGCATGGTTGTTGATGGAGACTCCGAAGGGCGGGCCAGGTATGCCTGGGCCTTCCACGAACATCCTTTCTTCTGCGCCTCGCTCACCGACGAGGAGTTCCTCGTCACGGTGGACAGATTCATCCTTTCTGGGTTTATGGCTCGCCGCCCGACGAACTCTGTCGCTATCAACGAGCCGTCCACCGAAGAGCTCGCCATCCCCATTGCTCATTTTGAGAATGGGTTGCGACTCCCACTCTGGCCGGAAGTACGCCAGGTAACTTACTCAACTACTATATCTCTTGCTCGCTTCGCCGACAGCAAGTTAACCCTTCTTTGATGAATTTTCTAGTACTAAAGTACTACGGCGTCCTGTCAAGCTAGCTGACCCCAAACGCGATCCGCATCAAAAATGTTGAAACCAGAACTTGGTCTCTTGTGGAGCTCGGGACCCTAAAGTTGGAGATTACTGGGGTTGTACAATATACACTCATTTTTAATTATTTAGGAGATTATTGACGTTGGTAAGCAAGATAAGGGGGAGTTGGTTATACACATGTTGCGGAACACTTAGGGCTCGTGGTAGACCGGTTTACTTGAACCACCTTAGCTCGTGAGCTAACTAAGCGCGCAAACAGTCAATTAGAGATTTGCTGAGTACACAGGGACTTTTTAACGTGGAAAACCCGGAAAGGGTAAAAAACCACGTGGCCGGAGTTGTGCCGACCAAATTTCACTATCTTCTGGGGGTTACAATTTGGAAACTAGAACTTGAGCGCGATAGGCCGCTGCTCGTTATGATATTTGGAGAGAGAGAGAACGAGCTTCGAGGGTGACAGGCCACCTCTCGGAAAAACTAAGTCTTTTTCCCTTCTGAGAATGCTAGTCGCCTTTCGGAAGTGAGACGGCTAGTCGCCTTTTCCTTCTGAGAATGCTAGTCGCCTTTCGGAAGTGAGAAGTCTAGTCGCCTTTTTCTTATGAGAATGCTAGTCGCCTTTCGGAAGTGAGAAGGTTAGTCGCCTTTTTCTTCTGAGAATGCTAGTCGCCTTTCGGGATGATGAAGATCTTCAATTCCATGAAGGAGATCTTCAAGCGCCGAAGGAGAATTCCGCAAAAGTCTGCAAGGAGCTCTCCCGGGTCCAGAAGTCAAGGTCCCCTCAAATGAAGCCTTGGGGCTCCTTTTATAGCTTTGGCCGGGGGCGACCCGGTAATTTTGTCGTCGATAGTTTCCATAAATACTCGGTGGACGAATCATATTCTCCGGTTCGGGGCCCTCGGATCGCCATTTTTCGTAAATGACCACCTTGCCCCTCGGGCAGCTCGGGCAGCTCGGGCAGCTCGGGCAGCTCGGGCAGTTCGGGCAGTTCCGTTGGAGGCGAAAAAGGCGACTGACTGTTCCTGAAAAGTGAGAAGCCTGAAAGACAAAAAGTGAGAAGCCGGAAAGACAAAAAGTGAGAAGCCGGAAACCCAAAAAGTGAGAAGCCGGAAACCCAAAAAGTGAGAAGTCGGAAAGACAAAAAGTGAGAAAGCTTCCTGATCGCGCTCAGAAACGTTCTGAGCGCGTGCTAGCGCCGAAGTGCTCCAAGTGCGCAACGAACCACGGGGATGCCTCGGGCGGACGGCGGACGGGGAGTTGCCCCCCAAAGGGGGGACCGGGATCCTTTGGCAAGGAGAGGGCGCCAGACCGCACCCCGAGGAGGGGTGGGCGTGGATTGGCCGCACCCCCAAGGGGGGGCATGCGGATTGGCCGCACCCCCTAAGGGGGATGCGGCTTGGCCGCACCCCCTAAGGGGGGATGCGGCTTGGCCGCACCCCAAGGGGGGTGCGGCTTGGCCGCACCCCCCAAGGAGTGCGGCATGCCCGCACCCCAAGGGGGGTGCGGCCTGGCCGCACCCCCTAAGGGGGGATGCGGCTTGGCCGCACCCCCCAAGGGGGGATGCGGCTTGGCCGCACCCCAAGGGGGGTGCGGCTTGGCCGCACCCCCCAATGGGTGTGGCTTGGCCGCACCCTCTTGGGGGGTGCGGCCGGGCCGCACCCCCTTGGGGGGGGGGGGGGTGCGGCTGAGCCGCACCCCCCTGGGGGGTGCGACTTGGCCGGCCGCACCCCCAAGGGCGGTGCGGTCGGGGGGTGCAGCCTGCGTGCTATCGTGCTCTTTGACCATCGACCCTTCCTCTCTTTTCCGGGGCTTTCTTCAGGTGCGTCCTAAGGCCTTTACGAGTGTACAACATAAGCCCCCCAAACCTTCGAAGTCCGAGTTCCGGAGCGAGGAGTTCGAAGGTTTTGATTTTTTCTGCGGCGGCTTTTCCCATTGTCCTCTGTGCGGCGCTTTTCTGGTAGGAGCTGATGTCGGAGGGTGTTGGTTTTCCGAGGTCGTTGTGGGCTTGCTTCCCGGCTCTGATATCCGTATGGGCTGAGGGGTTTCTGCAAAATGACAGATTAGCTTGCGCGGTTCTGAGCCCGCGGCTTTCACACAATAGAAAATTAGTTTGCGCAAGTCTGTGCTTGCGGCTTTTTTGCACGAGTATGTGCTCGCGGCTTTTTTGCACGAGTCTGTGCTCGCGGATTGGCCGGTGAATAACGGGTGTATTCAAACCGTGGGTGAACGTAATGGGGGCAGGCCCCTACGTCACCGGGACTCGACGACGGAGGAGAAGGGCGAACCTTCAATCGACGGAGGTGCAAAGTCCCCGGGGCAGGGCCCCGAAGTGGCCGGTGAATAGCTGGTGTATTCAAACCGGGGGCGAACGTAAGGGGGGCAGGCCCCTACGACGCTGGGACTCGACGGCGGAGGAGAAGGCCTAACCTTCAATCGACGGCGGTGCAAAGCCCCCGAGGCCCTCGAAGTGGCCGGTGAATAGCTGGTGTATTCAAACCGGGGGAGAACATAAGGGGGGCAGGCCCCTACGACGCTGGGACTCGATGGCGGAGGAGAAGGGCGAACCTTCAATCGACGGCGGTGCAAAGCCCCTGAGGCAGGGCCTCTTTATAAAGTTTTTTCTTAAGTGAGTGTAAGTGTCAAAATATGGTTTTACAGTATGAAATCATTTGGTGCATAGCTTTATGTAAGATAAGATAGGTACACGAGTCTGGGCTCGCGGGTTTTACATAACATGTAATATAAGATAGGTGCACGAGTCTGAGCTCGCGGCTTGTACATAAATTATAAGATAAATTCGCATGAGTCGGAGTTCGCGGCTTGGTACAGAAATTGAAGATAAGTTTGCACGAGCTTGAGCTCGTGGCTTAGTACATGGTAGAGGTCCCTGGATCACTGGTAAAAGCGGCGCAGGTTTTGAGCGTTCCAGGTGCGTGGCAAAGTCTTCCCTTCCGCCGTCCTGAGCCTGTATGTTCTGGGTTTCACGACTGTGGTGACTACGTATGGGCCCTCCCAGGCCGGTGAGAGCTTATCTCCTTGGGGGCCTTTACCGGCGGCCTCGATGCTGCGTAAGACGAGATCTCCTACATTGATTGGTCTGAGCTTCACCCTCCTGTTGTAGGTCCGGGCGACACGCATTTGGTAGAGTGTAGCAAGGTGAGCAGCGCTGTCTCGAACTTCTGGGATTAGATCGAGGTTTTCTCAGAGCAGTCCATCATTCTTGCTGGGGTCGAAGGTTAGTACTCGAGCACTCGGAACGCCGATGTCGACGGGGATGATAGCTTCGGTTCCGTAACAGAGGTTATAAGGTGTCTCCCCTGTAGGAGTCCTCTCTGTTGTGCGATACGCCCACAACACATTCGGGAGCGCGTCTACCCACTGTCCCCCGGCTTCTTCCAAGCGTGTTTTCAGTCCTTTGAGGATGGTGCGGTTTGTGACTTCTACTTGTCCGTTGGTTTGCGGATGTGCCACGGCCGTGTGACGCAGGTTGATCTTCAGATCCTCGCACATCTTGGTGAAGGACTTCCCAGTGAATTGAGTGCCGTTGTCGGCAATGATCGCAGCCGGGATGCCGAAGCGGTAGACGATGTTCTTCCAGACGAATTGTTTGGCGTTTTCTTCCGTAATTTTGGCCAGGGGCTCCGCCTCCACCCATTTGGTGAAGTAGTCGATGGCTAGGATGATGAACTTCCTCTGCCCGGATGCTAGAGGTAGGGGACCGAGGAGGTCGATCCCCCACTGCGCGAATGGCCACGCACTCTGCAGCGTGGAAAGTGAGACCGGGGGTTGATGAGGCATGTTGGCGTGCAGCTGACAGCTTTTGCACCTTTGGACAAAGTCGGTCGCGTCCTTCCTCATTGTTGGCCAATAGAAGCCTTGACGCAGTATTTTCCGCGCTAATGCCTTCCCGCCTAGGTGCTCTCCGCAGACTCCTCCGTGTACTTCCCTGAGGGCGTAGTCCGCCTCGCCCGCCGGCAGGCATTTTAGATATGGTCCTGAGAATGCCCGTTTGTAAAGCTCCCCGTCTATAATGGTGAACGATGCTGCCCGCATTCGTAGCCTTCACGCCTCTAGGCGATCTTCGGGAAGGTGCCCTTGCTCGAGGTAAGCTCGCAATGGGGTCATCCAAGATGACTCTTCCTGGTGGATGGCTGCGATTTCCCATGGCCCTTGAATGCTTGGGATCACGACTTCTTCGATTCGGCGTCTTCGAGACTGGTAGCTGGAGGGTGAGGTGGCGAGCTTGGATAGAGCATCCGCCCTGGAATTCTGCTCTCGGGGGATGTGTAGAATCTGATGCGATGAGATCTTCTGGAGAAGTGATTTCGCGAATGCGAGGTACTTTGCCATCTGTTCGCTCTTAGCCTCGTAATCTCCTTCAACCTGTGAGACCACGAGTTGGAAGTCTGTATAGATCATTAGGTTCTCGGCTTTGCAGTCGATGGCGAGCCGAAGACCGGCGATCAGTGCTTCGTATTCCGCGATGTTATTTGTTGCGGGGAACTTTAGACGGAGTCCATAATCTAGGGTGATCTCTTCAGGGCTTATGAGGAGCAATCTTGCTCCGGCCCCTTCAGCTCTAGAGGCGCCGTCGACATAGAGGGTCCAACGGGGGCTGGTGGTGTCTTTGATGAGGGTTGTTTCTGGCGGGATGGTGTACTCCACCACGAAGTCGGCGAGCACCTGTGACTTGATGTCGGGCCTAGGCAGGAATTGGATGTCGAACTCGCCGAGTTCTACGGCCCACTTCACAAGTCTCCCCGAGACTTTCGGCTTCTGGAGGATTGCCCGCAATGGGAGTTGCGTCAATACCTTGACTGCATGAGCCTGGAAGTAGGGTCTAAGTTTTCTAGCTGAGAAAACAAGAGCCAAGGCTGTCTTGTCTGCTGCAGGATATCTGGTTTCGGTGTCGGTGAGGACTTTGCTGAGGTAGTAGATCGGTCGATGCACCCCTCCTTCGTCTTTTACGAGCACTGAGCTAAGAGCCGTAGGCGACACGACCAGGTACAAGAACAGAGTTTCCCCGGGGGTGGGCTTTGACAGAAGCGGTGGCGAAGCCAGGTACTGTTTGAGAAGCTCGAAGGCCACTTGGCACTCGTCCGTCCACTGGAAACCTGAATGGCGCGCTCCCTGGAGGATTTTGAAGAAGGGGAGGTACTTGTCTCCCGTTCGTGATAGGAAACGGGACAAAGCAGCGATCCTCCCGTTTAGGCATTGTACTTCCTTAATTGAGCGAGGTGGCGACATATCCTCCAACGCCTTGATCTTCTCGGGGTTGACCTCAATTCCCCGATGGGTTACCATGAAACCTAGAAACTTCCCCGCCGTCACACCAAACGCATACTTGCTGGGATTGAGCCGCATCTTGAAGCGACGGAGAAGCCGGAAGCACTTTTCCAAGTCTTCCAAGTGGTCGCGCCGGTGGACGCTCTTTACTAGCATATCGTCCACGTAAACCTCCATCGTTTCTCCGATGAGGTCCTTGAAGACCTTGTTCATCAGCCTTTGGTAGGTGGCTCCGGCATTTTTAAGGCCAAAAGGCATCACCTTGTAGCAGTAGACTCCCCGGTCGGTGCGGAAGGCAGTATATTCTTCGTCTGCGGGGTTCATCCTTATCTGGTTGTAACCTGAATAAGCATCCATGAAGCTGAGCAACTCATGGCCTGCCGTAGCGTCGACGAGCTGGTCAATCCTTGGGAGGGGGAAGCTGTCCTTCGGGCACGCTTGGTTCAGATTGCTGTAGTCGACGCACATCCGCCACTTTCCCGAGGCCTTCTTCACCATGACTACGTTGGCGAGCCATGTCGGGTATTCTGCTTCGCGTATAAATCGTGCCTCTAGGAGCTTAGCTACCTCCTCCTCGATCGCCTTTAAACGCTCGGGGGCAAAGTTCCTCTTCTTTTGAATCATGGGTCTGCAGGCGGGGTTGATGTTTAGCGAGTGATAGATAACGTTAAGATCTACCCTGGGCATGTCTTCCGGGCTCCAAGCGAAAATGTCCTCGTTCTCCTGCAGGAAGGTGGTGAACTTTTCTCCCTCTTTTTGTGTTAAGAGTGACCCGACCTGGACAGTTCGAGTCGGGTCTCGTCGGGAGAGTGGTATTTCTACCAGCCCTTCAACGGGCGCTCCTCGTTGCAAAGTAGCCTCGTCTCGCAGGTCGAAGTTATTGATGTTGAGAGTGGTCGCCCTTGATGGTTGGGCCTGCTTCAGGTAGCAGGTCCTGGCTGCCTCTTGGTCTCCTCTTACTACTCCTATTCCTGCGGCAGTAGGGAACTTCATAGCTAGGTGTGGAATGGAAGGGATTGCCCCAAAGATCGACTGGAGCGGTCTCCCGAAGATGGCATTATAGGCGGAGGTGGACTCTACCACCATGAACTGGATGTTGTGCGTTGACTGTCTTGGAAATTCGCCCAATGTGACTAGGAGAATGATCATGCCTTGCACCGGGACAGGTCTGTTGTCGAAGCCGTAGACGGGCCCGGCTGCAGGACTAAGCTGGTCTTTTGTGAGCTTCATACTTTGCAAAGTGGAGAGAAATAAAACATCGACCGAGCTTCCATTATCGACCAATATTCTCTTCACCTTAAGCAGGGATCCCCGATCCCTGCGCTGATCACGAGTGGATCCTGGTGCGGAAGCCGAAACCCTTGCAAGTCTTCATCTCCGAAAGCTATCGTAATATCTTGCTTGAGTTTTTTGTCTTCGTGGTCTCTTACGGGCTGGGCAATTGAGAGGATCTGTGATGCTGAGACGGGAGTCCGGCGATCGTCTCGATTTCTCCTACCATCGACCTTCCTCCCCCCGCGCCTCGGGGGGCGGGGGGCTGCTCCCCTGCATCCCTAGGCTGCTGTGGCTGATTGGGAATCTGGCCTTGTAGGAATCTTCCTAGGAGTCCCTGGCGGATGAGGTGCTCGATTTCGTCTTTGAGTCTGGTGCACTCCTCAGTGGTATGCCCGGTTCCCCAATGGAACTCGCAGTACCTGGACTGGTCGCCCCTTGGATTTGGCGGGGGTATCCTGGGCATGCGGAGCTCGGGGTTGTTCTATATGGCGTAGAGCACATTCGTTCTGGTGGTGTTCAACGGGGTGTAGGTCCTGGGCGGCTGTGGTCCCAGATCCCTCTGGTGGTTACGCCGACGTTCATCGCCGCGACGCTCCTCGCCGCGACGTTCTTCTCGTTCGCGAGGGGCTTGATCTGATCCCCTCTTCCTTCCCTGACTTCCTTCGAATTGCCGACGGTGTGCTTCGATAGCCTCATCTGCAGCTATCTGTGCTTCAACCCGATGAACGAGGTCGGGATAACTTGGTACGGTTTCTCTCATGAGAGCCGAGTAGAAGCCACTTGGGCGGAGTCCTCCCAGGAAAACTCATCGCAGGAGCTCGGGGTCGACTCCTGGGATCTGTCGAGCCTCGGTAGTGAAGCGTCGGAAGAAATCTTTGAGTGTCTCTCCATCGTTCTGGCGGATTCCTGAGAGGTGGGAGGGATCCCGGACAATTCGGCGGTTGGCAATGAACTGATCCACGAACTGCTGCGCCATTTCTGTGAAGTTGTTGATGGCCTCATTCCGCAGGGAATGGAACCAAGTGCGCGCTTGTCCCTTCAAGGTTGCTGGGAACACTTGGCAGAGGAGCTGATCAGGAGCGCTGTAAATCCTCATGACGGTGGTGAAGTGATTGACGTGTTCCAGTGGATCGTCCGTCCCGTCGAACGTCTCAATGTTGGGAAGCTTGAAGCCATTAGGAATTGGATGGGCTAAGACTTGAGGTGATAGCGGGGAGCCATGATGCGCGGGACGGCGGGAGAGAGTGGCGCGTCGTCCTGCTTGGGCATACTCTTCCTCTATCATGTTGCGTATCTCTTCCCGCGTAGCTCTTTCCACTGCTTGCTCAGGGGCAGCTCTTCCGTGGTGGTGGCGGCGGTGATCAGCTTCTGGGCCTCTAGCTGGTGGGCCAAGGTGAGCGGTACTTGCCGCATTGGAGAATCCTTCTGAAGCTTCGTCTTCTTGGACAGCCTCCCCGTTCGGGGCATGATTCAGAGCCGGGGTCGGCGGTGCGTTCAAAGCCGGCGGTTGGTTCGGAACTTGAGGAGCCCCAAGATTCCTCACGAGGGCCAACATCTCAGCTTGATGTTCTTCGATCTGTTGTATGCGCGCCTCCAAACCTGCTGCAGGTGCAGGCAGCGCCTCCTCCGCGGGAGGTGCATTGATAAGTGAGTGGGAGGGAGCTGGGTCGACGCGTCCTTCCGGCATCGATCCTTCAGTAACGCGAGCACTCTTTCTTGTCATAGCAGTTTGCTCTCGAAGAGTTTTTCGGGAAAGTTTCCCACAGACGGCGACAAACTATTGCGGAACGCTTAGGGCTCGTGGTAGACCGGTTTACTTGAACCACCTTAGCTCGTGAGCGAACTAAGCGCGCAAACAGTCAATTAGAGATTTGCTGAGTACACAGGGACTTTTTAACATGGAAAACCTGGAAAGGGTAAAAAACCACGCGGCCGGAGCTGTGCCGACCAAACTTCACTATCTTCTGGGGGTTACAATTTGGAAACTAGAACTTGAGCGCGACAGGCCGCTACTCGTTACGATATTTGGAGAGAGAGAGAACGAGCTCCGAGGGTGACAGGCCACCTCTCGGAAAAACTAAGTCTTTTTCCCTTCTGAGAATGCTAGCCGCCTTTCGGAAGTGAGACGGCTAGTCGCCTTTTCCTTCTGAGAATGCTAGTCGCCTTTCGGAAGTGAGAAGGCTAGTCGCCTTTTTCTTATGAGAATGCTAGTCGCCTTTCGGAAGTGAGAAGGCTAGTCGCCTTTTTCTTCTGAGAATGCTAGTCGCCTTTCGGGTTGATGAAGATCTTCAATTCCACGAAGGAGATCTTCAAGCGCCGAAGGAGAATTCCGCAAAAGTCTGCAAGGAGCTCTCCCGGGTCCAGAAGTCAAGGTCCCCTCAAATGAAGCCTTGGGGCTCCTTTTATAGCTTTGGCCGGGGGCGACCCGGTAATTTTGTCGTCGATAGTTTCCATAAATGCTCGGTGGACGAATCATATTCTCCGGTTCGGGGCCCTCGGATCGCCATTTTTCGTAAATGACCACCTTGCCCCTCGGGCAACTCGGGCAGCTCGGGCAGCTCGGGCAGCTCGGGCAGTTCTGGCAGTTCCGTTGGAGGCGAAAAAGGCGACTGACTGTTCCTGAAAAGTGAGAAACCTGAAAGACAAAAAGTGAGAAGCCGGAAAGACAAAAAGTGAGAAGCCGGAAACCCAAAAAGTGAGAAGCCGGAAACCCAAAAAGTGAGAAGCCGGAAAGACAAAAAGTGAGAAAGCTTCCTGATCGCGCTCAAAAACGTTCTGAGCGCGTGCTAGCGCCGAAGTGCTCCAAGTGCGCAACGAACCACGGGGATGCCTCGGGCGGACGGCGGACGGGGAGTTGCCCCCCAAAGGAGGGACCAGGATCCTTTGGCGAGGAGAGGGCGCCGGACCGCACCCCGAGGAGGGGTGGGCGTGGATTGGCCGCACCCCTAAGGGGGGGGGGTGCGGATTGGCCGCACCCCCAAGGGGGGGGGGGGGGGGGGGGGCGGATTGGCCGCACCCCCAAGGGGGTGCGGCTTGGCCGCACCCCCCAAGGGGGGATGCGGCTTGGCCGCACCCCAAGGGGGGTGCGGCTTGGCCGCACCCCCAAGGGCGGTGCGGTCGGGGGGGGTGCAACCTGCGTGCTATCGTGCTCTTTGACCGTCGACCCTTCCTCTCTTTTCTGGGGCTTTCTTCAGGTGCGTCCTAAGGCCTTTACGGGTGTACAATAACACATATTATTAAAGATATGAGGGTTATTGAGTATGGTGTAAACGATGAGGAGGGTCATCAATAATTTACTCTTATATTTATGAATTTATTTTTTTTGAATAATTGTGTACTCCACCCACATTGGAAAAATTTTTTGCGACCGCCGCTGCCTGTCACCCTTGAGAAACAACTACTTGTAACACTCTGAAAGCTAGTAGATTTGGTCAGAACCGATTTGACCCTGTGTTTTTTCTCTTTCCGAGTTTTTCCACATAAAACGTCTTGATGTCATCTCTTGATTCATTTTGTGACTGTTTGCACGTTCGCCTCACTCTCAAGATAAGACGATGCAGTTTGACCAGACCGTGAGAGCGTTGAGCGTCCCGTGCCAGGGTTCATCTTGAGTACGCTGATAAGGTGCAATTATGCTAATTCTAAGTTTGAATGTTATTTTTTCAATAATGAATGATTGTTCACATTTTACATGGCAGGCCCACTTGTAAAAAAACACAGGCTTCCTCTAAATTGTGTGGGAATAGAAGCATCACCACATTGTTGGCACGGAGCTCTCTTATTAGCTCGATCTCATGCAATCTCCTCAATATGGTTTGAAGAAATTTCTATTAACTGATCACCTACTTCAAAACTTGCTTGGTGTGCTCAATATGTTACGCTTTTCCTCAGAATCATAGGTTTTAATCCCGTGTAACAAATTAATTCATAATCTTACTATTTTAATTATCCCAAAATATAGTTTAATGAAAAATAAATTTAATTATGACAAAGCAAAATTGTGAGTGACATGAGAATTTAAATAAAAAAAAATCAATCCAAATATGCATATCAATTACCACGAACGTAATGCATAATGCAATCTTTTGTTGTAGCCGAATCAGCGGCAATTTTACAAAGAAGAACTCTAACACTGACAAACTACTGTTCAAATTTTGCTTTGTTTGCCAGAATGTGAATCGGGCGACACATGATATTGCTTGTTGTTCCTTTTGTTGCACTTCTGCTCTCCCTTTAGCTACCCTTAAACTTCGGCTCAGTTTGGCTCGGTTGCTCTGGTGAGTTTGGACAAAAATCTCACCGTAGAATGTATGTTTGGCAACCAACACCAAGAAATAAAACTAGCTTTGAGCATAAAAGTGGATGAAGTTCCTTATGTGAGGTCGGACAGTCACGAACGACGATTCATAATCACCACGTTCATGACCGCCGCCATCATGCCAAACGGAGCATTCTTCTATCGAAGTTTTCTAATTAGGTTTTGATTGAAAAGAATTGATTTTGGTACAAAACCAAAAAACTCAAAGGTTTTGGTTTTGAGCCAAACTCAATTCTTGTGTTCGTTTGCAGGATGATTTTCAGGCATAGAAATTGGAAACTGTCAATTTTTCTGTTCGCATGTATGATGATTTTCAGGCACAATTTTTTGCGAGATTTTTAATCATGAATAATTAACGTCTTTAAATCGGGTAAAATATTTAAATTAGCTAAAATAATAATCATTATCAAATAATGCTGATGAATTAGTAATCATTATTTTAAGAGAGAAAAAAACTTGATTTTATCCCGATCAAAATGAGAAGGTTTTCACCATAGTCTATTTTTTAATGGATCAAACCCGATAGGTTTCCGAGAAAAATCAATTCCCTCCAATAAATGATCAAACCGATAGATTCCTACAATAACTATCAGTAGAACAGAGCGGAATTTGAGGTTTCCTTTTGAAAGATGAAATTTCTGCCGTAGGACACTTTTTTAAGAAACACGCTGAAAAAACAACAATGGACACTCGAGTTTGATGCTCGATGCTGTGGACCGAACCGCGGTGATGACGTCAGCATGCCTTCCTATAAAACACGATCCTCATTTCTTTTTTCCACCACCACTTTCTTTTTTCCGACCCCTCTTCCGTTGCTTCTCCTCCGCACCCACAGCATCCATCTGCACGATCCAAAAGAGCTTGAAAGGAAAAAAATGTCGGTCTTCGAGGTGACGCGAAAGGGAACGACTCCTATCGATGGCCAGAAGCCGGGAACCTCCGGGTTGAGGAAGAAGGTGAGCTTCGCGTCGCTACTCTTCCAAGTCAGGATTGATGAATCTCGATCGAAATTTGCTGATTTTTGATTGTATCCTAGAATTATAGATCTTGATTGTATCCTAGAATTTTGCTGTGTACAAAAATGCATCTCGATCGAATTTTTTTTATTAGATCGAATGGGATGGGTGAGGTTGGATCGTGTTCCATTGGATACTTCATCCAAAATAATTAATTTATTATTTATCCTATGCTTACCTACTAGGGCTCGTTTGCATCTTTTTGATCTCATTGCCCCTGAAATGTGATTGGATTCCTCTCTTGCTGAGGGGGTTCTGAATTTCCTGAGATTGATGTTGTAGGAATGCTTGTTTATTTTAGACTAATTCACGTTGGAAGGTGCTGGTGTAATTCACGTTGGAAGGTGCTTACCTACTAGGGCTCGTTTGCAGCTCTTTGATCTCGTTGCCCCTGAAATGTGATTGGATTCCTCTCTTGCTGAGGGGGTTCGGAATTTCCTGAGATTGATGTTTTAGGAATGCTTGTTTATTTTAGACTAATTCACGTTGGAAGGTGCTGGTGTATTTTATTCAGAGTCCCAGTAATCAAAATCTTTACCTTTATTACTGATTTTTACCATACATCTAGGCTCCGCTTGTCGCAACATTTTTGCTCTGATAAGTTTGGACAAAAATGCCACCGTCATAGAATGTATATTTGGCATGACAATGGTTATGACTGCCACAAAGAAAAGAAAACTATGTTTGAACATAAAAGTTGATGAAGTTCCTTAGGTGAGGTTGGGCGTTCACGAACGACGGTTCATAACCACCGTGTTCACCACCGCCGTGCCAAACAAAGCCCTAATTAACGGCTCAGTTGGGTTTCGCTTTCGATGATATTACTTTGATGCATGTGTAAGCATTTTTAGTTGTGAAATGGAAGATTTGTGAAACTACCACTATTTCTCTCAACTATGCATCAACAATGCTAGTATTGATAATCATTTGCAAATTGAGCTCAAGTATTAGATTTCAATATAGTAGATAATAAGATATGATCAAAGTTTAGGGCTCTTGAGCAAGTTATATATTTTGATCTGTAGCATTTCGATTTATGTATTTATGGGTTGTTGATAAAGTTGCGGATGAAAGAATAATTTTATTAGTTGTATTTCACTGAACACCAAGGGGTGTTTATATAAAATACATGGTAGGACAAAATATTTTCTTTAGGTAGCATTCACATGCTATTACAATACTTTCTAATACAAAAATTTCATATGATTGTAATATTGTTTAATACATAAGATGACAACCTTGTTGTCTATGATGAGCTGTTGAGATGCCAATCCGCGTGCATCCATATTTAGATAATTCATCACCCTTCCTCAGGTTGGCACGTGTAAGATTGCAACACCCAACTTGCTGATGTGTAGTTTTCCACGACACAATATGCTTTGAGTGTCAAATCATGTTGTTGTCAACATGTTCCTTGACCCGGTGCTATCTTCAAATACCAAAGAACCCTTTCAGCCACCTCCACATATTCTTATTGCGGTTAACTAGCAAATTGTCTTAATATATTGATGACATGTGATATCTGGTCTTGTGACTGTCTAGTAAATGTCCAATCAATAGTCTATATTTTCCTTCATCAATGACACGATTTTCACTAGTAATTCGCAATTTATAGTTTTACCTCATCAAAGGCACTGAGACGTCATGCCTGCATACCCGTTTCCTCCAAGATGTCCAGAGTATATTTGTGTCGGCTAAGAACCATGCTCTTGTGGTGACCTTGACACTTATATTGCGAAGAAGGATTTTAGTTCCCCTAAGTCTCTGATGCTGAACTTTTCATTTCAATACATCTTTGTTTGTTGCATTTTATCCATGTTGTTTCTTACAAGGATAACATCATCAATCTATATCAAGGATATGACAAATGTCTTTCTTTCTTGTATTTGAATAGTGAGCGGTCTACCTTTGACCGCTCAAACCAACCCCCAAGAAGGCGTTAATAAATTTGTGGTACCAATTTTGAGATGCCCGTCGCAGGCCATATATCAACTTTCTCAGTTTGCAGACTCTTGTTTCTCCCTTTTGTGTGAATCTCGGGGTATTCACATGTATGTCTCTTCCTCCAAACCTTAAAAAGATCATGAACTTTGAATAGTTGCTTGAATAGCAAAGACACTTGCAATTTCTTCTATCGAAGAACTATTATCACTCTACTTCTTTCGTAGGCTCTTGGAGAGCTCCCTTCTTCAAACCTCTCTTCAAGGTCCACCCAATTTCTCAGGTTATTCTAGCATACCGCATGCTACCATTGACATCTTTGCCCATGACCATCTTCAATCAACCATTAACAATGGCATTGCAACGCATCCAAAGTGCCAACTTTTGTGTGTCCATCGGTGGCATTGAAATTGTGCCATCAACATAACCAATCTTATTTTTGGCAATAGTGCATTGCTCATGTTGTTCTTCCATTCTCCATAGTTTCCACTATGGAGAAGTTCACTGACGCAGACGAGGCTTGGATTGTTTGAAGCATGTATGTAGTAAGAGAACATAACGTCCATACCTTTTGATTGGTCGTGACCAAGATGATCTCCATGCTCTCTCCCTTTACGTCGTCTATCATTTTCCGACGATGCAACTTGTGCAACAACACTGTGTCGGCTGACTTTTTTGGTGAGTCGATTACCAACCTTGCTCTGATATCATGATAAATTTGAAGATGAAAGAATAATTTTTTTACTTGTATTTCATTGAACTTTAAGAGGTGTTCATATAGAATACATGGTGAGAGATGATATTTCTCTTTTAAATAAGTATTTACATGCTATTACAATACTTATAATACAAATATTTCATATCATTATGTTATTGTTTAATACAAAAGATGTCAATCCTTGTGCTCTACGATGACGTCGCTTCCATTATTTGGACAATTCGTCAGTTGTGAAATAATGATTCTAATATGCAAATAAAGAAGGCATTAAGTAATGTTCTTAACATGATTCATAGGTTGATAAAGATATTTCCGTTTAAATCCTTGGTGATAAAATGTGCTACCTTATTTAGGCTATCCATTTCTAGCTGCCATGATAAATGATTTGCATATTTTATTGTCATATGGTAATTTGCATGTGTATGCATTTATGTTTTGCAATGAACTTACTATGGCTACTTCATACTTTTTCAGGTTGTAGTGTTTCAACAGCCAAATTATCTTCATAATTTTGTTCAATCAACGTTTAATGCACTTGCAACAGAGAAAGTAAGAGGTAAGACTTCCTTTCAGGTTAGAGATCAACAGTTATATGTTTTTGCTCCTTTGTTTGTTGAACTTGTCAATGAATCATGATTGGAGTTTAATTTTTTTGCCTTTTCCTTGCTATGATCCATCAGCCAACTAACAGTGCATTAGAAGGCAAATTTATAAATTTGATAATTATTTGTTTAAGTCATAAATTTATCAAATTCAACCATTTCTTAGAAGGTCACAGTTCAGTCAAGAAAACATTTGTCTTGTACATCCTTGTAATTGAAGAAATCACATTTAAATCTTACCAAAATTCAATATCTAAATAGGAATAACTTCCTTACCTTGGGAGATCATGAGCATCTCCCCTATAATCACCATGTAGTTGCGCCACCAATATCACACTGAGTCCTCTTTTTCATCCGCAGGTTACGATCATTTCATTCTGATGTGACCGAATCTCTTGCAATAGTAACATACCCCCTTCTTCCTTGATATCAATCAAGATGTCATCCCATGACGAGATATCATCCTCTTCCGCTCACCATCATCAATTAATTACCCATAGAAACAATGATTTTCAAAAATTTAATTCGGTTCAAGTGATGCAATGAATATATCCTGCTTTACTGCTATGCTGACTATGCCATGACGAGATGAATATGCCATGACGTGATGACTATGCCATGACGAGATGACTATGCCATGATGAGATGACTATGCAATGACGAGATGACTATGCCATGACGAGATAACTATGCCATGAGAGATGACTATGCCATGACGAGATGACTATGCCATGACGAGATGACTATGCCATGACGAGATGACTATGCCATGACGAGATGACTATGCCATGACGAGATGACTATGCCATGACGAGATGACTATACCATGACGAGATGACTATGCCATGACGAGATGACTATGCCATGACGAGATGACTATGCCATGACGAGATGACTATGCCATGACGAGATGACTATGCCATGACGAGATGACTATGCCATGACGAGATGACTATGCCATGACGAGATGACTATGCCATGACGAGATGACTATGCCATGACGAGATGACTATGGCATGACGAGATGATCACTTGGGAAGTCCCATGTCAGGCTTTATTGATTTATTTGTTATTTCATATTAATCACACACATACCTTGTGAGGAGGCATCTCTGTACTATAAATACCAAAATATAATAGCAAGTATGGGATGAATGACGAATCCTTTGAATCGTAAGTATGTTATGTTCTTGATGTAGGGCAAGGGCTAGAGTTTCAGATTCATTTGTGTGTTGCTGATTATCAATGATCGGCATTTTTTTCTTTGCATTAGTGGTATTAGAGCTTCGACGTACTTGAAGCATGATGGGAAACATCAAAAGTGACAACAATCAACATCATCTTGAAGAAGATTAGAGTATTGAATGACTCTTTGTGGCGGTACTTCATATTTTGACCAGTTTTAGGGAATTGAACCTTCGTGTCCAATGATTAGAGAAGGAGGTGTTCGAAAGAGGAGGAGAATATAGTTGAATGTGTTCTTCCTCCCATAAAGGGGTATATAAAAGAAGATAATGATTATTTTGTGTGCTCCGGTTTGAGATCGAGTGCTAGGACGAGTGAGGGAGAAGTCCCTCAAGGGATTTGAGTCCCCTTTCCTAGATCCCGATGGAGCTTTGGTTGCAAGGGAGGAGAAGAGGGAAGAGGGCACAACTATAAGGCAAGGAGAGACCTGGCGGAATGCCGCATATTGCTTGCGTGCGTGAACGCGCGATCGGCGTTGTTGCGGGAGATATTCGCGTGAGCGGCTTGCGGGTGCGAGATAGGGTTACATGGATAGTTACGGGAATTAGAGAGAGAGAGAAAAGAAAAGAAGAGAAGAGAGAGAGAGAGTGAGAGGAATTGAAAAAATAACTTCTTGATTACTAATTTCATCAACCCAAGTCATCCAAATAGGTTCAAGTCCCTCACTTGGGCCATAATGCAAGTGAGCCAAATTAACCTATGCGTGACATAAGAAAAATATAAAAGATGCGACTAGAGAACTATCAATCTCTGGTGGATTGTATGCGTCACTGATACGTGCGCCCTCGACGTGGGTCCATAACGTCCATAAGATCTCCTTCCCTGTCGAGATGCAGTTTGTCCTCAAGCTGTGGCGGCAACCGAACCAATGGTTCAGTCAGGGTTGGGGCTTCCCCCAATGGATTCAGTTGAGAAACGTGGGAGACGTCGTGAGTGCATGCGGGCCTCCGGTGGGAGTTGGAGCGGGTATGCCACCTTGCCGAAGCGTTGGAGGATCGGAAAGGGCTCGAAAAATTTGGGGCCCATTTTGTTGGAGGAAGGGGTGGATGCGGAAATTTGGCGGTAAGGTCGGCGTTTCAGCTAAACACAATCCCCAATGGCCAGAGAAAGCCCTTGGTGGTCTTGACTGCGGATCAGAGGAAGGTCGACCGGTGGTGTGAAGGTCTCTCCAAAATCCTGTAGGAGCTAATGTAGGTCGGGAGAAACGCCCTCCGGGGAGGAGATAACCTTCGAGCGTGGAGTTTCGTAGACCAAGAACGAAGAAATGCATGTCATCTGGGAGTGCCCATGCCACTCAATCCGCTGAGCGCCCTGGTGCCTGCACATAGTGAGGTGGTCGAAATCCCACATCAGTGACCCTAAAGTTTGGAGCCAACGAACGCCAATCACCACCTCGAACCCCTGAAGGTCCACTACAAGGAGGTCTACGAGGGAGTGATGGTCTTCCACCACAATGACGATCCTGCGGCAAATACTTGTGTGCTCCATCTGGTGGTTGTTGGCTACATACACATGCACACGACTGCGCGGTGTGACTTGAAAGTGAAGGCGCTGAGCTATAGTCTGTCTGATGAAACTGTGCGTGCTGCCCAAGTCCATGAAGGCGAGGAGAGTCTGGCCCCCAAGTGTAACGACCATCTGGATCGTAGGACCCTCCTGAGGGCCAGAGATGGCATGCAGGGAAATATCTGAAACACTTGTGTTTGGATCATCATCATCATCAGACAGATCGTCCACTTCCACTCAGAAGAGGCGCTTACATCTGTGGCCCAGTCCGAAGGTCTCGTCGCAATTGAAACAGAGAGCCTTGGCGCGACAGTCAACCATCTTAGAGACGGAGAGGCGGCGACGAAAGGAAGGGCTACTCGAATCGGCCCCCTTCGACGATCCGGGGGGCGGTTGCCCCGGGGAGCTGCTGTCTCGAAAAGGCTCTAACGTATTTTTGCGGCTACCCTGGGGACGGTCTAATAGGAGGCACTTCTCACAAACCCGCGCGAGGCTCATCGCGATCGTGAGATCAAGAGGGGCCTGGAACTGCACATCGAGGCAGAGACGCTCATGTAGGTGCGCCGTAAAGAGGGGGACCTGCTGGGAAAAGCTTACAGAGGGAGCACGAGCAAGGAGAATCTGAAACTTCTCCAAGTAGTCGTCAATGAGCCCCATTTGCTTGAGGTCAATAAGGTCTCCAAGAGGGTTATTGCGTAAGAGGGGTCTGAAACGGAGCATGCAAGAGTCCGTAAACTCCTCCCAGGTGAGCTGGGGTCGCTCCCTTTGGAGTCGAGTGATCCAAAGTTGGGCTGGGTCCATGAGGTGGAACGAGGCAATGTCGCTACCTTCGGAGCGAGGGTGGCTATGCTTGGGGCGGTGTCCGCTGTAGGAGCCATCGTGGGAGGAGCCGGAGGCGCGTGGTGGGGGTTGTATGGTGTCGATTCGAGCGTGGATGGAGGCCCCCATTGATTGGATCATCTCCATCAATTGGTTCATGGTCATACCCCCTTCTTCCATCGGTGCACGCGGCGGTGCGGGAGGGGAAAAATGTCGGAATCACAGTGGGTGTGACTGTTCGGGAGGCCCTCAGTCGCCGAAGTGGCTGGTCGGCCCGCTAGAAAGCAGCCCGGGCCGGAGCGAGGGGAGCTGGGCCTGTCTGGTTCGGATGGAGGGGCATAGGGTGGTCTCGACGCGAGCGGTAGAGGGGGAAAAGTGTCATCGGCGTCGACGAGGAGTGACTATGATACCAAGTTGTTGTGTGCTCCGGTTTGAGATCGAGTGCTAGGGCGAGTGAGGGAGAAGTCCATCAAGTGATTTGAGTCCCCTTTCCTAGATCCCGGTGGAGCTATGATTGCAAGGGAGAAGACCGGAGGAGAAGAAGGAAGAGGGCGCAACAATCCGGTAAGGAGAGACCCGGCGGAATGCCGCCTGCTGCTTGCGGGCATGAACGCGCGACCGGCGCTGTTGCAGGAGATATTCGCGTGAGCGGCTTGCAGGCATGAGATAGGGTTACGGGGATAGTTACTGGAATTAGAGAGAGAGAGGAAAAGAAGAGAGAGAGAGAGAGAGGAATTGAGAAAATAACTTCTTGATTACTAATTTCATCAACCCAAGTCATCCAAATAGGTCCAATCCCCTCACTTGGACCATAAGACAAGTGAGTCAAATTAACCTATGCGCGACATAAGAAAAATATAAAAGATGCGACTAGAGAACTGTCAATCCCTGGTGGATTGTATGCGTCACTAATACGTGCGCCCCTACGTCCATAACCGATTCATAAAGAATTATCTATGCAATATGAGACTATTAACATATAGTTTTATTTAACAATGAAAGAGAAGAGAGGAACACATGTATAAAAAACTTACGATAGCGGATGTGACTACAAGTTTGGAAAACTTATGTTGGCGGATGTGACTACAAGTTTGGAAAACTTATGTTGGCGGATGTGACTACAAGTTTGGAAAACTTATGTTGGCGGATGTGACTACCAGTTTGGAAAACTTATGTTAGCGGATGTGACTACCCGTTTGGAGAACATCTTAGATTTGAAGAAAATGTTTATTGTAGAAATATGAAGTGGTTGGCCTTCCCTTGTACTGTTAAGAGTTTGTATTGAAACTTGGTTTGATCACTCTCCAAACCTTGGTTTTCTCGAAACACTCCCTTGCAGTTATTTAATAATTGGATGTTCATAGTTAGAATCTGGAATTAACATGCATAGTGACATCATTTATGCCATGCACCTATTCCAGGCAACGCCTTAGAAGCTTGCATCTAAGCTCACCGGAGGTTATGTAACTGTTCATGATTTACTTTGAGTGCACATCTCTTCTTTCATATTCAAATATGCTAGTGTACCATGTCTTGTATATCTTTGGCTTTCATCCTTTTCTTTCATAAATATGTTGTCTATTTATCACAATCCTAGATAGTATCCTAGTTGAAAGATTTGAAAGATTAATAGGTCTATATTGCAAAGTAGTTTTAGGATTATATACCTTGGGTATATGTGATGTTGGAATTATGGAATTGGTTAAGAAACCCTCCATGAAAGAAATCCAGCACAACATCAGTGAAGTCAAGTTTGATGACATCCCACAGGTTTGATAGAAGCGTGCAGTGAAACCATCTGGACCAGGTGCACTATTTTTGTGAAGGGAGAAAATAGCAACTTTCTACTTTTCATATAAATAAAAACATCATCCTTCATCCGAAAATATTCTTTTATAAATATGGAAGTATTTAAAACAGTTAGTGCTCATTAAGTTCTATTAACCTGTCCTATATCTCTGTTTTCATTTCTGAAATGCAGGGGCCACACTCGTTGTTTCTGGGGATGGTAGATACTTCTCAAAAGATGCTATTCAGGTTTACTTGTGACCTATGATTTGCTTAATTGTAAATTCGCATGCTATGTTCCTTTGCATTGTGTTGTGCACATATGCGTAGCTGAACTCAGAAAATTTTCAGATTCGTTTTTCATCTGGTTACCTTAAGGAATATTCTTTTGAGCAGAGGACTAGGAAATAGGTATAAACATGCATTAAAATTACACACTTTATGGACTTGTTGACACATCAAATGCTAAAGAATCCAAACATGTAGAAACTAAGGTATCCCAACTCTCCTCACTTATGATGCTCCAATATGTGACAGTGGTAATGTGGTATCATATGATACGAATAACAGTTTATGTAACCAACTTCTAATCAATTGCTATTATGTAAGGACTGTAGTCTATATGCAATTAAAAAATAATATAGATTTCAAGAAAGGAAATGCATTAGTTTATGATGATAGAAAAGTTAAGATTACTAATAAAAATGATAATCTAGGGTGAACATTGCTCCAATGTAATCTTAAGATCATATAATTTAGTGTATTCCTTTCAATAGAGTTTCTAATATACTGGAGTTGTAAAGAAAGACTTCCTTAACAATAAAGAATATTAACAAAATGATAAGAAATGAATGAGATTGTACAACCCTGTATTCGCCGAGTAGGTTCTTGAGCCAAGAGGCATTTCAGAGTATCATTTCTCCGCGAGGTACCCCAGTTAGGGTGCTCGCCGAGACCAGCAGGGTGCTCGCCGAGACCCGCGAGGTACCCCAGTTAGGGGGCTCGCCGAGACCCGCGAGGTACCCCAGTTAGGGGGCTCGCCGAGACCAGCAGGGTGCTCGCCGAGACCCGCGAGGTACCCCAGTTAGGGGGCTCGCCGAGACCAGCAGGGTGCTCGCCGAGACCCGCGAGGTACCCCAGTTAGGGGGCTCGCCGAGACCAGCAGGGTGCTCGCCGAGACCCGCGAGGTACCCCAGTTAGGGGGCTCGCCGAGACCAGCAGGGCGCTCGCCGAGACCCGCGAGGTACCCCAGTTAGGGGGCTCGCCGAGACCAGCAGGGCGCTCGTCGAGACCCGCGAAGTACCCCAGTTAGGGGGCTCGCCGAGACCAGCAGGGTGCTCGCCGAGACCCGCGAGGTACCCCAGTTAGGGGGCTCGCCGAGACCAGCAGGGTGCTCGCCGAGACCCGCGAGGTACCCCCTCTCGCCCAGTTCCGGGGGGAGGGGTCGGTCTGCGTTTAGCGTTCCAGAACAGCGGGATTTGGCTATCTGCAGCCTAATCCGAGGGTATTTTGGTAATTCCGCGGGCCAGTTTTTGGCTATTTGCAGCCCAAATCCAGAAATCCTATAAATAGGACCAAGGGGGCACCATTTGGAGGCAAGCTTATCCTAGGCTAGCTCTCTCTCCCTCTCCCTCCCCAGGTCTCTCTCTAGTGGGGTGAGGAGAGCCTCCAGTGGTGCCCAGGCCCGACATTGGCTTGGGAGGGGAAGCGCTCTAAAGATTTTCCGGGTATGTGGTGGGACCTCCTCGCCGAGCCCTTGGTCCCGTTCATAGTTCCAACACCTTCAACCTAGAGCTCTCCCTTGGGGGGGAGTAAGAGTTGGCCACCCCTCAACTTGTTGGGGGCCCCGAACTCCACAGAGACCGAGAAATCGGTTTCAACATTTTTGGTGCGGTGAGCGTGGAGTGTGACCAACTCAAGAAAGTCTCAAGCTGAGCTCCATGGCTGGAGGTGGAGGATCCGACCCAGGTCACTCACAGCCCCCGGTGGCTGGGGTGACGTTGGAGATGTTTGAAAATCTCAAGCGGGAGGTCATGCAGACCTTGCAGGTAGCTTTCGCCACGATAAGCGAAGGCAGGAGAGAAAGTGGTCCGGAGGCCTCACCTCAGCAGGTTGGCGAGAACACCCTCGGCCAGCCATCCGGGAAGGAGGTGCCGGAAGGGGGCGAGTGGGGAGGTCCTCGACCCCCACTCGCCGAGACCCAAGTGGGCGAGTGGGGAGGTCCTCGACCCCCACTCGCCGAGACCCAAGTGGGCGAGCGGGGAGGCGCCATGCCCCCACTCGCCCAGCCCCAAAAGGGGGCGAGCGTGGGAAGTCCTTTTTGTGAGCAGATCCTCTCAGCCCCTGTTCCATAGGGGTTCAGGGGGGCGGAGACGTCCCACTACTCCGGCAAGGATGACCCCGTCATGCACCTACAGTGGTTTGAGGATATGGTCTCCATCAGGCCCATGACGGATGCTTTCAAGTGTCGACTCTTCGCGACAACTCTGAAGGAGAAGGCTAGAGATTGGTTCCACCAGCTCCCTGCGGGATCCATCTATGCCTTTGAAGACTTGCGTCGAGGCTTCCTGCTACGCTTCTCGACGTCAAGGAAGAGGAAGAAAGATGCCGAAGCACTTTTCAAGATCAAGCAAGAGCCAGAGGAGTCGCTGGCTCACTATCTGGAACGGTTCAGGGAGGAGGTTCTCCTCGTCCAAGAAGTGCCCGGGTACACCCTCAAGCTCACCTTCACGGTGGGGCTGCGGGAGGGCTTCTTCAAGATGGACCTCAAGAGAAGAGCTCCTTTGTCCTTTGAGGAGTTGATGGAAAGGGTGGCAGAAGAAGTTGAAAGTGAGGAGGCCAACCCGGAGTTCATAAGAAGGCTGGCCAAGCTGAGTGAGCCAGAGGCAAGGCAGCATGAGAGGAAGGTAGAGTCTCCCAAGAGGAAGTTTGACCAAGAGGAGGACGACTTTCAGGAAGAGGGGGACGACCTCCCGAGGTGGAGGCAGGGGCAGAAAACACCCCCTCCACCGCCCCAGCAAACCATGTCAATCGACCAAAGAAGAAGAAGGAACCGCGCGGGAGGAAGAGGGGGCATCCGAGTGGAGTTACCTTACTGTGACTTCCACGAGGAGGAGGGTCACGCGACATCCGCCTGCCCCGAGTTCTTGGAGTTAAGGGAGGCGAGGTGTCCGAAGCCGCAGCGTCAACAACCAGAAGAGGTCGAGGAGGACCATGCCTGGGAGTAGAAGCCCGAGTCCCGGTCTCCGTGCTTAGTTTTTTCTTTGAGTCCATGTAGTAGGATGGAGTGTTTTCATACTTAGTTTTTCCTGCATGTAACCGAATGACTAATGTAATAAAAGTTCTTTCCAAAATACTTTTCCCCTCGGATGGTTCCGCTGACCGGGCTCTCACTAGCCGGCAGGTCAGGTTGACCTCCCAGGGAGGGTAAGAGATGTTCCCCTCGGATGGTTCCGCTGACCGGGCTCTCACTAGCCGGCAGGCCAGGTTGACCTCCCAGGGAGGGTAAGAGATGTTCCCCTCGGATGGTTCCGCTGACCGGGCTCTCACTAGCCGGCAGGACAGGTTGACCTCCCAGGGAGGGTAAGCGATGTTCCCCTCGGATGGTTCCGCTGACCGGGCTCTCACAAGCCGGCAGGCCAGGTTGACCTCCCAGGGAGGGTAAGAGATGTTCCCCTCGGATGGTTCCGCTGACCGGGCTCTCATTAGCCGGCAGGACAGGTTGACCTCCCAGGGAGGGTAAGCGATGTTCCCCTTGGATGGTTCCGCTGACCGGGCTCTCACCAGACGGCAGGACAGGTTGACCTCCCAGGGAGGAAAGTGTTGTTCCCCTCGGATGGTTCCGCTGACCGGGCTCTCACCAGACGGCAGGACAGGTTGACCTCCCAGGGAGGAAAGTGTTGTTCCCCTCGGATGGTTCCGCTGACCGGGCTCTCACCAGACGACAGGACAGGTTGACCTCCCAGGGAGGAAAGTGTTGTTCCCCTCGGATGGTTCCGCTGACCGGGCTCTCACCAGACGGCAGGACAGGTTGACCTCCCAGGGAGGAAAGTGTTGTTCCCCTCGGATGGTTCCGCTGATCGGGCTCTCACTAGCCGGCAGGCCAGGTTGACCTCCCAGGGAGGGTAAGAGATGTTCCCCTCGGATGGTTCCGCTGACCGGGCTCTCACTAGCCGGCAGGCCAGGTTGACCTCCCAGGGAGGGTAAGAGATGTTCCCCTCGGATGGTTCCGCTGACCGGGCTCTCACTAGCCGACAGGCCAGGTTGACCTCTCAGGGAGGGTAAGAGATGTTCCCCTCGGATGGTTCCGCTGACCGGGCTCTCACTAGCCGGCAGGACAGGTTGACCTCCCAGGGAGGGTAAGCGATGTTCCCCTCGGATGGTTCCGCTGACCGGGCTCTCACAAGCCGGCAGGCCAGGTTGACCTCCCAGGGAGGGTAATAGATGTTCCCCTCGGATGGTTCCGCTGACCGGGCTCTCACTAGCCGGCAGGACAGGTTGACCTCCCAGGGAGGGTAAGCGATGTTCCCCTCAGATGGTTCCGCTGACCGGGCTCTCACTAGACGGCAGGACAGGTTGACCTCCCAGGGAGGTAAGTGTTGTTCCCCTCGGATGGTTCCGCTGACCGGGCTCTCACTAGCCGGCAGGCCAGGTTGACCTCCCAGGGAGGGTAAGAGATGTTCCCCTCGGATGGTTCCGCTGACCGGGCTCTCACTAGCCGGCAGGACAGGTTGACCTCCCAGGGAGGGTAAGTGATGTCCCCTTCGGATGGTTCCGCTGACCGGGCTCTCGCTAGCCGGCAGGACAGGTTGACCTCCCAGGGAGGGTAAACGATGTTCCCCTCGGATGGTTCCGCTGACCGGGTTCTCACTAGACGGCAGGACAGGTTGACCTCCCAGGGAGGTAAGTGTTGTTACCCCTCGGATGGTTCCGCTGACCGGACTCTCACTAGCCGGCAGGTGCAGGTTGACCTCCCAGGGAGGCAATGTCCTTTTCCCTCAAGATGGTCTCGCTAGCCGACAGGGTTGGAGGAACTCTCGGGGAGGCTATATATTTTTTCCGAGATAGCACTGTTAGCCGGATTCCCAGCGACACTCGTCGAATATGCAGGGTTGGACGTTTCTTTCTGAGCGTGTACCTCGCTCGAAAAGAGCGGGGATTGTGTACAACCCTGTATTCGCCGAGTAGGTTCTTGAGCCAAGAGGCATTTCAGAGTATCATTTCTCCGCGAGGTACCCCAGTTAGGGGGCTCGCCGAGACCAGCAGGGTGCTCGCCGAGACCCGCGAGGTACCCCAGTTAGGGGGCTCGCCGAGACCAGTAGGGTGCTCGCCGAGACCCGCGAGGTACCCCAGTTAGGGGGCTCGCCGAGACCAGCAGGGTGCTCGCCGAGACCCGCGAGGTACCCCAGTTAGGGGGCTCGCCGAGACCAGCAGGGTGCTCGCCGAGACCCGCGAGGTACCCCAGTTAGGGGGCTCGCCGAGACCAGCAGGGTGCTCGCCGAGACCCGCGAGGTACCCCATTTAGGGGGCTCGCCGAGACCAGCAGGGCACTCGCCGAGACCCGCGAGGTACCCCAGTTAGGGGGCTCGCCGAGATCAGCAGGGTGCTCGCCGAGACCCGCGAGGTATCCCAGTTAGGGGGCTCGCCGAGACCAGCAGGGTGCTCGCCGAGACCCGCGAGGTACCCCCTCTCGCCCAGTTCCGGGGGGAGGGGTCGGTCTGCGTTTAGCGTTCCAGAACAGCCGGATTTGGCTATCTGCAGCCTAATCCGAGGGTATTTTGGTAATTCCACGGGCCAGTTTTTGGCTATTTGCAGCCCAAATCCAGAAATCCTATAAATAGGACCAAGGGGGCACCATTTGGAGGCAAGCTTATCCTAGGCTAGCTCTCTCTCCCTCTCCCTCCCCAGGTCTCTCTCTAGTGGGGTGAGGAGAGCCTCCAGTGGTGCCCAAGCCCGACATTGGCTTGGGAGGGGAAGCGCTCTAAAGATCTTCCGGGTATGTGGTGGGACCTCCTCGCCGAGCCCTTGGTCCCGTTCATAGTTCCAACACCTTCAACCTAGAGCTCTCCCTTGGGGGGAGTAAGAGTTGGCCACCCCTCAACTTGTTGGGGGCCCCGAACTCCACAGAGACCGAGAAATCGGTTTCAACAGAGATACTACAGAATCTGTAGTATATTGGAAATTGTCAACTTCATGAATATGCACCAATTCTAAGTCGCTGCTTCTCTGCTATCCAGGCCCAATTTTGGCGCAATTCTATGCACGACATGGTTCAAAACTGAACGCTAACTCATAGCTCCCCAAACAGAGGTGCCCAACATTCCGCATTCCCACAAACAAACTGTTAGGGGTAAGGCTTCACCCGTACCCGTGGGCAATACCGTGGACATTAGCGTCTCTGAGTTAACCCGCCCCCCCCAATCGGCCCCCACTCGAGCTCCCCTAACAGGGCCGCGACCCGCACACCCCAACCCGTCTCTGCACCCATTCTAAGTGTAGCGGGTTGTTGGGGCGGAGATTCGATCCCCCGCGGCTCAGTTGGTGATGAGGGCCGCGTTAAAGGCTTCTTATCAAGGGGGCGGGGGATCGAATCCCCGCCCCAACAACCCGCTACACTTAGAATGGGTGCAGAGACGAGTTGGGGTGTGCGGGTCGCGGCCCTGTTAGGGGAGCTCGATTGGGGGCCGATTGCCGGGGGGGGGGGGGGGGGGGGGGGGGGGTTAACTCGGAGCTGCTAATGCCCACAGTATTGCCCACGGGTACGGGTGAAGCCTTACCCCTAACACAGACTAGGTTAAAAATCCTCCTTTTCGTGTCCATTCCCTTACCTCAACCTGCAGCGTGCGTGTTCAGATATCATTCTTAACAACCCTCCTAAATGGGCTTCAATATGGTAGTATCTTAAATATACCCAGTCTCTCCAAGAAATACTATTATACTACAAAGAAGTAATATGAACTAAATAATAATGATTAATTCATTAAATATCAGATGTTCTCTAGTATTGAGGATGCCTTTTGTCTTGGTATGGCATGTAGCAGGTATTAATTGCTTCTGTGTTAAGTTCACAGCTATGAATAACCAAGTGTTTGCCTTCAACAATTTTTAGGCAAGGAACTGCAGGTTTTTACTCTTCCTTGCAATTTTTAAAGAAGACAAACAGAAAACACTATTTAAAAACAATTGAATATTTTCTTCTATTTGTGTTGAAATCAATTCCTTAGTTAGACTTTGTAATAATTCTTATTTGTTCCTTAAATTGGCAGATCATAATAAAAATGGCTGCTGCAAATGGAGTCAAAAGTGTATGGGTTGGTCTAAATGGTCTACTCTCCACACCTGCTGTATCCTGTGTCATACGTGAGCGAGTTGGTGCAGATGTAAGATCATAATTCTGCACTGCTTTATTTTTTTAGGTCCAGCCGTTTGTTTATTTGTGTGTATTCCTCCTATCTTTTTTTTCTAACTACTTCGGTTTTATTTCCTCCATCTTTCTACTTCAGGGATCCAAGTCTACTGGTGCATTTATTTTGACTGCTAGTCACAATCCAGGTGGACCACATGAGGCATGTTTCTCTTCTTTGAAAGTCTTTTTTATTTATATATTTATTTTTTTAATCCTAAATTAGCCTTTTCACAGGGTATCTTCTTTGGAAGTTTGCAGAAAATTTACTCTTTCTTTGAATTCTCAAAGTTGTTATTCATTAACTAGTGTTTAACAGGTTTAGCTTCAGAAATATTACTATTATATGCATATATGGAGAGGTTGGTTATAGATAACATAGAGTGTCAAACTTGCGAAAGTTTTGAAAGTCACAATACCTTACTGCAATGATTGTGTTACGGGCTCACCGTAAGACGTTGGTAGAGTCGCCGGAGAAGGGGCTGGATGTAACACCCCAACTTAGTTTTACCACAAATCAGCAGTCCGACCGGGCCCCGTGATAAGAAGCAAACCAAGTAGCGGTAATAAAAATGGTACATATCAGGATAAATGAAAAGTGCTAAAAGAGTACATACAGCGGAAGCAGTAAAAGAAGCTAATGGTTAAAAGTGTACCTCAAATTTTGAATTCACAGAGCCATTAAAAAATTTGGAAGTCACAATGCTTGAAAAACTGTAATCTTAAACATAGTCTGATACAAGAACCATTAGAGAAATCCCGATACATGTCCAAATCACAGAACAGTACTAAAAGGACAAACTACAACATGCAAACGAACTAAAAGAAGGGCGATCTGCAGGCATGCTCATCCTAAGCGCAACACCCCACCTGTGACTCCTGTAATGAGAAGCCCAAAAATGGGTCAGCCCAACTGAAGAGTAAGAAAAACCATTTCCCCTAGTGACACTAAAAATGTTAATAATTGAAAAAACATGAGGGCATGCCAAATACAGAAATAATTATTTTGTACTAAGTAATTATACTCTAATGTTACGCATGTTTTTCTATCAAAATGCCGCAAACATAAATGACTATTCTGTTGTATTTTAATTATGTATTTCTATTTAAAATCATTCAAATAATAACTTCAAGGGGGTTTCTAAACTGTGACATACGCTTAAATCTTGGAGTTGTATCTTATGCGCATTCTGACGATCCGAGTCTTTTCTAACGAACGTATCACGTTCTATGTCTCAAGGACTTAGACCCGCATCTACTAATCTATTAGAGGATGTAATCTCTCCCCAAAAGTTGAGGCTCCTAGGGACTACTACGCCCTGTGAGTAAGATTGTGTGCCTCAATCTATCACGAATGAAATCATCATTCGTGCCTCCTAGCCGTTTTCCATTATTAATTGGATTTTAATAAAATGTTCTGCTAGATATTCTGCGTAGGTCCACCTTTTTCCTAGAAATCTAACTTATAAGAGAACATCATATTCTTGCTCTACTGAAATTCTTGAATGATTAACACATTTTAGTTCATACTATCAACTATTAACTGCATAACATGATGACATAATACTAATCAATTTCTTATCTACATAAGAAATATTCATGCGCTACTATGTGATATGTCTAGCCAAAGGAAATAGAGTTTCTTACCGTAGTACTGCGTCGCTCGTACACAATACGCGCCGACATAGCTTCCTCTACTTGTAGTTTGTTACGAGTTCCAAGAAGAGTGTTCATCTGATTCAGCACCCTTATCCCAAAATTTGAGAAAGTTTGGCTAATCTCTAACTGGAGAGGAATCAATCTCTCTACTCTCTGCAAAACAAAGGTGGTCTCGACATTCATCACCATACTTAAGGTAAAAAGGAGCACAGGTTTCTTAGTGAACAAGACATTTACTGGGATATACGATGTGCAAGAAACCCCTACCCGGTCTGAACTACAAAAGACAGAGCTGAAGGCTAGATCTCTTGCTGAAGACAACCCAAGCCTTCGGTTGTTGGAAAGGCTCCCTCAGACGTCGATGCAGCCTCTGTTGGGAGAAAAAGGAGGAAGACCCCAAATGAGACCACGACACCAGGACAGAACCAGAGGCCGACGGAAACTTCGTTTGAGTGAGGGAGAGGCTAACTGGAGATTACGAGAGGGAGGAGACTCCTAGCGTCAGCCGCTGTTGACAACCAGGGGGAGGGAGCGAGTGGCGCCGATCGACCGGAACGAGTAGCCCTAACTCCTTTCTCTCGCTCGGGTCGAGAAGGAAAAGATGTGAGCGGCGGTTTTCCTTTCTATCCAGCGTCTGAGGACGAATAAAAAGAGTTTTTAGCGGTTTTGTTTGTGCGTGGAGGGGGAAAAGGAAACGACGCGTGCTCCGTTAAGGGAAACCGAAAATCGTGACTTGCGGCAATCTGTTTTTATTTTATAAAATGAATATTTGACTTAGATTTTTAGGAGAGAATTTTAAACCTTTTAAATCGTATTCCAAAATTGTCACACCTTAGAAACTGCTAAATGTACGCTCTACGCCCTCGCATAAACATTAAAATGCGTCAAATCAAATTCCGAATACTTTCGTTAATGAATTTAATGATGCGCATCCATTGACCGTAATAAACATTATACCTTGATCCGACGTTGGCTTAGTCAATCTTGCTCGAGATCAGGCCCTGCAACCAAATTTAGTTTTGCGTATTAAATTATGGGTGTTACAAATCTCCCCTCCTAAAAAAAATTTTCGTCCTCGAAAATTACAAACATAACGGAGTCAAACGGGAAAACATAAACTTCATTGCTTCGGAGTTCTTCTCTTTCCCAAGTATATTCTGATCGACCACAATTCATCCAAAGTACCTTTACAAAAGGGATCTCTCTGCTTCGGAGCTTCCTAATTCTTGAGTCCACTATCCTGACTGGCTTAATGCTGATATCCAAGTTTGGTTCGATGGGTGCTTCCTCCGAACTGATTATCTGCTTAGGATCTCTGACTGCTCTCCTCAGATAGGAGACGTGGAATACATCATGTAAACCACTCATTTCCTCGGGCAAGGCCAACCTATACGCAACCTCACCAGTGCGCTCTAGTACCTCGAAAGGACCAACAAACCTTGGACTCAACTTCTTCATCCGCTTAATTCGAGAGACTCCCTTGACTGGTCTGACCTTCAGATAAACATAGTCTCCTACACTGAACTCCACCAATCTATGCCTCTGATCATAGTACTTGGCCTGACGATCCTGTGCCATCTTCATGCGCTCCTGAATGAGTTTGATTCGAGCTGTGGTCTTGTCAACCCATGATTCTTTGTTGGAAGACCTCTCCTCACCTTCAGCCCAGCACAACGGTGTCCGACAACGCCTACCATAAAGAGCCTCAAAAGGCGTCATCCCAATGCTTGCTTGAAAACTATTATTATAAGAGAACTCTACCAAAGTGACATACTTCTCCCACTTACCTCCGAAGTCTAGAATACACATACGAAGCATATCTTCCATGGTTCTATTTGTGCACTCTGTCTGCCCATCTGTCTGGGGGTGGAAAGCTGTACTGAAAAGTAGCTTAGTGCCCAAACGTTCCTGAACGTATTTCCATTCCTTGGAGGTAAACCTGTCATCTCTGTCTGAGATTATAGTCTTTGGAACACCATGGAGTCGGACTATCTCATCTACATACAACTGAGCCAATTTCGGGCCTTGATCCGTTTTCTTATTGGGAATGAAATGGGCAACCTTGGAAAGACGATCGACTATAACCCATAACGAATCATTCCGACTCTGCGATCGGGGAAGGCCGTGACCAAAGTCCATCGATATATCCTCGAAATTCCATTCTGGAATAGGTAGCGGCTTTAACTTGCCTCCTGGCCTCTGACATTCGGCTTTCACTAACTTGCACGTTTCGCACTTACCCACATACTCTGCCACATCATTCTTCAATCCTGGCCACCACACTAACTTCTTGAGATCCGCATACATCTTTGTGCTACCCGGATGTATCGAATATTTGGAGTTATGAGCTTCAAAAAGTATGTCCTCTCGGAGGTGACTAACATCTGGAATGCACACCCTACTATCATGCAGAAGTAAACCCTCCTGAATGCTGAACTTCTCCTTCTGCCCAGCCTAGGTCAAATCCCATATTTCTGCCATCTTCGGATCTAGGGGCAAAGCTATTCTGATCCTGTCTTTAATATCACAAGTGATTTTCATCCAATGTAACCTTGCAGAACCAAGACTGGAGCGTGGTATGATACTGATCTCCAATCTCTCCAGAGCTCGCACAAGCTCTTCTTGCTGAGTAATGAGGGCATAACTCGAACCTCTTCTACTAAGTGCATCAGCTACCACGTTTGCTTTTCCTGGGTGGTACTGGATACCAATATCATAATCTGAGAGGAATTCCAGCCACCTACGCTGCCTCATATTAAGTTCTTGCTGATCATATATATATCTGAGATTTTTATGATCCGTAAAGACCTCACAACGAACTCGGTAGAGGTAGTGTCTCCAAATCTTCAAAGCGTGGATGACAACTGCAAGTTCCAAATCATGTACAGGATAATTTTTCTCGTGAACCTTTAACTGTCTGGAGGCGTAAGCTATGACCTTACCATGCTGCATGAGTACACAGCCCAAACCTTGACCTGATGCATCACTGTAAATCTGAAATCCATCTGAACCTGAAGGTAAACTCAAAATCGGGGCGGTCATCAATCTGAATTTCAACTCCTCAAAAGCAAACTCACACTCAACTGTCCACGTGAAAGCTTTCCCCTTCCTGGTAAGTGAAGTCATTGGTAAAGCTATTTTTGAGAAGTCCCTAATGAATCTCCTGTAGTAACCTGCTAACCCGAGAAAACTACGAACTTCAGTAACTGCCTTCGGTCTTGGACAATCCTTTGTTGCTTCTATCTTTTTCGGATCCACAGCGAGACCCTTCTGACTGATAACATGCCCCAAGAAAGCAACCTCTGAAATCCAGAACTCACACTTAGAAAATTTTGCGTACATCTGATTCTTCCTGAGAGTGTTCAACACCGTCCGGAGATGCTCGGCGTGATCTTCTTGACTTTTTGAATACACCAAAATGTCGTCTATGAAGACGATAATGAAACGGTCTAGAAATTCTCGAAACACCCTATTCATCAGATCCATAAAAGCGGACGGGGTATTCGTTAACCCGAACGGCATGACCACGAACTTATAGTGTCCATACCTAGTGCTGAACGCCGTCTTCTGAATGTCCACATCTCGAATTCTCAACTGGTGGTAACCCGACCTCAAATCTAACTTGGAGAACGTGCAAGACCCCTCAAGCTGATCAAACAAATCGTCTATTCTGGGGATATGATACTTATTTTTAACTGTTAGTTTGTTCAGCTCGCGGTAGTCTATGCACAATCTCAGGCTACCATCTTTCTTCTTAACGAACAGTACGGGGGCACTCCAAGGTGAAGTGCTGGGACGAATGAAACCCAAGTCGATCAATTCCTGTAACTGGATCTTCAACTCAACAAGTTCTCTGGGAGCCATTCGGTAAGGACTCTTGGCCACTGGCGCAGCTCCAGGTACAAGATCTATCTGGAAGTCAATCTCTCTGGTAGGAGGGGCACCAGGTAACTCCTCTGGAAAAACATTAGGAAACTCCTTAACAACAGGCACTTCAAGCAAATCAACCTTGAATTCAACATTCATCAGTACTATGAAGGTCACACAACCCTTATTGATGCATTTAAAAGCCTTGATTGAGGAGATTATTAATTTGGAGACTCCCTTCATGCCCTGGAAGGTAAAGGCAACTTGGTTGGGTCCTTCGAACTGTATCACCTTATTCCTACAGTCAATTCTTGCATTCATGTCTGAAAGCCAGTCCATACCCACTATCAGATCAAATCCTGCTATGAGAATGAATGAAGCTTCTATAAAGATTTCAGCTTCTCCAAACCGCACTGGAACTCTACATTTATTTCTGGTCTGCAAGAGAGACCCAATCGACATCATGACCTCTCAATGTTGATGACTCTGGGAGGACTCCTAAATCCAGCCTATGCACCAAAGATTCTGCTATGAACGAGTGTGAGGCACCCGTGTCAAAGAGAATCTTGGAGGGGACGTTTCGTATCATAAGGATTCCTACATGCATGAATGCCACATGAGTATTATTATTTTTAGTGTTACTAAGGAGGAAGGAACTAAATTATCCAGGACTTACACATACCTGTCACAACGTCCTCCTGCTCCTTGGCTTCCTGCTGTCCTAGACCATAAACTCTGGGTTGTACCGGACCTCGTCCTGGAGTTGGCTTCACCTCCGATCCTACATGTGCTTTTCCTCTGTCGGTTCTGCTAGGGCCAACGACCTTAAACTTCGACTATAGAAAGTAAACACAAATAGGACCACTGTGAAAAGGGAAAATAAATTAAGATGATTACTCAAACGAACTTTCGTTACCTGAACCACGGGAGCTCCCTGGCAGTAACGAGCTATATGTCCCGGTTGTTGGCACTTGTAGCAAACTCCAGCAGTAGCTAAACACTCACCCAGATGGTGGCGGTAGCACTTAGGACAGATGGGGTAATCCTTGACCTTGCCCCCTGTCTGACCATCTCTCCTATCATCAGTTCTCTGCTTCTTGTTCCAGTTCTTACCTTGACTATTCTTGTTCTGTTGCTGTTGTGGTGCATCCTGAGGCCGCTTTGAACGGAAGTTGTTACGCTTTTGTACCTTCTGCTGATTAGCTTCCAGTTTCCTCGCAGTGTCCACCAAGCTCCTGTAATCGGCATTGACCATCGTCATCAGTGGCTGCCTCAGACAGTCACGCAATCCGTCTACGAACCGGCTACATTTCTCGTTCTCATCCCCCTGCATATTGCCCGCATAACGAGACAAGTCAGTCAACTCCCGCTCATAGGCTATTACAGTCCTGTCCCCCTGAATGAGCCTGAGGTACTTCTCTTGGAGACTGCGGCGCTCGGACGGGGGCACAAACCAGCTAGCTAGCGCCGCCGAGAAATTGTTCCACGTGAACATATCTGCTGTTCAACCTAACACAAATGAACAACTCATTTTACTATTACGCTAAAAGGACAAGGTATTCTAGAAAAAGGGTAATTAGAACAACGTTACTTACCAGCGGGATCATCCGCTAGATGCTTAGTCCACCACAGATTTGCCTCACCTTTCAGGAGGAAGGCGGCTAAAGGGACTTTTTGTTCTCTGGGCACTGCATCACTTCGAGCAGGTCGTGGGTCTTTATAAGCCAATCATCAGTCTCCATAGGTGTTTCTTCTCCATTAAAATTTGAGGGCTGGAGGTCCCGGAAATTTCTCAAATAGCGGTCCATTCCTAAGTCCCAGGCAGCTGGTACAGGGACTGCTGCTGGATCTACTGGAGGCAGTCCATTTCTGAATTCCAGCAGAGCTATGACCACTGCCCTGACAATAACAGCTGCTAGATCGGTAGGTTCTGGTACTGCTGGTGCACCACCGTCATCTATGACTATCTCGGGAGTGGTATTCTGACGTGAAGGCTCACCCGCCTCGTTCGTACGCGGTGCCTACACGATGGAAGGAAAAGGGTTATTGATGTACGGAACACCAAAAAGGATCTACTAGAAAGATATTTCTATACAACGCATAACTAAGCTAGATGAAAGTTGATGACTCTAACGTCAAAAGAATGATTCAATTGAAATCCTAAGGCTCTGTGAACTTTCTGGGTCGTGGGATCCTAACCTAGCTCTGATACCAATTGTAACACCCCAACTTAGTTTCACCACAAATCAGCAGTCCGACCGGGCCCCGTGATAAGAAGCAAACCAAGTAACGGTAATCTAAATGGTACATATCAGGATAAATGAAAAGTGCTAAAAGAGTACATACAGCGGAAGCAGTAAAAGAAGCTAAGGGTTAAAAGTGTACCTCAAATTTTGAATTCACAGAGCCACTAAAAAATTTGGAAGAGTTATAATACTTGAATAATCTTAAACATAGTCTGATACAAGAACCATTAGAGAAATCTCGATACATGTCCAAATCACAGAACAGTACTAATAGGACAAACTACAACATGTAAACGAACTAAAAGAAGGGAGACCTGCAGGCATACTCATCCTAATGTTGGAGTTACCATTGTGATCTAGAAGTGGTCAAACATGTAATGTCACTGCCAACGCGATATGAGCCTGCAGGGTCGCACATAAGAGCATGTGGAGAAGATGGAAGATTGACTGTGTTGGTAAAGGTTACCAATCACCATATCGAATGGGGGAGGTCCAGCAAATGTTGCTGTCTGAATTCGTCGGGGTTACACGGATAGAATTCGTCGGAATTTGTCGGATATGATTCGCCGGATTCGTCGGGATTCGTCGGATTGTTCCGTGGAATCCCGACGAATTGATACAGAGATCCTTAACTCGGCAAATGTTGCCGTCTGATATGATTCGTCGGAATTCGTCGGATTCGTCGGATTGTTCCGTGGAATCCCGACGAATTGTTACAGAGATCCTTAACTCGGCAAATGTTGCCGTCTGATATGATTCGTCGGAATTTGTCGGATTCGTCGGATTGTTCCGTGGAATCCCGACGAATTGTTACAGAGATCCTTAATTCGGCAAATGTTGTCGTCTGATATGATTCGTCGGAATTCGTCGGATTGTTCCGTGGAATCCTGACGAATTGTTACAGAAACCCCAAACTTCTGTATGGACTGCGGATAACGATTTTTCTAGGTCTTTTTATACTTCGGGTATAAATAGAACCGGTTTTAAGGGTTCAATAGATTACTCTTATTCGATGAAGAAGAGGAGCCGACGGAAGAGTTCCGCCCGAACCCTAGACGGAAGAGTTCCGCCGCGCCTCCGCAGATCTCCCTTCCGGCGATCGTCGCCGTGATTGTTCTTCCTGGAGCGAACCTAGCAGTTCGTGGAAGTGCAAGAGTGCAGTCTTCTTCTCCCGGCTCGTGTGGATCTCTGTAGAGATGTAGACATAATTCTACGTGAGAACTCTCTTTGCCGTCGACAGGATTCTTCTTCTTGGAGCACCTAGGTTGGATTCGATCCAACTCCACTAAGGTAATTTATACCTAGCAATTTTGTTAACTTCTTGATTCAATATTCATGGCCCGATCGAAATTCTTTTTGGGTTATTCTGTTTATTTCCACTGCGCCTACATATTCTGGTTATTCTGTTTATTTAGCTCGAGACTCGGTTGGTACTCACGTACTCAAGATGATTGGGTATATAGAGAACCTGGAGAGACTAGGTTTTCCTCTGGGTCAAGAGTTGGCCACAGATCTTATCCTGCAATCGTTGCCGGATAGTTATGAGCAGTTCGTCTTGAACTACAACATAAATGAAATAGACAAGACACTGCCCGAGCTCCTAGGCATGTTGCGAACTGCCGAGATAAACATGAAGAAGGCCAAGCCTGCTACTCCCATATTGATGGTACATAAAGGCAAGGGTAAGGCCAAGGGCTTCAAGAAGACGAAGGTGGGACCTAAGTCACAATTTGAGCCCAAATCTTCTGCGCTGAAAAGGAAGAGCACCGTGAAAAAAGGGAAATGCCACCATTGTGGCAATGCTGGTCATTGGAGGAGGAATTGTCCTTCGTACATTGAGGCTCTACAGAAAATGAAGGGAGGTATGACTTCCGCTTCGAATATTTACGTTATAAAGATAAACCTTTCTGCTCCTTCATCTTGGGTATTGGATACCGGATGTGGTTCTCACATTTGTACAAATGTGCAGGAACTAGGAAGGAGGAGATTGCTGAGTAAAGGAGAGGTGGACCTGCGCGTCGGCAATGAAGCAAGAGTTGCTGCTGTAGCCGTAGGGGTTTACCGTCTTTCTTTGCCCAGTGGGCTTGTAATAGAACTTAATAATTGTTATTATGTTCCGGCCATAACTAGAAACATTATATCCATTTCATGCTTAGACATGATTGAATTTTCTTTTATAATTAAGAACAATTGTTGTTCTATATTTAAGAATGATGTTTGTTATGCTGTAGCTCAATTGTTTAATGGTCTTTATGTTTTGAACCTAGACCATCCGATCTATAATGTAGATAATAATAAAAGACTAAGAACAAATGACTCAAATCCTACATATCTCTGGCATTGTCGTTTGGGCCATATAAACGAGAAGCGCATATCCAAGCTCCATAAAGATGTACTATTGGACTCATTTGATTATGAATCATTTGAGCGATGCGAGTCTTGTTTATTAGGCAAAATGACTAAAGCCCTTTCACTGGTTATACTGAGAGGGCTGAGGATCTTTTGGGTATAGTACATAGTGATGTATGCCGACCCATGAGTTCTATGGCTAGAGGTGGGTATTTCTACTTCGTTACATTTACTGATGATTTCAGTAGATACGGATACGTGTATCTTATGAAGTGCAAATCCGAAACTTTTGAAAAGTTCAAAGAGTTTAAGAATGAAGTGGAGAACCAATTGGGTAAAAAGGTTAAAGCACTCCGATCTGATCGAGGTGGCGAATACCTGAGTCATGAGTTCCGTGATCATCTGAAAGAGTGTGGTATTGTATCACAGCTCACTCCACCTAGGACACCGCAACATAATGGTGTGTCTGAGAGGAGAAATCGTACTCTGTTAGACATGGTACGGTCGATGATGAGTCATGCAGACTTGCCTGTTTCCTTTTGGGGTTTTGCTTTAGAGACTGCTGCAATGACACTGAATCGCGCTCCAACGAAAACGGTTCTAAAGACACCATATGAGATATGGACTGGGAAGCGTCCTAGTATGTCATTCATTAAAATTTGGGGTTGTGAGGCATACGTACGACGTCAAATGCCTGACAAGCTGGAACCCAAATCAGATAAGTGTTATCTGGTGGGATATCCTAAGGAAACGAAAGGATATTACTTTTACCTACCGTCTGAGGGCAAAGTGTTTGTCGCAAGGACGGGTGTCTTCTTGGAGAAAGAGTTCTTGTCAAGAAAGACGCAAAAGGTAGAACTTGAAGAAGTTCAAGAACCACAATTAGTGAATGAACCAGAATTGGATTCTGAGCCAGGACTACAAGATGTTGTAGCTAGAGAACCTGCTCAAGAGACACAAGTCCTACGTAGATCTGGTAGACCAAGATTTGAGCCTGAGAGATATGGATTTCTCGTGTCTCAAATAGGTAATGTGTTGCTTATGGATCATGATGATGAACCAGCGACCTACCAAAAGGCTATGAATGGACCAGACTCCGACAAATGGCTTGAGGCTATGAAATCCGAAATGGACTCCATGTATACAAATCAAGTTTGGAACTTGGTGGAACTACCTGAAGGGGTACGACCCATAGGGTGCAAGTGGGTCTTCAAGAAGAAGACCGACATGGATGGGAATGTACAGACATTCAAAGGGCGACTGGTGGCTAAGGGTTTCAAGCAAATTCATGGTGTTGACTATGATGAGACCTTTTCCCCTGTTGCCATGGTAAAGTCCATTATGATATTGCTTGTTATTGCTGCGTATTATGACTACGAGATCTGGCAGATGGATGTCAAAACAGCTTTCCTAAATGGAAACCTCTTTGTGGAAGTGTACATGACACAACCCGAGGGTTTTGTATCCCCAAATGAAGCCACTAAAATATGCAAGCTGAACAGGTCCATCTATGGATTGAAACAGGCCTCTAGAAGTTGGAATCTTCGTTTTGATGAGAAGATCAAAGAGTTTGGTTTTGTCAAGAACGAGGATGAACCGTGTGTTTACAAGCGAATCAGTGGGAGCATTGTTGTCTTCCTGATATTGTATGTAGATGACATACTGTTGATCGGGAATGACATACCTACCCTGAAAGTTGTTAAGAACAACCTAAGGAACTGCTTTTCTATGAAGGACTTGGGTGAAGCGACTTACATACTCGGTATTAAGATCTATAGAGATAGATCGAAGAAGTTGCTGGGCTTGACCCAGAGTACGTACATTGAGAAGGTGTTGAAGCGGTTCAACATGCTTGAGTCCAAGAAAGGATTTTTGCCCATGTTTCATGGTGTAAATCTCTCTAAGGACCAGTGTCCAAAATCTTATGAAGATAAGGACCACATGAAGTTGATTTCATATGCTTCGGCAATTGGGTCAATCATGTATGCAATGTTATGTACTCGACCCGATGTCTCTTTTGCTTTGAGCATGACTAACAGGTATCAGTCTGATCCCGGTGAATGTCACTGGATAGCCGTAAAGAATATCCTGAAGTACTTGAGAAGGACTAAGGATGTATTCTTGGTATATGGTGGAAGGGAAGAGCTCGTTGTAAGTGGTTACACGGATGCCAGCTTCCAAACTGATAGGGATGATTCGAAGTCTCAGTCAGGGTTTGTGTTTTGCCTGAATGGAGGAGCTGTGAGCTGGAAGAGTTCCAAGCAAGAGACAGTTGCTGATTCTACAACTGAGGCCGAGTATATCGCTGCGACAAATGCAGCGAAGGAGGCTGTATGGATTAGGAAATTCATCGGCGAGCTAGATGTAGTTCCTAGCATTGTTGGCCCCGTAGTTCTCTACTGTGATAACAATGGTGCAATTGCACAATCTAAGGAACCTAGATCCCATCAGCGCTCCAAGCACATACTTCGGTGGTTCCATCTTATTCGTGAGATTGTCGAACGAGGAGATGTGAACATTTGCAGAGTGCCGACTGAGGAGAATATTGCAGATCCACTGACAAAGCCTCTCGCGCAGAGAAAGTATGATGGTCATACTAGATCAATGAGTATACGATACCTGAGTGATCAACTATAGTGGGAGTCTTGTGGGTTGCATGTAAAATATATATATTCTGTTGACTGTTTAATATTTATTCATATGATAAATTGTGTACCAATTATTTCCTTTTACAATTAATGACAAGTTCTTTTATTACGATATACTGTTTCTATATGATAGAATAAAATTAGTGATAAATACCCTTCGAATGTTCGCTTCCATAGGACATCAAGTACGTGACTTGAATGTGAGAGCCTATGATTTCGAAGCTTCATTCTTAAAAGGTCCCTGGTCGAGGTATCATCGTAGAAGCTAAGGGTGATGATGATACATTAAGACTAGCATGTGTGTTGACTGATGACCGGTTCTCACAGGTCATGATATTGTGATATCAAGTCATCACATGGGTACTTGTTAGTGAACAAGTTGTACTGGACAGACCCAACCTGAGACTACTTTGTGGATTGTTACTTAAAAGTGTCACAAGTAGGTCTCATTTGACAATGGTGTTGTGGTCCTTTGACCTGAAGTCACAACATTCATCGAGTGAGGAAGAGCGTGCTTTGATGTCATCTAAAGTCTTCCTTGAAGAAGGTTGATGATAAGGGTGGTCGTTGGGTACGTTACGAATCATTTGGGTGTTTGGGTGTGAGCAGATATGAGATTTGTCCTCCTATATAACAGGAGTTGCATCCATGGGCCCCTTGATGGAATTGGACTGAGAAATGCATGGCCATGCTTGGTTGAGTCAATATGTGATATTGAGCTCACCATTCTCTGGAAGTCCGTTCTAGATCAAGAAACTTGGATTGAGCTATTATGAGGGTGACACGGTTCATGCCTCTAGTTCTTTCCGGATGTAAGGGACAAAAGGACAAAGACAACGCTGGAACATTGGTCATAAAGGCTTATGAGTTATGAACTCTTATTGCTTGGGGAGCAATGATGCATTGCTAGATTTCGCTCATTGTTTGTGAGGTTTTTGTTTGATTCTTTCAAGATCAAGTGGGAGACTGTTGGAGTTACCATTGTTATCTAGAAGTGGTCAAACATGTAATGTCACTGCCAACGCGATATGAGCCTGCAGGGTCGCACATAAGAGCATGTGGAGAAGATGAAAGATTGACTGTGTTGGTAAAGGTTACCAATCACCATATAAAATGGGGGAGGTCCAGCAAATGTTGCTGTCTGAATTCGTCGGGTTTACACGGATAGAATTCGTCGGAATTCGTCGGATATGATTCGTCGGATTCGTCGGGATTCGTCGGATTGTTCCGTGGAATCCCGACGAATTGTTACAGAGATCCTTAACTCGACAAATGTTGCCGTCTGATATGATTCGTCGGAATTCGTCGGATTCGTCAGATTGTTCCGTAGAATCCCGACGAATTGTTACAGAGATCCTTAACTCGGCAAATGTTGCCGTCTGATATGATTCGTCGGAATTCGTCGGATTCGTCGGATTGTTCCGTGGAATCCCGACGAATTGTTACAGAGATCCTTAACTCGACAAATGTTGCCGTCTGATATGATTCGTCGGAATTCATCGGATTCGTCGGATTGTTCCGTGGAATCCCGACGAATTGTTACAGAGATCCTTAACTCGGCAAATGTTGCCGTCTGATATGATTCGTCGGAATTCGTCGGATTGTTCCGTGGAATCCCGACGAATTGTTACAGAAACCCCAAACTTCTGTATGGACTGCGGATAGCGATTTTTCTAGGTCTTTTTATACTTCGGGTATAAATAGAACCGGTTTTAAGGGTTCAATAGATTACTCTTATTCGATGAAGAAGAGGAGCCGACGGAAGAGTTCCGCCCGAACCCTAGACGGAAGAGTTCCGCCGCGCCTCCGCAGATCTCCCTTCCGGCGATCGCCGCCGTGATTGTTCTTCCTGGAGCGAACCTAGCAGTTCGTGGAAGTGCAAGAGTGCAGTCTTCTTCTCCCGTCTCGTGTGGATCTCTGTAGAGACGTAGACATAATTCTACGTGAGAACTCTCTTTGCCGCCGACAAGATTCTTCTTCTTGGAGCACCTAGGTTGGATTCGATCCAACTCCACTAAGGTAATTTATACCTAGCAATTTTGTTAACTTCTTGATTCAATATTCATGGCCCGATCAAAATTCTTTTTGGGTTATTCTGTTTATTTCCGCTGCGCCTACTTATGATGTATGGTTCTAGAAAAACCCAACACCTAAGCACAACACCCCACCTGTGACTCCTGTAATGAGAAGCCCAAAAAAGGGTCAGCCCAACAGAAGAGTAAGAAAAACCATTTCCCCTAGTGACACTAAAAATGTTAATAATTGAAGAAACATGAGTGCATGCCAAATACAGAAATAATTATTTTGTACTAAGTAATTATACTCTATTGTTACACATGTTTTTCTATCAAAATGCCGCAAACATAAATGACTATTCTGTTATATTTTAATCATGTATTTCTATTTAAAATCATTCAAATAATAACTTCAAGGGGGTTTCTAAACTGTGACATACGCTTAAATCTTGGAGTTGTATCTTATGCGCATTCTGATTATCCGAGTCTTTTCTAACGAACGTATCACGTTCTGTCTCAAGGACTTAGACCCGCATCTACTAATCTATTAGAGGATTTAATCTCTCCCCAAAAGTTGAGGCTCATAGGGACTACTACGTCCTGTGAGTAAGATTGTGCGCCTCAATCTATCACGAGTGATATCATCATTCGTGTCTCCTAGCCATTTTCCATTATTAATTGGATTTTAATAAAATATTCTGCTAGATGTTCTACGTAGGTCCACCTTTTTCCTAGAAATCTAACTTATAAAAGAACATCATATTCTTGCTCTACTGAAATTCTTGAATGATTAACACATTTTAGTTCATACTATCAACTATTAACTGCATAACATGAGGACATAATACTAATCAATTTCTTATCTACATAAGAAATATTCATGTGCTACTATGTGATATGTCTAGCCAAAGGAAATAGAGTTTCTTACCGTAGTACTGCGTCGCTCGTACACAATACGCGACGACATAGCTTCCTCTACTTGTAGTTTGTTACGAGTTCCAAGAAGAGTGTTCGTCTGATTCAGAACCCTTATCCCAAAATCTGAGAAAGATTTGCTAATCTCTAACCGGAGAGGAGTCAATCTCTCTACTCTCTTCAAAACAAAGGTGGTCTCGACATTCATCACCATACTTAAGGTAAAAAGGAGCACAGGTTTCTTAGTGAACAAGACATTTACTGGGATATACGATGTGCAAGAAACCCCTACCTGGTCTGAACTACAAAAGACAGAGCTGAAGGCTAAATCTCTTGCTGAAGACAACCCAAGCCTTCGGTTGTTGGAAAGGCTCCCTCAGACGTCGATGCAGCCTCTGCTGGGAGAAAAAGGAGGAAGACCCCAAATGAGACCACGACACCAGGACAGAACCAGAGGCCGACGGAAACTTCGTTTGAGTGAGGGAGAGGCTAACTGGAGATTACGAGAGGGAGGAGGAGACTCCTAGCGTCAGCCGCTGTTGACGACCAGGGGGAGGGAGCGAGTGGCGCCGATCGACGGGAACGAGAAGCCCTAACTCCTTTCTCTCTCTCTCGCTCGGGTCGAGAAGGAAAAGAAGTGAGCGGCGGTTTTCCTTTCTGTCCAGCGTCTAAGGACGAATTAAAAGAGTTTTTAGCGGTTTCGTTTGTGCGTGGAGGGGGAAAAGGAAACGACGCGTTCTCCGTTATGGGAAACCTAAAATCGTGACTTTCCATAATTATTCAATTGAGATGTGTTGTTTCTTTTGATATTCCCAAGGTGACTTTCCAGGAGAAAGAGACCCGAATACTTGGAACTGGGACTTGGCATGACGGGTTATGGTATCTGGATCGGGAAAGGTTGGACGCGACTCTTATATCTGTAGCAGAGAAGGCAGTAGTTGGGGGACATAAGATAAGTGCAGAGGATGTGCTGATACTCCATCACCGGTGGTTGGGGCACCCTTCTTTTGACACTTTAGCTAGATTATTTCCTGTTATTCTTGAAAGAGCAAATAAAACTTGTTGAATAATAAGAAAGGGAAATACTTGATATCTTTATTCATTCACTTAGGGGCATTATATAGGAGTTACAACTTACAACCAGACACATAACATCGATAGGAGGTGTGAGACTAAACCCAACTACTATTAAGGGCCGACATAATAATATAAGACTCATAACCTCCAACACTTCCCCTCAAGCTGAAGGGGGAGCCTTCAACTTGGACACATTAAATAACGACAATGGAGGTAGGAGATGTGGGGCAAAACATCAAACGAGCCACCGGGGGAAATTCCAAATCAGGGAATCAAGCCGGGGATATAGCCACACACGACGCTGACCCACACACGTCGCAAGACCCACACACGAGACTTCCTAGAAACCGATCAACCAACATCACCTACACACAACATGCGAAAGAGGACGAAAGATGTGTAACACATTATCAAATGGGCAACCGAGGATAATCCGTCGGGGATAATCTGCACAAAGGGCGGTTCCACACGACACAGTCCCGCACGACACAGTCCCGTACGACACAGTCCCACACGACACAACCCGGTGAGATTTCAAGCACCAACATCAATCGCTTTCCCAACACACGACCAATCGAAAGAAAATATGGGGAGACACATATGACATAAGCCTGGAGACCGTGTGGAACGAAGACGAAAAGTCGGGAAAGATCATCCGAGTCGCTTCATCCCAACACTCCCCCTCAAGTGGATAACACGTGCATATAAGCATACCAAGACCATGCTAAGCAAATACGAACAACAATCAAAAAGGACAATTAAAGACATAAAAATGACTAAAACTACCACCAATCTTCATCATCGATGGGATATTACCACCCTAAAAAGGGGAAACAGCGACTGGAGGCAGCCAAAGTCGTCGGAAAGTGGAGCAGCAGAACATCAACCCAACAGTTAGAGGAGTCGTTGGAAAGTGAGGCAGCGGAGTGGCAAAGCAATGTCAACACAACATATAACATCAAGGAGCAGCAGAAAATCATCGACCTCGAATGGATTGACAACAGTCAACCGCAAGAGCTCCAGGCGAGGATGAGCAGTCAGCTCGAATAGGGAGGATGTAGACGGGCTCGACATCGTCGACGAGAGCAGGAGAGATCACGATAACTGGATCGGAAAGCGATGATGGATGCAGCTGGCGGAATCGTCGGCAAAGAGCGCAGACGAGCTCGACGGGATCGTCGACGAAAAATAGCAGAGGGAAGTGCATCGTCGGTTGAAGAAGCAGCAGGAGAACTTGTCGTTGATGGAAACAGCCGATCGGATCGATGAAGCTAGCAAAGCGGTGAGCAGCAGACGAGATCCACGACGTCTGGACAATGCGAGCGGCAAACGGAAGCAAACGAGCGGCTTGAGCAGACGGGATTGGCGAGATCAGCTCCAGGTGGAGGGATCGACAGAGGAGGAGGATGGAGGGCTGGTTGGAACGCCACGGGAGATCGTCGAGTCAACGAAGATCAAACGACGATCGACAGAGCGCGTGCAGTTGAGCCAGATCTTGTCGTCGATCTTCCGCTCCAGTCCGCTGGCTTCGTCGAGGAAGAAAGCTCGATGGGATCGAGCGAAGCCAGTAGTGCGGCGTGAGAAAAATGGAGAAGGAATCAGGATCCATGGAGACGGAATCGAGAGTCAGCTAGGGTTCCGAGAGAACCGACCAGGAATCGATTTCTCTGGCTCTGGTACCATGTTGAATAATAAGAAAGGGAAATGCTTGATATTTTTATTCATCCACTTAAGGACATTATATAGGAGTTACAACCAGGCACATAACACCGATAAGTGTTGTGGGACTAAACCCAACTACTATTAAGGGCCGACATAATAATATAAGACTCATAAACTCCAACATAACCAAACTAGTATGTGATGCTTGTGACTTAAGCAAGATTACTAGGAGTACGTATGTTAGTACGGGTTGGAGGAGCTCTTCTCTTTTTGATGTAGTACATTTTGATGTATGGTGACCTTGTGTTGTAAGTTTTTTGAATTGTTATAAGTATTTTGTGACTTTTATTGATTGTGCATCCCGTGTTACAGTTGAGTTTATTAGTATTTTATTATTTAAGTATATTATTATGTGAGTGGGTTTCCCACTTCGTGAGTCAAGTATTATGTGTCGTTGTAACCGCTATATAGTACCCCCCCATGTGGATGAATGAATATCTCGGTTATTATTTTCTCCTCTCCTCGTGTCTTTCAACTTGGTATCAAAGCGAAAACCCTAACCGCGTGTCCGCAGCTGCTCCCGTCTCGCTCTCTCGTCGATCGGCCCGGTCTCGCAGTCCGTTGTTTTGGGCGGTCCGTAGGTGCTCGCCCCCGCTCATGCTTTCCTCTGGCGGGTTCGACGTTGTTGTCGATCGCTGAGGAGGACGCTGCCGCCACCCTCTCGTGGTGTTGCCGTTGATCCTCGTCTGTGTCGATTGAGCCTGCTCCGTCGTCTGCGTCGATCCAGCCTGCTCCTGTAGATCCAGCCTCCTCCTGTTGACGTCGATCCAGCTTTCTTCCTGCAGATCCTATCCTGATCCAGCCTTCTTTTGTTGTTCCTGTCCTGATCCAGGCGTCTTCTGATGTTCCTGCTGCTGTCGATATTCTCCGCTTCTGTTTCGGCCAGAGATATAGACCGCCATCGACGATCTCTTCCCGTTGCTGCCTCTAATTGTTGTTCTCTGCCGCTGTTGAAAGGTTCCTCTGCTGGTCCCGCTAGTGTCGTGGATCCCGCTGCTCGCTTCTCTCGACGATGATGGTGATGCCGATGTTTGGTGTTGTTTGTTGGTCGTTTTATTTTTTTACTGTCTTTACGTGTCACATGTGTTTTACGTGAGGGGGAGTGTTTGGGACGAAGGCGATGCGGATGATATTTCTCGCCTTTCGCCTTCCTCTCACACAGCCCTCCAGGCTTATGTCGTGTGCTGTTTGTGTCTCCCCAAATTTTTCCTTGATGATTGGTAGGTGGTATGGTCTTCGGTGGTTGACTTTCTCCCTGTCTCCCTTATCCCCGCGGTCCCGTGGATCTGTGTGTGTGGTGTTATCTCAGCAGGTCTCGTGGATTCGTTTGTGTGGTGTTATCCCCGCAGGTCTCGTGGATTCGTGTGTGTGGTTTTTATCTCCATTTCTCTCTTATCCCTGCGGTCCGTAGATCTGTGTGTGTGGTGTTATCCCCGCGGTCTCGTAGATTCCTGTGTGTGGTTTTTTATCTCCCCTTCTCTCTTATCCCCGCGGTCCCGTAGATTTGTGTGTAGTGTTATTCTCGCGGCCCCGTAGATCCGTGTGTGGTTTCCTCTCTATCAAGCGGGTTGTACCGTATGTGGGAATATCCTCGGTCACACGTCTGTTGATTTCTTCTTTACTAGCTTCCATCGTCTGTTGTCTTGCCCGGTTTTGCCTACCACTTTTACCATTTCTTTTATGATGTTTTCAAGCAGGGGGTTTCCCCTCCAACTTGAGGGGGAGAGTTGAGTTTATTAGTATTATATTATTTAAGTATATTAGTATGTGAGTGAGTTTAGTCCCACATCGTGAGTCAAGTATTGTGTCGTTGTAACCCCTATATAATACCCCCTATATGGATGAATGATTATCTCAGTTATTATTTTCTCCTCTCCTCGTGTCTTTCAACTGTTACTTGGTTATATCTAATGAAAAATAAGATCGGGGTATTTACCTGCTTCCGAGACTTCCATAAACATGTGCAGACACAGTACATGACAATGATTAAGGTACTAAGGTCGGATAATGGAACAGAGTACACCAATACGACAATGGAAAAGTACTTATCAGCCCATGGAATACTGCATCAGACCACCTGTGCATACACACTGACACAAAATGAAGTAGAAAAGAGGAAGAACAAGCACCTTCTGGAGGTGGCAAGGAGTATTAGACTCAACACGAAGGTTCCTCAGAGTTTGTGGGGATATGCAGTGTTGACAGCGGCACAGCTGATCAACAGGATGTCATCACTGGTTCTGGGGTGGAAGTCCCCTTGTCAGAAGTTACAAGGACATAATGAGGGGATTCTTCCATTGAAGGTATTTGGCTGTGTGTGCTTCGTGAAGGACAACAGACCGAGTGTTGGGAAGCTTGATGCGAGGGCAGTCAAGTGTATCTTTGTGGGCTACTCTCGTACTCAGAAGGGGTACATGTGCTGGAGTCCAATGGAGAAGAGATGCTTTGTGAGCATGGATGTTCACTTCAGAGAGCTAGAGCAATACTACTGACAAGAGGGAGCCTCACCCATATTAGATTCGCCTGATACCGAAAGTATGAGGCGAGAGAGGGAGAGTTTGGTGACAGATCTGGGAGTATGGCAAGGAGGATCGGTGGAGGAGGGGGCAGGAGAGTGATGGGGAGCAGGAGGAGGAGATTGAGGAGAATAGGCAAGGTGTTAGGCCTACGACTCAGGGGGAGTTACTTACATACAGTAGGAGGGGGAAGCTGACTGCAGTACCAGTTCTAGTGCCCAGTCCAGCTCCCAGTCCCTTTGGCTACGTCGGTCCCTACTCCTGGAGCACCTACATCACCGCCATCCTCAGGTGATATCCTTCCCTTTACTCCTTCCCCAACCGTGACATTATGGAAGACTACTCATAGCAATGCGGGAAATCCTTCTGATATATACGGTTGAGACCTTACTTCTTTTGTCTCTTATGATCATATCTCTTCTTCTCACGGAGTATTTATCGCATCGTTGGATAGTATTATTGTACCTAACAATTGGCAGGTTGCCAAAGTCGATCCGAAGTGGAAAGCAACGATAAGGGAGGAGATGAGAGCCCTTGAGAAGAACAAGACTTGAGAGTTGGCATAACTGCCAAAGGATAAGAAGGTCGTCGGGTGCAAATGAGTTTTCACCGTGAAGCAGAACCCAGATGGACAGGTTGAGCTCTACAAGGCTCGACTGGTTGCCAAGGGGTACAACCAGACTATGACATCGATTACGATGAGACATTTGCACCCGTGGCAAAGATGAGCACCGTCAGGACTCTAATCAGCTTGGCGGCGAATGGTGGATGGATGTTACATCAACTAGATGTGAAGAATGCATTTCTTCATAGAGATCTAGCTGAGGAGGTGTACACAGAGATACCACCAGGGTTCGGCACAGCCAAGACAAAAGGCAAAGTTTGCAGGTTGAAGAAGTTCCTCTATGGGCTGAAGCAGTTTCCTCGAGCATGGTTCAACAGGTTCAGGAAGGCCATGATTGGGATGGGATATCAGCAGATCAATGTTGATCACATAGTGTTTTTCAAGCAGAATGTAGGCCGCATCACCATGCTTGCAGTGTATGTGGATGACATGATCATCACATTAGATGATGACCAGGAAATTGGCCGCCTCAAGGGGGCTCTGGGCAAGGAGTTTGAGGTGAAGGATCTGAGCCTTCTTAGGTATTTCCTTGGGATTGAGATTGCTTACGAGGCAGAGGGAATAGTCTTTTCCCAAAGGAAATACGTCTTGTATCTCCTCACAGAAATGAGGATGTTGGGGGTGTAAACCTGCTGCGACATCAATCGATCAGAAGTGCAAATTGAGTGCTAAGGACGGAGAACCAGTGGATCATGAAATGTATCAGAGGCTAGTTGGGAAGCTGATTTACTTGAGCCACACACACTCAAACATCTCCTTTGCAGTGAGTGTGGTGAGCCGCTACATGCATGATCCAAGGAAGGGTCATATGGATGCAGTATACCAAATTCTTCAATACTTGAAGAATTCCCCTAGAAAGGGGCTGATTTTCAGAAGGAACGGGCATGTAAAGATTGAGGGCTACTGCAACTTTGATTGGGCAAGCTGTGCAGATGACAGGAGGTCCACTTCGGGCTATTGCATATTTGTGGGAGATAACCTGGTCTCCTGGAGGAGCAAGAAAAAGTCAGTGGTGGCTCGATCAACAGCAGAGGCAGAGTATCAAACCATGCATTAGGCGTCACAGAGCTCCTGTGGCTGAAAAGAATGCTTGTGGAGTTGAAGCTGGATCGAGGAGATAAGATGAAGCTGTGGTGTGACAGTCAGTCAGCCATCAGTATTGCAAATAATCCAGTCCAACACGATAGAACCAAACATATCGAGATTGATAGGTTTTTCATAAAGGAAAAGCTTGATAGTGGGCTACCAGAGTTGAGTCACGTCTCGACCAAGGGTCAGACAACATATTGCTTGACCAAGGGACTCAGTTCAGAGGATATGATCAGGGGTGTGACAAGATGGGCTTAGTGAATATCTTTCGCCAATCTTGAGGAGTGTTGTTATATTAAGAGATTAGGGTGATTATGTAATATTGCTTTATTTCGTTGTAGGCTATGTATAACCATTGTAACAAATTAATGAAAAGTTAAGTCTCCTATTTTCGTAACTAAACCTAAAGACACTTGGACTATGACATCAATGACAATAAACCTAATAAAAAATACAACATAATAACTAAAGACGCATCATAATCACTGGGCACGAAGCCCATAACAGAAACCCATAACATCTCACACGTCCTTCAAATCGAGCTTGTACTCAAGCTCGAACGAGACTTGCACCGTGTGATCATCTGGGTCCTTAATTTCCCTCATGAACAGTTTCCAGTAGCGAGTCGATGTAGCAGAGACCGCAACGAGCAGTAGGCTGTCATCATGCTCACAAATGTCATGAAGGTCTGCAGGGATCTGACATGGCGGGGGCGCTAGCTGGAGAAAGACTGTCATGCATAATGGCTGGAGACGAAGCAAGTGTGCCTGCTGAATGTGAGTCGTGGCGATCGGAAGTGGAGACGCCGACTAGGGGGCGGTCACTGGCAGGAATGGCGCCAGAGGGACCGGCGGAACAAGAGTATGTGGCCGGAACGGAGGATGTTGGATGGAGGTGGTTGGCAAAACGAATGGCATGAGAATCAAAGCCAACGAGATCCGCGACGTCGAATGCGACAATTGGGGATGGAAGGGGCTCACAGGAGTCGGTGGCGGCATGGGTGACGACAGAACAATCAACGAGTTCGATGGCGGCACAGAAATCGGAAGACGAGCGAGCAGTTGTTTATGTTTGTGTGCAGCGATCAGGTCGTTGAGTTTGGCGAGGATGGCGGCGGCGCAACTTGCCGTTGTCGAGGCGTGAGAGACCGTCTTGGCATCCCAATATTCGTGTCGGACCGCCTCAGACGTCATTTGTAAAAAAATGTAATTAATAATTACCAAGTAATTAATTAAAAGTTATTTTTTGAAAATAATTCATAAATTTGGAGGCAGGCCTCTTAAAGGATGTCTCAAAAAACACTTGATAATAGGTTGTAGAGGCGCAGAGCTCGATTAAGCGATGGGCTCGAAATTTGCAGTGGTTACAGGCTCGAAAAGGAGCAGATAACAATGCTCAGCTGGAATGGGTCCACAACAGACGTGGGCTTGATGCAGAGGCGGGCTGCTCGAAACGGCAGAAATGGCGAGTTGCTCGCAACAAGAGGGCGTACAACACGTGATGTTCTGCGTGTGTCTAGCGGAAAAGAAAGCGAGCCGCCGGAGGAGACCGAAGGAAAAAAGAGCCCTCGTCGACAAAAAACTGAGCCCTGGAAGGTCGACGACGCTGAGTTCGACAGAGGCTGGAATGCCGACGCTGATTCTGGAGGGAGACGAAGCTGTCACGATGATCCCGATGTCTTGCAGGTTCCGGCTGCCACAATCTCATCAAAGGGGAAATAAATAGATTTCTTTTTGCTTGTCATTCAACAATCCCAAGGGGGCTCTTAAATATGAAATACAAGGGTATATGCGTGATTACAGACACATCATAATTGTTGAAGCCATGCGGTCTCAAAGGGTTGAAGCCGAGCGGTCTAGTGCCAGCGGTCTGTGCGGTCTCCCAGCACCAGACCGCGCCTTCTCCTCAGAAGTACGAGATCGCGTTATATGAAGATCAGCGGTCTCCAGCTCCATCAAGTAACGGTCTGATAACCGCGATCTGTGCGGTCTCCCAGCACCAGACCGCGCCTTCTCCTCATAAGTGTGAGATCGCGTTGTGTGAAGATCTGCGGTCCCCAGCTCAATCAAATAACAGTTGGATAACCGCGGTCTGTGCGGTCTCCCAGAATCAGACCGTCCTCTCTCCTCAGGAATACCAGATCGCTTCATATGAAGAGAAGCGGTCTGGTACCCCCGACCTCTCCTTTACGGGAGAGTGTTCGCCAGAGCGGTCTCACGATCTGTTGGCCTTCTCTGTCACACGACCTTCCTCCTGTCGTGTGACCGCCAGTCTTCTCTCCAGACCGCAGAGGTCGCTGCGGTCTCGTTCTCCTTGACCGCCTGACCGCCCAGCTCTCTGTGTATTGTATTTGTATTTAGTCCCACATTGTTTATTTGGTTTTTCCTCTTTCCCTCCTAGTCTATGTAAAGGAGGCAATACTCTTGTAATACTCAGTTTTTTGGAAATAAAAATTCTGTTATTTTCAAATTCTCACATGGTATCAGAGCTCGCAACAACTCTCTCTCTTCGGCCGGTCTCTCTTCCTCCAGACCGCGCGATCTCCCTTGTTTTTCGGCCTTCTAGCCGCGAGACCGCACGATCTGCCTTTCCTCCTGCCGATCTCTTCTCATGGGTATCCCTTCTGATACTGTTCTCACCTCCACTCCTGTGGCTACTCCAGCCTCTACCTCTACTACCTCTATCTCTACTTCTGACAATCTTGGCACCTCCTCCAAGCTCACTGACTATAATTATCCTGATTGGAGCGTCTGCTTCACCTTCCTCTTACGCTCTCAACGCAAACGACACCATCTCACCGATGATCCTCTTCTCAAAGGGTCAGCTACCTTTGATGATTGGGATGCTAGCGATGCTCTGGTCCGCACCTGGCTTGCTAACAGTCTCTCTGATGAGTGTCTTCCTATCATTCGTCATGATGAAACCGTCAAAGCAGCTTGGAACCATCTTGCCGCCCTTTACTCCAAAGGTGTCAAAACCTCCCGCATCTACACCTTGTATGCTGATCTCTTTTCCCGCCCAACCATGGATCCCACCACAGCATATCAAGATCGTTCAGGCCCTTGGGGCTGAACTCCTTCAGCATCGTCCCTTCTCTGCTGATCTTGCAGAGCAGCATAAACACTTCCAGGAGCTCCTCGTTGTGTGTTACCTTCTCCGTCTTCCTGAGTCCTATGATATGATCCGACAACAAATTCTTGGGGAAGTTGACTCTCCAACCCTTGATGCCACCGCTGCTCGGGTCTCTGCCGTTACCTCCCTTCTCCAACGACCCTTGTTATCCTCTCCTCCTCCAGAGAGCTTTGCTCACCGGGCTGAACGTGGTCACCCCGGTGGCCGTGGCGGTTCTATTGGTGGCCGCGGACCTCCTCGGTACATCTGTTCTCATTGTGGTCGGAAGGGTCACACTATTGACCGCTGCTATCTCAAGCATCCTCACCTTCGCCCCGCTGCTGCGACTTCTCATCCTGGTACTACACAACCATCTGCTTCTGTTGCTACCTCCTCAGGTAGCGTGCACATGGTTACTGAAGGTAAGTGGCTTATTGATTCTGAAGCAACAAATCATATGACAGGGAACCCTCACCTTTTCTCACAGTTACTAGAACAAAAGAATTTGCCCCCAGTTCTAACAACAGATGGTTCTCCCTCACATGTGTGTGGGACTGGAATAGTTCAAGTCACTCCAACGATTTCTCTTAAGAATACTCTTTATGTGCCTACATTTCCCTGCAACTTACTATCAGTCAAGGTTCTATCTCAACAGTTACAATGTTCTATTATATTTACTCCGACTAACTGTTATTTTCAGGATCTGCACACGAAGGAGACAGTTGCTACTGGGACTGAGAGTGGAGGCCTCTACTTCCTTGACGTTCTTGCTGCTCATTCTGCTTCCACAGCCTCTGATTCTCTCCATCAATGGCACCTCCGTCTTGGTCACCCTCCACCTCGGCTACCTCTTTCTCTACTTCTGACAATCTTGGCACCTCCTCCAAGCTCACTGGCTCTAATTATCCTGATTGGAGCGTCTCCTTCACCTTCTTCTTATGCTCTCAACGCAAACGACACCATCTCACCGATGATCCTCCTCTCAAAGGGTCAGCTACCTTTGATGATTGGGATGCTAGCGATGCTCTGGTCCGCACCTGGCTTGCTAACAGTCTCTCTGATGAGTGTCTTCCTATCATTCGTCATGATGAAACCGTCAAAGCAGCTTGGAACCATCTTGCCGCCCTTTACTCCAAAGGTGCCAAAACCTCCCGCATCTACACCTTGTATGCTGATCTCTTTTCCCGCCCAACCATGGATCCCACCACAGCATATCAAGATCGTTCAGGCCCTTGGGGCTGAACTCCTTCAGCATCGTCCCTTCTCTGCTGATCTTGCAGAGCAGCATAAACACTTCCAGGATCTCCTCGTTGTGTGTTACCTTCTCCGTCTTCCTGAGTCCTATGATATGATCCGACAACAAATTCTTGGGGAAGCTGACTCTCCAACCCTTGATGCCACCGCTGCTCGGGTCTCTGCCGTTACCTCCCTTCTCCAACGACCCTTGTTATCCTCTCCTCCTCCAGAGAGCTTTGCTCACCGGGCTGAACGTGGTCACCCCGGTGGCCGTGGCGGTTCTATTGGTGGCCGCGGACCTCCTCGGTACATCTGTTCTCATTGTGGTCGGAAGGGTCGCACTATTGACCGCTGCTATCTCAAGCATCCTCACCTTCGCCCCGCTGCTGCGACTTCTCATCCTGGTACTACACAACCGTCTGCTTCTGTTGCTACCTCCTCAGGTAGCGGACACATGGTTACTGAAGGTAAGTGGCTTATTGATTTTGGAGCAACAAATCATATGACAGGGAACCCTCACCTTTTCTCACAGTTACTAGAACAAAAGAATTTGCCCCCAGTTCTAACAGCAGATGGTTCTCCCTCACATGTGTGTGGGACTGGAATAGTTCAAGTCACTCCAACGATTTCTCTTAAGAATACTCTTTATGTGCCTACATTTCCCTGCAACTTACTATCAGTCAAGGCTCTATCTCAACAGTTACAATGTTCTATTATATTTACTCTGACTAACTGTTATTTTCAGGATCTGCACACGAAGGAGACAGTTGCTACTGGGACTGAGAGTGGAGGCCTCTACTTCCTTGACGTTCTTGCTGCTCATTCTGCTTCCACAGCCTCTGATTCTCTCCATCAATGGCACCTCCGTCTTGGTCACCCTCCACCTCGGCTGCTGTATCAACTTCTACCTCACCTCGCCAACGATACCTCTCCTCTCAACTGTGAAGCTTGTCAACTTGGAAAGCACCATCGGGCTTCCTATCCTGCCAAGCATGATCGTAGCTCGACTCGTCCCTTTGATCTAGTTCACTCCGATATCTGGGGTCCTTCTCCTACCAAGACTGTGGGTGGGAGTAGTTTGTATTTTGTTACTTTTATTGATGATTTTTCTCGATGTACTTGGGTGTATCTTTTAAAAGAACGCTCTGAACTGTTTACTATTTTCTCAACCTTATATAATGAAATTTCCACTCAATTTGGAGTTTCTATCAAAGCTATTCGCACTGATAATGCTAAAGAATATATCTCTCATCTTTTTTCTGAGTTTTGCATGAATCATGACATTATACATCAAACTAGTTGTCTTTATACTTCTCAACAAAACGGGATCGCGGAACGTAAGAATCGTTATCTCCTTGACATGACTCGCACCTTACTCTTCCAGATGAATATGCCCCAAAACTATTGGGGTCATGCCATCCTCGTCTCCTGCTATCTCATTAACCGCATTCCCTCCGCTCTTCTCCATGGATCCACACCTTTTTCTCTTCTATATCCTACCTTGAAACCTTTCCCGTTACCTCTCAAAGTCTTCGGTTATACTGCGTTTGTCCATACTCCTTCGCCAGGTCGGGACAAACTCTCGTCTCGGGCAGTTAAGTGTGTCTTTGTTGGTTACTCTCCCACTCAAAAAGGTTACCGATGCTATGATCCTCTTCTTCGCAAACAATATGTTTCCGCTGATGTCACCTTCTTTGAAGATATACCATACTTTTCTCACTCTTCCACCTCTGTGCCTCCTACAACCCATCCACCACCTCCTCTCATTCACTCCCCACCAACAACACCTCCTCTCCCAACTCTACCACCTCCTCCTCTCACTCCACCATCTACAGAGTCTCCTACCGTTTGTCCTCCTACTCCGGGGCCTCCTCTCCCAACTCTTGGGCCAGCACTATCTTCTTCCGATGATGACTCTCCTGATAATACAGTCACTACTGCAGACCTCCCTATTGCCCTTCGAAAGGGAGTTCGCTCATGTACGCAACATTCTATTCATGATGTTGTCACCTATGCTCAACTCACCCCCTCTGCTAGGGCGTTTGCTATTGCTATTTCAGATACTGTTATTCCAGCTAATTATCAGGATGCTCTTGCTATCCCACAGTGGAAGGCTGTCATGGATGAAGAAATAACCACTCTTCAAGACCGTGACACGTGGACCCTTGTTCCTCCACCTCTTGGGGTAGATGTTGTTGGATGTAGATGGGTCTTTGTGATCAAATATCGTGTCGATGGCTCTGTTGACCGATACAAGGCTCGCTTGGTTGCCAAAGGTTTTACTCAGACATATGGCGTTGACTTCTTTGACACCTTCTCCCCTGTTGCTCGTCTTACAACCATCAGGGTCCTCTTCTCTGTGGCCGTCAACAAAGGGTGGCAACTCTCTCAATTGGACGTCAAGAATGTCTTTCATCATGGTGATCTTCAAGAGGTAGTTTTCATGGAGCAACCTCCAGGGTATGTTGCTCCGGGGGAGACTCGTGTATGTAAGCTCAAGAAGGCTATCTATGGTCTAAAGCAAAGTCCTCGTGCCTGGTTTGACAAGTTTAACGAAGTAATCATGGTAATTGGGTTTGCCCGCAGCTCTGCAGATCACTCTCTCTTCATTCGCAAGACCTCTCATGGAATGGTTGTTCTGGCTGTCTACGTTGATGACATTCTTCTCACTGACAATGATATTGAAGGTATCTCCCTTACAAAGAAACATCTCCTTCAACACTTTGTAACCAAAGACATGGGGACTCCAAAGTATTTTTTGGGTATTGAGATCTCAAGAAAGCAGAGTTCTGTTGTCCTCTCACAACGTAAGTATGCTATTGACCTTCTGAAGGAAACAAGTCTTCTTGGTGCTAAACCTGCTAAGTATCCAATGACAATAGGAGACGGCAAACTCTGGAATGACAACTCTCCACCTCTACCTGATAGCACTAGATATCGTCGTCTTGTAGGCAAGCTCATCTACCTAACTGTAACAAGACCTGATATTTGTTATGTCATTGGGAAGGTCAGCCAATTCATGCAAGCTCCAAGGGAATGTCATCTTCAGGCTGCTCTAAAGATATTGGAATACGTTAAGGGATCTCCAGGAAAGGGACTTTTGTTTCAAAGAAACAACCATCTCAAGATAGAAGCCTACTCAGATGCTAGCTACGCTGATGATAAAGGAGACAGAAAATCCACGTCTGGGTTCTGTACATTCGTGGGAGGAAATTTTGTGAGCTGGAAGAGCAAGAAACAAGCAGTAGTATCCAGATCGAGTGCTGAGGCCGAGTACAGGAGCATGGCCCAAACTACATGTGAATTGAAGTGGTTACGAACTCTCCTTTTAGATTTTGGAGAAGTTTACAACCATCCCTTGCCATTGTTCTGTGACAATAAAGCTGCAATCTATATATCTCGAAATCCAGTATTTCATGAGAGAACCAAACACATTGAAGTGGACTGTCATTTTATCAGGGAAGAAATCTTGAAGAAACAAATCTGCACTCCATTCGTAACTTCGGATAAAGAGCTGGCTGATATCTTGACCAAACCCATATCTTCATCCTTCTTTGATGTGTGCAACAAGCTAGGCATGATTGATATATATGCTCCAGCTTGCGGGAGAGTGTTGAAGCCATGCGGTCTCAAAGGGTTGAAGCCGAGCGGTCTAGTGCCAGCGGTCTGTGCGGTCTCCCAGCACCAGACCGCGCCTTCTCCTCAGAAGTACGAGATCACGTTATATGAAGATCAGCGGTCTTTAGCTCCATCAAGTAACGGTCTGCTAACCGCGGTCTGTGCGGTCTCCCAGCACCAGACCGCGCCTTCTCCTCAGAAGTGCGAGATCGCGTTGTGCGAAGATCTGCAGTCCACAGCTCAATCAAATAACAGTTGGATATCCGCGGTCTGTGCGGTCTCCCGGAATCAGACCGTCGTCTCTCCTCAGGAATACCAGATCGCTTCATATGAAGAGAAGCGGTCTGGTACCCCCGGCCTCTCCTTTACGGGGGAGTGTTCGCCAGAGCGGTCTCACGATCTGTTGGCCTTCTCTGTCACATGACCTTCCTCCTGTCGTGTGACCGCTAGTCTTCTCTCCAGACCGCAGAGATCGCTGCGGTCTCGTTCTCCCTGACCGCCTGACCGCCTGACCGCCCAGCTCTCTTTGTGTATTGTATTTGTATTTAGTCCCACATTGTGTATTTGGTTTTTCCTCTTTTCCTCCTAGTCTATATAAAGGAGGCAATACTCTTGTAATACTCAGTTTTTTGGAAATAAAAATTCTGTTATTTTCAAATTCTCACAATAATAAACCTAATGAAACCTAAAGACCCTTGGACATGCATCAATGACAATAATTTTAATGAAAGATACAACATAATAATTAAAGACGCATCATAATAACTGTGCCCGAAACCCATAACATATTGATAGCAACAATCAACACAAACTCCAATATTTTCTATGAAACTAGGCAAAATATTTTCTCCTATCATATTTCCTAATCATCTGTGGTCTGAAAATTTGCTTTTTTCCATTTTAACTATCATTGATCTTGTGCTATTGTCAGGATTTTGGAATCAAATACAACATGGAAAATGGTGGACCTGCTCCCGAGGCTATCACAGACAAAATTTATGAGAACACACAGACAATAAATGAGTATCTCATTGCAGAAAATCTTCCAGATGTATGATTTTTACCACTTGTGAAATTGTTACTCGTATGCATATATCCATTAAACCATTCAAAAAGAACTATTTTTATTGCAGGTAGATATTTCTACCATTGGGGTGACTAAATTCACTGGGCCTGAAGGAAGCTACGATGTGGAGGTATTTGACTCAGCCAGTGATTATGTAAAATTGATGAAGTAAGCAACTTCTTCTGTATCAAACTTATTTTCTTAGATCTGCTTATCTTTTTCCCTGTTTCAAACTTGTTTTGAAATTTTGAATTGGTCATCATGGTAAATCAGCCGGGCAGGTAGACCATTACAGCCAATATGATGGATCTGTAAACAAAATTTGTAAGGAAAAAGTTCTTAGACTTCATCTTTCTTTTGTTTAACCTTAAGGACGTTTAGATATTACTTGCAAGAAAACCATAGTTAGATTATCATTTGTTTGTTTTTGTTTTATGTGTGTACTTTCATGAGCATGATTGAGTTGATAAGTAGGTTCAACTAAGTTATATGTTCATCTAAATTGTTGTCCATGTCTGAATCGTTGCACATCTTTCAGGATATAAATGTTGATGCTATGTTCCTCTCACTAACTGCATGAATGCAAATCTATCTCTGAATATGTAATTCTATTCCATTTAAAATAAAGCACTGAGCTTGCTGTTAATATTCAATTTCAGGTCAATTTTTGACTTTTCATCTCTCCAGAAGCTTATTGCATCCCCAAATTTCACGTTTTGGTATGTATATGTTCCATTTTCTTCCTATAATTGGCGACATTTTTGTTGTAAAATGATTGGAGCTATGTTATCTTTATTAACAGCTTCGATGCACTTCACGGTGTTGCTGGAGCCTATGCAGAACGCATTTTTGTTGAAGAACTTGGTGCAAAAGAAAGTTCCTTGATAAATTGCATCCCTAAGGTATTTCACGATAGCAGATAGCATCAACTATACGACTTATCAAATATACAACTTATCAATGTTTTGGAAATTCCTTGTTCTATATCAATGTTTTGTATAACATAAACAGGAAGACTTTGGTGGAGGGCATCCAGACCCTAACCTTACTTATGCGAAGGAATTAGTTTTCCGAATGGGGTTAGGAAAATCTAGCACGCATGAAGAACCCCCCGAGTTTGGTGCAGCTGCTGATGGTGATGCAGATCGCAACATGATTCTGGGTAAAAGGTAATGAATTAACAATGAGTAGTGTGCTCTGAAAAAAAAACAAAAAAAACGTAACTTTGATAGCCTTTTTTCCTTTTCTATAGGTTCTTTGTGACCCCATCAGATTCAGTTGCCATCATTGCTGCTAATGCTGTTCAGTCAATTCCTTATTTTGCTTCTGGATTGAAGGGTGTTGCAAGGTAGCTTTTGGATATTTCAATGTCACTAAAACTTTTCCAACTTTTGCAAATTTTGCATGCACTCTTCAAGTCACTGCGCTGCTAGCAATTTAAGGTTATATCAACGGATTATTTTTAGTTTGCTTTGTGTGACTTATGGATGAACTCTAAAAGACGCATAATCATCTTACATTTAAATTTTCATTTAAATTTATTTAAACTTTTGTGATTGAGAAACTGTGATATAAGCTGTCAATAATGTAATTAATCCGAACAAAATTCAGAATAGTATTGAATGCTTTCGTTACTATGAATATCTTTAATTATTTCCTTGAGTGGCAAGTTGTTTAAGAAGAATCTTGATTTTTCTTTCGAACATATCTTTAATTATTTGGTTACTATGAATATCATCACTGCTAAATCACGTAAATTTCTCATATTACTGGTCCTTGATTCTGACAAGGATAACATACTTCCACCAACAAATGAACTTGAAGAAGACTACAAACCGGAGCCCTGTTCGACACCAACCTCCACTCACAACCAAATATTTCCCTCCATGCCTCATTGGCCAAACCTCTCATCGCACCCTTCGTATTGTTGGCTCCATTAATAACACTAGTCTGTCTTCATCAAAAGATACATCATCTGCAATTTCATCGAAACCCGCTTTGCTAAATACCACCACCTCCAATTCATTCCAACAATTTCCTTGTTATGGCAGTCCTGAATAACAACTAACATGTGCCGACATCTGCACCCAAGTTCCACTCAACCTCTACGACCACACCACCTAGCAGTATTTCTATGTCCACCTTGTCGTTGGCCTTTGGTGGCTTCAACAACTTGGCCCTGTCACTTCAACTACGCCCAACCGGCCATAAGTTTTCCCCCACCAGTCTCGTCGCCATATAGTACAAGGTGTCATCAATCCCGACATTCACCTTATACAACATGCTGAACATACTTGCGACCTCACCAACTCTTCATCTCCTAGCTATTCCTACTTCTAGCCACCATCCCAACTTTACATCCTAAAGTCCCATCCTTACTCTTTCACATTAGCCACACTGTTTACCTTCTCCTCGCCCTTACTACCACACGTGTTCACTCGTATTGATGCCCACACTTCCAAAATAGGATCTGGAATAACAAATCACCGACATGTTTGTAGACGAAGTCATTCAGCTAAGTGCCTCATTCTCTTTCCTTGTCCTTATTGGTCTGCAAAAAAGATTGTTCATGGTGCTTCAGAGTCTATTACTGCACCCTCAATGCCCTAATCACAATGATCTCTTTACCATTCCCACCACCCGCGAGTTGTTCGATGAACTTCGTGGCTGCGCATACATTTCAAATCTTAATCTTTACTACAAATTTCTTCAAATTTGCATTAATTTGAATCACATCAAGGAAACCACTTTTTGCACCCACATGGGCCACCATAAGTTTCTCACCAGTTCTGTCAAGCTGACCAACATTCCAAGTGACAATGATTGATACTCAGTCCATTATTCTGGCATTTTGTTCTCATTTTCTTCAAAGAAATCCTCGTATATCTCTATTTGATCCACCCAACTGAACCACCTAACCCTGGTACTTTGTATCATACTTGTCTACCACTTAAGTGTCAAGGCTTCCAAATTCATTTTCTCCCTCCAAGAACTAGAACATTTCGAACAGATCATCTCTTGAAAAGGGTTATTTGTCGAATCCTCAAAAGTAGTCTTTGTAATTGTTGAATAGTAGAAAAGAAATACTTGATATATTTATTCATCCCTCAATGAGGCATTACATAGGACTTACGTGGACTCTTAAAGTTAAAAACTGCAATGTGGGACTAAACTCAAATACACTTAATGTCTCTAATAGACCGACATTGACTCGATATTTTCAATACTCCCTCTCAAGCTGGAAGGGAAATCTTTAGCTTGAAAACACTGAGTAATCAAACCGGGGAAAAAACATCAGACGAGCCACCGGGAAAAAATCCAAACCGGGGACATAGCGATACACGACGCAGGTCCCACACACGACGCAGGTCCCACACACGACGCAGGTCCCACACACGACGTAGACTCGCAGGAAACAGGTCAATCAACATCAGCAACACACACATGTGGAAGGTAACAAAAGATGTGAGGCGAATCATCAAACAGCCAACCAGGGATAATCCGTCGGGGATAATCTGTCGGGGATAATCCGCACAAAGGGCGGTCCCACACGACACAGTTCCGCACGACACAGTCCCACACGACACAACCCGCTAAGATTAAGACAACCAACAACGATCGTACCACAACACATGTACCAATGGAAAGAAAAATTGGGGAGAGGGAAACACCACACTACATAAGCCTAGAAGCCGTGTGTACTAAGGCAAGAGCCGATAAATACCATCCGAGTTGCATTCATCCCAAACACTCCCCCTCACGTGAAACTTACGTGCATATAGGCATACCAAGACCATACTAAGCAAATACGAACAACAATCAAACAAGGACAATTAAAGACACATAAAACGACTAAAAACTACCATGAAACTTCATCATCGGCAAGAGATCATCCCCCTAGAAGGGGTAACAACAGCTGGAACTAATGGGAACCCAAGGTGCAGCGACTGGAGTCGTGTGGAATCGTCAGAAAAATGAAGAACATCGGCTGGAATACGCATCAAAGGACTGGCGGGCTCGCAGAGAACTTCTCCAGCGTATGCGGAGAGCAGATCGGAAGATGAGCAGCCCAATCAACAGCAGAAACGGGCGAGATGTGGTGGTTTGGAGCAGCAACAGGCAAGATGTCGTGGTTTGGAGCAGCCGACGACGGGAGGAGGATAACTTGTCGGGATCTACAATAGGTCCTTCAAGTTGTCGTTGAAGTCGAGATCGAAATGGTAGCAGAAGCCCATGCTTTGAAGCTGGCAGAGGCGAGATTGTCGCCAGGGCTGCAGAGGGAACAAGCAGGCTGTCGTCGACAGGATGAGAAACATCGACATATGGGAACTGCGGCAGGGTCTTCAGCGGAAATCATCGAGGCTAGCAGTAGGATATGAAGCAAACGGGAGGAATGTCAGTGGTTGTAGTCGACGAAAATCGTTGATGAGGACAGGAGGCGGGATCGACACGGACGAGGCATATGGAAGCGTCGACTGGATCAGTGGCTTCCTCGTCGATGAGCAACAGAGGGATCAAGAAGTTGTCACTCCTTTTTCGACGAGCCATGACGATGTAGAACCCAATGCGACGAAAAAAAAGAGGATGCCTTAAGGCACGGGATCGGAAGCGGAGCGAGCGGATGATTTTCGGCTGAAATTTCAGATGACCAACATTTTAGGGTTCTGAAATTTCAAGGAGGAAATAACACCTGCTTTGATACCATGTTGAATAGTAGAAAAGAAATACTCGATATATTTATTCATCCCTCAAGGGCGCATTATATAGGACTACATGCAACATTTTAGGGTTCCGAAATTTCAAGGAGAAAATAACACCTGCTTTGATACCATGTTGAATAGTAGAAAAGAAATATTTGATATATTTATTCATCTCTCAAGGGGGTATTATATAGGACTTACATGAAGCGAGTCTCTAATAGACCAACATTGACTCGATATTTTCAACAGTAATCTTCTGGATGGCTGCCACTAACCTACTACTTCATTGCTACCTTGGCCACCTCGACTACTACCGATGCTTTACCAAGAAATACGCCACCATTGATGCACTACTTGTCGACCTTCTTCGCAAAGATTCCTTTATTTTGTCCTCCTCATCCGATCATACTTTAACCCTCCTAAAACATGCAATTGTGTAAGAATGGATGTACCTGGGATTTTTTGTAGGGAACTATAAATCTCTTGTTCCTTGGAACTCTCAATAGATTGTTGGTGATAAGTTTTGGTAAGGTGAGGATGACGTCAAGTCATCATGCCCTTAAGCCCTCGGTGACACACATGCTACAATGGCCGGGACAAATGATTGTGATCCCGCGGGGTGAGCTTACTCCAATTCCCGTCCTTAGTTTAGATTGCAGGCAACAACTCGCTTGCATGAAGCTGGAATCACTAGTAATCGCAACCATACAACAACGAATTCATTCCCGGGCCTTGTATACACCACCCATCACACTACGGGAACTGACCATGCCCAAATTCATTACCTTAACTACTCGGAGTTTGCTCCATAGCTTAGATTTTCTTTCCATGGTATTTTTATTTAAATCTTTGCTATTAATATTGTGTGGGGTTTAAAATAATTCTTACACTCTATCCATCCCACTCCCACTAGAGATTCACTAGTTTTGTGTATATTAACTTGAGTGAACCAAGGTCACATATATTGTAATTATTTAAATATATTATACGCTCATAGTTCAAATCAAGTTTCTTCTTCTAGACATCCCATATACAACAAAGATAAATTTTCCTTGTGAAAGTCTAAAATAAGATTTTATATGAATGCTATCGATGAATAAATTTTTGATTTTATTACGTAGGCCCTTATACTCCAATGAAGGTCAACAGCTGTGTGGATCTACCTATCTAGTAATTAAATTTAAATCAGAATGGTCATAAGGAGACCAGAAGGCAAGATCTTATGAGCCAATGCCATGGATATTTTGGTGTCATCTACATGTTCGTCCCTCCTGGACTTCAACTCAACCTCATAATCGACATCAACGCCTCATATACGAGCATTGGCTCCATCCTATCCCATTATGGTTATCAAATCACCTTCCGCGACAATACTATCGCGTCTCGCATGCATGTTGTGTCCCTCTACACCCATAAGATCAAGATGTATGGCATCATGGAAGTTGTTCACAAATAGCATCATTATCTACTCGTTTACAAATTCGACACTTGTACCAACCACCAGAGCCCCAAATACCTCATACAGTATCCCATTCACTCATTTAAACACTGTAACAATACTTCTCGCTAGACAAATTCTTGTCGTACATTAGTTGCACTCCTAACAAACTAAGTCACGAGAACCAAGTTGTTGACTTCCTTTCACATGCCCTAGATGTTTCCATACTCACCTTCATTATTTTCATCACTTTAAGTTCCTCGACCATCTCTACGCCACGGTCTACAATTCTGACAACTACATGTCGACATTATTAGTTGGCCAATCTATTTCCCACATTACTACATCAATAATGACCCCATCTGCCATCGTTCCTATTGGGTTTCTAGAGCATCAAATGCGCAGCGAAAAATACAGGAAAAATGAGGTTATATCAACAAACCAAGAAATGAGTTTATACCTATGACAAAATCAGATTTCGTGAAGAATAACTAGTTTTTGAGACCAAAACGCAGAATAATATCAACGTCTCTACAAGTATCTACACGAACGTCGGAAACACCTCGCAGTCCGTCCAATGGGCTCAGGGTTGGAAGATGATCGGTTTTCTCTACAACGAAATCCTAGTTCCGTTCTATGCAGAGATTTTCTTCTTCCTCTTCTCTCTTCAGTTTTCTCGCTACGGGGAGGAGAGACAGAATAGTGACCGCTTGCTCTCCAAGTCGGTACTTGGAAAACCCTAAAAAGGCACGCTTCACAAGCGCACCCTAAAAGTATGGCCCCATAGTTTCCAAAACTACATGCCTTTTATGTTGGAGAGAGAAAAAAGATTTTGCAAATCTCAAGAGAGGATATTTTATTCAGGATTTGGTTTCATTTATATCTAATATAACATAAACCAACACGATCAATTTCCACTTTCCACACGCTCTTAATGTGCGACCCTATAGACTCATATCACGTTGGTAGTAAGACTATTCCCTTGAGTACTTCTAAATCATAAGATTCCAACAGTTCCTATCTATTCTTACCCTCCGACTTTACTCTCTGTGAGGGCCTCTTCATCGAATTTTACTCCCGATCTCTCGTTGACCACTCTTGCTTTTTTCACACCTTAATTCACAATGGCAACTCGTTCTCTTGGATTGGTCTTCACTTTGACGTCCACCAATGTGTAGTGGAATATCCTTTTGCCAACAAATCATGACATGGAGCCAGTCGACGGTCAGCCTTCTACAACTCTTACCAATTCTGGAACTGCAACAAGTCTAGGGATATATTACGATTAAATTCATCACCAACCTCCCACCCTCTCGACTACTATCTCCATGTTGTTGTTAATCAACTCTCTAGTATAGTCATTTCATGTCTCTTATAATCAATTGCACTATTGTAACAATCGTCAAGTTCTTCGGGCACTCTGTTGCTAAACTACATATTTTTTCACGTAGTATCATTAACGACGCAACCCCATCTTCTTGAGCTTCTTTTGGCAGAATATTTTCAAATTCCAGGACACCATCCTTAAGCTCAACTTTGCTTACCATCCACAAACTGACATCTAAACTAAAGTGGTCAATTATTGTCTCGACAAACCCCGCCAATAGTACCTCCTACTCTGTGGCGACAAACATTGGTACAACACTTCTTATCACTAATTAACCGTCATGACATCACTCAAAACTCCCTAAGATTACAATCTGCTTGCCATTCCTGGTTACATATGTAGCCTACCATCAACCTTGACATTAATCAACATCTTGAGACACCAGATATCTTTCTTACCCACCTCCACAAAGACTTTTACAACATTGTACACCGCATGAAGACTCAACTTGACCTTCATTGTATAGAATGAGAATTTGCCACCAAAAACTAGGCCTTCATCCGGCTTCATTCAATACAACCAACACCATTGCCTCACAAAACTTGGTCACCATTACTACGCCCTCGTTTTGGGTTTTTTAAAGTATTTGTTATGTTGCATACAAGCTATGGCTTCTCAATTGCTCTCACATTAAGCTGATCTTCCATATCTCACTGGTTAAGCCCCATGCTGGACCTCTGCCACCCACCACCCCCATATGTATTCCTCTTCCTAACGACAAGGCCACTGACTCCAACCTTGAGGACCAGATTGTGCTTGAAGGAGCTGGGAATGATGCGTTCACCTTTCTCCCAACTCCTCGTTACTCTACTCGCCTTCGATGACCTCTTTAAACCTCAATTGATAACACTATCGAGCATCCCATGCCAACAATCGATGACAACGAGAACTCGTTGTCAAGTACCTTGCTGAGTAACCACAACTCCCTTGTTGATTAGTTCATTGACTACCAATTTCCTCGTATTTAAATAATATAATTATTCATCAATCGTAATAACTTAGATACTTATATATAAATTATTATGGGACATTATAAATAGAACATCTTCCTTGCCCTTACTTAGGGTACAAAAGATTAAGGACTCCCTTATCAGGAGCTCCTCTCTCACTTGAAAAACGATCATCTCACACACTCGTAAGAAAATCAATGCCAGGTTGAGTAATAGTTAAATAACTTAACTTGCTTATCTCCTATATCTTCTAACATACATATACACCAGTCCACTCCCTTCTTTCATGTGTTTCATATTTTGGCTCACATGGGTTTCCACTAACTTGCACCCTAACATCCTAGCATTTTTCAGAATATCCAGATAGTATTTGTGTATCCTCTTGAAATATTGTGCCACCTCAACCCCTAGAAAAAGCTTCAACTTCCCCAAGTCCTTGGTCTCAAATTATTTATTAAGGTCTATGACGCAGGTCATGGAGGCCTAGTATGATGTATTGCACTTGCGACTGCCCAACGTTTAATTGCAATAAATTCTGAAATTAATATTAAAATCGACAAACCTTCGTGCTAGAAATTAGGCTTTAGAAACAAAAGCAAGATCTAGTCGAATTTTAAAAGGGAGTGTTTCGATTAAACGATCGGTGAATGATACTTTCAAGTTGAATTAAAATTGAGCAAATTCTTACTAGTCTTGATCCCAAATTGTATGTCTTCTCACCCAAATAATCAACACAAAATAATATAGACTCCAAATTAGAACTTACATGCATAATCGAAGTCTGGAGAGTGGAGACCTGGGCAGCAAATATACTGAGATCATGCGCTGTTTTTAGACTTCGTGGACTGAAATTCTGCATTGTTTGGGTTTCTGGAGGACTTGATGTAATAGAGAGAGCAATGGGACTGTAGGCAATGCAAAGGGGTGGTCGGATAAGTTGGACAGTGGCTGGAATCGAGTGTGGAGGCTGGCCAACAGATGCATGAATCAAAGACAGGGGCTGGACTTGATTGTGGAGGCAGGCCAGCAGATGCAGGAACCCTGGACAGGGCTGGAAGTGGTCTGAGAGAGAGTAGGGTGGAGTTTCGGTGACTGGTTTGTATTGGCAAGGGATTAGAGTACCAATTCTGAAGGATATTGACTCAAGGGCATGGAATCATGGAGGTTTGCGTTAGTTAATGGGAGTGGCGTGAAGGGAATTGGTGAATTAGTGGGCGGTTAGTTGCAAGTAGTGATATGATGGATTTTGAGGGATTAGTGGCCAGCTGTTGCTTGGTAGTGGGGGATAGAAGATGAGTGGTTGGAGTTCGGTTGGGCCGAGAAGGAAGTAAACTGCCTTTAGATAGCAGTTTGGAGACAGTTATAGTGAAATTAATGTGGAGATAGGGTGCTTATTAAATGGTTATGGTGGTAGTTATGTGGAATGGAGAGCGGGGAAGGTAGTTATTAGGTAGTTATGTGGAATTGTAGTTAATTATATGGGTAGTTGATGGGGGAATATGTGCGATGGCTGGCCGGCACTTGGGAGGGAGGTTGCTAGTGGCTAGGAGTGGTGGAAGAGGGGATTTGAGCGGTTATGACAATAAATGGCAGCGGTTAGTGGGGATTGCGGGTAGTTTTAGGCGGTTATGTGTTGGGAGGTAGTTATGGGTAATGGGAAGGTAGTTAGTTACCTTGGCTTCGACTAGACCTCTATTTATAGACTTAGAACCCATTACGGACGACTAAGATTGTCCGGAAGATAAATCCATTAATTTTACGTGAAATAAAGATATAAAAAATACATAAAAATACCCGTCGTCCATCTGAACACGACTATAGACTTGGATCTTCCATACAACGACCTAACTCTGCCTTCCATGTAAGTAGATTCGGGCGGGTTTCGATAAGGGCCGTCCCGTCTGGGAAATGTGATCCCCATCAGTCTATCTTTAGTTCACTAAAGGCATCTGTATCACTGGCTATTATGATTATATCATCCACGTACACTTTCGATAGAATTGTACTAGTGTTATAATATATTGGAGACATCCAATTAAAATAATGGGCACTCATATGTAACCACTAATGAAATAAGAAGCCTGAAAAATGGCATCTTGACAAACTTCTCATATAGGTTATATATGTGACCTTGTTCAAGTAGAAGTGAAAAGGTTTCATGACTCTTTGTTACATCCTCAGAGATTTTAGTGTTTCTCACAAGATAGAGAAAAGGGAAGGAAAGAGATTCAAGAATCATTCTTGGACAGCCATGGGCTCCTAAAAGTTCATTCATCCAAGATAAGATCAATACATGCAAGCTAAAGTATTCAAGCCCGACGTCGTGGCATTACAATAATCCAAACGAAGTAGTAAAATGTTAGAATATAAATGCTCTAAAATTAAATATAACTAAGACAATCTTATGTGGTGTCGCTCGCTGGAATAGACTTGCCTAAAATAGACCTGTGAAATACTCGTCACGACCTCGTGAGTTGATGCAGATGCCCATATTTTGTAACAGTATTTCTGGTTGAAAACCTTTCCTTGTCCCCAAGCTAATGCTTCTGAGACTGTAGGCAGAGTTGTGGGTGTAGGCCATGAGGCAACTCCCGAGATTGGCAAAAAACCCTGAAAGTAGTCATCAGACTAGGGCAGGATGATGATGGTGGAGGCTGCGGGAAAGTGCTCGCGTGAATGTTTTCAACTGACCTTCTTAGATGAAGGACAATGTCGATTGGGTTTAGTTGTTGTCGGTGTCTCTAAGTGTCTGGAGCCATGTGACCCTCAGAGCTACATCAATTTTGTGCAGTGGAAGAACATAAAAGTTCACCGTGACATGACAAGTACTCAGTTGGAGCTGAAGGTGGCTACATGTCACCCCTGGGAGTGTCGTGGCCGTCACCCAGGAGGACACTGAAATCCAGGGATTGTTCAATCAAAAGGTGCAACCGAGTTACCAGATCCTGAGAGAGGTAGTTATGAGTCGTCCCACTGTTTATCAAACTTTGGAGGGAGTGACCTTGAAGCTCTCATGTTATTAGAATGGACTGAGGTCACAGTGGGTCGAAGATGGGGAGACATGTAAGGTCGATCTGGTAGAATTGTCCTTCATGGTCGGTGGCAGGGTTGGTGTCTTGAACCTCGGGCGTTGAAGTTGGGGCGACCTCTAGTTCGTCATCACTAATAATTGCACACAACTCTTTCATTGGGCAATTATGTGTAAGAGAACACAATTGTTTGCAACGAAAGCAGAGTTCCTTGCTGCGAAGGTCATGGTATTCCTGGTTGGAGAGGCGATGAGTCGATGGTGGGCGAGGTCATCGATTGGGGAAAGGTGGTTTGGGTGAGGGAGGATGATGGTTTGGGATGTTTTTGTGTTAGCAATGGGTGCGTGAAGTGTAGTAGGGTGGTGATAGGCCGTGCAGTGGATGGATGAAGGAGGTGGATGTAAATTAGACGCGGTCGGGTGGTCTTGACAATGAAATACGCTTAGACCTCCCGAGCGAATTTCATGGCGTTGGGAATGCCCACTGAGTGATGAGTTTGAATACGAGAGAGGATGTGCAGTTGCATCCTTGCATGAAAAAACCAAGGTAATGATCCGGAAGAAATTCATTACGTGATTGGTGAGCTCAACGAGCCCATCAATGTAGCATTCAATCATGATCATGTGGAGGAGACCACAAAGATACGCTACGACGTTGCCCTAGTACCGGTGTTCATACTGCTTGATGAGAGCTTGTTGAGTTCCCCTAATTGCAAGGCCTGCAGTGGTAATACGAACGAAGACAACACGCCCGGTGAAGAGCGGAACCTTCCATGCCCAGGAGGACAGCCAACAATTTGTGTGGCTTCATCGTGCGCTGTATATCGAAGAATTATTCCGCTTTGATTATCCATCCCAACAAATCAGAGCCATTGAAGTGTGGCACCATAGCGCGGGAGGAGCGTATGCGGCTGCTTGGGCCGCCGTGGGAATGTCGTTGGACTGGAAAGCGGTTGACCAAGAATGGAGGAAGGGTTGTCAGGTGTGGTGGGTGACACGGAGCGGTGTCCCACACGAACATCCCAGGCTTGTATGCGTTGGAAGATGGAGTGCATGGTGTTGAGGATACTTGCGTGTTTCTTGATATAACGTTTGACGACATCTAAGAGCTTCGACCATGGCTCGAATACATGACTGCAGGGTTCAGAGGAGTTGTTCCCTAATTGGCGAGGGAGGAAGGGCAGAGTGAGCCCCCGATGCCGCTTATTTGGCTGTTGGCATAAAACAAACCCAACAACATTGGAATTACATAGGAATTGGCATTGGAATCATGTGGCAAGCAGACCCACCCATTGTGTGTTAGTAGAATAGGACCGGCGACCAGGGAACACATCATGATCAAAGTCGTGGCCCGCGTTTGGGGCAACCACAAAAATGAGGTGCACGGGGTTGCTGGAAGTTCGTGGCGCATGCGACCGATGATGGGATCATGTGGGAGAGGACACAAGGTCTTGGGTGTGAGTGGTTGGTTATGCAAGACGTTGACTGCAGGTTTGGGCTGGCTTTGTTAACGTGGAGTAGTCAACGCAGGGAATGAACGTTGAGGGAACTGAAATCCAAGGACTTCTTGCTAGTGGAAACTACAAAGTCAGATCGATGTCACCTCCTCGGGGATTTTAGGGTTTCTCGCAAGATAAAGAGGGGAAGAGGAGGAAGAAGATCGAAGAATCATTATTGGCCAGCCGTAGGCTCCAAAAAGTTCATTCATCCAAGATAAGATCAATACGTGCAATTGAGAGTATTGAGTAATTAAACGAAATTAGTAAAATGCTAAAATATAAATGCATTGAAATGTAAGGTAACGGATGCCGTTTTATGCGGCGTAGCTCGCTGGTGCGGTCCGCTTGGAATTGACCACTAAGTACTCAGCACGGCCTCACGATCTCGTGAGTCGGCACCGAATGTTAAACTATATTCTCATCAATATTTAGGACAAAAAGGGGCTCATGGCATAAGTTATAACGTATTAGAGCCATGCCTTGTGGCGGGTAGCGGAAACTTGAGGTGGAAAGATGATAATGGGGTTGGGGCTAGCAACATGATAAAAGGGCTCATGGCAGAAGTTTTAACATAGTAGGGCTAATCTATCTCAGCTCATATTAGTTGATACTTGATACCAACCCATTGAAGTTTTCTAAGGATTATGATTATATTCAAATCAACTTAGTCTAAGTTTAGATTGATTGCTTACATCTGCAAACTTTTCATCGTGTTATTCCCCCTAGTTTTGGTAATGTCAAGGAACTTTTTTGTAGGAGCATGCCAACTTCTGCGGCGCTTGATGTCGTGGCAAATAATCTAAGCTTGAAATTCTTCGAGGTACTTGGAAAGTATTTACAATACCAACATTTCCATTTTTGTGTCACTGTTTATGTATTATAATCAGGAAGTTGATTTAACTTTAGGTACCAACTGGATGGAAATTCTTTGGGAACTTAATGGATGCTGGCCTTTGTTCAATCTGCGGTGAAGAAAGCTTTGGGACTGGTAGGCTATTTCTTTTTATGTACCATCCTAGTTACTGCCTTTTGCTCATAAAACAGTATCCAATTCTTCGAAGTTCTATTCGACCAATAAATGAAGTATATGTTTTAAGTCTTTGCCCTCAACTGAAAGGATAAAACTATTGGGCTGATTTGTCTTCTCTCCCTCATCCTTTAGGTTATTTTGATTTCTGACTAATAAATTCCATGTGAGATTGATTATTTTTGAGATTTATGACGGATTAAATTCGCAAACACAAGTTACATCTTTATTGTATCCTCTTTCAGGCTCAGATCATATACGTGAAAAGGATGGGATCTGGGCAGTCCTAGCTTGGCTCTCTATCATTGCCTACAAGAACAAGGAGAACCTAGATGGAGATAAGCTAGTCACAGTGGAAGACATTGTTCGCCAACACTGGGCTGCTTATGGTCGTCATTTTTATACTCGGTATGATTATGAGGTAAGATGGTGGAATAAGTTTCCGTTCTTACTTTTTATGAAGGGAAACGAGGAGGTGAAAGCACGTAGGTTTTCATTTTCTATATTACTCTACTAATTACAGAAGCTTTTTCAATATTCTCGCTGATAAGTTTAAGTGTTTCCATGTAGAATGTGGATGCAGCTGGTGCTAAGGAACTAATGTCGTATTTGGTAGACTTACAGTCATCCCTCCCAGAAGTTAACAAGTAATCCTTTACTTACAGAACTGTGATGGCATGTTAGTTTTCAGTCATCTTCTTCTAGTGTACATTTTTTTTCTTTTCGAACGACCGATTATTTATTCATGAAATGCATGTCAAATGATTTAGGGTATATGTATTTGTTTAATATGCTAAGGCTTGTAAATCAAAAAGTTACTTAGATATGCTGGTGTTGTAGTAACAAAGGAGATCTACGAGGTGATTTATCAATTTTCTTAAAGATATACGCAAATTAAAAAAAAGGGCAGCCCGGTGCACAAAGCATCCCCGCGCAGTGAGAGTACGGGGAAGGGTCCCACCACAAGGGTGAAATGTAGGCAAACCTTACCCTGCATTTTTGCAAGAGGCTGCTTCCAGGACTCGAACCCTTGACCTCAAGGTCACACGACAACACCTCAACCGGTGCGCCAAGGCTCCCCTTCTTCTTTTAACGCAATTGAGAGGGAGAGAGGGGAAGGTGGCCGGTTGGCAAGGAGTGGTGTTGGCTTAGTCTTCTGGAGTAGTGAGTGAGTTGGCCTAGTCATGTTGTGGAGGCGGCGGCTAAGGTGAGGTGGAGGAAATGATGTGAAAGTCTTTGCTTAGGTGGCAGTGCAAGATGATGTAGAACTCTTTTGCTTAGGTGGAGGTCAAACGGATGTGTAATTCTCACATTATTTTTGCTTTTGGTTATGGATGCTTCAGTTACATACTCATTTTAATATACTTACTTCGTTTGGCGCGGCTTATTTGCTTCGGTGAGTTTGGTCAAAAACGCAATTATCATAGAATGTATGTGTGGCATGACAAAGGTCATGACCGCTACCAAGAAAATAAACTAGTTTTGAGCATAAAATGCATGAAATTTTTTAGGTGAGGTCGGGCATTCACGAACGATGGTTCATGACCACCACGTTCATGACCGCCACCATCGCGCCAAACGAAGCTTTACCACAACAAACTCAAGTTACTCCATTCAACTCAAGAAACATAAGGCACCATAATAAACATAAGGCACCATAATAACTATGTCATCAAACATGCTAAACATACATAACTGATTATAGAGTTATTATTTTCCTAGATACATAAATCTAGACATAAATTTTTTTAAAAAAAAGTCAAGTTGTAGATAACCCGTATTTTGTAAGGCACCATCCTGCATCATACTAAACATCTTATCGTATGAATTTTAGAACATGAGCTTTGTCCTAGTTGATTTTTAGGACTTCTAGTCCATTAAAGGGGTCCTAAGATCCCTTTAGGATTGACTACTATGACTTAAACCTACTTTCAAGTTTATTCATCTGTGCCTCTTTATTTTGCCGATCCCTTAGTCATATGATTCCCCTTCTATCACTGCTATAGCAATTTCCATGATTGCTGTAACAGTCATAATTTGCAGAGTTAAGCGTAGAAAAGTATAAATATTTTTTGTTCTTCTTGCAGTATCATCAAGGGAATAAGAACAGATGTCTCAGATATTGTAGACGCCAACGAATTTGAATACAAGGATCCCGTGGATGGATCTGTCTCGAAGCACCAGGGAATCCGTTACTTGTTTGCCGATGGTTCGCGCCTGGTACTTTTCGTCCTTGCTAATATACGACTTCTTGCTGATATCAAATGTTTTAGACTAATTCACTAGAGGCCTTGTTTGACATTGTCCTTATTTCATCAAATTTCAAGGTATTCCGCCTGTCTGGAACTGGCTCAGAAGGCGCCACAATTAGGCTCTACATAGAACAATATGAGAAGGACTCTTCGAAGACTTCGAGGGACTCGCAGGAAGCACTAGGTCCTCTGGTAAGGGTGATGAGAATCTTTATCTCTGATTGTTAGCATTAATCTCAGTATTTCTTGATGCTACTCGGATCGAAAAATTGCATTATAAATAGAAAATGAATATTAAGTATTAACTCGCAAGATATGCTCGTGCTAAGTTGAACCTAAGGCAGTGCATATTCTATCAAAAGAAAACTGCACCAAGATGAACCTAAGGCTCATCCACTCTCCCTTCTATGAGGGAAGAACATACTGATAGCCCAATTACAAATTACAAAAGACACAATATTTATTTGATAAACGGTAACCGAGTCTTCAGCAGTTCTGAGGAGGGTCGTCTGCAGTGTGCATTCGTATCATTTGTCATCTAATTGTTGGCATTATCTGGTTGCAGGTGGAAGTGGCACTGAAACTCTCCAAGATGCAAGAGTTCACCGGGCGCTCTGAACCCACTGTCATCACCTAAGTTAACGGCGACCGGCCAAGAGTATGGAAATTTTCTCCTTGAGGCGATGTGATGAACTCGCACATTATCTATTTGAATTTTTTTTATTCCTCTGCGCAGCTTGACTGGTAAATTCTTCATCTTTTCTTTTCGCCGTTTTTACCGGTCACTGAATCGTTATTATGCTGCGCCGAACCTTGTACACTTTTTTCAATAAATGAGGAATGGCTTCATTCCCATCTTGTGATGGTTCTTATGTTCTTCATTTTTTCCTCTGTGCTGCTGTTATTTGTTAACCATGGATATGCATTTTCCTCTGGTCAGCTCCTGTAGCTCTCCTTCTGGAGAAATTTAGGTCCGAGGGATCACTTACGATCTTCCTCTTTGGTCGTAAATGATACGTAAAATGACCATTTTAACGTAAAGTGACATTTTTTTAACGTAGAAGGGTCATTTTGTTGTCATAAAAATGGTCTATGACCTACCTAGGCTGATTGATCAAACTTGGGTCAATTTGGCCCAAAAACAATCTAAAGGGCACAACTTGCTGGATATTGATGGTTTTGACAGTGTTGGAATTTACATCACAAGTTTGCTTTACTTTTTTTCTCTCTTTTGCAAGTAAAATTATGTTCCAACTTCCAACTGGAATTTTTTTAAGATCGCACTAAAACTATGCTTCAGCTTTATGCTTAGAAGCCTTATGATTCTCTTTCAATTTGGTAATCGACTTACTTAGGGTCGGTTTGATTTGGCATTTTGCTCCATTTTATTGGCGAAAATGTCACCTCTAAAAAAACTGTTTGGTAACGAATATTTGGCACTTAACACCCTTTAAATAGGGGTCCTTGGCACATTGGACCATAAGATTTAAATTTTGGCACTTTGCACCCTCTAAATCCTGAAAACAAAACACTTTGCACCCTCACATTTAAAAAACCTAATTTTTTGTTTTAGAAAATCATTTAATCTGCATTGGCGGGGGTTGTTTAGGTATTAAAGAAATCTCAAAACTTAAATCTATTATACCGATGAATTCCGCCATCTAGCGCAGAGCAGCGGCAACCCGACGAGTTCTTGGCGAGGAACCCTAAAGTTCCGCCATCTAGCGCGAGTCCCGCCGAGCCCGACGATCTTCCTGCGACGCCATTTTTTCTGATCATTTCTCCCACAACTCAGTGGATCGGCCGGCGGTAGGTGTCTTAAACTCTTTCTGGCTCATTTAAAAATTGCATTTCCCTTACTCTAGAAGGATTTGTCTAGCAGACGCTCTTCCACTGCATTTTCCCGTCTAGCCCAGCGATCTTCCCAACCTGCATTTTCACATTGGCAGCCATCTAGCGCAGAGCAGCGACAGCTCAATGAGTGCGATCTTCCCAACCTGCGTTGTGAGGCCCCAATTCAGACCCTACGGAGAATCTGTATCATAGTACGTTTGCCAAGTATTCGTAGCAGCATATATATACTTTTCTAAGCATGAGTACAAAATAAACACATAAAACTCATACCTTGGATTTTTCTGCTACAAGTCTTTTTCGTTCTTCCTCGGTCAACATAGCATTTCTTTGCGCACTCAAGGTCGTCTCTATCACCTAAACAAAATAGACGACAGGCTTAGTCATAAAAATATGACTAAATGAGGTACATACCTCTTCCACTGTTGTACAAGCAAACAATACACATTAGTAACAATATGCATATATATATATATTTTCATGTTTTGTATAACCATATTTCGGTAACATCTAGTAAAACAGGTACAGTTCATATGCAATCATCCGTTTGTCCTTTCTTTGTTCATGTTCTTTATTTCTTTATACATATTATTTTCAATTTGTTTTCAATATTAGAATCGTCATTCTTATTCAATCGTTTTCTACTTTCAATTCATTTTCATATTCAGAACTGATTTTTCTCATATATCATTCACATCACATCTGTATCTTATTGTTCTTCAAGTAGGAAATCATAAGGGTATATTAAAATGCATCCGGGTCTTTCACGACCCCTGAGCCTTCAACGACCGCATATATATCAAAATTATTCCACCGTGGGTATTCATACCCCCCATAGCATTGGGTTAACCCTTATTATTTCTTACGCATCGATGCTTACCATTTTACGTTCATTGATGTATTGATGATGATTCATTCAAAGGTATATTTCATTGAATATTCCCCTCAGAATTTATCACTTATTTCAAATTTCACATCCTTAAGCGATTTCGCGTTATCAGTGATTCAAAATGTCAAACTTATTCAATTTCATATCAATACACAATTTCAAAAATACTTTCTGAAATATAAACAAAAACTGATACAATTGGTAATCTGAAAATAAGTTACTAAGTATAATAAAAGAGGTAAGAGCTCACCGATTTTTCCTTGCCTTTATACGCACCAGGAAGTTCATCGCGCCTATCTCCGGATGCCATCCACTGCAGTATCAGTGAAATCATTTACTTAGGGTTGCGTCTTTAAATAACTACGAATAAATTCCTTAAGATGATCACAACTACGACCTCTAGGAAAGGATAAGTTTAGGTGACTCGAAAGGAACACATAAACGCAGATTTTAAGTGCTACAAAACTCAGAAATCAGCCACCATACTTTTCATAAATTAATCACATTCGTGGCCAATTTAAACTCAAGGAAAACATCCCACATAGCTAATAAAGACAGCCCAAACAGCAAGCTAAAACCCGGCCAACACAAGCTAACAAATCCAACACCAAGGGATGCTATGTGGCAACACCAAGGGCTGCCAACAACAGCTCCAAGGGCTGCCACTGCAGTCCAAAACCTCTCCAAAAACAGTGAATCAAAAGCCAACTGAAAACAGCCCAAAGGCATCCAACAGTCAAGAGGAACAACAACCCAATTCACAATAAAATCTGAGCCAACAAAGGTTTGAGCTAGTTGAATCAACAAGGTCAGCTACAGCAGCCTCCAAAGCAGCCATACAACACAAGGTATCTGAGTAAACATCACACCCAAATCCAAGGTAAACAACATAAAATTAATCAGCTCAGATATGGAGGGAGAGGGAAAGGAAGCCTCTTTAAATCAAAACCCTAGCAGATAAAAGAATCAAATCCCTAAACACTGAAACCCTAACTCCTCTCCTACTAATTTCAGCAACTAGCAAGTGCAAAACAACCATCTGTTAAGAAGGAGAAGAGGGGGAAGAAGAAGGAGAGCTCACAGTGAGGAGAGCATCAAAAATAAGAGCTCCAACAGTCGGCGAATCACTTCCATCCAACACAAACACCAAGGCTGCAGGAGAGCAGCAACAACACAAAAGGCAACAACGTCAGCCATAACCAAAGCTCCCAGAACAGCCACGAGAAGGAGCAGGAAGGAGAGGGTAGCAGGACCGATGCGCTCTCAGCTCAGCAAGGCTCCAGGAGGCGGTAAGTGAAGTATCGGGAGAGAAGACCAGCAATAGAATAACATATAAGGACTGAAATCCACCGCCTATGCCTTAACCCAAGGCATTTAGATTAGGGTACTAATAACCGGCATAGCCTAAGCTAAGGAAACGGCTCAGCCAGCCCAAATCAGCCATGAAGCAACCCAACAGCTAGCCCACTTGGTTACCAAACCAACTCTAATCCAGTACATCAATTTCAGAAGGTGATTTCAACATCGAAATATAAAATAATTACGAAACGAACGCCGCAAAACATCAAAAATCTCGAATTTCAAAAATAAATTGTGCGACGTCGAATCAGCACTGTATCTTGTTCTCTTTTTCGTCATCGGGAATTTCTTTTTATTCTTTTTGGTGAAATTTTTAGTTTGGGTTGTTACATGCGTTTTCACCTTGGCAGCTGCTGGTATAACTTTACTTAGCCACCTAATCTTATTTTTTTGTTTAGATAAATCCCAGCTCCTGATATTTTTTTGTTTAGACAAGTTCAATCCTACCTTGGCGCACTTTTTTGGCAGTTCAATCCTACCTTGGCTGCTGCTGTATAATTTTTTGTTTAGACAAGTTCAGTTCAATCCTACCTTGCCATAATTTTTTGGCAGCTCAATCCTACCCTGGCACATGCTGCATAATTTTTTGTTTGTTTAGAAATAAAATGAGCTGATAAATCCCAGCTCCTGATAAATCCTTACTAGCTTCCACTGTTTTTTTTGTTTGTTTAGAAATGAAATGAGCTGATAATTTTTGCATATTATAACCTGGATTCTTGATATATATTCTTTATTTGTTTTAATTTTTTGTATAGTTATATTTTTGAAATAAATCAAATTTTTTTGCATGATAAAGAATGGGTTGGATGTTAAGAGCTAATGATTCAAGAGTGGGCACACGTTACATGTCATTTGAAGTTTCTCTATTTACTATCAGACTGCATCATTTTGGGTTGTTCATTGACATTGAAAATATTTTGTATAGGCCTGATGTAGTTAGCTTCTTTGACTACTGCGATTGTAACTTCATACTCTTGAAGGATTTGCATGATATGGCAGATCAAGTTGGTCATTTAGGTTGGGTGAGATTTTGTTGTTGTCTTGGCGGATTTGTTGAGCACAGTAATATGAATTTGATATTGAATGATGATGACGTTAAAATCTAATAAGGTATATAAATTCAGAAAAGATAGTTGATGTCTATGTTGAAACTATTGAAGCCCATATTGACCATGACAGTGAGGTTGACCCCAGCTTGGAGAAGCCAATAATTGAATTTGAAAATGACAGTGACTCAAAGAGCAACGAAGAGGACACGGATGAATGTGATTCAACTTTTAGCGATGACTTTGAAGAAGGTGAATATGACTATGATGATATAGATTTTGATGAATATGTTGATGAAGTCATAGAATGGGTAGGAATGAAGGAGCCAAATGAAAGAAGCAGTAAGGTGCCAAATCAAATCATAGAGCATCATAAGAATGGAATCCTTCCCACTTCTAATCCAAACAAAGGGCAATCATCACGTTATCACATATATGAAGGTAATGCACATGAATCAAACTTTGAATTTGAAGTTGGACCGTGCTTCAATACTGGCGATGATTTCAGAGATGTAGTTAGAACTTATTCAAACATGCAAGGAAAGCCGGTAAAATTCACAAAAAATTGTCGTGATAAGATACAAGTTGCTTGTGAATGTGGTTGGGTAATGTATGCTTCCTTTATTTCTAAAAATGATACAACTTTCCAAGTAAAGACCATCAAAGGAGAACATTCATGTTATAGGACCCCAAGCTCTAAACATTGCACTTTCAAGCAAATACATAAAGGCTTACAACTGAAATCTTTATTGTGGAAGGCCGCATCCGCTTCGAGACTAGTTGATTTTAATAGTGAGATGAAAAAACTTAAAAAATTCAATAATGAGGCATATAATTGAGTTAAATCATGACATCCTAGAAATTGGGCAAGATCTCACTTTAGCACATGGCCCAAATGTGATATGCAACTCAATAATTTATGTGAAAGTTTTAATAACGTCATACTAAAGTCAAGAGGAAAACCAATCATCACCATGCTTGAAATTATACGAGTTATTTTGATGAAGATTGCATACACAACGAGATAAATTGTTCAACTTTGTTGGAAATATATGTCCAAACATCCAAAAGATATTGGAAAACAACAAAAGGGGGGTTCATGATTATATATTGGAATGGAATGGGGACGACAAGTTTGAGGTAAAAGGGTGGAGTGGTGATAAATGGACAGTTAAATTAGCATGTCAAAGCTGTAGTTGTAATAAATGAGACTTAACTGGAATTCCGTGTGTGCATGCTATAACATGCATTTTTTTTAAAAGAGAAGGCAGAAGATTATGTTGATTATTGGTATAAAAAGACAACATTTTTGAAAGCGTATGAAAATATGTTGAATCCAATAAAAGGATCAAGGGAATGGCCACAAACAGACTTAAATCTTTTGGTCCCATGGACGGTTAAATCAAAAAAACCTGGAAGGCCATCATTGCATGACAGAAGGTTGGAATAGGATGAGTTAGATGGTAAAAGGTATGGTTTGACGAGGCATGAGACAAAATATACATGCTCCAATTGTGGTGTAACAGGGCATAATAAAAAAATTTTTACTCAATCAAGCAAAAATGCCGAACAATCATTGCCAACAACGTCCAGATCAAAGTTACCGATTAGTTCTCTATTAATTGATTTAATTTCGAATCTTGTAGAAGTATTAAAATAACATAATATTTTTTTGATGTAGGTGAAGAAGAAGACAGCAGAGACAGATTATAATTATATTGCTACTCAAGAATCAGTAACTGCGTCATTTCATCACGGTGAGAATTATCTGACTAATTTCATTTACCATTTTCTAAATTGTACCAATTTTCTAATGTGATGTTTTTTAACACGTGAGAAAGATGTTTGGGATGACATCGAATAAGAAGAGCAAAAGTTTCATTATTTAGAGAGTTTTACAAGATTGTAATATTTTTTAGACTAATGATATTGTCTAACTATGTACTCTAATTAATTACTAGTACTGAATTTTTTCGACCGAGAATTAAACTTGTTTCTATTCGATTTTTGAAAACTCGTATGTTGAGAATTGAGACCACATTTGCTATCTCAAGTCACTACAAAACCATTATATTAAAATTTCAAAATTCAACTTAATTTCTATAGTATGTATATATACGATAATATGTCAAAATTTTTATTGATAATATGTCAAAATTTTTATTTTTTATATGACCAGCAACTTGATCTCAACTCGAGAATTTAAGTGCTTAAACGTCATTCGGGGGAGAATACGTCACAAAATTCGTCATTTTAAAATTTATTTTAGATTAAAAAAACACAATTTATAATTCAAAAGAATCGCTCCGAACGTTATAAAAAGCATGCCACAACTTCATGTAATTTTATCTTGTAGTTACGAGAGTACAACAAATGAGATCGAGCTCAGAAATGTCCCTATTTGACCAAATTTCAGCAAATTTCAGCAAATTACAATGTATTTCAGCTCTATTACAACAAATTACGATAAATGAGATACAAATTTCAGCACAAAATTGAATGGTCTCCATATAGCTGCGCATGAGATGAGACCAAAGTTCAACACAAAAAATTGAATGGTCTGCATATAGCAACACATTGAATTAAAAAAATGGATTTCAGCCTATACACAGAAGGACTGTCGAAAACTATAAAAAAGTAATACCGGAATTAAATTAAAATGATAAAGAAAAAACTGGCAGAGGACCAAAATACCCCTCCAGCAATTATTTTCGAAATTTATGAAAAATAAAAAAATTAATAAAAGTACTACAGGGTGCAAAGTGCTCTTTTAAGTGCTTTCAAGGGTGCAAAGTGCCAAAATTTGAATTAGAGGGTGCAAAGTGCCAATGACCCTATTTAAATGGTGCTACGTGTCAAAAATTCGTTTGGTAACCCTTCAATTCTCACAGCTCCAAAATGTCATTTTGACTTTTTCCAAGAATCCAGCAACCCTCCTCCATTCTCCACCGCTCCATTGTCAAAGCTCGAACTCTCACCCCCGAACCAAACAAATCCTTAATAATGCATTTATGTATACCAGGAAATGTATACGTGCTATAAATGCACACGTGCAAATAGTAATATTTTTACTATTTTTTTTATTGTGATAATCCATATTTGTACTTAAAATGACAATATATCATGGTAAAAAACACTTACAATTTGTCACACGGTATTGTTCTGCGAGCCTTGTTCGCCAGGTACTATTCTGTGAGTACCGTTCACTGAGTACTTCTCTGTCCAACATGCTATCTTCTTCGGCGGTGGGGGTTGGTCGCCCAATGATGATGAAAATTCGTTCTGGCACAAACCTTGTGCGCCCGATTGCAAAACGCATTGCAGTCCAATTCATCTACTCTCCTGCGGAATATTTGTAATCCAGCTGCGGATTCCTAATATAAATTGTATGCATCATAAACATTCAAGCTCTGCAGTAAATTCAAATGACATGGAATAACAGTTTTACTACACACGAGCTAAAACTTGAGAGCATGAAGGCTTTGATGGAAGTGCTTCTGAGCTGAGATGATGCTTGGCCTAACGTTCTGATAATCTTCTTCTTTGTTACTTTCTCTTCAACCATATTATAATATAATTTCTCAGTCTTTGAAGAATAATCGATCTTTTGGACTTCAGGATGGAGGACGACTTTTCAGCACTATTTTATAGGGAAAAAAAGCTTGTGTTGGAACAACCCAATTACTGATTTGAGCTAGGATCACTGTCTGTTGACTAGGACTCAAGTTGACCCCATTGTATAGTCTAAGGGTCAAGGTTTAAGTTGTCTGAGTTAGCTAGAACTTAGGAAAAATTCCAAGTTTCTGGGTTCGACGAACTCCATTCTGCGTCCGACGAACTCCATACTGCATTCGACGAAATCCATTCTGCGTTCGACGAACGTCATGCTTCAGTTCGACGAACTTGCTCTCCAGCTCGACGCATTCAGTTCTCCAACCAGTTCAACAAATTTTGTCTTCAGTTCGACGAACTCCAGTTTGAGATCGACGAACTCAGCTCTGTGTTCGACGTATAAGTAACAAGATGTTCAGTTCGACGAAATTGCTTCTCAGCTCGACAAATTCAGTCCTCAGCCAGTTCAGCAGATTAACTCTCAGTTCGACGAACTCCAGTTTGAGATCGACGAACTCCAGATTGTGTTCGACGAATTAATTCAGTTCGACAAACTCTAGATTCAGTTCAACGAACTCAACTTTCAGTTCGACGAACTCAGCCTTTCAGCTTGACGAATTTTCTCCTCAGCTCAAAATTTCTGATGGATCAGTGGTCTATTTTCTCTGAACTCAGATCAACTAATCAACAATGGATCTATTCTATTATTTGGACTTATTCACTTATCAGATAAGTCAAGATTTGACCTTTCCTTTTATTATTCCTTTCCATTCTCTTCTCTCGAGAAAGTAGCCGTTTGACATATTGGAAAATGATACTCTTATGGAAAAGGAAAATGAATTAATTATTATTGCTGAATCAGATTGCAGTTCCAAGAAATATCTTTTCAGAATATTATATTCCTTAATTAGAAGATTTGAATTTCAAATCAGTCATACATTCTTTAAGGAAAAAGGATGAAGTAGAATTACAGCATTACAACAAGATAGAAAGAATAGAGAAGTAACAGTCGAGAGAGAAATACAGGAAGTCAAAAAGCCTTTCAGATCTTCATCCTCAACAGCAGCATTCTTATTCTCTGATAACAACAACTCAAATCTTCTCTCAGTTTTCAGCTGCAAGTTCTTAATCTTCAAAGAGCAACAACAATCTGAGAAACTTTGTCTCTCAGATTCATCTGCTATCAAGGAAGATTTGTTCTACATCCAAGAGGAAGCTCCATCCATTATCTGTCAAGAAATTCTATTAGACAGGGGAAGCTTCACAACAACAATCCACTAGTCTTCTCTCAGCTTGTTGTCAGAGAAGAATCTCATAAACACTTTTTGTTTACCCTTTTCATCCCATCTTGTACAAGGTTCTAACTCCCTTCAAAAGTTAACCCTTTGGTGGCAGGGCGCCTGATCAAAAACCTGTGATTGGTTTGAGCACCTGATCAAAAGCTCAGTGGTGTTTGGGCACCTAATCAAAAATCCCATTGGTGATAGGGCACCTGATCAAAAACCTAGTGGATTCCTACCAAGGGTGGTAGAAGAGTAGATGCACCCAGTTTGATTGGGGAACGACTATAGATCCTTGTGTCTTCTGTGATTGTGTTTTTCTTTCTGTACCGTGCTGTGAGATTTTGTTTTGTTTTTATACTCACTCTGTTATACACACATATATATATATCAGTATTTTAATTCCGCTATAAAATAAGTTAAAAACTTTTAATACTCTATTCACCCCCCTCTAGAGTAAATTTAAGATCTAACCTCACTTTCAATTGGTATCAGAGGTTGGTTGATTGTTTACAGGCTAACACCTGAATAAAAAGATCAATTAGATCTTAACTTATTCTAGAGTTTTCTTTTGCTAAAAACTCATGGCACAAAACAAAGAATACTCAAGCACAAGACCTCCTATGTGCAATCTTAATAAGTTTGCATTATGGAAGGCAAGGATCAAGTTATATATGAACTCTATTGATGAAGAAATTTTCAATTCTATTTTGACAGGACCTCCTACTCCTACAGCAACCAACAATAATGTTGTTCCACCTCCTGAGTGGACAGATGCTCAAAAGAAACAAAGAAGTGCAGATGCCAAAGCAACGAATATCTTGGCACAGACAATGTCTGAAGACATTTTCCAAAAGGTTGTGGAATGCACCTCAGCCAGGGATATCTGGATCTCCTTCAACAACATGGTTGAAGGTTCTGTAGAATAGTCAGAGTCATCATCCAGCTCATCTGAAGATGAAAATGATACAAATGAAAAGGATCAATGCTTGATGGTTGTTTATGACTCATGCAGTGAGTCAGAACATGCATCATCATCCAGTTCCAGTGATGATGAAGACGAAAGAAATTTCTGCATGGTGGCTATCAATGCCTCAGGAAACAATTCTGAAGAATCAGAATCTGACACTGGCAGTGATCAGGTAATATTTATTTTTGATTTTAATTCAAATGATTTTAAAGATGAATTTAAAACTCTTTGTTTGGATTTAATTAAATCTGAGAAGGAAATAATTTCCCTCAGAAATAAGTTGGTTGAAATGAATCAACTGACTGAAGATAATGTCAATCTTAAGAAAGAATTGGCTGCCTCCAAAGAACACATTGTTCTCATTGAGAACAAACTATCTGAGGCTAAGAAGTTTGAAGAATCCTTCAATGGGAGAAGCATCAAACTGATGGACATCACAAGCACAGTGAATGCCAGACTTAATGGCAGACTGGGCTTGGGTGCATCATCAAGTGAGCCACATCTTCTTAAGAAAAATATTTTATCTACTCCAGTAAAGTTCATCTCTGCCAAGAGCAAAGAGGCAGTAGAAGTAAGTAAGAACCTCTCAAGCAAGAATGTTAAGAATAAAGGAATTCAACAGAACTCGTCGAACGGAGCTCGATGAAATCACTTCATTTCGTCGAACCGATATCGACGAAAGCTGAACAAAGACTTTCAGTATAGTTTTTATTCGAACGACGCTCGACGAAATCGCTTCAATTCGTCGAACGGCGATCGACGAACTCAGCCAAGTTCGTCGAACAGAAAAACATACTGCATATCTGAAGAATTCTTATCTCAACAAACTAAAAATCCTTTTACCGAGTGGATCATTCCTCCAAGGAAATATCATATACAAGGCTATAAGGATCAGCTTGAGATGTCTTACATTTCAGATTTTTGTGGAAAGACAAAAGGACCCAAGGTAGTCTGGGTCAAAAACAACTAGTTTATTTTCTGTTGTGCAGGTACAAGGCTATCCAAGCATAAAAGAACAGTGGTATTTGGATCGTGGGTGCTCCAAGCACATGACAGGAAACAAGGCCAACCTAAGCAACTACAAGGCAAAGCTTGGACCCAAAGTGAGTTTTGGAGAATCCAACTGTGGACAAACCAAAGGCTATGGAAAAATCAAAGTTGGAGCAGTTACCTTCAAAGAGGTAGCATATGTCAAGGGTCTCAAGCACAACCTCATTAGCATAAGCCAGTTATGTGATGAAGGTTATCAGGTAACTTTTAATCATTCCTTATGTCTTATTACCAATAATTTAAAACATTAATGTGTTATCTGGTATTAGACATGGAAACATTTATTTAGTCAATTTTGACTCTGCTAATTCAGACATTTGTTTATTTAATTCTTTAAGTAAAACAAATGAATTATGACATAAAAGGCTAGGACATATTAACCTTAGAACTATCTCTAAGATATCCAAGGACAATCTAGTAAGAGGACTGCCTTCTGGTTCATACAAGAAGGAAGGACTCTGCAGGGCTTGTCAACTTGGAAAGCAAACTAAAAGTAGTTTTAAATCTTTATCCAAGAGTGATTCCCTAGGATTCTGTACTTACTGTTGGAACATGGTTTTCCGCATTCCTTTGATTTGAGAATAACAAATCATACTTGTATTTAATCTTGTTTGCCATTGTGTTTTTAGCATGCAGGTTTGAACAAATATGACACTAGGATGCTGCTATTGGTCTGGACTTGTTCTCATGCTGAAAAGAAAGGAAGAGAGCTAACGCCCGGCGTTAACTCTTAATGCCGACATTAACTTCTGTTCCCACCGAGATGTCATTCGACGAAATGGCGTTCGAAGAAATGAGATGCGTCCGACGAAATGAGCTGCCGTTCGACGAAAATGGCGTCCGATGAAATTACAATCGACGAAATGGAGTTCGACGAAATGAGATGCGTTGGACGAAATGAGATGACGTTCGACGAAATGACGTTCGACGAAATTGTGTTCGATGAAATCAGATGCCGTTCGACGAAACACGATGCTGTTCGACGAAATGACGTTCGACGAAATGAGATGCCGTTCGACGGGATGAGATGCAGTTCGATGAAATGGCGTGCCAGCTGATTAGGAGAAAGAAACTCAATGCCAGGCGTTAGGTGTTAACGCTGGGCGTTATCCATTCGATGAATTTGGCAAGGAGAAAGCAGCCGTGATTGCAGGAGGAACTTTAAGAATGATTTGCCCAACGCCCGCGTTAGCCTTAACGCCGCGTTAGTATTGCCTAAAATAAAACAATTTCTAAAGTGCAGAATCTCCTTCCTCTTCTGAAGATCCGAGCCATGAATATGTTGCTATACATGGTCAACGCCCGTCGTTAGCTCTTAACGCCGGCGTTTGCTCAAAGTCTATAAATTGGATGATTTTGATGTCTCCAACTACTGATTGCCAAGAGCCCTATTCCAGCACTTTAGAAACTTTGTGAGGGCCGTATTTCCAGACCAACACATCTCTAGCTCATATTTCAAAAGGAGAAATCAAAGGAGGCTTGAATCAACACGCTAACACAACGCGAAGAACGCATGCTTGGACTTCAATGATCTTCAACGATTCTTCGTCGTCTCCTTCAGATTACCGCATAGGGAGTTTTATATTTATCTTTTGTATTTGTCTTTTATCTTATCATTGTAATCGGTTTGTGAATTCGCCTCGTGTTGGCGAATAGGTCTAGGTAGGACTTAGGGAGGAATTCGCCTCGTGTTGGCGACTGGGTCTAGGGAGTAGATCTAGGGGGTGCTCGAGGCCTTTCTGGTGATAGATTGGCTAGAGCGGCTTGAGGCCGTATCTGGGGAGAGATCGGCTAAAGCCAACCGGTTCGTGGGGATACGAGTCGGTATAGAAAACAAAAAGAGTTTTCATATTATTCGCTTCGATTTCTAGCGTCATTGAAATCAGATTTTGTAATCAATTTTATAAATGATAATCATGTATTTTCTTGTTTAATAAAATTGATTTCATTTCTAATTTCATTATCTCTTTACTTTCGATTTAACTTACTTCGACCAAAATATCAAAAGTATTCTATAAAAGTTTAAAGTTTTTAAAACCCTTATTCACCCCCTCTAAGGGCGCCTCAAGATCCAACAAGTGGTATCAGAGCCAGGTTATTCCAAATCGGCGTAACAACCGGGAATAATGACGTCTCTTGATCATGATCTCGCTTCTACTAGTGGGGAGAATTTTTATGATGAAAAATCACTAGCACCACCTTTATTCGAAGGGAAAAATTATAAAAGGTGAAAAAATTTAATGGAAAAATTTCTCAAGTCCTTAGGCATAGATGTTTGGAACATTACTATTGAAAAACCACCTAGCGTATTAAATAGAAATGAAATGTTTTTAAATGCAAAATCTATGAAATAGTATATTTTGTGCGTTAGACCAAAATATTTTCAAACTTATTTATACTTTACCTACCACTTATGAGATTTGGAATTTTCTTGAAAGAACTTATGATTCTCCTTCTGTAGGTATGGAACAAACACAAGAATTGGAGAACATACAAGCTTGGACAAATATTCAAGAAAGCTACTCAAATGATGGATCCATAGAATGCTCATCAAGCGGAAAGGATGATGGAAACTCTTGTTTGGAAGAGGAAGATGATGAAGACAAAGGAACAATATGTTCAAATCTTCCCTCATCCAAAAGCAAAGTAAGGAAATCAAATTCTCTCATTGTTTGCAATTCTATTTTTACAATACAATTGCTACAAATTACAAAGCGTAAAATTAAGAAATTGAAAAATGCTAATTGCAAATTGCGCTTAGAAAATAAAGGTTTAAAAGCAAAAGTTAATGAAGAATCAAATTTTGAGTTATCTCGGTTTACCCATGGCTCCTTAGTTGAAAACATTACACCTTACGTAGAATATAATGAATTAAAAGAAAAACACAAGAAACTTGAAAAGGAGTTTATTTTTGTAAAAGAACAAAATGAAAGATTATGTTTAGAAAATTCATCTTTAAAAAATGATTGTGCTAAGTGTAACGACTATAAAATTGAAATTAAAGAGATGAATGAAACATTTGATGAATATAGAAATAACTATCAAAATCATATTGATTCAATTGTTTCCATTCTTAAAAATAGCACAATCGCTTATAATAAAGATAAACATAATTTAAAAATTAAGAATAATGAATTAAAAACTAAAATCAACTCGCTTAAGGAAATCATAACGAAAAATTCTCAAAACATACATTCTCAATATAATGCAAAATCTAAAAGCAAGTTGAATATGATTTCTCAAAAGTTGAATAAGTCAAACAATGGAAATAAAAAAACTTCAAAAGATTGAAAATGAAATTCCAAAATACAATCATCATTATCATTTACAACATCAATCTTCTCCCAACATCAAAATTAAATGTTCATAAATTTCCTATGAAAAATACTTTCAATAATCATTACAATTATAATCTTAAAGATAAAGATAATCACAATGGAAATTTGATACATAAAAATAATATTAAACCAAGGTTTGAATGGAGACCCAAAGTTAAAGATGAAACACAAACTCCACTCAAAAGGGCTCATTCATTTCCATCTCCCCAAAAGCAAACATGATGTATTTGGGTACCCAAAGGAACCATCCCACTTGGTCCCCTTTGGATACCTAAATCTCTTATTCATTAGGTATCATACAAATGCATGAAGTAGAAATAATTAAATTTGAAATATCATCAACTCTACTTCATGATATGCTTAAACTTTTTGTTTGTTTTCTTTTTTTTAACCATCATGCTATGGTCATTTTGTATAACATGTGATATGATTTTCACACATTAAGCCACAAATTCATTAATGAATCAAATTGAATAAAAGTCATATCATCTCTCAAGTGACCTATCTATCCTTTTTATTTTTAACATTCTAAATCCATTACCTTTAAATGTCTTATATCATCATTATAAATTAAATGCTAAATGCTTATATGATATTATCAAGACTAATAAAATAATTATCAAAAAGGGATTTAAAGGAAGATTATGGGGTCTTTGGCAAAATGTATAAAATGCATAAGTGATTAATTACTTATTTAATATCCTTATGTCATTTGATAGCCTCTAATATGTTTAATCATAATCTCGAAAAATCAGAATTGAATAATTGCAAAAATCATATGTTTTTTAAACAAAAACCAAAATTAAAATTACAAAAATATGCGAGATTTTGACGCAAACTTCAAACGATCATAACTTTTGATCCGCTGGTCCGATTTTCGCCCATAATAACTTTTTGGAACGAGGAAGAGATGATCTATGCAATGACAAAGGAGCTTAGCTCGTTTGAGTTCATTTGGACCCTCAGAATTGCCAAAATTCAACTCTGTTTAGAAGTTATATCAGTTTTTTTCTCTTTCGGCAAATTTTTGTATCTACGGATTTTATGTCACAGGCCCATGTGCACCCTTCCAAAAATCATATTCTTGTAATCTTTACATAACCTTGTACTTTATTGCCATAACTTTTTCTTTCTAGCATCGTCACTTACTATAAGAAGAAATTAATGTCTATGCTAGATATATCATGTTATGCTAAAGAAAAATAGAATAATGAAAATTAAAAGTCAAGGAAATTATATATATATGTTTTTATTCAAAAACCAAAGAGAATTTATAAAACCTTTCAAAACAACCAAAAATATTTTCTCATGATATTCATTATTCACCTTACAATCTTTGTCTATGATATATTGAAAAGGTTGAATATGAATGGTTTCACATACTTCACCTACCTCACTATGAATAATTAAACATGAGTACCTACATTTCAATGTGATAAAATTAATGATCATGCAAAATCAAAAGATCTTTTAAATTCAAATATTAAACATAACTACAAAATATCATATTTGCTTCCAACATATGGTTATGATCATTATCATGAATTAGTTAATGTGTGTGCATGTATATCATCTCTATGTAGACTCTAGAACCAACTGTCATCAATTCATTCTAGGTTTATAAATTGAAATTCTGTTTATTGAATACATGCAACATCATCACTATTAATCCCATGACATTCAAACTCATCATTCTAGCATTATCAACTAATAAACATTATCATTCATGCTAGCTGTCTAACAATGCCATAATGAATCCATCTTAAAGTAGAACAATTAAAAGTTAAAACTCATAATAACTATGTTGCTTTAAAATATAATTAGAAATCAATCTCCCATAAAAAGCCATAGTTTACAAGTTATTGCCATAATACAAAATGCTTAGGATGTCCATGATCGTTCACCCACATTATGTGTCTCACAATAGCGAGGGCGTAGGATTGTATGCATTAGAAGACCTAACCTCTAAGTCATGTCTTGTCCTTAACCGGGGAGGGTTCTAGTGGGGCCTTGCGAGGCACTGGGGGGAAAGAGTTCTAGGTTGAGCATTCTCTAGTGTGTGCATATGGGATTAACACCCCAACCTACGCCATGTGTGCAACTCCTCATGCCCATCCGTCACTTAGTACGGGGCTAGTGTGTAGGCTTATAGTTAGGGTATTATTATCTAAGACATTCCTATATCGTATATTTTGCATGCACTCTTTATGACTATATTATTCATGCATTCTTGTTTTGATCGTACATGCTTATTTTGTGTTTTGCATATCTTATCATTTTTTGAGCTCTAATGATCTTATAAAACACAAATATATAAAAACCAAATAAAAATATATAAACCATTTTGAACAAATAAAGCATGCTTAAATAGCCTTCTAATCATTTCCAACTTCTCTGAAATTTCTACACTAAGAAGGTCTATATACATACTATCAATGCCAAAGAAAAGTTTTTCAAAAAATCTCAAAAACAGCGTACTGTCTCGGCGTTAACTAGTTAACGCCAGGCGTTAGCCTTTTTTCCAGATTGAAATTCTGCTTTCTCTATACTATTTCTGATATTTTTCTAATGATATTTCTCAGTTTATTTTGTCTGATTTCAAATTATTTTGTTACTAATTTTGTTGTTTTTATTCCAAAATACAAAAAATTCAAATAATTAAAAATGATCAAAAATATGTTTTTTGTTATTTCTTTTTGCTTTAACTCTTTACAAAATTATGGTTTGACTATAAAACTTCACAAGAGCAAACATCTTTGTTATTTCGTTTCCAATGTTCAAAATTGATTTTTGCATGCTCACAAGGATTTGCTTCAATGTCTAATTTTTATTTCAAATTTCCTAAACATTGTTTTATCTTGTCATGCCTTGACCTTAATCTGATTATGTGCAATGAAATAGTCTATAGAAAATTGTGTATGATTGCCTAGCATGCCTCTAAGCATGAGTAATGTTTTATGCTAATCAATGATTCATTCACTCACTATTTTGGTAATCTACATGTGCTCATAATCTTAGTCTTGCATGATTGTGTAGTATAATTGTCTTAACATATTAAGTTGTATGTCTAAATTACCTACACCTTCATTCAAACAATAAATTTCTTGCACACATAGAAATGTTATTTCAATATTATTAGTGTTTGCAACAACAAGTGAATTCAGAGACATTTGGCCCGCTATTACAATAATATGAAATAAAATGCCAAAGATAACTCAACCAAGCACTACTCACCCTCCTGATAAGTCTTAATGAGCATTGTGAGGTTGAGCACCTTGAAAAGAATTGTAAAGTGTCTTGTGCAAACACATTCATCTTTTATCACTTCTATTTGTACACCGGATCACTAAAAATAAAAATCAATAAAATTGCTTATGTGATCCCCCAAGCAATACTTCGCTCCCTGATAAGTTTTAATGAGAATTGTGTGGGCGAAGCACCTTGGTTATTGTACTCATTATTTGTTCCTTGAAACTTTATTCTAGATTTGATGTGTGAAAGTAATTATAAGATTGCATCCTTAATATTGTTGTCACTACTTCATTATATATGTCATGTGTTTTGATTATTTCACTTGTATACTTTTATCAAAACACCTTATGCACACATCATTGTTTTTCATAAAGCTTCCACTCATAAGAATTGGATCCTAATGCAAACATTACATAATTCTCTAAAAACTTAAGTAAAAGCATTAGATTGCAATGCATGATTTCTACAATGTTTTCTTTACTTGAAATACGAATAAGTTACATTGTAGCTATTATCTTTTTGAATATGCTAAATCATGCTTGCCTATTAGTTATGAAAATTTTCAAAGTTAAATGCTCAAATGTGAAGAGTCTAGACCTATTGTTGGAATGGTCAAACTATAACAAAATACTACTCTTATTTGTTTTATTTTTGTTTTCCGCATTTCTCTTTTGGTCATATACTCGTTTACCATTGTTTATCATGCTCACTTCTTGGGGCTTTCTTCACTTGTGCTTATCAAACACTATTGCATCTCTTTCAACAAGTAATATTCTTCCTTAAAAATTAATTTGAAAAGCAAGCGGTAGAATTCCTTTGGTAAAATCATGGAATGTTGATCTTTCATGCTTATCATATTTTTTTCCGCTGTGCTACTCTCTCCCTTAGCTCAATCATGACTTACTTTTTGTTTACACAAAACTCTTAATGCTCTCTTAGTTATGTCCCAACTTTTGTCTTCTTTATTCTAGTTTTGTTTCACTCCACCCTCCTTTGCTAATAACAAAGGGGGAGAATAAAATGATAAATCGTAATGATTAATAGAGTAGGATTAACTAGATTAAGGGGGAGCATGAATCTAGTCTATGGGTGCATACACAAAGGGGGAGCAATTTTGTAGGGGGAGCATTTTTAAATGATCTATAATTCTTATCATTATCTTATAATTGCTTAGTGTCATATATCTGTATAAAACACAAATTCTTTATCTATGAATCTGATTTATCTCTATTGGATTTGTTATTATCAAAAGGGGGAGATTGTTGGAATCTGGTTTTCCGCATTCCTTTGATTTGAGAATAACAAATCCTACTTGTATTTGATCTTGTTTTCCATTGTGTTTTTAGCATGCAGGTTTGAACAAATATGACACTAGGTTGCTGCTATTGGTCTGGACTTGTTCTCATGCTGAAAAGAAAGAAAGAGAGCTAACGCCCTACGTTAACTCTTAACGCCGGCGTTAACTTCTGTTCCGGCCAAGATGTCGTTCGACGAAATGACGTTCGAAGAAATGAGATGCGTCCGACGAAATGAGATGCCGTTCGACGAAAATGGCGTTCGACAAAATGGAGTTCGACGAAATGAGATGCGTCCGATGAAATGAGATGACGTTCGACGAAATGACATTCGACAAAATTACGTTCGACGAAATCATATGTCGTTCGACGAAACACGATGCCGTTCGACGAAATGGCGTTCGACAAAATGAGATGTCGTTCGACGAAATGACGATCAACGGGATGAGATACAGTTCGACAAAATGGCGTGCCAGCTGATTAGGAAAAAGAAACTCAATGCCAGGTGTTAGGTCTTAACGCTGGGCGCTATCCGTTCGACGAATTTGGCAAGGAGTATGCAGCCGTGATTGCAGGAGGAACTTTAGGAATGATTTGCCCAACGCCCGCGTTAGCCTTAACGCCGGCATTAGTATTGCCTAAAATAAAACAATTCCTAAAGTGCAGAATCTCCTTCCTCTTCTGAAGATCCGAGCCATGAATATGTTGCTATACATGGTCAACGCCCGACGTTAGCTCTTAATGCCGGTGTTAGCTCAAAGTCTATAAATTGGATGATTTCGATGTCTCCAACTACTGATTGCCAAGAGCCATATTCCAGCACTTCAGAAACTTTGTGAGGGCCGTATTTCCAAACCAACACATCTCCCCTCATATTTGAAAAGGAGGAATCAAAGGAGGCTTGGATCAACATGCTAACACAACGCAAAGAACGCATGCTTGGACTTCAACGATCTTCAGCGATTCTTCTTCGTCTCCTTCAGATTACCTCATAAGGAGTTTTATATTTATCTTCTGTATTTGTCTTTTATCTTATCATTGTAATCGGTGTATGAATTCACCTCGTGTTGGCGACTAGGTCTAGGTAGGACTTAGGGAGGAATTTGCCTCATCTTGGCGACTGGGTCTAGGGAGTAGATCTAGGGGTGCTCGAGGCCTTTCTGGTGATAGATTGGCTAGAGCGGATTGAGGCTATATCTGGGGAGAGATCGGCTAAAGCCAACCGGTTCGTGGGGACACGAGTCGGTATAGAAAACAAAAAGAGTTTTCATATTATTCGCTTCGATTTCTAGCGTCATTGAAATCAGATTTTATAATCAATTTTATAAATGATAATCATGTCTTTTCTTGTTTAATAAAATTGATTTCATTTCTAATTTCATTATCTCTTTACTTTTGATTTAAGTTACTTCGACCAAAATATCAAAAGTGTTCTATAAAAGCTTAAATTTGTAAAACCCTTATTCACCCTCCCCCCTCTAAGGGCACCTAAAGATCCAACACTTACTGCATTTGGATCTCTTTTGACCCACTTCAATACAGAGTCTAGGAGGGAAGCATTACACTTTAGTTATTGTAGATGACTTATCAAGATTCACTTGGGTGTTCTTTGTTAGGAACAGTCTGACACCTTCAGTGTTCTGACAGATTTTCTCAGGTCCATCAAGATTGAGTACTCTACTCTAGTTGCATTGATCAGAAGTGATCATGAAACTGAGTTTGAATCTCTTCTGATGAGAGAATTCTGTGGAAAAGAAGGGATCAGACAATGTTTCTCTGCTCCTAGAACTCCTCAATAAAATGGGGTAGCTGAAAGGAAAAATAGAACATTAACTGAATCAGCAACTACATTGCTTACTGATGCTCACTTGTCACTCTCTTTTTGGGCAAAGGTAGTGAACACAACAATTTATGTGTTGAATAGAAGTCTGATACATAAACTTAAGGGTAAAACACCCTATGAATTACTTAAGAATAAAAAGCCTAAGGTTAACTATTTTAAGATTTTTGGCTGTAAATGCTATGTGCATAACAATGATAAGAAATATCTAAGGAAATTTGAAGCAAAAGCTGCTGAAGGTATATTCCTTGGATACTCTCTTTCTAGTAAAGCATATAGAGTTTATAACAAATCAACTCTTAAGATAGAAGAGTCCATGCATGTGTCTTTTGATGAAACTAATATGTTAAATGAGGAGAGGAATACCACCTCTACCAGAGATATTTTGCAGGTACCAGCTCTATGTGAAGATATAAATGGATTAAATCTACAGAATGAAGAGTCTCTACTTCCATCATCTCAAACTATTGAAGACAGTGAAGAAGAAGATTATCCAGAATATCTTGCTGATAATTCAAATCAAGTGACAACTGAACAAATCCCTCAAGAGGAAACTATTGCTGAACCCACTCCAACTGTTGATCACATCACAGTTAGAGATCATCCAATATCTCAAGTCATTGGAGACATCTCAACAGGTGTTCAAACAAGACATCAACTCAACCAAAATCAGATGCATACTTGTTTCCTATCACAGATTGAACCTCAATCCATAAAAGATGCAGAACAAGATCCAAACTGGATTCTTGCAATGCAAGAGGAACTTAATCAATTTTATTGGAACATGGTCTTCCGCATCTCCTAGGTTTGAGAATAACAAATCCTATGTGTATTTGATCTTGTGTGTTTAAGTGTGCAGGAAAACAAAGTCCATATGACTCAAGGATTACATAAGAAGGTTGCCCCCAAATTTGAGCCATCAAATCCAACACTCATACTAGCGCCGGCGTTATCACCTAGCGCCTGGCGCTAGCGATGATCTGCGCAATTTTGGGAGCACATATAGAAGGGGATAGCGCCCGGCGATAGCCGATAGCGCAGGCGATAGCGCGGAGCACAGAAGGCAAGAGAGAAATGTTTCCTCGGATTGAAGATCCTGCCGCGCAGAATATGTCCTTAAATGGGATAGCGCTGGCGGTACCTCTAGCGCAGGCGCTAGCACTGAGGCTATAAATAGGACCCCTCTTCTCTCGTTTCTTACACACATCAGAGAGAGAGAGAGATTGAGTGCTAGAATTCCAGAGGCTGCCTTGGCCGAAAGTTGATGTCCTACCAAAGTTCTGCAAACTTCTGAAGGAGAATCTCTTCACACCAGATCCAAACGAAGTTCGCTTCTACAACGCTTATTGTACAGCGGATCTTCATCTCCAACTTCAGAAGTTCATCAAGAGGGAGTTGTAATTATTTTCATTTCATATTTCTTGTAAACGGTTAGAGAAATCGCCTCGTGTTGGCGATTAGGTCTGGGTATGACTTAGGGCGGAAATTCGCCTCGTGTTGGCGACTAGATCTAGGTTAGGTCTAGGGGGTGCTTGAGGCCATATCCGGGGAAGGGTTGGCTAGAGCGGCTTGAGGCCGAATCCGGGAAGGATAGGCTAGGGCCACCGGTTCGTGGGGATGCGAGTCGGGATAGAAAAAAAATGAGTCTACTATTCTTCGCCACCGATTTCTAGCATTATAGAAATCAACTTTTGTAAAACCTTATTTCATATTAATAAAACATGTCTCTACTTTATTTCAATTGTTTTACTTGACCTCTCATTGTCTTAATCTCGCATTATTTCAAAGCTTTTCAAAATATAATATAAGTTTTTGAAAACCCTTATTCACCACCCCCCTCTAAGGGCGCCTACCGTTCCAACAAGTGGTATCAAAGCTAGGTTTTATTCCAATCAGCTTAACAACCAGGAATAATGGCGTCTCATGATCTCGTTTTTCCGGAGGGTCAAGGGGTTAGTCGACCACCTCTCTTTACTGGGTCAGATTTTAACTACTAGAAAAATTGATTGATGTGTTTTCTTATGACCATGGATGTAGAAGTATGGAACATGGTAGAAATTCGGTACTCTCCTCCTACAACTATAGTGGGAGAGGCGACATTACTAAAACCTAAAGATAAATGGGATGATAACGATAAAGTAAGGTGTAAAAATAATGCTAAAGCAATGAACGCTTTATATTGCGCCTTAAATAGGACTGAGTTTAATAGAATTTCTGCATGCATAAATGCTTATGATATTTGGAATCAATTGGAAGTCACTCATGAAGGTACATCACAGGTGAAAGATGCAAAGCTATTCCAACTGGAATCTGAATATGAAAAATTCAGGATGGATACCGAAGAGGACATCAACTCGATGTACACTCGCTTCACCAAGATAGTCAATGCTTCAAAGGCACTTGGAAAGATGTACTCAGATGGGGACTTGGTGAGGAAAATTCTTCGCTCTTTACCTCTAAGGTTCAATCCAAAGGTGACAGCCATCTCGGAGTCGCACAACTTAAGAACGCTCCAGATCGAGAACCTTATTGGGAATCTCAAAACCCATGAGGTAGAACTCCAGATTCAACACGATGAATACAACAAAGAGCCAAAGTAAAAGGCGTTAGCACTAAAATCAAAGAAGGAGAGCATCGAAGATGATGATGAAGATGAAGAGGGTCTCTTGGTGAAGAACTTCAGGAAGTTCATCAGGAATCCGGAAAGAAGGAACACATTCCGAAAATACTTCCAAAAGGATGCTCGACGAAAGGGATCTTCCTCTTCATCAAGGAAAGAAAAAGGAAGCGAAGATTAAGAAGAAAGACCACCACCGGAGTGCTATCACTGCAGAAAGACCGGGCACATTCGGAGCCAGTGCCCAAAGTATCAAAAGGAGCAAAAAGAACAATACAAAGCAAAAGAGAAAAAGAAAGTACTGAAAGCCGCAACTTGGGATGATTCTTCCTCTGAAGATTCAAACGAGTCTGAGTCAAGTAGCGAGGAGGAAGCAAACTTATGCTTAATGGCAAAAAGCAACGATGACGACACCAGTGTTCTTAGCGACACTGAGGTAACTCCTCCTACTTTCGAAGAACTCTATGATGAATTTGTTCTAACTTTCAAATCCTATGAATGAATCTATTATTAAAGGAAATCATAAGCTCACAAAAAAATTGATTTCCCTTGAAAAGAGAAAGGTTTCATGTCAAGAGTGTGAGCACTCTTTATTTAAGACAAAAGAACTTGAAGTCTCTCTTTCTAAGGTCCTCTCACAAAACAAAACTATTGCAAAAGAAAAGGGGGACTTAGAGAGAAAACTAAAAACCTCTCTTTTACAAATTGAAAATAACAAAAAGTGATTTGAAAATAAATGTGTTATGATTGTACAAAAAAATACATTTCTTAAAAAACAAAATCATGACCTCAATATAGCCATAAAAAATTCGAGATTGGTCAAAAATCCTTGGATATAATTTTGGGAAACCAATGTTATGGTTCTGGAAAATTTAGGGTCGGATATCAAAGTGAGCCCTACCGCCCGGCGCTAACCACTAACGCCAGTGGTAGCTCAACAGTTAAAAAATCTCCTATTTTTTCTAAAGTTCAAACATTACCCAGCAAGAGCAATGTAGAAACTCAGAAAAGGGTCTCAACCCCCTTTATTTCATGTGCAAATTGTCTTAAGTTTGGACACACGTCTATCTCTTGCAGGAATATAAAACAATGATCGTTAAAACAAATCTGGATACCTAAGAAATCCACTTACTCTATGGGTGGTACCTCTTGGGTATCTGGATCTTTACTCTCATCTTCTCTCTAGATTTGTAGGAAGGCTAAGGAAACGGAGGACGTGTGGTACTTGGACTCAGGCTGCTCCATGCACATGACGGGCAACAAAGCAAAATTCCTTAGCCTAGAAAAGAAGAAAGGAGGGATCGTAATGTTTGGTGATAACGGTAAAGGAAGGATCATGGGAGTAGGTACAGTGGGTAACGAATCCTTTCTTATCTCAAATGTTCTTTATGTAAAAGGATTAAAACATAACTCAATATCTATAAGTCAACTGTGTGATAAAGGATTAGACGTATTATTTGAATCATCCACTAATCTTTGCAAAATATTTAATCCTAAAACAAAAGATGTGTTACTAACTGCACCTAGAATTCACAATGTTTAGTTTCATTTCATGATCTTTCCAAATCATCTATAAAATGTTTTATAACAAAAAATGATGAATTAGAACTATGGCATAGACGTTTAGGTCCCGCTAGTACAAAGCTCATTTTAAAACTAGCAAAACTGGAATTGATTAGAGGATTGCCTAAGTTGAATGAAAATTTATCTTCACTATGTTCTCCATGCCAAAAAGGAAAATTTACAAAATCATCTTTTAAAAGCAAAAAACAAAATTTCTACTTCAAAACCATTGCAATTAATTCATATGGATCTCTTTGGCCCCGTTAACACCACAAGTCTTGGTGGTAGAATACACACTTTCGTTCTAATAGATGATTTCTCAAGATATTGTTGCACTTTATTTCTCTCTTCCAAATCTGATGCGTTTTGCGAATTCTCAAAATTTTGTACTCGTATTCAAAATGAACTAGATTAAAAAATAAAATGCATTCGCTCAGATCATGGAGGTGAATTTGAAAATGAAAATTTTAAATCTTTTTGTGAAATATTAGGTATTAAGCATGAGTTCTCCGCTCCACACACACCCAACAAAACGGTGTTGTAGAAAGGAAAAATAGGACAATCCAAGAACTAGCACGCACCATGTTATCTGAATATAAATTACCTAAGTATTTTTGGGCCGAAGTCGTAAGCACATCATGCTATGTAATGAATAGAGTCATGCTTCGCCCATCACTAAATCTCACACCATATGAACTATATTATCAAAAGAAACCTAACGTATCATATTTTAAAGTATTTGGATGTAAATGTTTTATTCTTAATACAAAAGACACTTTAAGAAAATTTGATGAAAAATGTGATGAAGGAATATTTCTTGGATATTCTTCAACCAGTAAAGCCTATAGAATATTTAACAAAAGATCGAGTAAGGTTGAAGAGTCTATTAATGTTAAATTTGATGAATTTATTCCGTGTGCAGAAAAGCTTCCTACAGGTACAAATGATGAACCTTTGCCATCTTTGGAGTACGACGAAGAGGAACCTTCCAAAGAAGAGGAACCTTCCAAAGAAGAGGAGGAGAAGTCCAAGGAAGATGAATATGTACCTCCAAGCGTTTTGAACTTCTCAAAAAATCATCCAAAAGAGCTAGTCATTGGGGAACCTTCTACTGGGGTAAGAACTCGATCTTCTCTTCATGAAATGTTTTCAAATATTTGCTTTATTTCCGAAATCGAACCTAAAAATGTTTCCACCGCTTTAAATGATGAATTTTGGTTTTTGGCTATGAATGAAGAGTTAGGTCAATTTGAAAGAAATAAAGTTTGGAATCTAGTAGATAGACCATCTAATCATCCAATTATCGGCGTAAAATGGATCTTTACAAATAAATTAGATGGTGAATCTAGGATTATAAGAAATAAAGCACGCTTAGTTGCTCAAGGTTATTCTCAAATCGAGGGGGTAGATATTGAAGAAACTTTTGCACCCGTTGCTCGCTTAGAATCTATACGAATATTCTTGGCATTTGCGAGTTTTAAAAGAATAAAATTATTTCAAATGGATGTTAAAAGTGCATTTTTAAACGGGTTTATAAAAGAAGAAGTTTATGTAGAACAACCCCCCGGTTTTATAAATGAAAAATTTCCTAATCATGTTTACAAATTAGAAAAAGCACTTTACGGTTTAAAACAAGCGCCCCGTGCATGGTATGACAGACTTACATCGTTTTTGTTAACGCACGGTTATCTTATGAGAAGTGCCGACAACACACTCTTCATAAAGCATAATAATAACGATCTAATTATTTTACAAATATATGTTGATGATATCATTTTTGGAGCCACTAATGAAGAGTTGTGTAATGAAGTAGTCTTAGTAATGAAAAATGAATTAGAAATGAGTCTTGTAGGAGAACTATCATATTTTCTTGGTTTTCAAATCTCACAACAAACTGATGGTATCTTTATTTGCCAAACAAAATATGTTCACGATATGCTTAAACAATTTAGATTTGAAAATCTTAAGTAAGCCTCTACTCCTATGAGTGCTTCGTTAAAATTAGGAAAAGATGAATCTGGAATTTCCATTGATCAAACGTTATATAGAGGAATGATAAGATCTCTTCTTTACTTAAGTGCATCTAGACCAGATATAATGTTTGCCGTATGTTTATGTGCTCGCTTTCAAGCCAATCCAAAAGAATCTCATTTAAAAGCGGTAAAACGTTTTTTTCGTTATCTATTAGGGTCATCTAAATTAGGATTATGGTACCCACACAATGATTCATTCACACTCCATGGCTATTCCGATTTGGACTACGCCGATTGTTCACTAGATCGAAAAAGCACTAGCGGTACTTGTCACTTTTTAGGACCCTCATTAGTTGCTTGGTCTAGTAGGAAACAATCTTCGGTTGCACTCTTCACCACGGAGGCTGAATATATCGCACTTGGTAGTTGTTGTGCACAAGCATTATGGATGAGCCAAACTCTAGAGGATTTTGGATTTCATCTCAAAAACAATGATCTTAAATGTGACAACAAAAGTGCAATAGACCTCACATATAATCCCGTACACCACTCTAGATCCAAACACATCGATGTTCGTCATCATTTCATTAGGGATCACATTAAGAAAGAGCATGTAAAAGTAAGTTTCATTGGCACGGACTCTCAACTCGCTGACATATTTACTAAACCTCTTCCCGATGCAAGATTTCGATTATTACGACTTGAGTTAGGTGTCCTAGATCTTTCGTGTTAAAACACATTCATAAACGCAATTTTGTAATGTTTAACCATCTAAAACATCTCCTAAAATTCTGAAATTTCTGCATGAAACTACTATTGGGACACTTAATCAAGATCATCAATCAAAAATTTCAAAATCATCAAAAATCGTGTGTTGTTTCCCGCGCTAGCGCTAACGCCGGCACTAGCGCACTTATTCGTTTTTCTGTATTTTTAAAATTTTGAAAAATTCTTAAAAATATATTAATCTATATGTACTATTTATTTTTGCACTTCTGATTATATTTCATTTTTGAAAAATCAAATACAAAAATACAAAAGCCAAATTACAAAAAATATTTTTTGCCTTTATGTTTTTGTCATCTGTTTAAAGTCTATTTTTATGCAAAAATCAAATATAAAACATTAAAACTATAAAAAAAAAACTGTATGGATTTTCCTGTGAAAATCAAGCATAATTTAATCTATTATTTAGAACTTCTATAATGTTGCAATTTATCTTTTCAAATTACTTTGAATATTGTTTTCATCATGCTTTGATATATCTATTAATATGTGCATCAATTATCTAGTAAAAGTTGTGTAGAATTAATCTTAGCACGCCTCTAAGTATGAGTAAATGTTTTATGTTTGATAATGATCTTTATTCACTCACTTATTTTGGCATTGTCTACATATGTGTTTAATCTAAGAATGCTTGTGTATGTTGTGTATTAGTACAATGAATTAAAATTGCACAAGTATCTTACCTACACTCCTTTCATTTGCACTTTTAAAAGTTAAGAAAAGTGGTTATGTTTTCATAAATTATATTGGTTTGCAAAACAAGTGTATTCGGAGAACTTTGTACAAAACAAAAATCATATGACAAAGATAACTCCACCAAGCACTACTTGAACCTCATGATAAGTCTTAATAAGCGTTGTGAGGTTGAGCACCTTGGAAAGAATAGTAAAGTATCTTGTGCAAATCAAATCTTTCGTTCAAAATAAAAACCACTTACTCTTAAGTACACCGGATCCCTAGTCTCAACATTAAAATAAAATATGTGATCCCCCAAGCACTACTTTGCACCCTAATAAGTCTTAATGAGCCTTGTGTGTGCAAAACACCTTGGTAGTTGTACATTTTGTTTGTGCATTGAAGTGTGTGGAAGTGAAATTATTTGTGTTTTATTGTGCTCGTACTTTACATATTTCTTGTATTTTTGATTAAAACATTTGTTTACTCTACTCAAAAATACACTTTTGTGCACATCATTATCTCCCATAACACTTCTTCTCATGAGTATTGGATCCTAATACAAATTCTATACTACTCTTTATTTATGAAATGCACTAGATAACCTAGCATGCTTTCTACAATGTTTAGTATGTTTTGAAATTTTGAATTAACATAACATTGTAGTACTCTCTTTTTGGTAACATTATTTCATGCTTGGTTACTTTATTATTGAATTTAAAGTTTTTGCTTGAACAATGATTTACAAAAACATCTTCTTTATGAAATTTAACTCATATATCTCTTATGAATCATCATGTCTTACATAAGATGTTTGATTGTATTTTCTAAGTCTTCCGCAACTTTACATTTACCTTGTATTCTTTATATGCTACAAACTCTGATTTATGAAAATGTTCTGATACTAAAACTCTGATCTATTTCCATGAAAAGTATTCTAAAACTCCTTATCATTTCCTTCTCTCTACAAGCTCGATCATGCCTTTATCTTCTAATCAAAACTTGTCTGTGTTTTGTTTCCTTACCCACTTTTACTAATAAAAGGGGGGAGAACTAACATGATAAATATAATCTGCTATCAAAATAGAAAACTAACATGCTTAATTAAGATGATAGCTTACATATTAGGGGAGCATTCACTTAGGGGGAGCATGTATTTAGGGGGAGCAATTCTAAATGCTAAAATCAATAATTATCTTAAGTCATCACTCTCTCTCACACACAAGTAAGTTTCATAATGCTTATATATTAATGCTCTGATTTCTCATTAATGGATTTATTATTATCAAAAGGGGGAGTTTGTTGGAACATGGTCTTCCGCATCTCCTAGGTTTGAGAATAACAAATCCTATGTGTATTTGATCTTGTGTGTTTAAGTGTGCAGGAAAACAAAGTCCATATGACTCAAGGATTACATAAGAAGGTTGCCCCCAAATTTGAGCCATCAAATCCAACACTCATACTAGCGCTGACGTTATCACCTAGTGCCTGGCGCTAGTGATGATCTGCGCAATTTCGGGAGCACATATAGTAGGGGATAGCGCCTGGCGATAGCCGATAGGGCAGGCGATAGCGCGGAGCATAGAAGGCAAGAGAGAAATGTTTCCTCGGATTGAAGATCCTGCCGCGCAGAATATGTCCTAAAATGGGATAGCGCCGGCGATACCTCTAGCGCAGGCTCTAGCGCTGAGGCTATAAATAGGACCCCTCTTCTTTCGTTTCTTACACACATTAGAGAGAGAGATTGAGTGCTAGAATTCCAGAGGCTGCCTTGACCGAAAGTTGATGTCCTACCAAAGTTCTGCAAACTTCTGAAGGAGATTCTCTTCACACCGGATCCAAACGAAGTCCGCTTCTACAACACTTATTCTACAGCGGATCTTCATCTCCAACTTTAGAAGTTCATCAAGAGGGAGTTGTAATTATTTTCATTTCATATTTCTTGTAAACGGTTAGAGAAATTGCCTCGTGTTGGCGACTAGGTCTGGGTAGGACTTAGGGCGGAAATTCGCCTCGTGTTGGTGACTAGATCTAGGTTAGGTCTAGGGGGTGCTCAAGTCCATATCCGGGGAAGGGTTGGCTAGAGCGGCTTGAGGCCGAATCCGGGAAGGATAGGCTAGGGCCACCGGTTCGTGGGGATGCGAGTCGGGATAGAAAACAGAAAGAGTCTACTATTCTTCGCCACCGATTTCTAGCGTTATAGAAATCAACTTTTGTAAAACCTTATTTCATATTAATAAAACATGTCTCTACTTTATTTTAATTGTTTTGCTTGACCTCTCATTGTCATAATCTCGCATTATGTCAAAGCTTTTCAAAATATAATATAAGTTTTTGAAAATCCTTATTCACCCCCCTCTAAGGGCGCCTACCGATCCAACAAATTTGAAAGGAACAAGGTTTGGAATTTGGTTCCAAGACCAAAGGGCCATCTAGTCATTGGCACTAAATGGGTCTTCAGGAACAAGCTAGATGATCAAGGCTTCATATTCAGAAATAAAGTATGATTGGTAGCCCAAGGATACTCTCAGGAAGAAGGAATTGATTATGATCAAACCTTTGCTCCTGTTGTTGAAACCAGTAACTTGGTCTCTATGGAGTTTGGGCCCTCAACAAGTTGGGGGGTGACCTCACACTTACTTCTCCCAAGGGAGAGCTCTAGGCTAAGAGGCTAAGGAACTAGAAATAAGACCAAGGTCTTAGCGAGGAGGTCCCACCACACACCTGGAAGATCTTAGAGCACTTCCCCTCCCAAGCCAATGCTAAGCTTGGGCACCCTTGAAGGCTCTCTCCACCCAACAAAGGAGACATGGGGAGAGAGAGGCCAAAAGGGAGAGATAGAGAGAAGTCCTTCCAAATGGTGCCCCTTGGTCCTATTTATAGGATTTTGAACTTGGTCTGCCAATAGCCACAATCTGGCCTACGAGATTACGAAAACACCCCCGGATTTGGCCTACGAATAGCCAAATCCCACTGCTCTACGACGTTAAACGCAGACCGAACCTTCTTACTGGAGCTGGGCGAGGGGGGGGGGGGGGGGGACAGGCCTCCTCACCTGCTCGCCCCCCTCACTGGGCTGGGCGAGCCGGGAGGTCGCCCCTCCTCTGCTCGCCCCCTGCTGGGGCGGGGGCGAGAGGGGGCTGACATCTTCTCCTCTCGCCCCCCTTACAAGGGGCGGGGGTGAGAGGGGTTGGGCGCCTCCTCCTCTTGCCCCCGTTACAAGGGGCGGGGGCGAGAGGGGTTCGACGCCTCCTCCTCTCGCCCTCCTTACAAGGGGCGGGGGCGAGAGAGGTTGGGCGCCTCCTCCTCTCGCCCCCTTACAAGGGGCGGGGTCGAGGGGGGCTGGGTGCCTCCTCCTCTCGCCCCCCTTACAAGGGGCGGGGGCGAGAGGGGCTGGGCACCTCCTCCTCTCGCCCCCTAACAAGGGGCGGGGGAAGGGGGGGGGGGGGGGGGGGGGGCGAGGGGGGCTGGGCGCCCCCTCCTCTCGCCCCCCTTATAAGGGGCGGGGGGCGAGAGGGGTGGGCGCGTCCTCCTCTTGCCCCCTTACTTCCTGTCCTGGATCTTGTTGGAAAACAATGTCAAAATACCTCATGGGTCCCGGGGGCCAACTCGTTGAATACAGGGTTGTACACAATCCCCGCTCTTTTCGAGTGAGGTACACGCTCGGAAAGAAAAGTCCAACCCTGCATATTCGGCGAGTGGCGCTGAAAGAAATTGAGAAGACCCCACTTCGTCCCTGTGAAAATTTACTTAAAACTCCCAGAGAGGCCCCTCCTAGCCTGCAGGCTAGTGAGAGCCCGGCTAGCGGAGCCACCTCGGGGAAAAATAATTACCCTCCCAGAGAGGCCTTACGACCTCGCCGGCTAGCGAGAGCCCGGCTAGCGGAGCCACCTCGGGGAAAAATACTTAGCCTCCCTGGGAGGTCAACCTGCCTTTTCGGCTAATGAGAGCCCGGTCAGCAGAACCATCCGAGGGGAAAAATACATAACCTCCCTGGGAGGTCAACCTGCCCTGCCGGCAAGAGAGAGCCCGGTCAGCGGAACCATCTGAGGGGAAAAATATTTAACCTCCCTGGGAGGTCAACCTGCCCTACCGGCTAGAGAGAGCCCGGTCAGCGGAACCATCCGAGGGAAAAAATACTTAGCCTCCCTGGGAGGTCAACCTGCCCTGCCGGCTAGAGAGAGCTCGGTCAGTGGAACCATCCAAGGGAAAAAGTACTTAACCTCCCTGAGAGGTCAACCTGCCCTGCCGGCTAGAGAGAGCCCGGTCAGCGGAACCATCCAAGGGGAAAAATACTTAACCTCCCTGGGAGGTCAACCTGCCCTGCCGGCTAGAGAGAGCCCAGTCAGCGGAACCATCCGAGGGGAAAATACTTAGCCTCCCTGGGAGGTCAACCTGCCCTGTCGGCTAGAGAGAGCCCGGTCAGCGAAACCATCAGAGGGGAAAAATACTTAGCCTCCCTGGGAGGTCAACCTGCCCTGCCGGTTAGAGAGAGCCCAGTCAGCAGAACCATTCGAGGGGAAAAATACTTAGCCTCCCTGGGAGGTCAACCTGCCCTGCCGGCTAGAGAGAGCCCGGTCAGCGGAACCATCAGAGGGGAAAATACTTAGCCTCCCTGGGAGGTCAACCTGCCCTGCCGGCTAGAGAGAGCCCGGTCAACGGAACCATCCGAGGGGAAAAATACTTAAACCTCCCTGGGAGGTCAACCTACCCTGCCCGCTAGAGAGAGCCCGGTCAGCGAAACCATCCAAGGGGAAAAAATACTTAACCTCCCTGGGAGGTCAACCTGCCCTGCCGGCTAGAGAGAGCCCGGTCAGCGGAACCATCCGAGGGGAAAAATACTTAGCCTCCCTGGGAGGTCAACCTGCACTACTGGCTAGAGAGAGCCCGGTTAGCGGAACCATCAGAGGGAAAAATACTTAGCCTCCCTGGGAGGTCAACCTGCCCTGCCGACTTGAGAAAGCCCGGTCAGCGGAACCATTCGAGGGGAAAAATACTTAGCCTCCCTTGGAGGTCAACCTGCCCTGCCAGCTAGAGAGAGCCCGGTCAGTGGAACCATCTGAGGGGAAAAATACTTAGCCTCCCTGGGAGGTCAACCTGCCCTGCCGGCTAGAGAGAACCCGGTCAGCGGAACCATCCTAGGGGAAAAATACTTAACCTCCCTGGGAGGTCAACCTGCCCTGCTGGCTAGAGAGAGCCCGGTCAGCGGAACCATCAGAGGGAAAAAATACTTAGCCTCCTTGGGAGGTCAACCTGCCCTGCCGGCTAGAGAGAGCCCGGTCAACGAAACCATCCTAGGGGAAAAATACTTAACCTCCCTGGGAGGTTAACCTGCCCTTCCGGCTAGAGAGGATCAGCGGAACCATCAAGGGGAAAAATACTTAGCCTCCCTGGGAGGTCAACCTGCCCTGCAGGCTAGAGATAGCCCGGTCAGTGGAACCATCCGAGGGGAAAAATACTTAGCCTCCTTAGGAGGTCAACCTGCCCTGCCGGCTAGAGAGAGCCCGGTCAGTGGAACCATCCGAGGGGAAAAATACTTAGCCTCCCTGGGAGGTCAACCTACCCTGCCGGCTAGAGAGATCCCAGTCAGCGGTACCATCCAAGGGGAAAATACTTAACCTCCCTGGGAGGTCAACCTGCCCTACCGGCTAGAGAGAGCCCGGTCAGCGGAACCATCCGAGGGGAGTAATACTTAACCTCCCTGGGAGGTCAACCTACCCTGCCAGCTAGAGAGAGCCCGGTCAGCAGAACCATCCGAGGGGAAAAATACTTAGCCTCCCTGGAAGGTCAACCTGCCCTGCCGGCTAAAGAGAGCCCGGTCAGCGGAACCATCCGAGGGGAAAAATACTTAGCCTCCCTGGGAGGTTAACCTGCCCTGCCGGCTAGAGAGAGCCGGGTCAGCGGAACCAACTGAGTGGAAAAATAGTTAACCTCCCTGGGAGGTCAACCTGCCCTGCCGGCTAGAGAGAGCCCGGTCAGCGGAACCATCAGAGGGGAAAAATACTTAACCTCCCTGGGAGGTCCACCTGCCCTGCCGGCTAGAGAGAGCCCGGTCAGCGGAATCATCCGAGGGAAAAAAGTCTTAGTCTCCCTGGGAGGTCAACCTGCTCTAGCGGAACCATCCGAGGGGAAAAACTACTTACATTATATTAATCATCATAATACATGCAAGAAAAACCAAGCATGGGAATAAAACATCACAATACATGGACTTAAGGGTAGAAAACTAAGTATGAAAACCAAAGCTTGGTCTCCTACTCCTAGGCCTGGACCTCCTCGGCCTCTTCCGGTTGTTGTTATTGCTGCCTCGGACCCCTCGCCTCCCTCATTTCCAAGAACTCAGGGCAGGCGGACGTCGCGTGACCTTCCTCCTGATGGAAGTCACAGTAAGGTAACTCCACTCGGACGCCCCTCTTCCTCCCGTGTGATTTCTTCTTCTTCTTTGGCCAATCGCCATGGTTTGCTGAGGTGGTGGAGGGGGTGTCCTTGGTCCTGGCTTCCACTTTGGGGGGTTGGGTCTCTCCCCCTGGAAGCTGTCGTTTTCTCGATCAAACTTTTCTTCGGGATCCTCTATCTCTCCTCCCTGCTGCCTTGCCTCTGGCTCACTAAGCTTGGCCAACCTTCTTGCGAACTCCGGGTTGGCCTCCTCCCCCTCAATTTCTTCCGCCACCCTTTCCATAAATTCTTCGAAGGATAGGGGGAAATTCCGCTTTAGGCTCATCTTGAAGAACCCCTCCCGCAGCCCCACTGTGAAGGCGAGCTGGAGGGTGAACCCGGGTACCTCTTGGACAAGCAAAACCTCTTCCTGGAGCCTATCCATATAGTGAGCCAGTGACTCCCTCGACTCTTGCTTGATCTTGAAGAATGCTTTGGCATCCTTCCTTATCTTCCTCGGCATCGAGAAGCGCAACAGAAAACCTCGACGCAGATCCCCGAAGGCCCAGATAGACCCCACGGGGAGTTGGTGGAACCAATCCCTTGCCTTCTCCTTCAGAGTGGTGGCAAAGAGCCGACACTAGAAGGCATCTGACATCGGATAGATCGAGACCATGTCCTCGAACCACTGCAGGTGCAGGACTGGGTCATCCTTGCCGGAGTAGTAAGACATCTCCGCCCCCCTGAACCCCTCTGGAACCGGGACTGAAAGGATCAACTCACAAAAGGGATTTCTCTCGCTCGCCCCCCTCTGGGGCTGGGCGAGTGGGGGTATGACACTTCCCCACTCGCCCCCTTGGGGCTGGGCGAGTGAGGGCCTGACGCCTCCCCACTCGCTCCCTTGGGGATGGGCGAGTGGGGGCCTCGCACCTCCCCACTCGCCCTTTGGGGCTAGGCGAGTGGGGGCCTAGCATCTCCCCACTCGCCACCTTGGGGTTGGGCGAGTGGGGGCCTGACACCTCCCCACTCGCCCCCTCCTAGGGGTCCGGGCGAGTGGGGGCAGAATGCCTCCCCACTCCCCCCGCTGGCACCTCCTTCCTGGATTGCTGGCCGAGAGTGCTCTCGCCCACCTGCTGAGGCGAGACCTCCGGACCACTTCCTCTCCTGCCTTAGCCTATCGAGGCGAAAGCTACCTGCAAGGTCTACAGGACCTCTCACTTGAAATTTTCAAACATCTCCAACATCATTCCAACCACTGGGGGCTGCGAGTGGTCTGGGTTGGATCCTCCGCCTCCATCCATAGAGCTCAGCTTGAGAGTTTCTTGAGTTAGTCACTCTCCACGCTCACCGCACCATAATGTTGAAACTAATAACTTGGTCTCTATGGAGTTCGGGCCCTCAACAAGTTGGGGGGTGACCTCACACTTACTTCTCCCAAGGGAGAGCTCTAGGCTAAGAGGCTAAGGAACTAGAAATAAGACCAAGGGCTTAGCGAGGAGGTTCCACCACACACCAGAAGATCTTAGAGCGCTTCCCCTCCCAAGCCAATGCTAAGCTTGGGCACCCTTGGAGGCTCTCTCCACCCAACAAAGGAGACTTGGGGAGAGAGAGGCCAAAAGGGAGAGATAGAGAGAAGTCCCTCCAAATGGTGTCCCTTGGTCCTATTTATAGGATTTTGAACTTGGTCTGCAAATAACCATAATCTGGCCTACGAGATTATGAAAACACCCCCGGATTTGGCCTGCGAATAGCCAAATCCCACTGCTCTACGACGCTAAACGCAAACCAAACCTTCTTACTAGAGCTGGGCGAGGGGGGCAGGCCTCCTCCCATGCTCGCCCCCCTCACTGGCTGGGCGAGCCGGGAGGTCGCCCCTCCTGGGGTCGCCCCCTGCTGGGGCAGGGGCGAGAGGGGGATGGCATCTCCTCCTCTCGCCCCCTTTATAAGGGGCGGGGACGAGAGGGGTTGGGTGCCTCCTCCTCTCACCCCCCTTATAAGGGGCGGGGGCGAGATGGGTTGGGCGCCTCCTCCTCTCGCCCTCCTTACAAGGGGCGGGGGTGAGAGGGACTAGGCGCCTCCTCCTCTCGCCCCCTTACAAGGGGCGGGGGCGAGGGGGGCTGGGCGCCTCCTCCTCTCGCCCCTTACAAGGGGCGGGGGCGAGAGGGGCTGGGCGCCTCCTCCTCTCGCCCCCTTTACAATGGGCGGGGGCGAGGGGGGCTGGGAGCCTCCTCCTCTTGCCCCCCTTACAGGGGCGGGGGTGAGGGGGGCTGGTCGCCTCCTCCTCTCACCCCCTTACAAGGGGCGGGGGCGAGAGGGGCTGGGCGCCTCCTCCTCTCGCCCCCCTTACTTCTTGTCCTGGATCTTGCTGGAAAACAATGTCAAAATACCTCATGGGTCCCGGGGGCCCACTCGGCGAATACAGGGTTGTACACCTATTGCTAGACTTGAAGCTATCAGGATATTTCTGGCCTTTGCTGCTTTCAAGAAATTTAACGTTTATCAGATGGATCTGAAGAGTGCATTCTTAAATGGAGATATCAAAGAAGAAGTTTATGTGGAACAACCACCATGTTTTATCTCTCCAACTCACTCTTCTTATGTCTTTAAGCTTAATAAAGCTCTCTATGGTCTCAAGCAAGCTCCCAGAGCATGGTATGAGAACCTAACTAATTTTTCTTTAGAGAACAAGCTCTGTAGAGGCATTATTGATAAAACTTTATTTTTCATGATACATAAAAATCAAACCTTACTAGTTCAAATTTATGTAGATGACATTATTTTTGGCTCTACTGATTCAAATCTATGCAAAAAGTTTTCTGACCTAATGCAATCTAAATTTGAAATGAGTAGTATGGGTGAGTTATCTTACTTCCTTGGCCTTCAAGTGAAGCAAACTCCAAATGACATATTCATATCACAATCCAAGTATGCTAAGGAATTATTGAAAAGATTTGGTATGTCTAATGCTTCTACTATGAAAACACCCTTGCCCTCCAATGATGCTGTTGACAATGATGAATTAGGGAAACCTGTTGATCAGAAAGTATATAGAGCAATTGTTGGCTCATTACTTTACTTAACAGCTAGTAGGCCTGACATAATGTTTGCTACATGTATTTGTGCTAGGTTCCAAGTTAACCCCAAAGAATCTCACCTTATTTTAATAAAAAGAATTTTGAGATATATAAAGGGTTGTCCAAATCTAGGACTCTGGTATCCAACTACATCAGAATTTGAATTAACGGGATTCTCAGGTTCTGATTATGCTGGATGCAGAGTAGACAGGAAAAGCACATCAGGAACTTGTCAGTTCCTTGGTGATAAGCTTGTGTCTTTGTTTTGTAAGAAACAAACATCTGTGTCTACATCAACAACTGAAGCAGAATATATTGCTGCTGGCAGTTGCTGCTCACAAATATTATGGATTCAAAATCAACTTCTAGATTATGGTATCAACTTAAATAAGTCAATTATATTTTGTGACAATACTAGTGCAATATCTATAACACAAAATCCAGTACTCCATAGTAGGACTAAACACATAGAAATTAGGCACCACTTTATCAGAGATAATGTGGATAAAAATAAAATTTGCCTACAATTTATTCCTACTAACTTACAAAGGGCTGATATTTTCACCAAACCCTTGGATGAAAAGAAACATATTTTCTTTATAAATCAACTAGGAATGATAGATGGAGATTCAATCAATTAAAAAGTATATTTTCTACTTATCCCCTCATTTCGTCGAATGGAGATCGACAAAATCTATTCGTTTGTCGAACGAAGATCGACGAAGCCTAGTAGCTTCAGAGATCGACGAAGTCAACTAGATCATCGAACTGAGATCGATGAAAATTTAGTTTTCGTCGAACGCAGTTTGATGAAGCCTATGACTCTGATCTCTTTCCTTATAATCAAATTTTGATTCATTTTCGTCTTTGCGCCTACAGAATTTGCTTTTGCTTTTCCCTCCAGTTCCCTTGCACTTGATCTTTCTTTCTTTTGCAGGTACAATGACAATCTATCTTCCAAACTTGCATCACTCCCTACCTCCTATACACTTGTCCCTTCTTCTAGGGGCCTAGCTTCAGGTTTCCCTGAAACTAGGCAGGGGGAGATGCTTGATGAAGAAATTCCAGATCATGAAGTGCAGATTCAGTTATGGTGTTTGATATAGCAGATACAATTTTTGATAAAGAAGATTCAAATATGATAGATTCCGTTCCAGTTATTGCCACAGCTCAGATAAACAAAGCCAAAGCAGAAGGCAAGGATTTCTCTCAGTATTCTATAATGTCTGATTTCAGAAGACAGGAATTTGAAAGTGTAAATTTTCCTAAACTCAGAGTTCTATATTTTATCTGCTGAAATGAATTTAAATTCTGTCAGATATATATATATATGCTCTGTTGTTTGTTGTTTGTTTTATTATTTAATTTTGTCTAATAGTGTCCTAACCCAAATAGGGGGAGATTGTTGGAACAACCCAATTACTGGTTTGGGCTAGGATCACTATCTGTTGACTAGGACTCAAGTTGACCCCATTGTATAGTCTAAGGGTCAAGGTTTAAGTTGTCTGAGTTAGCTAGAACTTAGGAAAAATTCCAAGTTTCTGGGTTCGACGAACTCCATTCTGCGTTCGACGAACTCCATTCTGTGTTCGATGAAATCCATTCTGCGTTCGACGAACATCGTGCTTCAGTTCGACGAACTTGCTCTCCAGCTCGACGCATTCAGTTCTCCAGCCAGTTCAACAGATTTTGTCTTCAGTTCGACGAACTCCAGTTTGAGATCGGCGAACTCAGCTCTGTGTTCGACGTATAAGTAACAAGATGTTCAGTTCGACGAAATTGCTTCTCAGCTCGACAAATTCAGTCCTCAGCTAGTTCAGCAGATTATCTCTCAGTTCGACGAACTCCAGTTTGAGATCGACGAACTCCAGATTGTGTTCGATGAATTAATTCAGTTCGATGAACTCCAGATTCAGTTCGACGAACTCAACTTTCAGTTCGATGAACTCAGCCTTTCAGCTCGACGAATTTTCTCCTCAGCTCAAAATTTCTGATGGATCAGTGGCCTATTTCATCTGAACTCAGATCGACTAATCAGCAATGGATCTATTCTATTATTTGGACTTATTCACTTATCAGATAAGTCAAGATTTGACATTTCCTTTTATTATTCCTTTCCATTCTCTTCTCTCGAGAAAGTAGCCGTTTGACATATTGGAAAATGATACTCTTATGGAAAAGGAATTAATTATTATTGCTGAATCAGATTGTAGTTCCAAGAAATATCTTTTCAGAATATTATATTCCTTAATTAGAAGATTTGAATTTCAAATCAGTCATACATTCTCTAAGGAAAAAGGATGAAGTAGAATTACAGCATTACAACAAGATAGAAAGAATAGAGAAGTAACAGTCGAGAGAGAAATACAGGAAGTCAAAAAGCCTTTCAGATCTTCATCCTCAACAACAACATTCTTATTCTCTGAGAACAACAACTCAAATCTTCTCTCAATTTTCAGTTGCAAGCAACAATCTGAGAAACTTTGTCTCTCAGATTCATCTGCTATCAAGGATGATTTATACTACATCCAAGAGGAAGCTCCATCCATTATCTGTCAAGAAATTCTATCAGACAGGGGGAGCTTCACAACAACAATCCACTAGTCTTCTCTCAGCTTGTTGACAGAGAAGAATCTCATAAACACTTTTTGTTTACCCTTTTTATCCCATCTTGTACAGGGTTCTAACTCCCTTCAAAAGTTAACCCTTTGGTGGCAGGGCACCTGATCAAAAACCTGTGATTGGTTTGAGCACCTGATCAAATGCTCAGTGGTGTTTGGGCACCTGACCAAAAATCCCATTGGTGATAGGGCACCTGATCAAAAACCTAGTGGATTCCTACCAAGGGTGGTAGAAGAGTAGATGTACCCAGGTTGATTAGGGAACTACTATAGATCTTTGTGTCTTCTGTGATTGTGTTTTTCTTTCTGTACTGTGCTGTGTGATTTTGTTTTATTTTTATACTCACTCTATTACACATATATATCAGTATTTTAGCTTGTTTTTCTTCTAGCCCTTGTATTATTCATTCTCTTAGCCCGCGTATCAAACTAAGGGTCCATTCGGCACGACGGTGGAGGTCGTGAATGTGGTGATTACAAACTGTCGTCCATTTGACGCGACGTTTTTTGCTCCTGAGATTTTGGACAACGATTATGAATGTGTTTGACATAAGAACGATTATGGCCGACACCAAGAAAAAAAACTAATTTTAAACATAAAAATGGGTGGAGTTCCTTGGGTGGGTCCAACGTTCACGAACGATGGTTCATAGCCATTGAGTTCGCGATCTCTACCACCATGCCAAACAGCAGTTTTGACCAAATAGTTTTGGGATTTGGATACCCCACGGAGAATAAAAAGTACACTACAAAAACACAATAATTTAATATGGAAAAAATTCAAATCTGGTAAAAATGATAAGACTTCTCTCATAGATCAAAGTACAGATCATCATCCCTGCATGCAGTCAGAGTCTTTATTGGGCATCCATCTTCTCGTCATTCAAGGAGACTCTATGATTGTGATTCATGGCGACTCTAAGATATTAGAGGTTCGATCTCTGGGTTGTTGGGGCGTAAGATCGAGGATGGATATCGTATTGTGAACAATGCTGCTGATTGTTGTGACAATATGGTCATCGTGCGAGGAGATTTCTCTTGTTCTGCAGAGGATTTTCCTAGTAAAATCAGTGTCTTTGTAAATGATGACTGTAATCAACATCAGTATGAAAGAGTGCACTAGTCTTTAGCATGACTCGCTCTCACTACCCAAAAAAAGAAACCTAGAAACCAAGAAAAAGAGATGTACGAGATTACTAATGATGCGGCGAGGTCGAATCCATATGATTCTCTCGGAGTTTCTCAAACACATCAACATTTTTGTGATCAGCTTGCTATTTCTTCTTTGATACAACCTTTGGTCTAAACAGTCTCTTAATGAGCAAACTCCGCTAAAGCGCCCTCTATCGGGCTCTTCTATCGCCGGGCAAGCCCAACTCGACTCCAACAAACTTTTCGTTGACTGTGCTAATAGATCCATTTTTGTTTTCGGGGGATTGAACGAGACCAAAATACTAAAGATCGTCTTCTTAGTTGGATCATTCTGTTGAGCATTGTTGTAGATGCATGAGATTTTACTATTAAAACTGCAAAATTCCCCTCTCTACCAATCGACATTTAATAGACATTTTGAACTTGCAGAGGTTCCCTTTTGACTACAAATTCTTCTCTTTGGCAATCAACATAATCTACGAGAGACTTCAACAAAAAAAAGACTAAAAAAGCAAGATAATGCCAATTTTTATAAATTTAGCTCGCCTTTTGGAGGATTTATGTAGTAAATTTTGAGTTTATCTATCCTGCAATCCGAATTTATTCGGCTGAATCACAAATCTTGACAGTGTGAACTATCATTATCCCCGCTGGCCTTTGCAAACTTGTTTGTTTAAGACAAATTTTAGAGGAGCTTCGTATTGTTGAGGTCAAGAAGATGATAACGATAAATCTTCAATCAAGTTGTTGGATCTTCAGCAGTGGACCGACGAAATTTGGGGGTGATGTCTTGAATTTTTTTTAGAAGTTTTTTCATGCAATCCTTTGATTAGTATGCGAATTTCATTCTACTTTGTGAGAGAGAGTTTGCCAAATCTTGATTTTGTGTGTATGTGAGTAGTGGCTTCGTGAATATTTAGGCCTAATGAAGTTTGAAGTTCTTTCCCCGACGAATGAAAGTGAGAAAAACCCTTCCTACGAACCACTCTTGGCCACCAATGCCTCGCAAATGTCATCATCGACATGACTAACCTTTTCTAGTAGCTGTGGTGGCGGTGATGGCAGGCAGGAACCAACCCAGCCAGGACGGTGCCTCCCAGAACAGACATGATCAAATCGGTTTGTTCTTGTCCGCGATGATTTGGTTCATTTTGGTCTCTCATATTTGAACCAAATTATTTTAGGTCAATAAACACATTCTAATATTTGGAGTTGTTGTAATCTTCTTGCTAAGTCTTACATATCAGCTATATTTTGGGTCACTTTTAGATACTTCAAAAATATTTTCAAAATTTTAAAGGCTCTAGGTAATGCATAAAATGCAGCAAAATCATTTCAACCTCCTTTACAAACCCATAATACTGTTACAACTTTAAAATTGTGCACGAAACCATGAAATTGATAAATAATTCGAAGAACCATGAAAAAATGAATTGGGAGAAAAAATAATAGTGTGAGTTATAGATTTTTTCCCTCCTAACAATGCCAATTTAAACTCTGGTATATAATTTTGTCTGTTCAGCTTGCAATAATTGGAATTGAATTAGAATTCTGTTCAATGGAATTGAATTGAATTCCAAATGTTGTTGTTAATTCCAAATGATAATTTTCTACAACAGAAAGTGGAATTGACCAATTCTGTTATTCAGCTATAAGAAAAATATTCAGTTACATGAATTAAAATTTAACTTAAATTTTAGAAATATAAATATAATACAAATAAAACAATAATTACCGGTTATAACAAAAACTCTAGAAAGATAAATAAGCTTATCTATATTATTACTCCCACCAATAAATATTTGAAGTCCAAAAATAATGGCCAAAGTTAATGCATAAAAGTACTCCATGCTATTACTACCATCACGAGTTGTAAAACTTGATGGGGTCTTCTTAGAGGCGCTAACAATACTCCATCCATGTGGATGCGGTTATCTAAAAATCCCACTAACGGCGTACCTACCCGAGGTATAACCGTTGTCGTCGCCGCCGCCGCCGTCCCGAAATCGGGCGGCCTCCCCGTCGCCATAGACGGGAGACCATTTAGCCTCCCGCCCTCAGCCACCGGCCCTAGAAGGAGCGGCCTCCCCCCTCGCCTTAGACGAGCGGCCGTCTGACCGTCCATCCTTGGCCGCCGCCCCTAACAAGGGGCGGCCTCTCCTTCTCCAAGGACGGGCGGCCAAATCGGCCGCCCGTGCTTGGCCGCCACCCCTAATAAGGGGCGGCGGGCCCTCCTCTCCAATGCTGGGCAGCCAAATCGGTCGCCCGTGCTTGGTCGCCACCCCTAATTAGGGGAGGCCTCCCCTTCTCCAAGGCCGGGCGGCCAAATTGGCCGCCTGGCCTTTGCCGGTGGCCCCCTTCCCCGGCCGCTGGCCTTGCCCCCCCCCCTCCTGCGGGAGGAGTGCTTGGTTCTCCGTTGAACCCGTAACCGCCCAGGGAAGGTCTCGTCATTTGCGTAAAAGTGGTGATCTGCGTGCTCTAAATAGAGCAGTCATATTCGGCCGTCCTGTAGTTATCGTGGCAAATTACCGGGTCGCCCCTCTTGGAATCTATAAATAGACCCTCATTCCCCTTCATTTGGATCTGCTCCTCTCCGAAGGAAAATCCTCCTACGTATTTTCCCTCTCCTCCTTCTTCCTTGCGCACTCATAAGCTCACCTCTTCTTTCCGTGCTCCCAAGCGCGCCTCTTCCTTGCGCGCTCCCAAGCATACCACTTCCTCGCGCGCTCATAAGCGCGTCACTTCCAATCCCGCCTCCATGCGCCCCGCTCCGAGCGCGCCTACGTGCACTCTGCTCCAAGCGCGCCTCCGTGCGCTTCGCTCTCATGACCGCTCCAAGCACACCCCCGCATACGCAGCAACAAGCGTGCCAGCCACCAACAAGACTAGTACTCCAAACTCCTCTCGCATTGTAGGAGACAATCCACATAGACAAAGACACACAGAGCACATCGATCCAACCTTCAAGCAGCAGTCAAAATCTCCAGAGCGCTCGATGCGCAGCATTCCCCTCTGCAGCAGACAAAAGACTTAGCTCTGTGAGCGGTGGATTGTCACCCTTCGATCACCTCTCACTCAATAATTGTAACGAGAGGTGGACTGTCGCCCTTTAGTTATTCAAAACAACTATGTTCAACAACCAACAAATAGTGGAAGTTTTGGCCGACACAGACCCGATCGCGTGGATTTTCACCCAGCTGACGAGTTTTTCACGTTAAAAAATTGCCTTGCCGGCTTCCCTTTTCTGTGACTGTTTGTTGAAAATGTTGAAGTGGAAGTTGGCGGTCTGGGGGCAGGTCGTGCGGTCTGGCTAACCGCGCGGTCTTGCGGTCTCTATATGTGGTCTGATCTATTCGGTCTAGCCGCAGGTCTATTCGGCGTGACCGCCGTTCCTTCTGTCCAAGGTGCTGAGGTAAGGACGCGCGGTCTGGTTCGTGAGACCGTGTGGCGGGCTGTTCTCTGTTCTGTGCGGTCTGGTTCGAGGTGACCGCACAGGGTTGTGTTCTGGAATGGGCAGTCCGGTCTGGTGGCTGTCCGGGGTTCCTGGTGGTGCTCATGGACTAAGGTATTCTTAGTCGCGCGGTCTCCGGTTTGTGTTCGCATAGCTGGTCCCTCGGCGACCTGCTGGTATATGCGGTCACTGGTGTTTGGTTGGCTTGGCGGGCTGTTGCCCTAGTCGGCCTGGTGTGTTCACGGTCTCTGGAGGAGGTCTTGTTTAGGCGAACACAGGTGGTGAGCGTCATGATCGGGCGAGTTGTCATGATCGCGCGACTTTCTTTTAAAGTCGGCGAGCTCACGGCGCAGAGCGATCTTGCTGACCGTGCGGGTTGACCGGTCTTGTTCACGCGGTCAGAGGGCGGTGACTCTATCTCATAGGGTGGTGACTGGATCAGATCGCACGCCTATAAATAGGAGTCATTGTAGCAGCAAAATTATCGCACCAAGTGTAAGCTGAGCTCGCGTCTATTTCTTGCGGTCTCATTCTTGTGACCGGCCGGTTAGCTGATTGAACTTTCCTTTTGCAGCTTCTGCGGATTGTGCGGGCAGCAGCGGTCACCTCTTCTTCTAAGGTGTTCAGGCGGTCTCGCGGCTTGCAGTGCGGGTTGCTGGAGTTCAAGAGAATCAGTGGAGGTCGCAGAGTTCTGGGTTGGTGTTGTTCAAATCGCAGGCATGCAGTTCGGGCGGTCTCGTTCTCAAGTCGCACGAACTCGTAGGTCAGGCGGTCAGGCGGTCTCAGTGAGCAGACTGCTGGTTATCTTTCTCAGCTTGTTTTTTTTCTCTTATTTTGTGTACTGGCGAAATCATGTCTCGCCATGTATACCTCGCTCTGTAATGAAGATTTCTATAAGTATCAATAAAGATTGAAGTTTTTCATGTGCTTCTGGTTGTTGGCTATTGCTTGGAGTTGTTCTATTCCTGCTCACTCCTAGATCTTCGGAAAATTTCACATGGTATCAGAGGGATGTTGGAGTGGATAGAGCCGAGAATAACTCAAAGTTGCCATCGCCTTTGTGAAGAAGGAACCAGTGGTAGAGCCATGGAAGCAAGAGGTCTTGGGATTGAGATGCTCAACTCGACTAACTTCAAGAAGTGGAAGTCGTGTATGCAGAGTTATCTTCTGGGTGAGGACCTCTGGGAGGTTGTTGGAGGAGTTAGCACAGAGGAAGTTGTCCCAGTTGGGGACAATGGTCATGAGGTGTGGAACTGGAGGCGGATTAATGCCAAAGCAGAGTTCGCTCTGAAAAGAGCAATATCACCTGACCTATTCGATCACACCTTGGGGTGTGGATCAGCTGTGGAGATCTGGAGAGCCTTGGATGGGCTGTTTAATAAGAAGAATGTTGCGAGACTTCAATTCCTGGAAAATGAGCTGGCTAGGTCGGCTCAGGGAGAACTTTCTATCTCTACGTTTTTCCTGAAGATGAAGAACTTGTGCGTCAAGATTTCAGCACTGGATCCTGATGAGCCAATTTCTGAGGCGAAGCTGAAGAGGTACATCATCCGTGGCTTGCGGAAGGAGTTTGTGGCCTTTATGATGTCGGTGCAGGGCAGTGCAAATCAGCCATCTTTGCCGGAGCTGGAGAATCTGCTTGCGTCGCAGGAGAGCCTGACAAGGCAGATGGCGGGGGTGTCAGTGTCTGGGGGAGAAGGCGAAGTTCTTTTCACAGGGAAGAAGAAGAAGTGGGATATGAAGAAGAAGACCGCTGGAGGCAATGTGCCTTCAACTTCTGGACATCAGGAGAGGGGCTATGATCCCAAGGCCGAAGGGAAGAATAAGGGAGAAGGACCAAAATGCTTCAGGTGCGGAAAGCTTGGTCACATCAGGAAGGATTGCCAGGTGAATCTTCAGTCGGGGCATGCTGCTGCAGGGAAGGAGGAAGCTGAGGCCAGACAAAATGATGGAGGATGGGGAGGAGCCTTCTCGTCTTCAGTCGGAGTTGCGGCTCCTATCAACTATCAGGAGGACTGGATCTGGGACTCGAGGTATGGGCATCATCTCACCGGGGATGAGTCGAAGCTTACTTCAGCGCAGCCTTACTCAGGTAACGATGCCATCATAACTGCTGATAATACCGTGCATAGTGTCGAGAAGGTGGGGGTTGTTTCCTTGGGCAGTGATAGGGGGCCACTAACTTTGAAGAGTGTCTATCATGTGCCCGAAATGAGGAAAAACCTCTTTTCTGTGACCAACGCTGTTGACGCTGAGTATCACGTTCTGTTCGGCCTAACATAAGTGAAGTTTCTAAGAAACGTTGAGGCGGTAAAGGCCGAGGTCGTTCATGTCGGGAGAAGGGCAAAATACTTGTTCGTTTTATCGACAAGTTCTTATGTCGACAAGATGAGGACCAATGATAGTGCCGTGGTATGGCACGAGAGGTTGGGGCATGTAGGGATGGATAAGCTGAAGGCTATGGCGGTAAAAGGTCTAGTCAAGGGCCTGCCTAGTCTATCTTCCTTCGGTGACGGTCATGTTTGCGCGGAATGTCAGTTCGGCAAGTCGCATCGACTACCGTTTGATAAGTCGCAGACAAGGAGTAGTGTGCCATTGGAGTGCATCCACAGTGACTTGATGGGACCGACTGCTACCCCAAGCCTCGGAGGCAGCAAACATATGCTGGTGTTGATCGATGATTACACCAGATATGTCTGGGTTTATTTTCTGAAGGAGAAGGCGGAGGCGTTTGCCAAGTTTGTGGAGTTCAAGGAGCTTGTGGAGGGTCGGCTAAGTCTGCAGATAAAGAAGCTGAGAACTGACAACGGGGGGGGGGGGGGGGGGGGGGGAGTTCACCTCTGGTGAGTTCTCTAGTTTTGCAGGAAGGCAGGCATCCGAAGAGAGCTTACTTGTGCGCATACTCCACAACAAAACGGAGTTGCAGAGCAGAAGATCCGTCATCTGACGGAGACCTGCAAGTGTTGGCTGCATGCCAAGAGTATCCCAAGGTCCTTCTGGGCGGAGGGAATGTCTTGTGCTGCCTATGTCATCAACAGGATGCCTCTCAGTCCCATCAACATGTTGACCCTGCATGAGGTGATGTTCAAAGAAAAGCCAAGTGTGGCACACTTCGGGTGTTTGGTTCCACCTGCTATGTGCACGTTCCAGATGCGCTTTGGACGAAGCTAGATGCGAAAGAAAGGAAGCTGGTCTTCGTGGGATATGATGATCAGAAGAAGGGATGGAAGTGCATGGACCCGGAGACGCGGAGATTTGTTGTATCTCGCGACATCGTGTTCGACGAGGTGACATCTTACACGGGAAGTTCTGGTGTTGAGCTACCAGAAAGCAGGGTGGAGGTGCAGGAGAGAGTTGCGAAAAATCTTCAGGTGGAGCTGCCTTTGTCACCAGGTGGTCCATCCATGTCTAGTTCTGAGATGGAGGCTTCTAGATCAGGAAGCAGGGGGAGTGATGCTCCGAGTACGTCTGGAAGGGAAGCTAGAGAAGAAGCAACTGAAGTTAATGCGAGTCAGGGGAAGGAGCTAAGGAGATCGAAGCGAACGATCATTGCCCCTGATCGCTATACAGGAGGAAACATGGTGAGCTTTGTCTCATATTTCTTTGTTGGTCCCCTGGATGAGCGGGAACCAGTGAGCTTTGAGAAGGACAAAGGCGTGAAGCAGTGGGATTCGGCTATGGAAGAAGAGATGGCCGCTCTTAAAAAGAATGAGACTTGGTCACTGGTGCCCAGGTCCAAGGGCATTACCCCTGTGACATGCAAGTGGGTCTACAAGGTCAAGAAGAAGGCAGATGGCAGTATCGAGCGATACAAGGCTCGCCTTGTGGCTCGGGGATTCACGCAGCAATACGGTGAAGACTATGAAGAGACATTTAGTCCGGTGGAAAAAAGGACTTCAGTACGGTTCGTGATTGCCTTGGCGGCGTTGTGGGGGTGGGAGATTTGGCAGCTCGACGTAAAGAATGCTTTCTTGTACGGCGAGATTGACAAGGACATCTTCATGGTCCAGCCGCCAGGCTTCATATCTGAAGATTTTCCAGACTATGTCTGTAAGCTGATGAAGGCCCTGTATGGGTTGAAGCAAGCGTCGAGGGCGTGGTACGAGAAGATTGTAGAATATCTCCTATTCTGTGGATTTGATGCTTCAAACTCATATTCAAGCTTGTTTGTCAAGAAGAGCGGGGAGCTTCAAGTCATCGTGTTGCTTTACGTCGACGATATGATCATGACGGGGAATTCGAAGGAGGAGGTAGCAAAGCTTCGGGCTGAGCTATCTATCAGATTCGAGATGAAGGACTTGGGTGAGCTTCACCATTTCCTTGGACTCGAAGTGCAGAGGAAGGAATGTAAAGTGCTGGTGTCCCATGCTGGATATGCGGAGCGAATCGTGGAGCGATTCAGCATGAAAGAAGGGAAGTGCATGTTAAAATTTTTGATTTGAATCGTTTAGGAGTAAGCAGGAGTTGCATCAACTGGGTTAAAGCCAAACAACCACAATGCCACATAGCAACACAAGAAACTTTATTGAAATTCGAACTTCATTTACAGTGCGAGGTATACATGGCGAGCCATGATTCATCAGAATCACAGTGATGAGAAGAACAAAACACACCAAAACAAATCTGGCGGCTAGATAAGCTGAGACCGCACAGACCGCTCGACTCCAGAAGTTTCCTGGCTTGTTCTGAGACCGCGCGAACAGAAAATAGACAAGCCGCCTGCACTGCAAGACCGCCACCTCAGATCGCACGAACTGGAGCTTTATTGGAACAAAGAACTGAAGCTGTCGCCAGACCGCAACTCAAATCGCCTAACCGCTGAAGGTCGCCTGATCGCTGAGCTCGCTGCGAACAACACGAGAACGAACATAAACTTGTTCGCAGACAGACCGCTGCCGAACTGTTTATTCAAGCCGCCGGGAATCACCAAGGAAGGAGACCGCAACCTGCTGACCGCAAACCTGTGAACACAACAAACAGTCAACTCGCTTCCGAGACCGCCCGACCTCAAAGTGAGACCGCACAAATTAACCCAGGCTCAGTTCTTACAGTTCTCGTTATGAATGACGGGCCATGCACCCTTATCTATAGGCGGGTAGACAGATGTCGTCACCGCACAAACCGGGATACAGTCACCACCCATCAGATTGCCAGCGGTCTCATAAGGCAGACCGCGCGATCAGACCACTTGGACTATCATCCGACCAAGACCGCAGAACAGCAGGCAGATCGCGCACAAGTCGCGCGAACACGAGACCACGCACATGTCGCGCGGGCACAAGATCGCTCCTCCCTTAGATCACCAGGAGCAAACAAGAACCATCTGGCCGACATAGAACAAGTCGCTAGATTGCCAAGCACAAACCGCCCGGACAGGCGGTCACACATAAGAACAGACCGCCCGGTCTTCTAACAAAGAAGACAGGCAAACCTGCAGACCAACTCGGGAACAGACTGCAGGTACAAAGAACAGACCGGCAGAACCAGCAGTCCGCCAAAACAGACCGGCAGAGCCAGATCGGCAGAATATAATCACAAACCGCGCGGTCTCGGCGGTCATCAAAAACAAACCCCCCGGTCACCTCCACTTCACTTCAAAAAATTCAACACCCCCTTGAAGTGGGAAGTGGAGACTAGCCCGGGTAAACTCCACAACCGTGTAAACGGTCCCTTTGCCAGCGGCTTTGTGAAGATGTCTGCGACATTGTCCGCACTCCGAACATGCTCGACCATAAGAGATCCTCCCAACACCTTTTCACGAATGAAATGGTGCTCAATCTCAATATGTTTGGTCCTCGCGTGACAGACTGGATTATTAACCAGCTTGAGAGCACTCTCATTGTCCCCGCATAGCATAGTGGGACCTCGAACCTCCTCATGAACATCCTCCACCAACCTCCTGAGCCAAACGGCTTCTTGAGCTGCCAAAGCCGAAGCCTTGTATTCCGCTTCTGTGGTAGATACAGACACCGATTCCTGCTTTTTGCTGCACCAAGAGATAGCTGTGGGGCCCATCATAAGGACATAACCAGATGTTGATCTCCGATCATCCACGTCTCCCCCGTAGTCAGCATCCATGTATCCATGCAACTCCAAGCTTGACCCTCTCCTAAATAGGAGACCCAAATCAGAGGTCGACTTCACATATTTCAGAATTCCTTTTGCCGCCAAAAGATGAGGCTTCCGTGGCTCCGCCATGTACCGACTCACTTTGCCAACTGCATAAGCAATATCAGGCCTCGTGATGGTCAAGTAAATCAAGCTCCCAACTAGAGCTTGGAACACCAACGGATCAGATAGAACTCTGCCCTCATCCTTCCGAAGTTTATGATGCTGTTCCAGAGGTATAGAGCTGCTCTTCCCTTCTTCCATGCCAAATCGTTGAACGATCCGCTCCGCATATCCAGCCTGAGAAACGAGCACTCCGCTCTCCCGCCTCTGAACCTCGAGTCCAAGGAAATGGTGAAGCTCCCCCAGATCCTTCATCTCGTACCTGATAGCAAGCTCAGCTCTCAGCCTTGCTACCGCCTCCTTTGAGTTCCCGGTGACAATCATGTCATCCACATACAGCAGCACAATAACCCGAAGCGCCCCCTCCTTCTTGATGAACAAGCTAGAATCAGAGTCTGAAGCAAAGAACCCGTAGAATAGAAGATACTCTGCGATCTTCCCATACCACGCCCGAGGCGCTTGCTTCAACCCATATAAGGCTTTCTTCAGTTTGCAGACGTAGTCTGGAAGATCCTCCGAGATGAAACTCGGCGACTGGATCATGAAGATATCCTTGTCAATCTCTCAGTATAAGAAAGCATTCTTCACATCGAGCTGCCAAATCTCCCATCCACAAGATGCCGCCAAAGCAATAACAAATCGGACCGAAGTCATCTTTGCCACTGGACTAAACGTCTCATCATAATCTTCACCATACTGCTGTGAGAACCCGCGAGCTATAAGGCGAGCGTTGTGTCGCTCGATCATACCGTCAGCTTTCTTCTTGAGTTTATAAACCCATTTGCATGTCACAGGGGTAATGCCCTTGGGCATGGGCACTAAAGACCAAGTCTCATTCTTCTTGAGAGCATCCATCTCCTTTTGCATAGCAATATCCCACTGCTTCACACCTTTGGATTTCTCAAAGCTTGACGGCTCCCTTTCATCCAAGGGACCAGCGAAGAAACATGAGATGAAACTCACCATGTTTCCTCCTGTATATCGATCTGGTGGGTTGATAGTCCTCTTCGACCTCCTAAGAGGTTGCACCTGACTAACCACCTCCTCAGCTGCTTCTTCTGTGCAAGCTCCTCTTCCAGACGAACTTGGAGCATCGCTCCCCCTACTTCCAGAACCTGAAGCCTCCATCTCAGAGCTTGACACAGCTGGAGCTCCTGGTGAAACAGGCAACTCCACTTGAAGACTTCCTGCAGCTTTCCCTGCTTCATTAACCCTGTTTTCTGGTAGTTCAACTCCTGAACTCCCCTTGTAGGAAGTCACTTCATCGAACACCACATCCCGAGATACCACTGATCTCCGCATCTCAGGATCCATGCATCTCCATCCTTTCTTCCGCTCATCATACCCAACAAAGACTAGCTTCCTTGCTTTCGCATCTAGCTTTGTCCGAAGAGCATCAGGAATATGCACATAGCAGGTTGACCCGAACACCCGAAGGTGTGCAACACTCGGTTTCTCCTTGAACATCAGTTCGTGAGGGGTCTTCATGTTGATAGGACTTAGAGGCATCCTGTTGATGACGTAAGCTGCACAAGACATTCCCTCCGCCCAAAAAGACTTTGGGATACTCTTGGCATGAAGCCAGCATTTGCAGGTTTCCGTCAGATGACGGATCTTCCTCTCTGCAATGCCATTCTGCTGTGGAGTATGGGCACAAGTGAGCTCTCTCCGAACGCCGTATTTCCTGCAAAAACTAGAGAACTCACCAGAGGTGAACTCCCCACCATTGTCAGTTCTCAATTTTTTCACCTGCAGGCCTAACCGACCTTCCACCAGCTCCTTGAACTCCACAAACTTCGCAAAGGCTTCCGACTTCTCTTTCAGAAAATACACCCAGACATATCTGGTGTAATCGTCAATCAACACCAACATATATCTGTTGCCTCCAAGGCTTGGGGTGGCAGTCGGTCCCATCAAATCACCGTGAATGCACTCCAACGACGCTTTGCATCTTGTTTGCGATTTATCAAATGGAAGTCGATAAGACTTACCAAACTGACATCCAGCACAAACATGACCGTCTCCATAAGAGGACAAGCTAGGCAAGCCCTTGACAAGGCCCCTTACCGCCATAGCCTTCAATTTGTCCATGCCAACATGCCCCAACCTTTCATGCCAGATAGCCGCGCTATCGTTGGTCTTCATCTTATCAACATAGGTACTTGTCGATAACACGAACAAGTCCTTCACCCGCTTTCCAACATGGATAACATCTCCCTTTATTTCCGGTTGAGTTTTAAGAATGTTCACTTCTGTTGGGCCAAACAGAACGTGATAACCGGCATCAACCGCATTGGTCACTGAGAAGAGATTCTTCTTCATACCAGGCACGTGATAAACACTCCTCAAAGTGACTGGACCCTTATCACTGCTCAGGGAGACTACACCTTCTTGTTCGACAGCATGAACAGAATTATCAGCCGTAATAATAGCATCATTACCTGAGTAAGGGGCCAAAGAAGAGAACTTTGATTCATCCCCGGTGAGATGATGTCCACACCCTGAATCAACAATCCAATCCTCTTCGAAGTTGATGGCAGCCAAGGCTTTAACGGGCATTGCCGTCATATTGGCCGCAAAGGCTCCTCCCCATCCAGCTTCATCAGACTTTGGCTTCTCCTTCTCCGCTACATGTCCTGACTGAAGATTATCCCGACAATCCTTCTTGAAGTGGCCGGTCTTATTACACCTGAAGCACCTTGGTCCATCTCCCTTCTTCTTCCCATCAGACTTAGGAGCATTACCCCTATCCTGCTGACCTGAAGTAGAGGGTCCATCATAACCCGACTTCTTCTTCTCCCACTTCTTCTTCTTCTTCCCAGAGAACAACACATCACTATCTCCCCCAGAGATAGAAGTCCCCGCCATCTGTCTTTCCAAACTTTCTTGCGAAGCAAGTAAGTTCTCCAGCTCCAACAGAGATGGTTGATTTACCCAACCTTGAACTGAAGTCACAAAGGCAAGATACTCCTTCCGCAACCCGCGGATAATATGCCTCTTCAGTTTTGCCTCTGAGATGGGCTCATCATGGTCCAAAGTAGAAATCTCTGCTGTGAGGTTCTTCATCTTGAGAAAGAAGGTAGAAATAGAAAGATCGCCTTGAGAGGCCTTCGCCAACTCATTTTCAAGAAACTGTAGCCGAGCTACATTCTTCTTATTAAATAGCCCGTCCAAAGACGTCCAAATCTCAGCAGCAGATTTACATCCAATGATGTGGTCAAACAGCTCCGGTGAGATAGCCCTCTTGAGTGTGAACTATGCCTTAGCATTAGTCCTCCTCTAAAGTCTCACCTCTGCCATATTATCTCCTGCTAGAAACACTTCTTATGTGTCTTCTCCTCCAACTATCTCCCATAGATCCTCGCCAAGTAAATAGCTCTCCATACACGACCTCCATTTCTTATAGTTAGTCGATGTAAGGAGTTCAATACCGAGCCCTCTTGCGTATCCATCTTCCATGGCAATCTATGTGGTCTCTTCTTCGCAAAGACGATGGCAACTCAAGTTGATCACTGCTTATCCATTCCAACAACCTCGCTTTGATACCATGTTAAATTTTTTGATTTGAATCGTTTAGGAGTAAGCAGGAGTTGCATCAACTGAGTTAAAGCCAAACAACCATAATGCCACACAGCAACACAAGAAACTTTATTGAAATTCAAACTTCATTTACAGTGCGAGGTATACATGGCGAGACATGATTCATCAGAATCACGGAGACGAGAAGAACAAAACACACCAAAACAAATCTGGCGGCTAGACAAGCTGAGACCGCACAGACCGCTCGACTCCAGAAGTCGCCCGGCTTGTTCTGAGATCGCGCGAACAGAAAACCTACATGCCGCCTGCACTACAAGACTGCCACCTCAGACTGCATGAACTGGAGCTTTATTGGAACAAAGAACTGAAGTTGTCGCCAGACCGCAACTCAGATCGCCTAACCGCTGAAGGTCGCCTGATCGCTGAGCTCGCTGTGAACAACACAAGAACGAACATAAACCAGTTCGCAGACAGACCGCTGCCGAACTGTTTATTCAATCCGCTGGGAATCACCAAGAAGGAGACCACAACCTGCTGACCGCAAACCTGCGAACACAACAAATAGTCAACTCGCTTCTGAGACCGCCCGACCTCAAAGTGAGACCGCACGAATTAACCCTGGCTCAGTTCTTACAGTTCTCGTTATGAATGAAGGGCCATGCACCCCTATTTATAGGCGGGTAGACGGATGTCGTCACCGCACAAACCGGGATACAGTCACCACCCGTCAGATCAACAGCGGTCTCATAAGGCAGACCGCGCGATCAGACCACTTGGACTATCATCCGACCAAGACCGCAGAACAGCAGGCAGATCGCGCACAAGTCGCGCGAACATGAGACCACGCACAAGTCGCGCGGGCACAAGATCGCTCCTCCCTTAGATCACCAGGAGCAAACAAGAACCATCTGGCCGACATAGAACAAGTCGCCAGATCGCCAAGCACAAACCGCCCGGACAGGCGGTCACACATAAGAATAGACCACCCGGTCTTCCAACAAAGAAGACAGGCAAACCAGCAGACCAACTCGGGAACAGACCGCAGCTACAAAGAACAAACCGGCAGAACTAGCAGTCCGCCAGAACAGACCGGCAGAGCCAGACCGGCAGAATATAATCACAAACCGCGCGGTCTCGGCGGTCATCAAAAACAAACCGCCCGGTCACCTCCACTTCACTTCAAAATATTCAACAATGCATTTCTACACCTCTGGAGAAGGCCATGAAACTTCAGAAGGATGAGGGGAGGATTCTGGAAGATCCGCTTGTGTTTCGAGCTCTGGTTGGGAGTTTGATTTATCTGACAATTACTAGGACGGATATTGCTTATGCAGTTGGCAGGGTGAGCCATTATATGGCGGAATGATAAATAGAAAAATATACTTATTTCTATATAGTTTTTGTATAGTTTTATTAAAAAATTGTAATATTTCTTGTTAAATATTGAATAAATGATATGTTTTTATATACTTATATTTATATGTAAAAAGAATTATTTAAGTATTATATTAAAACTATATAATAAGTATGTAAATATTTATGTAAGTAATTATGTAAATATATACTATTTAAGTAGTATATATATTAAATATAAACATATAATAATAATAATAAATAAATAATAATAATATATATAAAGTCTGCAGGCCCTGCGTTCAACGAATTTTCTCGGCCCTGCGTTCGACGAACACCGCGCTGAGCTCGATGAACAGAACACCGCACTGCGTTCGACGAACACCTTACTGCACTGCGTTCGACGAACACCGCGCTGCGTTCGACGAACACTTCCCCGAGCGGAGTTCGACGAACTCACTGCTGCGTTCGACAAACTTTATATATATTTATACTATATATAAACATATAACTAACTATATATTTATGTCTGCAGGCGTTCGACGAAAGGCGCCCTGCGTTCGACGAACTCTACCCGAGCGGCGTTCGACGAATCCCTCTCCGCTGAGTTCGACGAACTCTTCACTTCGCTCCACAAACAGCCCGCTGAGACCCAACCCGCCAACCGCTAAGACCATGATCCGCTGAGACGAACTCAACCCAACAGGAACCGCTGAGATGAACCAAACAGCTGAGACCCAACCCGCCAGCTGCCAAGCTCTATCCGTACCCCAACCTCCAGCTCACCTCCTTCCCAGCAGCTTCCAGGAAGTCAACAGTCAACATGCCAGCTCAACCCACCAGCTCACCACCTTCCAGCCATCTAGCCACCTTCTAGAAGCCTTCCAAACTCTCTATCAGCACACCCAGCTTCCCCAACACACCAAAAATTCTCTATAAATAGAGGCTGCCCCCCTCACTATTTCTCTCTCTTGGATTGCCCTTTTGGGCGATCTTCCATAATATTTCTCCACCATTTTGTATTTTCTTTTTATGTTTTTTTTATGTAATTAATTAAGTGTTGTAATTCTTTTTGTCATTTCTTTTAAGTGTTGTAATGTTTTTATTTCATGTAACCCCTTAATTATGGCAATAAATAAGTTTAGTTTTCATTTCGTGTAATTTCAATTCTGCACTGCAATTTTATTCATAGCTTAGCTTCAATTCATGCATTTTCCGCATTTTTTTCTCGCTTTCCTAAGCAATTTATTTATTGTGGTAATTTTGGTTTTAGTTTTAATTCAAATTTATTTGTCGTCGTAACTTTCGCTCTTTTTCTTCCTTGACACGGAATCGATGGAGCCGAATATTACGTTTCCGTTTATTTTCGCTTTAATTCAAATTTTGGTTACCTCTTTTTTCACTTTGATTCGAATTTACTCGCCGCCATAATTTTCGTTCTTTTTCTTCCTTGACTCGGTAGAGATTAGAGCGGAATATTATGTTTTCGTTTATTTTTGTTTCGTAGCAATTTTCGTTCTAGTTATGTTTCGTTCCCGCAATTTCCTCCTTCATTGTTTTGGTTATTTTCCGCTTTCGTTTTATGTTATCGTTTATATGTTTGTTTATTTTACGTCTTTTCGTTGTTTTATGTTTTCATTACTTATGTTTTCGCTATTTCTCTTCATAGCTTAATTTTATTTTACTACATTTATTTCCCGTCTACCCGTTTGGGTAGAACTTGCACTGCATTTTTTTCCCGTCTACCCGTTTGGGTAGGACTTGCACTGCATTTATTTCCTGTCTACCCGTTTGGGTAGAACTCGCTCACGCACTTATGTCTTTCTTTTCTGCAATTTCAATTCTGTCTTTCAATTTCCTGTAATTTCAATTTCTTTAAATACACGCAATCGTCGTTAAAACAATAGTTCGTTTTCTCAAAGTAGAAGTACTCAACAGACCCGAATCTAAATACGACCGCGATATCATTTTCTAGAAAATTATATCCTGTACTATACACGATAAGTTGCACTTGCCTTTATCGCAAGATAAGTTGGATAAATTACTTTCAAAAACTCTGCGAGAGACATTTTTTATAAAATTTAATTAACCAAAGAAGAATTTCGGCCCCGTCGCCGCGGTACTACCCCCGATATTCCGAAAGTGGGAGCGACCGTTACTTCCATCACCTCGACAGGTGGGATAAAGGTTTAGCTCCTCGAAGTAGGAGTACTCGCCGGACTCCTCGAAAATGCCCGCCGGAATCTAACCGAAGCCAGGCTCCACAGGAATTTAATTTTTACCCATCAAGTTTTTGGCGCCGTTGCCGGGGATCGAACCCGGGTCACCCGCGTGACAGGCGGGAATACTCACCACTATACTACAACGACGGCGGAAATACTCACCACTATTCTATTCATCGAAGTAGGATGACAGTTAGTTTCTCGAAGTAGGAGTACTCGTGAAACTCCTTGAAAACGTCCGCCTAATTCTAATCACATCACGAGAAAAGTTTTGCTAATTTAAATTTTAATCACCAAGTTTTTGGCGCCATTGCCGGGGAATTTTGTTGATATTTTGATAAAAAAGAGAAAACACTATTGATTTTATCCTTATCTTTTCTCTCTATAAAAAAAACCCAAAAATTTAAAAACCTCAAAAACACCAAAAATAGGTCATTCCTTATTTTTATAAACTTTAAGAAATCCAAAAAAGCACAAAAAAATGAAAAACTTAGAAAAAAAAAACTCACACCCAAAAACAAAAAAAATCTTTCTTTGGTTTGTCTTTTTCTTATTTTGTTTCATTTCGAATAATTTTTGTATATATAAATAAAGTTTGTTATACCTTTTTGTAAAAAGAAAAAAAGAAAACCAAAATAATTTTTTTTTACAAAACCCATAAAAATGACAAAATAGTTTTTTCCTTTTTTTTTGTTTTTTTGTATAGTTATGTTTTGTTTTGTATAAGTGTTTTTTGTTTTGTTTTTCTTATAACGAAAAATTAGTTTTTGTTTAAACATATTTTGCGGGTATTAATCCGGTCATCCCGTCTCCAAATCAGAGACGTGCTTTTTCCCTGCTATTTCCTTTCTTGTATTTTCATGCTTTTGTACATATAGAATTGTTCCTCATACTTAATTTCAACATTGAGGATAATGTTGACTTTTAAGTATGGGGGTGTTTTCCCCTCCTTTTGTAATTATTTTTGTCCCTCCAAAAACAAAACCTCAAAAAAATAAAATAAAATAAAATTTAAAAATGGAAAAAATATTATGTATATATCTATGCACATTTGAAAAAAAATCAAAATATATCATTATGAAAAAAAAAAAAATTTGATGCCTTTTTTTCTTTCCTTTTCTTTTTTTTTTCTTTTTTTAAAGTATTAATGTATATATAAGATAAAGATTTGAAAAATCCAAAAAAAATGAAAAAAAATTTACTTAGAAATTTGTTATAACAAAATTCACAAAATTTTGTCGCAACACCAAAATTTTTATTTATGTTTTTATTTTCCCTTCTTTCTTTCTTTTTACTTTTTTCTATCTATATATGTATTTTGTTACAAATATATATATATAATTTTCAAAAAAAAAATATAATAATAATCATAATAAAAATTCAAAAAAATGATGAAAAACTTATCCAAAAAATTCAAAAATAGAATCAAACCCCTACTTGGCTTTTTGTAACTTTCAAGGCTAGTTGATTTATTTTTAAGCATTTTCATTATCTTTGGTTTGCTTTTAATTCATTTTATCATAGTTCGTAAGATTTAAATTTTCACAGATTTGGTTTTAAAAAGCACTATATGAATTCAATTTAAATTAGAGAATTTCTTTTAGCACTACTTCTCGTTAGTTTTAAACAGCTACTTATTGTATTATGTTAGAAAAAACAACCTTAAACTCTAAATTATTCATACTTCAAACTTTTGGAAGCTTAGGAAAAATCTATCTACTTTATCTTGCTCTCTAAATTTTTTGATTTTCAATCTAGAAATTTCTTTTTAAAAAAAACCTCTTTCCTCTTAGCCTTTTTCTTGGTAATCATTTAAAAGATCTTATGTCAATAGGAATAAGATTTCGTTCCGTAAACATAGGCACCCAATTTTATTAAAAGATTATATGGCATGAAATACGATTTTCGTTTCCTAAACATATACATTGGGTTAATTTTGAAGATTGAAAAAATTTCATTATGGGAATAAGATTTCATTCCCTAACCACTCTCAAGTCCAAAAAAAAAATTTGAGTGGGGTGAGAGGATAAAATTCATCACCCCTAAATCAAAAGCATCTTCTCTTACCAAGTTTCCCTTATCCCTTAGCCAATATAATTGAAACCTAGAAAAATTAAATTTTTGGGAGAGTAATATTTAGTAGTTTTTATTTTTCCTTAGAAATTTCATAACAAGTTAAAGTTTTATAATTCAAGTTTAATTTTGTCACTAACGATTGCAATATTGTTGCCTTTTAGCTAACTTAAAGAGGTCTTGTTGGCCAAAATATCTTCTCTTTTTAAAGTCATTTTCATAGCTTAGGATTTACCTCTTTAAATCTCTAAAATTTACTTTAAACCTACTTTTCGATTTATTTGAATTTTTAATGAACTAGAAATTTTATTAATGTCTTAAGAATATTTTCGTACTTTTGCCCTGGAATAGCAAAAGCTAAGTATGGGGGTATTTGATAAATAGAAAAATATACTTATTTTCTATATAGTTTTATTAAAAATTTGTAATATTTCTTGTTAAATATTGAATAAATGATATGTTTTTATATAATTATATTTATATGTAAAAAGAATTATTTAAGTATATATTAAAACTATATAATAAGTATGTAAATATTTATGTAAGTAATTATGTAAATATATACTATTTAAGTAGTATATATATATTAAATATAAACATATAATAATAATAATAATAAATAAATAAATAATAATATATATATAAAGTCTGCAGGCCCTGCGTTCGACGAATTTTCCCAGCCCTGCGTTCGACGAACACCGCGCTGAGTTCGATGAACAGAACACCGCACTGCATTCGACGAACACCTTATCGCACTGCGTTCGATGAACACCGCGCTGCGTTCGATGAACACTTCCCCGAGCGGCGTTCGACCAACTCCCTGCTGCATTCGACGAAACATTATATATATATTTATACTATATATAAACATATAACTAACTATATATTTATGTCTGCAGGCGTTCAACGAAAGGCGCCCTGCGTTCGACGAACTCTACTCGAGCGGCGTTCGACGAATCCCTCTCCGCTGAGTTCGACGAACTCTTCACTGCGCTCGACGAATAGCCCTCTTAGACCCAACCCGCCAACCGCTAAGACCATGATCCGCTGAGGTGAACTCAACCCAACAGGAACCGCTGAGACGAACCAAACAGCTGAGACCCAACCCGTCAGCTGCCAAGCTCTATCCGCACCCCAACCTCCAGCTCACCTCCTTCCCAGTAGTTTCCAGGAAGTCAACAGTCAACATGCCAGCTCAACCCACCAGCTCACCACCTTCCACCACCTTCCAACCAGCTAGCCACCTTCTAGAAGCCTTCCAAACTTTCTATCCGCACACCCAGCTTCCCCAACACACCAAAAATTCTCTATAAATAGAGGCTTCCCCCCTCACCGTTTCTCTCTCTTGGATTGCCCTTTTGGGTGATCTTCCACAATATTTCTCCACCAACTTGTATTTTCTTTTTATGTTTTTTTATGTAATTAATTAAGTGTTGTAATTTCTTTTTGTCATTTCTTTTGGTATTTTTTTAAGTGTTGTAATGTTTTTATTTCATGTAACCCCTTAATTATGGCAATAAATAAGTTTAGTTTTTATTTCATGTAATTTCAATTCTGCACTGCAATTTTATTCATAGCTTAACTTCAATTCATGCATTTTCCGCATTTTTTTCTCGCTTTCCTAAGCAATTTATTTATTGCCGTAATTTTGGTTTTAGTTTTAATTTAAATTTATTCGTCTTCGTAACTTTCGCTCTTTTTCTTCCTTGACACAGAATCCATGGAGTCGAATATTACGTTTCTGTTTATTTTCGCTTTAATTCGAATTTGGTTACCTCTTTTTTCACTTTGATTCGAATTTACTCGCCGCCATAATTTTCGTTCTTTTTCTTCTTTGACGCGGTAGAGATTAGAGCGGAATATTATGTTTTCATTTATTTTTGTTTCGTAGCAATTTTCGTTCTCGTTATGTTTCGTTCCCGCAATTTCCTCCTTCATTGTTTTGGTTATTTTCAGCTTTCGTTTTATGTTATCGTTTATATGTTTGTTAATTTTACGTATTTTCGTTTTTTTATGTTTTCATTACTTATGTTTTCGCTATTTCTCTTCATAGCTTAATTTTAATTTACTGCATTTATTTCCCGTCTACCCGTTTGGGTAGAACTTGCACTGCATTTATTTCCCGTCTACCCGTTTGGGTAGAACTTGCACTGCATTTATTTCCCGTCTACCCATTTGGGTAGAACTCGCTCATGCATTTATTTCCCCTCTACCTATTTGGGTAGAGATTGCACTTATGTCTTTCTTTCTGTAATTTCAATTCCGTCTTTCAATTTCCTGTAATTTCAAGTTCTTTAAATTCACGCAATCGTCGATAAAACAATACCTCATTTTCTCAAAGTAGAAGTACTTAACAAACCCGGATCTAAATACGACCGCGACATCATTTTCTAAAAAATTATATCCTGTACTATACACGATAAGGTGCACTTGCCTTTATCGCAAGATAAGTTGGATAAATTACTTTCAAAAACTCTACGAGAGACCTTTTTTTTATAAAATTTAATTAACCAAAGAAGAATTTAGGCCCCATCGCTGCGGTGCTACCCTCGATATTCCGAAAGCGGGAGCGACCGTTACTTCCATCACCTCGACAGGTGGGATAAAGGTTTACCTCCTTGAAGTAGGAGTACTCGCCGGACTCCTCGAAAATGCCCGGCGGAATCTAACCGAACCAAGGCTCCGCAGGAATTTAATTTTTACCCATCACGGAACCACGGATGCCTCATCTTCTAGCGGCCAAGAATATATTCAAGTATGTCAAGGCGACTTTGGATATGGGTCTCCTATAGAGGAGGGTGCGGGCTTCGAGGTGCATGGGTACATGGATGCTGATTACGGGGGAGATTCGGATGATCGGAAGTCGACGTCTGGATTCGTCTTCATAGAGGGCCCAACGACTATATCATGGTGCAGCAAGAAGCAGGATTCCATGTCTGTCTCTACCACGGAAGCGGAATACAAGGCTTCGGCCTTGGCAACTCAAGAAGCCATTTGGCTTAGGAGGTTGGTGGGAGACATCCATAAGGAGGTTCGGGGTCCGACTTTGCTTCGCGGCGACAATGAGAGTGCTCTCAAACTGGTTACTAATCCAGTTTGTCACGCGAGGACCAAGCATATCGAGATTCAACATCATTTCATTCGTGAAAAGGTGCTGGAGGGGTCTCTTTCGGCCGAGCATGTTCAGAGTCAGGACAACGTTGCTGACATATTCACAAAGGCACTGGCGAAGGGGCCGTTTACTCGGCTGAGGAGTTTACTTGGGCTGTTTTCAACTTCCCACTTCAAGGGGGAGTGTTGAAAATGTTGAACTGGAAGTTGGCGGTCTGGGGGCAGGTCGCACGGTATGGCTAACCGCGCGGTCTTGCGGTCTCCATCTGCGGTCTGATCTCTTCGGTCTAGCCGCAGGTTTATTCGGCGTGACCGCCATTCCTTCTGTCCAAGGTGCCGAGGTAAGGCCGCGAGGTCTGGTTCGTGAGACCGCGTGGCAGGCTGTTCTCTGTTCTGTGTGGTCTGGTTCGAGGTGACCGCACAGGGTTGTGTTCTGGAATGGGCAGTCCGGTCTTGGCTGTCCGGGGTTCCTAGTGGTGCGCGCGGATTAAGGTATTCTTAGTCGTGCGGTCTCCGGTTTGTGTTCGCATAGCTGGTCCCTCGGCGACCTGCTGGTATATGCGGTCATTGGTGTTTGGTTGGCTTGGCGAGCTGTTTCCCTAGTCGGCCTGGTGTGTTCGCGGTCTTTGGAGGAGGTCTTATTTAGGCGAACACAGGTGGTGAACATCATGACCGGGCGAGTTGTCATCATCGCGCGGCTTTCTGTTAAAGTCGGTGAGCTCACGGCGCAGAGCGATCTTGCTGACCATGCAGGTTTACCAGTCTTGGTCACGCGGTCAGAGGGCGGTGACTCTATCTCATAGGGTGGTGATTGGATTAGGTCGCATGCCTATAAATAGGAGTCACTGTAGCAGCAAAATTATCGCACCAAGTGCAAGCTGTGCCTGCATCTATTTCTTGCGGTCTCATTCTTGTGACCGGCCGGTTAGCTGATTGAACTTTCCTTTTGCAGCTTCTGTGGATTGTGCGGGCAGCAGCGGTCACCTCTTCTTCTAAGGTGTTCGGGTGGTCTCGTGGCTTGCAGTGCGGGTTGCTGGAGTTCGGGAGAATCAGTGGAGGTCGCAGAGTTCTGGGTTGGTGTTGTTCAAATTGCAGGCATGCAGTTCGGGCGGTCTCATTCTCTAGTTGCACGAACTCGCAGGTCGGGCGGTCAGGCGGTCTCTGTGAGCAGACCGCTGGTTATCTTTCTCAGCTTGTTTTTTTCTCTTATTTTGTGTACTGGCAAAATCATGTCTCGCCATATATACCTCGCTCTGTAATGAATATTTCTGCTAGTATCAATAAAGATTGAAGTTTTTCATGTACTTCTGGTTGTTGGCTATTACTTTGAGTTGTTCTATTCCTGCTCACTCCTAGATCTTCGGAAAATTTCACACTGTTTGCACGCTCGAATGCTCCCGGGCCAAGATGGTTCAATTTAGTCCAGTCTACCGGAGCCTTGAGTGGGCTGCAACAGTTTGGCATCGTCTGTGGGAAGGAGTTCCCCCAAATATTGAAGAAGACTCTGGAGACATTACTCACTGCACAACGGTACTCGTGACTGGAGATCATGGCAGGAAAAACCACCAGCACAAGTGAAGAATCAATCCCCGGGGGCATGCTGATCTAGCTCCCCTCCACTCGCTTATCAGCAAACCCAGAGGAGAGCCCTCTAGTACAAATGTTCAAGACTGCGGTGTCCGTCATGATGGGGGACCTGAAGCTTAGTATCACCCCGACCGCTCTGAGGGGGCAAACCATGAGCCTGCAGTTGGAAGGCTAACACGTGAAGAAGTTTGTGACATAATTTTTGAAGAGCATGAACGAGTTAGGTAGCGTGTCACTTTGGCCCCTCGCCCACTCCATTGTCGCTCACCATTCGCACCTGAGGTTCTAGCGCATCCAATCCCCTTTGGGTTCAAGCTCCCAAAAATTGAGATCATACGACGGAGCGGGTGACCCGTCAGAGTACGTCAGACACTTCACGATCATGATACAACTCTGTAATATCCCAGATCCAGTATTGTGTCAGGCATTCCGGACGACTCTAAAAGGACAGACTTCCACCTGGTTCCTATCCCTATAGGAGGGAGAAATCAGGGATTTCGCGGAGTTGACTCAGCAATTCATGGACCAGTTTATCACTAGCCGCCGGATAGTAAAGACCCCTCCCAACTGTCCGGGATCCGTCAAAGCGAAGGGGAAACCCTTAATGGTTTCTTCCGCAATTTCACCACTGAGGCACGACAAATTCCTGGAGCAAAACCGGAGCTCCTACGAGGGTTTATCCTCGGAGGGCTCCGCCCTAGTGGCTTCCACTTCGCACTAATACATGAGACTGTACCTAGCTATCTCGATCTCGTTTGACGGATCGACGCCCAGATCGCCGCCAACAAAGCAATTGAAGCACATCAACAATAATTTGAAGGCAGTCTAAAAACAAAAAGAGAACACGGCCCACCAACGATACCGAAGAGGAACGACAAGCCTCATGATGACTCCTGCCAAGCCGGGGGAACCACCGACACCAAACTTTCACACCACTCAATACCTCACGAACGGAAGTATTGAAGTCCATGCGCAATCATCGCTCTCTTCAGAGTCCGAGAGCTCTTACAATAAACTCTGGAGATCAATCCAAGTACTGCGACTACCATCGTGGTCACAGGCATGAAATAGAAGACTGTTCGCGACTGAACATAGAAACTGAACGATTCGTTCGTCTGGGACTCCTTGGACACGTGCTATCTTCAAATAAAAAAGAACCCTTTCAGCCACCTCAACATATTCTTATTGCGGTTAACTAGCAAATTTTCTTAATATATTGATGACATGTGATATCTGGTCTTCTGACTGTCTAGTAAATGTCCAATCAATAGTCTATATTTTCCTTCATCAATGACACAATTTTCACTAGTAATTCGCAATTTATAGTTTTACCTCATCAAAGGCACTGAGACGTCAGGCCTACATATAAGTTTCCTCCAAGATGTCCAGAGTATATTTGTGTCGGCAAAGAACCATGCTCTTGTGGTGACCTTGACACGTATATTGCGAAGAAGGATTTTAGTTCCCCTAAGTATCTGATGCTGAACTTTTCATTTCAATATATCTTTGTTTGTTGTATTTTATCCATGTTGTTTCTTACAAGGATAACATCATCAACCTATATCAAGGATATGACAAATGTCTTTCTTTCTTGTATATGAATAGTGAGCGGTCTACCTTTGACCGCTCAAACCAACCCCCAAGAAGGCGTTAATAAATTTTTGGTACCAATTTTGAGATGCCCGTCGCAGGTCATATATCAACTTTCTTAGTTTGCAGACTCTTGTTTCTCCCTTTCGTGTGAAATCTCGGGGTATTCACATGTATGTCTCTTCCTCCAAACCTTAAAAAGATCATGAACTTTGAATAGTTGCTTGAATAGCAAAGACACTTGCAATTTCTTCTATCGAAGAACAATTATCACTCAACTTCTTTCGTAGGCTCTTGGAGAGCTCCCTTCTTCAAACCTCTCTTCAAAGGTCCACCCAATTTCTCAGGTTATTCTAGCATACCACATGCTACCATTGACATCTTTGCCCATGACCATCTTCAACCAATCGTTAACAATGGCATTGCAACGCATCCAAAGTGCCAACTTTTGTGTGTCCATCGGCGTCATTGAAATTGTGCCATCAACATAACCAATCTTATTTTTGGCAATAGTGCATTGCTCATGTTGTTCTTCCATTCTCCATAGTTTCCACTATGGAGAAGTTCACTAACGCAGGCCAGGACTGGATTGTTTGAAGCATGTATGTAGTAAGAGGACCACCCATCGATCGATGAGAGCACTCGCCGATTTTCCTCCCTTAGTGCAAATTTTGGTTCTTTTGCCTGTTTCTCTTCCTTTAATGCTTGTTTTTCTCCCTTTAAGCTTTGAGCATCTAGTGGTCTCCCTCTTTGTTCTCTGGAGTGGGTTTGGGTTTTAATAGACGAGACTAGAGTAGTCCAAGGCAAAATCGACGGTCGTCGATCGACGGGACATCCCATCGATCGACGGGACAGCCCGTCGATCGTCGATCGACGGGAGCTCCCGTCGATCCGTGAGAGCCCTTGCAAATTTTTTTGGGAAAAGTTCATTTTATTCATTTTCCTTCTTGTTCTTTCCCGCGGAGCCCCGATAATCTTCGTTAGGTGGGCTGGTATGTTAAGGAATTTGTTTCCTTTGGGGTGTTTCGTAAACCCTAAGTTTTTGTGACTACCCATTGTCGAACTTTGCAATGTTTATGAAAGTTGATATTGGTAAATTAGTCTTAGGGGTTATTCCGACTCCTCATTGTTGAGTTCTTGTCACGTTATGGCAAGTTGGTAATCGAAAGTATTTACTTTTTGGATGTTGATCGGTGTGACCACCACCTCTGAGCCACACTGGAGGACACGTTTTGGTTTTGATCAGTTTGACCATCACCTCTGAGCCACAGGGACGGACACGTGGTTGGTGTTGATCAGGTTGGCCATTTCCTCTGAGTCACAGTGGCAGACACATGGTTGGCTTGATAGGTTCACTTGGTGCTAGTTCCCCTTTGTCTCGCTTGTTAAGCTTATCATTGTCGTGTTCCAACACCAAGTCTTGTATGGTGTCGACTTGCTGAAATCTTCAACCTTTTTACAAGTTGAATGTTGATCTAATTATTAATTGCTGAATCATGTGCTTACTGTTTCTCTTGTCATGAGTTGTGGTTAAATCCAGATGTAAACTTGTTTTCCTGCCTGACACTCTTTTGTTTGGCCTGTTGGTTATAAGAGTCGTGTTTGCTCTGTTGGTTATGTGGGGGTCTGTTGGTTGTGTGAGCTAAGAGTCACCGCCACGGTGCCCCTATTTGGGACCGTTGGTTTGTGTGGACTGGAGTCACTGCCACAACACCCCCTGTTGGTTTATAGGGCTGTGAGTGTTAGTGGAATAGACCACTGCACAACGCCTTTATTTGTGGATCATACACCTGAGGCTCGTGTTGCCCGACGTTAAATGATGCCCTTTTCTCGAGTTGATCAGTCTCAAGTGCTTAAAGATATATATATATATATATATATATATATATATATATATATGGCCATTACTTTTGGTGCAGGCATTTCTCTTACCGAGTGCACTCGATTGAGTTGGCTCTGGTTGTTTCAAGCTATTCATTGTGTAACTGTTAAAAGCTCTTTTCCTGCAAATCTGATATTTTAACTTGTTGCTAACCCTTTTTTATTGAAAACCTTGGTTTTTCTTGCTGCCACTTGCACTTTCTTGCTGAGGCATTCTTTTCTTTTGAATGTCTCAGGCTCTGAGCAGTAGCAGTTTGGGTGGTAGAGTTGGTATCTTCGGAGCTCTCTTATTAGGTCGATCTCATGCAATCTCCTCAATATGGTTTGAAGAAATTTCTATTAAGTGATCACCTACTTCAAAACTTGCTTGGTGTGCTCAATATGTTACGCTTTTCCTGTAAATCATAGCCTTTAATTCAGTGTAACAAATTAATTAATAATCTTACTATTTTAATTATCCCAAAATATAGTTTAATGAAAAATAAATTAAATTATGACTAAGCAAAAATGTGAGTGACATGAGAATTTAAATAAAAAAATCAATCCAAATATGCATATTGTTGATGTCGGATTTGCCCCTCCACGATCGACGCTAGGGAAGCGAAGGAAAAGAGGGGGCCGCGAGTTATCAGTTACTATTGACAGAGAGAAATTAGACCGCTAGCAGCGATCGAGATCGGACTTCGCCCGTCACGGCGAATGCCACTCCTGTTACGGGCTTTCCCTTGATTCAAGTAAAGTATTTACAATAGGTTACAGGTGTACAACCCCGAGTTCGCCTGAGGAGGTAAGGCCCGAAGATTAGTAATTTGGGCTGGAAGAGGTCATCTCGCCACTAAGGGGTCGCGAGAGTTAGGGGGTACGGGCCGAGGGGAGCTCGCAGGAGGGAATACGAGACCCGGCCTCGACGGATGTCGCCAGAAGGAGGGCGAGCATGGCCTTCACAGAGTGCTCGCCTAAGAGGGGTTTCGCGAGCCATACTCGCGAGGAGACTCGCGGGAGCTCTCGCGAGTGGCCTTCTCGTAGGCCACTTGCCCATGAGCTAAGGAGGCGAAATTATCCCTCTGCCCCAGGTGGTCTGCCGTTAGCCCCTCCAAACAGCGGAGTTTGGCTGTTAGCAGGCCAAATTAGGGTGCGTTTAGTAAAATAAAAAGGCGGAATTCCGCTATTAACTGACCACGAAAAAAAATTATAAATAGACCTTGAAGGGCACCTTGGGAGAGGATTCCAATCTGAGTACTCTAAGCTTCTTCTCCCCTAAGTTACTTTGGTTTAGCCCTCCAGCTCTCCAAGGTGCCCAGTCTCAGCTTTGGCTTGGGAGGGGAAGCGCTCAACAATCTTCCAGGTTTGTGGTGTGACCCGAGCTTCACAAGAGATCGAGAAATCAGTTTCAACATTTTGGTGCGGTGAGCATGGAGTGTGGCTGGTCCAAGAAAGTTCCTAGGAAGGGACATGGCAGGAGATGAAGAGCAGGGCGAGGAGTTTTGCGGGTCACCCCCGGTGGTGACGCCAAGGATGTTCTCGGACTTCAGGAGGGAAGTCCTTGACACCCTCGAGTTCGCAGTCGCAGCATTGCGAAGCGAGTTCGCGACCCCGGCGGCTCTGGCGTTCCATCCTCCAGCAGCGGTTGGCGAGAATGCCTCGGGAGGAAGGGATGGAAAGGAAGTGGCCGCGGGGTCAGTGGAAGACCTGGAGGGGCAAGTGCTGTTCGCCAGCCCGTCGAGCGAGGTTCTGGCGACCGCGGTGTCGATGAGAACGGTGCCGGCAAGCACATTGCGGGCGAGTGCGGCGCAGGCGAATGCAATTTCGGCGGGCGCGATGCCCGTGAAGGCGGTTCCGGTGAGTATGGCTCTCGCGAGCATGGCCCCAGCGAGCTCAAGCCTGGCGAGGGAGCTCGGGGGGCGAGTGGAGCAGGAAAGGGTAGCAGGTGGAGGGAGCCCCTTTTGCGAGCTGGTGCTTTCTGCACCCGTTCCAGAAGGGTTCAGGGAATGGGACAGGGTCTACCACCACGGCATGGACGACCCTGTCCTGCACCTGCAGTCTTTCGTGGACTCTGTTTCTATCAGGCCGATGTCGGATGCCTTTAAGTGTCGGCTCTTCGCCGTCACCCTGAAAGAGAAGGCCAGGGACTGGTTCCATCAACTCCTTGTTGGTTCGATCTACGTATTTGAGGACTTGCGTCGAAGCTTCTTGTTACGATTTTTGACTTCAAAGAAGAGGAAGAAGGACGCTGAATCCCACTTCAAGGTGAAGCAAGAGCCCAAGGAGTCATTGGCTCACTATGCCGATCGGTTCTAGGAGGAGATACTGCCCACCCAAGAGATGCCTGGGTTTGCCCTCCAGCTCGCCTTCACGATTGGGCTGAGGGAGAGTTTCTTCAAGATGGGATTGAAGAGAAAGGCCCCCGTCTCCTACGAGGAGTTGATGGAGAGGGTGGCAGAGGAAATCGAAAGTGAGGAGGCCAATCCGGAGCTCACCAGGAGGCTAGCAAAGCTCAGTGATACGGAGGTCGGGCAGCAGGAGGTGCGGAGAAGGGAAGAGCCCCGGGCCCCGGAGGGGGGATGGAGGCAGCATGGCGGAGGAATGCAAGTCAAGGGAGAGGTTATGCCTCAAGAGGGGGTAACTTCCATGGGGGTCAGGGAAGACCCCATCGGTTGGGATGGAGGCAAGGTCCAAGGCAGATGCCCCCACCGCCTCAGCAGGCCATGGCAATCAGGGAGGAAGAGGAAGGAGGTAGAGGGGGGAGTAGGGCTCCATGTGGTACTGGGCAGGCAATCTCGGAATTGTCGCTTTGTCATAGTGGATGCCCCCCACAGCTATAGTGCCATCTTCGGATGGCCGCTTATCAGTGCTTTTCGCTGCGTCCCCTCCACCTTCCACCATTGTCTCAAGTTCAACTCGGGAGGAGTCCAGGTCTGGGTAAGGGGGGACCCGAAGGTAGCAAGGCAGTGCTACGTGACGGCAGTAAACACCATCTCCTGGATAGCTGAAGCTGAGAAATGGTATCAGGAAGTGGGCGAGCCAGCGGGTCTCAGAGAGGAAGCAGAGGAGGAGAAGGATGAGGTAGAGGGTCAGGCCCAAGAAGGAAGGGCGAAAGAGCAGATGGCGATCAGAGAAGAAGGAAGGGAGGAGGAGGCCGAAGCGTTCGCTAGCGGCGAGGGGAAGGAAGGAGATTAGGAAGAGCAGTCCCGACTAGAGGCTGCAGAGGAGGTCGTGGAGCTCGAGGTCACCACCCGGGCTGGGGTGGTGGAGAAGGTCTGAATCAGCGAAGAGATCAGCCTGGAGGAGCAAGAGAAAATCCTAGCCCGCGTGCAAAAGAACGTGGACGTCTTCGCTTGGAGCGCGGTGGAGATGCCCAGGATTGATGTGGATGTGGCATGCCACCGTCTCAACCTCGATCCCGGATCTCGGCCCATCCGCCAAAAGAAGAGGGCCATCGCCGACAAGCTGGAAGGCCCCATTAGGGAGGAGGTGGGCAAGCTCCTCCGAGCAGGTTTTGTATCGGAGATCCAGTATCCAGTCTGGGTCTCCAATGTAGTTATGGTGAAAACGGGGGGAGGTAAGTGGCGCATGTGTGTTGATTTCTCACTACTTAATAAATCTTGCCCCAAGGATTGCTACCCCTTGCCTAAAATCGACGCGCTGGTTGATTCAGTCGTCGGTTTCTCTATAATGTCTTTTTAGATGCATTTTCAGGTTACCATCAAATCCGCATGCACCCCCCGATGTCAAGGATGTCTCCTTCATCACAGGGGATGGGTGTTATTGTTATAAGATGATGCCCTTTGGGCTCAAGAATGCATGGGCCACGTACCAACAAATGATGGACAGGGTCTTCCGAGAGCAGAAGGGAAGAAACCTAGAGGTCTTTGTTGATGATCTCATGATAAAGAGCCGGGATCTCGAGTCTCACCTCCAAGACCTTGAAGAGACCTTTGGGACCTTGCGGAAGTATAAGATGAAGCTCAACCCCCTGAAGTGTGTCTTAGGGGCTAGCATGGGAAAGTTCCTGGGTCACTTGCTCACCCCAGCGAGGGTGGAGCCTAACCCCGACAAAGTTAAAGCGATCATGGAGTTGGGGTCGCCAAGAGATTCGAAGGAGGTTCAGAGCCTCATGGGAAAATTGGCCGGACTCAGTAGGTTCCTCTCAAAGCGGGTGAGAAGTGTGCACCCTTCTTCTAGGTGTTAAGGGGAAACAAAAAGTTTGAATGGACCTCAGCATTTGAGGAAGACTCCGTTCAGCATGTGTGCCAAGAAATTCGAAGGAGGACTACTCCAAATACCGCCACCAGGGAGACTCCGTTCAAACTCTCTCACGGGTCTGAGGTCGTCCTTCCAATAGAGTTTGAGGTAAAAACCCCCAGGGTAAAAACCCCCAGGGTGGTCGCCGCGGGCGAAGGGGATGACGAATGGCTAGTGGAAAATGATGCAGAACAAAGGTTGTCCCTGGACCTGGTAGAGGAGCTCTGAGACCTCGCTACTATTCGGCAGGAGGAAGTCAAGAGGCAGATGGCCATGTACTTTGATCAACATATCAGAATAAAACAGTTCGAGAGAGGGGACTTGGTCCTGAAGAAGGTAGATGTGGCAGGGAGAGGAGCCGTTGTAGGTAAGCTAGAGCCCAACTAGGAGGGGACTTACATTGTAAGCGAAGTGCTCAAGTCTGGAGGGTACCACCTCCAGGATGTGGAAGGGGTACCTCTCGGCCGAGCCAGAAGTGGGGATGATTTGAAAAGATTCTATCCTTAAAACTTTGTAACTAACTTGTTGTATGTTTCATACTCCACACATAGATTCCGAAGTCATTTTTAGAGCAAGAAATAAGTTCTTTGGTGCTGGAATGCCCCAGATCGATTCTGCTGCCGGGCTCTCATAGATGGTGGGTCAGGTTGATCTCTGGAGAGGCTGGCAAGTGGTAAGTTCTTTAGTGCTGGAATGACCCAGATCGATTCCGCTGTCGTGCTCTCATAGACGGTGGGTCAGGTTGATCTCTGGAGAGGCTGGCAAGTGGCAAGTTCTTTGGTGCTGGAATGCCCCGGATCGATTCCGCTGCCGAGCTCTCATAGATGGTGGGTCAGGTTGATCTCTGGAGAGGCTGACAAGTGGCAAGTTCTTTGGTGCTGGAATGCCCCAGATCGATTTCGCTGCCGGGCTCTCATAGACGGTGGGTCAGGTTGATCTCTGGAGACGCTTGTAAGTGGCAAGTTCTTTGGTGCTGGAATGCCCCAGATCGATTCCGCTGCCGGGCTCCAATAGACGGTGGGTCACGTTGATCTCTGGAGAGGCTGGCAAGTGGCAAGTTCTTTGGTGCTGGAATGCCCCAGATCGATTCTGCTGTCGGGCTATCATAGATGGTGGGTCAGGTTGATCTCTGTAGAGGCTGGCAAGTGGCAAGTTCTTTGGTGCTGGAGTGCCCCAAATCGATTCCACTGTCGGGAGCTCATAGTCGGTGGGTCAGGTTGATCTCTGGAGAGGCTGGCAAGTGGCAAGTTCTTTGGTGCTGGAGTGCCCCAGATCTATTCCGCTGCCGGGCTCTCATAGACGGTGGGTCAGGTTGATCTCTTGAGAGGCTGGCAAGGTGGCAAGTTTCTGATTACCACATGGTCTCACAAACGGCGAGAACAGGTGGTCTCACACGGCAAGGCGGTGGGGGGGGGGAGCTAATCCTGCGAGCGGGGGGCCCTCTCCTGGGAAATAGGGTCCTCACAGACAACCTAAGGGAAAGTCGGCGGGTGGACGACCCAGATGGGCAAACCGAATGAAAAATTTCTCTTGCCGGCATAGGGGGAGAGAAGGATCCTTCAGGTCTCTGGGAACAACGAGAGATGTCACGCAGGGATCTCGCTCGCCGAAGTCGAAAGGGGGAAATATTCGCCCCCCGTGAGATAGAGATTCAGAGCTGTCACTCTAAGGCCGGCTAGAAGGGCGAGAACTAACATGGTGAGTGTGTATTCTAAGTCGAGGCTAGGTGGTTACGTGATAGGCCGGCGCAAGCATGACGAATGCGATGGCAAAAGAACAAGTAATAAATAAGAGGAAAAAGCAGCATACATGAACAGCGAGAACAAAATGAACCAGCAGGAAAAACATTCATCTATTTCATTGAAGTCAATTACATCTATCGCGGCGGTCTCGCCAGCCAAAAATGGAACAAAACAAAACAGTAAAAAGTTCTAACTATAGCGGGGGGGGGGGGGGGGGGGGAAGCTCGTCCTCGCTATCTGCAGGGGGCATGGGAGGCAGGAACAGCTCTGGGACCACATCCTCGATCGTTAAATTGGCAGCCTCGACGGATTGCAGACCGGCTCCCTGCATGGACCTGAATATGTACCGCGCCGCGGTGACAGAAGCCTCGCGGCATTCTTCCTCCCTGGCTCGCTGGTCGTTCCTCAGACGGCGAGGAGACGGGGGAACGGCGGCACGGATCAGCTCCTGGTTGAAAGCTTTCAACCCGGCAACCTCATTCTCTAGGCTGGAGATGCGAGCGCGGAGATCACGGGTGGTCTCGGCATCCTGTAAAGAAGAAAGTAGGTAAGCAGGAGAAGTGTTGATAGGAAAGGGGGGAAGCGAGAGCTCGAAGACTTACCACTCCATCTTGAGGGTCAGGGAGAAGCTCGTCAGCGGCGAGCAGCCTCTCCTTTAGACTCATCTCGGCAGCCGAGTCTTTGTAGGCATGGGCGAGCTCCTCGTTTTGGCGCTCCAGCTGAAGGCAGTGCCGACCCGTCATGTGGGCGAGCTCCAGAGAGCGGAGCTGGGATCACGTAGTTTCGTATGCCAGGGTCCTCGCGGTCTCGGCTTTGAAGACCGAGGCATCCTCGCGGCCATACAGTCCGAAGGAGAGTGAAAACGCCTGCCCGTTAACCGTTGGTTGATCCACCCAAGAGGGGAGTAGGGTGGAGATGTAGGCCTTGTTGACCTCGGGATTCCAGTAGAGCAGGAACTCGCCGACCTCGTCCTTGTGCCTTTGGCCGAGACCAAAGTTGCAGTGGTTCAGCAACATCGGCAGGGAAGAGATCCTGGCGACCTTTTCGACCGGCTCGACGGACTCCCTTTCCTCGGGGAGGTCGACCAGTGGGATCTCGCCTGGGGAGGCCTCGGCATGCTCCTTTCCCTTCTCGGATGGGGGAGTATTCTTCTTGCTTTTCTTCTAGGAGGGCTGCGAGGACTCCTTGCGACCAGAAGACTCACCCCTTTTCTTGGTAGGCAGGGCATCAGGACGGGGGGGGGGGGGGGGGGGGTCTCGCGGCAGGCATCCGCTCCCATTTGGGCGAAAGAGAGGTTTGCAAAGGCTGGACGGTTTCTTGCATAAGTAGGATGGACGGGGATGTCCCGCTCACTTGCAATAATCTCATGATTAGAAATAGTCGACGAAAGCCTTAAGAAAAATAAGCGAGCGAGCGAGATACGTACCCTCCCCAGGGAGCACCGGTGGCAGCGAGTCGAGGTTTCGACGGAGATGGACCACCTCGAAGTTCTTGTTGTTGAAGAACTGGAACAGGGCAGCGTCATGGCCGCCGAGAGGCGGGGGGGGGGGGGGGGGGGGGGTTGGGTGGGTAGGTGCTCTCGCCGTGTTGAATTGGCGAGAAGTGGACGTTGTCGAAGTTCCCCTTGACAAAGAGGAACTTCTGCGCCTAGTAGTGGCTCTTGTTGACGGTTTCGACAACCTTGAGCCCCGAGCCCACGAAGTAGGCGGTGCCATCCTTATAGGCCCTGAAGGAGAATAGCTTCCGGAAGACCGGTAAGCTGAACTCGATGCGTTCTTCTCGCATATAGCACGCGAACGCGACGATGACCGCCATTGAATTGGGGGTCAGCTGACCCAGTATCACGCTGAAGTGTTTGAGCACCTGGCGAGCGAAATGGCGTAATGTCAAAGAAGCGAGCGAGAGTTTAAATTGTGATAAGATTTGAAAGTAAGCGAGACCAGTAGGTACCTGGCGAACTTCCGACCATAGAGGCAGGCACAGGCCGACCCCTAAGTGGGCGGTAGGGATGGCAAGCTCGTCTTGCATAGGGGCGTTGATCACATCATCCTCGCTAGCGCAGCGGGCGGAGAACCCCAGTGGCATGAAGTCGGCGACGACAACGAGGTATTCTGCCTCGGTCAGATTGCTGTTGAAGAAGGTATGGTCGGTGAAGGCCCAGGCGCACTTCAGCCAACCCTCCTCCTCGCTAGCGTCGCCAACCATTGTTGAAATCTACAAGAAAAATAGAAGAAGGCGCGAGATCTCGCAGGCAGAGGAAGAAGATAGGCTGGAGTTAAATACGGTAGGTGGATTCGGCGCCGGAACCTATTTATAGAAAATAAAAAGCGCAGGAAAGAAGTCGAAGCGACGGGGGGTGCGATTAGGCAAAGCCCCATGTTTGATTGCAGGAGAGAGCATAAAGTAACCACAGATATGTTAGCGAGCGAGACCAACTTACAGAGTTAGCATAAGCAAAATTTCCATGCAAGGGCAGCAAAAAAGAATAAAAAATAACAAATAGAGCGAGCCACAATAGACAGTTGTCGCATAAACAAATAAGGAGTACGCGAAAGCCCCAGCAGTGGGCGAGAAATAGTTAACAAAAAAGAAAGTTGCGAAATTGTTTAGTGAGATTAAACATAATATTAGGCATCGTGGAGGATCTCGCCGGGCAGAGTGCGAGCGAGGACTAGTAGTGTATCCATTTCCACCTACCACGACCTCGCACTCCTGACCGCGGCGGGATCCTAGGGTAGTGATATGCATTGACGGCGCACGCCTCGCGTTGAATTAAGCGAGCATAATCATTCACCCGCGCGAGATGTGTCCGGGGGAGATGGCCGTCTCGCCAATATCCCGCGGTATCTCGGCGCGGAGCCACGCGCACTCATCCAGTAAAGAGGCATGCCACTCCTCGGCAATTTCCCTGTCCCTCCTCGCTTGGAGGTGAAGATCCTGCAGCATTCGTCCTTGTTTCTGGAACAATTCGAGGTTCGTTTCTTCATGGCCTCGGGATCCTGCGGGTCGCCCAGGAAATCATCCATCTGCTCCGGCAAGGGGAGAGGCGACATCTCTTCCTCCCCAAAGTCAGAGTCGGAGGGGAGGGTCTCAGAATTACCTGCGAATAAATCCAAGCATCGTTAGCTGTTAGCGAGACTAACATGGAGAGCAACGCCTCGACAGATGCAGCAAAACCATTACCAGCAGGCGGGCGAGACGTAGTAGTCCGCCCTGAAAGAGAGTAGCAAAGGGGAGCGAGATAGATTTCCCATGACCACCGCGTCGCATCACGTCGTTGGTAGGGACAGTCAGGGCAGGTCGCGAGCCACCGGAACCCTCCCCCCTCAGGAGATTGATCCCAGGGGTCTTAATGGTTATGTCCAGGGGGACCGGCGTCTGAGGTCGCGAGCTTGGACGACCCGGAGTCGCGCAGGGGGAGGCTGTAAGAAAGAAAAAATGAGAACCATCTGGCAGGGAGTTAATCTGGGTATGTGGGAGCCAGACACTTACCAGTAGCTTCTCCGTTAATAAGATCAGTCCTCGCCAAAGGATCGAGACGGGTCTCGGCTAAGTCTTCGCCCGCGTCCTCATCGGCAGGGGGCAGGTCCTGTAGTCAGGCGAGGTTTAGAGAAACCAAATGAATAGTTAAGCGAAAGGGATAGCCCATTACCCTTTCAGCGGGCCTATCGTCAGGGGAGGAGTCCAGCAGTACGGTCCCGTCCCCCCTGGGGGTAGGCGGACTGGCTTCGCCTTTTTTATCACAGGCGCAGGCGGAGGAGTCTGGCGAGTCATATAGGAGGCGACGTTGGCCATGGTGGAGAGCTCGCCTGCTTTGGACGCCCTCAGGCGAGCCCAGAGTTCTTCGGAAAGAGGCATTCTCCGGCGGATATAGTGTACGTAAGGTGTAATAAGAACGAGTAATGGCGCGCATCACCCCAACTCAGGCAGTATTTATAGCGGTGGGGTGGGACCCACAAGAAAGATTCCTGACAGATCAGCAGTCGCCGGTGAACATACGGGCTTGGATGATTCTTTGCGAGCTTAGAGTAACCTCGCAAAGAGCGGGGATTGTGTACAACCCCGAGTTCACCTGAGGAGGTAAGGCCCGAAGATTAGTAATTTGGGCTGGAAGAGGTCATCTCGCCACTAAGGGGTTGCGAGAGTTGGGGGGTACGGGCCGAGGGGAGCTCGCAGGAGGGAATGCGAGACCCGGCCTCAGCGGATGTCGCCAAAAGGAGGGCGAGTGTGGCCTTCGCAGAGTGCTCGCCTAAGAGGGGTTTCACGAGCCATACTCGCGAGGAGACTCACGGGAGCTCTCACGAGTGGCCTTCTTGTAGGCCACTTGCCCATTGGCTAAGGAGGCGAAATTACCCCTCTGCCCCTGGTGGTCTGCCGTTAGCCCCTCCAAACAGCGGAGTTTGGCTGTTAGCAGGCCAAATTAGGGTGGGTTTAGTAAAACAAAAAGGCAGAATTCTGCTATTAATAGACCACGAACAAAAAACTATAAATAGACCTTGAAGGGCACATTGGGAGAGGATTCCAATCTCAGTACTCTGAGCTTCTTCTCCCCTAGGTTACTTTAGTTTAGCTCTCCAGCTCTCCAAGGTGCCGAGTCTCAGCTTTGGCTTGGAGGGGAAGCTCTCAACGATCTTCCGGGTTTGTGGTGGGACCTCCTCGCTGTAACTAAGGTCTTAGTCTAGTTCCTAATCTCCAGTCTTCTCTTTCCGAGGGTTCAGTAAGGGCTAGCTGCCCCTCGACTTGTCGAGGGCCTGAGCTTCATAAGAGATCGAGAAATCAATTTCAACAACAGGGCAAAGCAGGAAAGAAGCCGGCCGGGCAAACAGGTTGCAAGACAGTGAACTCGAGACCACAGCTCAAATAGGCGAGCTCTTGGATTCGAGTGTGCGTGTCTTGGGAACGTCGCCCCCTATTTACAGGCTGGGGGCCTGCCCAAATGGGCAGGGATAAAATAACTGCCTGCCCGGATACAGGAGAATCGGGCAGGGGTGACGGGATATAGAAGAGAGAATAAAAGACAAGCCGCGCGGCCTGGCAGCTTGACCTTCAGTTTGTGTAGGACTTGGATTGAGAGACCTTGACTTGAGGAGAATAGCGGCCTGTGCGGTCTATTATCTGAGGCCGCGGCTTGCCTTCTGGACTTGAGCCTTGGTAGTCTTCAATCCTTGGCGGCGGTCTGACATTGGCAGACCGCCCGTCTTGTTCAAGCTGGGCTAAGAGACCCAGGTGCTAAGCACTAATTACAGAGCTGGCCGACTAGACATATCAAACCACCCGGTCTAGAAGAGGTACTGCTTAGGTAGCTGTCTTCTGGGTAAACATAATCCCCGCATATTTTCAAATCTCGAGGAGATTTTGAAAATATAAGTTCTAGCCGGAGACTGCGCTCGGTTTGTCTTGACATCTATAAGAAGCTATGAAAGCTCTCCACTCTGCACAATTCTTCTGAAACCATGGGGAACTACTCGCCACATGCGGTTAAGATTTTTCAAGCCGTCAGTCCCTTTATCCTAATGGCTGATCTGATGTCCAAAATCTCTGACCGTGAGGATAAAGCGGCTGACCGCAAGAAAAAGAAGGCTCATCGGTTTGCGAAGACCGAGCGGCCTGAAAAGCCGGATCTGCCCATCGAAAAGATCACAACAAAGCCGGAAGCGGGTAGCTCCAACCCCCTCCGACTAATCTGTCCGCCCTTTCTGATAAGGCGGGCTCAAGCATTGCCATGCTGAAGACCGGAGAGCCCGCCCCTTCTGATAAGGCGGGCTCGAGTAATGTCCCGCCAAAGACTGGAGAGGCCGCTCCTTTTGATATCATATACTCCCCTTCCGGGGTCCCTCTTTTAAAGGTAAATGATGGAGAGGAATGAGTAGTCAACTCCCCGAAGCCAGACGGGTTGACTACTTCGTCGGTGGTAGTTATTGAAGACAACTCCAGCCGATCTCAGCTGGACGACCAGGAGTCGATCAGGAAGAGGAAGAGGGCCGAAACAACGACGGAGAGAATCACGAGGAAGGCCAAGAACTTGAAGGCCAAGAACCCAGCGGCTTCCAAAAACTCAACCGCGGTTAGTCTCCAAAACAAGCCGCGTGAAAAGGAAGTCGTCGAAGAGCAAGTCACCCCCTCAGACAAACCGGCTGAGTTGACTCCCAACTCTACGACCAGCATCACGGTAAAGGATACAGAGACCTTAGAGAGGCAGGACAAGATGATTGACACCCCCGTGGTTATAAGCCAAGCCGGCCATCCTGGTGAGGATGCGGCTATACAGGATGAAACCGCGCCGAAAAAGAGCGCTTTCGAAGAAAGTGGGATGAAATTCATGAAGATAAAGGCCGAGGAGCTGAGGCGGTCTCTGGACAAGCCGCGACCATCGAACCCCCTGGTCAAAGGTAAGAATGATGCAGATTATCATCCTATCCGCTTCTTTAGATCGCGGCCTCGGAAGAATGTCTTGATGTTGAATCCGCTGCCGAGTTATTTTCCATCCGCGATTCAAACTTCTTCCATCAAGCGAAGGTAGAATGAGCAGTTTTGGAAGGAGCAGCGCCGAAGAATGGATACTGAGCAGTCGAGGCGGCCTGTGCATTTAGGCATTAATCTTGTAGTATTTTGTGTTGTGTTATTCGCTCCCGACTGCGCTGACCGCGCTTTTATTTGCAGATAATCCGGATCAAGCTATGAAGCCGGGCGATCTGACGGCCAACCTCCCTCCACTTTTTCCTCCAGCGCCAAGCCTCACACTGAACTTACACTCTGGACAGGAAGAGATAACCGACTTCAAGAGCCTTCTTGACACCTTGAAAGAGAGGGTGAAGGAGCTTGAAGATCGGGAGGAGGCCGCACAGACTGCTCTGGAGGCCGAGAAGAAGGCGCGGTTGGAAAAAGAGAAGGTGCTGATGGAGCAGAACGTTGTCCTAACTGCGCGACTTAACAAGGATAAGAAGGCCGTCTTGAAGCTCAAAGATGACTGCAAATATTACCAAGAGAAGTATTTACGTTTGGCTAGGGAAGTCGGCGGAAACCGGCGACCCGCTAATGCTAGTGATGAGAGGCTGTAAATATCGAGCCGCCCAACTGCTGGGGCGACCTCAAATCCCCCTGGTCAGGGCGACCGATCCCATGATTGAAGAGGCTACTGCGGTACCTCATGCTCGTATGATTCCTGCAGCGCGGGTAGAGCGGGATGCCGCGCGGCTTCACAGTACAATTAACCAGCTTCATCACGGTGTCAGTCATATGTATAACCTTCTCCTCCAAACCGGCAACCAGGTCGCTCATCTTCATCGCGAACACCATTCTCCTGAGCATCGTCAGCCATGAGAGACTTTAGTTTGAAGACAATGTTTGTAATATTATTTGTCTGGTCCTTGGGACAATATTGACGTTGGATGCTTGTTTTGACGATATTCTATTTTTCAATGCCTATAGATGTTTATTTAATCAGCGCGTCTTGCGTTGAATGCTTGCGGTCTCTGTTTTTGAATTTCTAGAATAGTTTTTGATGTCTTTGAAATGCTCTATAAGCCGTGTGGCTTGTGTTTGTATGCTTGCGGCTTATCCATTATATAATTTCATGAGTATGCAGGTTTCAGGCCGCGTGGCTTAAGACAATTATCCGCAACCCAGCCTTGCTATTTGCAGGTCATTGAAAACTATAAGCAGCAGACTTTCGAAGTCATTCTCACAACATTTATGGTGCGGGCTAAGAGCAAGTCGAAGAGGTCTGAGAAGATGGTAGCCGTCCGAACTGATGCGGCCTCAACATTTCATTCGGCCGATCTTAAAGAATGTCGTCTAACTCAAGCAGAGTGGGACGATTTTGTGGAGAGGCATATTGAGGGTAGTAGCTTACTCGCGTGGCTTCCTCGGCGGGATGAGCGAATCAATTCATCCACCCCACCCAGATCGCTATTCCCTTCGATCATTTTGAAAATGGCTTCAAGTTTCCGCTCCCGCTTGAAGTCATTACAGTTTTTGATCATTATGGAGTTGTTCCCGGACAACTCCGGCCGAATTCAATAGCCTCAATCTTCAGCTTCGTTTCTTATCTGCGGTCTGAAGGAGTCCGCTTCTCCATCGATCTGTTTAGAAAGTTCTTCTCCGTGAGGTCTATTCCAGACGCCGGAACAAAGATATTCAGAGGGCATCTTTACTTTGGATGTAGAGGACTGAAGATCATCAATCTGGTGAACAAGATCTCGAGCTGGTCAGAGAGGTACTTGATCTTCGAGGGCCAGCTCGGGCTATTGCAGGTCAAGCCGCAGGTGCGGGATGAGGAGGCTTTCCGGCCAACCGATATTGGAGAAGTTGAGCTGAACATCTTCAAGTTCCTCGAGACCGAGCGGCTTGATATAAACCACTACATCTCGCTGCTCTCAGAGTTAGATCATGTTCCACATGAAGATAGTAAGTTTCTCACAACCCGCCATGTTTGTCCGCGCAAACTGTCTTAATATTAACCTTTGACTATTTTACAGCCGCCGTTGTTGTCCTGAAGAACAAACCGGTCAGCCTGGCTGGCCTGGTTCTGACTCAAAGGGAGAAGAGACGGATGTAGAGCAAGCCGCAGACATCTGAGGAAGAGGGCTCGGCCTCTTCAGGCGAGTTTGATCTACTCCGCTCCTGTGGCAATCCAAAAGACCTGCGGGGCAACCCGGTCCTCCACTGGAACCCAGATGGTGAGTGTGTACAGGTGTCGACCGCGCTTTCGCATTGGGGGAGCGAAAAAGTAAGCCGCCATGCTTTAGCCGCTGGTGCTGCTATGTATGGCCGAAAAAATCTGAAAAAGCTAAAGGAAGTTCCGGAGGAGGAGCTCTCCAAACTGGCCGCACAAGTGGGTGCATGGAGCTTCGCGACTAACCATTTTATGGGCCTATCGTACAGACGGCTAATATCAGCCCACACTTATTTAGAAAAGAAGAATGCCGAGCAGGCTCAAGAGATCACGCGGTTAAAGGAAGCCGCATCGGTAAGTTATCACCTATTTATTTGTGCTGTCGATTTTTCTCAAACCGTGCGGTCTAACCTCTTTCTCTTTTTCAGAAACAATATGATATCGATAATCCGGTCTTCCAAGACGAGGTCTTCCCCATGTCGCCAAGGGGATTGATGCCGCCTTAGACCGCATGAGAAGTCGCGATGGTCTATCTTCAGGATTCGAGGACTTCAGCTTTCCGGATGTCTACCCCTCCTTGAAGAAAAAATTAGAGGATATCAACTCTATAGCGAAGGGTAAAGAAAAGGTCGACCCGAGCAGTTCGGAGGAAGAGGAAGATGATGAGGAGGAAACCGTTGCAGAGAACAGAACCGCTGAAGAAAACGAAGCCGGTGTTGATAATAAAGCTGCTGCTGATGATGAAGCCGCTGCGAATAATGAGGACGGGGGGGGAGCTCGTCTTCTGAAACTGACACCAGCGAAGGGGAGACTGATTGGGTTGAAAACCCGAAAGATGAAGGTTCGAGCAGCAGTTCATCAAGTTCTTCGTCGGACAGTGGAGAATATTCGCCCAACATTGATATTGAAGGTGGAGGAGACTCAAGTTCTCCTATGGCGAAAAGACTCAAGTCGGGCGAATAGTGTTTTTTGTATTTAGAATTCCTTTGCAGATTCGACGGCCTAAGTTTATTAGCCAGTCGGTCTGAACTATTGTAAATACATTTTGAGAATGAATGAAAAGATATTACCCGTTCAACAACCTGTTTTTGTGACTTACTTGTGAATGTTGTGATCTTTATTTCCTTTAAGCTGCAAGTTCTTTTAAATTAAAGTCGTGCGGTTAGATATTAATCTGAGCGGTCAGAAGTTCGAGCTCTGAGAATTTCAAATAAATAGCTGCCCGAATGTTATGAATGCTGCTCGGATGGTTTATCTCTGAGATCGATCCTGATCCAGTGAGTTAATCATAGCCAGAAACCGCGAGTCATAATAAATCTCGATCATCATTTGTGCAGTTTAAGGTATATCCCGGACGAATAATAACCCATGTTCCACATACAGGAATTTTGAGATAGAAGTATCAAGTCACGCTGTTACTTCATGACTCGTGCGGCTACTGATATAAAACCCAAATACTTAGAAATTTTAATAACTTCCTGATGAAACGGGGCATGTATGGATAATGATTATCAAGATATGTTGTCCCTTCTCAACCCAAGTGGCATATGTAGAGAGAATAGTCAATAAGTCGCGCGGTCAGCGTATAATCCGGGCGACTAATAAATGAAAATTTACTCTTTCTGAAGTTTGAAACATTCATAAGTATAGATAACGATCAATAAGTCGTGCGATCAATGTATAGTCCGGGCGACTTAATCACCAGAGTAGAGTAATATTTATTGCTGCAAGAATAACTCATGACCGGTTTCTTGTGGATGACTTGATTTTAACCGAGCGAATAAGATAAACTGATAAATGATTATGTCTGATGATATTAATCATAAACCCGTCAGACATAGTACCAGCTTGTGGCAGTGCAATTAGTCTAATTATAAACCGATTGAGCAAGCCGATCGGTCAATATTATGATTGATAAACTATTAGAAACACTGCCTTATGACATCTTGTAATAACCTGTTTCTAGCTTTTACGGCTAGATTTATTCTAATCGATCGGTTAGTATATTAAGCTGTTGTTCATTCAAGCCGATCGGCTTAATGAGTTAGACCGCCCGGTCTTAAAGCCATATTTCCTATGGCAGATGAATGCTCATACCTGTTTAATACTGCTCTCAAATGGTCATTAGGGACCATAAGAGAAAAATGATTTCCTGTAAAGAAGTAAAAGGATTACAAACTCAGATGACCAAGTGGGCAGGTGCGCTTAGGTACCAAGCATTGATTTCCTCAAGTGGTCCTAAGAGCTGTAAGGATTTCGATAAATCAACTGCTCTCTAGCCTAGGGCTACAAGCTAAGTTGATCAATTGGGCAGGTGTGGTTATGCCGCAGGGGCTTTACCGAAATTGCATTCCTCAAAGAGATCAACCTAGTTGTGGGTCCCCTGTAGGCACCGCTCGAGAGTTCCTTTAGGAGTATTCAATGGTCACATACTAAGATGATTAGTTAGGTAGGTGTGGTTATGCCGTGGGGGCTATACCGACATTGCTTTCCTCAGAAGGATCATCAAAGTTGTAACTATATCCCTTTCGAGGCACGATAGAGCTAACAGTCACCTGGACCTCCCTTGTCATAACCCGCATTTTCTTCGTATTAAATAATACGTCAGAGTAAGAGAAAATACGCGTCGTGAGGCCACGTCGTGCAGGGGACAAGTGCAGACACTCAGGCAGCTCTAACTTCACACTTTTCTTTAGAAAGTCATGAACTTTATGTTTTAAAACGTAATTTGAATTTAAAGTTTTCAAACACTGTGTCCCTCTGTTTAATGGATCAACTAGTCCATAAATAAGAAAATATAGGTTTACGCAGCGGAAAATACATAATTTATTTTATTTTACCCTATATGAGCATGATGAACTAACCAGCATTCCGATGATATGAAATTTCTATATTTAGTATAGGTAAAAAGGATTTCTTTTACGAGCTTCAAAATAGGAGGGTGATAGTTTTAAAAGTGATGTCATGTATGAAGAATTATGCAGATTTTTGTATATAAAGTAACTACCATGCATCCTAACATAAAACCTTCCCAGAGAGCAATTGCATAAATAACAAACAACGGTAGTAGCATAAAAATAGCAAGGTAAGTCTGACAAAAAAGATCTCAGGCTATGGGCGTCAACAACCTGACACGAACCCATAACTCTAACAAGTCTTGAAAAGAAAACAATAATCTACCTCTCAAAGCGAGAGTAAGAAAACCACTAGCAAAACTGAAGAAAACAGAACCCGGTCAGCTCCACCTGCTACTGATCCGAACCTGAGGCATTCAAAAGAAAAGAATGCCTCAGCACAAGGGCATAAAAGACATCATAATCAAGGAGTAGGTGAAATAATAGCCAAAAAGGGGTTACCAACCCACCAGGAATAGCTGTGAGCATTAACAATTCCATAAAAAAATATTAGCATCCAATAAGTAAGGACAGACTAGCACAAGGTGCGGTCAAATTGCATTCCAACAACGTCTAAAGGAAAAGGTATCGAGTTGCCCAAGAAATGAATCACTATACCACCCAAAAGCAGTACTGAGGCGGAGGCATTCTTTCCAACCAACCATCAGACCAAAACATACAACCAAGGAACAAAAGCACTGCGGTGGTGGTTACATCCCACACAACCAACAGTCTACACGTCCATGAAAAAGGAAACAGGCACTGGTAGTGGCCACTTTGTCCACCCACAGTCCAAAAACAACCAACTGGGAATAGTGGTTCACAAAATCCTGACCAAAACAGACACCACAGAAAAACCCGGAAAACAATTCCAAGAGAAACCTAACCTTACGACGAATTCGTCGAAATGCATTCGACGAACTCAAGGGATATCGACGAATTCGTCGAAATACTATCGACAGATTCGTCGAAATACTATCGACGGATTCAAAGGCACTTAGCGAAGATACTAAGGAAAACGACGAAGTCGGCGAAAGCCTAATTCTATCGACGAATTCGTCGAAATGATGTCGACGAATATGACTTGGCAGATTTCGAATTCGTGTATTTTGAAGAGTTTGATGAATTACTTACTAATTGGGTCAGATACTCAAATTTTAGCAGAATGCGATATATAATAAGTCTTGTCTAAACTAGATTTGAAGTAAAAGCGGTAAAGGATGAACCACAATATGGCAATGGGGAAGAATCCACCTCTTGCCTCAAATTTTTCGAAGAAGACTGCCTCCAACGTGCTCGACGTCGTAGATCGACCGCTAGAAAATCTCGAGGAACGATCTCTGAAACTTTTGGGGCGAAAAAGAGGGTTAGGGCTACCGGCTCCAACTTCAAAATTCTACGAAACTCAAAATACTTACCGCACACGCGAAGATCTCGGCGAGAGCTTTCCAGATCTATGCTCCGGCGAAGATTTCGTGCTCCGGAGCTCCAGTGGCGGCGATCTAAAGGTTCACGGAAGACGCCTCTCGCGGGTTCGCAAAAATGCCGGGGAAAGAGAAGATGAATAGGGTTTCGGTTGACTCACGGGGAAGAAGAGGCTAAATATATATATATATATATATATATATATATATATATATAAGAATATCATTATATTAATAATAATGGTAATAATAATAATAGTTAACGTAATAAACGAGAGAGGGGAAGGAGGGGTCGGTTCGTTCGTCGAACGAAATGTTCTAATAATAAGAATTAATCCATTTTAATAAGAAAACTCCGTCGACTGTACCAGGAAGCTCTTCGTCGAACTCAACGTTTGCAGGAAGTTCTCGTGAACTATATATGCTCTTATATATATAAAAAATATATATATAATATTATCATTGTAAATGAACACCGAAAAAACATACGCTGAAACTGACGAGAATCGATCCATAGGAGAAAGTCAGCGCTACGAATCCAACGGCGAAGTCGAAATCAAAATCCGACGAGCCGTTCTCGAGATATAAATTTCCGAAGTTTTACGGCGATGGATAAATATACAAATCTTTGAAAATTCACCGAGGCTTTAATCTCGGATCGCCACGAAACTTTAAGGGTCTTTCTAAAATTAAATAATCCAATTTCCTAACATAAAATTTTCTAATTCCGGGTAACTCCCAAAATTTGGTCATCTTGACCGAACGGACGCGAAAACGCGCAAACGACGGCGCACCGCTAACTCCGCACTAACGTAATGCACTTCGTCGTTATGACGTCAATACAATATTTCCAAATAATAGTAAAAAAAATCAGGGGCGTTACAGCCACTCCCCCTAAAAAGAAGTTTCATCCCGAAACTTTGACAAAATAGAGTTCGAAAACAAAGACGAGTAATTAAAAACTAACGGAAGAAAACACTCACCAAAGAGGGCTAGGAGAAAAGATGAGGATGAGATGTCCTCATAACAGATTCCAGTTCCCAAGTCGCGCTCTCGACGTCTTGGTTTCGCCAAAGGACTTTGACCATAGGAATCATCTTCTTTCGCAGCACGCGATCCTGAGTCTCTAGAACACGAACGGGCTCTTCGACATAAGAAAGATTAGGTTGCAACTGGGGCACCGAGTCAAGGACATGACGATCACTACGCACGCACTTTCTCAACTGGCTTACATGAAACACATCATGAACACCTGGGAAAGAAGCGGGCAAATCCAGCCTATAAGCTGACACTCCGATGCGCTCAACAACCTGGAAAGGTCCCACATACCGGGGATCCAACTTGTGGTTCCTTCCAAATCTCTTAACACCTGGCATCAGAGAAACCTTCAGAAAAACCATGTCCCCAACTGCGAACTCCAGATCAACCCATCTTCGATTAGCATACTTTTCATAACGCTCCTGAGCGATGCGAAGCTTCTCGTGGATATACGTCACAACAACATTCATTTCTTCCAAAACTTCTGGACCTGACAGCGGACTCTCACCAACCTCGGCCCCAAACAGAGGGGTTCGACAACACCTCCCATACAAAGCCTCAAAGGGGGCCATCTACAAACTTTCCTGATAACTATTGTTATACGCAAACTCCATCAGTCCAAGAGGCTTATCCCAAGCTCCACCATGATCCAAAATATAACATCTGATCATATCTTCCAAAATCTGATTCACTCTTTCTGTCTGACCATTTGTCTGAGGTTGGTAAGCGGTAGAGTATCTAAGGTCAGTGCCCAAAGCTCCCTACAAACTCTGCCAAAAATGAGACATATACCTGGAATCCTGGTCTGACACAATACTCACGGGCACACCGTGCAATCTGATGACCTCATCCAAATAAAGCTCTGCTATTTTCTCCAAGGAATAACCAATCTTAAAAGGCACAAAGTGGGCACACTTTGTCAATCTGTCCACTACGACCCACACAGAATCATGTCCTCCGGGAAATCTCGGCAAACCAGTAATAAAATCCATCGAAATACTCTCCCACTTCCAGCTTGGAATATCCAAAGGATTCAATTTACCTCCAGGCCTCTTGTGATCAGCCTTAACACGCTGGTAGGTATAACATTCTGAAACATACTTAGCTATATCATTCTGCATACCTGACCACCATACAATCTTTTTAAGGTCTTTATACATCTTTGTGGATCCAGGATGATAGGAAACACTAGAGTCATGTGTTTCACTACAGATCTTTGCTCTAATATCCTCAAACACGGGAATACAATATCTACCTCGATACTTCAAAGTATCATTATCATCAATTGAAAAATCTGGTAGTTCACCTTTTTCAGTTCTATTCCGGAGATGCTGCAAATCAAGATCTTCCTTCTAATGCAGTCTGGTGAGGGTAATCCAAGAAGGCTCTTCAACTTCTAAACTCGAAGGTGCGGTACTACTACCGACTGAGATATCCATCAGCATAAACTCCTCCACTAAGGATTGCACAGAAAGATTGAAGACGTGCGCGGTCTTTCTACTCAGGGCATCGACCACCACATTAGCCTTACCCGGATGATACAGGATATCAACATCATAATCCGCAACATACTCCAACCATCTGCGCTGGCGCAAATTCAGTTCATTATGGGTAAAGACATACTCAGACTCTTGTGATCCGTAAAGATTTTGCATGACACTCCGTAAAGAAGATGTCTCCAAAGCTTTAAAGCATAAATAACTGCCGCACACTCTAAGTCATGCGTAGGGTAATTCCTTTCATGCACTTTCAATTGTCTTGACCCATAAGCGATCACCTTTCCTTCTTGCATCAAAACACAACCAAGAACAACGTGAGATGCGTCTACATAAACGGCATACTCTACTCCCTCAGTCGATAAAGCCAAAACAGGAGCACTGCACAAACGCCTCTTTAATTCCTGAAAAGCTCCTTCACAGGAATCGCTCCAAACAAAAGCTGCATTCTTCTGGGTAAGCTTAGTCAGAGGTGCTGACAGCACCGAAAATCCTTGCACAAATCTTCTATAATAACCTGCCAACCCTAAGAAGCTCCTTATCTCCTTAGGTGTTGTAGGCGTCTTCCAATCCAAAACAGCAGAGATCTTTGCTGGGTCTACAGAAATTCCATCCTTGCCCACTACATGACCCAGGAAAGACACTTGCGAAAGCCATAATTAGCACTTACTCAATTTCGCATACAACTTGTGCTCTCTTAAGGTAGACAATACTAATCGCAAATGCGTAGCATGCTCCTCAGCACTTCTTGAATATACCAACACATCATCGATGAAAACCACTACAAAATGATCTAGGAAGTCTTTGAACACTCGGTTTATCATATCCATAAACGCAGAGGGTGCATTTATCAAACCAAAAGACATTACTAAGAACTCATAATTTCCATAACCGGAACGAAAGGCGGTTCGAGGAACGTCTGACTCACGGATCCTCAACTGATGGTAACCTGAACGAAGATCGATCTTCGAAAACACTAAACTACCACGTAACTGATCAAACAAATCATCGATTCACGGCAACGTATATCTATTCTTGATGGTTACCGTATTCAACTCACTATAGTCTATGCACAACCTCATAGAACCATCTTTCTTTTTCACGAACAACACTGGAGCACCCAAGGGTGAAGAACTTGGCCTAATGAATCCACACTGCAATAATTCATCTAATTGGATACGCAACTCTTCCAGCTTACGCAGGGCCATACGGTACGGTGCCTTAGCAATCAGACGACTACCAGGCTCAAGATCGATAACAAACTCCACATCTCTCTCAGGCAGAAGACCAGGAAGACTGGCCGGAAAAATATCAGGAAACTCTCGCACCACAGGAACATCCTCGATACACGGCAAATCGCTAACAGTTTCTAACATAGAAACAAGGTAAGCAAAACAACCGGAATCTAAAAGTTTCCAAGCACATACCGCAGAAATAATCGGGGAATCCTGGCGCAGAAAGCCATACACACTCATGGGTTGACCGTTGTCCATCTTGAAGTCGAAACGTTTAACCATGCGTTGGATAACCGCATCATAACTGGACAACCAGTCCATGCCCAAAATCACGTCGAAATCTTCTAGGTCTAGCACCTTCAAATCCGCAAAAGCTAAGAAATCGCCTAAGAGGATAAGGCAATTCAGGATACCCTGGTCCGACACCATGGAGTCGCCAGAAGGAAACTTAACGCGAAACGCATCGCTAATCTGATCGAGGATCAAACGATGACGCTCTACAAAGGTCCTAGCCACGAACGAGTGGGTAACACCAGAATCAAAGAGAATGCGCCCCCAACAATTCTTTACCTTAAATTCTCCTATAACAATCGGATACATAACTAGCCGAACAAAAATTGAAACTAAGAATAAAGGCTAAGAGTTAAATTAATGTCTAACCTGAAATAACTTGGGTGGAATTCTGTACTTCTTCCCTAGTCACCATGTTCAACTTGTCATTTCCTCTATCCTGATGTTGCGGCTATGGCGACGGCCAAGCTTGAAGTGGCACGGGCTGCAGAGGCGGCTGGAAACGTGGGCATTTAGTCTTAACGTGCCCCTTGTTTCCACCTTGAAAACACACTTTATCTTTAGACCAACAATGGGCAACATCATGCCCATTTCACTTACAGAAGGTACATGTCAGATCTCCTCTGGGAGCGCTCTGTATTGCCGACACTAGCTACTGCTTCTTAGCTCCCAACCTTTTGAAACATTTCTCAAACGGATAGCCCGGGCGACCACAGAAGCTTCAAGCTTCGCCACTTCTTTTCTTTGGAGCAGGGCTAGATACCTTGGGGCTTTCCCCCTCTTCAACTTTTCTCTTGTCCTTTCTCATTAACGCACCTCTATTCTTGGCGTTGTCGATGGCCTCGACTTTCAGCGCTGCTTCTACTACTTCAGCATAACTTTTAGATCTGTATGCGCTAGTCAATTGCTGAACGTCACTACGAAGTCCTCCGATAAAATGCTTCACTCTTTCCTGATTCTGAAGCCACTAAATCTGGAGCAAATCTGCTCAGCTTACTGAATTCAATCTCATACTCACTAACCGTGAGTTGTCTTTTCTTCAGGTGCAGGAAATTATTTATCAGATGATCTTGCTCGACCGACGGTAGGAACTTCTTTAACACCATTGCCTTAAACGACTCCCACGAACATCCGCCTACAAGACTTTCTCTCTCCCTGATCCACCAGCTCTTAACACGTCCCTTCAGCTGGTAAGCGGCGACCATCACCTTTTGGTCCGCAGAGATTCCTGAGTATGCGAACATCTCTTCAATGGCAACTAGCCAGTCATCCAACGCCATGAAATCAGCTCTTCCGTCGAACGTAGGGGGCCCTAGTCGCTGGAAATGCGAAATGAAGTTCATCTCTGGTGGCAGCAAAACTGGAGGCACCAAAGGAGCGGGAGGAACAGGTACAGTCTGACCAACTACAGGGTCCTGCACCACAGGCTGCTTCCCAGCGGCGGCAGTCAACAATGTCTAAATCTGCGATTGCATCGTAACTAACTGCCTGGACAGAGCCTCATTACTTTGTCGTAGACTCTCGATCATGTCCTAACTCTACGCACCCAAAGACTCACCCTCCGATTGGGGAGTCGACCTCGTCGCAACACGCCTCCGTGACATATCTATAAATACGAAGAAACAACTCATCAAAATCCTAGCTTTGAACTGGAACTGCTCATCTTAGCTCGAACCAAAACAGGAAAAGACACTTGCTCCAGCTACTACCTTGCTCGGGGATTTTATACAAATGATGTTATGCTTTAACTTAGGATGATATACTACCATCCTTTGATTCTTGTGCATGTCACATGGATGTATGAATGTTTAAACCTTCTTTTTAAATCATGTGTGTACGAGTGTCATCATATAAATCTTTAGCTTGGCACGGGTGCTTTATGCGATGTTATGATATGTATGTTGTGCTATGCATTCTAAGAAAAGCCTTAATGCATATTATGAGCGGTGTACGCATGAAATATTATGCACCCCATAATACATAATATCGCATGCAACGAAAAAGAAAAACGTGCTAATGGGCATCCATGTGATGATGGTTATGCATCCCATACTACATAACCGTCACATGTTGCCACCTATGATGGATCCATATACAAATACATATTATGCATACCATACTACATAATATGCCCCGTATACTTCTTATCATGCTATGAGTGTAGTGTTCATGCTTCAGCCAAGACGTACAGATGACACTTCGGTGTGTGTATGTAATGAAACAAGATGATTAACACCAAATTGGAAAAAAAGTCGTTCGACCAATTTGTCAAACAAACCTCCCTCTGATACCAACTGTCACAACCCTCATTTTCTCCGTATTAAATAATACGTCAGAGTAAGAGAAAATACGCATCGTGATGCCACGTCGTGCAGGGTACAACTGCAGACGCTCAGGCAGCTCTAACTTCACACTTTTCTTTAGAAAGTCATGAACTTTATGTTTTAATACGTAATTTGAATTTAAAGTTTTCAAACACCGTGTCCCTCGGTTTAATGGATCAACTAGTCCATAAATAAGAAAATATAGGTTTACGCAGCGGAAAATATATAATTTATTTTATTTTACCCTATATGAGCATGATGAACTAACCAGCATTCCGATGATATGAAATTTCTATATTTAGTATAGGTAAAAAGGATTTCTTTTACGAGCTTCAAAATAGGAGGGTGATAGTTTTAAAAGTGATGTCATGTATGAAGAATTATGCAGATTTTTGTATATAAAGTAACTACCATGCATCCTAACATAAAACCTTCCAAGAGGGCAATTGCATAAATAGCAAACAACAGTAGTAGCATAAAAATAGCAAGGTAAGTCTGACAAAAAAGATCTCAGGCTATGGGCGTCAACAACCTGACACGAACCCATAACTCTAACAAGTCTTGAAAAGAAAAATAACAATCTACCTCTCAAAGCGAGAGTAAGAAAACCACTAGCAAAACTGAAGAAAATAGAACCCGGTCAGCTCCACCTGCTACTGATCCGAACCTGAGGCATTCAAAAGAAAAGAATGCCTCAGCACAAGGGCATAAAAGACATCATAATCAAGGAGTATGTGAACTAATAGCCAAAAAGGGGTTACCAACCCACCAGGAATAGCTGTGAGCATTAACAATTCCATAAAGAAATATTAGCATCCAATAATTAAGTAAGGACAGACTAGCACAAGGTGCGGTCAAATTGCATTCCAACAACGTCTAAAGGAAAATGTATCGAGTTGCCCAAGAAATGAATCACTATCCCAGCTAAATGCAGTACTGTGGCGGAGGCATTCTTTCCAACCAACCATCAGACCAAAACATACAACCAAGGAACAAAAGCACTGCGGCGGTGGTTACAGCCCACACAACCAACAGTCTACACGTCCATGGAAAAGGAAACAGGCACTGGTAATGGCCACTTTGTCCACCCTCAATCCAAAAACAACCAACTGGGAATAGTGGTTCACAAAATCCTGACCAAAACAGACCCCACAGAAAAACCCGGAAAACAATTCCAAGAGAAACCTAACCTTACGACGAATTCGTCGAAATGCATTCGACGAACCCAAGGGATATCGACGAATTCGTCGAAATACTATCGACAGATTCGTCGAAATACTAACGACGGATTCAAAGGCACTTAGCGAAGATACTAAGGAAAACGACGAAGTCGGCGAAAGCCTAATCCTATCGACGAATTCGTCGAAATGATATCGACAAATTTGACTTGGCATATTTCAATTCGTGTATTTTGACGAGTTTGATGAATTACTTACTAATTGGGTCAGATACTCAAATTTTAGCAGAATACGCTATATAATAAGTCTTGTCTAAACTAGATTTGAAGTAAAAGCGGTAAAGGATGAACCACAATATGGCAAGGGGGAAGAATCTACCACTTGACTCAAATTTTCGAAGAAGACGGCCTCCAACGCGCTCCACGTCCTAGATCGACCGCTAGAAAACCTCGAGGAACTATCTCTGAAACTTTTGGGGCGAAAAAGAGGGTTAGGGATACCGGCTCCAACCTCAAAATTCTACGAAACTCAAAATACTTACCGCACACGTGAAGATCTCGGCGAGAGCTTTCCAGATCTATGCTCCGGCGAAGATTTTGTGCTCCGGAGCTCCAGTGGCGGCGATCTGAAGGTTCACGGAAGACGCCTCTCGCGGGTTCGCAAAAAGGTCGGGGAAAGAGATGATGAATAGGGTTTCGGTTGACTCACGGGGAAGAAGAGGCTAAATATATATATATATATATATATAAGAATATCATTATATTAATAATAATAATAAAGGTAATAATAATAATAATAGTTAACGTAATAAACGAGAGAGGGGAAGGAGGGGTCAGTTCGTTCGTCGAACGAAATGTTCTAATAATAAGGATTAATCCATTTTAATAAGAAAAATCCTTCGTCGACTGTACCAGGAAGCTCTTCGTCGAACTCAACGTTTGCAGGAAGTTCTCGTGAACTATATATGCTCTTATATATAAAAAATATATATAATATTAACATTGTAAATGAACACCGAAAAAACATACGCTGAAACTGACGAGAATCGCTCCATTGGAGAAAGTCAGCGCTACGAATCCAATGGCGAAGTCAGAATCAAAATCCGACGAGCCGTTCTCGAGATATAAATTTCCGAAGTTTTACGGCGATGGATAAATATACAAATCTTTGAAAATTCACCGAGGCTTTAATCTCGCTCGGATCGCCACGAAACTTTAAGGGTCTTTCTAAAATTAAATAATCCAATTTCCTAACATAAAATTTTCCAATTCCGGGTAACTCCCAAAATTTGGTCGTCTTGACCGAACGGACGCGAAAACGCGCAAACGACGACGCACCGCTAACTCCGCACTAACGTAACGCCTTTCGTCATTATGACTTCAATACAATATTTCCAAATAATAGTAAAAAAAATCAGGGGCGTTACATCCTTTGATGCATAAGTGTGTTAGGTACCGTCCGGGATCCTAAATTCTGAAGACCACTGCACGGGAATTGGAAAGCTTCCACTACACGTGTGCGAAAACTCCCTGCTACACGTGATCTTTGTGGTTGTACGCTAATGACTACAATCCGATGGGGTTTAAGCAGAACTTGGTGATGTCTCCAAGGTCCAGTGAGGGATATAAAAAATATAAAGAGTCACCAGACAAGGATAAGTGTCAGTATAGGGCTTCTCATTGAATATCCAAAAAATGTAAGTAATGAAAGAACTTTTAAGGATAGAATCGTTTGAGATCACCGCTCCAGGTGCGTGAGATGTCTTCTCCATCACTTGTCTGAAGGCAATAAGCCTCATTCTTCAATACCTCCTTGATGATGAATGGCCCTGCCCAGTTGGGATTTAGTTTTCCAACAATGCTTGTCCTGGCTGCAACATCCACCTTTTTAACACAATATCACCAATTGCAAATTGCTTAACTCTGACATTCTTATCAAAATATTTCGCCATTCTTCTTTTCACTTCCTCCTGCCTGATAGTAGCTTCATCTTGAAGCTCTTCAATTAGATCCAGGCTATATTTAATCCCTTCATCATTGGATTCTATCCATGCTTCGCCTCCTTGTTTTGCATACATAACTCTGGGACTGACCACTTCAAATTTTATTGGAACGACTGCCTCTGAGCCATGAGACAATTTGAATGGTGTTTCCCCTATGGCTGAAAATGGTGTAGTCCAGAGAGTCCAGAAGATGGAAGGAAGTTGTTCTGCCCAGTTTCCTTTCTGATTTAAAACTCTCTTCATTAGAAGATATTGGATTTGTGTATTTGCTGCCTCCACCTGGACATTACTTCTGGGATGATGTACCGAGGAGAATCGAAGTTCAATTCCAACCTGGTCGCAGAAATTGATCATTTCTGAATTGTTGAACTGAGGACCATTGTCGGTAACGATTGCCAAAGGAATTCCATTCCGGCAAATGATTTCTCCCCAGATGAAGTTTCTTATAACCTGTGTCGTAGTTTTGGCTAATGCCTTCGCCTCAATCCATTTGCTGAAATAATCGATCATGACGATTATGAAGCGACGCTGACTTCTAGCCATCGAAAAAGGGCCGATAAGATCCATTCCCCAAACTGCAAATGGCCAAGGCGCTGTTATTGATCTAAGTGTCTGAGCCGGTAGATGTTATAGCGGAGCAAACTTCTGGCACTGAAAGCAGCGCTTGGCAAATGCTTCTGCATCCTTCCTCATGGTTGGCCAAAAGTACCCTTGTCTCAGGATCCTCTTCTCCAAAGTCATTACCGCAGAATGGCTCCCACATTCTCCTGAATGTACCTCTTGGAATATTACTGGAACTTCTTCTTCCAAAACACATCTTGCTAGAGGAGAAATGAGAGTCTTTCTATATAAGACTCCTGCCACCTAGCAATAATAAGCGGCCTTTTCGTGAATCTCCTTCTATCTTTTATAGATGGATGGAATTCCCCTTTTGATAAGTATAGCTCGTAAGGATCCTTCCAAGAAGGATGTTGATCGATTTGCATTAGTTTCCCTTCTTCTGTTGCCGGATGGAAAAGTTCAGAGGTCACTCCCCCTGACGGAAGACCAAACTTTGATAATTCATCCGCCTCTTCATTCTGTGTTCTCGGAATATGTTCAATGATGAATGATTTGAACTTCCCAATTTCTCGTTTTGCAAGCAACAAATACTCTCTTAACATTGGCTCCCTTGTTTTGAAGTTTCAAAATACCTGTGAGGCCATTACCAGAGAGTCTGTTTTGACATGCACATGTTCTATTCCAAGCTCCTTCGCAAGTCTTAGACCGGCCAAGAGTGCTTCATACTCTGCTTGATTGTTCATGACCGAAAAAATAACTTGATAGCTTGTTCTAACTTGATGCCATTTGGACTGATTAAGATGACCCCGGATCCCACAGAGTTTTTACCCGAGGCTCCATCTACATAAATGATCCAGGCCAAAGGGGATCTTTCAATCTGTTCGGGACTAGATTCCGTTATGTCTACCAGGATATCTGCCAGCACCTGCGCCTTGATTGATGTTCTGGGAATATAAGATATCTCGAATTCGCTTAGCTCTATAGCCCATTTGGCCAGTCTTCCCGAATGGTCTGGTTTTTCTAGGATACTTTTCAGTGGATGATCCGAAACCACCCTAATAGGATGGGCTTGAAAGTAAGGGCGAAGTCTGCGAGTTGACATAACTAAAGGTAGAGCTAGCTTCTCCAAAATTGAATATATGGTTTCCGCATCTTTGAGAATATGGCTAACATAATCGATCGGAAACTGCTTCTTCTTTTCCTCCCATACGAGAATGAAGCTTGCCGCATCCAGACCAACCCTCAAATACAAGAATAGCATTTCCCCTTTGCGAGGGTTTTGAAGTAGAGGGGTTGACGTTAACTGCAGCTTCAATTGTTCAAAAGCACTGTCGCACTCCTTATTTCATTTGAATTTGGATCCTCCCCAGAGCATTTTAAATAATGGAGCGCTCTTATCTCCTGAATTGGAGATGAATCGGCTTAATCCTGCTAACCTTCCTCCCATCTATTGAACTTCTATCGGATTGCGAGGAGGGGTCATGTCCAGAATAGCCTTCACCTTATCGGGATTTGGTGCAAGGCCATCGGGGGTGAGGAGATGTCCAAGGAACTTTCCTTTATTTGCTCCGAATACACATTTCAATGGATTCAATTTTAACTTGAACCTCCGTAGAGTAGCGAACGTATCTACAAGGTCTCTCAAGTGTATTGAGAAGGTTTTACTTTTTAAAAGGAGATCGTCGACATAGTCTTTGAGATTTCTCCCCTTTTGATGCTTAAAAACCGTGTCCATCATTCTCTAGTACGTTGCACCCACGTTCTTGAGGCCGAAGGGCATCACAAGATAACAATAACATCCATCGTTCATGATAAAAGATGTATGAGGGATATTGGGTTTGTGCATTTTAATTTTATGGTACCCAAAGAATGCATCTAGAAAGCTCATAAAGTTATACCCAACCACGGAATCAACTACAAGATCTATCCGAGGCAAGGGGTAGCAATCTTTAGGACACGCTTTATTAGGATTGGTGAAATCTACACACATTCACCATTTTCCTCCTGACTTCTTCACCATTACAACGTTTGATGTCCAGGTAGGATATTGGATTTCAGAAATGAAATTTGCGTTAAGAAGTTTTGTAACTTCTTCTTTGATGGGAATCGCCAGCTTGGTCGCCACTTCCCTTTTCTTCTACTGAACTGGTTTGAAGTCAGGGGAGATATTGAGATGGTGGCAGGCAACATCTTGGTCTACTCCGGGCATATCTTCCGCCGACCAGGCGAAGACATCTAAATTTTCTAAAAGGCAGGAGATCAATTGGGCCTTCTCTTCTTGGGGCAGCTCCGCATTGATGACGAGCTTATTTTCTTCCCACTCAGCAATGGGGACTTCTTGAGTTACCTGGGCAGGTTCCAGGTGAGCCCCTTCTCGATCCCTATTCTCTTCCACATCTTCTGAAGGCTTAGCCACTTCAAGGACAACAACCGAAATCTCAAAGACTGGAGTGTCGGTAATCATGTTAACTATTTATACGTCGCACTCCTAAGCCACCTTTGAATCACTCTGGATCCGATATTGTCTTCCTTTGGCTGCAAACTTGAGAGCTAGATGGAAAGTAGATACCACCGCTCTATAGGCATTCAGAATAGGCCTTCCGAAGATGGCACAATAACTGCTTGGGGCATCCACTATCACAAAGTCGACCAACTTTGTTATTCCTCCCAGAGATACCAAAAGTTTTACGCAGCCTTCCATCTCCTTCTTCTCTCCAGAGAAGCCGTAGAGGGGCCCTTTAGTGGAAAGCAGAGGCTTTCCAATCTTTAGGGCTTCAAAGGTTGGGCGGAAGAGGAGATTGACTGAACTACCCGTGTCAATCAAGATCTTATATACCGTGTAATTTTCGATGATAACTTTGATTACCACGACATCGTCGAATGGATTTGCATTCGGAGGAAGGTCCTCTTGGAAAAAAGTAACGACCGACCTTTCAGGAGAAGAAGTGTAAGTGGCCGCCACTTCCTGCTTGAGAACTCTTGCAACACTCAATTTTTCTGGAGGATTCAGGCCCAGCCCCTCCATGAATACAGTAAATATTGTCGAGGGGACCTACATCATTCACCTCGATGCATTCCGTTGTAGGATGAATGTCCCCATAGTAGCCGACATCTTCCACATCAGCACATTCCCAAGTAACCTCAGTTGTCTCCTTCCCTTTTGAGGTTGATGGCTCGTTAGATGTCTCTTTTCGAACCAGACCTCGGGGCTTCCCTTCTCCCAAGAGCTTCTCAATTAATAAGCGAAGGGCTCGACAATTCTCAATTAGGTGACCTCCTTCCTTATGATATTCGCAGAAGAGGTTCGGATTACAGTTTCAGATATCTGACCTCAGGGGAGCAGGTCTTTTGAAATCGGGCCTCTTTAGCAGAATCTGGACTACCTCATCCATTGTGATGTTGAGAGGAGTAAATGATTCTTGGGAATCATCATACTGAGCGGTCGGAGCTGCTGGAGGTGGAGGCGCGGTGTATTGTGGAAGATACACCGACATTATTTGCGGAACTGTTATGGATGGAGTGAATGCGACGACCAACGACGATTTCTGATCTTGAAACCGTTGATGGCCAAAAGATGGTTGTTTGTGCCTAATATTTCTCCCCCTCTGAGCACGGAGTTCGAAATCAGGTCGAGGTGGATTGTGGTATGGTGGTTGATGAGCGGAAGAAGAATTGGGCAGATCCTTGTCGTTAAGCAGTTTTGCGACATAGCCTGGGTTACTTTTCTCACCCCTGATAAACATATTCGCCAAGCTTATCATCTCCTGGTAAGATTCCGGCTCTCTGATATGGGCTTCGAATATTAGGGGCCCTTCAATCAGTCCATGAATCAGAGCAACCATATACAGTTCTGGATCCACATTCTGAATTTCCATGATCTCTTTTTGGAAATGGTCAACAAAACAAGCCCATGTCTCATATTCACGTTGCCTTACTTCGAAGAGGGCCGCCGTGCCACTTTTCCTTTTCTTTGAGGTAGAGAATCAAAGCAAAAATTCCATATGCAGTTCTGCGAAGCAACCGATGGATCGAGGGTGCAACCTATAGAACCACTCCCTTGCTTGTCCATCAAAGGACGTTACAAGGTGTTTGCACTTAGTGGCATCGGTGAGAGTTCTTAAGGCAATGACCGACTCAAAGGCCTGAAGGTGAATGGCTAGATCTGCTTCCCCGTTGTATGCCGACAAACGCGGTTCTATGAACTTATTTGGAGCTGGATCTCCTCGAACTTCATCCACAAATGGAGAAGTTTCTTCGACATCTTCATAAAGAAGAGGGACAAAGTAATAAGCCGCCGGAGCTGCGGTTACTTGCGGATAGGCCGCCTGATAAGGAAGACGGGCTGCGGCTTATGAAGGACAGGCCGTTGGGTAAGAGAGGCGGGCCGCATGAGAAGTTTCCCTCTGGAAATCAAGAACCCGTGCCAGCTTGTTCTGGGCGGCTTCTTGATAGAAGGTTTGCCGAGCCATGAAACCTTCTTGAGGCGGTTGGAAGTTGGCAACTTGAGGTAAAGGGTACAGAGGTGGAGGAGGGACCGGAGTCACTGCCTAGCTAACCCCGGTTTGCTGAGGAACTAGCCTCTCGGTTAGCATAGCAAGGGCCTGACTAATCGCCTCTAGTCGTTGATCAGTCGCTTTCTGAGCCCGCTCGGCTTCCCGCTTAGACTGCTCCAATGCCTCCCACAGAGAGTCATCACTGTGGTTGGAGTGGTCTCTTTGAGTGAACTGGCGGTCTGTCATTCTATCAAGGAATTCACCGATAACTCGCAATCTGAAGGTCGCGTGTTTCTGTTGATGCCGGATTTGGACCTCCACGATCGATGTTAGGGAAGCGAAGGAAAAGAGGAGGCCGCGAGTTATTGGTTACTATTGACAGAGAGAAGTTAGACCGCTAGCAGCGGCTGAGACCGGGCTTCACCCGTCATGGCGAATGCCACTCCTGTGATGGGCTTTCCCTTGATTCAAGTAAAGCATTTACAGTGGGTTACAGGGCAAAGCAGGAAAGAAGCCGGCCGGGCAAATATGTCGCAAGACAGTGAACTCAAGACCACATTTCAAACAGGCGAGATCTTGGATTCGAGTGTGCGTGTCTTGGGATCGTCTCCCCCCTATTTAGAGGCTCGGGGGCCTGCCCAAATGGGCAGGGATAAAATAACCGCCTGCTTGGATACATGTGAATCGGTTAGGGGGTGACGGGATACAGAAGGGAGAATAAAAGATAAGCCGCGCGACCTGGCGGCTTGACCTTCAGTTTGTGTAGGACTTGGATTGAGAGTCCTTGACCTGAGGAGAATAGCGTCCCGCGCGATCTATTATCTGAGGCCGTGGCTTGCCTTTTAGACTTGAGCCTTGGTATTCTTCAATCCTTGGTGGCAGTCTGGCATTGGCAGACCACCCATCTTGTTCAAGCTGGGCTAAGAGACCCATGTGCTAAGCACTAATTACAGAGCTGGTCGGCTAGACATATCAAATCGCCCGGTCTAGGAGAGGTGATGCTTAGGTAGCGGTCTTCTGGGTAAACACATATCAACTACCATCAACGTAATGCAATCTTTTGTTGTAGCCGAATCATCAGCAATTTTACAAAGAAGAACTCTAACACTGACAAACTACTGTTCAAATTTGCTTTGTTTGCCGGAATGCGAATCACGGGACACATGATATTGCTTGCTGTTCCTTTTGTTGCACTTCTGCTCTCCCTTTACCTACCATTAAACTTCGGCTCAGTTTGGCGCGGTTGCTCCAGTGAGTTTGGACAAAAATTCCACCCTCGTAGAATGTATGTTTGGCGACCAACACCAAGAAATAAAACTAGGTTTGAACATAAAAGTGGATTAAATTCCTTAAGTGAGGTCGGACGGTCACGAACGACGATTCATAATCACCACGTTCATGATCGCGACCATCATGCCAAACAGAGCATTCTTCTATCAAAGTTTTCTAATTAGGTTTTGATTGAAAAGAATTGGTTTTGGTACAAAACCAAAAACCTAAAGGTTTTGGTTTTGAGCCAAACTCAATTCTTGTGTTCGTTTGCTTGATGGTTTTCAGGTACAGGAATTGAAAACTGTCAATTTTTCTGTTCGGCTGTAGAATGGTTTTCAGGCATAGTTTTTGCGAGATTTTTAATCATGGATAAAGAGCTTGAAAGGAAAAAAATGGCGGTCTTTGAGGTGACGTGAAAGGGAACGACTCCTATCGATGGACAGAAGCCAGGAACCTCTGGGTTGAGGAAGACGGTGAGCTTCGCGTCGCTACTCTTCCAAGTCAAGATTGATGAATCTCGATCGAAATTTGCCGATTTTTGATTGTATCCTAGAATTATAGATCTTGATTGTATCCTAGAATTTTGCTGTGTACAAAAACGCATCTCGATCAAATTTTTTTCATTAGATCGAATGGAATGGGTGAGGTTGGATCGTGTTCCATTGGATACTTCATCCAAAATAATAATTTATTATTTATCCTATGCTTACTTACTAGGGCACCATCCTAGGAGCAACGAGTAAGTGGAGGCCGCTAAAAAGTTGATCATCAACCTCGTAAAGAAGAAGATCGCGAACCCAAGAGGGAACTAGGCGGAGCAGCTCCCTTTCGTCCTGTGGGCTCTGAAGACCACCCTAAATTCGGCCATGAGAGAATCTCCTATCAAGCTCTCGCATGGTTCCGAAGTGCTCATCCCTGTAGAGTTCGAGGTCCGAAGTCCCATAGTAGTTGCGACAGAAGAAGGAGATGAAGAATGATGGTTAGAGAATGAAGAAGCTCAGAGGCTCTCCCTCGAATACATCGAAGATCCCCGAGAACTGGCCTCGGCTCGGCAGGAGGAGATCAAGAGGCGAATGGCGAAGTGTTTCGACAAACACGTCTGCCTCAAGCACTTCCAAACAGGTGATCTCGTACTAAAGAGGGTGGATGCGGCAGGAAGATCAGCCGCTGTCGGAAAGCTCAACCCAAGTTGGGAAGGGCCTTTCATCATCCATGAGTCGCTGACAACTGACAGGTATCATCTGCAAAACCACGAAGGGGAGCTGCTTGGGAATACTGGAGAGGTGATGACCTGAAAAGGTTCTACCCCTAGCGGGAGTGTGTATGTCTCTTTCAAGTTTTGTCAGCTACATGTTTTCTTAAGTCCCAGCCCCACTTCCTAGTGAAAGTAACTCAAAGTGACGCATGTCCCTTGAGGGGTCTAGTTCAAATTGGGATGTTACACCCTGAGCCTGAGTCAACTCACCAAACACACGCTCAAGGGACCTAGCGCGAATCGGGACGTTACACGCCAGGACCTGTACAAACAATTCCAAACAGTGTGGGAAAATAGGCAACCGGTCAGATTTAGCTGACCAAAATGTATAACGACCCCACCCCATTCCCGGGGCGGTGGTACTACTTCCCTGCAGGCAAGAGCTAGCAACATATACAACTATATCTGCAATCATAACCAACATAGGCACTCACATCCTTACGCTTCGTGCTCTCATGACACACTTTCGGCGTACTCCTTGAGTTACACCACGAATCTACGTACATTTTCAACTTAGATATACTATGAGCTTTAACGTCAAGGTCGTCTTACCTTATGGTGCCTTTCCGAAAATTGCCTCAGCGAACACGGAGGAGCGACCTCATCACTGATTGGCTAAGGGATGGGTTCGGTTCCGCACTACCGCCGACGCTATCTCCCGTCGAATCGATTCATGTTCTCGACGACTCGTCGTAATACATTCGTCGTGACACAAATTTGTCGTGACAGCTACCGCCGGCGCTGGCACTACCGCCAGCGCTGGCACTACCGCCAGTGCTAGCACTTGATGAACCATCTCGACAATTCGACGACACGCATATGTCCTCTCATCGAAACTCAACCTTTTTTGATGAAATGAGCTACCGCCATCGCTATCTCCTTTACTTCGGTGAGGCGGTGCATTCACGAATGACGGTTCAAAAGTACTGCATTCATGAATGCCACCGCCATGCCAAACGGGTCTAACATCATGTTAAAACCTAACTCATGACCTCCTATGTCAATATCAAGGATTGGAGAATGGGCATCGACCAAATGAAACTCAATTAGATTCATTTATCTCGACTCTCGAGCGAGGAAGAGGTAGATGAATGGAGGTTTGTGTGACTTACTCGTCCTACAAAACTTGTTGAAATCCCTTTAGAAATCAGGGCCCCATTTAGCGCTGTGATGGCAATCATGAACGTGGTGGTTATGAACGACAGTTTGTGAATGCCTGACCTTACCAATGGAACTTCGTCGACTTTTATGTCCAAATTGGAATCCCTTTAGCAAAAACGACGTGCCAAAATGGAGCCTAGAAGATGCGCATAAAGAGAAAAAACATTGAATATTGAAAAAATTAGTTAAAACTAGCATGCATGCCATGGCTGCTATTGTTTTTAGAGGCTAAAGGGTTGCTAATTTACTATTGCCACAACCACAAACTATTCATCTTATTAACCACGAGTTTTTTCAAGAGAACCAGCAAATGAATTTCAAAGCAATTCGAAAGAGGCAAAATGATGCCTAATATTGTCCTCAAATCATAGATTCTGTGATTAAGGTTATGTCTAGTTGATTTTGACACTATCTATTCAATTTTTACATGGTTCAGTCGATTTTGAGTTTGTCTAGTCGATATTTAGTCTGTCTAGTCGATTTTTAGTCTGTCCAGTCAATTTTGACTCTGCCGAGTCGATTTTGACAATGTCCGATCAATTTTGAGTCTGTCCAGTCGATTTTTAGTCTGTCCAGTCTATTTTGACACTGTCCAGTCGATTTTGACAATGTCTGGTCGATTTAGACATTGTCTAGTCCATTTTGACCCTGTCCGGTCAATTTTGACACTGTCTAGTCAATTTTGACATTGTCCAGTCAATTTTTGTTTTGTCAGCTACATGTTTTCTTAAGTCCCAGCCCCACTTCCTAGTGCAAGTAACTCAAAGTGACACATGTCCCTTGAGGGGTCTAGTTCAAATTGGGATGTTACACCCCGAGCCTGAGTCAACTCACCAAACACACACTCAAGGGGCCTAACGTGAATCGGGACCTGACACTCCAGGACCTGTACAAACAATTCCACAACAGTGTGGGAAAACAGGGAATCGGTCAGATTTAGCTGACCAAAATGTATAACGACCCCACCCTATTCCCGGGGCGGTGGTACTCTTCCATGCAGGCAAGAGTTAACAGCATATCCAACTATATCTGCAATCATCACCAACGTATGCACTCACATCCTTACGCTTCGTGCTTTCATGGCATACATTTGGCGTACTCCTTGAGATACACCACGAATCTAAGTGCTTTTTCAACTTAGATATACTATGAGCATAACCGTCAAGGTCGTCATACCTTAAGGTTCCTCTCCCAAAATTCCCTCAGTGAACACGGAGGAGCGACCTCATCACTGACTGGCTAAGGGATAAGTTCGGTTCAGCACTACCACCGACGCTATCTCCCGTCGAATCGATTTGTGATCTCGACGACTCATCATAATACATTCATCGTGACAGCTACCGCCGACGCTAGCACTACCGCCGGCGCTTGCACTACCGCCGGCGGTAGTGCGCACTACCGCCGATGCTAGCACTCGACGAACCATCTCGACAATTCAACGACACACATTGGTCCTCTCGTCAAAACTCAACCTTTTCGACGAAATGAGCTACCATCGACGCTATCTCCTTTACTTTTGTGAGGTGGTGCATTCACGAATGACGGTTCAAAAGCACTGCATTCATGAACGGCACCGCCGTGCCAAACGGGTCTAACATCATGATAAAACCTAACTCATGGCCTCCTATGTCAATATCAAGGATTGGAGCATGGACATCGACCACATGAAACTCAATTAGATTCATTTATCTCGACTCTCGAGCGAGGAAGAGGTAGATGAATGGATGTTTGTGTGAATTGCTCATCCTAGAAAACTTGTTGAAATCTCTTTAGAAATCTGGGCTCCATTTGGCGCGGTGATAGCAATCGTGAACGCAGTGGTTATGAACGACAGTTCGTGAACGCCCGACCTTACCAATGGAACTTCATCGACTTTTATGTCCAAATTGAAATCCCTTTAGCAAAAATGACGTGCCAAATGGAGCCTAGAAGATGCGCATAAAGAGAAAAATAGAGAATATTGAAAAAAATTAGTTAAAACTAGCATGCATGCAATGACTGCTATTGTTTCCAGAGGCTAAAGGGTTGCTAATTTACTATTGCCACAACCACAAACTATTCATCTTATCAACCATGAGTTTTTTCAAGAGAACAGGCGAATGAATTTCAAAGCAATTCGAAAGAGGCAAAACAGTGCCTAATATTGCCCTCAGATCGTAGATTCTGAGATTAAGGCTCTGTCCAGTTGATTTTTACACTGTCTAGTCGATTTTAACATTGTCCAGTCGATTTTGAGACTGTCTAGTTTATTTTTTGTCTGTCTAGTCAATTTTCAGTCAGTCTAGTCAATTTTTAGTCTGTTGATGAGTGATTTATTTACTCATCTTTTAGTATATGTTTATTATAATTTTAATATAAAATTATGTTATTTATATAAATTTATATCATATAAATCTTTCCTATTATAATTTCATAAACTAACTTAAGTCTTTTCTATGTTTTTCAGGATTTCTGGGCATTTTGAGCAAAATTGTCAAGTACACGCCCAAGGTCACGGGCGTGACCAAGGGTGTGACAGCCAAAGATGTGTTCCAGACCTGCTTCTATCACCCCGGAGTCGTTCCGTGAAGAATTCGCCAAGTACACGCCCCAGGCCATGAGCGTGACCAAGGGCGTGACCCCTGGCTGCTGCATTCGATGAAGATTCAGGAGATCGACGAACATGCGAGAGTTCGACGAATGTTCAAAATTACACGCCCTAGGTCACGAGCGTGACCAAGGGCGTGACCCAATGTCACGGTCGCGACCCGCTGAGATGAATCAGAACTGCTGAGATCAAGCCTACCACGTCAATTAAAATTACACGCCCCAGGTCACGGGCGTGACCAGGGGGCGTGACATCCAGTCACGGACGTGACTCGCCCCGCGCGCCTTCCCGCCAAAGATTTCCCGCCAGCAGCACATTTAAAGATTACACGCCCCAGGTCACAGGCGTGACCTAGGGCGTGACGCGTCCGAAACACCTGCATTGAAGCCAGAATGCGCCCTCTCCGCCAGCGCCGATCACGCACCTTACACGCCCTTGGTCACGGGCGTGACCAAGGGCGTGTAACCTCAATTTTGCAGCTATAAAAAGCCAGTTCCAGCAGATGTTTTGGGAGGAATTTTGGAGACGAATTTTAGGATTAGCCTTTTTCATTTCATGTCTTTATTTTTATGTTTTAGTAGTCTTGTAATCCTTCCTCTTGCAATTTATATTTTCAATTAAATAGTTGTAGCTTTCAATTCCTAGTTGTAACTTTCTTTTGCAATTAATAAAATAGTTCTTCTTATTCTCTCATTTCTCTTCTGCTTTCTTCCATGTATCCTTTTATTTTCTTCGATTCCTCCATCTCCATGAGTAGCTAAAATTCTATTAGCACTCGGTCGAGATGATCCAAGGAAAATATAATTCATGATTTAATCTTTAGCCTCTCTTTCTCTTCCTTAGAATGCTTAAGATTTATCCTTGAACTTTATTGAATTAAGATTATATTTTCGATATATAATTCTCATTCTTGTTTTCGTAGTCTAATAACCGAGAGGTTTTGAGTTCGAATCGATCATTTCAAGGATAAAGAGATTTGAATGCACTCCTCGAGAGAGGATGACATAAATCTCCCGGATTGGAGTCATATCCAATAGCCGGGTTCACTTCGATAAGGCGAGTTTTAGGGGTTTCGATTCTAGAACGAGAGTTCGATTGATCAACCTAAACTCAGTTGAGCGTATCCTCGAGTGAGGTATGTTCATAAATCGGGAACCTCCACGGTCAAGTAATTTCTTAAGAGAATTAGAAGTTGTTCTTTTTATATTTATTTTCCATGGTGATTCAAGATCGAGTGCTCATCGTTTTAATCTTATTTTAATTTTCTTTTTGCAAAATCAACCAAAAGTTTTAATTGATAGAATAATAAAGATTTTCTTGAAGTAAGAGTACTCAACCGCCCCGAGTCTAATGCGACCTTGGTTTCTTATAACCTATACTACATTCGATACGATACACTTGCCGCTGTTGTTTATGGATATAGTTTTGCCCGCATCAAGTTTTTGGCGTCGTTGTCGTGGACACGGTTGATATTTCGAAAAAAGAAATATTTATTAATTTTATCGTTCTCTTTCTTCACCCCCTTCTTTTTAAAATTTTAAAAAAAATCTTAAAAAGCGCAATCTAAATTCTCGGAAAGGACGCTTTGGGCTTGAATTCCCATCATAGCCTCTAGTACCTTGCGAGCCCTTCACCGGGTTGACCTTGGGAAGTCCGGGACTAATTTAACCCGCTTTTTCAAAAAAATATATAATAAAAATATTTATAAAATTCCATTCATTTGAGTAAAGGTTGTTCCCTTCTTTTTTATCATTATTATGAAAGAATCTGAATTGGCCGTTAAAGTTGTCGAGCTTCGAAACCAACTTTACCTCTTACAAGCCGCGCGAGGACGCTAATTTAGTTGTCATTATTGTGGTGCACCTCATCAAAGTGAGGAATGTTATTTACATTCATATTCTCAAAATAATTATTATGAAAATAATTATCCTCAATATTATGTAAATAATTTTGATAATAATTACGATCATAATTTTTCATCTTTTAATGAAAATAATTTTCAAACTTTGATGAAAATAATTTTTCTAATCTTAATGAGAATAATTTTTCGGCGTTTAATAATTGTTCTACTAGCTCCGAAGTAGATTATTCCTCGTGGCAAGCTCACCCGGATAGTTCTCGGAGCAATGAAGATAGATCTTTAGATCCGAATTTTTGTTTTTCTTCTTGTACACCGCAATTTTCGTTCTCTAATTTTGGGGAAATTCCGCAGATCCAAATAGATACTTCCCCCCAAAATTTAGAGGAAAATATTTTTTCGTCTAGTGTTTTCTCTAATTTTCACGAGAATAATTTTTCGGCTTCTAATAATTTTTCTTCTAGCCCCGAAGTAGATTATTCTTGGTGGCAAGGTCACCCCGATAGTTTTCAGGGCGATGAAGATAAATCTTTAGATCCGAATTCTTGTTCTTCTTCTTTTGCGCCGAAATTTCCTTTCTCTAATTTTGGGGAATCTCCACCGAATCAATTTGATACTCCCCCCCAAAATTTGGAGGAGAATTTTATTCCTTCTAGTGTTTTTTCTCCATCTTCGGATAATTTAGTTATGGAGGAACATGTGGTTTCATGTAATCCCATAACTTCTTTTACCAAAGATGAAGAAAACTTAATATACCAAGAATTTCTTAAAGTTATGGGCACCCCAGATGAAATAGAAGAAGAACAAGTTTCTTCCCCTACTCCACCAGAATTTTATTTTCCTTGTCATGAATATTCGCGAATTTCTTCTATCCAACCAAAAATTCATGAAAATTTTGTGTCTGAAAATTTTATTCCGCTTGGTAATGTGCTAGATTTTCCTAATGAAAATTTTATTGTAGAAAAGGAATAACCAGAGCTTAATCATATATTTTCGCAAGCGCCTCCTCCTTGCGAAAAATTATCTGAATCATTTTGTTATGATTCTATTGATACTAATAATTTCCTTGTAGATGATGAGCCGTTGCAACCAAACGACTTCAGAGATCCATTTGCCGCTCATCTCCAGCTTTCCAAATCACCTACGGTTTGTTTAGGTAATATGGATTCACAATTTCAAGCTCACCGACAGCAAAAGAATCAATACTACAGCGGAGGAGTAGCCGGGCGACTGACGCCGGTACATTCGCCTCAGCGCAAATTAAGGGAGTTGCCTGTCCACCTCTCTTTTAAATTTCCTTTTTTCCTAACACTAACCGTCTAGCTTAAAGACGGGAAAAACAAAACGCTCTTGGGAGGCACCCCTTGCTTATCTTTTTTTTACGTATTTTTCTTTTAAAGTTTATTTTCTTTCAAGTATTCTTCATACTTAGTTTTAAACATTGGGGACAATGTTTAATTTTAAGTATGTGGGTGTAGCATAGCTTTCTTTGTATTTTTATTTTTGAAAACAAAAAAAAAAACAAAAGAAAAAAATTTAAAAATTTAAATTAAATTTCATGGAAAGGACGCTTTGGGCTTGAATTCCCATCACAGCCTCTAGTACCTTGCCAACCCTTCACCGGGTTGTCCTTGGGAAGTCCAAGAACTAAAAAAAAATATATATTTATATATTAATGTTCAGTTTTTATTAAATTTTATCAAAACATCGATGCTTGCTAAAATTGTAAGTTCTAAAGTAGACTTATTTTTCATATGGACTAAGAAATTTTTTTGTGCTAGATTAGTTTTTTGAAACTTTTGAGTAAAATTGTTGACTCATGTAGTGCTACTAGTCTTATGCATGTCTTTGAGTAGTGTTAGTGTAAAATTAAATTCTTGGCATACATCTAAAATTATGTTCTAATTAATTTGCGTAGTAATAATTTATTTTACTTTTAATTCGAATCCAGTCTTATCCAAAAGTAGTTTAGGTGAGTGTGTAGAAGATTATTAGAAAGCTATTACTCGAATTGATCAAAAGGGTGTCCTTTCTCGATGTCTAGAACTTGCCCTAAGCTATTTTCGAAGCATGTGCACTTTAGTCAAAATTAACCTTACGGAAATAATTTAGGCCTTTCTTTGGATAGTTTGAGCCTTTGCACCCAACCTCAATTTACTACCTTTGTTCACATAATTTTGAGCTTTGCACCTTTATTTGAACCACCCTCACCATTTCATTACCAAAACCAAAAAGCCCAAAACCCAAATTGTTTAAAAAGAAAAAAATATCATAGTGATATGCGGCCTAGGCGTGCTTATGCATACCTAGAATGATCCCAACTATGAATAAAAAAAAAATTTGGGTATCAATTCAAAAGAAATATTCTTATTTCAAAATTGCAAAAAAATCTCATAATGATATGCGGCCTAGGTATGCACATGTATACTTAGAATGATCCCAATTATGAAGAATTGTGATATTAGTTTTGGTGAATGAGAGTGTTCCCCTTAGCAAAACATGAGTATGAGGGTAAAGCTTCTCTATTCTGTGGTAGTCATTATTTTCTTTTAGCTCAAAACTTTTCGTTTAAGTGGAATAGACTTCATGTTTTCATTGTTTACCTCGCCCTTAAACCCAAGCCTTAAATCGCACCCTATTCAAGTCCTAAAGATCCATAGTGTTGATTTAGATTGAAGTGTAGTGGAGAAGGTGCAAATGGGCAAGCCTATGGCCATCGACATTGATGGATTTCTTTGGAGGCCACCCCGAGCGTCAACGTCTAGTAATTTAAATCTCATCAATCACGCTATTTTCTCCCTTCTCATAACTTTTTGATTGACCGTCGACTCATTTTAAAAGTGATAATAAAGAATTATAACGCATTTTTGAACTATTTCATAAATTAGTATTTATGCCAAGAACGTCTTCTTACTAAAATATCTACGCATGCCGGCATAATACTTCGCATTTTACTCTCTAGTTTTCATAATTCTTTCTAGCATTAATTTTTCCTACCCTTATGAAAAATGGTTTGCTCGGGACGAGCAACGATCACGTATGGGGGTGTTTGATGGGTGATTTATTTACTCATCTTTTAGTATATGTTTATTATAATTTTAATATGAAATTATGTTATTTATATAAATTTATATCATTTAAATCTTTCCTATTTTAATTTCATAAACAAACTTAAGTCTTTTCTGTGTTTTTCAGGATTTCTGGGCATTTTGAGCAAAATTGTCAAGTACACGCCCAAGGTCACGGGCGTGACAACCAAAGATGCATTCCAGACCTGCTTCTGTCACCCTGGAGTCATTCTGTGAAGAATTCGCCAAGTACACGCCCAAGGTCACGGGCGTGACTAAGGGCTTGACAACCAAAGATGTGTTCCAGACCTGCTTTTGTCACCCCAGAGTCGTTCCATGAAGAATTCGCGAAGTACATGCCCCAGGTCACGGGCATGACCAAGGGCGTGACCCCTGGCTGCTGCGTTCGACGAAGATTCAGGAGATTGACGAACAGGCGAGAGTTCGACGAATGTTCAAAATTACACGCCCCAGGTCACGGGCGTGACCCAATGTCATGGCCGCGACCCGCTGAGACGAATCAGAACCGCTGAGATAAAGCCTGCCACGTCAATTAAAATTACACGCCCCAAGTCATGGGCGTGACCGGGGCATGACATGCAGTCACGGGCGTGACTCGCCCCGCGCGCCTTCCCGCCAAAGATTTCCTGCCAGCAACACATTTAAATATTACACACCCCAGGTTACGAGTGTGACCTAGTGCGTGACGCGTCCGAAATGCCTGCATTGAAGACAGAACACGCCCTCTCCGCCAGCGCCTATCACGCACCTTACACGCCCTTGGTCACGGGCGTGACCAAGGGCGTGTAACCTCAATTTTGCAGCTATAAAAAGCCAGTTCCAGCAGATGTTTGGGGAGGAATTTTGGAGACGAATTTTAGGATTAGCCATTTTCATTTCATGTCTTTATTTTTATGTTTTAGTAGTCTTGTAATCCTTCCTTTTGCAATTTATATTTTCAATTAAATAGTTGTAGCTTTCAATTCCTAGTTGTAACTTTCTTTTGCAATTAATAAAATAGTTCTTCTTATTCTATTTCTCTTCTGCTTTCTTCCATGTATCCTTTTATTTTCTTTGATTCCTCCATCTCCATGAGTTTCTAAAATTCTATTAGCACTCGGTCGAGATGATCCAAGGAAAATATAATTCATGATTTAATCTTTAGCCTCTCTTTCTCTTCCTTAGAATGCTTAAGATTTATCCTTGAACTTTATTGAATTGAGATTATATTTTCGATATATAATTCTCATTCTTGTTTTCGTAGACTAATAACCGAGAGGTTTTGAGTTCGAATCGATCATTTCAAGGATAAAGAGATTTGAATGCACTCCTTGAGAGAGGATGACATAAATCTCCCGGATGGGAGTCATATCCAATAGCGGGGTTCACTTCGATAAGGCGAGTTTTAGGGGTTTCGATTCTAGAACGAGAGTTCGATTGATCAACCTAAACTCAGTTGAGCGTATCCTCGAGAGAGGTATGTTCATAAATCGGGAACCTCCACGGTCAAGTAATTTCTTAAGAGAATTAAAAGTTGTTCTTTTTATATTTATTTTCTATGGTGATTCAAGATCGAGTGCTAATCTTTTTACTAATCGTTTTAATCTTATTTTTATTTTCATTTTGCAAAATCAACCCAAAGTTTTAATTCATAGAATAATAAAGATTTTCTTGAAGTAAGAGTACTCAACCGCCCCGAGTCTAATACGACCTTGGTTTCTTATATCCTATACTACATTCGATACGGTACACTTGCCATTGTCGTTTGCAAGCATAGTTTTGCGCATCATCTGTCCAGTCGATTTTGACCCTGTCGAGTCGATTTTGACACTGTCCAGTCGATTTTGAGGCCGTCCAGTTGATTTTGAGTCAATCTAGTCGATTTTGACACTGTCCAGTCGATTTTTACACCGTCCAGTCAATTTTGACAGTGTCTAGTCGATTTTGACACTGTCTAGTCAATTTTGACATAGCTTAGTCGATTTTGACACTATCCAGTTTGTTTTGTCAGCTACATGTTTTCTTAAGTCCCAGACCCACTTCCTAGTGCAAGTAACTCAAAGTGACGCATGCCCCTCGAGGGGTCTAGTTCGAATTGGGATGTTACACCCCGAGCCCGAGTCAACTCACCAAACACACGCTCAAGGGACCTAACGCGAATCGGGACGTTACACGCCAGGACCTGTACAAATAATTCCACAATAGTGTGGGAAAACAGGCAACCGGTCAGCTTTAGCTATCCAAAATGTATAATGACCCCTACCCATTCTCGGGGCGGTGGTACTCCTTCCCTGCAGGCAAGAGTTAGCAACATATACAACTATAACTGCAATCCTCACCAACGTAGGCACTCACATCCTTATGCTTCGTTCTCCCATGGCATACTTTTAGCGTACTCCTTGAGTTACACCACGAATCTAAGTACTTTTTCAACTTATATATACTATGAGCTTTACCATCAAGGTCGTCATACCTTACGGTTCCTTTCCCTAAATTCCCTCAGTGAACATGGAGGAGCGACCTCATCACTAACTGGCTAAGGGACGGGTTCGGTTCAGCACTACCTCCGGCGTTATCTCCCATCGAATAGATTCGTGATCTCGATGACTCATCGTAATACATTCACCGTGACACAAATTCATCGTGACAGCTACAGTCGGCGCTGGCACTATCGTCAGCGCTAGCACTCGATGAACCATCTCGACAATTCGATGTCACGCATAGGTCCTCTCGTCAAAACTCAACCTTTTCAATGAAATGAGCTACCGCCGACGCTATCTCCTTTACTTCGGTGTGGTGGTGGATTCACGAACGACGGTTCAAAAGCACTGCATTCATGAACTCCACCGCCGTTGCAAACGGGTCTAAGATCATGTTAAAACCTAACTCATGACCTTCTATGTCAATATTAAGGATTGGAGCATGGACATCGACCACATGAAACTCAATTAGATTCATTTATCTCTACTCTCGAGTGAGGAAGAGGTAGATGAATGGTTGTTTGTGTGCTCATCCTAAAAACTTGTTGAAATCCCTTTAGAAATTTGGGCTCCATTTGGCGTGATGATGGCAATCGTGAACGTGGTGGTTATGAGCGACAGTTCGTGAACGCCCAACCTTACCAATGGAACTTCGTCGACTTTTATGTCCAAAATGAAATCCCTTTAGCAAAAACGACGTGCCAAAATGGAGCCTTGAAGATGCGCATAAAGAGAAAAAAACAGAGAATATGGAAAAAATTAGTTAAAACTATCCAATCAATTTTGGCACCATCCAGTCGATTTTGAGTATGTCCAGTCGATTTTGAGTCTGTTCAGTCGATTTTTAGTCTGGCCAGTCGATTTTGACTCTGTCGAGTCGATTTTGACACTGTCCAGTCGATTTTGAGTCTGTCCAGTCGATTTTTACACCATCCAGTCAATTTTGGCACTGTCTAGTGGATTTTGACACTGTCTAGTGGATTTTGACACTGTCCAGTTGATTTTGACACTGTCTAGTCGATTTGGACATTGTCCAGTCGATTTTGACACTATCAAGTTTGTTTTGTCAGCTACATGTTTTCTTAAGTCCCAGCCCCACTTCCTAGTGCAAGTAACTCAAAGTGACGCATGTCCATCGAGGGGTCTAGTTCGAATTGGTATGTTACACCTCGAGCCTAAGTCAACTCACCAAACACACGCTCAAGGGGCCTAGCGCGAATCAGGATGTTACACGCCAGGACCTGCACAAACAATTCCACAACAGTGTGGGAAAACAGGCAACCTGACCAAAATGTATAACGACCCCACTGCATTCCCGAGGCGGTGGTACTCCTTCACTGCAGGCAAGAGTTAGCAACATATACTACTATATCTGCAATCATCACCATCATAGGACTCACATCCTTACACTTCGTGCTCTTAAGCCACACTTTCGGCTTACTCCTTGAGTTACACCACAGATCTAAGTACTTTTTCAACTTAGATATACTATGAGCTTTACCGTCAAGGTCATCATACCTTATGGTTCCTTTCCCAAAATTCACTTAGTGAACACAGAGGAGCGACCTCATCACTGACTGGATAAGAGACGGGTTTGGTTCAGCACTACTCCGACGCTATCTCCCATCGAATCGATTCTTGGTCTCGACGACTCGTCGTAATACATCTGCCGTGACACAAATTCATCGTGACAGCTACCGCTAGCGCTAGCACTCGACGAACCATCTCGACAATTCGATGACACGCATAGGTCCTCTAGTCGAAACTCAACCTATTCGACGAAATGAGCTACCGCCGGCGCTATCTCCTTTACTTCGGTGAGGTGGTGCATTCACGAACGGCGGTTCAAAATCACTGCATTCATGAACACCACCGTCATGCCAAACGGGTCTAACATCATGTTAAAACCTAACTCATGACCTACTATGTCAATATCAAGGATTGGAGCATGGGCATCGACCACATAAAACTCAATTAGATTCATTTATCTCGACTCTCGAACGAGGAAGAGGTAGATGAATGGATGTTTCGGTGACTTGCTCATCCTAAAAACTTGTTGAAATCCCTTTAGAAATTAGGACTCCATTTGGCGCGGTGATGGAAATCGTGAACGTGGTGGTTATGAACGACAGTTCGTGAACGCCCGACCTTACCAATGGAACTTCGTCAACTTGTATGTCCAAATTTAAATCTCTTTAGCAAAAATGACGTGCCAAAATGGAGCCTAGAAGATGCGCATAATGAAAAAAAAAACAGAGAATATTGAAAAAAATTAGTTAAAACTAGCATGCATGCCATGGCTGCTATTGTTTCCAGAGGCTAAAGGGTTGCAAATTTTTTATTGCCACAACCACAAACTATTCATCTTATCAACCACGAGTTTTTTCAAGAGAACTGGCGAATGAATTTCAAAGCAATTCGAAAGAGGCAAAACAGTGCCTAATATTGCCCTCAAATCGTAGATTCTGAGATTAAGGCTCTGGCCAGTTGATTTTGACACTGTCTAGTCGATTTTGACACTGTCCAGTTGTTTTGAGTCTGTCCAGTCAATTTTTAGTCTGTCCCGTTGATTTTGACAATGTCCAGTCGATTTTGACAATGTTTAGTCAATTTTGACATTGTCTAGTCGATTTTGACAATGTCCAGTCGATTTTGACACTGTCTAGTCAATTTTGACATTGTCCAGACAATTTTTGTTTTGTCGGATACATGTTTTCTTAAGTCGCAGCCCCACTTCCTAGTGCAAGTAACTCAAAGTGACGCATGTCCCTCAAGGGGTCTTGTTCGAATTGGGATGTTACACACTGAGCCTGAGTCAACTCACCAAACACACGCTCAAGGGGCCTACCGCGAATCGGGATATTACACGTTAGGACCTGTACAAACAATTCCACAACAGTGTGCGAAAATAGGCAACCGGTCAGTTTTAGCTGACCAAAATGTATAACGACCCCATGTTGGAACATGGTCTTCCACATCTCCTAGGTTTGAGAATAACAAATCCCATGTGTATTTGATCTTGTGTGTTTAAGTGTGCAGGATAACAAAGTCCACATGACTCAAGGATTACATAAGAAGGTTGCCCCCAAAGTTGAGCCAACAAATCCAATACATCTAATAGTGCTGGCGGTAGTACTAGCGCAGGCGCTAGCGAAGTTCGACGAATTCCTGTTCGACGAAATATTGGCTCGAAGCGAAATTGCTGGGAGAACTTATAGAAGGAGATAGCGCCAGGCGAGATCCGATAGCGCAGGAGATAGCGAGGAACAGAGTTGGCAAGGGGGAATTGTTTCCTCGGATTGAAGATACTGCAGCGCAGAATGTGTCCTAATATGGGATAGCGCCGGCGGATGCGCTAGCGCTGAGGCTATAAAAAGGACTCCTCTCCACTCGTTTCATACACACATCAGAGAGATATTAGAGAGAGATAGAGTGCTAGAATTCCAGAGGCTATCTTGGCCGAAAGTTGATGTCCTACCAAAGTTCTGCAAACTTCTGAAGGAGAATCTCATCACGCCGGATCCAAACGAAGTCCGCTTCTACAACGATTATTCTACAGCGGATCTTCGCCTCTAACTTCAGAAGGGAGTTTTTATTTATTTTCATTTCATATTCTTCTTGTAAACGGTTAGTGAAATCGCCTCGTGTTGGCGACTAGGTCTGGGTAGGACTTAGGGGGAAACTCGCCTCGTGTTGGCGACTAGATCTAGGCTAGGTCTAGGGGGTGCTCGAGGCCACATCCGGGGAAGGGTAGGCTAGAGCGGCTTGAGGCCGAATCCGGGGAGGATAGGCTAGGGCCACCGGTTCGTGGGGATGCGAGTCGGGATAGAAAACAAAAAGAGTTTACTATTCTTCGCCACCGATTTCTAGCGTCATAGAAGTCAACTTTTGTAAAACCTTATTTGATATTAATAAAGCATGTCTCTACTTTATTTCAATTGTTTTACTTGACTTTCTATTGTCTTAATCTTGCATTATTACAAAGTTTTTAAAATATCACTAAAGTTTTGAAAACCCTTATTCACCCCCCCTCTAAGGGCGCCTACCGATCCAACAAGTGGTATCAGAGCTAGGTTATTCCAATCAGCTTAACAACCAGGAATAATGGCGTCTCATGATCTCGCTTCTATTAGCGGGGCAAATTTCTGTGAAGAAGAAATATCTCATAAACCACCTTTATTTGAAGGAACAAATTATAAAGGATGGAAAATTTTAATTGAAAAATTTATTAAGACTTTAGATGTCGAAGTATGGAATTTGGCCATTGTAAGACCTGCGGATGAATCAAATAAAAAGGAACGTCAACTAAATGCAAAAGCCAAACATTATTTATTTTGTGCTCTAACAAATGAAATTTTCAAATTAATATATTGTTTTTCTAGTGCATACAAAGTTTGGCAATTCCTTGAAGAAATGTATGATTTTCCTCTCGCAGGTATAGATCAAACACAGGAGGAGGAGAACATTCAAGCATACACCACTACTCAAGAAGATCTCTCTCGTAGCAAAGCCATGGAAATCATGGAAACTAACTTGGAAAAAGAGAGCAATACATCAAAAGAAAAAGAAGATGAAAACTCATCTATAATGGAGGAAGGCCCAAAAGATAACGAAGGAACTTCATGCACACATTTTGCCGCCACCAAAAGCGTTGTAAGAAAGTCAAAATCTTCTTCTTGTGTGATAACTTCCATTTCTAGTTTCAATATACTAAAAACTGCAAAACGTAAGATCAAGAAATTGAAAATCACTATTAAAAATTTACATTTAGAAAATAAGAGATTAAAAGCTAATGTTAATTTAGAATCAAATTGTGATGTGGTTTCACCATCTTGTCCTTTACTTGAAAACACAAAACCTTATTTTGATTGTGATAATTTTAAGGAAAAACTTAAGGAACTTGAAAAAGAAATTATTTGTATAAAAGAACATAATGAAAAGTTATATTTAGAAAATTCATCTTTAAAAGGTGATTGTGCTACATGCAAAAGTTATAAAATTAAAATTAAAGAGATGGATGAAACATTTGAGGAATACAGAAATGAATACCAAAACCATATTGATTCAATTGTTTCTACTCTTAAAAATAGCACAATTGCGTATAATAAAGCTAGACATAACTTGAAATTTAAGAACAATGAATTAGAAACTAAAATTATCTTGCTTAAGGAAATCTTAAAGAACAATTCTCAATATCAAACAAACTCTAAGAGCAAGCTAAATATGATATCTCAAAATATGAATAAACCAAACAATGGAAATAAAAGGCTTCAAAATATTGAAAATGAAATTCCAAAATACTATCATCATTATCAACATCAATCTTCTCCCAACATAAAATTAAATGCTCACAACTTTCCTATGAAAAATACCTTCAATAATCATCAATATAAACATTATCACAATGGAAATTTCACATATAAGAATAACACTAAACCAAAGTTTGAATGGAGGCCCAAATCTAAAACTGAAACATTAACATCACATGAAAAGACTCATTCATCAATATCTACCCAGAAACCTACAAGATACATTTGGGTACCCAAAGGAACCACCACTCTTGGTCCCCTTTGGATCCCTAAATCTCTTACTCGTTAAGTATCACCAAATGCATGAAGTAGAAATCAACAAAAAATATAATGTATCAACTATTCTTCTCATGATATGCTTTAACTTAATAAGTTTATAAGAACTCAAAATCATTTTTTTGGTGAACTATCTATTATTCTTATATCTCTATATACATCATTTATCAATAATTGATTTCAAAATTATTATGTGGTATTAAAAATCTCTAACTATAAGTTTTTAAAATATACTACATATGATATTAAAATTGCCTAAAAATCTCTATTTCATGATCTCAAAATTCATAAATAATATGTATAACAAAAAATCACAAAGAAGGATCAGATAAAAACACTCAAGCATCCAGAAACAACAAAATGAAACATTGCAGATAACGCTAGCGCTAGCTGGTAATGCCTGCGCAAGCAAACAACATCTAAAATCATGTGTTCAAATTCCTGCATTATTACACAACTGAAAACTTGTTCCCCTCAGGTCCTTCCTACTCCACTACTCTTCCTCGTCTATCTCCTCCACACTAGGTCTTGGGGATTGTCTTCTGTGAGTCCTCCGAACTGAATGACGAGGTGGATCCTATTCTGGGCTGTCCCACTCCCTCTGCTCCAGAGTAGATGGTTTGAGTTTTAATGCCTTGATCATAAACTTCACCATCTTCTTTATACCAGAAACATCCTTCTCCACTCTTGTCATCCGATCTCCCATGTCTTCTCGAAAAGACTCAAATGAATCATCTCGAGTCCCTCGAGATGACGCTCCTCGCCGAAGTGGTGGTTGAGCAAATGACGACGGCTCATCCGGGTGGGATGTAGCACGCAAGTGTGAAGTACTATAAATCGGAGGAAAGCAATCCATCAAGTAAAACCCAATTCTATAGAAGGATACATCACCTGAATAACTCGTTGAATGATGCCACCTAGGGGCAAGTTGTTATATCTCTGACGGGATGGATGCTGCAACTTATATGAATAACGAATCAAAGAAAGCAACAAATCTGCCACATCAAATTTTTCTTCCTCTAGAATGAAGTAGGTGACATAACTTAGTTGTGCGGTGACTTTTGCTGTATCACCCAACTTCAGTAGGATTGTGTGTCGTAGTACATATTGAATGACCAAGGCGTCTACTGTGAGTGACGACACTGTGGAGATCAGACTCCTGCAATCCCCTATTGTGCAGCACCATATTCACTTGGGTCCAGTCTCTATCTACTCTGAATTTTTCAACAATCTCCAAACGATTTGGATGCTGTGTCAATCCAAACACGTTCCTCAGATGGTCATGAGTAATTGTCACCACGTGACCCTGCACCATAGACCGCACTCCTCTATCCAGCCCTGTCTGTGATGGGTTCTCCAAGTGCACATAAAATTCCCGAACTAATTCTGAACAAAACCCATCCAGAGAAAATAAATTGAATATCTCAGAAGCAACAAATAACTGCATTATATGGTGGTGACGTGGCATGTCAAACTCCACAATATAAGGTACACCCACCACTGCTGCTTCTACGGCCAGATCTGCAGTCTTCTTACCCTTAGATCCAGGTGCCATCTCCCTCTTTACAAAAAAACATTAAAACTAAGCAACATTCAATAGCGCCAGCGCTATCAATAGCGCCCAACGTTATCAATAATGCCTACAGTAGCGCCTGCACTAATCCTCTGCTCTAAAAACAGTAAAAATCTCCCTAAAATAAGACATTTTCAAATAATAACTTGCTAGATCCAAGAAACCCACATAATCCAAACAAAAATCAAAACCAAAATCCTCATAAAAAGTTAAAACAGAACTCTTGAAGAAAAGAATCATCCATTGTAGATCTAGATTCTAAAACCACCAAATAACCTCAAATATCTTCATCTCTAACATCAAAATCAAGTTTTAAAACAAAGATCATAAGAAAAGATGAAGATTTACCTCTGATCTACGCACGGGCTGGGTCGTCTTCTAGGGTTTTTCGGGAGAGAGTCAATGGAAATGGCAGTAATAAAAGAGTAAAGAGGATCTAAATAAAGGCTCGATAGTGCCAGCGCTATCACCAGCGCAGGCGATATTGCACCTTTCTGGTTCTGTAAGAAAACAAAACTCTATAATATTTCCAAATTTATTCTCCACTGTTTGTACTGCTTAGTGATGCAAGATTTCGTTTATAACGACTTGAGTTAGATGTCCTAGTTAAAACACATTCACAAATGCAATTTTGCAATTTTTAACCATTGAAAACATCTCCTAAAAATCTAAAAATTTCAGCATGAAACTACTATTGGGGCACTTAATCAAGATCAGCAATCAAAAATTTCAAAATCATGAAAAATCGTGTACTGTTTCCCGCGCTAGCGCTAACGCCGGCGCTAGCGTACTTATGTGTTTTTCTGTATTTTTAAAATTCTGAAAAATTCCTAAAAATATATTAATCTATATGTACTATTTGTTTTTGCACTTCTGATTATATTTTATTTTTGAAAAATCAAATACAAAAATACAAAAGTTAAAATTATAAAAAAAATATGTTTTGTTTAAAGTCTATTTTTGAAAAAAAAATGTATGTTTTGTTTAAAGTCTATTATTTTTACAAAATCCAAATTACAAAAAATATGTCTTGCTTTTTATTTAAAGTTTATCTTTATGAAAAATAAATTCAATACAAAAATATAAAACACTGAAACTATAAAAAAACTGTATGAATTTTCGTATGAGAATCAAGCATGATTTATTCTATTCCTTAGAACTTCTATAATGTTGCAATTTATTTTTTTCAAACTCTTTGAACATTGTTTTCATCATGCTTTGATATATCTATTACCATGTGCATCAATTATATTAAAAGTTGTGTAGAACTATGCGTAGCATGCCTCTAAGTATGAGTAAATGTTTTATGTTTGATAATGATCTTTATTCACTCACTTATTTTGGCATTGTCTACATTTGTGTTTAATCTAAGAATGCTTGTATATGTTTTGTATTAGTACAATGAATTAAAATTGCACAAGTATCTTACCTACACTCCTTTATTTGCACTTTTAAAAATTAAGAAAAGTGGTTATCTTTTTCATAAATTTTTTTGGTTTGCAAAAACAAGTGTATTCGGAGAACTTTGTACAAAACAAAAATCATAAAATAAAGTGACAAAGATAACTCCACCAAACACTACTTGAACCTCCTGATAAGTCTTAATAAGCGTTGTGAGGTTGAGCACCTTGGAAAGAATAGTAAAGTATCTTGTGCAAACCATAACTTTCTTTCAAAATAAAAACCACTTTTTCTTTAGTACACCGGATCACAATAAAAATCAATCTTGAAGAATAAAACTAGGTGATCCCCCAAGCACTACTTTGCACCCTGATAAGTCTTAATGAGCATTGTGTGTGCAAAGGACCTTGGTAGTTGTACATTTTTTTCGTGCATTGAAGTTTGTGGAAGTAAAATTATTTGTGTTTTATTATGCTCTTACTTTACATATTACTTGTATTTTTGATTAAAACATGTGTTTAATCTACTCAAAAATACACTTATGTGCACATCATTATCTTCCATAACACTTCTTCTCATGAGTATTGGATCCTAATGCTAATTCTATACTATTCTTTACTTATGAAATGCACTAGATAACCTAGCATGCTTTCTATAATGTTTAGTATGTTTTGAAACTATGAATTAACATAACATTGTAGTATTATCTTTCTGATATCATTATTTCATGCTTGGTTAACTTATTACTGATTTTAAAATGTTTACAAAACATCTTCTTTATAAAATTAAACTCTTATATTCTTTTTAATTATCATGTCTTACAAAAGATGTTTGCTTGTATTTTTCTAAGTCTTCCGCAACTTTACATTTACCTTCTATTTGGTTATGCTACAAACTCTGATTTATGACAATATTGTGATTAAAATAATTCTAAAACTCCTCATTTCATTCTCTACAAGCTCGATCATGCCTTTATCTTATTATCGACTTTTTAGTGATGTCTCCTTACCCACTTTTGCTAATAACAAAAGGGGGAGAACTAACATGATAAATATTAATCTGCTATCAAACTATAATGCTTAATTAAGATGATAGCTTAAATATTAGGAGAACATTCACTTAGGGGGAGCATGTATTTAGGGGGAGCAATTCTAAATGCTAAATGCTACAATTATCCTAAGTCATCACTCTCTCACACACACAAGTATGTTCTTCATGCTTATATATTAATGCTCTGATTTATCATTAATGGATTTGTTATTATCAAAATGGGGAGTTTGTTGGAACATGGTCTTCCTCATCTCCTAGGTTTGAGAATAACAAATCCCATGTGTATTTGATCTTGTGTGTTTAAGTGTGCAGGATAACAAAGTCTACATGACTCAAGGATTACATAAGAAGGTTTCCCCCAAAGTTGAGCCAACAAATCCAATACATCTACTAGCGCTGGCGGTAGTACTAGCGCAGGCGCTAGCGACGTTCGACGAATTCCTGTTCGACAAAATATTGGCTCGAAGCGAAATTGCCGGGAGAACTTATAAAAGGAGATAGCGCCAGGCGATATCCGATAGCGCAGGCGATAGCGAGGAACACAGCTGGCAAGGGGGAATTGTTTCCTCGGATTGAAGATTCTGCCGCGCAGAATGTGTCCTAATATGGGATAGCGCCGGCGGTAGCGCTAGCGCTGAGGCTATAAAAAGGACTCCTCTCCACTCGTTTCATACACACATTAGAGAGATATTAGAGAGAGATAGAGTGCTAGAATTCCAGAGGCTATCTTGGCCGAAAGTTGATGTCCTACCAAAGTTCTGCAAACTTCTGAAGGAGAATCTCATCACGCCAGATCCGAACCAAGTCCGCTTCTACAATGCTTATTCTATAGCCGATCTTCGCCTCCGACTTCAGAAGGGAGTTTTTATTTATTTTCATTACATATTCTTCTTGTAAACGGTTAGTGAAATCGCCTCGTGTTGGTGACTAGGTCTGGGTAGGACATAGGGGGAAACTCGCCTCGTGTTGGCGACTAGATCTAGGCTAGGTCTAGGGGGTGCTCGATGCCACATTCGGGGAAGGGTAGGCTAGAGCGGCTTGAGGCCGAATCCGGGGAGGATAGGCTAGGGCCACCGGTTCGTGGGGATGCGAGTCGGGATAGAAAACAAAAAGAGTTTACTATTCATCGCCACCGATTTCTAGCATCATAGAAGTCAACTTTTGTAAAACCTTATTTGATATTAATAAAGCATGTCTCTACTTTATTTCAATTGTTTTACTTGACTTTCTATTGTCTTAATCTTGCATTATTACAAAGTTTTTAAAATGTCACTAAAGTTTTGAAAACCCTTATTCACACCCCCTCTAAGGGCGCCTACCGATCCAACACCCCACCCCATTCCCGGGGCGGTGGTACTGATCCTTCCCTGCAGGCAAGATTTAGCAACATATACAACTATATCTGCAATCTTCACCAACCTAGGCACTCGCATCCTTACGCTTCGTGCTCTCATGGCACACTTTCGGCGTACTCCTTGAGCTACCCCATGGATCTAAGTACTTTTTCAACTTAGATATACTATGAGCTTTACCGTCAAGGTCGTCATACCTTACGGTTCCTTTCTCAAAATTCCCTCAGTGAACATGGAGGAGCGACCTCATCACTGATTGGCTAAGGGACCGGTTCAGTTCAGCATTACTGTCGGCGCTATCTCCCGTCGAATCGATTCTTGATCTCGATGACTCATTGTAATACATTTGTCGTGACACAAATTCATCATGACAGCTACCGCTGGCGCTGACACTACCGCCGACACTAGCACTCGACGAACCATCTCGACAATTCGACGACACGCATATGTCCTCTCGTCGAAACTCAACCTTTTCAACGAAATGAGCTACCGCCGATGCTATCTCCTTTACTTTGGTGAGGTGGTGCATTCACGGAAAATGGTTCAAAAGCACTGCATTCATGAACTCCACCGTCGTGCCAAACGGGTCTAATATCATGTTAAAACCTAAATCATGACCTTCTATGTCAATATCAAGGATTGGAACATGGGCATCGACCACATGAAACTCAATTAGATTCATTTATCTCGATTCTCGAGCGAGGAAGAGGTAGATGAATGGATGTTTGTGTGACTTGCTCATCCTAAAAAACTTGTTGAAATCCCTTTAGAAATTAGGGCTCCATTTGGCGCGATGATGGCAATCGTGAACGTGGTGTTTATGAACAATAGTTCGTGAACGCCTGACCTTACCAATATGTTGGAACCTTAGTTTTGATGTGAGTTAGGATCCACCTTTAGTGTCTAAGTTCATATCATAATATATCTTATAACTTAGATTAAATATCATTAAGAAAGAAAGCTGAAAATAGACATATATTTAATATGCAGAAAATAGGAGAGAAATTAAATTTACATATATTCTCTGCGTTCGACGAACGGAGATCTGCGTTCGACGAATGGCGTCCTGCGCTCGACGAATGGCATGCATTCTGCGTTCGACAAAATCCAAGCATCGCTCGACAATCCTGCCTCAGCTTAGTGGTCGACGAACAGATTGGTTCAGTGGTCGACGAACAAATTATCTCAGCGGTCGATGAACAGTCCCCATCTCAGCGGTCGACAAAATCCTGCGTTCGACGAACGACTATCTGCGTTTGACGAACAACTCAACATTCAGCGATCGACGATCTAGCCCGTCTCAGCGGTCGATGAATTCTTCCGTTCGACGAACCCAGTCTGCATTCGACGAATATTCAGCAGATGTTCAGAAATAGTGAATTAAATGATCAGGTCAACGAATCAAATGATGAGCTCGACGAACTTGAAGCTCAGCTCGACAAATTTCTCCCAGTATTATTTTATATCATTTAGCTTGATTAAAATATTATATATATATGCTGTCAACTTTATTAAAGCAATATTTATTATTTATATATATATATTGCTGTCTTAAATACACAGCCGTTGCAGTATTAATTAATAGAGCCGTTGCAGCAATCTAAACACGACAAGTTATCTTCTCTAGGATAAGGGAAAAGAAAGAGATATTACTCCTTTCCTCTTTGGTCGGCAAGAATTCAAATCAGCCAAGGAAAGAGGACAACTTCTATATACGACAGCAGGAGTCAACTTATTATACAGCAGATTTTATACAGCAGAACATATGCAGCAGATTATTTATACAGCAGAACATATATAGCTGTCTTGCTCGACAGAATATATATATACAGATTATATCACTATTGTTGTATACATTAACATAGATAGAATACATTATCATATTGCTGTACAAGAATAAGAGAAGAAGAAGAAGAAGAGAAAAAGAAGAACAGGAGCAAAAAGAAGCAGATCAAATATATTATATCTTCTTTTTGCTAAACCTCATTCTTGCAGATCTTCTATACAAACCTGAGACACCAAATCAATATCAATTGCTCAGGGATCAAAACTGCAAGAAGAAGAAAAGAGGATTTGGAATCTAGGGAAAGAGCTCCATCCACAAGGCTGTCATCTAAACTAAATCAGACAGGGGGAGCTTTCTTCAACATCATCTTCATCAAGAGTCTTCTCAGCAAAAGAGAAGAACAAAAAACCTTTTTCTGTTTTCTTTATTCCTCCCATCTTGTAAAGGGTTAAAACTCCCTTCAAAAGTTTACTCCCGGTGACAGGCCACCTTAGCAAAAACCTGCATCTTGGTTTATAAGCACCGGATCAAAAGCTTATTGGTGAATTGGGCACCTGATCAAACCTCCATTGGTGTGTGGACACCTGAATAAAAACACCTTGGTGTGAGGGCACCTGATCAACAACCTCCAATGGATTCCTACCAGTGGGTAGAAGAGTAGATGTACCCAGTTGAGGGGAACTACTATATTTTCTTGTGTCATCTGGATTGCTTGGTTTGTTTGTTGTTTTATTCCTTATTTTATGTGCTGTGTTTTTATTTGCCATTTCACTGTTTGTGTTTATTACTCACTCAGCAAACATCATATTATATATATATATCATTTATTTTGAAAGTAAAAATTAAACAAGAGCCTTTTAAGATAATATATAAGAACTAAACTAACTTTCAATTGGTATCAAAGCAGGTTGATTTTTCACACAGGCTAACACCTGAAATCACAAAGATCACTTAGTTCTTATTTTGTTTTTAAAAAGGTTTTTCCAAATGACACTAGTAGATTTTTTATTTTCAGATCCACCTTTATGTAATTTGGATAGTTTTCCATTATGGCAAGCTAGAATTAAATTATATATGAATGCAATAGATGAAAATATTTATAATTCCATTTTGACAGGAATTCCATCTTCAATCTCTTCATCAGATGATCAAGAAATGCTAAAAAGTGCTGATGCAAAAGCTATTGATATATTAACTCAATCAATGTCAAATGACATTTATCAAAGAGTTAATGACTGCACTTCAGCAAAGCGCATTTGGAACTCCCTCCCTAGGATGGTAAATGAATCCATTCCTACTTCTTCCACTAACTGTTTGTTTGATGTAGAACCAGCACCTACTCTAAGTGAAGAAGAAGAAACAGAAGGACAAAAAGCCATAAACTTCTGTATGATGGCAATATATGGCTCCAACTACAAATCTGAATCTGAATCTCAACCAGAAAAGGTAAAAGAGGTATCTTCTATTCCTAATTTTACCTCTGATTTCAAATCTGTTTTCAACTCACCACCATGTACAGGTTTAATGAAATCTGAAAATAAAATTAGAAAAGAGTTAATAGAAATAAACATTTTAACTCCTGAATATAACAAACTTAAAGAAGTTTTAAAATCATCAGAACAAAATATTTCCTTAAAAAATAAATTTGAACAAACTTTTAAGGAAAAAGAAATAAAAATATGCGTAGAAATTACTGAACTTCTTTATGTTAAATCAAAATCTAGAAAGCAGTTTAACTTATATTTTAATGAAATAAAAAGAAAAACTTATTTATATAAGGCAATTTTTTAAACTGATTAATATTTTTCAAATCATTTATAATTAAACAGCAATTTTAATGATTCTTTTGAATTTTTTATATCTCAAAAACAAAGTCAGATAGACTTCATATTCTTCCAGATTTTCTCCTAAAATCAAGTTGAATATTCTACTCAGATTGCATAGATCAGAAATGATCAAAGCACTAAGTGTGAGTCTCTTCTGATTAAGGGGATTCTTTAGAAAGAAGCTATGAGGCTATGTCTTTTTGATTTTAAAATTCTTAGAATTTAATAATCAGCTAGCAATTCATAATATTAAAATCCTATTAAATCAAAATTTAGGAAATCAGAATTGTTTAAATGATTTTCAAAAGAAAGAAAATAATCTCTAACCCTTAAGCTTTAAAGACTTTTTATGCTTAGGTATCCTAAACCAAATATGGGGAGATTGTTAGAACCTAGTCTTAATTTGGATTAGGATCCCAACTCAAATAGGGGGAGATTGTTGGAACTTAGTTTTGATTTGAGTTAGGATCCACCTTTAATGTCTAAGTTTCTTTCATAATATATCTTATAACTTAGATCATATCCTATTAAGTTAGAAGGCTGAAAAGAATATATATATATATATATATATATATTATACTAAGAAATATAAATATATATATTTATTTGGCTGAAAAATAAGAGAAGAATTAAATTTACATAAATTCTCTGCGTTCGACGAACGGCGATCTGCGTTCGACGAATGGCGTCCTGCGCTCGACGAATGGCGTGCATTCTGCGTTCGACGAAATCCAAGCAGCGCTCGACAATCCCGCCCCAGCTCAGCGATCGACGAACAGATTGGTTCAGCGGTCGACGAACATATTATCTCAGCGGTCGACGAACAGACCCAGTCTCAGCGGTCGACGAAATCTTGTGTTCGACGAACGACTATCTGCGTTCGACGAACAGCTCAACATTCAGCGGTCGACAATCCAGCCCGTCTCAACGGTCGACGAATTCTTCCGTTTGACGAACCCAAGTCTACGTTCGACGAATATTCAGCAGATGTTCAGAAACACTGAATTAAATGATCAGGTCGACGAATCAAATGATGAGCTCGACGAACTTGAAGCTCAGCTCGACGAATTTCTCCCAGTATTATTTTATATCATTTAGCTTGACTAAAATATTATATATATATGCTGTCAACTTTATTAAAGCAATATTTATTATTTATATATATATATATATTACTATCTTAAATCCACAGCCGTTGCAACATTAATTAATAGAGCCGTTGCAGCAATCTAAACAAGGCAAGTTATCTTCTCGAGGATCTGGGAAAAGAAAGAGATATTATTCCTTTCCTCTTTGGTCGGCAAGAATTCAAATCAGCCAAGGAAAGAGGACAACTTCTATATACGACAACATGAGTCAACTTATTATACAGCAGATTTTATACAGCAAAACATATGCAGCAGATTATTTATACAGCAGAACATATATAACTGTCTTGCTCGACAGAATATATATACAGATTATATCACTATTGCTGTATACATTAACATGGACATAATACATTATCATATTGTTGTACAGGAATAAGAGAAGAAGAAGAAGAAGAGAAAAAGAAGAACAGGAGCAAAAAGAAGCAGATCAAATATATTATATCTTCTTTTTGCTAAACCTCTTTATTGCAGATCTTCTATACAAACCCGAGACACCAAATCAATATCAATTGCCCAGGGATCAAAACTGCAAGAAGAAGAAAAGAGGATTTGGAATCTAGAGAAAGAGCTCCATCCACAAGGCTGTCATCTAAACTAAATCAGACAGGGGAGCTTTCTTCAACATCATCTTCATCAAGAGTCTTCTCAGCAAAAGAGAAGAACACCAAACCTTTTTCTGTTTTCTTTATTCCTCCCATCTTGTAAAGGGTTAAAACTCCCTTCAAAATTTTACTCCCGGTGACAGGCCACCTTAGCAAAAACCTGCATCTTAGTTTATAAGCACCTGATCAAAAGCTTATAGGTGAATTGGGCACCTGATAAAACCTCCATTGGTGTGTGGACACCTGAACAAAAACACCTTGGTGTTAGGGCACCTGATCAACAACCTCTAGTGGATTCCTACCAGTGGGTAGAAGAGTAGATGTACCCAGTTGAGGGGAACTACTATATTTTCTTATGTCATCTGGATTGCTTGGTTTGCTTGTTGTTTTATTCCTTATTTTATGTGCTGCGTTTTTATATGCCATCTAACTGTTTGTGTTTATTACTCACTCAGCAAACATCATATATTATATATATATCATTTATTTTGAAAGTAAAAATTAAACAAGAGCCTTTTAAGATAATATATAAGAACTAAACTCACTTTCACAATGGAACTTCATCGACTTGTATGTCCAAATTGAAATCCCTTTAGCAAAAATGACGTGCCAAAATGGAGCCTAGAAGATGCGCATAAAGAGAAAAAAATAGAGAATATTGAAAAAAATTTAGTTAAAACTAGCATGCATGCCATGGCTGCTATTGTTTCCAGAGGCTAAAGGGTTGCTAATTTACTATTGCAACAACTACAAACTATTCATCTTATCAACCACGAGTTTTTTCAAGAGAACTGTCAAATGAATTTCAAAGCAATTCGAACGAGGCAAAACGGGGACTAGTATTGCCCTCATCGTAGATTCTGTGATTAAGGTTCTGTCCAGTTGATTTTGACACCGTCTAGTCGATTTTGACACTGTCCAGTCGATTTTGAGTATGTCCAGTCAATTTTTTGTCTGTCCAGTCGATTTTTAGTTTGTCCAGTCAATTTTGACTCTGTCGAGTCGATTTTGACACCGTCCAGTCGATTTTTAGGCGGTAGCAAGACTGCGGCATGAAACGGCAGTGTACCGATTGTTCAAGTAATATAAAATGGGAGTGAATCCCAAAGTATCGATCTCAAAGGAACACGGTAAGGTGGAGTTATCTATCGAGGAAGGACTTGAGATTGAAGTCCTTTAAGTCGGATGGATTGCGGAAAAAGGACTGATTTGGATTGTGGAAAATAAAAGAAAACAACTACTCAACTACTCTTATGCAGGCCTTGAGCGCACTGCTTCGCTAGGCGAGATAGAAACTACGTAGGCTTTGAACGCACTACTTTGCAAGGGCAGATGGACGAGTAGGCAAGCAGATGGAATGGGTCGCACCAGCGGAATTGAGGGTCGCAAGCACCTCATCGCAAAGCACGCCACTAGTAATTGCTAGTGCGGCACATGAACGTTATGGTGGGATGGAGGATGGAATGGGGTGCACCTCACTAAAATAGGCCATAGAGATATTTCACATAGACATAAAATATACTAATGGCATAGCAAGATTTAGCATACATTATCCATACACACAAATAATAGAGGAAAAACAATACTACAATATGAAGGGGGAGAGATTACCACCAAAGGGGCGGAGACTCATTGGAGGTTCACGGCAGGAATCTAGGGTTGTCAATCCTTGTCCAAGCTCGGGATCCAACTGCCGTCTGCGGTACGGAGAGGAGTTGTCACTTCCTTCTAGTTTACCCGTCTTCTTCGTCAATCATCTTCACTTCTAACTTCGCCGGAGAACTTCATGTATGCAACAAAGAATCCCTCGAAATGGAGGTTTGGAGGTGCATCAACAATGGAGGAGGCCAAAAGGATGCTCCGGCTATGGATTTGCAAGAAAATGGTGGCCGGAGCTCCTCCCGAAGGTGGGCAGTGATGGAGAGGCGAAGGGGGCGGACTTGAGCTCGAAAAATGACGGGGGAGAATAATAATCCGATCCTTAGGTCGAATGAACCTGCGGCATAAATAGGGGCGTTAATTTTAAGAAACGCATGATTCGATCGTGCATTTTGGGATGTGCGATTGACAGAGATAAACATCACCTGTAGCTACAGGAAGATCGTGCATTTTTGTTCACGCACAATCGAAATGCTCATGCGCGACCAAAAATGCACGGGGTGGGGCAGGCCTCGGATTTTGCCGACATCCAGGTAGGTCGTGCGATTTCCTTCAAGCACGATTGCATTCAATCATGCGTTAAGGAAAACGCACGATGAACATCATCACACACAGCTCTGAGTAGCGATCATGCGTTAACAATAATCGCACGGTCGTGCGATTTACCCAGATTGGAGTGCTCAGCTCAAGAGCATAGTCCACCTGCACACAATCAAAACACATCACCAATCCACAGAATATAGCACCAGCCATAGGGCTAACACCCAAATTAACAACAAGACAGGCATGGGGAACCCGCAATGGCATACCCCCAACATAGAATGTGCAATTGCACACCCCGATAGGCAAAAAGAGTGCACTATGTGTGAAGTGATAGCTAAAGCAGATATGAGCATTTTAACGCTAAAAGGGTAGTGCACGAGTGAGAAAATAGGCCCAGATGAGTCTGAAAAACCCTATATAATCGGGGCTCATCACACCCCCAGACTTAACCATTTGCTCGTCCGGAGCAAATCATCCCTTAAGCGGACAAGAAAAATGCAAGCTGGTATAGAAATTGTAAAGCGGAGTACCATGCAAAGTCGCATGCTCACGCGCGTAGAAATTCAGTAAACGAAATTTCTAATTATTCATTTTAGTCTATAATTTTCTAGGAGCGTATTTATATATTACATTTACTCAAAAATTGAATCACGGTAAATCATCCGGTCATGCATAGGAAGAAAGTAGACTGAACGATGAGGTAAGCATTGCCAAAGATCGGGGCTCGGGACAAAGTCCATTGAAATCCATCAATGTCGGTGGCCATAAGCTTGCCCATTCGCACTCTCTCCACGACACTGGTTTGACTCAAACACGCGAATCAATAGGACTTTAGGTTTAAGACTGGGCTTGGGTTAAGGCGAGGTAAACAAAGATAATCAAGAGGGCTTAAAGCACCTAAACCCAAATGAGCTCGCACAAAATAAACTATCCAAGCACCACAATAAACATGTGGGTGCACCACACCCCCAGACTTAGACTTGACTACATGGGTGTGTGCACCACCTACTCCTAAAACACATATTCAGAAAAATTTTCATTTATAACCTTTTCATTTTTTTTTATTTCATTCATCATCATTTTTTTTTTCAACTTGATTCTTATCACAATATTTTTTTCAGCAAATAAATATTTTGGAGCACATCCACCTATCGACAAAACTTCACCACATCAACACCCCAAATTAAATATAAAATAAACTTGAGCTCAAACATGGGTGTGCGACTAGACATGGTTTTTAGGCTTTGGTGAGATAAAAGTGGGGCTGAATCAAAGAACAGGTAGGCACAACTGGGCTAGCAAGGATAGAGTGATAGGAATGGGCACAAAGGCTCAACCGGGCCAAAACTGATGGCCTACATCCCATTCACGTGATTGACTAACTGTATACCCATGCTTCAAGAATCGCTTGGGGAATGTTCTTAGCCACCGAGAAAGATTATCCTTTCTCCCGATTCGAGCAATACAGGGCTAACGAACGTCAACACACATTCCTATGCTACCATTTGATACACACCGAATTCACAAATTTTTTGAGTATAGTAAACAAATTCTACGTTAATAGAAATATATAAACTAAAAGCATAAACAGAAATTGAATCTACACAAATTTCTATGCGAGACATGAGCACTCGACTAGGAGCACTATAGGAGTCAACATTTTACTCCGACTCACAATCCTAAGCCAGCATAGAGTTTTTTTTTTCAAATCTCACAAAAGAAATGAATTTTACTCGTGAAGCACAAACGGCTAAGCACGCGCTCAAGTGGGTGTTGAGGTGTGCGAAGAAGATGAACAACTAATAAATAACTGAATTAAAATTACTTCTAGTATGCAATGCAACGTGTGCGTGCACCGTGGGTAACGAAAAGTTGCTCTCCCCCAGACTTAATCTAAGCAATAGACACAATTGATGTAACCATGAAAATTAAATAAAAGACCAGGGGAAGAAAAGTTACCCATGCTCAGAAATGAGCATACTAGAAGATTGGCGTTAATACTGCGATGAAAATCCAAGTCCGCCACCAAAAGATCACCACCCTACAAAAAGGGCTCACCAAGTAATAATAGAAATAATACAATATAGCATTAGCGGATTAGAATAAGGAACACAAACAAAATTGGGTTGTCTCCCAGCAGCGCTTTTGTTTACCGTCCTTAAGCTGGACTAAATACCTGTATTAAGCAGTTTATATAAATGTCTATGCATAAAGAGAAAACTAATAAATCCTAATTATTATATGCACCCCAAAATGATCAACTGTAAGTTGATTTAAAGTAGTAACTAAAAATGAAAGAAATGAGTCCGAAGACCCAAAAGCAGCTCTCAAGAGGATTAGGAGCCTTCCATCTCCATATTTCATCCTTCTTCATCCTCTTCCTCTCCTCCAATCGGCGGTCATGGATGAAGTAGCGCTTACCACCCTGCACCCAGTGTTTCAAAGAAAATGCAGACAATGATGATGAGGTGGAATAGGCGATTGATTTCATCATTGCCATCTGCTTTCCTTTCTACGGCTGCCACTCAGAATCACCCAAAAATGGGTCCAAAAATTCATGCACCTGCTGGGGGATATATGAAATATTAGAAATTGAAGCAGGAGAGGGAGCAGGAAGGATGAATTTATCAATATCAGCATTATTAGAAGAAGGATTAGGAAATAAAATGGATGAAGAACTAAAAGAATCAAACACAGGAGGAGTGGCCCCGGTGTCACTCCCATTAGGTTCCACAAAAGACTCATTGTCGAACGCATTAAGAGCACTGCAGGATGAATATGAGCAGCTAGGAACTTCGGTGATGAGTTGGAACTTCTCCTCCGGTGATGAGGTAGAAACCTCCTCACTAAGGAAAATATCCTCCTCAGTGCAACTCGGCACAGCTTCAGGCTCCATAGGCTCATCCTGCAGATCTAGAAATTCGACAATAAGAGCTGAAGATACATTCATACTGATACAAGAAAATATCTGAGTAGAAATAGGACTCGAGATAGAGTCCGATCAGAGTGAAGAAATATCATCAGATATAGAATCCACAGGAAATGTTGGTACAATTGAGGAAGAAAACTCCAAAATGTCATTGTAATGACCAACAACGACGCTAGTGGAAACATCCGCCATGCTCCCATGAGGATATGGGGACATGGCATATATGTCCTCAACAATTGGAGGAGCAGTATGATATGGAAATGGTGCAATGGTGATGAGAGTTGTCTCGTCATCCTCTTCCAATTGCAATTTCCACACCTCATAGTCCTTCAATGCGTGATCAAGACTCCGACAACACAAGCAACGCTTCCCGGTAGGTTTTGACTATGGAAAAGCCAAACCACCCGATGAAGGCGAGGCTCGCACAGGGGACAGATAATTATAATAGGTAGGTTCATTGTACGAAGATTTAGATTCTCCATACGATGAACCATACCAATTATAATCATGGCTTCCTAGATGGCAATCATCACTAGAATGGTTAAACACCTTGCACCATTTACATTGTTGATAAGAATACATATTAGCGCAGAGATGGATTCACAAATAATATAAGCAGAAAATGAACTCAGTATGCATGAAGGAGAAATTAAATAACCAGAAACCTGATTTTTAAAACCGTAAAATAGATTAGGAAGAAATAAAACAAAAAATTGCAATTTACAAATGGAAGAACTTCTACCTCTCAGCTCTCCCTCTACAGAAAATCGCACGGCTGTGTTCCCCGGCAACGGCGCCAAAACTTGATGCGCAAATCCGCAACACCGCAATAGGCGGTAGCAAGACTGCAGCACGAAATGGTAGTGTACTGATCGTTGAAGTAATATAAAATTGCAGTGAATCCCCAAGTATCGATCTCAAAGGAACACGGTAAGGTGGAGTTATCTATCGAGGAAGGACTTGAGATTGAAGTCCTTTAGGTCGGATGGATTGCGGAAAAAAAGATTGATTTGGATTGTGGAAAATAAAAGAAAACAATTACTCAACTACTCCTATGCGGGCCTTGAGCGCACGCTTCACTAGGCGGGATGAAAAATATGTAGGCCTTGAATGCACTACTTCGCAAGGGTGGATGGACGAGCAGGCAAGCGGATGGAATGGGTCACACCGGCGGAATTGAGGGTCGCAAGCACCTCGTCGCAAAGCACGCCACTGGTAGTGCGACACATGAACGTTATGGCGGGATGGAGGATGGAATGTGGTGCTCCTCACTAAAATAGGCCACAGAGATATTTCACATAGACATAAAATATTCTAAATGACATAGCAAGATTTAGCATACATTATCCATACACACAAATAATAGAGTAAAAACAGTACTACAATATAAGGGGGTGAGATTACAACCAAAGGGGCGGAGACTCATTGGAGGTTCACGGCCAGAATCTAGGGTTGTCAATCCTTATTAAAGCTCGGGCTCCAACTGCCGTCCGGGGTATGGAGAGGAGTTGTCACTTCCTTCTAGTTTACCCATCTTCTTATTCAATAATCTTCACTTCTAACCTCGCCGGAGAACTTCATGTATGCATCAAAGAATCCCTCAAAATGGCGGTTTGGAGGTGCATCAACAATGGAGGAGGCCAAAAGGATGCTCCGGCTATGGATTTGCAAGAGAATGGCGGTCGGAGCTCCTCCCGAAGGTGGGCAGTGATGGAGAGGCAAAGGGGTCAAACTGGAGCTCGAAAAACGGTGGGGGAGAATAATAATCTGATCCTTAGGTCGAATGAACCTGCGACATAAATAGGGGCATTAATTTTAAGAAACGCACGATCAAAATGCACGATCATGCGTTTTGGGACATGCGATTGACAAAGATAAACAGAGCCTGTAGCTACAGGAAGATCGTGCATTTTTGTTCACGCATGAGCGGAATGCTCGTGCGCGACCAAAAATGCACGGGGTGGGGCAGGCCTCGGATTTTGCCGGCATCTAGGTAGGTCATGCGATTTCCTTCACGTTTGATTGGATTCAATCGTGTGTTAAGGAAAATGCACGATGAAAATCATCACACACAGCTCTGAGTAAATCACACGATCGCTTAGATCATGCGTTAACAATAATCGCAAGGTCGTGCGATTTACCCAGATTGGAGTGCTCAACTCAATAGCATAGTCCACCTGCACACAATCAAAACCACAGCACCAATCCACATAATATAGCACTAGCCACATGGCTAACACCCAAATTAACAACAAGACAGGCATGGGGAACCCGCATAGGAATATCCCCAGCACAGAATGTTCAATGCACACCCCGATAAGCGAAAAGAGTGCACTATGTGTGAAGTGATAGTTAAAGTAGATATGAGCGTTTTAACGCTAAAAGTGTAGTTCATGAGTGAGAAAACAGGCCCAAATGTGTCCGAAAAACCCTATATAATCGGGACTCATCAGTGCACACTGAGGAGCGACCTCATCATTGACTAGCTAAGAGACGGGCTCGGTTCAGCACTACCGCCTGCGCTATCTCCCATCAAATCAATTCGTGATCTCGACGACTCGTCGTAATACGTTCATCGTGAAACAAATTCATCATGACAGCTACCGCCAGCGTTGGTACTAACGTCCGCTCTAGTACTCGACAAACCATCTCGACAATTCGACGACACACATATGTCCTCTCGTCGAAACTCAACCTTTTCGACGAAATGAGCTACCACCGATGCTATCTCCTTTACTTCGGTGAAGTGGTGCATTCATGAATGACGGTTCAAAAGCACTGCATTCATGAACACCACCGCTGTGCCAAACGGGTCTCACATCATGTTAAAACCTAAGTCATGACCTCCTTTGTTAATATCAAGGATTGGAGCATGGGCATCGACCACATGAAACTCAATTAGATTCATTTATCTCGACTCTCGAGTGAGGAAGAGGTAGATGAATAGATGTTTGTGTGACTTGCTCATCCTAAAAAACTTGTTGAAATCCCTTTAGAAATCAGGGCTCCATTTGGCGCGGTGATGGCAATCGTGAATATGGTGGTTATGAAAGACAGTTCGTGAACGCCCGACCTTACCAATGGAACTTCGTCGACGTTTATGTCCAAATAGAAGTCCCTTTAGCAAAAACAACATGCAAAAATGAAGCCTAGAAAATGCGCATAGAGAAAAAAGAGAATATTGAAAAAAAATTTAGTTAAAACTAGTATGCATGCCATGGCTGCTATTGTTTCAAGAGGCTAAAGGGTTGCTACTTTACTATTTCCACAACCACAAACTATTCATCTTATCAACCACGAGTTTTTTTAAGAGAACTAGCGAATAAATTTAAAAGCAATTCGAAAGAGGCAAAATGGTGCCTAGTATTGCCCTCAAATCGTAGATTCTAAGATTAACTCTCTGTCGAGTTAATTTTGACATTGTCTAGTCGATTTTGACACTATTCAGTCAATTTTGAGTCGGTCCAGTCGATTTTTTGCCTGTCCAGATGATGTTTACTCTGTCCAGTCAATTTTGACTATATTGAGTCGATTTTAACACTATCCAGTTGATTTTGAGTCTGTCTAGTCGATTTTTAGTCTGTCCGGTCGATTTTGACAATGTCTAGTCGATTTTGACACTATCTAGTCGATTTTGACACTGTCTAGTCGATTTTGACATTGTGTAGTTGATTTTGACACAGTCCAATTTGTTTTGTCGGCTACATGTTTTCTTAAGTCCCAGCCCCACTTCCTAGTATAAGTAACTCAAAGTGACGCATGTCCCTCGAGGGGTATAGTTTGAATTGGTATGTTACACACCGTGCCCGAGTCAGCTCACCAAACACATGCTCAAGGGGCCTAGCGCGAATTGGGACATTACACGCCAGGACCTTTACAAACAATTCCACAACAGTGTGCGAAAACAGGTAACCGGTCAGCTTTAGCTGACCAAAATGTATAACGACCCCACCCCATTCCCGGGGCGGTGGTACTCCTTCCCTGCAAGCAAGAGTTAGGAGCATATACAACTATATCTGCAATCATCACCAACATAGGCACTCGCATCCTTACGATTCGTGCTCTCATGACACACTTTCAGCGTACTCCTTGAGTTACACCGTGGATCTAAGTACTTTTTCAACTTAGATATACTATGAGCATAACCGTCAAGGTAGTCATACCTTACGGTTCCTTTCCCAAAATTCCCTCAGTGAACACAGAGGAGCGACCTCATCAATGATTGGCTAAGGGACGGGTTCTGTTCAGCACTACCGCCGACGCTATCTCCTGTCGAATCGATTCATGATCTCGACGACTAGTCGTAATACATTCGTCGTGACACAAATTTGTCGTGACAGATACCACCGGCGCTGACACTCCTGCCAGCGCTAGCACTCGCTGAACCATCTCGACAATTTGACGACATGCATAAGTCCTCTCGTCGAAACTCAACCTTTTCGACGTAATGAGCTACCGCCGACACTATCTCCTTTACTTCGGTGAGGTGGTGCATTCACGAACGACAGTTCAAAAGCACTACATTCATGAATGCCACCGTCGTGCCAAACGGGTCTAACATCATGTTAAAACCTAACTCATGACCTCCTATGTCAATATCAAGAATTGGAGCATGGGAATCGACCACATGAAACTCAATTAGATTCTTTTATCTCGACTCTCGAGCGAGGAAGAGGTAGATGAATGGATGTTTGTGTGACTTGCTCATCCTAAAAAACTTGTTGAAATCCCTTAAGAAATCAGGTATCCATTAGGCGTGGTGATGGCAATCGTGAACGTGGCGGTTATGAATGACAGTTCGTGAACGCCCAACCTTACCAATGGAACTTCGTCGACTTTTATGCCCAAATATAAATCCCTTTAGAAAAAACGACGTGCCAAAATGGAGCCTAGAAGATGCGCATAAAGAGAAAACAAAACAGAGAATATTGAAAAAAAATTAGTTAAAACTAGTATGCATGCCATGACTGCTATTGTTTCTAGAGGCTAAAGGGTTGCTACTTTACTATTGCCACAACCACAAACAATTCATCTTATCAACCAGAGAACTGGCCAATGAATTTCAAAGCAATTCGAAAGAGGCAAAGCGGTGCCTAATATTGCCCTCAAATCGTAGATTCTGGGATTAAGGCTCTGTCCAGTTGATTTTGACATTGTCTAGTCAATTTTGACACTGTCCAGTCGATTTTGAGTCTATCTAGTCGATTTTTAGTCTGTCCAGTCAATTTTTAGTCTGTCCAATCGATTTTGACTAAGTCAAGTTGATTTTGACACTATCCAATCGATTTTGAGTATGTCCAGTCAATTTTTAGTCTGTCAAGTTGATTTTGACACTGTCCAGTCGATTTTGACACTGTCTAGTCGATTTTGACACTGTCTAGTCGATTTTGACACTGTCCAGTCGATTTTGACACCGTCTAGTCGATTTTGACACTGTCCAGTTTGTTTTGTCAGCTACATGTTTTCTTAAGTCCCAGCCACACTTCCTAGTGCAAGTAACTCAAAGTGGCGCATGTCCCTCGAGGGGTCTATTTCAAATTGGGATGTTACACCCCGAGCCTGAGTCAACTCACCAAACACTTGCTTAAGGGGCCTAGCGCGAATCAAGACGTTACACGCCAAGACCTGTACATACAATTCCACAACAGTGTGGGAAAACAGGCAACCGGTCAACTTTAGCTGACCAAAATGTATAATGACCCCACCCCATTCCCGGGGCGGTGGTACTCCTTCCCTGTAGGCAAGAGTTAGTGATGAGTCCTGATCATATACACATTTATGGACTCATCCGGGCCGTTATTTAGTCATTTCTCCGCACTTTAGCCTTGTTTTAGTTTATATTTGATAATCCATGCTAGGTGCACATCTTGGCCCACTTTGGTGTGATTCTCGTGCTTTTTGTCTTTAGTAGTATTCTTGTGCTGTTAGGTGCCACTTTCAGTGGCTAGATCTGTGGTTATGCTGGAATAGGAGTCGTGTAAGTGTTCCCGGTGCAATTCTGCACAGGAACACTGCGCACGATCACCGGTTCTATTGCGCACGACCACTGGTCGTGCGCCACTGATCGTGTGCACTTAACCCTTTTCATGAGTTCTGTTTGGTGCAGTGCGCACGACCACCAACACCAGTGTGCACGACCACCGGTCGTGCGCCACTGCTCGTGCGCACTTACCATTTAATTTCCGAGTTCTGTTTGCTCCAGTGCGCACGACCATCAACTCCAGTGCGCACGACCACCGGTCGTGCGCCACTGGTCGTGCGAACATTCTATTTTATAATTTCGTATCTTGCAGGTTCCACCCAGGCAGTGCGCACGATCGCAGAATTCCAGTGCGCACGACCACTGGTCGTGCGCCAATGATCGTGCGCAGTATTTAATCCAGCGCCTATTTAAACGCCTGTTGCGATTTTAGGGGGGATCGTTCATGCCGGGAGCGGGATTCCTGTTCCGTACGCCGCCGATTTCCACCTTAGGACGCCTCCACTTCATCTCCTACGCAAAGGGAAGCCTCCTCCATCCATTCTAAGACCTCCTCCATTGTCCGTGAGTGTTCTCCATCGTACGCAAGCCTCCAAGCAAGCATTCTTTCATTCCGCTCGGTGAGAAGAAGAAGAAACCTAAAGTCGAAGACGACGGAGCACGTAGGGAGATCGTGACAGCTCTCTACGCCGGAAGCATTGTCCGTCCGAGTCCGGAGGTAGCCCGACAACCTACCATTCCGGCCGTGAACGGCCGCTAGTCTTCAACATCGGTTATTTCTTTCCTCTTTCCTCGTTGTACTCTTTGAACCTTGTAAAACTCGAATATTGAGATGTTATTTGTTTAAATGAATGTGTCTTTGTTATTCTTCATGGTTTGGTTGTGATTCACTCCGTTCTCATTCACTCACTCGCGCCCGCACGCAAGGTGTTTGACCCACGTTAGCAAGAGCTAACGGCGGTTGTGAAGAGGTGTTTGCGACCCTCACCCTCTCGCACTTGAGTTCACTTCATCCGCCTCACGAAGCACGGCATCGCGGCCGTTGCATCCACTTCACTTTGCGAAGCGGTGTTTTTCGACCCGCATTTCTTTTGTTATTGCTAAGATTAGGAAAACCAACCAAAAACCCCTCTTTGTGTTTGTTGAACGCTTGTGTAACAATCATCACTGCGCGATTCGTTCACCCATCCTGCATTCCTCAAGAGACCGACATCCGGGGAATTTATTCTCCACAATTATTACTTGAGAGCGACCGGTGCACTTGCCGACACGCATCAAGTTTTTGGCGCCGTTGCCGGGGAATGCAGGCGTGTTTCGTCTTGTGTTGTGACTTTCGTTATACGAGCAGTTGTTTTTTATTTTCTTTGTTTTTCTTTTTGTTTTTGACAGTTCATGTAGAGGCAGGTCGCAGGTGAACTCGCACCTTTTTATCCAGAAATCGAACGAACTGCTCGCGCACGAAGGCGCGCTGCGGCTGTACAAGCGGCCATGGGTGATCAGGTAGACCCAAATGATGTTGATCCGAGAATGCCCGGCGTGGGGGAACATCAGCCTGGGATTGAGCAGGAGGCAGTCAGGCCTCGACCCCGCACGATGAGGGACTACACCACTCCAACTGCTGGGAGTGTGTATCCGGGGTTCGGGCCAAACATTATGAATAATCAGTTTGAGATCAAGCCAGCGATCTTAAACATCATCTGGAACAACGCTCAGTTCTCGGGGTTGGCCAGCGAAGATCCGCATCTGCATCTGGCGGAGTTTTCTGATATTTGCGGAACCTTCCGCTACGCAGGGATTGCTGACGACACGGTCAAGCTTAGACTGTTTCCCTTTTCACTCCGCGACAAAGCAAAGGTGTGGCTCCACTCCATTCCGCCCGGGACTGCTGCAACTTGGGATGCCCTCGCATCCAAGTTCCTTGCTAAATTCCACCCTGTGGATAAGATTGTAAGCTTGCGGCGGGAGATCGCCACATTTCGCCAACTTGACCAAGAGACCCTTGCTGAAGCATGGGAGCGCTCAACGATCTCCTTCGCCGTTGCCTGGCCACGAGCTCCAACCATGGAATGTGGTTGAATTGTTCTACTTCGCGATCGAGCCCAACTACAGGGAAATGATCGATGCTGCGGCGGGTGGCACCTTGATGAACCACACTCCTGAAGAAGCCCTTCGAATTCTGCGCGACACTGCCTCCCACAGTACATTCTGGACTGCAGGGAGAAATGCTCCAAGAAGCGGCCGAGGTCTTTTCATGGTCGACTCTCTCCCCTCACCATCCGCTACTGCTGCTGTCATTACCTGCGAGGGATGTGGAGGCGGAGGCCACCACGCGTATGAGTGTTCGGGGAACAACGTGGCAGGTGACTTCGCACACTTGAACTTGAACGAATCTGTTAATTATGTAGGAAATCAGCCTAGGGGGCGCCTTTCAATAATGCTTATAATCCGGGAGCGAGAAGTCACCCGAACTTCTCGTGGAATCCAAACACACCTGGCCAACGATGGGCACCGGGGCAGCATCAAAACGATGCTTACGCCTCCGGGAGCCAACCGAGGCCGCCGCACCCGGATTATAACCAAGCACCCCCTACCCAAAAGAAGAGTAATTTAGAAGAGATGATGGAGAAATTCATGCTAGCAGCTAATTCAAATATGGTAAATCAAACTGCATCTATGCGAAACTTGGAGACGCAGTTGGGCCAATTGGCCCAAGCGCTAACCGAGCGTTCGCAGGGGACCCTTCCCAGCAACACGGAGAAGAACCCCATTGATCAAGGGAAGAGTCTGGGGGATGTGGTAGATGCCAATCCGAGTGAGCTGGTAATCTCTTGTTCCATCAATAAGGTTGAAACAAAAGCTTTATGCGATTCCGGTTCCTCCCGCAACGTTATTGCGTTGCAAGATGTAGCCAAATTACAACTGGATTTGAACACGGAAGAAAGGAAATCCCTTGTGCTTGCCAATGGTACTGTTATTCAATCCGAGGGGGAAGTAAAGAATGTGGAGGTGACGGTTGAGGGGACAACTGTAGTTGCTGATTTTCAGGTTTTGGGGCCGCGGGAAAACCAGTCCATTCCTATCTTGGGCGTACCGTTCTTGAAAGAGAGCGGTGCTACCCTTGATTTTGCTACGGGGTGCATTTCCCTAACCAATATGTTGCAGCAGCCCACTTGTCCCGAAGCCACAACTGAAACATTCACTCCGCCCCCTCTCGTTATTTCTGATGAATTTCTAAGCTGTGCAGGAAAGATACATGTTCGAGAAACAGGTGAAGGAGGAATGGAGGAGCTCCAATCAGATGAGGAAGAAGAGGTCGACCTCCGGAAAGAATTCGACTCCGAGAAGGAGGAAGACGGCAGTTCGGGAAACGTTGACGTGAATGTAGTTAGGGTTGCTGATTATTTATCTTCTTATGGTGAATCATGTAATAAACTATCTAAGCGCTCCATCTCCTGGGCCGATCCGGTAGTCACCACGATGCCGGAAGTGACGCCACCTGATTCTAAGGAGGAAAAATCTGAGAACTCTCAACGGTGGCAGTCTCCGACTGTCACCAAACTTAAAAAGGAAAAACTTCTGCGCGACGCTCGTGCTGCCGCTCTCCGTGGCAAGGTGGCGGAGGTTAGGGGAGCATTGGGTAATACCAGTGCTGGCCCTAAAGCCTTCACCTCCCGCCTACGTGCTACGGGAGAAGCACACCATAAGAGCGCTTTTAGTTGATGTGTGTTTTATTTGCTGTGGTGAACTACTTTTGAGAACTCTTTCTTTTTAGTTCTTGCACTTTATAAACACTGCTAATACATGTATTTGGTCCAGCTTAAGGACGTTAAATGAAAGCGCTACTGGGAGACAACCCAGATTTCCTGTTTTCGTATTTATTTTTATCTAACTTCTTTTAGTTCAGCTTTGGTATCTGCTTTTGTTGCTTTGAGTTTGTGCTTGCAGGTTTTGTGTTCGATGGAGCGGATGCTGCGGACTATTCTTGATTATTTACGCCAATCGTCTGGTATGCTCATTTCTGAGCATTGGGTAACACTTCCTCCCCTCTTGTTGCTTCAAATTTCTAGAGATATTGTTTAGCTTAAGTCTGGGGGAGCGGTTGTTGTTATCCACTGTGCACGAGTGCACCGCATACTAGAAGGTTGATTCTTATTTATCTTATCATTATCGTTGTTTTCCATGTTTCACACACCCTTTCACCCACTTGAGTGCGCGCTTATCTTTTTGTTGTTGTTCCGTTGTAAACTATCTTAGTTGGAGTATGAAATAGGTTGTTAACGTAGGAATTATTATTTGGAGTGCGATGTTGACTCATGTAGTGTTCTAGTCACTTCGCATGCTATGGTAGAATTTGTGTAGAACAAGATTTTCTTTATGCATCTAATTTATGTTTAGTATTTCTGCGTAAATTTAGATTTAATATACTCAAGTGGTGAATTTGTATGGAGTTGACGATAACCCGGTGTTGTGTGTGTGCGATTGCTAGTCGTGTGTTGCTCGAGTTGGGAGGAAGGTTTATCTTTCTCGTGGGCTAAGAACTTGCCCCTAGCGACTCTCGAAGCATGGGTGAGAGCTACTCGTTGAGTCAAACATGATGTAGGCCACCCTTTGGCTAGTTTGAGCTTTGTTATTCCATGTCCATTTCATTCACCTTTGCAAGCCAATTTTGTGCCTACCAATCCTTTGTTCAGCTCCTCTTCATCCACCAAAGCCTGAAGCCTATCCTACTCCCGCAACCAAAATGTTTTTAACTGCGCTCATAATTTTAAACTTGTGTGGAGTGTGGAATCCTTGTGTTATGAAGGAAAAATAAATTCTGTCTGCTGATTTTGAACCAACCGGGGGTTACATAAAAGAAGTAAAATATGTAAAAGAAAAAAAAAGAGTATTTTGAAAAAAAAATCCTCCCGAGCTAAAAACAGAAAATCTGTTGGTATTTGTGAAGTAGGCCGTGTGCACACCTGGTTTTCATGATAAGTCTGGGGGTGTGTCACACGAGCATTGTTCGTTGGTCTTGTATGGTGCAGCGTTCCGTTAGCTCACTTGGGTTGCGTAGCCACCGTGTTTAACTTTGAATATCATACCGTAACCTAATCCTCGTTTAATCCTATAAGTCCTACTGATTTGATTTGCGAGTTTGCTAGCGCCGTGGAGAGAGTGTGACCGGGCGAGCGTATGGTTCACGACGTTGATGGATTTCAGCGGAGTTATTCCTAAGCCCCGATCTTTTGCAACACCCGCCTCAGTGTCTCGTCACTTTCATACCGGGCATGATCGTCAAATTCTTCATAATTCACCAATTGAGTACATCTAAATCTTTAATTACGCTTTAATACTCTTGTAAATTATTTAGCATATCTAGAATCTCCTTCTACTAAATTCTCTACTTGCATGCGTATGTTACTTCGCACCGTACTCCTTTGTGTAATTCTCTATGTCAATTATCGTTTTCACGCTCCGCCGGATTCGTTTGCTCGGGACGCGCAAACAGTTAAGTCTGGGGGTGTGATGAGTCCTGATCATATACACATTTATGGACTCATCCGGGCCGTTATTTAGTCATTTCTCCGCACTTTAGCCTTGTTTTAGTTTATATTTGATAATCCATGCTAGGTGCACATCTTGGCCCACTTTGGTGTGATTCTCGTGCTTTTTGTCTTTAGTAGTATTCTTATGCTGTTAGGTGCCACTTTCAGTGGCTAGATCTGTGGTTATGCTGGAATAGGAGTCGTGCAAGTGTTCCCGGTGCAATTCTGCACAGGAACACTGCGCACGATCACCGGTTCTATTGCGCACGACCACTGGTCGTGTGCCACTGATCGTGTGCACTTAACCCTTTTCACGAGTTCTGTTTGGTGCAGTGCGCACGACCACCAACACCAGTGCGCACGACCACCGGTCGTGCGCCACTGCTCGTGCGCACTTACCATTTAATTTCCGAGTTCTGTTTGCTCCAGTGCGCACGACCATCAACTCCAGTGCGCACGACCACCGGTCGTGCGCCACTGGTCGTGCGAACATTCTATTTTATAATTTCGTATCTTGCAGGTTCCACCCAGGCAGTGCGCACGATCGCAGAATTCCAGTGCGCACGACCACTGGTCGTGCGCCAATGATCGTGCGCAGTATTTAATCCAGCGCCTATTTAAACGCCTGTTGCGATTTTAGGGGGGATCGTTCATGCCGGGAGCGGGATTCCTGTTCCGTACGCCGCCGATTTCCACCTTGGGACGCCTCCACTTCATCTCCTACGCAAAGGGAAGCCTCCTCCATCCATTCTAAGACCTCCTCCATTGTCCGTGAGTGTTCTCCATCGTACGCAAGCCTCCAAGCAAGCATTCTTTCATTCCGCTCGGTGAGAAGAAGAAGAAACCTAAAGTCGAAGACGACGGAGCACGTAGGGAGATCGTGACAGCTCTCTACGCCGGAAGCATTGTCCGTCCGAGTCCGGAGGTAGCCCGACAACCTACCATTCCGGCCGTGAACGGCCGCTAGTCTTCAACATCGGTTATTTCTTTCCTCTTTCCTCGTTGTACTCTTTGAACCTTGTAAAACTCGAATATTGAGATGTTATTTGTTTAAATGAATGTGTCTTTGTTATTCTTCATGGTTTGGTTGTGATTCACTCCGTTCTCATTCACTCACTCGCGCCCGCACGCAAGGTGTTTGACCCGCGTTAGCAAGAGCTAACGGCGGTTGTGAAGAGGTGTTTGCGACCCTCACCCTCTCGCACTTGAGTTCACTTCATCCGCCTCACGAAGCACGGCATCGCGGCCGTTGCATCCACTTCACTTTGCGAAGCGGTGTTTTTCGACCCGCATTTCTTTTGTTATTGCTAAGATTAGGAAAACCAACCAAAAACCCCTCTTTGTGTTTGTTGAACGCTTGTGTAACAATCATCACTGCGCGATTCGTTCACCCATCCTGCATTCCGCAAGAGACCGACATCCGGGGAATTTATTCTCCACAATTATTACTTGACAGCGACCGGTGCACTTGCCGACACGCATCAGTTAGCAGCATATACAACTATATCTGCAATCATCACCAACGTAGGCACTCGCATCCTAACGCTTCGTGCTCTAATGTCACACTTTCGGCGTACTCCTTAAGTTACACCGCGAATTTAAGTAATTTTTCAACTTAGATATACTATGAGCTTTACCGTCAAGGTCGTCATACCTTACGGTTCCTTTCCCAAAATTCACTAAGTGAACACGGAGGAGCAACCTCATCACTGACTGACTAAGGGACGAGTTCGGTTCAGCACTACCGCCGACGCTATCTCCCGTCGAATCGATTCGTGATCTCAACGACTCATCGTAAGACATTCGTCATGACACAAATTCGTCATGACAGCTACCGCCGGCGCTAGTAGTCACTGAACCATCTCAATCCGACGACACGCATAAGTCCTCTCATCGAAACTCAACCTATTCGATGAAATGAGATACCGCCGACACTATCTCCTTTACTTCGGTGAGGTGGTGAATTCACGAATGATGGTTCAAAAGCACTGCATTCATGAACGCCACCGCCGTGCCAAACGGGTCTAACATCATGTTAAAACACAACTCATGACCTCCTATGTCAATATCAAGGATTGGATCATGTGCATCGACCACATGAAACTCAATTAGATTCATTTATCTCGACTCTCGAGCGAGGAAGAGATAGATGAATGGATGTTTATGTGACTTGCTCATCCTAAAAAACTTGTTGAAATCCCTTTAGAAATCAGGGCTCCATTGGCGCGGTGATTGCAATCGTGAACGTGGCGGTTATGAACGACAGTTCGTGAACGCACGACCTTACCAATGGAACTTCGTCAACTTTTATGTCCAAATTGAAATCCCTTTAGCAAAAACAACGTGCCAAATTGGAGCCTAGAGTATGAGCATAAAGAGAAAAAATAGAGAATATTGAAAAAAAATTAGTTAAAACTAGCATGCATGCCATGGCTGCTATTGTTTCCAGAGCCTAAAGGGTTGCTACTTTACTATTACCACAACCACAAGCTATTCATCTTATCAACCACGAGTTTTTTCAAGAGAACTGGCGAATGAATTTCAAATCAATTCGAAAGAGGCAAAACGGTGCCTAATATTGCCCTCAAATCGTAGATTCTATGATTAAGGCTAAGTCCGGTTGATTTTGACATTGTCTAGTCGATTTTGACACCATCCAGTCGATTTTGAGTCTATCCGGTCAATTTTTAGTCTGTCCAGTCAATTTTTAGTCTGTCTAGTCGATTTTGACACTGTCCAGTCAATTTTGAGTCTGTCCAGTCGATTTTTAGTCTATCCAGTTGATTTTGGCACTGTTCAATCAATTTTGACACTGTCTAGTCGATTTTGACACTATCTAGTCGATCTAAACACTGTCGAGTTGATTTTGACACTGTATAGTCGATTCTGACACTGTCCAGTCGATTTTGACACTGTCTAGTCGATTTTGACACTGTCAAGTCGATTTATACACTATCCAGTTTGTTTTGTCAGCTACATGTTTTCTTATGTCCCAGCCCCACTTCCTAGTGCAAGTAACTTAAAGTGACGCATGTCCCTCGAGGGGTCTAGTTCGAATTGGGATGTTACACCCCGAGCCCGAATCAACTCACCAAACACACGCTCAAGGGGCCTAGCCCGAATCGGGATGTTACACGCCAAGACCTGTACTAACAATTCTACAAAAGTGTGGGGAAACAGGCAACCGGTTAGCTTTAGCTGACCAAAATGTATAACGACCCCACCCCATTCTCTTGGCGGTGGTACTCCTTTCCTGCAAGCAAGAGTTAGCAGCATATACAACTATATCTGCAATCATTACCAACGTAGGCACTCGCATCAATACGCTTCGTGCTCTCATGGCACACTTTCGGCGTACTCCTTGAGTTACACCACGGATCTAAGTACTTTTTCAACTTAGATAGACTATGAGCTTTACCGTTAAGGTCGTTATACCTTACAGTTCCTTTCCCAAAATTCCCTCAGTGAACACGGAGGAGCGACCTCATCACTGACTGGCTAAGGGACGAGTTCGGTTCAGCACTACCGCCGACGCTATCTCCCATCGAATCGATTCTTGATCTCGATGAGTCATCGTAATACATTCATCGTGACAGCTACCATCGGTGTTCGCACTACCTCCGGCGTTATCACTCGATGAACCATCTCGACAATTCGATGACACGCATAGGTCCTCTCGTTGAAACTCAACCTTTTCGATGAAATGAGCTACCGCCGGCGCTATCTCCTTTACTTCGGTGAGGTGGTGCATTCACAAACGACGGTTCAAAAGCACTGCATTCATGAACGCCACCGCTGTGCAAAATGGGTCTAACATCATGTTAAAAAGTAACTCATGATCGCCTATTTCAATATCAAGGATTGGAGCATGGGCATCGACCACATGAAACTCAATTAAATTCATTTATCTCGACTCTCGAGCGAGGAAGAGGTAGATGAATGGATGTTTGTGTGACTTGCTCATCCTAAAAAACTTGTTGAAATCCCTTTAGAAATCAGGGCTCCATTTGGCGCGATAATGGCAATCGTGAACGTGGTGGTTATGTGTCGTTCATGAACACCCGACCTTACCAATGGAACTTTGTCGACTTTTATGACCAAATTGAAATCCCTTTAGCAAGAACAACTTGCCAAGATGGAGCCTAGAAGATGAGCATAAAGAGAAAAAATAGAGAGTATTGAAAAAAAATTAGTTAAAACTAGCATGCATGCAATGACTACTATTGTTTCCAGAGGCTAAAAGGTTGCTACTTTACTATTGCCACAACCACAAACTATTCATCTTATCAACCACGAGTTTTTTCAAGAGAACTGGCGAATGAATTTTAATGCAATTCGAAAGAGGAAAAGTGGTGCCTAATATTGCCCTATAATCGTAGATTCTGAGATTAAGGATCTGTCCAGTTGATTTTTACACTGTCTAATCAATTTTGACACTGTCCAGTCGATTTTGAGTTTGTCTAGTTAATTTTTTGTCTGTCCAGTCGATTTTTAGTCTGTCCAGTCGATTTTGACTCTGTCCAGTCGATTTTTACTCTGCCGAGTCGATTTTGACACTGTCCAGTCGATTTTGAGTCTGTCCAGTTAAATCTTAGTCAATCCAGTCAATTTTGACACTGTCCAGTCAATTTTGACACTGTCTAGTTGATTTTAACACTATCTAATTTGTTTTGTCAGCTATATGTTTTCTTAAGTCCCATCCCCACTTCCTAGTGCAAGTAACTCAAAGTGATGCATGTCCCTCGAGGGGTCTAGATCGAATTGGGATGTTACACCCCGAGCCCGAGTGAACTCACCAAACACACCCTCAAGGGGCCTAGCGCGAATCAGGACGTTACACGCCAGGACCTCTACAAACAATTCCACAACAGTGTGGGAAAACAGGCAACTGGTCACCTTTAGCTGACCAAAATGTATAACGACCCCACCCCATTCCCGGAACTATGGTACTCCTTCCCTGCAGGCAAGAGTTAGCAGCATATACAACTATATCAGCAATCATCACCAACGTAGACACTCGCATCCTTACGCTTCGTGCTCTCATGACACACTTTCGGCGTACTCCTTGAGTTACACCACGGTTCTAAGTACTTTTTAAACTTTGATATACTATGAGCTTTACTGTCAAGGTCGTCATACCTTACGGTTCCTTTCCCAAAATTCCCTCAGTGAACACTGAAAGTGGAGGTTAGACCTTAAATTAACCCTAGGGGGGGGGGGGTGAATAGAGTTTTAAAACTTTTTCCCTTAGTTTTATTGCGGAATTAAAAATAGTGATATATATAGGTGTATGGAGTAAGTGATTTATAAAAGCTAAATAAAATAAATCAGCACAGCACAAAAACAGAAAATAAAACAAACACAGAAGACACAAGGAGCTATAGTAGTTCCCCACTAAACTTGGGTACGTCTACTCTTCTACCACCCTTGGTAGGAATCCACTAGGATTTTTGATCAGGTGCCCTCACACCAATGAGCTTTTGATAAGGTGCCCAAAAACCAAGCTAGATTTTTTGATAAGGTGTCTTGCCACCAATGGGTAAACTTTTGAAGGGAGTTTTAACCCTGTACAAGATGAGATAGAGAGGGGTTTAGATGTTATTCTCTGTCAAGATGCTAAGAGAAGACTCTAGTGGATGTTGATGTAGAAAAGAACTCCTCTATCTGATATGAGAAGTTTGACAGTTGATTTTGCTGGAGCCTTTTCTTGAAACAAGTGATCTTCCTTTTGCTGATAAAACTGAGAGAACGGGTTCTCCAATTTGTTGTTGCTCTTTTGAAGATCTAGACTTGCAGCTGATGACTGAGAGAGTATTGTTGATGAAGATGTTCTCAGTAAGTAAGTGCTGCTCAAGGAAGAAGAAGAAGATCTGTATAAGCTTTTCTGTTCTTCTTTCTTCCTGTAGCTTTTTCCTTTCTTGATCTGATTCTTGCAGCAGGAATACTGAGAGGTGGTGTTGAAGATGTTCTCAGTATGTAAGAGCTGCTGGAGGAGGAAGAAGAAGATCTGTTAGCTATATGTTCTTCTTGTTTTTCCTGTCTCTTTTTCTTCCTTTCTTTTTCTCTGTGTCTTTTTGTACAACAAAACTGTAAAAATATTCTGTATATTTGTTGTCGTGTAAAACTGAATGTAATGATCTGCTGTATATTAATCTGCTATATCCTCTTCCTTATTTTCCTTTTCTTTTGAAAATCTCTGACAGACATTAATTGCACATCCCTTATATTAAGGAATAAATATATCTGAAGAGATATTTTGAAAACATAAAACTGCTGCGCCGTTTAATTCTTTCCTTTTCCATGAATATGCCTTTTCCGAGGAAATGTCAACGGCTATAATCCTGGAATAATAAAGGAAATATATTTTCCTTACTTGATCTGATAGAAAGAGCCGTTGCTGTCGTCGATCTGAGTTCAGAGAATGAAATGTATATAATCCTTCTGAAATTTTCTGAACTTAAATAAGAGTTCTTCGATCTGAATAAAATTCGTCGAACGCAGATTCGTCGACCTTAAGATTTTCGTCGAACACAAAATTTACTTTGTCGACCTCAGTTGAATCTTGCTGGAATAATTAATTTTGTTGATCAGTGAGAACTTTCATCGATCTGAAGGTGTTCGTCAAACGCAGACTGGAGTTCGTCGAACGGAAGGATTCGTCAACCGCTGAGCCTGGATAATTTCGTCGACCGCTGAGCTTGAGTAAAAGCGTCGACCGCTGAGTTTGAGTAAAAGCGTCGACCGTTGAGCTTGAGTAAAAGCGTCGACCGCTGTAACAATCTGTTCGTCGACCTCTAAACCGCTGAGACGGGATCGTCGACCGCTGAGACGAGCTTGAAGTAAGCCGTTCGTCGAATGCAGAATGTAATTAGTCGAGCGCTGCACTTAGACAAATTCTTCGACCGCTGAGATTTGAGCTGTTCATCGATCGCTGATATATTTCATTTGTTGAACGCATAATGCAAGCCGATCGTCGAACGCAGAGAGCTTGCCATTCGTCAAACGCAGAGAGCTTGCCATTCGTCGAACGCAGATAGCTTGCCGTTCATTTAACGCAGATAGCCGTTCGTCGAACGCAGTGTGGAGTTCGTCGAACGCAGAATCTGAATGAAATCTTTAGTTCTAACAGCCTAAACTCTTGACCCATAAACTATACATTGGGGTCAACTTTGTCCTTAGTCAACATATAGTGATCCTAGCCCAAATCAGAAATAGGGTTGTTCCAACAAACATGGAGGAGCGACCGCATCACTGACTGGCTAAGGGACGGGTTCAGTTCAGCACTACCGTCAGCGCTATCTCCCATCGAATTGATTCTTGATCTCGACGACTCGTCGTAATACATTCGTCATGGCACAAATTCATCGTGACAGCTACCGCCGGCGCTGGCTGATGGGTTAAAATTTAGTTCCTGCAAAAGCCTTTCTATGATGAGATGAATTAGGCAGGCATTTTCGAGGAGTCTCGCAAGTACTCCTACTTCGAGAAACTAAACGTTATCCTACTTCGATGAATAGTTGTAACTGTCTTTCCTTCTTTCGAAATATCGATGATTACGCCCCGGCTATGGCACCAAATTCTTTAAATGTGTAAATAGAAAAGGAGAGTTTTGCATGTTTTTGTAATTATCATCAAAACTAATCTTTCGATGAAGGCAAGTATACCTTATCGTGTATAGTATATGATATTTTACAGAAAATATCAAGGTCGAAAATAGAAACGAGTGATTAATTTTGCGAGAATTGAAATGACGGAAATTAAAGAATGCAGAAAAATGACAGAAATTAAAGAAAGCAGAAAAATGACAAAAATTAAAGAAAGCAGAAAAATCTATCTCTTACACGCACGCACTCTACAGAAATTTAAATGACTGAATTGAAATAAAGCAGAAAAGAAAGCAGAAAAATCTCTCTTACACGCACACACTCTACGGAAATATAAATGACTGAAATAAATAAAGCAGAAAAGCTATCTCATATACGCACCCACTCTACGATAATTGAAAGCTAAATTAAAAGAAAAGAAAATCTAAACTCTTACACTCACACACACAACATAAAAGAAAACTAGATTAAAATAAAATAAAATTTAGACTCTTACACTCACATACACAACTTTGAATTAAGAACTAAACTATTAAAAACAAATGCAAAACATTTACACTCATACACTCACACACACAACAATAAGTAAAACTAAGTTAAAATAAAAATAAAACTCTAACTCATACACTCACAACATAAAAAAGGGGAAGAACAAGAAGAACAGGAAGAACACAATATATTGATTGAAAGGGAAAATTACAACCTTTTAAGAAAGTTTAAACTTGGGAAAGCTCAAACAAGAGCAAGGAAATACATAAAGAAAAAATCACATACACTCACAAGAACACTAAAAAAACTCACAAGAACACTAAAAAAACGCCACAAGAACACTAAAAAAACTTACAAGAACACTAAAAAAACTCACAAGAAAAACACAACAAAAACAATTACTTAGGGTTTTAAAATCTGAACCTTTATAACAAGGGAAAGCCTCCCATATTTATAGACAAAATAGGGCTGCAAATAGCAAAAAAAAGAGTTGTTGGAAGGGCAGCTGGCTGCTTGACCTGTGAGAGGTGTGCATGACTTGAGAACTTGAGGGGTGCGGATAGCAGTTTGGCGGGTGCGTGATAGCTGGCAAAGGCGTGATTAATTTTGGAGGAAACATGCGCAGCCTAAATTCGATCCCGCGTCACAAAGGAGGCTAACCAAGCCCTTTCCACTCATGCAAGCAGACATATCTGTTGAATACAGAAACGCATATATATTATATTATGTTAATAAAATAAAATAACTATATGTATTATATAGACGGGAAGGGAAATCGACATCCCGTCCCGTCGATCAACCACGAGAATTTTCAAGAGAACTAGTGAATGAATTTCAAAGCAATTCAAAAGAGGCAAAACGGTGCCTAATATTGCCCTCAAATCGTAGATTCAGAGATTAAGGCTCTGGCCAGTTGATTTTGACACTGTCTAGTCGATTTTGACACTGTCCAGTCAATTTTAAGTTTGTCCAGTCATTTTTTTATCTGTCCAGTCAATTTTTAGTCTGTCCAGTCGATTTTGACTCTATCGAGTCGATTTTGACACTATCTAGTCGATTTTGAGTCTGTCAAGTCAATTTTTAGTCCGTCCTGTCGATTTTGACACTGTCTAGTCAATTTTGACAATGTCTAGTCAATTTTGACACTATCTAGTCGATTTTGACACTGTCCAGTCGATTTTGACACTGTCTAGTCAATTTTGACACTGTCCAGTCAATTTTTTTTTGTCAGCTACATGTTATCTTAAGTCCCAGCCCCACATCCTAGTGCAAGTAACTCAAAGTGACGCATGTACCTCGAGGGGTCTAGTTCGAATTGGAATGTTACACCCCGATCCCGAGTCAACTCACCAAACACATGCTCAAGGGTCCTAGCGCGAATCGGGACATTACACGCCAGGACCTGTACAAACAATTCCACAACAGTTTGGGAAAACAGGTAACCAGGTAGCTTTAGCTGACCAAAATGTATAACGACCCCACCCCATTCCCGGGGCGATGGTAGGCAAGAGTTAGCAACATATTCAATTATTTCTGCAATCTTCACCAACATAGGCACTCACATCCTTACGCTTCGTGCTCTCATGACACACTTTCGGCGTACTCCTTGAGTTACACCACAGATCTAAGTACTTTTTCAACTTAGATATACTTTGAGCTTTACTGCCAAGGTCGTCATACCTTACGATTCCTTTCCCAAAATTCCCTCAGTGAACACAGAGGAGCAATCACATCACTGACTGGCTAAGGGGCGGGTTCAGTTCAGCACTACCATCGGCGCTATCTCCCGTCAAATTGATTCTCAATCTCGATGTCTCATCGTAATACATTCGTCATGACACAAATTCATTGTGACAGCTACCGCCGACACTGGCTGATGGGTTAAAATTTAGTTTTTGCGCCTTTCTGTGATGAGATGAATTAGGCGGGCGTTTTCGAGGAGTCTCGTGAGTACTCCTACTTCGAGAAACTAACCGTTATCCTACTTCGATGAATAGAAGTAACAGTATTTCCTTCTTTTGGAATATCGACGATTACGCCCCAGCTATGGCGCCAAATTCTTTAAATGTGTAAATAGAAAAGGAGAGTTTTGTAAGCTTTTGTAATTATCATCCAAACTAATCTTTCGATGAAGGCAAGTATACCTTATCGCGTATAATATAGGATATTTTGTAGAAAATATCAAGGTCGTAAATAGAAACGAGTGATTAATTTTGCGAGAATTGAAATGACAAAAATTAAAGAAAGCAGAAAAATTACAGAAATTAAAGAAAGCAAAAAAATGACAAAAATTAAAGAAAGCAGAAAAATATATCTCTTACACGCACGCACTCTACAGAAATTTAAATGAATGAATTGAAATAAAGCAGAAAAGAAAGCAGAAAAATCTATCTCTTACACGCACGAACTCTATAGAAATTTAAATGTCTAAAATAAATAAAGCAGAAACGCTATATCATATACGCACCCACTCTGCGATAATTAAAAGAAAAGAAAATCTAAACTCTTACACGCACACACACAACATACAACAAAACTAGATTAAAAGAAAGTAAAATTTAGACTCATACACTCTCACACACAACTTTGAATTAAAAACTAAACTATCAAAAACAAAAGCAAAACAATTACACTCATACACTCACACACACAACAATAAGTAAAACTAAGTTAAAATAAAAATAAAACACTAACTCATACACTCACACACACAACATAAAAAAGGGGAAGAACAAGAAGAACATGAAGAACACAATATATTGATTGAAAGGGAAAATTACAACTTTTTAAGAAAGTCTAAACTTGGGAAAGCTCAAACAAGAGCAAGGAAATACATAAAGAAAAACTCACATACACTCACAAGAATACTAAAAAAACTCACAAGAACACTTAAAAAAACTCACAAGAAAAACACAACAAAAACACTTACTTAGGGTTCTAAAATCTGAACCTTTAAAACAAGGGAAAGCCTCCCATATTTATAGACAAAAAAAGGTCTGCAAATTGCAAAAAAGGAGTTGTTGGAAGGGCAGCTGGAAAAGGAGTTGTTGGAAGGGTAGCTGGCTGCTTGACTTGTGAGAAGCGTGATTAATTTTGGAGGAAAAATGCGCTGCCTGGATTCGATCACACGTCGCAAAGGAGGCTAACCAAGCCCTTTCCACTAAGGCAAGCGGGCATATCTGTTGAATACAGAAACATATATATATATTATAATTTGTTAATAAAATAGAATAACTATATGTATTATAAAGACCGGAAGGGAAAATCAACATCCCGTCCCATCGATCGACGGGACGCCTCTGATTTTAATTCATAAAAAGAACATCCCGTCCCGTCGATCAACGGGAAGGGATGTCGATCGGACGAGAGGTCTAAGAAACAATCGACTTCCCGGGAGGCCTAAGAAAAAATCGACTTCCCGTCCAGCCGATCGACGGGAAGGGAAGTCGATCGACGGGACGGGAGGTCGATTGAAAGCTTTAAGGTAGAAAACAAGTTAAAATATCATTTTTATTTATAGTTTATATTTACATATATAAATATAGCTTTAAGGTCGATAGAATTTTGTAGGAATTTTCTAATTTATTTACAAAGTATGAATTTTTTTAATTTTGGGGTTTTTTAGAATTCTTTTATTTTTCTTATTTATTTACAAAGTATGAATTTTTTTTTGTATTTTGGGGTTTTTAGAATTTTTTTGGGATTTTTTTCCTAATTTATTTAATTTTTTTGGATTTTCAAAGTATTTAATTTTCAAAATTTTGAAGAACGGAAACAGATACCCCCATTCTTAAAACCCAATATTGTCCCCAATGTTGTAATTTAAGTATGAAGAAGCATAAACGAAAATAAAGTTTGTACAAAAATTAAAAGAGCGATGAAAAAGAATAATAAACCCTGCAAAAAGAAAGTAGAAACAGAAAAGTAATACAAATATTAGATAAATATGGGGTGCCTCCCACAAGCGCTTTGTTTACCGTCAGGTAGCTTGACTAATTTTGCGTTTTTAGAAGTGGGGGAGGGGTATTGATTTGAGTTTATCGCCCACTGGATCGCCCACGATATAGAGTTTTAGACGGTGTCCGTTGACTTTAAATTCGCCTTTTTTGGGGTGTGAGATAAGAACGGTCTCATACGGCCAAACTTCTTTGACTTCAAAGGGGCCGGACCATCAGGATTTTAGCTTACCTGGAAAAAGATGAAGGCGTGAATTATAGAAAAGGACAAGATCGCCCGACATAAATTATTTTGGAAATTTAATTTTTCGATCGTGGTAGAACTTAGAACTCTCCTTATAAAACTTATTACTCTCATAAGCATTTGCACGTCATTCATCGAGTTCATTTAATTGAAATTTTCTACTCTCGGAGGCTAAGTCTAGATCAAGGTTTAAAAATTTTAAAGCCCAAAATGCGCGGTGCTCTAACTCTACGGGTAAATGGCACGCCTTGTCGTAGACTAATCGATAGGGCGTACAACCGATGACGGTCTTGTATGTCATACGATACACCCACAATGCGTCGTCGAGCTTAAGCGACCAATCTTTCCTATTTGTCAAAACAGTTTTTTCTAATATTCGCTTGATCTCTCGATTTACTACCTCTACTTGGCCGCTAGTTCGGGGGTGATAGGTGGTGGTGAGCTTATGCGTGATGCCATATTTAGATAAAGTTTTTGCAAACTGGGAGTTGCAAAAGTGGGTACCCCTATCACTTACTATCGCGCGAGGCGTACCGAAGTGAGAAAATAATGTTTTTAGAAATTTAACGATGACTCTCGCATCGTTGGTGGGGAGAGCTTGCGCTTCCGCCTAGTAGATACGTAGTCGACCGCCACGAAAATGTAATGATTATTATAAGAAGGAGGTAGGGGGCCTATGAAGTCTATGCCCCATAGATCGAAGATCTCGCATTCTAAATAAAAATTTTGGGGCATCTCATCACGACGCGAGATGTTACCCGAGCGCTGACAGCTATCACACATTCTCACAAAATTATGAGCGTCCTTAAGGAGAGTGGGCCAATAAAAGCCCGTCTAGCGCTTTCCATGCGGTCCGGTTGGCTTGATAATTCCCCCCAGCCGGCCCCTCGTGGCAGTGACGCAACATTTGTGCACCCTCCTCGCTTGAAACGCATCTCCGTACCACTTGGTCTGCGCAGAAGTGAAAGAGAAATGGGTCCTCCCAAAAGTAATTCTTCAAATCAGAAAAGAATTTCTTCTTTTGTTGTTTTGAAAGATCTTTTGGAAGGACCCGCGCAACTATATAGTTGGCACAATCTGCGAACCAAGGGATTGGAGAAGTTTTGTTTAAATTATTAATAATTAAGAAGCGTTCCTCAGGAAATCTATCGTTTATGTCGGGCTCGACGAGCGCTTCCGCGGCGGGGCGGTTTAAACGAGAGAGGTGGTCGGCCGCTAAATTTTCAGCCCCCTTCTTATCCCGGATCTCTAAATCAAATTCCTGTAAAAGGAGGATCCATCGAAGCAAGCGGGGCTTCACATCTACTTTTGACAATCTTAGAGAGCGTAATGTAGAGCCTAAACTTATCGATTGAAAAGACGACGACGAGAAGTTCCTTTTTCCGTCGTTGTATAGTTTGCCTGTGCGGCTGTAAGCGTGCGAGAAGCATAATAGATGGGATGAAAATATTTATTAACACATTGGCCTAGTACGACTCCCACCACGATATCGCTTGCATCGTACATTATCTGAAATGGAAGGGACCAATCCGGCGCCACCAGAATGGGAGAATGGATAAGTTTTTCTTTTATGATATTAAACGCCTCTATGCACGCGCTATCAAAAATAAATGGAGATTCCTTCTCCAGGAGGTGGATTAGCGGTTTCGTTATTTTGGAAAGGTTTTGAATAGACCGCCCGTAAAAACCCGCGTGGCCAAGAAAACTTCTAATTACTTTTATATTAGAAGGAGCGGGAAGTTTTTCAATTATTTCGACCTTGGCCTTATCGACCTCCATCCCTTTAGCAGAAATCTTGTGGCCGAGAACTAAACCTTCCCGGACCATAAAATTATACTTTTCCCAGTTTAAAACTAGGTTCATGTTTTCGCATCGTTGTAAGACTCGATCTAGATTCTGCAAGCAGTTAGAAAAGGAGCTCCCGAATACAGAGAAGTCATCCATAAATTTTTCCATTATGTCCTCTATGAGCTCCCCAATGATCGCCATCATACATCGTTGGAATGTAGCTGTCGCATTGCAGAGGCCGAAAGACATCCTTCGATATGCGAAGGTGTCGAAGGGGCACGTAAAAAGTTGCTTTCTCCTGGTCTTCGGGGGAGATAGAAATTTGGAAATTTTTCCCCCTAATATCAGAAATCTGCCATGCAATTGCATGACTATGCTTAGACAAAACCTCCACCAATTTGTAGGTTTCCAAATCGGTTAAAGTGGAAGAAATAATAACGGGAAGTTTTGAATTTTTGGCTAGAAAAGCATATTTTAAATGAAAGGGGAGTTGTTTAAGCTCCAAGACCGGGGATTCTTCATAAGATGTGGTGATTTTTAAATCTTTAGAGTTAAAAGATTCGAAAGGCAAATCTGGCGGCAATTCGTTTGAAGGAGGGAGGTTTGCCAGATCCGAATCGGTTAATGTTAAAGATAGTAATTCAAAAAGCGAAGAACACTCATCCTCAAATGCGAATTCCAAATTAAAGCAGGAATCATCATTCGATAAGGTGTTCCGCATAGAGGGATTAATGTGAAGAGTAACTTCATCGTCTCCGACCCGAAGGAGGAGGCGACTGTTACTTACAACAATTAAAGCTCGGGAGGTCGCGAGGAAAGGGCGTCCTAGGATAATTGGCACCTCGGCATCCTCCTCGATGTTGAGGATGATGAAGTCTACCAAGAAGATAAACTTGTCAACCTTGACCAGGACGTCCTCCACTACCCCTATAGGATACTTTATCGAGTGATCCGCGAGTTGGATGTTCATTTTAGTTGGGCTAGGAGTGCCAAAATCAAGTTTCTTAAAAAGGGAGAAGGGCATTAAATTTATACTCGCTCCTACGTCCGCTAGGGCGTATTTTATTAACAAGTTACCAAAGAGGCATGGGATGGAGAACCTTCCCGGGTCGTTTAATTTGGGCGGCAATTTGTTAAGTAGGGCCGCTGAGCATTCCGCATTTAGTGAAACACGCAAAATACCCTCGAGCTTCTTTTTATTAGAAAGCAGCACTTTTAAGTATTACACGTATTTCGGCATCTGAGAGAGTGCCTCGCAGAAGGGGACATTAATTGAATTTGTTTTAAAATACGCAAGAATTTTTGATAATGTTTGTCCTCCTCTTTATTAATTTTTGATGGGTATGGAATTTGTGGGCTCGAAACGCTCGACCCAATTAGATAATTTGGAGTTATTAAAATCAAAGAAGAGGGTGGAGGGGTCAGAGTCGAAATGTGTACCTTAGGCTCAACCCGCGATGGGGAGGCAACCTCCTTGCTGCTGCGAAGGGTTATAACGTGGACATTTTTGCAAGGTTTCGACTCCGTATTCCCTGGCAAAGCAACATGTGGCCGCTCTGAGATCATTTTTGCAAGCTGTCCAACCTACATTTCTAAATATTTTAGCGATCCGGTAATATTCCGGATATTTGTATCATTGGACACGATGTACTTAGCGAAAACTTCCTCAAGCGAAGAATGTTTTGGAGGAGGCGGTGGATATCCCTGATGAAATCCGTGCAGAAATCCTTTCAGATTTGCATTTGGGGGTCGCTGCGCGTTATTTGGATTACTCCAGGAGAAGTTCGGGTGATTCCTCTAACCTGGATTATAGCTATTACAATAAGGGTTATTAGTGGGGTTGAAGGGGGCCCAAACTTGATTACCGAGGTAATCCACCAATTCTTCGATTAAATTGTTATTATTATTATTATTTGCCCACGCGGGAGTGGAGGAGGAAGCAGTCATCTCCGCCACTTGCTTACTTAGCCGCTCTACCTGCGAGGCTAAGTGAGTAGTGGCATCCACTTCAAAAATACCAGCCAGTTTATTAGGATGCGGCCTTGGCACATTCCACTGATGCGCGTTCATGGTTATTTCCTCGAAAAGATCTTGGCTCATATCCGGGATATGATATGGTGGTAGGGGATTAGATTGATTGTCTGTGATTATGGTGGATGGTTGTTGCTGTGGTTGGAGAGGAACCTGAGGTACAGGTTCTGGGGTAGGAATGAATGGAATGGTCTGGTTGAAGTGGGTTGGATCAACATCTGGATCAGCCTATGGATTTTTATCTTGTCGAGGTGTTGGGGTGTCCCGTGGAAGAGAATTATCCCTTGGAGGATCTGGTAGATTTGTTTCTATGTCTTGTAGAGGTGGAGAAGGAGGAGGTGAAGGTGCAAATTGACCTGGGTTCAGAATCTGCCTGGTCCACTTGGAAAATATCCCTATATTAATCCTTTTCCCTGTAGGGATGGGCACTCCTTTTGACTTTCACACAATTGGATAGTAGTGGAAGAGCACATGGCTCATGATTCTCATATATGCATTTTCTTTGTGAGCATATTTATAGCCAATCATCTTCAGGAGGCATCTCCCCCAGTTTATCTTCTTCTTAAGGACTAGAACACCCATGATCTGCATCTGCTGCTTGGGGATAGCATCATGAGCTGAGATTTTGCATAGAAGCACCTTCCATACTATATCAGCAAGGAATCTATATTCTTCTGCAAGATCAATCTTCTTCATATTGATGGCCTTCAGATTTGAATCTATCTCGGTGGTTGGGCTGGGACAGTCTTCATGATTCCTTGGATAGTGGTGGAAGAGCACCCATGTATTCAGATTTGAATTTGTCTCAGCGGTTGGGCTGGGACAGTCTTCAGTCTCAGCGGTTGAGCTGTCTTCGTCTCAGTGGATCCGCTGAGACAGATAATCTTCTTAGCGGATTCTGTCTAAATGTAGCTGAGCTAAGGCAGACCCCTTCTCGGCGGCTTTTGGCCTCGTCTCAGTGGTTTAGCTGAGGCAGTGTGGTCATCTCAGCAGTTTTGACAGTAAACCACAGACCTTATTCCAATGCTTGGAATGAACTAGCCGATGGGAAGGAAAAATCGACTGGGCGGGAAGGAAAAATTGACATCCCGTCCCGTCGATCAACGAGAAGGGATGTCGATCGAATGGGAGGTCTAAGGAACAATCGACTTCCCAGGGGGTCTAAGGAAAAATCGACTTCCCATCCAGACGATCGACGGGAAGGGAAGTCGATTGATGGTACGGGAGGTCGATGGAAAGCTTTAAGGTAGAAAATAAGTTAAAATATCATTTTTATTTATAGTTTATATTTACATATTGTACAACCCTGTATTCGCCGAGTGGGTCCCCGGGACCCAAGAGGACTTTAGGCCCGACATTTTTAAGCTCTGCCCCAGGAAAGGGGGTGAGCTTTGGAAGGGATCAAGTCCGAGGAGGGGGGCAAGTTGGGAGGGCGGCCTGCCCCCTAGCTCGCCCCAGCTCCTTTAGGGGGCAAGCAGGGACGGCGGCCTGCCCCCTGTCTCGCCCCAGCTCCCTTGGGGCGCGAGCAGGGTGGGCAGCCTGCCCCTTGTCTCGCTCCAACACCTTTGGGGGGAGAGCAGGGAGGGCGACCTGCCCCCCTGTCTCGCCCAGCACCCATGGGGGGCGAGTAGGGTGGGCGGCCTGCCCCTTGTCTCGCCCCAGCTCCTTAGGGGTGAGACCTGCCCCCTGTCTTTCCCCAGCTCCATTGGGGGGTGAGCAGGGAGGGCGGCCTGCCCCCTGTCTCGCCCCAGCTCCTTTGGGGGGCGAGTAGGGAGGGCGGCCTGCCCCCTGTCTCGCCCCAGTTCCTTTGGGGGGCGAGAAGGGAGGGCGGCCTGCCCCATGCCATGCCCCAGCTCCTTTGGGTGGCAAGCAGGGAGGGCGTCCTGCCCCCTGTCTCACCCCAACTCCTTTGGGGGGAGAGCAGGGAGGGCGGCCTGCCCCCTCTCTCGCCCCAGCTCCTTTACGGGGGGGGGGGGGGGGGGGGGGGGGGGGGGGGCGAGTAGGGAGGGTGGCTTGCCCCCTATCTCGCCCCAGCTCCATTTGGGGGCAAGCAGGGATGGCGGCCTGCCCCTGTATAGCCCCAGCTCCCTCAGGGGGAGAGTAGGGATGGCGGCCAGCCCCTGTCTTTCCCCAGCTCCTTTGGGGGCGAGCAGGGAGGGCGGCCTGCCCTCTGTCTCACCCCAGCTCCGTTGGGGGGCTACCAGGGAGAATGGCCTACCCCCTGTCTCGCTCCAGCTCCCTTGGGGGGCGAGCAGGGAGGGAGGCCTGCCCCCTGTCTCACCCCAACTCCTTTGGGGGGGGGGGGGGCGAGCAGGGAGGGCGGCCTGCCCCCTGTCTCGCCCCAACTCCTTTGGGGGGCGAGCAGGATGGGCGGCCTACCCCCTATCTCGCCCCAGCTCCTTTGGGGGGAGAGCAGGGTGGGTGGCCTGCCCCCTATCTCGCCCCAGCTCCTTTGGGGGGTGAGCAGGGAGGGAGGCCTATCCCCTGTCTCTCCCCAACTCCTTTGGGGGGCGAGCAGGGTGGGCGGCCTGTCCCCTGTCTCGCCCCAGCTCCTTTGGGGGGCGAGAAGGGTGGGCGGCCTACCCCCTGTCTCGCCCCAGCCCCAAGAGGAGGGAGCGGCCTGCGTCCAGCTCCTCAGAATGGTGGGATTTGGCTATTGGCAGGCCAAACTCGGGGGTATTTTTGTAATCTCGTTGGCCAGATTTTAGCTATTAGCAGACCAAGTTCAGAAAACTATAAATAGGACCAAAGGGGCACCATTTGGATGGACCTCTCTCTTTTGGGCTTCTCTCTCCCCCTAGGATTCTTTGGTGGGGGAAGAGTGCCTCCAAAGGTGCCCCAAGCTCAACATTGGCTTGGGAGGGGAAGCACTCTAATTTCTTTCGGGTGTGTGGTGGGACCTCCTCGCTGAGCCCTTGGTCTTGTTCCTAGTTTCCTAAGTCTTCGGCCTAGTGCTCTCCCTTGAGGGAAGTAAGTGTGAGGTCACCCCCTCTTTTGGGGACCCTGAACTCCACAAAGACCAAGTCTTGGTTTCAACATTTATGGTGCGGTGAGCGTGGAGAGTGACCAGCACAGAAAATCTCAAGCCGAGCTCTATGGCTGGAGGTGGTGGAGATGGATCCGACCCAGGCCAGTCGCAGCCGCCGGTTGCTGTGGTGACAATGGAGATGTTCGAAAACTTCAAGCGGGAGGTCCTGTAGACCTTGCAGCTAGCTTTCGCCATGAGAGGCGAATGCGAGGGAGGAGACGGTCCGGAGGTCCCGCCCCATCGGATGCGCGAGAGCACTCCCGGCCAGCGATCCAGGGAGAAGGTGTCGGTGGAGGCGAGTGGGGAGGCATCCGACCCCCACTCGCCCGGTCTCCAACGAGGGGGCGAGTGGGGAGGCATCTTTTCCCCACTCGCCCAGCCCCATGGAAGGGGCGAGTGGGGAGGCGGCTTTCCCCTACTCGCACAGCCCCAAAGAGGGGGCGAGTGGGGTTGCGGCTTTTCCACACTCGCCCAGCCCCAAAGAGGGGGAGTGGGGAGGCGGCATTCCCCACTCGCCCAGCCCCAAAGAGGGGGCGAGCGGGGAGGCGAATTTCCCCCACTCGCCCAGCCCCAAAGGGGGGCGAGCGGGGAGGCACCCGACCCTCACTCGCCCCGCCCCAAAGGGGATCCAGCGGAGGTGAGTAGGCAAGACCACCCCGAACGGTAGCAGTTCAATGACCCGGCAAGTGCAGAGGTCTGCAAGCTGACTCTGCGAGAGCAAACCACTCACTGAGCTGGAAACAGGGAGGGAAGTCCCTTTTGTGAGTTGATCCTCTCGACCCCAGTTCCAGAGGGGTTCAGGTGGCCGGAGATGTCTTACTACTCCGGCAAGGATGATCCAATCATGCACCTACAGTGGTTCGAGGACATGGTCTCTATTAGACCTATGACAGATGCCTTCCAGTGTCGGCACTTTTGTTGGAACAACCCTATTACTGATTTGGGCTAGGATCACTATCTGTGATTAGGACTAAGTTGACCCCATTGTATAGTATAAGGGTCAAGGTTTAAGTTGTCTGAGTTTGCTAGAACTTAGGAAAAACTCTAAGTTTCTGCGTTTGACGAACTCCATTCTGCGTTCGACGAACTCCTTCCTGGGTTCGATGATCGTCTTATTTCTGTGTTCGACGAACTCCATTCTGCGTTCGACGAACTCCATTCTGAGTTCGACGAACGTTGTGCTTCAGTTCAACAAACTTCATTCTCAACTTGACGAACTCAGTTCTCCAGCCAGTCCAGCAGTTTATCTCTTCAGTTCGACGAAGTCCAGTTTGAGATCGACGAACTCAGTTCTGCGTTCGACGAGTAAGTAACAAGATGTTCAGTTCGACGAAAGTGCATCTCAGCTCGACGAAATCAATCTTCCAGCTAGTTCAGCAGATTATCTCTCAGCTCGACGAACTCCAGATTTAGTTCAACAAACTCAACTTTCAGTTCGACGAACTCAGTTCTCAGATCGACAAATTTTCTCCTCAGCTCAAAATATCTGATAGATCAATTATATATTTTTTTCTGAACTCAGATCTACTATCCGCAACGGATCTATTCTATTTGGACTTGCTAGATAAGTTAATATTTGATCCTTCCTTTTATTTTATTCCTTTCCATTCTCTTTTCTCGAGAAAGTAGCCGTTTGACATTTTGAAAAAGGACACTTTCATGAAAAAGGAAAAGGCATTAATGTTTATTGCTGAATCAGATTACAGTTCTAAGAAATAATCTTTTCAGAATATTATATTCTTTATTCAGAAGATTTGAATTTCAAATCAGTCATATATTCATGAAGAAAAAGAATTACAGTATTATAGTATTGCAGTAAGAAAGAAAAAGAGACTAACATAGAGAAGAAACAGTCAACCAGAGAAGATTCATTCTTGAGATACACAGAAAGTCAAAAAGAAAGAAAGATCTTCATCTTCAACAGCAGCACTCTCATTCTCTGAGAACATCAATCTTCATTCTCTCAGTTTTCAGCTGTAAGTTCTTAATCTTCAAAGAGCAACAATAATCTGAGAAACATTGTCTCTCAGATTCATTAGCTATCAAGGAAGATTTGCTTTACATTCAAGAGGAAGCTCCATCCATTATCTGTCAAGAATTTTTATCAGACAGGGGGAGATTTACAACAACAATCCACTAGTCTTCTCTCAGCTTGTTGATAGAGAAGAACTTCATAAACCCTCTTTATCTCATCTTGTACAGGGTTCTAACTCCCTTCAAAATTTAACCCTTTGGTGGCAGGGCACCTGAACAAAAACCTGTGGTTGGTGGTAGGTCACTTGATCAAAAACCTGTGGTTGGTGTTTGGGCACCTGATCAAAAACCCATTGTTGATAGGGCACCTGATCAAAAACCTAGTGGATTCCTACCAAGGGTGGTAGAAGAGTAGATGTACCCAGTTTGATTGGGGAACTACTATAGATCCTTGTGTCTTCTGTGTTTGTGTTTATTTTCTGTAATGTGATGTGCTTTGATTTGTATTTTGCTTTTACACTCACTCTGTTATACACACATATATATATCAGTATTTTAATTTCGCTATAAAAATAAGTTAAAAACTTTTAATACTCTATTCACCCCCTTTAGAGTAAATCTAAGATCAAACCTCACTTTCAATTGGTATCAGAGATTGGTTGATTTTTTACAGGCTAACACCTGAATCAACAGATCAATTAGATCTTAAGTTTTTTTAGAGTTTTCTTTTGCTAAAAACTCATGACACAGAACAAAGAATACTCAAGCACAAGACCTCTTATGTGCAATCTTAATAAGTTTGCATTATGGAAGGCAAAGAACAGATTATATATGAATTCAATTGATTAGGATATCTTTAATGTTATTTTGACAGGACCTCTTACTCCTACAGCAACCAACAATAATGTTGTTCCACCTCCTGAGTGGACTGATGCTCAAAAGAAACAAAGAAGTGCAGATGCCAAAGCAATGAATATCTTTGCACAGACAATGTCTGATGACATTTTCCAAAAGGTTGTGAAATGCACCCCAGCCAGGGATATCTGGAATTCCCTCAACAACAAGGTTGAAGGTTCTGCAGAAGAGTCAGAGTCTTCATCCAGCTCTTTTGAAGATGAAGAGAATGCAAATGACAATGATCAATTCTTGATGACTGTCTATGACTCAAGCAGTGAGTCAGAACATGCATCATCATCCTGCTCCAGTGATGATGAAGATGATGAAGAAGAAAGAAATTTCTGCATGATGGCTATCAATGCCTCAGGAAATAATTCAGATGAATCAGAATCTTAAACTGATGTTGACCAGGTAATCTCTACCTTTCACTTTAATTCTAATGATTTTAAAAATGATTTTAAAACTCTTTGTTTAGATTTAATTAAATCTTAGAAGGAAATAATTTCCCTCAGAAATAAGTTGGTTAAAATGAATCAACTGGCTGAAGATAATGCCAATCTTAAGAAAGAACTGGCTGCCTCCAGAGAACATATTGTTCTCATTGAGAACAAACTTTCTGAGGCTAAAAAGTTTGAAGAATCCCTCAATGGGAGAAGCATCAAACTGATGGACATCACAAGCACAGTGAATGCCAGACTTAATGGTAGACTGGGCTTGGGTGCATCATTAAGTGAGCCACATGTTCTTAAGAAAAACATCTTATCTACACCAGTAAAGTTCATCTCTGCCAAGAGCAAAGAGGCAATAGTTGTAGATAAAAATATCTCAAGCAAGGCTGTTAAGAATAAAGGAATTCAACAAAATTCGTCGAACGGAGCTCGACGAAATCACTTCATTTCGTCGAACGGAGATCGACGAAAGCTGAACACAGAATTTTAGTATAACTATCCATCAAATGGCGCTCGATGAAACCACTTCAATTCGTCGAACGGTGATCGACGAACTCACCAAAATTTGTCGAACGGAAAATATACTGAATTTCAAAAGAATTCTTATTCTCAACAAACTAAAAATCGTTTTACTGATTGGATCATTCCTCCAAGGAAATATCATCCACAAGGCTATAAGGATCAGCCTGAGATTTCTTATATTTCTGATTTTTGTGGTAAGACAAAAGGACCCAAGGTAGTCTGGGTCAAAAACAACAAGTTTATTTTCTGTTGTGCAGGTACAAGGCTATCCAAACATAAAAGAACAGTGGTATTTGGATAGTGGGTGCTCAAATCATATGACAGGAAACAAGGCCAACCTAAGCAACTACAAGGCAAAGCTTGGACCCAAAGTGATTTTTGTAGACTCCAACTGTGGACAAATCAAAGGCTATGGAAAAATCAAAGTTGGAGCAGTTACCTTCATAGAGGTAGCATATGTCAAGGGGCTCAAGCATAACCTCATTAGCATAAGCCAGCTATGTGATGAAGGTTATCAGGTAACTTTTAACCATTCCTTATGTCATATTACCAATAATAAAAGCATTAATGTGTTATCTGGTATTAGACATGGAAATATTTATTTGGTCAATTTTGACTCTGCCAATTCAGACGTTTGTTTATTTAATTCAATAAGTAAAACAAATGAATTATGACATAAAAGGCTAGGACATATTAACCTTAGAACTATCTCTAAGCTATCCAAGGACAATCTAGTAAGAGGACTGCCTTCTGGTTCATACAAGAAGAAAGTACTCTGCAGGGGTTGTCAACTAGGAAAGAAAACCAAGAGTAGTTCTAAATCTTTATCCAAGAGTGATTCACCTAGGATTCTATACTTACTGCATTTGGATCTCTTTGGATCCACTACAATACAGAGTCTAGGAGGGAAGCATTACCCTTTAGTTATTGTAGATGACTTCTCAAGATTCACTTGGGTGTTCTTTCTTAGGAACAAGTCTGACACCTTCAGTGTTCTGACAGACTTTCTCAGGTCAATCAAGATTGAGTGCTCTACTCTAGTTGCATTGATCAGAAGTGATCATGGCACTGAGTTTGAATCTCTTCTGATGAGAGAATTCTGTGGAAAAGAAGGGATGAGGCAATGTTTCTCTGCTCCTAGAACTCCTCAACAAAATGGGTTAGCTGAAAGGAAAAATAGAACACTACTTGAATCAGCAACTACATTGCTTGATGATGCTCACTTGCCAATCTCTTTTTGGGCAGAGGTAGTGAACACAACAAATTATGTGTTGAATAGAAGTTTGATACATAAACGTAAGGGTAAAACACCCTATGAATTACTTAAGAATAAAAAGCCTAAGGTTAACTATTTTAAGTTTTTTGGCTGTAAATGTTATGTGCATTACAATGATAAGAAATATCTAAGGAAATTTGAGGCAAAAGCTGCTGAAGGTATATTCCTTGGATACTCTCTTTCTAGTAAAGCATATAGAGTTTACAACAAATCAACTCTTAAGATAGAAGAGTCCATGCATGCATCTTTTGATGAAACTAACATATTGAATGTGGCGAGGAATACCACCTCTATCAAAGATACTTTGCAGGTACCAGCTCTATGTGAAGATCTCAATGGATTAGATCTATAGAGTAAAGATTCTCTACTTCCATCAAATGAAATTATTGAAGACTGTGAAGAAGAGGATAATCCAGATCTTGCTGACAATTCAAATCAAGTAACAGCTGAACAAATCCATCAAGAGGAAACTATTGCTGAACCCACTCCAACTGTTGATCACATCACAGTTAGAGATAATCCAATATCTCAAGTTATTGAAGATATCTCAGCAGGTGTTCAAACAAGGCATCAACTACACCAAAATCAAATGCATACTTGTTTCCTATCACAAGTTGAACCTCAATCCATAAAAGATGCAGAACAAGATCCAAACTGGTTTCTTGCAATGCAAGAGGAACTCAACCAATTTGAAAGGAACATGGTTTGGGATTTGGTTCCAAGACCAAAGGGTCATCCAGTCATTGGCACCAAATGGGTCTTCAGGAACAAGCTAGATGGTCAAGGCATAATAATCAGAAATAAAGCAAGATTGGTAGCCCAAGGATACTCTCAGGAAAAAGGAATTGATTATGATCAAACCTTTGCTCCTGTTGCTAGACTTGAAGCTATAAGGATATTCCTTGCTTTTGCTGCATTCAAGAAGTTCAAAGTTTATCAGATGGATGTGAAGAGTGCTTTACTGAATGGAGATATCAAAGAAGAAGTTTATGCGGAACAACCACCAGGTTTTATCTCTCCAACTCACACTACTTATATCCTTAATCTTAATAAAGCTCTCAATGGTCTCAAGCAAGCTTCCAGAGCATGGTATGAGACCCTAGCTAATTTTCTTTTGGAGAACAAATTTTGTAGAGGCATTGTTGATAAAACCCTATTTTTTAGGATACATAAAAATCAAACATTACTAGTTCAAATCTATCTAGATGATATTATTTTTGGCTCTACTGATTCCAATATATGCAAAAGGTTTTCTGACCTAATGCAATCTAAATTTGAAATGAGTAGTATGGGTGAGTTATCTTACTTTCTTGGTCTCCAAGTGAAGCAAACTCCAAATGGCATATTCATATCACAATCCAAGTATGCTAAGGAATTAGTGAAAAGATTTGGTATATATGATGCTTCCACTATGAAAACACCCATGCCCTCCAATGATGTTGTTGACAATGATGAATCAGGGAAACCTGTTGATCAGAAAGTATATAGAGCAATGGTTGGCTCATTACTTTACTTAACAGCTAGTAGGCCTGACATAATGTTTGCTACATGTATTTGTGCTAGGTTCCAAGTAAACCCCAAAGAATATCACCTTATTTTACTAAAAAGAATTTTGAGATATATAAAGGGTTGTCCAAATCTAGGACTCTGGTATCCAACTGCATCAGAATTTGAATTAACTGGATTCTCAGATTCTGATTATGCTGGATGCAAAGTAGACAGGAAAAACACATCAGGAACTTGCCAGTTTCTTGGTGATAGGCTAGTGTCTTGGTTTTGTAAGAAACAAACATCTGTGTCTACATCAACAACTGAAGAAGAATATATTGCTGCTGGCAGTTGCTGCTCACAAATAGTGTGGATACAAAATCAACTTCTAGATTATGGTATCAACTTAAATAAGTCAATTATATTTTGTGACAATACTAGTGCAATATCTATAGCACAAAATCCAGTACTCCATAGTAGGACTAAACACATAGAAATAGGCACCACTTTATCAGAGATAATGTGGATAAAAATAAAATTTGCCTATAATTTATTCCCACTGACTTACAAAGGGCTGATATTTTCACCAAACCATTGGATGAAAAGAAACATATTTTCTTTATAAATCAGATAGGAATGATAGATGGAGATTCAATCAATTAAAAATTAAATTTTCTAATTATCCCCTCATTTTGTCGAACAGAGATCAACGAAATCTAGTCGCTCGTCGAACGGAGATCGACGAAGCCTACTTTAGAGATCGACGAAGTCAACTAGATCGTCAAATTGAGATCGACAAAAAATTATTTTTCGTCGAATGCAGTTTGATGAAGCCTATGACTCTGATCTCTTTCCTTATAATCAAACTTTGATTTCATTTTATCTTTGTGCCTACAGAACCTGCTTCTCCCTCCAGTTCCCTTTGCACTTGATCTCTCTTTTTCTCTTGCAGGAACAATGGTAATCTTTCTTCTAAAAATTACATCCTTCCCAGCCTCCTCATCCTATGTCCCTTCTTCTAGGGGCCTAGCTTCAGGTCTCCCTGAAACTAGGCAGGGGGAGATGCTTTATGAAGAAGCTCCATATGATGCAGTTTCAGATATAGTTTTTGCTCTAGTTAATGCAGATACAGATATGGTTGTTGATATAGAAGAAGCTCCAGTTATAGCTCCAGTTCCAGTGATAGATTCACTCCAGTAGATTCTGCTTTGCTAAAGAAGATTATCAAAGTTTTTCAGTTCTAGTATAAGTTCAGATTCCAGTTATAGTTGAACTAACAGATAAAGTTGATTTGGTGAAGTCACTTCCAACTTAAGTTCCAAAATTATTCAAAAGCTATAGTTCCTTATACAGCTCAGTCCTGGACCCAGTCCTGCACATACAGTGGTTCGAGGACATGGTCTCTATTAGACCTATGACAAATGCCTTCCAGTGTCGACACTTTGCCACCAATCTGAAGGAGAAGGCGAGGGACTGGTTCCACCAGCTCCCCGTGGGTTCCATCTACGCTTTCGAGGACCTGCATCAGACTTCAGGTTGTATTTTTCAATGTCAAAGAGGAGGAAAAAGGACGTGGAGGCGCTCTTCAAGATCAAGCAAGGGCCTAGGGAGTCGCTGGCCCATTATGTGGATAGGTTCCAGGAAGAGGTCCTGCAAGTCCAGGAGGTGCCCGGGATTACCCTCCAGCTCGCCTTCATAGCGGGGCTGCGGGAGGGGTTCTTCAAGATGAGCTTAAAGCAGAAGACTCCCCTATCCTTCGAAGAATTGATGGAAAGGGCGGCGGAAGAAATTGAGAGTTAGGAGGCCATCCCGAAGTTCGCAAAAAGGTTGGCCAAGCTGTGTGAGCCGGGGGCAAGGCAGCACAGAGGGAGTATGGAGGATCCAGAAAGGAAGTTTGACCAAGGAGAGGGTAACTTCCAGGGGGAGAGGTCTGACCCCTCAGGATGGAAGTAGGGACCGAAGGCACCCTCTCCACCACCTCAGCAAACCATGGCAATTGGATGGGGAAGAAGGAAGAGAGCTAGGAAAGCAGAAAGAAGAGGAAGAGGAGGAGATAGGGTGGCATTAGCCTACTATGACTTCCACGAGGAGGAAGTTCATGCGACGTCCACCTGTCCTGAGTTTCTGGAAGCACGGGGAATCAGGGGTCTGACACAGCAATGACAATAACTGGAAGGGACTGAGGAGGACCATGCCTGGGAGTAGGAGACCAAGTCCTGATTTCCATACTTAGTTTTTTATACCCTTAAGTCCATATATTGCGATGTTTCGTTTCCAGGCTTAGTTTTTCTTGCATGTATTATGTTGGCAAATATAATAAAAGTTTCTCAAAGTACTTAGCCCCGATGTTGCCCCGCTGACCAGGCTCCCACCAAGATGGCAAGGCCGGGAACCGCTCGGTGGCCAGAGGTTTTCAAAGTACTTAGCCCCGATGCTGGCCCGCTGACCAGGCTCCCACCAAGCTGGCAGGGTCTGGAACCGCTCAGTGGCCGAAGGTTCTCAAAGTACTTAGCCCCGATGCTGGTCCGTTGTCCAGGCTCCCATCAAGCTGGCATGGCCGGGAACCGCTCGGTGGACGGAGATTTTCAAAGTACTTAGCCCCGATGATGGCCCGCTGACCAGGCTCCCATCAAGCTGGCAGGGCTGGGAACTGCTCGGTGGCTGATGATATGATTCAGATTGTTTCTTCTTTTTAATTAATATGGTTTGCGTAACGTTTATATGATGAGATTAGAGTTAGGCGGGTGTTTTCAAAGAGTTTCGCAAGTATTCCTACTTTGAGAAACTAACCGTTATCCTATCGAAAGATAGAAGTAATGGTCTTTTTCTTCTTTTGAAATATTGACGATTACACCCTGACTACAACGCCGAATTCTATTGATTTTTAAAATAACAAAGGAGAGTTTTGCAAGTTTCGGATTTGAAAAGTGTTTGTTTAAATTTTAATCCAAATTAATCATATAATAAAGGCAAGTATACCTTATCATGAGTAATACAGGATATTTTGTTTTAGAAAAATATCGAGGTCGTATATTTCCGCGGATCGTGTTGATTACACTACTTTGAGGAACGAACTATTATTTTATCGGAATAAGTTTTTAGTGTGGGTTTTTAAAAGAAAACGATAATAATCGAATAACTAGAGTTCTAAATGATGATAATAAATAACACCCGATGTTGAATTACCTTGAGACGAAAATAGTCTTTTTTAGAAGTAAAAGAGATGACTTTTTAAAACATTAAAACGGCTTGGCCGTGGAGGTTCCATAATTATGAACGCTCCTCCCTCGAGGATACGCCCACCTGAGATTATGAATATTCGACCGAACTCTCATTCTATAATCGAATCTTCTTAATACTCGCTTTATGTTGTGAACCCCGCTATTGGGTTTTTACTTCCAATTCAGGAGACTTACCTCATCCTCTCTCGAGGGTAGAGCGCACTTCTCTTTACCCGTGAGCGATCAATCCGTACGCACGAGCTTCTCGGCTAACTAGTGTGCGGAAATGGAAATGAAAACCACACATCAATTATGTGGCTCCACTCAACGTTATTCTCGGGTAAACATTAAGCTCGTTTAATTATTTTTAGAAAGAGAAGTTTTAATTTTTAGAAAAACTATTTTTGGGTCCCAATGCTCTTCGACATCGTGCGCTAAAGGAAATTAGCCACTTATCGGAATGGAGACAACATTAATAACTGGAAAACACATGCTTAATAACTTAAGCGAATATAAGCGGATAAAAAGGGAAATAAAAAGACTTATATAAAAGCAGTAATAATATCCGTCCCAACCGTCTTAATCAAGCGCTAAAGAAACTTAGCCTCTCATCCGGGACGGGGGTGGTATAGAAATGAAATACTTATAAAAGTGCAGAAATAATATCCGTTCCAACCGTCTTAAACAAGCGCTAAAGGAAATTAGCCTCTTATACAAGATGGGCGTGGTATAAACAGTTATATAAGGACTGAAATAAAGCTAAGTTACAAAAAAGAAAAACAATATCTCATATACGCACGCACTCTACTTGTAATAAAATGACTGAATCGAGAGAAAGCGTTTAAACAAAAGCAATAAATAAAGCGTAAAAAACGATAAACTATTTTATAAAAGCTTTTAACCTAAATTATGAAATCAATAAACCTAAGTTATGAAAACAATAAAGTTATACTCATACACACATACTTGCATAAATTGAAAATGAAAATGAAGATGATCCAAATGAGAAAAACAACATTTTATTTCTAAAATACGCATTACAACTAGACTAGAAAAGCGAAAATTACAAACAAACTTAAACTGAATTGCATAAAGAAAAACTCACAATCACTCAAAAGAACTCAAAATACACTAACAAGCACTCAAAATTTGGATTCTTTTTTCCTTCAGCCGAGCCCTCTTATTTATAGGCAAAATATTATTTTTACACACCCTAGGTCACAGGCGTGTCTTGTGTGTCACGACCGTGACTTAGGGAGTGACATTTGCTCGGCTTTAACGACCGCCTTCTCGAAGGATCCGTCGTCAAATAAGGCTGCACACGGGCGTGTCTTGATGGGTCACCGGTGTGACTATGGGCGGCACATATCTGCTTTAGCTGGGGCGTGACGGATGGAGTGTGCGCTGGATTCTAGCGGGCGCGGAGAGGGATTCGTCGAATGCAGAGAGAGTTCGTCGAACGCTGAGACAGTTCGTCGAACGCTGAGTGGGGGAGGGTTCGTCAAACACTGGGCGCCGAGAGTTCGTCGAACGCAGAGCACTTTTCGTCGAATGCAGCTTGATTTCATTGATCGCAGGGCAGAGAGCATTCATTGAACGCAGCTCAATTTTCATCGATCGCAGGGCAGAGAGCGTTCGTTGAACGCAGCTCAATTTTCGTCGATCGCAGGGCAGAGAGCGTTCGTCGAACGCAGCTCGATTTTTGTCGAATGTAGAGAGAGTTCGTCGTTCGTCGAACGCTGACAGAGTTCGTTGTTCGTCGAACGCTGAGAAGTTGGCATTTTAAAATTACACGCCCTTGGGTCACGGGCGTGACTCAGGGGCGTGACTTGACAAAAATTGCCAAAATCTGCAAAAACAAAAATAAAGCTAAGTTAGTAACAAAAATAATAAAACAAGTAATTTATTCATTAATTTACATAAAAAATTTGCAATATTAATTAAAACTATACTAATAACTATACTAAAAATACATATATTTTACTACTCATCAAATAGCCCCATACTTAAGCTTTTGCTATTCCAGAGCAAAAGCAAGAGAGATCTATACGAGATTAACATAAGTTTTAATTTTTATCTTTCGTTTTATTTTAATCATAAGAGACTACAAAATAAAAATTCAGAGTAATAAGAGTTAAGTCCTAAATTATGCAAATGATTTAAGTAGAAAGAAATGTCCTAGCCAAAAGACTTCCTAATTAACCAAATAGCAAACAAAATTGCAATCATTAGTAAACGAGATTAGATCGAAATTATAATAACCTTTGTTTAAAGAAATATGAAGGAAAAATATAAGTTACTAATTATGCTCTCAAAAGATTTTTTGAATTAGAACTAGAAACAATAATTTGGCTAAGGGAAAATGGGTAAAAAGCCTTGGCAAAAAGAAGAGTTTTTAGGGGTGATGGTTTTATTCGTCCACCCCTTCATTTTAGTTCTGTTTTTGGTGTTCCCGTGAGGGAAAACTAATTCATTTTTATTAACCCAATGCCTATGTTTACGAAACAAAATCTTACTCCCATTGACATAAGATCTTTTAAAGTATTTATTGGGTGTTTATGTTTACGGAACGAATTCTTATTCACATTGACATATGATCTTTTTCTTCTTTTAATTTTTTATTTACCATGCTAAATTGGTGTATACAAGGGGTTTTCAAGAGAAATTCTAGAATAATAAAAAAAAGTTTTGAGAGCAACCTTAGTAATTTGAATATTCCTAGATTCCTAAAGACATAAAGTAGGAATAATTGCAGTCTAAAGTTGTTTTGCCAACATAATACACATGTCTCTATTTTAGCTAGTAGAAGTAGTGCTTGAAAACAAAGCCTCTATTTAAATTAAAAACACAAGAAATTCTTTAAAACTTAACCCCGAATGTTTAAATCTATCGACCTTAGATAAACGAACGAATAGTAAAACTAGCGATTATGAAAATCCACAAATATATACTCTCGAAACTAAATGCTTTTAAGAATAAATGTAAAGTAGAGTTTATTATTTTTTTGGATTATTTTGTTTGTTTTTCAACTACTATATAGTTATATATAGTTTTGGCTTATATATATTTTTTTTACTTTTAATTTTTTTTTGTAGTTTTGTTCAAGCTTATATTTACAAAAGTAAGCAAAATGCAGAATAAAATAAAAATTTGTTTTTATAGTTTTGTTCTTTTTTAATTTTTTTTGGAAATAATACTCTAAGTTTTTAAATGTTTTTTGAAAAAAATTTCTAAGTTTTTAAAACATGAAATGTTTTTTGAATTTTTTTTTGTTTTTTTAAGTGTTTGTTTAAAGAAAGACAGTAAAACACACCCATACTTAAATCCCAACATTGTCCCCAATGTTGTAATGTAAGTATGAAGAAGAGAAAATAACATTGCAATATATACAAAAGGAAAGAGGGAGCAAAAAGGATTCCCTGAATTAAAGCTGGCGGGGCCGTAAGAAACCCTGCAAAATAAAACGAACAAAGCATAATAAAAGGATAGATAAATATGGGGTGCTTCCCACGAGTGCTTTGTTTAACGTCGCGTAGCTTGACGCATTTGGTGTGGTGAGATTATAAGTTGTGGAGGGTTAAGGATTCGGTATTTTCGTCCACTGGATTGCCCGCAAGATAAAGTTTTAAACGATGCCCGTTTACTTTAAATTCGCCTCTTTCGGGGTGAGAGATAAGAACGGTACCATACGGCCAAACCTCTTTAACCTTAAAGGGGCCGGACCATCAGGATTTTAACTTACCCCGAAAAAGTCGAAGGTGTGAATTATAAAGAAGGACAAGATCGCCCGGCGCAAATGTTTTGGGAAATTTTATTTTACGATTATGGTAGAATTTAAAACGCTCCTTATAAAATTTATTACTCTCATAAGCGTTCGCACGCCATTCATCGAGTTCATTTAGTTGGAATTTCCTATTCTCGGAGGCTAAGTTCGAATCGAGATTTAAAAATTTTAAGGCCCAAAAAGTGCGGTGCTCTAACTCTACCGGTAAATGGCACGCTTTGCCGTAGACTAATCGATAGGGCGTACAACCGATAGCGGCCTTGTATGTTGTACGATATGCCCATAGTGCGTCATCGAGTTTGACGGACCAATCTTTCCTATTTAAAGAAACGGTTTTCTCCAAAATGCGTTTAATCTCGCGATTTACTACCTCTACTTGGCCGCTCGTTTGGGGGTGATAGGCGGTGGCGAGCTTATGCGTGACGCCATACTTAGATAAAATTTTTGAAAACTGGGCATTGTAGAAGTAGGTACCCCTATCACTTACTATTGCACGGGGCGTGCCAAAGCGAGAAAATATTTTTGTTAGAAAATGGACGATGACTCGCGCATCATTGGTGGGCAGAGCTTGCGCTTCCGCCCACCTTGACACGTATTCGACCGCCACTAAAATATAACGATTATTAAAAGAAGAAGGTAGGGGGCCTACAAAATCTATGCCCCGCAGATCGAAGTTTTCGCACTTGAGAAAAACATTTTGGGGCATCTCATCACGACGAGAGATGTTACCCGACCGCTGGCAGCTATCACATTTACTTACAAAATTGTAAGCATCTTTAAAAAGAGTGGGCCAATAAAAGCCCATCTCTAATGCTTTCCGCGCGGTCCGGTTGGCTTGATAATGCTCCCAGCCAGCCCCTCGTGGCAGTGTTGCAAAATTTGTGCACCCTCCTCGCTTAAAACACATTTTCGCACCACTTGGTCTACGCAGACTCGAATAAGAAAGGGGTCCTCCCAAAAGTAGTTTTTCAAGTCAGAAAAGAATTTCTTCTTTTGCTGAGTCGAAAAATCTTTTAGAAGGATCCGCGCAACTAGATTGTTCGCATAATCTGCGAACCAATGGGTAGAAGAGGTTTTTATATTATTTATAATTAAAAGGCGCTCCTCCAGAAATCTATCGTCTATTTCGGGTTCGACGAGCGCTTCCGCGACGGGATGTTCTAAACGTGAGAGGTGGCCGGCTGCTAAATTTTTAGTGCCCTTCTTATCCTGGATCTCTAAGACAAATTCCTGTAGAAGGAGGATCCATCGAAGCAAGCGGGGCTTGGCATCAACTTTGGCCAAAAGATATTTTAGGGCGGAGTGATTAGTGAAAATGATTACGTGTGAAAGTGTTACGTAAGGCCAAAATTTATCAAAAGCAAAGACGACGGCAAGAAGTTCCTTTTCCAATGTCGTGTAGTTAGCCTGCGCAGCTGTGAGCGTGCGAGAAGCGTAATATATTGGATGAAAATATTTATTTACGCATTGGCCTAGTATGGCTCCTACTGCAATGTCGCTCGCGTTGCACATTATCTCGAACGGAAGGGACCAATCTGGCGCCACCAGAATTGGAGAATTGAGAAGTTGCTTTTTTATAAAATAAATGCCTCTACGCAGGCCATATCAAAAATAAATGGGGGAATCCTTTTCCAGGAGGTGGGTTAGACGTTTCGTTATTTTAGAAAAATCTTGTATAAACCTCCTGTAAAAACCCGCATGACCGAGAAAACTTTGAATAGATTTTACGTTTGAAAGTATGGGAAGTTGTTCAATTATGGCAACTTTGGCCCTATCGACCTCCATCCCCTTGGAAGAAATCTTATGGCCGAGGACTAAACCCTCTCGGACCATAAAGTTGCATTTCTCCTAGTTTAAAACTAAGTTTGTCTCTTCACACCGTTGGAGAACTCTATCTAAATTTTTCAGATAGTTTTGAAAAGAGTTTCCAAAGACGGAGAAGTCATCCATAAAGACTTCCATTATATCTTCTACAAGCTCGCCAAATATTGCCAGCATACATTGTTGGAATATAGTTGGCGCATTGCAGAGGCCAAATGACATCCTTCGATATGCGAAGGTGCCGAACGAGCAAGTAAAAGTGGTTTTTTCTTGGTCCTCGGGGGAAATAGGGATTTGTAAAAATCACGAGAGACCATCAAGAAAGCAATAAAAAGGATGACCTGAGAGACGCTCTAGGATTTGATCAATAAACGATAACGGGAAGTGGTCTTTTCTGGTGGCATCATTTAGTTTTCTGTCGTCGATGCACACCCTCCAACCCGTAACAGTACGAGTTGGGATTAATTCGTTATTCATGTTTGCCACGACCGTTATACCTCCATTTTTAGGGACGACTTGTACGGGGCTTATCCACGTACTGTCGGAAATATGATAGATAATCCCCGCATCGAGGAGTTTAATAATTTCAGTCTTAACGACTTCCCGCATGTTCGGGTTAAGTCGCCGTTGAAGCTGAATAGTTTTGCGGGGGTTTTCTTCGAGAAAAATTTTGTGGGAGCAGAATGAGGGGTTAATTCCCCTGATATCGGAAATTTGCCATGCAATTGCACGACAATGTTTAGACAAAACCTCAACCAATTCGGATTTTTCCGAATCGGTTAAAGTAGATGATATTATAACCAAAAGTTTTAAGTTTGCGGCTAGAAAAGCATATTTTAAATGGTCGGGAGTTGCTTAAGCTCCAAGACCGGGGATTCTTCATAGGATGTGGAGATTTTTAACTCTTTCGAATCGAAAGGCTCGAAGGGCGAATCTGGCGGCAATTCATCTAAAGGAGGTTGATTTGCCAGATCCGAATCGTTTATCATTAAAGATAACAATTCCGAAAGAGAAGAACACTCATCCTCAAACGCGGATTCCAAATTAAAGCAGGAATCATCATTCGATAGTGAGTTCTGCATGGAGGGGTTGATATGCAAAGTAACTTCATCGTCTCCAACCGAAGGAGGAGGCGGCCGTTACTTTCATCTATTAAAGCGCGGGAGGTTGCGAGGAAGGGGCGACCAAGTATAATAGGTAACTCGGCGTCCTCCTCGATGTCCAGGATGACAAAGTCTACTGGGAAGATAAACTTGTCAACCTTGACCAGAACATCCTCCGCTACCCCTATTGGGTACTTTACCGAGCTATCCGCGAGTTGGATGCTCATCATAGTCGGGCTTGGGATGCCCAAATAAAGTTTTTTTAAAAGGGAGAAAGGCATCAAGTTGATGCTAGCTCCCAAGTCCGCTAGAGCGTACTTTATTAACATATTGCGGAAGAGGCACGAGATGGAGAATCGTCCCGGGTCATTCAGTTTTGGCAGCAATTTGTTAAGGAGGACAGCCGAGCATTCCGCGTTAAGGGAAACACGCGAAACATCTTCGAGTCGCTTTTTATTAGAAAGCAACTCTTTAAGATATTTCGCGTATTTTGGCATTTGGGAGAGTGCCTCACAGAAAGGAACGTTTATATGGATTTGTTTTAAAATTTGTAGAAATTTTTTATAATGCTCGGCCTTCCGCTCGTTGTTTATTTTCGAGGGATAAGGAAGGGACGAGCTAAAAACGTTTGGCACAGTCAGAATACTCATTGAATTATCTATCGAGAGAGGGGGTGGAGGGGTCGGTGTCAAAACATGTACCTTGGGCTCAACCCGTTTTGGGGAGGTTACCTCCTTGCCGCTGCGAAGGTTTATGGCGTTGACATTTTCTCGGGGGTTTGGCTCCATGTTCCATGGTAGAGCTTGATGAGTCCAATTATATACACATATATGGACTCATCTGGGCCGTTTATCTAGTCATTCCACTGCACTTTAGCCTTGTTTTAGCTCATATTTGTCATTCTATGCTAGGTGCACTTCTTTGCCTAATTTGATGTGTTTTATGTTTATTCTCTTTTGATAGCCTTATCGTATTGCTGAGTGCCACTTTCAGTGGCCTGATTAGCATTTCTGTAGGAACAGGAGTCGTGCAGGTGTTCCCGGTACAATTCTATACAGGAACACTGCGCACGATCACTGGTTCTATTGCGCACGATCACTGGTCGTGTGCCGCTGATCGTGCGCACTTAACCCCCCATTTTATGAGTTCTGTCTCGACCAGTGCGCACGACCACTTACGATAGTGCGCACGACCACTGGTCGTGCGCCACTGATCGTGCGAACATTATATTTTATAAATTTCTTACATTGCAGGCTCCGCCCACGCAGGCGCATGATCACAGGATTCTAGTGGGCACGACCACTGGTCGTGCGCCATCGATCGTGCGCACTATTTATTCTAGCGCCTGTTTAAAGACCTGCTCGCGAATTAGGTCGGAGAGTTGATTCCAGTCCGCCGTTTTCTCACTCCAGAGCCCCGATTTCGCCCCTCCATCGCCGCCCACCATCTGGAGGTGCTCCGGGCTTGCTCTTCACGCCAATCTTGATCTGGAGCTTCCTCTCGGTCTCCTCCTTCATCCTAGCGCTTCAAAGGAAGATCTAGCCTCCATCGCCATCAAGCAAGAGGAAGTTTGCAACCTCTACCGGATCGTGAGACGAAGAAGACGAGCTCATTGGAGAGTAGTGACAGCTCTCTCTACCCCGGACGTAGTTGCGGACCGAGCTTGGACGCGGATTGACAACCCGGCGATTCCAACCATGAATCTACAACGAGCCTTCGGATTCGGTCGATTTCTTGCCTTGTTCTTCTCTTATTGATGTATATGTAGTAAGAGCTAACATTATGATGAAGTAGCACTTAACTTTATTTGCATTTCTATACATTTCATGTCTATGTGAAATACTTTACTGTTTGAGTTGCTTGAGGTGCGCCCCATTCCATCCTCCATCCCGCCGTCATGTTCGTGTGCCGCACTAGCAATTGCTAGTGGCGTGCTTGTCGATGAGGTGCTTGCGACCCTCATCCGTATGCCTACTCTTCCATCCGCCTAGCGAAGCGTAGCATAGCGGCCCGTGTAATCCATTCTGACTCCGCCGGTGCGAACCATTCCATCCGCTTGCCTACTCGTCCATCCACCCTTACGAAGTAGCGCGCTCAAGGCCTACGTAGATTCCATCCCGCCAAGCGAAGCATTGCATAGCGGCATTGCATAGGAGTAATTTAAGTTGTTTTCTTTTATTTTCCACAAACCAAATCCCTCATTTCCGCATCCATCCGCTCGAAAGGACTTCAATCTCAAGTCCTTCCTCGATAATAAACTCCACCTTACTGTGTTCCTTTGAGATCAATACTTGGGGATTCATTCCCATTTTATATTACTTGAACGATCGGTACACTGCCGTTTCGTGCCGTAGTCTTACTACCGCCTATAGCGGTGTGCTAAGATCTGCGCCATCAAGTTTTTGGCGCCATTGCCGGGGAACACAGACGTGTGAGTTTTCTTGAGAGGGAGAGTCGAGAGATAGTAGTTCTTCCAGTGTTTATAGCCGCCTTTTTATTTTTGTTTGCTTTTTAAATTTATATTGTTTGTTATTATTTCTTCTCTCCTATTTTAAAGTTTTAAGCAAGTTTAATCCAAGGAGTTTTATTAGTTTGTGTAGATTTCCTTGCAAAGAATTTCAGTTTCGTTTTATCTGCTTTTATTGTTGAAAATGTCTTCATGGGATATTTCTCCTGGCACTTACGACATGATGGTCTATTATATAGACCAAATGAATGAATTAAATGCTAGGCAGTGTAGGAATGTTGTTTGCTTGTTGTGTCGAGGAGAGGGTCATGATTTGAAGGACTGTCCTAGTATTTTCAATCCTGATCGCCGCTCCTCCACTCATGACAACATTGTCCCTATCGCTCATTCTTTACCCATGGAGGCAATCGTGCCCTTTACCCCCGAGCTTGTCTCGTGCATGGACTCCTCACTCCCTGTGTATGGCTTCACTACCAGTGATGATGATCACTCATCTGTTAGCCAACAAGGAGAGGAATGGGAGATCCTAGATGCACCTGAGTATGATGAGGAAAGTATTCTTTCCATCGGGGAGGCTTTAGCAGATCTTTTTTGCGGAGGAACCAAATCTTTGTGTTCCTCCGGTTTCTTTGCAAGATTTTTCTACACACATTCTTTATGATCCTATCAAAGTAAAGGAGCGGGGTGATGCTACTGACTCGGAGGATGCTCCAAAGTGGGATGAGGAGTTTGTTTTCCCCAAAGGGGAGAATGAATACTTTGAACACGATGGTGCACCTCAGTGGGATGAGGAGGATACTCTTTCTGATGAGGAGGTTCGCACTTCCTCATGGGACGAGGAGGTCCAACTCACCACCGAGGCCCTTGAGTTCTTGGGTTCCCCTCGCCATGATACTTACGATGATGATAGCGATCTATCCTTGGATCCTGCTGGGAGTGAGACCGGGACCACTCCCCCGATTTTTGATCATTTATATCATTCTTCTCTTTTATTTCCTGACCCCCCTTCTTCATCTGAGCCTGTGCAGGTTGAGTCTTCACAGGTACATCAGGAGGACTTGGAGCATGATGCTCAAGTCAATGATGAGTGTATCCTCATATGTGAGGAGGTTGACCCCTCCTCCATAGAGGAAGCCTCATTCATTGCCTTCTCCTCCTGTCGCCTACCTGAAGATGACACCTTGCTGGGCAAGGATGTTTTTGGTGAGAATAGTGAGGAGGACTCCTCCTCCACTTCTTACTTTCTGCTTCCCCTACCTGTGAAGAGCAGGTATTTTTATTTAGGTAGGGGAGTGACTGTTTTATCACCGTATCGGTACCCTCTACCAACACGGATATTAGGCCAGTTACCTGTCCACTTCTCCTTCCATACTCCCATTAGCTAGAACTGTACAAATGCCAAATAAGTCGTGCTGGGATGACAATAACCTCAGTAGTTATCTTACCTTTTCCTGCATTTCTTATTTCATCTTGTTTAGTTTAGTTAGTTTTATTCATTTTAGTTTGTCTATTTTCTTTTGTTTTTGCGGAGCTGACCCCTGCAGGTTCATCTTCGGGATGGAGGAAGCTACTCTTTGTCTTAGTTTTTCACGCGTCTTCTGGTATGCTCACTTCTGAGCATTGGGTAATCTCTTTCCCTAGACTTCATTTTCAAATTTCATGGTTACATCATTTATGTCTATTGCTTAGATTTAGTCTGGGGGAGAGCCGCTATAAGTTACCCACTGCACGTGCACATCTCATTTGCATACTAGAAGTATTTTAATTTCAGTTATTTAGTTATGTTCAATTGCATTGCACACCACTACACCCACTCGAGCGTGCACTTAGCTGTTGGCACGTCTTGAGCTGAACTCATTTCTTTTTGTGTGATTTGGAAAATCATTGTGTTGGCTTCGGATTGTGAGTCGGAGTAAAATGTTGACTTCTATAGTGCTCCTAGTCGAGTGCTCATGTCTCACATAGAAATTCATGTAGATTCAATTTCTTTTTATGCTTTTAGTTTATATTTTTCTATTAGCGTAAATATTGTTTACTACACTCAAAAATTGGTGAGTCCGGTGTGAATCAAACGGTAGCATAGGGATGTGTGTAGACGTTCGTTAACCTCGTATTGCCCGAGTCGGGAGAAAGGATTATCTTTCTCGGTGGCTAAGAACTTGCCCCAAGCGATTCTTGAAGCATGGGTATAAGGTTAGTCAATTGCGTGAATGTGATATAGGCCATCATGTTGGCCCGGTTGAGCCTTTGTGCCATTCCTATCATCATTTCCTCATTAGCCCAGTTGTTCCTACCCCATTATTTTGGTTCAGCTCCACTATTGTTCACCAAAGCCTAAACTCCAATCCTAGTCGCACACCCAAAAAGCAAGCATTTTGTTTAAATTTTAAATTGGTGGTGTTGATTGTGGAAGTACAATGTGAAAATGTGGATGTGCATCTTTGAAAATTTGCTGAAATTGCTAAAGAAAGAAAAAGAAAAGAAGAAAAAGATTTGAAAAGAAAAAGAAGAATGAAAAGTTTAATTGAAGAAAATCTGTTTGAGATTTATATTTGGGAGTAGGCGGTGCACACACCCATGCGTCTAAGTCTAAGTCTGGGGGTTTGGTGCATCCGCGTGTTTTATGGCTACTTGGATAGTGTTATGCATTTGCTCATTTGGGTTTTTGTGTTCTAAGCCTTCATGTTTATATTTGTTTGCCTCACCTAAACCCAAGCCTCATCTAAAACCTTTAGTCCTATTGATTCACGCATTTGAGTCAAACCAGTGCCGTGGAGAGAGTGCGAACAGGCAAGCTTATGGTCACCGACATTGATGGATTTCAATGGAGTTGTCTCGAGCCCCGATCTTTGGCAATGCTTGTTTTAGCATTCAGTTTACTTTCTTCCTATGTATGATCTTATGATTCACCGTGATTCAATTTTTGAGTAAATGTAATATATAAATACGCTCCTAGGAAATTATAAACTAATATGCATAATTAGGAATTTTATCTATTGTATTTCTACGCGTGTGAGCATGCGACTTCGCATGGTACTCCGCTTGTTAATTTCTTTGTCAGCTATGTTTTTCCTGTTCGTGAGAGATGGTTTGCTCGGGACGCGCAAACAGTTAAGTCTGGGGGTGTGATGAGTCCCAATTATATACACATATATGGACTCATCTGGGCCATTTATCTAGTCATTCCACTGCACTTTAGCATTGTTTTAGCTCATATTTGTCATTCTATGCTAGGTGCACTTCTTGGCCTAATTTGGTGTGTTTTATGTTTATTCACTTTTGATAGCCTTATCGTATTGTTGAGTGCCACTTTCAGTGGCGTGATTAGCATTTCTGTAGGAACAGGAGTCATGCAGGTGTTCCCGGTACAATTCTGTACAGGAACATTGCGCACGATCACTGGTTCTATTGCGCACGATCACTGGTAGTGTGATGAGTCCTGATCATATATACATTTATGGACTCATCCGGGCCGTTATTTTGTCAATATCACGCACTTTAGCCTTATTATAGTCTATATTTGATAACCCATGCTAGGTGCACATTTAGGCCCACTTTGGTGTGTTTTCGTGTGTATTATCTTTAGTAGTATTCATATGTTGTTAAGTGCCACTTTCAGTGGCTAGATCTGTGTTTGTGCTGGAATAGGAGGCGTGCAAGTGTTTCCGGTGCAATTCTGCACAGGAACACTGCGCACGATCACTTGTTCTAGTGCGCACGACCACCGGTCGTGCGCCACTAATCGTGCGCACTTAACCCTTTTTCACGAGTTCTGTCTGGTGCAGTGCGCACGACCATCGACTCCAGTGCGCACGACCATCGGTCGTGCGCCACTGCTCGTGCGCATTGACCATTAAATTCTTGAGTTCTGTCTGCTGTAGTGCGCACGATCATCGTCTCCAGTGCGCACGACCACCGGTCGTGCGTCACTGCTCGTGCGCACTCACCAGTAATTTTATGAGTTCTGTTTCATCTATTGCGCACGACCTCCGACGCTAGTGCGCACGACCACTGGTCGTGCGCCACTGACCGTGCGCACTGTTTAATTCAGCGCCTATATAATGACCTGATCGCGAATTAGGTCGCAGAGACGCAATTTGGCTCTGTTCCGTCCGCCGTTTTCGCCATTTTCAGAGGGATTTCATCCCCTAGGCCTCCTCCATCATCCAAGGGCTTGAAAGAAGGGTTCCTACACTCACTTTGATCGCTAATGAAGAGGTTCTTCGCTTGAGACGTGGCCGGATGGTAAATCGCTGGAGAAGACGGGTTCATTGGGAGGTGTGACAGCCCTCCTCTACCCCGGACGCAGTTGGGACCGAGTTAGGACGCGGATTGACAACCTGGTGCTTCCTACCGTGAATCTACAACGAGATTCCGGATTCGGTCGTATCTCTCGCCCTTTTCCCTCTACTTATGTGGTTATAGTGTTGTATTCTCTTTATATCGATGATGAACGCTATGAATGATGTTTAAGATTGCTTATTTCATGATTATGAAATCATTTTGTTCATTTGTGTTAATGAGGTGCGCCCCGATCGATTTTTCGCTCCATTACCATGTCCGGTGCTGCACTAGCAATTGCTAGTGGCGTGCTTGTTGAAGAGGTGTTTGCGACCCTCAATTCGTCAGCCTTCTCGCCCATCCGCCCTTTCGACGCAGCGCGCTCAAGGCCTGCCTAGTCTCCATCCCGCCAATCGAAGCATTGCATAGCGGCATTGCATAGGAGTAGGCATAGTATTTTATTTAATTACTTGCAAACCAAACCACCCATTCATTGTAGCATCGACTAAGGACTTCGATCTCAAGTCCTTCCTCGAAACCTAACTCCACCTTACTGTGTTCCTCAAGAGACCGACACTCGGGGATTTTCCCCATTATTATTACTTGCGCGACCGGTGCACTTGCCGAAACTATCGCATCAAGTTTTTGGCGCCGTTGCCGGGGAACACAGTCGTGTGAGTTTTCTGGAGAGGGAGAATCTGAGAGAGAAGCCCTTTCATTTGTAAATTGCATCCTTTAAATTTTATTTCTGTTCTTTTTATTCCGCTTTCTTATTTAATATTAGGTTGCTTTAGTAATTTCTGTTTGGTATAGTGTCTGCATAATAGCATTCTTATCTTGAATCGTATTATTTTTACACTATGTGGGCACATCTCAATATTCGTTGCCGTTGGTGTAGAGATACTTCTCACTCTAGTGATGAATGCCCTACGGAGAATAGTAGGCATAGTTCCTGCAGCCCAGCATATGGAGCACCGACTTCATCTGGTACTTCATATGGTGCGCGTAAGTCTTATGGCTACTCTGCTGAGCCTTTACCGTCATACTTCTTTTCGGCTCCAGCCCCCGCTGTGCCAAAGAAGCCCGCTAGGCAGTGCCAGTTTTGTCGGAGCACAGATCATGCCCTGAAGGATTGTGCTGTTTTTCGTCGCCAATTGGATGAAGATGACGAGCCGGATATCCGGATCGTCCCGAATCCTAACTCTGGAGGCACACCTTCAACATCCGGTTTTGTGTCATTGCCACCTTCACATCTTGAAGGGTATGGCGTTGACACAGTCACCAGATGTGTGGCTGATTTGGGCACCGACATTGCTGAGTCTATTCTCCCAGTGCATCCACCACTTCTAGTGGATTCGATTCTTCCCGCTGTTGTGCACACTACACTCGTCTCCGACGACATTGTCGATGAGGTGTCACAAGAGGAGGCGGTTGATCAGAGTGTTGTGCCTATTCCTATGGAGGAGGACAACCTTCTAGGTGAAGAGGAGTCTCCCTTAGCACCGGTGGAGGAAGTCCAAATCCTAAGCTTGGCCACCGTTGATCCCGCCGAGCCTTGTAGCATTGATGACAATGCAAGCATTATTTTGCTTCCCCAACCTGATGGGAGTGAGACCGGGACCGCTCCCCCGATGTTTGATCATTTACGTCTTTCGTCTCTTTTATTTCCTGACCCCCTTTCGTCATCTGAGCCGGTGCAGGTTGAGTCTTCACAGGTGCTTCAGGAGGACTTGGAGCTGTTTGCTCAAGTCAATGATAAGAGCATCCTCTCATGTGAGGAGGTTTATTCCCCCTCCGTAGAGGAAGCTCCATTCATTGCCTTTTCCTCCTGCTACCTCCCTGTTGACGATACCTTGCTAGGCAAGGATGTGTTTCGTGAGATGAGCGAGGACCAGGCCTCCTCCTTTTCTTACGTTCTCTACCCTCTACATGTGAGGAGCAGGTATCTTTATTTAAGTAGAGGGGTGACTGTTCTATCACCGTATCGGTACTCGTTACCGACACGCATATTAGAACAGTTACCTGTGCACTTCTCCTTCCATAGGCCCATTAGCTAGAACTTTTATATTTTCGAATAAGTCGTGCTGGGATGACATTAACCCCAGTAGTTATCCTTATTTTTCCTGAAACTTTATTTTGTTTGGTTTAGTTGAGTTTTTGTTAAGGCTATGAATGTCTCGCTGCGTGTGCTGACTCCTGTTTGTGCGTAAACTGCACGGTGAATGGAGTTTTTACTAAAATTTTGGCCGCTGAAAAATTCCTAAAGCGCACGATCACTGATCGTGCGCACTACTTATAGCGCACGACCACTGGTCGTGCGATCGGCCCAGATTTTTATAAAAAGCCCATCCGCCCGAGCCTTTCGCGCACGATCTAGGGTTCTCATTCGCCGACGTCCGTGCGCCGTTTCTGCCTGCTTGCCGCCGATCGTGCGCCTCCTTCCCTTCCGGTGAGCCCTTTCCCTATTTCTCCTCCTTCCTTTGCCCTCCTGCCGCCATGAGCTCCAGAGATCGTCAAAAGGTCTACCAACGCTCCGGCCGCTCTTCCGCCTCTCCTGCTCAGATCCTCGCTAGGATGGCGACTTTTTCTAAGGATTCGCATACGCGGCGATTCAATTCTCTTAAGGAGAAGTCATTCCTATCACAGCGTCTCGTGGATTGGAACGAGTTGAACTCTATCGGCGACAATGGGGAGTTGGGGGAGGCCGTCCGCCAGCGCTATTATTTCGATCATTGGAGCGGGGTGTTCGAGTGCAATGACCTCGGCTACCGGGAGCTCACCTTGGAATTTCTTGCTACGTTTGAGTGGGAAGTGTTGCCCTCCGGTCAACGTCCGGGAAAGTGCTCTTTCCGAATTTTGGGCAAGGTTTTCACTCTCTCCTTATCCGAGTTGGCGGTGCACGCTGGATTTTACACCGAAGCCGAGGCAACGACGATCCCTTTTCTGGATTTGGATGTCTCCTTCCCTGATGGTGTTACCCCGCGTGCCGCGTGGTGTGCCCTCACGGGTCGTGATGAAGAATATGTGGCCAGAAAAAGCAAATCCACATGGATCGTCGCGCCTGCTCTCCGATACCTGCAGCACGTCCTTAGCCACTCTCTTGTCGCCCGTGCCCTTAGTCAGAATGTAGTGGGGTGGCAGGATCTGATCTCCCTCTATAGTATGGAATTTCGGCAGCCCTTGCATCTCGGCTACATGTTGGCCTTCTTCTTCCATCACGAGGCTACCTACGGTCTCACAGGCGCCATTGGTGGTGCCTACTATATCACCCGCATTGCCAAAAGCTTGGGGATCTGGAGTCATCTGCCTCCGATGGTGCAGGTGACTGCACCCTCATTCATCACGCGGGCCACCATGGTGAGTTTCCATCTATTACGGGTCGTGGGGAAGAAGAGTAGTAGACACTTTGTGGTCGTGATGCCGGGAGATGCGCCTAGGGAGAGGCAAGGCGACGAGGAGCACGGAGAGCCGGCTGAGCCGCCAAATACTCACCGCGAGGTAGCCCTTCTGCAGCCGCGAAGGCATTCATTTCAGCAGGAGCGGAGAGCCAAGGAAGAGGGCAGTTCTTCTAGAGCACCGGAGATGCCAAGTTTCGATCGGCGCCTCTCCGATTTGGAGGCAAACCAGTACTGGCTTACGGATTTCGTCTATCAGCAGGCATTGCGGGGAGGGCTAAATATTCCCCCACCTCCGGGTCGGGCCGCATCATCTTCCAGACGGTCGCCGTCCGTTGTTGTGTTAGATAGCGACAGCGACGACGAGTGATCTTCCCCCCTGCATGCGAGATATTCTAAGCCTTGTTTTCTGTTTAGTTTCTTTTGTTGAGTCGTTTGAACTCCTTATCTTTTATTAATTGTAATAATAACATTTTGCTTGTGGAATGCTCTTCTGGGCATAGTTTATTTATTCAGCTTTTTCTGTTCCCTTATTTTGTGTGCGAGTGCTCAATATTAATGGCAGGAACAAGTTCACTCCCATGGGTGATAACTTAGATTTCTTGATTTTTTTTTCTTTTTGTGCTCTCACATGTTTAGTTCAGTTTTCACTATTTTTGTTGCTCTAGTGTATAACTTTCAGGTGGCCTTTGTTTCTCATGATGGCGGACGTTGCGGACTGTTCTTGATCTTAAACGCCAATCGTCTGGTATGCTCATTTCTGAGCATTGGGTAACACTTCCTCCCCTCTTTCAGCTTCAAATTTCTAGATATCGTGTTTAGCTTAAGTCTGGGGGAGCGGTTGTTATTATCCACTGTGCACGAGCTGCATTGCATACTAGAAGGTTGCTTTTTATTTTTCATTATCATTATCATTGTTGCATTCCTTACACACCACTTCACCCACTTGAGTGCGTGCTTGTCTTTTTGTGTTGTTCCGTTTAAAATTAGTTTGGTTGGAATGTGAAATAGTTTGTTAACATAGGAATTATTATTTGGAGCACGATGTCGACTCATGTAGTGTACTAGTCACGTCGCATGTTATGGTAGAATTTGAGTAGAACTAGATTTTCTTTATGCATCTAATTTATATTTAGTATTTCTGCGTAAATTTAGATTTAGTATACTCAAATGCTGAATTTGTATGAAATTGACGATAACCCGGTATTGTGTGTGCATGATTGCTAGTCGTGTGTTGCTCGAGTCGGAAGGAAGGTTTATCTTTCTCGTGGGCTAAGAACTTGCCCCAAGCGACTCTCGAAGCATGGGTGAGAGAAACTCGTTGAGTCAAGCATGATGTAGGCCACCCTTTGGCTAGTTTGAGCTTTGTTATTCCATGTCCATTTCATTCCCTTTGCAAGCCAATTTTGTGCCTACCAATCCTTTGTTCAGCTCCTCTTCATCCACCAAAGCCTGGAGCCTATCCTACTCCCGCAACCAAAACGTTTTTAACTGCGGTCATAATTCTAAACTTGTGTGGAGTGTGGAATCGTTGTGTTATGATGGGAAAATAATGTCCATCCGCTGATTTTGAACCAACCGGGGGTTACACAAAAGAAGTGAAATATGTAAAAGAAAAAAAAAAGAGTATTTTAAAAAAAAAGTCCTCCCGAGCTAAAAACAGAAAATCTGTTGGTGTTTGTGAAGTAGGCCGTGTGCACACCTGGTTTTCATGATAAGTCTGGGGGTGTGTCACACGAGCGTAGTTTGTGGTTTGTGGGGTGCAGCGTTCCGATAGCTCACTTGGGTTGCGCAGCCATCGTGTTTAACTTTGAATATCATACCGTAACCTAAGCCCCATTTTAATCCTATAAGTCCTACTGATTTGATTTGTGAGTTTGCTAGCGCCGTGGTGAGAGTGTGACCGGGCAAGCGTATGGTTCACGACGTTGATGGATTTCAGCGGAGTTATTCCTAAGCCCCGATCTTGTGCAACACCCGCCTCAGTGTCTCGTCGCTTTCATACCGGGCATGATCGCCAAATTCGTCATAATTTACCAACTGAGTATAATTAAATCTCTACTTACGCTTTAATACTTACGTAAATTAGTTAGCATAGTTAGAATCTCTTTCTACTAGAATTTCTACTCGCATGCGTATGTTACTTCGCACCGTACTCCTTTGTGTAATTCTCTATGTTAATTATTCGTTTTCACATTCCACCGGATTCGTTTGCTCGGGACGCGCAAACAGTTAAGTCTGGGGGTGTGATGAGTCCTGATCATATATACATTTATGGACTCATCCGGGCCGTTATTTTGTCAATATCACGCACTTTAGCCTTATTATAGTCTATATTTGATAACCCATGCTAGGTGCACATTTAGGCCCACTTTGGTGTGTTTTCGTGTGTATTATCTTTAGTAGTATTCATATGTTGTTAAGTGCCACTTTCAGTGGCTAGATCTGTGTTTGTGCTGGAATAGGAGGCGTGCAAGTGTTTCCGGTGCAATTCTGCACAGGAACACTGCGCACGATCACTTGTTCTAGTGCGCACGACCACCGGTCGTGCGCCACTAATCGTGCGCACTTAACCCTTTTTCACGAGTTCTGTCTGGTGCAGTGCGCACGACCATCGACTCCAGTGCGCACGACCATCGGTCGTGCGCCACTGCTCGTGCTCATTGACCATTAAATTCTTGAGTTCTGTCTGCTGTAGTGCGCACGATCATCATCTCCAGTGCGCACGACCACCGGTCGTGCGTCACTGCTAGTGCGCACTCACCAGTAATTTTATGAGTTCTGTTTCATCTATTGCGCACGACCACCGACGCTAGTGCGCACGACCAATGGTCGTGCGCCACTGACCGTGCGCACTGTTTAATTCAGCGCCTATATAATGACCTGATCGCGAATTAGGTCGCAGAGACGCAATTTGGCTCTGTTCCGTCCGCCGTTTTCGCCATTTTCAGAGGGATTTCATCCCCTAGGCCTCCTCCATCATCCAAGGGCTTGAAAGAAGGGTTCCTACACTCACTTTGATCGCTAATGAAGAGGTTCTTCGCTTGAGACGTGGCCGGATGGTAAATCGCTGGAGAAGACGGGTTCATTGGGAGGTGTGACAGCCCTCCTCTACCCCGGACGCAGTTGGGACCGAGTTAGGACGCGGATTGACAACCTGGTGCTTCCTACCGTGAATCTACAACGAGACTCCGGATTCGGTCGTATCTCTCGCCCTTTTCCCTCTACTTATGTGGTTATAGTGTTGTATTCTCTTTATATCGATGATGAACGCTATGAATGATGTTTAAGATTGTTTATTTCATGATTATGAAATCATTTTGTTCATTTGTGTTAATGAGGTGCGCCCCGATCGATTTTCCGCTCCATTACCATGTCCGGTGCCGCACTAGCAATTGCTAGTGGCGTGCTTGTTGAAGAGGTGTTTGCGACCCTCAATTCGTCAGCCTTCTCGCCCATCCGCCCTTTCGACGCAGCGCGCTCAAGGCCTGCCTAGTCTCCATCCCGCCAATCGAAGCATTGCATAGCGGCATTGCATAGGAGTAGGCATAGTATTTTATTTAATTACTTGCAAACCAAACCACCCATTCATTGTAGCATCGACAAAGGACTTCGATCTCAAGTCCTTCCTCGAAACCTAACTCCACCTTACTGTGTTCCTCAAGAGACCGACACTCGGGGATTTTCCCCATTATTATTACTTGCGCGACCGGTGCACTTGCCGAAACTATCGCATCATCGTGCGCCGCTGATCGTGCGCACTTAACCCCCATTTTATGAGTTCTGTCTCGACCAGTGCGCACGACCACTTACGATAGTGCGCACGACCACTGGTCGTGCGCCACTGGTCGTGCGAACATTATTTTTTATAAATTTCCTACATTGCAGGCTCCGCCCAGGCAGGCGCATGATCACAGGATTCTAGTGCGCACAACCACTGGTCGTGCGCCACCGATCGTGCGCACTGTTTATTCCAGCGCCTATTTAAAGACCTGCTCGCAAATTAGGTCGGAGAGTTGATTCCAGTCCGCCGTTTTCTCGCTCCAGAGCCCCGAGTTTGCCCCTCCATCGCCGCCCACCATCTGGAGGTGCTCCGGGCTTGTTCTTCACACAATCTTGAGCCGGAGCTTCCTCTCGGCCTCCTCCTTCATCCTAGCGCTTCAAAGGAAGATCTAGCTGCCATCGCCATCAAGCAAGAGGAAGTTTACAACCTCTACCGGATCGTGAGACGAAGAAGACGGGCTCATTGGAGAGTAGTGACAGCTCTCTCTACCCCGGACGTAGTTGCGGGCCGAGCTTAGACGCGGATTGACAACCCGGCGATTCCAACCGTGAATCTACAATGAGCCTTTGGATTCGGTCGATTTCTTGCCTTGTTCTTCTCTTATTGATGTATATGTAGTTAGAGCTAACATTATGATGAAGTTGCACTTAACTTTATTTGCATTTCTATACATTTCATGTCTATGTGAAATACTTTACTGTTTGAGTTGCTTGAGTTGCGCCCCATTCCATCCTCCATCCCGCCGTCACGTTCGTGTGCCGCACTAGCAATTGCTAGTGGCGTGCTTGTTGACGAGGTGCTTGCGACCCTCATCCGTATGCCTACTCTTCCATCCGCCTAGCGAAGCGTGGCATAGCGGCCCGTGTAATCCATTCCGACTCCGCCGGTGCGAACCATTCCATCCGCTTGCCTACTCGTCCATCCGCCCTTACGAAGTAGCGCGCTCAAGGACTACGTAGATTCCATCCCTCCAAGTGAAGCATTGCATAGCGGCATTGCATAGGAGTAGTTTAAGTTGTTTTCTTTTATTTTCCACAAACCAAATCCCCCATTTCCGCATCCATCCGCTCGAAAGGACTTCAATCTCAAGTCCTTCCTCGATAATAAACTCCACCTTACTGTGTTCCTTTGAGATCGATACTTGGGGATTCATTCCCATTTTATATTACTTGAACGATCGGTACACTGACGTTTCGTGCCGCAGTCTTACTACCGCCTATAGCGGTGTGCTAAGATCTGCGCCATCAGAGCTCCACATGGCCGCTCGGAGACCATCTTTGCCAGCTGTCCCACCTGATTTTCCAAGTTTTTAATCGATCCGGTAATATTCCAGATATTTGACTCGGTGGACGCAACGTATTTAGCAAAAATATCTTCGAGCGGAGAAGGTTTTGGAGGTGGAGGCTGAAATCCATTCGGAAATCCTTGCGGAAATCCTTGTAGATTTACAATTGGGGGCCTATGAGCATTATTAGGATTGCTCCAGGAAAAATTTGGGTGGTTCCTCCAACCCAGATTATAATTATTACTATACGGATTGTTATTAGGGTTGAAGGGGGCCTAACTGGGTTGCCTAGGTAATCTACAATTTCTTCGTCAAAATTATTATTATTATTATTATTATTATTAGGAGCCCAAGCGGGAGTGGAGGAGGAAGCAGTCATCTCCGCCACTTGCTTACTTAGCCACTCCACTTGCGAGGCTAGGTGAACAGTGGCATGCACTTCATAAATCTCGGCCGGTTTGGCAGGGCGAGATCTAGGCTCATTCCATTGATAGGCATTCATGTCCATTTCCTCGAACAGAGCTTGGGCGGCTGCCGGGGTTTTGTTGTTTAACGTTCCCCCGGCAGCTGCTTCGATCATCTGTCGCGTGGAAAAATTTAGGCCATTATAAAATGTCTGGACCTGTAGCCAGGACGGCAGCGCATGATGAGGACATCTACGCAGGAACTCTTTAAAATGCTCCCAAGTCTCATAGAGAGACTCAGAATCGTATTGAATGAAAGAGGCGATATCCGTACGTAACTTAGCAGTTTTTGACGGGGGGATATATTTAGTTAAAAAGTGTTCCGTCAATTGGGCCCACGTGGTTATGGATCCTCTGGGAAGAGAAGTTAACCACGCTTTTGCCTTCGTCCACAACGAAAATGGAAATAAGCGTAAACGAATGACATCGTCAATAACGCCATTAATTTTAAATGTATCGCAGATTTCCAAAAAATTCGAAAGATGTGAGTTTGGATCCTCATCTAGCAAACTGTCAAATTGTACTGACTGTTGTACCATTTGAATGATACTAGATTTTATTTGAAAATTATTATTATCCACTGTTGGGCGTGTAATACTCGATCTGGTATCTTCCAAATTTGGCCTGGCATAATATGCCATGGTCCGTGGCGGGGACACATCTAGAATTTGATCGGCCATAGGTTCAGTGTAAGTATCCCCGACAGACTCTTCGGGAAATTCGATTAAGTTTTGATCACGAAGTCGGAGGCGCTCACGAAGGGTATGCTCGATTTCGGGGTCAAAAGGAATATTCGAATCGTCCGAGGAGTTTCCTCGGGTCATATACTAATAATAAAAATGATATATTTTTTGCTTTTTTTCTATTTTTATTTATATTTTTTTATATTATATATTTAATATGTATGATAAAAGTAATAGTGATTCCTTTTTTCAAAATAACAACACTACAGTCCCCGGCAATGGCGCCAAAAACTTGATGATTTGATTCGGGTTGTTTCTTCTTTTTAATTAATATGGTTTGCGCAACCTTTATATGACGAGATTAGAGTTAGGCGGGTGTTTTCAAAGAGTTTCGCAAGTATTCCTACTTTGAGAAACTAACCGTTATCCTATCGAAAGATAGAAGTAATGGTCTTTTTCTTCTTTCGAAATATTGACGATTACACCCTGACTACAACGCCGAATTCTATTGATTTTTAAAATAGCAAAGGAGAGTTTTGCAAGTTTCGGATTTGAAAAGTGTTTGTTTAAATTTTATTCCAAATTAATCATATAATAAAGGCAAGTATACCTTATCGTGAGTAATACAGGATATTTTGTTTTAGAAAATATCGAGGTCGTATATTTCCGCGGATCGTGTTGATTACACTACTTTGAGGAACGAACTATTATTTTATCGGAATAAGTTTTTACTGTGGGTTTTTAAAAGAAAACGATAATAAGCGAATAACTAGAGTTCTAAATAATGATAATAAATAACACCTGATGTCAAATTACCTTGAGACGAAAATAGTCTTTTTTAGAAGTAAAAGAGATGACTTTTTAAAACATTAAAACAACTTGGCCGTGGAGGTTCCATAATTATGAACACTCCTCTCTCGAGGATATGCCCACCTGAGATTATGAATATTCGATCGAACTCTCATTCTATAATCGAATCTTCTTAATACTCGCTTTATGTTGTGAACCCCGCTATTGGGTTTTTACTTCCAATTCGGGAGACTTACCTCATCCTCTCTCAAGGGTAGAGCGCACTTCTCTTTACCCGTGAGCAATCAGTCCGTACGCACGAGCCTCTCGGCTAACTAGTGTACGAAAATGGAAATGAAAACCACACATCGATTATGTGGCTCCACTCAACGTTATTCTCGGGTAAACCTTAAGCTCGTTTAATTATTTTTAGAAAGAGATGTTTTAATATTTAGAAAAACAATTTTTGGGTCCCAATGCTCTTCGACATAGTGCGCTAAAGAAAATTAGCCACTCATCAGAATGGAGACGACATTAATAACGGGAAATACATGTTTAATAACTTAAGTGAATTTAAGCGGATAAAAAGGGAAATAAAAAGACGTATATAAAAGCAGTAATAATATCCGTCCCAACCGTCTTAATCAAGCGCTAAAGAAACTTAGCCTCTCATCCGGGACGGGGGTGGTATAGAAATGAAATACTTATAAAAGTGCAGAAATAATATCCGTCCCAATCGTCTTCAACAAGCACTAAAGGAAATTAGTCTCTTATTCAAGATGGGGGTGGTATAAAGAGTTATATAAGGATTGAAATAAAGCTAAGTTACAAAAAAGAAAAACACTATCTCATATACGCACGTACTCTACTTGTAATAAAATGACTGAATCGAGAGAAAGCGTTTAAACGAAAGCGATAAATAAAGCGTAAAAACGATAAACTATTTTATAAAAGCTTTTAACCTAAATTATGAAAGCAATATACCTAAGTTATGAAAGTAATAAAGTTATACTCATACACACACACACTTGCATAAATTGAAAATGAAAATGAAGATGATCCAAATGAGAAAAACAATATTTTATTTCTAAAATACGCATTACAACTAGACTAGAAAAGCGAAAATTACAAACAAACTTAAGCTGAATTGCATAAAGAAAAACTCACAATCACTCAAAAGAACTCAAAATACACTAACAAGCACTCAAAATTTGGATTCTTTTTCCTTAAGCCGAGCCCTTTAATTTATAGGCAAAATATTATTTTTACACGCCCTAGGTCACGGGCGTGTCTTGTGTGTCACGGCCGTGACTTAGGGCGTGACATTTGCTAGGCTGTAACGGCCGCCTTCTCGAAGGATCCGTCGTCAAATAAGGCTGCACATGGGCGTGTCTTGACGGGTCACGGGCATGACTATGGGCGGCACAAATCTGCTTTAGCTGGGGCATGACGGCTGGCGTGTGCGCTGGATTCTGGCGGGCGTGGAGAGGGATTCGTCGAACGCAGAGAGAGAGTTCGTCGAATGCAGAGAGAGTTCGTCGAACTTTGAGAGAGTTCGTCGAACTTTGAGATAGTTCGTCGAATGCTGAGTGGGGGAGGGTTCGTCGAACTCTGGGCGCGGAGAGTTCGTCGAACGCAGAGCGCTTTTCTTCGAACGCAGCTTGATTTTGTCGATCGCATGGCAGAGAGCGTTTGTCGAACGCAGCTCAATTTTCATCGATCGCAGGGCAGAGAGTGTTCGTCGAATGCAGCTCGATTTTCGTCGATCGCAGGGCAGAGAGCGTTCGTCGAACGCAGCTTGATTTTCGTCGAACGCAGAGAGAGTTCACCGTTCGTCGAACGCTAAGAGAGTTCGCCATTCGTCGAACGCTGAGAAGTTGGCGTTTTAAAATTACATGCCCTTGGCTCACGGGCGTGACTCAGGGGCGTGACTTGACAAAAAGTGCCAAAATCTGCAAAAACAAAAATAAAGCTAAGTTATTAACAAAAATAATAAAATAAGTAATTTATTCATTAATTTACATAAAAAATTTACAATATTAATTAAAACTATACTAATAACTATACTAAAAATACATATATTTTACTACTCATCAGTGGCCAGAGATTTTCAAAGTACTTAGCCCCTATGCTGGCCCACTGACCAGACTCCCATCAAGTTGGGAGGGCCGGGAACTGCTCGGTGGACAGAGGTTTTCAAAGTACTTAGCCCCAATGCTGGTCTGCTGACCAGGCTCCCATCAAGCTGGCAGGGCCGGGAACCGCTCGGTGGCTGATGATTTTCAAAGTACTTAGCCTCGATGCTGGCCCGCTGACCATGCTCCAATAAAGCTGGCAGGGTCGGGAACCGCTCGGTGGCCGAAGATTTTCAAAGTACTTAGCCCTGATGCTGGCCCGCTGACTAGGCTCCCATCAAGCTGGCAGGGCCGGGAACTGATCGGTGGCCGGAGGTTTTCAAAGTACTCAACCCTGATGCTGGCCCACTGACAAGGCTCCCGTCAAGCTGGCAGGGCTGAGAACCGCTCGGTTGCCGGAGATTTTGAAAGTTCTGATATCAGTTGAAACCTCTGATACCAATCGAAAGTTCTGATATCAGTTGAAACCTCTGATACCAATTGAAATTGAGGTTAGATCTTAAAGTTACTCTAGAGGGGGGGGGTGAATAGAGTATTAAAAAGTTTTTCACTTATTTTTATAGCGGAATTAAAATAATGATATTTATATGTGTACTGAGTGATTTATAAAAACAAATAAAGAAAACACAGCACAACACAGTATAGAAAAATAAACAAGAACACAGACGACACAAGGATTTATAGTTGTTCCCCAATAAACCTGGGTACGTCTACTCTTCTACCACCCTTGTTAGGATTCCACTAGGTTTTTGATCAGGTGCCCTATCACCAATGGATTTTTATTAGGTGTCCAAACACCAATGAGCTTTTGATCAGGTGCTCAAACCAACCACAGGTTTTTGATCAGGTGCCCTGCCACCAATGGGTTAACTTTTGAAGGGAGTTAGAACCCTGTACAAGATGGAATAAAAAGGGTTTTGAAGATCTTCTCTGCCAATAATCTGAGAGAAGACTAGTGGAATGTGTTGATGTAAAGCTCCCCATGTCTGATAGAATGGTTAACAGTTGAGGATGGAGCTTTCTCTTGAATGTAGATCTTCCTTTGATAGCTGATGAATCTGAGAGACAAAGGTTTCTCTGATTGTTTGTTTCTCTTGAAGATTTAAAACTTTGCAGCAGAAATCTGAGATAAGATCTGTGTTGTTGTTCTCAGAGAATGATATTGCTGCTGTAGAAGAAAGATGAAGATCCGAAAGCTTTTAGTTTTCTGCTTTCTGTATTTTTCTCAACTGTATCTTCCTCTCTTCTTTCTTTCTATCTTGTTGTTATCTGTAATAACTATTTCTTCCTTAGACAATATATCTAATTTTGAATTTCAAATCCTCTGAATAAGGAATAGAATAATCAGGAGGATAATTTCTTGGAACTGCAAGCAAGACTTTAATTCCTTTTCCTTTTCCAGTACGCCAAATGGCTATATTCTCGGGAGAAGACAATGGAAAGGAATAAATAAATGGAAGGATATAATCCTTGACTCATCTGGAATAATAGAATCATTGCTGAGAGAACTGTGTTCGTCGAACTGAATGTTGATTTTCGTCGACCTGAACTTCTATTGCTGATTCGTTGAACGCAGACTGGAATTCGTCGAGCTCAAGTTGGAGTTCGTCGAACTGAAGCATAAACTGCTAAATCTGGCTGGAAGAATTGAATTAGTAGATCTGAATAATATTTCGTCGAACGCAGAGACTTGACAAGTTTATTGACCGCTGAGACTGGGCAAATTCGTCGACCGCTGAGACTGGGAAAATTTGTCAACCGCTGAGACTGAACAAATTTGTTGATCGCTGTGACTGAGCAAGTTCGTCGACCGCTGAGACTGAGCAAAATCGTCGACCGCTGAGACTGGGCAAATTCGTCGACCGCTGAGACTGAGCCAATTCGTCGAACATTGAGATAGCCTCAATTCATCGACCGCTGAGACTGGGAAGATCGTTGAACGCTGAGACATAGCAAATTCGTTGACCGCTGAGATAGCCTCAACTCGTCGAACGCTGAGACTTGGGCAATTCGTCGATCTGGAGCATGTCGTTCGGCGAACGCAGAACCTTAGCTTTTCCTTAAGTTCTAGCTAACTTAACAACCTAAAACCTTAACCCTTAGACTATACAATGGGGGTCAACTTAGTCCTAGTCAACAGATAGTGACCTTAGCCCAAATCAGTAATAGGGTTGTTCCAACAATCTCCCCCTATTTAGGTTAGGACACTATTTGACAAAAATTGAATAATAAAATAAACAACAAAACAACAGAGCATATATATCTGACAGATTTTAAACATTTCAGCAGATATAAAATATGATATTCTGAGTTTTGAAATTTTACATTGAAAATAGAAATAATAAAAACAAATAATAAAAACAAATAATAAGAACCTTTTGCTTTCTGAATTCTGACATTGCCTCCAGCTTTCTGAATTTGATTTTCTGAGCTGTATCTGCTATATCAAACAATATTTCTGAATCTGCAATTGCATCTTTTGCTTTGCTTAGAAATCCTTGCCTTCAGCATTTTTCTTTGTTTATCTGAACTGAATCTTGCTTTGCTACCAATCTGCATTTGAATCTGTCATATCTGAATTTCTGAATCAAAACTGCTGTGAGCTTCTTCATCAAGAACTGATTTTTCTTTTTCATACAACATCTCCCCTTGAAACTTGAGCATCTTCAAAAAGCATCTCCCCCTATAAAAAAGGAGAGCATCTCCCCCTAACAAAAAAGAGTTTCTTCAAAACATCTCCCCCTGTCAAAAGGAGCTTCTTCAAAACATCTCCCCCTGCCTAGTTTCAGGAAGACCTGGAGCTAGGCCCCTAGAAGGGACAGTTGTATAGGAGGAAGGGAAGGATATAATTTTAAAAGAAAGATTGCCATTGTTCCTGCAAAATGAAAAAGAGAGATCAAGTGCAAAGGAACTGGAAAGAGAAGCAATTCTGTAGGCATACAATTAAAATGAAATAAAAGATTTGATTATAAAGAAAGATCAGAAACATAGGCTTCATCAAAACTGGGTACGATGAAAAATAAATTTTCGTCGATCTCAGTTCGACGATCTAGATGACTTCGTCGATTTTCGTTCGACGAACGACTAGATTTTGTCGATCTCAGTTAGATAAAAAGATGGGATAAGTAGAAAATTTAATTTTTTAGTTGATTGAATCTACATCTATCATTCCAAGCTGATTTATAAAGAAGATATGTTTCTTTTCATCCAAGGGTTTGGTGAAAATATCAGCCCTTTGCAAATCAGTAGAAATGAATTGTAGACAAATTTTATTTTTATCCACATTATCTCTGATAAAGTGGTGCATAATTTCTATGTGTTTAGTCCTACTATGGAGTACTGGATTTTGTGCTATAGATATTGCACTAGTGTTGCCACAAAATATAATTGAATTATTTAAGTTGATACCATAATCTAGAAGTTGATTTTGTATCCTTAATATTTTTGAGCAGCAACTGCCTGCAACAATATATTCTGCTTCAGCTGTTGATGTAGACACAGATGTTTGTTTCTTACAAAACCAAGACACAAGCCTATCACCAAGAAACTGACAAGTTCCTGATGTGCTTTTCCTGTCTACTCTGCATCCAGCATAATCAGAAACTGAGAATCCAGTTAATTCAAATTCTGAAGCTGTTGGATACCAGAGTCCTAGATTTGGACAACCCTTTATATATCTCAAAATTCTTTTTAGTAAAATTAGGTGAGATTCTTTGGGGTTAACTTGAAACCTAGCACAAATACATGTAGCAAACATTATGTCAGGTCTACTAGGTGTTAAGTAAAGTAGTGAGCCAACAATTGCTCTATATACTTTTTGATCAACAGGTTTCCCTGATTCATCAGTATCAAGAACAACATTGGAGGGCATGGGTGTTTTCATGGTGGAAGCATCAGACATACCAAATCTTTTTACTAATTCCTTAGCATACTTGGATTGTGATAGGAATATGCCATTTGGAGTTTGCTTCCCTTGAAGACCAATGAAGTAAGATAACTCACCCATACTACTCATTTCAAATTTAGATTGCATTAGGTCAGAAAACCTTTTGCATAGATTTGAATCAGTAGAGCCAAAAATAATATCATCTACATAAATTTGAACTAGTAATGATTTATTTTTATGTATCCTGAAAAATAAGGTTTTATCAACAGAGCCTCTACCAAAATTGTTCTCTAAAAGAAAATAAGCTAAGGTCTCATACCATGCTCTGGGAGCTTGCTTGAGACCATAAAGAGCTTTATTAAGCTTAAATACATAAGAAGAGTGAGTTGGAGAGATGAAACCTGGTGCTTGTTCCACATAGAATTATTCTTTGATGTCTCCATTCAAGAATGCACTCTTCACATCCATCTGATAGACTTTGAACTTCTTGAAAATAGGAAAAGCAAGGAATATCATAATAGCTTCAAGTCTAGCTACAGGAGCAAAGGTTTGATCAAAATCAATTCCTTCTTCCTGAGAATATCCTTGGGCTACTAATCTTGCTTTATTTCTGATGTTTATGCCTTGATCATCTAGCTTGTTCCTGAAGACCCATTTGGTGCCAATGACTGGATGGCCTTTTGGTCTTGGAACCAAATCCCAAACCTTGTTCCTTTCAAATTGGTTGAGCTCCTCTTACATTGCAAGAATCCAGTTTGGATCTTGTTCTACATCTTTTATGGTTTGAGGTTCAACTTGTGATAGGAAACAAGTGTGCATATGATTTTGGTGTAGTTGATGCCTTGTTTGAACACTTGCTGAAATATCTCCAATGATTTGAGATATTGGATGATCTGTAACTGTGATGTGGTCAACAGTTGGAGTTGGTTCACTAATAGTTTCCTCTTGAGGTACTTGTTCAGCTGTCGCATGATTTGAATGATCAGCAAAATCTTGATTATCCTCTTTTTCACTGTCTTTAATTATTTCATTTGATGGAAGTAGTGATTCTTCATTCTGTAGATTTAGTCCATTGATTTCTTCACATAGAGCTAGAACCTGCAAAGTATTTTTGGTAGAGGTGGTGTTCCTCTCCTCATTTAACATATTTGATTCATCAAAGGATATATGCATGGACTCTTCTATCTTAAGAGTAGATTTGTTGTAAACTATATATGCTTTACTAGAAAGAGAATATCCAAGGAATATTCCTTCAGCAGATTTTGCTTCAAATTTCCTGAGATACTTCTTATCATTGTTATGCACATAGCATTTACAGCTAAATGTCATAAAATAGTTAACCTTAGGCTTTTTATTCTTGAGTAATTCATAGGGAGTTTTACCCTTAAGCTTATGTATTAGGATTCTATTCAACACATAATTTGTCGTGTTCACTGCCTCTGCCCAAAAAGAGAGTGGCAAGTGAGCATCAGCAAGCAATGTAGTTGCTGATTCAATTAAGGTTCTATTTTTCCTTTCAGCTACCCCATTTTGTTGAGGAGTTCTAGGAGCAGAGAAATATTGCCTGATCCATTCTTTTCCACAGAATTCTCTCATCAGAAGAGATTCAAACTCAGTGCCATGATCACTTCTGATCAATGCAACTAGAGTAGAGTACTCAATCTTGATGGACCTGAGAAAGTCTGTCAGAACACTGAAGGTGTCAAACTTGTTCCTAAGAAAGAACCCTTGCATCAGACCTAGTAATGCTTCCCTCCTAGACTTTGTATTACAGTGGGTCCAAAAAGATCCAAATGCAGTAAGTACAGAATCCTAGGTGAATCTCTCTTGGATAAACATTTAAAACTACTTATAGTTTGCTTACCTAATTGACAAGCCCTGCAGAGTCCTTCCTTCTTGTATGAACCAGAAGACAGTCCTCTAACAAGATTGTCCTTAGAAAGCTTAGATATAGTTCTAAGTTTAATGTGTCCAAGCCTTTTATGCCATAATTCATTTGTTTTACTTATAGAATTAAAGAAACCAATATCTGAATTGGCAGAGTCAAAATTGACTAAATAAATGTTTCCATGTCTAATACCAGATAATATATTTATGTTTTTATTATTGGTAATAAGACATAAGGAATTATTAAAAGTTATCTGATAACCCTCATCACATAACTGGCTTATGCTGATGAGGTTGTGCTTCAGACCCTTGACATAAGCTACCTCTTTGAAGGTGACTGCTCCAACTTTGATTTGTCCATAACCTTTGGTTTGTCCACATTTGGAGTCTCCAAAGATCACTTTGGGTCCAAGCTTTGCCTTGTAGTTGCTTAAGTTGGCCTTGTTTCCTGTCATATGCTTTGAGAATCCACTATCCAAATACCATTGTTCTTTTATTTTTGGATAGCCCTGTACCTGCAAAACAGAAAAGATTCTATTTGTTCTTGACCCGGACTACCTTGGGACCTTTTATTTTTCCACAAAAATCTGAAATATAAGATATCTCAGGCTGGTCCTTATAACCTTGTGGATGATATCTCCTTGGAGGAATTATCCACTCTGTGAAAGGATTGAAAGTATATTGAGAATGAGAATTCTTCAGATTTTCAGTATTTTTTCCGTTCGACGAATTTGGGTGAATTCGTCGATCGCCGTTCGATGAAGTGAAGTGCTTTCGTCGAGCGCCATTCGAATAATAGCTATGCTGAAATTCTATGTTAAGCTTACGTCGATCTCCGTTCGATGAAATTATGTGATTTCGTCGAGCTCCATTCGACGAATTCTGTTGAATTCCTTTATTCTTAATATTCTTGCTTGAAACATTCTTACTAGAATCTACAACCTCTTTGTTCTTGGCAGAAATGAATTTTACAGGTGTAGAAAGAATGTTTTTCTTAATGAGATGTGGCTCACTTGATGATGCACCCAAGCCCATTTTGCCACTAAGTCTGGCATTCATTGTGCTTGTGATGTCCATAAGTTTGATACTTCTCCCATTGAGGGATTCTTCAAACTTCTTAGCTTCAGACAACTTGTTCTTAATGAGAACAATGTGTTCTCTGGAGGTAGCCAAATATTTCTTAAGATTGACATTATCTTCACTTAGTTGGTTCATTTCAGCCAACTTATTTCTGAGAGAGATTATCTCTTTCACAAATTTAATTAAATCTAAACAAAGAGTTTTGAATTCATCTTTGAATTCATTTGAATTGAAATCAAAGTTTGAGATTACCTGATCACCGTCAGTTTCAGATTCTTATTCTTCAGAGTTGTTTCCTGAGGCATTGATAGCCATCATGCATAAACTTCTTTCTTCTTCATCATCTTCACCATCACTAGTGTTGGATGATGATGCATGATCTGAATAATTGCATGAGTCATAAATAGCCATCAAGCATTGATCTCTGTCATTTGATTCATTATCATCTTCAGATGAGCTGGATGAAGACTCTGACTCTTCTGCAGAACCTTCAACCATGTTGTTGAGGGACATCTAGATTTCCCTGGCTTAAGTGCATTCCACAACCTTTTGAAAGATGTCATCAGGCAATGTCTGTGCCAATATAGTCATAGCTTTGGCATCAGCACTTCTCTGCTTCTTTTGAGCATCTGTCCACTCAGGAGGTGGAACAACATTATTGTTTATTGTTGTTTCAGCACTTGTTGTTGCTGTAGGAGTAGGAGGTCCTGTCAAAATAACATTGAAAATATCTTCGTCAATAGAATTAATATACAATTTGATCCTTGCCTTCCATAGTGCAAACTTATTTAGATTGCACATAGGAGGTCTTGTGCTTGAGTATTCTTTGTTCTGTGCCATGAGTTTTTTTTAGAAAAATAAAACTCTAGAAAAACTTAAGATCTAATTGATATTTTGATTCAAGTGTTAGCCTGTAAAGAATCAACCAACCTTTGATACCAATTGAAAGTTCTGATATCAGTTGAAACCTCTGATACCAATTGAAAGTTCTGAAAGTGCACAGTTAACCTCAATAGAATTCTCTAAAGGGGGGGGGGGGGGGGTGAATAGAGATTAAAAATATTTTGTGCAAAGTTAATATATATATATATATATATATGTGTGTATGATCACAGATTAGAGCTTCCCACATACCAACAAGAATTAAACAAATAAAGTAAATGCAAGAAAAGAAATCACAGCACAACACAAGAAAATATAGTGGTTCCCCAAACTTTGGGTAGTCCACTCTTCTACCCCCTTGGTAGGAATTCACTATCTTGCACTGAGTCTTTTGATAAGGAGACTCTTAGAACCACCCTGAGTCTTTTGACAAGGAGACTCTTAGAACCACCCTGAGTCTTTTGACAAGGAGACTCTTAGAAGCACCCTGAGTCTTTTGACAGGAGACGCTTAGAACCAGTACACTGAATTTTTTGAAGAGAGATTCTAAAAACTCTTTTACAATATGTGAGAATGGAAATAAGAAAAAGGAAAAGAAGTATTTGAAACAAGAATGAATCTTCTTCCTAGCAAGAAGATTGGAAGCACAAGAAGTGAATTAAATCTTTCTTCTGTAGAGAGAAGAAGATTTGTAGCTTTTCTCTCTTATGTGAGAGCTATCAGAATTTGCAGCATAGTGGCTTCAGAAGAAGAAGGAGAAGATGAAGGCTTTGTCTCTGCAGCACACTATCACTTTTCTCAGCTTATCTCTCTATTCTTTTGGGAGCTTTTCCTCTATTTCAAATGTATGTGGTAGATCACTTGTTCTGCTTTTTCTGCCGACCTTCTCTTTATTTATAGCTCTGTTAATTCAAAATAATACTATAGGAGGATAATCAATTATCAGTCAGAGATATAGAAAGATGAAAATGTTTCCATAATATTTATTTCTGTAGAAGGAAAGAACTAATTCTGATTTCAAATAATGTCCAAATAAGTTTAATCAAATTAGCCAAGAATCAGATATAAGGAAAGAATGATTCAGAACGGCTATAAAATATTGACATTTTTTCCATACAAATCAGATCTACTGAAAGAAGGAAAGAGATCTGGCGCATATTTAAATCTGTCATATAAATCGACGTGCGTCGATTACCATTCGACGTAAACGTCGAGTTCTTCTTGGCTGGACGTCGAGAGGAGAATAAGGAAGGTGCGTCGACTAAGGTGCGTCGACTTCTCCATATGCGTCGACTAGAAATCAGAGTAGCGTCGACAACACATACGTCGAAATCTTCCTAAAGTTACTTCGACTCAATCTGAAGGAAACGTCGACTTCATTTCGACGTTGCGTCGAATAGTATTCGACCTATATTTACTTAACCTTGTTTTTCTTTCTTAGAATTCATATTCAACTTATTTCTAGGGGTTAAGAGAAATCATTTCCCCAACAATCTCCCCCTATTTGTCTTAACCCTACTTAGAGAGAAATTGTATTAGCAAAAAATCAATCCAGCACAGCATTTGTATAGAAAAGAAATATGAACAAATTTTTAGAATCATATAATCAGATTTTCATGTTCATACCAAGTAGTATTCAACTATAGGGTAAGATATATCAGCATTGTTTTCAAATATTACTCAGGAGGGGTAGGAGGGTTCTTTCTCTTTCTCTTGAATACTACTGTTTTAGGAGAGGAGGGTTTCTCTTTCTCATTTGTAGGAAGTGCACCTAGCTCCCCCTGAGCAGATTGCTCCCCCTGGGATGGAACCTCCTTTAATCTTTCTCCAGCTCCAGTTCCAGCTCCACTATTATCTCCAGCTTCATTCATATCAGTATCCAGCTCCCCCTGATTTGTAGTTTCTTTATCTTTCTTCCGAACTGCCATATCTTCCTTTTCAGTTTCTGCTCTGCTTGCCTCCCCTTGGATTTAGGAGAGGAGGGTTTCTCTTCATCTAGATTCTCCCCCTTCTTGACCTTCTTGGCCAGGGAGGTTAAGAAAGACCTTGTCACTCTAGAGGAAGAGAGAGAGGTCTTTAGGCCTTGCACAGAGGCACTGACCACATCTATTTGGGTGTGCATGTGAAGGATGGAGGAATGAATTTGGGAGCAATGCTCATCCAGCATCACTTGGAATTTTTCAGCTGCTGATTTGATGCACTGAGTGATGAGAGCCTCAGTGGATGCAGATGATTCATGGTGTGAAAGGTGAGGAGGTGATGATGGAGGAAGAGGTGATAGAGGAGGAGAGAAGTGAGTTGATACATGAGGTATGGGTGATAATGGAGGTAGAGAAGATGGGAAAATAGGAGGAGAAACTGCTGTATGAGCAGGTGTTTGAGAAGAGGTAGGTAGAGTAGGAGTTGTGAGGGTAGTAGAGAGTATTTGAGTGGATGATGGTGGTAGAGAAGGGTTGTCTCTTTGAGGAGGAGGAGGAGGAGAAGGATGAGCAGGAGAGTTGGGAGGAGAGGGAGTTCTTTCAGGGATGGAACCAGGCTTGAGGATGTGCCTGGTCCATTTGGAGAAGAGGGCAATGGACATCCTCTTTCCAGGAGGGATAGGGATTCCTTTTGACCTACATAGGTCATGGAAAGAATGGAAGAGAACCTGACTCATAACTCTCATATAAGCATTCTCCTTGTGAGAGTATTTGGAGGCTATCATCCTGAGAAGGCAGCTGGCCCAGTCCACCTTTTTCTTCAATACAAGGGCCCCCATGATGTTCAGTTGCTGTTTGGGCACTGCATCATGGGCTGAAGTCTTGCATAGTAGTATTTTCCCTACTATGTCTGCTAACAATCTATATTCTTCAGAGAAATCTGTTTTCTTCAGGTGGATTGGTCTGTCTTTTGAGAATCCTTAGGGTACATACCCTTTGGTAAATCTCTGACTAGATTATTCTTTGCTAGTTTACTAATGGTTTTGTAGTTTAGATGACCTAGTCTCCTATGCCATAGTTCATTTTTATCTATGATATTGTTGAATAAGCAAACTTCTGTGGGTGAAGAGCTAAAGTCCACTACATATACTTTTCCTTTTCTAGTTCCATTTAGTACTGTAGCACCAGTCTTGATATCAATAATATGGCAGAATAGTGTGGTGAATTTTACCTCATACCTACCATTTTCACATATCTGACTTATACTTATCAGATTGTGCTTTAGTCCTTTGACTACTGCCACATTCCTGAAGGTGACTTTCCCTTCTTTGAAATCTCCAAAGCCCTTGGTATGGCCACAGCTAGAATCTCCAAAGGTTACTGATGGTCCAAGTCTATCCTCAAAGTTGATTAATAGGTTTTTGCATCCTATCATGTGCATGGAGCATCCACTGTCCAAGTACCACACCATCCTGGAGATGTGATACATCTGCACATAGAATTTTAAACATTAGTTTGGACCCTGCTGAGCTGGGGTCCCTTCCTCTCATTAGTAAAAGATTTAATAAAAGAATAAGTGGGTTTTTCAGGGTATCCTTCCTTCTTATGGGGTACTGGCTTATCATACCAATCTTCTTGGATGATATCACAAAAATAATGTTCATAATAGAAGGACATGGATTGAGAGACCTGTTTGGAAAAAGAAAATTTTCTGTCTGAATTATTGCGTCGATAGGGATTCGACGTAGACTTATGGTTGCGTCGATATGAATTCGACGTAGGTTTCTGGTTGCGTCGATATGGAGTCGACGCTTTCTTCATTCTGAGTCTACTTTCAGTCGAAGCATGAGAGAGGTTGCGTTGAGTAGAAGTCGACGCATTTTGGTATAAGCGTCGATTAGTACTCGACGCACGTTGGTAAGAATTCGATGCATGTTCAAATTTTTTCTGAGGATATTTTCCTAAGATTCCTTTATCTGTAATGGGATTAGGTTTATTAAAAACAGTGGTTATTTCAGGACTTTCTTGTAATCTTTCTCCTGTTAGATAATTCTCCCTAGTGAAGTGAATTGGATGTTTCCAGACAGATTTGCTGGAAGTTTGAGGTTTAGATGCTTCATTAGTATTCTGATTTAGCTGTCTAAATCTATTAGTGAGATTCTCAGAAATGTTTTTGAGCTTCTGACCTTTCCCATTTATAGAGTCTTCAAAGACTTTAGCCTTTGCAAGCTCCTTTCTTAGTGTTAGATTTTCTGAATAGATTTTGTCTAATTCCTCTTCTGAGAGTTCTAGATTGAGCTTATATTTTTTATGATGTGTATTTTCCTATTTGAGATTTTTTAATTCAATTCTTAATTCTTTTACTTCTTTTTCAGATTTGATTAGATCTAAACAGAATTCTTTGAAACTTTGTTTGAAATCAGTAGAAGAGAAATCTATATTATCAAGTATATTTACCATAGATGTATCATCAGGCTTCTCAGTGGCCATCAGACAGGTTTCCTCTTGCTTGACCTCTTGCTGATCATCATCTGATGAGGTACTTTCTTCGGATTCTGAATCACTCCAAGATTGAGCAATGAATCCTTTTTCTTTCTTCTTCTTCTTCTTCTTTAGATCTGTTCTTTTTAGATCCTTCTTATTGTTGATCTCTTTAGGACAATCAGGTGCAATGTGTCCAGGTTTCCTGCAAGAGTAGCATATAATTTCTTTAGTAGGTGTTTTATTATACCTGGTTTTTGAATCTCTTCCTCTGGATCCTTCTATTTTGATCCACTTCTTGAACCTTCTGGCCAGTAGACTGATCAGCTCCTCATCACTTGTAGAGGGTACTCCTTCAACAGCCTTCAAAGCAATACTCTTTTCTTTTGGGAGTGGAGAAGCCTTTTCTTTTTCTTCTTTCTCAGCCCTTGTTTTCAATAGTTGTTCATAGGATTTTAATTTACCCAATAGGACATCTGTTGAGATTTCTTATTGACTTCTGGAGTCTTTGATTGGCCAGATTCTTAAATCCCAAGAGCTAGGGAAGCAAGTCAGCAATTTGTCATTTATCTCAGTAAGAGATATGTTCTTCTCAAGTGTTCTCAATTCATTGACTATGAGGCTGAATCTTGAATACATGTCAGCAACACTTTCACTCTCTTTCTTTTGGAAGTTTTCATATTGGGAGATGAGTAGTGCCTTTCTGTCCTTTTTCTCATTAGCACTTCCCTCAACCATTTTAGTGAGAGCTTCCCATACTTCCTTAGCTGACTCACACTCAGCAATCTTTTGGAAGATTTCATCTGAGAGAGTTGAAACTAGGATATTCATAGCCTTGGCATCATATGCTTGGGCTTTCTTTTCCTCTTCTGTCCATTCAGCCTTTGTAGCAGGTGTTTCAGTTGCTTTTCCACTTGAATCCTTTTTGAATGGCTTGGGGGGACCTGTCATGACAACATTAAATAATTCAACATCAATAGAGTTTAAATAGATTCTAATTCTTGTTTTCCAAAGTGCAAACTTTTCAAGGTTGCAAATTGGTGGTCTGGTGGAAGCATAATCTTTGATTTGTACCATGAAAATAATTTTGTAGAAAAATATATATATAAAAACAAGAGGTAGGATCTTTTTGATCAAGGAGTTAACCCTTTTTAGATCAACCTCGCTTTGATACCAATTGAAAGTGCACAGTTAACCTCAATAGAATTCTCTAGAGGGGGGTGAATAGAGATTAAAAATATTTTTTGCAAAGTTAATATATATATATATGTGTATGATCACAGATTAGAGCTTCCCACATACCAACAAGAATTAAACAAATAAAGTAAATGCAAGAAAAGAAGTCACAGCACAACACAAGAAAATATAGTGGTTCCCCAAACTTTGGGTAGTCCACTCTTCTACCCCCTTGGTAGGAATTCACTATCTTGCACTTAGTCTTTTGATAAGGAGACTCTTAGAACCACCCTGAGTCTTTTGACAAGGAGACTCTTAGAACCACCCTGAGTCTTTTGACAAGGAGACTCTTAGAATCACCCTGAGTCTTTTGACAAGGAGACTCTTAGAACCAGTACACTGAATTTTTTGAAGAGAGATTCTAAAAACTCTTCTACAATATGTGAGAATGGAAATAAGAAAAAGGAAAAGAAGTATTTGAAACAAGAATGAATCTTCTTCCTAGCAAGAAGATTGGAAGCGCAAGAAGTGAATTAAATCTTTCTTCTATAGAGAGAAGAAGATTTGTAGCTTTTCTCTCTTATGTGAGAGCTATCAGAATTTGCAGCAGAGTGGCTTTAGAAGAAGAAGGAGAAGATGAAGGCTTTGTCTCTGCAGCGCACTATCACTTTTCTCAGCTTATCTCTCTATTATTTTGGGAGCTTTTCCTCTATTTCAAATGTATGTGGTAGATCACTTGTTCTGCTTTTTTTGCCGACCTCCTCTTTATTTATAGCTCTGTTAATTCAAAATAATACTATAGGAGGATAATCAATTATCAGTCAGAGAAATAGAAAGATGAAAATGTTTCCATAATATTTATTTCTGTAGAAGGAAAGAACTAATTCTGATTTCAAATAATGTCCAAATAAGTTTAATCAAATTAGCCAAGAATCAGATATAAGGAAAGAATGATTCAGAACGGCTATAAAATATTGACATTTATTCCATACAAATCAGATCTACTGAAATAAGGAAAGAGATCTGGCGCAGATTTAAATCTGTCATATAAATCGACGTGCGTCGATTACCATTCGACGTAAACGTCGAGTTCTTCTTGGCTGGACGTCAAGAGGAGAATAAGGAAGGTGCGTCGACTAAGGTGCGTCGACTTCTCCATATGCGTTGATTAGAAATCAGAGTAGCGTCGACAACACATACGTCAAAATCTTCCTAAAGTTACTTCGACTCAATCTGAAGGAAACGTCGACTTCATTTCGACGTTGCGTCGAATAGTATTCGACGCATATTTACTTAACCTTGTTTTTCTTTCTTAGAATTCATATTCAACTTATTTCTAGGGGTTAAGAGAAATCATTTCCCCAACAAGTTCTGATATCAGTTGAAACCTCTGATACCAATTGGAAGTGAGGTTAGATCTTAAAGTTACTCTAGAGGGGGGGGGGGGGGGTGAATAGAGTATTAAAAGTTTTTCACTTATTTTTATAGCGGAATTAAAATAGTGATATTTATATGTGTACTGAGTGATTTATAAAAACAAATAAAGAAATCACAGCACAGCATAGTACAGAAAAATAAACAAGAACACAGACGACACAAGGATTTATAGTAGTTCCCCAATAAACCTAGGTACGTGTACTCTTCTACCACCCTTGGTAGGATTCCACTAGGTTTTTGATCAGGTGCCCTATCACCAATGGATTTTTGATCAGGTGTCCAAACACCAATGAGCTTTTGATTAGGTGCTCAAACCAACCACAGGTTTTTGATCAGGTGCCCTACACCAATGGGTTAACTTTTGAAGGGAGTTAGAACCCTGTACAAGATGGAATAAAAAGGGTTTTGAAGTTCTTCTCTGTCAATAATCTGAGAGAAGCCTAGTAGAATGTGTTGATGTAAAGCTCCCCCTATCTGATAGAAATGGTTGACAGTTGAGGATGGAGCTTTCTCTTGAATGTAGATCTTCTTTTGATAGCTGATGAATCTTAGAGACAAAGGTTTCTCAGATTGTTTGTTTCTCTTGAAGATTTAAAACTTTGCAGCATAAATCTGAGATAAGATCGGTGTTGTTGTTCTCAGAGAATAATATTGCTGCTGTAGAAGAAAGATGAATATCTGAAAGCTTTCAGTTTTCTGCTTTCTATATTTTTCTCGACTGTATCTTCCTCTCTTCTTTCTTTCTATCTTGCTGTTATCTGTAATAACTATTTCTTCCTTAGACAATATATCTAATTTTGAATTTCAAATCCTCTGAATTAGGAATAGAATAATCAGGAGGATAATTTCTTGGAACTGCAAGCAAGACTTTAATTCCTTTTCCTTTTCTAGTACGCCAAACGGTTATATTCTCGAGAGAAGATAATGGAAAGGAATAAATAAATGGAAGGATATAATCCTTGACTTATCTGGAATAATATAGCCGTTGCTGAGAGAACTGAGTTCGTCGAACTGAATGTTGTTTTTCGTCGACCTGAACTTCTGTTGCTGATTCATCGAATGTAGACTAGAACTCGTCGAGCTCAAGTTGGAGTTCGTCGAACTGAAGAATAAACTGCTAAATCTGGCTTGAAGAATTTAATTAGTCGATCTGAATGATATTTCGTCGAACGCAGAGACTTGGCTTGTTCGTCGACTGCTGAGACTGGGCAAATTCGTTGACCGCTAAGACTGGGCAAATTCGTCGACCGCTGAGACTGAACAAATTTGTCGACCGCTGAGACTGACCAAGTTTGTCGACCGCTGAGACTGAGCAAAATCGTCGACCGCTGAGACTGAGCAATTTTTTCGACCGCTGAGACTGAGCCAATTCATCGAACGCTGAGATAGCCTCAATTCGTCGACCGCTGAGACTGGGAAGATCGTCGAACGCTGAGACTTAGCAAATTCGTCAACCCCTGAGATAGCCTCAATTCGTCGAACGGTGAGACTTGGGCAATTCGTCGAACTGGAGCATGTCGTTCGTCGAACGCAGTATGCATTTCGTTGAACGCAGATTGCATTTCGTCGAACGCAGAACCTTTGCTTTTCCGTAAGTTCTAGCTAACCTAACAGCCTAAAACCTTGACCCTTAGACTATACAATGGGGGTCAACTTAGTCCTAGTCAACAGATAATGATCCTAGCCCAAATCTGTAATAGGGTTGTTCCAACAGATTTTCAAAGTACTTAGCCCCGATGCTGACCCGCTGACCAGGCTCCCATTAAGATGGCAGGGCCGGGAACCGCTCAGTGGCCAAAGGTTTTCAAAGTACTTAACCCTAATGCTTGCCCACTGACTAGGCTCCTATCAAGCTAGCAGGGCCAGGAACCGCTCGGTGGCCAGAGGTTTTCAAAGTACTTATCCCCGATGCTGGCCCGCTGACCAGGCTCCCATCAAGCTGGCAGGGCTGGGAACCGCTCGGTGGCCGAAGATTTTCAAAGTACTAGCCCCGATGCTAGCCCGCTGACAAGGCTCCCATCAAGCTGGTAGGGCCGGGAACTGCTCAGTGGCTAGAGATTTTCAAAGTAGTTAGCCCTGATGCTGACCCGCTGACTAGGCTCCCATCAAGCTGGCAGGGCCGAGAACTGCTCGGTAGCTAGAGGTTTTCAAAGTACTTAGCCCCGATGCTGGCCCACTAACCAGGCTCCCATCAAGCTGGCAGGGCTGGGAACCGCTCGGTGGCCGGAGATTTTCAAAGTACTTAGCCCCGATGCTGGCCCGCAGACCAGGCTCCCATCAAGCTGGCAGGGCCGGGAACCGCTCGGTGGCCGGAGGTTTTCAATGTACATAGCCCCGATGCTGGCCCGCTGACCAGGCTCCCATCAAGCAGGCAGGGCTTGGAACTTCTCGGTGGACGAATGTTTTCAAAGTACTTAGCCCCGATGTTGGCCCGCTGACCAGGCTCTCATCAAGCTGCCAGGGCCAGGATCCGCTCGGTGGCCGGAGGTTTTCAATGTACTTAGACCCGATGCTGGCCCACTAACCAGGCTCCCATCAAGCTGGCAGGGCCGAGACCACTCGATGGCTGGAGGTTTTCAAAGTACTTAGCCCCGATGCTGGCCCACTGACCAGGCTCCCATCAAGCTGATAGGGCCGGGAACCGCTCGGTGGTCGGAGATTTTAAAAGTACTTAGCCCCGACGTTGGCCCGCTGGCCAGGCTCCCATCAAGCTGGCAGGGCCAAGAAACGCTCGGGGGCCGGAGGTTTTCAAAGTACTTAGCCCCGATACTGGCCCGCAGCCTATGCTCCCATCAGGCTGGCAGGGTCGGGAATCGCTCGTTGGCCAGAGATTTTTAAAGTACTTAGCCCCGATGCTGGCCCGCTGACCAGGCTCCCATCAAGCTGGCAGGGTCGGGAACCGCTCGGTGGCCGGAGGTTTTCAAAGTACTTAGCCCCGATGCTGGCCCTTTGACCAGGCTCCCATCAAGATGGCAGGGCCGAGAACTGTTCGGTGGCCGGAGGTTTTCAAAGTACTTATCCCCGATGCTGGCCCGCTGACCAGGCTCCCATCAAGCTGGCAGGGCCAGGAACTACTTGGTGGCCGGAGGTTTTCAAAGTACTTAGCCCCGATGCTGGCCTGCTGACCAGGCTCCCATCAAGCTGGCAGGGACGGGAACCGCTCGGTGGCAGGAGGTTTTCAAAGTAGTTTTTCATCCGAGGTAGCTCCGCTAGCCGGACACTCACTAGCCGGTAGGGTAGGATGGCCTCTTGGGAAGGCTAAGTAGTTTTTTCCCTGAGATGGATCTGCTAGCCGTGCTCTCACTAGCCAGCAGGGCAGGATTGGCCTCTCTGGGAGGCTAAGTGAATTTTTCCTGGGATAAGGTAGACTTCTTCTTAACTTCGCTCAGCGCCACTAGCTGAATATACATGGTTGGACTTTTCTTTCCGAGCGCATGACCCGCTCGAAAAGCGCGGGGATTGTGTACAACCCTGTATTCGCTATGTGGGTCCCCGGGGCCCAAGATGTCTTTAGGCCCGACTTTTTTTAGCCCTGCCCCAGGCAGGGGGGTGAGCTTTGGAAGGGCTCAAGTCCGAGGAGGGGGGCAAGCAGGGAGGGCGACCTGCCCCCTGTCGCACCCCAGCTCCTTTGAGGGGCGAGCAGGGAAAGCGGCCTGCCCCCTGTCTCGCCCCAGCTCCCTTGGGGGGCGAGCAGGGTGGGCGGCCTGCCCCCTGTCTCACCCCAGCTCTTTTGGTGGGTGAGTAGGGAGGGCGGCCTGCCCCCTATCTCGCACCAACTCCCTTGGGGGGGTGAGGAGGGTGGGAGGCATGCCCCCTGTCTCGTCCCAACTCCTTTGGGGGGCGAGCAGGGAGGGCGGCTTACCCCCTGTCTCGCCATAGCTCCTTTGGGGGGGGGGGGGCGAGCAGGTAGGGTGGCCTGCCCCCTGTCTCGCCCCAGCTCCTTTGGGTGGAGTGCAGGGAGGGCGGCCTGCCCCCTGTCTCGCCCTAGCTCCTTTGGGGAGCGACAAGGGAGGGCGGTCTGCCCCCTGTCTCGCCCCAGCTCCGTTGGGGGGCAAGCAGGGAGGTCGACCTGCCCCTCTCTCACCCTAGCTCCCTTGGGGGCGAGCAGGGAGGGCGACCTGCGCCTTGTCTCAACACAGCTCTTTTGGGGGGTGAGCAGGGAGGGCAGCCTGCCCCCTGTCTCACCCCAGCTCCGTTGGGGGCGAGTAGGGAGGGCGTCCTACTCCCTAACTCACCCCAACTCCCTTGAGGGGCGAGTAGGGAGGGCGGCCTGCCCCATGTCTCGCCCCAGCTCCTTTGGAGGGTGAGCAGAGAGGGCGGCCTATCCCCTGTCTCGCCCCAGCTCCTTCGGGAGGCGAGCAGGGTGGGAGGCCTGCCCCCTGTCTCTCCCCAGCTCCTTTGGGGGGAGAGCAGGGTGGGTGGCCTGCCCCCTATCTCACCTATCTCATTTGGGGTGGGGGGGTGAGCAAGGAGGGCGGCCTGCCCCTATCTCACCCCAACTCCTTTGGGGGGCGAGCAGGGTGGGCGGCCTACTCTTGCTCAGCCCCGATAGGAGTGAGCGGCCTACATCTAGCACCTCAGAATGGCGAGATTTGGATGTTGGCAGGCCAAACCCGGGGGTATTTTTGTAATCTCGTAGGCCAGATTATGGCTATTAGCAGACCAAATTCAGAAAACTATAAATAGGACCAAGGGAACACCATTTGGAGGGACTTCTCTCTTCTGGGCTTCTCTCTCCCCCTAGGCTTCTTTGGTGGGGGAAGAGTGTTGGAGCCTATGTTCCGCATCTCTTGGTTTGAGAATAACAAATACCGTGTTGTATTTAATCTTGTATTTTGTGTGTTTATAGTGTGTGGGTTGTACATGAACTATAGCTACACATCCCTATGAATAGTTTGCTGATTGGAAATGATTCTCTGGAATATAAGTTAACGCCCCACGTTAGTAGTTAACGCCCAGCGTTAGCAAACCGCTGAGAAGAAACCACTGAGAAGGAAAACCGCTGAGATGCAAACTGCGTTCGACGAACTGGAAGCTGTGTTCGACGAACTCTGAAGGCGCTCGACGAAATCTGAAGGAACCTGCGGTCGACGAACTCTGAAGGCGCTCGACAAAATCTGAAGGAAGCTGCGTTTGACGAACTAGGAGTTCCATTTGACGAATTTCCTGCGCTCGACAACCTGCGTTCGTTGAACGAGGAGCTCCGTTCGACGAATTTTCCTGCGCTCGACAAATTTGTGCTCGACAAGCTGCGTTCGACGAACGAGGAGCTCCATTCGACGAACTAAGCCTGCGCTCGACGACATTACGCCCGACAACTGAGTTCGACGAACTTGAAGCTCCGTTCTATGAAATCTATTCCGTTCGACGAAAGTTGGTTATGTCATGATCCTTGGCGGTTTGCAAGATCCAGACGGTTGCGGTTTTTCCGTTCGATGAAGGGTGCGTTCGACGAAGGCGTGTTCGACGAAATTTGTTTTTGTTCGATGAAATTTTGCTCAGCCACGCTCCCGAGTTTATGCACGATCTCAGCAACTACCTCACTAACGTCGGGCATTAGCCTTAACGCACGCGTTAGCTTCCGAGGCTATTTAAAAGTACAACTCCTCTCATTCAAATAAACAAGAGATGATTCCAGAATTCTGATACTTTGGAGAGAGATCCTTGTACAGCAAATTAAGAGATCTCCTTTGGGCTAACATGAAGATCTAAAGAAGATTTTGAAGGAGAAGGTCTACAACGCATATTCCATACGAAGGACGATCGTTTCAAGAACGCCAACATCTATATCGACTTCGTCTTCACCTTCAGAATTTCTTGGTGAATTTCTCTTTATTTATCTTGTAATATTTTATTTTTCCTTGTATTTTGTGTGGAGAAATCGTTCGGTGATAACGTCGGATTCCGGGAAGGATTCCGTGGGAAAATTCGCCTTGTGTTGGCGACTAGGTCCTTGTGATGCTTAGGGGGTAATTCGCCACCTTGTGCATGATGACTAGGTCAGGGGTAGATCTAGGGGGTGGCTAGAGGACTCATTTAGGGATAGATAGGCTATAGCCAACCGGTCCTTGGGAGAAGGACTGGTGAAAAAAACAAAAAGTGTTTTTACATATTTTTGCCTTGATTTCTAGCGTTATAGAAATTAAATATTTGTGTATTCAATTTATTATGAAATAAAATCTTGTCTTTTAATGTTCTCTTCAATTGATTTTATTTCCTCTTCAAGAATGTTTTAATTTCTATTTTCATCAAAGTATCAAAATTAACATTTGTATAATTATCTTTGAAATACAATAATTATTTTCATTATCTCTGATTTTCTGGAATTATATTTTATTTAATATTTCACAAGTAAAATCACTGTGGCAATCTTTTTGTTTCTGAAGAATATTCTCTGGAGAGCTAACGCCCAGCACTAAGACTTAACGCCAGGCGTTAGCAACAGTCAACAAAAAGTTTGTGTCAATTATTTGAAAAGGAATCTTCATTACAATCCTATCTGGAATATTAAAATATATTTTTCTATAAAATATTCTGAAACTTCAGTCTCAAACTCTGATAAATTTAATTAAGATTTAAATTCCATAAAACCCTTATTCACCCCCCTCTAAGGGCAACGCAAGATCCAACAGGTGGTATCAGAGTGAGGTTATTCCAATACGGCTTCACAACTGGGAATAATGGTGCTTCATGATCTCGCATCTTCTAGAGGGGATAAATTTTATGAAAATGAAAAATCATTATGTCCACCATTATTTATGGGTGAAAATTATAATGGGTGGAGAATACTTATGGAAAAATTTCTTCAATCCTTGGATATTGAAGTTTGGAATATTACAATTAAAATGCCCCCAATTATTCTTAATAAAAATGAAATGTTTTTAAATGCCAAATCTATGAATAGTCTATATTGTGCGCTTGATCAAAATATTTTCAAACTTATTTATACGCTTCCTACTGCTTTTGAACTTTGGAAATTTCTTGAGAATACTTATAGTCTTCCTTCCACAGATAATGAATATGAGCAATTTCTTATGGATCCAAGTGAAGAAGACAACATCACAATATTGGACTCATTTGATTACAAAACACCAAGCAAAAGAGAAGACGGAAATTATAGCAAGGTAAGAAAATCTAAATCTTCTCTTTTTGTAACAAATTCTATTTCTACATTTCGTGTGCTTAAATTTGCTAAACGTAAAATTTCAAAGTTGAAACATGCTAATTCCAAATTACGTTTAGAAAATAAAACTTTAAAAGCAAACGCTAAAGTAGAATCTTATATTGATGTTTCAAATTCTCATTCATGCTCTTTAATTAAAAATGCTAAACCTTGTTTTGATTACAATACTTTTAAAGAAGAACTCATGGTTTTGGAAAAAGGTCTTTTAACTTTAAAAGAGCATAATGAAAAATTGATAAAAGAAAATGATAATTTAAGGGATAAACTAGAATCATTAAAAATGTTTATTCAAAATTGTTCATTTAATAAAAAAATCTTTTATTTATAGTTTATCAAATTATCAAAAGTCTAAAAGCTTAACTTCATATTATAAGAGTATTTCTATAAGAAAGAGTGGAAATGAAAATCATCAAAATAAGAATCAATCATTTAAAATTTATTGTAACCCACTCTTTCAACAATCACTTCTAAAGAAAGACAATCACTCTTATAAACTTTCAAAGAATCCATATAATAAAATTCATTATGATTATCAACATCAATGTATTTTGAAAAATAATTTGAATAAACATAAATCCCAAATGAATTATTTTTCAAACAACTATCATTCCAAAAAGATGTCAAATAATCATAATATGAATTTAAAAGATAAACAACCAAAGTATGAATGGAGGCCCAAAATTAAAAACGAAACACTAACTCCACTTGTAAAGGCCCATTCATCACTATCTCTCCAAAAGCCTACACGATGTATTTGGGAACACAAAGGAACCATCACACTTGGTCCCCTTTGGATACCTAAATCTCTCATTCACTAGGAATCATCGTATTGCATGAAGTAGAAATAAATTAAAAATGAAATATCATTACTCTACTTCATGATATGCTTAATTGCTTTTTCTTTTATTTGTTTTCTTATTTTTGAGCCAACACGTTATGATCACTTTATGTATCATGAGATATGACTTTCATTTTAAGCCTAATGTTTAACAAATCAAATTGAATTAAATTGAACATAAAGTCATATTTTTTTAAGTGATCTATCTTTTCTTTTTAAATGTTTTATCCTTTTTAAATCCTTTGCCTATAAATGTCTTATATTATCATTATAAATTGAGTGCTAAATTTGCTAAATGATATTATCAAGACTAATGAAATTACTTTCAAAATTGGATTTAAATGGATTTTGAAGGGTCTTAGGCTAAAATATTAAATGCACAACTTATTGTATATTTGTCTATTTTTCGTTGCTGCATATAATAGCCCCTATAATGAAAAATCATAATTAAAATTTTTTTTACAAAAATGATGAATATGAACTACACACACCACCATGATCTATTAATATCCTATGCTAAAATTCACTATTATCATATATCATTATTCATGATCTATCAAGAATTATCATAAATCAACCTTAGGAATTATGAAATATATGATGGCTAACGGTATTATAGTCTCAAATCTTATTTTGTGTGTGTAATGTGTATCTCTATTATTTGCATGTATCGCATTATCTTTATATCTAAGAATTAACTTGATATCAACAAGATGAAATCAAATAGAATTGTCACTTATTTCTAGGTCTATGAAAATTTTAAACTCTATGTTTGAATATATGCAATTCAATTATATATTTGTCCAAATTTTACTTAGCTTTGCACCTTGTTGTCGTAATTCATCATACTAGCATCATCACTTACCATTGGTAGAACTCAATGTCCATGCTAGTTATATATCTTGCAATGCTAAAGAAAATTATATTACTAAAGTCTAAAAATCATAAATTCCTTTGTAGTTATTTGCATGAATAAAATTTTTCTAAATGGATTTAAAATCAACAATCATCGATATAATTGTAAATCCAAAACTAATCATGCAATTATACCATAGTTTATATATTTAAGGCTTACACGCTTAGTATGTCCATAATCATTTAACCATTGACGTGTGTCTCACAATAGCGAGGGCGTATGATTGTGTGCATTAGAGACCTAACCTCTAAGTCATGTCTTGTCCTTAATCGGGGAGGGTTCCAGTGGGGCCTTGCGAGGCACTAGGGGGAAAGAGTGCTAGGTTGAGCGTCATCTTTTGTATGCATATAGGATTAACACCCAAACCTGTGGCATGCGTGTAGTTCCTCATGCCCATCCGTCACTTAGTACGGGGCTAGAGTGTACTCATGTTGTTGAGGTATCTTGATCTTAGATATACTTATATTATATTCATTGCATGAATATTATCTCAGTCCTTATTCTAAAATCGTGCATATTTGGTTTTGTTCTAACATTGCATCTTGTGTTTGCATATTTTATTACTTTGAGCTTTAATGATTTTACCAAACACAAGTATTTGAAAAATCACCAAATACATGCTAAAAGAGCCTTCAAATCTAATCAATATACTCTGAAATTTCAACTGAAGGAAGGTCTCTTTATAATACAAATGAATTGAGAAATTTTTTTTTCAAAACATCAAGAAATGCAGTTCTGTTTTGGCGTTTAGAAGTTAACGCCTGGCGTTAGCTTCTTTGCTCCAAAATATATATTTTTTGTTTTGAATTACTTCTGGTATTATTTTAATATTTAGTGTGTGTTTTATTTGTCTGTTTGTAAAAAGTTTTCTATCTTTTAATTTCCTTTAAAACAAAATTTTATTTTAAAAAAAAAATTTATTATATGTATTTTCTCATGCATTATTTCTCTGGCATAGAATATCATTTACTGAAAGGGCTATTAAAGACTTCTATGTTTTCCAAAGAATATATATATAAAAAAACAAATACAAAATTACAAAACAATTTCCAAGAACAAAAATATGTTTTTCTTTATGCGTGTTTATTGTTTTGTGCATATATAAACAATTCAAATTTTTTTTTTATAAAAAATGATTGTTATTCATTGCCATTGTCAAGGATGATTAATTATATCAATTAAAGATTAAATAGAATGTTTAATTTAACTTTCAAGTTTCTTAAAAGACATTGTTTTGTATTTATCAAGCCTTGAATATTATCTTGTTATGAGCAATGAAATGATTGTAGATAAACATGTGTAGAAATGCTTAGCATGCCTCTAAATATGATTAATGTATTATGTTTGATAATGATTCATTCACTCACTTATTTTTGATAACCTACATGTGTTTACAATCTCATTCTTACATGATTGTGTAGTGTAATAACATAAATGATTAAAATGCAAAAAAAGATTACCTACACAACATTGAATTGGTTACTACAATTCTTTGTCTTTCATGCACTTATTCTTTAGAGAAATGTGGTTTAAAAAAAATGCTATGTTTGCAAATCAAGTGAATTCGGAGTCCTTAGTCACTAAACTAAAAAGCAAATAATAAATGACAAGGAAAACTCCATAAAGCACTACTCACCCTCCTGATAAGTCTTAATGAGCATTGTGAGGTTGAGCACCTTGGCTAAGAATTGTAAAGTGTCTTGTAGCAAATAATTTATACACCACTTCTCTTAGTACACCGGATCATAAAAAATTGAAAATAAAGCTAAAAAGTATAAAAGTGATCCCCCAAGCACTACTTTGCACCCTGATAAGTATTAATAAGCATTGTGTGTGCAGAGCACCTTGGTAGTTGTACTATTTATTCATGTGCATTGAAATAGTGTGGAAGTAATATTATTTGTGTATTTTAATGTTGTGTTATTTCATTATATATGTCATGTGTTTTTGATTGATTCACTTGAATAATTTATCAAAACACTACTTTGTACACATCATTATCTTTCATAAAACTTCTACTCATGAGAATTGGATCCTAATGCTCATCTACTCAAATCTCTACAAACTTAAGTAAATGCACTAGATAACAATGCATGATCGCTACAATGTTTATGTTTACTTAAAATGCAAATTTTTTACATTGTAGTTTGTGTATCTTTTCTTGATATTATGAAATCATGCTTGCAATATTATCTTAATGAAATAGCATCCCTTCAATCCTTAACTCAAACATCAACTTTTCAAATTTAAAACACATTATCCTTTATATGGTTTTATCTTCTAAAATGATGTTTATGTTTAAGAGTGCTTATTATTTTTAACACCGTGTTTTCCTTTCAGCAAGTGGTATCTTAATAAGAATGCTTACTTTATCATTTCTGTTATGTTACTTACTACTTTATGTTACATCATGCTTATTTTTTTTAACAAGTAGTATTTAACAAACTTTTGATTGCATCTTATTTTTTCTTCTCGACATAAAATATATTACTCTTTATTATACATACTCACTCCTAAACCCTCTTTTGATTCTACCAAAAGGGGAGATTAAATTGCATAAATCTAATATTTATTGGGAGTGCATTATAATACAAAAAAATGGGTATATTTGTAGGGGGAGTAATCATATAGGAGGTGCATACACTATCATATGCTCGATCATGAAAATCCTAAAATAAGTGGTTCCTTACCTATTTTAAAAGATATACACTCATCCCTACCCACTTTTGTTTATAACAAAGGGGGAGAAGAAATTGAGAAATCTAGTAAAATAGATATTTAGGGGGAGTAAATTTTAAGTGAACACTTTTGTAGGGGGAGGACTTCATATAGAAAGAGTATGCATTATCGCTATCAAATCTATCTTGCTTTTAACCTGTTATTCATGCATATCTTATTACCGCACTTATCTATAAACACAAATGGTTTTATGTTCACTAATTTCTCATACAAGTTTTTGTTATTATCAAAAGGGGGAGATTGAGGAGCCTATGTTCTGCATCTCTTGGTTTGAGAATAACAAATACCGTGTTGTATTTGATCTTGTATTTTGTGTGTTTATAGTGTGCAGGTTGTACAGGAACTATAGCTACACATCCCTATGAATAGTTTGCTGATTGGAAATGATTTTCTGGAATATGAGCTAACGCTCCATGTTAGTAGTTAACGCCCAGCATTAGCAAACCGCTGAGAAGAAACCGCTGAGAAGGAAAACCGTTGATATGCAAACTGCGTTCGACGAACTGGAAGCTGCGTTCGACGAACTCTGAAGGCGCTCGACGAAATCTGAAGGAACCTGCAGTCGACGAACTCTGAAGGCGCTCGATGAAATTGGAAGGAAGCTGCGTTCGACGAACTAGGAGTTCCATTCGACAAATTTCCTACGCTCAGCAATTTTGCGCTCGACAACCTGCGTTCGACGAACGAGGAGATCCGTTTGACGAATTTTCCTGCGCTCGACGAATTTGTGCTCGACAAGCTGTGTTCGATGAATGAGAAGCTCAGTTTGACGAACTAAGCCTGTGCTCGATGACATTGCGCCTGATAATTGAGTTCGACGAACTTGAAGCTCCGTTCGACGAAATTTATTCCGTTCGACGAAAGTTGGTTCTATCACGATCCTTGGCGGTTTTCACGATCCAGACGGTTGCGGTTTTTCCATTCGACGAAGGGTGCGTTCGACGAAGGCGCATTCGATGAAATTTGTTTTTGTTCGACGAAATTTTGCTCAGCCACGCTCCCGAGTTTATGCACGATCTCAGCAACTGCCTCACTAACGCCGGGCGTTATCCTTAACGAATGTGTTAGCTTTCGAGGCTATTTAAAAGTACAGCTCCTCTCATTCAAAGAAATAAGAGATGATTCCAGAATTTTGATACTTTGGAGAGAGGTTCGTGTACAGCAAATTAAGAGATCTCCTTTGGGCTAACATGAAGATCTAAAGAAGATTTTGAAGGAGAAGGTCTACAACGCATATTCCATATGAAGGACGATCGTTTCAAGAACGCCAACATCTACATCGACTTCGTCTTCACCTTCAGAATTTCTTGGGGAGTTTCTCTTTTCTTATCTTGTAATCTTTTATTTTTCCTTTTGTATTTTTTGTGGAGAAATCGTTTGGTGAGAACGTCGGATTCCGGGAAGGATTCCGTGGGTAAATTTGCCTTGTGTTGGCGACTAGGTCCTTGTGGGCGTAGGGGGTAATTCGCCGCCTTGTGTGTGGCGACTAGGTCGAGGGTAGATCTAGGGGGTGGCTAGAAGCCTCATCTGGGGATAGATAGGCTATAGCCAACCGGTCTTTGGGAGAAGGACCGGTGAAATAACAAAAAGTGTTTTTACATATTTTCGCCTTGATTTCTAGCGTTATAGAAATTAAACATTTGTGTATTCAATTTATTATGAAATAAAATCTTGTCTTTTAATGTTCTATTCAATTGATTTTATTTCCTCTTCAAGAATATTTTAATTTCAATTTTCATCAAAGTATCAAAATTAATATTTGTATAATTATCTTTGAAATACAATAATTATTTTCATTATCTCTGATTTTCTGGAATTGTATTTCATTTAATATTTCACAAGTAAAATCACGGTGGCAATCTTTTTGTTTCTGAAGAATATTCTCTGGAGAGCTAACGCCCAGCATTAAGACTTAACGCCAGGCGTTAGCAACAGTCAACAAAAAGTTTGTGTCAATTATTTGAAAAGGAATCTTCATTACAATCCTATCTGGAATATTAAAATATATTTTTCTATAAAATATTCTGAAACTTCAGTCTCAAACTCTGATAAATTTAATTAAGATTTAAATTCCATACAACCCTTATTCACCCCCCCCCCCACCCTCTATGGGCGCCGTAAGATCCAACAAAGAGTGCCTCAAAAGGTGCCCCAAGATCAGCATTAGCTTGGGAGGGGAAGCGCTCTAAGATCTTCCGGGTGTGTGGTGGGACCCCCTCACTGGGCCCTTGGTCTTGTTCCTAGTTTCCTAAGTCTTCGGCCTAGTGCTCTCCCTTGAGAGAAGTAAGTGTGAGGTCACCCCCTCTTTTAGGGACCCCAAACTCCACAGAGACCAAGTCTTGGTTTCAACACATATATAGATATAGTTTTTATTTAATAAGTATTTACATATATTTTTAAATACTTTATATAGATATATTTACATATATTTTAAAATACATTATAAATATATTTACAAAAATATTTAAATATTTACTATATATATTTAAATATATATTTACATACTTAAAAAGTTCTTTTTTATATATAAATATATATATTAAAATATTAGTTAAAACAAATCATTTACCAAGTATGAAAAAAAATTAGGAGATTTAAATTGGTAAGTCCTACATCGTGATAATGATTTAAGAAGAGAGAAAAAGTTTTAGCCAACAAGACTTCTAAAGTTAGCTAAGTAGCGACCTAAATAATTGTAATCATTAGCACCGTGATTAGAATAGAATTATAAGAACTTTAACTTCTTAAGGAAATTGTTAAGAATAATTAAAACTTACTAATTATGCTCTCTCAATTTTTTTTAATTTATATCTAGTTTTCAATTTTATTGGCTAAGGGTAGGGGAAACTTGGTTAGAGAAGAGATTTTTGATTTGGGGGTGTTGAATTTTATCCTCTCCGCCCAATCAATTTTTTTTTCTTTTGGATAGAGTAGGGAATGAAATCTTATTCCCATTTTTTTCTTGACAAATACCCAATGCCTGTGTTTACGGAACGCAATCTTATTCCCGTTGACATAAGATCTTTTAAATTTAATTGGGTGCCTATGTTAACGAAATGAAATCTTATTCTCATTGACATAAGATCTTTTAGAACAAAATTACCAAGGATATGAAATAATGGGTAATGGGTTTAGAAATTTCTAGAATTTATAAATTAAGAAAAAAAATTGAGAGCAAATTTTAGTAGATTTAGAATATTCCTAAAGTTTCACAAGTTTGAAGTAGGAATAATTAAAGTCAAAAGATGGTCTGCCAAAATAATACAACAAGAAGCTATTTAGGGTAAACTTGAAGTAGTGCTAAAAAGTTTGTTCTCTAATTAAATTAAAATTACAATGTGTTCTTTACAACTAAAATTCCAAAAATCTAAATCTTACAATCTATGATACAAATAGGAGTTTTGGCAAATCAAAAATAATGAAAATGTTTATAAATAAACTCAAACTAGTTTTGAAAAATAAAAAGCAAAGTATGGGTTTTATTATTTTTGGGGATTTTTGGGTCTTTTAATCATTTTTTTGGATTTTGGGGTTTTTTAGAAATTTTTTGGATTTTTCTAATTTATTTACAAAGCATCGATATTTTCTTGGAATTTGGGGTTTTTTAGATTTTTTTTGGATTTTTCTAATTTATTTACAAAGTATGAATTATTTTTTTGGATTTTTCTAAATTATTCACAAAGTATGAATTTTTTTTTTGGATTTTGGGTTTTTTGAATTTTTTTGGATTTTGTTTTTCTAATTTTTTTTTTGTTTTTTCAAAGTATTTAAATTTCAAAATTTTAAAGAACGGAAAAAGTTACCCCCATACTTAAAACCCAACATTGTCCTCAATGTTGTAATTTAAGTATGAAGAAGCATAAACAAAAATAAAGTTTGTATAAAAATTAAAAGAGCAATGAAAAAGAACAATAATCCCTGCAAAAATAAAGTAGAAACAGAAAAGTAATAAAAATATTAGATAAATATGGGGTGTCTCCCACAAGCGCATTGTTTACCGTCATGTAGCTTGACTAATTTTGCGTTTTTAGAAGTGTGGGAGGGGTATAGATTCGAGTTTATCGCCCACTGGATCGCCCGCGATATAGAGTTTTAGACGGTGACAATTGACTTTAAATTTGCCTTTTTCGGGGTGGGAGATAAGAACGGTCCCATATGGCCAAACCTCTTTGACTTCAAAGGGGCCGGACCATCAGGATTTTAGCTTACCTGGAAAAAGACGAAGGCGTGAATTATATAAAAGGACAAGATCGGCCGACGCAAATGATTTTGGAAATTTAATTTTTCGGTGGCGTAGAACTTAGAACGCTCCTTATAAAATTTATTACTCTCGTAAGAGTTTGCACGTCATTAATCGAGTTCGTTTAATTAGAATTTTCTACTCTCGGAGGCTAAGTGTAGATCAAGGTTTAAAAATTTTAAAGCCCAAAAAGTGTGGTGCTCTAACTCTACGGGTAAATGACACGCCTTATCATAGACTAATCGATAGGGCGTACAACCGATGGCGGTCTTGAATGCCATACGATGCGCCCACAATGTGTCGTCGAGCTTAAGCGATCAATCTTTCCTATTTGTCGAAACGGTTTTTTCTAATATTCGCTTGATCTCTCGATTTACTACCTCTACTTGGCCGCTAGTTTGGGGGTGATAGGCGGTGGCGAGCTTATGCGTGACGCCATATTTAGAATTTTTTTGCAAACTAGGCATTGCAAAAGTGCGTACCCCTATCACTTACTATCGCGCGAGGTGTACCAAAGCGAGAAAATAATTTTTTTTAGAAATTTAACGATGACTCTCGCATCGTTGGTGGGGAGAGCTTACGCTTCCGCCCACCTAGATATGTAGTCGACCGCCACTAAAATGTAACGATTATTATAAGAAGGAGGTAGGGGCCTACGAAGTTTATGCCTCATAGATCGAAGATCTCGCATTTTATCTAAAAATTTTGGGGCATCTCTTCACGACGCGAGATGTTACCCGACCCTGACAGCTATCGCACTTAATCACAAAATTGTGAGCGTCCATAAAGAGAGTAGGCCAATAAAAGCTCGCCTCTAGCGCTTTCCGCACGGTCCGGTTGGCTTGATAATGCCCCCCGACCGACCTCTCGTGGCAGTGCCGCAATATTTGCGCACCCTCCTCACTTGAAACACATCTTCGTACCACTTGGTCTGCGTAGACGTTAAAGAGAAATGGGTCCTCCCAAAAGTAATTCTTCAAATCAGAAAAGAATTTCTTCTTTTGCTATTTTGAAAAGTCTTTTGGAAGGACCCGCGCAACTAGATAGTTGGCGCAATCTGCGAACCAAGGGATATGAGAAGTTTTGTTTAAATTATTAATAATTAAGAGGCGCTCCTCGGGAAATCTATCGTCTATGTCGGGCTCGATGAGCGCTTCCGTGATGGGGCGGTCTAAATGAGAGAGGTGGTCGACCGCTAAATTTTAAGACCCCTTCTTGTCCTGGATCTCTAAATCAAATTCCTGTAAAGGAGGATCCATCGAAGAAAGCAGGGCTTCGCATCTACTTTTGACAATAAATATTTGAGGGCGTAGTGGTCGTTAAAAATAATAATTTTAGAAAGCATAACGTAGAGCCTAAACTTATCGATTGAAAAGACGACGGCGAGAAGTTCCTTTTCCGTCGTTGTATAATAAGCCTGTGTGGCTGTGAGCGTGCGAGAAGCGTAATAGATGGGATGAAAATGTTTATTAACGCGTTGGCCTAGTACGACTCCCACCGCGATATCGCTCACATCGCACATTATCTCAAACGAAAGGGACCAATCCGGCGCTACCAGAATGAGAGAATGGATAAGTTTTTCTTTTATGATATTAAACGACTCTACGCACGCGCTATCCAAAATAAATGGAGATTCCTTCTCCAGGAGTTGGGTTAGCGGTTTCATTATTTTGGGAAAATTTTGAATATGGTTACCTGTAAAAATCTGCGTAGCCAAGAAAACTTCTAGTTGATTTTATATTGGAAAGTGCGCGAAGTTTTTCAATTATTTCGACCTTGGCCTTATCGACCTCCATCCCTTTAGCAAAAATCTTGTGGCCGGGAACTAAACCTTCCCGGACCATAAAATTACACTTTTCCTAGTTTAAAACAAGGTTCGTGTCTTCGCATCGTTGGAGGACTCGATCTAGATTCTGCAAGCAGTTAGAAAACGAGCTCCCGAATACAGAGAAGTCATCCATAAAGAATTCAATTAAGTCCTCTATGAGATCCCCAATGATCGCCATCATACATCATTGGAATTTAGCTGGCGCATTGCAGAGGCCGAACGACATCCTTCGATATGCGAAGGTGTTGAAGGGGCACGTAAAAGCTGTTTTCTCCTGGTCTTCGTGGGAGATAGGAATTTGGAAATTTATCCACCTAATATCAGAAATCTGTCGTGCAATTGCATGGCGATGCTTAGACAAAACCTCCACCAATTCAGAGGTTTCCAAATCGGTTAAAGTGGAAGAAATAATAACGGGAAGTTTTGAATTTTTGGCTAGAAAACCGTATTTTAAATGGTCGGGGCGTAGTTTAAGCTCTAAGACTGGGGGTTCTTCATAAGATGTGGTGATTTTTAAATCTTTAGAGTTAAAAGATTCAAAAGGCAAATCTGGCGGCAATTCGTCTGAAGGAGGGAGGTTTGTCAGATCCGAATCGGTTAACATTAAAAATAGTAATTCAGGAAGCGAAGAACACTCATCCTCAAACGCGGATTCCAAATTAGAGCAGGAATCATCATTCGATAAGGTGTTCCTCATAGAGGGATTAATATGAAGAGTAACTTCGTCGTCTTCGACCAGAAGGAGGAGGCGACCATTACCTACATCAACTAATTCTCAGGAGGTCGTGAGGAAAGGCAACCGAGGATAATTAGTACCTCGACGTCCTCCTTGATGTCGAGGATGACGAAGTCTACCGGGAAGATAAACTTGTCAACCTTGACTAAGACGTCCTCCATTACCCCTATATGATACTTTATCGAGCTATCCACGAATTGGATGCTCATTTTAGTTGGGCTAGGAGTGCCCAATTCTAGTTTCTTAAAAAGTGAGAAGGGCATTAAATATATACTCGCTCCTAGGTCCGCTAGGGCGTATTTTATTAACAAGTTGCAAAAGAGGCACGGGATGGAGAACCTTCCCGGGTCGTTTAATTTGGGCGGGCGGCAATTTGTTAAGTAGGACCACCGAGCATTCCACATTTAGTGAAACACGTGAAATACCCTCGAGCTTCGTTTTATTAGAAAGCAGCTCTTTTAAGTATTTCGCGTATTTCAGCATCTGAGAGAGTGCCTCGCAGAAGGGGACGTTAATTTGAATTTGTTTTAAAATACGCAGGAATTTTTGATAATGTTTGCCTCCTTCTCTTTATTAATTTTTGATGGGTATGGAATTTGCGGGCTCGAAACGCTCGGCGCAATTAGAAAATTTGGAGCTATTAAAATCAAAGAAGGGGGTGGAGGGGCCGGAGTCGAAATGTGTACCTTAGGCTCAACCCGCAATGCGGAGATGACCTCCTTGCCACTGCGAAGGGTTATAGCGTGGGCATTTTCGCCAGGGTTCGGCTCCGTATTCCCTGTCAAAGCTCCATGTGGCCGCTCTGAGATCATTTTCGCAAGTTGTCGAACCTGCATTTCTAAAATTTTAGCGATCCGGTAGTATTCTGAATATTTTTATTGTTGGACGCGATGTGCTTAGTGAAAACTTATGTAACGTCCCTGATTTTTCGTTAATTATTTACGTGGCCGCTTTGGCGTAATTTTGGCGTAAGGGTGTTACGTCAGCTCATCGGGTTTAGGTTTGAGCCTTAGCTGGGTTAAAGTATGTAAATTAGATCGAGCGTGCGAGATTTTGTGTAGTTATTGAGACCTTAGCTTCGGAAAGCCTTACCCCGGGTTTGGCTCATTGGAATTAAATTTGGACTTCGTCGTTGGATTCATAGCGCTGAATTTCAGTTTAGGTGCGAATTTCGTAGAAGTCCGAGGTGTTTTAGTTGCTGTCGTAATTTAAGTAGAATGGGAAGTGGTTTTTGTGATTCCCTGTCTGCGTTCGACGAACGTCGGGCAGCCTGCGTTCGACGAACGTCAGGCAGCCTGCGTTCGACGAACGGCGGGCAGCCTACGTTTGACGAACTACAGGCAGCCTGCGTTCGATGAACGGCGGGCAGTATGCGTTCGACGAACTGCAGGCATCCTACGTTTGACGAACTGCAGGCAGTCTACGTTCGATGAACTGCGGGATTGCTGCGTTCGACGATCTGCTGGCTGGGTTCGATGAATTCCTGGGAGCTTAGTATTTATACCTTAAGTTTAGGTTTTATCTTTTCATCTCCTTTCCTGTCGGCCGACCTAGAGTTCTTGCAGGTGAGAGAGCGAGAGCGGCCTGTCGAGGAGTTCCGGCGATTTCTAGGGCTGTTGTAGTCGGAATCGCGTTTGGAGAGTTGAATCGGAAAGCTCTCGTCGAGATCTTCGTTTTAGAGGTAAGCTTTTCCCTATTATTGGATTTTTGGGGTTTGGGGTTGTGAACTAACTCCTCCTTTTATTCCGAAAGGTTCCAGGTTTTGTGTTCGTGTAAGTTCTTGGCCAGATCTTTAGCTTTTGGCGCAGAGAAATTCGTGGTTCGCCGGGTTTTGAGGCAAGTGGCTTTCTCCTCCTTCCTTCTTATTTCTTGAAGCACAGTTTCTCCTTGTTTATGGGTTCTGGTTGTGCTTTCGGATTGTATATATTTTTTTGAGTGATGGCTTGATAGTTAGCAACTGCCCCCTTTCTGTCTTAATTCTTCCTGTTGTTTGATTTTCTCGATAAATGCTTAGGACTTCTCGAAAAGTTTCATTGCTGCTTGTTTTAATCTCTCGAGAAGTACTGTCCTGATTTCCTTTAATCACTCGAGAAGTGCCTGCCTGGCCTTTAATCTCTCGAGAAGTTCCTGCCTGACCTTTAATCTCTCGAGAAGTACTGTCCTGATTTCCTTTAAATTTTAGAGAAATGCTTGTCCTGATTCCTTTATTTTTTTCCGAGAAATACTTGTCCTGATTCCCTTTAGTTCTCGAGAAATCCCCAGTTTGCTCTTTTATTTCTCGAGAAATCCTGTGCAGCCCCTTAGTTCTCGAGAAATCCCTTGTCTGCTCCTTTATTTCTCGAAAAATCCTATGATTTGCTTCTCAAGAAATGCCCAAGTTTCAACCCCTGTTATTGTGGTATTCCGTATCTTGATTCTCCCTTATTTCTTTATGCCCTTGTGTTTCCTTGAGAACCCTAAACCCTTTTGAATCATTGAGTAGTGTTTATTTCATGGTGACCTTATTCTTAGTGCGTTATGGTGTTGTTATCTCGGGTTGCGTCCCGTGCCTTAACTGAATCTTAATTTAATTATTTTTGGGTGGCAGTGGATACAGGACCACCACCTGGTTTTGGCTTTTAGGGTGGTAATTGATAAAGGACCACCACCTGGCTTTGGCTTTTTGGGTGGCAGTGGATAAAGTACCACCACCCAGTTTTGGCTTTTGGGTTGGAAGAGGATAAAGGACCGCCACCCATTTAAATTGAGCTGATCAGTCTCTTTATTAAAATTTACAAGATAATTGAACTATGCTTGTTCCTCCTTAAGATATTGGTGCACTAGGTGCCTTATTAGTTCTTTGTTTGGAGCTTCTCTTTCGGTAAATCTGGTTTGGGTTGGTACCCCTTATGCCTTATTTACTTTTCTGCTTATGTTTTTCTGCCACTTATAATTCCCTTGCTGAGGCATTCTTTGTTTTATTGAATGCCTCAGGTTCAGAGCCGTAGCAGCTAGAGGTGTAGCCCGAAGTTTTCGAGAGTTTTAGTTGTTGTTTACCCCGCTGCTGCGAGGTAGTTGTTTTTAGTTTTCTTCTTGCGTTCAGACATACTAGTTGGAGCCAATGGGTTAGTGTCATGTTGTTGACGACCATTGTGCCCTTTTTATACTTTATAGTTTACTTGCCAGTTAAATGCCACTACTTTTAGATCTTGTGTATCTTGCTCTCTGGGAATGATTTTATGTTAGGTGCACCATAGTTATAAAATGGCTTTTCCTTCATCCTCATTGCATTCTTTTTAACTAAAATCCTTACCTTAAAAGTTGCTTAAAGATATTTTCTATACTTATACTACGCCTAGATGTGTGCATATCATTTACCTTATGTCCTATCATCACGTGCATTTAGGACCTTAAGTGGACTAATTCAAGTATTTTCCGCTGCAATTACGTATACTTTCTTGGTGGACTAGTTGATCCACGAACTGAGAGACACAGTTCTTCCCCAAACCCTAATAAATGATTTCAAATGATGACTTATCATATAATCATGTTTTGATTAATTAAGTAATAGGTTTCCGCCTGAGCGTCTGCAGTTGTCTCCTGCATGATGTGGCATCATGACGTGTATTTTCTCTTACTCTGATATTCCTAAATTCGGAGAAAATGTGTGTTGTGACAGTTGGTATCAGAGGTAGGTTGTTGGACAAATCGGTCGAGCAACAAATTCTGATATAGTATAGTTGTTTGGTTTCATTGCATACACACACCGATGTGTCATCAGTACATCTTGGCCGAAGCATAAACACTACAGTCATAGCATGATAAGAAGTATACGAAGCATATTATATAGTATGGGATGCATAATATGTGTCTGTATATGGATCCACCATAGGTGGCAACATGTGACGGTTATGTAGTATGGGATGCATAACCATCATCACATGGATGCCCCATAACACGTTTTCTTTTTGTTACATGCGATATTATGTAGTATGGGATGTGTACGCCGCTCATAACATGCATTAAGGCCTTTATTAGAATGCATAACACAACATACCTTACATAGCATTGCATAAGCACACGTGCGAAGTTAAAGACTTATATGATGACACACGTACACACATGATTTCAAAATGAACAAAAAAAATTCATGCATTCATGCCCTTTGCACATGAGTCAAGAGGGACGATGTAGTATCCTTCTCGAATTTAGCATATCATCATGAAAATGTCCCAGAGAAAAGTAGTGGAAATGGCAAGTATCTGTGCATGTATGTTCTGAACCAAGCAGTGTTGTTTTAGTGAAAGGTTAAGTTTTAATTATAGGTTTATGCGTATTAGCAGAGATGTCTCGAAGGCGTGTTGCGACGAAGTTGACCCCCCAATCGGAGGTTGAGTCTTCGGGTGCGCAGAGTGAGGCCATTATCGAAAGTCTGCGATAATGTAATGAGGCTCTGTCCAGGCAGTTAGTTGCGAATGCAATCGCAGATTCAGACATTGATGATTGCCGCCGCTGGGCAGCAGCATGTGGTGCAGGACCCTGTAGTTGGTCTGACTGTACCTATTCCTCCCGCTCCTTTGGTGCCTCCAATTCTGCTGCCACCAGAGATGAACTTCATATCGCATAGCTGATGAGTCCAGTTTATATACTGATTTTCGGGCTCATCTGGGTTGTTTTTCATTCCTTTGCACTTCATTTACTGCTCATTTAGGCTTATATTGATAGCAGCTCATATTCTCAACTATATTGCATTCCTTACCCTCTTCGTGGCGTGATTTCGTTATATTACTTTATGTCTATTCTGTGGATTTTGTGGTGTGCACGGATCAGTGGTCTAGTTTGTTTTCATGCAGGTACAAGGGTCGTGTGAACGCTCAGAATGGATTGGGGGCGAATTTTGGCCTAAAAAGCCACTGATCGTGCATTTTCCTTAGCGCACGATCAGGCGCACGGCCACTGGTTGTGCGTTAATTCCCCTTAACTGACCGAGCAGTTCGCACGATCATAGGACCTCTTTGCGCACGACCACTGGTCGTGCGCCACTGACTGTGCGTTAATTCCCTGTCTTCTCTTCTGCTGCAGGTTGACTGTGCACGATCACAAGCATTCCTTTGCGCACGACCACTGGTCGTGCTCCTCTGATCGTGCGCAGTGTTTATTCTGCTCCGTATTTAAAGCTCAGCTCCGCAATTTTAGGGCATTAGAGCGAGTGTTGGGGCGCGATTAGGCCGCCGTCTTGGGCGATTTTCATCCCATCTTCATCCCCCTCCATTCCAATCATCCGGGAGACTCCTCCGGCGATCAAGAGTTGTTTCTCTACCATCGGGGAGCCCTTCCAACCATCAGCAAAGCTTTCCTAGCGAGTGTTCTTCAAGTTGTTGTGGAGAAAGTGGAGATCACCGGAGAAAGTGACAGATCTCCAGCACCGGAAGCACCCTTCGACCGAGATCGGAAGCGGATTGACAACCCGCTATTCCGGCCGTGACCGACGGTTCTCCTTCTTGAGTGGTTTTCTCTTAACTTATCTTGTTATAACTAGTTGAATATTTATGTAATGAACTTGAATGATTTGTTTGTCTATGAATGAATTTTTTGGTGTTTACATAATCTCCTTTGTATTGCTTTGTGTTGCGTTCGCTTACACTCACTCCACTCCATGCACTCCCATCCATTCACATTTGCGTTGGGTTAGCCACGGCTACGGAGATGTGCGAAGAGGTGTGTGCGACCCTCAATCGTCACAGTTACTTTCCGTCCATGCGCCTTCCGAAGCACGGCATCGCGGCCGTTGCATCCATCCCGCCTTGCGAAGCGGAGTTTTGACCCGCATCTCATTTCTGTGTCGTAATTTAGGAAACCAAAATCAAAGCCCTTACTTTTCTTTTAATTTACTCTTGTAATTATTCGCTCAATCCGAAGAGTCAAACTAAGAGGAAGGGAAAGTGCTATTTACTTTGTCGATGGACCAGGGGGGACTGGAAAGACATTCCTCTATCGATCAATATTGGCATGCTTTCGGCAAAATTGTTATATTGTTTTAGCCACTGCTACTTCGGGGATTGCAGCTAACCTACTTCCGGGAGGACGAACGGCTCATTCTAAATTTAGAATTCCAATTGACTTCGATTCTGTGTCCTCCTGCGGTATTGCAAAACAATCTGATTTACGCGGACTAATAGAACAATCATGCGCAATAATTTGGGATGAAGCGCCGATGGCTCATAGGAAGGCATTTGAAGCGGTTGATCGTACATTCAAAGATGTACTTGGGGTAGGCCTGCCATTTGGTGGGAAGATATTGATCATGGGCGGTGATTTTCGACAAGTAACACCTGTTGTCGTAAACGGAACCAAAGCACAAATAATTAATTCAAGTATTGTTGATTCTTATTTATGGCCACATGTCAAAGTCCTTCGTTTGACTGAAAATATGAGAGCACACGAAGATGCAAGCTTCTCAGATTTTTTGTTGAGGGTTGGCAATGGAGAAGAGACAACATTTGAAGGTGACAAAATTCGAATCCCGGACTCCATGGTAGTCCCCTGGGAAGGTGAAAACTCCATCGATGCTTTGGTCACACAAATTTTTCCAAATTTAGGTGCTGGGAATCACGATGATCGTTACATGGATGGTCGAGCAATATTAACTCCACTTAATGAAGATGTAAATAAATTAAATGAAAAATGTCTTCAATCGTCTCCAGGTGAAAAAGTAACTTACTATTCCTTTGATTCGGTGACGGATGATGTGCGGAATTTGTACTTACCAGAGTTTTTGAATTCACTGAACCCGGGCAATCTACCACCGCACGAGCTCACTTTGAAGATTGGATGTCCAATCATGCTTCTTCGAAACATAGATCCTAAAATTGGGTTGTGCAATGGGACACGGTTGAAATGTCTCCGCTTCTCGAGGAATGTCATCGAAGCGGAAATATTAAATGGCCTTTTCAATAACTTGAGGGTATTTATACCACGTATACCATTACATTGTGCTGAGGATGCAAGAATGCCCTTCGAGCTAATTCGAAAGCAATTCCCTGTGCGTTTGAGCTACGCACTTACAATAAATAAATCGCAAGGTCAAACAATAAAAAATGTAGGGATATATCTTCCAAATCCCGTGTTTAGTCATGGACAACTATACGTCGCATTATCAAGGGGTGTTTCCAAGCAAAATACAAAGGTCTTGGTGAAAAATGGAGAAGTTGATGGCCATGAAGGGGTCTACACTAGAAATGTGGTGTACAAGGAAATATTTGCTAGAATATGACCAAACAACACGGAAGCGTAATGCTACTTCAACTTCAAACTCCCCGATTTCTCAAAACAAGCGTGAATTGTATGTTTTCAAATGCTAAATAAAACTCTCTACATGTTAAACTCACTTTACACAATCTTGATTGTTTTGCAAATGTCTACCATTTCCTCAGGGGACTGGCTTCTGGATTTCAATTTTTGGCATAAAATTGAATGAAGTTCGAGCAGCGCCAGATTACGATGAAGTCAACAAGTACGTCGACGGTAGATGGATTTGTGCTCCTGAAGCAATGTTGAAGATATTTAAGTTCGAGAAAACAAGCTTTGAACATAAAATTGAATGAAGTTCCTTAGGTGAGGTCGGGCGTTGATTTGCAAATATATTTACTAATACCGTGCTCCTACGATTAATTTGTCCATTGCTTATCATAGTTCAGGGATCTACTCTGACATACAAAATTTAATGCATTCACTTCAACCTGCTCCAATGACCCGCCAGCGCAATCATAGTTCTTTTTAATTTGCAATCTACAATTTGTCCCCCATTTTGAATGGTTTAATTAAGAACATAAGACAACTACTTACATTTAATGTACAACATATTTGTTTTTTGCATAATCGTTAAACTATTATTATGTTTTGATACAAGTTCTCAAACACATGCAGATGCCAGACAAAATTCAAGCTGACGGGGCATCGTCGTTGCCAGGTGTGGGTGACCCGATCCAAAGTAAGTGTCTTATAAAATGCAAATCTATCTGAGTGCATTTTAAATAGTTTAACATAGCATTGATTGTTAAACACTTTCATTCACATCGATTGTTTCATTTGTTCCTTAGGTTTGTCCGAGACAACACAAAATATTCGCAACACCGATGATGCAGACGATGATTGTGATTACTATGACGAACTTTTTAATATTACTACGGCCAGGTGGTCTGATGGCCCACGCATTAGAATCGAAGGATTCAGACTAATTATACCGGCCGTGCCAAGAGGTTTGACTGCCCAAGAAGAGTGGAATTTTGTGTTCACAATGATTAGGAGGTAAGACCAAATTATTAATACATAGTATGGCTTAATTTTTTTGTAAGCCCAGTGAAACATGTAATTTGTTGATTTATATCCTTAACATATTATATCAATACAGGGTCTCCCACGGCCATTAAATGGACTCTATTGGCGTTTGGATTGTTGCATCAGTGGAGGATGCCAAACTTTTGTCATAAATTATGCTGCTTGCTATGCTTGGCTGTCTTTTTGGCGTTTTCTGATTTCTATAACTGATGTAAACATTGGCATGTTTTGTTTTTGGGGAACATTACTATTTATATGCTATTGCACGTCTATTTCTATGTTCCACTTATATATATAAATTTTTTAATACTCATTCATGAATTAATAGTCATGTGATTTTGTGATCTTCGTACTTTTAATCCAAGTGTTCTTCGTGGATTAAATTAGAAGGCCGACTCAATGGTAGATTAAACTGCAGGGCCTTCATGTCGCGGGCCGGGTACTGTCAGCGGTCTGTAGGGGCGGAGCCCCCACAAATGAATGTCGCACCCACGACGAATGTCGCCCCCACAAAGAATGTCGCCGCCCACGACGAATGTCGCCGCCCACGACGAATGTCCCCGCCACGACGAATGTCGCCGCCCCGAGGAATGTCGCCGCACACGACGAACGCAGCCGCACACGACCAATGTCGCCGCCCACGACGAATGTCGCCTCCAGGACGAATGTCGCCACTACGACGAATGTTGCCGCCACGATGACTGTCGCCGCCCACGAAGAATGTCGCCCGCACGACGAATGTCGCCCCCACGACGAATGTCGCCCACACGACGAAGGTTGCCCCCACGACGAATGTCGCCGCCCACGATGAATGTCCCCGCCACGAGGAATGTTTCCCCCACGACGAATGTCGCCCCACGGCAATTGTCCCCGCCCACGACGAATGTCGCCGCCCACGACGAATGTCGCCGCCCACGACGAATGTCCCCGCCACGACGAATGTCGCCGCCCACAACAGATGCGGGCGCAGCCCGCTCGAATGCGGGCGCTGCCTGCTTAAATGCCAAGCGGGCGAAGCCCGCTTGGTTACGGGCGAAGCCCGCAGCGACGCATCGAGAACGGGCGTAGCCCGTTCGATGATGCTAGTATTACTTTATGTCTATTCTGTGGATTTTGTGGTGTGCACGGATCAGTGGTCTAGTTTGTTTTCATGCAGGTACAAGGGTCGTGTGAACGCTCAGAATGGATTGGGGGCAAATTTTGGCCTAAAAAGCCACTGATCGTGCATTTTCCTTAGCGCACGATCAGGCGCACGGCCACTGGTTGTGCGTTAATTCCCCTTAACTGACCGAGCAGTTCGCACGATCATAGGACCTCTTTGCGCACGACCACTGGTCGTGCGCCACTGACTGTGCGTTAATTCCCTGTCTTCTCTTCTGCTGCAGGTTGACTGTGCACGATCACAAGCATTCCTTTGCGCACGACCACTGGTCGTGCTCCTCTGATCGTGCGCAGTGTTTATTCTGCTCCGTATTTAAAGCTCAGCTCCGCGATTTTAGGGCATTAGAGCGAGTGTTGGGGCGCGATTAGGCCGCCGTCTTGGGCGATTTTCATCCCATCTTCATCCCCCTCCATTCCAATCATCCGGGAGACTCCTCCGGCGATCAAGAGTTGTTTCTCTACCATCGGGGAGCCCTTCCAACCATCAGCAAAGCTTTCCTAGCGAGTGTTCTTCAAGTTGTTGCGGAGAAAGTGGAGATCACCGGAGAAAGTGACAGATCTCCAGCACCGGAAGCACCCTTCGACCGAGATCGGAAGCGGATTGACAACCCGCTATTCCGGCCGTGACCGACGGTTCTCCTTCTTGAGTGGTTTTCTCTTAACTTATCTTGTTATAACTAGTTGAATATTTATGTAATGAACTTGAATGATTTGTTTGTCTATGAATGAATTTTTTGGTGTTTACATAATCTCCTTTGTATTGCTTTGTGTTGCGTTCGCTTACACTCACTCCACTCCATGCACTCCCATCCATTCACATTTGCGTTGGGTTAGCCACGGCTACGGAGATGTGCGAAGAGGTGTGTGCGACCCTCAATCGTCACAGTTACTTTCCGTCCATGCGCCTTCCGAAGCACGGCATCGCGGCCGTTGCATCCATCCCGCCTTGCGAAGCGGAGTTTTGACCCGCATCTCATTTCTGTGTCGTAATTTAGGAAACCAAAATCAAAGCCCTTACTTTTCTTTTAATTTACTCTTGTAATTATTCGCTCAATCCGAAGAGTCAAACTAACCACGCGCATTCCTTGAGAGACGATATTCGGGGACGTACTCCCAACTTTATTACTTGTGCGACCGGTGCACTTGCCGAGCACGCATCAAGTTTTTGGCGCCGTTGCCGGGGAATGCAGGCGTAGTTTAATTTTGGTGTTTGAGTTAATAGTTACAGGAGTTGTTGTTTTTTTGTTTATTTCTATTGTTTTCGGGTTGTGTGAATGCGGGAGCGATGTCATATTCTTTATTACCTCTGTCACAACATGATGAGGATACAGCCTATTTGGAGGAGAAATTCTTCAAATTTGCTCATATTATAATTCAAGGCCTTGAAACGCGGCAAGAGTGTATTGATAGATTGACTATGCAGGTTGAGACTTTGGTGTCTCTTGCCTCGGCTGTGTTGAAAGAACCTCCTCATGATGTGATAGTGGTACAATCAGAACCTGCAGGGAGTGAAACCGGGATCACTCCCTCGACTAATGATTTTTTATGTTCTTCATCTACTTTGTTTCTTGACCCTCTTTCATTGGTTATAACTCAACGGGAAGAGTTAGCGTTGGTCATCCAGGTGGAATCTGATCAGCTCTCACGGGAGTATGTCACTTGTGACACCTCTTACTCCTGCTTTGCTCCTACGGATGTTGAGTCTACTCTCGCTCCATCTCTTCCTGTTATTTCTAACATCGTTTCATTTATGCCCCCGCAGAATTTGGAAGTTGCTGACCCATTTTTGGGCAGTCAGATGATGCATTCCTGGCAGGATAAGCATGTCGCAGTGGCAGACGATATTGCTCTATCCACTCCAGTGTCACCACATGTGCTTCCCCTAAAGGACTGGCTGCAAGGGGGGAAGCGATTTTTCATTGAAGAAATACTCTTGGAAGAGAGAAAGAGAGCAAGAAAGGAGGAGACTTGGGGATGGAGGCTAAACCTCTTACTTCGTTGCCATCAGTTGTGGGTCTCCGGACCTATTTCTTCTATCTGCAGTTACTATTTTAAATCAACGTATAGTTGATTTCTCCATTTGGTTGTGTAATAATACTGCGTAGACTTGGATGATCTCCTCTCTTTAATTTTGCGTGAACAATTCTATAATCTGCTAATACAGGTATTTGGTCCACCTTAAGGACGGTAAACAAAAGGGCTCTTGGGAGACAACCCATTGGGGACCGCTTGGTTCCGCCCCTTCGTTCTTCTTTATTTTCCTTATTATATTTTTGTTGTGCCTGGGTACTCTTTAATCGCAGGTCCGTATTTCTTGGAGCAAGGCGGAACAACCGCATTCGGGACAAAACGCCAATTCTTCCGGTATGCTCACTTCTGAGCATGGGGTACACTCTCCCTTTTCTCCTTAGTTTAATGTTTAAAGAATCATATCTTAGATTATGCTTTCATGTAAGTCTGGGGGAGAGTGAGAACCATGCACGTGCACGCACGCACGCATTCCGGTAGTGTTACTATTTTAGCTTTCAGTTTATCAATTTTTATGTGGCACGCACACGCTGCACCCACTATGCACGCACTTACTTGTGAGTGCTACCGTGCCAAATTTCCTTTTGGAATGGAGCCGGGAAGTCAATTGTGTTAGTTAGGAATTGTGGTTTGGAGTGCGATGTGGACTCCAGTAGTGTTCTAATCGAATACTCATGTTTTGCATAGAATTTTGTGTAGAAGTTATTTCTATTTTCATGCATTGTAGCTTTATTCTTATTTAATTTAGTAATTAGAGTTGTACGTTACTCAAAGCAGGAACCTGTGTCGATCTGTAGTGTAGGTGAGTTGGTATCGAACGCTAGATTCGTATTTCTCGAGTCGGGAGAAAGAGCTATCTTTCTCGGTGGCTAAGAACTCGCCCCTAGCGATTCTCGAAACATAGGCACCGGGTAGTTCTAACGCATTAGCATGATGTAGGCCATTCTTTGGACCGTTTGAGCTTTGAGCCAAAACCAGAAATTCACCCTTGCTAACCAATTTTGTGCCTATCCCACCTTTTCTATTTAGCTCCACCGCTCTCGCTTAAGCCAAGTTTACCAAACCTGTATGCACACGTGTTTCGAGATTTATAGTATAACTGATTATTGTGTTGTGCTGTTATGTATGGGTACATATTTGGATTGCTTAAGTTGAAAAAAAGGAGAGAAGAAAAGAAAAAAAAAGTATTTGTGAGCTGAAAAGTGAAAAGATTAGTTTTTCAAAAAGAAAAAATCTGAGCTCTATATTCTAATTCAGAAATTCTGAATTGTTTGATAGGATTTACTTTATATTGGGTGTTGGCGATGAACACATCAGCTTTATTTGTTTTCCGGGTTTACAAATTGTATTGCTCAATTGTGTTAGGTGCGCTAGCCTCCGAGTTTATCATTGTATATCCTACCGCAACCTAAGCCACATATTTACCCGAAAGCCCTATTGACTTGTGTGTAGTTTTACCTAATGTTGTGGAGAGAGTGCGAAAGTGCGAGATTATGGCTCCCGACACCGATGGATTTCGATGGAGTTAGTTCCGTATCCCGTATCTCTCGAAATACTCGTCTGAGCGCATCCCTACATTCTCCCTACACGTGACTGGCAGATCACACTTGGTTCAGCTTTTGAGTAAACTAATCTCTTATTTACTATTTTAGATATTTGTAAATTACTTTGCATAGTAGAAATATTTTTTACGAGAGTTTTATGAACATGAGTATTTGATTTCGCATATTACTCCTAGCCACAATCACCTTTCTAACCCTTATTTTTTCTCGTCCGCCGAGAGTAGTTTGCTCGGGACGCGCAAACAGATAAGTCTGGGGGTGTGATGAGTCCAGTTTATATACTGATTTTCGGGCTCATCTGGGTTGTTTTTCGTTCCTTTGCACTTCATTTACTGCTCATTTAGGCTTATATTGATAGCAGCTCATATTCTCAACTATAATGCATTCCTTACCCTCTTCGTGGCGTGATTTCGTTATATTACTTTATGTCTATTCTGTGGATTATGTGGTGTGCACGGATCAGTGGTCTAGTTTGTTTTCATGCAGGTACAAGGGTCGTGTGAACGCTCGGAATGGATTGGGGGCGAATTTTGGCCTAAAAAGCCACTGATCGTGCGTTTTCCTTAGCGCACGATCAGGCGCACGGCCACTGGTCGTGCGTTAATTCCCCTTAACTGACTGAGCAGTTCGCACGATCATAGGACCTCTTTGCGCACGACCATTGGTCATGCGCCACTGACCATGCGTTAATTCCCTGTCTTCTCTTCTGCTGCAGGTTGACTGCGCACGATCACAAGCATTCCTTTGCGCACGACCACTGGTCGTGCGCCTCTGATCGTGCGCAGTGTTTATTCTGCTCCGTATTTAAAGCTCGGCTCCGCGATTTTAGGGCATTCGAGCGAGTGTTGGGGCGCGATTAGGCCGCCGTCTTGGGCGATTTTCATCCCATCTTCATCCCCCTCCATTCCAATCATCCGGGAGACTCCTCTGGCGATCAAGAGTTGTTTCTCTACCATCGGGGAGCCCTTCCGGCCGTCATCAAAGCTTTCCTAGCGAGTGTTCTTCAAGTTGTTGCGGAGAAAGTGGAGATCACCGGAGAAAGTGACAGATCTCCGGCACCGGAAGCACCCTTCGACCGAGATCGGAAGTGGATTGACAACCCGTTATTCCGGCCGTGACCGACGGTTCTCCTTCTTGAGTGGTTTTCTCTTAACTTATCTTGTTATAACTAGTTGAATATTTATGTAATGAACTTGAATGATTTGTTTGTCTATGAATGAATTATTTGGTGTTTACATAATCTCCTTTGTATTGCTTTGTGTTGCGTTCGCTTACACTCACTCCACTCCATGCACTCCCGTCCATTCACATTTTCGTTGGGTTAGCCACGGCTACGGAGATGTGCGAAGAGGTGTGTGCGACCCTCAATCGTCACAGTTACTTTCCGTCCACGCGCCTTCCGAAGCACGGCATCGCGGCCGTTGCATCTATCCCGCCTTGCGAAGCGGAGTTTTGACCCGCATCTCATTTCTGTGTAGTAATTTAGGAAACCAAAATCAAAGCCCTTACTTTTCTTTTAATTTACTCTTGTAATTATTCTCTCAATCCGAAGAGTCAAACTAACCACGCGCATTCCTTGAGAGACGATATTCCGGGACGTACTCCCAAATTTATTACTTGTGCGACCGGTGCACTTGCCGAGCACGCATCAATAGCGACTAGGACCTCCTACGTTTGATGGAAGAGCTGATGTCATGGCATTAGATGACTGGATTGTTTCCATTGAGGAGATGTTTTCGTACTCGGGAATCTCTACAGACCAAAAAGTGATAGTCGCCGCTTACCAGTTGAATGGACTTGCTAACAGCTGGGATCAGGGAGAGGGAAAACCTCGTAGATGGATGTTCGTGGGAGTCGTTTAAGGCATTAGTGTTAAAGAAGTTCCTGCCGTAGGTCGAGCAAGACCGTTTAATGAATAATTTTCTGCACCTGAAGCAAAGACAATCACGGTTAGTGAGTATGAGATTGAATTCAGTAAGTTGAGCAGATTTGCTCCAGATTTAGTGGCTTCTGAGGCAGGAAGAGTGAAGCGATTTCTCAGAGGACTCGTAGCGACATTCAGCAATTGGCTAGCGCTTACATATCTGAAAGTTATGCTGAAGTAGTAGAAGCAGCGCTGAAAGTTGAGGCTATCGACAACGCCAAGAATAGAGGTGCATTAATGAAAAAGGACAAGAGGAAAGTCGAAGAGGGGGAGTCCCCCAAGGTAGCTAGCCCGTCTCCAAAGAAAAGAGGTGGCGAAGTTTGTAGCTTCTGTGGTCGCCCGGGCCATCCGTTCGAGAAATGTTTCAAGTGGTTGGGAGCTAAGAAGCAGCAGCAAGTGTCAGCAATACAGAGCGCTCCCAGAGGAGATCTGACATGTACCTTCTATAAGAAAAATGGGCATGATGTTGCCCATTGCTAGTCTAAGGATAAGGTGTGTTTGTAGTGTGGACAGAAGGGGCACGTTAAGACTAGATGCCCGCGTTTCTAGCCGCCTCTACAGCAAGTGCCACTCCGGGCTTTGCCGCTGCCGCTGCCGCATCATCAGGATAGAGGAAACGGCAAGTTGAATGTGGTGACTAGGGGAGAAGCTCAGAATTCCACCCAAGTTATTTCAGGTTAGACCTTAATTTAACTCTCAGCCTTTATCCTTAGTTTCAATTTCTGTTCGGCTAGTTATGTATCCAATTGTTATAGGAGAATTTAAGGTAAAGAACCGTTGGGCACGTGTCCTTTTCCATTCTGGCGCTACCCACTCGTTCGTGGCTAGGGCTTTTGTAGTGCGTCATCGTTTGATCCTCGATCATATTGGCGATGCGTTTCGCATTAAGTTTCCTTCTGGCGACTCTATGGTGTCAGACCAGGGTATCCAGAATTGTCCTATCCTCTTAGGTGACTTCTTAGCTTTGGCTGATTTAAAAGTGCTAGACCTGGAAGATTTCGATGTGATTATGGGCATGGACTGGTTGTCCAGATATGATGCGGTTATCCAATGCAAGGCTAAACGTTTGGACTTCAAGATGGACAATGGCCAACCCATGAGTGTGTATTGTTTTCCATGCCAGGATTCCTCAATTATTTCTGCGGTATGTGCTCGGAAACTTTTAGATTCCAGTTGTTTTGCTTACCTCGTTTCTGTGTTGGAAACTGTTAGCGGTTTGTCGTGTATCGAGGGTGTTCCGGTGGTATGTGATTTTCGTGATGTTTTCCCGGTTAGTCTTCCTGGTCTCCCGCCTGAGAGAGATGTGGAATTTGTTATTGATCTGGAGCCTGGTACTCGTCCTATTGCTAAGGCACCGTACCGTATGGCCCCGCGCGAGCTGGAAGGGTTGCATACCCAGTTAGATGAATTGCTGCAGTGTGGATTCATTAGGCCAAGTTCTTCGCCCTGGGGTGCTCCAGTGTTGTTCGTGAAAAAGAAGGATGGTTCTATGAGGTTGTGCATAGACAATAGGGAGTTGAATAAGGTAACCATAAAGAACAGGTATCCGTTTTGGCAAATCGATGATTTGTTTGATCAGTTGCGTGGTAGTTCGGTGTTTTCAAAGATCGATCTTTATTCAGGCTACCATCAGTTGAGGATCCGTGAGTCGGACGTCACACAGACTGCCTTTCGTTCCCGATCTGGTCATTTTGAATTTCTGGTGATGTCATTTGGTTTGACTAATGCACCCTCTGCATTTATGTATATGATGAACCAAGTGTTCAAGGACTTCCTAGATCATTTTGTAGTGGTTTTCATTGATGATGTGTTGGTATACTCAAGAAGTGCTGAGGAGCATGCTACGCATTTGCGCTTAGTATTGTCTACCTTAAGAGAGCACAAGTTGTATGCGAAACCGAGTAAGTGCGAATTTTGGCTTTCGCAAGTCTCTTTCCTGGGTCATGTAGTGGGCAAGGATGGAATTTCTGTAGACCCGGCAAAGATCTCTGCTGTCTTGGATTGGAAGACGCCTACAACGCCTAAGGAGATAAGGAGTTTCTTAGGGTTGGCAGGTTATTATAGGAGATTTGTGCAAGGATTTTCTGTGCTGTCAGCACCTCTGACTAAGCTTACCCAGAAGAATACAACTTTTGTTTGGAGCGATTCCTGTGAATGAGCTTTTCAAGAATTAAAGAGGCGTTTGTGCAGTGCTCCTGTTTTGGCTTTACCGACTGAGGGAGTTGTGTATGACGTTTATGTAGATGCATCTCACATTGGTCGTGGTTGTGTTTTGATCCAAGAAGGAAAGGTGATCGCATATGGATCCAGACAACTGAAAGTTCATGAAAGAAATTACCCTACGCATGACTTAGAGTTTGCGGCATTGATTTATGGGTTAAAGCTTTGGAAACACCTTCTTTATGGAGTGTCATGCAAGATTTATACGGATCACATGAGTTTGAAGTATGTCTTTACCCAGAAAGAGCTGAATTTGCGCCAGCGCAGGTGGTTGGAGTATGTGGCGGATTACGAAGTTGATATCCTCTATCATCCGGGTACGACTAATGCGGTGGCCGATGCCCTGAGCAGAAAGACCGCGCATATCTTCAATCTCTCTGTGCAGTCCTTAGTGGAGGAGTTTATGTTGATGGATATCTCAGTCGGTAGTAGTACCGCGCCTTCGAGTTTAGAAGCTGAAGAGCCCTCTTGGATTACCCTTACCAGACTGCATAAGAAGGAAGATCCTGATTTGCAACATCTCCGGAATAGGACTGAAAAAGGTGAATTACCAGATTTTTCAATCGATGATAAAGATACTTTGAAGTATCGAGGTAGATATTATATTCCCGCGTTTGAGGATATTCGAACAAAAATCTGTAGTGAAGCGCATGATTCTAGTGTTTCCAATCATCCCGGCTCCACAAAGATGTATAAAGACCTGAAGCAGATTGTTTGGTGGTCAGGTATGAAAAGCGATATAGCAGTGTATGTTTCTGAATGTTTAACTTATCAGCATGTTAAGGCAGATCATAATTGGCCTGGTGGTAAATTGAACCCTTTGGATATTCCAACTTGGAAGTGGGAGAGTATTTCAAAGGACTTCATTACCGGTTTGCCGAGATCTCCCGCAGGACACGATTCGGTATGGGTCATAGTTGACACATTGACAAAGTGTGCTCACTTTGTACCTTTTAAGACCGGCTTTTCTATGGAGAAGATAGCAGAACTTTATTTGAATGAAGTCATCAGATTGCATGGGGTGCCAGTGAGTATTGTGTCAGATCGAGATTCCAGGTATATGTCTCATTTCTGGCAGAGTTTGCAGGGAGCTTTGGGCACTGACCTCAGATACTCTACCGCTTATCATCCTCAGACCAATTGTCAGACTGAAAGAGTAAATCAAATTTTGGATGATATGATCAGGTGCTATATTTTGGATCATGGAGGAGCTTGGGATAAGCGTCTTGGATTGATGGAATTTGCCTACAATAACAGTTATCAGGAAATCTTGCAAATGGCCCCCTTTAAGGCTTTGTATGGGAGGCGTTGCCGGACTCCCTTGTTTTGGGCCGAGGTTGGTGAGAGCCCGTTGTTAGGCCCAGAAGCTTTGGAAGAGATGAGTGTTGCTGTGACTCATATCCGCGAGAAGCTTCGCATTGCTCAGGAGCGGTATGAGAAGTATGCTAATCGGAGATGGGTGGATCTGGAGTTCGCTGTTGGGGACTTGGTGTTCTTGAAAGTTTCTCCGATGCCGGGCGTTAAGAGATTTGGAAGGAACCACAAGTTGGACCCCCGGTATGTCGGACCTTTCCAGGTTGTAGAGCGCATCGAAGTGTCCTCTTATAGATTGGATTTGCCTGTTTCCTTCCCTAATGTTCACAATATGGTTCATGTGAGCCAGTTGAGGAAGTGTTTGCATAGTGATCGGCTCATTCTTGATTTGGTGCCCGTATTGCAGCCCAATCTTTCGTATGTTGAAGAGCCTGTCCGAATCTTGGTGACTCAAGAGCGTGTGTTGCGGAGGAAGACGATTCCGATGGTTAAGGTTCTTTGGAAGAATCAGGGTGTCGAAAGCGCAACATGGGAGCTGGAGTCTGCCATGAGAGCGTCTCATACTAGCCTCTTCTTTCTTTTCAGGTAAATCTTCCGTCAGATAACCTTTGGATTTAATTGAGTATCTTTCTTGATCTTTGGATTTCAAGTTTCGGGATGAAACTTCTTTTTAGGGGGAGTGACTGTAACGTCCCTGATTTTTTGTTAATTATTTACGTGGCCGCTGTGGCTTAATTTTGGCGTAAGGGCGTTACGTCAGCTCGTCAGGTTTAGTTTTGAGCCTTAGCTTGGTTAAAGTATGTAAATTAGATTGAGCGTGCGAGATTTTGTGTAGTTATTGAGACCTTAGCTTCGGGAAGCCTGATGAGTCCCATTTATATACACATTTATGGACTCATCTGGGCCGTATTTCTAGTCAATGCACCACACTTTGGGCATGTTTACGATCATATTTGTTATTCCCTGCTAAGTGCACTCTTAGGCCCGTTTCGGTGTGCATTTGCGCTCCTTATTATTGGGGGTAAGCACATGGTGCTCCCCAATCCTTTTTATGTGTTTATTTGGTGCTGGAGGTGTATTCCCAGCTGGTATGTTTTATGTGCAGGTGGCCGGATCATCCCATTTTCCCCCAAAATCTAGTCTGTGCATATCGCACGGTCGTGCGTTTCCTTGACGCACGGACGGTAGCGATCGTGCGTCTGTATCTGGGCAGAAAATGGACAATCTGAGTTTAGTCGTGCGTTTTACGCACGGGCGAATTTGCCCGTGCGTGAGTAAAACACACGATCGACCTGTTTCCTCTTGTTTTTGGTCATTCTGAATTTACCCGTGCGTTTGTACGTACGGGCGGATTTGCCCGTGCGTGAGTAAAATGCACGGGCGGCGCAGCGTCTCCCTCAAGTCAGATTTTATCATTTAATAACGCACGGTTCACGCACGGTCGTGCGTTCGACCGTGCGTGACCATTTTTCTGCCTTTTAGTATAAAATGCAGGATACGACGCAGTCAACTGAAGGGCTCGTAAGGGGAGCGGGAAATCAGATCCTCCCCGCCGTTTCTGAGGTCTGAAGGCTTCTCCTTCACCTCGACCACCAAGGAGGCCATATTCCGGCGATTTCCACCACCATTCTTCCATTCGGGAGCGTTAGCAAGCATTCTCCATCAAGTGTTCAAGCATTCCTCGTCGTGGGAAGCCATAGAAGTGATGTAGGTCGTTGGAGCGGTGACAGCCTCCATCGAGTCCACACACCATCTGAGGGCCGAGCCCGGAGAGAGCCCGACAACCTCTCATTCCAGCCGAGAACCCAAGATGCGGTGACATCTTCCTATTGGTCCTCTCTAAACTTGACGCTTGGACTTTCTTTGTGTTGTTGTAATGAACTATTGCTTAGCTTAAGGTCATAAATCTTTTATGATGTTCATGGGCAATGATGCGGTGGTGTGAGAGTAGCATTTTCCTTGTTGTGATTTTCTGAGTTCGTTGTGTGTGCAGCCCTAGCAATTGCTAGTGGTGATGCTTGGAGAAGAGGTGTGTGCAACCCTCAACCGTCACAGTTACTTTCCGTCCACGCACCTCCCGAAGCACGGCTTCGCGGCCGTTGCATCCATCCTGCCTTGCGAAGCGGAGTTTTGACCCGCATCTCTCTTTTCCGCATTAGCTTAGGAACCAAATCACAATGCCCTTGTTTTTACTTTATTTGCTCGTGTAACGATCGATTCACCACGCGTTTCGTTCACCAGAACCTGCATTCCTTGAGAGATGATATTCGGGGATTTCCTCCCTATTTTATTAGTTGAGCGACCGGTGCACTGCCGTCGTATCGCATTTCATGCTCGCTACCTAGCATTGCTGAAACTGCGCATCAACTTTTTGTCGTCGTTGCTGGGGATTGCAGGCGTGATCATTTCGTGTTTGTGAATCAATTATTTTCGATTGGGTCTTTTATTCTTCTTAATTTCCTCTTTTCATGCTATTTTCTTCTTCTATATCATATGGGCACATTTGAATATCCGATGTCGTTGGTGTGTGGACACATCCCACGCTAGTGATAGGTGTCCCAAAGAGTATGGTGTTGTTCAGAAACCGTACGGGTCCCATAAATCTTGTGGCTCCTCTACTGCGCCTCCGATGTTGCACTATTATGCGGCCACCGCACCTTGGGTGCCGACGAAGCCGGTGATGCAGTGTTTATTTTGCAAAAGTAGAGAGCATGCCTTGAAAGACTGTGCTGATTACCTTCGCCAACTGGAGGATGACGATGAGCCGGATATCCGGATCGTCCCATCTTCGAATTCTGTAAGCACAGCCCCTTCCTCTGGTTACGTATCACTTCCACCTTTACTTCTTGAAGTCCCTGGAATCAACACGTGCATCAGTGTCCTTCATGACTCCGTTTCTGATGCGACCCCCCATACCACTTCGGTTCACGTACCACTTTGTGTGGATTTGTGCCCTTGTATGGAGAGTGAGCCCAAACTCTTAAGAAGCACGTCTTCTCCCACTACACACGAATCTACATCTATTTCTGATATTGTCATTGAGGTCAATTTGCAGGATGTTGCAGACTTGCGCAGTGTCGTGCCCACTCTCATGGAGGCGGACAGTCTCGATTGTGCTGAAGCAACCATTTCGGTTCAGTGCGAGAAAGTCCAAGTTATAGAGGAGGCCATTGCACGTGCTGCTGAGTTTATTGAAATCGTCGATGATATCATCAGTTTGTCATTACCGCGCCCTATGGGGGATGAAGCCAGGATTATTCCCTCATATGAGATGTCTTTTAGCTTTTCTTCTATCTCATCTCTTGACCCTGCTCTCGTATGTTCTCCTCTACAGGACCACATTGTGGAGCCAGTTCCGTTGGTGTATGAGCCTGTAACAAGGCCTAGCATTGAGAGGAATCAGGTGTAGGTGGAGCCAGATACGGTGAGCTTCACAACGCATATTATGCCCTTGCCTGATAGTCATATCAGGCATTATTTTCTCACCGATGTTTGGGCAACTGTTCTATCTTCGTTTCGGTACCTTTTGCCGAATCGTGAGCGTGAACAGTTACCTGACATTTTCGCTTTCACCCACCTATTAGTTAATTTGCATTTCAAGTGCTTGTATACGTCCCATTGGGGGGACATGTAGCCCAACAGCTATCTAGGTTTAGGAGTAGCTGATTTAGATTTTATTATCTTTAGTTTTAACTTCCTTTTGCTTTCTGCTATTGGTATCTCTTGTTTTTGGAGAGTTTTTCGTGAACCACGCGCCCTGTGGAGTTTGTTGTTAGGCAATTGCTGTTGTCGTATTCTTCCCTGTTCCCTCCGTTCTTGCTATAGCGTGCAAATTTTTTTCTGATTCTGTCGGCTCGAAAAATTTGAAGAAATCTTGGAGAAATTTGCAAACGCGCGACCAGATTGTCCGTGCGCATTGGGATCGCACGACCGTGCGATTTTCTATTGTATAAACCGGCCCCTGCCCTTTCGAAAATCGCACGCTGGCCCTAATTCCTGCGTTCTCTCCTCCCGTGCATTTCGCGAAACCCTTCTCTCCCGTGTGCGATTCCCCTCCTTCCCATCGCCTCTTCGTTCTCTCTTCCTCTCCTCATCTCCCTCACTTCCAGGCTGCTCGGGCTCATCCTTGGGTGTCAAGAAGGTCGTGAGCCTATTTCGCCGCAGAGGTGGAGCTTCCTCCTCAAGATCTGAGGATACTACTACTGAAGCAATGCTGCAGTTTGGGAGGCCGAAACTCCTGGAAAGGTATAATTTGTTGAGCCACAAAACGTTCCTCGATCATCGCTTTGTTTCGGTTGTGGACCTTCGAGTTGTCAATTTGGATGTGGAGGTAGGAAGGTTACTCAATGTGGTATCATGGGGAAACCTCTTCTCCATCACGGAAGTAGGCTACCGTGAACTCACGCTTGAGTTCCTTTCCACCTTCCGCATCATTGACCAAGTCGATGAAGTAACTGGTGAGCCCACGGCGGTCTCATTCCGTTGGAAGGGCCGCAACCATACCATGAGCGTTGGCCAACTGGCGGTTTGTGCAGGGATTTACACCCACGACGAACTCTTACAGATGGACATTATCCACCGTCCGGATGAGTTCCCGGAGGGAGTATCTCCCAGCGATTTCTGGCAGTCCATCACAGGACGGGATCAGCAGTTTGAGGCTCGCAGAGCGAAGTCTACCCACATCATCTCCCCCGCGCTCCGTTATGTCCAGCACCTGATTGGGCACAGCATCAACGCCCGCACCATGAGCCAGAATGTTGCGGGGTGGCAGGATCTCCTTTATCTATACAGCATGCAACAAGGTGTGCCTCTCCATCTCGGATGAGTGCTTGCCCAGTATCTTCTTCGCCAGGCCACTTATCTCCCCCTGAAGTCTATTGGAGGCTCGCATTACATCACGAGGATCGCCAAAGGGCTTGGCATTTGGGATTCACTTCCGCCCATGACTAATGTCTCCCGGGGTTTTCATATCTCTTTGACTATGATGGTAGCGTTTAAGCTCATCAAGAAGGTACAGATCAGTGACAACTGGGGCTACCAAGTCCGTGAGGTCGGGTCTGGACGTGTGGAGCATACTGCTCATGCCGATGCTGCTGAGCCTAGCACCTCGGCTAGGGCGGGTAGGCAGCCCTCTGATGCCCCCAATTCTGCATCCCCTACTGCTCAATGGAACGCCCCGCGGCAAAGCATCGAGCAGCAGTATCCAGATTTTTTTTGACAGATTCGTGCGCATAAAGGATGCTATGGCCATGCAGTACGAGCTTTCTTCGCAGATTGGCACCCATTTGGGAGTCGAGCCTCCTGTTTCCCCTGCCAGAGCTTCTACATCGCGATCTAGGCGGATGCACACTCCTCCTCCCCCTTCGTAGTCTCCTCTGCCATCTTCCCCGTGATTGTCCTGAGGCAGCTGCCTGGGCGTTTAGTTATTTTGTATTTTTATTACTTTTAATCTATCTTAGATATACTCTTGGAGGATCCTGTTCTGGATATTATTCTGCTAGGGCATCGTCCCTAGGGTGGGGTTTTGGATAGCTTCAATTCTCTGATTTAGTTGTTTATCATTATTGTATTGATTGTCTCTACCGCATATTCCTTTTTTATGATGAATGTCAGTGCGGGCTGTATTATCTTTGTTTTTGCGGGTTTGGAGATGTCATCTTGCAGGTATGACGACATTTTTTGGGCGGACCCATTTAAGCTAGCACTCGCGTGGTGGATGCGAAAGGGGAAAAAGTTAAGGAAGGTATTACCGCACTTCTGGCATGCTCATTTATGAGCATAGGTCCACTCTACCCCTATTCTCCTTATTCCAGAATTCCCTATTTTATTTAGTTTTGATCAAGTCTGGGGTAGCGGGCCTTTGCTTGCGCTACACGCACATTCATGCTAGAATGTTATGTTAGGAAAATCATATTGATTGTCTCATTGCATAACACATACCACACGTGTTTTATTTTTACTCGTGCGCAATTATCGTGTAAGTGCTTCATGTATGTGTGTAGAAGTTTGATTGTTAGTCGAGGATTGTGTGGATGAACAAGATGTGACCCGTGCGGTGCTACTAGTAGAGCGCTCATGCAGCATAAAAATTCACGTAGAATAGATTTAATTACAAAGTTATAGTTTTATTTACTTCATTTGTGTAATTACTTAATACTCTACTCAAACGGTGAATTTGGCGAATCTAGCGGTAGCCCTAGGTCGAGTGTAGAAGAGTTGTTAGCCTCATGTTGTTTGAGTAGGAAGGAGAGGAGACCTCGCTCGGTGGTTAAGAACTTGCCCCAAGCTATTTTCAAAACGAGTGCGTTGAATGATCTTGTTGGGAGCATGACGTAGGCCATCATTTGGTCCGGTTGAGCTTTGATTTCCCAACCTAACGTCTTCCTTTGCTAGCCTCGTTGAGCCTTACCTCTCTTATTTGTTAAACTCCACTAAACTTTCACCAAGGCCACATATCCCAATCTAATACGCACTAGAGTCGAACTTTGGAATTCATACATATTTATTGTTTACCCGGAAAACCGCTTCTCGGGTTGGATCATTCTCAGACCGGGCGAACTGCTAGGTCAGGCCGCTGGGTTCCAGGATCAGTGGCTCTCAGTTCAGGGTAAACCAGGCCAGGTGGTCTGATGTCATTTCGGACCGCCCCCAAGATTGAAGATTGTCAAAAGCCAAGACAAGAAGGCTATCCACGGTCTCAAGTAGGAGACCGCACGAGTTGTGCCATAGAGACTCAAGGTTCAAGCCCGGAGAGCAAGCCGCGGTCTCAGATCGGAGACCACCCGGGTTGCATCGTGAAGATCAGCCAAAGTCACGTCCAGAAGGCAGACCGCGGTCTCAAGCCGTAGGCCGCTCGTTCTGCATCATTGACTTGGTCACGGCATCTTCAGCCTCAGGTCAGATGGGTCGGAAGGTCAAGCCGCCAAGCCGCGCGGCTTCTTTCTTTTCTTCTTTGTGCATCCCGTCACCGCCTGCCCATTTCTCCTGTACCCGGGCAGGTGGTTATTCTATCCCTGCCCATTCGGGCAGGCCCCCAAGCCTATAAATAAGGGGCGGCACTGTTCACAAGACACACTCACTCGAATCCAAAAGCTCGCTTATTTGAGTGATTTCTTTAAGAGTTTGGCTTCTCATTTTTATTGATTCTTCAAAGGCCTTTGCCTGAGAAACCTTATCCTTAAGGAACTGATTTTCTATTCTAGCCCTTTCTATTTCCTTCTCTCTTAAGTTAGCCCTTAATACATGATCTATTGAGCTTATATCCTTTTTATTTCTTTGGTTCTTGACCATATGAATTTGTTCTTTTAGGTCCTTGATTTCTTGTTTAGCTTTTAATTGATCTAGACACATTCCCATAAAATCATTTCTGAATTTATCACTTTGAAAATCTATTTCATCAAAGATGCTTACCTCATCCTTAACCTCAGATTCCTCTATGAGAATAAGGCTATTTTCTTTTTCATCTTCAGAAGATATGCTTTCTTTTGATCCTGTCTCACTCCAAGATTTAGCACCATCATCATTCTTGGGGCCTTCAAAGGCCATCAAGCATAGGTCTTCTTGCCTAGATTCTTCATTGTCACTCTTAGAGGATGAACTATCCTCAGAGTCTGTTTCACTCCAGGCTTCTGCAATAAAGCCTCTTTCTTTCTTCTTCCCCTTTTTCTTGAGATCCTTTCTTTTCAGATCTTTCTTTATTTCAGCATTCTCTGGACATTCTGGGGCAATATGTCCAGGTTTCCTGCAAGAATAGCAAATAATTTCTTTAGTGGGAGTTTTGCCATACCTTGGTTTTGACTCCCTACTTTTTGATCCACCTGTCTTGACCCATTTCTTAAATCTTCTGGCTAGGAAACTGAATAGTTCTTCTTCAGTGACAGGAGTCCTTTCTTCTGTTGCCTTTAAAGCTATATTCCTGTCTTTTGAGGAGGTTGGAGTGTTTTCTCTTCTTTTCTTCTCTTCTCTAGTTTTTAGTAGTTGCTCATAGGATTTGAGTTTTCCTAAGAGAGCATCTGTAGAGATTTCCTTTTGTCTTCTTGTGTCTCTTATTGCCCATATTCTTGAGTCCCATGAACTGGGGAGACTCATTAGCAATTTGTCATTAATCTCAGTGAGGGATATCTCTCTATCCAAGTTTTTCAATTGGTTGATGATTAGACTGAATCTGTCATACATCTCAGAGATACTCTCTTCATTCTTCTTTTGGAAGTTCTCATATTGGGAGATCAATAGGGCCTTCTTATCTTTCTTTTCATCAGCACTTCCTTCCACCATCTTTGTAAGAGCATCCCAAATTTCTTTGGATGATTCACAGTCAACAACCCTTTGAAAGATGTCATCTGAGAGAGTTGAGACAAGTATGTTCATGGCCTTTAGATCATATGTTCTAGCCTTCTTCTCATCTTCTGTCCACTCAGATCTTGGAACAAGTGTTTGTGTGACATTGCCACTTGCATCCTTTCTATAGGGCTTTGGGGGACCTGTCACAGTAATATTAAACAAGTCAGCATCAATGGAGTTCATATAAATTCTGATTCTTGTTTTCCAAACTGTAAACTTTTCAAGATTGCACATTGGTGGTCTGGTGGAAGCATAATCTTTGATTTGTGCCATGAAAGTAATTTTGTAGAAAAAAATATATATAAAAACAAGAGGTGGGATCTTTTTGATCAAGGAGTTAACCCTTTTTAGATCAACCTAGCTCTGATACTAATTGAAAGTGCATAGTTAACCTCAATAGAATTCTCTAGAGGGGGGGGGGGGTGAATAGAGATTAAAAATATTTTGTGCAAAGTTAATATATATATATATGTGTGTATGATCACAGATTAGAGCTTCCCACACACCAACAAGAATTAAACAAATAAAGTAAATGCAAGAAAAGAAATCACAGCACAACACAAGAAAATATAGTGGTTCCCCGAACTTTGGGTAGTCCACTCTTCTACCCCCTTGGTAAGAATTCACTATCTTGCACTGAGTCTTTTGATAAGGAGACTCTTAGAACCACCCTGAGTCTTTTGACAAGGAGACTCTTAGAACTACCCTGAGTCTTTTGACAAGGAGACTCTTAGAACCACCCTGAGTCTTTTGACAAGGAGACTCTTAGAACCAGTACACCGAATTTTTTGAAGAGAGATTCTAAAAACTCTTTTACAATATTTAAGTAAGAATAAAAAAAGAAGAAAGAAATAAGAACAAGAATGAATCTTCTTCCTAGCAAGAAGATTGGAAGCACAAGAAGTGAATTAAATCTTTCTTCTATAAAGAGAAGAAGATTTGTAGCTTTTCTCTCTTTGTGAGAGCTATCAGAACTTGCAGCAGAATGACTTCAGAAGCAGGAGAAGAAGAAGTGCTTGAAGAACAATTTCTCAATTTTCTCTCTATACTTGGGAGCTCTTCCTCTTTTTCAAATGTAAAATGGTGAATCCTTTGTTCTTCTTTTTCTGCCGACCTCCTCTTTATTTATAGCTCTGTTAATTCAAAATAATACTAAAGGAGGATAATCAATTATCAGTCAGAGAAATAGAAAGATGAAAATGTTTCCATAATATTTATTTCTGTAGAAGGAAAGAACTAATTCTGATTTCAAATAATGTCCAAATAAGTTTAATCAAATTAGCCAAGAATCAGATATAAGGAAAGAATGATTCAGAACGGCTATAAAATATTGACATTTATTCCATATAAATCAGATCTACTGAAAGAAGGAAAGAGATCTGGCGCATATTTAAATCTGTCATATAAATCGACGTGCGTCGATTACCATTCGACGTAAACGTCGAGTTCTTCTTGGCTGGACGTCGAGAGGAGAATAAGGAAGGTGCGTCGACTAAGGTGCGTCGACTTCTCCATATGCGTCAACTAGAAATCAGAGTAGCATCGACAACACATACGTCGAAATCTTCCTAAAGTTACTTCGACTCAATCTGAAGGAAACGTCGACTTCATTTCGACGTTGCGTCGAATAGTATTCGACGCATATTTACTTAACCTTGTTTTTCTTTCTTAGAATTCATATTCAACTTATTTCTAGGGGTTAAGAGAAATCATTTCCCCAACAAACATCTTCTTGATTTATCTTACAAATTATGTAAAAGTGATTTCATCCTCTAGGATTTATTACCCATATTTATTACTCATATTGTATAGTGAGGGTAATATGGTCTTTAGATGTCCTAGGATGACATACTCACATTAGAGTGTCAAGTTCTAGTCAATAGGAGATCAAAATCCAGTTGAGTTAATTCTGCATCGAAAAGAAGTCGACGCAGCTTCGATTGAAACTCGAAGTAACTTCGAATAGAAGTAAAGATAACTCAGACTGACAGTCGACACTTCATTGAAAGTCGAGGCAACTTCGAATTGTATTCGACGCAGAAGTTAGAGTTTAAGTCTACGTTCTTCATCTCGACTACGGATACGTCGATAAGGAATCGACGCAATGTCAATAACGGAGTTCAATTCAATGCTGAGGAAGATTTTGAAGTTGCTTCTAATATTATTCAAAGGTGGGTTGATAAGAAGTCATAAGTTATTCGACGCAACTTTGAATACACTGTTTTGGAAAACTTCATAGAATAGATTATGTTGCTTATTATTCAGAAGTTATATATAGAAGATATTTGAATTATAACGGGTCACACATATACAAGAAGAGAGAGTTATTTCAGAGATTCAAAAGTGACAAAATTGGAAGTTATACAAAAGGATATTGACAGTCTGTCAACATAAATAGAAAGAGAGCAATAATCCTTCTTGGGCATTCCAACTGGAGAAGGATCAGAAAAGGAAAGTCATTAGAAAATTGACAGAAGATTATACATATACAATTCAGAAAGGAGGATAAAGTAATTCTTATAAGCCCCTGGTTTTTTGGCAATTATTTAATCTTCTTGGTGTCGTCATAATGACGTAAGGGCGTTACGTTAACGCGGTGTTGACGGCGCGCCACCGTTAGTGCATTTTCGCGTCCGTTCGGTCGAGTCAACAAAATTTTTGGATTCGTGTCGAAAGTGGAAATTTTTATGTTAGGAAATTAAATTAATTAATTTTAGACGTGCCCGTCAAGTTTCGTTGCGATCCGAGCAATATTAGAGCCTCAGTGTTTTTTTCGAAGATTTGTAGATTTATTGTTTGCCGTAAACTATAGAAAATTATAACTCGAGAACAGCTCGTATGATTTTGGTTTTGACTTCGCCGTTAGGTACGTAGCGTTGACATTCGCCTTCAGTGCAAATTTCGTTCAAATCGATGTGCGTTTAGCCCTTTGTTATAATATGACAGTATTTGTATTATTATTATTATATTATTACTATTACTATTATTATTATTATTAACATTATTATAAAATCTTTATATAATAATATATTTAATTTTAAGTCCTATTCCACTAAATCAAACCAGCACTCAACTTATAAATAATATAACATATAGGATTTTTCTTGAAAATCTAACCCCACCATCTTAAAATGATTTAATGGCCATGATCTTCATCTTCCGCATTTTTTCTGTATCTCCCTTTCCAAGAAATCGCAACCAGAGAGTTGAGAGGAAGGAGGACTATTCTCCGTCATCCTTCCGGTCGCAATCTCGAGAGCTCAGGTGCTCTTTTTTTTCCGTCGGAGCTTAGTTTTGGAAAGCTCTCGGTGAGCTTTTTGTGTTCTTGTTCTTCTTGTCGCACATCCGTTTGGAGTCTGGAGGAATTAAGGCAAGTGGTGGTTTTCTTCCCCTGCTTAATCTCTCTTAAAATCTTATTTCCTTTTTCTTCATTTCTTTCAGTTTTATCCAAGTAAATCACTATTATGCTCTTTGAAAATTTTCCTTTTAAGTGTCAGGACTCGGTATAGATAGTTAAATTTTGTGCCTAAATCCTATGACTAAATTCAGAAGTTTACCCTCATGATTGTTTGCTGACCTGTACCTAAAACCCCATGATTCATGCCCTTCTAAAGTCCAGTGTGCCAAATCGCTCGTTTTTATGCATTTATCTTCATTCCTAACTTTAGAATAGATCTTATTCCTCCTGAAGTATCTAAATGTTGATTCTGGTAGAATGATCCGGTAGTTTAGAAGAATTTTGTGTATATTTACCTTGAGTTAAGTAAGTTAGGGCAGAAAATTGGTTGGACAGTAAGTCGATCGGCGGAATGGGAAGCCGATCGACGGTAAGTCGATCGGCGGGACAAGAGGTGGGTCGAGATGGTATGTTTAGTTTTTTTTTCTTCTTTTCTTTTTCCTTTCTTCTCATCCTGTCATTTGGATGTCTCAATATCAAGTCTGACATGATGCCAATAGGCTATTTATATACTCTTTTATAAGATTAATGATTATTTATGATATGTTGGGCTGTGAGCGTTAGGCGAATGTAACACCGTCGCAATGCCTTTTATTTGTGGATCATACACCCGTGGCTTGTGTTTTGGACTGATGGTTCGTGTTGGACTATGTGCCTCCACCTCAGTGCCTTGTTTTGCCCGATGTTAAATGATGCCCTTTTTTGAGCTGATGAGTCTCTTTTATCTATTATTGTTATTAATATAATTACTATTGTCTTTCATTGCCAAATCCATGGGTATGAGATAGATTTTTATCGCGCTCGGCGTAAGGTTTCTCCTTGTTTTCATTCTTGGTCAATATACATGCTGTGTATATGTTTTCTCCTTTTGTTTTAGCTACCTCTTGCGTATTCTCTTGCCGAGGCATTCTTTTATTTTGAATGCCTCAGGCTCAGAGCAGTAGTAGTTAGAGAGCTTGGGCTGGTGACTCCAGGCCGTAGTTGTTGCAGCAGGTGAGGTAGTTGTTGTGTTGTCTCAGTTAGACTTGTATTTTGTTTCTATGGGTTCGTGTCAGTTTGTGTTAGTCTACTTGCTGGTTTTGCTGCTGATATTTGGTAGTCATTTATATGCTTGCTTTCTGGGAATGATTTATGATAGGATGCATGTTAGATATTTTAAACATAAAAGCTGCATTCTAGCTTACTCATAGCATTTTTGTCAATCGAATGTCATCTTATTTTAAGGCTCGTAAAACTCCTTTTTTTATTTACACTAAACTTAGAAATTTGCATATCATTAGCATGCATTGTTAGGTCCTCATGCTCATGTAGGATGAAAAGAAGTGAATTAAGTATTTTTCTGCTGCGTATATATTTTCTTACGGGCGGACTAGTTGATCCACTGAAATCGAGGGACATGGTTTCTTAAGCTCTAAACTTAAATGAAGTTTTCAAACATAAAATATATATTTTTCTACCAACATTAAGTGAAGGGTTGTTTCTGCCTGAACGTCTGTAGTTGTCCCTTGCACGACGTGGCATCATGACACGTATTTTCTCTGACTCTGATATTATGCAAATAAGGAGAAAATGCGGGTTGTGACAGTTGGTATCAGAGGCTAGGTTAGGTTCACATCAGTTGTTGGACGGTTAGTCAAACAATCATCTGTGTTCAGAATCTGTTTCATTGCATACACACACCGAAGGGTCATCTGTATGTCTTGGCTGAAGCATGAACACTACAATCATATCATGATAAGAAGTATACAAGGCATATTATGTAGTATGGGATGCATAAATAAGTGTTTGTATATGGATCCTCATAAGTGTGACAACATGTGACTGTTAAGTTGTACTGGCGGCTTAACATAGTCCCATGGATGTTACTAGATGCTAATTTCATTACATACAATATTATGTAGTATGAGATGCATAATATTCATGTGTACGCCGCTCATAGCATGCACTAAGTCTTAGAATGCATAACACAGCATGCACATCATAACATAGCATTAACACACGTGCCAAGTTAAAGATATACATGATGACGCTCGTACACACATGATTTGAAATTAGAAATTTTGGCATTCATGTATTCATATTATATGCACAAGAGTCAATAGGATGATGGTATATCATCCTAAGTTAAGCATGCCATCATTTCATGAATTCCCAGAGCAAAGTAGCAACAAGAGCAAGTGTCTTCACATTTTTATTTTTTTTAAGTTAAGTAATTCTAGTTTGCTAGCTGAAGGGTCTTAAGCTAGGTAGTGATGAGTTGCTCGTTTGTTTTAGTAGTAATGCCGCCAAAGCGTGTTGCGTTGAGGTCGACTCCCTTGTCTGAGGGTGAGTCATCAGGTGCGTAAAGTGATGTGTTGATTGAGGAGTTGTGTTAGAGTAATGAGGCCATGACGAGGCAGATGGTCGCGATGCAGGCTCAGATCCAGACTTTATTGGTGACTCCCTTAGCGCAGGATCCTAGAGTGCAGGACCCTGCGGTGGGACAGGTTGTACCTGATCTTGCCACTCCTCTTGTACCTCCTGCGCAGCTGCCGCCAGAGATGAACTTCATTTCGCATTTCCAGCGCTTGGGACCCCTTACCTATGATGGGAGGGCTGATTTCATGGCCTTAGACGACTGGATCATTGTTATCGAGGAGATGTTTTCCTACTCAGGGATTTCTGTGGGCCAAAAGGTGATGGTCGCTGCTTTTCAGTTGAAGGACCTTGCTAAAGGCTGGTGTATCAGGGAGAAGTAGGGCCTCACAGATGGGTGCTCGTGGGAGAAGTTTAAGGGGATGTTGCTGAAGAAGTTCCTACCGACGGTCGAGCAAGATAGACTTATGAATAATTTTCTCCATTTGAAGCAGAGGCAACTCACAGTTGGTGAGTACGAGATTGAATTCAGCAAATTGAGCAGGTTTGCTCTAGGATTAGTGGACACAGAAGAGGGCGGGGTGAAGCGGTTTCTGGGAGGTCTACGTAGTGACATCCAGCAGTTGGCCAGCACATACAGATCTGAGAGCTATTCGGATGCAGTGGAGCTGCCCTAAAGGCCGAGGCTATTGATAATGCTAAGAACCGTGGAAAAGAGCCGAGGAAAGAGAAAAGGAGAGCTGGTGATAGTGGCAGTCCTGCTCCAAGTAAAGGGGCAAGCAGGTGTGCAGCTTTTGTGGCCGTGTGGGCCACCCGTTCGAGAAGTGCATCAAGAGGTTGGGCGTGCAGAAGCAGTCTCAAGTGCTTAGGATCCAGGGTGCACCTAAGGAGATCTTACTTTCACCTTTTGCCAGAAGAAGGGGCAGGATGTGGCCCGTTTCTTTAAGAAGGCTAGAACTTGCCACCAGTATGGTCAGACAGGGCATTTGAGGGCTAATTGCCTGCTGCCCAACCTGTACTGCAGGAAGTTCTGTTGCAGGCCTTACATCCGCCTCCACAGCAAGTGGACAAGGGGAGGGGAAAGCTCAATGTGCTGACCAAGGAGGAGGATCAGTCGTCTGCCCAGGTGATCTCAAGTGAGTTTAAGGTGAAGAATAATTGGGTGTGTGTTCTCTTCGATTCGGGTGCTACTCACTCATTTGTGGCTATGAGTTTTGTAGACCGACATTGTTGGCCTGTTAATCAGTTAGATGATTCTCTTAGCATCAAGTTCCCCTCGGGAGATCTGGTGATGTCAAATCAAGGTATTCAGAAGTGCCCTATCTTTTTAGGTGGTTTCCTAGCGTTCGCAGATCTGAAAATGTTAGATCTAGAGGACTTTGATGTGATCTTGGGCATGGATTGGCTGTCCAGTTATGATGCTGTCATCCAATGCAAGGTTAAGCGTTTGGATTTTAGGGGGAATAATGACCAACCCATGAGTGTGTATGACTTTCCACGTCAGGACTCCTCAATCATCTCTGCGGTACGTACTCAACAATTCTTAGAGTCTGGCTGTGAGTCTTATCTTATTTCTATTTCTGCTTTGGAAACTGCTCTTGGTGTGCTGCGTGTCGAGGACATTTTTGTGGTACGAGAGTTTCCAGATGTTTTTCCTTCTAGCCTTCCCGGACATCCTCCCAAGAGAGAGGTGGAGTTCGTTATAGATTTTGAGCCAGGTACTCGTCCTATTGCGAAGGCACCTTACCGCATGGTGCCGCGTGAGTTAGAGGAGTTGCGCACTCAGTTGGATGAGTTGTTACAGTGTGGCTTTATCAGGCCTAGTTCCTCGCCCTGAGGTGCTCCCGTCTTGTTCGTGAAGAAGAAAGATGGTTCAATGAGATTGTGTATTGATTATCGAGAGCTGAACTAGGTGACCATCAAGAATAGGTATCCATTGCCTCAGATTTATGATTTGTTTGACCAGTTGCGAGGTAGTTCAGTGTTCTCAAAGATTGACCTCCATTGAGGCTACCATCAGTTGAGGATCCGTGAGTCTGATGTGCCGTAGACTGCCTTTCGTTCCAGATATGGTCACTTTGAATTCTTGGTGATGTCCTTTGGATTGACTAATGCACCCTCTGCCTTTATGGATATGATGAACATGGTATTCAAGGATTATCTGGGTCAGCTTGTGGTTGTATTCATTGATGATGTGCTGGTGTATTCTCAGAGTGCTTCAGAGCATGCTCGACACTTGCGTCTGGTTCTTTCGACTTTGAGAGAGCACAAGTTGTAGGCAAAGTTGAGCAAGTGCGAGTTATGGCTTTCTCAGGTATCTTTCCTGGGTCATGTGGTGAACAAGGATGGCATATCGGTGGACCCAGCAAAGATTGCTGCTGTTTTGGATTGGAAGAGGCCTACAACGCCTAAGGAGATAAGGAGCTTCTTAGGGTTGACAGGCTATTATAGGAGATTTGTTCAAGGATTTTCAGTTTTGTCTGCGTCGTTGACCAAGCTTTCCCAAAAGAGTGCAACTTTCATTTGGAGCGATGCGTGCGAGTAAGCGTTTCAGGAGATACCGAAGAGGTTGTGTTCTACTCTAGTGTTGGCTTTGCCTATTGAAGGAGTAGAGTACACTGTTTATATGGATGCTTCGCGAGTGGGACACGGTTGCATTTTGATGCAGGATGGCAAAGTGATCGCGTATGGATCGAGACAATTGAAGACCCATTAGAAGAATTATCCTACGCATGATTTAGAGTTCGCAGACGTGATTTATGCCTTGAAGCTGTGGAGACATCTTTTGTATGGAGTGACATGCAAGATTTATTCGGACCACAAGAGTTTGATATATGCCTTCTCTCAGAAGGAGCTTAACTTACGTCAGCGTAGATGGATGGAATTTGTTGCAGATTATGAAGTTGATATCCTTTATCATCTAGGCAAAGCAAATGTAGTGGCAGATGCCTTGAGTAGAAAGTTTGCTTATGTCTTCAACCTTTCCGTGCAATCTTTGGTGGAGGAGTTCTATTTGATGGATATAGCGGTGAATCCTAATGTTGGGCCATCTAGTGTAGAAGCCGAAGAGCCTTCATGGATTACCCTTACGAGGCTGCATCCGAAGGATGATCCGGAATTGCAGCACCTTCGAGGTAGGACCGAGAAGAGTGAGTTGCCAGATTTCTCTATTGATGAAGAAGGTACCTTGAAGTACCGAGGTAGGTTCTGCATTCCCGCCGTTGAAGAGATTCGGACAAGGATTTGTGATGAAGCTCATGATTCTAGCCTTGCCTACCACCCTGGTTTTACGAAGATGTACCACGACCTGAAGCAAATCGTTTGGTAGTCAGGTATGAAGAATGATATTGCAAAGTTCGTGTCTAAGTGTTATACATGTCAGTGCATTAAGGCAGATAATAAGAGACCTGGAGGTAAGTTGTCGCCTTTGGATATTCCGACTTGAAAGTGGGAGAGTATTTCTATGGATTTCATTACCGGTCTACCGAAGTCTCCCCGAGGTCATGATGCTGTGTGGGTGATTGTTGATAGGTTGACAAAGTGTGCTCACTTCGTGCCTTATAGATTGGTTATTCTGTGGAAAAGATTGCATCGCTTTATTTGCAAGAAGTTATTAGATTGCATGGTGTGTCGGTGAGCATTATATCAGATCGGGATTCCAGATATATGTCTCGTTTTTGGCAGAGTTTGCAAGGAGCCTTAGGAACCAATCTTAGATATTCTACCACTTATCATCCGCAAACTAATGGCAAACGGAAAGGGTAAATCAAATCGTGGAGGATATGATTAGATGTTATTTTCTGGATCATGGAGGGGCTTGGGATGAGCAACTTGGACTCATTGAATTTGCGTAAAATAACAATTATCAGGAGAGCTTGTAGATGACCCCCTTTGAAGCCTTTTATGGGAGGCGTTGTCGGACTCCCCTGTTTTGGGCCGAGGTTGAAGAGAGACCATTGTTAGGTCCAGAGTCCCTGGAAGAGATGAGCGTTGCTGTGTCTTAGATTCGTGAAAAGTTTCGTGTGGCTCAGGAGCGTTATGAAAAGTACGCCAATCGGTGAAGGGTTGATCTGGAGTGTGCAGTCGGGGACGTGGTTTTCTTGAAGGTTTCTCCGATGCCATGTGTTAAGAGATTCGGTAAGAGCCATAAGTTGGATCCCAGGTATGTGGGACCTTTCCAGATTGTTGAGCGCATCAGAGTGTTTGCGTATAAGCTGGAATTGCCTGCTTCTTTCCCTGGCATTCACGATGTGTTTCATGTGAGCCAGTTGCGAAAGTGTGTGCCTAGTGACCAGCATGTCCTAGACTCTCTGCCCCAGCTGCAGCCCAATCTGTCGTATGTTGAGGAGCCTGTTCGTATTTTAGAGTCGCAAGATCGGGTCTTGCGCAGGAAGACGATTCCTATGGTTAAATTCCTCTGGCGAAATCAGGACTTCAAGAGTGCAACTTAGGAATTGGAATCTGCTATGAGAAAATCTCATCCTCAGCTGTTCTCCTAGTCTTCTCTAGTTAGTGTTTCTATCTAGCAAGTTGTATTTCATCTCTTCTCTACCCACTTGTTTCGATTTTCGTTCCAAGTTTCGGGATGAAACTTCCTTTTTGGAGGGGTGACTGTAACTCCCCTGGTTTTCCAGTAATTATTTAATCTTCTTGGTGTCATCATAATGACGTAAGGGCGTTACGTTAACACGGTGTTGACGGCGCGCCGCCGTTAGTGCGTTTTCGCGTCCGTTCGGTCGAGTCTGCTAAATTCTTGGATTAGTGTCGAAAGTGAAATTTTTTACGTAAGGAAATTAAATTAATTGATTTTAGACGTGCCCGTCAAGTTTTGTTGCGATCCGAGCAATACTAGAGCCTCGGTGCTTTTTTCGAAGATTTGTAGATTTATTGTTCGCCGCAAACTTTGGAAAATTATAACTCGAGAACGGCTCGTCGGATTTTGGTTTTGACTTCGTCGTTGGGTTCGTAGCGCCGGCATTCGCCTCTGGTGCAAATTTCGTTCAAATCGGTGTGCGTTTAGCCCTTTGTAATAATATGACAATATTTATATTATTATTATATTATTACTATTACTATTATTAGTATTAACATTATTATAAAATCTTTATATAATAATATATTTAATTTTAAGTCCTATTCCACTAAATGAAACCAGCACTCAACATATAAATAATATAATAATATAACCCCACCATATTAAAATGATTTAATGGCCATGATCTTCATCTTCCCCATTTTTCCTGTATCTCCCTTTCCAAGAAATCGCAACCAGAGATTTGAGAGGAAGGAGGACTATTCTCCGTCATCCTTTCAGCCGCCATCTCGAGAGCTCAGGTGCTCTTCTTCTTCGCCGAAGCTTAGTTTTGGAAAGCTCTCGACGAGCTCTTCGTGTTCGTGTTCTTCTTGCCGCTCCTCCGTTTGGAGTCTAGAGGAGTTAAGGCAAGTGGTGGTTTGCTTCCCGTTCTTAATCTCTCTTAAAATTTTTATTTCTTTTTTCTTCATTTCTTTCAGTTTTATCCAAGTAAATCGCTATTATGCTCTTTGAAATTTTTCCTTTTAAGTGTCGGGACTTAGGATAGATAGTTAAATTTTGTGCCTAAATCCTAAGACTAAATTCAGAAGTTTACCCACGTGATTCTTTGCTGACCTGTACCTAAAACCCCTTGATTCATGCCCTTTTAAAGTCCAGTGTGCTAAATCGCTTGTTTTAATGCATTTATCTTCATTCCTAACTTTAGTATAGATCTTATTCCTCCTGAAGTGTCAAAATGTTGGTTCTGGAGTTGAATATGAGTTCTGGTAGAATGATCTGGTAGTTTAGAAGAATTCTGTGTAGATTTACCTTGAGTTAAGTAAGTTAGAGCCGAAAATCGGCTGAACAGTAAGTCGATCGGCGGGATGGGAAGCCGATCGACGGGACAAGAAGCCGATCGACGGCAAGTCGATCGGCGGGAGGAGAGGCCGATCGACGGGATCTCCCGTCGATCGCCGTGATGGCATGTTAAGGCTTTTTTCTTCTTTCCTTTTTTTCCTTTCTTCTCATCCTGTCATCTGGATGTCTTAATATCAAGTCTGGCATGATGCCAGTAGGCTATTTATATACTCTTTTATAAGATTAATGATTATTTATGATATGTTGGGCTGTGCGCGTTAGTGGAATATACCACCGTTGCAGTGCCTTTTATTTGTGGATCATACACCCGAGGCTTGTGTTTTGGACTGATGGTTCGTGTTGGACTATGTGCCTCCGCCTCAGTGCCTTGTTTTGCCCGGCGTTAAATGATGCACCTTTTTTTGAGTTGATCAGTCTCTTTTATCTATTATTGTTATTAATATAATTACTATTGTCTTTCTTTGCCAAATCCATGGCTATGAGATAGATTTTTATGACACTCGGCGTAAGGTTTCTCCTTGTTATCATTCTTGGTCAATATACATGCTGTGTATATGGTTTCTCCTTTTGTTTTAGCTACCTCTTGCGCATTCTCTTACTGAGGCATTCTTTTTTTTTGAATGCCTCAAGCTCAGAGCAGTAGTAGTTTGAGAGCTTGGGCTAGTGACTCCAGGCCGTGGTTGTTGCAGCAGGTGAGGTAGCTCCCGTGTTGTCTCAGTTAGACTTGTATTTTGTTTCTATGGGTTCGTGTCAATTTGTTGACGCCCATAGTTTGTGTTAGTCTACTTGCTGGTTTTGCTGCTGATAATTGCTAGTCATTTATATGCTTACTTTCTTGGAATGATTTATGATATGATGCATGTTAGATATTTCATACATAAAAGCTGCATTCTAGCTTAAACTCATAAAATCTCTTTCAATCGAATGTCATTCTATTTTAAGGCTCGTAAAACTCCTTTCTTTACTTACACTAAACTTAGAAACTTGCATATCATTAGCATGCATTGTTAGGTCCTCATGCTCATGTAGGATGAAAAGAAGTGAATTAAGTATTTTTCCGCTACGTATATATTTTCTTACGGGTGGACTAGTTGATCCACTGAAATCGAGGGACACGGTTTCTTAAGCTCTAAACTTAAATGACGTTTTCAAACATAAAATATATGTTTTTCTACCAACATTAAGTGAAGGGTTGGTTTTGCCTGAATGTCTGCAGTTGACCCATGCATGGTGTGGCATCACAACACGTATTTTCTCTTACTCTGATATTATGTAAATATGAAGAAAATGCTGGTTGTGACAATTCTGGTCATTGATCTCTCTCTCTCTCTCTCTCTCTAACAGCACAGATGACAGATCTCTGTACAACATTTTTCTACAAGCCACTGAAGGCTTATTCTTCCTCTATTTATGAAAGAAGCATACAAAGATTACATAGATCAAGACTGGATCAATGCTATCATATTCCTTGCATCTTCTTCTAAGCAAGGATTCATTCTCTGAAAAGGATCCATAACACTTAATGCATACAATCCTCAGTGACAGCTGAAAGAGGATTTAATTCAGAAGAATAATCTTCATCTTTTTCTTCTTCTCCTTACTCTATTTCTTATTTCTATAAATTGAGTAAAGAGTCCTAAGAATCCCTCTTTAAAGGATTTAGCCTGGTTCAAGATCTCCTTATCAAAAGATCTGGTTTGGTTCAAGATCTCCTTATCAAAAGATCTAGTTTGGTTCTGAGAGTCTCCTGAACAAAAGACTCAGTTCCTAATTCTAAGAGTCTCCTTATCAAAAGACACAGGCACTGTGATAGTGTATTCCTACCAAGGTGGTAGAAGAGCAGATGTACGCATAGTTTTGGGAAACTACTACATGTTCTTGTGTCTTCTGTGTTGTAAAATTTTTTGTGCTTGTCTCTTATTTAGTTTTATTACTATGTGATTATTCTATGCTGGTTGGAATTCTGGATGCCCAGTAATTAGGACTATTTTTCGGTGCACTTATTATTGAAAAGTTTTAAATCTCTATTCACCCCTTCTATAGAATTCTCAAGGGAGTCACTATGCACTTTCAACTGGTATCATAGCCAGGTTGATCAGAAAAAGGTTAACACCTTCATCAAAAGATACTCTCACTCATATTTTTGTATTTTTAAAGTATTTTAAGATAATGAGTTCTAAGGACTATGCATCCACTAGACTACCAGTGTGTAATCTGAATAAGTTTACACTCTAGAAGGCCAGAATAACTTTATATATGAATTCTATTGATGAGGACATCTTTGATGTTGTATTGTCAGGTCCTCCAATCCCCTACAGAAAAGATGCTAGTGGGACTGTAACACAAGAACTAGTTCCCAGAGGTGAGTGGACTGTTATTGAGAAGAAAGTGAAAGCCTGTGATGCTAAGGCTATGAATATCTTGGTGTCAACCATGTCAGATGACATATTCCAGAAAGTGGCTGAATGCCAATCAGTAAAAGAAATCTGGGAGTCACTGTCCAGATTAGTTGAAGGGAGCTCTGATGAAAGAAAGGACAGGAAGTCCCTTCTCATATCCCAATGTGAGAACTTTCAGAAGAACTCTGAAGAGAATATAATCTTGCTGAAATGTATGAAAGATTCAACATCATAATTAATGAGCTCAAGGGACCGGACAAGGAGATCTCATTAATTGAGATAAATGACAAGCTGCTCATGTGCTTTCCAAACACTTGGGACTCAAGGATCTGGTCCATCAAAGAGTCCAAATGCCACAGAGAGATTTCCATAGATGCCCTACTTGGCAAGCTCAAGTCCTATGCGCTGCTGCTGAAAAGTAGAGCTGAGACAGAAGCAAAGGAGAAAGTCTCAACTCCTAAAGAAAGGACCTTAACATGAAAGCAGCTGCAGGAGAACTTTCTAATTCTAAAGAAGAGATACTTAATCTCTTGGCCAGAAAGTTCAGAAGGTGGGTCAAAACTGAAGACTCCATAAAAAAGGATAGGAGCTCAAACAAGCCAAGGTTTGATAAGACTCCCAAACAAGTAATCTACTATGCCTGCAGAAAGCCAGGGCACATTGACCCTGTTTGTCCAAAAGAACAAAAGCCGCAAGAATGAGCACAAGAAGTCCTTTAGAAAGAAGATAAGAAGAAAGAAAGGGGTTTCATAGCTGAAACCTGGAGTGACTCAGAATCTGAGTGAAGCTCTTCATCTGAAAGTGATGAAGAAACTGTTGCTGAAGAAGCCTGCCTGATGGCTTTGGAAGATTCCTCTAAGGAAGATCAGGTATCTCTATTGGATGACTTTGATTTTACTTCAGAAGAATTTAAAAATTGCTTTAAAGAATTTTGTCATGATTATCTAAAGGCTCAAAAAGAAATTAAAACACTTAGAAAAGAATTAGAAGATCTTAAGGAAGATGATATATATTCTGTTAATTATGAATTAAGGAATAAGGTATATAAAAAAGGAAAAAGAGATAAATGAATTAACTAATCAAAATTTAACACTAAAAGAAGAGCTTACAAAGGCAAAAGCCTTTGAAGACTCACTCAATGAGAGGAGTCAAAAGCTATAATATGTCACAAAGAATCTCTCTTTGAGATTGAGATATCTTGGTTTAGGAGCAGATCCATCAACTAACACAGTAACCAGCTTGGGAAAATCCTATAGTATTTATTAGACCCAGGGAAAATCAATCAAATAACAATATAGAATCTTGTGAAGAACTAAATAACCACCCTAATAAGATCAATGTATTCAATAGGGTAAACATTAAAGACCAAAAAAGAATTCTAGGCAGGCATCTCTTAGAAAAATCAATCAATAACCGCCAGATTTTTAATAAAAAGAATTATGCATCAAATTGAACTCGACGCAACTCTAAAGATGCATCGAATGCAACTCAACGGAGTTCTGCATGTGCTTCGACATCAACTCGAAGCAGGTATGAAGGTGCGTCGGATTACACTCGACGCAACCAACATTCTGCATCGACTTATTATCGACGCAACTATGCAGACACGTCGAATTACATTCGACGCAACTCTATAGATGTGTCGACCTCTTCTCGACGCATGTTTCCAGCAAATGGTTTTAAAACATCTAGACATCCCTCTCTCATTTCTCACTTTAATTATAAATGTTATTACTGTTCTAAAATTGGACACAAGGCCAAACATTGCTGGTATAATAAACCAGCACTTCTTCAGCTTAAGGGGTATCCTGAAAGACAAACTTATTCTTTCATAACTCCTTATGATGGTAGAAGAAAGAGACCCCAGCAAGTAAGGGTCCATACTAATGTTTTAATTTATGTGCAGAAAAGAGAATGTTCTACCACAAACCAACAATGGTACTTGGACAGTGGATGCTCCATGTAAGATCCCTCTCCCGCACCAGGAGAGTTCCCAAATCTTATGCCCAGAACCACTGCCTTACGATGACGCCAACACACGAGTTAGCCGCCTCCGCAAGACGCCGATCCTGCCGGCAAGAACGATCAACCAAACCAACAAGAGATAAGAAGCAAAACTAGGTAAAATATTCCAAGTCCACACACACACACACACACACACCCACCCGCCCGCCCGCCCGCCCGCCCGCCCGCCAGCCCGCACGCACGCACACACGCACAACTCCTACAGTCACAACCGACCGTTAGTCATAAAGACTAAGCCAGTTTTATCCCCGCCTCCCCTAGGCACCGGGCGGGAGGAAGAAGCGGAGGAAAACAAGGGGTAATAATAAATGCAAGTGACAAGGGAATCTAAACTAGCAAGTATATACATAACAAGGTAAACAATACTAGCAGATATATACGAGCAGTAAGTGAAGTAGTAGACAAGTAGTAAGTAAAGCAGTAAGTAAGCAGTAAGTAAGCAGTAAGTAAGTAAAGCAGTGCACGCAAGTACAAAAAACAAGTAAAGTATACTACCATCACATGAGTATCTTAACTTATATGAATCACCATAAAAACTTATAAGTTAAGATTTTTGGAATTATAACTTATCATATAAAAGAGCCCATACTAATTTATATGATAAGGGTCTGCAAATTATGTTATAAGGTTTACGTATGATATGATATGCATGCTATGATATGATTCATACAAGTGCAACTCACCCACACAACTATGTGATCACAGACCCTTAGTTCCCAATTTTGGAGCTAGCTTCACTCTCTGGTACCACCATTGTGGCTACGACAGCAGTGGAGCGGGCGCCTCCACTTCCTTGGCAGGTATACACACTACCAGGCCTAGACCCTTCGTACGCCTCTGTACATATCCTAGGTGCACTCTAGAGTCTTGCGTACTCTTTGCTGTAACCCACCTATTTTTGAGGTTGGGTGTGCATTTTCGGGGATCGTCCTCCAGACTGCAATATAAAGAACCTACTGGCCCCTCAAACCCTCACACCCGCCTCAGTCAACATACTGCTGTTTGTGTGACGACCGGTCCAGTACCGAAGACCCGCCACTAATTTGTTTCTATGCACATGCAAGTTATCATAACTCGAGCCTCCAACTCGCAGGACTAACCCGTCCTGATATACAACTTCCCAAGCCTCCAGCTCGCAGGACCAACCCGTCCTGATATACTATTTCCCATCCTCTAACTAGGGATGAATTTCACCAAATCTCTTAGTTCATTTAGTTGGGCTATTCTTGTCTATTTATTGTTATACTAGAAATTTTGGGTGAATCATGGACTTCCCGAGGTCTACCCGGTGAAGGGCTCACAGCGGTACTAGGGAATACGATGGGCTGAAACCCAAATTCCCCTTTCTAAGGTAATTACTTTTATTGGTGGCTACCCTTTTCTAAAGTCCCACTCTCCTTATTACTCTTTATGACTTAGATGTTTTATGACTTAACCTTCACTCTATTTCTAAGCAAACGTTCTCTTGAACGATGCTCAACACTTAAGATCTGCCATCCTCTAAATGGTGTGGGCCTTATGTGTTTCTCAATATCCCTAATCACACTAATGATATGAAAGGGAGAGTTCGTTCTTAATATTATTAAAGGCTCTTGTTTAAGTTTATTTCTAAGTAATGATATATATATGTGAGTGCTGATTGAGTAATAAAGCAAACACCTAGTAGACACAACAACAAAGCATATAAATAAATAAAACAAACAAGCAAACCAGATGACACAAGGAATATAGTAGTTCCCCAATCAACCTGGGTACATCTACTCTTCTACCCACTGGTAGGAATCCACTAGGAGGTTGTTGATCAGGTGCCCTCACACCAAGGTGATTTTTTTCAGGTGTCCACACACCACAGAGCTTTTGATCAGGTGCTCAAAACCAAAATGCAGGTTTTTGCTAAGGTGTCCTGTCACCGGTAGTTAACTTTTGAAGGGAGTTATAACCCTTTACAAGATGGGAGAAATAAAGAAAACAAAAAGATATGTTGTTCTTCTCTTTTGCTGAGAAGACTCTTGAAGATCCTGATTGGTAGTTGAGTTGGATCTTGATGATGATGAAGAGAGATCCCCCTGTCTGATTTAGTTTAGATGACAGCTTGTAGATGGAGCTTCTTCTCTAGATTGCAAATCCTCTGTTCTTCTTCTTGCAGTTTTGATGCCTGAGCAATTGATATAGATTTGGTGTCTCAGGATGTATATTATCTGCAAGAAAGAGTTAGCAAAAAGAAGATAATATATTATGATCTGTTCTTCTTTTTGCTCCTCTATTTCTCTTCCGGTTTCTGTCGCTAGCTTCTATATCATATTCTGCTGCTTGCTGTTCTTCTTTTCCTTTCTACCCTGCTCTGTATATTTAATCTGTGAGCTTTCGGCTGATTTGAATCCTTGCCGACCAAAGAGGAAATAGATAACGTCTCTTTTACTTCACTGATCCTCGAGCAGAATAATTTCATTCTTTAGCTTGATGCAATGGCTACAACATTTATTGTTTCTGCCAACGGCTATAGCATTTAATGCTTCAACAGCTGTAATGTCAGATCAGCAATATATATATATAGAAATAATAAATATTGCTTTATAAATAAATCTGTCAGCATATATATAATATTTTAGTCGAGCTAAATGATATAAAATAATACTGCAGATATTTCGTCGAGCTGAGCTTCAAGTTCGTCGACCTCCTCATTTGATTCGTCGAGCGCAGAATGAATACCATTCGTCGAGCGCAGGGCGCCGTTCGTCTAACGCAGGTAGACGTTCGTCGAACGCAGAGAATTTATGTAAATTTAATTCTTCTCTTATTTTTCAGCCAAATAAATATATATATTTATATTTCTTAGTATAATATATATATATATATTCTTTTCAGCCTTCTAACTTAATAGGATATGATCTAAGTTATAAGATATATTATGAAAGAAACTTAGACATTAAAGGTGGATCCTAACTCAAATCAAACTAAGGTTCCAACAATCTCCCCCTATTTGAGTTGGGATCCTAATCCAAATTAAGACTAGGTTCTAACAATCTCCCCCTATTTGGTTTAGGATACCTAAGCATAAAAAGTCTTTGAAGCTTTAGGGTCAGAGATTATTTTCTTCTTATAAAATTCATTTAAGCAAATCTGATTTCCTAAATTTTGATTTAAATAGGATTTTAATAATGTGAATTGCTAGCTGTTATTGGATTCAAAGAATTTTTAAAATCAGAAATACAATGTCTGATAGCTTCTTTCTATAGAATCCCCTTAATCAGAAGAGACTCACACTTAGTGCTTTGATCATTTCTGATCTATGCAATCTGAGTAGAATGCTCAACTTGATTTTAGGAGAAAATCTGGAAGAATGTGAAGTCTATCTGACTTGTTTTTAAGATAGAAAATTCAAAAGAATCATATAACTGCTGTTTAATTATAAATGATTTGAAAAATATTAATCAGTTTAAAAAATTGCCTTATAGATAAATAAGTTGGCCTTTTTATTGTGATCTGGTGTACTTAAGAATAAGTGGTTTTTATTTTGAAAGAAAGTTATGGTTTGCACAAGATACTTTATTATTCTTTCCATGGTGCTCAACCTCACAACGCTTATTAAGACTTATCAGGAGGTTCAAGTAGTGCTTGGTTGAGTTATCTTTGTCATTTTATGATTTTGTTTTGTACAAAGTTCTCCGAATACACTTGTTTTGCAAACCAATATAATTTATGAAAAAGATAACCACTTTTCTTAACTTTTAAAAGTGCAAATAAAGGTTGTGTATGTAAGATATTTGTGCAATTTTAATTCATTGTACTATTACAAAACATACACAATCATTCTTAGATTAAACACATAAGTAGACAATGCCAAAATAAGTGAGAGAATTGCGATCATTATCAAACATAAAACATTACTCATACTTAGAGGCATGCTACGCATAGTTCTACACAACTTTTTCAATATAAATTAAGCACATATTAATAGATGTATCAAAGCATGATGAAGGCAATGTTCAAAGTAGTTTGAAAAGATAAATTGCAACATTATAGAAGTTCTAAATAATAGATTAAATCATGCTTGATTTTCAATGAAGTCCATACAATATTTTTTGTTATTTTTGAGGAATAATTTTTATTTAAAGCTTGAACTCATAAAAATTGATCTTGGACTTCCCGAGGACTACCTTGTGAAAGGTTCGCCCGGTACTAGGTGATATGATGGGATGATAGCCCAAATCACCCTTTCACAAGATACAAGTAAAAAGTTAAGTTCAAAAAACTAACAATTTTTGATAATTTTTTGTTTTTGATTTTTGCTTTAAGAAATAGAATTTAAACAAATGACAAACCACAAAGGCAAAATATATAATATTTTTGTAATTTGGCTTTTGTATTTTTGTATTTGATTTTTCAAAAAATAAAGAAAAATAGAAGTGCAAAAACTAAATAGAAAATATAGATTTATATGTTTTTATGGATTTTTCGAATTTTAAAAAATACAGAAAATCGAACATGGACGCTAGCGCCTGCGGTAGCGCTAGCGCGGGAGACAGTAAGTGATTTTTGAGGATATTGGAAATTTTGATTCTTGATCTTGATTAGGTGTCCCATTAGGAGTTTCTTGCTGAAATTGCAGAATTTAAGGAGATGTTTTTGATGGTTAAACACCAAAAAAATGCATTTTTGAATTTGTGTTAATTTGAAAGATCTAGGACACCTAATCATCGCATGAGACATATTTTCTTATATCTTTATTATGATTTTTCAAAGGCTTGTGTTTACCAAAATAATGTAATAGATAGAGAATGTAGCCACAAGACATCATGTTTGAACAAATCAAATATGCATGATTTTAGAGATTAATAATAATGTTCATGCACAATCATACTATGGATAAGCCCTAGATGAGAATACCCAGCTTGTATATCTTGGTAAATAAAGCCTAACATAGACACAAATATTCTTTAGGTGGCAATGTTAGAATGATAAATTTGAGATTAATGTTATACCAAGATTTGATTGTGTTTCAACTTAGAGACCTAGAATGGAGGGACAATTCTTATTTGATTTGATATCAAAATGATTTAAAGGTCTAAACTAGAAATAAATCACAATATACACATAATATTCCAACCATAGTAAGCAATTATAATACCAATTGTCATTATATAAAATGTGATAGATGATTCTTGATATGAATTATGATTTTAGAAAATTTTAGCAAAAGATATCAATAGATCATGGTGGTGCGTATGGCATCAATATTTATGACAATTAATCTATCAATATGTCTTATGTGTTTTTCTTTTTAATTTAGATAAATATCTCATAGCAAATTCAGAATATTATCCACTTGTTGGTGAAGGCTAAAAATCTAATAACCGGATTTAATTTGAAATATCTTATAACAAATTTAGAGTTTTATTCAAATGGATAATATAAGATATTTAGAAGTAATGAATATAAGAATAAAAGATAGATCATCAAAATATGATTTTGAATTTTGATCAATTTGTTTTATAAAACCTTATTAAGCTTTTAAGAGATAAAATCATATTTTCAATATTGTATAGGATGACCATGACATGATAGTTTAAAAGAAAACAAAAAGAAAAAGATAGAAAAGACATTAAAGCACATCATGAAGTAGAAATTTGTGTATTTCATTTTAATTGATTTCTACTTCATGCACATGATGGGGTACTAATGAATAAGAGACTTAGGTATCCAAAGAGGACCGGGAGTGACGGTTCCTTTGGGTACCCAAATAAATCGTGTTTACTTTTGGGGAGATATGATTGAATGGGCCCTTTTGATTTGAGTTTGTGTTTCATCTTTAACTTTTGGCCGCCATTCAAACATTGGTTTAATATTATTCTTATTTATCAAATTTCCATGATGATTTTGCAAAACATTCATTATAGGAAATTTGTTTATTTTTATGTTGGGAGAGTGGTTATTTTGTAAATGATAATGATTTGGAATTTTATTTTCAAGCATTTGATATTTTTTATTTCCTTTGTTGGGCTTATACATATTATGGAAACTCATATTTAACTTGCTTTTGGAATTTGTTTGAAATTGTTGATTTATGTGTTAAGAATTTTTCTTTATTATTTCCTTAAGCAAGTTGACTTTAGTTTCCAATTCATAATTCTTAACGTTAAGATTATGTCTCGCTTTGTTATAGGCTATTGCGCTATTTTTAAGAGTGGATACAATAGACTCAATATGATTTTGATAATTGTTTCTATATTCATGAAATGTTTCATCCATCTCTTGAATTTCTATTTTAAAATCTTTGCACTTAGCACAATCATTTTTCAAGGAAGAATTTTCTACACAAAATCTTTCATTTTGTTCTTTTATACAAATAAGTTCCTTTTCAAGTTCTTTTCATTTTTCATTTAAATTATTACAATCAAAACAGGATTTTGTATTTTCAAGTAAAAAACAAGATGATGAAGACACATCACAATTTGATTCTAAATTAACATTAGCTTTTAATCTCTTATTTTCTAAATGTAAATTTTTAATAGTGATTTTCAATTTCTTGATCTTACGTTTATCAATTTTTAGTATATTGAAACTAGAAATGGAAGTTATCACACAAGAAGAAGATTTTGACTTTCTTACAGCGTTTTTGGTGGAAGCAAAATCTTCGTTATCTTTTGGCCCTTCCTTCATCATAGATGAATTTTCATCTCCTTTTTCTCTTGGTGTGTTGTTCTCCTTTTCTATTTCAATATTCTCCATGGCTTCACTCCGAGAGAGATCTTCTTGAATGATAATGGATGCTTGTACATTCTTTTCCTCTTGTGTTTGTTCCACACCTGCGAGAGGAAGATCATACATTTCTTCAAGAAATTTCCATACTTTATAAGCACTAGAAAAGCAATACACAAATTTGAAAATTTCATTTGAGAGACCACAAAATAGATAATGTTTAGCTTTTGCATTTAGCTGACGTTCTTTTTTATTCGATTCATCCGCTCGTCTTATAATTGCTAAGTTCCATACTTCGATGTCTAAAGTTTTAATAAATTTTTCCATTAAAATTTTCCATCCTTTATAATTTGTTCCTTCAAATAAAGGTGGTGCAAGTGATTTTTCCTCTTCACAAAAATTTTCCCCACTAGTTGAAGCGAGATCATGAGACGCCATTATTCCCGGTTGTTAAGCCAATTGGAATAAAACCGCTCTGATACCACTTGTTGGATCGGTCGGCGCCCTTAGAGGGGGGGGGGGGGGGTGAATAAGGGTTTTCAAAAACTTTAGATTTTATTTAGAAAAACTTTGGAATATTGCAATATTAAAACAAGAAGACAAGTAAAACAAAAAGAGAGACAAGCTTTATTGATATTAAATAAGTTTTACAAAACTTGATCTCAATGTCGCTAGAGATCGGAGGCGAATAATAAAAACTCTTTTTCGTTTTCTATACCGACTCGTATCCCCACAAACCGGTTGGCTTTAGCCGATCTCTCCCCAGATACGGCCTCAAGCCGCTCTAGCCAATCTATCCCCAGAAAGGCCTCGAGCACCCCCTAGACCTAGCCTAGATCTAGTCGCCAACATGAGGCGAATTTCAGCCCTAAGTCTTACCCCAGACCTAGTCGCCAACACGAGGCGATTTCACTACCGTTTACAGAAAAGATATGAAATGAAAAGACAATAATATAAAAACTCCCTCTATGTGGATCTCTTGGAGAAGTGGACGAAGGCCCGCAGAGTATGATCGTAGTCGATGCGGCCTTTCGTCACGATGATGACGCGTGTTGAAATCTTCTCCACGGATCTCCTTAAGGCTTTATGGAATTGTGGGAGTATCGCTCTGAATCTTCCTCTCTCTGCTGTGGCACGAAGCTCTGGAGTTTGGGATTGGAGGAGGATGAAGAATTCGGAGCCAAAGCATCCAATTTATAGCCTTAGCGCTACCGCCGGCGCTAGCGCTACCGCCGACGCTAGCCCGGATTAAGAAACAATTTGCGCGGCAGAATCTCCCATCTGTGGCAACATGCTGCACTATGCCTTATATGCGTCACGCTACCGCCGACGCTAGTAGCTACCGCCGACGCTATCCCCGATTAAGAAACTTTTTGCGCGGCAGGATCTTCAATCCGCGGCAACGAGGCTTTCATTCCTTCTGTGTTCACCGATACCGCCGGCGTTATCCGCTACCGCCAGGCATTAGCACCTTCCATAACAGCTCCCGGAAAAGCGCTCATCATCGCTAGCGCCCGGCGCTAGTTGCTACCGCCGGCGCTAGTGAGCCTCTTCGAATTTTGGCCTCAATTTTGGGGGCAGTCATCATGTGTACTCCTTGAGTCATGTGGACTATGCTAACCTGCACACTTGAACACACAAGATCAAATACACATAGGATTTGTTATTCTCAAACCTAGGAGATGCGGAAGACCATGTTCCAACATTTATTTCATTGAAATATATATTTGAAAATTTAAACTGATTTTGCTGAACATAAAATTTGTCTTTTTCTTTAAAAGATTGTTTAAAGTTTTCAGCCTTAACTAACTTATTTTTTAAACAAATAATGTGTTCTGCTGATATTTAAAAGTTTTCTTGAAGTTTATTATATTCAGGAGTTAGAATGTTTATTTCTATTAACTCTTTTATATTTTCTTTGTCAGATTTTATTAAGTTTGTATGTATTAACTTAAAATCTGATTGGTAATTTTAGATTTTATTAAATCTGTACCTGATGATGATTTGAAAACAGATTTAGAAGGATCAGAGGTAGAAATAAAGTTTGAAGTTACCTCTACTACCTTAGTTACCATTTCTGCTTCAGATTATACATCTGATATGTGATATGAGCCATATATGGTCATCATGCAGAAATCTTTTGCTTCTTGTTCTTCTTCTTCTTCTTCAATTAGAGTAGAAGATGGTTCTGCATCAAAAATGCAGTTAGTTGAAGAAGTAAAGGTGGATTAGTTAGTAGAAGAAGTAAATGTAGAAGAAATAAGGTTCCAACATGATATATCATGAGCACCTTACCATCCTGTGTGATTACTATGCACTCATAACGTAATCCTTGCCCCTTTGTGTATATTGTGCCTAATCTAAATTACTCCCTAAACTATAGTACTCACGTACTCCAAAAATTTCACAACATCTAGGGGCTAATATAATTGATATGTTACTGTTATAATCTAAATTTCACTGATTTTCTAAGTGATCTTGCTGGTCAAATCATCACATCAAGTTTTTACTATTCGCAGACCAAAATAAGATTGAACTAGATTTGATTCCTATGATGAAATCTTGACCATATCATGTCCAAATGAGTTCCAATTTTTACCATAGGTTCATAATGGATAAATTAAGGGTTGACCAGAGTTTTGACATATTTCAAATAAATTTGACTTCTATTTAAATTCAATTAATCAATTAACATCCTCTAAATTACAAAAGAAGTACCTTGTCAGTAAGTTAAATCTTGCTAATAAAATTTCCAAAGATAATAGATGACATAATAACATGATTTACAAAAATTCCATAATTTTTTAGAGGATTTATAATCATAATTTCCATTTAACATAAAAGAGATGAAAACATGACTTTACACATCAAGTACTAGTTTATATCTTCCAAAAATTTTGGGAAAATTTCTATACCACTGTAGTGACCTAAAAACATCATATCCAAAGTTTCATAATTTTCCAGAAATATTTTATCATAGGTATTTCATAAAATAAGAAGTGTGATAAACTAAATATATGGAATTTTACCATATTTAATACATCCAAAAATTCTACCAAAAATTCCAGAGGTTCATAATTAGATTTCAAAGATTTAACAGAGTTTCAAAAATTTCCAGGAAAAATAACTCATAATCATTTCATGAATTCAAAAGTATGACAAACTGAATATAATAAATTTTCCCATGTTCAAGACATCCAAAAATCCTACCAAAATTTCAAGAAGTTTATAATTAGATTCCAAATCATTTTCCAGAGTTTCATAAATTTCTCTAACTTTTTCCTTAGTAAAATTTTAATTATTCAGAAAAGTGACATGATAATTTTGATAATTTCTAAAGAAATAATCTCTGAAAATTTCTAAAATTTTTTTTTAGAGATTCTAGATGGTATAACAAGTGATTCTTCAGAGTTTCACAATTTTCTACAAGGTATTAGCCATGAACATTTCACAAATACAAAAGTGTGACATAAATCATATTGACCAAATACGTAAGATTTTTGATCCAAAAAATCCTAAATTTTCCTGAGGAAATGTATTATATCATAAAGAGGGTGTGGCCAAAATTTTAGGAGCCAACACTACGCTATATGTGCTGAATACACAAAACATCTCTTTTATCTATTGGCACACCATAACACCTTTTAAGTAGAGACATGCAAGTGAAATTACCCTACATGCAGAGGTCCAAATGATCTGAAATTTTAACCATGGTATAATATTGGCCAAATAAGTATGACACTCAAATTTGGTGTCATTTGGAGTTACACAACTCCTAAAATTTCATTTATTTGATTTATCACATTTTGAACAAATCTTTAAGAAAATTATCTCCAAAAATACTAATTTTTGGAAGGGTGATGTGTTTCCTCACGTCTCATATAAGTTTCAAATTTCGCATGCATGCAAGGTATTTTGACAGATATATGCACAAAATATACATGCATACACACTTTGTACACACCTCACCAAAATGGATGCCCAGGGGGCTCTGGTGCACCAAATCACATGAAATCTGGGCCAAATTAAAGTTAAGACAAAGGGCTATAACTTTGATATTCAAATATTTTCCTAATTCTGTATTTAAGAGCCTTAGTTTTAAGGTATAATTAGATGTTAAAAGTGTGATAGAACATTTCATTTCATACAACTTGCCCTGCAGATATCATCCCATCTGGAATCAACGGCCAGGATTTCGTCTCCTACCTTTAGCCAACATCCCAGATTGATCCGACCTGGGTTGCCTTCCAAGGCTATTTCCCGACGGCTAAGCCACCTCCCTAACCGGCCACCGCCACCACCACCTCCGTTGAGGTGGTGGCTATCGCCTGGCAGCGGCTTGGCCGCCGGAGGGGCTGTTTTCGGTGATCCGAGCATGGGCAAAACCATGGAAAAACTCACATTTTTCTCACTTGGATCCGGCTCTGTTGAGCTGGATACCTATCCTAAATGATCTAAGAGGCTAGCACAGAGGGAAAGGAGGAGAAACCAGACCTTAATTGAAGCTTTGGGTGTTTGTTTCCCTTGGTGCCTTGGTCGACCACCTCCATTAGAGGACCTTGCCGATCTCCCAATTCTCCATCAATTCCTTCATTCCAAAGCTCCTTCCCGACTCCTCTCGGGCTTCTAAAACTGATGGTGAGGTCTGATCTAGGGTGTGTTGGCTGGTTGAGGAGTTTTGAGCTAGGGTTGGTCGGCCATGAGCATTGGATGCTCCTCCTTGCTGCCAGGTGGACACCCCCCCAGAAATCGGCTGGTAATAACTCCTAGAGCTCAGTGGGAGGCTTGGGCAGAGGGAAGGGGCTGCCAAGTGGAGCAATTTCCATGAATTGCTCTTGCCTCTTATTCAAATTTGGGGTTTTTCCAAAATTAGCCTCTTGCATGTCATCTCCTCCAAATTTATGAGGGCATGCATGGTAATTAGGTCATGGGCTGCAGGTTGGGCCTCCTATTGAGGCCTTAGCCCATATGACTTGGCTTAATTGATTCAAATGCCCATTTTAGCCCAATTTTGACCTATGTTGACTTTTGGGGATGACTTAGTCAATTGGTGATTTGACTGGTCCAATGTGTTGGTCATGAGTCCCTTGGCACCACCCAATGTTGATTGGGTCATGGTGGTGCCTTATTTGGGCTAATTTTTTACATTATGTGTGGTTTTGACTAAAATTGGGGAAAAGTTGACTTTGGTCAATTTGGTTAAATTGATGATCTCATGGTGGGGATTTTGGGTCAATTGGGTCCCCCATGATGTTCTAAGACTAGGGGTGAAGTCAATTTTATGTTTTGGGGTTCAATTGAATCTATTGATGAAGGATTGGCTTATGTTGACCTAAGTTTGACTTTGGTCAAATTGGACGAATTGGTGACCCCATGTTGGGGCTTTTGGGTCCATAACACTTCTTTAGAGGTTTACCATCTAGTGGTGGGGACAATTTGATCCTATCAAGTCTAATTGACCCAACTGTGTTGAATTGGCCTATGTTACCCTATTTTGGCCCAAGGTTGATTTAATCAAATTGGCCAAACTTGGTGACCCTATGATGAGGCTTTTGAGTCACTTGGGCCTCTTCCAGGGTTAGGGACCTATTGTGAAAGGAGTGTTTAGTTCTTAATTATATTAAAAGGTCTCTTGTTTAAGTTTACTTTCGAAATAAATGATATATATAAATAAATGATGTTTGCTGATTGAGTAATAAAATCAAACAGTAAGAGTACATATAAAAATCACAGCACAAATACGAACATAAAACAAAAACAAGCAAGGCACACAACCAGATGATAAAAGAATATATAGTAGTTCCCCTCAACTGGGTACATCTACTCTTCTACCCACTGGTAGGAATCCACTGGAGGTTGTTGATAAGGTGCCCTCACACCAAGGTGTTTTTGTTCAAGTGTCCACACACCAATGGAGGTTTGATCAGGTGCCCAATTCACCTATAAGCTTTTGATCAGGTGCTTATAAACCAAGATGCAGGTTTTTGCTAAGGTGGCCTGTCACAGGGAGTAAACTTTTGAAGGGAGTTTTAACCCTTTACAAGATGGGAGAAATAAAAGAAAATAGAAAAGGTTATGTGGTTCTTCTCTTTGCTGAGAAGACACTTGATGAAGATGTTGAAGAGAGCTCCCATTGTCTGATTTAGTTTGATGACAGCTTGTGGATGAAGCTTCTTCTCTTGATTCAAATACTCTGTTCTTCTTCTTACAGTTTTGATCCTGAGCAAGTAATATTGATTTGGTGTCTCAGGTTGTAGATGATCTGCAAGAGAAGAGTTATCAAAAATAGAACAAGATAGAGTATTAGTGTTGTTCTCTGTTTTTGCCCCTGTTCTTATTTTTCTCTTCTTCTTCTTCCTTTTCATGTACAGCAAATATAATATGTTCTGTTCTATCTTCCTCTTTCTCTGTTAGCTGTTCTATATCATATTCTGCTACTACTTGTTCTTTGATCTTCCTCTGTATATTTAATCTGGAAGCTTTCGGCTGATTTGAATCCTTGCCGACCAAAGAGGAAAGGATATAATGTTTCTTTTATTTCCAAGATCCTCGAGCAGAACAATTTCCTTCTTTAGCTTGCTGCAACAGCTACAACATTTATTGCTTTTGCCAACGGCTAGAACATTTAATGCTTGCACACTGTAATGTCAGATCAGCAATATATATATATATATAGCAATATATATAAATAAAAATAATAAAGATATTGCATATTTAATAATTTTAGTCGAGCTGAGAAAAAAAATATAATACTGACAATATTTCGTCGAGCTGAGCTTCACGTTCTTCGAGCTCATCATTTGATTCGTCGATCTGATCATTTAATTCACTGTTCTGAATATCTGCTGAATATTCGTCGAACGCAGACTTGAGTTCGTCGAACAGAAGGATTCGTCGACCGCTAAGATGGGCTGGATCGTCGACCGCTGAATATTGAGCTGTTCGTCGAACGCAAGCTTGAGTTCGTCGAACAAAAGATTTCGTCGACCGCTGAGCTGAGGTCTGTTCGTCGACCGCTGAGATAATCTGTTCGTCGACCACTGAACCAATCTGTTCGTCGACCGCTGAGCTGAGGCGGGATCGTCGGGCGCTGCTTGGATTTTGTCGAACGCAGCTTTGAACCTTTTCGTCGACCGCAGAGCGCCGTTCGTCGAACGCAGATCGATGTTCGTCGGACGCAGAATGTATACCTTTCGTTGAGCGCAGGACGCCGTTCGTCGAACGCAAATGGCTGTTCGTCGAACGCAGAGAACTTATGTAAATTTAATTCTTCTCTTATTTTTCAGCCAATTAAATATATCTCTTTTCAGCTTTCTTTCTTAATGATATTTAATCTAAGTTATATAATATGTTATGATGTAAACTTAGACACTAAAGGTGGATCCTAACTCAAATCAAAACTAAGTTCCAACATATTGGTAAGTCCAATTTAAGTTGGTGAGTCCAATTTGAAGTAGATTGGCCTAGGTTGACTTGTGCACTTTTGGGGCGCTTATAACAATTTTCCTAAGTTCAGGTTGACATAGGGTCATACCATGAACTCTAGTCACAACTCCAACCCTAACCTTAACCCAAGGTGTTTATAAGTAATGGGGATGTTACACTCCATGCATATGACTGGAGCAAAAATGTGCTGGAAAACTACAAGACTAAGGAAGGCCCTATGGTAATCTTTGGTAACTCTCACTCTGGTCAGACCAGAGGAAATGGTGTGCTCAGAGTTGGAGAAATCTCCTTCTCTAAGGTAGCTTATTTTGACGGTCTTCAACATAACCTAATTAATATTAGTCAATTATGTGATGGTGAATACAAGGTTGTATTCATTAAGTTATTATGTCATATTGTTAGCTCATTAACTAATCAAATAGTATTAACTAGCCTTAGAAAAGGGAAGGTATATGTAGTAGATTTTGATTACTCTAAATTTGAAGTTAGTTTGTTTAATTATAACTTAGAAAATAGTGAATTATGGCATATGAGATTAGGTTATTTAAACTTTAAAACAATAGCTAAGCTATCCAAGCACAACCTAGTAAGAAGCTTACCAAATGGTAAATTTTAAAAGGATCACCCTTGTAGAGCCTGCAAATTAAGAAAACAAACAAATTCTTCATTCAAACCAATTGGTAAGAATGATTCCCCTAGAACCCTCTATCTGTTGCACATGGACCTCTTTGGTCCTATCTCCACTCAAAGCTTAGCATGCAAGTTTATACATTAGTTATTGTAGATGACTTTTCTAGATTCAGCTGAGTGTTCTTTCTAAAAGCTAAGTCAGAAACTTTCAAGATCCTCTCAATATTCATTAGAAGGATTCAATATGAATTCAATACTCAGGTTGCTATGATCAGGACTGATCATGACACAGAGTTTGAGAACCAGTTAATCTATAGATTTTGTGAGGATGAAGGGATAAGACAAAGTTTTCCAGCTTCTAAAATCCCCCAACAAAATGGGGTGGCTGAAAGGAAAAATAGAACCATAATTGAATCAGGAAGGTCATTATTGGCCGAATCCAATTTGCCAAAGTCTTTCTGGGCCGAGGCTATGAATACAACCAATAATGTTTTGAATAAGAGTCTCATCCACAAAACTAAGTTAAAGACTCCTTATGAGCTATTGAAAGGAAAAACACCTATAATCACATACTTTATGATATTTTGGTGTACTTGCTTCATTCTATACAATGGAAAGAGCCAACTTGCCAAATTTGACAAGATGGCTGACGATGGAATATTCTTGGGATACTCCTAATCAAGTAAGACCTATATGTGTTATAATAAGAGAACTCTCAAAATTGAGGAGTCAATGCATATGGTGTTTGATGAAACTAATATGTTCTCCAAGGGAAGGAAACTTCCACCAATGTTATATTGCAGGAAAATGATTAACTTGCAGATCAAGTTGAAAGGCTTAGTATTATGAATCACTCAACAGGCTGTTAGGAAAAAGAAAAAACAGATAACTGAAAATGAATCAGATGAAAACTCTATTGAAAATGATGATGTCATCAAGCACCTAGTCTACCAGAAATAGGGACTATTCAATAGGAAGAAAATGGTGTTACTATAGCCAATGAAGAAGAAGAAATCCACGAGGATATGAATCCTCTCAACAGTTCATCAAGAACTAGAATAACCCTAAAGGATCACCCTCCATCTCAAGTTACAGGAGACATGATATTGGGAGTGAAGGCCAGAAATTAGATCACAAATGAGACCACATTGCAGTGCTTCCTCTCCCAATATGAACCAAAGAAGTTTAAAGAAGCAGACAGTGATCCTCACTGGATAGCTTCCATGCAAGAGGAGCTTGCACAATTTGAAAGAAACAAAGTTTGGATTCTAGTTGAAAGACCTAGGAACTACCCAATTATTGGAACAAAATGGGTATATAAAAAGAAGATAGTCTCAAATGGAGTTATAGTAAGAAACAAACCCAGACTTGTTGCTAAAGGATACATGCAAGAAGAGGGAATTAACTACAATCAGACGTTTGCTCCAGTGGCTAGACTGGAAACAATTAGGATGTTTCTTGCTTATGCTGCCCATATGAAGAAAATGGTATATCAGATGGATGCAAAGAGTGCATTCTTAAATGGAACTCTTTAAGAAGAAGTTAATGTGGAGCAGCCCCCAAGTTTTGTCAATCCATCTCATCCCTCTTTAGTTTATTGGTTAGATAAAGTACTGTATGGTCTCAAGCAAGCTCCAAGCTCTTGGTATGAGACCTTGCCCACCTTTCTTCTACAACACTCTTTTGTAAGAGGTAAGGCGGATAAAACACTCTTCACTAGAGAACATAAAAACCAGCCACTTAAGTACAAATATATGTAGATGATATAATATTTGGCTCAACAGACCAAAGACTTTGCAAAAGGTTTGCTGACCTAATGCATTCTAAGTTTGAGATGATCGCATGAGGGAATTATCCTACTTTCTTGGCCTCCAAGTAAAGCAAAGTGTAGATGACATTTTCATATCCCAATCAAAGTACACTAAAGAGCTTATCAAGAGATGTGGGATGGAAAATGCCTCTATCATGAAAACCCCCATGGCTACAAATACTATACTTGATAGAGATGAAAAAGGTAAGTCATTTGATCAGATGACTTACAGAATAACTATTGGCTCACTCCTCTATCTTACAACTAGCAAGCCAGATATAATATTTGCTACTTGTATATGTGCTAGATTTCTGGTTGACCCCAAGGAATCCCACATGAGTTCTGTAAAAAGAATACTCAAATATCTAAAGGGTATACCTGAACATGGCTTATGGTATCCCACGGAGTCTTGATTGACCTAGTAGGCTACTCAGATGAAGATTATGCTGGATGCATGCTTGATAGAAAGAGCACCCCAGGAACTTGTCAATTCCTGGTTGCTAGACTAATTTCCTGGTTTAGCGAAAAGCAAACCTCAGTCTCCACTTCTATAACTGAAGCTGAGTACATAGATGCAAGAAGCTGCTTCTCACAAATATTATGGATGCATAATCAATTGTTGGATTACAATTTTACTCTTGAGAACTCCACAATATTCCATGACAGTTCTAGTGTTATTTCTAGATTTATCTAGGAGTTCATCTAGAGGTTCATCTAGGGGTTTATCCATGAGTTTATATAGGAGTTTATCTAGGGGTTTATCTAGGGGTTTATCTAGAGGTTTATCTAGTGGTTTATCTAGTTGTTCATCTAAAATTTTATCTAGGATTTATCTAGGGATTCATCTTGAGATTTATCAAGGTGTAAATCGATAGTTTCATCTATTGATTTATCTAGGGGGTTCGTCTAGGGACATCTAGGGGGTTCATTTAGGGGTCCCTAGATTTCAATGAACCTTTATATCTATAGGTTTATTTAGGTGTTTTTTAGTGTTCATCATGGGATTTATCTAGGGGTTTATCTAATTAATCAATGTGTTATATCTAGGGGTATATCTTGAAGTTCATCTAGGTAAACCACTAGATAAACTCATAGATGAACCCCTACATGAACCCTTAGATGAACTAGATAAACCCCTAAATAAATTCATAGATAAATACTTTGATAAATCCCAAGATAAATCCCTAGATGAACCCCTAGATAAATCCTTAGATAAACCCCTTTATCTAGGGGTTCATCTAGATATTTATCTAGGGGTTTATTTAGGGTTTTATCTAAGGGTTCATCTTGATAAACCACTAGATAATCCTCCAGATAAACACTAGGGGTTTATCTATATCTAAGGGTTTATCTTGGGTTAATCTAGGAGCTCATCTAGGAGTTTATCTAGGTGTTTATAGGGGTTTATCTAGGTATTCATCTAGGGATTTATCTAGGTATTTATCGAGTGGTTTATCTAGCGGTTTATCTAGGAGTTCATCTAAGTGTTAATCTAGGAGATTATCTAGGGGTTTATCCAGGAGTTCATCTAGGTGTTTATGTAGGAGTTTATCTAGTGGTTTATCTAGATAAATCTAGAGGTTTATCTAGGTATATATCTAGGGGTTCATCTAGATAAACCCATAGTTATTTGTCTAGGCATTCATCTATGTGTTCATCTATGTGTTTATCTAGGAGTTTATCTAAGAGATTATCTAGGGGTTCATCTAGTGGGTTATCTAGGGGTTTATCTAGGTGTTTATCAAGATGAACCCCTAGATAAACCCCAAGATTTATCTAGGGGTTAATCTAGGCGTTTATTTAGGGGTTTATCTAGTGGTTATGATGGTGTTTATCTAGTGATTCATCTATTGATTTATCTAGGTGTTTATCTAGAGGTATATCTAGGGGTTCATCGAGGGTTTATCTTAGGGTTCATCTAGAATTTCATCTAGGGGTTTATCTAGGAGTTTATTTTGTGGTTCATTTAAAATTTATCTATTAATAAATTTAAGAGTTTTTCTAGGGGTTCATCTAGGGGGTTTATCTCTAGGGGTTCATCTAGATAAATCTAGAGGTTTATCTAGGAGTTCATCTAGAGTTTCTAATGATAAACCACTATATAAAACCCTAGATAAACTCTTATATGAGCACCTAGATATACCCCTAGATAAACTCCTAGATAAACACCTAGATGAACCCCTACATAAACCCTGATATTTATCTAGATGAACCCCTATAGATAAACCCCATAGATGAACCCCTAGATGAACTTATAGATAAACCATAAATGAACCACTAGATAAACCCCTTGATGAACTCCTAAATAAATCCTAGATGAACCCCCTAGATGCACACAAAAATAAACTCCTAGATGAACCCCTAGATAAACCTAGAGATAAATCCCTAGATGAACCCCTAGATTTATCTAGGGGTTCATCTAGGTGTTTATCAAAGATTTAATTTAGGGGTTTATCAAGTTCACCTTGATAAACTCCTAAGGGTTTTTCTAAGGGTTTATATAGGGGTTTATCTAGATTTATTTAGGGGTATATCTACGTGTTCATTTAGAGGTTTATCTAGATGAACTCCTAGGAGTATATCAAGTGGTTTATCATGGTGTTCATATAAGGGTTTATTTGTGCGTTCATCTAAGGGTTTATCCATATGAACTTCTAGATAAACCCTGAGATAAACCATGGATAAACCCCAAGATGAAATATGGGTTTTTCTAGGATTTATTTAGGAATTTATGTAGGGATTTGTCAATATAAACTCCTAGATAAACCCATAGATAAGCCCCTAGATAAATCTAGGGATTTATCTCGGGGTAATTTAGTGTTTTATCTAGGAGTTCATCAAAGGGTTTATCCAGGGATTATCTAGGGATTTTTCTTGATAAACAATTAGATGAACAACTACATAAACTCCTATATAAATTTAGGCGGTTATCTAAGGGTGTATCTAGTGGTTTATCTTTGGGTTCATTTAGACAAACCACTAGATAAATCCCTAGATGAACCCCTAGATAAACACCTAAATTAATCTAGATGAACCCCTAGATAAACTAGGGGTTTACCTAGATAAACCACTAGATGAACAAGTATATAAACCCTTAAATAAACCCATAAAGAAACCCTTAGAGTTTATCTAGAGGTTTATCTAGGGGTTTATCTAGATGAACCCCTAGATAAACCCTTAGATTAATCTCTAGATTATGTAAGACCCCCCTCCCGGAACACAAGACACGACCGATGGGAGTCTTATGCCCAGAATAGTCGCCTTGCGGTTGCGTCAACAAACGGGTTAACCTGTACCATAAGACGCCTATTCTGCTGCATATTTCCAATATCACATTGTCAACCCATCAATAAAAGAAAACACAGAAGCCATGATCCACAATGAGCATAAAGGTCCACAATAAATATAAAAATGTAGCAGGAATCAACAAGTTCCTGAATATCAGAGTACATCAAAAATGCTCGTATGCTGTAATAAAAGCGCTCAAACTCTCACATCTGTAATGGAAGGCAGTGTGGTAATATAAGCTCATGCCCTGTCATCCCGACCTGGCTGTCCTCCTTAACAGTGTGCAGCTGCTCCTGCAAGGTGTGATCCAAATAATAGTGGTGTATCAATCGTTAGTCATAAAGACTAAGTGGCTTCACATCCTCTCCCCCGACGACTCTTAGGCACCGGGCGGAAGGAAGGAAAAAGGAACGCAATATAAACAGTAATATATAATCAAGCAGGTGGTATAATGGTGAGTAATTCTAGCAGTTCTTAAGTATAGGTAAGCAATAAGAAATACTAGCATGTATAAAAGAGCACAATAACTAGCAGGATAATAAGAAACAAGTTACAAGAACTGAATTGAACTTAACTTATAAAGATGCCCATACAAATTTATAAGTTAAGGATCTGGTACTTTGAACGTAACTCATCATATAAAAGAGCCCATACTAATTTATATGATGAGGATCTTATGCGGTGCAATGCAATGAATATATGATGACTCACCCATACTCACACACACACACACACCCACTTGCTATGTCGACATAGACCTTAGTTCCCTCCTTTCGAGGGTAGCTAACAACTCAGGCACCTCCTGCCGTTACCAGACGGAGGCAGTGGAATGTGCTCTCCAGTACTAGGTGGGTATGCACACTACCAGACCTAGGTCTTACGTATGCTTTGATGCTATGAACACAATATCATAGATCCTGTGTACTATTGCTCGCTAAACCAGCTGAGTCTTAAAGACACGGAAGGGGTCTTTGGGAAGTAAGCACTAAAGAGCCCAGCCCAACCAGTCAATGACACAGAAGGGGTCTTTGGGAAGTAAACACCAAAGAGCCCCGCCCAACCGTCCTAGAGTCTATCTGCCAGCTTCTATCGGTGTGACGACTAGCAAGCCCGTAGACTCGCCACAATTAATCCTCCAGAAAGGATCATTATACAACCTCGTGTAAACCAGACACACCCAAGTAATTTCCATGCTCAACCCATGATATCAAGCACCCATGGGCTCACGAACAAGTCCTTAATACGTTTCACTACTTACAAGTTCAACCAATGCTAATTAGCATCCAAGGTCCTACCAACCGGGTCTTTAACATGTCACCATAGGATATAACCATATCCTATAATCTACACCAAATCATCACTGCTACCTGTACCGAGTTGTCATAACTCTTATGTCATGGTATGTGTATGTCATGAGAAATACTCTCTATGATCCTATATGACTACTTGTGCGCTAGTGTCATGTTCAAGTTTACTATATAAATCTACCCAAACGTATTGACCATATCCAATCCTCATGCTCGATTCACAACATGCTTTGAACACAATTGAATTCATAAGCACTATTCAATCACGCCTAGTCAATATTAATCATCTCGTGCCCATTCTCCTAAGTGTCATCAATCGTGTACTCTACTAAGTGGTTATCACAAATCTAAACCCTCTGATAGATTATCAAGTGATATAGATACTATTATATGCATGTTTTCAAAATCCTTGTTCAAATGATCATCATAATATTTCATTTCAGCATAATAAATTATAATAACACATTTAATTATGGAATCATTTCAAAGCCAAATCCTCTGAAACTTCTACCATAGATCATAATTAATGCTTTAATCATTCCCACCAAATTTCTTCCTCATTGCGCTTCACAATACTTATTTACGACACGTTACATTTATATGATACGACAGGCGAATTCATAGCAAACATATATCCAAAAATTCTAAAACTTAACAGGGGTGATCACAATATCATCAAGTACATGAATACCAAATTTCTTAAGCATTGTGCATAAGAAGAGTTGATTTGGACAGATTATGGCTAAAAAATGGCTTGAACCCAGCATTGTGCATAAAAACATATCCAATTTTGGTCTGCAGATAATAAATCTACACGGTTCTTAAAGTAGATCTAATGGAGGCTGTTCATCTTCTTCCTCCAGCCGACGAATGGGATAAGCCCAACATTCTCTCCTCCAATAATCCCTCAATAGACCACTATACTTCACGAAAGCAAGTCCTGCTACTTCGTATTGAAGAGAAGAGTTGATCGAAGATATTTTCTTGGTGAACGACGCCCTAGAATGGTAGTTCTAGCGCGGTCTTTTCCTACGAAACTCCATGAATCTCGCTGAAATCAAGCTCTCTTGAGCCCAATATCTCCCCTAATTTTTGATCTAAAGATCTAGCACCAAGGGAGAGGGGAGGAAGCTCACCTGATTCGCGGCCATGGATCATGTTTGTGTCCTTGGCGGCATGATGACAATGGTTGGCTAAGTTCCAACTCCTCTCAAGGTTCTTTCCTCTAGAAATCCTTAGTTCTGTTGCTCGAGGGTTGAGAAATAGAGCAGGAGACTAACTGAGAAGGAAAAGGGTTTTAGTATGGGAAGAATTCCAACGGTTTGGATTAATGTTAATGGGGAGTTATTTCCCAAGTCTTGGAAATGTCAAATCATGCCAAGTGTCTATATTCTAGTGGCTAAAAATCATTTTTTTGTCTTGGAAATGCTAGAAATTAACTCTGGAAGACCAGGAGACAATTCCACGCCTTTCTGGAAATTTTATTAAATTTTCAAGTACATGCCCCTTGGTCATGCCCGTGACCCAGGGCGTATCAGCCTAATCATGCCCCTCAGGCGCGTCTCTACGATATTGCACCCTCTCGACGATCTGCACTAAGTCACGTCCGTGACTTAGTCAAGTCACGCCTGTGACTTAGTCAAGTCCCGCCCGCGTACTTTCATCCCGATGACATTTCCATATCTCGACGATCTAGTCGATCTAGCCGACATAACCTAAGTCATGCCGATGACTTAGTCATGTCACGCCTGTGTACTTTCATCCCGTCGATATTTCCTTATCTCGACGATCTAGTCGATCTAGCCAACATAACCTAAGTCACGCCCGTGAGTTAGTCATGTCACGCCAGTGTACTTCCATCCTGGCGATATTTCCTTATCTCGACGATCTAGTCGATCTAGCCGACATAACCTAAGTCACGCCCGTGAATTAGTCATGTCACGCCTGTGTACTTTCATCCCGACGATATTTCCTTATCTCGACGACATAACCTATGTCACGCCAGTGACTTAGTCAAGTCACGCCCGTGACCAGCCTACCCACGCCTATGACTTGCTAATGTCACGCCCGAGACTTTGGGCTTTAACCCCGATTTAAACTTCTTACTTTTTCATCATAAATTCATTATTAGCCATGACTCAATATTGACCACCTCAAAGTCCTAGGGCCTCTACCCAACCCGAGTCAACTTTCGGTGTCTCAAGAAACACACGAGGGGTCTATTGCAAATTTAGTTATTATAAATCCAATAAATGAAGAAACAATTTTGCCCCTGAAATTTCCGTTGGGGCTACGTGGATCAAAGCTCAAATTAGGAAACTCAACTTTATGGTATACTTGAGGAGGTCAATAGTTTAGTACGTCTTGACTCACACTCAACACTTGAAAGGATCACATCTCATCTACACCGCATCGTCTTCAAGTTCTCCAAGTGTACTTCATTATTCATCATGATGCTTATAATCAAAATTATGAACCGGGGAATTCTTGAATGTCTCTAATCTTGATGAAGGGGTACAGGATGGCGGGAAGACACATTTTGGATTAAGGTTATGCTACCACTAAGGCTCTGTTAGGGACAACTCTGGCGGATGGAAAATCTATTTTTCAACCGTCAGAGCTATTTTTTAACTGTTTGGGACAACTTTTTAGCCCAGCTTCTTGAAAAGAGCTTATTCAAATAAGCTGTTTTAGAGACTCTTTGAGAAGCCAGTCCAACATAGCTTTCTAAAAACCGTTTTTTCTGTTTTTAGCTTTTTCTCTTTTATTAACTCCACCTCGTTGCATACCACTCCAGTATTTTTGTCCGAGCGCGCATTTTCGATCGGGCACTCGTTTTCGACCGTGCACTCATTTTCACCCGTGCAGCCATTTTTCGCCCGGGCTCTCGTTATTTTCGCCCGGGCTCTCGTTATTTTCGCCCGGGCGTGCATTTTTCGCCATGGCAGTCCTTTTTCGCCCGAGCAGTCCTTTTCGCCCTGGCGCGCGTTTTTTCACCCGGGCGGATATTTTTCGCCCAGGCGGCCATTTTTTTGCTCGGGCGCGCATTTTTCGCCCACGCGGCCTTTTTTCGCCCGCGCGGCCATTTTTTGCGCGGGCGCGCGTTTTTCGCCCGAGTGGTCGTTTTTCGCCCGGGCCGCCGTTTTTCGCCCGGGCGGCCGTTTTTTCGCCCGGGAGGCCTTTTTTTGCTCGGGCATGCGTTTTTCGACCGAGCGCTTGTTTTTCGCCCGGGCGGCCGTTTTTTCGCCCGGGCGGCCTTATTTCTCCCGGGCGCGCGTTTTTCGCCAAAGCAGTCATTTTTCGCCCGGGTGGACGTTTTTCGCCCGCGCGGCGATTTTTCTCCCGGGAGGCGGATTTTCGCATGTGCGCGCGTTTTCCCACTTGCGGCTGTTTTTTGCCCGTGCGGCTATTTTTTGCCCTGACAGCCATTTTTCGCCCGGACGCGCATTTTTCGCCCGGGAGCGGGTTTTTAGCCCGGGCGTGCGTTTTTTTGACCGTGCGGCTGTTTTTCGCCCTGGCGGTGTTTTTTGCCAGGATGCGCATTTTTCGCACGGACGCGCATTTTTCGCCCGGACGCGCGTTTTCCGCTCGAGCGGCTATTGTTCTCTCGGATGGCCGTTTTTGCCCGGGGTGCGCGTTTTTTGCCCGGGCGCGCGTTTTTCGACCGTGCGACTATTTTTCTCTAGGGAGGTTATTTTTCGCCCGGATGCGCATTTTTCGCCCGGCAGCTATTGTTCTCCCGGACGGCCGTTTTTGCCCAGGGCGCATTTTTTCGCCCAGGCGTGCATTTTTCACCCGGGCGCCCGTGTTTTGCCCATGTGGCCATTTTTTGCCCGAGCGACCGTTTTTTCGACCGGTCGGCAGTTTTTCACCCAGCCGTCCAGTTTTTGCCCGGGCGGCCATTTTTCACCAGAGCGACCATTTTTTGACCAGACAGGCTTGTTTGCCTGGGCGCGAGTTTTCACAACCATTATATTTCAATATTTTTATTTAAAAAGCAGTTTTCAAACAATTGTTCTACCGAACAACTTAAATGAAAAAGCTATATTCGATCATCACTTATGCAAAGACTCTCCAAACAGTCTGCAACTCTCTCATAAGAGTTTTTCTGAAAGCTCTATTCTAAAAGCTTTATTCAATCATCAGATTTTTCATCCGCTAGAGTTGTCCCAAACAGAGCTTAAGTGAGAGTTGGCCACCTGCGAATCTCATAACCCCTAATGTGGTAACTTCACAAGCACGCTAGTATGATTCAATGCATCTATGGTTGGCTCCATCAACGGTAATAAATTAACCTTGATTTACACCTTTGGTCTGAAATCTTTTATGAACAATGATCTTTATACCTCATATATCCAACCAAAATTTAGAGCTTCTTCCAAGTGAATTATTTGATTTTAGCATATGCAGTATTTGTTCTCTTAATATCATTCCTTCTCATTCCAATAATAATTAATACCAGTAACGTCAACACGCACTGAAAAAGTAATGATTTTTACTTCACGATGAAGATCTGTGTGGCTTATACAAGGAGAGTCTTGTAAACCATCACAACACATTCCTTATCTCCGTCAAGTACACACGAGTAATATTTCAATACAATTATCTCTATCTTCCTAAACTCAACATTTAATAAGGGTGGTCACAGGGTCAAGCAGGTAATCAACATTTATTTCAAGAGGACGTACCCGTGAATATACTGATTATATATCTAGCAATTGCGCGAACAGAAAAAAGACCACGAAGATGAAAATAATAAAGATTTTTATTTTCAAAAAACTTATCTAATACAAAGGTATGACCTTCTTTATATAGAATGGAAGAGAGAGAGAGGAGATTACAAACTACCGATGTGAGACTAAACACTATACGAGACAATTCACAAGACTGGGCGGTCTCCACATGGAGAGATCGCCACACCGCCCGGTCTCGACACTGCATTGGACCACCAGGGGAGATGGCCAGACCGCCTGGTCTCAACATAACATCAGACCGCCAAGGAGAGATCGCCAGACCGCCCGGTCTCCACACTGCATCAGACCGCCCGGGGAGATCGCCAGACCGCCCGATCTCTAAACTCCAACACTCCCCCTCAAGCTGGAGCATATATATCAATCATGCCCAGCTCGTCGCAAATGTTTGAAAAAGAAGTAGAAACTGGTTTGGTGAAACAATCTGCCAGTTCATTGTCAGACGTGACGAATGAAGTACATATTTGTTTCTTCGATATTTTTTCTCCGATAAAATGGCAATCTACTTCAATATGTTTTGTCCTTTCATGGAACACTGGATTCTTTGATATGTATTGTTGAAACCAATAAATTGGTCTCTATGGAGTTCGGGGCCTCAACAAGTTGGGGGGTGACCCCACACTTACTTCTCCCAAGGGAGAGCTCTAGGCTAAGAGGCTAAGGAACTAGGACTGAGACCAACGGCATAGCAAGGAGGTCCCACCACACACCCGGAAGATCTTAGAACACTTCCCCTCCCAAGCCAATGCTAAGCTTCGGCACCTTTGGAGGCTCTCCTCACCCACTAAAGAGACATGGGGAGAGAGATGGCAAAAGAGAGAAGTCCTTCAAAATGGTGCCCCCTTGGTCCTATTTATAGACTTCTGAACTTGGGCTGCCAATAGCCACAAACTGGCCTACGAGATTACGAAAATACCCTCATGTTTGGCCTGCCAACAACCAAATCCCACCATTCCGAGGCGCTAAACGCAGACCGCCCCTCTCCTTGGGGCTGGGGAGAGAGGGGGGATGGCCGCCCCTCCTCCTCTCGCCCCTCCTGCTGGGGCGAGGGAGAGAGGGGGGTTGGCCGCCCCTCACCATCTCGCCCCCCTGCTAGGGCGGGGGCGAGAGGGGGGCTGGCCTCCCCTCACCATCTCACCCCCTTCTGGGCGGGGGCGAGAGGGGGGTGGCCGCCCCTCACCATCTCGCCCCCCTACTGGGGCAGGGGCGAGAGGGGGGAAGGCCGCCCCTCACCATCTCGCCCCTGCTGGGCGGGGGCGAGAGGGGGGCAGGCCGCCCCCCACCATCTCGCTCCCCTGCTGGGGCGGGGGCGAGAGGGGGGCTGGCAGCCCCTCACCATCTCGCCCCCTGCTGGGGCGGGGGCGAGAGGGGGGTTGGCCGCCCCTCACCATCTCGCCGCCTGCTGGGGTGGGGCCGATAGGGGGGCATGTCTCCCCTCACCATCTTTCCCCCCTGCTGGGGCGGGGGCGAGAGGGGGGCTGGCCGCCCCTCACCTTCTCGCCCCCCTGCTGGTGCGGGGGCTAGAGGGGGCTGGTCGCCACTCACCATCTATCCCCCCTGCTGGGGTGGGGTCGAGAGGGGGGCATGCCGCCCCTCACCATCTCGCCCCCTGCCGGGGCGGGGGCGAGAGGGGGGCTGGCCGCCCCTCACCATCTCCCCCCTACTGGGGCGGTGGTGAGAGGTGTGCTGACCGCCCCTCACTATCTCGCCCCCTGCTGGGGCAGAGCTAGCCGCCCCTCACCATCTGGCCCCCCTGCTGGGGCGGGGGCGAGAGGGGGGCTGGCCGCCCCTCACAATCTCACCCCCCCCCCCCCCCCCCGCTGGGGCGGGGCCGAGAGGTGGGATGGCCGCCCCTCACCATCTCGCCCCCCTGCTGGGGTTGGGGCGAGAGGGGGTCAAGCCGCCCCTCCTCCTCTCGCCCCCTACGGGGGTGGGGGCGAGAGGGGGCAGGAGGATGTCTCATGACCTTCCTCCTCGTGGAAGTTACAGTAGGGTAACTCTACCATGTCCCATCTTCTTCCTCTTCTTTCTGCTTTCCTGGCTCTCCTCCTTCTTCCTCCGCCAATTGCCATGGTTTGCTGAGGTGGGGGAGAGGGTGCCTTCGGTCCCTGCCTCCACCCTAGGGGGTCGAGCCTCTCTCCCTGGAAGTTGCCCTCTTTTTGGTCAAACTTCCTCTTGGGAGCCTCTACCTTCCCCCTGCTACCTTGCCTCCGGCTCACTCAGCTTGGCCAACCTTCTTGTGAACTCCGGGTTGGCCTCCTCACTTTCGATTTCTTCTGCCACCCTTTCCATCAACTCTTCGAAAGATAGGGGAGACTTCCTCTTCAAGCTCATCTTGAAGAACCCCTCCCGCAACCCCACTATGAAGGCGAGCTGCAGGGTGAACCCAGGCACCTCTTGGACAAGCAAAGCCTCTTCCTGGAACCTATCCGCGTAGTGAGCCAGTGACTCCCTTGGCTCTTGCTTGATTTTGAAGAGTGCTTCGACATCCTTCTTCCTCTTCCTTGACGTCGAGAAGCGTAGAAGGAAACCTCGACGCAAGTCTTCAAAGACATAGATAGACCCCCTGGGGAGCTGGTGGAACCAATCCCTTGCCTTCTCCTTCAGAGTTGTCGCGAAGAGTCAGTACATGAAAGCGTCCGACATGGGCCTGATGGAGACCATATCCTCAAACCAGTACAGTTGCAGGACTGGGTCATCCTTGCCGGAGTAGTGAAACATCTCCGGCCCCCTGAACCCCTCTAGAACCGGGGCTGAGAGGATCAACTCACAAAAAGGACTTCCCTTGCTCGCCCCCTTTTGGGCTGGGCGAGTGGGGGCTGGCCGCCTCCCCACTCGCCCCCTTGGGGCTGGGCGAGTGGGGGTATGACACCTCCCCACTCGCCCCCTTGGGGCTGGGCGAGTGGGGGTATGGAACCTCCCCACTTGCCCCCTTGGGGCTGGGCGAGTGGGGGTACGCTCACCGCACCATAAATGTTGAAACCAATAAATTGGTCTCTGTGGAGTTCGGGCCCTCAACAAGTTGGGGGGTGACCCCACACTTACTTCTCCCAAGGGAGAGCTCTAGGCTAAGAGGCTAAGGAACTAGGAATGAGACCAAGGGCTTAGCGAGGAGGTCCCACCACACACCCGAAAGATCTTAGAGCGCTTCCCCTCCCAAGCCAATGCTAAGCTTGGGCACCTTTGGAGGCTCTCCTCACCCACTAAAGAGACTTGGGGAGAGAGATGGCAAAAGAGAGAAGTCCTTCAAAATGGTGCCCCCTTGGTCCTATTTATTGATTCCTGAACTTGGGCTGCCAATAGCCACAAACTGGCCTACGAGATTACGAAAATACCCTCAAGTTTGGCCTGCCAACAGCCAAATCCCGCCATTCTGAGGCACTAAACGCAGACAGTCCCCTCTCCTTGGGGCTGGGGCGAGAGGTGGGCTGGCAGCATATCATCCTCTCGCCTTGATACTGGGGCGGGGGCGTGAGGGGGGCTGGCCGCCCCTCACCATCTCGCCCCCTGCTGGGGCGGGGGCGAGAGTGGGGCTGGCCGCCCCTCACCATCTCGCCCCCCTTCTGGGGCAGGGGCGAGAGGGGGGCTGGCCGCCCCTCACCATCTCGCTCCCCTTCTAGGGCAGGGACGAGAGGGGGCAGGCCGCCCCTCACCATCTCGCCCTCCTGCTGGGGAGGGGGAGAGAGGGGGGTTGGCCGCCCCTCACCATCTCGCCCCCTGCTGGGGCGGGGGCGATAAGGTGGCTGGCTTCCCCTCACCATCTCCCCCCCCCTGTTGGGGTGGGGACGAGAGGGGGGCAGGCCGCCCCTCACCATCTCGCCCCCTACTGGGCGGGGGCGAGAAGGGGGCTGGCCGCCCCTCACCATCTCACCCCCTTGCTGGGGCGGGGGCGAGAGGGGGGCTGGCTGCCCCTCACCATCTCGCCCCCCTGCTAGGGTGGGGACGAGAGGGGGGCAGGCCGCCCCTCACCATCTCGCCCCCATGCTGGGGCAGGGGCGAGAGGGGGGTTGGACTGCCCTCACCATCTCGCCCCCTGCTGGGCGAGGGCGCGAGGGGGGCTGGCCTCCCCTCACCATCTCGCCCTTCTACTTGGGCGGGGGCGAAAGGGGGGCGGGCCGCCCATCACCATCTTGCCCCCCTGCTGTGGCGGGGGCGAGAGGGGGGCTGGACGCCCCTCACCATCTCGCCCCCTGCTGGGGCGAAGGTTAGAGGGGGGCTGGCCACCCCTCACCATCTCGCCCCCCTGCTGGGCCACGGGCGAGAGGTGGGCTGGCCGCCCCTCACCATCTCGCCCCTTGCTGGGGCGGCGGCGAGAGTGGGGCTGGCCACCCCGCACTATCTCGCCCCCTGCTGGGGTGTGGGCGAGAGGAGGAGGGGCGGCCTATGGTGGTGGGGGCGAGAGGGGGCAGGCGCCCCTCCTCCTCTCGCTCCCCTAGCTAGTTAGGTGAGCGGGAGGCTCCCGCCTCTACCGCTCGCCCCGCTCTCTTCCTGCCCTGGACCGTGCTGGAAAATAGTGTCTTAAAATACCCCTTGGGTCCCGGGTGCCCACTCGGCGAATACAGGGTTGTACACGTATATAGCAGCTTTGTTGTCGCAGAACATTGGTAGAGGATGGTTATAAACTTCTCCTAAGTCCAGCATGAGAGCTCGTAACCATTTTAGTTCATAAGTTGTCGACGCTATGCTTCGATACTCAGCTTCTGCATTTGACCTGGAGACAACTGATTGTTTCTTGCTCTTACAGCTCACTAAATTTACCCTTACAAAGATGCAGAATCCCGAAGTAGTCTTGCGATCTTCTTTATCGTTGGCATAGCTAGAATCCGAGTAGGCTTTAATCTTGAGATGATTATTCTTCTGAAAGAGTTTTCCCATTCCTGGAGTCCCTTTAACATACTCTATTATCCTCAGAGCAGATTGTAGATGCCATTCTCTTGGAGCTTGCATGAACTGACTAACCTTGCCTACAACGTATGAGATGTCTGGTCTTGTTACCGTAAGATAGATGAGTTTGCCTACTAGACGTCTGTATCTTATAACATCTGACAAAGGTGGCGAATCATCTTGCCACGTTTTATCTTCACCGGCAGCCATGGGGCATCGAGCAGGTTTAGCCCCAGTCAGGCCTGTCTTCTGCAAGAGATCAAGAGCATACTTGCGTTGCGAGAGAACCAATGAGTTTTGTTTTCGTGAAATCTCGATCCCCAAAAAGTACTTTGGAGGACCCATATCTTTGGTGACAAAGTGTTGACGAACATGTTTCTTTGTTAATGCTATTCCAGCTTGATCATCACCAGTGAGGAGAATGTCATCAACATATACTGAAAGAACCACCAGTCCCCAAGGGGTTTTACGAATGAAGAGAGAGTGATTTGCAGAGCTTCTTGTAAATCCAATGATAGCTATAATGCCACTGAATTTATCAAACCATGCTCAAGGGCTTTGTTTAAGACCATAGATGGCTTTCGCAATTTGCATACACGTGTCTCCCCCTAAGCAACATACCCAGGAGGTTGCTCCGTATAGACATCCTCTTGAAGATCACCATATAAGAAAGCATTTTTGACGTATAATTGAGATATTGGCCATTCTTTGTTGATGGCAACGGAGAAGAGAACCTGAATAGTGCTGATGCGAGCTACGAGAGAGAAGGTGTCGAAAAAGTTGATGCCATATGTCTGAGTGAAGCCTTTAGCAACCAGATGCGCCTTGTAACGATCCACAGTACCATCAGGATGGAACTTAACAACGAAGACCCAGCGACTGCCAACAACATCGGTGCCTAGAGGAATTGGAACAAGGGTCAAAGTACCCCTCTCAATGAGAGTGTTCATTTCCTTATCCATGGAAATCTTCTAGTGAGGATTGGTAAGAGCTTCTTGGTAAGAACGTGGACAGATAGTGGCAGATATAGCCAAAGCAAAGTTCCTGCAAGAAGAAGTAAGACGAGCATAGGAAACAACATCATTAATCGGATGTTGGGTACATGTGCGAACCCCTTTGCGAAGAGCTATAGGAAGATCAAGGTCGTCTTGTCCATTAGTATCCAGTGCATCCATGGCAGAGAGTGCTGGTCCGAGAACAGAGAGAGGTGGCCGCGAGGGGGGGGGGTGTTAAGCAGGAGAGTCAATAGTCGGAGATGGGGATGAGGAAGGAGGTGGAGGTGATGTGGTAGTCTCATGTGGAATAGCCGGCAGTGGGAGAATGGGAGAGGAAGAAGGAATATCAGACAGAGGGACGGAACAGTCTTTGGAGAAATAAGACATCTCTTCAAAGAACGTAACACCTGCGGAGACCAATTGTTTGCGAGAAATATGGTCAAAAGAACAATAACCGTTTTGAGTGGTAGAGTAGTCAAGAAAGACACACTTGGTAGAACGTGGAGAGAGCTTGTCTCGAGTGGCGGACGGAGAGTGAACAAAGGCCATACACCCAAAAACACAGGGAGGGAGGGGAAAGGCATCATTTCCTGGATAAAGGACAGAAAATGGGGTTTTACCATAAAGAACTGTAAAGGGAAGACAGTTGATGAGATGGCAGGAAACGAGGTTGACATATCCCCAATTGGATCAAGGAACATGCATTTGAGTGAGGAGAGTCCGAGCGACATCAAGGAGGTGACGATTCTTGCGTTCAGCTACGCTATTTTGCTGAGAAGTATAGACACAGCTTGTTTGATGTATAGTACCAGTGCGTATGCAAAAATTAGTAAAATCAGTACTAAGATATTCTTTTGCATTATCAGAATGAAGAATATTGATACACACATCAAATTGTGTTTTAATCATATCATAAAAAGAGGTCCATACAGACATTAATTCAGAGTGATCTTTTAAGAGATACACCCAGGTACATCTAGAGAAATCATCAATGAAAGTTACAAAATATGAGCTACTGAAAGTATCTAGTCGCAACCTAAATCACCTAGAGGGGGGGGGGGGGGGGTGAATAGGTGGATTCTATGGCTTTTTGCGGAATAAAAATATAGAAATAAAAGCACACAGAAAACCAGAGCACAACACAACACAATGAATTATAGTGGTTCCCCGATCTTGGGTAGTCCACTTTGCACCTCACCTATCTAGCACAACCGGCTAGACTAGGCTACTTCACTATCTCGGATTATCAATAATCCTACAAAAGCTCGGAGTCACCACTCCTACAAAGAAACTCAGAGCAAACCACTCCTACAAAACTCGGAGCAAACCACTCCTACAAAAACTCAATCCTTCAACAAGGATCTACAAAAACTCGGAGGAAAACCTCCTACATAAAGAGGGGGGGGGGGTTTATAACAAAACACACTAAAACTTCAGATGAAGTTTTTCTTCAGATCTTGTTGAATAATATCTCTTCTTCCTGGAAAAATAAGTTCAGCCCTTGGATATGGAGGAAGATGAAATCTTGAAAACAATAAGGCCTTGATCTGAAACTTGAGTTGACTGGATCAAGAAGAGAATGAATCTTTTATTTGCTTTGATCTTGTCGACTGCACTTGGCGAAGAAGAATCACAAAACTCTTTCTTGTTGGAGGAGAAGAACTTGCGTGAGAAATAATACCAGCCAACAGAACAAGAGAGAAAAACTGTATGCATTATTTTTGTACGATTGACGATTAACTCTCTCTCCAAATATTGAGAGAATATATATATATATCTTCCTCTCAACGGCTATGTGGAAGAAATAAAGAAGAATATTTCTTTCTTTAGCTGTAGCAAAATTTAGGAAAATATATTCTCTCCAACGGCTATCAGCAAAAGATAAGGTAAATAATTCTTCTCCAACAGCTGTCTGCATTAAATCAAGGAAGAAATTCCGTGAAGCATTAATGAGATTTGACAGCTGTTTGAATTTCGAACCAGCGCAAAGCAAAACTGTCGTCTGCTAAAATTTTGTCGAACGGAACAGCGCTCGACGAACGGCTAAAACTCTGCGATCGACGAATAGCCAACTGTCTGCGTTCGACGAACGACCACTGCTCTGTGTCCGACGAACGACCACCTCTCTGAGTTCGACGAACGGCCATCTCTCTGCGTTCGACGAACGGCCATCGCTCTGCGTTCGACGAACGGCCATCACTCTGCGTTCGACGAATGGCCACTGCACTGCGTTCGACGAACGACCATTTCTCTGCGTTCGATGAACTGTGACCGACGAACATACTTCATCTTTAGCAGAGCAGAGATCGACGAACTCAATACTGCGTTCGACAAATCTGCCAATAAGCTGCGTTCGACGAACTGCTACTTCTCTGCGTTCGACGAACGGCCAGCTATCTCAGCGGTCGACGAAGAACAATAATCTCAGCGGTCGACGATCCCATCTCAGCGGTCGACGAAAATCTGCGATCGACGAAATCATTTCCGTTCGTCGAACTGAGTTCGACGAATTCCAGAAAACTTAGAAATATTATTTTCTTCATTCCAGCAGCAACTTTCCTTGGCTCTCCTTGGCTCTTCCTTTGTGTTTGAATATGAAGTACACCCTAATAGAGAGATTCCACATGAATCAACACCTTGGTTTACACAATGAAGAATTACATTGCATATACCTGTGTTTTATGACTCATTGAAACCTGACATTGGTTTATACTTAGTCATTTATAATCTGCAAACACATAACTAGAAAACAACATCAAATACAACCTCAATTCAACTTTGTTCAAGGGATACTTCTTCAAATCAAGGTAATTGTGGCTACAATACCCAACAATCTCCCCCTATTTGAAGAAGTCAGAACCTATGTACTGAGTTGAATTGCACTTAGATAAATATATAGAGAAATGCATAAAGAGATAAGGAGAGTTATAAACTTAGCTTTTAAAACTTTCTCTCCCTTTCAACTTTCTCTTTCAATTTCAACTTCAACTTCTCTCCCAATTTCAACTTCTCTCCCCCTTTTCTGACTACTTCAGATAGGGAAGAAAAAGGCATGAGATATCAATGCTCCCCCTCAGCAACTGCATAGGAGTTCACATTTGGGAGTATATTTTGAATATGTTGAATCAGCTTCCCCTCAATCTTTTCTCCCCTTTAGTCTTATCTCCCCCTTAGAATTTCAGTGCCTGGACTGATTTTCTAAGCTTTTCAGCAACCTTACTATATACTTCTTTGTTCTGGTCATGAACCATGAACATCCACTGTCCAAATGCCTGATTAGAGTTTTGGTTGGCCTTTGGACATACCTGCAAACACAGATTAATTTTTCTTAGGAACCCAAAAGGATTTGGGTCCTAGGTTCCTGGTTAGATCAACACCACTCGGAGTGTTAACATTGCAAGGGGTCATTCTTACATTGTTAACCCGTGGAGTCTTATAATTTCTGGGGTTAAACCAACAATCTATGGCAAAGTGACCAATCTTGCCACAACACCAACAATCAAATAGATTGTATCTTCTCTTTTTCTCCTGTTTTAACTTTTGAACGTGGATTTTAACAGGAGCAACATTCTTAGAAGTAGAAGCCTCGTGGTAGCAACACACACATGACTCCTTCTCTTCAAGAGATTTAGCAACAATAGATTGGATCTTTGGTGCTTTCTTAGCAACTAATCCATGTACAAATGAACCATGATCCTTGAGGATCACTTCTTCATAAGGTGCCTTGAAAGTAGTTGTTTCTAGGCTTCGGGGATGGCTCCATCCTTGGTTCCTCTTACTTGACTCAACATGAGTTGGTCTTGTAAAGTGACCATAGGATGAATCAAAGTCAAAAGGGTTTGTAGGAAAAACCACCATCCTGAATGAAGGTTGACTTTGATCAGCCTTTCCGTTTCCTTTCACAGCTCTCTTCTTAGCGACCTTACTACTTTCAGCCTCATGACCAAGGCCACTACCCTTCGCAGGAGCAGAAAATTTATCAATGAGTGGAAGAATAGTCTTTGGCTTCGAGAAGCTTTCTACGAGCTTCCTTTCCACCATTAACTTATTTTCCAATTCATTTATAAACTTCTCCTTAAGATTTAATAACTCCGTGGAGCTTTGAAGTTCATCTTTCAAGATTTGGACTTCATGTTTGAGAGGAGTTAATTTTCTATATCCTCCCTCAAATCTGATTCCACCATCTTGAGAGATGCAATCTCTTTTGACTGAGATTTGACTATTTTGCGGCATTTGTCAAATCCTTCCAAAATGGCTTTATACTGAACTATTAGATCTGAGTCTTCCTCTGAAGAATAGCCTTCATTTACTACGGATGCAGTCTCATCTTCAGAAGCGGAAAGAGGAGTTTGCGAGTTTACCTTCCCTTTGTATGAGGAGTCGCTTACTTCCTCATCTGAATGTGCCATTACCCAAAATAGGCTTCATCATGTGAGCTTGACTTCCCCGAGTTATTGTCTCTAAGAGTCGTAGTCTTCTTTGCTAAGAAGCTCTTTTCTTCTTTCCTTTTTCCTTTGAAGGATTTCTCCTCTTTCTTCTTTTTGTAAGGACATTCCGTACTTATATGTCCTAGCTTATTACAACAATAACAAATAATATCAGTCGAAATATGTTTGTTCGGTTTAGTTTTATACCTTTCGTTGTTGTGTTCCTTCTTGTGATGTTCATCATCACGTCTTGATCTTCTATGATCGGATGAGGACTGACTTTTCCTTTGGCTCCCTTTTCTTAGCAATTTCTTAAATTTCTTAGAGAGTGAAGAGAACTCTCCATCGGACATGTCTGAGCTTGATGAGCAAGCCACAAACTCATCGTCTTCATCTGACGACTGTGTCCTTTCAGAAGATCTAGCTTTACCTCTTCTTGCCTCTTTGGCCTTCATTGCCACGGACTTCTCCCTTCCAGAGGTCGAGCATCCTTCTTCTTCAGCTTTTCTAATACTCAGCTTTAGCTCATGTGATAGGAGCTTGCCAAACAATATTTGTGGCTCCATCGTAGCCAACTTTCCGAATTCCCGGATAGCAATAGCCTTGGTATCCCATTCTTTCGTCAGGGATCTCAAGAACTTGTCATTCAATTCTCCAACGGTGAATTCTCGATCATAATTCCTAAGACCGTTTACGATCTTAAAGAACTTCTCATAAGTATCAGAAATGGAGTCACTTGGATCTTGCTTGAATGCTTCATAGTCTTGATTTAGCAACGATCGTCGATCATCCCTTACTTCTTCTGTACCTTCCATAAGAACAACTATGGAATCCCACATCTCCTTGGCATACTTACAGTGTATAAGATTTTGTAGCATTGAATCGTCCACTGCACCGGCAATAATGTTCTTGGCCTTCTTGTCCAAGGCGACGAGAGCAATTTCATCATTGTCTAATTCCAACATCTTCTTGGGAATCTGAATGGTTGAGTTTGTTGAAGATGGCTTCATAGGAACATGGGGTCCTCCCTCAACAATCTGAAAAATTCTCGGGTCGGTGGCTTCCATGTAGAACTTCACTCTTTCCTTCCACATGGGGAAGTTCTCCTTAGAGCAGAAGGGCAACTTGACGGAATCCTTGGATCTATCCATTCCGGACATATTGTCTCTTGCAACTAGGTTTAGAGATCTTGTTCAAGGTGTTAACCTTTTAACGAACAACCTCCCTTTGATATCAATTGAAAGTATCTAGTCACAACCTAAATCACCTAGAGGGGGGGGGGTGAATAGGTGGATTCTATGGCTTTTTGCGGAATAAAAATATAGAAATAAAAGCACACAGAAAACAAGAGCACAGCACAACACAAGGAATTATAGTGGTTCCTCGATCTTGGGTAGTCCACTTTGCACCTCACCTATCTAGCACAACCGGCTAGACTAGGCTACTTAACTTTCTCAGATTATCAATAATCCTACAAAAGCTCGGAGTCACCATCCTACAAAGAAACTCGGAGCAAACCACTCCTACAAAAACTCGGAGCAAACCACTCCTACAAAAACTCAATCCTTCAACAAGGATCTACAAAAACATGGAGGAAAACCTCCTACAAAAAGGGGGGGGGGGGGGGGGGGGGGGGTTATAACAAAACACACTAAAACTTCAGATGAAGTTTTTCTTCAGATCTTGTTGAATAATATCTCTTCTTCCTGGAAAAATAAGTTCAGCCCTTGAATATGGAGGAAGATGAAATCTTGAAAACAATAAGGCCTTGATCTGAAACTTGAGTCGACTGGATCAAGAAGAGAATGAATCTCTTATTTTCTTTGATCTTGTCGATTGCACTTGGCGAAGAAGAATCGTAAAACTCTTTCTTGTTGGAGGAGAAGAACTTGCGTGAGAAATAATACCAGCCAACAGAACAAGAGAGAAAAACTGTATGAATTATTTTTTTACGATTGACGATTAACTCTCTCTCCAAATATTGAGAGAATATATATATATCTTCCTCTCAACGGCTATGTGGAAGAAATAAAGAAGAATATTTCTTTCTTTAGCTGTAGCAAGAATCTAGGAAAATATATTCTCTCCAACGGCTATCAGCAAAAGATAAGGCAAATAATGTTGGATCTTACGGCGCCCTTAGAGGGGGGGGGGGGGCAAGATCCAACAAGTGGTATCAGAGGAAGGTTATTCCAAATCGGCTTAACAACTGGGAATAATGGCGTCTCTTGATCATGATCTCGCTTCTACTAGTGGGGAAAATTTTAATATAAATGAAAAAATATTATCACCACCTTTATTTATGGGCAAAAATTTTAAAGAGTGGAAAATATTAATGAAAAATTTTCTTAAGGCCTTAGATGAAAAAGTTTGGAATATTACTATTAAAAAGCCATCTAGCGTACTAACTAGAAACGAAATTATTTTGATTGCAAAATCTATGAATAGTATATTTTGTGCGTTAGACCAAAATATTTTCAAACTTATTTATACTTTACCTACCGCATATGAAATTTGGAGTTTTCTTGAAAGAACTTATGATTCTCCTTCTACAGGTACGGAACATTCACAAGAACCGGAGAATATGCAAGCCTATGCAAATATTCAAGAAAGCTACACAAAGGATGGATCCATAGAATGCTTATCAAGCGGAAAGGATGATGGACACTCTTGTTTGGAAGAGGAAGATGAAGAAGACAACGTCACAATATTGGACTCAGTTGATGGCAAAACATCAAGCAAAAGAGAAGACAGAAACTATAGCAAGGTAAGAAAATCTAAATCTACTCTTTTAGTAACTAATTCTATTTCTACATTTCGTGTGCTTAAATTTGCTAAATGTAAAATTTCAAAGTTGAAACATGCTAATTCCAAATTACGTTTAGAAAATAAAACTTTAAAAGCAAACACTAAAGTAGAATCTTATATTGATGTTTCAAATTCTTGTTCATGCTCTTTAATTGAAAATGCTAAACCTTGTTTTGATTATAATTCTTTTAAAGAAGAACTCAAGGTTTTAGAAAAAGGACTTTTAATTTCAAAAGAACATAATGAAAAATTGATAAAAGAAAATGATAATTTAAAGGATAAACTAGAATCATTAAAAATGTTTATTCAAAAATTTTCATATAATGAAAAATCTCTTTTTTCTAGTTTATCAAATTTTCAAAAGTCTAAAAGCTTAACTTCATATTATAAGAGTAGGTCTATAAGAAAGAGTAGAAATGAAAATCATCTAAATAAGGACCAATCATTTACAACATTTTGTAACTCACTCTTTCAACATTCAATTCTAAAGAAAGACAATCACTCTTATAAATTTTCAAAGAATCCATATAATAAAATTCATTATGAGTATCAACATCAATCTATTTTGAAAAATAATTTGAATAAGCATAAATCTCAAATGAATTATTTTTCAAACAAATACAATCATATAAAGATGTCACATAATCATAATATGAATTTAAAAGATAAACACCAAGGTATGAATGGAGACCCTTAAACAAAAATGACACATCAACTTTAATAGAAAGGGCTCATTTATCCTTATCTCCTAAAAAATCATCACGACATATTTGGGTGCCCAAAGGAACCATTACACATGGTCAATTTTGGATACCTAAATCTCTTATCATTTAGTATCTTTCATTTGCATGAAGTAGAAATAATTAAAAAATGAAATATCAATACTCTACTTCATGATGTGCTTTATTTCTTTTTCTTTTGTTTGTTTTTGTATTTATTGATCCAAAATGCTTATGGTCCCTCTATATTTTATGAAATATTACTTTCACATATTAAGCCTAATGTTTATCAAATCAAATTGAATTAAAATTGAGCATTGAGTTATATGATTTTTAAAAGAGACCTACCTCTCATTTTTTTGTTATATATATCCTTTTAAATCCTTTACCCATCAATGTCTTGAATTAACATTATAATTAGAATATTGAAACTATTTTTCAAGACTAATGAAATTAATTTTAAAAATGGATTTAATTGGTTTATTAAAAGGGCTTAAGCTAAAAATTAAAATGTGCAACAGTTTGATTACTTTCTATGTTATTTGCTGCATTTGATAGCCCTTATTATGAAAAATATTATCAAATAAAATCGAAAACAAAAATTCATCTAAACGCATGCTTAATCTTTCAAAAAGCAAGTTTTTGATCAAAACTTCAAATAGCCATATCTTTTGATCTGCTCGTCCGTTTTTCGTGTTTAATATCTTTTCAGAAAGAGCACATAAATCTCCATCTATCGGCAAACTAAACTTGCCTATTTAAGTTTATTTGGTGCTGTCAATTTGCCCAATTTCAACTCCGTTTTTAAATGCTATCTTAGTTCGCTTGATTCAGAAATTTCTGTGTTTAAAGATTTTTTCATCACATGATATCCTATGTATAATTGTTTCATATATTAATAGTATGTGTGATGTGTGTCACCATTGTTTGCATGTAATTTAGACCTTAGAATCTTGCATTCAAATGTATCATTCTAGCATCACTTCTTAATTTGTGCTTAAATTTATATGCTAGGTATAACATTTACAATGTTATTAAAATATCATGATAACTATGTGATTTGAAATTATATAGAATACTAAAATTCCAACAAACACATAGTTTATGAATTAATCATTAGAATATTTATGAATATTGTTTCATGAATCAGATATTATCATGCAAAACCAAAGATCAATAAATTCAATTATTGAATGGCATTTTATTTCAAAACTATATATTTGTGATCTTTGTCTTTGATATGATAGCTTGATCATCATTTTCTAGACTTACAATTCAAACGTGCTCATTTAAACTAAAATCACCAATTCATATTGTCATAAGTCTAGAAGAATTAGAATTTACACACATCATGATGATCTAACATATATTCTATGCAAAAATTCTCTTTAATCATAAATCATAATTCATGTTCTATCAAGACATATCTCAAATCGATAATAGGAATTATGAATCTTATGATAAAAATTATGAATAATGTTTTCTTTACATTATTTGATGTATTGATCTGCTTTGCTAGTGATTGCATGTATCTCTCATATTTGTAGACTCTAGAATCAACTTTGTAATGAAAGTATAAATCAAACTAAATCATCACTCCATTCTAGATCTATAATTTGAAATTCTATTTTGGAATACATGCAATATTAATATTAATCTTATGACATGACTTTAAACCCAAAACTCATCATACTAGCTTTATCACTTATTGAAAATTAGTAATTGTGCTAATTATCTCATATCGTCATCTCATAAAAGTAGATAAACTATGCGGCTTTATATAACTCATCACATTAAACAAAACCCATAGTTTATGTATCAACCCTTAGATTTAAAAGCATAGGTTTTCCAAAAGATTATTTCACCTATGACTTCATATCTCACAATAGCGGGGGCGTAGGGTTGTATGCATTAGAGACCTAACTTATAAGACATGTCTTGTCCTTAACCGAGGAGGGTTCCAGTGGGGCCTTGCGAGGCACTGCGGGGAAAGAGTGCTAGGTTGAGTGTTCTCTAGTGTGTGCATATGAGACTAACACCCCAACCTACGGCATGCGTGCAGCTCCTCATGCCCATCCGTCACTTAGTACGGGGATAGGGTGTAGACATTTAGTCGAGGTAATCTTTAATCTTAGGACGTACTTATATTACTCTTTGTATGATCATTTTATTTACTTATCACTTAAATCATGCATATTTTGGGTTGTTTAATAAAAAATGTCCTCTTGTGTCTTCATAGTTTATATCTTCATGTTTAAATGGTTTTGTAAAACACAAGAATTTGAAAAGCCAAAGTTTCATGCAAATTTGATCCACCAAGAGATCTCCAAAAATTCTGAAATTTCAGCATGGAACTACTTTAAGGACACTTAATCAATATTAATAATCAGAAATTTAAAATTTCTAAAAATCCACAAAAATATGTTAGTTTATGTGTACAAATCTAATTTTGTGTTTCTGTTTTTTTTCATTTTCTTTATATTATGAAAAATCAACTACAAAAGTTCAAAATTCAAAAATTACAAAAATATGTTTTTGTGATTTTCTGTTTTTATTTGATTTAAAAAATGATAAAACAAAAAAAAAACTATATGATCTTTATTGTCAAATATCAAGCATGTATGAATTCTATTATTTAGAATTATTTACAATGTTAAACCTTATTTCTTCAAATTACTATGAACATTGTTTTGCTTATCATGCTTTGATATATCTATTTAAAGTGCATCAATTGTATTGCAAAATGTGTAGATACAAGCTTAACATGCCTCTAAGTATGAGTAAATGTTTTATGATTGATAATGATACATTTCACTCACTTATTTTGGTAATCAACATGTGTGTCTAAATCTAAAAATGCTTGCTTGTGTATTGTATTTGTACAATGAATTAAAACTTGCATAAGTTTATTGCCTACACTCCATTTGAATTGCACTTATGAAATTTAGAAAAGTGGTTAAGTTAAAAATTTTGGTTTGCAAAACAAGTGTATTCGGAGAATGTTGTCTCACAAATGTGAACAAAAATTATATATGTAGACAAATATACCTCCACCAAGCACTACTTGAACCTCCTGATAAGTCTTCATAAGCATTGTGAGGTTGAGCACCTTGGAAAGAATAGTAAAGTGTCTTCAGCAAACTTTGTTTATTACACCACTTTGTTAAAAATTATGTGCATTAAAAGTGTGTGAAAGTAATTTACTTGTGTTTACTTTACTTTACATATGTCTTGTATTTTGATGATTTAAATCAATTGTTAACATTGCCCAAAATACACTTATGTGCACATCATTATCTTTCATAACACTTCTTCTCATGAGTATTGGATTCTAATGCTTTATCTATACTACTCTTTATAGAAAAATGCACTAGATAACCTAGCATGATCTCTACAATGTTTTGGTATCTCTTGAACTTTAAATTAAGTAACATTGTAGTATAATATCTCTTTGATTTGTTCATTTCATGCTTGGTATTTTTATGAAAAAAAATTTGAGATTTCAACATGGTTTAAACATCTTTCAATTTTGAACTAAAACTCATATTTTTACTTATGCTTTTCATGCTTACAAAAATATGTTTATTATAATCTTCCGCTTGCTTACAACTCTTATCTTTTTATTTGAAATCTCTTATATATGCTATGCTTAAACTCTTTATCATTTATAAGAAATGCCTCCTTACTACCCTCACCTAAACCCTCTTTTGATTCTACCAAAAGGGGAGATTAAATTGCATAAATCTAAGATTTAGGGGGAGTGCATTATAATGATATTAAACTAAAAAAATGGGTAAATTTGTAGGGGGAGTAATCATATAGGAGGTGCATACATTAACATATGCTCGATCATGAAAATCCTTCAATAAATGGTTCCTTACATTTATTACTTTTGATAATATCAAAGGGGGAGAAGATACTAAGAAATCACTTAAATCACTTAAATTACTTAAATTACTTAATTAAGTGAGCTTTCATGTAGGGGGAGTTTATAAGTCAGGGGAGAATAATTTTAGAAGGAGCTAATATTAAGGGGGAGATCATATTAAGGGGGAGATCATATTAAGGGGGAGAACATGAAGATCATAAGTTCACACTTGTGCATACATATTGTACTTGTCACTATCTATATAGGATTTATTCGATTTCTTAGTATAAGGATTTGTTATTATCAAAAGGGGGAGATTGTTGGAGCATGCATTCCGCACTCGTCCGGTTTGAGAATAACAAATCCTGAATGTTTTTTATTCTATTTTTATTAATGGTGTGCAGGTAACAGGTATGAGATGTTCACATTTCTGCTGGAGCTAAATTTGAATGTGGGAAAATTGCACTGTCGGAAAATTCCGACAGCCGCTGTCGCCCAGGCGACAGCAGAGAAGTTACAACTACTTATCTCCACGGCAGCTCGACGAAAGTCAGTTTTGAGCTGTCGGAATTCCGACAGCGATGTCACCCAGGCGACAGCTTGGAGGTTACAACAACTGCCCACGACACCACCCACGATCGGCAGTTTTGCACTGTCGGAAATCCGACATCGATGTCGCCCAGGCGACAGCTCGACGGTTACAGCAACTGCCCGCACGACGCCACTCCAGCGACAATTTAACGCTGTCGGAAAATTCCGACAGTCACTGATTTTCTATAAATTGCCTCCTTGTGTTCGTGCATTCAGAGCTTTGAAGATTCTAAGTCCCTTCCTGAGTGCATTCCATCCAGAGAGCTCCAGAACCTCATGAACTCCCATTTATGCTGAGAAGGTTTGAAATTGAAGACGAGATCGGACGCGCTTCTACATCAAGGATCATCTCGAGGCTGCAACCTTCCATTCAGAGATCTGATTTTCTAGGGAGTTCTTATTTTATCTTGTATTTTCATTTATATACATTTTAGTTTGTATTGGTAGGGAAAATCGCTTCCTTGTGCGGAGCGTCTAAGTCCTTGCGTGGCTTAGGGGAAAATCGCTTCCTTGTGTGGAGCGTCCAAGTCCTTGCGTGGCTTGGTGGGAAATCGTGGCCTTGTGTGCTACGTCTAGATCTTGGGAAGATCTAGAGGATAGGCTTGGGCTTGATCTAGGGAGAGACAAGTGATAGCCTTCCGATCCTTGGGAGAAGGATTGGTAAACAAAAAGAAATTTACATTTGTACGCCTCCGATTTCTAGCGATATAGAAATCAAATTTATATAAACACTTTTTCATATAATATAATTATGTCTCTTTTGTGTTTACTTGATTTCTATCACTTGGCATAATCTCTATTATATTGTGTTCTAAGTTTTCAATTCTAAATCTAAATTGTTTATTTCAATCTCTTTCATCATAAAACAATTTAGTACTTATTTCTAAAATTGCAAATTCATAATTTTCTATTCATTTAGCTAAATTGTTATTTTACCTTCGCATATTATAAAAAAATTTAGTAATTTTCTTAAAATAATAAAAAGAATTTTTATTCCCTTATTCACCCCCCCCCCCCCTCTAAGGGCGCCGTAAGATCCAACAAATAATTCTTCTCCAACGGCTGTCTGCATTAAATCAAGGAAGAAATTCCGTGAAGCATTAATGAGATTTCAGAGCTGTTTGAATTTCGAACAAGCGCAAAGCAAAACTGTCGTCTGCTAAAATTTTGTCGAACGGAACATCGCTCGATGAACGGCTAAAACTCTGCGATCGACGAATAGCCAACTGTCTACGTTCGACGAACGACCACTGCTCTGCGTTCGATGAACGACCACCTCTCTGCATTCGACGAACGGCCATCTCTCTGCGTTCGACGAATGGCCATCGGTCTGCGTTCGACGAACGACCATCGCTCTGCATTCAACGAACGGCCACTGCACTGCGTTCGACGAACGGCCATTTCTCTGCATTCGACGAACTGTGACCGACGAACATACTTCATCTTTAGCAGAGCAGAGATCGACGAACTCAATACTGCGTTCGACGAATCTGCCAATAAGATGCGTTCGACGAACTGCTACTTCTCTGCGTTCGACGAACGACCAGCTATCTCAGCGGTCGATGAAGAACATCAATCTCAGCGGTCGACGAAAATCTGCGTTCGACGAAATCATTTCCGTTCGTCGAACTGAGTTCGACGAATTCCAGAAAACTTAGAAATATTATTTTCTTCATTCCAGCAGCAACTTTCCTTGGCTCTCCTTGGCTCTTCCTTTGTGTTTGAATATGAAGTACACCCCAATAGAGAGATTCCACATGAATCAACACCTTGGTTTACACAATGAAGAATTACATTGCATATACCTGTGTTTTATGACTCATTGAAACCTGACATTAGTTTATACTTAGTCCTTTATAATCTGCAAACACATAACTAGAAAACAACATCAAATACAACCTCAATTCAACTTAGTTCAAGGGACACTTTTTCAAATCAAGGTAATTGTGGCTACAATACCCAACAGCTACCCCTTTCAATAGTGGGGGTGGGAAAAGGACCCCAGATATCAGAGTGAATAAGTTCAAAGGGACTAGAAGATCCACGTCCTTGCTTTGCCGGGAAGGAGGAGCGATCATGCTTGCCAAGTTGACATGCTTCACAGTTGAGGGGAGGACCTTGCTTAGGTAGTTGGGGTAAAAGTTGATGAAGAAGCCTTAGAGGAGGATGACCAAGACGAAGATGCCATTGTAGAAGATCAGTAGAAGAAGAGGTAGATAGAGCCAAAACATTGTCCAAGAAGTAGAGTCAGCCGCTCTCAGTCCCAGTAGCAATCGTCCGCTTGGTGCAAGGAACCTGAAAAGAGCAAGAGTTAGGGGTGAAAGTGACAAAGCACTGCAGTTGCTTGCATAGCGAAGTAACATATAATAAAGTGCATGGGAACTTGGGCACATATAGAATATCTTCCATGCGAAGAGACAGTGTGACCTGGACCATACCATCCCATTAACCGGAGATGGGGAGCCATCTGCAATGAACACCGGGGGCAACCGATCATGTTCTTCTAAGTGAGAAAAACATTGAGGATTGCCAGTCATATGATTCGTAGCACCGGAATCAATCAACCATTTACCTTGAGTGACTACATGGGCGCTACCTGAGGAGGTGACCACTGAGGCTGATTGCTTGGAAGTAGAGGTGGAAGAGTCACCGGTGTGGAGTAGATGAGGATGCTTGAGCCAGCACCAATCTACGGTGTGGCCAGTCTTCCCACTGTGAGAGCAAAGGTACCGGGAAGTTCCACGACCTTCCGGTGGTGGCTCCGACCTCCAGTGCTACCTCTCTGAGTCTGATGAGCATAGTTATCCGGTAGCGGAGGTGAGACCAAAAGAGGTCGTTGAAGAAGAGTGGTAACAACGACAATGCGGGTAGCAGTGGCATCCAGAGTTTGAGAGTCAGCCTCCATAGGAATTTGTTGATGGATCATGTCATAGGAATATGGTAGGCACAGAAGATAACAAACAACCAGAAATTCCTGGAAGTGTTTGTGTTGTTCAGCAAGATCAGTAGAGAAGGGTCTATTCTGAAGAATTTCAGCCCCAAGGGCCTGAACTTGTTGGTAAGCAGCGGCAGGAGGCATGGATGGATGAGCTGAAACATCCCTATTCCTTCTAGACCCCATGGGTTAGGGTTAGGGTTGGAGTTGTGAATAGAGGTCATGGCATGACCCTAGGTCAACTTGAACTTAGGAAATTTCTATAAGCACCCCAAAAGTGCACAGGTCAACCTTGGCCAATTTACTTCAAATTGGATTCTCCAACTCAAGTTGAGCTTACCAATATGTCCCTAACCCTAAGAGAGGCCCAAGTTACCCAAAAGCCCCATCACAGGGTCACCAATTTTGGCCAATTTGACCAAATCAACTCTACGTCAAAACAGGTCAATATAGGCCAATTCATCTCAAATTGGGTCAACTAGACTTCATATGATAAAATTGACCCCACCACTATATTACAAACCATAATTGGGGTACAATTGACCAAAAAGCCCTATCATGGAGTCACCAATTAGCCCAAATTGACCAACGTATCCTTTAGGTCAACATAGGTCAATCCTTCACCAATAAGTCCAATTGACCACCAAAACATGAAATTGACTTCACCTATAGTCTTATAACACTATAGGGGATCCAATGGACCCAAAAGCCCCATCAAGTGATCATCAATTGGTCCAATTTGACCAAAGTCAACTCTTCCCCAATTTTGGTCAAATCACACATATTGGCCCAATTTGGGCATCAACGTCACCCAATCAACATTGGGTGGTGTCAAGGGACTCAAGACCAACACATTGGATCAGTTTTGGGAAATTAGGCAAAATTATCAAATTACCTAAAATTATAATTTTGCCCTATATGGTTCAATTGACCTTCAATTGGTCAAAATTGACCTAGCACAATCTCTCCAAAACCTTAAGGGGAGTATGTGAGATCTAAATGAACCAAAGTGCACATTAAATTTTGAAAGATTAGGGCATAATCTCCAAATTGCCCCTTAAGCCCAATTTGACCTAATTAGGTCAAATGACCTCAAATTGGCTTCGCCAAGCCCAAATTCACCCTAATTGGTGTCTATGGACTTAATAACACCAATGCGGGTCAACCACACTGGCTAGATTGACTTAGGGTCAACCCTAGCCCAATGAAGCCTAAATGCCCAATTTAGGTCAATTGAGCTCAAAGCCCAATTCAACTTGGGTTAACCCAAATGCATGGGCCCAAGAGCAAGCCCATAATGCCTAATATCAGATAGTCCCTGGAATTTGAAGTTTAGAGAAATGCTTAGGGCTAATTTGGGATAAGCCCCAAATTAAGAGAGACAAAAATGAGGGATTTGGGGCATGAGTGCCAAATGACACTCAATTTCCCTTCCCAAGCCCCTCTCTGAACCCATGGAGTAAATCTCAGCAATTCCTAGGTCGGCCAGCTTCCAGGTGGTGCTCAATTTGGATCCTATTGGTCGACCAAGAGGTGGCCTTAATGGCAGCTTTGAATTAAGCCACCCCAACCCCAATCGAGCTCACTACCACCTTCAGGACCTCCCAAGAAGCATACCCCCTAAGTCTATTGGAGATTTCAAGCCCAGGGAAGAGAGATCGGCTTGGAATCAAGGAAGAGCACGACCATGGCTTCCCGACGAGTTATACTATCCCAAGCACCCAGTAAGGCATGTTTTCCTCTTCTCCTCCCCTAGTGCTAGAGTTACCTTCTTCCTGTTCCAGATTTGGCTGAGTAATGGGGAGTGTGCCATTTTCTTGATCGAGCTTTAAAGCTCTTCCAAACTCCACCCCCCATTTTACCTACAGGCCACCTCTGACCACCATTTCTCCGGAAATCGACAGCCAACCTCCGGCCGGAGGTGGTGGCGTCGACCATTTAGCTGGTGACGGCCTCAATCGGCCGGGATCAAGCTTGAAAGGGCCTCCAGGAAGACTCAATCTGAGCCATTGGCTCAAGGAGGAAGATGAGCTTATAGCCGTCCGATTTGGATGATCAGATAGCCGGATGCCACAATTAATTAAATTGCTGATAAATAAGAATATTTGCCTGATCTTATAATAATTGTAGAAAATACTTAAAAGCAGATTCAGGAAAAGTCACCAAAATGGAAAATGTAGCCCATGGTATGGACAAAATTTAGAAATTTACTTCACCACATTTGGAGAACTGTAGCTCTCTGTACACCCATTTTGGTGTAGGGTGTTCACATTGAGCCCTATACACCATTTTGGATACCCACATCATTTGGTTTGACCAAATGAGCTGAAAATGGGAGCATGCATGAGTCATGCCCTAGTTTATTCACTGCCCAAAAACTGGGATTTTTGGGTACACTTGGCTTAAGTTTTTGAAAACATTTCATTTCCCATGTTGAAGATATTTACATGGTTCAAAGCACCTAAAATTGCACCAAATTTAGGTGGAGCTTTAATATAATAACTTAGGCATATGGTAAAAATTTCATGATGTAGGGGTTCCGTGATTTTAGAGATTAACACGAACAAGACGCCTCAATACGCCTTTCAAACCTAGATCTACCGCACCTACACAAGCATCTATCGTCGCATTACGTTTCACATCTAACGCAGCACATACACCACAAAGGGAGGAATGATCGACTCCAAAACAACGATCGGAAAGAGTCGGATTATTCCCCAAAAGATTAACATAAAGTTTGCCAATCCTTTTTGAGAGCAAAATCAAGGCTATAGGCCAAGATCCGCTCAAGCAAATTGGACCTACCCAATCCGGAATAAAAGAGATTTGATAACAATGAAGTCAATTTCAGAAATTGCAAACGAAGTATTTAAAATCGCGGATAAAATGGTTGCTCGTTCTCCACAAATCTAAAGAAAGAAAACACAAGATGGAGGGGAGAAGTTACCCAACCCGGATCTAGCAATCGCACAAGATATGTGTGGGAGAATCACTCTCTCCACGGATCCACCGGCGTCACACCGAATGGGGCTGCAACCTTCTTCCTTGGAGTCGCACCGAAGGAATCCTCGCCGGAGTCGCACCGAAGAGGGGTGGTGGAGCAAACGTTAGTTTCACACCAACAAGAGGGGGCGACGGCAAGGATGAGGCTCCCTCTTGGCCGAAATTCTCAAAGAGAGGATTAGGGTTAAATCTTTCTTAATCTTTTCAAGCCTCATAATAGCCTCCTTATATAGGAGTTACAAACATCATACAACCATTCAAGATGGAGATGTAATCTCAACCATCCGTACAGTTAAATACACACCAAATGTTTTAAATGCAGGAAATAAATAATAAAAATACGCAAATGAATATAAAATTATTACCCAAACATGTAATAATGTTATATTCTCAAATATAAAATAAAATGCATATAAATAGATAACTTGGTCTTCAAGCGGACTTAGCATGCCGCGGGCGGAGGTTGTAACGCCGCCTTCCGTTAGCGTCAACGTGGCGCCTAAAATCCTTATGACGTTGTGCTTCGGCAACCGAATCATCATCAAGTAGTGTAGGGGGGCCGCGCCATCAATCCTCCCCGACTCAAAATCACGTATCACCGATGCATGGTCTGAAAGATATCGGTGGAGAAGGTCGGTATCCAAGCGTCGAAGCTCCGTCTCGAAGACCCATGAGTCGTCCGAAGGGGGGCGGTCATGCCAACGGATGAGGAAGCGGTAGGTATCACCATCAGCAGTAGCAAGTGGCTCAGCAGCAAGTATCGTATCTGGAGTGAGAAATGTCTTGGGAAACCTGAGAAACATGTCAGCAGTAGGAATAAAAGAATGCAACTCACCATCCGATAATATACCTGTGGGGACCGAAAGAGAGAAATCATCCGAACTACCACTCCCCAACCCATTAGAAATTTTATTGGAGGGAGAAGACGACAAAGAATTCAACTCTTGTGGAGGCGAAACAAACAACGTCAAATCCGAGACATTAAAAATAGTGGAGATACCCCAATCCGCAGGCAAATCCAAAACGAAATCATTGTCACCTAGTTTCTTTATAATCCGAAAAGGGTTGGCGCGCTTTGGTGCTAACTTTTTAACGGTGCCAAATGGCACTCGTTCGGGAAGTAACTGGACTAAAACCAGATCGCCGACTTTAAAGTGTGACACTCTCCTATGTAGATTAGCGTGCACTTGATAGGACTCGTATTGAGAAGTCAAGGTAGCCCGTATACGTGCATGTAGATCATGAATGTGTTGGGCGAAGGATTGTGCAAATTGACTTGCTTTGTACGTTGGGGGCAACGAAACCAAGTCAAGCAGCACAGGGGACTTGTACCCGTGAACAATCTCGTTTGGAGACATATCCGTGGACCTATTTTTCGAAATATTGCAGGCCAATTGGGAATGGGGAAGAAGTAGGTCCCATGTGCCTTTGTGATCGCTCACAAGACATCTAAGGAGATTACCCAAACTCCAATTAACCACTTGAAAGTGCACAGTTAACCTCACTAGAATTCTCTAGAGGGGGGAGGGGGTGAATAGAGATTTAAAATATTTTGTGCAATTATATACATATATGTGGTGATTACAAATTAAGGCTTCCCACACACCAACAAGAATTAAGTAAGTAAAGAAAGTAAATGCAAGAAAAGAAATCACAGCACAACACAAGGAAATATAGTGGTTCCCCAAACTTTGGGTAGTCCACTCTTCTACCCCCTTGGTAGGAAATTCACTATCTTGCACTGAGTCTTTTGATAAGGAGACTCTTAGAACCACCCTGAGTCTTTTGATAAGGAGACTCTTAGAACCAACTGAGTTTTTTGAAAAGGAGACTCTTAGAACCAGTACAACTGAATTTTTTGAAGAGAGATTCTAAAAACTCTTTTACAATATGTGAAAGTGAAAATAAGAAAAAGAAGAAGAAGTTTTTAAGACAAGAAAGAATCTTCTTCCTAGCAAGAAGATTGGAAGCACGAGAAGTAGTGAATGAAATCTCTCTTCTATAGTGAGAAGGAGATTGTAGGCCTTTTCTCTCTTTTGTGAGAGCTATCAGAGTTTGCAGCAGTATGGATTCAGAGTGAGAAGGAGAAGGAAGCTTGATCTTTGCAGCAGCACTATTTCTCAATTCTCGCTTTTCACTTAGGAGCTCTTCCTCTTTTTCAAATGTAAATTGGTGGAACACTTCTTCTTGCTCTCTGCCGACCACCTTGTTATTTATAGCTCTGTTCATTAAAATAACACTATAGGAGAGTAATCAATTAACAGGCAGAGTATTAGAAAGAAGGAGAAATTTCCATAACAATTATATCCATAGAAGGAAAGTATTCATTCTGATTTCAAATAGTGTCCATAATGGATTTAATCAAATTAGCCAAGAAATCATTAGAGGAAAAGAATAATTCAGAATGGCTATAAAGAATAATTTGATTCCATATAAATCAGATCTATGAAAGAAGGAAAGAGATCTGGCGATTTTTGAATTAATCATAGAAATCGACGTGCGTCGATTACTATTCGACGTAAGCGTCGAATTCATCCTGGCTGGACGTCGAGAGGAGAATAAGGAAGGTGCGTCGACTAAGGTGCGTCGACTTCTCAAGATGCGTCGACTAGAAGTCAGAGCTACGTCGACATAGGATACGTCGAATTCTTCTTAAAGGTACTTCGACTCATTCTGAATGATACGTCGATACTACTTCGACGTTGCGTCGAATACTATTCGACGCATATTTACTTAACCTTTATTTTCCTTTCTTAGAATTCATATTCAACTCATTTTCAGGGGTTAAGAGAAATCATTTTCCCAACAATCTCCCCCTATTTGTCTTAACCCTATTTAGAGGGAGAAAGCATATAATTAACACTTCACAACATTTGTAAAGATAAGAAATATATTAAACAATCAGAAGAGAAATTAGAATAAGAAAGCATATGACAAGCATTTGTCTTTCACAAGAATTAAACCAGAAACTTCTTTCTGTACATGAAGTTGACAAAAGCAGAATAAAGTTTCCTAGATAAGTTTTCAATAGCATCAAAAATGTTGCCCCTGGCTCTATCAGGACGTTCCTGGACATTCCTGATGATTGTATGCAGCTCCAAGAGTTTATCACCATCAGGGATAATGTCATTTATGGAGTAGCCTTTGCTGATGATGATTGCTGCCTTTTCATCAATCATCTCAATTGTAATGTTTTGTGTTTTCTGTTGAGTAGGCTTGAGCTCAGGTGGCCCCTTGCTATCAACCTTGGGCCTATACTTTGTTTTCTTTTCTGATTCCTGTTTCTCAGGAATTTTAGTCATTTTTCCTTTCCCTTTCCAGGGTTTGTCAAGCCATTTGTCTAACTTTGCAGGTCCTGTAGGCTTCTTATAGGGAATGTATGTATCTTCTGTATACCCTACACCCTTCTTGTGCTTTTGACCTTTCTCTAGGATGACCCCTGCCTGAGGGTTTTTCTTTTGATAGGCTTCAATATCAAACAACTTCTTTGGAATTTTGATAGAAGATTCAGCAAGAATTTGTTCCTTGGTCATTCCCCTGTTGATCTTTTCCATACAGGCATTCCTTTTATCTTCTACTTCTTTCCTAGCTGCTTCATATTCATACATCTCTCTTTCTCTTATCTCTTCATGCCTCTTTTCCATGTCAGGGTCATGGTACTCCTTCACAGGGCTGTTAGGAGTGATAATAGGCATCTTTTCAAATCTCTTTATTTCCTCACATGCTTTTCTATACTTATTTTCCTTTGCATACTCTTTCTTTTCTTCTTTGGAGAAGTTTTGCCAGTAGGGAATGGCTTCTCTTTTCCTTTTCATTTGTCCTTCTGGACTTTCCCTAGGTAGGATCTGCTTAGTGAGTTTTGCTATTGGAGGAGGTAAAGGTAGCAGTGGAGGTAGAGAAGAAGGTTGAGGTGGAGGTAGAGGTAGCAGAGGAGAAGGAGTTTTCTCTTTAGGTGGAGAAGGGATTTGTTCAAGAGGGGGAGTTTGTTCTGTAGTGAAAGGCAGAATGAACTCTGGTAGAGTAATCTTTGCTGAGGGATGTTTGTCTCCTCCAAGCTCTTCTGAAGGGATGTCCTCAAGTAGAGGTGTCTTCAGTTTGATGTAACTGGCAGAGAAGCCAGGAGAGTGATGCTGAATTTCTTCCTCACATGGGGTTGCTTCAATCCACACTTGTCCTCTCCAGTCATCAGAGTAGGCTGCTTCTTCCTCCCCCTGGACTTCTGTGTTCCTTACCACAACAATCTCCCCCTGGGTATGTGAGGTGATAATGCTAAATCTAGTTAGTTTAATTAGGTTATTTTTAGGATATTTACTCTTACTTTTTGCTTATTGTTGCTTACCTAAATGCAATTTTGGTTCATTTTCCTATTTTTAGTGCTAACTTAAGTTTTCTGAATTTTTAGGTCAAAAATGCAAAATTTCCTAAGTCACGCCCTCAGTCACGGGCGTGACCTAGGGCGTGTAAGTTGCTGTTTCCAGTTAAGCTGCTGCCAACATAATTCAGAAGATCTGGTCAGACACGCCCAAAGTACACGGCCGTGACACACAAGTCACGCCCGTGACACGCAAGCCACGCCCGTGACCAGCCCGTGAACAGCTCAGATTCGACCAGCTGACCACCGAATTGGTCACGCCACTGTTACACGGGCGTGCTTCCAGTCATGCCCGTGACTGCCACGTCAGCCAGCCGCCAGCGCCCATGATCGCCGCCAGCGCCCATGACCCGAGCTAACCACCGAAATGGTCACGCCCTCAGTCACGGGCGTGACCTAGGGCGTGACCCATCAAATCGCGTCAGAATCGTGCGCCGAACCTGATACAAGCCGCAGAATTGATTAAACAATGTCACGCCCTTAGTCACGGGCGTGACTGAGGGCGTGACCGAGGCAGAAAAAATTCTATAAATTGAAATGACCTCCAAGCTTTCCTCATTCAGTTTTTGGAGAGAGAACTAGTGCTACTACTCTATTTTCAGTGTTTTCCATGTCATTTTATTCTCTTTCTCTCTCTCTCTCTTATTTCAATGCATTTCCTTTTCTAGTTTTCATATGAATGTTGTAATGCCTTTGTAATTTCCTTTTATAGTAGCCTTTCCATGCAATTGTAATCTCAGTTGAACTTTTATTTAATAAAAATGGTATGTTTTTGTTCTCTTAAAATCTTCATCATTTCTCTCTCCTACCCCTCCACCATGAGTAACTAAATCCTCATAGTACTCGATCTTGATGATCTGAGGATGAGTTGATCAAGTTATGATCCTTTAGTCTTCTTTCACTTTCTAAAGTGTTGGGCCTTAGATTTACTCTTAATTAAAATTGAGTGGAGCTATATTATCGATATATAATCCCCACCTTTGCTTTCATTCTTGGCTAGCCGAGAGGCCGATAGTCTGAAGTGAGCACTTAAGAGTAAAGAGAGTTACACACATTTCTCGAGAGAGAATGACGTAAATCTCCTGGATTGGAGTAAAACCCAATAGCGGGGTTCACCACTTAAAGCGAGTTTTAGGTATTCGAATACGGGACGAGAGTTCGGTCGGATTTTCCTAAACTCAGTTGGGCATATCTTCGAGAGAAGCATGTTCAAACTATAGGAACCCCCACGGTCAAGCTGCCCTTACTTTATTAAGTTTTAAGTTTGCTTTTGAATTTTGATCAACTTAGGCCGAAGTAAGTCAAGATCGAGTGCTATTTCTTAATCATCGTTTAGCCGTACTTATATCCAACTTTTATTTTAACCTAGCAGACAAAACCATCCAAAAAATTATTAAGATAAAATAATAGTAATTCGTTTGAGTATAAGTAATCAACGGTTCTCGGATTTTAATACGACACTTGCGTTCCTATACTACAGTTCGATAGGTATACTTGCCTTCTCGGATTGCTAGTTCGGATTTTATTTCGTGCAAGCGGAATTTTAATCAACAAGTTTTTGGCGCCGTTGCCGGGGACTCGCATTTTGTTGATATTTTGAAAGAACGAATCTATTACTTTTATCACTTTTTTTTTCTCCTCTTTCTTGAAAAAACAAAATTAATTCAAAAAAAAAAAAGAGAGAGACCTTTTTCGAATTTCTCAATCTTATTTTCCCTTCTCTCTTTCTAGCTTATGACCCGAGCGAATCCGTCAGAACTTGTAGACTTGGACCAAGAACTTGAGCGTACTCTTCGGAGAAAATCGCAAGTTCAAGATCCTACATTCCAAGAACTGGCTGAGGATTCGGAGTCAGTTGTTAATATGGGCGAACCTAACCAAAATGAAGTCCCCAACATGGTTGCGGTCCCTGAATGGACTATGTCCCATTATGCAAGGCCTAACCTGGAAGGGACGGAAACTAGTATAGTCCGCCCTGCCATAAATAATAATAATTTCGAACTAAAGCCAAGCATAATTCACATGGTGCAGCAATACGTGCAGTTCGACGGATTACAAGATGAAGATCCGAATGCACATATTGCTAGCTTCCTTGAAATCTGTGACACCTTCAAAATAAATGGTGTTACGGATGATGCAATTAGGCTAAGACTCTTCCCATTTTCTTTAAGAACAAAGGCTAAGCAGTGGTTGTCAACTCTACCTAGAGGTTCTATCACCACTTGGGCCCAGTTAACTGAAAAATTTCTAACTAAGTATTTTCCACCTGCGAAAACTGCTAAGCTTAGAAATGATATTTCTTCTTTTTGCCAAATAGATTCTGAAACGCTTTATGATACCTGGGAAAGGTATAAAGAATTCTTAAGACGCTGCCCTCATCACGCTCTGCCTGTATGGTTACAAGTGCAGACATTTTATAACGGGCTAAATCAACATACTAAGCAAATGATAGACGCCGCTTCCGGTGGTACCTTAAATAACAAAACCCCGGAAGCCGCTCTTGAACTATTTGAGGATATGGCCATGAACACCTATCAGTGGAATGTGCCAAGATCCCGCCCAAACAAACCTGCAGGTATGTACGAAGTGGATAACGTCTCCCAGCTGGCACTACAAGTGGAAATGCTTAGCAAAAAGATATCCGAAATGAATGCTCCTTCCGCACCTCAGGTTTGGGAATTCGCAAAAGCCACCTCCGAACAAGCTGATTTCGTAGGCAATAGAAATGCTTATAATAATTATTCTGCTTCTAATTTTCATGCACCTGGTTTTCAGTTACCGAATAATTATAATCCTGCGCTGCGTAATCACCTGAACTTTTCTTGGAGTAATCCTGCAAACACAACTCGCCCGCCTCTACAAAATGAATTTACACCACCTCCACCCCTTGTTAACTTTCAAAAACCTCCATCTTTGGAGGAGATGTTTTCAAAATATATAAGTACGAACGAAGCAACCGTCCGGAACTTAGCCGGATCCGTTAAAAATCTAGAAAACCAAATCGGGCAGCTCGCCAAAATAATATCCGAGCGACCGCCCGGGACTCTTCCCGCTAACACCGAGCCCAACCCGAAAGAGCAAGCGAAAGCTGTAACTCTTCGGAGTGGAAAGCAAGTATCCGGTCCGGTTAGCGAAGAGCCCGAGGCAAGATCCGCCCCTATTTTAAAAACACCACTCACTCAAACAGATTTTATCACTCCACCTCATATTTTCAAAAACAACCCCGCCCCGCCTTATCCATCTCAACTCAACAAGGAAAAATTAGATGATCAATATCATCGCTTCCTGGAAATGTTTAAGCAAATACACATCAATTTGCCCTTCCATGAAGCGATATCACAAATGCCCAAGTACGCTAAGTACCTGAAGGATCTTCTAACTAATAAGAAAAAGCTAGAAAATCTATCGCACGTAACTTTAAATGCTGAGTGTTCCACCGTCCTAACAAATAAATTACCGAAAAAGGCTAACGATCCAGGTAGTTTTTCTATCCCGTGCCTCTTTGGTGATCTATTTGTAAAGAACGCGTTGGCCGACTCAGGAGCAAGCATCAACTTAATGCCATTCTCCTTGTTTAAAAAGTTAGGAGTGGGCACCCTTAGCCCCACACGTATGAGTATACAACTAGCAGATAGGACGATAAAATATCCGCTGGGAATTGTGGAGGACGTGCTCGTAAAAGTAGACAAATTCATCTTCCCGGTGGATTTTGTCATTTTGGACATTGAAGAGGATGTCGAGGTTCCCCTAATCCTTGGCCGCCCCTTCCTTGCCACCTCCCGTGCTATCATTGATGTGAGTAATGGTAAGCTATTCCTCCGAGTTGGAGATGATGAAGTAACCTTCTCCATAACACCCTCTATGAAAAATACCCTAGAAAATGACGATTCGTGTTTTTTCTTAGATGTGTTAAGTGAAGACCCTTCTTTTTGTATTTCTGAAACTGGTTCTTCTTCTTTTTGTTCATCTTCAAACACCTCCACTAAAATATTACAAGAAATGAAAATGGCCATTGCTCCCGCCCCCTCAAATTTTCAAATTAAATCAAAAATTTTTGAAGAAATTACTTTTGAAAAAGAAAAGTCTTTCAAATCTTCATACGAAGAACCTCCCACTTTAGAACTTAAAGAACTGCCCAAGCATTTAAAATATGAATTTTTAGAAAAAGACTCTAAGTTACCAGTAATAGTGTCGGCCTATTTAAGTGGATCTGAAAATGCCAAATTGCTAAAAGTTTTACAAAAACACCGCCAAGCAATTGCTTGGCAGATTTCTGATATTAAGGGCATAAGTCCATCTTTCTGCATGCACAAAATTCTAATGGAAGATAATTCACAAAATTCTATCCAACCTCAACGCCGATTAAACCCAAACATGAAAGAAGTAGTAAAGGGTGAGGTTGTGAAATTATTAGACGCAGGAATTATCTATCCAATTTCAGATAGCAAATGGGTAAGTCCCGTTCAAGTAGTTCCTAAAAAAGGAGGTATCACGGTAGTGTTAAATGATAATAATGACTTAATCCCAACACGGACGGTGACTGGGTGGCGTATGTGTATTGATTATCGCAAATTGAACGACGCCACCCGCAAGGACCATTTCCCCTTGCCATTCATCGATCAAATCTTAGAACGATTATCCGGCCATAGCTTTTATTGTTTTCTCGATGGTCTCTCGGGCTACTTCCAAATTCCCATCTCGCCCGAGGACCAGGAGAAAACGACGTTTACTTGTCCTTTCGGCACCTTCGCCTATCGAAGAATGCCGTTTGGCTTATGTAATGCGCCGGCAACATTTCAACGGTGTATGTTGGCCATTTTCGACAAGTACGTAGAAAGTATTATGGAGGTATTTATGGACGACTTTTCCGTGTTTGGTGATTCCTTCGATTTTTGTTTAGAAAATTTAGAAAAAGTGTTAGAACGGTGTGAGGAGATCAATCTCGCCCTGAACTGGGAAAAATGTCATTTCATGGTACGGGAGGGATTGGTTTTAGGTCATAAGATATCAGCAAGAGGAATTGAGGTCGATGAAGCAAAAATAGAAGTGATCGAAAAACTGCCACCGCCAACCAACGTTAAGGCCATAAGAAGCTTTCTAGGACATGCCGGTTTTTACCGGCGGTTTATAAAAGATTTTTCGAAAATTACCAAACCACTCACTCATCTTTTAGAAAAAGACACTACATTTATTTTTGATGATACATGCTTATCTGCTTTTCAATTAATCAAAAATAAGCTAATAAATGCGCCAATTATGATAGCTCCAATCTGGGACCTTCCATTCGAAATCATGTGCGATGCAAGTAGCTTTGCGGTGGGAGCCGTCTTAGGTCAACGTATATCTAAAAACTTCCACCCTATTTTCTACGCAAGTAAAACACTTACATCCGCGCAAGCGAACTATACCACAACGGAGAAAGAATTATTAGCAGTTATTTTTGCATTCGACAAATTTCGACCTTATATTACACTTTCAAAAATTATTGTTTTTACGGACCACTCGACCCTCAAATATTTACTTTCTAAACCAGATGCCAAACCACGCTTACTTCGCTGGGTCTTACTCCTCCAGGAGTTCGACTTGGAAATCCGAGATAAAAAGGGGGCTGAGAATTTGGCCGCAGACCATCTTTCACGATTAGATAACCCATTTATTGAAGATTTAAATGAACAAACTTTTAATGATTATTTTCCCGACGAGAAGTTATTATCAATCAACACTACTCCTTCTCCTTGGTTTGCAAACTTCGCCAACTACTTAGTAGCTCGAGTCCTCCCAAAAGAATTTTCCTATCAGCAAAAGAAGAAATTCTTCTCTGACCTGAAGAATTATTTTTGGGAGGACCCGTATCTGTTTCGAGTTTGTGCAGACCAAGTAATAAGGAGATGTGTTTCTTTCGAAGAAGGACAAAATATTTTCAAACACTTACACGAAGGACCGACTGGTGGGCACTATCAAGCCAATCGGACCGCTCACAAAGTACTTAGTGCAGGCTTTTATTGGCCTAGCCTTTTTAAAGATGCCCAATCGTTTGTGAGACGGTGCGATAGCTGCCAACGGACCGGAAATATCTCAAATAAAAATGAAATGTTGCAAAATTATTTCCTCGAGTGCGAAGTTTTCGACCTTTGGGGAATAGATTTTGTAGGTCCTCTTCCTTCTAGCCATGGTAATAAATACATTTTAGTTGCGGTAGACTACGTGTCTCGATGGGCAGAGGCCCAAGCTCTTCCTACTAATGACTCCCGAGTCGTTATTATTTTCTTAAAAAAATTATTTTCTCGATTCGGTACTCCTAGGGCCATCGTTAGTGACAGGGGTTCGCACTTTTGTAACGCACAATTTGCAAAAACACTTTTAAAATATGGCGTTACACATAAGCTTTCAACTGCTTACCACCCCCAAACTAACGGCCAGGTCGAGGTAGTGAATAGAGAAATCAAACGTATTTTAGAAAAAACTGTTTCCACCTCACGTAAAGACTGGTCACATAAATTAGACGATGCTCTTTGGGCTTACCGAACAGCGTACAAGACCGCCATCGGTTGTACACCGTATCGGTTAGTATATGGGAAATCGTGCCATTTACCGGTCGAATTAGAACATCGTGCTTTCTGGGCCCTTAAATTTTTAAATTTTGATCCCCACTCCACCGCCGATCTTCGAAAATTCCAACTCAACGAACTCGATGAGTGGCGCTCCAATGCGTATGAAAATAATAAATTATATAAGGAACGAACGAAATGCTTTCACGATAAAAATTTAAGGCTCCCGAAAACATTTAAACCAGGAGACCAAGTATTACTTTATAATTCTCGTCTACGTTTATTTCCTGGAAAATTAAAATCTAGATGGTCAGGTCCTTTTAATGTAAAGGAAGTTTATCCGTATGGAACTGTTTTGATATCACACCCAGATAAGGGTGATTTCAAGGTTAATGGGCATCGTCTAAAACTTTATTTTTCTGGTGACAATGTTGACATGGACAATGAAAAACTTCTTTTGTCTGGACTGTAATAATTTGGATTAACTTTTGAACTATATTCTTTTAGTCGAGCTCAAACGACATTAAACAGAGGGCGCTCTTGGGAGGCAACCCAAGGTTTTTAAAATTGTTGTTTTAAATTTTTTGGCCCTGGATGGCTCTGATACTCTCAACTTCGGCGATCGCCTGTTTCAACATTGCTGGTTTCAAGAAAAATTCAAGATGATATTTCATGAAGATTCAAAGCGCCAGCAAGGGGGAGCGGCATCACACACCCGTTCAAGCCCATAAATCCAGGGAAGTGCCTGTTTCAGTTTTTCAGTTTTAATTACCCCTTCCTTCACTCTCCTTTTCCATTGAGGACAATGACTATCGTAAGCTTGGGGGAGAATGTCTTCTTTTCTTTTAGTAGTCTAAATTAGATTTTGGTAAAATCAATAGTACCCCTTGCTTTATGTTTTGTTTTTCCCAAAATATCTTATATAGCCTTAGTTAATTTCAAAATTTCTAATCCTACTTTTAATTATGTTTCACAAGTAAATTGTTGACTCATGTAGTGTTCTAATTCTAGGTAGCATGTTAATCTGAAAAGTTTTTTCTAAAATCTTGTACTTTCCTTATCGTTTTCTCTTTTATCTTCTTTACTTTCGTAAAAATTCTTCATCCACTATTTTCTCTTCATTTTTAGATATATTTTGCAAGGTTAACTTTTGATTTGTGTAGTAAATGTGAATAATCCTAGACGCTTATTATTCTTATTTTCAGGATAAGTTCATTAGTCTTTATTTAATATCTAGGGCTTACTTTTTGAAATCCTTCAAAACTCATGCTTTATCTAAATTTAGAGAGCAATGAAAATGATTTAGGCCATTTTTTGTTTTAAGTTTGAGCCTTCATGCCAACCCTTAAAAAGAAACCCTTTGTTAGCATCTTTTGAGCCTTTTCCCATGTTTTATTGTCACCTCCACTTATCAAATTTTTCACCAAAGCCAAAATTTCCAAACCTATTTGAATCACACTAACACTTTGAGTTTTATTTAAATTTCTAAAAGAGTGTGATTGGTTTATTGCATGGAGAGCTTCAAAGAAAAGAATTTGCTCAAAAAGGAGATATTTTAAGCATATTTGTATTAGTTATCTTTGCCAAAATTTCAAAAAAAAAAAAGAAAGAAAAATGGCTATGAAAGAGAAAGAAAGAAAATATGCTATATGCTTATAATGAAGGATTGCCTCTTATCATTCATATCGGAAATTTTATAAAACTCATGTTTATGGTTTAGTGTGATTATAGCAATCACTTTTATCTTCGATTCCCATTCCAATTCATATGCCTAAACCAAACATTTCGGTCCTAATAAAGTCCTCTTGATTCATGCTCCTAAATTTGCTTTAGCTAAGTAAAGAAGAAAAGTAGAATAGTTAAGTCTTGGGTATGAATTTAGATTCTTGTTCTTAGAATGATATAGTTATAATTTGTCTCTTAGGGTTTAGTAACAATTCAATGCACTATCTCACTTGTTACTTTGCTCAATTTTATTATAAAAACTTTTTAGTTAAAAATTTTGGATGATTAATTTTTGTTAGTAAAGGGTATAAAAATTAAGCTTAAATAAAGTACTTATTTTAGGTTTCCTTTTCACTATTCTCCCTACTTGGAATTTCGCAAGGTACTCGTGTTTAGCATAATTAAATCTTTTTGATTAGTCATTTTATTTTATTAGCTAAAGCATATTTCTTTGCTTGGGGACAAGCAAAGTGTAAGCTTGGGGGAATTTGATAATGCTAAATCTAGTTAGTTTAATTAGGTTATTTTTAGGATATTTACTCTTACTTTTTGCTTATTGTTGCTTACCTAAATGCAATTTTGGTTCATTTTCCTATTTTTAGTGCTAACTTAAGTTTTCTGAATTTTCAGGTCAAAAATGCAAAATTTCCTAAGTCACGCCCTCAGTCACGGGCGTGACCTAGGGCGTGTAAGTTGCTGTTTCCAGTTAAGCTGCTGCCAACATAATTCAGAAGATCTGGTCAGACACGCCCAAAGTACACGGCCGTGACACACAAGTCACGCCCGTGACACGCAAGCCACGCCCGTGACCAGCCCGTGAACAGCTCAGATTCGACCAGCTGACCACCGAATTGGTCACGCCACTGTTACACGGGCGTGCTTCCAGTCACGCCCGTGACTGCCACGTCAGCCAGCCGCCAGTGCCCATGATCGCCGCCAGCGCCCATGACCCGAGCTAACCACCGAAATGGTCACGCCCTCAGTCACGGGCGTGACCTAGGGCGTGACCCATCAAATCGCGTCAGAATCGTGCGCCGAACCTGATACAAGCCGCAGAATTGATTAAACAATGTCACGCCCTTAGTCACGGGCGTGACTGAGGGCGTGACCGAGGTAGAAAAAATTCTATAAATTGAAATGACCTCCAAGCTTTCCTCATTCAGTTTTTGGAGAGAGAACTAGTGCTACTACTCTATTTTCAGTGTTTTCCATGTCATTTTATTCTCTTTCTCTCTCTCTCTCTTATTTCAATGCATTTCCTTTTCTAGTTTTCATATGAATGTTGTAATGCCTTTGTAATTTCCTTTTATAGTAGCCTTTCCATGCAATTGTAATCTCAGTTGAACTTTTATTTAATAAAAATGGTATGTTTTTGTTCTCTTAAAATCTTCATCATTTCTCTCTCCTACCCCTCCACCATGAGTAACTAAATCCTCATAGTACTCGATCTTGATGATCTGAGGATGAGTTGATCAAGTTATGATCCTTTAGTCTTCTTTCACTTTCTAAAGTGTTGGGCCTTAGATTTACTCTTAATTAAAATTGAGTGGAGCTATATTATCGATATATAATCCCCACCTTTGCTTTCATTCTTGGCTAGCCGAGAGGCCGATAGTCTGAAGTGAGCACTTAAGAGTAAAGAGAGTTACACACATTTCTCGAGAGAGAATGACGTAAATCTCCTGGATTGGAGTAAAACCCAATAGCGGGGTTCACCACTTAAAGCGAGTTTTAGGTATTCGAATACGGGACGAGAGTTCGGTCGGATTTTCCTAAACTCAGTTGGGCATATCTTCGAGAGAAGCATGTTCAAACTATAGGAACCCCCACGGTCAAGCTGCCCTTACTTTATTAAGTTTTAAGTTTGCTTTTGAATTTTGATCAACTTAGGCCGAAGTAAGTCAAGATCGAGTGCTATTTCTTAATCATCGTTTAGCCGTACTTATATCCAACTTTTATTTTAACCTAGCAGACAAAACCATCCAAAAAATTATTAAGATAAAATAATAGTAATTCGTTTGAGTATAAGTAATCAACGGTTCTCGGATTTTAATACGACACTTGCGTTCCTATACTACAGTTCGATAGGTATACTTGCCTTCTCGGATTGCTAGTTCGGATTTTATTTCGTGCAAGCGGAATTTTAATCAACATGAGGCATCTATTCTGAATGCTGAATCCACAGCATGCTCTCCTTCAGTGTGGTAGGAGGAGGTCTCTTCAAAATTTTTGTTGAAGGTGTAGTTAGAGTGATTGGAGAAGATTGGAGCCTATTGTAAGAAGAGAAGTTGGAGTAATACTTTAGAGATAATAATATTTAGAGTTGAAGAGGAAATTAACCCTGAGCTTTTAAGAGAGATAGATAACCTGACAAGGGGGGTTTCGGGAGCAACTCTCCCCCTGGTTTATATCCTGCATAAAGGATTTAAACCTTTCTGGCGACAGCGGCCGTTCTTGAATGAGAGCATTAAGATCAGGAAGAGAAGCAGAGAGGGTTGCCAGTTTGGCTGCACAGGTGTTGATCATGGCAGCACATTCGTTGGCGAAGTGATTCAGGCGATTCTTGAAGTCATTTACTAGGTGTTCGAGAGCATCGTTCATCGTTTTGATGAGGGCTTGGTGCCATTGTCGCAGAGAGAGAGAGAGAGAGAGAGAGAGAGAGAGGTAGAGGACGAAGTTTTGGCGGGTTTTAGGAGAGTATATGTTATGAAATAAGAGGTATTATTTAAAGGAGGTGAAACGTCGAGAAAAGAAACAGAAATCAAGGTATACCAGGTAATCCAATCGTCAAAAGAGGAAGTAAGGATTTGATTCTAATTGTAACCAGATGTCGACGTTACGTCGAATTGATGTCGACACATGCGTCGATATAAAGTCGACGCTCCGTGGAGATTTGTCCACTTAGTGTTATGTCGACGTGTTCATAGCCCTGCGTCGATATCAATTCGACGGTGCGTCGATAAGTTATCGATGTAACTTTGCCGGGAAGAAATCAACACCAGCGTCGAGTTCTTCTCAACTGTGCGTCGATATGTATTCGACGCATCTTCAAATACTTTCTTAGATTTCCTGATTTCTTTTAGATTTCCCAACAATGGTGGTTACAGACTACCATCAAGCATTCCTAAAGTGTTGATGAAATAATTATGCTTAGTTTCATCTAAGGGTTTTGTGAAGATGTCTGCTCTTTGATTGTCTGTGGGAATATATTCTAAGGTTATCTTACCCTTTTCAACATTGTCTCTAAAGAAGTCATGTCTGATCTCTATATGTTTGGTCCTACTATGAAGGACTGGGTTGGATGCTATGGATATAGCACTAGAGCTATCACAATAAATCTTAGAGTTATGTACTTCCAATTTGTAGTCAAGAAGCTGATTTTGCATCCACAGGATTTGTGAACAACAGCTCCCAGCAGCTATGTATTCAGCTTCAGCTGTTGAGGTTGAGACTGAGGTTTGTTTCTTACTAAACCATGATATTAATCTGTCACCTAGGAATTGGCAAGTGCCAGATGTGCTTTTTCTATTAACCTTACATCCAGCATAATCTGCATCTGAGAAACCTATTAATTCAAAGTTGGTTTCTGCTGAGTACCATAGACCTAGTTCAGGGGTTCCCTTTAAGTATCTAAGAATCCTTTTTACAGAGGTGAGATGGGATTCCTTTGGATCAACCTGAAATTTAGCACATATGCAAGTGGCAAACATAATGTCAGGTCTGCTAGTTGTTAGATATAGAAGGGATCCTATGATGGCCCTATATGTCTTTTGATCTACTGATTTTCCTTTATCATCTTTTTCTATAATGGCATTGGTTGTCATGGGTGTTTTCATGGTAGATGCTGATTCCATACCAAACTTTTTGATTAGCTCTTTAGTATATTTGGATTGTGAGATGAAGATTCCCTCACTACTTTGTTTTACTTGTAATCCTAAGAAATATGAGAGTTCTCCCATACTACTCATTTCAAATTTAGATTGCATTAGATTAGCAAATCTTTTACACAGTTTAGGATGAGTGGAGCTAAAGATGATGTCATCTACATATATTTGAACAAGGAGGAGTTAGTTTTTATGGTTTCTAGTAAAGAGTGTCTTGTCTACTTTTCCTCTTTCAAAGGAATTTTCTAAAAGGAAGTTACAGAGAGTTTCATACCAAGCTCTAGGTGCTTGCTTAAGACCATATAGTGCTTTGTTAAGTCTATAAACAAAGTTAGGAGAAGAGGGATTTACAAAACCTGGTGGTTGCTCCACATATACTTCTTCTTGAAGGTCACCATTCAGAAAAGCACTCTTGACATCCATTTGGTAGACTTTCATCTTCATGAAGGCTGCATAGGCAAGAAAGAGCCTGATTGCCTCCAATCTGGCTACTGGAGCAAAGGTCTGGTTGTAGTCTATCCCTTCTTCTTGTCTATATCCTTGTGCTACAAGTCTTGCCTTGTTCCTGACAATTACTCCAGTGGAATCTAGTTTATTCCTGTATACCCATTTTGTACCAATCACATGGTAGTTTCTTGGTCTTTCAACTAGGTTCCACACTTTGTTTCTCTCAAATTGGCCTAGTTCTTCTTGCATGGCCATAATCCAGTGAGGATCACAATTTGCTTCCTCAAACTTCTTTGGTTCAACTTGTGATAGGAAGCATTGGAGCACCATCCCATTGGAGACCTGGTGTCTTGTTCTTACTCCTGTATTGGGGTCTCCAATTACTTGAGTTTGTGGATGATTTTTCAAATTGACCCTTGTCCTGCCTGGACTTGTCAGATGTTCTTCTTCCTCATTGGTGATAGGATCATTGTCCAGCTGGCCTTCCTGAACCATGTTCTCTTGTGGGAGTTGGTTTTGAATGCTCTTTTCTGAATCTTCTTCATGTTCCTGTTCAGATTCCTCACTTGATTCCTCTATCTGGCTTTCTTTTCCATTATCTGTGTTCTCTAGAACCAGTTTCTCAAGCTGTGTTTCTATGTTGCTGCTTTCCTGTGGAAAAGAGCTGGTGGGAGTTCCCTCCCCCTTAAACAGCATGTTAGTTTCATCAAATATAATGTGCATAGACTCTTCAATTTTAAGAGTTCTCTTGTTATAGCACCTATAGGCTTTACTAGATGCTGAGTATCCCAGAAATATTCCATCATCAGATTTTTTGTCAAACTTGGCAAGATGATCTTTTCCATTATTTAGGATAAAACAAGCACATCCAAAGATCTTAAAATATTTAACTATGGGTGTTTTTCCTTTCAGGAGCTCATATGGAGTTTTTGATTTAGTTTTGTGTATTAGACTTCTATTTAGAACATAGTTGGCAGTGTTGACTGCTTCAGCCCCAGAAAGTTTTTGGTAAACCTGATTCTGAAAGTAAGGTCCTTCCTGATTCAATTAAAGTTCTATTCTTTCTCTCAGCAACTCCATTTTGTTGAGGGGTTCTAGGGGCTGAAAAACTTTGTTTGATACCTATATCTTCACAGAAACTACTCATGAACTGATTTTCAAATTCAGTCCCATGATCACTTCTGATTATGGAAACCTGACTATTGAGTTCATATTGAATTTGTTTTATGAATCTTGAGAGAGTCTTGTGGGTTTCAGACTTAGCCCTTAGAAAGAATACCCAGCTGAATTTAGAATAGTCATCCACAATGACTAGGGTATAGGATTTTCCACCTAAGCTCTGAGTGGATATGGGACCAAAGAGATCCATGTGTAGTAAGTAAAGGACCCTGGGAGAGTCATCCTTACCAATTGGTTTGAAGGATGATTTGGTTTGTTTTCCTAGTTGGCAAGGTCTGCATGGAGAATTCTTAGAGTACCTACCCTTTGGTAAGCCTCTAACTAGGTTATTCTTTGCTAGTTTACTAATGGTTTTGTAGTTTAGATGACCTAGTCTCCTATGCCATAATTCACTTTTATCAATAATATTGTTGAATAAACAGACTTCTGTAGTTGAGGAGCTAAAGTCCACTACATATACTTTTCCTTTTTTAATTCCATTGAGTACTGTGGCACCAGTCTTGATATCAATAATATGGCAGAATAGTGTGGTGAATTTTACCTCATACTTACCATTTTCACATATCAGACTTATACTTATTAGATTGTGCTTCAGTCCTTTAACTACTGCCACATTCTTGAAGGTGACTTTCCCTTCTTTCAAGTCTTCAAAGCCCCTGGTTTGGCCACAGCTAGAGTCTCCAAAGGTCACTGATGGTCCAAGTCTATCCTCAAAGTTGATCAATAGATTTTTGCATCCTGTCATGTGCATGGAGCATCCACTGTCCAAGTACCACACCAGCCTGGAGATGTGATACATCTGCACATAAAGTTTTACACATTAGTTTGTACCTTGCTGAGCTGGGGTCCCTTCCTCCCATCAGTGAAAGATTTAATGAAAGAATAAGTAGGTTTTTTTGAATATCCTTCCTCCTTTAGGGGTATTGGTTTATCATACCAATTTTCTTTGGTGATGTTACAGAAATAGTGGTCATAGTAAAAGGAAATGGATTGAGAGAGCTGTTTGGAAGAGGAGAAATTTCTGTCTGATTGGTTGCGTCGATATGGATTCGACGTAGGTTTATGGTTGCGTTGATATGAAGTCGACGCTTTCTCCATTCTGCGTTTATTTTCAGTCGAAGCATGAGAGAGGTTGCGTCGGGTAGGAGTCGACACACTTTGGTGCAAGCGTCGATTAGAAATCGACGTGCGTTGATAAGAGTTTGATGCATGTTTGACTCTTTTCTGAGGATATTTTCCTAGGATTCCTTCATATGTAATGGGATTAGTTCTATTAAAGACAGTGGTTGTTTCTGGATTTTCCTGTGATCTTTCTCCTGTCAAATGACCTTCCCTAGTGAAGTGAATGGGATGTCTCCAAACAGATTTTCTAGGTGATTAAGTTTTTGGTTCTAAGTCAGTATTATCTTCTAGTTGTCTAAGTCTTTCAGTAAGATTTCTAGAGATGTTCTTGAGCTTCTGACTTCTCCCATTTAGAGAGTCTTCAAAGACCTTTGCCTTTACTAGCTCATTTCTCAGTGTTAGATTTTCTGTATATATTTTGTCTAATTACTTTTCTGAGAGTCTTAGACTGAGCTCATAGTTATTATACTGTGTATTTACTTGTTTGAGATTGTTTAATTCATTTCTTAGTTCTTTAATTTCTTTTTCAGATTTGATTAGATTTAAACAGAATTCTTTGAAATTGTTTTTGAAATCAGTGGAAGAGAAATCTATATCATCAAGTATATTTACCATAGATGTATCATCAGGCTTCTCAGTGGCCATCAAACAGATTTCCTCCAGCTTGGCCTCTTCTTGATCATTTTCAGATGAGGTGCTTTCTTCAGATTCTGAATCACTCCATGATTGAGCAATGAGACCTTTCTCTTTCTTCTTTTTCTTCTGTAGATCTGTTCTTTTCAGATATTTCTTTTTGCTTATCTCCTTAAGACATTCAGGTGCAATATGTCCAGGTTTCCTGCAAGAGTAACATATAATCTCTTTAGTAGGTATTTTATTATACCTGATTTTTGAGTCTCTTCCTCTGGATCCTTCTGTTTTGATCCACTTCTTGATCCTTCAGTAGACTGATCAGCTCCTCATCACTTGTAGAGGGTTCACCTTCAACAGCCTTCAATGCAATACTCTTTTCTTTTGAGAGTGAAGGAGCCTTTTCTTTCTCTTCTTTCTCAGCTCTTGTTTTCAACAGATGTTCATAAGATTTTAATTTGCCCAACAGGACATCTATTGAGATTTCTCTTTGACTTATGGAGTCTCTAATTGGCCAGATTCTTGAATCCCAAGAGCTAGGGAAGCAAGTTAGCAGTTTGTCATTTATCTCAGTGAGAGATATGTCCTTTTCAAGTGTTCTCAACTCATTCACTATGAGGCTGAATCTGGCATACATGTCAGCAACACTTTCACCTTCTTTCTTCTGAAAGTTTTCATATTGAGAGATGAGTAGTGCCTTTCTATCCTTTTTCTCATCAGCACTTCCCTCTACCAATTTGGTGAGAGCTTCCCATACTTCCTTAGTTGACTCACAATCTGCAATCTATTGGAAGATTTCATCTGAGAGGGTTGAGACTAGGATATTCATAGCCTTGGCATCATATCCTTGGGCTTTCTTTTCTTCCTCTGTCCACTCAGCTTTTGGAGCAAGTGTTTCAGTCACTTTTCCACTTGAGTCCTTTCTGAATGGCTTGGGGGGACCTGTCAAGATAACATTAAACAATTCATCATCAATAGAGTTTAAATAAATTCTTATTCTTGTTTTCCAAAGTGCAAACTTTTCAAGGTTGCAAATTGGTGGTCTGGTGGAAGCATAATCTTTGATTCGTGCCATGTGAAAAATAATTGTTAGAAAAATATATATATAAATAAGAGGTAGGATCTTTTTGATCAAGGAGTTAACCTTTTTAGATCAACCTCCCTCTGATACCAATTGAAAGTGCACAGTTAACCTCACTAGAATTCTCTAGAGGGGGGGTGAATAGAGATTTAAAATATTTTGTGCAATTATATACATATATGTGGTGATTACAAATTAAGGCTTCCCACACACCAACAAGAATTAAGTAAGTAAAGAAAGTAAATGCAAGAAAAGAAATCACAGCACAACACAAGGAAATATAGTGGTTCCCCAAACTTTGGGTAGTCCACTCTTCTACCCCCTTGGTAGGAAATTCACTATCTTGCACTGAGTCTTTTGATAAGGAGACTCTTAGAACCACCCTGAGTCTTTTGATAAGGAGACTCTTAGAACCAACTGAGTTTTTTGAAAAGGAGACTCTTAGAACCAGTACAACTGAATTTTTTGAAGAGAGATTCTAAAAACTCTTTTTACAATATGTGAAAGTGAAAATAAGAAAAAGAAGAAGTTTTTAAGACAAGAAAGAATCTTCTTCCTAGCAAGAAGATTGGAAGCACAAGAAGTAGTGAATGAAATCTCTCTTCTATAGTGAGAAGGAGATTGTAGGCCTTTTCTCTCTTTTGTGAGAGCTATCAGAGTTTGCAGCAGTATGGCTTCAGAGTGAGAAGGAGAAGGAAGCTTGATCTTTGCAGCAGCACTATTTCTCAATTCTCGCTTTTCACTTGGGAGCTCTTCCTCTTTTTCAAATGTAAATTGGTGGAACACTTCTTCTTGCTCTCTGCCGACCACCTTGTTATTTATAGCTCTGTTCATTAAAATAACACTATAGGAGAGTAATCAATTAACAGGCAGAGTATTAGAAAGAAGGAGAAATTTCCATAACAATTATATCCATAGAAGGAAAGTATTCATTCTGATTTCAAATAGTGTCCATAATGGATTTAATCAAATTAGCCAAGAATTCATTAGAGGAAAAGAATAATTCAGAATGGCTATAAAGAATAATTTGATTCCATATAAATCAGATCTATGAAAGAAGGAAAGAGATCTGGCGATTTTTGAATTAATCGTAGAAATCGACGTGCGTCGATTACTATTCGACGTAAGCGTCGAATTCGTCCTGGCTGGACGTCGAGAGGAGAATAAGGAAGGTGCGTCGACTAAGGTCCGTCGACCTCTCAAGATGCGTCGACTAGAAGTCAGAGCTACGTCGACATAGGATACGTCGAATTCTTCTTAAAGGTACTTCGACTCATTCTGAACGATACGTCGATTCTACTTCGACGTTGCGTCGAATACTATTCGACGCATATTTACTTAACCTTGATTTTCCTTTCTTAGAATTCATATTAAACTCATTTTCAGGGGTTAAGAGAAATCATTTTCCCAACACCACTTCCGTCTGCCCATCGGTTTTTTGATGATAGGCGGCAAAAAACAATAATTTGGTACCCATTAAAATCCATAGCGTTTTCCAGAAATAACTCATATACTTCACATCCCTATCCGAGACTATTGTCTTCGACACTCCACGATGACTAATGACTTCTTTAAAATATAATTTTGCAATGTGAGATGCAGCGTCGGTCCTAGTGCACGGAATAAAATATGCCATTTTTGAAAACCTATCCACAACTACAAAAATAGAATCGTGACGACGTGAAGTGGTGGGTAGGCCTAAAACAAAGTCCATACTCATGTCTTCCCATGGTGTGGAAGGGATAGGCAAGGGTGTATATAATCCTACGTTGGTTTTGGTGCCCTTGGATACTTGATAGGTACGACAACTACTCACTACCCTTCCCACCATCGCCTTAAGTTTAGGCCAATAAAATTTTTCGTCAACTAGCGTAACAGTCTTATCCCTACCGAAATGGCCACTCAATCCTCCGCTATGCAGTTCCCAGATGATATGAAGACGTAAAGATGACTGCGAGATACATAACTTTCCATGCCTAAATAGATAGCCATCCTTAATAACAAACGTAGATATAGTCGTGGGGGAACTATCCTGGGCAGATAAATATGAATCCTGAAAATTTGGGCAGGTAGCGTAGTCATCCTTAATGCACTCGAATCCTACATCATTAACCTCCATAGTGGATAGTAAAAGTGTAAGGAGGCTAAGAGCGTCCGCGACTCGGTTGTCATCTCCCTTTAGGTGCTTAAGATTAAACGTGTAATCTTGTAGGAAAGCTACCCACTTAGTGTGACACAGAATGATTTTATGCTGGCCATTGATGAACCGCAATGCCTCATGATCGGAGAGGTTCACAAAATCCTTGGAGAGGATATAGTGCCTCCAATGGTGCAAACACCGTACAACCGCACAAAATTCCCTGTCGTAGTTCGAATAGTTTAACTTAGCGCCAGATAACTTCTCACTAAAGTAACTCACATGGTGCCCTTCCTGACTCAAAACACCTCCTATTCCTGAACCAGAAGCATCACAAGTAAGCTCAAAGACTTTGGCAAAGTCAGGTAGACGTAAGACAGGTGCCTCAGTCATAAGCTCCTTAATGCGTTGAAAAGCATGGGTGGCGGACTTCGTCCAGGTGAACTCGCCCTTCTTCATGCAATCAGTAATAGGGGCCATGATGCTACTGAAGTCCCGTATAAAACGACCGTAAAATGTAACTAACCCGTGGAAACTACGCACCTCTCGTAAAGTGGTCGGTTCGGGCCAGTCCTTAATGACTTGGACCTTGCTAGGGTCAACTCTAATCCCCTCCGATCCGAATATGTAGCCTAAAAACTCCACTTCAGGGACATAGAAAGTGCACTTCTTAAGGTTAAGAAATAATGTTTCCTTCCGCAGGGTGGAAAGAATCGCTCTCATGTGGGAGGTGTGCTCGGCAGTGGTGGTGCTATAAATCAATATGTCGTCAAAGTAGACTACCACAAACCTACCCATGAACGGCCGAAAGACGTGGGTCATCATCCGTGAAAAGGTGCTGAGGGCATTGGATAGCCCAAAGGGCATCACAAGCCACTCGTACAACCCATCCTTAGACTTAAACGCAATCTTCCATTCGTCTCCCTCACGGATCCTAATCTGGTGATAGCCACTCCGTAAATCTAACTTCCAAAAGATGGTGGCGCCAAATAAGACATCTAAGAGGTCATCTAATCGTGGAATAGGAAACCTATACTTGATGGTAATCTTGTTGATAGCACGACTATCAACACACATCCGCCATGTACCGTCCTTCTTGGGGGCAAGTAAGGCTGGTACCGCACATGGACTCGTGATAGTCCTAATGAACCCCTTCTTAAACAGGTCCTCAATTTGGGCCTGTAACTCCGTGTGAGCAGCAGGATGGAGTCGATAATGGGGCTGGTTGGGCAAGGAAGTGCCCGAGACCAGATCTATCGCATGCTGAATATCCCTAAGCGGGGGTAATAAAGATGACAACTCCTCTGGGTACCCGTCCCTATACTCCTCCAACATTACCCCTAACTCTCTGGGCAAATCATGCAAAACACTAGAATCAGGCTTCGCACTCATAAGTACTAGTGCATACATCACTCCATCAAGAAACAGATCCTTCACAAACTCTTTCCTACCCACTAGACTCAACGTCTTCCTCTCTACTGGGATAGTGGTGTCCTTAGCCAAAACTACTGGCTCCTTCAGGATGGTCGACATCAAGGTAATGGTTTTGCCATTAAATTTAAATTCATAAGTGTTGGCTCTACCAAAATGCATCACATCACGGTCATAGAGCCAAGGGCGGCCTAATAACACGTGACAAGCGTCCATCGACAAGACATCACACCAAACCTCGTCAGTATAGGATTTGAATAAGAGGGGGACCAAGCACCGCTTAGTGACCGGGACGGTGATCTTGCTGATCCAAGCTACCTGATATGGGGTCGGGTGTGGTTCCGTGGTCTTGCATACGTGTGACAGCACTCTCAGAAATGACATTAACACAACTACCACTATCAATAATCAGCTTGCAAAGCTTCTCACCACTCTTAAGGATCAGAGAAAATATACTCGTCCCTTCCAATCATCTAACGGACGAGGAGTGGTCAAGATACAACACATCACCATAAGGTGGTGATCGTCCTCTAAATCACTTGGGACCCCATCCGGGTCACTCTCCTCTTCAGCCTCATATACGTAATCAGCGGGGTCGGTCGTCGAATCTAAAATGGCTATGGCCTTAGTCTTTGTTGGGCATTCGAAGGCATAGTGACCTTGAATGCCGCAAGAATAACAAGAAGTGTTGGCCTTGCTAACCTTCCCTATGAGGACACACTCACTCGCGGGATTCCTACTATTTATAGCAGTGATAACTACAGACTTCGACTCAGAAGACCTAAACTTTCCCTTATCCGGATACGTGGAGGAAGATGCTCCAACCGTGGACTTGTTCTTCGTGTGGGAATAACGAGAGTGGGCCTTCGAGGCAAGATGCTTTTCAATGTCAAGGGCGGCATTGAAAGTCGTGTTCAGGTCCGTGTGACCATAGCGCAGGAGCTTCCTCTGAATATCGGGTTGAAGCTGATGTAGGCCCGACCAAATCGATCCTATACGGACGACGAAACAACAACTCTCGTTACGTTCTACGCCCTCTTTACCACATGCTAACGAAACGCAGCAGTCACAAATTATTTTTATTTATCTTTCGCGCTAACGTAGGGGTAGCCACACCGCACTTGGTTCGGAGAATGACTATAGGCCAAAATCCGCTCTGGCTAAAAGGAATAATAATTATTCCGATGAGCTTGGAGTTGTACCAAAACAGATCCACCAAAGAAAAGCACGATTCGAAAGTGGTAGGATCTATCCCAACTAGAAAAAGAGCGAGGGTCGCCAATCCTCTCGAGAGTTATCGGAAAACCAAATGAAAACCACAAAGCTATTATAAAAATTACCGCGATAATTAAAGCTTCAAAAATTCACGCAAAAATCGTCCACCACAAGTCTATCAAAGAAAGGAAGATCTCTTGAGTAGTAATTTTCATTACCCCTCTCGGAAAAGTAGATTCTAGATGTTGGATCCACAAGAAATGATCGCCTTCCATTGAGATCCACGGGAAGCGCACCAAAGATGAAGAACACGTCCGTCTTCCCCGCTTCACGCCGTAGAAGATCACCAAAGCCTTTCCTTCTTGCACGAGAATTTTTTTTGGAGCCATGGATGAAAGGAGAAATAGAGAGATGAAAGGTGGTGGAGGAATAGTGTGGAGGAGAGAATATGGAGGAAGGAAGAAGAGAAGAAGGGGGGCGGCCGAACCTTAGTAGCAAGGGGAAACACTTAAGGGGCGGCGGCAATGAGAGAGGAAGAGGGAGAGAGAAGTTTAGGTTTTGGGGGGAAAATTATAATTTTCAATTTCATCAAAATCTAATAACATAGGTAGAGTTTTTGGCTTATATAAGGCGTACATCCAAAAGTTTAATAGCAGCCCATAACAGTGGCTAAACGCACACCACAAATTCAAAACGACAGAAATAAAATAATTAAATGCAAACCACATAAATAGATAATTGCAGACCATAAACTAGCAAAATAAACTAAATTAAATTCTTGTTGCGTGGGCGAAGATTGTAGTCGTGACCGCTACGACGCCTCAAGTCTTTGGCCGGCGGTTCAACATCATCATCTTCCGCCACTATCCCATGATCACCAAGTGCGCCATGGACATCATCTTCATCACCAAGTTGGCCGTCGTGGAGGCCGTCGCCATCAATCCTCCCTCGCTCAAAAGAACTCATCACCGATGAGTGTGCGGGTAAGTAACTGCGTAGGAGATCCGCGTCCAGAAGATCCACCTCCGAGGCAGAGAGCCAAGAGTCGTCTGAAGCAGGGCGACCTCGCCACCGGATCAAAAACCTGTGAATGTCACCGTCGGGAGTGGAAAACACTGCATCCTGCAAAATCCTGTCAGGCAAGAAATCGGTCCGGGGGAACCTTGGAAAGGCGTTAAGCAAAGAAGAAAAACATGTTTTATCACCTGTGGGCAACATACCTCCCGTAGAATCCGAAGGAGAGAGCGATCCAGAAACAATCTCACCCCCACCCCATTAGAAGATGTAGTGGAAATATTAAACGAAGAGACAGATAGTTCAGGTGGTGGAGCGACATAAAGCGTTAAATCCGAAACGTTAAAAACAGGGGAAATTCCCCAATCAGCTGGTAACTTCAATAAATATGCATTTTCGCCTAGCTTCTTTAAAACCCGAAAAGGACTGGCTCTCCTATTCACCAATTTCTTTACGGTGCCCGACGGCATCCGTTCAGGGATTAGACGAACCATTACCAAATCACCAATATTCAAGGGGACTGCTCGCTTATGTACATTAGCATTCGATTGATAAATAGAATATTGCTTAGCTAACATCTCGCTAATGTGCTTATGGAGAGTGTGAACATGAGAGGCGAAGTCCTTTGCAAATTGACTGGATTTAAAAGATGGCGGTAGCGGAACCAAGTCAAGAGGCACGGGCGCCTTATATCCATGTACGATCTCATTTGGTGATAATCCAGTGGACATATTCTTAGAATTATTATAAGCTAGTTGAACATGAGGAAGGATAAGGTCCCACGTACCTTTATGATCACCCACGAGGCAATGAAGTAAACCACCCAAGCTTTGGTTAACCACATCCGTTTGCCCATCCGTTTGGGGATAATAGGCCGACGAAAACATTAGTCTAGTTCCCAAAAGCTTCAAAAGTGTTTTCCAGAAATAGCTAGTAAATTTAACGTCCCTATCAGTCATTATCGTTTTGGGGACGCCCTGATGAGCCACGACCTCCTTGAAATACAATTTAGCAACATGTGATGCATCATTGGTGTTATTGCATGCGATAAAGTAGGCCATTTTGGAAAATCGATCCACTACGACCAGAATGGAATCATGTCGCCTAAATGTTAGGGGTAGGCCCAATATGAAGTCCATGCTAAGGTCCTCCCATGGGACAGACGGAATCGGCAGTGGTGTGTACAGACCCGCATTGGTCTTGTTACCTTTCGCTAATTGACATACACGACAACTCCCAACGATTTTATTGACCATTGGTTTGAGGCCTGGCAAAAAGAATTTGTCCTCGACTAGTGTGATAGTTTTATCCCGACTGAAATGTCCACCTAACCCTCCACTATGTAACTCCCATATAATGAAATGGCGTAGCGAGGAACGGGGAATACATAATTGCGTATGCTTAAATAGATAACCGTCACGGATGTAGTATGTAGAGATTGTAGAAAGGGAATTGTCCTGAGCGGCTAAATATATAATCTTAAAATCCGGGCATTGAACATATTCATCCTTAATTCTCTCAAATCCTATGACCGTTACTTCCATTGCAGATAATAATAGTGTGACACGACTAAGAGCGTCCGCCACACGATTTAACATACCCTTAAGGTGCTTGATAATGAATGTGTACTCCTGAAGGTACAAGACCCATTTGGCGTGCCGAGGGCTGATTTTACTTTGGGAGTTTACAAATTTTAGCGCCTCATGATCGGACAAGATTACAAATTCTTTTGATATACGATATGTTGGAACATGGTCTTCCGCATCTCCTAGGTTTGAGAATAACAAATCTTATGTGTATTTGATCTTGTGTGTTCAAGTGTGCAGGTTAGCATAGTCCACATGACTCAAGGAGTACTCATGATGTTTGCCCCAAAATTGAGGCCACATTCAAAGAGGCTCACTAGCGCAGGCGGTAGCGATAGCGCCCGGCGCTAGCGTTGATCTGCGCGATTCCGGCATCGTTTTTAGAAGGAGCTAGCGCCCGGCGTTAGCTACTAGCGCTGGCGGTAGCATGGCTCACAAAAGGCATGGAGCAATATGTTGCTGCGGATTGAAGATCCTGCCGCGCAAAACGTTTCCTAATCCGGGCTAGCGCCGACGGTAGCGCTAGCGCCGGCGGTAGCGCTTGGGCTATAAAAGGACCCCCTCTCCTCTTGTTTTCGTACACCAATTGGATACACCTCAGAGAGAGTACTAGAATTCCAGAGGCCTATCTTGGCCGAAATTTGAGGTCCCGGCGAAGCTCTGCCAACTTCTGAAGGAGGATTCCATCACGCCGAAGCCAAACGAAGTCCGCTTCGACAAACGCTGATTCTACAGCGGATCTTCGCCTCCATATTCAGAATTTCATCTTAAGGGAAGTTGTTATTATTGTATTTCCCTTTTATCATTGTGAACGGTAGTGAAATCGCCTCGTGTTGGCGACTAGGTCTCGGGTAGACTTAGGGCTGAAATTCGCCTCGTGTTGGCGACTAGATCTAGGCTAGTTCTAGGGGGTGCTCGAGGCCACATCCGGGGAAGGATTGGATAGAGCGGCTTGAGGCCGAATCCGGGGAGGATTAGGCTAGGGCCACCGGTTCGTGGGGAAGCGAGTCGGGATAGAAAACAAGAAGAGCTTTTATTATTCGCCTCCGATCTCTAGCGTCATCGAGATCAAGTTTTGTAAAACTTATTTATTATCAATAAAGCTTGTCTCCTTTTTGTTTTACTTCACTTATTTCATGTCTTTAATCTTACAATAATTCAAAGTTTTTAAAAATAATCTATAGTTTTTGAAAACCCTTATTCACCCCCCCCCCCCTCTAAGGGCGCCGACCGATCCAACAAGTGGTATCAGAGCGGTTTTGTTCCAATCGGCTTAACAACTGGGAACAATGGCGTCTCATGATCTCGCTTTTCCTGAGGGTCAAGGGGTTAGTCGACCACCTCTCTTTACTGGGTCTGATTTTAACTACTGGAAAATCGAATGATGTGTTTTCTTATGACTATGGATGTAGAAGTATGGAACATGGTAGAAGTTTGGTACTCTCCTCCTACAACTGTAGTGGGAGAGGCGACATTAGCAAAACCTAAGGATAAATGGGACGATAACGATAAACTAAGGTGTAAAAATAATGCTAAAGCAATGAACGCTTTATATTGCGCTTTAAATAGGACTGAGTTTAATAGAATTTCTGCATGCACAACTGCTTATGATATTTGGAATCAATTGGAAGTTACTCATGAAGGTACATCACAGGTGAAAGATGTAAAGCCATTCCAACTGGAATCTGAATATGAAAAATTCAAGATGGATACCGAAGAGGACATTAACTCGATGTACACCCGCTTCACTAAGATCGTCAACGCTTCAAATGCACTTGGAAAGACCTACTGAGACGGGGACTTGGTGAGGAAAATTCTTCATTCCTTACCTCCAAGGTTCAATCCAAAGGTGACAGCCATCTCGGAGTCGCACAACTTAAGAACGCTCCAGATCGAGAATCTCATTGGGAATCTCAAAACCCATGAGGCAGAACTACAAATTCAACATGACGAATACAACAAGGAGACGAAGAAAAAGGCGTTGGCGCTGACAGCAAAGAAGGAGTGCATCGAAGAGGACGATGATGATGTAGAAGGACTCCTGGTGAAGAGTTTCAAGAAGTTCATCAGAAATCCAGAGAGAAGAAACACATTCCGAAAATTCTTCCAAAAAGATACTCGACGAAAGGGATCCTCCTCTTCATCGAAGAAAGAAAAAGGAAGCGATGACGAAGAAGAAAGGCCGCCTCCAGAATGCTATCACTGCAGAAAAACCGGGCACATTCGGAGCCAGTGCCCAAAATACCAAAAGGAACGGAAAGAACAAAAGAAAGCAAAAGAAAAGAAGAAAGTGCTGAAGGCAGCTACTTGGGATGACTCTTCCTCTGAAGAGTCAAACGGTTCTGAGTTAAATAGCGAGGAGGAAGCAAACTTGTGCTTAATGGCCAAAAGCGACGATGACGACACCAGTGTTTTTAGCGACACTGAGGTATCTCCTCCTACCTTTGAAGAACTTTATGATAAATTTGTTTTATTAAATCATGAAAATGAATCTATTATAAAAGAAAATCGTAAGCTCACAAAAAAATTAGTCTCTCTTGAAAAAAGAAAAGTTTCATGTCAAGAATGTGAGCACTCTTTATTTATGATAAAAGAACTTGAAGTTTCTCTCTCTAATGCCCTTTCACAAAATGAAATCATTGCAAAAGAAAAAGGGGACTTAGAGAGAAAATTGAAAACTTCTATATTACAAATTGAAAAGAACAAAGAAGGATTTGAAAACAAATGTGTTATGATTGTTCAAGAAAATACATCTCTTAAAAAACAAAATCAAAATCTCAATTTAGCCATAACCAAATTTGGGATTGGTCAAAAATCCCTGAATATGCTTCTGGGTAATCAATGCTTTGGGTCTGGAAAAATCGGACTCGGATATAAAAGTGAACACTACCGCCCAGCGCTAGCTACTAACGCCGGCGGTAGCTCTAAAGTTAAAAATTCCTCTAGTTTTTCTTATGTACAAACATCATACAGCAAGGGCAACATAGAAACTCAGAAAAGCATCTCAACCCCCTTTATTTCGTGTGCTAATTGTCTTAAATTTGGACACACGTCTGGCTCTTGCAGGAATATAATAAATCAACGATCATTAAAACAAATCTGGGTACCTAGGAAATCCACTTACTCTATGGGTGGTACCTCTTGGGTATCTGGGTCTTTACTCTCATCCTCTTTCTAGATTTGCAGGAAGGCTAAGGAAACAGAAGACATGTGGTATTTGGACTCAGGCTGCTCCAAACACATGACGGGCAATAAAGCAAAATTCCTTAGCCTAGAAAAGAAGAAAGGAGGAATAATAACGTTTGGCGATAACGGTAAAGGAAGAATCATGGGAGTTGGTACAGTGGGTAACGCATCTTTTCTTATATCAAATGTGCTTTATGTGAAAGGATTAAAACATAACCTAATATCTATAAGTCAACTGTGTGATAAAGGTTTAGACTTACTTTTTGAATCTTCCACCTTTGCAAGATTGTTAATCCTAAAACAAAAGATGTGTTATTAACTGCATCTAGAATTCATAATGTTTACATAGTTTCATTTCATGATCTTTCTAAATCTTCTATAAAATGTTTTATAACGAAAAATGATGAATTAGAATTATGGCATAGACGCTTAGACCACGCTAGAACAAAGCTCATCTTAAATCTAGAAAAAAAGAGAATTGATTAGAGGATTGCCTAAGTTAAATGAAAATTTATCTTCATTAGGCTTTCCATGCCAAAAAGGCAAATTTACTAAGTCATCTTTTAAAAGCAAAAATGAAATTTCTACATCAAAACCTCTGCAATTAATTCATATGGATCTTTTTGGTCCCGTTAACACTGCGAGTCTTGGTGGTAGATTATACACTTATGTTCTCATAGATGACTATTCTAGATATTGTTGGACTTTATTTCTCTCCTCCAAATCTGATGCGTTTTGCGAATTTTCAAAATTATGTACTCGCATTCAAAGTGAATTAAATTTAAAAATAAAATGCATTCGCTCAGATCATGGAGGTGAATTTGAAAATGAAAATTTTAAATCTTTTTGTGACATGTTAGGTATTAAGCATGAGTTCTCTGCTCCACGCACACCTCAACAAAACGGGGTTGTAGAACGGAAAAATAGGACAATACAAGAACTTGCATGCACAATGCTATCTGAATATAAATTACCTATGTATTTTTGGGCAGAAGCTGTAAGCACTGCATGCTATGTAATAAATAGAGTTATGCTTCGCCCATCATTAACTCTCACACCATATGAAATCTACTATCAAAAGAAACCTAACATATCGTATTTTAAAGTATTTGGATGTAAATGCTTAATTCTTAATACAAAAAATTCCTTAGGAAAATTTGACGAAAAATGCGATGAAGGAATATTTCTTGGTTATTCTTCAACTAGTAAAGCATATAGAATATTTAATAAAAGATCAAGCAAGGTTGAAGAGTCAATTAATGTCAGATTTGATGAGTTTGTTTCATGTGCAGAAAAGCTCCCTACAGGTACCGATGATGAACCTTTGCCATCCTTGGAGCACGACGAAGAAGAACCGTCCAAAGAAGAGGAGGAGAAGTCAAAAGAAGATGAATATGTACCTCCAAGCATTCTAAACTTCTCCAAAAATCATCCAAAGGAGCTGATCATTGGGGAACCTTCTACTGGGGTAAGAACTCGGTCCTCTCTTCATGAAACATTTTCAAATATTTGCTTTGTGTCTGAAATTGAACCTAAAAACGTTTCCACCGCTTTAAATGACGAATTTTGGTTTTTGGCAATGAATGAAGAGTTAGGACAATTTGAAAGAAATAAAGTTTGGAATTTAGTAGAAAGACCATCTAATCATCCAATTATTGGCGTAAAATGGATTTTTAAAAATAAGCTAGATGGTGAATCTAGGATTGTAAGAAATAAAGCACGCTTAGTTGCTCAAGGCTATTCACAAATCGAGGGGGTAGATTTTGAAGAAACTTTTGCACCCGTAGATCGCTTAGAATCTATACGAATATTTTTGGCATTTGCGAGTTTTAAAAGAATAAAATTATTTCAAATGGATGTTAAAAGTGCTTTTTTAAACGGGTTCATTAAAGAAGAAGTTTATGTAGAACAACCCCCCGGTTTCATAAATGAAAGATTTCCAAATCATGTTTACAAATTAGAAAAAGCGCTTTATGGTTTAAAACAAGCGCCCCGTGCCTGGTATGATCGTCTTACATCATTTTTGTTAGAGCACGATTATGTTATGGGAAGTGTAGACAACACACTCTTCATTAAGCATAAAAATAACGAATTAATTATTCTACAAATATATGTTGATGACATCATTTTTGGAGCCACTAATGAAGAGTTGTGTAATGAAGTAGTCTTAATAATGAAAAATGAATTTGAAATGAGTCTTGTAGGAGAACTATCATACTTTCTTGCTTTTCAAATTTCACAAAGAACTGATGGTATTTTTCTGTGTCAATCAAAATATGTTCACGATATGCTTAAACGATTTGGATTTGAAAATCTTAAACAAGCTTCTACTCCTATGAGTGCTTCCTTAAAACTAGGAAAAGATGAATCTGGAATTTCTATTGATCAAACGCTATATAGAGGAATGATAGGTTTTCTTCTTTATTTAAGTGCATCTAGACCAGATATAATGTTTGCCGTATGTTTATGTGCTCGCTTTCAAGCCGATCCAAAAGAATCTCATTTAAAAGCGGTAAAACATATTTTTCGTTATTTAATAGGGTCATCTAAACTAGGATTATGGTACCCACATAATGACTCTTTCACACTCCTCTGATATTCCGATTCGGACTACGCCGGGTGCTCACTAGATAGAAAAAGCACTAGCGGTACGTGTCACTTTTTAGGACCCTCTTTAGTTGCTTGGTCTAGTAGAAGACAATCTTCGGTTGCACTCTCCACCACGGAGGCCGAATATATTGCACTTGGCAGTTGTTGTGCACAAGCGTTTTGGATGAGTCAAACACTAGAGGACTTTGGATTTCATCTCAAAAACATAGATCTTAAAAGTGACAACAAAAGTTCAATAGACCTCACATATAATCCCGTACACCATTATAGATCCAAACACATCGACGTTCGTCATCATTTCATTAGGGATCACATTAAGAAAGAGAATGTAAAAGTAAGCTTCATTGGGATGGACTCTCAACTTGCTGACATATTTACTAAACCCCTTCCCGATGCAAGATTTCGATTATTACGACTTGAATTAGGTGTCCTAGATCTTTCAAGTTAAAACATGCTTACTAATGCAAGTTTCTTCATTTTTAACCATCAAAAACATTTCCAAAAAATTTTGCAAATTCAGCATGAAACTACTAATGGGACACCTAATCAAGTTCACGTATCAAAATTTTCAAAACCCTAAAAAATCACTTACTGTTTCTCGCGCTAGCACTAGCGCCGACGCTAGCGTCGAGGTTCGAATTTTTGTGTTTTTAAAATTTCTAAAAATTCCTAAAAATATTTTGATCTATATGCCCTATTTAGTTTTTGCACATCTGTTTTTCTTTTCTTTTTGAAAAATCAAATACAAAAATAGAAAACCAAATTACAAAAAAAATAATGTTTTTCATTTTGTTTTTGTGTGTCATTTTTTCTGCTAAAATCAAATACAAAACTACAAAAACAAAACAAATTACAAAAAAAATATGTTTTTCCTTTGTTTGCTTTTGTTGTTTCCTTTGTTTAAAGTTCATCTTTTTACAAAAATCAAAAAATTACAAAAGCAAAAATTACAAAAATCTGCTTTTATTTGCTAAAATCAAATACAAAAATATAAAACTTTAAAACTATCAAAAAAAAACTCTATGATTTTTTCTTGTAAAATCAAGCATGATTTAATCTACTATTTAGAGATTCTACAATGTTACAATTTTTTCTCTTCAAACTACTTTGGACATTGTCTTTCTTCATGCTTTGATATATCTATTCAAATGTGCATCAATTATAGTTTAAAAGTTGTGTAGGATCAAGCTTAGCATGCCTCTAAGTATGAGAAATGCTTTATGTTTGATAATGATATTTATGCACTCACCTTTTTTTGGCATTGTCTACATATGCATTTAATCTAAGAATGCTTGTGTATGTTTTGTATTAGTACAAATAAATTAAAATTGCACAAGTATCTTACCTACACTCCTTCTATTGCACTCTTAAAAATTAAGAAAAGTGGTTATATTTTTTCTCATAAAATCTATTGATTTGCAAATCAAGTGTATTCGGAGAACTTTGTACAAAACAAAATTATAAAATAAATGACAGATAACTCCACCAAGCACTACTTGAACCTCCTGATAAGTCTTAATGAGCATTGTGAGGTTGAGCACCTTGGAAAGAATAATAAAGTGTCTTGTGCAAATCAACTCTTTCTTTCAAAAATAAGAAAAACCACTTTCTCTTAAGTACACCGGATCACAAGTCTCAAAATTCAAAATAAAATATGTGATCCCCCAAGCACTACTTTGCACCCTGATAAGTCTTGATGAGCATTGTGTGTGCAAAGCACCTTGGTAGTTGTACATTTTTTGTGCATTAAAGTGTGTGGAAGTAATCTTATTTGTGTTTTATTGTGCTTCTTACTTTACATATTACTTGTATTTTTGATTAAAACATTTGTTTACTCTCCTCAAATTTACACTTATGTGCACATCATTATCTTCCATAACACTTCTTCTCATGAGTATTTGATCCTAATGCTAATTCTATATTACTTTTTTATTTATGAAATGCACTAGATAACCTAGCATGTGTTCTACAATGTTTTTGTATGTTTTTGAAATTAAGAATTAAAGTAACATTGTGGTCATCTCTTTTTGATAAACATTATTTCATGCTTGGTTATTCTAAAATTTAAAACTGCAAAATGATTTCCAAAAACATCATTTTTTGTGATCTTTACCTCATATTTTTTGGATTATCGTTACTATTTGCTATAATGCTTACTTCATATCTTGTATTATTTGCATCATCACTTATTCTTAAAAATTCCTATCTTTCATTAAGTGATAGATTTCCTTGGAACACCTTTTATTGGTTACTTCAAACATAAAAATCTTTTATGCTAAAAACTCTGAAATTTTGTAATAACTCTGATCTATTTCAATGAAAAACAATTCTAAGCCTCCTTATCATTTACCTAAAAAGCTCGATCATGCCTTCTCTTTTATTTACACATTTTTAGTGCTTTGTATCCCTACCCACTTTTGCTAATAACAAAGGGGGAGAACTAACATGATAAATATAACCCGCTATCAAAAACCCAACATGACAAATTAAGATGATAGCTTACATATTAGGGGAGCATTCACTTAGGGGGAGCATGTATTTAGGGGGAGCAAGTCTAACATGCTAGAATCAATTATTATCCTACATCATCACTCTCACACACACACAAGTATAGTTTCATCATGCTTATCTATTAATGCTTTGATTTATAATTAATGGATTTGTTATTATCAAAAGGGGGAGTTTGTTGGAACATGGTCTTCCGCATCTCCTAGGTTTGAGAATAACAAATCTTATGTGTATTTGAACTTGTGTGTTCAAGTGTGCAGGTTAGCATAGTCCACATGACTCAAGGAGTACTCATGATGTCTGCCCCCAAAATTGAGGCCATAATTCGAAGAGGCTCACTAGCGCCGGCGGTAGGGATAGCGTCCTGCGCTAGCGTTGATCTGCGCGATTCCGGCATCGTTTTTAGAAGGAGCTAGCGCCCGACGTTAGCTACTAGCGCTGGCGGTAGCATGGCGCACAAGAGGCATGGAGCAATATGTTGCCGCGGATTGAAGATCCTACCGCGCAAAACGTTTCCTAATCCGGGCTAGCGCCAACGGTAGCGCTAGCGCCGGCGGTAGCGCTTGGGCTATAAAAGGACCCCCTCTCCTCTTGTTTTCGTACACCAATTGGATACACCTCAGAGAGAGAGTACTAGAATTCCAGAGGCCTATCTTGGCCAAAATTTGAGGTCCCGGTGAAGCTCTGCCAACTTCTGAAGGAGGATTCCATCACGCCGAAGCCAAACGAAGTCCGCTTCGACAAACGCTGATTCTACAACGGATCTTCGCCTCCATATTCAGAAGTTCATCTTAAGGGAAGTTGTTATTATTGTATTTTCCCTTTTATCATTGTAAACGGTAGTGAAATCACCTCGTGTTGGCGACTAGGTCTGGGGTAGACTTAGGGCTGAAATTCGCCTCGTGTTGGCGACTAGATCTAGGCTAGTTCTAGGGGGTGCTTGAGGCCACATCCAGGGAAGGATTGGATAGAGCGGCTTGAGGCCGAATCCGAGGAGGATTAGGCTAGGGCCACCGGTTCGCGGGGAAGCGAGTCGGGATAGAAAACAAGAAGAGCTTTTATTATTCGCCTCCGATCTCTAGCGTCATCGAGATCAAGTTTTGTAAAACTTATTTATTATTAATAAAGCTTGTCTCCTTTTTGTTTTACTTCACTTATTTCATGTCTTTAATCTTGCAATAATTCAAAGTTTTTAAATATAATCTATAGTTTTTGAAAACCCTTATTCACCCCCCCTCTAAGGGCGCCGACCGATCCAACAAGATAGTGTCGCCAATGTTGAAGACAACGTATTACGGCATAGAACTCTCGATCATAATTGGAGTAATTTAATTTCGGGCCCGCAAGCTTCTCGCTAAAATAACCTATCGGATGTCCCTCTTGACTTAAAACTCCTCCGATTCCTATCCCCGATGCGTCACATGATAATTCGAACACCTTGCTAAAATCTGGCAACCGTAGTAGTGGGGCTTCTGACATCCATTCCTTAATCGCTTGAAATGCAGTAGTGGCCGCTTTAGTCCAAATAAAATCTCCCTTCTTCATGCATTCAGTGATTGGTGCCTTGATACTACTAAAATTGCGAATAAACCTTCGATAAAACGTGGCCAATCCATGAAAACTTCTAACCTCCCTGATATTTTTAGGTTCCGGCCATTCTCGAATAACTTGGACCTTTTTAGGGTCAACATGAATACCTTCGGAACTCACTATGTATCCTAGAAACTCTACGAAAGTCACACCAAATGCGCACTTTTTAAGATTAATAAATAAAGTTTCTTGGCGCAATGTTGTAAGGATCGTCTTCAAATGTTCTTCATGGTCCATCGGCGAGAGGCTAAATACTAAGGTGTCATCGAAATAGACCACTACAAATTTACCGATATATGGTTTAAATATTTGGGTCATCAACCGCGAGAAAGTACTCGGTCCGTTGGTGAGCCCCTCTCCAAGCACCAACCACTCATAGAGCCCATCCTTAGAATTAAATGCCGTTTTCCATTCGTCTCCCTCCCGTATCCTTATTTGGTGGTAACCACTTTTAAGATCCAACTTTGAGAATATGGTGGCTCCAGATAACATATCTAATAAATCGTCCAAACGTGGGATGAGAAACCTATATTTAACAGTAATTTTATTAATGGCCCGGTAGTCTTCACACAATCTCCAAGACTTATCTTTCTTTGGGACCAAAAGTGCAGGGACGGCACATGGACTCTTACTATGATGGATATATCCCTTTGCTAATAAATCTGAAATTAAAGTTTGTAATTCATTATGTGCGGCGGGATTGAGCCGATAATGGGGGAGATTAGGCAATGATGAGCCCGGGATGAAATCAATCTCGTGCTGGATTTCCCTCATGGGTGGCAACTTAGATGTTAAGTCCACCAGATAGACGTCCTTATACTCTTCCAAAAGTGTTCACAGAGATAACGGTAGGTTCTCTAAATATGGTGAATCGTCCTTAGCTTGTAGACATACTAAAGCATAGATGACGCCATTCAAGAAGGTCTCACGCTCTAGTTCCTTCCTACTTATCAAGCCTATTATTTTCTTTTCCGCAGGCACAATTGTGTCTTTGGAGGCAATCGACGGATCCTTAGGCAGTGAGGGTTTCAAGACAATGGTCTTACCATTAATCCTAAACTCGTATGTGTTGGCTCGTCCGAAATGGGTCACGTCATAATCATAAAGCCACGGACGTCCTAGTAGTACATGATAAACATCCATGGGGATGACGTCGCACCACACCTTGTCGAAATAGCTCTTCACCGTAAGCGACACTAGACAACGTTTAGAGACCGCAATAGTCGTTTTGTTTACCCACGCTATTTTATACGGATGAGGGTGTGGTTTAGTGACTAAATGCATACGAGTGATAGCGTTCTCCGAAATGACATTCATGCTACTACCGCTATCTATTATTAATTTACACCACTTCTCACCGCTTTTAAAATTCAACGAAAAGATATTCGTCCGATTATACTCATCCGACGCACGCGGTGTGGCCAAAATACATCTCATAACCATCATATAAGATTCATCTTCAATATCACTCAGCTCGGCATCAGATTCATTGCCGGCTTCATAGACGATCTCGGCGGGTTCAGACGTGGAGTCTAATAGTGCTAGTGGTTTACTCTTAGTGGGGCACTCACTAGAGTAATGTACTTGAATCCCGCAAGAATAACATGTGGCATTAGTCTTATTAATCCGTCCTACCGGAACTCTCTCACCAGTGGGATTCCTAATGTTCCTAGCGGTAATGACTACAGAATTCGAATCAGTCGATCGAAACCTTCGTTTGTCCCTCATGGAGGACGAAGGCGGGGCTCCTAAAAGGGACTTTCCCTTCTGGAATGCTCGTCCCTTGGACTTGTAAGCGTTGTGCTTCTCTATGTCTAAGGTAGCATTGAATGTCGTGTTAAGGTCTGTATAACCATAACGCAAGAGCTTGCCTTGGATGTCTGGGTTGAGTCCCTTACGAAAATGAGATAGTGTAACTTCGGGCATTTCCCGTACGTCACACCACACCATCATATCTTTAAGGAGTCCCATGTACTCTGCTACCGATTTGCCCCCCTGACGATGGGTGGCTAACTCGTCGAACATTTGGGTTCGGTGATACGCAGGGACATATTGGTCCGACAGGAGTGCTTTCATGGCAGCCCACCCAATTGGGGGTGCTCCATTCACGGTACCTAATCGCCTCTCTTCGTTCAACCAGAATGTTTTGGCCCTACCCAGAAGCTTCATCCGTGCAACCCGCACCTTCTCACCGTCTGTCAGATTTTTCCACTCAAAATAACACTCGATCTCCATGATCCAGTCTAAAAATACTTGGGGTTCACCCATACCATCATATGACGGTGGATCAATTTTTACGGCTCTAGTTACATCGAACTCATGAGGAGCTCGAGGCGCTTGCTCATCGTCCTGATTACAGGGATGGTTTGGTCTCTCATCTCGTTGGTTGGCAGCGAGATTTCGAGGCGCCACTTGATTTAATGCTAACCCTTGTATTAACTGTGTGAGTGCATCGAACTTAGCATTAAACTCGTCCCGTAGCTCTGCAATCGTTGCCGGAGCGTGCTCGTCATCATGGTCGTCTGCCATGGTGGGAGTGATTGGGAGATACTCCGTGCCAAGCCTAGTGCGCATGAACAGGACAAGTGATTTTTGTTGTATTTTTCTACAGATTTTGTTTTTACTAAATGCAGACCAGAATTTTAGATCAGGATAAAAATTTTACGAGAGATAATTTTATTCCCGCCTAATAACTAAGGTAAGTAGAATTTTTTTTATAGGTAGACTTTTCAGAATTTTTTTTTTGAATTTCGCTAAAAAAATGAGAATTTTAGACCGCTATTCGCAGACCGGCAAAATTTTATTTTTAAATTTTGAGTGCTAAATCGTGTGAAAATTATGAGTGTCGTCGTTCTACGAAATTCCTAAGGAATGCGTCAATTTAGAAATTGACACGAACCTGGCTTTGATACCAAATTGATGTAGGCCCGACCAAATCGATCCTACACGGACGACGAAACAACGACTCTCGTTACGTTCTACGCCCTCTTTACCACACGCTAACTAGAAAAAGAGCGAGGGTCGCCAATCCTCTCGAGAGTTATCAGAAAACCAAACGAAAACCACATAGCTATTATAAAAATTACCGCGATAATTAAAGCTTCGAAAATTCACGCAAAAATCGTCCACCACAAGACTATCAAAGAAAGGAAGATCTCTTGAGTAGTAATTTTCGTTACCCCTCTCAGAAAAGTAGATCCGAGATGTTGGATCCACAAGAAATGATCGCCTTCCGTCGAGATCCACGGGAAGCGCACCAAAGATGAAGAACACGTCCGTCTTCCCCGCTTCACGCCATAGAAGATCACCAAAGCCTTTCCTTCTTGCACGAGATTTTTTTTGGAGCTGTGGATGAAAGGAGAAATAGAGAGTTGAAAGGTGGTGGAGGAATAGTGTGGAGGAGAGAATATGGAGGAAGGAAGAAGAGAAGAAGGGGGGCGGCCGAACCTTAGAAGCAAGGGGAAACCCTTAAGGGGCGTCGACAATGAGAGAGGAAGAGGGAGAGAGAAGTTTAGGTTTTGGGGGAAAAATTATAATTTTCAATTTCATCAAAATCTAATAACATATGTAGAGTTTTTGGCCTTATATAAGGCGTACATCCAAAAGTTTAATAGCAGCCCATAACAGTGGCTAAACGCACACCACAAATTCAAAATGACAGAAATAAATTAATTAAATGCAAAAAAACATAAATAGATAATTGCAGACCATAAACTAGCAAAATAAACTAAATTAAATTCTTGTTGCGTGGGCGAAGATTGTAGTCGTGACCGCTACGGTGCCGCAAGTCTTTGGCCGGCGGTTCAACATCATCATCTTCCGCCACTATCCCATGATCACCAAGTGCGCCATGGACGTCATCTTCATCACCAAGTTGGCCGTCGTGGAGGCCGTCGCCATCAGAAGCCCCTTACGAAATCTAGATAGGGTGACCTCGGGAATCTCCCTAAGATCACAACGCACCATACGATCCTTCAGCTCTCCCTTATACTCAGCTACCGAGTTTGAGCCCTGCCGCAGGGTGGCAAGCTCATCGAACATCTGTGTTCGGTGGTACGCTGGGACGTACTGATCGGTCAGCAAATTCTTCATCATCGGCCAACCTATTAGTGGGACTCCCTGCCCGGCTCCTAATCTCCGCTCCTCATTTAGCCAATAAGTTTTCTCTCTACCGGTTAATTTCATCCTGGCAACTTGGACCTTTTGAGGTTCCGTCAGGTTGTGACATTCGAAGTAGCTTCCATATCCACTACCCAAGTAAGGAAGACCTGGGAATCTCCCAAACCATCGTAAGTGGGGGCGTCAATCTTAACGGCCCTAGTAATATCAAAGCCACGCACGTGGCGGTGTTCTCGAGGGGGCACTCGGGGAGAGTTCCCATTGGAATCCGAATCATGGACCTGTTGGTGCCGGTTGGGCTGCCCAACATTAACGGGTGGTGGTGGCGGTCCTCCTTGATTCAGAAGGAGTTGTGCTAACATGGTCCTAAGCTCGGTCATCTCGTTACGTAGCCCCTCTATGGCCTCAGCGTTACGATCCCCGTGCTCATTCACAGCCATCCTAGACGATGAAGGTATGTTATACTCCGTTCCTAGTCTATTGCGCATGCAGTTTTTGGACAGAATAATAATAAGTGAAATTTGTAGTGCAGATTAAAACCTATTTTTTTGGCAGAAATATATTTTCGGGATGTTGCTAAAAAGGAGAACCTACATAAATATTTTTGGATTTTTTTGACGAAAAATAAAGATTTTAGCACGCTATTCGCAGACCACCGAAATATTTTTTTGATTTTTTTTTGATTAGTTTGCGCCACGGAAATGAATATCGAGGTTGTATCAATTGAGAAATTGACACGACCTGCTTTGATACCAAATTGATGTAGGGGTTCCGTGATTTTAGAGATTAACACGAACAAGACGCCTCACTATGCCTTTCAAACCTAGATCTACCGCACCTACACAAGCATCTATCGTCGCATTACGTTTTGCATCTAACGCATCACATACACCACAAAGAGAGGAATGATCGACTCCAAAACAACGATCGGAAGAGAGTCGGATTATTCCCCAAAAGATTAACATAAATGTTGCCAATCCTTTTTGAGAGCAAAATCAAGGCTATAGGCCAAGATCCGCTCAAGCAAATTGGACCTACCCGATCCGGAATAAAAGAGATTCGATAACAATGAAATCAATTTCAGAAATTGCAAACGAAGTATTTAAAATCGTGGATAAAACAGTTGCTCGTTCTCCACAAATCTAAAGAAAGAAAACACAAGATGGAGGGGAGAAGTTACCCAACCCGGATCTAGCAATCGCACAAGATATGTGTGGGAGAATCACACCGAATGGGGCTGCAACCTTCTTCCTTGGAGTCACACTGAAGGAATCCTCGCCGGAGTCGCACCAAAGAGGGGTGGAGGAGCAAACGTTGGTCTCACACCAACAAGAGGTGGCGGCGGCAAGGAGGAGGCTCCCTCTTGGCCGAAATTCTCAAAGAGAGGATTAGGGTTAAATCTTTCTTAATCTTTTCAAGCCTCATAATAACCTCCTTATATAGGAGTTACAAACATCATACAACCGTTCAAGATGGAGATGTAATCTCAACCAGCCGTACGATTAAATACACACCAAATGTTTTAAATGCAGGAAATAACTAATAAAAATACGCAAATGAATATAAAATTATTACCCAAACATGTTGTTGCGGAACGCTTAGGGCTCTTGGTAGACCGGTCCACTTGAACCACCTTAGCTCGTGAGCGAACTAAGCGTGCAAACAGTCAATTAGAGATTTGTCAAGTACGCTGGGACTTTTTAACATGGAAAACCCGGAAAGGGTGAAAAACCACGCGGCCGGAGCTGTGCCGACCAAACTTCACTATCTTCTGGGGGGTTACAATTTGGATGCTAGAACTCGAGCGCGATAGGCCGCTGCTCGTTACAATGATGGAGAGAGAGGACTCCGAGGGTGACAGGCCACCTCTCGGAAAAACTAAGTCTTTTTCCCTTCTGAGAACCAAAGTGAGAAGGCTAGTCGCCTTTTTCTTCCGAGAACAAAAGTGAGAAGGCTAGTCGCCTTTTCCTTCTGAGAATGCTGGAGAATGAAAGTGAGAAGGCTGGTCGCCTTTTCTTTCTGGGAATGCTGGAGAATGAAAGTGAGAAGGCTGGTCGCCTTTTCTTTCTAGGAATGCTGGAGAACGAAAGTGAGAAGGCTGGTCGCCTTTTCGGGATGATGAAGATCTTCAAGTCCACAGAGGAGATCTTCAAGCGCCGAAGGAGAATTCCGCGAAAGTTTGCAAGGAGCTTTCCCGGGTCCAGAAGTCAAGGTCCTCTCAAATGAAGCCCAGGGGCTCCTTTTATAGCTTTAGCCGGGGGCGGTCCGGTAATTTTGCCGTTGGCAGCTTCCATAAATGCTTGGTGGACGAATCATATTTTCCGATTTGGGGCACACGGATCGCCATTTTTCAAAAATGACCACCTTGCCCTTCGGGCAGTTTGGGCGGCTTGGGCAGTTCGGGCAGTTCCGTTGGAGGTGAAAAAGGCGACTGGCCGTTCCTGAAAAAGTGAGAAGCCTGAAAGACAAAAAGTAAGAAGCCTGAAAGACAAAAAGTGAGAAGCCTGAAAGACAAAAAGTGAGAAGGCTTCCTGACTGTGCTCAGAAACGTTCTGAGCGCGCGCTAGCGCTGAAGTGCTCCAAGCGTGCGACGAACTGCGGGGGCATCTTGGTTATGCCGTAATGTGCTCCGGGTGAATAGCGGAACGGTAAGCCGCACCCCTAAGGAGAAATCGGGGTGTGCTGCTCCTGACGAAAAGTACGCCCGTGAGGGCTTCCCGCAAGCCCCCCCTGTCGGGAAAGAAGGAGAGGTAGGCGGCCGCACCCCGCGTGGGGAGGGGAGGGCGACGCGGCCGTATTCCCCAGGAGCGTGGCGTGACTGCACCCCGAGGGGGTGCGGCATGGGCGCACCCAGGGGGGGTCCGGCATGGGCGCACCCAAGGGGGGGGGGGGGGTGCGGCCCGGGCGCACCTCGAGGGGGTGCGGTTTTGACCGCACCCGGAGGGGTTGCGGCTTGGCCGCAACCTCGGGCGGGGTGCGGCTTGGCCGCACCCCATGCGGGGCGCGGCTTGGTCGCACCCCGCGTGGGGTGCGGCTTGGCCGCACCCCAAGGGGGCGCGACTTGGCCGCGCCCCTTTCGGGACGCGGCGCGGCGGCGGGGATTCCTCCCGTGATGGGAGGGGGAGTCTCTGTCGTGTTTGCGGTGGTTTTGCGCGTCTTACTTTTCCTGCCGAATTGGGGGAGGAGAGATTTTGGAAACAATCCGCTTTTGGAAACGACCGCCGTCTTTGGAAATATTTGCTTCCTTTTATGAATATTTCCGCCAGACACTCTTATAAAAATGAGGCTCTACTATGAGTACCCATCATAAGCCCCCCAAAACCTCGTAGTCCAAACCTTGGGAGGGAGTGCGAGGGTTTTTGAACAGTTGGCAGCGGATCTGGTCGTCATCTCTGTCGTGCACGCCGAACGATGGCTGGGGTAAGTTGTCTTTGTTTTTTTTTTCAAAATATGAGCGGGGGGAAAAAACGGCCGGCGGCGGACGGGAGAGCGGGCGGCGAGGGGGCGCTTGGGCGACCGGTGCCCAGGCGCCCTTGCGCGCGGCCGGAGCTGGCGAAGGGGCGGCGCCCGGGTGCGCTTGCGCATGGCCGGGGCTGGCGGAGGGGCGACGCGCTCGCGGGTGCTGCGCACGGCCAGTGGGGGGGGAGGGGGGCGTGTCCGGGCGCGCTTGCGCACGGCCGGGGCCGGCGGAGGGGCGCCCGGCCGACGCGTGCGCGCCTCCATGCGCGGGTGCTGCCCCCGCACGCTCCCGCGCGTGGGTGTTGTTCCCGCGCGCCCGCGCGCGTGGGTGTCGCACTTGCGCGCGGTTGCTGCTCTCGTGCGCCTGTGCGGGGGTGCTGCCCTTGTGCGCCCGCGCGGGGGTGCTTCCCTTGTGCGCCCGCGCGCAGGAGGGTGCCCGCGTACGGTCGGTGCACGCGGGCTCCTGCGCGCGGCGAAGGGGGGTGAGGGCGCAGGCGGCCGGCGCTCGTGCGTCCTTGCGCGTGGCCGGTGCCTGCGTGCCTCCGTACGCGGCCGATGTCTGTGCGCCCCTGCGTGCGGACTTGCAATATTTTGGATTTTCTGATGCAGTTATTTTTGTTTAACGCTCGTTCTTATGTGCATTTGCTTTTCCTTTCATGCTTCGAAGCGGGGCGGTCAGTCGAGGCCGATGCGCCTACGCTCTTCACTTGACGGTGAGCGAATCGAGATGTGGCGCAAGCGGTTTGGATTGCCTCCGAATGTCGAGGTGAAAATTCCGAGGGTGGAGGAGCGCGTCCAGAATCCGCCCACGGGTTACATGACACTTTCTGAGAGCTTCCTGAAGTCCGGATTCCGCATCCCTCCACCGGAGGAGGCTATTGAAATATTCCGGTTCTGTGGCGTCCCAATTACTCAGTTTACACCTGCCGGGATGTTGAATATCATGGGGCTGGTGATGTTCTTTCGAGAGCACAATGCGCGCTTTTCACTCGAGCTCTTCAAAGATTGGTGCGAGGCTACCACTGACTCGGGTGGCCGGATTGAGGTTCGGAGCAACAAAAATTGGTTTCATTTTGGCGAGAAGATAGATTATCGTCACGGGAATACCCTTTATGGATACGTTCGGAATCGTTGGGAGCTGCCTGAGCTTTGGAGGTCACTCCCTGGACGCTGCCGCCGACTGACCGGTCGGGAAGACGAGTTCCTTCCTATGCCCGGCTTTCCTGGCCGAGAGGGGCTGTCGAAGGCTTTGTTCGGCGTGCACAACTGCGTGGAGGAGGGTCGACTGCTTTCGGTGGGGCTTTCTTGGGACCCCGAGCGGGAGGCTGCGGTTCCCCTAGAGCGTGGGAAAAAGAGGAAGATTGTCTTCAAGAACGGAGTTCCTAGTTCGTGCTCCACCTTGCCGGAGCCTGGGAGCCACGATCACGAGGCCGGCACGAGTCGTTGTCGGAGGGAGCCGATTCCATCCGACCTGGAGGTCGAGATTCTGATGTCCCCCACCGCCGATCAAGTCGTGCAGGGAGATTTACCGTTGCCTCCCCCCTTACCGCCATCGATTCGAGTTTCCTCATCTTTTCAGGCAATGACTTCTGCGGTAAGAGAAGCTTTTGACTCGTCTTTGCTTTCGTTGTTTATGTTTCCTGACGGCTTCTTTTGTGTTTGCAGGCGAACGTTCTGACCAATGTCGCTCTCACGTGGAATAACTGTTATGTGGGCCTCAAGGACAGCTACATCTCCCTCCAGGAGGAGCGGAGCATGATGAAGAGGGACATGTCTGCTTTACAGAGGAGGAGGGATCGCGACTTGTCCCGTGTCAAGCAGCTGGAGGCTGACCTCTCTTCTTCCCAATCTGAGGTTGAGAAGCTGCAGGAGGCGTACGGTGGAGACAAGGCGCTTGCCCAGGATGCGCTTTGTCAGCTATCTGAAGCCCAGGGGGAGATGTTCCGCATGGAGGGGGAGCTGGGGTTTCTGCGGAGTGAGGTGGAGCGGCTGTCGTCTGTCGAGCGCAGCCTTGAAGATGCCAAGGCGGCCGGAGTTGCCGAATTCCGAGATTCTCTCGCCTTTGTCGAGGAGCGGTTCCAGATGGCGGAGGAGATCCGCGCCGAGGTCATGACGAAGGAGGTCGAGCCCCTGTTGGAAGATGAGCGCGAAGTCGCCTTCCAGCATGGTATTCAGAAGACTTTTCGCCTAGTGGTGAGGAAGTTCGGGTGTGACACTTCCGGTCTTGGAGCGGGAGACCTTTCGGAGGATGAGTGCTCGGACGCAGCCGAGGATTGATGTTGATCGTATTCTGTTTTCTTGCTTTCCATACCATTGTTTGCTTGCGTGTCGTTCTGAGTTGGCTTGTTTACTTTTTGCTTTTCTGCTTCCCGTATTGTTGTCAGCTTTGTGCGCAGCGTTGAGCTGACGCGGTTGTACCCTCCTATTGTGTTCATCGTATTTACTTCTTTGTGCGATCCTGTTAATCTGGTTGTTGGCACCTGCATAGTTTGTTTATTTTCAAAATGAGTTTTGCACGAGATGGAGCCCGCGGCTTGCAAATGTATATATATATGTAAGTTAGTTTGCGCAAGTCTGTGCTTGCGGCTTTCTCGCACGAGTCTGCGCTCGCGGCTTTGGTGCACAAGTCTGTGCTTGCGGCTTTCTCGCACGAGTCTGCGCTGGCGGCTTTGGTGCACGAGTCTGTGCTCGCGGCTTTGGTGCGCGGGTCTGTGCTCGCGGCTTTAGTGCACGAGTCTGTGCTCGCGGCTTTGGTGTGCGGGTCTGTGCTCGCGGCTTTGGTGTGCGAGTCTGTGCTCGCGGCTTTGGTGCGCGAGTCTGTGCTCGCGGCTTTGATGCACAAGTCTGTGCTCTCGGCTTTGGCCGGTGAATAGCGGGTGTATTCAAACCGTGGGTGGACGCAGGGGGGGGGGGGGGGGGGGCAGGCCCCTATGACACCGGGACTCGACGGCGGAGGAGAAGGGCGAACCTTCAATCAACGGCGGTGCAAAGTACCCGGGGCAGGGCCCCGAAGCGGTACCTGCAGCAGAATGGCTTAGGGCAAGTAAAATTTACTTAGAAAATGAATACTGATATATGCGCAAGTGTAATCTAGCGATTCCGGAGTCGATAAGTTTCTGATACAGGCTTTATTGAAAGAGAAGATAGCGTTGAGCTTTATTTGCGTTACGCTTGCCCGAGTTTTTTCGGTTGTTCAGCTTGGTGGGCGACCGTGGCCTGGCGGTTAACCTTCGTTGGCCTTCTTCTGTGTCTCCTTGTGGAAGGCCTCTAGGTATCCTAATTGGACAAGGCGTTCGATTTCATCTTTCAGTCGGGCACATTTCTCCGTTCGGTGCCCTCGGCCTTTGTGGAAGTGGCAAAACTGAGATTGATCTCCCCTGTGCAGGGAGAGCTTTTTGGGCCAGTGGATGATCTTGCTATTACAGATTACGGACAATATATGTTCGCGTGGTGTATTTAGCGGGGTGAAGTTCCGGGAGCCTTGGCTTGCCAGCTCTTGGGGGCGGTCTGTTTGGTTCTGAGCGGGCAGTTCGGCCTCCTCGGGCTGCTGCTGCTGCTGTCCCTTTCTCTTGCGACTCGTATCGAAGGGCGGCGGATCTGCCAGTGTCTGAAGTTTGGCTTTTCCGACGATTGCAGGAGTTGCGTGGCCTTTCCATGCACCATGCTTCTCGGACTTCGGTTTCGGTGACGGGTTGTTGTTAATCCAAGGGAGCCTGGAGGTGGGTGTGTCGAGACCGTGCATCGCGTTCTTGAGAATACTCCCTTTGCTGGCCATCCGTCCGGACATGAAAACGTCGTGGTCCAGGGCGTCCAGTAGGAGGCTCCCAAATATTGCGTCGTAAGGGGAGTCTGCCTCGGCGACGACGAACTGTACATCGTACTGGACTGGTTCTGGGCGCGCCCCTACCTGGACGGGGAGGGTGATAATTCCTACGGTTGGTACTGTAGTTCCATCTGGGAGCTCCGCGTCGCTGACCCTAAGCTTGAGGTTCCCGCTGAGGAGTTTGAGCCGGACTATTGCTGCCAGGAATAGGACGTTGAAGGAGATGCGGTGAGTTATCAATGCTTTCCTCAATTCACAGGGGGGACTCCCTACGCTTGCGTCCAAGGTGAAGTCCATCCATGCGCAGGAACGCTCTTGGTGAAAATTTGTGCTGATCTTTTCTGGCTGCTTGCTCCGCCCCGCTTCCCCTAGGAGGGGTGGTTCGTCCGTGTCGGGCTTCCCTTCTTCTTGAATCTTTGTTGCGCGCGTTTCGTGCCATTCGATGAACAGTTGGGACAACTCGGTGAAGCTGTGAATCACCCCATTTGGCAGGGCTTGATACCAGCGGAGCGCGTCCCCGCGCAGGGTTTTGGTGAAGATCTTGCAACTGATTTGGTCGGGCAGTCCCAATGTCCGCATCGTTACCAGGAAGTGGTTAACGTGCTCGTATGGGTCCTCTGCCCCGTGGAACTCTTCGCAGTGCGGGAGCTTCAGCCATGACGGAATTGGGTATGCCAAAATTGTTTTTGATAGAGGGGATCACCTTTGTTGATATTTGTCATTGCCCGGATCCTGTCCTCCTGCGGGAGGGGCCGGTTTGCCAGTTGATTCAGGCCCAAGGGGCCAGATGGGTGCAGTGATGAGCGCTCCTTTTGCCGGGTTCTCTGGAATTGAAGAACTGCACGCGTCGGATAACTCGGGGGAGGTGTCCACTCTTGCTGGTTCCGTGAACTCCGGCGAAGCAGGTACCGTGCTCGGAAATTCTTTGCTTGGAATTTGGGAATCCATTTCCCACAGACGGCGCCAAACCGTTGCGGAACGCTTAGGGCTCTTGGTAGACCGGTCCACTTGAACCACCTTAGCTCGTGAGCGAACTAAGCGCGCAAACAGTCAATTAGAGATTTGTCAAGTACGCTGGGACTTTTTAACGTGGAAAACCCAGAAAGGGTGAAAAACCACGCAGCCGGAGCTGTGCCGACCAAACTTCACTATCTTCTGGGGGGTTACAATTTGGACGCTAGAACTCGAGCACGACAGGTCGCTGCTCGTTACAATGATGGAGAAAGAGAGAGGACTCCGAGGGTGACAGACCACCTCTCGGAAAAACTAAGTCTTTTCCCTTCTGAGAACCAAAGTGAGAAGGCTAGTCGCCTTTTCCTTCCGAGAACAAAAGTGAGAAGGCTAGTCGCCTTTTCCTTCTGGGAATGCTGGAGAACGAAAGTGAGAAGGCTGGTCGCCTTTTCTTTCTGGGAATGCTGGAGAACGAAATTTAGAAGGCTGGTCGCCTTTTCTTTCTGGGAATGCTGGAGAACGAAAGTGAGAAGGCTGGTCGCCTTTTCGGGATGATGAAGATCTTCAAGTCCACAGAGGAGATCTTCAAGCGCCGAAGGAGAATTCTGCGAAAGTCTGCAAGGAGCTCTCCCGGGTCCAAAAGTCAAGGTCCTCTCAAATGATGCCCTGGGGCTCCTTTTATAGCTTTAGCCGGGGGCGGTCCGGTAATTTTGCCGTTGGCAGCTTCCATAAATGCTTGGTGGATGAATCATATTTTCCGATTTGGGGCACACGGATCACCATTTTTCGTAAATGACCACCTTGCCCTTCGGGCAGTTTGGGCGGCTCGGGCAGTTCGGGCAGTTCCGTTGGAGGTGAAAAAGGCGACTAGCCGTTCCTGAAAAGTGAGAAGCCTGAAAGACAAAAAGTGAGAAGCCTGAAAGACAAAAAGTGAGAAGGCTTCCTGACTGTGCTCAGAAACGTTCTGAGCACACGCTAGCGCTGAAGTGCTCCAAGCGTGCGATGAACTGCGGGGGCGTCCTGGTTATGCCGCAAAGTGCTCCGGGTGAATAGCGGAACGGTAAGCCGCACCCCTAAGGAGAAATCGGGGTGTGCTGCTCCTGACGAAAAGTACACCCGTGAGGGCTTCCCCCCCAAGCCCCCCCCCCCCCCCTGTCGGGAAAGAAGGAGAGGTAGGCGGCCGCACCCCGCGTGGGGAGTGGAGGGCGACGCGGCCATATTCCCCGGGAGCGTGGCGCGACCGCACCCCGAGGGGGTGCGGCATGGGCGCACCCAAGGGGGGGGGGGGTGCGGTTTTGACCGCACCCCGAGGGGGTGCGGCTTGGTCGCACCCCGCGCGGGGCGCGGCTTGGCCACACCCCGCGCGGGGCGCGGCATGGCCGCACCCTACGCGGGGCGCGGCTTGGCCGCACCCCAAGGGGGCGCGACTTGGCCGCGCCCCTTTCGGGATGCGGCGCGGCGGCGGGGATTCCTCCCGTGATGGGAGCGGGAGTCTCTGTCGTGTTTGCGGCGGTTTTGCGCGTCTTACTTTTCCTGCCGAATTGGGGGGAGGAGAGATTTTGGAAACAATCCGCTTTTGGAAACGACCGCCGTCTTTGGAAATATTTGCTTCCTTTTATGAATATTTCCGCCAGGCACTCTTATAAAAATGAGGCTCTACTATGAGTACCCATCACATGTAATAATTTTATATTCTCAAATATAAAATAAAATGCATATAAATAGATAACTTAGTCTTCAAGCGGACTTAGCATGCCGCAGGCGGAGGTTGTAACGATGCCTTCCGTTTGCGTCAACATGATGGCTAAAATCCTTATGCCGTTGTGCCTCGGCAACTGGATCATCATCAAGTAGTGTAGGGGGGGCGCCATCATTTTACTTCATTTTGATCTGTGCATGTTTGGGAAAGTCCATCTATATATTCAAATAAATGTGTCCTTATGAATATTATTAAAAATTCCGCCTTAAATGTGACAGTCACTTTCAGATGACTTTTTACCTTACTTAGAGGCCCCAACAGAAAATACATTCTGAATGAAATTTTAGCCTATGACCATAACAAAATTTAGAAATTTGTTTGAGGAGATTTGGAGCACTGTAGCTCTCTGAGCACCCATTTTGGTGAGACATGTACATATGGGCCCCTAGATCTTTAAAAATTAATTTAGAGAGATAAATAACTCTAAATGACTTTAAATTTGGAGCATGCATGAGTCCTGCCCTAAAGTACACACTGCCAAAAATTGGGGATTTTGGGGAATAATTTTTCTAAGATTTTGTTCAACATTTCATTTATCTTGTATAGCCTAGATCTAGGGTTATAATTGTCCAAATCCACTCAAATTTTCTCTGGATGGTAGATGAGGCCAAATATAGTATAAGGCAGAAATTTAAGGTGATGTAGGGTTCACCCTCCGACGCGGACGCTACGAGTTAATTCACTTTCCTACCCGACGTATTATGATCACTACGCACGTGACAGAGAACGCAGCGAAACTTTAGCGCAATATTATCAATTTTAATTCGCCTCGACGGATAGCCAATCCGCTAGAGATTGAATAGAGGCTAGAGGCCAATGTTTGCTCCGGCTTAATGGATCCACCCGATCCGACCAAGCTATGCGTTGTACCAAAAGAGATCCACCGAAAATATCGATTCGGAAAATGGTTGATCTCTCCCAACAAAAAGCGGGGCTCGCCAAACCCCTTCAAAAATTAAAATAACGGATGAAATGCAAATTTCGATATGAAGAAAGCCCACGAAAAATCAGTGATTCGAAGATCACGCCACAGAATTCCACCACAAGAAAAATCAAGAAAGAAATCAAACTAGTGGTTTGTTCGTTACCTGCTTGAGATTTGATTGGCCTCAAGCAATACACTCGCCCGACCGTTCTTCTTCGGATCTATCAGAAGCGCGTTGTTTGGAGAGGAACCCGTTCGCCGTCTTTGCTTCACCGTAACTAAGATCCACCGAATATCACTTAGATCCCTTGGAGGAATCCGTAGAGGATGAAGAGCCGTCCAAGAATATGAAAGAGAAAAGGTGGTGGGGAGAATACTTTGTAGAGAGGGCGGCTAGAGGGGAGAGGAGAGGGCGACCGGCGGCTAGAAGGAGGAGGAGAGGAGGGGGCGGCCTCCTTGGCCGATGTTTGTAGAGAGGGAAAGAGAGGGGGGGGGGGGGGGGGGGGGGGGGTCGGCCACAAGAGAGAGAGAGAGGGAGAGATTAGAGAGGGATTAGGGTTTTCAACTTTGCTTCATCTAAAAATAAAAATAAAAATAATACATCATGGCCTTTTATAGGCCTTGCCTCAGTTTTGACTAAACGCAGTCCAAAATTAAACATGACCAAAAATTTAAAACATTAACAAGACATAAAATATAAATATGATAAAATTAATAATTATAATAAAACTATTATAATTATTAATTGTATTGCTTGCGCCTCGGGCGGAGATTGTAACGACGCGCATCACTATCGTCGCGACGCCGATGTCGTAAATCCTTGGTCGGTGTGTCGCCTTCATCCGTAGGTGCGCCATCCTCCGTAGGTGCACCGTTACCAACATCATCACGTTGAGGGCCATTGTCGCCATCAATCCTCCCCCGCTCAAAAGCACTCATCACCGATGAGTTGTCACGCAAGTAGCGGCGGAGAAGAGCATCATCCAAAAGGGTCACCTCCGATTATGGAAGCCACGAGTCATCGGAGGCTGGACGGTCACGCCAACGAATTAAGTAGCGGCGACTGGTACCACTGGGCGAGGAAAGCACTTCATCTCTAAGGATCCTGTCAGGAACAAAAATGGTTCGGGGGAACCTTGGAAACACATTAGGCAAATAAAGAGAATTAATTCCGTCATCAACATTCAACGTACCTCCAGTGGGGACCGAAGAAGAGAGCGATCCAGGCATAACCTCACCCCCAAACCCATTAGACAAAGAAGTGAAACCAAACAGGAAGACCGATAAATCAAGTGGTGGAGAAACATACGATGTTAAATCCAAAACATTGAAAATAGGGGAGATGCCCCAATCAGTGGGTAACTCCAAAAGAAACGCATTTTCTCCTAGTTTTTTTTAAAATTCGAAACGGGCCCGCTCGCCAATTAGCCAACTTTTTTATGGCACCCGAAGGCATTCGTTCAGGGACAAGACTTACCATAACCAAATCTCCAACTTTCAAGTGGGATGCCCTCCTATGTACGTTAGCGTGTAATTGATAAGACGCGTATTGAGTATCGAGCGTGTCCTTCACGTGTTTATGTAATTCACTAACATGAGTGGCAAAATCCTGTGCAAATTGACTCAACTTGTAAGATGGAGGTAATGGAATTAAGTCAAGTGGCACAGGGGCCTTATAGCCGTGCACGATCTCATTTGGGGACAACCCGGTGGACCTATTTTTAGAATTATTATAAGTCAATTGTGCATGGGGAAGGATGAGGTCCCACGTACCCTTGTGTTCACCAACGAGACATCGTAGTAAAATACCCAAACTCCGATTCACTACCTCCGTTTGCCCATCCGTTTGTGGATGGTAGGCTGAGAAAAACAAGATCTTAGAGCCCATGATTCGCCACAAGGTCTTCCAAAAATAACTAGTGAACTTCACATCCCGATCGGTGACGATAGACTTATGAATGCCCTGATGCCCAACGACTTCCTTAAAAATTAACTTTGCTACATGAGATGCATCGTCAGTCTTATTACCCGCAATAAAATACGCCATTTTGGAAAATCGATCAACGACCACCAGAATGGAATCATTTCGACGAAAAGTGACAGGAAGGCCTATAATGAAATCCATACTAATATCCTCCCAAGGTACGGAAGGAATCAGGAGAGGGGTATAAAGCCCCGCATTCATTTTGTTGCCCTTAGCCAATTGGCACGTCCGACAACTGCTCACAATCTTATGCACCGTAGACTTAAGGCTCGACCAATAAAACTTGTCCTCCACTAACGTGATGGTTTTGTCACGTCCAAAATGACCGCCTAGACCACCAATAAGCAACTTCCACACGATGAAATGGCGAAGGGACGAGCGTGGGATACAAAGCTTGGCATGCCTAAATAGGTAGCCATCGCGAATATAATACGCGGAAATGGTCGTGGGCGCATCGCCTTGAGCGGAAAGATATATCTCATTGAAGTCCGAACAATTTACATACTCATCCTTAATATGTTCAAATCCGATGACCTTCACTTCTAACATGGTCAATAACAAGGAGACGCGACTAAGGGCGTCCGCCACCCGGTTAAGGGTTCCCTTAAGATGCATGATAATAAAAGAGTACTCCTGGAGATAGGAGACCCACTTAGCGTGTCGGGGGCTGACCTTGCTTTGGGAGTTGACAAACCTTAATGCCTCATGATCGGATTGGATGACAAACTCCTTCGGGAGAAGGTAGTGCCGCCAATGTTGGAGGCAACGTATCACGACATAGAACTCACGGTCATAATTCGAATAATTCAGTTTTGGACCCGCCAATTTCTCACTAAAATACCCAACCAGATGACCATCCTGACTTAACACGCCTCCAATCCCGATCCCCGACGCGTCACAAGATAATTCAAAAACCTTATTAAAGTCCGGCAACTGCAATAGGGGGGTTTCTGACATCTTAGCTTTAATCGTTTGGAACGCGTGAGTGGTCGATTTCGTACAAGTGAACTCCCCTTTTTTCATGCACTCGGTGATCGGTGCCATGATGCTACTAAAATCACGAATGAATCGGCGATAAAAGGTGGCTAATCCGTGGAAACTCCTAACGTCCCTAATGTTAGTGGGTTCAGGCCAATCTCTTATGGCTTGAACCTTCTTAGGATCCACGTGTATGCCTTCCGAACTCACTATATACCCGAGGAACTCTATGGACGAAACTTAGAACGTACATTTTTTTATATTGACGAATAATTTTTCCGCGTGCAACGTCTCTAGGTTAGTCCTCAAGTGAGATTCGTGATCAAGAGTAGACGTGCTAAAAATGAGAATATCGTCAAAATATACCATAATAAATTTTCCCATGTAGGGTTGGAAGACGTGTGTCATCATCCTCGAGAATGTACTAGGGGCATTGGATAATCCAAACGGCATTACTAACCACTCATAGAGCCCCTCTTTAGATTTAAAAGCAGTCTTCCACCCATCGCCCTCCCGGATTCTAATCTGGTGGTAGCCACTCCTAAGGTCCAATATAGAAAAGATCGTGTCACCGGCTAACATGTCCAACAAGTCGTCCAAACGCGAGATGGGAAACCGATATTTAATTGTGATTTTATTAATGGCTCTACTATCGACGCACATCCTCCACGAGCCGTTTTTCTTAGGCGCTAACAAAGCCGGAATGGCACACAGACTCTTACTATGACGAATAAATCCCTTCTGTAACAAATCCAAAATTTGAGTTTGGAGCTCTAAATGTGCAGAAGGATTTAACCGATAGTGAGGCATGTTGGGTAACGAGGACCCTGGAATGAAATCTATCGCATGCTGGATGTCTCATAACGGGGGTAATGTAGGGGGTAGCTCTTCCGGGTAGACATCCTTAAATTCTTCTAACATGTTCCGGAGGGCGGGTGGTAAACAATCAAACGAAGGCACGTCTTCATTGATTTGTAGGCAAACTAAGGCATAAAGGACACCATCCAAAAATGTCTAGCGTGCGAACTCTTTCTTACCAATCAAACTTAAGGTCTTCTTCTCTACGGGCACAATTGTGTCTTTTGAGGCGCTCGAAGGGTCCTTAGGCGGAGTGGGCTTCAAGGTAATGGTCTTGCCATTAAGCTTGAACTCGTAGGTGCTGGCTCGCCCGAAGTGGGTAACATCATTGTCATAAAGCCACGGACATCCGAGCAACACATGACAGGCATCCATGGGGATGACGTCACACCAAATCTTCTCTGAATAAGTTTTGATGGTGAGAGGTACCAAACAGCGCCGCACAACTAGAAGGGATGTTTTATTAACCCATTCCACCTTATAAGGGTGAGGGTGCGGGTCGGTGACCAATATCATCCTGGTCACCGCATTCTCCGAAATCACGTTCATGTAGCTACCGCTATCGATGATTAAATTGCACCACTTCTCACCTCTCTTAAAGTTTAACGAAAATATGTTCGTCCGTTTGCAATCATCAGATGCACGCGGGGTGGCGAAAATACAACGCATCACCATCATGTTGGTGTCATCATCTAGATCACTCGGCACTCCCTCCGAATTGGAGTCATTACTGACTTCATACTCGAGCTCGGCGGAATCATCAGCAGTGTCCAACAGAGCTAAGGGCTTGGCCTTAGTGGGGAATTCACTCGCGCAGTGCCCTTGAACACCACAGCTAAAACAAGAAGAGTTCAATTTGCTAATCCGACCTACGGGCACACGATCGCCGGACGGGTTACGCATATTCCTAGCTGTAATTATGACGGAGTTCAAATCAGTGGTGTTATACATCCATAAAGGCCTTGGGGTGCGTCTAGAGAAAACTCCACTAAAGAGAGGTGGGGTCAACGGTCAACGCATGATCGCTCGAGTTGGAGAAACCAAACGCGCCATTTCCACCACCAATCGCCAGTGCGAGAGCACGCACGGAATGCGTTGCGCGCCTCCATAGCTGAACCCCACTACTGGGGTGCTATTAGCCCGCACCACACTAGTGGGGTGCGAATTGCCGCACCCCCCATAGTGGGGGGTACGGCCAAACCGCACCCCATGTGGGGTGCAGCCCGACCGCACCACACGTGGGGTGCGACCAAGCCGCACCCCCTTGGGGTACGGCCAAGCCAAGCCGCGCCGCACCCCCTCGGGTGCGGCCGCACAAAAGTGTGGTTAGATCTTAAAGTTACTCTAGAGGGGGGGGGGGGGGGGGTGAATAGAGTATTAAAAGGTTTTTTCACTTATTTTTATAGCTGAATTAAAATAGTGATATTTATATGTGTACTGAGTGAGTTATAAAAATAAACACAAAGAGATCACACAGCACAGTACAGAAAAATAAACAAGAATTACAGAGGACACAAAGATCTATAGTAGTTCCCCAATAAACCTGGGTACATCTACTCTTCTACCACCCTTGGTAGGAATCCACTAGGTTTTTGATCAGGTGCCCTATCACCAATGGGGTTTTGATCAGATGCCCAATACACCAACTATTGGTTTTTGATCAGGTGCCCTGCCACCAAACAGTTAACTCTTGAAGGGAGTTAGAACCCTGTACAAGATGGGATAAAGAGGGTTATGAAGTTTTTCTCTGTCAATAATCTTAGAGAAGACTAGTGGATTTGTTGTTGTAAAGCTCCCCCTGTCTGATAGAAAATAGTTGACAGTAAGAGGATGGAGATTTCTCTTGAATGTAGATCTTCCTTGATAGCTGATGAATCTGAGAGACAAATATTTCTCAGATTATTGTTGCTCTTGAAGATTTTGAACTTGCAGCAAAATACTAAGAGAATAATGTGTTGATGTTCTCAGAGATTGAGAGAGCTGCTGCTTGAGGAAGATGAAGATCTGAAAAGCTTTTTCTTTTCTATATATTTCTCTCGACTGTTTCTTCTCTGTATATCCTATCTTCTTGTACTGCTGTAATACTATAATACTTCTTTTTTTTCTTTTTCCTTGGAGAAATCTCTGACAGATTAATCAAATCCTTTAATTAAGGAATATAACATTCTGAAGAGATATTCTTGGAACTGCAATCTGATAAACTTTATTTCTTTTCCTTTTCCAATATATGTCAACGACTACCTTTTCGAAATAAGAGAATAATAAAAGGAAAGGATTAAATCCTGACTTATCTAATAGGAATAGATCCGTTGCTGATAGTCAATATGAGTTCATAGAATGATATATAACTGATCTTTCTCAAATTAACAAGCTGAAGATAAGAGTTCGTCGATCTGAACATCTGTTGCTGATTCGTCGAACGCAGACTGGAGTTTGTCGATCTCAAGCTGGAGGTCGTCGAACTGAGAGATAAAATCTGCTGGACTGGCTGAAGAACTGAGTGCGTCGAGCTGGAGAGCAAGTTCGTCGAACGCAGAATAGAGTTCGTCGAACGTAGAACCTTGGCAAGTTCGTCGAACTGGAGTATGCCGTTCGTCGAACGCAGGATGGAGTTTGTCGAACGCAGTATGGAGTTCGTCGAACGCAGAAACTTGATCTTTTCCTTAAGTTCTAACAACTTAAAACCTTGACCTTTAGACTATACATTGGGGTCAACTTAGTCCTAGTCAACAGATAGTGATCCTAGCCCAAATCAGTTATAGGGTTGTTCCAACAATCTCCCCCTATTTGGGTTAGGACACTATTTGACAAAAATCAAATAATAAAAACAACAACAAAATAACAGAGCATATATATCTGACAGATTTTAAACATTTCAGCTGATATAAAATATGATACTCCGAGTATTGAAATTTTACATTGAAAACAGAAATAATAAAAACAAATAATCAGAACCTTTTTTCTTTCTCTGAAGGAGGCTTGAATGTGATTTGCCTTTCAAATTCATGCTTTCTGAATTCTGACATTGTAGAGAACTGAAAGAAATCCTTGCCTTCAGCTATTGCTTTTGTTGATCTGAGCTGTAGCAATAACTGGAACTGCTTTGTTGAATCTGAATCTGCATTTTTCAGCTTTTGGTTTCGTTGATCTGAACTGAATCTGCTCTATCAAAAATTATTTCTAGTTTTGATCATTTGCATCTGTCATATCTGAATCTTCAAACTGAAACTGAAACAAAAACTGTTGTGAGCTTCTTCATCAAGAGCTGATTTTTGCTTCTTCATACAGTATCTCCCCCTGAAACTTGAGCTTCTACATAAAGCATCTCCCCCTATCAAAAAGGAAAGCATCTCCCCCTAACAAAAAGGAGTTTCTTCAAAACATCTCCCCCTGTCAAAAGGAGCTTCTTCAAAACATCTCCCCCTGCCTAGTTTCAGGAAGACCTGGAGCTAGGCCCCTAGAAGAAGGGACAGTTGAACAAGAGGTAGGGAAGAATGCAATTATTTTGAAGAAATATTGCCATTGTTCCTGCAAAAAATAGAGATCAAATGCAAAGGAACTGGAAAGAGAAGCAATTCTGTAGGCATGCAGTTAAAATGAAATAAAAGATTTGATTATAATGAAAGATCAGAAGTCAAAAAGACTTAGCTTTCGTCAAACTGGGTTCGACGAAAATTTAATTTTCGCCGATCCCTGGATCTAATAGATATCAACTCAGCGGTTTGGTTTCAACGGATCCAAACAGCTTCTCAGCGGCCCAAGGCCTTGTCTTAGTAGTTCAGCTAAGATTAATAGCTTGTCTCAGCTGTTCAGTTGAGACAGAGAGCTTGTCTCAGCTGCTTAGACAACAAACAAACTGAACTTAATTCACACAGAGAGGGATAAATAAAAGATATAAATTTTTTAATTGATTGAATCTCCATCTATCATTCCTAGCTGATTTATAAAGAAGATACGTTTCTTTTCATCCAAGGGTTTGGTGAAAATATCAGCCATTTGCAAATCAGTAGAAATGAATTGTAGGGAAATTTTATTTTTATCCATATTATCTCTGATAAAGTGGTGCCTAATTTCTATGTGTTTAGTCCTACTATGGAGCACTAGATTTTGTGCTATAGTTATTGCACTAGTGTTGTCACAAAATATAATTGAATTATTTAAGTTGATACCATAGTCTAGAAGTTGATTTTGCATCCACAGTATATATGAGCAGCAACTGCCTGCAGCAATATATTCTGCTTCAGCTGTTGATGTAGACACAGATGTCTGTTTCTTACAAAACCAAGATACAAGCCTATCACCAAGAAACTGGCAAGTTCCTGATGTGCTTTTTTGGCCCTAACCATTGCCACCTCTCCGTCGTCATTTCCTATCACAATCATATCGTCGACTTATAACAGTACTAGCACATGAAGTCCACCCTTCTTCTTCACAAATAGACTCGAGTCAGAGTCAGAAGCATAGTACCCTCTAAACAACAAGTACTCCGCTATCTTCCCAAACCAAGCTCGAGGCACCTGTTTCAAGCCATAGAGGGCCTTCTTCAGCTTACACACATGCTTCGAATGTGACTTGGACACATACCCGGGTGGTTGCTCCATGAAGATATCCTTGTCAATCTCGTCGTAAGGAAACACATTCTTCACGTCGAGTTGCCGCAACTTCCAACCTTGGCTCGCCTCTAATGCAATCACCACCCTCACCGAAGTCATCTTCGCCACCGGGCTGAATGTCTCCTCATAATCATCTTCGTACTGCTGTGAAAATCCCCGAGCAACAAGGCGAGCCTTGTATCGCTCTATGCTGCTATCCACCTTCTTATTTATCTTGTACACCCATTTGCAAGTGACAGGAGTAATGCCATCCAACTTGGGCACAAGGTCCCAAGTCTTATTCTTCCTGAGAGCTTCCATCTCCTCGGCCATGGCATTCTCCCACTCCTTCACTCCATTGGCTTCCTCAAAACATGACTTCTCCCACTCGTCAAGAGGTCCTGCAAAGAAGCATGAACACATACTAACAAGATTACCTTCTCTATAGCGAGCCGGTGGGACGATAGTCCTCTTCGACCTCCGCAAAGTCGGACCACTCTCCACCGCTCCAACAACATCATCACAATCAGCTCCCCTGCCAGAATAATTTGGAGCATCGCTCCCCCTGCTTCTATAACTCGAAGCACCTGAACTAGAGCCTGATGAATTATGAGCACTTGGGAACAAAGACAACTCCACCGAGGAGTCTTCAGCCACTCTCCCATCACTCCATCCTTCTCTTCTTCCTCCTGCACTCTCCTCCAAAGAAATAATAGAAGCTCCCTGATATGAAATCAGCTCATCAAATACCACATCACGAGAAACAATGAATTGTGTGTGTTGGAACAACCCTATTACTGATTTAGGCTAGGATCACTATCTGTTGACTAGGACTAAGTTGACCCCAATGTATAGTCTAAGGGTCAAGGTTTTAGGCTGTTTGAACTTAAGGAAAATATCAACTTTCTGCGTTCGACGAACTCCATACTACGTTCGACGAACTCCATCCTGCGTTCGATGAACTCCATCCTGCGTTCGACGAACAACATTCTCCAGTTCGACGAACTTGGCAAGGTTCTGCGTTCGACGAACTCTATTCTGCGTTCAACGAACTTCTCTCTACGTTCGACGAACTTGATCTCCAACTCAACGTACTCAGTTCTTCAGCCAGTCCAGCAGTTTATCTCTTCAGTTCGACGAACTTCATTCTGCGTTCGACGAACTCAGCTCTGCGCTCGACGAATAAGTATCAAGATCAGATCGACGAAAGTGCTTCTCAGATCGAGTAAATGAATTCCACCAGCCAGATTCAATTCTTTATCATTCATTTTGATGAACTCAACATTCAGTTCGACGAACTCAGTTCTCAAATCGACGAATTTTCTCCTCAGCTTAAATTTCAGAAAGATCAGTTATTTTCTCCTCAGCTCAATGTTCAACGAACTCAGCTCGACTATAAGCAACAGATCTATTCCTATCAGATAAGTCAGGATTTAATCCTTTCCTTTTATTATTCTCTTATTTTGAGAAAGTAGCTGTTGACACATTTTAGAAAAGGACACTTTCATGGAAAAGGAAAAGAATTAATGGATACAGTTCTAAGAAAATCTTTTTAGATTATTCTATTCCTTATTTAGAAGATTTGATTTTTCAAATCAGTCAGATTTCTCTAAGAAAAAAAGAAGAAAGAAGATTTACAACATTATTGTAGAAAGAAAGAAAGAAGACAATACAGTCGAGAGAAAAAATACAGAAAGAAAGTAAAACAGAGTTCATCTTCCTCAAGCAGCAGCTCTCTCAATCTCTGAGAACATCAACAATATTCTTTCAGTATTTTGCTGCAAGTTCAAAATCTTCAAGAGCAACAATAATCTGAGAACCTTTGTCTCTCAGATTTATCAGCTATCAAGGAAGATCTACATTCAAGAGAAAGCTCCATCCTCTTACTGTCAACTATTTTCTATCAGACGGGGGGAGCTTTACAACAACAAATCCACTAGTCTTCTCTAAGATTATTCACAGAGAAGAACTTCATAACCCTCTTTATCCCATCTTGTACAGGGTTTTAAATCCCTTCAAAAGTTAAACCATTGGTGGTAGGGCACCTGATCAAAAACCTGTAGTTGGTTTGAGCACCTGATCAAAAGCTCAGTGGTGTTTGGGCACCTGATCAAAACTTCATTGGTGATAGGGCACCTGATCAAAAACCTAGTGGATTCCTACCAATGGTGGTAGAAGAGTAGATGTACCCAGGTTTATTGGGGAACTATAGATCCTTGTGTCTTTTGTGTTCTTGCTTATTCTTCTGTATTATGTTGTGCTGTGTTTTCTTTATTTGTTTTCATAATCACTCTGTTATACGCATATAAATATCACTATTTTAATTCCGCTATAAAAATAAGTGAAAAACTTTCAATACTCTATTCACCCCCTCTAGAGTAAGTCTAAGATCTAACCTCCCTTTCCTTTGATATCAGAGATTACTTTCAACTGATATCAGAGATTTCAATTGGTATCAGAGGTTGGTTGATTCTTTATAGGCTAACACCTGAATCAAAAGTTCAATCAGATCTTAATTTTCTTCTAGAGTTTATTTTTCTAAAAACTCATGGCACAGAACAAAGAATACTCAAGCACAAGAACTCCTATGTGCAATCTAAATAAGTTTGCATTATGGAAGGCAAGGATCAAATTATATATGAATTCTATTGATGAGGATATTTTCAATGTTATTTTGACAGGACCTCCTACTCCTACAGCAACAACAAGTGTTGAAGCAGCAACAAACAATAATGTTGTTCCACCTCCTAAGTGGACAGATGCCCAGAAGAAGCAAAGAAGTGCAGATGCCAAAGCAATGAATATCTTGGCACAGACAATGTCTGATGACATTTTTTAAGAGGTTGTGGAATGCACCTCAGCCAGGGATATTTGGAATTCCCTCAACAACATGGTTGAAGGTTCTGCAGAAGAGTCAGAGTCATCATCCAGCTCTTCTGAAGATGAAGAAAATGCAAATGAGAAGACCAATGCTTGATGGCTATATATGACTCAAGTAGTGATTCAGAATATGCATCATCATCCAGCTCCAATGATGATGAAGAAGAAAGAAACTTCTGCATGATGGCTATCAATGCCTCAGGAAATAACTCAGATGAATCAGAACCTGAAACTGACAGTGATCAGGTAATTTCAACCTTTGATTTCAATTCAAATGAATTCAAAGATGAATTCAGAACTCTTTGTTTAGATTTAATTAAATCTGAGAAAGCGATAATCTCTCTCAGAGGCAAGTTGGCTGAAATGAACCAACTAAGTGAAGAAAATATCAATTTTAAGAAAGATTTGGCTGCCTCCAGAGAATACATTGTTCTCATTGAGAACTAGTTATCTGAAGCCAAGAAGTTTGAAGAATCCCTCAATTGGAGAAGTATCAAACTGATGGACATCACAAGCACAATGAATGCCAGACTTAATGGCAGACTGGGCTTGGGTGCATCATCAAGTGAGACACATCTTATTAAGAAAAATATTCTCTCTACACCACAAAAATTCATTTCTGCTAAGAACAAAGAGGCAGTAGTTGTTAGTAAGAATGTTTCAAGCATGAATATTAAGAATAAAGGAATTCAACAGAATTTGTCGAACGGAGCTCGACGAAATCACATGAATTCGTCGAACGGAGCTCGACGAAAGCTGAACTCAGAGTTCCAGTATATCTATCCATCGAATGACGCTCGACAAAATCACGTCCATTCGTCGAACCGTGATCGACGAATTCACCCATATTCATCGAACGGAAAATATACAGAAAATCTGAAGAACTCTTATTCTCAATATACTAAAAATCCTTTTACTGAGTAGATAATTCCTCCAAGGAGATATCATCCACAAGGCTATAAGGATCAGCCTGAGATGTCTTTCATTTCAGAATTTTGTGGAAAAACAAAAGGACCCAAGGTAGTCTGGGTCAAAAACAACTAGTTTATTTTTTTCTGTTGTGCAGGTACAAGGCTATCCAAACATAAAAGAACAATGGTATTTGGATAGTGGGTGCTCAAAGCATATGACCGGAAACAAGGCCAACTTAAGTAATTACAAGGCAAAGCTTGGACCCAAAGTAATTTTTGGAGACTCGAACTGTGGACAAACCAAAGGATATGGACAAATCAAAGTTGAAGCAGTTACCTTCAAAGAGGTAGCATATGCCAATGGTCTCAAGCACAACCTCATCAACATAAGCCAGTTATGTGATGAAGGTTATCAGGTAACTTTTAACCATTCCTTATGTCATATTACCAATAATAAAACCATTAATGTGTTATCTGGTATTAGACATGGAAAGATTTATTTAGTCAATTTTGACTCTGCCAACTAAGATATTTGTTTATTTAATTCAATAAGTAAAACAAATGAATTATGACATAAAAGGCTTGGACACATTAACCTTAGAACTATATCTAAGCTTTCTAAGGACAATTTTGTTAGAGGACTGCCTTCTGGTTCATACAAGAAGGAAGGACTCTGCAAGGCTTGTCAATTAGGAAAGCAGACTAAGAGTAGTTTTAAATCTTTATCTAAGAGTGATTCACCTAGGATTTTGTACTTACTGTATTTGGATCTTTTTGGACCCACTGCAATATAAAGTCTAGGAGGGAAGCATTATTCTTTAGTTATTGTAGATGACTGCTCAAGATTCACTTGGGTGTTCTTTCTTAAGAACAAGTCTGACACCTTCAATATTCTGACAGTCTTTCTCAGGTCCATCAAGATTGAGTACTCTACTCTAGTTGCATTGATCAGAAGTGATCATGGCACTCAGTTTGAATCTCTTCTAATGAGAGAATTCTGTGGAAAAGAAGGGATCAGACAATGTTTCTCTGCTCCTAGAACTCCTCAACAAAATGGGGTAGCTGAAAGGAAAAATAGAACATTAATTGAATCAACAACTACATTGCTTGCTGATGCTCACTTGCCAATCTCTTTTTGGTCAGAGGCAGTGAACACAACAAATTATGTGTTGAACAGAAGCCTAATACATAAGCTTAAGGGTAAAACTCCCTATGAATTACTCAAGAATAAAAAGCCTAAGGTTAACTATTTTAAGATATTTGGCTGTAAATGCTATGGGCATAACAATGATAAAAATATCTAAGGAAATTTGAAGCCAAATATGCTGAAGGTATATTCCTTGGATACTCTCTTTCTAGTAAAGCATACAGAGTTTATAACAAATCGACTCTTAAGATAGAAGAGTCCATGCATGTATCTTTTGATGAAACTAATATGTTAAATGAGGAGAGGAACACCACCTCTACCAAAGATACTTTGCATGTACCAACTCTATGTGAAGAGCTCAATAGACTAAAACTACAGAATGAAGATTCTCTACTTCCATCAAATGAAATTATTGAAGACAGTGAAGAAGAGGATAATCCAGATCTTGCTGACAATTCTAATAAAGTGACAGCTGATCATATCCCTCAAGAGGAAACCATTGCTGAACCAACTCCAACTGTTGATCACATCACAGTTAGAGATCATCCAATATCTCAAGTCATTGGAGATATTTCAGCAGGTGTTCAAACAAGGCATCAACTACACCAAAATCAGATGCACACTTGTTTCCTATCATAAGTTGAACCTCAAACTATAAAAGATGCAGAACAAGATCCAAACTGGATTCTTGCAATGCAAGAGGAGCTCAACCAATTTGAAAGGAACAAGGTTTGAGATTTGGTTCTAAGACCAAAAGGCCATCCAGTCATTGGCACTAAATGGGTCTTCAGGAATAAACTAGATGATCAAGGAATAATCATCAGAAATAAAGCAAGATTAGTAGCCCAAGGATATTCTCAGGAAGAAGGAATTGATTTTGATCAAACCTTTGCTTCTGTTGCTAGACTTGAAGCTATAAGGATTTTTCTTGCCTTTGTTTCATTCAAGCAGTTCATGGTATATTAGATGGATGTGAATAGTGCAATTTTGAATGGAGATATCAAAGAAGAAGTCTATGTGGAACAACCACCAGGTTTCATCTCTCCAACTCACTCTTCTTATGTATTTAAGCTTAATAAAGCTCTCTATGGTCTCAAATAAGCTCCCAGAGCATGGTATGAGACCTTAGCTAATTTTCTTTTGGAGAACAATTTCTGTAGAGGCATTGTTGATAAAACCTTATTTTTCAGGATACATAAAAATAAAACATTACTAGTTCAAATCTATGTAGATGACATAATTTTTGGCTCTACTGATTCAAATCTATGCAAAAGGTTTTCTGACCTAAGGCAATCTAAATTTGAAATGAGTAGTATGAGTAAGTTATCTTACTTCCTTGGTCTTCAAGTGAAGCAAACTCCAAATGGCATATTCATATCACAATCCAAGTATGCTAAGGAGTTAGTGAAAAGATTTGGTATGTCTGATGCTTCTACCATGAAAACACCCATGCCCTCCAATGCTGTTGTTGACAATGATGAATCAGGGAAACCTATTGATCAGAAAGTATATAGAGCAATTGTTGGCTCTTTATTTTACTTAACAGCTAGTAGACCTGACATAATGTTTGCTACATATATTTGCGCTAGGTTCCAAGTTAACCCCAAAGAATCTCACCTTATTTTACTAAAAAGAATTTTGAGATATATAAAGGGTTGTCCAAATTTAGGACTCTGGTATCCAACTGCATCAGAATTTGAATTAACTGGATTTTCAGATTCTGATTATGTTGGATGCAGAGTAGACAGGAAAAGCACATCAGGAACTTGCCAGTTTCTTGGTGATAGACTAGTGTCTTGGTTTTGTAAGAAACAAACATCTGTGTCTACATCAATAGCTGAAGCAGAATATATTGCTGCAGGCAGTTGCTGCTCACAAATATTGTGGATACAAAATCAACTTCTAGATTATGGTATCAATCTAAATAAATCAATTATATTTTGTGACAATACTAGTGCAATATCTAGAGCACAAAATCCAATACTCCATAGTAGGACTAAACACATAGAAATTAGGCACCACTTTATCAGAGATAATGTGGATAAAAATAAAATTTGCCTACAATTCATTTCTACTGATTTGCAAAGGGCTGATATTTTCACCAAACCCTTGGATGAAAAGTAACATATTTTCTTTATAAATCAGCTAATAATGATAGATGGAGATTTAATCAATTAAAAAATTTATATCTTTTATTTATCCCTCACTGTGTGAATTAAGTTCAGTTGGTTTGCTGTCTAAGCAGCTGAGACAAGCTCTCAGTCTCAACAAAACAGCTGAGACAAACTCTCAGTCTCAACTGAACAGCTGAGACAAGCTATTCATCTCAGTTGAACCGCTGAGGCAAGGCCTTGGGCCGCTGAGAAGCTGTTTGGATCCGCTGAGACCAAATCGCTGAGATGATATCTATTAGATCCAGGGATCGACGAAGACAAGCTCGTTCGTCGAACTGAGATCGACGAAAAATAAATTTTCGTCGAACGTAGTCTGACGAAAGCTAAGTCTTTTCGACTTCTGATCTCTTTCATTATAATCAAATCTTTTATTTAATTTAATCCTTATGCCTAAAGAATCTGCTTCTCCTTCCAGTTCCTTTGCACTTGATCTTTTTTTTCTTTTGCAGGAACAATGTCAATATTTCTTCAAAAACAAAATTGCATCCTTCCCTACCTCATATACAACTGTCCCTTCTTCTAGGGGCCTAGCTTCAGGTCTCCCTGAAACTAGGTAGGGGGAGATGTTTTGAAGAAGCTCCTTTTTGATTGGGGGATATGCTTTCCTTTTTGATAGGGGAGATGCTTTATATAGAAGCTCAAGTTTCAGGGGGACATACTGTATGAAGAAGCAAAAATCAGTTCTTGATGAAGAAGCTCCTTTATGATAGGTTTCAGTTATTTGAAGAAGCTCCAGCAGTTTCAGTTTGAAGATTCAGATATGACAGATGCAAATGCAGATTCAGAAATAATTTTTGATAGAGCAGATTCAATTTAGATCAACAAAAGCAAAAGCTGAAAAATGCAGATTCAGATTCAACAAAGCAGTTCCAGTTATTGCTACAGCTCAGATCAATAAAAGCAAAAGCTGAAGGCAAGGATTTCTTTTAGTTCTCTATAATGTCAGAATTCAGAAAGCAAGTATTTGAAAGGCAAATCACATTCAAGCCTCCTTCAGAGAAAGACAAAAGGTTCTGATTATTTGTTTTTATTATTTCTGTTTTCAATGTAAAATTTCAAAACTCAGAGTATCATATTTTATATCTGCTGAAATGTTTTAAATCTGTCAGATATATATGCTCTGTTGTTTTATTGTTTATTTTTTTTATTATTTGATTTTTGTCAAATAGTGTCCTAACCCAAATATGGGGAGATTGTTGGAACAACCCTTTTACTGATTTGGGCTAGGATCACTATCTGTTGACTAGGACTAAGTTGACACCAATGTATAGTCTAAGGGTCAAGGTTTTAGGCTGTTAGAACTTAAGGAAAAGATCAACTTTCTGCGTTCGACGAACTCCATACTGCGTTCGACGAACTCCATCCTGCGCTCAACAAACATCATGCTCCAGTTCGACGAACTTGCCAAGGTTCTGTGTTCGACGAACTCTATTCTGGGTTCGACAAACTTGCTCTCCAGCTCGACACACTCAGTTCTTCAGCCAGTTCAGCAGTTTATCTCTTCAGTTCGACGAACTTCATTCTGCGTTTAACGAACTCAGCTCTGCGCTCGACGAATAAGTATCAAGATGTTCAGATCGACGAAAGTGCTTCTCAGATCGACTAATTCAATTCCTCCAGCCAGATTCAGTTGTTTATCATTCAGTTCGACGAACTCAACATTCAGTTCGACGAACTCAGTTCTCAGATCGACGAATTTTCTCCTCAGCTTAAATTTCAGAAAGATCAGTTATTTTCTCCTCAGCTCAATGTTCGACGAACTCAACATTTAGTTCGACGAACTCAGTTCGACTATCAGCAACAGATCTATTCCTATCAGATAAGTAAGGATTTAATCCTTTCCTTTTATTATTCTCTTATTTCAAGAAAGTAGCCGTTGACACATTTTGGAAAAGGACACTTTCATGGAAAAGGAAAAGAATTAAAGGATACAGTTCCAAGAAAATCTTTTTAGATTATTCTATTCCTTATTCAGAAGATTTGATTTTTCAAATTAGTCAGATTTCACTAAGAAAAAAAGAAGAAAGAAGATTTACAGCACTATTGCAGAAAGAAAGAAAGAAAGAAAGAAGACAATACAGTCGAGAGAAAAAATACAGAAAGAAAGTAAAACAGAGTTCATCTTCCTCAAGAAGCAGCTCTCTCAATCTCTGAGAACATCAACATTAGTCTCTCAGTATTCTCCTGCAAGTTCAAAATGTTCAAGAGCAACGATAATCTGAGAAACCTTTGTCTCTCTGATTCATCAACTATCAAGGAAGATCTACATTCAAGAGAACGCTCCATCCTCTTACTGTCAGCTATTTTTTATCAGACAGGGGGAGCTTTACAACAACAAATCCACTAGTCTTCTCTAAGATTATTGACAGAGAAGAACTTCATAACCCTCTTTATCCCATCTTGTACAGGGTTCTAACTCCCTTCAAAAGTTAAACCATTGGTGTCAGGGCACCTGATCAAAAACCTGCAGTTGGTTTGAGCACCTGATCAAAAGCTCAGTGGAGTTTGGGCACCTGATCAAAACTCCATTGGTGATAGGGCACCTGATCAAAAACCTAGTGGATTCCTACCAAGGGTGGTAGAAGAGTAGATGTACCCATTTTTATTGGGGAACTACTATAGATCCTTGTGTCTTTTGTGTTCTTGTTTATTATTCTGTACTGTGCTGTGCTGTGTTTTCTTTATTTGTTTTCATAATCACTCTGTTATACACATATAAATATCACTATTTTAATTCCTCTATAAAAATAAGTGAAAAACTTTTAATACTCTATTCACCCCCCCTCTAGAGTAAATATAAGATCTAACCTCCCTTTTCTTTAATATCAGAGATTACTTTCAACTGATATCAGAGATTTCAGTGTGTTTGCGGATCCATGCACTTCCACCCCTTCTTCTGCTCATCATAGCCAATGAATATGCACATACGTGCCTTCGCATCCAACTTGGTTTTGAGAGCATCCAGAACGTGCACAAAGCAAGTAGCTCCAAACACCCGCAAGTGCTTCACACTTGGCTTCTCTCCAAACATCATCTCGTGTGGAGACTTCAGCTCAATCAGACTTTGCGGCAACCTGTTGATGACATGCATCACGCAAGCCATTCCCTCCTCCCATAAGGCTTTGGGTATGCCCTTCGCATGCAACGACACTCACACTTTTCCACCAACTGCTGAATCTTCCTTTCCGCCACTCCATTTTGCTATGGAGTGTGAGCACAAGATAACTCTTGCCTGATGCCATGCTTCTTGCAAAAAGTAGAGAACTTGTTTGAGGTAAACTCCCCTTTGTTATCTGTTTTCAGCTTTTTTATCCACAATTTCAGCACTCCTACATTCTCTTTGAATTCCACAAACTTCCTGAAGACCTCCGACTTCTCTTTCATGAAGTACACAGACGTGTATCGAGAAAATTCATCCACGAGCACAAGCATGTATCGGTTTCCTGAATATGTGGGTGTGGCACACGGGCCCATCAAGTCACCATGGATGCAGTCCAATGGCGCCTTGCTCCTAGAAAGAGACCTGTCAAATGGAAGGCGATGTGATTTCCCAAATTGACATCCCTCACAAACATGACCATCACCAAACAAAGATAGGCTAGGTAAGTCTTTCAGAAGACCTCTTGCCACCATAGCCTTCAACTTGTCCATCCCCACATGACCCAACCTTTCATGCCAAATAACTGCACTGTCATTTGTCTTCACCTTGTTCACATAGGAATTTGTAGAGAGCACAAACAAGTCCTTCACACGCCGCCCGGTATGAGTGATATCCGCCTTTATAGAAGGGAAGTCAGCAAGAACTTTACCTCTTTTGGCCCAAAAAGAACATGGTAGCCTGCATCTACCACATTGGTCACCGAGAAAAGGTTCTTCTTCATCCCCGGCATATGATAAACACTCTTCAGCTTGAGTGCACTTCCTTCACTGCCCAAGGTAACTGTCCCTTTCTTTTCCACAGCATGCACAGAATCATCCACCATCACAATAGCATCGTTCCCTTCGTACACCTGAAGGGAGGATAACTTTGATTCATCACCGGTGAGGTGATGACCGCACCCTGAATCAACAATCCAATCATCTTGAAAATTTATGGAGGCCAAGGCATCCACGGACGTCGTCGTCATCTCTGCCAAGAAGCAATTCCCCCATTCCACTTCATCTTTGGATCCGCCTCCTTTCTCTGCTATGTGCCCCGACTTGAGATTCACCTTACAATCTCTCTTAAAGTGACCCGGTTTATTGCACCTAAAACATTTGAGTCCCTTCTGCCCTCCATCATACCTTGGAGGAAACTTGCCTCCATCTCCCTGTGATGAGGTAGAAGGTCCCTCCCCCATATTCTTCTTCTTTCTTCTATTCCAATTCTTCTTCCCTGAGAATGGGACCTCACTTTCTCCCCCAGAAACAGAGCAACCAGACATCTATCTTGCCAAGCTCTCCTACGAACCCAACAAGTTCTCCAACTCCAACAAGGATGGCTGAGTAGCCCACCCCTGCAACGAAGTAATGAAGGGCAAATACTCCTTCCACAGACTGCGAATAATATGCCTCTTCAACTTAGCCTCCAAGATCGGCTCATTTGGATCCAACGCCGATATCTCCGCGCAAAGGTTCCTCATCTTCAAGAAAAAGACTGAAATCGACAACTCACCCTGATTGGCTTTCACCGACTCATTCTACAGGAACTGCAACCTTGCGACATTTTTCTCGTTGAATAAACCATCCAACGACTTCCAGATTTCCGAAGCTGACTTGCACCCGATGATATGATCAAACAAATCCAGAGATATTGCCCGTTTGAGCATAAACTCAGCCTTCGCATTTGTCTTCTTCCAAGCTCTCACCGCTGGACAGTTGTCCCCGGCCACAATAACTTCCTCATGTTCATCACCGCCAACAACTTCCCATAGATTTTCTCCCAGCAGATAACTCTCCATACAAGACTTCCACTTCTTTTAATTTGTTTGTGTGAGCAACTCAATACCAAGACCCCGAGCATATCCTCCTGCACTTTCCATTCCGGTGTACCAATTTTCTTCACCAAAGGAACTTAGCAATCATCGCTAAAACATTTGAAGCTCTGATACCATGTGAAAAAATCCTATGCACAGGATATGCACAACCACCAGAAGAAAACACCACCAGAAAATAATACAAAAAATGCTTGAAATCAAGAAAATTAGTTCGCTACACCACACAAACAATTAACATGACATACACTGAGACATACATAGTGGTATGATTCCAATTGAAGTCCACATGAAATGAAAACAGAGAAACTAAGAAGATATAGAGAAAATAAACCTCCAAAATATTCAACACCCTCTACGGCCTCGCGAGAGCAAAACGCCACTTCAAGAAACACACATCAATGAACTCCTTGACGAGGGATACACCGTCGAATCAATAATCTCTGAAAACGGAGGTCACACGACGCCAAAATGAAGAGAGAAGTTTTCTCTCTCTAGAAACCTTCACTGGATTGCTTCTTCTTCTTCACGAAAGGCGGTATTGGTTGCGACTACAGTATTCTTAGGGTTCCTGTTAGGTTATGTCCCGCAAAAAAAAAGAAATAGTATATATATGTAGAACCTGAAGTCGACGCGAGATGATGTGAGAATAGCGTCGACAGAATATCAACGTAGCGTCGAGAGGAACCAGCAACGGGATGAACGCCGAATGGGATGGAGCATCGATAGGGGAACAACCAGATGAACTCGACGCATTAATAAGGTACATCGAGAAGGAGACCAGTAGCATGCGTCGACTTCTCCATTTCAATATCATAGCATGCGTCGACTTCACTTAAACAGAACAAATATTTTGTATATAAATATATATATAACCATTTTTACTTCCAAAAATCAACAGAGTCGGTGAGTGTTGATGATGGCGAGTGGTTCATGAAAGGTTTGCTATTCCAGCTTTGATTTGGAATGGATATCACCTGGCGGTGTGGATCGCTAATATGGGTTTTGAGTAAGGAAATATGAAAAATGGGGTAGAATTTTGTCTCCGGAGGGAGGTTCGGATGGTAAGTCGTAGTGTCGATGACCTTCGTAATCTGATAGGGGCTGTAGTTCTTATGATTTAGTTTACGACTGATGGTCTTATTGAGGGAAATCTATTGATACGGGTGTAGTTTCAATAAGATCCAGTCTCCTTCCTTCAAATTCAGGTTTGTTCTTTTCTTATCTGCTTGCGCTTTCATGCGCTGTTGAGAGGATTGGAGGTTTTCTCTTAGTTGATGTATCGTAACATTCCAATCTTGTAGTGTCATTTTGACTAATTTATTACTGGTGCTACCTGCACAGTAGGATCAAAGTCCAGGGGGGGGGGGTGGTCGACCGAACATTACCTCAAAAAGGGTCATGCCGGTTGATGTGCTAAAAGATGTATTAAAATGAAATTCTGCTAGGCTGAGGTAATTAGACCATTTTTTTGGATTAATAAAGGTAAAAGCTCTTAATTACTGTTTGAGGCTACAATTGACCCTGTCATCGAGGCCATCCATCTGTGGATGATAAGCCAAACTGTATTTAAGGTTTGTTCCTTGTGTCTTAAACAATTCCATCCAAAAATTACTTAAAAATGTGTCTCGATCAGAAATGATTGATTCTGGAATCCCGTGTATTTTGCCAACTATGTCCCAAAACAATTTAGCTACTATGGGTGCTGTAATATGTTTTTATTTAATGGGGGCAAGTGCACGACCTCTGAGAACCTATCAACTACTACTGGTATTTTTGAAAATGTTGAAGAAATGGATAATTTGTGATAAATTCCATTGTAAGATCAGACCATAGTTTCATTGGTGTGGGTAATGGTTGAAGGAGGCCATATGGAGAATGGTTAATTGGTTTTATTTTTTGACAAATATCACATTGATTGATATAGGTAGTTAAATCGGTTTTTATATGGTGCCAGTGAAATTGTGCCTGTAGGCAATGCTGTGTGACTTTAATTCCTGAATGCCCCCATTGTAACTGATGCACCCTCCGTCGCATGATCGCATCATATATATTTTGATTTATTTTATTTTATGTCATATATTTTTATTTCCCGCACATCAGCTTGTATTTGGAATTTTTGGCTCATCGGTTTGACCACCCGATGAGACCATGAATAAGTTGAACCAAATACTTTGATAATAATCCAAAATGAACCCTTACTCATACATATACATGAGTGAGGGGGAAACCAAAAAACAACAAAAGACCAAAATACCCTCAACCAGGATTAATACACATAACAGCGGGACGACTTGAAATAATATGAAGTACAACTCCCCCCCCCCCCCCCCCTCAAGTCGGACGGAAGATGTCAGTAATCCCTAGCTTCTAAATTCCATCAGTAAACGTATCACATCCCAAGCTTTTGGTGAACACATTGGCCAGTTGATCTTTGGAATGAACGAAGGGAGTTACCACAGTTTTTTTTATCCAAGTGAACTTTAATAAAATATCGATCAACCTCAACATGCTCTATCTTGTCATGTTGGACTGGGTTATGTGCTATGCTAATAGCAGCCTTATTGTCGCAAAATAAGGAGAAGGGAGCTGTCTTAGTGAAACCTAGATCTTGTAATACAGTACACAACCACAGACCCTCACATAGGCCCTGAGACATAGCACAAAATTTAGCCTCAGCACTTGATCTGGCCACCACATTCTTCTTCTTGCTACGCCATGTCACAAGGTTTCCACCAATGAAAGAACAATAACCAGTTACGGACTTTCTGTCATCTTGACATCCAAACCAATCAACGTCGGTAAAGACCTCAATCTTCAAGTTATTGTTTTTGGAGAACAATAGACCGCGACTAGGTGCTTTCTTCAAGTATCTTAGCACACGATACACAACATCTTGACGTTTGATCCTGAGAGAATGCATATACCTGCTCAGAATCCCTACCGTAAATGTAATGTCAGGCCAAGTATAGGATAAGTATATAAGTTTCCCAATCAATCTTTGATAACGTGATACATCAGCATGGTCACCATCACTATCACCATCAATCTTATGGTTCTCCTCCAACAAAGTGTTAGCAGGAGCACACCCAAACATCCATGTCTCCTTTAAAAGATCCAATACATACATTCATTGGGATATGAATATACCCTGACCAGATCTAGCCACCTTGATACCCAGAAAGTACTGTAACCTTCCCAAGTCCTTCACCTCAAATTCAGCAGCCAAGATGGTTTTAAGACCGGCAATCTCCTCTGTGTCATTTCCTATAATCACAATGTCATCCACGCAGACAATGAGAACCACTACCTTCTATTCACGTCTTCGGATAAACATGGTATGATCAGAGTGAGCTTGCTTGTACCCAAACTTGAACATAGTAGTGAGAAACCTTCCGAACCAAGCCCTAGGAGATTGCTTCAGGCCATATAAAGATTTCTTTAAGCGATAGAAAAGCCCTTCAGCCCCCTTCTTCACAAAACTAGGAGGAAACTTCATGTACACCTCTTCATCGAGGTCACCGTGAAGGAACACGTTCTTCACATCCAGTTGATGAAGGTCCCTGTCCAGGCAAGCTACACAGGATAATAACACCCGAATAGAGTCCATCTTTGCAACAGGAGCAAAGGTCACTTGGTAATCAACTCCCTGCGTCTGAGTGTATCCTTGAGCAACCAGACGTGCTTTGTACCGTTCCACTTTACCGTCTTGGTTTTGCTTAACAGTGAAGACCCACCGTGAGACTATACCTTTCTTCCTAGGAGTAAGAGAGGAGACTTCCCACGTATGATTCTTTTCCAAGGCAGACATCTCATTGTGCATACCATGGTCCATACATGCATCTACAAGACTTCCTGCAACGATTTAGGAATAACAACCAAGGAAAGGGATGAAACAAAGGCCTGATGAGCCGGGGTGAGATTTTGATAAGCCACATGGTTAGAAATAGCGTGTTGCGTACTCGTGGCTTTACCTTTTAGCAATGCAAGAGGAATATACATATCCACATCATCAGAATCTGAGGCCAAAGTAGACACAGACAGTGGGGGAACTCTAGTAGCCTGTGTACCTGTACGACAGTGATAAATGTGGGGAAGCGGAGAGATCAGGTTGGAGAATAAAGGTACCTGGATAGGATAAGTAGCTATCGGATTAGGTAGCCGAAGGAAAGTCGGGGTCATGGAAGGAAGGAGAGGAAGAGGGATAGGAGTAGTAGCTGTATCACAATCACTCTCCCCCTGACGAAGAGAATGAGTCGAAGGTAAAAAAATAAGATTCCTTCTCCCGGAAAGTAACGTCCATGGTATAGAACATACGTCGGGACGCAGGGTGATAACAACAATACCCTTTGCTTGTAGAAGAGTATCCAAGAAAGTCACAACGGAGAGCCCGAGGGTCAAGTTTGTCACGACTGGGTTGGTGGATATGCACAAAGCAAACACACCCAAAGATGCGAGGTACCAAATGGGAAGTATGAACCACACATGTAGTGTAACATCCCCCAAACAAGTAGACCCCTAGGTTGATTTTGTCATGACTAGGTCATGAGAAAACCCTAGGAAGCACAAAAGATCATAAGAGCTAGTCTTGAAGGGAAGAACACCTTGGTCTGCATAGCAATTTCCAGTTACCAAGCTTAGGGTTGGAATTTTGGGACTCACCTTGAACCCTTGACCTCACTATGGCACACCTAACCCTTTTGAGGGTTCTTAGAGCACCAAGGACCCATTGGGGTCAACCAAAGTGGTCAAGTTGGCCAAAGTCAACCTTAACCCTAATAGGGTCAAAGTAGCCTAATTAGGGTCAAGTGGCCTCCACATTTCCAAATTGACCTTGCCCCTACCCTTATAAGGATATTAGGGTCTCAATGGACTAAAAAGCCCCATCATGGGGCCTCCAGTTTGGCCAATTTGACCTAAGTCAACTATAGCCCAATTTTGATCAAATTGCCCTATTGTGGGTCAATTGGCCTCCACCTTGACAAATTGAGCCTACCTTGACCTTCCTAACCCTTAGGGGAGGCTAATGGGTCACTAGCCACCCATTGGGGCTAACCCAAAAGATCAAATTGACCAAAGTCAACTCCACCCTAAATTTAGGTCAAAATGACCTATTTTGACCTAATTAAGCACAATCTACTTGGGCTAGACCCAATTGAGGTGGTGCATTAGCTAATGGGGTTGGGAGTTACTGAAATTTCCATTCAATATCAAGATATTCGGCCAGGAGAGAAACCCCCATTTTTCTTAAAAATGGTGGAGAGAGAAAGAGAGGATTAATGACATTCATGGCCAAGGGAGTCCATTTGATCTCCCAATTGATGGGGATTCATCTCCTCTGGTTATTACAAGAAGCTTAGGGGGTTTTCCAGCTCTCAAGGGGGCTGAATTTAGTGGGTTTCACCATGACCGAAATTGGGCTTAATGGCCATTAATGGTGGAATCAAAGAGAGACCCTTCCTCTCACCAAATTGCCTCTTTAAAAAGCTTCACTGGGCTGGGAGAAGGAGTTTCCCCCATTTTTCTGAAGGATTCAAGCTAGTTGGTGTGGATGTTCTAATGGCACCAAGAGGCAAGAGCTCAGCCATGGCCAATCAGAGAACGACATGGATTACCCCCTCCCAATAGGTCCTCCCCTCCTCCTCTATCTCAGTAGATAAATCTTAGTGTTTGAACCCTAGTTTTGATTTGAGTTGGATAAATCTTAGAATTAGATCTTGGTTGATTGTTGGATCACCAATATTGATTTGGATTAGGATCCCTGTATGTTTTAATTAGGATCCCTGTTTGTCTTATATTTCAAATCTGTATCCCAACTCAAATAAGGGGAGATTGTTGGAACCCTTGTTTTGATTTGAGTTAGGATCCATCTTTATGGTCTAAGTTTCTATCATAACACATCTTGTATAAACCTAGATCAAATCTCATTAAGACAGAAAAGAATATAATATAAATTGCGATCGACGAAAGGCTACCAGCACTCGACGAAATATCAAGGAAGCTGCGATCGACGAAAAGCTAACAGCGATCGACGAAAGTTCTCTTTAGCTGCGTTCGACGAAAACCAAGCAGCGCTCGACGAAAGCACTCTGAAGCTGCGTTCGACGAATTACAAGCAGTGCTCAACGAAAGTTCTCTATGCAGCTAATCAATGATCGGATCGACGAACGTCGAGCTCAGCCCGACGAACTTCAAGTTCAGATCGACGAATTATTATCAGCTTTATAAATTCTCAGCTCGACTAAATATCTATATGTTGTCAGATCTGATAAAGCAATATTTTGAATAGTTTTTTAGTTATATATTGCTGCCCTTCTTTTGTTTGAATTATCACTGCCTCACATTAATGATATAGCCGTTGCAGAACACATTAATGATATAGCCGTTGCAGAACATTAGTGATATAGCCGTTGCAGAACAACTTAAATTAAAGATGGCAGTTTATCTTCTCGAGGAGTCAAGTTGATAAAAAGAGACTTTACCTCTTCCCTTTCTAGAGAGAAGGAACAGTGTGAAGAACTCAACATAAGAGAGAAGCTCTCCAGATTACATTCAGACAGAGAAAGCACAAAGAAGAGAAAGACAGAGAGCAACATATTATTATCTATCTTGTTTGCTAACTCTTCTCTGCAGATCATCTTCATCCTGAGACACTCAATCTAGATCATTTGCTCAGGATCTCAACTGCAGAAGAAGAAGAAAGGAGTTACTACAATCTAGAGAATAAGCTTCCTCACCTGATCATCAAACACTAATCAAATCAGGGGGAGCTCTTCAACATCATCAAGGATCAACTAGAGTCTTCTCAGAAAGAGAAGAACAATATATTTTCTGTTTTCTTTTACCTGTATAAGGGGTTATAACTCTCTTCAAAAGTTACAGCCATTGGTGGCAGGGCACCTGATCAAGAACCTGTAGTTGGGTTAGAGCACCTGATCAAAAGCTTACTTGTTGTGTGGACACCTGATCAAAACTCCCTTGGTGGTAGGGCACCTGATCAACAACCTGTAGTGGAATCCTACCAAGTGTGGTAAAAGAGTAGACGTACCCAGGTTTAGTGGGGAACTACTATAAAATTGTTGTGTCGTCTGTGTTGTGTTTATTTTGCTGTGTTGTGTGCTGTGTTTCTATATTTTAATTTTATAACTCACTCTACATTACACATATAAGTATCACTACTTTAATTACACTATAAAATTAAGTGAAAAAGCTTTTAATACTCTATTCACCCCCTCTAGAGTAAATCTAAGATCTAACCTCACCTTCAATTGGTATCAAAGCGTGGTTGATTATATCAATCACTTTCAACTGATATCATTTGCACTTTCAATTGGTATCAGAGGTTGGTTGATTGTATACAGGCTAACACCTGAATCAAAAGATCAATTAGATCCTAAATTTATTTTAGAGTTTCTTTTTTTTATGGCACAAGAAGAATTTTTCAGACCACCAATCTGTAATTTGAATAACTTCTCTTTATGACAAGCTAGAATTAGATTATATATAAATGTAATAGATGAAGATATTTATAATTCTATCCTGACAGGACCTCCAACTTCATCAACATCAACAGATGCTCAAAAGAAGCTGAAAAGTGCTGATGCCAAGGCTATGGATATATTAGCTCAATCAATGTCAAATGTCATTTTTCAAATTGTTGCTGATTGCACTTCGGCAAGAGACATCTGGAACTCCCTCACAAGAAAGGTTGCTGAATCTTCTTCCACCTCAAGTGATTCAGATACAGAATCAACACCTATTTCAAGTGAAGAAGAAGAAGAACAAAAAGCTATAGAATTCTGCATGATGGACATAAATGGCTCAAACCACAACTCAGATGCAGAATCTGAATCTGATGAAGATGAGGTAATTTCAAGTTTTGATTTTACTCCTAAACAATTCAAATCAGATTTTAAATTGCTATGTACAGATTTAATAAAATCTGAGAAAGAAATCACATCTCTCAGAAAAGAGTTAACATAAATAACCAATTTAACTTCTAAAAATAAAAACTTAAAGAAGATTTAAAAACATCAGAAGAGAAAATTATTTCTTTGAAAAATAATTCAATTAAGGCTGAAATTTTTGAACAATCTCTTAATGGAAGAAATATCAAACTAATGAATATCATAAGCACTATAAATGCCAGATTAAATGGCAGCAAACTTGGCTTAGGATTTTCATCTAATCTATCTAAAATTCAAAAGAAAAATACTCTAACTACATCTATAAAATTTGTGTCTGCTAAAGAAAAAGAAGTAGCAGAAGACTTAATAGAAATTGTTAAAATTTTGTGTGTTCAACAAAATTCGTCGAACCAAGATCGACGAAATCAAATGACTTCGTCGAACACTGATCGACGAAAGCCGAACACAAAAATCAAGCATAATTTTCATGTGATCAGAGCTCAACGAATCAGAGTTCAACGAACTCTGAACACAGAGAATAAATATAACTATTCCTTAATCAGAGATCAACGAAATCACTACACTTTGTCAACCCGAGATCGACGAAACCAAAGTAGTTTATCAAACATATATTTTAATGATTATCAAAGAAAATTTCAATTGGTAAAACACTTATCAGATAAGGCCAATATAATGCTTAAACCTATTATAAATCTTTTAACTCCAATTATAATCAAACAAAAAGTTACAAGATTCACTTAAATTTTTCTATCTTAAAAACAAAGTTAGATAACTTCATGTTCTTACAGACTTTCTCAGGTCCATCAAGATTTGAGTACTCTACTCTAGTTGCATTGATCAGAAGTGATCATGGCACTGAGTTTGAATATCTTCTGATGAGAGAATTCTGTAAGAAGGAAGGTATCAGACAATGTTTTTCTGAGAAGATAAAAATTCCCTAGAATCCATTAACAGCTGTAGCAACTCATCATATTGATAAAATCCTATTGAAACAAAATCTAAGAATCAGAAATGCTTATATTCCCATTTACCCTTCTTATAGGGGTCTTGATCCATAGTTCCCTGAATCAAAACAGGGGGAGAAATTTAAAAGAAGAAGGAAAGTAAAAAGAAAGAGAAATTAAAAGAAGAAGAGAAATTAAAAGAAGAGAAATTAAAAGAAGAAAATTAAAAGAAGAAAATTAAAAGAAGAAGAAATTTAGTAATTTATGATTAAATGTCTTCAAAAGAACAATTAATTTTTACTATCTGTTTATTCTGTATATCTCCTTAAAGCTTTATAATATCTTTTGTAATACCTTATGCTTTGAGTTATTCTATTTTGGCATCCTAAACCAAATAGGGGGAGATTGTTGGATCACCAGTATTGATTTGGATTAGGATCCCTGTATGTTTTAATTAGGATCCCTGTTTGTCTTATATTTCAAATCTGTATCCCAACTCAAATAGTGGGAGATTGTTGGAACCCTAGTTTTGATTTGAGTTAGGATCCATCTTTATGGTCTAAGTTTCTATCATAACACATCTTGTATAAACCTAGATCAAATCTCATTAAGACAGAAAAGAATATAATATAAACTGCGATCGACGAAAGGCTAGTAGCGTTCGATGAAATATCAAGGAAGCTGCGATCGACGAAAAGCTAACTGCGATCGACGAAAGTTCTCTTCAGCTGCATTTGATGAAAACCAAGCAGCGCTCGACAAAAGGACTCTGAAGCTGCATTCAACAAATTCCAAGCAGCGCTCGACAAAAGTTCTCTATGCAGCTAATCAATGATCAGATCAACGAACGTCGAGCTCAGCCCGACGAACTTCAAGTTGAGATCGACGAATTATTATCAGCTTTATAAATTCTCAGCTCGACTAAATATCTATATGTTGTCAGATCTGATAAAGCAATATTTTGAATAGTTTTTTACTTATATATTGCTGCCCTTCTTTTGTTTGAATTATCACTACCTCACATTAATGATATAGCCGTTGCAGAACACATTAATGATATAGCCGTTGCAGAACATTAATGATATAGCCGTTGTAGAATAACTTAAATTAAAGATGACAGTTTATCTTCTCGAGGAGTCAAGTTGATAAAAAGAGACTTTACCTCTTCCCTTTCTAGAGAGAAGGAACAGTGTGAAGAACTCAACATAAGAGAGAAGCTCTCCAGATTACATTCAGACAGAGAAATCACAAAGAAGAGAAAGACAGAGAGCAACATATTATTATCTATCTTGTTTGCTAACTCTTCTCTGCAGATCATCTTCATCCTGAGACACTCAATCTAGATCATTTGCTCAGGATCTCAACTGCAGAAGAAGAAGAAAGGAGTTACTACAATCTAGAGAAGAAGCTTCCTCACCTGATCATCAAACACTAATCAAATCAGGGGGAGCTCTTCAACATCATCAAGGATCAACTAGAGTCTTCTCAGAAAGAGAAGAACAATATATTTTCTGTTTTCTTTTACCTGTATAAGGGGTTATAACTCTCTTCAAAAGTTACAGCCATTGGTGGCAGGGCACCTGATCAAGAACCTGTAGTTGGGTTAGAGCACCTGATCAAAAGCTTACTTGTTGTGTGGACACCTGATCAAAACTCCCTTGGTGGTAGGGCACCTGATCAACAACCTATAGTGGAATCCTACCAAGTGTGGTAAAAGAGTAGACGTACCCAGGTTTAGTGGGGAACTACTATAAAATTGTTGTGTCGTCTGTGTTGTGTTTATTTTGCTGTGTTGTGTGCTGTGTTTCTATATTTTAATTTTATAACTCACTCTACATTACACATATAAGTATCACTACTTTAATTACACTATAAAATTAAGTGAAAAAGCTTTTAATACTCTATTCACCCCCTCTAGAGTAAATCTAAGATCTAACCTCACCTTCAATTGGTATCAAAGCGTGGTTGATTATATCAATCACTTTCAACTGATATCATTTGCACTTTTAATTGGTATCAGAGGTTGGTTGATTGTATACAGGCTAACACCTGAATCAAAAGATCAATTAGATCCTAAATTTATTTTAGAGTTTCTTTTTTTTATGGCACAAGAAGAATTTTTCAGACCACCAATCTGTAATTTGAATAACTTCTCTTTATGACAAGCTAGAATTAGATTATATATAAATGTAATAGATGAAGATATTTATAATTCTATCCTGACAGGACCTCCAACTTCATCAACATCAACAGATGCTCAAAAGAAGCTGAAAAGTGCTGATGCCAAGGCTATGGATATATTAGCTCAATCAATGTCAAATGTCATTTTTCAAATTGTTGCTGATTGCACTTCGGCAAGAGACATCTGGAACTCCCTCACAAGAAAGGTTGCTGAATCTTCTTCCACCTCAAGTGATTCAGATACAGAATCAACACCTATTTCAAGTGAAGAAGAAGAAGAACAAAAAGCTATAGAATTCTGCATGATGGACATAAATGGCTCAAACCACAACTCAGATGCAGAATCTGAATCTGATGAAGATGAGGTAATTTCAAGTTTTGATTTTACTCCTAAACAATTCAAATCAGATTTTAAATTGCTATGTACAGATTTAATAAAATCTGAGAAAGAAATCACATCTCTCAGAAAAGAGTTAACATAAATAACCAATTTAACTTCTAAAAATAAAAACTTAAAGAAGATTTAAAAACATCAGAAGAGAAAATTATTTCTTTGAAAAATAATTCAATTAAGGCTGAAATTTTTGAACAATCTCTTAATGGAAGAAATATCAAACTAATGAATATCATAAGCACTATAAATGCCAGATTAAATGGCAGCAAACTTGGCTTAGGATTTTCATCTAATCTATCTAAAATTCAAAAGAAAAATACTCTAACTACATCTATAAAATTTGTGTCTGCTAAAGAAAAAGAAGTAGCAGAAGACTTAATAGAAATTGTTAAAATTTTGTGTGTTCAACAAAATTCGTCGAACCAAGATCGACGAAATCAAATGACTTCGTCGAACACTGATCGACGAAAGCCGAACACAAAAATCAAGCATAATTTTCATGTGATCAGAGCTCAACGAATCAGAGTTCAACGAACTCTGAACACAGAGAATAAATATAACTATTCCTTAATCAGAGATCAACGAAATCACTACACTTTGTCAACCCGAGATCGACGAAACCAAAGTAGTTTATCAAACATATATTTTAATGATTATCAAAGAAAATTTCAATTGGTAAAACACTTATCAGATAAGGCCAATATAATGCTTAAACCTATTATAAATCTTTTAACTCCAATTATAATCAAACAAAAAGTTACAAGATTCACTTAAATTTTTCTATCTTAAAAACAAAGTTAGATAACTTCATGTTCTTACAGACTTTCTCAGGTCCATCAAGATTTGAGTACTCTACTATAGTTGCATTGATCAGAAGTGATCATGGCACTGAGTTTGAATATCTTCTGATGAGAGAATTCTGTAAGAAGGAAGGTATCAGACAATGTTTTTCTGAGAAGATAAAAATTCCCTAGAATCCATTAACAGCTGTAGCAACTCATCATATTGATAAAATCCTATTGAAACAAAATCTAAGAATCAGAAATGCTTATATTCCCATTTACCCTTCTTATAGGGGTCTTGATCCATAGTTCCCTGAATCAAAACAGGGGGAGAAATTTAAAAGAAGAAGGAAAGTAAAAAGAAAGAGAAATTAAAAGAAGAAGAGAAATTAAAAGAAGAGAAATTAAAAGAAGAAAATTAAAAGAAGAAAATTAAAAGAAGAAGAAATTTAGTAATTTATGATTAAATGTCTTCAAAAGAACAATTAATTTTTACTATCTGTTTATTCTGTATATCTCCTTAAAGCTTTATAATATCTTTTGTAATACCTTATGCTTTGAGTTATTCTATTTTGGCATCCTAAACCAAATAGGGGGAGATTGTTGGATCACCAGTATTGATTTGGATTAGGATCCCTGTATGTTTTAATTAGGATCCCTGTTTGTCTTATATTTCAAATCTGTATCCCAACTCAAATAGTGGGAGATTGTTGGAACCCTAGTTTTGATTTGAGTTAGGATCCATCTTTATGGTCTAAGTTTCTATCATAACACATCTTGTATAAACCTAGATCAAATCTCATTAAGACAGAAAAGAATATAATATAAACTGCGATCGACGAAAGGCTAGTAGCGTTCGATGAAATATCAAGGAAGCTGCGATCGACGAAAAGCTAACTGCGATCGACGAAAGTTCTCTTCAGCTGCATTTGATGAAAACCAAGCAGCGCTCGACAAAAGGACTCTGAAGCTGCATTCAACAAATTCCAAGCAGCGCTCGACAAAAGTTCTCTATGCAGCTAATCAATGATCAGATCAACGAACGTCGAGCTCAGCCCGACGAACTTCAAGTTGAGATCGACGAATTATTATCAGCTTTATAAATTCTCAGCTCGACTAAATATCTATATGTTGTCAGATCTGATAAAGCAATATTTTGAATAGTTTTTTACTTATATATTGCTGCCCTTCTTTTGTTTGAATTATCACTACCTCACATTAATGATATAGCCGTTGCAGAACACATTAATGATATAGCCGTTGCAGAACATTAATGATATAGCCGTTGTAGAATAACTTAAATTAAAGATGACAGTTTATCTTCTCGAGGAGTCAAGTTGATAAAAAGAGACTTTACCTCTTCCCTTTCTAGAGAGAAGGAACAGTGTGAAGAACTCAACATAAGAGAGAAGCTCTCCAGATTACATTCAGACAGAGAAATCACAAAGAAGAGAAAGACAGAGAGCAACATATTATTATCTATCTTGTTTGCTAACTCTTCTCTGCAGATCATCTTCATCCTGAGACACTCAATCTAGATCATTTGCTCAGGATCTCAACTGCAGAAGAAGAAGAAAGGAGTTACTACAATCTAGAGAAGAAGCTTCCTCACCTGATCATCAAACACTAATCAAATCAGGGGGAGCTCTTCAACATCATCAAGGATCAACTAGAGTCTTCTCAGAAAGAGAAGAACAATATATTTTCTGTTTTCTTTTACCTGTATAAAGGGTTATAACTCTCTTCAAAAGTTACAGCCATTGGTGGCAGGGCACCTGATCAAAAACCTGTAGTTGGGTTAGAGAACCTGATCAAAAGCTCACTAGGTGTGTGGACACCTGATCAAAACTCCCTTGGTGGCATGGCACCTGATCAACAACCTATAGTGGAATCCTACCAAGTGTGGTAGAAGAGTAGACGACCCAGGTTTATTGGGGAACTACTATAAAATTCTTGTGTCGTCTGTGTTGTGTTTATTTTGCTGTGTTGTGTGCTGTGTTTCTATATTTTAATTTTATAACTCACTCTACATTACACATATAAGTATCACTACTTTAATTACACTATAAAATTAAGTGAAAAAGCTTTTAATACTCTATTCACCCCCTCTAGAGTAAATCTAAGATCTAACCTCACCTTCAATTGGTATCAAAGCGTGGTTGATTATATCAATCACTTTCAACTGATATCATTTGCACTTTCAATTGGTATCAGAGGTTGGTTGATTGTATACAGGCTAACACCTGAATCAAAAGATCAATTAGATCCTAAATTTATTTTAGAGTTTCTTTTTTTTATGGCACAAGAAGAATTTTTCAGACCACCAATCTGTAATTTGAATAACTTCTCTTTATGACAAGCTAGAATTAGATTATATATAAATGTAATAGATGAAGATATTTATAATTCTATCCTGACAGGACCTCCAACTTCATCAACATCAACAGATGCTCAAAAGAAGCTGAAAAGTGCTGATGCCAAGGCTATGGATATATTAGCTCAATCAATGTCAAATGTCATTTTTCAAATTGTTGCTGATTGCACTTCGGCAAGAGACATCTGGAACTCCCTCACAAGAAAGGTTGCTGAATCTTCTTCCACCTCAAGTGATTCAGATACAGAATCAACACCTATTTCAAGTGAAGAAGAAGAAGAACAAAAAGCTATAGAATTCTGCATGATGGACATAAATGGCTCAAACCACAACTCAGATGCAGAATCTGAATCTGATGAAGATGAGGTAATTTCAAGTTTTGATTTTACTCCTAAACAATTCAAATCAGATTTTAAATTGCTATGTACAGATTTAATAAAATCTGAGAAAGAAATCACATCTCTCAGAAAAGAGTTAACATAAATAACCAATTTAACTTCTAAAAATAAAAACTTAAAGAAGATTTAAAAACATCAGAAGAGAAAATTATTTCTTTGAAAAATAATTCAATTAAGGCTGAAATTTTTGAACAATCTCTTAATGGAAGAAATATCAAACTAATGAATATCATAAGCACTATAAATGCCAGATTAAATGGCAGCAAACTTGGCTTAGGATTTTCATCTAATCTATCTAAAATTCAAAAGAAAAATACTCTAACTACATCTATAAAATTTGTGTCTGCTAAAGAAAAAGAAGTAGCAGAAGACTTAATAGAAATTGTTAAAATTTTGTGTGTTCAACAAAATTCGTCGAACCAAGATCGACGAAATCAAATGACTTCGTCGAACACTGATCGACGAAAGCCGAACACAAAAATCAAGCATAATTTTCATGTGATCAGAGCTCAACGAATCAGAGTTCAACGAACTCTGAACACAGAGAATAAATATAACTATTCCTTAATCAGAGATCAACGAAATCACTACACTTTGTCAACCCGAGATCGACGAAACCAAAGTAGTTTATCAAACATATATTTTAATGATTATCAAAGAAAATTTCAATTGGTAAAACACTTATCAGATAAGGCCAATATAATGCTTAAACCTATTATAAATCTTTTAACTCCAATTATAATCAAACAAAAAGTTACAAGATTCACTTAAATTTTTCTATCTTAAAAACAAAGTTAGATAACTTCATGTTCTTACAGACTTTCTCAGGTCCATCAAGATTTGAGTACTCTACTCTAGTTGCATTGATCAGAAGTGATCATGGCACTGAGTTTGAATATCTTCTGATGAGAGAATTCTGTAAGAAGGAAGGTATCAGACAATGTTTTTCTGAGAAGATAAAAATTCCCTAGAATCCATTAACAGCTGTAGCAACTCATCATATTGATAAAATCCTATTGAAACAAAATCTAAGAATCAGAAATGCTTATATTCCCATTTACCCTTCTTATAGGGGTCTTGATCCATAGTTCCCTGAATCAAAACAGGGGGAGAAATTTAAAAGAAGAAGGAAAGTAAAAAGAAAGAGAAATTAAAAGAAGAAGAGAAATTAAAAGAAGAGAAATTAAAAGAAGAAAATTAAAAGAAGAAAATTAAAAGAAGAAGAAATTTAGTAATTTATGATTAAATGTCTTCAAAAGAACAATTAATTTTTACTATCTGTTTATTCTGTATATCTCCTTAAAGCTTTATAATATCTTTTGTAATACCTTATGCTTTGAGTTATTCTATTTTGGCATCCTAAACCAAATAGGGGGAGATTGTTGGATCACCAGTATTGATTTGGATTAGGATCCCTGTATGTTTTAATTAGGATCCCTGTTTGTCTTATATTTCAAATCTGTATCCCAACTCAAATAGTGGGAGATTGTTGGAACCCTAGTTTTGATTTGAGTTAGGATCCATCTTTATGGTCTAAGTTTCTATCATAACACATCTTGTATAAACCTAGATCAAATCTCATTAAGACAGAAAAGAATATAAAACTGCGATCGACGAAAGGCTAGTAGCGTTCGATGAAATATCAAGGAAGCTGCGATCGACGAAAAGCTAACTGCGATCGACGAAAGTTCTCTTCAGCTGCATTTGATGAAAACCAAGCAGCGCTCGACAAAAGGACTCTGAAGCTGCATTCAACAAATTCCAAGCAGCGCTCGACAAAAGTTCTCTATGCAGCTAATCAATGATCAGATCAACGAACGTCGAGCTCAGCCCGACGAACTTCAAGTTGAGATCGACGAATTATTATCAGCTTTATAAATTCTCAGCTCGACTAAATATCTATATGTTGTCAGATCTGATAAAGCAATATTTTGAATAGTTTTTTACTTATATATTGCTGCCCTTCTTTTGTTTGAATTATCACTACCTCACATTAATGATATAGCCGTTGCAGAACACATTAATGATATAGCCGTTGCAGAACATTAATGATATAGCCGTTGTAGAATAACTTAAATTAAAGATGACAGTTTATCTTCTCGAGGAGTCAAGTTGATAAAAAGAGACTTTACCTCTTCCCTTTCTAGAGAGAAGGAACAGTGTGAAGAACTCAACATAAGAGAGAAGCTCTCCAGATTACATTCAGACAGAGAAATCACAAAGAAGAGAAAGACAGAGAGCAACATATTATTATCTATCTTGTTTGCTAACTCTTCTCTGCAGATCATCTTCATCCTGAGACACTCAATCTAGATCATTTGCTCAGGATCTCAACTGCAGAAGAAGAAGAAAGGAGTTACTACAATCTAGAGAAGAAGCTTCCTCACCTGATCATCAAACACTAATCAAATCAGGGGGAGCTCTTCAACATCATCAAGGATCAACTAGAGTCTTCTCAGAAAGAGAAGAACAATATATTTTCTGTTTTCTTTTACCTGTATAAAGGGTTATAACTCTCTTCAAAAGTTACAGCCATTGGTGGCAGGGCACCTGATCAAAAACCTGTAGTTGGGTTAGAGAACCTGATCAAAAGCTCACTAGGTGTGTGGACACCTGATCAAAACTCCCTTGGTGGCATGGCACCTGATCAACAACCTATAGTGGAATCCTACCAAGTGTGGTAGAAGAGTAGACGACCCAGGTTTATTGGGGAACTACTATAAAATTCTTGTGTCGTCTGTGTTGTGTTTATTTTGCTGTGTTGTGTGCTGTGTTTCTATATTTTAATTTTATAACTCACTCTGTGTTGGAACAACCCTATTTCTTATTTGGGCTAGGATAACTATATGTTGACTAAGGACAAGTTGACCCCAATGTATAGTTTATGGTTCAAGAGTTTTGGCTGTTAGAATTAGAAATTTTCATTCAGATTCTGCGTTCGACGAACGGCTAGCTGCGTTCGACGAATGACAAGCTCTCCGCGTTCAACGAATGGCATGATCTCTGCGTTCGACGAACGGCTATTTGCGTTCAACGAACAGCACTCTGCGGTCGACGAAAGATGTTCATTCTGCGCTCGACGATCCAGCCAGGCTCAGCGCTCGACGAACCCGTCTCAGCGGTCGAAGAATTTGTCTAACCTCAACGGTCGATGTTTTACTCAACCTCAACGGTCGATGAATTTATCCAGGCTCAGCGGTCGACGAATACTTCCATTCGATGAACTCCAGTCTGCGTTCGACGAACACATTCAGATCGACAAAAGTTCTCACAGATCAACAAATTTAATTATTCCAGCAAGATTCTTTTGAGGTCGACGAAGCAAATGATGTGCTCGACAAAAATCTTGAGGTCGACGAATATGCGTTCGACGAATCTTATTCAGATCAAAGAAATATCAATTAAGTGCAGATTTATTTCAGAATATTATATTTATTCATTCTCTGAACTCAGATCGATGACAGCAACGACTCTTTCCATCAGATCAAGTAAGGAAAATATATTTCCTTTATTATTTAAGTTATAGCCGTTGACATTTCCTCGGAAAAGGACATATTTATAGAAAAGGAAAGAATTAAATGGCGCAGCTGTTTTATGTTTTCAAAATAACTCTTCAGCGTTTTATATTCCTTAATTTAAGGAATCATCATTTAATGTCAGTCAGAGATTTCAAAAGAAAAGGAAAGAAGTTATTACAGAATAATTTTACAGCTTACACGACAACATCAATACAGATCATCTTTTACAGTTTTGCTGTACAGAAAAATAGAGAGAAAAAAGGAAGAAAAGAGAAAAAGGAAGAAGAAGAACACAACAAACAGATTTTCTTCATCTTCTTCCTCTAGCAGCAACTTTATCCAACTGAGAACATCCTCAACATCATCTCTCAGTCTTATGCTGCATGCAAATACAGATCTTCAACAGAGCAACAATAATCTGAAGAAATATTTCTCCAAGATTAATCAGCTACAGGAAGATCAAGTTTTTCAAGAGAAAGCTCCAGATCCACTGTCAAACAAATTCATATCAGACAGAGGAGCATTTCAACATCAAAAATCCACTAGAGTCTTCTCTATACATCTTGACAGAGAAGAACATCTAAACCCCTCTCTATCCCATTCTGGACAGGGTTAATACTCCCTTCAAAAGTGTAACCCACTGGTGGCAAGACACCTTATCAAAAAATCCTTGTGTGGTTTTTAAGCACCATATCAAAAGCTTATCGGTGATTTGGGCACCTGATCAAACTCCCATTGGTGTATGGACACCTTATCAAAAATCCCTTAATGTGTGAGGGCACCTGATCAAAACTCATAGTGGATTCCTACCAAGGGTGGTAGAAGAGTAGACGTACCCAGATTTATTGGGGAACTACTATAGCTCATTGTGTCCTCTGTGATTGTTTATTTCTCTGTGCTGTGCTGTGTGATTTTATTTATTCGGTTTTTATTAATCACTCTGCTTACACATATATATAACACTATTTTTAAATCCGCAAATAAAACTAAGGGAAAAAGTTTTAAACTCTATTCACCCCCTTCTAGAGTTAATTTAAGATCTAACCTCCACTTTCAATTGGTATCAGAGGGCTGTTGATCTTATTTACAGGCTAACACCTGGATCACAAAGATCAATTAGATCTTAAATTATTTTAGAGTTTTTATTGTTTTTATTTTCTGTTAAAAAATCATGGCACAAAACAAGGAGTATTCAAGCACAAGACCTCCTATATATGAACTCAATTGATGAAGAAATTTTTAATGTGATTTTGACAGGGCCTCCAGCACCGACAGCATCAACAAATACTGATGCAGCAACAAAAAACACTGCTGTCCCACCTCCTGAATGGACTGAAGCTCAGAAAAAGCAAAGAAGTGCTGATGCAAAAGCCATGAATATTCTGGCTCAAACAATGTCTGATGACATCTTTTAGAGAGCACCTCAGCTAGAGAGATATGGACCTCTCTTAACAATATTGTTGCAGGCTCTGCTGATGAAAGAAAGGACAGAAGATCTCACTTAATCACTCTGTATGAGAACTTCAAGAAGGGTGAAGAAGAATCAGTTGCAGATATATACACTAGATTAAGTGTAATCATAAGTGAACTCAGAACAATGGACAAGGAAATCTTATTAACTGAGATCAATGACAAAATCCTAATGTGCTTCCCCAGCACTTGGGACTCTAGGATCTGGCCTATCAAGGAATCCAGAAGCCTTAATGAGATAACTACTTAGACATTGCTAGGAAAGCTCAAATCCTATGAACAACTCATCAAGACAAGGGAAGCTGAATAATTGAGCACTTCCTCTTCAACAAAGAAGGACAGGAACATTGCCTTCAAAGCTACAGAAGAAGAAGGAAAGACTCCTGACAATGAGGAGTTGATGAGTCTGTTTGCCAAAAGATTCTACAAGATGGCAAGAAAAGATTTCAGAAAAAAGTCATCCAGAAGCTATGAAAAGCCAAGGTATGACAAAAACAATTCTAAAGAAATTATATGTTTTGGTTGCAGGAAACCAGGACACATTGCACCAGACTGTCCAGAAAACCAGAAGAAAGAAAAGAAAAAGGACAAAGAAGAGAAAAGAAACTCCAGCAAGTCTTCCTCCCACAAACACAAGAAGAAGGGAAGAGGATTTGTAGCAGAATCTTGGAGTGAAACTGAATCAGAATCATCATCCAGCTCATCAGATGATGAAGAAGAAACAGAAGAAAATGACCAATGTCTGATGGCCATTTATGACTCAGACAGTGAGTCAGGAAATGCTTCTTCATCCAGTGATGATGAAGATAATGAAGAAGAGAAGAACTTCTGCATGATGGCAATCACTGCCTCAGCCAACAATTCTGATGAAGAAGGATCAGAATCAAAAACAGAAACTGATGCAGATCAGGTAATATTTACCTTTGATTTTACTTCAGTTGAATTCAAAGCTGAATTCAAAGTCCTTTGCTCAGACTTAATCAAATCTGAGAAAGAAATAATCTCACTCAGACTTAAGCTAGCTGAAATGAATCAAATAAGTGAAGAAAATATAAATCTTAAGAAAGATTTGGCTGCCTCCAGGGAACATATTTTTCTCATTGAGAGCAAGTTGTCTGAAGCCAAGAAGTTTGAAGAATCCCTCAATGGGATAAACATCAAACTGATGGACATTACAAGCACAATAAATGCTAGACTTAATAGCAAACTGGGCTTGGGTGCTTCATCAAGTGAGCCACCTCTAATTAAGAAGACCATATTATCTACACCTATAAAATTCATCTCTGCTAAGAGCAAAGAGGTTGCAGATGAAGATAAAAACATTTCAAGTAAGACTGTGAAGAATAGCAGAATTCAGCAAAATTCGTCGAACAGAGCTCGACGAAATGTATCCACTTCGTCGAACGGAGCTCGACGAACTCTGTAGATAGATTTTCTATATAGTAATTATATGAACGATGCTCGACGAAATATCAGTCATTCGTCAAACGGCGCTCGACGAACTCAGCCTAGTTCGTCGAACAGAAACTATACAGCAAATCTGAACAATTCTTATTCTTCACATTCTAAGAATCCTTTCACTGAATGGATAATACCTCCAAGGAGATATCATCCACAAGGTTATAAGGGCCAACCTGAAATGTCTTTTATTTCAGATTTTTGTGGAAATACAAAAAGACCCAAGGTAATCTGGGTCAAGAACAAATAGATTGTTTTCTTGTTTTTGCAGGTACACAGCTGTCCAAGAATAAATGAAAAATGGTATTTGGACAGTGGCTGTTCAAAACATATGACAGGAAACAAGGCCAACCTGAACAATTATAAGGCAAAGCTTGGACCCAAAGTTGTCTTTGGAGACTCCAACTGTGGACAGACAAAAGGATATGGACAAGTCAAGATTGGAGCAGTCACCTTCAAAGAAGTATCATATGTCAAAGGTCTCAAGCACAACCTCATCAGCATAAGCCAGTTATGTGATGAAGGTTATCAGGTAACCTTTAATAAATTGAAATGCCTTATTAAATCTGTTGATGATGTTATTGTTTTATCAGGTATTAGGTAAGGTAATATTTACTTAGTGAATTTCAATTCATCTACATCAGAAATTTGTTTATTTAATGAATTAAGCAAACCTAGTGAACTTTGGCATAAGAGATTAGGACATGTAAACCATAGGACCATTGCTAAATTATCTAAGGACAATCTTGTTAGAGGTTTACCTTTAGGTTCATACAAGAAAGAAGGTCTTTGTAGGGCATGTCAACTAGGCAAGCAAACTAAAAATAGTTTTAAATCTTTATCTAAAAGTGATTCACCTAGAATCTTATATTTGCTACATCTGGACCTTTTTGGACCTATTGCAATTAGGAGTTTAGGGGGTAAGTCTTACACTCTACTTATTGTAGATGACTTCTCTAGATTCACTTGGGTGTTCTTTTTGAGAGAAAAGTCAGATAACTTTAAAGTTCTTACAGACTTTCTTAAGAGCATAAAGATTGAGTACTCTACTGAAGTTGCATTGATCAGAAGTGATCATGGCACTGAGTTTGAGTCTCTTCTTATGCAAGAATTCTGTGAGAAGGAAGGTATCAGGCATTGCTTCTCAGCTCCTAGAACTCCTCAACAAAATGGGGTAGTTGAAAGGAAAAAATAGAACTCTAATTGAATCAGCAAAAACATTGCTTGCAGATGCTAATTTGCCCCTATCTTTTTGGGCAGAGGCTGTTAGCACAACAAATTATGTACTGAATAGAAGTTTGATACACAAACTTAAGGGTAAGACTCCTTATGAATTACTTAAAGGGAAGAAACCTAAAGTTAACTATTTTAGAGCATTTGGTTGTAAATGTTTTGTTCATAATAATGATAAGAAATATCATAGGAAATTTGAACCAAAATCTGATGAAGGAATTTTCTTAGGCTATTCTATAGTCAGCAAAGCATATAGGATTTATAATAAATCTTATCTTAAAATAGAAGAATCTATGCATGTCTCTTTTGATGAAACTAACATGTTTTATAAGGAGAAGAATTCTTCTACCATAGAAAATCTGCAGGTACCTACATTATGTGAGCAGCTAGATCAATTAGCTATACATAAAGAAGGATTTCTGAATCTTGTACAGCAGAATGCTGAAGAAAGTGAAGAGGAAAATCACCCAGATTTTGCTGAAAGTTTAGAACAGATAACAGCAGATCATCCTCCACAGGATATAACAGCTGAACAAATTCCCCAAGTGGAAATTATTGCTGAACCCACTCCAACTGTTGATCACATCACAGTTAGAGATCACCCAATATCTCAAATTATTGGTGATATTTCAGCAGGTGTGCAAACAAGGCATCAAGTAAATCAGAACATGATGCATACTTGTTTTCTCTCTCAGATTGAACCTCAATCCCTACAAGATGCAGAACAAGATCCCAACTGGATCATTGTTATGCAAGAGGAGCTCAATCAGTTTAAGACAAACAAAGTTTGGGAATTGGTTCCTAGACCAAAGAATTATCCAGTTATTGGAACCAAGCGGGTCTACAGAACTAAACTAGATGCAGATGGAAACATTGTGAGAAACAAAGCTAGACTAGTAGCTCAAGGATACTCACAAGAAGGAGGAATAGATTATGACCAGACTTTTGCACCAGTTGCAAGGTTAGAAGAAATCAGAATTTTCCTTGCATTTGCTGCATACAAGAATTTCAAAGTTTATCAAATGGATGTAAAGAGTGCATTTCTGAATGGAGAAATCAAAGAAGAAGTCTATGTGGAACAACCACCAGGTTTCATCTCTCCAACTCACTCTTCTTTTGTATTTAAGCTTAAGAAAGCTCTCTATGGTCTTAAACAAGCTCCCAGAGCATGGTATGAGACCTTAACTAGTTTTATTTTAGAGAATAAATTCTGTAGAGGCATAGTAGACAAAACCTTATTTTTCAGGATACATAAAAATCAAACTTTACTAGTTCAAATATATGTAGATGATATTATCTTTGGCTCTACTGATTCAAATTTATGCAAAAGATTTTCTAATCTAATGCAATCTAAATTTGAAATGAGTAGTATGGGTGAATTATCATACTTCCTTGGTCTTCAAGTGAAGCAAACCCCAAATGGAATCTACATATCCCAATCTAAGTATGCTAAGGAATTAGTGAAAAGATTTGGTATGTCTGATTCTTCCACCATGAAAACACCCATGCCCTCTAATGCTGTTGTTGATACTTTATTTAACAGCAAGTAGGCCCGATATAATGTTTGCTACCTGTATTTGTGCTAGGTTCCAAGTTAACCCCAAAGAATCTCATCTAATTTTACTAAAAAGAATTTTGAGATATATAAAGGGTTGCCCTAATCTAGGACTTTGGTATCCAACAACATCTGAATTTGAATTAACTGGATTCTCAGATTCAGATTATGCTGGATGTAGAGTAGATATGAAAAGCACACCAGGAACTTGCCAGTTTCTTGGTGATAGGCTTGTGTCTTGGTTTTATAAGAAACAAACATCCGTGTCTACATCAACAGCTGAAGCTGAATACATAGCTGCAGGCAGTTGCTGCTCACAGATATTGTGGATACAAAATTAGCTCCTAGACTATGGTGTCAACTTAAATAATTCAATTATATTTTGTGAAAATACTAGTGCAATATCTATAACACAAAATCCAGTTCTCCATAGTAGGACTAAACACATAGAAATTAGGCACCACTTCTTTAGGGATAATGTGGATAAAAATAAAATTTGCCTACAATTCATCTCTACTAATTTGCAAAGAGCTGACATTTTCGCCAAGCCCTTGGATGAAAAGAAACATATCTTCTTTATAAATCAGTTGGGAATGATAGATGGAGATTCAATCTGTTAAAAAATTAAGTTTTCTACTTACCCATCATTCCTTATCATATCAAACTAAGTGTTTTTTATTATATAAATGCCTACAGAATTGTTTCTCTTTCTAGTTCCCCTTTGCACTTGATCTCTATTTTATTGTGCAGGAACAATAGCAATGACAATCTTGCATCCTTCCCTACCTCCATCAAATGTCCCTTCTTCAAGGGGCCTAGCTTCAGGCCTTTCCTGAAACTAGGCAGGGGGAGAAGTTTGTATGAACAAACTCCATTTGATGCACTATTTTGCTCAGGGGGAGTTGTTCTATAAACTAAGTAAGTGAGAAAGCTGAAGAACCTCCAGAACTCAGGGGGAGATACTCTCAGGGGGGTTGCTGTATGAAGAAGCTTGATAAAGCTTACAGCAGTTTGCTGATTGCAAATTTATGTTTCAGAAAAATTCATACACAGTCATGATCAAGTTCAGATGCAGATACAGTTCAGAAGAAGTATTTTGATATAACAATTTCAGAATCAGTTATTGCTATAGCTCAGCTTATCAGAAATCAGTTAATTATTCAGATCAGAATTCAGAATAATGCAGATCAGATAAAATCAGAATTTCAGAATTCAGAAGCAGCAGAATTCAAAAAAATCAAGGTTCTGATTGTATTTTCATTTCTGTTTTTATTAAAATGTTTCAAAAACTCAGAGTATTATTCATTTTATATCTGATGAAATATTTTAAAAATAAATCAGATATATTCATGCTCTGTTGTTTTTGCTGTATTAGTATTTGTTTATTTTCAATTTTTGTCAAATAGTGTCCTAACCCAAATAGGGGGAGATTGTTGGAACAACCCTATTTCTGATTTGGGATAGGATCACTATATGTTGACTAAGGACAAGTTGACCCCAATGTATAGTTTATGGGTCAAGAGTTTTGGCTGTTATAATTAGGAATTTCATTCAGATTCTGTGTTCGACGAACGGCTAGTTGCGTTCGACATATGGCAAGCTCTCTGCGTTCAACGAACGACATGTTTACTGCGTTCGACGAACGGCTATCTGCGTTCAATGAACGACGCTCTGCGGTCGATGAAAGATGTTCATTCTGCGCTCGACGATCCAGCCAGGCTCAGCGCTCGACGAACCCGTCTCAGCGGTCGAAGAATTTGTCTAAGCTCAGCGGTCGACATTTTTACTCAAGCTCAGCGGTCGACGAATTTATCCAGGCTCAGCGGTCGATGAATACTTCCGTTCGATGAACTTCAGTCTGCGTTCGATGAACACATTCAGATCGAAGAAAGTTCTCACAGATCAACAAATTTAATTATTCCAGCAAGATTCTTTTGAGGTCGACGAAGCAAATGATGTGCTCGACAAAAATCTTGAGGTCGACGAATCTGCGTTCGACGAATCTTATTCAGATCGAAGAAATATCATTTAAGTGCAGATTTATTTCAGAATATTATATTTATTCATTCTCTGAACTCAGATCGACGACAGCAACGGCTCTTTCCATCAGATCAAGTAAGGAAAATATATTTCCTTTATTATTTAAGTTATAGCCGTTGACATTTCCTCAGAAAAGGACATATTTATGGAAAAGGAAAGAATTAAATGGCGCAGCTGTTTTATGTTTTCAAAATAACTCTCCAGCGTTTTATATTCCTTAATTTAAGGAATCAGCATTTAATGTCTGTCAGAGATTTCAAAAGAAAAGGAAAGAAGTTATTACAAAATAATTTTACAGCTTACACGACAGCATCAATACAGATCATCTTTTACAGTTTTGCTGTACAGAAAAATAGAGAGAAAAAGAAAGGAAGAAAAGAGAAAAAGGAAGAAGAAGAACACAACAAACAGATTTTCTTCGTCTTCTTCCTCTAGCAGCAAATTCATCCAACTGAGAACATCCTCAACATCATCTCTCAGTCATCTGCTACAAATACAGATCTTCAACAAAGCAACAATAATCTGAAGAAATATTTCTCTCAGATTAATCAGCTACAGGAGGATCAAGTTTTTCAAGAGAAAGCTACAGATCTACTATCAAACAAATTCATATCAGACAGATGAGCATTTCAACATCAAAAATCCACTAGAGTCTTCTCTATACATCTTGACAGAGAAGAACATCTAAACCCCTCTCTATCCCATTATGTACAGGGTTAATACTCCCTTCAAAAGTGTAACCCACTGGTGGCAAGACACCTTATCAAAAAATCCTTGTGTGTTTTTTAAGCACCTTATCAAAAGCTTATCGGTGATTTGGGCACCTGATCAAACTCCCATTGGTGTGTGGACACCTTATCAAAAATCCCTTGGTGTGAGGGCACCTGATCAAAACTCCTAGTGGATTCCTACCAAGGGTGGTAGAAGAGTAGACGTACCCAGATTTTTTGGGGAACTACTATAGCTCCTTGTGTCCTCTGTGATTGTTTATTTCTCTGTGTTGTGCTGTGTGATTTTATTTATTCTGTTTTTATTAATCACTCTGCTTACACATATATATAACACTATTTTTAATTCCGCAAATAAAACTAAGGGAAAAAGTTTTAAACTCGATTCACCCCCCTCTAGAGTTAATTTAAGATCTAACCTCCACTTTCACTCTGCATTACACATATAAGTATCACTACTTTAATTCCGCTACAAAATCAAGTGAAAAAGCTTTTAATACTCTATTCACCCCCATCTAGAGTAAATCTAAGATCTAACCTCACCTTCAATTGGTATCAAAGCATGGTTGATTATATCAGTCACTTTCAACTGATATCAATTGCACTTTCACTTATCTCAAAATAGGGGAGAAATCAGGCTCAATTGAGCCCGATCCGGTGAGCAAAATTCAAGTTTTTACATGGTATTTTTCCCGTCGGGTTCGCCGAAATCGGCCCCTCCGGCGGAAGTGCCACCGCCCGGTAATAGCCACCACCTCAACGGAGGTGGTGGTGGCGGTGGCCAGCTAGGGAGGTGGCCGGATGGCCGGGAAATTGGGTTTGATGAAGCTCTAGGATGGGCTGATCTCAGCCATTGGCTGGAGGAAGAAGAAAAGGGGATGCCGTCCATTCCTTGCTTCACGATCTGTGCTGTTTCTTATTTAATCTAATTTGATGTTTATGATTTATGCTATATAGCTTACAGTTTCTAGAAATAAATATATAAAATACTTAGAGGTCTCTACAGGATAAGTGGTATATACCAAACTTGTAGCCCTTGAGGTCTACTTTAATTCAAAATTTATTTCATGCAATTTGGGTCAGTGGTCTGACCACAGCCCCCAAAATGGTGCAGCCTATACAAAGGGTTGACCAAACCTTAATTTGAGTTCCCCTATTATACCAACCATCCAAATGTTCTAAAATTTGGAACATAGCTTACACATACCCACATCCTTAACACATCCAAAAATTATAATTTTTGGAAGACCTTTTTCTAAAGTTTTTGCAAACATTTAATAATTCATGTAATAATTAATTATAGGGTCTAATGACCTCCAAACCCTTCCAAATTTTGGTGGGTGGTCCTTAGGGTCATGATATGACTCTGGTAAAAATTTCATCCCATTTGGGATTGAATTGGTTGGGTAATTAATTAACCCAAAATTGGTCAAACTAGGGGTTATTAGGTCAAAAGTGCACATGTTGGGTTTGAGTGGTCAACCCTCATCCAAAAGTGATGAAACCTTGGAAACCAATGCAATATCACATATATCACCCCCAAAAAGGATTTTGAGTGATTTGGGGTGGGTGAGCCCTAGGACCCTAGTTCAAACCTTAGGGTTGTATATTGAACCTATTGAAGGACATAAGATCATATGTCCTTGGATTGAATTGAAATTTGGTAAAAAGGTTCATAGGGTGGTATTAAGCCATAGGTAATTTATTTGGAATTTTTAAATACATTTAGTCTCTCTGATTTATTTACGAGTCATTTAGGGCACTTTCTTACTAGAAGGAATTACATGCTCATATGGCCTAGGATGTTTATGAAACTTTGGAAGTGAGCTTATATTGATGAGATTATACTCTGATAATTTTACTAAGAATTTTGCATTGTTATATACAGTACTTCATTCACAACCCCTAATGTTTGCCCTAGTTGTATGAAAATTAATTATGGGTTTAATACTCACTGGAAAATCATGTAACTTGGATAGATGACTTTTTAGGGCAAGTATATGATATGTTAATTTTAGTATAATTTTTGGAGTAATGTATGTATGGTCTCCTTCACAAAGTTCCCTTAGACAGATTTGTTTATATAATGGAATTATATAGTCAAATGACTTTGGAAAATTATGAAACTCAAGAAGTGAACCTTTCTGATTACTATAGACATTTGATAATTTTCCTGTAATTTTTGAATGAGTATTTTTGGTACTTCCTTTGTTAACCCTTGATTTGGATAAATTAGTCAATATTTTATCTGGAGGTCAAAACCTTTTTGGAAAATTATTAAATTCGTATATGGCTGCTATTTTGATGACATATAGTTGCACAAATTTTATCATGGCCATAGCTTGTCAGAAAACCATACTTGGTGTTCAAAATCATAGGTTCCCTGATTTTTGAGAAATTATAATAAATACCAGATAAAGTAGGAAAATTAGGAATTTCTGGAGATGGTAGTATAATGTCATAACACACCCCCAACAGTAATCTTGGATCATTTGGATGAGCATTGAGAGTCTCTCTTTTTATACATCATATAGTTCAAGTGTTCTGCGTATAGTGAAAAAGGCTGAATAAGGATAAACATGTAGGTCTTACATGGGGAGTTAAGGAAGTTGGTGCACCCAGATGGATTGGATTTGGAAGGGGTCACCAAAAGAAAGTAGGAGTAAGATGTCCAGTTGATTAGGAGGCAAGAGTGTGCTCGGGATTGACGAAAGATCGCCTTTCCCTTGGAGAGTCATAAAACACTTAGGGTTAACTCAAGTGAAATGGTAAGAGGGGTATTTTCAAGGGTAGACATCAATAAAAATAAGTGTCTTGGAAAGGGCGGTTTGGGCTATCATCCCACCATACCTCCTAGTACCGCTGCGAGCCCCTCACAGGGTAGACCTCGGGAAGTCCAAGATTAACCCTAAGTTGTAGGAGTAAGTGGTTGTGCAAGATTAACTTAATAATACACTCACCCACACCCTATTGTTATGGGTAGTTTGTTGGTTTAGTCTTACAAGCAGTAGGCTCGGTGGTTGTAGGTACGGACGGGTTAGTCCGGCGAGCTGGTGGCTCAGAAGGTTATGGTGACGGGCGGGTTAGCCCGGGGAACTTATGGCTCAGAGATATATGGTAATCATAATTGCATGTGCATAAAGGTGGTGGGTCTTTGGTATTGACGGTCGTTCACAGTGACATCGATTCACTGACTCAGCAAGTGTGGATTTGCACTTAGCCAATAAAGTCTGGTGGTCCAACCAGTAAGAGTACGCAGGCACTCCGCGGTTTTGCGTTGAGGCGTACGATAGGTCTAGGTTAGGTAGTGTGAATACCAACCTAGAGATGGGCGATGCCCAACCCACCGCTTCTATTTTCCACTATGGGGGTATCCTGGGAGTCTTGCTAGCTCCAAAAAGGGAGAACTAAAGGTCTGTGCGCATAGAGTCAAAGTGTGTGAGTTACACTTGTGTGAACATAGCATTAAACTACATAACTCTACATGTCATGGCATAAGCATTGAATTTCAACCCCTACCCCTATCGTATAAATCGATATGGTACTTTTTATACGATAGACCTTGCTAAACGACCCCTTGGTCTATAGGTTTGTATGGGCATTCTAATAAATCAACGGTTACTTTTCTTTTTTTATACTTGTCCTTACTTACTTACTTTACTTGTTCTTTACCCTATTTTATTTACTGCTACAATTATATATATACACCTGTGTAGTGGTAGTTATTCATGTAGCTAGGCCACGTAACATACTTTGATACACACCCCTTGCTGTCCTCCACTTCATCCCTCCTGCACGGTGCCTAGGAGCCACTAGGGGATGAGTGGTGTGAAACGAGGCTTAGTCTTTTTGACTAACGATCGGTGGACCATATCATTTTAGGGGACCGAGGAGACGCAGCAGCACCAGAGGCTGGTGCAGATAGAGGCGGGACAGTCTAGCACAAGAGCACCCGTTTCAAGATCTGTGAGTGATTTTTAGTAGTTGCTTTCACGAGAGATTGTGTAGTGAGGATATGATGTACTGGGCGTGAGCCCTTTTTATTGTTACCTATTATTTCAGTTATTATCTGTGGACATCTATTATTATGATCTATATATAGCATGTGTTGTGAACTTGAGCTTCTATATGTTCAAATATATTTTTCTTCTTCTGTGATCAATATGGCCGGCAGGATTGACATTTTGTAGTGGTGACCTTCTCGAGTGTTGGTGTCACCGCAATGCGGCGGTTCTGGGCATAAGACCCGGTTTTGTAGCGAAAAAATGGGGTCTTACAAGTGGAAAGATGAGCTAGAGGAGTATTGTAGGAAAGGACATGAGAGGAAGGCGATTGATAAGATGAGCGGCGGTGAGATCTGCATCCCCCCAATAGGTTTTGGGAAGGTGCATGGTGGATAGAAGACATCGAGCAACCTCACGGAGGTGCCGATTTTTATGTTCGGCCACACCATTTTGAGTATATGTGTGGACACGTTTTCTGGTGGATAATACCATGAATGGTGAGATAAGAACCGAAGGCACCACGATCGTCATACTCCCCTCCATTATCACTTCTAAGAACACGAATAGAAGCATCGAATTGAGTTTGCACCATTTTATGAAATATTTGAAAGCAAGAAAAACTTCACTTTTTTCATCAAAAGATAAACCCATGTAGTACGAGAGAAGCAGTGAATAAAGGTGACAAACCATCGAAAACCATTTAAAGATAAACTAGGGGATGGCCCCCACACATCAGAATGTATCACATCAAAAAGGACAGCACTGAGAAAAGAGAGATGCGAAGAAGAATGTCGCACATGTTTAGACTCATCACATACATCACAATTAAAATTCTGCTGACTATGATTTGGGATAGGATCACTATCTGCTGACGATGATCAAGTTGACCCTAATGTATAGTCAATGGGTCAAGGTTTTAGGCTGATAGAGCTAAGGAAAAGACAAGGTTCCTGCGTTCGACGAATGTCATGCTCTCTGCATTCGATGAACGGCTTACGTTCTGCGTTCGACGAATGACTTACACTCTTCTTTCAACGAACGACTTGCTTCTATCTCAGCGTCTCAGCGGGTCAGTCTCAGCGGTCGATGAACAGTCTCAGCGGCTCAGCGGTCGACGATTTTATCCAGGCTCAGCGGCCAATGAAATCATCCAGTCTCAGTAGTCGAAAAATTTATTCAGTCTCAGCAGTTGACGATTTTGCTCGGCTCAGCGGTCGATGAATTCTTCAGTTCGACGAACTCAACCTTCAAATCGATTAAAGTTCTTCTCAGCTCAACTAATTCAACTCTTCCAGCAAGATTCAGTTGACGTCGATGAACTCAACATTGTGTTCGACAAAATTTGTGGAGATCGACGAAAATTATTAAGATCGACGAAACTTGTTTAGATCGACGAAATGTGTTATTTCAGTTCAGTATTTCAGAAGGATTATTTTTATTTCATTCTCTGAACTCAGATCTTTCAGCAACGGCTCTATTATATCAGATAAGTAAGGATCATATCTTTCCTTTAATTATTTCGACAATATAGTCGTTGACATTTAGCTGAAAAGGACATGTTCATGGAAAAAGAAAAAGGTAAACGGCGTATCAGATTTGCAGTACAAGATATATCTCTTTCAGAATATTTTATTCCTTAAATCAAGGGATTTGAATTTCAAATCAGTCAGAGAGATATATTATCAAAAAGAAAAAGGAAGAAGACAGAACAACACAGTTCACACGACAATATTACAGAACATATCACAAAATAAATGTACAGAAAAAAAAGAAAGAGGAAGAAGAAACAGTCAGGAAAAATATACAGGAAGAAGAAAGAAAATCTACAGATCATCTTCATCTTCTTCCTCAAGCAGCACTCATTCACTGAGAACATCAACTCTACTCTCTCAGTCATCAGCTGCTAGATCAGAACATATCAAAAAATAGCTGTACAGGAAAAAAAGAAAGAGGAAGAAGAAACAGTTGGGAAAAATATACAGGAAGAAGAAAGAAAAAGTTCTACAGACCATCTTCATCTTCTTCCTCAAGTAGCACTCACTCACTGAGAACATCATCAGCACCATCTCTCAGTCTCAGCTGCTAGATCAGATCTTCAAAGAGCAACAATAATCTGAGGAACTTATTCTCTCAAATTCATCAGCGACAGGAAGATCAATACATCCAAGAGAAAGCTCCAGCCATCTACTGTCAAACATTTTATATCAGACATAGGAGCTTTACATCATCAATACACTAGAGTCTTCTCTCAGAATATTGACAGAGAAGAACATCTAACCCTTCTTATCCCCTCTTGTACAGGGTTATAACTCCCTTCAAAAGTTAACCCCTTGGTGGCAGGGCACCTGAACAAAAACCTGTGGTTTGGTTAGAGCACCTGATCAAAAGCTCACTTGGTGTGTGGACACCTGAACAAAAACCCCTTGGTGATAGAGCACCTGATCAAAAACTTAATGGATCCTACCAAGTGTGGTAGAAGAGTAGACGTACCCAGGTTTATTGGGGAACTACTATAAAATCCTTATGTCCTCTGTGTTGTTATTTTATGTGTGCTATGCTATGTGCTGATTTGTTTTATTTAGTTTTATAACTCACTCTACATACACATATAAGTTACACTATTTTAATTCCGCTATAAAATTAAGTGAAAAGTTTTTAATACTCTATTCACCCCCCCTCTAGAGTAAATCTAAGATCTAACCTCACTTTCAATTGGTATCTAAGCATATCAATTGACTTTCAATTGGTATCAGAGGGTTGTTGATTGTATACAGGCTAACACCTTAATCATAAAGATCAATTAAATCTTAATTTATTTTAGAGTTTTATTTTTGTTAAAAACTCATGGCACAGAACAAAGAATATTCTAGCACAAGAAATCCTACGTGCAATCTAAATAAGTTTGCACTATGGAAGACAAGGATTAAATTATATATGAATGCAATAGATGAAGATATTTATAATTCTATCCTGACAGAACCTTCAACTTCATCAACATCAACAGATGCTCAAAAGATGCTGAAAATTGTTGAAGCTAAGGCTATGGACATATTAGCTCAAGCAATGTCAAAAGACATATATCAAAGAGTTGCTGATTGCAATTCAACAAGAGACATCTGGAACTCCCTCACAAGGATGGTAGTTGAATCTTCTTCCACCTGAAGTGATGCAGATACAAAGTCATCATCCAGTTCATCTGAAGATGAAAATGATACAAATGACAAAGATCAGTGCTTGATGGCTATATATGACTCATACAATGATTCAGATCATGCATCTTCATCCATCTCCATTGATGATGAAGATGATGCAGATGAAAGAACCTTCTGCATGATGGCTATCAATGCCTCAGGAAACAATTCTGAAGAATCAGAATCTGAAAATGATACAGATCAGTTAATATCTAACCTTGATTTTAATTCCACTGATTTCAAAGATAATTTTAAAATTCTCTGCTCAGATTTAATTGAATCTGAGAAAAAAATCACATCTTTCAGAACAAAGTTAACAGAAATAAACAACTTAACTTCTGAAAATACTTTAAAAACATCAGAAGATCAAATTATTCCCTTAAAAAATAATTCAATTAAGGCTAAATTGTTTGAACAAACACTTAATGAAAGAAATATCAAATTAATGAATATCACAAGCACTAATAATGCTAGATTAGATGGCAGCAAACATAGCTTAAGATTTTCATCTAATATATCTCATATTCAAAAGAAAAATAGTCCAACTACATCTATAAAATTTGTCTATACTAAGGAAAAAGAAGTAGCAGAAGACTTAGTAAAAATCATTGAAATTTTGTGTGTTCAACAAAATTCGTCGAACAGAGATCGACGAAATCAAATGACTTCGTCGAACGTAGATCGACGAAAGCCGAACACAAAAATTAAGCATAATTTTCCTTTGATCAGAGCTCAACTAATCAAAGTTCAACGAACTCTAAACACAGAGAATAATTATAACTATTCCTTAATCAGAGATCAATGAAATCATTGCACTTTGTCAACCCGAGATCGACGAAATCAGAATAGTTTATCAAACATATATCCTAATGATTATCAAGAAAAATTTTAATTGGTATCAAACATATATTTTAATGATCATAAAAGAAAACTTTCAATTGGTAAAAGAAAATTTCAATTGGTAATACACTTAACAGATACAAAGGCCAATATCAATTCACTTTCAATTTGGTAATACCTTAACAGATAAGGCCAATATAATTAACTATAAGGCAATACTTAAACCTATTATAAATCTTTTAACTCCAATTGTATTCAAACAAAAAGTTATAAGATTCACTTAAATTTTTCTTATCTTAAAAACAAAGTCAGATAACTTCGGGTCTGTTTGGGAGAGCTGCTGCGGATTGAAAAGATGCTGATTGAATAGAGCTCTTTAGACAGAGCTCTTTAAGGAGCTGTTTTGAAAAGCTGCAGACTGTTTGGGGTGTATGGGAATAACTGCTGATTGAACAGAGCTGTTTCAATTGAGCTGTTTCGAAAAACAGCTGTTGGGAGCTGTTTTTTTAACTTTCAAAAATAAAAAATAAAAAGTAAAAATACTTAAATATGTAAACATAGCACAACAAATACAAATTGTTCTCTAACGTTTTAACCAAAATAGTATAAGTTTTCAAAATGTTCATTAAAAAAAGTAAACGATCATTGCCCAATAAACAAAAATATGCTTCCTCGTCATCTTCATTTTCTTAAATCTTTCTTCACCTGCGTAAGAAATACATTTGATATTAATAAGAATTACATTTTTTTCCAAATTTAAAATGTGATATTAACACTTTAATACCTGCGAGCATTGTACACTTCTTCGGCAATACTATCTCGCACTGCAGACATTTGATCTGCAATCCCATCATCAAACGTATATGTCTCAATTTCACCCCCAACTTATGCGTCAACACCTTCTGGGTGTATGAATGAGTCATCAGCATCACATGCATTAAATTCTGGGTCCCATCGAGATGGATGTCTACGAATGAAGTTATGCAATGCCATGGTCGCAAGCACAATTGAACGTTGTTTCTTGAATTTGTACTGAGGCATTTTTTTAAGAATGTGTCACTTTTTCTTCCAAACCCCAAACGTCCTCTCAATCACACTTCGAAGAGATGAATGCGCCTTATTAAAATGCTCATGTCTGCCATGGATGGGATGACTCCCGCGTGCAAAATCTGTCAAATGATATCTTGTTTCTGGATATGGTTTTAAATAGCCCATTTTTAGTGGATATCCAGCATCCACTAAATAATATTTACCTATAATAAGTTGATATGTTAAATATAATAATATGATAGCGAATTAATAAAGCATATACGATCATTTATTGAACATTTTACCTTGAGGAGGATGCGGAAAATGTAGTCTATCGTTTGACAATGCGCGCGCGAAGATACGACTATCATGAGCGGATCCTTCCCACCCAGCCAGTGCAAATGTGAAGCACATATTAAAGTCGCAAACAGCCATCACATTTTGCGTTGTTGTACCATGATGTCCAATATATTTAACTTGATCATCAACTGGTATCCTCACATCTACATGTGTACGATCAATTGCACCAATGCAATCCTTAAAGAATGGCATGTAACGTGCATCATACCTTATTTCCATAGGTATTTCTCTAAAATGACGATCAATTGGTTTTATAACATCAACTGACAGTAGAATTAGTGATTTAAGACCTTTCGAAAAATATCTACTTATTGTTTCAATTGAGTGTTGAAATCGCTCTTTTGTTAATCTCATAGAGCCTCCATGTGCTAGGATGTACAATGTAATTCCTAGGATTTCTCTTGAGGTTGTGCGTTGTGATCCTTGTAATTCATGATCGTTTTCTAACTTTCGAAGTAAATCAATAAAAATTCGCTTTGACATTCTAAATGCGTTATGAATTCTATCTGGGTGCCCTCAAGCAATTCTTTCAACCATTTCTCACCTGTTTGAGTAGACGTCATGCATGGTCTCTTTTCCCGTATGCAATTATTTATCTCATCAATTGCGGAGATAGCTCTATTGCAGTATTCAATATATTGTACCCGTTCTGGAGAAAGAGAGGTATATTCTCCTAAATTTTCACTGGAAGAGTCATGTGCTTCCATCAACCTTAGCTGTCAAAGAATTAAAAGTAATAACAATTAAAAGATGCATCCAAATAACATTTACTTAAACAAGAAACAACAAGGTAGTAAAATTATGAATAGCAAAAAGTAATGACATTTACTTAAACAACAAACAACAAGGTAGCATCAACACAGAACAATTCAAAAAGGTCAAAATAGATGTCTCCAAATGACAATACAAGATTCAAAAATATAAAAGTTTCCAAAACAACATTACAAGATTCAGAAATAGTAAATAGAAACAAAACTTGGGTATCTCCTTCGCTCAAGAAACATCAGTCTGTCCTATTCTCATAAGCATTTTTGATCCACCAAACTCGTATATCTTCTGGAATGCTCATGAAAATCTCTCTGCTGTTCTTGTCCCTGATATAGTTCACAGCAAAGTAGTATAAGGCGAGGTCAGAACGTATCTCTTGAATGCTGGAAATCAACTCCAACATCTCCTTGATTGTGGTAACTGGCGGTGGCTTCACTGCAAGTGCACAATCACGCAACTCACTCATATAAGATATAGCCATTCCTTTTTTCTTTCCCATTCTTCTTTTTTTGCTTGAAGAGGTAGAACCATTTCCAATGTTGGTTGATGCATTTCCACCTAGATCTTCAAGTCCACATCGCTGAAAATCCACCTCATCTTCTAAATGATCTTCTTCTTCAACTATATTCTCCATTTCAGGTGGTACACTGCCTTGGGATGGTGCCCATGAATCTTCACCAGTTGCAACTACTTGACTGAACATAATATTTAATTTTTCCTCTAACTCAGGGGAAATACCACCATATCTAAATGTTTTTGCAGCATGGACAACCTGCACAAAATATATATAAAAGTGTCACTAAATGAAACAAATTTCAGATATATAGGAAATTGTAACTAGTAGGTTTTTGAGATGACCTTTAACTTTTCCTCCCACCACTCATCAGATGCCGCAATTGTTCCCTTTTCCTGATCCCAGCCCAAACCGGTCTCTCCATGTTTTAGTTCTCTCCACAACTTCCAGTCTTTCTTGAGATGATCCCATTTATTTTTCTTTTGCATTCGATCATAGCTTTTTCCGGTGACTTGTTTAAAAGCCAAGATCAAATTTTTCCAACCGTCTTTGCTGAAGTGGGTGGTAGGTCGATTACCAAGCCCGATTTCTTTAATGCAAAGATCACAGAAAATCATGACTTCATTTGACTCCCAACTAGCTGCAATTCCTCCATCCCTTGGTTTCCCCATTTTACTATAGACCCAAACATAACAATTAAAATACTAACAAACAAACAAGCTTATTGAACATAACAATTCTTAATTCATCCATCACTTGTTAAAAACACTAACATACACACACATACACATATACATACACATATACATACATACTACACACACACAAATCACAAACACGCATACAACAAATCACATACACACATACACACATACAACACAAATCACAACACACACACACACACACACATACAGACAAATCACATACAAACATACACACAAATCACATACACATACACACAAATCACATAACCATACAACACACACACACACACACATCAACCGCCCCACACACATCCACAAATCATAGGCCCATAATATAGCAGAAATCGAAAACAAAAAGAAATAGCAGAAATCGGACCTTTAAATTCTGGAATAGGCTGTCACCGGAGGCCGGGAGATCTGGAGAAGTTAGGTCGCCGCTGTCGCCAAGACTGGAGGTCATCGATGTCGCCGGAAGGGGCAAGAAAATCTGCACCGGAAGGGGAAGAAAATCTGTCGCCAAGACGGTAGATCTACGCCGGAAGGGGAAGAAGATCTGCTCGGCAGAGATCGGGAGGAGATCTGCGATGTCGCTGGAGTCCTGGAGAGCCGTTGCTGTCGCCGGAGAGGTGGAGAAGGTCGTCGATCCCAGTCGTCAGAGATGGGGAAGAGGAGTGCGCGCAGGGAAGGGCTCGGGCTCGCGCTGATCGGGAATGAGAAAAAAAGTAATCCGCGATTCTTAGGGCGCAGACGCGGCGGCATGATAACTTCCCTGGAGCAGCCCTAAACAGCAATTTTTCATCCATGCGTTTCAAAATATGTTGCTCCCAAACGGTACAAAAACAGCTCCAGCGGTTGGAAAATAGATTTTTCAACCGCTGGAGCTGTCCCAAACAGGCCCTTCATGTTCTAACAGACTTTCTCAGGTCCATCAAGATTTGAGTATTCTACTCTAGTTGCATTGATCAGAAATGATCATGACACTGAGTTTTTAATCTCTTCTGATGAGAGAATTCTGTAAGAAGGAAGGTATCAGGCAATGTTTTTCTGAGAAGATAAAAATTCCTTACAATCCATTAACAGCTGTAGCAACTCAAATCTATAAAAAATTTCTATCATAAAAATTACTTAGAATCCATTAACAACTGTAGCAATTCATCATATTAATAGAATCCTATTGAAACAAAATCTAGGATATTTTCCTTCTAATAAAACATAAAGGGTTTATAACAAATCTCTCTTAAAATAGAAGAGTTCATGCATTGTTGGAACTAACATGTTAATTGAGGAGAGGAAAACCACCTCTACCAAAAATATTTTGCAGGTACCAGCTCTATGTGTAACATCCCGATTCGAGCTAGACCCCTTGTGCGCATTTTTGAGTCAAGCATGTTGACTCGGGCTCGGGGTGTACTGAGGGCTAGGCTTGCACCTGAGCCGGGGAAGTGCACTCGACGAATGCGGCGAGTACCATTTCTATTCTTTGTCCCGATGTTTGCTGTATAGGGATCCGAGCCGTCCGGAGAGTATAATTTGAGCAATAAAACTCGAATGAAGCGTGCCGCCTTGAAGGAATTATAATGCGTACGTTAGCTCAAATGATATGGTTTCTAAATAGCGTTTTTATTCAAAAAGGTGATATGCAGCAAACGACCTTGGAATTCACCTCAGTCAATTTTGTTAGACTCGTGACGCCTATACGAGTTCAACAAAATTGCTCGCGCTCGATTCTGATGAGAATCGGCGAAATCATAATACGGTCTGCGAATAGCATATTTATCCACGTTTGTGAAATCGAGCAAACAACCTCGCAATTGACCCCAATCAGTCTTGTTAGACTCGTAAGGATAGTATGGATTCAACAGATTTATCTGTTTGTGATTCCGGCGTCGTTTGAAGGACTTTTGACATATAATTAAATTAGCCCGTTAACGCTCCGGACAACACAAAATGAGCAAACGGACTAGGAATTGACCTCTGACCTTTTCGTTAGATGTGTGTAAGCGAGACGGTCGAAACGAGCCCATCCGGGACAAATTACGAGTTCCCTAGAGCGAGATACGAGCGATTGAGTGTAATTAATTTAAGATAATAATAATAATCATAATAATCATAATATATTATATATAAATGTATCTACTCAGTTAGGTTAGAAAGAAAAGGCCCGATCCCTCCTTGCTCTTGATGACGGAATCCAGATCTGATCTCCCTCCTCTCCTCCGATCTCTCTCTCTACAACTCTCCTCCATGGCCGGCGAGCATCCGTGCAGCATGATGGAGCAGCGCCTCCTTCTCCTTCTCCATCTCCGGCTGACAAAGCATCAACCACCACAACTTCCTCCGCCAAGGCCGGCGATCTCCTCTTTCTCTGGCGAGGTCCATCTTCTATTCGGGCAAAGCCGCCCCTTTAATGGCCGAAATCTCCGGTGAACTTCCTCCATGGCCGCCCCTCTACAAGCTCCGACCACCTCTCCAAAACAGAGAGCGACCTCGCTCTCCAAGCCAAAATAGCCCACTCAAAGAGTTCGACTTCTTTTTGGCAACGTTCGACAAGGTCCTGTTCGACGAGATCCGACCACGACCGGGAGCAACAGACAAATGCCGCATATGCGGCTATTGGGTTGCATGAATGGACATTGAGGTGAGCTTCCACCCCCTCTTTTGGTGCTAGCATCTTAGATCACAATAGGAGAGATGAAGGCTCAAGATAGCTTCTCGTGTGAGATTTACTGGAGTTTCCTTAGGAAGATCAAGTCGGAACCTCAAATTTAGGGCACCGTTCGCCGCGAGGTTCTTGGAATCATTTCTTCTCTTCAAGAGGAAGAGATGGGATTTGATTTGCGGCAAACCCACGGTCATTGAGGGAGAGTGGGGGAGTGATATATAGGGATTTTAAAGGTGAATGCTGGAGGAAGAAGACAACCAGCCACCGTCGGATTTACTTTAGGATCCGTATAATTTTATAGATATAGAAATCTGTTTTCTGCGCGTAGCTGAGTTCAAGTCCAGTTTTGGACAGGTTCCAGCAGGATTCATGCTTTGGGCTCAACACGGAAGTTGTAGCCCTCGGAAGGACCTTTCCAGCGACTGGTTGTGCGTTTTCTGGGAGCTCTGTAGCTCCCTCAAAGTGCAATCGAAATTGGTTGTTCAGAAGTTGGTCCTGTCTAGTACAGGACAGCGTGCTGTCCAGGTAGTTACTGCTGGGTTCAACCTGATTTTAGAAAGATTAGGCTAAGATTTGGATCTGGAAATCAACATGAATGTTGTAGCCTATGGCGATACCTTTTTGGAATGCTGTGACACGAAATTTTTGGTGGCCTGTAGATACGGAAATTTCAGTTTCCGTAAGCTGTATCCATAATATATAGATTATTATATAATTGGATCTCTCTTAAATTAGTCTTCGGACAGATACGAAATCAAAAGACTTGAACTTAATATTGTGGTACACGTCTATATTATGTTGTATGAAATATGGATACATATGTTCTAAGATCTCACAATCCAATTTCGGTAAACAGCGACACACACGTAAAGTTTATAATATTGTATGGATTTCTCTCAAATTACTTATCGGATGCTCCTGAAATTTGGTGGACATGTGCCTAATGGTATTGAGACCACCCCCGTTCAGAATTATGTATTTTGGATATATATTTACGGTAATATGGCTAGTCTCCTCTTATAAATTTATTGGTCGTAAATAACTTTGGTAAATATAAATGAGGCTTAAAATTGGTTGAAATATTCAAGGTGATGATTATATGATATCATAGAAATTTCATAGGATTTGGTTTGAAATAAGCCTTGATTAATGTCCTGTTATAAAGTATTTTGATGAATGAATCATGGTGATGTGCATTTGAATAAGTTTTGGGAGGATACTTGTTGTAATTTTGCCAATCATAGTTCATTCTCACATTGCACCGTAAATAATAATTGGGAATGCCGATGAGGCTAATATTTGGTGGGAATGACCATAACAAGCTAGCGGAACCACGGTAGAAGTTTCAGCAAGGCTCGATTTGATATGGGTTCTTAATTAAATATATTGTCGTAAAATATTATGCTAATTGTGAAACACTAGGATGCTAGTGAAGAAAGAAATATGGAGTCATACTTTATGGTAAAATTCCTGTGCACTTTTGGCAGAGGTATTCATGTTATAATTATGTCCTGATGTAGCATGTTCGATGTTCGGTGTTGGTAATGTTATTCCACTAGTATATTTGCTACAAATAGATGTGCTGACCTAGATATGACAATGATATTAATAACATAAGGTTGCATATTTGGAAACATACTCATGTTGTTGTGTATTAATGTTATTGATAGAGTACAATTGAATAAAAATGCATCCCTGAACTTGTGGTGAAATTAGCCCGAGGATGAGAAAGGTCAGGAAACATATTGGGCAACCCTTCTAGTGATCTGATACGCCACAAGGTACACAAGTAGTCCTACAGGATCTAGTGAGGTAATTTCCATGTTATGCACACGCTACTGCATAGAGTCGTGACAACTCGGTATGAGTAGCCTTGATGGCTTGGTGTGGATTATAAGATATTGTTATATCTTGTGGTGAAATGTTAAGGACCCGGTTGTTGGGAGCCTTGGATGCTAATTAGCATCGACTGAACTGGTATGACGTGAAAGGTAAGAAGGCTCCATTGGTGAGTCCCTGGGTGCTTGATAGCACAGGTGTGCATGGGAATTGCATGGGTTTCATGGCTTACACATGGTGGTGTATGGATCTTGTTTGGAGGATTACTTGTGGCGGGTCTACGGGCTTGCTAGTCGTGACACCGACAGAAGCCGACAGTTAGACTTTAGACCGGTTGGGTTGGACTCTTGGTGCTCACCTACCCAAGTCCCCTTCTGTGTCCTTGATGGCTCTGCTGTGTGTTCTTAGCGTCGAGCAGTACGTATGGTCTCCGCTGTGTGTTCTTAGCGTCGAGGCGTATAGAGGCCTAGGACTGGTAGTGTTCATACCCTCCTAGTAGTGGAGGAGCTCGTTCCACTGTCTCCGTCTGGCCACGACGGGAGATGCCTGAGCGGTTAGCTACCCCTCAAAAAGCGAGAACTAAAGGTCTATGTCGATATAGCTAAATGCATGGGTGAGTTCATCATATCATAATCATTGCATTGCACTCATCCTGCATAATCATAGCATTTCACCGCATCGGGTCCATCATATAAAATAGTATGGGCTCTTTTATATGATGGGTCCCAAATTGGAAACCTTAACTTATAAGTTTGTATGGGCATTCATACAAGTTAAGGTACGATATAAATTGCTTACTTCTGTGCTATTTCATTACTTGCTTATAATCTGCCATTGTCATATTACTTGTTAGTTGTGCTTCTTATACCTGATGATAGTGCTTTCCTTTATATACTCTTTACTTATGAACATGCTTATGAAGCTTTTGCAAGTAGTCGGGTACTTATACAACTGACATATATGTACAACCATTCATGTCACCTGCTTTGTCTATTATTGCTTATATTGCAGCTTTTCTTCCTTTCCTTTCGCCCAGTGCCTTGGAGTCGCCGGGAGAGCGGATGCGAAGCCACTTAGTTTTTATGACTAACGGTTGTTGCACCCCTCTTTTTAGGAACACACTTAGTTGGCGTGGCAGCGTACAACACAGGAGGCCAGACAGGTCAGGTGTGCAGGGCTGGTGATTATGGTACCTTGGCTGCCGTCAGTGACAGAGGCGAGCGAGTGTTTTGAGGTGTAGCCCTTGGGGCATTTAGTTTGATACTCTGATGATTTACAGGAGCTTGTGTAACTTTCTGTCTTCCTTGTACTTACTGTTTGGACATTATTACTTATTGTGAATCTATGGATTTTAATGCTTTCTTTTATTGATGGGTTGGCGCTGTTCAGTTGATTTGGCCGGCAGGGTAGGCGTCTTGTGGGGGAGGCTAGCTCGTGTGCTGGCGCTTCCGCAAGTTAGCTGTCCTGGGCATAAGACTTCCCTCGGTCGTGTTTTGTGTTCTGGTAGGGGGGGTCTTACAAATGGTATCAGCTTGCAACGATCCTGAGATAAAGAAGTCCATTAAACCACTAGGCCACCCCTGCTAGCTAAATCAGTTTGAGGACAAACTGATGCAGCGGAAGCGGTGGTGTGCCCATATGTGATTCACATTAAGTATGTCCGCTTTTTCCTATAGAAAGTTTCAACCTAAGCCAAACTCATACCCTTACATACAAATGCTGGCTCACTCCGAGATAGTAATTGGTATTCCCATTCCAACCATTAGAGTTGGTTTGGCATAAGATTGGTGCCAACCTAACTAGGATACCATTTTTTTTGTCGACTTAGCAGGATATGTCGTGACATACCCTAACCTTATACTGATCTTGGGGATGATTGGACCAAGCGATAAGTGACCTTGATTGGCTAAGGTAAGAGTTTTAACGTGAGTGTAGATGCTAGAGACTCACACCCTGAGATTTCTATCCCAGATATGGAGTAATATTATCACCTTACCCAAAATATTAGGGCAATCTCAATGAGATTGGTGCCTGAAATCTATCATCAGCTTAGTAAGAGGCCACCAAGCATGTCTTTTATACTGTATGTGGATACCTCTCACTTCTATTTATGTAGAAGGCTTCATATGGAGAAGTTACAATAAGAATTCAGATCCAGAGAAGGCTCATTTTGGGACGAATGTGTTATATTGGTGGCAGAAGAAACTCAGTCGAAGAGATATGGGGGCTTATCTCTTCGTTTATTGGGCTAGTTATGTATCGTCTTGGATCCCTTGAGGAGTTAGAATCTTTGTAATTTTGACATTGGAAGTTTTGATTCTTGAGAGTTAATTCACCTTAAGCAAATCAGACTGCTAAGGCCGTGTTTGGGTTGATAGGAATTTTATTAGCGGAATAAGAGAGGAAAAGCATTTTTGAAGATGATCATCTTCTTTATATTGTTCAAGGATTATGTGGATAAGTAATGAGGAGAGTAGTAAATCTACACTTTGAGGATATGCAGCTATGTTGTAATAATGTTATAGCTGGGAAGTTAATGAAATTTTGTGCATGCATTGCAGGTCTGATGATACACTACCCCTGAGTTTGGAAATTCTTGGTGAACATTCCCTTAGTGTTGTAATTACTTGACATTCGGAAATTAATAAGAGTTTGGCGGTGGAGTCAACAAGATCAATACGACTTGATTGATGTTCTAAAATTCTAAAAGGTTTTATAAAATAAACATGCATGCCATGGATGATCGTTGGCAGGAATGGTAGGGCGCTTGTAATGGATTTGATTTAGTTTATCACATTGTCAAGTATGCCCTACTTTTGGTAATCTGCATAACTCGTGTCGAAGGGAAATAATCCCAAGCCGTGCACCTTGGTTCATGTTAAGTTCAAACATATATATAAATGTACCGGGTGATTGGATGTTATTGGTACATGCTCTCATTACAATGAGATGCAGCTTGGTCGTCGCCGTAAAATTTAAATTTCTACATCCCGGCTGATATATAAGTGCGTCAATACGGGGATCTATAGGGTAAGAACTCTAAGTCGAGGAAGGTATGCCCCTAAGGTTTGTGCCCATACGTGAGAAGAATGTACCATATGGGCGGTGGAAGAAATTTAGTCCAAGACGTACGGGGGCTTGTCCCTTCGTTTATTGGCCTATTTACGTACCGATTTCGTTTTCCCGGTAGATCATGTTTGTTCAAATAGTACGTGAACGATGATGATTGGATTTGTGATAACCTCTCAATACAGGTGAGAGCGTCAAGGGTGTTGAGACACGCCGTGAATTGAACAAGTGAATTGAATATGTCTCTATACGTACAGGTAGGTGCACGTGTAATTGTATTGCCTCGATAAGGCAGTCCACTAAAGGCTCTGTACCGAAACACAACCATTGGATAAGGTTTATGTTCACGGTTTAGGAGCCCTTAAATGAAATGATTTAAATCACGAGATGACATTGACAGAAGCGATAGATATATCTTCCTCTAAGCCCGCAACGTTGGTTCGTAATATCACTAAGACAAATTGTTAAACATCACAGGTCGAACAAATGTTGATTTTTTTGGGAATCATTGAAAATATAAATTTGTCCAAGCTTAAATTCTTGAGGCAATAACATCATGTTGAGGATTTGTAGATTGAGATAGGATATCGTCGTGGCAAGTGAAAGGGGGTGAAGGTACCATACTGGTGGTCAAAGAAACATAACTCAGGTGTATGGGGGCTAACCCTATTTCTTCATTTATTGGCCTAGCTAATGGACCAACTGAGGTTTCACTGGGAGTTAAAAATCTTTGTAGACTGCTTCACTTAGCCTTGCTATAAGGAGGTTTTCTCATCTAAGTCGTTACAAGTCGACGATATTAAAATTAGGTACTCCTTGATGAATGAGCATTTTAAGCAAGGTGGATGGTTAAACACCAAGTTTTGGATTAGGTTGAGTCCCCTACCGAAATAACAGAGGTGATTAACTAAAGGAATGGTTATGTATTCGCTCTGATCGAAGGTTATGCGGAGAAGTAGACCAAGGAGAAATGGTGATCTAAAACTTTTTTGGATATACACCGGGGTTGTCAAGTTTTCATACATGAACTCCTGGACAAATCATATAGCTGGGTAATTGAGGATATGAATACATCCTGCTATGTGCCAATTATGACCTTTGTGGGTAAGGTTGAGTAAAATTTTGCATGGTTTTAGATGGATGTCAATACTATGTGAAGGATGCGATGATATCCTGATGTGATGGTAAGGACTTGAGATGGTAATCCTTGAGTGCTGTTATGCACTAGTCGGATTCTGGCAAGTGCTTGGATGACATAAGGACTTGGTGGTAGTCCTTGGGTTCTGATAGCATGAGTTCCATCATTAGAACCTCATGGGTGTAGTTAAGTGAAAACTTGAATCCTCTTGATAGTGTTGTAGTGCCTCTCAGTGATCAATGGTCAGTTAGACGACTGCGCGACAAATTTTGGGGGACGCCTTGAAATTTGTTGAGTTGGAGTTGTATTTGATTGTTGATCAAAGAGGTGTGTTTAAGAATGCCATATTTAGGATAATTGGTTTAAATCGTGGCACTCATAGTGCCAAGGTTTTGCAACGTGGTTGTTAAGTTAACAAATTCACAACAATGGTGTCTATGCACTGGTTTGCGTACATAATGTGATGATATTGTAAATTAATAAAATTACCGAGGATGTGTGTTGGAGACTCGTGGCAGACAGGTATGATATTGAGGCAAGACAACTGTTGATGACACCTGCTATAGAGATATAGTGTTTTGAAATCCAGTCCTGCAATGTGTAAACGAGCTGGTGACTCGACAGTCTTGTTGGTTCATTGAACCTGTGCAACGATATAGAAGTTGGTAGTGGTATCCTGTTGCATCGTAGTCTTATAATTGAGTAGCCTGCTTGATGTCGTTCACACCAAGTCCTTGATAAATGCTCCCTTGTATGTTGTGTGCTTGAGATTTAATCACAACATAATCAGTTAGACTGATGTAGTGATTTTTGAAATAGAGTGTGTCATTATTAGTTCGTATGACTTCACAAGGCGAGAGTGCACATGCAATCTAGTTTCTATGTATAAACCGCAACAATTGAGAATGCATATATAAGCGTGAAATTATTATGGATGAAGTGCCCATGAATGAATATGATGAGTATATTTTGCTCTCATCCAGGAAATTCTCATAGCCTCAACCTAATATTTCGGGGACGAAATCGTTTCTTCGTTTATTGGATTTGTAACATCCCGATTCGAGCTAGACCCCTTGTGCGCGTTTTTGAGTCAAGCAACTTGACTCGGGCTCAGGGTATACTAAGGGCCAGGCTTGCACCTCAGCTGGGGAAGTGCACTCGACGAATGCGGCAAGTACCATTTCTATTCTTTGTCCCGATGTTTGCTGTATCGGGATCCGAGTTGTCCGGAGAGCATAATTTGAGCAATAAAACTCTAAGGAAGCGTGCCGCCTTGAAGGAATTATAGTGCGTACGTTAGCTCAAATGACCTGGTTTCTAAATAGCGTTTTTATTCAAAAAGATGATATGCAGAAAACGACCTTGGAATTCACCTCAGTCAGTTTTGTTAGACTCGTGACGCCTATACGAGTTCAACAAAATTGCTCGCGCTCGATTAGGAAGAGATTCGGCGAAATCATAATACGGTCTGCGAATAGCGTATTTATCCACGTTTGTGAAATCGAGCAAACAACCTCGCAATTGACCCCAATCAGTCTTGTTAGACTCGTAACGATAGTATGAATTCAACAGATTTATCTGTTTGCGATTCCGGCGTCGTTTGAAGGATTTTTGACATATAATTAAATTAGCCCGTTAACGCTCCGGACAACACAAAATGAGCAAATGGACTCGGAATTGACCTCTGATCATTTCGTTAGATGCGTGTCAGCGAGACGGTTGAAACGAGCCCATCCAGGACAAATTACAAGTTCCCTAGAGCGAGATATGAGCGATTGAGTGTAATCAATTTAAGATAATAATAATAATCATAATAATCATAATATATTATATATAAATGTATCTACTCAGTTAGGTTAGAAAGAAAAGGCCCGATCCCTCCTTGCTCTTGACGGCGGAATCCAGATCTGATCTCCCTCCTCTCCTCTGATCTTTCTCTCTACAACTCTCCTCCATGGCCGGCGAGCATCCCTGCAGCCTGATGGAGCAGCGCCTCCTTCTCCTTCTCCATCTTCGGCCGACAAAGCATCAACCCCCACAACTTCCTCCGCCAAGGCCAGCGATCTCCTCTTTCTCTGGCGAGGACAATCTTCTCTTTGGGCAAAGCCGCCGCTTTCATGTCCGAAATCTCCGGCGAACTTCCTCCATGGCCGCCCCTCTACAAGCTCCGACCACCTCTCCAAAATAGAGAGCGACCTCGCTCTCCAAGCCAAAACAGCCCACTCAAAGAGTTCGACTTCTTTTTGGCAACGTTCGACAAGGTCCGGTTCGATGAGATCCGACCACGACCGGGAGCAACGAACAATTGCCGCATATTCGGCTATTGGGTTGCATGCATGGACATTGAGGTGAGCTTCCTCCCCCCTCCTTTGGTGCTAGCGTCTTAGATCACAATAGGAGAGATGAAGGCTCAAGAGAGCTTCTCGTGTGAGCTTTAATGCAGTATCCTTAGGAAGACCAAGTCGAAACCTCAAATTTAGGGCACCGTTCGCCGCGAGGTTCTTGGAATCATTTCTTCTCTTCAAGAGGAAGAGATGGGATTTGATTTGGGGCAAACCCACGGTCATTGAGGGAGAGTGAGGGGAGTGATATTTAGGGATTTTAAAGGTGAATGCTGGAGGAAGAAGACAACCAGCCACCGTCAGATTTACTTTAGGATCCGCATAATTTTATAGATAAAGAAATCTATTTTCTGCGCGTAGCTGAGTTCAAGTCCAGTTTTGGACAGGTTCCAGCAGGATTCATGCTTTGGGCTCAACACGGAAGTTGTAGCCCTCGGAAGGACCTTTCCAGCGACTGGTTGTGCATTTTCTGGGGAGCTCTGTAGCTCCCTCAAAGTGCAATAGAAATTGGCTGTTCAGAAGTAGGTCCTGTCTAGTACAGGACATCGTGTTGTCCAGGTAGTTACTGCTGGGTTCAACCTGATTTTAGAAAGATTAGGCTAAGATTTGGATCTGGGAACCAACATGAAAGTTGTAGCCTATGGCGATACCTTTTTGGAATGGTGTGACACGAAATTTTTGGTGGCCTGTAGCTATGGAAATTTCAGTTTCCGTAAGCTGTATCCATAATATATAGATTATTATATAATTGGATCTCTCTTAAATTATTCTTCGGACAGATACGAAATCGAAAGACTTGAACTTAATATTGTGGTACACGTCTATATTATGTTGTATGAAATATGGATACATATGTTCTAAGATCTCACAATCCAATTTCAGTAAACAACGACACACACGTAAAGTTTATAATATTGTATGGATTTCTCTCAAATTACTTATCGGATGCTCTTGAAATTTGGTGGACATGTGCTTAATGGTATTGAGACCACCCCCGATCAGAATTATGTATTTTGGATATATATTTATGGTAATATGGCTAGTCTCCTCTGTGAAATTTTTTCGGACCTTGTGAGAGCAAGCAGGAATAACAACTAGAGTTACAAGCCAAAACAACCAGAAACAATTTGGGGCAAACAATTGATCTTTATTGATTTTCTAACTTCAGTTACAGGGCAAGATATGCTTGACGAGACATGATTTCGTCAGCACAACACTCCAGAATCAATACAGAGAAGAATACTGAAAGACTTCAGACCGCACAACCCGCGCGACCTCTCTTGCACAGACCGCGCGAACTCCCTTGCGATCTCCTCCTGTTGCTAGACCGCAACACCCTGCCGACCTCAGACCACCACCAAACCGCCGCACAGACCGCTCCCTTCTTTCGACCTCCTGATCTTCCCAAACTCTAGCAACACAACTCCAAGCCGCAGACCGCCCGAACACTTTCAGAGGAAGAGGTGATCGCTGCTGCCCGCACTATCCGCAGAAGCTGCACAAGAAGAATCCGATCAGAGACCGCCCGGTCAGAAAACACAGACCGCAAGAAAGACGCGAACTCAGCTTACACTTGGTGTGTTCTTCTTTTGCTGCAACAGTGGCTCCCTATTTATAGGCGTGAGACCTGATCCAGTCGCCACCCTATGAGATAGAGTCACCACCCATCAGACCGCGCGACCTTACCGGTCAACCCGCGCGATCACTGCAACCCTCCTGCTTCATTTTGGTGAGCGCCGACTTCACTCCAGACCGCGGGAGATCGCTACTCCCTTGGTCTGAACATGACTCCACACGGAGATCGCCAGACCGCCTAGAAGTCACCCACCACCTGTGTTCGCCTGAGACCGCAAACACAGCCAGCTCGCCCTCCTGGTCTCCTCCTGAGACCGCGAACTGAGACCGCGCGACTAAGACTACTTAGTCCGCGAACTCCTTCAGAACCCTCTGGAAAGCCACCAGACCGGATTCAAGAGCCAACCCGTGCGGTCACGCCAGACCGGCACGTCCTTGAAGAGAACAACTTATCACGCGATCAGAGACAGACCGCGCGACCCTGAGGATGATCAGCCGTCATGCGGTCACAGCCAGACCGCACGACCTCCGCCTCCAGCAGCCCTTGGACCAGACCAGCGGTCAACCCTGGAAGCCGCAGCTGACCAATAGAACAGATCGCCATTGTCAGACCGCCAGACCGTGCGGTCACGCCAGACCGCCCGGTCTCTTCCCAGATCGCCCAGGTCCAAAAGCCTCCAAACTTCCACTTCAACAATTTCAACACTCCCCCTTGAAGTGGGAAGTTGAAACCAGCCCCAGTAAGCTCCTTAGCCGTGTGAACGGCCCCTTTGCCAGCGCCTTTGTGAAGATGTCTGCGACATTGTCCGCACTCCGCACATGCTCGACCGAAAGAGATCCCTCCAGCACCTTCTCCCGTATGAAGTGATGCTCGATCTCAATATGCTTGGTCCTCGCGTGACAAACTGGATTGGTTACCAGTTTGAGAGCACTCTCGTTGTCACCGCGTAGCAGAGTCGGCTCCCGAACCTCCTTGTGGACGTCTCCAACCAACCTCCTAAGCCAGATGGCTTCTTGAGCTGCCAAAGTCGAAGCCTTGTATTCCGCTTCCGTGGTAGAGACTGACACGGAATCTTGTTTCTTGCTGCACCATGAAATAGCTGTGGGGCCCACCATGAAGACGAATCCAGACGTCGACTTCCGATCATCCGAATCTCCCCCGTAGTCAGCATCCATGAATCCGTGCACCTTGAAGTCCGCATCCCTCCGGTACAGGAGACCCATGTCCGAGGTCGCCTTGACATACTTCAGAATGTTCTTGGCCGCTAGCAGATGAGGTACCCGTGGCTCCGCCATATATCGACTCACTCTGCCAACTGCATATGCAATATCCGGCCTCGTGATCGTCAGATAAATCAAGCTCCCAACTAGAGCTCGGAACACCAACGGATCTTGCATGATCCTTCCCTCATCCTTCCGAAGCTTCATAGCCTTCTCCAGAGGTGTGGAAGTGCACTTCCCTTCCTTCATGCCGAATCGCTCCACGATTCGCTCCGCATAGCCGGCCTGGGTCACCAGCACTCCACCTTCCTTCCTCTGCACCTCAAGTCCAAGGAAATGGTGAAGCTCACCTAAGTCCTTCATCTCGAACCTGATAGACAGCTCGGCCCGAAGCTATGCTACCTCCTCCTTCGAGTTCCCCGTCACGATCATATCATCGACGTATAGCAGCACGATGACCTGAAGCTCCCCGCTCTTCTTGACGAACAAGCTCGAGTCTGAGTCTGAAGCAACAAATCCACAGAATAGGAGATATTCTGCGATCTTCCCGTACCACGCCCTCGGCGCTTGCTTCAACCCATACAGGGCCTTCTTCAGCTTGCAGACATGCTCCGGAAAATCTTCAGACACAAAACCTGGTGGCTGAACCATGAAGATGTCCTTGTCAATCTCGCCGTACAAGAAAGCGTTCTTGACGTCGAGCTGCCAAATTTTCCATCCACTGAACGCTGCCAAGGCAATGATGAACCGAACTGAAGTCATTTTTGCCACCGGACTGAATGTCTCATCATAGTCTTCACCGTATTGCTGCGAGAACCCCCGAGCTACAAGACGAGCCTTGTAACGCTCGATACTGCCGTCTGCTTTCTTCTTCAGCTTGTAGACCCACTTGCATGTTACAGGAGCGATGCCCTTCGGCTTGGGCACAAGAGACCAGGTCTCATTCTTCTCGAGAGCTGCCATCTCTTCTTGCATCGCAACATCCCACTCCTTCATGCCTTGGGCCTTCTCAAAGCTCGACGGTTCCCTCTCATCTAAGGGACCAGCGAAGAAACATGAGACAAAGCTCACGGTGTTTCCTCCTGTATAGCGATCAGGGGCGATGATCGCTCGCTTCGATCTCCTCAGCTCCTTCCCCTGAACCGCATCATCTTTAGCTGCTTCTTCCCTAGCTCCTCTTCCAGACGTGCTAGGAGCATTGCTCCCCCTGCTCCCTGAACCAGAAGCTCCCGTCTCAGAACTAGAAGGCGATGGACCACCTGGTGACACAGGTAGCTCCACCTGAAGATTTTCCACAGCTTGCTCCGGCTCCTCCACCCTGCTCTCTGGTAACTCCACTCCAGAGGACCCCCTGTAAGATGTCACCTCATCGAACACGACGTCGCGAGATACAACAAATCTCCGCGTCTCCGGGTCCATGCACTTCCACCCTTTCTTCCTCTCATCGTATCCCACAAAGACTAGCTTCCTAGCCTTCGCTTCTAGCTTTGTCCGAAGAGCATCAGGGATGTGCACGTAACAGGTGGAACCGAACACCCGAAGGTGTGCCACGCTTGGCTTCTCCTTGAACATCATCTCATGCGGGGTCAACATGTTGATGGGGCTCAGAGGCATCCTGTTGATGACGTAAGCAGCACAAGACATTCCCTCCGCCCAGAAGGACTTTGGGATACTCTTGGCATGCAGCCAACACTTGCAGGTCTCCGTCAGATGACGGATCTTCCGCTCTGCAACACCGTTCTGCTGTGGAGTATGTGCACAAGTAAGCTCCCTCCGGATGCCTGCCTTCCTGCAAAAACTGGAGAACTCAGCAGAGGTGAACTCTCCTCCGTTGTCCGTCCTCAGCTTCTTGATCCGCAGATTCAGCTGACCTTCCACGAGCTCCTTGAACTCCACAAACTTGGCAAACGCTTCCGCCTTCTCCTTCAGGAAATATACCCAGACATATCTGGTGTAATCATCGATCAACACCAGCATATACCTGCTGCCTCCGAGGCTTGGGGTAGCAGTAGGTCCCATCAAGTCACCGTGGATGCACTCCAACGGCACACTACTCCTTGTCTGCGACTTGTCAAATGGTAGTCGATGAGACTTGCCGAACTGACATCCTGCGCAAACATGACCTTCTCCGTAGGAAGATAGACTTGGCAGGCCCTTGACCAGACCTCTCACCGCCATAGCTTTCAGCTTGTCCATCCCTACATGCCCCAACCTCTCATGCCATATCACGGCACCATCATTCGTCTTCATCTTGTTGACGTAGGAACTTGTCGACAAAACGAACAAGTCCTTTGCCCGTCTCCCGACATGAACAACCTCCGCCTTCACGGCCTCTACATTTCGTAGAAATTTCACTTCTGTTGGGCCGAACAGAACGTGATACCCAGCGTCAACAGCGTTGGTTACTGAGAAGAGGTTTTTCTTCATCCCGGGCACATGATAGACACTCTTCAAGGTAAGTGGCCCTCTATCACTGCCCAAAGAAACAACCCCCACCTTCTCGACTGGATGCACAGTATTATCAGCGGTGATGATAGCATTGTTACCTGTATAGGGTTGTGCTGATGAAAGCTTCGACTCATCTCCGGTGAGGTGATGACCACACCCCGAGTCCACGATCCAGTCCTCTTGATAGTTGATAGTAGCCGAGGCTTCAACCGAAGCCGAGAAGGCTCCTCCCCATCCTCCATCAATGTGCCTGGCCTCCACTTCCACCTTTCCAGCAACATGCCCCGATTGAGTAACAACTGGGCATTCCTTCTTGAAGTGCCCAACCTTCCCGCACTTGAAGCATCTCGGACCTTCCCCCTTCTTCTTCCCGTCAGCCTTGGGAGCATACCCCCTTTCCTGCTGTCCAGAAGTTGAAGGCCCATAGCCTCCCGCGATCTTTTTCTTCTTCTCCCACTTCTTCTTTTTCCCTGAGAAGAGCACCTCGCCGTCTCCCCCAGTCACTGACACTCCCGCCATCTGCCTTGCCAGACTTTCCTGCGAAGCTAGCAGATTCTCCAGCTCTAGCAGAGACGGTTGATTTGCCCATCCCTGCACTGACGTCACAAAGGCAACATATTCCTTCCGCAGGCCGCGGATGATGTGCCTCTTCAGCTTCGCCTCAGAGATAGGCTCATCAGGATCCAGTGCTGATATCTCAGCGCAGAGGTTCTTCATCTTCAGAAAGAAGTTTGAGATAGAAAGATCACCCTGAGCCGACCTTGCCAGCTCATTCTCCAAGAACTGCAGCCTCGCCACATTCTTCTTGTTAAACAGCCCATCCAGGGCTCTCCAGATTTCGGCAGCTGATCCACACCCTAAGATGTGATCAAATAGTTCCGGTGAAATGGCACGCTTCAAGGTGAACTCGGCTTTAGCATTGGTCTTTCTCCACGCCCTCACAGCCGGACCATTATCACCTGCTTCCGTTGCCTTCACCTCTTCAGTTGCATCTCCTCCAACAACCTCCCAGAGGTCCTCCCCTAGAAGATAGCTCTGCATACACGACTTCCACTTCTTGAAGTTAGTCGACGTAAGCATCTCAATACCAAGACCTCTTGCAAAACCACCTTCCATTGCTCTTCCTCTGGTTCCTTCTTCACAAAGGCGATGGCTACTCTAAGTTATTCACTGCTCTAACCACTCCAACCTCGCTCTGATACCACGTGAAATTTTTTCGGACCTTGTGAGAGCAAGCAGGAATAACAACTAGAGTTACAAGCCAAAACAACCAGAAACAATTTGGGGCAAACAATTGATCTTTATTGATTTTCTAACTTCAGTTACAGGGCAAGACATGCTTGACGAGACATGATTTCGTCAGCACAACACTCCAGAATCAATACAGAGAAGAATACTGAAAGACTTCAGACTGCATAACCCGCGCGACCTCTCTTGTACAGACCGCGCGAACTCCCTTGCGATCTCCTCCTGTTGCTAGACCGCAACACCCTGCCGACCTCAGACCACCACCAAACCGCTGCACAGACCGCTCCCTTCTTTCGACCTCCTGATCTTCCCAAACTCTAGCAACACAACTCCAAGCCGCAGACCGCCCGAACACTTTCAGAGGAAGAGGTGATCGCTGCTGCCCGCACTATCCGCAGAAGCTGCACAAGAAGAATCCGATCAGAGACCGCCCGGTCAGAAAACACAGACCGCAAGAAAGACGCGAACTCAGCTTACACTTGGTGTGTTCTTCTTTTGCTGCAACAGTGGCTCCCTATTTATAGGCGTGAGACCTGATCCAGTCACCACCCTATGAGATAGAGTCACCACCCATCAGACCGCGCGACCTTACCGGTCAACCCGCGCGATCACTGCAACCCTCCTGCTTCATTTTGGTGAGCGCCGACTTCACTCCAGACCGCGGGAGATCGCTACTCCCTTGGTCTAAACACGACTCCACACGGAGATCGCCAGACCGCCTAGAAGTCACCCACCACCTGTGTTCGCCTGAGACCGCAAACACAGCCAGCTCGCCCTCCTGGTCTCCTCCTGAGACCGCGAACTGAGACCGCGCGACTAAGACTACTTAGTCCGCGAACTCCTTCAGAACCCTCTGGAAAGCCACCAGACCGGATTCAAGAGCCAACCCGTGCGGTCACGCCAGACCGGCACGTCCTTGAAGAGAACAACTTATCACGCGATCAGAGACAGACCGCGCGACCCTGAGGATGATCAGCCGTCATGCGGTCACAGCCAGACCGCACGACCTCCGCCTCCAGCAGCCCTTGGACCAGACCAGCGGTCAACCCTGGAAGCCGCAGCTGACCAATAGAACAGATCGCCATTGTCAGACCGCCAGACCGTGCGGTCACGCCAGACCGCCCGGTCTCTTCCCAGATCGCCCAGGTCCAAAAGCCTCCAAACTTCCACTTCAACAATTTCAACACCTCTTCTAAATTTATTGGTCGTAAATAACTTTGGTAAATATAAATGAGGCTTAAAATTGGTTGAAATATTCAAGGTGATGATTATGTGATATCATAGAAATTTCATAGGATTTGGTTTGAAATAAGCCTTGATTAAATGTCATGTTATAAATTATTTTGATGAATGAATCATGGTGATGTGTATTTGAATAAGTTTTGGGAGGATACTTGTTGTGATTTTGCCAATCATAGTTCATTCTCACATTGGTCGTAAATAACTTTGGTAAATATAAATGAGGCTTAAAATTGGTTGAAATATTCAAGGTGATGATTATGTGATATCATAGAAATTTCATAGGATTTGGTTTGAAATAAGCCTTGATTAATGTCCTATTATAAAGTATTTTGATGAATGAATCATGGTGATGTGCATTTGAATAAGTTTTGGGAGGATACTTGTTGTAATTTTGCCAATCATAGTTCATTCTCACATTGCACCTTAAATAATAATTGGGAATGCCGATGGGGCTAATATTTGGTGGGAATGACCATAACAGGCTAGCGGAACCACGGTAGAAGTTTCAGCAAGGCTCGATTTGATATGGGTTCTTAATTAAATATATTGTCGTAAAATATTATGCTGATTTTGAAACACTAGGATGCTAGTGAAGAAAGAAATATGGAGTCATACTTTATGGTAAAATTCCTGTGCACTTTTGGCAGAGGTATTCATGTGATAATTATTTCTTGATGTAGCAAGTTCGATGTTCGGTGTTGGTAATGTTATTCCACTAGTATATTTGCTACAAATAGATGTGCTGACCTAGATATGACAATGATATTAATAACAGAAGGTTGCATATTTGGAAACATACTCATGTTGTAGTGTATTAATGTTATTGATAGAATACAATTGAATAAAAATGCATCCCTGAACTTGGGGTGAAATTAGCCCGAGGATGAGAAAGGTCAGGAAACATATTGGGTAAACCTTCTAAGGATCTGATACGCCACAAGGTACACAAGTAGTCCTACAGGATCTAGTGAGGTAATTTCCATATTATGCACACGCTACTGCATAGAGTCGTGACAACTCGGTATGAGTAGCCTTGATGGCTTGGTGTGAATTATAATATATTGTTATATCTTGTGGTGAAATGTTAAGGACCCGGTTGGTTGGGGCCTTGGATGCTAATTAGCATCGGTTGAACTGGTATGACGTGAAAGGTAAGAAGGCTCCATTGGTGAGTCCCTGGGTGTTTGATAGCACAGGTGTGCATGGGAATTGCATGGGTTGCATGGCTTACACATGGTGGTGTATGGATCTTGTTTGGAGGATTACTTGTGGCGGGTCTACAGGCTTGCTAGTCGTGACACCGACCAAAGCCGACAGTTAGACTCTAGACCGGTTGGGTTGGACTCTTGGTGCTCACCTACCCAAGTCCCCTTCTGTGTCCTTGATGGCTCCGCTGTGTGTTCTTAGCGTCGAGCAGTACGCAGGGTCTCCGTTGTGTGTTCTTAGCGTCGAGGCGTACAGAGGCCTAGGACTGGTAGTGTTCATACCCTCCTAGTAGTGGAGGAGCTCGTTCCACTGTCTCCGTCTGGCCACGACGGGAGATGCCTGAGCGGTTAGCTACCCCTCAAAAAGCGAGAACTAAAGGTCAATGTCGACATTGCTAAATGAATGGGTGAGTTCATCATATCATAATCATTGCATTGCACTCATTCTGCATAACCATAACATTGCACCGCATCGGGTCTATCATATAAAATAGTATGGGCTCTTTTATATGATGGGTCCCAAATTGGAAACCTTAACTTATAAGTTTGTATGGGCATTCATATAAGTAAAGGTACGATATAAACTGCTTACTTCTGTGCTATTTCATTACTTGCTTATACTCTGCCATTGTCATATTACTTGTTAGTTGTGCTTCTTATACCTGATGATAGTGCTTGCCTTTATATGCTCTTTACTTATGAACATGTTTATGAAGCTTTTGCAAGTACTCGGGTACTTATACAACCAACACATATGTACAACCATTCATGTCACCTGCTTTGTCTATTATTGCTTATATTACAGCTTTTCTTCCTTTCCTTCCGCCCGGTGCCTTGGAGTCGCCGGGGAGCGGATGCGAAGCCACTTAGTCTTTATGACTAACGGTTGTTGCACCACTCATTTTTATGAGCACACTTAGTTGGCGTGACAGTGTTCAACACAGGAGGCCGGACAGGTCAGGTGTGCAGGGCTGGTGATTATGGTACCTTGGCTGCTATCAGTGACAGAGGCAAGCGAGTGTTTTGAGGTGTAGCCCTTGGGGCATTTAGTTTGATACTCTGATGATTTACAGGAGCTTGTGTAACTTTCTGTCTTCCTTGTACTTACTGTTTGGACATTATTACTTATTGTGAATCTATGGCTGTTAATGCTTTCTTTTATTGATGGGTTGGCGTTGTTCAGTTGAATTTGGCTGGCAGGGTAGGCGTCTTGTGGGGGAGGCTAGCTCGTGTGCTAGCGCTTCCGCAAGGCGGCTGTCCTGGGCATAAGACTTCCCTCGGCCGTGTTTTGTGTTCTGGGAGGGGGGGGTCTTACAATGTGAAGAGCTAAATGGACTGGATCTACAGAAAGAAGAATCTTTACTTGCATCAACTCAAAATCTTGAAGACAGTGAAGAATAGGATCATTCAGATCTTGCTGACAGCTCAAATCAAGTGACAGCTGAACAAATTCCTCATGTGGATATCATTGCTGAACCAACTCCAACTATTGAACACATCACTGTTAGAGATCATCCAATATCCCAAATCATTGGTGATATTTCAGCAGGTGTTCAAACAAGGAATCAACTACACCAAAATTAGATGCACACATGTTTCCTATCCCAGATTGAACATCAAACCATAAAAGATGCAGAACAAGATCCAAACTGGATTCTTACAATGCAAGATGAGCAAAATCAATTTGAAAGGAACAAGGTATGGGATTTGGTTCCAAGACCAAAAGGCCATCCTATTATTGGCACCAAGTGGGTCTTCAGGAACAAGCTTGATGATCAAGGCAACTTAGTGAGAAACAAAGCAAGATTGGTAGCCCAAGGATATTCACAGGAAGAAGGAATTGACTATGATAAGACCTTTGCTCCTATTGCAAGACTTGAAGCTATCAGTATTTTCCTTGCCTTTACTGCATTCAAGAAATTCAAGGTATATCAAATGGATGTAAAGAGTGCGTTTCTTAATGGAGACATCAAAGAAGAAGTCTATGTGGAACAATCACCAGGTTTTATCTCTCCAACTCACTCCTCTAATGTATTTAAGCTTAATAAAGCTCTTTATGGTCTCAAACAAGCTCCTAGAGCATGGTATGAGACCTTAGCTAATTTTCTTTTGGAGAACAATTTCTGTAGAGGCATAGTTGATAAAACCCTATTTTTCAGGATACATAAAAATCAAACTCTACTAGTTCAAATATATGTAGATGACATAATTTTTGGATTTACTGATTCAAATTTATGCAAAAGAATTTCTAACCTGATGCAATTTAAATTTGAAATGAGTAGTATGAGTGAGCTATCATACTTCCTTGGTCTTCAAGTGAAGCAAATTCTAAATGGCATATTCATATCACAATCCAAGTATGCTAAGGAATTAGTAAAAAGGTTTGGTATGTCTGATGCTTCCACCACGAAAACACCCATGCCCTAAAATGCTATTGTTGATACTGATGAATCAGTGAAACCTGTTGATCAGAAAGTATATAGAGCAATTGTTGGCTCACTACTTTATTTAATAGCAAGTAGGCCTGATATTATGTTTGCTACCTGTATTTGTGCTAGGTTCCAAGTTAACCCCAAAGAATCTCACCTAATTTTATTAAAAAAAATTTAGATATATAAAGGGTTGTCCTAATCTAGGACTCTGGTATCCAACAACATCGGAATTTGAATTAACTGGATTCTCTGATTCTGATTATGCTGGATGCAAAGTAGACAGGAAAAGCACATCAGGAACTTGTCAGCTTCTTGGTGATAGGCTTGTGTCTTGGTTTTGTAAGAAACAAACATCTGTGTCTACATCAACAACTGAAGCTGAATACATAGCTGCAGGCAGTTGCTACTCACAGATATTATGGATACAAAATCAGCTCCTAGACTATGGTGTCAATCTAAATTATTTAATTATACTTTGTGACAATACTAGTGCAATATTTATAGCACAAAATCCAGTTCTCCATAGTTGGACTAAACACATAGAAATTATGCACCACATTATCAGAGATAATGTGGATAAAAATAAAATATGCATACAATTCATTTCTACTGATTTGCAAAGAGCTGATATTTTCACCAAGCCATTGGATGAAAAGAAACATATTTTCTTTATAAATCAGCTAGGAATGATGGATGGAGATTCAACCTGCTAAAAATTAAGCTTTCTACTTACCCCATCTCAACATTGAACTGAGTTCGACGAAATCTAGTTTTTCGTCGAATGGAGATCGATGAAGTAATCAAGTTCGTCGAACCGAGATCGACGAAAACTCATTTTTCATCGAACCCAGTTTTGATGAAGCTTTTATTTCAGATCTGTCATCATAATCAAATCTTTTACCATATTTTAACTGAATGCCTACAGAAACTGCTTCTCTCTCCAGTTCCTTTGCACTTGATCTCTATTTTATTTTGCAGGAACAATATCAATATAAAGATTGCATCCTTCCCTACCTCCATCAAATGTCCCTTCTTCAAGGGGCCTAGCTTCAGACCTTCCTGAAACTAGGCAGGGGGAGAAGTTCTATGAAGAAGCTCCATATGATGCAGTTTTTACTCAGGGGGAGATGTTCTATGAACTATGCAGGGGAGAAAGCTGGAGAAGCTCCTTGTTGTCAGGGGGGAGTTGTTTTATCAAGAGAAAATGCCGTATGAAGAAGCAAAAATCATTTCATTCAGTTGTTGAAAAAGCTCACATCAGTTTGCAGATTTAGGGGGAGATGTTGTAGATTCAATTATGACAAATTCAAATTGATATTAGTAGCACAGCATATTCAGATTATAAAGCTACAGTTTAGATCAACAAATTCAGAAAGCTGAAATATAGCAGATAAAGCTTTTCAGATAATCAAATTCAGAAAGATGAAGATAATATCAGATTTCAGAAAGTCAGAAAGCAGAATTCAGAAAGACAAGGTTTTTATTATTTCAGTTTTCAAATGTAATGTTTCTAAACTCAGAGTATCATATTTTATATCTGATGAAATATTTAAAATCTATCAGATATATATGCTCTGTTGTTTTGTTATTTGTTCTGTTATTCAAATTTTGTCAAATAGTGTCCTAACCCAAATAGGGGGAGATTGTTGGAACAACCCTGTTACTGATTTGGGCTAGGATCACTATCTGCTGACTAGGATCAAGTTGACCCCAATGTATAGTCAATGGGTCAAGGTTTTATTCTGATAGAGCTAAGGAAAAGACAAGATTCCTGCGTTCGACGAATGGCATGCTCTCTGCGTTCGAAGAACGGCTTACATTCTGCGTTCGATGTATGGCTTACATTCTGCGTTCAACGAACGACTTGCTTCTATCTCAGCGTCTCAGTGGGTCAGTCTCAACGGTCGACGAACAGTCTCACCGGCTCAGTGGTCGACGATTTTATCCAGGTTCAGCGGTCGACGAAATCATCCAGTCTCAGCGGTCGATGAAATTGTCCTCTCAGCAGTCGACGAAATTATCCAGTCTCAGCGGTCGATAGTTTTATTCAGTCTCAGTGGTCGACGATTTTGCTCGGCTCAACGGTCGACGAATTCTTCAGTTCGACGAACTCAACCTTCAGATCGACGAAAGTTCTTCTCAGCTCAACTAATTCAACTCTTCCAGGAAGATTCAGTTGAGGTCGACGAACTCAACATTGCGTTCGACGAAAATTGTTGAGATCGACGAAATTTGTTGAGATCGACAAAAATTATTGAGATCGACGAAACTTGTTCAGATCGACGAAATGTGTTATTTCAGTTCAGTATTTCAGAAGGATTATTTTTATTTCATTCTCTGAACTCAGATCTTTCAGCAACGGCTCTATTATATCAGATAAGTAAGGATCATATCTTTCCTTTTATTATTTCGAGAATATAGCCAGTGACATTTAGCTGAAAAGGACATGTTCATGGAAAAAGAAAAAGGTAAACGACATATCAGAATTACAGTACAGGATATATCTCTTTCAGAATATTTTATTCCTTAAATCAAGGGATTTGAATTTCAAATCAGTCAGAGAGATATATTATCAAAAAGAAAAAGGAAGAAGACAGAACAACACAGTTTACACGACAATATTACAGAACATATCACAAAATAGCTGTACAGAAAAAAGAAAGAGGAAGAAGAAACAGTCGGGAAAAATATACAGGAAGAAGAAAGAAAATCTACAGATCATCTTCATCTTCTTCCTCAAGCAGCACTCATTCACTGAGAACATCAACTCTACTCTCTCAGTCATCAACTGCTAGATAAGAACATATCAAAAAATAGCTGTACAGGAAAAAAAAGAAAGAGGAAGAAGAAACAGTCGGGAAAAATATACAGGAAGAAGAAAGAAAAAGTTCTACAGACCATCTTCATCTTCTTCCTCAAGCAGCACTCACTCACTGAGAACATCATCAACACCATCTCACAGTCTCAGCTGCTAGATCAGATCTTCAAAGAGCAACAATAATCTGAGGACCTTATTCTCTCAGATTCATCTGCTACAGGAAGATCAATACATCCAAGAGAAAGCTCCAGCCATCTACTGTCAAACATTTAATATTAGATAGGGGAGCTTTACATCATCAATCCACTAGAGTCTTCTCTCAGAATATTGACAGAGAAGAACATCTAACCCTTCTTATCCCCTCTTGTACAGGGTTATAACTCCCTTCAAAAGTTAACCACTTGGTGGCAGGGCACCTGAACAAAAACCTGTGGTTTGGTTAGAGCACCTGATCAAAAGCTCACTTGGTGTGTGGACACCTTAACAAAAACCCTTGGTGATAGGGCACCTGATCAAAAACCTAGTGGATTCTACCAAGTGTGGTAGAAGAGTAGACGTACCCAGGTTTATTGGGGAACTACTATAAAAATCCTCGTGTTCTCTGTGTTGTGATTTTCTATGTGCTGTGCTGTTTTATTTAGTTTTATAACTCACTCTGTATACACATATAAGTAACACTATTTTAATTCCGCTATAAAATTAAGTGAAAAGTTTTTAATACTCTATTCACCCCCCTCTAGAGTAAATCTAAGATCTAACCTCACTTTCAATTGGTATCTAAGCATATCAATTGACTTTCAGAGGTAGTGGCAGCATGAGCACTTGCATCACAATAGTCGCCAGGGAAGTAGAGTCGCGTGTCCCAGGATTAGACTGAGAGGAGACAACACGACAGAAAGCATCCATTTCCTGAGGTGTAAGAGTTCCAAGAGGGGAACAATGGGACTCATCATAGACATCTGTAGTGTAGACAGTATGAAAGTGCACAATGTGCCTCTGAGATTCCTCTAGAGGGGGGGGGGGGGGGGGGGTGAATAGAGATTTAAAATATTTCTATCCTAACTATGTTTAACAATAAATTACTCTAAGGAGTTATGCTTAACAATCCATGTAGAATAAAGAATGCAGGAAATAAAGTGCAGAATAAAAGACTGGGATAGCACAGAAAATCACAGCACAGACACAATGAATTTTATAGAGGTTCCCAAAACCTTGGGTACTCCCCTCTTCTACCACCTGGTAGGAATGCACCACCTGTGCCTAAGTCTTTTGATCAGGAGACTCTTAGAACCACTGATCTTTTGATAAGGAGATCATGAACCACCAGATCTTTTGGTAAGGAGATCTTGAACCACTGAATCCTTTGAAGAGGGATTAATAAAACTCATTTACAGGAAATAAAAAGAGAAGGAGAAGAAAGAATGTTGTATGTATTCTGTTCTCAGAATTCTTGTGATGGCTGATTGAAGAACAGCCAATGTGAAGTCCCACAGAATCTGCTCTTGATTAGTCTCTGCTTTTGATGAAGATGAACTGCAGAGACTTTGATTGTCAGATTCTTCTTCACTTCTGCTGATTCAGATCCTACTGCTATATGATGGTGATGAGAAGCATCTATCAGATCTACTGTTCTCTTAGATGAAGAACAGTTGTATTTCTCTTTTCTTTTCTGTTCTTGATTAGGGTTCCCGAGAGAGATGGAGAAGAAGATCAAGCCCTGGTAAAATGAAGGAGACGGCTGATTGTGATTAATGCCCTGTCTTCCTCTCTCTTCTCTTGTCTTTTTATTCTCCCTTTTTCAAATTCGAATACCTTTTCCCTTTCTGATATGCCTTGATAAGGTAATCTACTTATCACTTTATCTTTTTTTCCTCTTTAATTCTCGTCCCGACCACCTACAAGAAATATGGTTCCAAGAAACCTTTTGTCTCCTTCTTCAATGCTCCTTTCTATTTCAGGCAATTATTAAGTCGTTGGGGAACGGTCTTGAAGGTTATGGGCCATGAAAGAAGGATCAGAGAGACAGTTGAAAAGATTACCTTTTACAGACTGTATTCGATGCAGCGTCGAATTCATTTCTTCTCTTATCGACGTAGCTTCAAGTTCTTCTAGGAGCCGCTTCGATTTCATCTGTGCTCCGACAGAACTCTGCTAGTCGACGCTGCGTCGAAATCTTATCGACGTGTACGTCGTGTTGATCTGCCTGGTTCTGAGTTTCATCTTCTGCATCTTAGATGGCTTCGACAGATGACATCTTTTGCGTCGAGTTGAAGTAGAAGCTGTGTCGACTTCTCTAGTTACTCCGACAAGTCCCTGACCTCTACATCAACATCTATTCGACGTTACGTCGACTTGAGTTACTTTGACAGAGGGTTTGAACCACTTGGACTTCTAGTCAGAGCAGCATCGATATGGACTCGATGTTGCGTCGAATTCTAATCGACGCAAATGTTAACTTAACCCAATTTTGCTTCCCTTGATCTGGTCCTGACACCCTATGTTGAGTGTGACACCCTAAGACATCTAATGACCATATTACCCTCACTATACAATGGGTAATTTAATCCTAGTAGATAAAATCACTTTTAATCAATTTGTTAAGTTAAATCAAGGGCTTTTCCCAACAATCTCCCCCTATTTATCTTAACAAATTTTACATTTTGTTTTGAGTGATTGTATACACTTCTTTGCAGAATCAAACATACATGTAAGGTATTATAAACATAAATAGGAAACAACTGAAATTACAGACAGCAGATTTCCATATCAAGAAATTGTGTACCAGTGTTTTACCCACCAAATGTAATTTCACAGAATCCAAATAATTTATCTGATACCTGAAGTTCATGAGTCCTTCTCAGGAGTTCTTCTCTTCCTTGAGAATACATTTGGTAGGGCATGCCTCATCACCACTCTTATAGGCACATCATCATCATCATCAGACTCTTCACCCTTATCACCATCTGCTTTATTAGAATCAACAACAACATTACTATCTTTAGGAAGCTCCCCCTGTGTTTGCGCATTCTGCTCAGCTTCCTGGGCAGCTTCCTGAGCTATCTAAGCAACTTGATCTAACAGATCTTTAGCTTGAGGCTCATTCCGGACCCCTGATGTGCTCACAGCTTCAAATTCCATATTCAGACTCCTCTGAATATCTAGAGCTGGCTCCCCCTGAACTGCAGGTTGAATTAGAATAGCTGGAAGCTCCTCTTGATCTTCTGGCTCCCCCTGGATTTGTGCTCCCTGAAAGGTAGTCTCCTTGTCAGGGGCAGACTCATTATCAACTTCTTCCTGATCTTTTCCCCTTAAGATAGGGTCCTCTTCCTCTAAGATATTCTCCCCCTTCTTGACCTTGCTGGCCAGTGAGGTTAAGAATTCTCTTGTAACCATAGAGGAAGAGACAAACTCCTGGAGACCCTGGAGGAATTTCCTGGAGTCAAGCAACTCAGCTTTTATCTGAGAATGCTTCCTATCAAATTTTCTTGCCTGGGTGGCCACCAGGTCGGCAAAGGTGGAGGAGGCAAGGGCCACAACTTTGAAGATGATTTGCTCAATGTCAATGGGAGGATGAGCTGGAGGTGGAGGTGATGAAGTGAAGTCATCTTGAATGGGAGAGAGAGGATGTTAGACATCAGGTGAGAAATGAGTTGATGGTGGTGGAGGTAGAGGTGGAGCATGCTCATGATATGTGGATGATAGTGGATGGAAAGATGACTCGGGAGCTGAAGTGGACGAAAAAGGGTGATCTGGAAGCTCTTCTTGTTGATGTTGTTGTTGCTGAGAAGGTGGTAATGCTGAGGTGGTATCCCGAGGGATATCCCTTGGTTGATCTGGTATCTATCTTTCTGAACCTTGAAGAGGAGGAGAAGGAGGAGGTGAAGATGGGGCCTGACCAGGCTTCAAGATTTGCCTTGTCCATTTTGAGAAGATCCCAATATTAATCCTCTTTAAAGGAGGAATGGGCACTCCTTTTGACTTGCAGACATTTGGGAAGTGCTGGAAGAGCACATGGCTCATTATCCTCATGTATGCATTCTCCTTGTGAGAGTACTTGTGAGCTATCAGCTTTAATAGGCATCTGCCCTAATTGATCTTCTTTTTCAAAACAAGAGCTCCCATTATTTGCAATTGCTGTCTGGGGATTGCATCATGAGCTGATATCTTACACAGTATAACCTTCCCCACTATGTCTGCCAAAAACCTGTACTCTTCTGCCATATCAAAATTTTTAAGGTTGATTGGCTTCTCCTACTTAAACTGCATTATTTCTAGGACATTCCTTATTTCTTCTCCTAACAGTTCATCTGGATCATTTCCAGTGGGAAGATCAAATGTTTGGGAGAGAAGCTCTTCAGTTATACTAATATCATGGCCATAAACTGTCCCTTGAAGGGGCCCATCATCTGCAACATGTACACTGTCTTTGAACTCTGTAAGTTCGACATCTAGGATCTTAAACCTTGTTGAGATCAACTTAGTCAGGCCAGCCTCCTGAAATAGGCCAAGTATAGTTTTGAAGCTATCGGCAGCTGCGCTAAACGATTCGATATATACATCGAATCCAGAATTGACCTTAGGGGGTGCCATTGATTGAGAATGGATGTACCTGCAAAGACAGAGAGAAAACGAGAGAGAAAGAGGCACGAGAGAGCATGAGAGCAAGAGAGTAAGAGACAAAGAGTTCGTAAGTGTAAATATTTCGATGCATTAATTGTTTAAAAGCAGATGAATCATCGCTACTTAGGGTTTAGGTCGACGCTCCGTCGATAATACTAATTATTTGGCGTGCAAAGCTATGTCAAGATTTCCTCTAGAAGCATTTCTGCGCGCACCGATATATCGACATTGCGTGGACTAGTACTCGGCGTAGCTTCGAGACAATTTAGAGACCCTGAGTCGACGTAGTTATGTCGACGTTACGTCGATTTTCAACTCGATGTGACTTCGACTTTAACCAGCAATTATTAAGTCGATGTATGCGTCGATAAGATCTTGACGTTGCGTCGAGTTCTATTCGAATTGTCTGCTCTGCTTGCTTCTCGACACTAGCGTCGAGTAGAAGTCAATGGTATGTCGACTTCTATTCGATGCACCTCTTAATAAACATAGTTATTTCTTTAGAAAATCCTTGATATTTTTCCCAGCAATTTTACTTATGGAAAGTAGATAATAATATGATGTAATGAATGTTAAGGATGATTCAAGATTAAAATTACTCCCTTGAATGATTTTTGTTCCTTATCCATGACCTACATCACTCTTCCCACTCAATTCTCTCCTGAGTGGGACCTTACCTCATCCTGCACAGGTAATTCAAACATTAGAAGGGACCTAGGTTACCTTGGGCCCTTTGCTTTTACCATTATAGGGTTCAATAAAAGAATAGAAGGGTCTCTCATGAAATCCCTTGGGATGATAAGGAATGGATTTCCCAGTCCTACTATCTTGATACTTGAAATGAGAGTAAAATTCATCTAAGTAAAGAAGATCAGCAGAATGCTTTATTTCCCCTGGTTTTGCTCTGACCTTATGATTCTTGCCTAGGGATTTTCCTTTCTTATTTAGATTTATCCTTTTAGGTTTAACTAACCTATCTATATCACTGTTATCTTTACCCTTGGATGGTTCACCCTTCTCACTTGATTGATGATCAGTAGGTCTTACAAAGGAAACTGGATTTTTCCAGGCAGGTTTTCTAGATGACTCTGTGCTAGTGGAGGGCTCTGCTCCTAAACCTAGGTGATTAAATCTCATAGAGAGATTTTCTATGATATCCTTGAGCTTCTAACTCCTCCCATTGAGTGAGTCCTCAAAGTCCTTTGCCTTTGCTAGCTCTTCTTTTAGTTTTGTGTTTTCCTCTCTAAGCTTAATCAATTCTAACTCTTTATCATTAAGTTCATTAGTTAGATTCTGATTTATTAATAATGTTTCAACTTTCTTAAGATTCTCTAATTCAAACCTAGCAATGTTCAACTCTTTTTCTACTCTAAGATGATCTATGCAGAAATCTTTAAAACATGATTTAAAATCATCTGAAGTGTAACACCCTGCCAGTACAAAAAGTATAACAGCAGGTCCGGCCGGGACCCCACGCCATACAAACCACACTAGCTAGGAGTTAAAAGGTGATAACCAGAAAAGTAACAACTAACGAGAGTACAAAACGTAAGCGGAAGCATTAATTAAACCATTCAAATAGACATGTCCACTATCATTGGAATGAATCCAGAAATGAGAGTTACGGCCTTAGGGCCTTACATCAAATCAATGTACAAAACTCCAACAAAACATACATCGGCACGCAGGCCGGCAAAACATGAGAAAGCAGGAAAAAGGCTGGCCTTCGAGGGCCAACACAGCAAAGGGGCCAACGCCCGCTACTTCCCGCTAGGCTCACCTGCACCTGCATAAGAACATTCCACCAAGCGGTGGCAAACAAAGTAACGGTCAGCACAGCTGACCAAATTATAACGACCCCACCCCTTTCCCGGGGTGGCGGAGATTCTACCCTGCAAGTAAGCCATACTAGCACAAGTACTAAACTAAAGAAAGTGCAACAACACGAGGTGAGGTTTCAAGCACAATCAATCTTCTAGGTTGAGCATCAAAAGAAGGGAACCTAGGTATGCACATGATGTTGGTTGGGTTCACCCGAAGGTTTCCCACAACCGCCTAAGCAAATCGCATGAGGCTAAACATAACATCAAATTCACAACACTCCACCCCAAGGGTCACAACCTTAGGTGGGAAACAAGAGCTTTTGGTCGGTCTAGGTATGACACCTTCCACGACCTCTCCCATGATCACACGGCCTTCATGAGGAAGGGACCTCTCGCCGATCTGCATGGAAACGGGTTCGGTTCAGCTTTGCCCGTGCTCTAATCGTCGCGATCTATCGCACGACGCGGGTACGGCTTCACCTCGGCCCGTAAGGGTTTAGCACTTTCAAGTGCTCCACAAAAATATACGCTACGCACCTAACCCCTTCACAAGGATCTAGGCTTCGCGAATTCTCAACAAAGGAGGTACATACGCTCCGCATCAATAACGTGGTGAAGGTTTGCCTTCATCCAAAACTCAAAGCATGGGGCTTTCGTAGGGATCTTCACAAGACGCCTACACGTAACTCCCGCAATACTATAGGTGAGTTCACGGAGTCATTCTCCGGCACGCATTCTAGGTCTAACCTAAATGCAACGTCGCAAATCAAGCATCACCGATTCGGGCTCACGGCCACGAATAGGCTTCACACAAAATGCCTAAATCCGCACGACTACCGGATTTTCTACATGCAATATGCCGGGGACGGACACAATCTACCCGGAGTCCCGAAGGACTTGAGGAAATCCTACACTTCACCCATTTGGTGAAAGAGATACCTCATGCAAGCAAAGAAAGAGAAATAAATGGACAAATACAAGTCCAAAGTTCGGGAGGAAGAATCGTTACCCTAGACGTGTTCCTCTTCGCCATGGATCCGAGATTCTACGCGGAGGGAAAGAACCGCACCGGGCTGCACTCTCCGGATCTGGAAACGGCTCGCGAAACGGAGCTCCGGAGCTCCGTCAATGGCGGGATCTTCCTTCTTCTTCCTTGCCTCCTTCTTCTTCCTCTAGCCTAGGAGAGAGAAACACCTCAAAATAATGAGGATTAATCTCCTCTCATAAGCCCTAATAGCCTCCAGCATCTAATCCTGGCCATCGGATCAGATCTCAAAAGATTTGGACGGCCCGATCTTCTTCTCCGCTCAAAATCGCGGAACAGAATAAACAGGGCGCACGATCACAGGCGCACGGTCAGTGGTCGTGCGCGACGAGGGCAATGGTCGTGCGCACTATCCGGGACAGAACTCTGAATTCTTGCGAATAAGCGCACGATCGCTGGCGCACGATCACTGGTCGTGCGCGAAGAGGGAAATGGTCGTGCGCACTGTCCGAGACAGAACTCGATTCTCTTCTGAATTAACGCACGATCGCTGGCACACGATCACTGGTCGTGCGCGATGAGGCCACTGATCGTGCGCTAAGAGCAGACAGGGAAAATTCTAGCCTGCTTCACGTGCCGCACTACCACTCCGCCTACTTCGCGGAACTACCAGATTTGGGGTGTTACAACTCCACCCTCCTTAAAAGAATTTCGTCCCGAAATCCAGGAAACAGTAATAGCATAAATTACCGTTATACTTTACCTGAGGGAAAAAGCTCGGGATACTCCGCAAGCATCGTTTGCTCTCTCTCCCAAGAGAGCTCCTCTCGGCCGCAGTTATCCCACCGGACTTTTACCATCCGAATGGACTTGTTCCGCAGCTGCTTTACTTCGGTATCTTCGATGCGTAAAGGCTTGACTTTCGTCGACAACCCACTATCGACCGGAACTTTGCCGACCGCAACGATATGAGTAGGCTCTTGCACTGCCTTCCTCAACACTGAAATGTGGAACACGTCGTGCAGACCGCTCAGCTCTGCAGATAGCGCAAGCCGATAAGCCGCATCACCAACACGCTCCACGATCTCGAACGGTCCTAAGTACCTCGGACTGAGCTTTTTCAAGCGTCGAATCCTTGATACCCCTTTGAACGGTTTGATCTTCAAGTAAACCCGGTCACCGACGGCGAACTCTAAGTTCCTATGCTTGGCGTTGAAATACTTTGCTTGCCTATCCTGGGCAACCAATAGCCTTTCGCGTATAGTCCGGATCGTCGACGTTGCTTCTTCAACATCCTTTCGCTTCAATAGCTTAGTATCGCCCGTTTCCGCCCAAGACAACGGCGTACGACACTTCTTACCATAGAGGGCCTCGAAAGGAGCCATCTTTATGCTGGCTTGGTAGCTATTATTGTAGGCGAATTCGATCATATAGAGGTGATCCTCCCACCTCTTTCCAAAGTCTAGAGCGCACATTCGGAGCATATCCTCCATAGTCCTGTTGGTTCTCTCGGTCTGTCCATCCGTTTGCGGGTGGAAGGCCGTGCTGAACTTCAATTTTGTGCCCAACAGTTCATGGATAAGCCTCCAATCTTTCGATGTGAAACGCCCGTCACGATCACTGACGATGCTACGAGGGACACCGTGCAGTCTCACGATACTATCCACATAGAGCTTTGCTAGCTTCTCTACGGAATCATCCTTCCGGTTCGGAATGAAGTGTGATACCTTTGTCAAACGGTCCACGATCACCCATATGGCGTCGTTTCCATGTTGCGATCTCGGCAATCCGTGCACGAAATCCATCGAAATATCATCAAACTTCCATTCCGGAATCGGCAAGGACTTCAGAAACCCACCGGGACGTTGACATTCCGCTTTCACCAACGCGCAAGTATGACACTTGGCCACGTAAAGGGCAATGTCCTTCTTCATGCCCGGCCACCAGAACAGTTTCTTCATATCCATAAACATTTTAGTGCTCCCCGGGTGGATCGAGTACTTGGTATGATGAGCCTCGTACATCAATTCCGCCCGTAGAGTACCAACGTTTGGGATGCATAATCTTTCCTGCTTCCACATAAGGTCGTCTTCGAAGGAGAAATCAGCGTTTAACCCTTCAACGGTTTCCGCTTTGTATCGTTTCAAGCTCTCGTCCAACTCCAATGCTTGTCGAACTCGGTCGGCAAGGTCGTAGTGAACTTCCGTCCAGTTCAAGCATGCTGAAGTAGACGTTCTCCTATCAATGCATATGATCTCCATATCTTCTAGCTCACGGATTAGACGCTCATCGTGCATCAAAATCCAATTTGCTCGTGCGGGAGCCCGACGACTCAACGCGTCTGCAACTACGTTTCCTTTACCAGGAGTATATTTGATATCGAAGGTGTAGTCCCCAAGGAACTCCATCCACCTCCTTTGGCGCAAGTTCAACTCCCTTTGATCTAGTAAGTACTTGAGGCTCTTATGGTCGGTAAAGATATCGATCTTCACGCCATATAGGTAGTGCCTCCAAAGTTTGAGGGCAAAAACCACGGCCGCTAGCTCCAAATCATGGACCGGGTAATTCCTCTCGTGAACCTTCAGTTGCCGGGAGCCGTAGGCAATTACCTTCCCGAACTGCACTAGGACACAACCCAAACCACTTCCTGAGGCGTCGCTATATATTTCGTAGCCTTCCGTACCTTGTGGCGAGCATAGAATGGGCGCCGTGGTCAGACGGCTCTTTAGCTCTTCAAAAGCTCGTGCGCACTCGGGCGACCAAACGAACTTATTATCCTTTCTAGTCAGTTTTGTGAGAGGAAGTGCGATCCTCGAGAAGTTTTCCACAAAGCGCCTATAATAGCCGGCAAGTCCTAAGAAACTTCGGACTTCCGCTACGTTTTTCAACAAAGGCCACGCTTGGATCGCTTCTATCTTCGACGGATCAACTGCAATTCCTTCGCCACTAACAACATGACCAAGGAATGCCACTGACGGTAGCCAAAACTCGCACTTGGAGAACTTGGCATATAGCTGACTCCTCCTCAAGGTGCTCAGGACTGCGTGCAGATGCCCTACATGCTCCTCTTCCGACTGAGAGTATACCAAAATGTCGTCGATGAAGACGATCACAAATTGATCTAAATACTCACGGAATGTCCTATTCATCAAGTCCATGAATACCGACGGTGCGTTGGATAGACCGAACGGCATTACCGTGAACTCAAAGTGCCCAAAGCGGGTACTGAACGCTGTCTTTGGGATGTCGCATTCCCTTATTCGCAGTTGATAGTAGCCGGACCTTAGGTCTAGCTTGGAGTAAACCGTCGACCCCATTAGTTGGTCGAAAAGATCATCGATTCTAGGAATCGGATATCGGTTTTTCTCGGTCAACTTGTTTAGCTCTCTATAATCAATACATAGACGCAAGCTCCCATCCTTCTTTTTCACAAAGAGGACCGGTGCACTCCAAGGCGAAGAACTTGGACGTACGTAGCCTTGCTCTAGCAGCTCTTGCAATTGGACCTTCAACTCTGCCAATTCCTTTGGCGCTATTCTGTATGGTGAGCGGGCCACAGGTTTGGCACCTGGCACCAACTCGATACAGAAATCAATCTCCCGATGAGGCGGAGCCCCAGGGAGTTCGTTAGGAAACACGTCGGCGTATTCCGCTACAACTGGGACATCACACAACCTGGGCTTTGGCTCCGAAGCCTCCAACAAGGTGAAGAACAACTCGGCGCCTTTTCTCACCGCCTTAACCACTTGGAGAGCAGACATCAGCGTCTTGCTCGCTCCTCGCATACCGGCGAATGTGGTTTCATCGTCGGTGTTCGTTCCCAGAGTGATCTCCTTTGTATTGCAATCTATGCATGCTCGCTGCTCCGAGAGCCAGTCCATGCCGAAGATCACATCGAATTCAGCTAACGGTAGTAACGACGCTTCCAAGTCGAAATCTTGACTTCCGATCCGCACCTTCACACGGCTCTTCCTATCCGCACTCATTCGAGATCCATTGGGTAGCACTACTTCCAATCTATCCTCTACAAAGGTAGACGGCACTCCGATTCGCACCACGAAGTCCTCAGACAGAAAAGAGTGCGATGCACCCGTATCGAATAGAGCTCTCGCCGGATAGTTGAAAATTAGGACGAAACCTAATTGTACACAAATAACACATAAAGTCGTACCACAGTAAGAATCATAACATAGCTGTAAAAGCTAACTTCTAATTCGTACCTGTGACGACATCGGGTTGTCGTATAGCTTCTTGTTGGCCAAGCGAATAGACTCTCGGCTGAGTCGGAATGTGCTGGGAGGCCGAAGACTCTGCCGCTTTGCCCTTTTCCGCAGCCCGAGCATAATCCACCGCTCGATTTGCCGCCTTTGGGGGACCACTTCGACACACCGCAGCTTTGTGTCCCACCTTCCCGCAGGTGAAACACGTAATAGGAGTCCGCGCGGTCGTGGCTCCCGAAACATTCGAAGAAGCTGGTTCCGCCTGCTTGAACTTCCGCTTGTTCCTTCTGAAGTCCGGCTTGGACTGAGAGGCCGGCGCATGAAACTCGGGTTTCTTTACAACACTCTTTGCTTGTACCCTCTTCATGTCCAACTCCAAAGATCTGGCGGTTTGCACCATCACTTGGAAGCCAAACGTCATAGGGCCTGCAAGGAGCAGCCTCAACTCGTCCCGAAGCCCTTCATAGAATTTATTCGTCTTCGTCTCCTCATCCTCCACCAATGCCCCCGCATAGCGACTCAGTCTGGTAAACTCATGTAAGTAGTCGTCAACGGAGCGATCACCTTGAGTTAACCTCAGGAACTGGTTTTGTAACGCAATGCGTTGGGCAGAGGGGATAAACCGCTGGAGGAACGACTTTGAAAACTCAGCCATTGATATTTCAGTAATGTCTCTATCGCCGAACTTGTGCAGTTCCTGCTCTTCCCACCACAGCACAGCCTCTCCGTCAAGAAGGAAGGTGGCTAAGGTGACCATCATGGCTTCGTCCGTCGCCGTCGCCCTCAGAGTTCTTCTAACTCTTGACAACCAGTCTTCTGCCTCCGTTGGGGACTCAGATCCCGAGAAGGTAGGAGGATTAAAGCTCAAGAAGTGCTTTAATTGTTGGTCACGCGCTCGCCCCGCAACTACTTGCGCAACTTGACGCTCCACCCTTGGTGCTAACGCCGGTTCCACTGCAGCTACTGGCACAGGGGCATCAACCCTTGGTGCTACCGCAGGTTCCACTGCAGGTTCAGCTACCGGGGCTGCATCAGTAGTAGGCGTAGCAGGCTGTGCAAGCCTTTGCGGTTGAGCATTGATCATCGCGAAGACTGCTTCTGCGACCATTCTGATCATCTCAGCCGAAGGAGTGGTCGCTGGCACCTCAGCCGACCCACTACTTTCAGCGGTGTTACGGGGTTGAGACCGCCCCGCAGCACTTCTAGTCACCTATAATCATGCAAGGCACAATTTAGTGACCCTAAACATATCAAACATCAATCATGGAACGCTCAGGTTCCGCAAACAAGTATGTTTTTTTTTTCATTCCTAAGTGGACATTCTTATTAGTTTTTGTCGTTTTAGGTGAATGCACAGCCCGTGCGCACCACCCCTTAAAAGGAATTCGTCCCGAATTCGCTAAACTACGGATCGACGCCTTAAGTCCGATACCAAATTGTAACACCCTGCCAGTACAAAAAGTATAACAGCAGGTCCGGCCGGGACCCCACGCCATACAAACCACACTAGCTAGGAGTTAAAAGGTGATAACCAGAAAAGTAACAACTAACGAGAGTACAAAACGTAAGCGGAAGCATTAATTAAACCATTCAAATAGACATGTCCACTATCATTGGAATGAATCCAGAAATGAGAGTTACGGCCTTAGGGCCTTACATCAAATCAATGTACAAAACTCCAACAAAACATACATCGGCACGCAGGCCGGCAAAACATGAGAAAGCAGGAAAAAGGCTGGCCTTCGAGGGCCAACACAGCAAAGGGGCCAACGCCCGCTACTTCCCGCTAGGCTCACCTGCACCTGCATAAGAACATTCCACCAAGCGGTGGCAAACAAAGTAACGGTCAGCACAGCTGACCAAATTATAACGACCCCACCCCTTTCCCGGGGTGGCGGAGATTCTACCCTGCAAGTAAGCCATACTAGCACAAGTACTAAACTAAAGAAAGTGCAACAACACGAGGTGAGGTTTCAAGCACAATCAATCTTCTAGGTTGAGCATCAAAAGAAGGGAACCTAGGTATGCACATGATGTTGGTTGGGTTCACCCGAAGGTTTCCCACAACCGCCTAAGCAAATCGCATGAGGCTAAACATAACATCAAATTCACAACACTCCACCCCAAGGGTCACAACCTTAGGTGGGAAACAAGAGCTTTTGGTCGGTCTAGGTATGACACCTTCCACGACCTCTCCCATGATCACACGGCCTTCATGAGGAAGGGACCTCTCGCCGATCTGCATGGAAACGGGTTCGGTTCAGCTTTGCCCGTGCTCTAATCGTCGCGATCTATCGCACGACGCGGGTACGGCTTCACCTCGGCCCGTAAGGGTTTAGCACTTTCAAGTGCTCCACAAAAATATACGCTACGCACCTAACCCCTTCACAAGGATCTAGGCTTCGCGAATTCTCAACAAAGGAGGTACATACGCTCCGCATCAATAACGTGGTGAAGGTTTGCCTTCATCCAAAACTCAAAGCATGGGGCTTTCGTAGGGATCTTCACAAGACGCCTACACGTAACTCCCGCAATACTATAGGTGAGTTCACGGAGTCATTCTCCGGCACGCATTCTAGGTCTAACCTAAATGCAACGTCGCAAATCAAGCATCACCGATTCGGGCTCACGGCCACGAATAGGCTTCACACAAAATGCCTAAATCCGCACGACTACCGGATTTTCTACATGCAATATGCCGGGGACGGACACAATCTACCCGGAGTCCCGAAGGACTTGAGGAAATCCTACACTTCACCCATTTGGTGAAAGAGATACCTCATGCAAACAAAGAAAGAGAAATAAATGGACAAATACAAGTCCAAAGTTCGGGAGGAAGAATCGTTACCCTAGACGTGTTCCTCTTCGCCATGGATCCGAGATTCTACGCGGAGGGAAAGAACCGCACCGGGCTGCACTCTCCGGATCTGGAAACGGCTCGCGAAACGGAGCTCCGGAGCTCCGTCAATGGCGGGATCTTCCTTCTTCTTCCTTGCCTCCTTCTTCTTCCTCTAGCCTAGGAGAGAGAAACACCTCAAAATAATGAGGATTAATCTCCTCTCATAAGCCCTAATAGCCTCCAGCATCTAATCCTGGCCATCGGATCAGATCTCAAAAGATTTGGACGGCCCGATCTTCTTCTCCGCTCAAAATCGCGGAACAGAATAAACAGGGCGCACGATCACAGGCGCACGGTCAGTGGTCGTGCGCGACGAGGGCAATGGTCGTGCGCACTATCCGGGACAGAACTCTGAATTCTTGCGAATAAGCGCACGATCGCTGGCGCACGATCACTGGTCGTGCGCGAAGAGGGAAATGGTCGTGCGCACTGTCCGAGACAGAACTCGATTCTCTTCTGAATTAACGCACGATCGCTGGCACACGATCACTGGTCGTGCGCGATGAGGCCACTGATCGTGCGCTAAGAGCAGACAGGGAAAATTCTAGCCTGCTTCACGTGCCGCACTACCACTCCGCCTACTTCGCGGAACTACCAGATTTGGGGTGTTACATGAAGTAAAGTCAAATTCATCAAAGACAGATGATACCCGATCATCTTCATCATCTGATGCCATTCCCAGTGCCATCATGTAGGCTGCTACAGCTTCCGCTTCATCATCACTCTCAGATGATGATGAGTCTAGCTCTGCTTCAGAATCACTCCATGTCTCAACAATAAAGTCTTTGGCTTTCTTCTTATCCTTTCCTCTGAAGGACTTATTCTTCTTCTCATCCTTGCTATTGCTTTTCTCCCTTTTCTCTTGTGGGCAATCAAGAGTAATGTGCCCTAGTTTGTTGCAGGTATAGTAGATAACCTCCTTCTTTGGAGTCTTATCATACCTGGGCCTTGAGTCCCTTTATCTTCTTCTTGAGTCCTCAGTCTTCACCCACTTCTTAAATCTCTATGCCAGCAGACTGAACATTTCATCCTTAGGATTGGAGGACTCTCCTTCAGCAGCTTTTAGAGCAAGGGACCTTTGGACAGGAACTGGAGAGGTCTCCCTTTCTTCAGCCTCAGCCCTATTTTTCAGAATCATCTCATAAGACTTAAGCTTTCCTAGCAAAGCTTCAGTTGAGATCTCTCCGTGGCATCTGGATTCTCTGATTGCCCAGATCCTAGAGTCCCATGAGCTGGGGAAGCACATGAAGATCTTATCATTAATTTCAGTCAAGGATATTTCCTTGTCTAAGCCTCTGAGCTCATTACTGATCAGACTGAATCTGTCATACATATTGACAACAGATTCTTCAGCTTTCTTTTGAAAGTTCTCATACTGGGATATGAGAAGGGAATTTTTGTCCTTTCTTTCATCAGCACTTCCCTCAACCATTGCGGTGAGGGAATCCTAGATCTCTTTTGCTGATTGGTATTCAGCAACTTTCTGGAAAATGTCATCAGACATTGTTGATACCAGAATATTCATGGCCTTGGAGGATGTGGGCCATGAAAGAAGGATGTTGCTCCTTTCTATTTCAGGTAATTATTGAGCCGTTAGGGAATGGTCTTGAAGGATGTGGGCCACGAAAGAAGGATCAGAGAGACAGCTGAAAAGATTACCTTTTACAGACTGTATTCGACGTAGCGTCGAATTCATTTCTTCTCTTATCGACGTAGCTTCGAGTTCTTCTAGGAGCTGCTTTGATTTCATCTGTGCTATGACAGAACTCTGCTAGTCGACGTTGCGTCGAAATCTTATCGACGTGTACGTCTTGTTGATCTGCCTGGCTCTGAGCTTCATCTTCTGCGTCGAGATGAAGTCGACGTCACGTCAACTTTAGATGGCTTCGACACATGACATCTTCTGCGTCGAGTTGAAGTAGAAGCTGGGTCGATTTCTCCAGTTACTCTGACAAGTCCCTGACCTCTACGTCGACATCTATTCGACGTTACATCGACTTGAGTTACTTCGACAGAGGGTTTGAACCACTTGGACTTCTAGTCAGAGCAGCATCGATATGGACTTGATGTTGCATTGAATTCTATTCGATGCAAATGTTAACTTAGCCCAATTTTGCTTCCCTTGATCTTGTCCTGACACCTTATATTGAGTGTGACATCCTAAGACATCTAATGACCATATTACCCTCACTATACAATGGGTAATTTAATCCTAGTAGATAAAATCACTTTTAATCAATTTGTTAAGTTAAATCAAGGATTTTTCCCAACACAGCATGATGAGAGCTTTGACCACCCTGTCTCTAGACACCACGACCAGGTCCACGACCATGACCAGTAGGAGCAAGATGAGGATGAAGCTTGAAACACACCTCCCGAGAATGTCCTCTTCCACCACAGTAGTCACAAGTGGGCACTGAAGAGCCGGGAGTGGGAATAAGACCGCGACCGACACTCGTCAAGGCAGAACAATCTGGTGGCGCCATAACACTGAGGGACTTGTGTCGATCTTCATCACCCAGAACCATACTGAAGGCGTCACCAAGGGTGGGAAGCTGAGTGCGGTGAAGAATATGCATTCGCACTATATCAGATTGCATGTTCAAGCACATCAAGAAGACATGGAGATGATAACGATCCTCATTTTGCTTTATCTGAACATCATATGCAGTACACGTTGAAGTGAAGTGAGCAAAGTAATCAAACTCTTGGTAAAGACGCTCAAACTCAGAGAAGAATGAAGAAATGGTCATCGAACCATGTCATAACTCCAAAATGCAGCGAGTGTGCTCATACACCTGAGTGGAACTACCGATCTGTGAGTATGTTTCCCGAGCACGAGTCCAGTTCTCAGATGCAGAATCAATCAACATATAGCTCCGGTAGACCTTGGGAGTCATCGAATGTAGGAGCCATGAGACCACAAGTGTGTTGTCGGAATCCCAATGCTTCCATGTGCCAGTCTTGAGGGGCACCTTAATCGTCCCATCGATATATCCGAACATCTGCTGACTATGAATAACATGTTGAGCAACACGAGACCATTCAAGATAATTTATATCGTCTAAGGCATCAATGGTAATCTTTAAGGAGCCAGAGTGGCCATGGGGACGCTGGGAGTCACTCATATGAGGTTGGATCACCCCTGGAGAAGACGCAGAGGAATCAGGATCACCCATATCAGTGAAGAAGGCGGGAGGAAACAACAGAGGGCTGGAAGCGGGCAGAAGCACGCAGAAAATCAGAAGCAGCGGCGGCTGGGACGGAGTAGAAGAATAACCATTGGAGAGGCCTCGACAGCAAGAGCAGTGGGCTGGAGTCTAGGAGCCATAGGAGTCAACAGTGGAAGGGAAGGCCGGAGAAGACATCATCGTCATTAGAAGGCGGCGGTGGCGTCTTCTTCAGCGGCTGTCCGACGGGAATCGCCCATCTTGCTGCTCGGCATCATGCGGGATCAGCAACGATGAACCCACAAGGAGCCATAAGAGGTAAGCTAGCGGTGGATGCGGACGATCGAGCGACCCAGATGATCGATCGGCGTAGTCAATCGATCAGGAGAAACGTAAAAGGCGAGCGGCGGAAGAGATAGCGCGAGATTAGGGTATTCGCCTCTGATATCAAGTAGAACCAAATACTTTGATAATAATCCAAAATGAAACCTTACTCATACATATACATGAGTTAGGGGGAAACCTAAAAATAGCAAAAGACCAAAATACCCTCAACCAGGATTAATACACATAACAGCGGGACGACTTGAAATAATATGAATTACAACTGAATAAAATGTCCGATAATTTTTAATAGTTAGGACTGAGAAGACGAGCTTAAGTTAAATTAAGGATGTATAAGGTTAAAAGGAGCATAAGTCAAATTAAAAAGATATCAAAAGTATTTCTTATTAAGATACTTCAATGAGAGAGTAGATTTAGGAAAGAAAAATCTAGAAACATTTTTTAAAAGGCAAACTTTTGATTCCTTATGAAATAACTCATATTAAGAGAATTCAATGGGAGAGTGGATTTAGGAAATAAATATATATGGAAATATTTTAGAAAAGGAAAACGTTTTATTATAAGAGCCCCCACCATAAATGAAGAAACAAAGCAATCAATTTCTTCAAACCGACTCCCTCTGTACTGTCGGCGGAACTCCCTGTAGAATACCACGTGCACTCGACTTCAGCCGGCGGATCCGACAACCACCTTTCGCGCGACGAGCCTCCAGCGCATGCTCCTCTGCCGAGTAGATTGACCGGCGACTCCTTCATCCGACTGTCTCGTCGCATCTTCCTCTAGCGCCGCACCACCCGACAACGCCATTATTTCTCGGGTTGCCGTCGACCTCAGAGCCCTATTCCGGCGACCTAATTTCTCTCCATGCACCTGGTTGGGACCGTCGTCGACTACGACCCTCTCTTCCAACAGTTCCATCGTTGCGACGTACGTGACATCTTTACCAACTATGCGCGAATGTGCTCGAGAAGGTCTCCATATAGTCGTAGCCTTCTTATGCTTGGGTAAACCCCATCCACTCTTGATTGCTCCATCTAATTAGTATAACTTTATTCAAACTGATTAATTAATATATGCTTGCTTCGTACATTCGCACTATTTTTAATTACCGTTTATTCATCAATAAATTATCTGTGATTATGCTTGTTGATGTACTGATTTCGTGACAGATCGACTCATAAAACACTCGATAGTTCTTTCCAAATAACAATTAACGACTTTATTGAAGTTCAAACGTCAAGAGTGATTCCGTGCGCAAAAACTCTGATTCGCCATCTTGGCTTACATCACTAACTGACATGAGCTTCTTGTATTAATATGTTTTTGATGGGTGAATTCTGTGGAATTTATAATGTGTTTGTAATAAACGTAGTCTCGCTTTTATGCCATTCTGGTATAGTGTGAGGGGCTGTATCCAAGGCTGTGAGAAGATTTTGTGAGAAGGCATCTGTTGCATATTCTATTGCTAAATTTTTTAATTGAGAGGAGGTGGGAACAAAGAGGACATTTAGAATGACTGGGAAAGTTGGTTCAGGAATTAAAGTGACTATAGATAAAGGATCAACTACTTTATTGGTTGTCTTGTTTATATTTGATGATATAGTTCATCTTAATAATTTGGCTAGGAATGTTTGTTGTTCCGTAGTATGAATATCCTGTGTTAGGAGGTGATGAAGGCTCCAATGGTCAGTTAAAATATTAAATTGATGGCCTAATAAGTATTGTCTCCATTTTGCCACTGCTGCGGTAACATCATACATTTCTCGTATGTATGGTGATTTCCGTTGCATCAATGGTGAGAGTTTCTTACTAAAGTAAGCAATTGTTTTATTATTTTGGAGTAATATGGCTCCTGCACATGATGCATCGGTTTCAATTACAAAGGGAATCATAAAATTTGGTAGGGTAAATATTGGAGAGCGAGTTAGGCAAGTTTTTAAAACATCAAAATGCAGCCTGGGTTTTCCTGCCCAAAGGAAATTTGTTTTCTTCGTGAGCTTGGTGAGTGGATAAGCGAGTAAAGCAATGTTTTTCATAAAGTTTCTATAATATCTGGCCAACCCGAGGAAAGCTCTAACTTCATTTTGGTTTGTTGGCACCGGAAAATTTGAAATGGCTATAGTATTCTTTTGATTGGGAGTGACTGTGCCGTTGCTAATAATGTGGCCTAAAAATTCTATTCTTTCGGTTAAAAATGAACTTTTTGAAAGTTTAATTTATAAACTATGGTCTTTTAGTGTTTGTAAAGTTGTTTTTAAATGATGATAATGCTTGGTAATTGACGTGCTAAAAATTAAAATATCATTAAAAAACTACTATAAATTTTCGTAAGAATGACTGAAAGATAGTATTCATCAAGGCTTGAAAAGTAGATGGTGCTTGGATAAGCCGAATGACATGATAGTGAATTCATAGTGGCTTTGATGTGCTCTAAATGTTGTTTTATGAATGTCTAATTCAACCATTTTAATTTGGTGGTATCCTGAACGTAAATATGATTTCGAAAATATTCTTGCAGCGCAAAGTTCATCAAGTAGTTCATCAATTGTTGGGATCAGAAAATGATTTCTTATAGTCAGTTTATTTAAAGCACAATAGTCAACGCAAAAAACGCCAAGTATAGTTTTTTTCTTTACTAAAATGTCTGGTGAACTGAAACTGGACGTGCTTGGATGGATTTGGCCTGCTTGTAACCTGTCTAAAATAAGGCGTTCAATTTCATTTTTTGAATATATGGATATCTAAACGGTTTCACATTTGGTGGAATGGAATCTGGAAGTAATGTTATTTTGTGATCGATCAGACGTTGTGGTGGTAAGTCAAGATGTTCAAGGGCCAATTGTGAGAAAGTTTGGAGCAATTGTTGAAAATCAGAAGGTAATTCCTGGATATGCCCAGAAGGACTGGGTGTTGTATTGTTGGGTAACGGAACAACTGATGTTAACCGAGATAAATTCGCGAGGGTTTTAAGGATATCATACGGTAGAGCTGCGATGATGAAACAATGCCCAGAGGAGTAGTTTTATGCCCTATTAATGTGATTGTTCCTTGGTGGCCTGGATAGGATAAAATAAGATTTGTGCAGTCTGTGGTCACTGGAACTAAGTTTCCAGTCATAGCAGTCCTAAAATAATGTCTGCGCCTTCGATGTCCAAGACATAAAGTTTTACTGCGAACAAATGTGCCTCTATGAGCAATGAGATATCCTTACATTTCCCTTTGAACCCTTCAGTTGTTCTGTTGCCCATATATGACCTACATCGCATTTTAATTTTATGTTTTTCACATATATATTGCGCATGCTTTTCACATATTTTTATTTTATTTCGCACTCGTTGTTACACCTTTTTGGAGTGATTAAAATGACCCGTCAAATTAGTTAATATGTTAATTAAGGCAAATACACATAAAAAAGATCAATATGTTAATTAAGGCACCAAATTCACTGTATTTCAGTGAAAAACAGTGAACTGAGATTCCAGTTCACTGTTTATCAGGTAAATGGGCTCCCAGTTCACCGTTTTTTCAGTGTAATGGGCGCACAGTTCACTGTTTTTCAGTGAACTGGGCTTCCAGTTCACTGAAAAACAGTGAACTAAGAATGATGATTAAGGATTGACGGGTGGTTAATGAAATCCCAGCTAATATAATTCTATTCGTCAAATTAATGATTTATTTTAACCTGAATCACACCCTATGCCAAAAGCATGAATGTTAACCATCACTACATGGTGACACCAAAGGTTAAACCTCGTCAAAAAAAATCTAAGGTTCACAATCATTAATAATCATGTTGAAGCTAGGAAAACCTAGCACCAAATATTCGGACCTTAATGTAGCCGAAGGTTATTGATCTCGCAGGCTGATGATCTGGGTTCGAGGGCGAAGAGAAACTACAAACAGACCCCGAGGTGCTTCAGCATGGAGGTCCCGCCACGTACCCGGAAGCTCACGAGAAGCTTCCCCGCCACAACCACAAATGATTGAGCTTGGTACTAGGAAGGCACTGACTAGGTGGGAATCTCGCCTAAGGGGGGTGGGTTGATCTCTGATTTTGCAAGTGTCATTCCTGGTACCCCTGAGGGTCTATTTATAGACAAATCCTAGGAAAGAGGGGTTTAAGAGGCCATACCTGACCCTTGCGAGGTTGACTTGTCGACCTGAAGAATGGGCGACTAGGTAAGGACCTCAGTCATGCTTGGCGAGTTGCTGCTGAAAGTCGCCAATATGCGAGTAAGTCCGAAGGCTGATGATAGTCGCCAGCTTGGGCGAGTAACTTTGAGGCCTGATTCTAGTCGCCACTTGAGGACGAGTAACTTTGATACTCGCACCTGCCATTAAATGCCTCCGGTGAGCTGCTTGCTGACTTTGATTTGAACATTGACTTTGACTTCGGCCTACGTGGTCTGGACGGGTCCCACCCTCGAAGAATATGGGTTGAACAAATCATTTGAATCATTTTCAATGTGGAGAACTATTGTCCCAAATAGCCAGTGAAAAGTATCAAGACTTGTCCAACCCCTACTAATATCAAATGTTGTTGGTATGCCATCACATGATACTCATATTATAATTGATCAACTCAAAGCAACTGTGATTTATAAAATCTAATGCTCAACCAAATGTTTAAAATATTCACCCCAATTCTCGGAAAAAGAAAATATTATGAATTTCATTATATCCATGATTAAAATATTTTAGAATGTTATTAGCATAACAATACTTGAATCTTTAGTAATACTTTTCAATGACATCATTTAAAGTTCTTCCATGTTGATGCCGAAATTACACCTCCATGATCAATGCTAAGGATGCAGAGGAAAAACGAGGCTGCGAGTTGTTGGTTACTATTGACTTAGAGAATTCAGACCAAATAGACCGCTGACAGCGGTCAAAACCAGACTTCATCCGTCACGGCGAATGCCACTCTTGTGACGAGCTTTCCCTTGTTTTAAGAAAAACGGTTACAGCGGGTTACAAGGCAAAGTAGGAGAGAAGCCAGTCGGGTAACAAGCCGCAAAACACTGAACTCGAGACCGTAGCTCTTACGAGCAAGCTCCTGGATTTGAGTGTGTGTGTCCTGGGAATGTCTCCCCACTATTTATATGCTCGGGGGCCTGCCCAAATGGCCAGGGCTAGAATAACCGCTTTCCAGATACAGGAGAATCCGGCAGGAGGTGATGGGATACAGAAGAGAAAACAAAAGAGAAGTCGCGCGGCCTGGCGGCTTGAAACCCGATCTGTGCTGAGCTTGGGTTGGGGTGAATCATGAATAGAGTAGAAAGGCAACCCGGGCTGTCTGTTATTCAAAACCGCAGTTTGCTTCTTGGACTTGAGCCCTGATTGTAATCAACCCTTGATGGCGGTCTGATAATATCTAGACCGCGCGACTTGAGTCTGATGAATCAGGAGGTTTGTATGCAAGTAATCACAGATAGAGCTTGAGTCATTACTTAGATAGTGGTCTTCTGGGTAAACATGATCCCCACACATTTTCAAATTCGAAGGAAATTTCAGAAATGTCAGTTCTAGCCGGAGACCGCGCCTGATTTGCTATGAAAGCTATAAAAGCTCGGGAAGCTCTTGATTCTGCATAACTCTAACGCAGCAACATGACACTATTCGCCATTAGCGATTAGACTTTTTCAAACTGTCAGCCCTTCGATCCAGATGGCTGACCTGATGTCTAAGCTCTTAGTCCGCCAGGAGAAGGAGACTGACCGCCGAAGAAGAAAAAGATTCGTCGGTTTGAGAAGGCCGACCGAACTGTAACGGTCGCTAGCGTACATAAATCAATTAAATTGGACACCCCAGCAGTTGACGAGAATGCTGCTAAGTCAACCACGGTTTGTTCTAACCCTCCTCCAGCCGCACCGCCTGCTCAACCAGAGAAAGCGGCTTCCATCTCCGCCCCTTCTAAAGCCGCAAGGGGAGCCCCCTTCGATATCATATACTCTCCTTTTGGAGATCCTCTTATTAAGGTGAATGGCAAGAAAGATGAGGTGATCGATTCCCCAAAGCCGGCCGAACAAAAAAGTCATGCGAAGGTAGTGAATGTAGAAGATAACTCCAGTCAGTCTCAGGCTGGACTGGATTTGGTTAAGAAGAGAAAGAGGGCCGAAACGACGGTGGACAGGGTAATGAAGAAGACTAAGAAATTGAAAGCCCGAAACAAGAATGTTTCTGAGATGTCAGGCGCGGCTAGACTTCAACATAAGCCACGCGAGAAGGAAGTTGTCGAAGGACTTGTCAGTCCTCCAGATAAACCGAGCTAGCTGCTATCCATCTCTGCTGCCAGCATAACTGTAAGAGAAATCCTCAAGGATTTAGATACTCTTGAGATGCAACACCAACTTTTGGATACCCCTGCGACTGTAAACAACGAAGCCGATCATCCTGGCAATGATGCGGTTAAATCTGAGGAAGTCGTGCAGAACTCAGAGGCCTTTAAGGAAACTCGGATGAAGGAGAAGGCAGAGGAGCTGAGGTTGTAATATCCCCTAAACAACTAGACCCCTAGGATAGTTTTGTCATGACCAGGTCATGACAAAACCCTAAGAAGCACAAAAGATCATAAGAGCTTAGGCAAGCAGAAGGAAACCATAGTGGTCTGCAAATAGTAATTTCCAGTTAACAAGCCTAGGGTTGGACTTTAGGGCCTTACCTTAACCCTTTTACCCCACCAAGACATCCCTAGCTCATTAAGGGGTCCCTTGGAGCACCAAGGTCCCACTGGGGTCAACCAAAGTGGCCAAGTTGACCAAAGTCAGCCCTAACCATAAACTGGCCAAAGTAGCCTAATTAGGGTCAATTGGCCTCCACCATGCCAAATTGACCTTGCCCCTACCCTTATAAGGATATTAGGGACCAAATGGACCAAAAAGCACCATCATGGTGCCACCAATTTGGCCAATTTGACATAAGTCAACTCCACCCTAAATTTAGGTCAAAATGACTTATTTTGACCTAATCAAGCCCAATCCACTTGGGCTAGACCCAATTGTGGTGGTACACTAGCTAATGGGGTGAGGATTAATGGGGAGGAAGAAGAAACCTTCAATCTTCCCCATTAATGGCCCCATTCATCTCCAAATGGGGAGAGGAGGAGTTTCCAACCCTTCCCCAACCAGATTGAGGCCCTGTTCATCTCCCCCAAGCCAAACCGAAATTCTCCCTTAATGGACATTAATGGCTTTCTGGAATAAAGCCCCCAAGCTTCAATTTGAAACTCCTACCACCATCAGTGATTAGAGAGGAGAAAACCCCCCAATTTTCCAAGAGGAATCGGGCACTGGAAACCAGGAAGGGCATGGTACCAAAAGCTTCGAATCTGAAAATGGTAACTCGTCGGAATACGCGACTTCAGGCCACCACACAGGACCTCCCCTCTTCCTCTCTTCCTGCGGATATATCTGCAATCGTTGGTGGCTCGGTTTGGGGCCAATTGGCCGTGAATCGGGCTCACCGAAAGCTTGATTATCAAGCTGTTTCCTTCCAACTTAAGCCCTTGTTCTGACCACTTCCGGCCAGCCAACCACCCCTAATTGTTGGCAATCACCTCAATGGAGGTAGTGGTGGCATTGGCCGGCCGGGGCGGCGCTCAGGTGGCCGGTAAAATGAGGATGAAGGCATCGCAGGCGCGGGTTATCGGGACCGTTGGCTCACTGGATAAGACGACCCGATGCTGTCTGATATTGCGCCAAGATTCATGCAGGACGATGTATGACTTGAATTAATGATATTCATTGTTTGATATTTTGTCACATAATATGCAGAACCTTAGATTAATTATTAAAAAATACTTAGATCCCTCTACTGGAAAAGTGGTCTATACCAAACTTGTATCCCTTGATGTCTAGTTTAATCTAAAATTGAGTTTACACCATTTGGGTCAGTGGTCTGACCACAACACTCAAAATGGTGCAACCTATACATAGGGTTGACCAGAGTTTAATTTGTGTGCCCCCATCAATCCCGCCATCCAAATGCTCTGAAGTTTGGAGCATAGGCTAGACACATCCTTACCATACACATATCTAAAAATGAGAATTTTTGGAGTACCTTTTTCTAAAGTTTTTGCAACATTTAATACAATGCGTCAAGACAATCTCGACGCAGCGTCGAATACAACATGTCTGTCGAGATAATTCGACGCAACATTGAGTACAAGACTTGCGTCGAGACAATCTCGACGCAACGTCGAGTACACCACGTCGAGACAATCTCGACGCAATGTCAAAAACAACCTGTCTGTCGAGATAATTCGACGCAACATTAAGTACAAGACTTATGTCAAGACAATCTCGATGCAACGTTGAGTACACCACGTCGAGACAATCTCGACGCATCATTAAGCACAAGACTTGCGTCGAGACAATCTCAACGCAACGTCGAGTACACCACGTCGAGACAATCTCGAAGCAGCGTCGAGTACACCACGTCGAGACAATCTCGACGCAGCGTCGAGTACAATTCGACGCAACTCCAATCAGTTACAGGATTGGTCCTCCACTCATATCCAATATGAGTAAGACCAACACAATCCTTCATCCAACTTCTCCAACACTCATATGTGCGACCCTATAGGATCATATTGCGTTGACAGTAAGTCTAACTACTTGATTACTTTGAGATCACCTTGGAAAAACCAACAATATGACCATATGTCCTTGGAATTAATTAAAACTTGGTAGATAAGTTCATAGGGTGGTAATATACCCTTGGTAATTTTGTTTGGATTTTAGACACATTTAATCCCTCTGAATTGATTATGAACCTATTAAGGCACTTGCATATAAGAAGAATTTACATGCGTATATAACCTTGAATGTTCATGGAATTTTGGCAGTGGGCTGGTATTAGTGATATTGTTCTTTGATAATTTTATTGTGAATTTTAGTTTGATCTATATAGTACTTCATTCACAAGTCCATGGTTTGACCTATTTATAAGGGAAATTAATAAAAGGTTTAACCTTCACTGGAATATCATGAAACTTGGTCAAAGGACTTTTTAGGGCAAGGATAATGATCTGTTAATTTTAGTATAATTTTTGGAAGATCTTATACAAGGTTTCCTTGACATGGGCCCTAGGATTTGTTTATTTAGATAAAAGATTTATATGGTCAAATGAGCCTGGAAAAATTATGAAACTCAAGCAGTGAACATTTCTGACCATCTTAGACATCTGTTAATATTCTTGTAATTTTTGGATGTGTATTTTTGGTACTTTCTTTGTTACCCCTTGATTTTGAGTAATTAGTAAATATTTGGATTGGAGGTCAAAACCTTTCTGGAAATTTGTGGTATTCATATATGGCTGTTATTTTACTGCTATATAGTAGTACAAATTTTAGTGAGGCCATAACTTATCAGAAAACCATACTTGATGTACAAAATCATAGGTTCCCTGATTTTGGAGAAATTATAATAAATGCCAAACAAATCAGGAAAATTATGAATTTGTGGAGATAACCTTAAAATGTCATGACACACCCCTAATATTAATCTTGAGTCATTTGGAGTCCTTCTCATTTTATCCATCATACAGTCCAAGTGGTCTGCGCATTGTTAAAATGTTGAATTAGGATAAACATGTAGGTCTTACATGAGGAGTTAAGGAAGTTGGTACACTCAAGCTGTTTGGATTTGGAAGGGGTCTCCAAAAGAAAGTAGGAGTAAGATGTCTGGTTGACTAGGAGGCAAGAGAGTGCTTGGGATCGACGAAAGATCATCATTCCCTTGGAGTGGAGTAAAACACACTTAGTGTTAGTAAGTGTAACATTAATAGTGGTCGGGTCAAGGGTAGAAATCAATAGTAGTAATTGTCTTGGAAAGGGCGGTTTGGGCTATCATCCCATCGCACCTCCTAGTACCGCTGCGAGCCCCTCACAGGGTAGAGCTCGGGAAGTCCAAGATTTACCAAAACCTATAAGAATAAACTGTTATGCAAGTTTAACTTAATATTACACTCACCCACACCCCGTTGCTACCGATGGTTAGTCGGTTTGGTCTTACGAGCATGAGGCTTAGTGGTTGTAGGTACGGACGAGTTAGTCCGGCGAGCCGGTGGCTCGGAAGGTTATGGTGACCGGCGGGGTAGCCCAGAGAGCTTATGCTCGGAGATAATTGGTAATCATAATTGCATGTGCATAAAGGTGGTGGGCCTTTAGTATGGATGGTCGTCCGCGTTGGGAAAAATCCCTTGGATTTAACTTAACAAATTATCTAAAGTGATTTTATCTCTTAGGATTTAATTACCCATTGTATAGTGAGGGTAATATGGTCATTCGATGTCTTAGGATATCTCACTTAACTTAGAGTGACAAGTCTAGATCAAGACAAGCAGAATGTGGGTTAAGTTAACAATTGCGTCGAATAGAAATCGACGCAACATTGAATTGATGTCAACGCTACTTAGACTAGAAGTCTACACAACTCAACCTTCCGTCGAAGTAGATCAAGTTGACGCTACGTTGAAAGGATGTCGATGTAGAGGAAATGGACATGTCGAAGTATCATAAGAAGTCAACGTAGCTTCTACTTCAACTCAACGCAGAAGAAAGAATTTGTCGAAGGCATTTAAAGTCGACGCAACGTCAACTACATTTCGACGCAGATAATGAGGTTCTGAGTCAAGCCTTCAACTCGATGATTACGTCGATAAGGTTTCGACGCAACGTCGATAAGTAGAGTTCAATCATAGAAAGAATGAATTCGAAGCTGCACTTATAAGAAATTGAAGGTGCGTCGATAAGAGAGAAAGAGAACTCGACGCAACGTCGAATACAGTCTGAAAAGGAAACCTTTTCAACTATCATTTTGAATCTCTCTCTCATGGCCCACAGTGCTCAAAACCGTTCTCCAATGGCTTAATTATTGCCTCAAATGGAAAGGAGCATTCTAGAAGACAGAAAAGGTTTCTTGGAAAGGGGCATTACAGTTGGTGGATGGGTCGAGAATTAAAAGAGGAAAGGAAGAGCTATTGTCCAATGATTTGCCTTTACAGGACATTCAAGAAGAGGAAAGGAATTCAAACCAAATGGAGGGACAATAAATAAGAAGATTGCAGAGAGAAAGATAGAGCACTCATTACAATTTCTCACGGCTGTCATTTAGGGTTTCCGGCTTCTTCTTCTTCCTCCTCCTAGAATCCTAAAAGACAAAAATAGAAGATCTGCTCTATCTCTCTCTCCCCTCTCTCTCTCTCTCTCGCTCTCTCACTCTCTCTCTCTCTCTCTCTCCCTCTCTCTCAGATCAGAAGAACAAAGGCTGCTTCTCATCACTATCATACAATAGCCAGTTTTGAATAGAAGAAAACAGATAGGATTTGAAGCTTCATAATCCTTACAAAACAACTTACGCAAAAGCAAGGATTCATTATTCACAGATCTAGAAAAGAGAAATCTGTAGCATAAGGCTTCACAGAATTCTGAGAACAGAATTCTCCTTCTTTCTTTCTCTTCCTCCTTCACTTTCTCTTTACCTGTAAAAGAGTTTTTAGAATCCCTCTTCCAAAGGATTCTGTGGTTCAAGATCTCCTTATCAAAATATTTGGTTGGTTCATGATCTCCTTATCAAAAGATCATTAGTTCTAAGAGTCTCCTTTCAAAAGACTCAAGCACAGGTGGTGCATTCCTTCCATGTGGTAGAAGAGAGGACTACCCACATTTAGGGGCACCTCTATAAAATCTCTTGTGTTAGTGTTGTGCTTTTCCGTGCTGTCCCAATTCTTTTCTTCAGCATTTTATTTCCTGCCTATTTTAGTCTGCCTGTGATTTTGTTTGAGCATATCTCCTTAGTTTGTTTTATTGTTTACAAAGTTAGGATAGAAATATTTTAAATCTCTATTCACCCCCTCTAGAGGATTCTAAGAGGCACATTGTGCGCTTTCAATTGGTATAAGAGGGAGGTTATTCATTAAAAGGTTAACACCTTGATCAAAAAGACCACCTACTCTTATCTCCTTATTTCAAATATATTTTATAAAGAAAATGAGTTCTAAGGATTATGTCTCAACAAGACCTCCAGTGTGTAACTTGAATAAGTTCACACTCTGGAAGGCTAGAATAAAACTCTATATGAGTTTCATTGATGAATTCATCTATAATGTCATTCTCACATGTCCTCCTACTCCAGTCAGACAAAAGGCAGGAGAATCCTTAACAACAGAGGCTGTCCCAAGAAGTGAGTGGACATAAGCTGATAAGAAAGTCAACGCATGTGATGCCAAAGCTATGAACATTCTAGTTTCAACAATGTCAGATCCAAAAAGTTGCTGAACGCCAATCAGCAAAAGATATCTGGGATTCTCTCACCAAAATGGTGGAAGGAAGCTCAGATGAAAGAAAGGACAGAAAGTCCCTTCTCATATCCAAGTATGAGAACTTTCAGAAGAAAGTTGAAGAATCTATTGCAGATATGTATGACAGATTCATCATTATCATTAATAGGCTCAGAGGCTTGGACAAGAACATATCCTTGATTGAAATTAATGATAGAATCCTCATGTGCTTCCCTAGCTCATGGGATTCAAGGATCTGGGCAATCAGAGAGTCCAGGTGCCACAGTGAAATTTCTACTGAAGCTTTGCTAGGAAAGCTTAAGTTATATGAGATGCTTCTGAAGAATAGGGCTGAATCAGAAGAAAGAGAGAAAACTCCAGCTCCTATCCAAAGGAGCCTTGCTCTGAAAGTTTCTGAAGGAGATCCATCCACTCATAAAGATGAGATGTTCAGTCTCCTGGCTAGGAGATTTAAAAGATGGGTCAATACAGAGACTCATGGAGAAAAGAAAGGGGCTCAAGGTCTAGATTTGATAAAACTCCAAAGAAGGAGAATATCTACTTCTCCTGCAACAAACCAGGACATATAGCTCCTGAGCGCCCACAGGAACAAAGGGACAGCAACAGCATCAAGGATGAAAAGAAGAAGAAGAAGTCTGTCAAAGGGAAAGACAAGAAGAAAGGCAAGGGTTTCATTGCTGAAACCTGGAGTGATAGTGAAGCTGAGTTAAGCTCCTCATCTGCTGAAAGTGATGATGAAGCAGAAGCAGAAGCATCATGCATGATGGCACTAAGGATGTCATCAGATGATGAAGAAGAGCAGGTAACTATGTTTGATGATTTTGATTTATTTCAGATGATTTTAAAACTTGCTTCAAAGAATTCTGTAATGACTTTATTAAAATTCAAAAAGAATTAGAAGCAGATAGAGAAGAGTTAGACAACTTTAAGAAAGATGAACTCTATTCAGTAAATAACAACTTAAGAAATGAGATTAAGGACAAAGAATTAGAGCGAATAGAAATAAGGAATGAAAACATAAAGTTACAAGAAGAGTTAGCAAAGGCAAAAGCCTTTGAGGACTCTCTCAATGGGAGGAGTCAAACTCTCAGAGAAATCACAGATAATCTCTCCATGAGATTCAATCACCTAGGGTTAGGAGCAGAGCCATCCACTGGCACAGAAATCCCTAGGAAACCTGTCTGGAAAAATCTAGTTAGCTTCATTAGACCCAGTGACAATGAATCATGTGAGGATAGTGCAAAAACTAAGGGTCAGGAAGCTAATACACCAAAGAAAACAACTAGAGTCAATATAACAAATCTCAACAAAGAAAAGCAATCTCAAGAGAAGAATAATGTAGAAAAACTAAACAATCAAAAGGTAAAAGCAAAACCTAGGATAATAAGACATTCTACTGATCTCCTATATTTGGATACATTCTATACTCATTTCTGTTGGAGTGTGACGCCCTTAGAGGGGGGGGGGGGGGGGGGGGTGAATAAGGGTGTGTTTAAATTATAATTTTTAACTTAAGAATTTTTAAACAAATTTTACTTTTCTAAAAATTACTTATAAAAAATTTCAATCCAATGTAATTTCTTAAATTAATTCAAACACAAATTTCTAAGTTAAAGATTAAGCAACCAAATTTGCAATTAAAGAAAAAGTCATAATTTTTTTAATCATGAAATTCACATACAATAAAAATGATCTTAACAATGCTTAAGATCAAGGCACAAATATGATAATAAACTTTTAACAATTTGAGTTTACCAATCCTTCTCCCAAGGATCGGAAGGCTATCACTTGTCTTTCCTTAGACCAAGCCCAAACCTATCCTCTAGATCTTCTCAAGATCTAGACGTAGTGCACAAGACTACGCTTTCCCAACCAAGCCGCACAAGGACTTGGACGCCACGCACGAGGATGCGATTTTCCCACCAAGCCACGCAAGGGCTTGGACGTCGCACGCAAGACGACGATTTCTCCAATGATTACAAGATGAATGTAAATGTAAATGAAATACAATATAAAAACCCCCTTTAAAATTTCTGGAATAAAGCAGCGAAGAATCCTTGAGAAAATCTCCTTGGAACGCGTGTACAATCTTCGACTTCGCTCTCTTTTCTTCTTCAAGGATGGGGATTTTCATTCTCTGGAGGTCTCTAGATGATAACACTCAGGAAGAAAGCTTGGAGGTCTGAAAAGCATGAATTAAACAAAGTTCTGAGCCCTTTGTATAAAAGATAGATAACGCCATCCGTTAGCTAGTTATCGCCAAAATCCGATAGCTCCAGAGGTGCCACGTGTCCCATGTATTCGGCATTTTTGCGGAGAGTGGCGATCGCGATTGAGTTGTGGTTGAGACGTGGGCTGTCGGATATCCGATAGCACTATCGGATATCCGTTAGCTTGCGTAACTGCTGCACGTCGTAAAGTTACGGGAAGATCGTGCACTGTCGGAAATCCGTTACTACTGTCGGAAATCCGATAGCTCTAAAACGTTGAGTAGAGATCGGAGAACAGAAGAAATCGTGCGCTGTTAGAAATCTGGTACTGCTGTCGGAAATCCGATAGCTCCAATTTCTGGAAAATCGGCATTTTGCTCCAATTGCAAACATGTTATTCTTGCACCTGTTATCTGCACACCATTAATCAAAAATAGGATCAAATACATTCGAGATTTGTTATTCTCACATCGGAAGAGTGCGGAACGCATGCTCCAACAATTTCAAGTATCAAAATAATAGGATTGGGAAACCCATTCCTTATCATCCAAAACGATATCATGAAAAGCCCTTCTATTCTTTCATTGAACCCTATAATGGTAAAAGAAAAGGGCCCAAGGTAACCTGGGTCCCTTCTAATGTTTGAACTACTTGTGCAGGATTAGGAAGGGTCCCACTCAGGAGAAAATGTAGTGGGAAGAAAGATGTAGGTCTTGAATAAGGAACAAAATTCATCCAAGGGAGTGATTTCTGCCTTGATTCTTCCTTACAGTTCATAAATTTAATATTATAAACTTATATTCAATAATCAAAATTGATGGGAAAAACATCATTAATTTTCTAAGAAAATGGATCTATTCTTCCAGAAGTGCGTCGAATAGAAGTCCACGCACCATCAACCTATACTCGATGTTAGCGTCAAGAAGCACTAAGAGTGGATAATTTGAATAGATCTCGATGCAGCGTCAAGTTCATATCGATGCATGCATCGTCTTATTGGTCGCTGGCCAAAGTCGAGGTTGCGTCGATTGAAAATCGACGTAGCGTTGACAGGACTAAGTCGACTTAAGGATTGTTGAACAATATCCAAGTTACGTCGAATATTATTCGACGCAATGTTGATATAAACCGCGCACGCTGAAGTGCTTCTAGAAGCATTCTCGACTTATTTTTATGCGCAAAATTCTAATCTTTATCGACGGTGCATCGACCTAAACCCTAAGTTGCGACGAATCGTCTTCTTTTAAGCAACTTCAGCGTCGAGTTCATTACGCTTTCAAATTTTCCTCTCTTTGCTCTCTTGCCCTCCTCTTCTCCAACTCTCTCGCATTTTCTTCCCTCTTTTCTCTCTCGTTTTTCATTGTGATTGCAGGTGATAACAATCAGACGAGTGCGGAACGCATGCTCCAACAATCTCCCCCTTTTGATAATAACAAATCCTTATAAAAAGAAATCAAATAAATCCTATAGAGATATTGAAAAGTATATCATGTGTCTACAAGTGTGAACATATGATCTCCATGATCTCCCCCTTAATATTAGCTCCTTCTAAAAATATTCTCCCCCGACATATAAACTCCCCCTATATGTATGCTCTGTGTATTAATTAAGTATTTTAAGTGATTTAAGTGATTTCTTATTATCTTCTCCCCTTTGATATTATCAAAAGTAATGAATAGAGACGAGGAAGGAGTATCATAGAGATATGGTAGAAAATAAGAAAGAATATAGGGAAAGTTGGAGTACACTAGCGGAAGTTTTGTAAGTGATATGATATCGAGATGAGGCCAAGCATTCTAGTTATCTGTTATCAATATACATAAAGCAAATATACAACCCTTATGAGATTCAAGTTAAAATATCAGAGAAAGACACATTAGCAGATAGAATATTGAATCGTTTCGGTCCAATTCTCATAAGAAGAAATTTTATAAGTAATAATGAAATGTAGTAGTGATACTTTGAGAAAGAATACATATGCGTATATTTAAAATATACATGATCATGGAATTGTTAAACATAACATAAATATACATAAAGCCAAACTTATGAACTTATAGAAACTTTGCAAGTATACATAAAAGGACCATTTTGGTTTTGCATAACAAGACATTTTACAACTCTTTCCAAGGTGCTTAACCTCACAATCCTCATTAAGACTTATCAGGAGGATAAGTATTGCTTGGTGGAGGATCCTTTTCAAATTTTTTTAATTTATTTCTTTCAAAATTTTTGGCAAAATATATGTTTTGCATTTGAATTTGTTTTTTTTGAATATTTATGTATGTAAAGGATCTCCGAATTCACTTGCATGCAAAAAATGGTATAATTTGAATAAGTGCAAAGTAGCAAAGTTGAAGGTAGCATTTATGAAATGTATTTTGTTATGTTCGATCAATCATGATGTATGTATAAAATAAATTTTATTAACATGTATTTGCAAAGTAAGTGTTTGTGTTCGCTCATTGTAATAGATAAAAGATTTCTTATACTTAGAGGCATGCGAAAACAATTCTTAATTCCTATATGAAAGTGTCATTACGATGATAACTTAAGATTGAACATCATAATCATGTGTTAAGCTATTTTTACGAAAATAACACATGAAGAATCATTTATGCAAGATTAAAAAATTCTCATATGAACATTAATAGAAACAGGGAATGAAAAAGCTAGAGAAGAATAGAAGTTTATTTTTGGGAGTTGTCGGATATCCGACAACTAGATGTCGCCATCCGACACCTCTAAAAAGATAAAAAAGAATCGTTTTGTCTTTCCACCAATGCCTCACTTCACTTTTAGGAAATTTTCTGAGATTTAGAGCTCCAGGTCGCCGAGAAACTTTAGATCTAAGGTGAGGAACTTTGATTTTTCAAGTTTTGTTTAGAATTTTTCAAATTTTTTGTGATTTTAATATTCCTCTTGGTTTTCATTGAGTTTTTGTGAAGAAAAAATGTAGAAGTTTTAGGAGATCTAGACATTTTAGATCTTGGTGTTCAAAAGAGGGTTTAGATCTTGTGATGTTGATATAGAGAATAAAAATTAGAACTTTGAATTTTTTTTTATAGGAAGAAGATGATGAATAGTGTTTTTCACCAAAGTTTTGAATTATGTGTGAATTTGTGACAGTAAGAATGTTTGTGAGATGAATTTTTGGAAGTATGATTTTTAGCTATCGGATATCCGTTAGAAGAGTATCGGATATCCGACAGTTCCAGTTTCTAAAAATTTCTTATTTCTTATACAGATATGGCATCCAGTTGGAGATCCCCAAGGAGTGATTCAGGAGATGCTCATTCTTCCTACCAAAGTTATCTGGGCATAGGGAAAGCCCAAATTGGAATTTCTAAATTTGTGGAATTTGATCTTCCGCGTCATGAACGTGTGTATTTTATGCTTGCCGAGGCAGGTATAATTTCTGTCATTATCCAAGACTTGTTCTCCTCATTTTTAGTACGAGAGTTTTATAATCATCTTGAGGACCCTACATATACTGATTTGAATGGAGGAGTTAGATCAAAAATCCAAGGCCAATATGTGGAGATCACTCCCTTTGATTTAAGGAGTGAATTTGGAATAGTGGAAAGTAGGAATGTTTGGACATAGTTGAGAACTATAGACTAGAGAGAGATTGGACCTTAATGAACGTGTCTTTGCATGGAAATTCTACAAAGAACCTTATAACCACTATGACGACATTGCCAGACGATGCTCGTCTTGTTCAAGACATACTAAGGCACACGATTATTTTGAAGTCCGGTGATACTCATAGAATTACGGCTCAACTTAGTCTTGTGACTTATTATATAGTGGAGAAAGAATTATTTGATGTGACCGATCTTCTTTTGTCTATGATTCGCTATACATTCCGCCTCAAAAATCCTGAGTGGAAAAAGGCACATTCCCTCCCTTTGAGTGCGATTATCCAGCATATTCTATTCAAGAAATACGCATGGATAGATCAAGACTTTTATGTTGGAGATTGTGTCCCAGATATATATCAAACGGCGGGTATAAAGAGTAAGAAAAATCAACGGAAGCTGCCTACTACGGAGATGAGAGAGCCTCCTATTTCACATGGAGGGTCTATGCGGGAGGTACTCGACTATTATCAAACAAAGTTGGATAGACACATTGATAATTTTCAAGAGCATAGAAAGTCTTTTGAGGAACACAAAGTGGAGGTGAAGAAGGATCAGACACGGATGCAGAAGTTCATGAAGTTCCTTGTTAAGGGACTAAAATTAAAACCTACGCCTGCTAAAACCGGTGAATGGGAAGTGCCTACGGAGGAGGAGCCACGTCGCCAATTAGTTAGTCAGGCTTGACGTAAGAAGGCAGTGGTAAGGAGACCAGTTTATGATCTTCCAGAAAGCAGTGGAGCAGGCAGTCGAAATGAGGAGGATTCAGATTGAAAATGACTTTTTGGAGCTAACGCCATCTGATATCCTACTGTCGCCATCCGATAGCTTCCCAGCTCAGATCTCTCCTTAATTTTGTGAACTTCTTTTATGAGACATTTTAAGTACTCTTTTATTAAAGTTCTGTAATAATTTTTAATATTTGGACATGATTTATGTTGGTGAATGTCTATGTTTTGATCGTTTAAGATTTAGTTTTTCTTTTTAAAATGTATAGCTATTGTGATGTTTTTAATTTTATAGGTTATAAGTAGTGATATAATCATTGTGAAATGTCTAGGATTCCCAATTCTAGCCTAAGCATAGAAAAATGGGAATCCGGTAACGGTTTAGTGAATATATCCGCTAGTTGATTATCCGTGCCTATAAATGAAATTTTAATGTGGTTATTTTTAATATGATCTCTAATAAAATGATGTCTCACATCAATGTGTTTAGACCTTGAATAATGGACCGGGTTGTATGTTAAATCAATTGCACTTTTATTATCACACCATAATTCAATAGTTTGTTGTTTAATATTAAAATCTTCTAATGTTTGTTTCATCCAAAGAGCTTGTGCACAAAAACTACCAAGTGCGATATATTCGGCCTCGGTGGTTGAGAGGGCAACAGAATTCTGTTTCCTACTCGACCAAGAGATAAGTGAAGGGCCTAAAAAATGACAAGTGCCACTAGTGCTTTTCCTATCTAGTAAACAACCGGCATAATCAGAATCAGAATAACCAAATAAAGTAAAATCATCACTGTGTGGATACCACAAACCAAGTTTAGATGTGCCAATTAAATATCTAAAGATTCTTTTAACCGCTTTTAAATGAGATTCTTTGGGATTAACTTGAAATCTAGCACATAAACAAACTGAGAACATAATATCCGGTCTAAATGCAGTCAAATATAAAAGTGAACCTATCTTGCTTCTATATAAAGTTTGATCTATAGATATTCTATTTTCATTTTTTCCTAATTTTAAAGATACACTCATAGGAGTATTTGCATGTTTGAGATTTTCAAATCCAAATCGTTTTAAAACATCATGAATATATTTTGATTGGTTAATAAAAACTCCATTATGTTTTTGAACAATTTGAAATCCTAAGAAATATTTTAATTCTCCTACCATACTCATCTCAAATTCACTTTCCATCATTTTTACAACATAATTACACAACTCTTCATTAGTGGCTCCAAAAATAATATCATCAACATAAATTTGTAAAACAATTAAATTATCATCAACTTGCTTAATGAAGAGTGTACAATCACCACCACCCATTTTAAAACCATTTTGTAATAAATATAAAGTCAATCTATCATACCATGCTCGTGGTGCTTGTTTTAAACCATACAAAGCTTTTAACAATCTATATACGCGATTAGGAAATTTTTCATTTATAAATCCTGGGGGTTGTTTAACATAAACTTCTTCTTTAATCAACCCGTTTAAAAATACAGTTTTAATATCCATTTGCAACAATTTGAATCTTTTATGACTACAAATGCAACAAAAATTCTAACTGCTTCCAATCGTGCTACAGGTGCAAATGTTTCATCAAACTCTACCCTTTCGATTTGATTATATCATTTCGCTACAAGCCTAGCTTTGTTTCTAGTGACCCTAGAGTCACTATCTAATTTATTTTTGAAAACCCATTTGACTCCTACCACTGGATGATCACTAGGTCTATCAACAAGAGTCCAAACTTTATTTCTTTCAAATTGGTTAAGTTCTTCATTCGTAGCTAAAAACCAAGATTCATCATTTAAAGCGGTGACAACATCTTTTGGTTCTATATTAGAGACAAAACATAAATTTGAAAAACTTTCATGTAAACTAGAATGTGTACGTACCCCACTTGATGGTTCTCCAATAATAAATTCTTGTGGATGATCTTTTGAGAACCTTAGCTCGGTTGGAGGTACATATCCTTGTTCTTCTTCTTCTTCACCCTCTTTTTCGTCTTCTTTCTCTACTTTTTCTTCATCATCATCATCATTTTTCCTAAGATTTTGTTCCACATCTTCTTCATTTTTCTCATTACCTGCAACTTTAGTATTTTCTACACAAGAAATGTTTTCATCAAATTTTACATGAATAGTTTCTTCAACCACTTTAGTACGTTTATTATAAACTCTATAGGCCTTGCTAGCTGAAGAATAACCAATGAAAATTCCTTCATCACATTTTTCATCAAATTTACCTAAGTTATCTTTTGTATTCAAAATAAAGAATTTACAACCAAAAACTTTAAAGTAAGATACATTTGGTTTTCTTTGAAAATAAATTTCATAAGGAGTTAATTGTAATATAGGACGAATCATGACACGATTAATAATATAGCATGCAGTACTAACCGCTTCGGCCCAAAAATATTTTGGCAATTTAAATTCACAAAGCATAGTAGGTCCTAATTCTTGAAGTGTTCTATTTTTCCTCTCCACTAGACCATTTTGCTGTGGTGTGCGAGGAGCGGAAAATTCGTGTTTTATCCCAAATTCATTACAATATGAAATAAATTTTTCATTATCAAACTCTCCTCCATGATCTGATCTAATGCATTTTACTTTTAAATCAAGTTCATTTTGAATACGTGAAATTAGTTTTACAAATTCATCAAAAGCATCAGATTTTGAATTTAAAAATAGTGTCCAACAAAATCTAGAATAATCATCAATAATAACAAATGTATATTTTCTACCTCCTAGACTTTGTGTAATTGGATCAAATAAATCCATATGTACTAACTGTAAAGGTCTAGAAGTAGAAATAACATTTTTGCTCTTAAACAATGATTTAGTAAACTTTTCTTATTGGCATGGTGAACACAATGATGAAAGCTTTCCATTTAAATTCGGTAAACCTTTAATTATTTTATTCTTTGAAAGCTTAACTATTCGTTTAGCACTAGAATGTCCTAGTCGCCTATGCCATAATTCAAGTTCATCATTCTTTGAAATAAAACATTTAAGTGTAGAATGAGATAAATCATGAAAAGTGATTGTATAGACATTGTTTATTCTTGGTGCAGTAAGTATGATTTCGTTTGTTTTAGAATCAATAATTTTGCAAAGGTTTGAGCTAGAGTCAAATAAAACATTTAAATTTTTATCACATAGTTGACTAATAGAAATTAAATTATGTTTCAAACCTTTAACATATAAAACATTTGAAATTTTAAATTCTGCGTTACTTACTACTCCAATGCCTTTGACTTTACCCTTGCCATTATCTCCAAATGTCACTGTTCCACCTTTCTTCATCTCCATGCTAAAGAATTTTGATTTATCGCCCGTCTTGTGTTTTGAACATCCAGAGTCCAAATACCACACGTCTTCCTTGTTCCTAGCCTGCACGGACATCTAAAAAGATGATGAGAGTAAAGATCTGGTTACCCAAGTGGTCCCTCCCATGGTATAGGTGGAAGCCTTAGGTACCCAGATTTGTTTAACATTAACTTTTCCTTTCTTCCAACATGAGTCTGAGATGTGACCAAATCGATGACATTTGGCACATGCAATGAATAGTGAGGAACCATTCTTCAATGGTTTCTCTGGACTCTTGCTGGAGGAAACATCTTTATGCGTGGACTTAGAAAAAATTTTATTTTGAAAAAGAGGTTTTCTGAACCTGGAGTTGTCGCTGGCGACAACAACTGTCAGAATTTTTCGATAGCTTCCAGAGCTTCGAGAAATGTATCCTAGTCCAAATTTTGCTGACCCATGACATTGGTTGCCTAAAATCATATCCAGAGATTTTTTCCCAACACCAAATTTTCCAATTGCCATGTTCAATTCATTTACTTTGGACTTTAAAATTTAATTTTCTTTTACTATCATGCCACATCGATTTGCAAATTTTTTTCTTGCAATTCTCTAACTGAGAATGAGAAGTTTTGACAACCTTTTCTAAGTCCTTTTTCTCTTTTAGAAGTTGATCAATTTTTTGATCGGACTTAGAAATAGTGTTTTCAAGTTCTTTTATCCTTGTCGAAGAGTGATCACACTCTTGACAAATTACCTTCTCGTTCCCAATAGATTTCAACTCATTTGATAACTTTTTATTTACTTTCAAAAGATCTTTATTTTCACATTTTAAAAAATCGATTTCCTTTAGGCTTTTATCCAAAAATTTGCAAGTTTTCATAAATTCAGAATATAAATCATCATAAGATGGAGGAGTTACCTCAGTGTCGCTTTGGACACTGCTATCGTCGTCAGATGACGCATTTTCTTTCCCCATCAAGCATACATTTGCTTCTTCTTTATCTTCATCGCTTGCTTCACTTGAGCCTTCAGAAGTTGTGTCATCCCAAGTCTTCGCCTTCAGAACCTTCTTTTTGAACTTCTTATCGTGCCTCTTCTCTTTCTGCTCTCTAAGATATTTTGGGCACTTGCTTCTTATATGTCCAATCTTTTTGCAATGATAGCATTCCGGTAGCGAACGTTCTTCTTCATCATCTATTTTTTTTGCCTTTGTTGTAGGAAAAGTCCTTCTTTTTGAAAATTTTTCTAAATGAGTTTCTCCTCTCAGGATTTCTCATAAACTTCTTAAAGTTGCTCACAAACAGTCCTTCTTCATCTTCCTCACTTTCTTCAGTCTCACTTTCAATTTCCTTTTTAGATTTCAACGCCAAGCTCTTCTTTTTGGGCTCCAAATTGTACTCTTGGCTTTGAATCTTCAACTCCACTTCATAGGTTTTTAGATTCCCAATGAGGCTCTCCAATTGTAAGGTCTTAAGATCATGTGACTCAGAAATTGCAGTCACTTTAGGATTGAACTTCGGGGGAAGTTATATTAAGATTTCCTTACTAAATCTTCATTGGAGAAAACCTTACCCAGCACCTTTGAATCGTTCACGATTTTAGTGAATCGTGTGTACATTGTATCAATTTCTTCATCCACCTCCATTTTGAATCTTTCGAACTCTGACTCCAGTTGAAATAGCTTTGAATCCTTTACCTGCGAAGTACCTTCATGAGTAATTTCTAACAGATTCCAAATTTCAAATGCAGTATCACAAGCACAAACTCTATTAAATTCAGTGTGATCTAGTGTGCAAAATAAAGCATTCATGGCTTTTGCATTGTTCTTACATTTTAATTTATCATTGTCATCCCGCTTGTCTTTGGGTTTGTCCATAGTTACATCTCCTACAATAATTGTTGGGGAAGTATAACTCGTCTCGACCATATTCCAAACTTCTATATCGAGAGCTATTAGAAAACACCGCATTTGGGTTTTCCAATAGTTATAGTCTATGCCCGTAAAAAGTGGTGGCTACTAATTCCTTACCCATCAACGAACGCGTGATCGTTGTGCGCCATTACTCCCAGTGGTAAAACCATTTTGGAGTAACCTTGCTCTGATACAACGTGTTGGATCGTGTGACGCCCTTAGAGGCGGGGGGGGGGGGGGGGGGGGGGGGTGAATAAGGGTGTGTTTAAATTATAATTTTTAACTTAAGAATTTTTAAACAAATTTTACTTTTCTAAAAATTACTTATAAAAAATTTCAATTTTTTAAATTAATTCAAACACAAATTTCTAAGTTAAAGATTAAGCAACCAAATTTGCAATTAAAGAAAAAGTCATAATTTTTTTAATCATGAAATTCACATACAATAAAAATGTTCTTAACAATGCTTAAGATCAAGGCACAAATATGATAATAAACTTTTAACAATTTGAGTTTACCAATCCTTCTCCCAAGGATCGGAAGGCTATCACTTGTCTCTCCCTAGACCAAGCCCAAGCCTATCCTCTAGATCTTCTCAAGATCTAGACGTAGTGCACAAGACTACGCTTTCCCAACCAAGCTGCACAAGGACTTGGACGCCACGCACAAGGAGGTGATTTTCCCACCAAGCCACGCAAGGGCTTGGACGTCGCACGCAAGACGACGAGGTCTACAAGTAGAAATAACATTTTTGCTCTTAAACAATGATTTAGTAAACTTTTCTTTTTGGCATGGTGAACACAATGATGAAAGCTTTCCATTTAAATTCGGCAAACCTTTAATTATTTTATTCTTTGAAAGCTTTACTATTCGTTTAGCACTAGAATGTCCTAGTCGCCTATGCCATAATTCAAGTTCATCATTCTTTGAAATGAAACATTTAAGTGTAGAATGAGATAAATCATGAAAAGTGATTGTATAGATATTGTTTATTCTTGGTGCAGTAAGTACGATTTCGTTTGTTTTAGAATCAATAATATTTTAAAGGTTTGAGCTAGAGTCAAATAAAACATTTAGATTTGTATCACATAGTTGACTAATAGAAATTAAATTATGTTTCAAACCTTTAACATATAAAACATTTGAAATTTTAAATTCTTCGTTACCTACTACTCCAATGCCTTTGACTTTACCCTTGCCATTATCTCCAAATGTCACTGTTCCACCTTTCTTCATCTCCAGGCTAAAGAATTTTGATTTATCGCCCGTCATCTGTTTTGAACATCCAGAGTCCAAATACCACACATCTTCCTTGTTCCTAGCCTGCACGGACATCTAAAAAGATGATGAGAGTAAAGATCTGGTTACCCAAGTGGTCCCTCCCATGGTATAGTGGAAGCCTTAGGTACCCAGATTTGTTTAACATTAACTTTTCCTTTCTTCCAACATGAGTCCGAGATGTGACCAAATCGATGACATTTGGCACATGCAATGAATAGTGAGGAACCATTCTTCAATGGTTTCTCTAGACTCTTGCTGGAGGAAACATCTTTATGTGTGGACTTAGAAAAATTTTTATTTTGAAAAAGAGGTTTTCTGAACCTGGAGCTGTCGAAATTTTTTGATAGCTTCCAGAGCTTCCAGAAACGTATCCTAGTCCAAATTTTGCTGACCCATGACATTGGTTGCCTAGAATCATATCCAGAGATTTTTTCCCAACACCAAATTTTCCAATTGCCATGTTCAATTCATTTACTTTGGACTTTAAAATTGAATTTTCTTTTACTATCATGCCACATCGATTTGCAAATTTTTTCTTGTAATTCTCTAATTGAGAATGAGAAGTTTTGACAACCTTTTGTAAGTCCTTTTTCTCTTTTAGAAGTTGATCAATTTTTTGATCGGACTTAGAAATAGTGTTTTCAAGTTCTTTTATCCTTGTCGAAGAGTGATTACACTCTTGACAAATTACCTTCTCGTTCCCTATAGATTTCAACTCATTTGATAACTTTTTATTTTACTTTCAAAAGATCTTTATTTTCACATTTTAAAAAATCGATTTCCTTTAGGCTTTTATCCAAAAATTTGCAAGTTTTCATAAATTCAGAATATAAATCATCATACGATGGAGGATTTACCTCAGTGTCGCTTTGGACACTGCTATCGTCGTCAGATGATGCATTTTATTTCCCCATCAAGCATACATTTGCTTCTTCTTTATCTTCATCGCTTGCTTCACTTGAGCCTTCAGAAGTTGTGTCATCCCAAGTCTCCGCCTTCAGAACCTTCTTTTTGAACTTCTTATCGTGCCTCTTCTCTTTCTGCTCTCTCAAATATTTTGGGCACTTGCTTCTTATATGTCCAATCTTTTTGCAATGATAGCATTCCGGTAGCGGACGTTCTTCTTCATCATCCATTTTTCCTTTGCCTTTGTTGTAGGAAAAGTCCTTCTTTTTGAAAATTTTTCTAAATGAGTTTCTCCTCTCAGGATTTCTCATAAACTTCTTAAAGTTGCTCACAAACAGTCCTTCTTCATCTTCCTCACTTTCTTCAGTCTCACTTTCAATTTCCTTTTTAGATTTCAACGCCAAGCTCTTCTTCTTGGGCTCCAAATTGTACTCTTGGCTTTGAATCTTCAACTCCACTTCATGGGTTTTTAGATTCCCAATGAGGCTCTCCAATTGTAAGGTCTTAAGATCATGTGACTCAGAAATTGCAGTCACTTTAGAATTGAACTTCGGGGGAAGTGATATTAAGATTTTCCTTACTAAATCTCCATTGGAGAAAACCTTACCCAGCACCTTTGAATCGTTCACGATTTTAGTGAATCGTGTGTACATTGTATCAATTTCTTCATCCACCTCCATTTTGAATCTTTCGAACTCTGACTCCAGTTGAAATAGCTTTGAATCATTTACCTGTGAAGTACCTTCATGAGTAATTTCTAAAAGATTCCAAATTTCAAATGCAGTATCACAAGCACAAACTCTATTAAATTCAGTGCGATCTAGTGTGCAAAATAAAGCATTCATGGCTTTTGCATTGTTCTTACATTTTAATTTATCATTGTCATCCCACTTGTCTTTGGGTTTGTCCATAGTTACATCTCCTACAACAATTGTTGGGGAAGTATAACTCGTCGCAACCATATTCTAAACTTCTATGTCGAGAGCTATTAGAAAACACCACATTCGGGTTTTCCAATAGTTATAGTCTGTGCCCGTAAAAAGTGGTGGCCTACTAATTCCTTGCCCCTCAACGAACGCGTGATCGTTGTGCGCCATTACTCCCGGTGGTAAAACCGTTTTGGAGTAACCTTGCTCTGATACCACGTGTTGGATCGTGTGACGCCCTTAGAGGGGGGGGGGGGGTGAATAAGGGTGTGTTTAAATTATAATATTTAACTTAAGAATTTTTAAACAAATTTTACTTTTCTAAAAATTACTTATAAAAAAGTTCAATTTTTTAAATTAATTCAAACACAAATTTTTAAGTTAAAGATTAAGCAGCCAAATTTGCAATTAAAGAAAAGTCATAATTTTTTTAATCATGAAATTCACATACAATAAAAATGTTCTTAACAATGCTTAAGATCAAGACACAAATATGATAATAAACTTTTAACAATTTGAGTTTTCCAATCCTTCTCCCAAGGATCGGAAGGCTATCACTTGTCTCTCCCTAGACCAAGCCCAAGCCTATCCTCTAGATCTTCTCAAGATCTAGACGTAGAGCACATGACTACGCTTTCCCAACCAAGCCGCATAAGGACTTGGACGCCACGCACAAGGAGGCGATTTTCCCACCAAGCCATGCAAGGGCTTGGACGTCGCACGCAAGATGACGATTTATCCAACGATTACAAGATGAATGTAAATGTAAATGAAATACAAAATAAAAACCTCCTTTAAAATTTTTGGAACAAAGCAGCGAAGAATCCTTGAGAAAATCTCCTTGGAACACGTGTACAATCTTCGACTTCGCTCTCTCTTTTCTTCTTCAAGGATGGGGATTTTAATTCTCTGGAGCTCTCTGGACGATAACACTCAGGAAGAAAGCTTGGAGGTCTGAAAAGCATGCATTAAACGAAGTTCTGAGCCCTTTTGTATAAAAGATAGATAACGCCATCCGTTAGCTAGCTATCCCCAAAATCTGATAGCTCCAGAGGTGCCACGTGTCCCATGTATTCGGCATTTTTGCGGAGAGTGGCGATCGCGATTGAGTCGTGGTTGAGACGTGGGCTGTCGGATATCCGATAGCACTATCGGATATCCGTTAGCTTGCGTAACTACTGCATGTCGTAGAGTTACGGGAAGATCGTGCACTGTCGGAAATTCGTTACTGCTGTCGGAAATCCGATAGCTCTAAAACGTTGAGTAGAGATCGGAGAACGAAAGAAATCATGCGCTGTCGGAAATCCGGTACTGCTGTCGGAAATCCGATAGCTCCAATTTCTGGAAATTCGGTATTTTGCTCCAATTGCAAACATGTTATTCTTGCACCTGTTATCTGCACACCATTAATCAAAAATAGGATCAAATACATTTGGGATTTGTTATTCTCACATCGGAAGAGTGCGGAACGCATGCTCCAACAATTTCAAGTATCAAAATAATAGGATTGGGAAACCCATTCCTTATCATCCAAAACGATATCATGAAAAGCCCTTCTATTCTTTCATTGAACCCTATAATGGTAAAAGAAAAGGGCCCAAGGTAACCTGGGTCCCTTCTAATGTTTGAACTACTTGTGCAGGATTAGGAAGGGTCCCACTCAGGAGAAAATGTAGTGGGAAGAAAGATGTAGGTCTTGAATAAGGAACAAAATTCATCCAAGGGAGTGATTTCTGCCTTGATTCTTCCTTACAGTTCATAAATTTAATATTATAAACTTATATTCAATAATCAAAATTGATGGGAAAAACATCATTAATTTTCTAAGAAAATGGATCTATTCTTCCAGAAGTGCGTCGAATAGAAGTCCACGCACCATCAACCTATACTCGATGTTAGCGTCAAGAAGCACTAAGAGTGGATAATTTGAATAGATCTCGATGCAGCGTCAAGTTCATATCGATGCATGCATCGTCTTATTGGTCGCTGGCCAAAGTCGAGGTTGCGTCGATTGAAAATCGACGTAGCGTTGACAGGACTAAGTCGACTTAAGGATTGTTGAACAATATCCAAGTTACGTCGAATATTATTCGACGCAATGTTGATATAAACCGCGCACGCTGAAGTGCTTCTAGAAGCATTCTCGACTTATTTTTATGCGCAAAATTCTAATCTTTATCGACGGTGCATCGACCTAAACCCTAAGTTGCGACGAATCGTCTTCTTTTAAGCAACTTCAGCGTCGAGTTCATTACGCTTTCAAATTTTCCTCTCTTTGCTCTCTTGCCCTCCTCTTCTCCAACTCTCTCGCATTTTCTTCCCTCTTTTCTCTCTCGTTTTTCATTGTGATTGCAGGTGATAACAATCAGATGGTTCCACCAAAAGTGAACTACGGCTTCGATGTGGACATCGACGCTTTCAGTGCAGCTGCCGACAGCTTTAAAGCCATTCTTGGCTTGTTCCAGGATGCTGCTCTGACAAAACTGATATCTACTAGATGTAAGATACTTGATATAGAGCTGAATGAGTTCAAAGAGGCTGTGCAGATAGGGTATGATGGCTCCCTCAGTAGAAAAATCTCTGAAACAGACATATTCATCACAGAGCAAATTCTAAATCAGACTTTTGATCTAACCACTGGAAGTAAGTCAGATGAGTTATCAGGGGATGAGATCAAGGAGGCTCTCGAGATTATGAAGTTCAAGAAGGACAAGCCCATCAATCTGAAGAAGATTGATCTCGGGGAGGAATATATGTTCCTTGTAGACATAGTAGGGAAGGTGCTACTATGTAAGATCTCAACACATGATGTTGTTCCAAAGCAACAACTTCAAATTTTGGGAGCTCTAGTTCTTAAGAAAAGGATAAATTGGGGGAAATGCCTCCTAAGGATGATTAGGCATAAACATGCCCACAAAGGAAATGCCTACATGAGGATAATGAGTCAGCTGTTGCTTCACCACTATCCTAGTGTGTGTAAGTCAAAAGGAGTGCCTATTCCTCCTGGAAAGAGAATAAATATCGTAATATTATCAAAAAGGACCAGGCAAATCTTGAAGCCTGGTCAAGCTCCAGCCTCACCTCCTCCTTCTCCAACTCCACTGGACACTGTTCCAAATCACCCTCAGGATGATATTCCATTTCAACCATCTCCTCAGCAACAATAACAACAACAACAGTATCAAATCCCTCAATCCATTCCATCTACTTCAGTCCCAGAGCTATCACCTCGCATTCCTCAACAACAACCATCCACTATTACCCCAGATTCTCAGTTTGCTCTACCTCCACCACCACCAATCCATATCTCCTCTGAAACCTACCATGCACTCTCCCCTATCTAAGAAGACTTCCTACCATCACCTCCTCGATCTACCTCTCATATCCCTCCAATTGACCTTGAGCAGGTCATCTATAAGGCAGTTGGCTTGGCCTCATCTACATTTGCTGATTTATTAGCCTCTCAAGCTTGAAAGTTTGACAGGAAATACTCACAAATGGAGGCTGAACTACTAGATTCCAAAAGATCCCTCCAAGGCATTAAGGACTACATGTCTTCCTCCCTTGTGTCCAAGGAGTTCTTAACCCTTCTTGCCAACAAGGTTAAGAAGGTGGAGAATATTTTGGAGGAAGAAAATATTTTGGAGGAATAAAGGCATATACTAGATGAGAGTGGCCTTAATAAATGGAAAGATGCTGAATCCCCTGAGAAAGTGATCTTCTTCCAGGGTCCAAATGTTCAGGTGGAGTCAGTTTCAGAGAATCAAGTGGAAATTACTGCAGATAACCAGGCGAAGCTTCCATCTAATCAGGGGGAGCCTGCCCCAGATGTTCAGGATGAAAATCTGCTGGATGAAGTGGCAAAGATTGCCAAGGAAGCTGTTGATATTGCTGAGCTAAATGCTCAAATTCAGGGGAGCAAAGACAATGTTGCAGAAGAAGTAACAATGTCCCTTGAAGAGGATTAGCCCATGCAGTTTGCTCCAAGGAAGGTTGTTCCAAAAGTATTTTCAAGGAAAAGAAGGACTCCTGATAAGGCGCAATGAAGCTCAGGTACTCTGCAAATCTTTATACTTCTTGGAATCAAACAACTGTGGAGATCTATATAATTTCTTGATAATTGAATTAAATTGCTTGTGATTTCAGTCTAATATTTTTTTATGTTTATGTTGTCTTGAATGTATTTTCTGATTATGTAAAAGGAATATGTAAAATCACTTTAACCAATCTGTAAAATTTGTTAAGATAAATAGGGGAGATTGTTGGGAAATACCCCTTGGATTTAACTTAACAAATTATCTAAAGTGATTTTATCTCTTAGGATTTAATTACCCATTATATAGTGAGGATAATATGGTCATTAGATGTCTTAGGATATCTCACTTAACTTAGGGTGACATGACCAGATCAAGACATGCAGAATGTGGGCTAAGTTAATAATTGCGTTGAATAGAAATTGATGCAACATTGAATTGATGTCGACGCTACTTAGACTAGAAGTCTAAACAACTCAACCTTCTGTCGAAGTAGATCAAGTCGACGCTACGTCAAAAGGATGTCGACGTAGAAGAAATGGACATGTCGAAGTATCATGAGAAGTCGACGCAGCTTCTACTTCAACTCAATGAAGAAGAAAGAATTTGTCAAAGCCATTTAAAGTCGACACAACGTTAACTACATTTCAACGCAGATAATGAGGTTCTGAGTCAAGCCTTCAACTCAATAGTTACGTCGATAAGGTTTCGACGCAACATCTTCAAGCAAAATTCAATCAGAGAAAGAATGAATTCGAAGCTGCTCTTACAAGAAATAGAAGGTGCGTCGATAAGAGAGAAAGAGAACTCAACGCAAAGTCGAATACAGTCTGAAAAGGAAACCTTTTCAGTTGTCATTTTGAATCTCTCTCTCATGGCCCACAGTGCTCAAGACCGTTCTCCAGCGACATAATTATTGCCTCAAATGGAAAGGAGCATTCAAGAAGACAGAAAAGTTTTCTTGGAAAGCGGCATTACAGTTGGTGGACGGGTCGAGAATTAAAAGAGGAAAGGAAGAGCTATTGTCCAATGATTTGCCTTTACAGGGCATTCAAGAAGAGGAAAGGAATTCAAACCAATTGGAGGGACAATAAATAAGAAGATTGCAGAGAGAAAGATAGAGCACTCATTATAATTTCTCACGGCTGTCATTTAGGGTTTCCGGCTTCTTCTTCTTCCTCCTGGAATCCTAAAAGAAAAAAATAGAAGATCTGCTCTCTCTCTCTCAGATCAAAAGAACAAAGGTTGCTTCTCATAACAACTATTCAACAGCCAGTTTTGAATTGAAGAAAACAGATAGGATCTGAAGCTTCATAATCCTTGCAATACATCTCAATCATAAGCATGGATTCATTATTCACAGATCCATAAAAGAGAAATATGAAGCATAAGGCTTCACAAAATTCTGAGAACAGAATTCTCCTTCTTTCTTTCTCCTTCACTTTCTCTTTACCTATAAAAGAGTTTTTAGAATCCCTCTTCCAAAGGATTCTGTGGTTCTAGATATCCTTATCAAAAGATCTGGTTGGTTCATGATCTCCTTATCAAAATATCATTGGCTCTAAGAGTCTCCTTATCAAAAGACTCAAACAAAGGTGGTGCATTCCTACCAGATGGTAGAAGAGAGGACTACCCACATTTAAGGGAACCTCTATAAATTCTCTTGTGTTTGTGTTGTGGTTTTTTTTGCTGTCCCAATTCTTTTCTTCAGCATTTTTTTCCCGCACTATATTAGTCTGCTTGTGATTTTGTTTGAGCATAACTCCTCAGTTTATTTAATTATTTACACAGTTAGGATAGAAGTATTTAAAATCTCTATTCACCCCCCTAGAGGATTCTCAGGGCACACTGTGCACTTTCAATTGGTATCAGAGGGAGTTTGATCATTAAAAGGTTAACACCTTGATCAAAAATACCTCCTACTCTTATATCCTTATTTCAAATATATTTTATAAAGAAAATGAGTTCTAAGGATTATGCCTCAACAAGTCCTCCAGTGTGTAACTTGAATAAGTTCACACTCTGGAAGGCTAGAATAAAACTCTATATGAACTCCATTGATAAATTCATCTATAATGTCATTCTCACAGGTCCTCTTGCTCTAGTCAGACAAAAGGCTGGAGAATCCTCAATAATAGAGGCTGTTCCAAGAAGTGAGTGGACAGAAGATGAGAAGAAAGTCAAGGCATGTGATGCCAAAGCTATGCACATTCTAGTTTCAACAATGTCAGATGACATTTTCCAGAAAGTTGCTGAATGCCAATCAGCAAAAGATATCTAGGATTCTCTCACCAGAATGGTGGAAGGAAGCTCAAATGAAAGAAAGGATAGAAAGTCCCTTCTCATATCCCAGAATGAGAACTTTCAAAAGAAAGCTGAAGAATCTGTTGCAGATATGTATGACAGATTCAACATTATCATGAATGAACTCAGAGGCTTGGACAAGGAGATATCCTTGACTGAAATTAATGATAAAATCCTCATGTGCTTCCCTAGCTCATGGGATTCAAGGATCTGGGCAATCAGAGAGTCCAGGTGCCACAGAGAAATCTCTACTTAAGCTTTGCTAGGAAAGCTTAAGTCATATGAGATGCTTCTGAAGAACAGGGCTGAATTAGAAGAAAGAGAGAAAACTCCAGCTCCTATCCAAAGGAGCCTTGCTTTGAAAGCTTCTGAAGGAGAGCCATCCACTCCTGAAGATGAGATGTTCAGTCTCCTGGCTAGAAGATTCAAAAGATGGGTCAAGACAGAAGACTCAAGGAGAAGAGAAAGGGGCTCAAGGCCCATATTTGATAAAAATCCAAAGAAGGGGATTATTTGTTTCTCCTGCAAAAAACCAGGACATATAGCTCCTGAGTGCCCACAGGAACAAAGGGATAGAAGCAGCATCAAGGATGAAAAGAAGAAGAAGAAGTATGTCAAAGGGAAAGACAAGAAGAAAGCAAGGGTTGCATTGCTGAAACCTGGAGTGACACTGAAGCTGAGTTAAGCTCCTCATCATCTGAAAGTGATGATGAAGCAGAAGCAGAAGCAGCATGCATGATGGAACTGGGGATGTCATCAGATGATGAAGAAGAGCAGGTAACTATGTTTGATGATTTAGATTTTAGTTTCGATGATTTTAAAACTTGCTTCAAAGAATTCTGTAATGACTTTATCAAAATTCAAAAAGAATTAAAAGCAGATAGAGAAAAGTTAGAAACTTTAAGAAAGATGAACTCTATTCAGCAAATAACAACTTAAGAAATGAGATTAAGGACAAAGAATTAGAGCTAATAGAAATAAGGAATAAAAACATAAAATTAAAAGAAGAGTTAGCAAAGACAAAAGCCTTTGTGGACTCTCTCAATGGGAGGAGTCAAACTCTCAGAGAAATCACAGATAATCTCTCCATGAGATTCAATCACCTAGGGTCAGGAGCAGAGCCATCCACTGACACAGAAATCCCTAAGAAAGCTGCCTGGAAAAATCCAGTTAGGTTCATTAGACCTAGTGACTATAAATCATGTGAGGATAGTGCAAAAACTATGGGTCAGGAAGCTAATAGGCCAAAGAAAACAACTAGAGTTAATAAAACAAATCTCAACAAAAAAATGGAATCTCAAGAGAAGAATGATGTAGAAAAACTAAACAATCAAAAGGTAAAAGCAAAACCTAGGATAATAAGACATTCTGTTGATCTCCTATATTTAGATACATTCTATACTCATTTCAAGTATCAAAATAATAGGTTTGGGAAACACATTCCTTATCATCTAAAAGAATATCATGAAGGACCCTTCTATTCTTTCATTGAACCCTTTAATGGTAGAAGCAAAGGGCCCAAGGTAACCTGGGTCCCTTCTAATGTTTGAACTACTTGTGCAGGATTAGGAAGGGTCCCACTCAGGAGAAAATGGAGTGGGAAGAAAGAAGTATGTTGAATCAGAAATCGCACCTCCGAAGGAAATCGGAGGCTGCGTGCTGCCGGTTACATTTTATTTAGAGAAAATGAGACCGCTGGCAGCAGTCAAGGCCAGACTTCGCCCATCACGGCGAATGCCACTCCTGTGATGGGCTTTCCTTTGATTGAATAGAAGAAGTTACAGCGGGTTACAGATGCAGGAAATCAGAAGCCGGCTGGTCAGACAGGTCGCAAGACAGGAAACTCGAGACCGCAGCTCAAACAAGCGAGCTCCTGGATTTGAGTGTGCGTGCCTTGGGAATGTCGCCGCCACCTATTTATAGGCTCGGGGCCTGCCCGAACGGGCAGGGATAAAATAACCGCCTGCCCAGGTATAGGAGAATCGGGCAGCCGGTGACGGGATACAGGAAGGAGAAATGAAAGAAGCCGCGCGGCTTGGCGGCTTGAGCTTCCGATCTGTCTTGGCCTGAGACTGAAGATGCTGCGATCAAGGTGATGGTACAACCCGGGCGGTCTCTGACTTGAGACCGCGGCTTGTCTTCTAGACTTGAACCTTGAGCCTTCATGGTGCAACCCGGGCGGTCTACGATTTGAGACCGCGGCTTGCCTTCTGGACTTGAGCCTTGGTAATATTCAATCCTTGTAGGCGATCTGAATTCTATCAGACCGCCCGGTTTGTGTTGGATGGTGCTGAAGGACCCTGTTGAGTCTGAACCAGGCGACTTGTATCTTCAGACCGCCCGATTTGTGAGAAGTTTTACTCGGAGGCGGTCTTCTAGGTAAACATAATCCCCGCATATTTTTAGATCCCGAAGAGATTTTGAAAATATTAGTTCTAGCCGGGAGAGCGCGCCCGCCTTGTACTCAAGCCTATAAAACTGCCTGAGAGCTCTCCACTTTGCATAATTCCTTTGAGATCACGGGACGCTACTCGCCGATTGCGGTCAAGATTTTGCAAATCGGCACCTCTTTGATTAAAATGAATTTCCTGGATTCACTCCAAACCCGTGTGGACAAGGGTGGTGACAGAAAAAAGGATGAAGAACGAAAGGAAAAGGACGCCCGGAAGAGAAAGAAGGGTCATCAATCTGAGAAGACCGGGCGGACTCCTAAGGTGGAAAATTCTGCCCTTAAGAAGAACACTTGTGGGGAGAAGACTGCAGAGGGAAGGCAGAGGAGACAAAAGCCGCCGAGGAGTTGACGGCCAGAAAAAGGGCTGCGAAGGAAGAGGCGGCAAAGGCTAAAGCCGCAGAGGAAGAGGCGGCTAGGGTGAAAGCCGTAGAGGGAGAGGCGGCAAAGGCTAAAGCCGCAGAGGAAGAGGCGGCGAGGGTGAAAGCCGCAGAGAAAGAGACGGCAAAAGCTAAAGCCGTAGAGGAAGAGGCGGCGAGGGTTAAATACGCAGAGGTCACACCGACTGAGGAGAAGACCGCAAAGAAGAAGTCGGCGGAACTCGGCGCGAACCACTCTACCCCTTCCTTTGACATGGAGTTCACTCCGTCGGGGACTCCCCATATAAAGTTGAATGTTGAAGAAGAAGGGGAAGTCGTCTCCTCTAAGCCAGATGGGTTGTCCACCTCGCCGGTGGTGATCCTTGAGGATGATTCCAGCCCTTCCAAGCAGGTTAACCCGGAGTCGGGGAAGAAGAACAGGAAAAGGGCCTATTCGGCGGCGGAGCGAGTTGCCAGGAAGCTCTAGAGATTGAAGGCCAAGAACAAAGCCTTCAAGAAACCAACAACGGCCTGTCTTCAGGGCAACCCACGCGTGATGGAGGAGGCCTACGATCCAGGCACCCCCTTGTCAAGTCGGACGGTCTTACTCCAGATTCCTCAAATAGCGTGTCGATTGGCGGCATTCTCAGGGGAATGGATAATTTCCCGAAGCAAGACAAGTTACTCGACAGTCTTGCGACTTCGAGCCAAGTTAGCCCCCCTGGCGAGAACGCTGATAAACCCGAAGAGCCCGCCTCAAAGGAAGATGTCCCGACGGTGACCGGGTTGCGTTTTATGAAAATGAAGGCGGAGGAGAGGAGGCGGGCTCTTGACAAGCCGCAACCACCAAATCCTTTTGCACCAGGTAAACGCGATGCGGGCTGTAACTCTGTCTGCTTCTTCCTCCCGCGACCTCGAAAGAACGCTTTGCTATTGAACCCGCTTCCGGGTTATTTCCCGTCAGCGGCTCAAATTTCTGTTATCAAGATAAAGCAGAATGAGCGGTTTTGGAGGGAGTAGTGCCGTAGGATGGATCCTGAACAGTCGCAACTGTAATGATCCAGGCCCGCCAACACGGGACCCAACTGGACCGCCAGCACCCTCCCGGCCTAGGCCCGCCAACACGGGACACAGCTGGCACCGGAAGGGTTCAGCCTAACCAGATGGTCTGCAGACCATGCACCCCAACCCCTCTCTGTCCCACCACAGGGCCCAGCAGGTTGTTGGAGGCCGCAACCCCCCTTTTCATGAGAAATGATTCAGTTAAGCGGCAGCGCGAGGACTTCCCAGGAGGTCATCCATCCCAGAATTGCTCAAGCCCGAGCACGCTTAACTATGGAGTACTTTCACTTCTCATCACCAATAGAGTACTTTCAATTGGTGATGAGAAGTGAAAGTACTCCATTGTTAAGCGTGCTCGGGCTGGAGCAATTTTGGGATGGGTGACCTCCTGGGAAGTCCCCGCGCTGCCGCTTAACTGAATCATTTCTCATGAAAAGGGGAGCTGCGGCCTCCAACAAACCGCTGGGCCCTATGGTGGGACAGAGAGGGGTTGGGGTGCATGGTCTACATACCATCTAGTTAGGCTGAACCCTTCCAGTGCCAGCTGGGTCCCGTGTTGGCGGGTCTGGGCCGGGAGGGTGCTGGCGGTCCAGCTGGGTCCCGTGTTGGCGGGCCTGGATCGTTACAAAAAGTGCAATCCTGGAGGATAGGACTTTTTGTAACGATCCAGGCCCACCAACACGGGACCCAGCTGGACCGCCAGCACCCTCTCGGCCCAGGCCCGCCAACACGGGACCCAGCTGGCACCGGAAGGGTTCAGCCTAACCAGATGGTCTGCAGACCATGCACCCCAACCCCTCTCAGTCCCACCATAGGGCTCAGCGGGTTGTTGGAGGCCGCAGCCCCCCTTTTCATGAGAAATGATTCAGTTAAGCTGCAGCTCAATTGGTGATGAGAAGTGAAAGTACTCCATAGTCCAGCTGGGTCCCGTGTTGGCGGGCCTGGATCGTTACAGCGACGGACTGTGCATTCAGGCATTTTATCTTGTAATACTCTGTCGTATGTTTCACTTTTGGCTGTCCTAACCGCATTCTCTCTTCTTCTTTACAGACAAACCGGAAGAAGCAATGAGGCCGAGCGACCTCGTATCTGGCCTTCCGCCACTGTCTCAGGTTCCAAGCTTCGCACATAGCTCAAACTCTGGACAGGAGGAGCTGGCCAACTTTCAACACCTTCTAAGCGACTTGGAGGTGAAGATAAGGGAGATTGACGGCCGAGAAGAAGCTGCCCGGGTTGCTCTGGAGGTCGAGAAGAAGAGGCGGCAAGAGGAACAACAGGCGCTTGGGGCTCAGCTGGAGGCCGCGCGGGCTGCACTTGAGGCCGAGAAGAAGGCACGGCCGGAAAGAGAGAAGGTGCTGGAGGCTCAACTGGAAACCGAGAAGAAGGCGCAACTTGATAAAGAAAAGATGCTGGTAGATCAGATTGCCTCCATAACCGCGCGGCTTGATAGGGAAAAGAAAACGGCCTCGAAGTTCGAAGAAGGCTACAAATACTACCAAGAGAAATATCTTCGCTTGAACAGGGAAGTCGGCGGAAGCCGGCGTCCTGTTAATTTTAAGCCGCCATAGAATCCTGATTATAGATTATGTGATTTAAAGGTGTCCTGTGCGATTAGATGATTCCATATATTCGAGACCAAGCCGCGCGATTACTATTCGGATTTACATAATTGCCTCGTAAGATAGGAAAGACCAAGTCATAAGACAACAATCAACAGGTCGCGCGGTTGGTATTTAACTCGAACGAATTGAAATTTGGATTTCTGTAATGCCCATCCTTGAGTATAAACATTAACTGATAAGCCCGCGCGGCCTATATATAACTTGAGCGGTTAGTAACTTGATGCTTGGTAATGATTTCCATCCCAAAAGGACCTTAATTACGTCTCGATCATGGTTATGCTTGATACCCTGATGCCTGCTTTATGGCATTTTATGATATCCTGTTATAAGACTGACCGGTCCTAAGCCGCCCGATATGATTGAACCGACTGGTTTAAATATTTCAAACTGCCTGATACATTATGCTATACTTGCTTATTTAAAACCGCCCAGTTTAATAACCAGACCATCCGATAATTATGGTACCTGTTTATTTCAAACCGCCCGGTTTAAAAATCAAACCGTCCGATAATTATGGTACCTGTTTATTTCAAACCGCCCGGTTTTAAAATCAAACCGTCCAATAATTATGGTACCTGTTTATTTCAAACCGCCCGGTTTAAAAATCAAACCGTCCGATAATTATGGTACCTATTTATTTCAAACCGCCCGGTTTAAAAATCAAACCGCCCGGTCTGCGATATACCTGTAGAAATCTTGTTTTCTCCTCAAATGATCTAGAAGGGACATATGAGATGAGATAACTCCCTGTAATGCAGTAAAAAACAGTTACATACTCAGATGACCAAGTGGGCAGGTGGGCCTAGGCGGCGAACATTGCTTTCCTCAAGTGGTCATAAGAGTTGTAGAAATAAAGAAAAAGATAAGTACAGACCCAGATGACCAAGTGGGCATGTGGGTCTAGGCGGCGAACATTGCTTTCCTCAAGTGGTCATTAGGGCTCTAAGCGACTCAACTGCTCTCTTGCCTAGGGTTACAAGCCGAGTTGATCAATTGGGCAGGTGGGCCTAGGCGGCGAACATTGCTTTCCTCAGAGAGATCAACTCAGTTGTGGGTCCCGTTTATGCATCGCTTGAGAGCACCTAGGAGTATTCGATGGTCACATACTAAGATGATCAGTTGGGCAGGTGGGCCTAGGCGGCGAACATTGCTTTCCTCAGAAAGATCATCAAAGTTGTAACTATATCCCTCTCGGGGCATGATAGAGCTAACATTCACCTAGACCTCCCTTGATGCAGGGGTGTGTTAGATATCAGCCGTTGGATCCAAGATTCCGAAGACCACCGCATGGGAATTGGCAAGCTACCACTACACGTGTGTGAAAACTCCCAGCTACACATGTTCTTTGTTGTTTTACGCTAATGACTACAATCCGAGGGGGTTCGAGCAGAACTTGGCGATGTCTCCGCGGTTAAGTGAGGGTGATATATAAAAAAGAATCACCAGACATGGAGAAGTGTCAGTATGGGTTTTTCATTGAAATATCCAAAAAATGCAAGAAAATAAAGAATACATTTTAAGGATAGAACCGTTTAAGATCGTCACCGCTCCAGGTGCATGAGATGTCTTCTCCTTCGCTTGTTTGAAGGCGATAAGCCCCGCTCTTTAGTACCTCTTTTACAATGAAAGGCCCTGCCCAGTTGGGATTCAATTTTCCGACGTTGCCTGCCCTGGCTGCGGCATCAATCTTCTTTAGTACAACATCACCAACTGCAAAATGCTTTACCCTGACGTTTCTGTCAAAGTATTTGTCCATTCTCCTTTTTACTTCCTCCTGCCTGATTGTTGCCTCATTCTGAAGCTCTTCAACCAAATCCAGACTATATTTGATGGCCTCATCATTATCCTCTATCCATGCCTCTCCTCCCTCCTTTGCATACACCACTCTGGGGGTGTGACCACCTCAAATTCTATTGGAACGACTGCCTCCGAGCCATGAGATAATTTGAATGGTGTCTCCCCCATAGCCGAAGACGGAGTAGTACGAAGAGTCCAAAGAATGGAAGGAAGTTGATCTGCCCAATTTCCCCTTTGATTTAAGACTCTCTTCATCAGAAGCTGTTGGATTTGTCTATTTGCTGCTTCCACCTGGCCATTAGTCCTTGGATGATGTACAGAGGAGAACCAAAGATCAATTCCAGCCTGATCACAGAAGGTTATCATCTCTGAATTGTTGAACTGCGGACCATTGTCAGTGACAATTGCTAGCGGGATTCCATGCCGACAAACTATTTCTCCCCAGATGAAGTTTTTGATGACTTGTGTTGTAGTTTTTGCTAGTGTTTTTGCCTCAATCCACTAACTGAAGTACTCAATCATCACAATGATAAAACGACGCTGATCGCTAGCCATTGGAAAGGGTCCGATGAGATCCATCCCCCAAACTGCGAAGGGGCAGGGTGCAGTTATTGATCTAGATAAGTGATTGAGCGGGCAGATGTTGAAGAGTGGCAAACTTTTGACACTGAACGCATCGCTTGGCAAATGCTTCGGCATATTTTCTCATGGTTGGCCAGAAATACCCCTGCCTCAAGATTCTTTTCTCCAAAGTCTTTGCCCCCGAATGACTACCACATTCCCCGGAATGAACCTCATAAAGTATGGCTGGAAATTCATCCTCGGAAACACACAGTGCTGAGGGAGAAATCAAAGTCTTTCTGTACGAGACTCCGACTATCAGGTAATAATAGGCCGTCTTTCTCCTGAATCTCTTAGTGTCTTTGATGGAATGATGGAATTCTCCTTTTGATAAGAATAGCTCGTAAGGATCCTTCCAGGAAGGATTCTGATCGATTTGCATAAGTTCCCCTTCATCTGTTGCCGGGTGAAAAAGTTCAAAGGTCACTCCCCCTGATGGAAGACCGAACTTTGACAACTCATCTGCTTCTTCGTTCTATGCCCTAGGAATATGCTCAATGATAAACGATTTGATTCTTCCGATCTCCTCTTAGCTAGCAGTAGATACTTCCTCAGAATTGGTTCTCTTATCTCGAAATTCCCCAGAAACTGAGAAGCCATTACAAGTAAATCAGTTTTAACATGTACGTGCTCTATTCCCAGTTCCTTTGCTAGCCTCAAACCAGCCAAAAGTGCCTCGTATTCGGCCTGATTATTTGTAACTGGAAAGAAAAACTTGATTGCCTGTTCAAGCTTGATTCCATTCGGGCTAACTAAAACCACTTCGGCTCCCACAGAGTTTTTACCAGAAGCCCCATCCACATAAACGATCCAAGCCAAAGGAGATTTTTCCACTTGTTCAGGACCGGATTCTGTTGTATCAACCAAGAAATCTGCAAAGACCTGTGCTTTGATTACCGTTCTGGGAACATAGGATATCTTAAACTCACTCAGTTCAATAGCCCACTTGGCCAGTCTTCCTGAATGATCAGCCTTTTCAAGAATACTTCTCAGATGATGATCTGTAATTATTTGAATTGGATGAGCTTGAAAGTAAGGGTGAAGCCTTCGTTATGACATAACCAAAGCCAAAGCTAGCTTATCTAGGATCGAATATCTTGTTTCTACATCCTTGAGGATATGGCTGACATAGTATATTGGAAACTGCCTCTTCTTTTCCTCCCGGAAGTGGACAGAACTCACTGCATCTGGGCCGACTCCCAAATATAAGAACAGTATTTCTCCTTCACGGGGACTCTGGAGTAGCGAAGTTGAAGTTAACTGCACTTTTAACTGTTCGAAAGCCCTGTTGCACTCTTCACTCCATTCAAACTTTGATCCACCTCGGAGAGTTTTAAAGAATGGAGCACTTTTATCTCCAGATTTGGTAATAAACCTGCTTAGCCCCGCCAACCTTCCTCCAAGTTGCTGGACCTCCTTAGTATTGCGAGGAGGAGTCATATCAAGGAAGGCCTTCACCTAATCTGGGTTCGGTGCAAGGCCATCGGGAGTTAGGAGCTGCCTAAGAAACTTTCCCTTGTTTGCTCCGAACACACATTTCAACGGGTTCAATTTTAATTTGAACCTCTGTAGAGTAACGAACGTCTCTACGAGGTCTTTCAAATGTATTGAAAATGTTTTAATTTTTAGGAGGAGATCGTCAACGTAAACTTCGAGGTTCCTGCCTTTTTGATGTTTAAAGACGGTATCCATCATTCTTTGATATGTTGCACCCACATTTTAAGGCCGAAGGGCATTACGAGATAATAGTAACACCCATCGTTCATGATGAATGAGGTGTGCGGGATATCAGGTTTGTGCATTTTAATTTGATGGTACCTAGAGAAAGCATCGAGAAAGCTCATAAAACTATACCCAACTGTGGAATCTATTAATACATCTATCTGAGGCAGAGGGTAGCAATCTTTGGGGCATGCTTTATTAAGTTTGGTAAAGTCCACGCACATGCGCCACTTCCCATCGGATTTTTTGACCATTACAACATTTGACATCCACGTGGGATATTGTATTTCAGAAATAAAGTTCACTTTCAGGAGTTTGGCAACCTCCTCTCTGATGGGCACCGCCAACATGGTCGCCACTTCTCTTTTCTTCTACTGGACTGGCTTGAACTCAGGAGATATGTTCAGACGATGGCAAGCCACGTCCGGATCCACTCCTGGCATATCCTCTGCTGACCACGCGAAGATATCCAGGTTCTCCAAAAGACGGGAGATCAGCTGCACTTTCTCCTCTTCTGGCTGCTCCGCATTGATGACCAGCTTCTTGTCTTCCCCTTCAGCAATGGGGGCTTCTTAGGTCTCCTGGGCAGGTTCCAGGTGACCCCCTTCTCGATCTTTCCTCTCCTCAGCAGCCTTTGAGGATTCAACAATTTCAAGAACATCAGCCGTGGCATCGGGAAGTGGAATGTTGGTGATCATGTTGACGGTTCGCACATAACATTTTCGAGCCACCTTTGAGTTGCTTCTGACCCGATACTGCCTCCCCTCGGTAGAAAATTTTAGAGCAAGGTGGAAAGTGGACACTACTGCCCGGTATGCATTAAGAATAGGCCTTCCGAAGATGGCACAGTAGTTGCTTGGGGCATCCACGACCACCAAGTTGATCAGCTTCACAACTCCCCCCAGAGAAACCAGGAGCTTTAGAGAACCTTCCACCTCCTTTTTCTCTCCAGAAAAGCCATAAAGTGGCCCATCGGTGGAAAGCAAAGGCTTACCAGTCTTCAGGGCATCAAAGGATGGACGGAAGAGGAGATTAACTGAACTGCCCGTGTCGATCAGGATCTTATGAACGGTATAATTCTCAATAACGACTTTGATGACCACGGCATCATCAAAGGGATTGGCGTTTGGAGGAAGATCATCTTGAGTGAAAGTGACGATTGTGCTTTCAGGGGAAGAAATTGTGGTAGCCGCCACTTCTTGCTTCAGGACTCTCGCAATTCTCAAATTTACGAGATGATTCAGCTCCAGCCCCTCCATAAATGCAATAGATATTCCCCAGGGGGGCCCACATCATTGACTTCTATGCATTCAGTTGAAGGGTGAATATCTCCATAACAGCCGGCGTCCTCAACGTCGGCACACTCCCAAGTTACCTCCACTGTTTCTTTCTTTTTCTCAGCTGCAGGTTCGGCAGCCACTTCCTTCCACACTAGGCCTCAGAGCTTTCCCTCTCCCAAGAGCCTTTCAATTAATAAGCGGAGGGCCCGACAATCTTCGGTCAGATGCCCTCCCTCCTTGTGATATTCGCAGTAAAGATTCAGATTTCGGTTACGAACATCCGATTTCAGAGGAGCAGGTCTTTTGAAATCCGGCCTCTTCTAGATGATTTGGACGACTTCGTCCATGGTAATATTCAGAGGAGTAAATGACTCTTGCGAGTCATCATACTGGGTGGATGGAGGAGCTGAAGATGGCTGCGCAGCATACTGTGGCAGGTATACTGGCATTATTTGTGGCAGAGGAACGGATGGAGCGGGTGCGATGGCCAACTGCGGTTTCTGATTCTGAAATCGTTGATGGCCGATGAAGGGTTGTTTGTGTTTATAATTCCTTCCCCTCTGGGAACGGGGCTCAAAGTGAGGTTGGTTTGGTGGTGGAGGATTGAAGGATGGGTTAGATTGCTCCTTGTCGCTCACCAATTTCGCGACATAGCCAGGATTGCTTTTCTCTCCCCTTATGAACATGTTAGCCAAGCTTATCATCTCCTGATAAGTTATTGGCTCCCTTATGTTTGCCTCAAATTTCAGGGGGCCTTCACTCAAGCCGTGAATAAGGGCCACCCTGTACAGTTCCGGATCTACATTCTGAACCTCCATTATTTCCTTCTGGAAATGGTCCACGAAACGGGCCCATGTTTCGTCTTCCCGCTGCCTGATATCGAAAAGGGCCGCCGGACCACTTTTCCTCTTTCTCGAAGTAGAAAATCTGAGCAGAAATTCCCTGCGGAGCTCAGCAAAGCAACTAGTCGACCTGGGGTGCAACCCATAAATCCACTCCCTTGCTTGTCCTTCAAAGGATGTCACAAGGAGTTTACATTTGGTTACATCAGAGAGAGTCCTCAGAGCAATGGCCGACTCAAAGGCCTGAAGGTGGACGGTTGGATCAGTTTCCCCATTGTATGCCGGCAGACGCAGCTCCCAGAAATTGTTTGGGGCTGGCTCCCCTCGAACTTCGTCCACGAAGGGAGAATTATCTTCAACATCTTCATACATCAGAGTAGTAGAATAGTAAGCCGCCTGAGCTGCGGCTACTCGCGGACAAGCCGCCTGGTAGGAGGAGCGGACAGCGGCTTCTGGCGGGTAGGAATGATGAGCGGCGACCTCAGGCGGGTAGGAAAGGCGGGTTGCTCCCTCTGGAGGCTAGGAAAGGCGGGCTGCATGAGAAGCCGCCCCGCTGGAAATCAAGAACTCTGTCCGACATGTTGTGTGCGGCCACTGGGTAGAAGTTTTGTCGGGCTGCAAAACCTTCATGTTGCGGTTGGAAATTAGCGACTTATGGAAGCCGGTAAGGAGGAGGAGGGACCACAGTCACTGCCTGGTTAACCGCGGTCTGCTGAGGGTCCAACCGCTCGGTTAACAATACTAAAGCCTGGCTGATCTAGTCAAGACGCTGGTCAGTCACTTTCTGAGCCCGCTCGGCTTCTCTTTTCAATTGCTCCAAAGCCACCCACATGGAATCCTCACTGTGGTCGGAGCGGTCTCCAAGAGGGAACTGGCGGTCTGACATTTTGACAAAGGTTTCACCGACAATCCGCGATCTGAAGGTCGCGTGTTTCTGTTGAATCCGAAATCGCACCTCCGAAGGAAATCGGAGGCTGCGCGCTGTCGGTTACTTTTTATTTAGAGAAAATGAGACCGCTGGCAGCGGTCAAGGCCAGAATTCGCCCGTCACAGTGAATGCCACTTCTGTGACGTGCTTTTCTTTGATTGAATCAAAGAAGTTACAGCGGGTTACAGATGCAGGAAAGTGTTGGATCGGTCGGCGCCCTTAGAGGGGGGGGGGGGGGGGGTGAATAAGGGTTTTCAAAAACATAAGATTATATTTAAAAACTTTGAAATATTGCAAGATTATAAACAAGAAGTCAAGTAGAACAAAAAAGAGAGAAAAGCTTTATTGATATTAAATAAGTTTTACAAAACTTGATCTCAATGGCGCTAGAGATCGGAGGCGAATAATAAAAGCTCTTTTCATTTTCTATCCCGACTCGCTTCCCCACGAACCAGTGGCCTTAGCCTTCTCCTTCCTGGATTCGGCCTTAAGCCGCTCTAGCCAATCCTTCCCCGGATGTGGCCTCGAGCACCCCCTAGACCTAGCCTAGATCTAGTCGCCAACACGAGGCAAATTTCAGCCCTAAGTCCTACCCCAGACCTAGTCGCCAACACGAGGCGATTTCAGTACCGTTTACAAAGAAAGATAAATAAAATAATAAAACTTCCCTTAAGATGAACTTCTGAAGATGGAGGCGAAGATCCACTGTAGAATCAGCGTTTGTCGAAGCGGACTTCGTCTGGATTCGGCGTGATGGAATTCTTCTTCAGAAATTGGCAGAGCTTCGCTAGGACTTCAAGTTTCGGCCAAGATAGCATCTGGAGTTGTAGCACTCTCTCTCTGAGGTGTATGCAAATAGGTGTGTCGAAAACAAGAGGAGAGGGGGTCCTTTTATAGCCAAAGCGCTACCGCCGGCGCTAACCCGGATTAGGAAAGATTTTGCGCAGCAGGATCTTCAATCCGTGGCTACATTTTGCTCTATGCCTCTTGTGCGCCATGCTACCGCCAGCGCTAGTAGCTACCGCCGGCGCTATCCCTGATTAAGTAACATTTTGCGCGGTAGGATCTTCAATCCGCGGCAACAATTTGCTCTATGCCTCTTGTGCGCCATGATACCGTCAGCGCTAGTAGCTACCGCCGGGCGCTAGCTCCTTCTAAAAGTTCTCCCGGCAATTGCGCTTCGAGCCAATATTTCATCGAACAAGATTTCGTCGAACGCCGCTAAGATTTCGTCGAGCGAAGTTTCGTCGAACGCCATGATGAGAATTTCGTCGAGCGCCGCTAACAGTTCGTCGAATGGCAGCTAGCGCATGTCCTAGTACTACCGCCAGCGCTAGTAGATGTTTTGGATTTGTTGGCTCAACTTTGGGAGCAACCATCTTATGTAATCCTTGAGTCATGTGAACTTTGTTATCCTGCACACTTAAACACACAAGATCAAATACACATAGGATTTGTTATTCTCAAACCTAGGAGATGCGGAAGACCATGTTCCAACAAACTCTCCCGGCAATTGCGCTTCGAGCCAATATTTCGTCGAACAAGATTTCATCGAACGCCGCTAAGATTTCGTCGAGCGAAGTTTCGTCGAACGCCATGATGAGAATTTCATCGAGCGCCGCTAACAGTTCGTCGACCGGCAGCTAGCGCATGTGCTAGTACTACCGCCAACACTAGTAGATGTTTTGGATTTGTTGGCTCAAATTTGGGGGCAACCAGCTTATGTAATCCTTGAGTCATGTTAACTTTATTATCCTGCACACTTAAACACACAAGATCAAATACACATAGGATTTGTTATTCTCAAACCTAGGAGATGCGGAAGACCATGTTCCAACAAACTCCCCCTTTTGATAATAACAAATCCATTAATGATAAATCAAAGCATTAATAAATAAGCATGATGAAACTATACTTGTGTGTGTGTGTGAGTGATGGCTTTAGGATAATTATTGATTTTAGCATTTAGAATTGCTCCCCCTAAATACATGCTCCCCCTAAGTGAATGCTCCCCTAATATGTAAGCTATCATCTTAATTTGTCATGTTGGGTTTTTGATACCGGGTTATATTTATCATGTTAGTTCTCCCCCTTTGTTATTAGCAAAAGTGGGTAGGGAAACAAAGCATTAAGAACTGAAAAATGTGCAAATATAAGAGAAGACATGATCGAGATTTTTAAGTAAATGGTAAGGAGTTTTAGAATTGTTTTTTATTTAAAATGATCAGAGTTATAAGCATTACAAAATTTTTAGAGTTTTTAGTATAAAAGATTTTTATGTTTGAAGTAACCAATAAAAAGTGTTCCAAGTAAATCTATCACTTAATGAAAGATAGGAATTTTTAAGAATAAGTGATGATGCAAAGAATACAAGATATTAAGTAAGCATGAAAGCGCAAGGTAAAACACTTATATGGTTAAGATGCGGAAGACTTATAGCAATACAAAAAACATCAAATAGTAATGATAATCCAAAAAAATATGAGTTAAAGTTCACAAAAGATGATGTTTTTGTAAATCATTTTTTTAATTAGATCTTTAAATTTGATAATAGCCAAGCATGAAATAATGTTTATCAAAAAGAGATTACCACAATGTTACTTTAATTCATAATTTCAAAAAAATACAAAATATTGTAGAACACATGCTAGGTTATCTAGTGCATTTCATAAATAAAAAGTAATATAGAATTAGCATTAGGATCCAATGCTCATGAGAGGAAGTGTTATGGAAGATAATGATGTGCACATAAGTGTATTTTTGAGTAATGTAAACAAATGTTTTAATCAAAAATACAAGATACATGTAAAGTACGAGCACAATAAAACACAAATAAGATTACTTCCACACACTTTAATGCACAATAAAAAGTACAACTACCAAGGTGCTCTGCACACACAATGCTCATCAAGACTTATCAGGGTGCAAAGTAGTTCTTGGGGGATCATATATTTAAATTTAATATTGAAACTAGTGATCCGGTGTACTTAAGAGTAAGTGGTTTTTCTTATTTTTGAAAGACGGATTTGATTTGCACAAGGCACTTTACTATTCTTTCCAAGGTGCTCAACCTCATAATGCTTATTAAGACTTATCAGGAGGTTCAAGTAGTGCTTGGTGGAGTTATCTTTGTCATTTATTTTATAATTTTGTTTTGTACAAAGTTCTCCGAATACACTTGTTTTGCAAATCAATAGATTTTATGAAAAACATAACCACTTTTCTTAATTTTTAAGAGTGCAAAATAAGGAGTGTAGGTAAGATACTTGTGCAATTTTAATACATTGTACTAATACAAAACATATACAAGCATTCTTAGATTAAATACATATGTAGACAATGCCAAAAAAAGGTGAGTGAATAAATATCATTATCAAACATAAAACATTTCTCATACTTAGAGGCATGCTAAGCTTGATCCTACACAACTCTTAAACTATAATTGATGCACATTTGAATAGATATATCAAAGCATGAAGAAAGACAATGTCCAAAGTAGTTTGAAAAGATAAATTGCAACATTGTAGAATTTCTAAATAATAGATTAAATCATGCTTGATTTTTCACAAAAATCATACAGTTTTTTTGATAGTTTTAAAGTTTTATATTTTTGTATTTGATTTTAGCAAATAAAAGCATATTTTTGTAATTTTTGCTTTTGTAATTTTTATATTTGATTTTTGCATAAAGATGAACATTAAACAAAGGAAACAAAACAAGCGAAAAAGAAAAACATTTTTTTTTTGTAATTTAGTTTTTGTAATTTTTTATTTGATTTTTCAAAAAATAAAGAAACACAGAAGTGCAAAACTAAGTAGAAAATATAGATTAATATATTTTTAGAAATTTTTCAAAATTTTAAAATCACAGAACAATGAACATGGACTCTAGCGCCTGCGGTAGCGCTAGCGCGGGAGACAGTGAATGATTTTTTAGGATTTTGGAAATTTTAATTTTAGATCTTGATTAAGTGTCCCAATAGTAGTTCCATGCTGAAGTTGCAGATTTTTAGGAGATGTTTTGGATTGTTAAAAATGAAGAAAATTGTATTTGTGCGCATGTTTTAACTTGAAAGATCTAGGACACCTAATTCAAGTCGTAATGGTCGAAATCTTGCATCGGGAAGGGGTTTAGTAAATATGTCAGCAAGTTGAGAGTCCATCCCAATGAAGCTTACTTTTACATTTTCTTTCTTAATGTGATCCCTAATGAAATGATGACGAACGTCGATGTGTTTGGATCTAGAATGGTGTACGGGATTATATGTGAGGTCTATTGCACTTTTGTTGTCACATTTAAGATCTATGTTTTTGAGATGAAATCCAAAGTCCTCTAGTGTTTGGCTCATCCATAACGCTTGTGCACAACAACTACCAAGTGTTATATATTCGGCCTCCGTGGTGGAGAGTGCAACCGAAGATTGTTTTCTACTAGACCAGGCAACTAAAGAGGGTCCTAAAAAGTGACATGTACCGCTAGTGCTTTTTCTATCTAGTGAGCACCCGGCGTAGTCCGAATCGGAATAGCCGTGGAGTGTGAAAGAGTCATTATGTGGGTACCATAATCCTAGTTTAGATGACTCTATTAGATAACGAAAAATACGTTTTACCGCTTTTAAATGAGATTCTTTTGGATAGGCTTGAAAGCGAGCACATAAACATACGGCAAACATTATATCTGGTCTAGATGCACTTAAATAAAGAAGAGAACCTATCATTCCTCTATATAGCATTTGATCAATAGAAATTCCAGATTCATCTTTTCCTAATTTTAAACAAGCACTCATAGGAGTAGAAGCTTGTTTAAGATTTTCAAATCCAAATCGTTTAAGCATATCGTGAACATATTTTGATTGACAAATAAAAATACCATCAGTTCTTTGTGAAATTTGAAAACCAAGAAAATATGATAGTTCTCTACAAGACTCATTTCAAATTCATTTTTCATTATTAAGACTACTTCATCACACAACTCTTCATTAGTGGCTCCAAAAATGATGTCATCAACATATATTTGCAGAATAATTAATTCGTTATTTTTATGCTTAATGAAGAGTGTGTTGTCTGCACTTCCCATAACATAACCCTGCTCTAACAAAAACGATGTAAGACGATCATACCATGCACGGGGTGCTTGTTTTAAACCATAAAGCGCCTTTTCTAATTTGTAAACATGATTTGGAAATTTTTCATTTATGAAACCGGGGGGTTGTTCTACATAAACTTCTTCTTTAATAAACCCTTTAAAAAGGCACTATTAACATCCATTTGAAATAATTTTATTCTTTTAAAACTTGCAAATGCCAAAAATATTCGTATAGATTCTAAGCGAGCTACGGGTGCAAAAGTTTCATCAAAATCTACCCCCTCGATTTGTGAATAGCCTTGAGCAACTAAGCGTGCTTTATTTATTATAATCCTAGATTCACCATCTAGCTTATTTTTAAAAATCCATATTACGCCAATAATTGGATGATTAGATGGTCTTTCTACTAAATTCTAAACTTTATTTCTTTCAAATTGTCCCAACTCTTCATTCATTGCCAAAAACCAAAATTTGTCATTTAAAGCGGTGGAAACATTTTTAGGTTCAATTTCAGACACAAAGCAAATATTTGAAAATGTTTCATGAAGAGAGGACCGAGTTCTTACCCCAGTAGAAGGTTCCCCAATGACTAGCTCCTTTGGATGATTTTTGGAGAAGTTTAGAATGCTTGGAGGTACATATTCATCTTCTTTGGACTTCTCCTCCTCTTCTTTGGACGGTTCTTCTTCGTCGTGCTCCAAGGATGACAAAGGTTCATCATCGGTACCTATAGGGAGCTTCTCTGCACATGGAACAAACTCATCAAATCTGACGTTAATTGACTCTTCAACCTTACTTGATCTTTTATTAAATATTCTATATGCTTTACTAGTTGAAGAATAACCAAGAAATATTCCTTCATCGCATTTTTCGTCAAATTTTCCTAAAGAATCTTTTGTATTAAGAATGAAACATTTACATCCAAATACTTTAAAATACGATACGTTAGGTTTCTTTTGATAGTAGAGTTCATATGGTGTGAGAGTTAATGATGGGCGAAGCATAACTCTATTCATTACATAGCATGCAGTGCTTACGGCTTCTGCCCAAAAATACTTAGGTAATTTATATTCAGATAGCATGGTGCGTGCAAGTTCTTGTATTGTCCTATTTTTCCGTTCTACAACAATGTTTTGTTGGGGTGTGCGTGGAGCGGAGAACTCATGCTTAATACCTAACATGTCACAAAAAGATTTAAAATTTTCATTTTCAAATTCACCTCCATGATCTGAGCGAATGCATTTTATTTTTAAATCTAATTCATTTTGAATGCGAGTACATAATTTTGAAAATTCGCAAAACGCATCAGATTTGGAGGAGAGAAATAAAGTCCAACAATATCTTGAATAGTCATCAATTAGAACATAAGTGTATAATCTACCACCAAGACTCGCAGTGTTAACGGGACCAAAGAGATCCATATGAATTAATTGCAGAGGTTTTGATGTAGAAATTTCGTTTTTGCTTTTAAAAGATGACTTAGTAAGTTTGCCTTTTTGGCATGGAGAGCATAATGAAGATAAATTTCCATTTAACTTAGGCAATCCTCTAATCAATTCTCTTTTTGCTAGTTTTAAGATGAGCTTTGTACTAGCGTGGCCTAAGCGTCTATGCCATAATTCTAAATCATCATTTTTCGTTATAAAACATTTTATAGAAGATTTAGAAAGATCATGAAATGAAACTATGTAAACATTATAAATTCTAGGTGCAGTTAATAACACATCTTTTGTCTTAGGATTAACAATCTTGCAAAGGTTAGTGGAAGATTTCAAAAAGTACGTCTAAACCTTTGTCACACAGTTGACTTATAGATATTAGGTTATGTTTTAATCCTTTCACATAAAGTACATTTGATATAAGAAAAGATGCGTTACCCACTGTACCAACTCCCATGATCCTTCCTTTACCGTTATCGCCAAACGTCACTATTCCTCCTTTCTTCTTTTCTAGGCTAAGGAATTTTGCTTTATTGTCCGTCATGTGTTTGGAGCAGCCTGAGTCCAAATACCACATGTCTTCTGTTTCCTTAGCTTTCCTGCAAATCTAGAAAGAAGATGAGAGTTAAGATCCGGATACCCAAGAGGTACCACCCATAGAGAAAGTGGTTTTCTTAGGTACCCAGATTTGTTTTAAAGATCGTTGTTTTATATTCCTGCAAGAGCCAGACGTGTGTCCAAATTTAAGATAATTAGCACACGAAATAAAGGGGGTTGAGACCCTTTTCTGAGTTTCTACGTTGCCCTTGCTGGATGATGTTTGTACATTAGAAAAACTAGAAGAATTTTTAACATTAGAGCTACCGCCGGCGTTAGTAGCTAGCGTCGGACGGTAGTGTTCACTTTTATATCCGAGTCCGAATTTTGCAGACCCAAAGCATTGATTACCCAGAAGCATATCCAGGGATTTTTGACCAATCCCGAATTTGTTTATGGCTAAATTGAGATTTTGATTTTGTTTTTTTAAGAGATGTATTTTCTTGAACAATCATAACACATTTATTTTCAAATCCTTTTTTGTTCTTTTCAATTTGTAATATAGAAGTTTTCAATTTTCTCTCTAAGTCCCCTTTTTCTTTTGCAATAATTTTGTTTTATGAAAGGGCATTAGAGAGAGAAACTTCAAGTTCTTTTATCTTAAATAAAGAGTGCTCACATTCTTGACATGAAACTTTTCTTTTTTCAAGAGAGACTATTTTTTTGTGAGCTTACGATTTTCTTTTATAATAGATTTATTTTCATGATTTAATAAAACAAATTTATCATAAAGTTCTTCAAAGGTAGGAGGAGATACCTCAGTGTCGCTAAGAACACTGGTGTCGTCATCGTCGCTTTTCGCCATTAAGCACAAGTTTGCTTCCTCCTCGCTACTTGACTCAGAACCGTTTGACTCTTCAGAGGAAGAGTCATCCCATGTAGCGGCCTTCAACACTTTCTTCTTCTCTTTTGCTTTCTTTTGTTCTTTCCGCTCCTTTTGGTATTTTGGGCACTGGCTCCGAATGTGCCCGGTTTATCTGCATTGATAGCATTCTGGAGGCAGTCTTTCTTCTTCGTCATCGCTTCCTTTTTCTTTCTTCGATGAAGAGGAGGATCCCTTTCGTCGAGTATCTTTTTGGAAGAATTTTCGGAATGTGTTCCTTCTCTCTGGATTTCTGATGAACTTCTTGAAATTCTTCACCAGGAGTCCTTCTTCATCATCATCGTCCTCTTCAATGCACTCCTTCTTTGATGTCAGCGCCAACGCCTTTTTCTTCGGCTCCTTGTTGTATTCGTCATGTTGAATTTGTAGTTCTACCTCATGGGTTTTGAGATTTCCAATGAGATTCTCGATCTGGAGCGTTCTTAAGTTGTGCGACTCCGAGATGGACGTCAGCTTCGGATTGAACCTTGGAGGTAAGGAACGAAGAATTTTCCTCACCAAGTCCCCGTCGGAGTAGGTCTTTCCAAGCGCCTTTGATGCGTTGACAATCTTTGTGAAGCGAGTGTACATTGAGTTGATGTACTCTTCCGTGTCCATCCTGAATTTTTCCTATTCAGATTCCAGTTGAAACAGCTTGGCATCTTTCACCTGCGATGTACCTTCGTGAGTAACTTCCAATTGATTCCAAATATCATAAGCAGTTGTGCATGCAGAAATTCTATTAAACTCAGTCCTATTTAAAGCGCAATATAAAGCGTTCATTGCTTTAGCATTATTTTTACACCTTAGTTTATCGTTGTCATCCCATTTATCTTTAGGTTTTGCTAATGTCGCCTCTCCTACTACAGTTGTAGGCGGAGAGTACCGTACTTCTACCATGTTCCATACTTCTACATCCATGGTCATAAAAAACACATCATTCGATTTTTCCAGTAGTTAAAATCTGACCCAGTAAAGAGAGGTGGTCGACTAACCCCTTGACCCTCAGGAAAAGCGAGATCATGAGACGCCATTGTTCCCGGTTGTTAAGCCGATTGGAACAAAACCGCTCTGATACCACTTGTTGGATCGGGCGGCGCTCTTAGAGGGGGGGGGGGGGGGGGGGGTGAATAAGGGTTTTCAAAAACTTAAGATTATATTTAAAAACATTGAAATATTGCAAGATTATAAACAAGAAGTCAAGTAAAACAAAAAAGAGAGACAAGCTTTATTGATATTAAATAAGTTTTACAAAACTTGATCTCAGTGGCGCTAGAGATCGGAGGCGAATAATAAAAGCTCTTTTCGTTTTCTATCCCGACTCGCTTCCCAACGAACCGGTGGCCATAGCCTTCTCCTTCCTGGATTCGGCCTCAAGCCGCTCTAGCCAATCCTTCCCCGGATGTGGCCTCGAGCACCCCCTAGACCTAGCCTATATCTAGTCGCCAACACGAGGCGAATTTCAGCCCTAAGTCCTACCCCAGACCTAGTTGCCAACATGAGGCGATTTCACTACCGTTTACAAAGAAAGATAAATAAAATAATAAAACTTCCCTTAAGATGAACTTCTGAAGATGGAGGCGAAGATCCACTGTAGAATCAGCGTTTGTCGAAGCGGACTTCGTCTGGATTCGGCGTGATGGAATTCTTCTTCAGAAATTGGTAGAGCTTCGCTAGGACTTCAAGTTTCGGCCAAGATAGCCTCTGGAGTTGTAGCACTCTCTCTCTCTGAGGTGTATGCCAATAGGTGTGTCGAAAACAAGAGGAGAGGGGGTCCTTTTATAGCCAAAGCGCTACCGCCGGTGCTAGCGCCACCACCAGCGCTAGCGCTACCGCCGGCGCTAGCCCGGATTAGGAAAGATTTTGCGCGGCAGGATCTTCAATCCGTGGCAACATTTTGCTCTATGCCTCTTGTGCGCCATGCTACCGCCAGCGCTAGTAGCTACCGCCGGCGCTATCCCTGATTAAGTAACATTTTGCGCGGCAGGATCTTCAATCCGCGACAATAATTTGCTCTATGCCTCTTGTGCGCCATGATACCGCCAGCACTAGTAGCTACCGCCTGGCGCTAGCTCCTTCTAAAAGTTCTCCCGGCAATTGCGCTTCGAGCCAATATTTCGTCGAACAAGATTTCGTCGAACGCCGCTATGATTTCGTCGAGCGAAGTTTTGTCGAACGCCATGATGAGAATTTCGTCGAGCGCCGCTAACAGTTCATCGAACGGCAGCTAGCGCCTGCGCTAGTACTACCGCTAGCGCTAGTAGATGTTTTGGATTTGTTGGCTCAACTTTGGGGGCAACCATCTTATGTAATCCTTGAGTCATGTGAACTTTGTTATCCTACACACTTAAACACACAAGATCAAATACACATAGGATTTGTTAATCTCAAACCTAGGAGACGCGGAAGACCATGTTCCAACAGAAAGCAGAAGTCGGCCATTAAGACAGGTCGCAAGACAGGAAACTCGAGACCGCGGCTCAAGCAAACGAACTCCTGGATTTGAGTGTGCGTGCCTTGGGAACGTCGCCGCCCACTATTTATAGGCTTGGGGTCCTGCCCGAACGGGCAGGGATAAAATAACCGCTTGCCCGGGTACAGGAGAATTGGGCAGGCGGTGACGGGATACAGAAAGGAGAAAAGAAAGAAGCCGCGCGGCTTGGCATCTTGAGCTTCTGATCTATCCTGGCCAGAGACTGAAGATGCTGAGATCAAGGTGATGGTACAACCCAGGCGGTCTCTGACTTGAGACCGCGACTTGTCTTCTAGATTTGAGCCGCCAAGCCTTCATGGTCTCTGAAGGTCGCGTGTTTTTGTTGAATCCAAAATCGCACCTCCGAAGGAAATCGGAGGCTGCGGGCTGTCGATTACTTCTTATTTAGAGAAAATGAGACCGCTGGTAGCGGTCAAGGCCAGACTTCGCCCGTCACGGCGAATGCCACTCCTGTGACGTGCTTTCCTTTGATTGAATTGAAGAAGTTACAGCGGGTTACAGATGCAGGAAAGCAGAAGCCGCCCAGTCAGACAGGTCGCAAGACAGGAAACTCGAGGCCGCAGCTCAAACAAGCGAGCTCCTGGATTCGAGTGTGCGTGCCTTGGGAACATCGCCGCCCCCTATTTATAGGCTCGGGGGCCTTCCCGAATGGGTAGGGATAAAATAACCGCATGCCTGGGTACAGGAGAATCGGGCAGGCGGCGACGGGATACAGAAAGGAGAAAAGAAAGAAGCCGCGCGGCTTGAGCTTCCGATCTGTCCTGGCCGGAGACTGAAGATGCTGCGATCAAGGTGATGGTACAACCTGGGCGGTCTCTGAATTGAGACCACGGCTTGTCTTCTAGACTTGAACCTTGAGCCTTCATGGTGCAACCCAGGCGGTCTCCGATTTGAGACCGCGGCTTGCCTTCTGGACTTGATCCTTGGTAATCTTCAATCCCTGGAGGCAATCTGAATTCTATCAGACCACCCGGTTTGTGTTGGCTGGTGCTGAAGGACCCTGTTGAGTCTGAACCGGGCGACTTGTATCTTCAGACTGCCCGGTTTGTGAGAAGTTTTACTCGGAGGCGGTCTTCTGGGTAAACAATGTAGGTCTCGAAGAAGGAACAAAATTCATCCAAGTGAGTGATTTCTGCCTTGATTCTTCTTTACAGTTCATAAATTTAATATCATAAACTTATTTTCAATAATCAAAATTGCTGGGAAAAACATCAATAATTTTTTAAGAATATGAATCTATTCTTTCAGAAGTGCGTCGAATAGAAGTCGACGCACCATCGACCTCTACTCGATGTTAGCATCAAGAAGCACTCAGAGTGGATAATTCGAATAGATCTCAACGCAACGTCAGGTTCATATCGACGCATGCGTCGTCTTATTGGTCGTTGGCTAAAGTCGAGGTTGCGTCGATTGAAAATCGACGTAGCGTTGACAGGACTACGTCGACATAAGGATTGTTGAACAATCTCCAAGTTATGTCAAATATTATTCGACGCAATGTCGATATAAACCGCGCGTGCTGAAGTGCTTCTAGAAGCATTCTCGACTTATTTTTACGCGCCAAATTCTAATCTTTATTGACAGTGCGTCGACCTAAACCCTAAGTTGCGATGAATAGTCTTCTTGTAAGCAACTTCAGCGTCGAGTTCATTACGCTTTCAAATTTTCCTCTCTTTGCTCTCTTGCTCTCCTCAACTCCGGCTCTCTCGCATTTTCTTCCCTCTTTCTCTCTCAATTTTCTTTGTGATTGCAGGTGATAACAATCAGATGGCTCCACCAAAAGTGAACTCCGGCTTCGATGTGGACATCAAATCTTTCAGTGCAGCTGCAGACACCTTTAAATCCATTCATGACTTGTTCCAGGATGCTGCTTTGACCAAACTGATATCTACTAGATGTAAGATACTTGATATAGAGCTGAATGAGTTCAAAGAGACTGTGCAGATAGGGGATGATGGCTCCCTCAGTGGAAAAATCTCTGAAATAGACATATTCATCACAGAGCAAATTCTAAATCAGACTTTTGATCTAGCCCTGGAAGTGAGTCAGATGAGTTAACAGGGGATGGGATCAAGGAGGCTCTCGAGATTATGAAGTTCAAGAAGGACAAGCCCATCAATCTGAAGAAGATTGATCTCGGGGAAGAATATAGGTTCCTTATAGACATAGTAGGGAAGGTGTTGCTATGTAAGATCTCAACACATGATGCTGTTCCAAAGCAACATCATCAAATTATGGGAACTCTAGTTCTTAAGAAAAGGATAAATTGGGGGAAATGCCTCCTAAGGATGATTTGGCACAAATATGCCCACAAAGAAAATGCCTACATGAGGATAATGAGTCAGGTGTTGCTTCACCACTATCTTAGTGTGTGTAAATCAAAAGGAGTGCATATTCCTCCTAGAAAGAGAATAAATATAGGAATATTCTCCAAATGGACCAGGCAAAATCTTGAAGTCTGGTCAAGCTCCAGCATCACCTCCTCCCTCTCCAACTCCACTAGACACTATTCCAGATCACCCTCAGGATGATATTCCAGCTCAACCATCTCCTCAACAACAACAACAACAACATCAAATCACTCAATCCATTCTATCTACTTCAGTCCTAGAGCTATCACCTCACATTCCTCAACAACAACCATACACTATTACCCCAGACTCTCAGTTTGCTCCACCTCCACCACCACCAATCCATATCTCCTCTGAAACCTACCATGCACTCTCCCCTATCCAAGAAGACTTCCCACCATCACCTCCTCCATCTACCTCTCATATCCCTCCAATTGACCTTGAGCAGGTCATCTCTAAGGTAGTTGGATTGGCCTCCTCTACATTTGCTGATTTATTTGCCTCTCAAGCCAGAAAGTTTGACAGGAAATACTCACAAATGGAGGCTGAACTGCTAGATTCCAAAAGATCCCTCCATGGCAATAAGGACTACATGTCTTCCTCCCTTGTGTCCAAGGAGTTCTTAACCCTTCTTGCCAGTAAGGTTAAGAAGGGGAGAATATTTTGGAGGAAGAAAATATTTTGGAGGAAGAAATGCCTATACTAGATGAGAGTGGCCTTAATAAAGGGAAAGATGTTGAAGCCCCTGAGAAAGTGATCTTCTTCCAGGGTCCAAATGTTCAGGGGGAGCCAGTTTTAGAGAATCAAGTGGAAATTGCTGCAGATAACTAGGGGAAGCTTCCATCTAATCAAAGGGACCCTGCCCCAGATGTTCAGGATGAAAATCAGCTGGATGAATTGGCAAAGATTGCCAAGGAAGCAATTGATATTGCTGAGCTAAATGCTCAAATTCAGGGGGAGCTTCCCAAAGACAATGTTGCAGAAGAAGTAACAATGTCCCTTGAAGAGGATGAGCCCCTGCAGTTTGCTCCAAGGAAGGTTGTTCCAAAAGTACTTTTAAGGAAAAGAAAGACTCCTGAGAAGGAGCATTGAAGCTCAGGTACTCTGTAAATCTTAATACTTCCTGAAATCAATCAGCTGTGGAGATCTATATAATTTCTTGACAATTGAATGAAATAGCTTGTGATTTCAGTCTGTGATTTTCTTATGTCTATGTTGTCTTGAATATATTTTCTGATTATGTAAAAGGAATATGTAAAATCACTTTAACCAATCTGTAAAATTTGTTAAGATAAATAGGGGGAGATTGTTGGGAAAACCCCTTGGATTTAACTTAACAAATTATCTAAAGTGATTTTACTCTTAGGATTTAATTACCCATTGTATAATGAGGGTAATATGGTCATTAGATGTCTTAGGATATCTCACTTAACTTAGGGTGACAAGACCAGATCAAGACAAGCAGAATTTGGGTTAAGTTAACAATTACGTCGAATAGAAATCGACGCAACATTGAATTGATGTCGACGCAACTTAGACTAGAAGTCTAAACAACTCAACCTTCTGTCTAAGTAGATTAAGTAGACGCTACGTCGAAAGACGTAGAGGAAATGGACATGTCGAAGTATCATGAGAAGTCGACGCAACTTCTACTTCAACTCAACGCAGAAGAAATAATTTGTCAAAGCCATCTAAAGTCGATGCAACGTCAACTACATTTCGACGTAGATAATGAGGTTCTGAGTCAAGTCTTCAACTCGACGGTTACATCGATAAGGTTTCAACGCAACATCGACAAGCAGAGTTCAATCAGAGCAAGAATGAATTCGAAGCTACTCTTACAAGAAATCGAAGGTGCGTCGATAAGAGAGAAAGAGAACTAGACGCAATGTCGAATACAGTCTGAAAAGGAAACCTTTTCAGGTGTCATTTTGAATCTCTCTCTCATGGCCCACAGTGCTCAAGACCGTTCTCCAACGGCTTAATTATTGCCTCAAATAGAAAGGAGCATTCAAGAAGACAAAAAAGGTTTCTTGGAAAGGGGCATTATAGTTGGTGGACGAGTCGAGAATTAAAAGAGGAAAGGAAGAGCTATTGTCCAATGATTTGCCTTTACAGGACATTCCAGAAGAGGAAAGAAATTCAAACCAAATAGACGGAGAATAAATAAGAAGATTGCAGAGAGAAAGATAGAGCACTCATTACAATTTCTCACGTCTGTCAGTTAGGGTTTTCGACTTCTTCTTCTTCATCCTCCTGGAATACGAAAAGACAAAAGTAGAAGATCTGCTCTCTCTCTCTCTCTCTCTCAGATCAGAAGAACAAATGCTGCTTCTCAACACTACTATACAGCAGCCAGTTTTGAATTGAAGAAAATAGATAGGATCTGAAGCTTCATAATCCTTGCAAAACATCTCAATCAAAAGCAAGGATTCATTATTCACAGATCCAGAAAAGAGAAATCTGAAGCACAAGGCTTCACAGAATTCTGAGAACAGAATTCTCCTTCTTTCTTTCTCTTCCTCCTTCACTTTCTCTTTACATGTAAAAGAGTTTTTAGAATCCCTCTTCCAAAGGATTCTGTGGTTCAAGATCTCCTTATCAAAAGATTTAGTTGGTTCATGATCTCCTTTTCAAAAGATCATTGGTTTTAAGAGTCTCCTTATCAAAAGACTCAAGCACAGGTGGTGCATTCCTACCAGGTGGTAGAAGAGAGGACTACCCACATTTAGTGGAACCTCTATAAAATATCTTATGTTTTTGTTGTGCTTTTCTGTGCTGTCCCAATTCTTTTCTTCAACATTTTATTGTTTGCACTGTATTAGTCTGCCTGTGATTTTGTTTGAGCATAACTCCTTGTTTGTTTTATTGTTTACACAGTTAGGATAGAAATATTTTAAATCTCTATTCACCCCCCTCTATAGGATTCTCAAAGGCACACTGTGCACTTTCAGTTCGCGCCGATGTCAATGCTTTGACTCAGCAAGTGTGGTTTTGCACTTAGCCAAGAAAGTCTGGTGGGCCATCCAGCAAGAGTACGCACGTGCTCTGCTGTTGTGTTCTTCGCGTTGAGGCGTAGGATAGGTCTAGGTAGGTAGTGCAGATTCCAACCTAAAGGTGGGCGAGGCCCAACCCACCGCTTCCGTTTGCCACTACAGGGGTATCCTGGGAGTTTTGCTAGCTCCAAAAAGGGAGAACTAAAGGTCTGTGCACATAGAGTCGAAGTGTGTGAGTTGCACTTGTTCGATTATAGCATTAAACTATGTAACTCTGCATGTCATGACATAAACATTGCATTTCAACCCCTACCCATATCGTATAAATCGGTATGGGACTTTTTATACGATAGGCCTTGCTAAACGACCCATTTGTCTATAGTTTTGTATGGGCATTCCTATAAATCAATGATTACTTTTCGGTTTTATACTTGCTCTTTACCATACTTTACTTACTGTACTTTACATACTGTTTACCATATATATACTCTTGTGTAGTGTAGATAATCATGTAGCTAGGCCATGGCATCTGCTTTCTTTTATACCCCTTGCTTTCCTCCGCTTCATCCTCCCGCACGGTGCCTAGGAGCCACTGGGGGATTGGTGGTGGGAAACGAGGCTTAGTCTTTTTGACTAACGGTCGGTGGACCATATCATTTTAGGGGACCGAGGAGACGCAACACCATCAGCGGCCGGTGCAGTTGGAGATGAGACAGTCTAGCATAGGAGCACCAGCCTTAGGATCTGTGAGTGCTTATTAGTAGATTCTGCTTCCGCGAGTGATCTTGTAGTTAGGACTTGATGTACTGGCGTGAGCCCTTTTCATTATTACCCATTATTTCAGTTATTATCTGTGGACATCTATTTATTATGATTTTTATATTGTGTTATGTGGACTTGAACTTATTTTGGTTCAAATTTACTTTTCTTCTTCGATAATCGATATGGCCGGCAGGATCGACATTTTATAGTAGCGACCTTCTCGAGTGTTGGTGTCACCAAAACGGCGGTTCTAGGCATAAGACCCGGTTTTGTAGCAAAAAAATGGGGTCTTACAAACTGGTATCAAAGCAAGCCTCGATCAGAAGAAAAGAAGTCCACAAACCCTGGGACACCTTGCGCGAGTTTAGTTTGAGGACAAACTAAGCAGCAGAAGCAATGTTGTGCCCATATGAGGAAACACGTGAAAAAAGTCCACTTTTAACTGAATCTTGTAGCCAAATCTCCTTATGAGTTGCAAATTTTCTTTGTACCCTGCGGTGAACCCTGCCCCTTAGCAGGGAATACCTCCAGCTGCAAAGATCTCTTTAGATAGTCCTATAATCATGAGTTAGACTCAACCCCACTAGGACACATGACTTACCATGAAAATTTATACCATGCACTAGTCTGAAATAGACCGCAAGTATAAATTTGATTAAGGTACGAGGATAACCCAAAGTGGTTAGAGGAGGAGTTAAATGCGAGAACGACCACCTTAGCCATAAACTCTGATGTCCCTACTTCACATACCAAGGATTATCCAAACTGATAGGACCGCCTTAAGGAGATTGACACATAAGCGAAATGGTAGGGGACTCGTAGACTCAACCCTCGTACCGGTGACATGTTTCCATTGAGACCCATTTGGGATTGGGTCAGATGTGACCATGATAAGATTATCGTAGAGGGGACCTTGAAGAGTCTAAAGTATGGAGTGTACCAACAAATCTCAAGATAGAACCCCAAGTCTAAGGTTGTGTGCCCTAAGGATTATTTTCATACTTGGGACGAATATAACATGGTGATATCGAAGATACTTAGCCCAAAAATAGATAGTGGCTAATCTTTTGTTTATTGGGGCTTACCTTTTTGTTTAATGGGCAAATTAGCTACTAACTTGGGTTTCCCTTAGATCTAAGTTAGAAAGTGTTGTGTTGTGAACATAGTGATTTTGAAGTTGATCATATTCAATGTTACTTGGGCGAAGATGGGATTCTGTAAAAGCACGTTTGGAATGGTGACCTGTAGTATTACCAGGACAATGTATAGACATCGTTGATCGAACAATGACTTGACCTTAGTTGAAGCAATAGAAATGTGAAGTTGTCAGGTTTAGTCACTTGAAATTAGGGCTTGCAAGCTATAATTATATTTGAAAGTTTTGTGGTTTGGGGCTTTCGGAAGTGATTAACTCATGATTTGTTAAAAATCACGCCCTTCCATGGTAGAAAATTTTAACTACAATAATAATAATTGGTTAACATATACTCATAAGAGTTCACGAGTACAGCCCCCTTAAATTTTGAGGATAATTGGGACGCATGACGATCTGATCAGTTCCATCAATTGTAAGAACTGGATAAGTTGTAGAGTTGAGTTGATTGACTACTCAAACGTACGTGAAGGAATAAGAATTTGAACGCACAGAGAAAATTTTATAAAGGTGTAGACTACCCATACAAACAAGAGCTTTAGTCACCGGAAAAATGGTGTATTTCGGAGCAAGTATTTCCCTGGAATGAAGAAAGACGTCATAGGTTTTGTGATGCATGGTGAGATTTGTTGACTGGTAAAGGCCAAGTGCAAGAGTGTTTGGGGAACTACCACAGTCACTGCCCGTGTTAGAGTGGAAGCTCAAGGATATAATTCTGGATTTCATACACAGGTTACCACATCCCCACTCTAGGCACAAGTATATTTGGAACATCTAGGATAGATTGACCAAGGTAGCTACGGTCACCCTGGGCCGAAAGGACACTCCCGTTGGTGTTTGATAGGATTACTTGAGCTGTTTGCCCGTTATCGCGGTGTGCCCAGGATGACCGTGTCAGATCGGGATGGATGGTTTATGTCCAAGAAGTGAAGATCAGTCCAGGATTATCAGGGCTCCTGGTTGGCATTCATTACAGCTTTCCACCCTCAGTGGGACGGAAGCGCATGACTCCACTATCTTGGATCTAGGATGAGGATTTAAAGACACTCGACTCAGAATTTGTGGAGGAAATAGATGCTCAGGTGAGACTGATCCGAGAAAGGATGCTGGAAGCCCAGAGCAGGCAGACCATGTATTACGATGCACGACATCGTGCAGTGGAGTTCTGGATTGGAGACCAGGTGTTTCTGAAGATACGTCCTATGCAATATTTCTCACTGGTACGCGGGCGGAAGAAGCTCAGTCCTAGGTATATGGGGCCTTATAGGATCCTGGAGAGGATCACCCCCTGACTTATAGACTGGAACTGCCGCCGGAGCTAGCGGGATTGCATGATGTCTTCCATGTCTCCTCGCTTAGGAGGGCTCTACTACGACTAGAGCAGCAAATATCTATAGCTGATGGGCCAGTAGCTACTGATCGATCGGTTCACCTGGAGCCGGTCCGGATAGACGACACCGTAATGTGAGTCCTACGACGCAAGAAGGCCCCGCTGGTCAATGTCCTGTGGAGGAATTAGAGACAGGAGGAGCACACCTGAAAGCCACTGGACTTGATGCAGCAAAAGTATCCAGAACTCTTCGCATCAGGTACATTTATCTCCTTAAGGGATGTTACATTCAAGTACTTGCGGTAGAAACCCGACAGGCTTAACCTGAATTTCGGGGACGAAATTTTTATTTTTATGTATTGGGATTTGTAACATCCCTTAAACAACTTGACCCCTAGGATGGTTTTGTCATGACCAAGTCATGAAAAAACCCTAGGAAGAAATAAAGATCATGTTGGGAAAAAACCCCTTGTGATTTAACTTAACAAATTACTTATAAGTGATTTTACCTTCTAGGTTTATTACCTACATTGTATCGTAAGGGTAATCTTGTCATTACATGTCTTAGGATGTCACACTCAACTTTGAGTGTCAAGATTAGGTCAGGGCAAGCACAATCTGAGTTGAATCAGTACTTGCGTCGAATATAATTCGACGCAACTTCGACTTGCTGTCGACGCATCTCAGACTAGAAGTCCAAACAACTCAATCTCTCTGTCATAGAATATCAAGTCGACGCTAAATCAAATAGGAGTCGACGTAGATAAAGGAGCATGTCGAAGTTATTTTAGAAGTCTACGCAACCTTAACTTCAATTCAACGCAGAAGGAAGTATCTGTCGAATCCATCTGAAGTAGACGTCGACTACAATTCGATGCAGACAATGAAGATCAGAAGAATTCTTCAACTCAATTGTTACATTGATAAATAATCGCCGTAACATCGACAACAGAGTTCAACCAGAGCAAGAAGGAATTCGAAGTTGCTCTTACATGAACTCGAAGGCGCGTCGATAAGAGAGAGGATGAAATCGACGCAGCGTCGAATACAGTCTGAAAAAGAAACCCTTTCAGTTGTCCTTTTAGAACTCTGTCTGAAGGCCCATAGCACTAAAGACCGATCTACAACGACTTATTTATTGCCTAGAATGGAGACGAGCATAAAGAAGATAGGAAAAGCTTTCTTGGAAAGGAATCAAACAGCTGGAAGATGGGTCGTGAACAAATGAAGAAGGAAAGATTAATTGTCAATGACTATGCCTTTTCAGAAGAACCCAAAAGAGGAAACAAATTCAAAATTAATCATGGACAATAAATAGGATGAGAAGAAAGGAATACCCAGAGCATTAATCACTATCTGCTACAGTTTTTGTCGATTAGGGTTCCCACTTCTTCATCTTCCTCCTGGAACCCTAACTGAGAAATATAGAGGAAACAAGTGCTCTCTCAGAACTGAAAATAGAGCTGCTTCTTCATCAACATTATATATCAGCAAGATAGCAAGAGAAAGATATATAAAAAGATCTAAGGAATATAACCCTTGCAAATCATCACAATCATAAGCAAGGGTTCATCATTAACAGATCCGTTGAATGGAAAAATTGAAGCTGAAAGCTTATACAGAATTCTGACAACAGAATTCTTCTCCATCCTCTTTCTTCTTTCAACTTCCTTAACTGTACAGAGTTTTAAGAATCCCTCTTCAAAGGATTCAGTGGTTCAAGATCTCCTTATCAAAAGATCTGAGTGGTTCAAGATCTCCTTATCAAAAGATCTTTGGTTCTGAGAGTCTCCTTATTAAAAGACTCGGGCACAGGTTGTGCAATCCTACAAGGGAGGTAGAAGAGAGGACTACCCACATTTTGGAGAATCTCTATAAAAATCTTGTGTCTTCTGTGTTGTGCTTTTTCTGTGCTGTCCCCTGATTTATTGCTTACTATTTTTCTATTTTTATAATTACTACACTTCATTTATTCTGCACCTTAGTGTTGCTAAAGCATAATTCCTTAGGTGTTTTATTGTATGCATAGTTAGGATAGAAAAGAATTTAAATCTCTATTCACCCCCCCCCCCCCCCCCTTCTAGAGAATTCTCAGAAGCACACTGTGCACATTCAATTGGTATCAAAGGGAGGTTGATCATTAAAAGGTTAACACCTTGATCAAAAGATCTCCTACTATCATTTATTTAGTTTAAAATTAATTAAAACTTCTTAAATAAAATGAGTTCCAAGGATTATGCCTCAACAAGACCTCCAGTGTGTAACCTAAATAAGTTTACACTCTGGAAGACCAGAATAAAGTTATATATGAACTCTATTGATGAGGACATTTTTGATGTTATCATTACAAGTCCTCCAGCCCCATACAAGAAGAATGCCAGTGGAGCTTCTATACAGGAACCTATACCCAGGGTTGAGTGGACAGAGACTGAAAAGAAGCAGAAGGCATGTGATGTGACATCCTGAAAATGTCATCATACTAGGTAAGCCCTAGGTATTTTATTGAGAAATTGTACGAAATTAAATTTAATCATCGATTTTAGAAATTTAGTGTTACATATAATAGTTACCTATAATCGTTAGACCAAAACATATAATGAATTTCAATTTCATTAAGAAATTTGTTTTATTTAACTAATGTAAATAAGAATAGGGTGAGGTTAAAGAGGAGTAAATAATTAAGAGTTAAGATCCCCCTTCTTGTTTATTAAGCCCTGTCGGTCCACGATCCACGCCAAACATCTGGTCTTTTCCGTTGGTTCAAGGGTGGAGGAAGCCCCGATGCTCTGCGTTACACTCGACAACTGTGTGTAAGTAGTTCCCGCTCCCGTCTTCGCTCGACGACGCATGGAGACCCCCTCACGAGCAGCGACCGAGCTTCTCCAAGAAATTCCATGGCACTTTAAGTCCTCCATCTCCTTCTAGGTAAGTTCCTTTACCCATATCAGTGAGCCTTCTTCTTACCCTTGCTCTATTCTGAATCCTCTTTGTTTCCTCTTGCATCCAAGGTTTCTTACATGGACTCTAGGGCTTATACAAGGAGAGCAAAGACCTTCATGGCTAATGAGGTAAGATTCTCTTCTTGCCCTAATTTCTAAGTATTTTAGGAACCTATATGTTGATGCCAAATTTGCACCTCCGCGATCGACGCTAGGGAAGCGAAGGAAAAGTGGAGGCCGTGAGCTATCAGTTACTATTGACAGAGAAAAGTTAGACCGCTAGCAGCGGTCGAGACCGGACTTCGCCCGTCACGGCGAATGCCACTCCTGTGACTGTCTTTCCTTTGATTTAAGTAAAGTGATTACATCGGGTTACACGGTTTAGCAAGAGAGAAGTCGGCCGGTCAGACAAACCGCAAGACAGTGAACTCGAGACCGCAGTTCTGACCAGCGAGCTCCAGGATTCGAGTGTGCGCGTCTTGGGAACGTCGCTGCCCCTATTTATAGGCTTGGGGGCCTGCCCGAACAGGCCTGGATAAAATAACCGCCTACCCGGATACAGGAGAATCGGGCAGGTGGTGACGGGATACAGAAGGGAAAAAGAAAGAAGATGCGCGTCTTGGCAGCTTGAGCTTCGATCTGTATTGGCCGGGGTTGAAATGTGCTGCGATCAAGGCAGAGAAGCAACCCGGGCGGCCTCTAATTTGAGACCGCAGCTTGCCTTCTGGACTTGGTCTTGATTGTCTTCAATTCTTGGGGGCGACCTGGCATTGGCAGACCGCCCAGCTTGTTCAAGTTGGGAATAAAGATCCATGTACTAGTTTTAGAACCGGGCAGCTAGACATATCAAACCACCCGATCTAGGAGAGGTGCTGCTTAGGTAGCAGTCTTCTGGGTAAACATAATCCCCGCATATTTTAAAATCTCGAGGAGATTTCAAAACTATAAGTCTTAGCCGGAGACCGCGCCCGGTTTGTGCTGAAATCTATAAGAAGCTCTGAAAGATCCCCACCCTGTATAATTCTTCTAAAACCACGGCTCACTACTCGCCACTTGCGGTCAGATTTTTCCAAGCCGCCAGTCCTGTGTTCCGAATGGCTGATCTTATGGCAAAGATTGTAAACCGTGAGGACAAGGATGCTGGCGGTAAGAAAAAAAATTTCGCCGGCCTGAGAAAACCGGGCGGATTGTCTCAGAGTCCATTTCTCCGAAAGTCACTAAGGTGGAATCTTCTACCCTTGGAAATAATGCTACTGAGGAGAGGAAGGAGACTGAGGAGAAGAAGGCTGCGGAGAAGAATTCTGTTGAGGAGAAGAAGGCGGATGAGGAGAAAGCCGCGGAGAAGAAGGCGACTGAGGAGAAAGTCGTGAAGAAGAAGAAGTCTGAGCCCGACGCGGGTTGTTTTTGTTGGGAATCTTGCCCACATGATTCCTGATTTGAAGAAGTCATCATATCAAGAGTACTTCACTTTGTATTTGATCGTACATCTAGTTCATAATCTCAGGAAAATATAAGTACATATCGTCGAGAAGAACATGCGATATCGTCGACAATGCGTGCTTGTTGTCGTAATGACGGGTAGAGCAGCAGCCGCTGAGAAGCGAAGTATTCGTCGACCGCTGAGACATGGCGAGATCGTCGAACGAAGAATGTCGATTGTCGAACGCTGAGACATGGCGAGATCGTCGAATGAAGAATGGCGAGATCGTCGAACGAAGGATGGCAAGTTCGTCGATCGCAGAATGCTGTTCGTCGAACGCAGAGAAGACGCAGGACATCATCGTGTGGAACTCTTATCATCGATAGAACAAATGATTACGACGACATGATGCAAGAAGGTAGCTCACGACAACACTGTCAGAGAAAGAAGATCGTCGTATATACAGAATCGCCAGGATATCTTGTATCGTCGAGATACTACCATTAGAGGCAGAAGGAAGATCGTGACGACAAAGTCAGAGACATATTGTAGTCGTAATGATGCAAATATCTTCAAGATAGGATTCAAATCGTGCGGACGTACTGTCAGCAGTTAATGCTGCCGCCTGATTGTCCAATCAGCGCGTGCACTTAATGAATCGAGGTATTAGTGCATACTCCAAAAGAAATAAAGATATCTGCGCGTGCTAAAAAGGAATGGAGGTCTGACATATAAAGAAACTTTTTAGAAGACCTTTGGGAGACATCGCAGTCTTATAAAAAGGATACATGAGATTGCCCTAAAAGGTTAATCATCAAGAAAGAACTTGTGCACATAGCGAATCGAAAAACACATGCGCCGCAAGAAAGAAAGTGAAAAAGAAGGAGCAGTCATCTTCATCGACTGTTAAGAAGCCAATCCTCATCTGGCTAAGATAAGATTTGAAGAAGAACCGTGCGCTCAAGATCTGATTCAGAACAATCTTCTTCAATTTTAAGGAGCCGCTCTTCAACCCGCTAAAGGTGCCAATCTTCATCCGGCAGAAGAAACATCTTATTATTGTATTTTCTTGTAAGGCTTGCGGGACAAATTGTCTAGCTTGAGGTCTGGAGAGTTGTGAGGCTTGAGGGCCAGGGCAGTGGACTTGCGGGTCCGACTTTGTCTGGCTTGAGGGCAAGGGCAGTGGACTTGTGGGTCCGACTTTGTCTGGCTTGAGGGCTAGGGCAGTGCACTTGCAGGTGCGACTTATCAAGCTTGAGGGCTCGGGTGCAGTAGGGGCTTGCGGGCCTAGGCTGTAGGCACAGGACTTGCGGGTCTGTGTTGTGTTGGGCTTGAGGGCCTGAGTGTCGAGCTTGCGGGCTCGGGGGCAGTAGGGGCTTGAGGGCCTAGGATGTTGGGACTTGCGGGTCCGTGGTGTAAGGCTTGAGGGCCTGAAGTTTTTGGCGGCGTTTGTCGAGCCTAGCACACTGCTGGGTAGGCGCAGAGGGAGAGAGGACTACTCAAGACACCCGGTCTTGAGGAACCTCTATAGATCGTTGTGTGCTTTCTGTGGTTTGTTCTTTATTTCTTAGATCTATAAACCAGAAAGTAAGAAAAACCTAAAGGGGATATTATAAAAAGAAAAACCTATTCACCCCCCTCTAGGTGATTAAGTAGACACCCCAATAAACAACAAGTGGTATCAAAGATAGGTTCTTCAAAGAAAAGCTTAACAGCTTGATCAGATCTGCCTATGGGTGTCTAAGCATCATTAGTATGGAGTTAAGAATAGCTAGGTGCTGTAGAGAAAACTTTCCCCAGTGGAAAGTTAGAGCCAGAATATTCATGGAAGCTTTGGATCCCAGGATGTTTCAAGTCACTCAAGAAGGGCCATATACTCCCAAGACCACATCCAAGATAATGACTAGGGATTAGATGATTCTGGTTAACTTGGACAAAAGAGTCAAAGACATCATAGCTGCTGCAGTTGATACTTTAGTACTCCAGAGATTGATCCACTGCACAACAGCTAAAGAGATGTGGGATTCTCTGACAGTCCTCATGGAAGGATTCACAAAAATTGGAGGTATTGCAGCTGAGAGGAAGAATAAAACCATGAGTGATAGTGCATCAAGCAACTCAGATGCAGAAAAGGAAGCTCAGTTTGGACTAACTATCCTATCTAAATCCGAGGGAGAAATTCAGGATGAGACAACACCAGAACAGATAGGAATAAGGGCTCCATTATCTAATACTGATTCGGATTCCGAAATATGTCTCTCTGAAAATTATGCGGATCTTCTAGAAGAACTCAGAAGGAGCAAGGAACTCTGCAGGAAACAAGCCGATGAAATCTCAATTATCCAAACCAGAAACTCCGATCTTTTGGAAAAGGCTGATAGGCTAACTTTGTCGAACGCAGATTTTTGTCAGCTCAAAAGAGATTATAATGCTAGCTCAAACATGGACTTGATAACCAAGTTTGGGAAAACCATGAAAGCTCTGGTTGACAGCAGAGAACTATGCTACTCTCTAACCAAAGGAATTGTGCTTCTAAAGAAGGACAGGAATCTGGCTGGACCGCCGAAACTTAGAGTCAATCAATTCAGTGCGGTGAAGAATAAATCCCCCACAAAAAGGAGAACAGGAGCCAGACCCTCTATGCCAGAGCCAATTCCTCCACCGGATAAAGGCAGCAGTCTCAGTCAAGGAGGGAGAAAGATGTTGCCCGTCACCTGCAAAGTAAGTCACGAAAGAGAAATCACAAGGGAACAGGAGCTCAGGAGGTCCAGGAAAATGAAGGGACCTTTACAAAAGGCTGGCCTTCACAGAAGAAGTGGGAATGGGAAGAATCACACCCCTGACCAATACAATTATGTTTCCTACAGGTACTCCTCCCGCCCACAGAAGAATCGTACACCAACCGGCAACAAGAGCACAACAAATTTGCCTGTTGGTGCTGTGGTAAGACAGGGCACTTTACAAGTGATTGTTGGCACAATCCAGCAGCTCCAAGGGTAACAAATACTAAACCTATAAAAAATTTAGTTCACAATCCTTATGCGTCTACGAGGGCAGTGAAATCCAGTACATCCTTCAGAGCTAATAAAACCCCAGGACCCAAATTCACTTGGGTTCCTAAGGGCTTGTAGTCGTATTTTGCCGAAAGTCTATATGGCCACCAGAAGCAAATCTGGGCCCTGGACATTGTATCTGTTCTGACCCATAGGCAGAACAGCAAAGGTTATTTACTAATAAAATTAGTGCAGGTTATTATGCTAAAATGGGGGGGGGGGGGGGGGGGGCTAAAGGATGGATAGCTCTCGGAATCTATAATCATCGAGTGTTACGACGATACAATAGACGAAAAGATGACAAAGATACGAGATGAAAGAATTCGTATCTAAGGAACATTTCAACGACAATGAGCGCATCAACAAAATACATTTGACCTATTCATCTCAGGATTAGATGGATCTATCAAATCCGTCTGATCGCTTTTGAAAGGTACGCGCCTATCCACCTACCGACACTATAAATAGAGTGAATGTTCAAAAATAAAATTACGCTATCAGTTGCCCTAAGTCGTCCTGTCGACAAACCCTTGCCTGCTTCTTCGACATTCCGCCTCTCCCACGCACTCTGAATCAATGGCTCCCAAGAAAGAAGAAGTAGTCTCCGGTTGTGAACTCCAGCGAGGAGGCTTCAATGCCTGCTCCGACGAAATACGATCTGTAATAGGGTTGCTAGAGACGTCTGGACTAGAATATGTTCTATGTGAACCGTCGGTCCTTCACCACCGAGAACTGGCCGAGTTCTATGCCGAGGCAAGACTTAACCATACTGAATCACAAATAAAGACCAAGGTGGGAGGCAAGAAGATTAAGATATCTGCAGATAGCCTCGGTAAAGCACTGAATCTGCCAAGAATTGAAGGGGAGAGGAAGAGGATGAGCTAACCAGTGAAGAAATGTCCGCAAGCTACACATGGTGCGGACACACCGGGAAGACCTACGGGTCTATCAAGAGAGCTGAGTTCAATCAGAAGGGGAAGCTGCTGGCCGACATTGTTGGCAAAGTGTTATTGTGCAAGCCTGGTTCCCACGACCGCATATCCAAAGACATGTTTGCTGTCATGGCCCGAATCATTCACTCTAAGAAAACCGACTGGAGTGAGTTCCTCTCCTAGAGAGTAAAGAACACCCTGAAGACCCCCTCCTATTGGAGAATATTGTCGCTTTTCTTTCTAAACATCCAGGGTGATGTGTTGCAAAGGAGAATGGGAGTACCTCTTCACTACTCCAAGAAATTAGATGCAAAGATGCTGGACCGATAGGACAGGTCCATCCCCAAATCATCCTCTGATGTACAGCCAGCTCCAAAGAAGCAGAAGAAACCAGCATCCCAAATAAACCCCTCCTCCGAAGAAGAGTCATCAAGCAGCTCTGATGACATCCCACCACACCCACACCATTCCGCTCAATCCGGAGGTGAACCATCCACTAGTATCGAAGAACATATCCTTGTCTCAACTCTTGAACCTGCTTCCACATAGATTGGTGAAAATACGCAGAACCCCAGTGGAGGAAATGAGCCCGTTGAGGGGGAACCTCAATTCGGGGGCTCAGCCCAAAATGATGACATGATCCCTAAGGATGCTCGAGTTGAGGGGGAGATCGATCTGGAGCACTCTGGTCCAGAAGATCGAGATACATTGCCTGAGCCAACAGAAGACATCACTCTCTCCGATTGCCAAGAGTTAGCTGTTGCGAGCAAAATTGTGCTCATAGCTCCAAGTGAGGCCCTGCCAGAAGTCTCTAAGTGGAAGGCCAAAGTTACAGCGCATATCAGTGAAGAATCATCTGAAGACGTCAGTAAAGCAGACTCGCAGGGGCGAGGAGATCAGGAAGGACAAACTGCTGAGCCATCTTCGGCTCAGACAGGTTCGCTATTCCACATGATATCATCTTTACTTAATGCTCAGCGACAACATCTAGAGCAATTTATAGTAAAAACCGTGGATAGTGTAAGAGAGGAAGTGAAGGGAGAAATTAAGAAGGTAAAGAGCGACATACACGACCTGAACACTCAATGCGCTCACTTCTATTCTATGGCAGCTCCTGCTATAGATAAGATGAATAAGGAGGTTAATAAGGTGGGACATCAAACCCATAAAATCTTGACCAGTCAAGAAACCTTCTCGAATAATGTATATTACTGTTTTGAGCAGATGGAGACAGGTGCTACAAATAACAGAGATCAAATTCTGACCAGGGTGAATGAGAATGCTCACACCCTAGATGCTCATCTGCTTGAAGTAAGAAATAATCTGGATGTCACTGAGCAGACACTGGTTGAACGGCTTAATCTAGTTAAAGACAGCCTGGAAGAGCGCATATTTGAACAAGCCATAAAGGGGGAGAATACAATAATAAATGCCAGTTCACATCAAGCCATGGGGATCACAAATCAGATAAAGCAGACAATGAATCAACCTCCATCAGTATATGTAACTGCCTCTCCTTCTGCAAGCACTGACTCTGATGAGTATGGGATAGAATTTGGAGAATCAGCCACCTCCAGAAAAAGAAAGAGAATTCACAGTAACCAGTATAGGGAAAAGAGACTGAGGGAAATTGAGCTGGATCCCCAATATGGAAGTTGGAGTCCTGCATCAAGAGAAATAATAACAGAATCGTGGATTCAATTTGGACACTCACAGGAGGATTATCAGAGAGTATACCACTGGGTTGACTGGGATAGACATTTAAAGCAGCTGGAAAGGAGGAAGAACCACAAGCTAGCATTCCCACAAGGTACTCCTCCTTCTCCTAAGAAGATTCCTCTACCCATCAACGACTATCAAAGGCGGAGGCAGAAAGCCAAAGGAGCAAGCGGCAGCAGCAGACGCTGATGGGCAACAAACTAAAATCCTAAATTGTATTGTTAGGGCAAAACGAATGCGCATGATTATTCTTGAACATTTAATCTATTTTAAAGAACACTTAACACATTTATATGATTGTTGCTTTATGTGTGATTTCATTATTTGAAACGTCATATCTTTTCATAAATGGCATTTATCATTGAGTGGGTTATGACTTCTTCAAATAGGGGGAGATTGTTGGGAACAGTGCCCTGCAATGTTCCTGATTTGAAGAAGTGCTCAGCTCAAATGATAAATGCAAGTTGTATTTGACATACCATCTAGTTCATGCTTGCAGGAATCGACAATATGTAATGTACTTTAGTTATTTTACTAAGTACTATATCGTTGAAAAGAACAAACCACAGAAAGCACACAACGATCTATAGAGGTTCCACAAGACCGGGTGTCTAGAGTAGTCCTCTCTCCCTCTGCGCCTACCCAGCAGTGTGCAAGGCTTGGCAAACGCCGCCAAAAACTTCAGGCCCTCAAGCCTTACACCACGGACCCGAAAGTCCCAACAGCCTAGGCCCTCAAGCCCCTACTGCCCCCGAGCCCGCACGCTCGACACTCAGGCCCTCAAGCCCAACACAACACAGACCCGCAAGTCCTGTGCCTACAGCCTAGGCCCGCAAGCCCCTACTGCACCCGAGCCCTCAAGCTCGACAAGTCGCACCCGCAAGTGCACTGCCCTGGCCTTTAAGCCAGACAAAGTCGGACCCTCAAGTCCACTGCCCTGGCCCTCAAGCCTCACAGCTCTCCAGCCCTCAAGCTGGACAATTTGGCCTGCAAGCCTTACAATAAAATACAATAATAAGATGTTTCTTCTGCCGGATGAAGATTGGCACCTTTAGCCGGTTGAAGATCGGCTCCTTAAGATTGAAGAAGATTGTTCTGAATCAGATCTTGAGCGCACGGTTCTTCTTCAAATCTTTTCTTAGCCAGATGAGGATTGGCTTCTTAGCAGTCGATGAAGATGACTGCTCCTTCTTTTTCTCTTTCTTTCTTGCGGCGCTTGTGTTTTTCGATTCGCTATGTGCGCAAGTTCTTTCTTGATGATTAACCTTTTAGGGCAACCTCATGTATCCTTTTTATTAGACTGCGATGTCTCCCAATGGTCTTCTAAAAAGATTCTTTATGTGTCAGACCTCCATTCCTTTTAAGCACGCGCAGATATCTTTATTTCTTTTGGAGTATGCGCTAATACCTTGATTCATTAAGTGCACACGCTGATTGGACAATCAGGCGGCGGCATTAACTGCTGACAGTACGTCCGCACAATTTGAATCCTGTCTTGAAGATATTTGCATCATTACGACGACAAGCTGTCTCTGACTTTGTCGTCGCGATCTTCCTTCTGCCTCTGATGGTAGTATCTCGACGATACAAGTTATCCTGGCGATTCTGTATATACGATGATCTTCTTTCTCTTACAGTGTCGTCGTGAGCTTACTTCTTGCATCATGTCGTCGTAATCATATGTTCTCTCGACGACAAGAGTTCCACACGACGATGTCCTGTGTCTTCTCTGCATTCGACGAACAACATTCTGCGATCGACGAACTTGCCATCCTTCGTTCGACGATCTCGCCATTCTTCGTTCAACGATCTCGCCACGTCTCAGCATTCGACAATCGACATTCTTCGCTCGATGATCTCGCCATGTCTCAGCGGTCGACGAATACTTCACTTCTCAGCGGCTGATGCTCTGCCCGTCATTTCGACAACAAGCACGCATTGTCAACGATATCGCCTGTTCTTCTCGACGATATGTACTTATATTTTCCTGAGATTATGAACTAGATGTACGATCAAATACAAAGTGAAGTACTCTTGATATGATGATTTCTTCAAATCAGGAATCATGTGGGCAAGATTCCCAACAATCTTCCCTATTTAAAGAAGTCAGAATCTCAATTCAAGCCTACTTTCACTTGACATTAAATATCATAATCTTAGATGGAACTGTTTAAAGATTTAACTTATCTTTTGCAGAACTCTTGGAGTACATCAAGCTTGTAGCTCCCCCTTGATTTGATGCCTCTTCCTTGCTCCCCCTGCCTTTAAGGTCTTCTTGATCACCACTTGAGCACCATTTAATCCTCTAATTAACCTGCCTACCCCTTCTGATAAGGGAGATCCGAGTACCGCTCCTTCGAAAACTGCCAAGGACAAACCCTTCGATATAGAATTCTCCCCGTCTGGGATCCTCCACTTCAAGGTGAATGATGGAGAGGAGGGGGTAGTCAATTCGCCTAAGCCAGGCGGACATATTTCTTCTTCAGTAGTGATCTTAGAGGACAACTCCAACCGGTCTCATCAGGTCGACATGGATTCTGTTAAGAAAAGAAAGAGGGCTGAGACGACCGCGGAACAGATCACGAGGAATGCGAAGAAGCTGGGGGCTAAGAACAAAGCGGCCTCTAGGAGACCGAGCGCGGCTAGCTTCCAACACAAGTCGGGTAAAAAGGAAGTTTATGAAGGACATGTTACTCCTTCAGTTAAGCCGGATGAATCACCGTTCAATTCAGCGGTCAACCTAACTGTCAGTGATATTCTTGGAGAGATGGACGCCCTCATGAAGCAAGATTGGTCTCTTGATACCCCAGTGATCACGACCGAAGCTAACCATTCTGGGGAGGATGCGACTAAAACTGAAGAGATCGTGCAGAGGAGGGATCCTCCTGAAAAGACTGAGCTGCAACTAATGAAAGTGAAGGCAGAGGAAATGAGGCGGTCACTCAATGAGCCATGGCTGCCGGGTCCTCTTGCAAAAGGTAAGTGTGATGTGGGTTATCACCCTGTCCGCTTCTATATACCGCGGCCTTGGAAAAAGCAAAACGACTTGCTATTGAATCCGCCATCGAGCTTTTTCCCCTCCGCGATTCAAACCTCTATTATTCAACGAAGACAGAATGACAGATTTTGGAGAGAGAAGCGCTGGAGAAGGAACACAGTAAGGTGGAGTTTAATATTGAGGCAGGACTTGAGATTGAAGTCCTTTAGTCGGATGAGTGCGAAAGTGGGTGATTTGGTTTGTGGAAAATAAAGAAAAACAACTATAACTACTCCTATGCAATGTCGTTATGAAATGCTTCGCTTGGCGGGATGGAGACTAGGCAGGCCTTGAGCGCACTGCGTCGCAAGGGCGGATGGACGAGTAGGCAAACGAAATGAGGGTCGCAAGCACCTCTTCGATAAGCACGCCACTAGCAATTGCTAGTGCGGCAAACGAACGCGACGGTGGGATGGAGGATGGAATGGGGCGCACCTCAAGCAACTCAAACAATAAAGCATTTCACATAGACATGAAATATATAGAAATACAAACTAGTTTAAGTGCCACTTCATCATAATAATAAAGATCTACAACATATACACATCAATAAGAGAAGAACAAGGCAAGAAATCGACCAAATCTGAAGGCTCGTCAAGGATTCACGGTTGGAATCGCTAGGTTGTCAATCCGCGTCCAAGCTCGGTCCTCAACTACGTCCGGGGTAGAGAGAGCTGTCATGACTCTCCAATGAACCCGTCTTCTTCGTCTCACGATCCGGTAAAGGTTGCAAACTTCCCCTTGCTTGACGGCAATGCCGGTTAGATCTCCTTTGAAGCCATAGGATGAAGGAGGAGGCCGAGATGATCACCGGGCTCAAGATTGGCGTGAAGAACAAGCCCGGAGCACCTCCTGAAGGTGGACGGCGATGGACGGTGAAAAGGGCGCGGAACTGGAGCTCTGGGAGCGAAAAAAAAAACGATCGATCCAGAATAGGGCAAGACCTACGGCTTAAATAGAAATTCTGTCAGAAAATGGTCACGCACGGTCGAACGCACGACCGTGCGCAGACCATGCGTTATTAAATGATAAAACTTGACTTGGAGAAGACGCTGCGCCGTCCGTGTGAATTGCTCACGCACGACCAATACCGCCCGTGCGTTCAAACGCACGGGTAAACTCCGAAGCTCTGAAATCAGGCAGACACAGGTCGACCGTGCGTTTTACTCACGCAGGGGCGAATCCGCCCGTGCGTCAAAACGCACGAGTAAACTCCGACGCTCCGTTTTCTGCCCAAACACAAACGCACGACCGCAACCGACCGTGCGTCAAGGAAACGCACGACCGTGCGATATGCACAGACATTACTTCTGGGGAAAACGGGACGACCCGGCCACCTGCATACAAGATACAATGGCTGGGAATACACGTCCAGCATCAAAAAACATAGAAGAAGAGAAGGGGAGCACCATGTGCTTACCCCCAACAACAAGGAGCGCAATTGCACATCAGAAAGGGCTAAAAAGTGCACCTAGCATGGAATAGTACAAATGAATGAAAATGTGCCTAAAATGTGGTGCATAGACTAGAAATACGGCCCAGATGAGTCCATAAAAGTGTATATAATAGGGACTCATCACACCCCCAGACTTACCTGTTTGCGCGTCCCTTGCAAACAAATCCGGCGGAGTATACAAATGATAGTTAGTGAAGGGAATTGCAAAATAGGAGTACAGTGCGAAGTATCATACGCATGCAAATAGAAATTCAATAAAAGGAGATTCTAACTATGCTAACTAATTTACAAAAGTATAAATGCGTAAATAGAGATTTATTTGTACTCAGATGGTGAATCATGAAGAATTTGTGCGGTTGTGCCCGGTGTGAAAGTAAACAAGCCACTCAGGAGGGTGTTGCTAAAGACCGGAATTTGGGGATAACTCCGCTGAAATCCATCAACGTCGAGAACCATAAGCTTGCCCGGTTACACTCTCTCCACGACGCTAGCAAACTCAAACGTTAAATCAATAGGACTTTCAGGTTATAATGGGGCTTAGGTTACTGTATGATTTTCAACGATAAACGAGACGGCTATGCAACCCAATTGAGTCAAAAGATAACGCTGTACCAAAACAAGACCAAAAATGATGCTAGTGTGACACACCCCCAGACTTGGCTTGAAAACTGGGTGTGCATACAGCCTACTCCAACAAATACCAACTGAATTTTCTATTACGCTCAAAGGGATTTCTTTTCATTCCAATTTTCTTATAACTTCATTTTTTTTCTTTTTCTTTTATCCCCAGGTTGGTTTACAACAATGTTTTCAGCACACAATACACTTTTTCTTTCGCATCACAAAGGTTCCAAACATCACACAAAATCAAGAAATATGATATCAGTTAACTCGCTACTTGGTTGTGATAATAGGATAAGTTTCAGGCTTTGGTGATTGAAAGAAGAGCTGAAACAAAGGAGGGGTAGGCACAAATTGGCTTGCAAGGGTAAGCGAATGGGTCATGGAAATCAAAGCTCAAACTAGCCAACTAGATGGCCTACATCACGTTTAACAAAATGAGATGCTCTCGCCCATGCTTCAAGAGTCGCTTGGGGCAAGTTCTTAGCCCACGAGAAAGGTAAACCTTCCTTCCGACTCGAGCAACACACAACTAGCGCTTTCCTAAACACAACACCGTGCTACCGCCAATTTCATTCACATTCACCAATTGAGTATAATAAATTTAAAACTACGCAAAAACACTAATCGTAAATTAACTGCATAGAAATAATCTAATTTTACTCAAATTTCTACTAGAGCATGCGGATGCGACTAGAGCACTACAAGAGTCAACATCGCACTCCGATTTGCAATTCCTAAGCTAACATCCTATTTCACATTCCAAAACAAGATATGCGTGAACGGAAACACACACACAAGTGAGCGCGCGCTCAAGTGGGTGGAGTGGTGTGCGATGAAGATGAACAAATAAAATGACTGAAATAAAATACTTCTAGCATGCACTGAGATGTGCACGTGCAGTGGGTACAATAAATATCTCTCCCCCAGACTTAAACTAAACAATCCAACACAAGATAGAACCATGAAATTCAAAATGAAGTCTCGGGAAAGAGAGTACCCAATACTCAACAGGTGAGCATACCAGAAGACGCGTGTAAACCAAGACAAAGTTGCAGCATCTGCCAGAAGAATGACCTGCAGGGGTGAGCTCCGCAAAAACAACAGAAAAAGACAAACTAAAAGAAACTACAGCTAACTAAACATGATTAGAAGAAATAAAAATGCAGGAAAAGTAAGATAACTACTGGGGTTATTGTCCTCCCAGCACGACTTATTCAAATTGAAAACAGTTCTAGCTAATGGGTCTATGAAAAAGGAAATGCACAGGTAACTGTTCTAATATGCGTGTCGGTAGCGGGTACTAATACGATGATAGAACATTCACGCCTCTACCCAAATATAAATAATACCTGCTCGTCACAGGTAGAGGGAATAAAAAGTAAGAAGAGGAGGAATCCTCACTCAACTCACCAAAACTATCCTTGCCCAGCAAGGTATCATCTCCAGGGAGGCAGTAGGAGGAGAAGGCAATGAGTGGGGCTTCCTCTACGGAGGGGGGATCAACCTCCTCACATGAGAGGATGCTCTCATCATTGACTTGAGCATAATGCTCCAAGTCCTCCTGAAGTACCTGTGAAGACTCAACCTGCACAGGCTCAGATGAAGAAAGGGGGTCAAGAAATAAAGAAGAAGAACATAAATAAAAATCAAGCGGGGGAGTGATCCCGGTCTCACTCCCATCAGGTTGGGGAAGTAAAATAATGTCGGCATTGTTTACAATGCCGCAAGGTTCAGTGGGATCAACAGTGGCCATGCCCAAGAGTTGGACTTCCTCCACCGGTGTTGAGGAAAGCTCCTCTTCACCTAGAAGGTTGTCCTCCTCCATAGGAGCAGGCATAACACATAGATCGCTAGCCCCATCCTGCGACACATCCTCAACAATGTCGTCTGAGACGAGTATAGTAGTATGCACAACAGGGAGAGGAATAGTGCTTGGATAAATGTCAAGCACCGATTCCTCACAAAGAATCAAATTCATGCATGGTGATATATGGACAGGGGAGATGGGCTCAGTCATGTCAGAGCCTAGATCATCCACACATCTGGTGACTGTGTCCACATCATACCCTTCAAAGCTTGAAGGTGAAATGGGCACATAACCAGATGTTGAAGGTGTGCTGCCAGAAGTAGGAGTCGGGACGATCCGGATATCCGGCTCGTCATCCTCGTCCAATTGGCGAAGGAATGCAGCATAATCCTTCACGGCATGATCCGTGCTTTGACAAAACAAGCACTGCCTTGCAGGCTTCTTCGGCACAGCAGGAGCTGAAGCCGAAAAGAAGTGTGACAGTAAAGGCTCGGCAGAATAGCCATAGGACTTACGCACACCATATGGAGTACCAGATGAAGTCGGTGCTCCATATGCTGGGCTGGGAATGCTAGGGCTACTATCTCCCTTTGGACATCTATCACTAGCATGAGAGATATCTCCACAAAAACGGCAACGAATATTGAATGAAGACCACATAGTGTGAAGATAAAATGATTCAAAATAAAGACACGATTGTGCACAACACTACACCTAACAGTAAATTACTAAGCAACCTAATAATAACAGGAAAATAGAATAAGAAGAACTGAAATAAAATAAAAGTAGCAATTTACAAATGAAAAGGGCTTAAATCTCAGATTCTCCCTCTCGAGAAAACTCACACGTCTGTGTTCCCCGGCAACGACGCCAAAAACTTGATGCGCAAATCTCGCACACCGCTATAGGCAGTAGCTAGACTGCGGCACGAAACGGCAGCGTACCGATCGTTCAAGTAATATAAAATGGGAATGAATCCCCAAGTATCGATCTCAAAGGAACACAGTAAGGTGGAGTGTACTATTGAGTCAGGACTTGAGATTGAAGTCCTTTAGTCGGATGGGTGCGAAAGTGGGTGATTTGGTTTGTGGAAAATAAAGAAAAACAACTATAACTACTCCTATGCAATGCCGCTATGCAATGCTTTGCTTGGCGGGATGGAGACTAGGCAGGCCTTGAGCGCACTGCGTCGCAAGGGCGGATGGACGAGTAGGCAAACAGAATGAGGGTCGCAAGCACCTCTTCGACAAGCATGTCACTAGCAATTGCTAGTGCGGCAAACGAACGCGACGGTGGGATGGAGGATGGAATGGGGCGCACCTCAAGCAACTCAAACAATAAAGCATTTCACATAGACATGAAATATATAGAAATACAAACTAGTTTAAGTGCCACTTCATCATAATAATAAAGATCTACAACATATACACATCAATAAGAGAAGAACAAGGCAAGAAATCGACTGAATCCGAAGGCTCGTCGAGGAGTCATGGTTGGAATCGCTAGGTTGTCAATCCGCGTCCAAGCTCGGTCCTCAACTACGTCCGGGGTAGAGAGAGCTGTCACGACTCTCCAATGAACTCGTCTTCTTTGTCTCACGATCCGGTAAAGGTTGCAAACTTCCCCTTGCTTGACGGCAATGCCGGCTAGATCTCCTTTGAAGCCATAGGATGAAGGAGGAGGCCGAGATGATATCCAGGCTCAAGATTGGCGTGAAGAACAAGCCCGGAGCACCTCCTGTAGGTGGGCGGCGATGGACGGTGAAAAGGGCGCGGAACTGGAGCTCTGAGAGCAAAAAAAATGATCGATCCAGAATAGGGCAAGACCTGCGACTTAAATAGAAATTCTGTCAGAAAATGGTCACGCACGGTCGAACGCACGACCGTGCGCAGACCGTGCATTATTAAATGATAAAACTTGACATGGGGAAGACGCTGCGCCACCCGTGCGAATTGCTCACGCACGACCAATACCGCCCGTGCATTCAAACGCACGGGTAAACTCCGAAGCTCTGAAATCAGGCAGACACAGGTCGACCGTGCATTTTACTGACGCACGGGCGAATCTGCCCGTGCGTCGAAATGCGCGAGTAAACTCCGACGCTCCATTTTCTGCCCAGACACAAACGCACGACCGCAACCGACCGTGCGTCAGGGAAATGCACGACCGTGCGATATGCACAGACATTACTTCTGGGGAAAATGGGACGAACCGGCCACCTGCATACAAGATACAATGGTTGGGAATACACGTCCAGCATCAGAAAAACATAGAAGAAGAGAAGGGGAGAACCATGTGCTTACCCCCAACAACAAGGTGCGCAATTGCACACCGGAATGGGCTAAAAAGTACACCTAGCATGGAATAGTACAAATGAATGAAAACATGCCTAAAATGTGGTCCATAGACTAGAAATACGGCCCAGATGAGTCCATAAAAGTGTATATAATTGGGACTCATCAATATACGGGCAGTGCTGGAGGATAAGAGAAGAGAGGTTGGCAAGGGAAAAGACGTGGTAGGAGCATACCGTTAGGTTGCAGGAGCAGACCGCTGATCTGGTCGCGCGGCTAGAGAAGGAGAAGAAAATAAGCCAAAAATTTGAAGAAGATTATAGGTAATATCGAGGAAAATATCTCAATTTAACTCGATAGGCTTGTGACAATCAATGCCCTGTCTCATCTTACTTAGCAGCTGGGGAGACTTCGAACCCTCCAGCGGCTAGGGAAGCTGCATGAGTTGCAATCCCTGGAGGGACCTCTCCGCGGAGCGCACTATCCCTATAGTTCGGATAGAGCGTGACCCCGCGCAGCTTCATAGTACTTTCAATCTTCTTCACAAAAGTATCAACCAAATGCAAGGACTTCGAGTCAGACCGTGCAGACTGACCTTGTTCTTCTTTTCAGAAAAAGTATGATATTGACAACCCGACTTCCAGGATGAAGTCTTTCCTCATGTCGCCAAGGGGATAGATGTCGCCTTGAACCATTTGAGGGACCTTGACGACCTGTCTTCAGGATTTGAGGACTTTAGCTTCTCGGATGTTTACCCATCCCTGAAGCAGAAGCTGGATGACATTGCCCGCAAGGCGATGGGTAAAGAGAAGGTCGATCCCAGCAGTTCGGGAGAAGAGGAGGACGATGAGGATGAAACCGCCACGGTTAATGAAGCCGCAATGGTTGACAAAACCGCTGCAGAGCAAGAGGCCGCTGCTGATGATGGAGAGAGTTCATCTTCTGAGACCGATACCTCCGAAAGTGAGGCCTATCGGGTTGGGAGTCTGAAGCATGAAGACTCGAGTAGCAGTTCGTCAAGTTCCTCATCGGTCAGTGGAGGTTATTCGCCCGATGTTGATATTGAAGGTGGAGATTCGAGCTCTCCCATGGCGAAAAGACTCAAGTCGGGCGACTAACCGTTTTGTATTTCTTTTGAGATTTTCTTTTCGTAACCAACGGCTTGATTTTGTTTGCCAGTCGGTTTGAATGATGTATATATATATATATTTTGGAAATGAATGAAAAAACATTACCTGTTCAGCTGTCTGCCTTTGAGATTTACTAGTTAATGTTATTGTGTAGCAATTATTCGCTTTGATATTTCTTTCAATTAACCAGCCAGAGTATTACGCTGTGCGGTCTGATTTTAATCCGAGCGGTCAAAAGTTCGATCTCTGTGAGAATTTAATAATAAGTAGCTGCCCGATTATTATTGAATGCTCCCCGGACGGTCTATCTCTTCTGGGATCGATCCAGATTCAGTGAGTAAACCACAGTTAGAAACCACCAGACATAATGAATAGACCCTGATCGCTCGGTCTGATATTCTGGACGATTAATAATCCATGTTCCATATGTTACAAAATCGAGATTTGAAATCAAGCTGCGCAGTTACTTAATGATGCACAGAATTGTTGATAACTTTCAGATAGAATGGAGTGTTGATATAATGCACAGAATATGTGATCAGCTCTCAACGTGAGCAGCTAACACTAATCAATAAGATCGCGCGGTCAGTATACAATCCGGCCGACCAATAATTTGAATTCCTTTTTCTGAAATTTTAAACATTCTAACAAGTATAAGCAATAATCAATAAGTTCGCGCGATCATTATATAGTCCGGGCGACCAATAATTAGTAGTTGAGCAATATTCATCCTTGCAAGAATAACCCATGGCTGATTTCTCATGGATGATTTGACTCTACCTGAGTGAATAAGATTATGTTATGAGCTGATGAATACAAGCTGATAAAATTAACAATAAACCCGTCTAGGATAGTACCAACTTGCAGTAGTGCAATTAGATTGATTATAAACCGATTGTGAAAACCGATCGATCAATATTATGATTGATAACCTGTTAGAAAAACTGCCTATGGCATTCTGTAATAACCCGCTTTCTAGCTTTTTCGGCTAGATTTATTCTAACCGATCGGTTAGTATGTTAAGCTGCTTTTTATTCAAGCCGATCAGCTTAATGAGTTAGACCGCCTGATTAAAATCCCACATTATGCTGGTTTCACCTGCTTATCTCAAGCCGGTCGGCTTAATAGGTTAAACTGCCCGGTCTTTAAGACACCTGTTAAATCTTGCTTTCTCCTAAATGGTCACGAAGGACCATAAGAGAAAAAATAATTTCCTATGAAAAAGTAAAAGGATTATAGAGTCAGATGACCAAGTGGGCAGGTGTGCTTAGGTAGCAAGCATTGCTTTCCTCAAGTGGTCATAAGAGCTGTAGAGATTTCGATAACTCAACTGCTCTTTAGCCTAGGGTTACAAGCCGAGTTGATCAATTGGGAAAGTGGGCTTCGGCGGCGAACATTGCTTTCCTAAAAGAGATCAACTGAGGTTGTGGGCCCCCTGTAGGCTCCGCTCGAGAGTTCCTTTAGGAGTATTCGATGGTCACATACTAAGATGATCAGTTGGGTAGGTGTGGTTATGCCGCGGGGGCTTTACCGACATTACTTTCCTCAGAAAGATCATCAAAGCTGTAACTATATCCCTTTCGGGGCACGATAGAGCTAACAGTCACCTGTACTTCCCTTGATGCAGGGGTGTGTTAGATACCGGCCGAGATCCAAAATTCTGAAGACCACCGCACAGGAATTGGCAAGCTTCCACAACATGAAAGTGAGGTATTAGATCTTAGATTTACTCTAGAGGGGGGGGGGGGGGGGGTGAATAGAGTATTAAAAAGTTTTAACTTATTTTATAGCGGAATTAAAAAAGTGATATATATATATATGTGTACAAAGTGAGTGTAAAAGCAAAATAAACACAAATCACAACACAGTACAGAAAGAAAAACACAATCACAGAAGACACAAGGATCTATAGTAGTTCCCCAATCAAACTGGGTACATCTACTCTTCTACCACCCTTGGTAGGAATCCACTAGGTTTTTGATCAGGTGCCCTATCACCACTGGGATTTTTGATCAGGTGCCCAAACACCCCTAAGCTTTTGATCAGGTGCTCAAACCCAAACACAGGTTTTTGATCAGGTGCCCTGCCACTAAAGGTTTAAGTTTTGAAGGGATTTAGAACCCTGTACAAGATGGGATAAAAAGGGTAAACAAAAAGTGTTTATGAGATTCTTCTCTGTCAACAAGCAGAGAGAAGACTAGTGGATTGTTGATGTAAAACTCCCCCTGTCTGATAGAAATTCTTGACAGTTGATGGATGGAGCTTTCTCTTGAATGTAGAATATCTTCCTTGAAAGCAGATGAATCTGAGAGGAAATGTTTCTCAGATTGTTGTTGCTCTTTGAAGATTAGAATTAGCAGCTGAAAACTGAGAGAAGAATGTTGAGGTTCTCAGAGAATGAAAATGCTGCTGTTGAGGATGAACTCTGTAATTCTTTTTGACATTTTGTATTTCTCTCTCGACTGATTCTTTTCCTGGTACTATAGTACTACTGGTTCATCCTTTTTCCTTGGAGAATATATCACAGATTTGAAATTCAAATCTTCTGGATAAGGAATAAAATATTCTGAAAAGATATTTCTTGGAACTGCAATTTGATTCAGCAATAAACATTAATTCCTATTCCTTTTCCATAAGAGTATCCTTTTCCAATATGTCAAACGGCTACTTTCTCGAGAGAAGAGAATGGAAAGGAAATAATAAAAGAAAGGAATAAAATCTTATCTTATCTGATAAGTCCAAATAGAATTGAATAGATCTGTTGCTGATAGTCGATCTGAGTTCAGAAAAGAATAGATAACTGATTTATCAGAAGTTGTTAAGCTGGAGAAGAAATTCATCGAGCAGAAAATTGAGTTCGTCGAGCTGAGAGTTGAGTTCGTCGAACTAAAAGTTGAGATCGTCGAACTGAACATTTAGTTCCTTATTCGTCGAACACAGAGCTGAGTTCGTCGATCTCAATCTGGAGTTCATCAAACTGAGATGAAATCTGCTAAACTGGCTTGTGGAATGAATTCGTCGAGCTGAGAGGCAAGATTGTCAAACTGAAGCATGACGTTCGTCGAATGCAGAGAGTAGTTTGTCGAACGCAGAATGAAGTTCGTCGAACACAGAAACTTGGAATTTTTCCTCAGTTCTAGCTACTCAGACACACTTAAACCTTGACCCTTAGACTATACAATGGGGTCAACTTGAGTCCTAGTCAAAGACAGTGATCCTAGTCCAAATCAGTAATAGGGTTGTTCCAATAATCTCCCCCTATTTGGTTTAGGACACTATTTGACACAATTAAAACAAACAAATAGCAAAACATAGAGCATATATATCTGACAAAATTTTAAATCATTTCAGCAGATAGAAAATATATAGAACTCTGAGTTTAGGAAGGTTTACACTGAAAACAGAAATAGCAATTATCAAACAAACTAAAGCTTTACTCTTTCACTTTGAAGAAGGCTTGAAAATGATTTGCCTGTTTGGATTCTCAGATTCCCTTTTACTCAAGTAGAGGTCATTAGCTCCCAGCAGTGTTTGAGATGATGCATGAGGAACCACTATTGCTGGGTGTAACATTAAATAATCTTTAGCATTGAATAGGTTTCTTGATTTGTACCTTTCAAATTCTTGTCTTCTGAAATCAGAACTTGTAGAGAACTGAGAGAAATCCTTGCCTTATGCTTTGCCTTTGTTGATCTGAGCTGTAGCAACAACTGGAACTGAATCTGTCATATGAGAATCAATAGCTAGAGCTGCTTCTATATCACAAACTGGAGCTGCTGAATCAAAAACCATAACTGAGTCTGCATCTGCATAATATGGAACTTCTTCATCAAGCATCTCCCCCTACCTAGTTTCAGGGAGACCTGAATCTAGGCCCCTAGAAGAAGGGACAGGTGTAGAGGAGGTAGGGAAGGATGCAATTTTAGAAGAAAGGTTGTCATTGTACCTGCAACAGAGAAAACAATCAAGTGCAAACGTGAACTGGAGGGAAAAGCAGGTTCTGTAGGCGCAAAGACGAAAAGAAATCAAAGTTTGATTATAAGGAAAGAGATCGGAGAAGGCGCAAAAATTTGTGGAACTGAGGTCGGCTAAACCTAATAAAATCAGAAGTCGAAGAGTCTTAGGCTTCATCAAACTGCGTTCCACGAAAAGTAAATTTTTGTCGATCTCAGTTCGACGATCGAGCTGACTTCGTCGATCTCTGAAGCTAATAGGCTTCGTCGATCTCCGTTCGACGAACGACTAGATTTCGTCGATCTCCGTTCGATGAAATGAGGGGATAAGTAGAAAATATACTTTTTAATTGATTGAATCTCCTTCTATCATTCATAGCTAATTTATAAGGAAAATATGTTTCTTTTCATCCAAGGGTTTGGTGAAAATATTAGCCCTTTGTAAGTCAGTAGGAATAAATTGTAGGTAAATTTTATTTTTATCCACATTATCTCTGATAAAGTGGTGCCTAATTTCTATGTGTTTAGTCATACTATAGAGTACTTGATTTTGTGCTATAGATATTGCACTAGTATTGTCACAAAATATAATTGACTTATTTAAGTTGATACCATAATCTAAAAGTTGATTTTGTGTCCACAAAATCTGTGAGCAGCAACTGCCAACAACAATATATTCTGCTTCAGCTATTGATGTAGACACAGATGTCTATTTCTTACAAAACCAAGACACTAGCTTATCACCAACGAACTGGCAAGTTCCTGATGTGCTTTTCCTATCTAATCTGCATCCAGCATAATCAGAATCTGAGAATCCAGTGAATTCAAATTCTGATGCAGTTGGATACCATAGTCCTAGATTTGGACAACCCTTTATATATCTCAATATTCTTTTTAGTAAAATAAGGTGAGATTCTTTGGGGTTAACTTGGAACCTAGCACAAATGCATGTAACAAACATTATGTCTGGTCTACTAGCTGTTAAGTAAAGTAATGAGCCAATAATTGCTCTATATACTTTTTGATCAATAGGTTTCCCTGATTCATCATTGTCTACAATAACATTGGAGGGCATGGGTGTTTTCATGGTGGAAGCATCAGACATACCAAATCTTTTCACTAATTCCTTAGCATACTTGGATTGTGATATGAATATGCCATTTGGAGTTTGCTTCACTTGAAGGCCAAGGAAGTAAGATAACTCACCCATACTACTCATTTCAAATTTAGATTGCATTAGGTCAGAAAACCTTTTGCATAGATTTGAATCAGTAGAGCCAAAAATAATGTCATCTACATAAATTTGAACTAGTAAGGTTTGATTTTATGTATCCTGAAAAATAAAGTTTTATCAACAATGCATCTACAGAACTTGTTCTCTAAAAGAAAATTAGCTAGGGTCTCATACCATGCTCTTGGAGCTTTCTTGAGACCATAGAGAGATTTATTAAGCTTAAAGACATAAGAGGAGTGAGTTGGAGAGATAAAACTTGGTGGTTGTTCACATAGACTTCTTCTTTAATATCTCCATTAAGAAAAGCACTCTTCACATCCATCTGATATACTTTGAATTTCTTGAAGGCAACAAAGGCAAGAAATATCCTTATAGCTTCAAGTCTAGCAACAGGAGCAAAGGTTTGATCATAATCAATTCCTTCTTCCTGAGAATATCCTTGGGCTACCAATCATGCTTTATTTCTGATTATGAAGCCTTGATCATCTAGCTTGCTCCTGAAGACCCATTTAGTGCCAATGACTGGATGGCCCTTTGGTCTTAGAACCAAATCCCAAACCTTGTTCCTATCAAATTGATTGTGTTCCTCTTGCATTGCAAGAATCCAGTTTGGATCTTGTTCTGCATCTTTTATGGATTGAGGTTCAATCTGTGATAGGAAACAAGTATGCATCAGATTTTGGTGTAGTTGATGCCTTGTTTGAACACCTGCTGAGATATCTCCAATGACTTGAGATATTGGATGATCTCTAACTGTGATGTGATCAACAGTTGGAGTGGGTTCAGCAAGAGTTTCCTCTTGAGGGATTTATTCAGTGTCACTTGATTTGAATTATCAGCAAGATCTTCTGGAATATCTTCTTCTTCATTGTCTTCAATAGTTTGAGATGATGGAAGTAGAGACTCTTCATTCTGTAGATTTAATCCATTGAGCTGTTCACATTGAGCTGGTACCTACAAAATGTCTCTGGTAGAGGTGTTGTTCCTCTCTTCATTTAATATGTTAGTTTCATCAAAAGATACATGCATGGACTCTTCTATCTTAAGAGTTGATTTGTTATAAACTCTATATGCTTTACTAGAAAGAGAATATCCACGGAATATACCTTCAGCAGCTTTTGCTTCAAATTTCCTTAGATATTTCCTATCATTTTTATGCATATAGCATTTACAACCAAAAATCTTAAAATTGTTAACCTTAGGCTTTTTATTCTTAAGTAATTCATAGGGTGTTTTACCCTTATATTTATGTATCAGACTTCTGTTCAACACATAGTTTGTTGTGTTCACTGCCTCTGCCCAAAAAGAGAGTGGCAAGTGAGCATCAGTAAGCAATGTAGTTGCTGATTCAATTAATTTTTGATTTTTCCTTTCAGCTACCCCATTTTGTTGAGGAGTTCTAGGAGCAGAGAAATATTGCCTGATCCCTTATTTTTCATAGAATTCTCTCATAAGAAGAGATTCAAACTCAATGCCATGATCACTTCTGATCAATGCAACTAGAGTAGAGTACTCAATCTTGATGGACATGAGAAAGTCTGTCAGAACACTGAAGGTGTCAGACTTGTTCCAAAGAAAGAACACCCAAGTGAATCTTGAGAAGTCATCTATAATAACTAAAGTGTAATGATTCCCTTCTAAGCTCTGTATTGCAGTGGGTCCAAAGAGATCCAAATGTAGTAAGTATAGAATCCTAGGTGACTCACTTTTGGATAAAGATTTAAAACTACTCTTGGTTTGCTCTCCTAGTTTACAAGCCCTGCAAAGTCCTTCCTTCTTGTATGAACCAGAAGGCAGTCCTCTTACTAGATTGTCCTTGGAGAGCTTAGAGATAGTTCTAAGGTTAATATGTCCAAGCCTTTTATGCCATAATTCATTTGTTTTATTATTGAATTAAATAAACCTATATCTGAATTGGCAGAGACAAAATCGACTAAATAAATATTTCCATGTCTAATACCAGATAACACATTAATGTTTTTTATTATTGGTAATACGACATAAGGAATGGTTAAAAGTTACCTGATAACCTTCATCACATAACTGGCTTATGCTGATGAGGTTATGCTTGAGACCCTTGACATAAGCTACCTCTTTGAAGGTAACTGCTTCAACTTTGATTTTTCCATATCCTTTGGTTTGACCACAGTTGGAGTCTCCAAAAATCACTTTGGGTCCAAGCTTTGCCTTGTAATTGCTTAAGTTGGCCTTGTTTCCTGTCATATGCTTGGAGCACCCACTATCCAAATACCACTGTTCTTTTATGTTTGGATAGCCTTGTACCTGCACAATAGAAAATAAACTAGTTGTTCTTGACCCAGACTACCTTTGGTTCTTTTGTCTTACCACAAAATTCTGAAATGTAAGAAATCTCAGGCTTTTCCTTATAGCCTTGTGGATTATATCTCCTTGGAGGAATAATCCACTCAGTAAAGGGATTCTTAGTATATTTAGAATGAGAATTCTTCAGATATGCAGTATGTTTATCGTTCGACGAATTTTGAAGAGTTCGTCGATCGCCGTTCGACGAATTGAAGTAATTTCGCCGAGCGCCGTTCGGTGGATAACTATACTGAAATTCTGTGTTTAGCTTTCGTTGATCTACGTTTGATGAATTCATGTGATTTTGTCGAGCGCCGTTCGACGAATTCTTTTGAATTCCTTTATTCTTAACATCCTTGCTTGAAATTTTCTTACCTACATCTACTACCTCTTTGCTCTTGGCATAAATGAACTTCACTGGAGTAGATAAAATATTTTTCTTAAGAAGATGTGGCTCACTTGATGATGCACCCAAGCCCAGTCTGCCATTGAGTCTGGCATTCACTGTGCTTGTGATGTCCATCAGTTTGATGCTTCTCCCATTGAGGGATTCTTCAAACTTCTTAGCCTCAGATAATTTGTTCTCAATGAGAACAATGTGTTCTTTGGAGGCAGCCAATTCTTTCATAAGATTAACATGATGTCCAGTCAGTTGATTAATTTCAACCAACTTATTTCTGAGGGAAATTATTTCCTTCTCAGATTTAATTAAATCCAAGCAAAGAGTTTTAAATTCATTTTTGAAATCATTTGAATTAAAGTCAAAGGTAGAGATTACATGATCACTGTCATTATCAGATTCTAATTCATCTGAGTTACTTCCTAAGGCATTGATAGCCATCATGCAGAAGTTTCTTTCATCTTCATCATCTTCATCATCACTTGTGCTGGATGATGATGCAAGTTCCGAATCATTGCATGAGTCATAGACAGCCATCAAGCATTGATCCTTTTCATTTGCATCATTTTCATCTGCAGATCCTTCAACCATGTTGTTGAGAGAGATTCAGATGTCCCAGGCTGAGGTGCAGTCCACAACCTTCTGGAATTTGTCATCAGATATTGTTTGTGCCAATATGTTCATTGCTTTGGCATCTGCATTTCTTTGCTTCTTTTGAGCTTCTGTCCACTCAGGAGGTGGAACAACATTATTATTGGTTGCTGTCTCAATACTTGTTGATGCTGAAGGAGTACGGGGTCCTGTCAAAATAGAGTTGAAATTATACTCATCAATAGAATTCATATAAAACTTGATCCTTGCCTTCCATAATTCAAACTTATTGAGATTGCACATAGGAGGTCTTGTGCTTGAGTAATCTTTGTTCTGTGCCATGAGTTTTTAGAAAAATAAAACTCTAGAGGAAATTAAGATCTAATTGATCTTTGGATTCAGGTGTTAGCCTGTAAACAATAAACCAATCTCTGGTACCAATTGAAAGTGAGGTATTAGATTTAGATTTACTCTAGAGGGGGGTGGGGTGGGGGGGGGGGGGGGGGGTGAATAGAGTATTAAAATGTTTTAACGTATTTTATAGCGGAATTAAAATAGTAATATATATATGTGTACAGAGTGAGTGTAAAAGCAAAATAAACACAAATCACAGCATAGTACAGAAAGAAAAACATAATCACAGAAGAAACAAGGATCTATAGTAGTTCCCCAATCAAACTGGGTACATCTACTCTTCTACCACCTTTGGTAGGAATCCACTAGGTTTTTGATCAGGTGCCCTATCACCACTGGGATTTTTGATCAGGTGCCCAAACACCACTAAGCTTTTGATCAAGTGCTCAAACCAAAACACAGGTTTTTGATCAGGTGCCCTGCCACCAAAGGTTTAACTTTTGAAGGGAGTTAGAACCCTGTACAAGATGGGATAAAAATGGTAAACAAAAAGTGTTTATGAGATTCTTCTCTGTCAACAAGCTGAGAGAAGACTAGTGGATTGTTGATTTAAAGCTCCCCCTATCTGATAGAAATTTTTGACAGTTGATGGATGGAGCTTTCTCTTGAATGTAGAATATCTTCCTTGATAGCAGATGAATCTGAGAGGAAATGTTTCTCAGATTGTTGTTGCTCTTTGAAGATTAGAATTAGCAGCTGAAAACTGAGAGAAGAATGTTGATGTTCTCAGAGAATGAAAATGCTGCTGTTGAGGATGAACTCTGTAATTCTTTTTGACATTTTGTATTTCTCTCTCGACTGTTTCTTTTCCTGGTACTACACTACTACTGGTTCATCCTTTTTCCTTAGGGAATATATCACAGATTTGAAATTCAAATCTTCTGGATAAGGAATAAAATATTCTGAAAAGATATTTCTTGAAACTGCAATCTGATTCAGCAATAAACTTTAATTCCTTTTCCTTTTCTATAAGAGTATTCTTTTCCAATATGTCAAACGGCTACTTTCTCGAGAGAAGAGAATGGAAAGGAAATAATAAAAGGAAGGAATAAAATCTTGTCTTATCTGATAAGTCCAAATAGAATTGAATAGATCCGTTGCTGATAGTCGATTTGAGTTCAGAGAAGAATAGATAACTGATCTATCAGAAGTTGTTAAGCTGGAGAAGAAATTTGTCGAGCAGAAAATTGAGTTCGTCGAGATGAGAGTTGAGTTCGTCGAACTGAAAGTTGAGTTCGTTGAACTGAACATATAGTTCCTTATTCGTCAAACACAGAGCTGAGTTCGTCGATCTCAATCTGGAGTTCGTCAAACTGAGATAAAATCTGCTAAACTGGCTTGAGGATTGAATTCGTTGAGCTGAGAGGCAAGATCGTCGAACTGAAGCATGACAGTCGTCGAACGCAGAGAGGAGTTCGTCGAACGCAGAATGAAGTTCGTCGAACACAGAAACTTGGAATTTTTCCTAAGTTCTAGCTACTCAGACACACTTAAACCTTGACCCTTAGACTATACAATGGGGTCAACTTAAGTCCTAGTCAAAGACAGTGATCCTAGCCCAAATCATTAATAGGGTTGTTCCAACACTACACGTGTGTGAAAACTCCCCGCTACACGTGATCTTCGTGGTTTTACGCTAATGACTACAATCCGAGGGGGTTCGAGCAGAACTTGGCGTTGTCTCCAAGGTCTAGTGAGGGATACAAAAAATGTAAAAAGTCACCAGACAAAGAAATGTGTCAGTATAGGGCTTCTCATTGAATATCCAAAAATGTAAGTAATGAAAGAACATTTAAGGGTAAAATCGTTTAAGACCGTCACCGCTCCAGGTGCCTGAGATGTCTTCTCCATCACTTGTCTGAAGGCGGTAAGCCTCATTCTTCAATACCTCTTTGATGATGAATGGCCCTGCCCAGTTGGGATTTAGTTTTCCAACAATGCCTGTCCTAGCTGCAGCATCCACCTTTTTTAACATAATATCACCAACTGCGATTTGCTTAACTCTAACTCTGACATTCTTATCAAAGTATTTCACCATTCTCCTTTTCACCTCTTCCTGCCTGATAGTAGCTTCATCCTAAAGTTTTTCAATTAGATCCAGGCTATATTTAATCCCTTCATCATTGGATTCTATCCATGCTTCGTCTCCTTGTTTTACATACATAACTCTGGGACTGACCACTTCATATTCTATTGGAATGACTACCTCCGAGCCATGAGACAAGTTGAATGGTGTTTCCCCCATGGCTGAAGATGGTGTAGTCCGGAGAGTCCAGAGGATGGAAGGGAGTGGTTCTGCCCAGTTTACTTTTTGATTCAAAACTCTCTTCATTAGAAGATATTGGATTTGTTTATTTGCGGCTGCCACGTGGCCATTACTCTTGGGATGATGTACCGAAAAGAATTGATGTTCAATTCCAACCTGGTCGCAGAAGTTGATCATTTCAGAATTGTTGAACTGAGGACCATTGTCGGTAGCGATTGCCAACGGGATTCCATGCCGGCAGACGATTTCTACCCAGATGAAGTTTCTAATAACCTGTGTTGTAGTTTTGTCCAATGCTTTCGCCTCAATCCATTTGCTGAAATAATCGATCATGACGATTATGAAGCGACGCTGGCTGCTAGCCATCTGAAAAGGGCCGATAAGATCTATTCCCCAAACTACAAACGACCAAGGTGTTGTTATTGATCTAAGTGTTTGAGCCGGTAGATGTTGAAGTGGAGCAAACTTCTGACACTGATCACATCATTTGGCGAATGCCTCAACATCTTTCCTCATGGTTGGCCAAAAATACCCAGTCTCATGAATCTCTTCTCCAAAGACTTTGCCCCAGAATGGCTCCCGCATTCTCCTGAGTGTACCTCTTGGAGTATTACAGGAACTTCTTCTTCCGAAACACATCTTGCCAGAGGAGAAATGAGAGTCTTTCTGTATAAGACTCCTGCCACCAAGCAGTAATAACCCGCCTTTCTACTGAATCTCCTCCTATCTTTGATAGATGGATGAAATTCCCCTTTTGATAAGTACAGCTCGTAGGGATCCTTCTAAGAGGGATGTTGATCGATTTGCATTAGTTCTCCTTCTTCTATTGCAGGATGGAAAAGTTCAAAAGTCACTCCCCCTAATGGAAGACCGAACTTTGATAATTCATCTGCCTCTTCATTCCGTGTTCTCGGAATATGTTCAATGATGAACGATTTGAACTTCCCAATTTCTCCTTTTGCCAGCAGCATATATTTTCTCAACATTGGCTCCCTTGTTTCGAAGTTTCCTAACACCTGAGAGCTCATTACCAGAGAGTCTGTTTTGACATGCATATGTTCTATTCCAATCTCTATCGCAAGTCTTAGACCGGCCAAGAGTGCTTCATACTCTGCTTGATTGTTCGTGACCGGGAAAAAGAACTTGATAGCTTGTTCTAACTTAATGCCGTTTGGACTAAATAAGATGACTCCGGCTCCCACGGAGTTTTTACCAGAGGCTCCATCTACATAAATGATCCAGGACAAAGGAGATCTTTCAATCTGTTTGGGACTAGACTCCATTGTGTCTACCAGGAAATCGGTCAGCACCTGCGCCTTAATTGTTGTTCTGGGAATATAAGATATCTCGAATTCGCTTAGCTCTATATTCCATTTGTCCAACCTTCCTGAGTGGTCCGGTTTTTCTAGGATACTTCTCAGCGGATGATATGAAACCACCTGAATAGGATGGGCTTGAAAGTAAGGGCGAAGTCTTCGAGCTGACATAACTGAAGCTAGAGCTAGCATCTCCATAATTGAATATCTGGTTTCCGCATCTTTGAGAATATAGCTAACATAATAAATCAGAAACTGCTTCTTTTTCTCCTCCCGGACGAGAACGGAGCTCACCGCGTCCGGACCAACCCCTAAATACAAGAATAGCATTTCCCCTTCACGAGGGCTTTGAAGTAGAGGGGTCGATGTTAACTGGAGCTTCAACTGTTCAAAAGAACTGTTGCACTCCTCATTCCATTCGAATTTGGATCCTCCTCGGAGCGTTTTAAAGAATTGAGCACTCTTATCTCCTGACTTGGAGATGAATCGACTTAATCCTGCTAACCTCCCTCCCAACGGTTGAACTTCTTGCGGATTGCGAGGAGGGGTCATATCCAGAATAGCCTTCACCTTATCAGGATTTGGTGCAAGTCCATCATGGGTAAGGAGATGTCCATGGAACTTACCTTTATTTGCTCCGAATACACATTTCAACGGATTCAATTTTAACATGAACCTCCGTAGAGTAGCGAACGTTTCTACGAGGTCTTTCAAGTGTATTGAAAAGGTTTTGCTTTTTAGGAGGAGATCATCGACATAGACTTCGAGATTTCTTCCCTTTTGATGCTTAAAAACTGTGTCCATCATTCTCTCGTATGATGCACCCGCGTTCTTGAGGCCGAAGGGCATCACAAGATAACAATAACATCCATCGTTCGTGAAATAATACGTATGAGGGATATCGGGTTTGTGCATTTTAATTTGATGGTATCCAGAGAATGCATCTAGAAAGCTCATAAAGTTATACCAAACCGCGAAATCAACTAAAAGATCTATCTGAGGCAAGGGGTAGCAATCTTTAGGACACTCTTTATTAAGTTTGGTGAAATCTACATACATTCGCCATTTTCCTCCCGACTTTTTCACGATTACAACGTTTGATGACCAGGTAGGATATTGGATTTCAGAAATGAAATTTGCCTTAAGAAGTTTTGTAACTTCTTCTTTGATGGGAATTGCCAGCTTGGTCGCCACTTCCCTTTTCTTCTGCTGAACTGGTTTGAAGTCAGGAGAGATGTTGAGATGGTGGCAAGCGACATCCAGATCCACTCTGGGCATGTCTTCTGCCGACCAGGAGAAGACATCAAAATTCTCCAACAGGAAGGAGATCAGCTGGACCTTCTTTTCTTGGGGTAGCTCTGCATTGATGACGAGCTTCTTTTCTCCCCCCTCAGCAATGGGGACCTCGTGGGTTACCTGGGCAGGTTCTAGGTGAGCCCCTTCTCATTCTTTGTTTTCCTTAGCCACTTCTGGAAGTTTGGCCATTTCGAGGATTTCAACTGGAGACTCAGGAAGTGGAATGTCAGTGATCATGTTGACAGTCTTTAATTAGAATTCCCGAGCTACTTTTGGATTACTCCGAATTTGATATTGTCTTCCTTCGGCTGCAAACTTGAGAGCTAGATGAAAAGTAGACACTACCGCTCTGTAAGCATTCAGAATAGGCCTTCCGAAGATGGCACAGTAACTGCTCGGGGCATCCACTACCACAAAGTTGATCAACTTTGTTATTCCTCCCAGAGATACCAGAAGTTTTACGCTGCCTTCCACTTCCTTCTTCTCTCCCGAGAAGCCGTAGAGGGGCCCTTCAGTGGAAAGCAGAGTCTTTCCAGTCTTTAGGGCTTCAAAAGTTGGGCGGAAGAGGAGGTTGACTGAACTGCCTGTGTCAATCAAAATCTTATGTACCGTGTAATTCTCGATGATGTCTTTGATTACCATGGCGTCATCAAAGGTAATTGCATTTGGAGGAAGGTCCTCTTGGCCAATAGTAACGATCAAGTTTTCTGGAGCAGAAGTTGAGGTGGCTGCCACTTCCTGCTTAAAGACCCTTGCAACACTTGATTTTCTAGAGGACTCGGGTCCAACTCCCCCATGAATACAATAGATGTTGCCGAGGGGACCTTCACTCTTTACCTCGATGCATTTTGTTGTAGGATGAATGTCCCCATAGCAGTTGACATCCTCCACATCGGCACATTCCCAAGTAACCTCAGCTATTTCTTTCCCTTTTTCAGCTGATGGTTCAGTAGGCACTTCTTTCCGAATCAGGCCTCGGAGCTTTCCCTCTCCCAAGAGCCTTTCTATCAAAAAGCGGAGGGCCCGACAATTCTCGGTCAGATGCCCTCCCTCTTTATGGTATTCACAGAAGAGGTTCGAATTACGATTTCGAATATCCGACCTCAGGGGAGCAGGCCTCTTGAAATCTGGCCTCTTCTGAAGGATTTGGACGACTTCGTCCATGGTGACATTACAGGGGTGAATGATTCTTGCCAATCATCATATTGGATGGATGGAGCTACTGGAGTTGGCGGTGCAGTTTATTGTGGCAGATATACTGGCATTCTTTGCGGAACGGTTATGGATGGAGCGGATGCGTCGTCCAACGACGGTTTCTGATTTTGAAACCGTTGATGGCCCAAAGATGGTTGTTTGTGCCTAAAACTTCTCCCCCTCTGAGCACGGGGTTTGAAATCGGGTTGAGGTGGATGGTGGTATGGTGGTTGATGAGCCGAAGATGAATTGGGTAGATCCTTATCGTTAAGCAGCTTTGCGACATAGCCTGGGTTACTTTTTTCACCCCTTATAAACATATTCGCCAGGCTTATCATCTCCTGGTAGGTTTTCGTCCCTCTGATGTTGGCTTCAAATTTCAGGGGCCCTTCTCTCAGGCCATGAATCAGAGCAACCCGATACAGTTCAGGATCCACATTCTGAATTTCCATAATCTCTTTTTGGAAACGGTCAATGAAACGAGCCCACGTCTCGTCTTCACGTTGCCTTATTTCGAAGAGGGCCGCCGGGCCACATTTCCTTTTCAACGAGGTCGAGAATAGAAGCAGAAATTCCCTATGCAGTTCTGCGAAGCAACCGATGGATCGAGGGTGCAACCCATATAACCACTCCCTTGCTTGTCCATCAAAGGGTGTTACAAGTAGTTTGCACTTAGTGGCATCGGTAAGAGTTCTCAAGGCAATGGACGACTCAAAGGCCTGAATGTGAATAGCTGGATCAACTTCCCCATTGTATGCCGACAAATGCGGTTCTCTGAAGTTATTTGGAGCTGGCTCCCCTCGAACTTCATCCATAAATGGAGAAGTCTCCTTGACGTCTTCATAGAGAAGAGGGAGAGAATAACAAGCCGCCGAAGCTGCGGCTAGTCTCGGACAGGCCGCCTGATAAGAAGGACAGCCTGTGGCTTTTGGAGGATAGACCGTCGGATAAGAGAGGCGTGCCGCATGAGAAGTCGCCCCCTGAAAATTTAGAACCCACGCCGGCATGTTCTGGGCGGCCTCTTGATAGAAGGTTTGTCGGGCCATGAAACCTTCTTGAGGCGGCTGGAAATTGATGACTTGAGGTAGCGGGTACGGATGAGGAGGATGGACCGGAGTCACCGCCTGGCTAACCATGGACTGCTGAGGAACTAGCCGCTCGGTTAGCATAGCAAGGGCCTTACAAATCGCCTCTAGTCGCTGATCAGTCGCCTTCTGAGCCCGCTCGACTTCCCGCTTTGACTGCTCCAATGCCTCCCACAGAGAATCATCACCGTGGTCGGAGCAGTCGCTTTGAGGGAACTGGAGGGCTGTCATTCTATCAAGGAATTCACCGATATCTCACAATCTGAAGGTCGCATGTTTCTGTTGATGCCAAATTTGCACCTCCACGATCGACGCTAGGGAAGCGAAGGAAAAGAGTAGGCCGCGAGCTATCGGTTACTATTGACAAAGAAAAGTTAGACTGCTAGCAGCGGTCGAGACCGGACTTCGCCCGTCACGGCCAATGCCACTCCTGTGATGGGCTTTACTTTGATTTAAGACGGGTTACATGGTTAAGCAAGAGAGAGGCCGGCCGGTCAGACAATATGCAAGACAGTGAACACGAGACCACAGCTCTAAAAAGCGAGCTTTAGGATTTGAGTGTGCGTGTCTTGGGAATGTCGCCGCCCCCTATTTATAGGCTCGGGGGCCTGCCCAACTGGGCAGGGATAAAATAACCGCCTACCCAGATACAGGAGAATCAGGCAGGGGGTGACGGGATACAGAAGGGAAAAAGAAAGAAGTCGCGCGGTTTGATCTTCGATCTGTATTGGCCGGGGTTGAAATGTGCTGCGATCAAGGCAGAGAAGCAACCCGGGCGGCCTCTGATCTGAGACCGCGGCTTTACTTCTGGACTTGGTCTTGATTGTCTTCAATCCTTGGGGGCGACCTGGCATTGGCAGACCGCCCAGCTGGTTCAAGTTGGGAATAGAGATCCATGTACTAGTTATAGAAGCGGGTGGCTAGACATATCAAACCGCCCGGTCTAGGAGAGGTGCTGCTTAGGTAGCGGTCTTCTGGGTAAGCACTATATGAAACTTAAATCTAGTGAAATCATGATGGTTTTTTCCTCACCTTATTCTTTTAAGTTTGATTCATAATATGAGATATATAATTATTTGCCTTAATTTCTAAAAGGTGTTTAGGAACTTATATGAAACCTAAAGTTGATAAGTCCTTGCTTCTAATGTGTTGATTCGCATATGATAGAGAATACTTATGAAATGTTATGTTCTATTTTAGGGTTGTGATTTCTTATACAAAACGGATGAAAGTGAACATTGAATATATTGACTTGTATTTATTTCTATGCACATGCCATTATAAATTCTTTTATTTAAAGGAACATGTCATGAAATGTTAGATTGATGTTAAAGTCTCTCCTTAATTATTGGAATGCTTGTTTATAATAGTTAAAATGTTTAGGAAGAAGTATTGGGAATTTCTTAAGTGTTAGAGAACTCATCTAATACGATATCCAAGAAATTCAAAGACCAACAAACAACTTAATTATATTGCTATTTGGAAGTATTTCAAATCTTACAAACACATTAAACGAATTATCAAAGTGAAATATTTGGTTACAAAAGTTAACCAACCATATATAATGTTGTTTGTACTCAAACAACACATAAAGGACCGAAATATTGTAAATTATATATACGTTCAAAGTCCAAATCAGCAAACACTATTGCTGTTTGGTAATTTCCCAAGCTTGAAATAGGTTGTTAAAAGTAAATTTCCTACAATACGAAAGCCAATTAGCAACCCTATTGCTGTTTGGGAGTTTCTAAGTCTTAAAACCCCATTATACATAAATATTGAAGTGTTTAATGCATATTCTAAAGGCCAACCATCAATGGTAACAATTTATTATGGAGTAACCATGCATTTAAAACCCAACCAGCAACCTTTATTGTTGTTGGAAGTATTATAAACCTCAAAAATACCTTAAAATCATATTTTTGATAATTATATAAGATATAAAAGATACAACCAACAATACAAATGTTATGTAAATTGTTAAAGGGCCTTCAAAGACTCTTTTTGATTACGCTATAATGAGAAATCAGCAAATAGTCTCTTAAATGCGATTAAATATTAAAAAATCAAGAATGTTTAAGTATAAGGTAAGCTTATCGGTGAAGGCACTTAGAAGTAAATCCATAAGGACATGGTTATACCATGTCAAAATTAGGTGGGGTTCCACCATAGTTCATATCATGTTATGGATGTTCAAGAGGGGTTAAACCCTCGGGCGTTGAGTCTTTTTCCCACCATAGTTAATGCCCAGCAAAGAGGTAAGGGTCACCTTACCATAGTTTAGATATCATGCTAAAGATAATAGAGCTCTCATTTAATCGCAAGGGTTAAATTTTGGATTTTACTTCTAAGATATTTCACCAGGAATGAAGTTGTGAGAAATGTTTTAAGAAATATTTAAGTTATAAATTGCAAGTAAGAATCCAATAAAAGGGAAAAAGAAAGGCTTAATGTAAAATTAAGAAGAACTAAATATGAAAACGTAATCCTTAAATATTATAGAAATTAGACTAAGAAGGATTTCTCATTGGGTATGTGTTATACTCACCCTTTTGTCCTACCTATTTTTTTCAGGGCTTAGGAGATATCCCTGAAGCTCGTGATGATATAACTCTTCCAAGTCCCCAAGCGGAAGTATGTATATAATGTTAAAAGTTTTGTGGACTACGGGCCAAGTTGTAAGTTGTAATAACGTTTAATTAAGTATTGTAAGCTTTTGTTTGTAAAACGTGTTTTGTGATAATAAAAGTTGTAATAGTTGGATCCTAGTGTTCACGGGGTATGGATTCATTGCGTATTAATACTAAGTTTACAAGTATATTATTAAGTAATATTTTGATAAAGAACAATATGAATAGCTTATGCTTGTGTGATAGGAATAAGATTGCCTGTTCAGATGTTACATGTGATGCCAAAGCTATGAACATTCGGGTATCCACCATGTCAGATGACATCTTCCAGAAGGTGGCTGACTGCCAATCAGCCAAAGGGATCTGGGAATCTCTTTCCAGACTAGTAGAAGGAAGTTCTGATGAAAGAAAGGACAGGAAGTCCCTTCTCATATCCCAATTTGAGAACTTTCAAAAGAAAGCTGATGAATCTGTTGTTGAGATGTATGGCAGATTCAACATCATTGTCAATGAGCTGAAGAATCTAGATAAGGAGATATCCTTGACATAAATAAATGATAAGATCCTCACGTGCTTCCCTACCTCATGGAATTCAAGGATCTAGGCAATCAGAAAGCCCAGATACCATAGAGAATCTCTACTGTGGCTTTGCTAGGAAAGCTTAAGTCATATGAGATGCTTCTGAAGAATAGGGCTGAATCAAAGGAAAGGCACACAACTCTAGCTCCTATTCGAAGGAGCCTTGCTCTAAAATCTACTGAAGGAGAGCCCTCCACTCCTAAAGATGAAATGTTCAATCTCCTAGCAAGGAGATTCAAAAAAATGTGTCAAGACAGAAGACTCAAGGAGAAGAGAGAGGAGCTCAAAGCCTAGATATGACAAGACTCCAAAGAAGGAGGTAATATGCTACTCCTGCAACAAGCTAGGGCACATAACTCCTGAGTTCCCACAAGAGCAAAGGGGTAGGAGCAGCAACAAGGATGAAAAGAAGAAGAAGAAGTCTTTCAAGGGGAAAGACAAGAAGAAAGCCAAGGGTTTCATTGCTGAAACCTGGAGTGACTCTGAAGCAGAGTTAAGCTCCTCTTCATCTGAAAGTGATGATGAAGCAGAAGCAGAAGCAGCTTGCAAGATGGCATTGGGGATGTCATCATATGATGATGAAGAAGACCATGTATCTTTATTTGAAATTTTTGATTTCAATTTTGATGATTTTAAAAACTGCTTTAAAGAATTTTGCAATGATTTCCTCAATGCACAAAAAGAAATAGAAACAGTTAGGTTAGAACTAGACAACCTAAAGCAAGATGAATTATATCTAAGAAATCATGAGTTAATAAATGAAATAAATAATAATGAATCAGATTTAATTAACATATGAAATGAAAATATGAGATTAAAAGAAGGGCTAGCAAAGGCAAAAGCCTTTGAGGACTCTATCAATGGAAGGAGTCAGAATCTCAGAGACATCACACAAAATCTCTCCATGAGATTCAAACACCTAGGTCTAGGAGCAGACCCTTGCACTGGCACTGAATCCACTAGTAGATCAGCCTGGAAAAATCTCGTTAGGTTTGTTAGACCTAGTGAGTATCAATCAAATGAGAGGAGTGAAATAGCTAAGGACAATAATAATCCAAATAAGATAATTTTTCCTCACATAGTCAATCTAAACAATGAAAAGAAATTCTTAAGAATACATAATTCAGAGAAACTAACAAACAACAATTAAAGAACTAAAGTCAAGAATAAAATAGTTAGACATTCTGCAGATCTATTATACTTGAATACTTTTTATACACATTTCAAGCACCATACTAATGATCATAGGTTTGGGAAACCCACTCCTTATCATCCAAAAGGGTATCATGAAAGACCATTCTATTCTTTCATTGAACCCTACAATGGTAAAAGAAAAGGGATCAAGGTAACCCATGTTCCTTCTAATGTTTGAGTTATTTGTGCAGGATTAGGTAGGATCCCTCCTAATAGAGAATGGAGTGGGAAGAAAGATCTAGGTCATGAAAGAAGAACAAAATGAACTCAAGGGAGTGATTTCTTCTTTAAATTCCCTTGTTGTCCTTATGGTTCATAAAATTAATAGCATAACCAATATTTTCAATAAACATCATTGCTGGGAAAAAACAACAAGAAGTTTCTTAGAAAATAGAACTATTTATTCAAAGTTACGTCGAATAGAATTTGATGTATCGTCAGGCTCCACTTGACGCAAGCATCGAGAGCTAATTAGAGCGGATAATACGAATGTTATTCGACGCAGCGTGAAGATCATATCGACGCATGCGTTGACTTAATTGTCGTTGATCAAATTCGTGGTCACATCGATTATAAATCGACGCAACGTCGACATCACTGCGTCGACTTAAGAACTACTGAGCAATCTCAAAGTTGCTTTGAATATTAATCAACACAACGTCGATATAATATTGCGCGTAGAATTGCTTCTAGAAGCAGTCTCGACATATTTTTGCCCGCCAAATGTTAATTCTTATCGACGCAGCTTCGACTTAAACCCTAAGTTGTGACGAATCATCTTCTTTTAAGCAACTTCAGCGTCGAATCATTTACGCTTTCGAAATTTCCTCTGATTGCTCTCTGACTCTCTCCTTCTCCAGTTCTCTCGTGCTTTTATCTCTTTCTCTCCCTCTCTCCTCTCATTGTGTTTGCAGGTACTTACAATCCAATGGCTCCACCCAAGATCAACTCTGGTTTTGACGTGGATGTGGATTCCTTCAATGCTGCTGCCGAAAGTTTCAAGGCCATTCTAGGCCCTTTTCAGTCTGTTGGTCTAACAAAGCTTATTTCTACCAGGTGTAAGATTCTAGATGTAGAACTTATATAATTAAAGTACAGTATCCATATAGCAGATGATGGGTCCCTTCAAGGGACAATTTCTGGACAAGATATCAGTGTATCTGAAGAAATACTATCTCAAACATTTGATCTACCCACTGGGAGTGAGCCAGATGAATTATCCCAGGAAGAAATCAGCCAGGCTTTGCAGCTCATGTAGTTCTAGAAGGAGAAGCTAATAAATCTCAAGAAGATTGATGTGGCAGAAGAGTACAGGTTCCTAGCTGATATTGTTTGGTAAGGTATTGTTGTGCAAGATATCTGCACATGATGCTATACCGAAGTAGCAGCTGCAGATCATGGGCATTCTGGTCCTACAGAAGAAGATTAATTGGGGGAGAAGAATGATTGGGCACAAATATGCCAACAAAGAAAATTCATATATGAGAATCATGAGCCAGGTGCTCCTCCATCACTACCCAATGGTCTGCAAATCCAAGGGAGTGCCAATTCCACCAGGCAAAAGAATCAATATTGGAATCTTCACCAAATGGACCAGACAAATCCTCAAGCATGGTCAAGCTACACCCTCACCCCTCCCTCTCCAGCACCACAGGACATGTAGACAACTGTACCAAATCTTCCAGCCCAAAATTATCCACCAGCACAACAAGGTGTCATTCTAGAGCAAAACCTCCAATCCATCCATCCATACCAGCTCCTGAACCTACACCACAATTTCCTCCCCAACCACAGCAACAATCATCCACACCACTTCCAGACAATCAGTCTGTTCCATCTCCACCACCAACCTATATTTCTCCAGAAACTTACCAAACACTTTCCCCTGCCTACCAAGATCCTCTTGATTTAAATGAGAACCTCACACCTCCACCTCCACCTACCTCTACCTCCCTTCTTACACCCTCCTTTGACATTGAGCAAGAAATCTCAAAAGTAGTAGGGCTGGCCTCCAGCACATTTGCTGACCTACTGGCCAACCAAGCCAGAAAATTTGAAAAGAAATACTCCCAAATGGAGTCTGAACTCCTAGACTCAAAGAGGTCTCTTCAGAGTCTCAAAGAGTTCATGTCTTCCTCCTTGGTGACAAAGGATTTCTTAACCTCACTTACCAGCAAGGTTAAGAAGGGGGAGAATATTCGGGAGGAGGAAAGATCAGTCCCAGAAAAGGTTGACCGGATGAAGGATAAAGATGTGGAAAATCCTAATGCACTTACTGAATTTCAAACAGTAAGTCCTGCTGTAAATGTTAAGGATCCTGCTACAAATGTTCAGGGGGAGCATTATACAAGGCCTCAGGATGATCCAACATAAGATGATGAAGCACTGCCTGCAGTAAATCAGGGGGAGCTTCCATCAACTCAGGGGGAGCTCCTTGTGAATGATATGCTTCTAGACGAGGTTGCAAAGATTGCACAAGAAGCTGCTCAGGATGCTGAGGAGAATGCAAAATCTCAGAAGGAGTCTCCCAAAGATGCTAAAATCAATAAAGAAGCTGATTGGAATCCTGTAGAAGAAGATGAACCACTTTCATTTTCCCCAAGGAAGGTAGTTCCAAAGGTCTATTCCAGAAAAAGGAAAACTCCTGATAGGGACAGTGAGGTCCAGGTACTCAAATTTTGAGATGAGTTCAATACTTTTCTAGTCTCTCGTGGATACGATTGTTGAGAATAATATAATTTACTTGACAATGTATGAAATAGTCTGTGATTTCAGTTTATCATATTGAATTGTTTATATTGTCATGGATGTATTTTTGTTCATATAAAAGAAAGTGTAAAATCACTTTAAAACAATATGTAAAATTTGTTAAGATAAATAGGGGGAGATTGTTGGGAAAAAATTGCTTGTGATTTAACTTAACAAATTACTTATAAGTGATTTTACCTTCTAGGTTTATTACCCACACTGTATAGTAAGGGTAATCTGGTCATTAGATGTCTTAGGATGTCACACTCAACTTAGATTGTCAAGACTAGGTCAGGGCAAGCACAATCTGAGTTGAATCAATATTTGCGTCAAATATAATTCGATGCAACTTCAACATGTTGTCGACGCAACTCAGACTAGAAGTCCAAGCAACTCAATCTCTCTATCAAAGTATATCAAGTCGACGCTACGTCGAATAGGAGTCGACGTAGATAAAGGAGCATGTTGAAGTTATTTTGGAAGTCGACGCAACCTCAACTTCAATTCAACGAAGAAGGAAGTATCTGTCGAAGCCATCTGAAATACACGCAACATTGACTATAATTCAACGCAGACAATGAAGTTCAAAAGAATTCTTCAACTCGACGGTTACGTCAATAAATAATCGACGTAACGTCGACAACAGAGTTCAACTAGAGCAAGAAGGAATTAGAATCTGCTCTTACATGAACTCGAAGGTGCGTCGATAAGAGAGAGGATGAAATTGACGCATCGTCGAATACAGTTAGAAAAAGAAACCCTTTCAGCTGTCCTTTTAGAACTCTCTCTGAAGGCCCACAACACTAAAGACCGTTCTAGAATGGCTTGTTTATTGCCTAGAATGGAGAAGTGCATTAAAGAAGATAGGAAAACCTTTATTGGAAAGGACTCAAATAGCTGGAAGACGGGTCGTAAACAAATGAAGAAGGAAAGATTAATTATCAATGACTATGCCTTTCTAGGAGAACCCAAAAGAGGAAACAAATTCAAAATTAATCATGGACAATAAATAGGATGAGAAGAAAGGAATATTCATCACTATCTGCTACGGTTTTTGTCAATTAGGGTTCCCACTTCTTCTTCTTCCTCCTGGAACCTTAATTGAGAAATATAGAGGAAACAAGTGCTCTCTCAGAACTGAAAACAGAGCTGCTTCTTCATCAACATTATATAGCAGCAAGATAGCAAGAGAAAGATACACCAAATGATCTGAAGAATATAACCCTTGCAAATCATCACAATCATAAGCAAGGGTTCATCATTAGCAGATCTATTAAAGGGAAAAATAGAATCTGAAAGCTTTTATAGAATTTTGACAACAGAATTCTTCTTCTCCATCCTCTTTCTTCTTTCAACTTCCTTAACTGTACGGTGTTTTAAGAATCCCTCTTCAGAGGATTCAGTGGTTCAAGATCTCCTTATCAAAAGAGCTCAGTAGTTCAAGATCTCCTTATCAAAAGAACTAAGTGGTTCAAGATCTCCTTATCAAAAGATCTTTGGTTCTGAGAGTCTCCTTATCAAAAGACTCAGACAAAGGTTGTGCAATCCTACCAGGGAGGTAGAAGAGAGGACTACCAACATTTTGGGGAATATCTATAAAAATCTTGTGTCTTCTGTGCTGTGCTTTTTCTGTGTTGTTCCCTTATTTATTGCTTACTATTTTTCTGTTTTTATAATTACTGCACTTCATTTATTCTTCACCTTGGTGTTGCTGAAGTATAATTCCTTTGGTATTTTATTGTATGCATGGTTAGGATAAAAGAGATTTTAAATCTCTATTCACCCCTCCCCCCCTCTAGAGAATTCTGAGAGGCACACCGTGCACTTGGTATCAGAGTGAGGTTTTATCATGACCAGGTCATGACAAAACCGAAAGAAGCACAAAAGATCATAAGAGATTAGGCAGGAAGAAGGAAACCACAGTGGTCTGTAAATAGTAATTTCTAGTTAACAAGCCTAGAATTGGACTTTAGGGCCTAACCTTGACCCTTTGACCCCACCATGACATTCCTAGCTTATTAAGGGGTCCCTTGGAGCACCAAGGACCCATTGGGGCCAATCAAAGTGGCCAAGTTGACCAAAGTCAACCTTAACCCTAAACTTGTCAAAGTAGCCTAATTAGAGTCAAATGGCCTCCACCATGCCAAATTGACCTTGCATCTACCCTTATAGGGATATTAGGGACCCAATGGGCCAAAACGCCCCATCATGGGGCCACCAATTTAGCCAATTTGACCTAAGTCAACCCTACCCTAAATTTAGGTCAAAATGACTTGTTTTGACCTAATTAAGCCCAATCTAGTTGGGCTAGACCCAATTGAGGTGGTACACTAGCTTATGGGATGGGGAGTCACTGAATTGACCAATTAATTTCTGGAAATTTGGCCAGGAGAGAGAAAACCCCAATTGGAAAGAGAGAGAAAGGGGGAATTAATGGGGAGGAAGAAGAAACCTTCAATCTTCCCCATTAATGGCCCCATTCGTGTCCTCATGGGGAGAGGATGAGTTTCCAGCCCTTCCCCGACTAGATTGAGGCCCTGTTCATCTCCCCCAAGACAAACTGAAATTCTCCCTTAATGGCCATTAATGGCTTTTGGGAATAAAGCCCCCAAGCTTCAGATTGAAACTCCTACCACCTTCAGTGATTAGAGAGGAGAAAAACCCCCAATTTTTGAGGAAGAATCGGGCACTGGAAACCAGGAAGGAAGTGGCACCAAAAACATCGAATCTGGCAATGGCGACTCGACGGAATACGTGACTTCAGGCCACCACACAGGTCCTCCCATCTTCCTCTCTTCCATTGGATAGATCTGCAATTGTTGGTGGCTCGGTTTGGGGCCAATTGGTCGTGGATCGGGCACACTGAAAGCTTGATTATCAAGCTTTTGCCTTCCAACTTAAACCCTTGTTCCGGCCACTTCTGGCCGGCCAACCACCCCTAATCGTCGGCCACCACCTCAACAGAGGTGGTGGTGGCATTGGCCGGCCGGGGCGGCGCTCAGGTGGCTGGGAAAACAAGGATGAAGGCAGCCAAGGAGCGGGTAATCGGGGCCGTTGGCTCACATGAGAAGACGACCCGATGCCGTCTGATATTGCCCCAAGATTCGTGCAGGCCGATGTATGACTTGAATTAATGATATTCATTGTTTGATATTTTGTCACTTAATATGCAGAACCTTTGATTAATTATTAAAAAAATACCTTGAGCCCTCTACTAGAAAATTGGTCTATACCAAACTTGTAGCCCTTGATGTCTAGTTTAATCTAAAATTGAGTTCACACCATTTGGGGCAGTGGTCTGACCACAACACTCAAAATGGTGCAGCCAATACATAGGGTTGGCCAGAGTTTAATTTGTGTGCCCCCATCAATCCAGCCATCCAAATGCTCTGAAGTTTGCAGCATAGGCTAGACAAATCCTTACCCTACACAAATCCAAAAATAAGAATTTTTGGAGTACCTTTTTCTAATGTTTTTGCAACACCTTTTTCTAAAGTTTTTGCAACATTTAATGCAATGCGTCGAGATAATCTCGACGCAACGTTGAATACAACCTGTCTGTCGAGATCATTCGACTCAACATTGAGTACAAGACTTGCGTTGAGACAATCTCGACGCAACATCAAGTACACCACGTTGAGACAATCTCGACGCATCTTTGAATACAACCTGTCTGTCGAGATAATTTGACGCAACATTGAGTAAAAGACTTGTGTCGAGACAATCTCGACACAACGTCGAGTACACCATGTCAAGAAAATCTCGACACAGCATTGAGCATAAGACTTGCGTCGAGATAATCTCGACGCAAAGTTGAGTACACCACGTTGAGACAATCTTGATGCAGCGTCGAGTACACCACGTCGAGACAATCTAGACGTAGCGTCGAGTACAATTCAACGCAACTCCAATCAGTTACAGGATTGGTCCTGCACTTATATCCAATATAAGTAAGACCAACACAATCCTTCATCCAACTTCTCCAACACTCTTATGTGCGACCCTGTAGGCTCATATTGCATTGGCAGTAAGACTAACTACTTGATTACTTTGAGATCACCATGGAAAAACCAACAATAGGACCATATGTCCTTGGAATTAATTAAAACTTCGTAGATAAGTTCATAGGGTGGTAATATACCCTTGATAATTTTGTTAGGATTTTTAGACACATTTAATCCCTCTGAATTGATTAAGAACCTATTAAGGCACTTGCTTATAAGAAGAATTTACATGTTAATATAACCTTGGATGTTCATGGAATTTTGGCAGTGGGTTGGTATTAGTGATATTGTTCTGTAATAATTTTATTGTGAATTTTAGTTTGATCTATATAGTACTTCATTCACAAGTCCATGGTTTGACCTATTTATAAGGGAAATTAATTAAGGGATTAACCTTCACTGGAATATCATGAAACTTGGTCAAAGGACTTTTTAGGGTAAGGATATGATCTGTTAATTTTAGTATAATTTTTGGAAGAATTTATACAAGGTTTCCTTCACATAGTGCCCTACGATTTGTTTATTTAGATAAAAGTTTTATATGGTCAAATGAGTCTGGAAAAATTATGAAACTCAAGCAGTGAACTTTTCTGACCATCTTAGACATCTGCTAATTTTCTTGTAATTTTTGGATGTGTATTTTTGGTACTTTTTTTGTTACCCCTTCATTTTGAGTAATTAGTAAATATTTGGATTGTAGGTCAAAACCTTTCTAGAAATTTGTGGTATTCATATATGGATGTTATTTTACTGTTATATAGTTGTACAAATTTTAGTGAGGCCATAACTTATCAGAAAACCATACTTGATGTACAAAATCATAGGTTCCCTGATTTTGGAGAAATTATAATAAATGCCAAACAAATCAGGAAAATTATGAATTTCTGGAGATAACCTTATAATGTCACGACACACCACTAATAATAATCTTGAGTCATTTGGATGAGCATTTGGAATCTTTCTCGTTTTATCCATCATACAGTTCAAGTGGTATGTGTATTGTGAAAATGTTGAATTAGGATAAACATGTAGGTCTTACATGGGGAGTTAAGGAAGTTGGTGCACCCAGACTGTTTGGATTTGGAAGGGGGTCACCAAAAGAAAGTAGGAGTACGAGCTCTGGTTGACAAGGAGGAAAAAGTGTGCTTGGGATCGACGAAAGATCGTCATTCCCTTGGAGTGAAGTAAAACACACTTAGTGTTTGTAAGTGTAACATTAATAGTGGTCGGGTTAAGGGTAGAAATCAATTGTAGTAAGTGTCTTGGAACGGGCGGTTTGGGCTATCATCCCATTGCACCTCCTAGTACCGATGCGAGCCCCTCATATGGTAGACCTCAGGAAGTCCAAGATTAACCCAAAACTATAGGAATAAGCTGTTATGCTAGTTTAACTTAATATTACACTCACCCACACCGCGTTGCTACCAGTGGTTAGTTTGTTTGGTCTTACGAGCATGAGGATCGGTGGTTGTAGGTACAAACGGGTTAGTTCGCCGAGACGGTGGCTCGGAAGGTTATGGTGATGGGCGGGTAGCCCGGAGAGCTTATGCTCAGAGATAATTGGTAATCATAATTGCATGTGCATAAAGGTGGTGGGTCTTTGGTATGGATGGTCGTTCGCACCGACATCTATGCTTTGACTCGGCAAGTGTGGTTTTGCACTTAGCCAAGAAAGTTTGGTGGGCCATCCAGCAAGAGTATGCAGACACACTGCGGTTGTGTTCTTCGCATTGAGGCGTACGATAAGTCTAGGTAGGTAGTGTGGATACCAACCTTGAGGTGGGCGAGGCCCAACCCACCGCTTCTGTTTGCCACTACGGGGGCTATCCTGAGAGTTTTGCTAGCTCCAAAAAGGGGGAACTAAAGGTCTGTGCGCATAGAGCCGATGTGGGTGAGTTGCACTTGTGTGATCATAGCATTAAACTACATAACTATGCATGTCATGTCACAAACATTGCATTTCAACCCCTACCCCTATTGTATAAATCAGTATGAGACTTTTTATACGATAGACCCTACTAAACTACCCCTTGGTCTATAGGTTTGTATGGGTATTCCTATAAATCAATGGTTAGTTTTCTATTTTATACTTGCACTTTACCATACTGTACTTATTGTACATTACATATTGTTTACCATATATGTATACACATGTGTAGTGTAGATAATCATGTAGCTAGGCCATGCCATCCGCTTTCTTTTATACCCCTTGTTGTCCTCCTCTTCATCCTCCCGCATGTTGCCTAGGAGCCACTAGGGGATGGGTGGTGAGAAACGAGGCTTAGTCTTTTTGACTAACGGTTTGTTGACCATGTCATTTTCGGGGACCAAGGAGACGAAGCACCACCAGTGGCCGTTGCTGATGAAGATGGGCCAGTATAGCACAGGAGCACCAGCCTCAGGATCCGTGAGTGCTTACTAGTAGATTCTGCTTCCGCGAGTGTTCTTGTAGTGAGGACTTGATGTACTGGGCGTGAGCCCTTTTCATTATTACCTTTTATTTCAGTTATTATCTGTGGACATCTCTTTATTATGATTTTTATATTGTGTGATGTGGACTTGAACTTATTTTGGTTGAAATGTATTTTTCTTCTTTTGTGATCGATATGGCCGGCAGGATCGACATTTTATAGTGGCGACCTTCCCGAGTGTTGGTGTCACCGCAAAGCGGCGGTTCTGGGCATAAGACCCTGTTTTGTAGCAAAAAATGGGGTCTTACAAACTGGTATCAAAGCAAACCTCGATTAGAAGAAAAGAAGTCCACAAACCCTGAGACACCCCGAGCGAGTTTAGTTTGAGGACAAACTAAGCAGCGGAAGCAATGGTGTGCCCATATGGGGAATCACTTGAAAAAAGTCCACTTTTAACTGAATCTTTTAGCCAAATCTTTTAGCTGAATCTTTTAGCCAAATTTTCTTTTGTAGCCTGCGATGAACCCCGCCACTCAGCAAGGAATACCTCCGGCTGCAAAGATCACTTTAGATAGTCATCTAATCAATGAGTTAGACTCAACCCCACTAGGACACATGACTTACCGTGAAAATTTATACCATGCCCTAGTCTGAAATAGACCATATGTATAAATTTGATTAAGGTACGAAGATACCCCAAAGAGGTTAAAGGAGGAGTTTAATGCGAGAACGACCGCCTAAGCCATAAACTCTGATGCCCCTACTTCACATACCAAGGATTACCCAAGCTAATAGGACTGCCTTAAGGATATTGACACATAATGGGATTGGTAGGGGACTCGTAGACTCAACCCTCGTACCGGTGATATGTGTACATTAAGACCCATTTGGGATTGGGTCAGATGTGACCCTGATAAGATTGTCGTAGAGGGTACCATGAAGAGTCTAAAGTATGGAGTGTACCAACAAATCTCAAGATAGAACCCCAAGTCTAAGGTTGTGTGCCCTAAGGATTGTTTGCATACTCGGGACGAATATAACATGGTGATATCGAAGATACTTAGCCCAAAATAGATAGTGGATAATCTTTTGTATATTGGGGCTTACCTTTTTGCTTATTGGGCAAATTAGTACTAACTTGGGTTTCCTTTAGATCTAAGTTAGAAAGTGTTGTATCGTGAACATAGTGATTTTGAAGTTGATCATATTCAATGTTACTTGGGTGAAGATGGGATTCTGTAAAAGCACGTTTGGAATGGTGACCTGTAGTTATTCCAGGACAATGGATAGATATCATTGATCGAATAATGACTTAACCTTAGTTGAAGCATTAGAAATGTGAAGTTGCCAGGTTTAGTCACTTAGGGATGCAGATGCCCTTCTGGAAGTTGGGAATTGAAATTATGGCTTGCAAGCTATAATTATATTTGAAAGTGTGGGGTTTGGGGCTTTCAGAACTGATTAACTCATGATTTGTTAAAAATCACGCCCTGTCATGGCAGAAAATTTTAACTACAATAATAATAATTGGTAAACATATACTCATAAAAGTTCACGAGTACACCCCCCTTAAATTATGAGGATAATTGGGATGCATGACGATCTGATCAGTTCCATCAATGGTAAGAACTGGATTAGTTGTAGAGTTGAGTTGATTGACTAATCAGACGTATGTGAAGGAATAAGAATTTGAATGCGTAGAGAAAATTTTATAAAGGTGTCGTCTACCCATACAAACAAGAGCTTTAGTCAACGGAAAAATGGTGTATTCAGAGAGAATATTTCCCTAGAATGAAGAAAGATGTCATAGGTTTTATGCAGCACGGTGAGGTTTGTCGACTAGTAAAGGCCAAGTGCAAGATTCTTTGGGGAACTACCACATTCACTGCCCGTGTTAGTGTGGAAGCTCGATGATAAAATTATGGAGTTAATACGCTGGTTACCACATCCCACTCTAGGCACAAGTTTATTTGGAATATCGAGGATAAATTGACCAAGGTAGCTAAGGTCACCATGGGCTAGAAGGACGCTCCTATTGGTGTTTGATGGGTTTGTTGAGCTGTTTGCCTGTTATCGCGGTGTGCCCAGGATGATCGTGTCAGATCGGGATGGACGGTTTACATCCAAGAAGTGAAGATCAATCCAGGCTTACCTGGGCTCCTGGTTGACGTTCATCACAGCTTTCCACCCTCAAAGGGACGGAGGTTTAGGACTCCACTATCATGGATCCAGGATGAGGATTAAAAGACACTCGGCTCAGAATTTGTGGAGGATACAGATGCTCAGGTGAGACTGATCCGAGAAAGGATGCTGGAAGCCCAGAGCAGGCAGGCCAAGTATTACGATGCGCGACATCGTGCAGTGGAGTTACGGATTGGAGACCGGGTGTTTCTAAAGATACGTATGATGCATGGAGTCTCGCGGGTACGTGTGCGGAAGAAGCTCAGTCCTAGGTATATGGGGCCTTACAGGATCCTAGAGCGGATCGGCCCCCTGGCTTACAGACTGGAAATGCCGTCGGACCTAGCGGGATTGCACGATGTTGGAACCTTAGTTTTGATTTGAGTTAGGATCCACCTTTAGTGTCTAAGTTCATATCATAACATATATTATAACTTAGATTAAATCCTATTAATGTAGAAGGCTGAAAAGAAATATACAATAATATAAATAATATATATATAATAAGAAATATACAATAATATATATAATATACTAAGAAATATATATATATATATAGTATACTAAGAAATATATATATATATATATTTAATAGGCAGAAAATAAGAGAGAAATTAAATTTACATAAGTTCTCTGCGTTCGACGAACCGCGTTCTGCGCTCGACGAATGGCGTTTATTCTGCGCTCGACGAAATCTAAGCAGTGCTCGACGATCCCGCCTCAGCTCCGCGGTTGACGAACAGATTGGTTCATCGGTCGCCGAACAGATTATCTCAGCGGCCGACGAACAGACCCCGTCTCAGCGGTCGACGAAATCCTGCGTTCGACGAATGGCTATCTGCGTTCGACGAACAGCTCAACATTCAGCGGTCAAGGATCCAGCCCATCTCAACGGTCGACGAAAAGTTCCGTTCGACGAATCCAAGTCTACGTTCGACGAATATTCAGCAGATGTTCAGAAACAGTAAATCACATGTTCAGGTCGACGAATCAAATGATGAGATCGACGAACTTGAAGCTCAGCTTGACGAATTTCTCCCAGTATTATTTTATATTATTTAGCTTGACTAAAATATTATATATATATGCTGTCAACTTTATTAAAGCAATATTTATTATTTCTATATATATATATATTGATGTCTTAAATATACAGCCGTTGCAGCATTAATTAATAGAGTCGTTGCAGCAATCTAAATGCGGCAAATTATCTTCTCGAGGATCTGGGAAAAGAAAGAGACATTACTCCTTTCCTCTTTGGTCGGCAAGGATTCAAATCAGCCAGGAAAGAGGACAACATCTATATACGACAGCAGGAGACATCTTATTATACCGCAGATAAATATACAGCAGATAAATATATAGCAGAACATATACTGTTGTTTCTCTTGACAGATCATATATACATATATAGTTTATATTGCTGTACAGATCTTATATAGACAGAATATATTACATCTTTCTGTACAAGAAAAAGACAAGAAGAAGAAGGGAAAAAGAAGAACAGAGCAAAAAGAAGCAGATCAAATTTATATTATATCTTCTTTTTGCAAACTCTTTTCTTGCAGATCTTCTATACAATCCTGAGACACCAAACACTATCAATTGCTCAGGATCTAAACTGCAAGAAGAAGAAGAAGAGTATTTGCAATCAAGAGAAGAAGCCTCTACAAGTTGTCATCTAATCTAAATCAGACAGGGGGAGTTTTCTTCTAAGACATCTTCATCAAGAGTCTTCTCAGCAAAAGAGAAGAACACCAAACCTTTTCTGTTTTCTTTATTTCTCCTTCCCATCTTGTAAAGGGTTAAAACTCCCTTTAAAAGTTTACTCCAGGTGACAGGCCATCTTAGCAAATACCTGCATCTTGGTTGATAAGCACCTGATCAAAAGCTTATAGGTGAATTGGGCACCTGATCAAACCTCCATCGGTGATTGGACACCTTATCAAAAAACACCTTGTTGTGAGGGCACCATATCAACAACCTCCAGTGGATTCCTACCAGTGGGTAGAAGAGTAGATGTACCCAGTTGAGTTGAACTACTATATTTTCTTGTGTCATCTGGATTGCTTGTTTATTTTATTTCTATTTTATATGCTATGATTTTTATGCGCTCTTTCTGTTTGATTTTTATTACTCATACAACACACTCATATATATTTATATATATATATATATATCATTACTTTGAAAGAAAAACTTAAACAAGAGTTTTAACAAATATAATAAGAACTAAACTCACTTTCAATTGGTATCAAAGCTGGTTGATTTTATTACTTCAATTTCTTGCAACTGATACTCAATTGAACACTTTCAATTGGTATCAAAGCAGGTTGATTTTTCACACAAGCTAACACCTGAAATCACAAAGATCACATAGTTCTTATTTTGTTTTTAAAAAGGTTTTTCCAAATGGCACTAGCAGATTTTTCTTTTTCAGATGCACCTTTATGTAATTTGGATAGATTTGAGTTATGGCAAGTTAGAATTAAATTATATACGAATGCAATAGATGAAAATATTTATAATTCCATTTTGACAGGACTTCCATCCTCAATTTTAGATGACAGCCTGTGGAGGCTTCTTCTCTTGATTGCAAATACTCTTCTTCTTCTTCTTGCAGTTTAGATCCTGAGCAATTGATAGTGTTTGGTGTCTCAGGATAGTATAAAAGATCTGCAAAAAAAGAGTTAGCAAAAGAAGATATAATATAAATTTGATCTGCTTCTTTTTGCTCTGTTCTTCTTTTTATCTTCTTCTTCTTCTTGTCTTTTTCCTGTACAGAAAGATGTAATATATTCTGTCTATATAAGATCTGTACAGTAATATAAACTATATATGTATATATGATCTGTCAAGAGAAACAGCAGAATATGTTCTGCTATATATTTATCTGCTGTATATTTATCTGCTGTATAATAAGATATCTCCTGTTGTCGTATATAGATGTTGTCCTCTTTCCTGGCTGATTTGAATCCTTGCCAACCAAAGAGGAAAGGAGTAATGTCTCTTTCTTTTCCCAGATCCTCGAGAAGATAATTTGCCGTGTTTAGATTGCTGCAATGACTCTAATAATTAATGCTGCAACGGCTGTATATTTAAGACATCAATATATATATAGAAATAATAAATATTGCTTTAATAAAGTTGACAGCATATATATATATATAATATTTTAGTCAAGCTAAAAGATATGAAATAATACTGGGAGAAATTCGTCGAGCTGAGCTTCAAGTTCGTCGAGCTCATCATTTGATTCGTCGACCTGAACATGTGATTTACTATTTCTGAATATCTGCTGAATATTCATCGAACGCAGACTTGGTTTCGTCGAACGGAACTTTTCGTCGACCGCTGAGACGGGTTGGATCGTTGACCGCTGAATGTTGAGCTGTTCGTCGAACGCAGATAGCCGTTCGTCGAATGCAGGATTTTGTCGACGGTTGAGACAGGGTCTGTTCGTCGACCGCTGAGATAATCTGTTCATCGACCGCTGAACCAATCTGTTCGTCGACCGCTGAGCTGATGTGGGATCGTCGAGCGCTGCTTGGATTTCATCGAGCGCAGAATGCACGCCATTCGTCGAGCGCATAATGCCGTTCGTCGAACGCAGATCGTGGTTCGTCGAACGCAGAGAACTTATGTAAATTTATTTTCTCTCTTATTTTCTGCCTATTAAATATATATATATTTATATTTCTTAGTATATAATATATATATATATATATATTTCATAGTATATTATATATATTATTGTATATTTCTTAGTATATATATATTATTTATATTATTGTATATTTCTTTTCAGCCTTCTACCTTAATAGGATTTAATCTAAGTTATAATATATGTTATGATATGAACTTAGACACTAAAGGTGGATCCTAACTCAAATCAAAACTAAGGTTCCAAAAATCTCCCCCTATTTGAGTTGGGATCCTAATCCAAATTAAGACTAGGTTCTAACTATCTCCCCCTATTTGGTTTAGGATTCGTAAGCATAAAAAATCTTTAAAGCTTAAGGGTTAGAGATTATCTTTAAATTTCTTTTTAAAATCAAGCAATTTCTGATTTCCTTGATTTTATATAAATAGGAATTTTAATATGTGAATTGCTAGCTGTTAATGGATTGTAAGAATTTTAAAATTAGAAATACAGTGTCTGATAGCTTCTTTCTATAGAATCCCCTTAATCAGAAGAGACTCACACTTAGTGCTTTGATCTATGCAATCTGAGTAGAATGCTCAACTAGATTTTGGAGAAAAATCTGTAAGAAAGTGAAGTCTATCTGACTTGTTTTTAAGATAGAAAATTCAAAAAGAATCATAAAACTGCTTATTTAGTTATAAAAATTATAACAGAAAATGTTTTATAATTAGATATTTTTGGCCTTTTTATCTCATTGAAATATAAATTTAAAAGTTTATTTTGATGTTGTTGAACATAAAGTTTGTCTTTTTCTTTAAAAGATTGTTTAAAGTTTTCAGCCTTATCTAACTTAATTTTTAAACAGATAATGTGTTCTGCTGCAATTTGAAAATTTTCTTGAGGTTTGTTATATTCAGAAATCAAATTAGTTATTTTTAACTCTTTTCTAATTTCATTTTTAGATTTGTAATTTTCAGCAATTATTAAATCTGTACATAATGAATTGAAAACAGATTTAAAATCAGATTTTATTAAATCTGTGCATGATGAAGTGAAAACAGATTTAGAAGTATCAGAGTTAAAAATAAAATTTGAAGATACCTCTTTTACCTTTTCTGATTCAGATTCAGCATCAGATTAAGATTCTGATATGTAGTTTGAGCCATAAATTGCCATCATACAAAAAACCTTGTCTTCTTCTTCAGTTAGAGTAACTGATGGTTCTGCATCAAAAATGATGTTAGAGGAAGAGGTAGGAATGAATTCATTTACCATCCTTGAGAGGGAGTTCCAGATGATCTTTGCTGAAGTGCAATCAGCCACTTTTTGAAGAATGCCTTTTGACATGGATGTAGCCAATATTTTCATAGCCATGGCATCAGCACATTTCAGCTTTTCTTCTTCTTCTGTTGAGGAAATTGAGGATGGAAGTCCTGTCAAAATGGAATTATAAATATTTTCATCTATTGCATTCATATATAATTTAATTCTAACTTGCCATAACTTAAATCTATCCAAATTACATAAAGGTGGATCTGAAAAAGAATAATCTGCTAGTGCCATTTGGAAAAACCTTTTTAAAAACAAAATAAGAACGACATCTTCCATGTCTCTGCCCTTAGGAGGGCTCTACTACGGCTGGAGAAACAGATATCTATAGAGGATGGGCCAATAGCTACTGATCGATCAGTTCACCTAGAGCCGGTCCGGATAGACGACACCGAGATGCGAGTCCTACGGTGCAAGAAGGTCCCACTTGTCAAGGTCCTGTGGAGGAATTATGGATTGGAGGAGCACACCTGTGAGCCACTGGACTTGATGCAGCAGAAGTATCCGGAACTCTTCGCTTCAGGTACATTTATCTCCTTAAGGGATGTTACATTCAAGTACTTGCGAAGAAACTCGACAAGCTTAACCTGAATTTCGGGGACGAAATTTTTATTTTTATGTATTGGGATTTGTAACATCCCCTAAACAACTAGACCCTTATGATGGTTTTGTCATGACCAGGTCATGGCAAAACCCTAAGAAGCACAAAAGATCATAAGAGCTTAGGCAAGAAGAAGGAAACCACAATGGTCCGCAAATAGCAATTTCTAGTTAACAAGCCTAGGGTTGGACTTTAGGGCCTCACCTTGACCCTTTGACCCCACCATGACATCCCTAGCTCATTAAGGGGTCCCTTAGAGCACCAAGGACCCATTAGGGTCAACCAAAGTGGTCAAGTTGACCAAAGTCAACCCTAACCCTAAACTGGTCAACGTAGCCTAATTAGGGTCAATTGGCCTCCACCATGCCAAATTGACCTTGCCCCCTACCCTTATAAGGATATTAGGGACCCAATGGACCAAAAAGCCCCATCATGGGGCGACCAATTTGACCAATTTGACCTAACTCAACTCCACCTTAAATTTAGGTCAAAATGACTTATTTTGACCTAATCAATCCCAATCCACTTGGGCTAGACCCAATTGAGGTGGTACAATAGCTAATGGGGAGGGGAGTTACTGAATTGACCAATTAATTTCAGGAAATTCGGCCAGGAGCGAGAAAGCCCCAAATGGAAAGAGAGAGAGAAAGGGGGAATTAATGGGGAGGAAGAAAAAACCATCAATCCTCCCCATTAATGGCCCCATTCATCTCCTCATGGGGAAAGGAGGAGTTTCCAGCCCTTCCCCGGCCAGATTGAGGCTCTGTTCATCTCCCACAAGACAAACCGAAATTCTCCCTTAATGGTCATTAATGGCTTTCGGGAATACAACCCCCAAGCTTCAGATTGATACTCCTACCACCATTAGTGATTAGAGAGGAGAAAAACCCCCAATTTTTGAGGAGGAATCGGGCACTATAAACTAGGAAGGGCATGGCACCAAAAACTTCGAATCATGCAATGACGACTCGCCGGAATACGCGACTTCAGGCCACCACACAGGTACTCCACACTTCCTCTCTTCCAGTGGATAGATCTGCAATCGTTGGTGGCTCGGTTTGGGGCCAATTGGTCGTGGATCGGGATCAAGCTTTTTCATTCCAACATATACCCTTGTTCCGGCCACTTTCGGACGACCAACCACCCCTAATCATCGACCACCACCTCAACGAAGGTGGTGGTGCCATTGGCCGGCCGGGGCGGCGCTCAGGTGGTGGCATTGGCCGGGGCGGCACTCAGTTGGCTCACTTGAGAAGATGACCCGATGTTGTCCGATATTGCGCCAAGATTCGTGCAGGCCGATGTATGACCTATCGTACGCCTCAACGCTAGGAACACAACAACGGAACTCCCGCGTAGTCTTGCTGGCCAGTCCACCAGACTTTTCTTGGTAATGTTTTATCCACTCTTACCGAGCCAAAGTATCGACGTCGGTGCGACGATCGTCAACACTAAAGACCCACAACCTTATGCACATAGAGATATGAGTCTTATGATATCCCGAACCATAAGCTCCCCGGACTAACCTGTCTGATACAATAACCTTCCGATCCACCGGCTCGTCGGACTAACCCGTCCGTGCCAACAACCACTGAGCCTACCGTTCGTAAGTCCAAACCTAACCCACCTCCTGTAACCATGGAGTGTGGGTGTGTGCATTATTATGTTAATCTTGCACCGCCATTTATTCCTTCACTTTAGGGTTAACCATGGACTTCCCGAGGACTACCCTGCGAGGGGCTCACAACGGTACTAGGAGCTATAATGGGATGACACTCCAAAGCTCCCTTTCCAAGGCATTTATTGTTATTGGTAACTGCCCATAAGTATACCCTTCTTATCGTTACACTTGGATTAGCCCTAAACATTTTATGACTTCCTAAGGGAAAGGCGATTTATCGTCAATCCCTAGCACTACCTTGCCCATCACCGGGCACATTCATCACACCAACTCCCATTGGTGATCTCCAGTCTCCTCAACTAGACAAGGTTCATCATCCACCTTCCATTCCCACCTAGTGGACTACTAGTTAAGCTAACTCTACAGTTTCTACTATACGCAGACCAAAATGAACTACATGAGTTGCATAAGAGGAGGTACTCCAAATAATCATCCACATGACTCAAGATTATTACAGGAAGACTACCGTGATGTTATAAGACTAAATCCAGAGAATCATATTTTTCCTTATTTAAGTGGCATTTTTTATAATTTTCCACAAAATTGACCCAGTATGAAATTGAACATGATGTATAAGATCCATGACCATGCCCATTCAAGGACATACTGTCACAACCCGCATTTTTCTCAGGAATTAAGAATATCAGAGGAAGAGAAAATACGCGTCATGATGCCACGTCATGCAGGAGACAACTGCAGACGCTCAGGCGGGATCCTATTACTTGATAATTGAAAACATGATTGCATGATAATCATTATTTGAAATCATTTATTAGGGTTTAGAGTAAGAACTGTGTCTCTCAGTTCGTGGATCAACTAGTCCACAGAGAAAATTATATATGTAACTGCAGCGGAAAACACTTGATTTAGTTCATTTAAGGTCCTATATGCACGTGAAGGCAGGACATAAAGTAGATGATATGCACTTAACTAGGCGTAGTATAAGTATAGAAAATATCTTTTAGGTGACTTTAAAACTAAGGGTTTTAGTTAAAAATGATGAGACGAAGATGAATGAAAAGCCATTTTATCACTATAATGCACCTAGTCATAAATCATTCCCGGAGAGTAAGGTATCAGATCTAAAAGCAGTGGCATAAACTGGTAAGTAAACTATAAAGTATCAAAGAGGCACAATGGGCGTCAACAAGCTGACACTAACCCATTGGCCCAAACTAGCATGTCTGAACACAAGGAGAAGCAAACAACAACAACTACTACTACCTCGCAGCAGCGGGGTAAACAGCAGCTAAAAACTCCCGAAGACTTCGGGCTACTCCACTAACCGCTACGGCTCTGAAACCTGAGGCATTCAATATTCAAGAACGCCTCAGCAAGGGAATTGCAAGCGGCAAGAAATAAGGAAAAGACAAGCAATAAAGGCATACGGGGTACCAACCCAAGCCTGATTCACTGAAAAAGAAGCTCTGAAACAAGGAGCTAAGCAAAGCACCAAGTGCAACCAAATATCATAAGTAGGAGCAAGTATAAATTAATTATCTTGCAATTTTTCATACATGAGACTGATCAGCTCAAATAAACGGGTGCGGTTTCTTACCTCCGCAACCCAAGCCCAAATCCAGGTGGGGGTACTTCTAGACCCAACCACCCATCCACGGCCCTCGGGACCACAAGCCAAGCCTGCGGTTCACCTTTAAAAAGGCCACCGTGCAAGGCCACAACAAATCCCCACTGTCCCCCGAACACGATCTACCATGCCGGGCTCCAGACAGTGGTCTATATTAATTAAATTTTAATTAACAACACGGGTCGAAGCCCGAGAAACAATCACCAAGAAAGCACCCTAAAAGACAGGGTCAAAGCAAGGCACACACACCGATCAAGATGAATCACAAGCGAAACCAAAGATTTGCAAGATCACAGCAGGTTTAGAATTTTGATAGGAGGTAAACATGATCAAAGACGCAATGCAGTTATTGGCAACATCACCGCATACTGCTAACATCACAAATACTAAGAAGAAACACCCTAAGGATAGGGTCACCATGAGATAACTGCTGATCAAACGATTCATAAGGGGAAACTCGGAGTCATTGAACCAAAAAAAACAAAGGGGTTCAAGCTCGAGGGATTCACGATCAAGGACACCCAAGAGACTTGGGCAAAACTCCTTGTACCCTTGTAAGAGGCACAAGGTTTCGAGAAGGAGGAGAAGTAATCAGAGGCATAACTCATGATGAATCATAAGAGTAAACTCAAACATTATCAGACCACAACGAGTAAAAGAATTCAAGCAAAAGGGATTCAAGATCAGGAGCACCGAAGGGATACTGGCAACATCCTTGTGCGCTTGAGAGGACACAAGATTTAAACATGAGAATCGCAATGAAAACACATACGCTCCTGGCGGGTTTCCAAGGGGCCACGCCCCTGGCGGGGTCTTAGGGGCAGAGCCCCTAACGGGGTCCAAGGGGCAGCGCCCCTGGCGGTGGTCTCGCGATCAGCGAGCGGGGTCAAGGGGCAGATCCCTTGCGGGGTGCGGGGCAGAGCCCCGTCCAAATTTTGAAATCCCACCACCGGGAACCATGCAAAAATCACATCAAATTGAGAACTTCCCGAAAACTACAAAGGACTTCTCGGGAGATAGAAGGTTGAATTTTCGAGTAATAGGCAAACTCTCGAGACATGAAAGGGATCTCTGGAGATACGAAGGGGAAATCTCGAGACATCAGAAGGGATCTCTCGAGACAGGACAGGGCTCAGGCTTATTTCTCGAAAGATGAAGGCAAGGTTCAAGTTGATATCTCGAGACATAGGAGGTTAATTTCTCGAGACAAGAGAAATCTCTCGAGAGATGGAAAATTGTTTTCTCGGGACAAAGCAAGGATTTCTCGAAATATAGCAGGGATTTCTCGGGAACCAGAGGGGAATCTCTCGGGAAATCAGAAGAAAGCTCTAGATTCAGTAAAGGAACGAGGATTTTGTCTATCCCGGTTTTCTCCAGGGAACAACTACCCGATTCATAGCAAAGGAAGAACAATCAAGGAAGCTTATATCAACACTCCAAGACTTAAGTTAAACCGAGCGACATGAAATCGACACGAGCGAAACAATGCTTCAAGAAAAGAAAGAGAAGGAGGAGGAAGCCACTTGCCTTAACCTTGCAAAACTCGTCTAGCTCCGCTCCGAATGCCAAGGTAACTCCTGAGCACGAAGACCTGGAGCGCTAAGGACCGAAAGGAAGAGTTAGGTCATTTCCATAACTCCAAAACTTCCACGAAGAAGAACAAGCTTACCACTAAGACGAAGATCTCGCCGAGAGCTTTCCAAATCTTCAAACCAAACTCGATTCCGACCACTATAGCTCTAGAAATCGCCGTTTGAAGGCTCCACGAAGCTCCGCTCTCGCCCTAACCTTCGGCGGCTGATTTTGATCGAGGAAGGAGATGAATAGGGAAGGGAAGGATTTTAGGCTTATATATAAACCTAATTTATTATTTAAATAATTAATTAATCCTCCAAATTACTTAAAACTGCGAGGGCGACCAAAACACCTCGGATTTCTACGAAATTCGCACCCTAACTAAAACACGGCGCTACGAATCCAACGACGAAGTCAGAATTCAATTCCGACAAGCCAAACTCCGGATAAAGCCTCCTGAAGCTAAAATCTTGATAATTACTCTAAACCTTCACTTTAACTCGAAACGACGCGAAATCTCGCACGCTCGATCTGAATCACGAGCTCCAACTAAGCTAAGGCTCGAAACACTACCAAAAGAGCTGACGTAACGCCCTTACGCCAAAATTACATCACAACGGGTACGTAAAATAATTGACGAAAAATCAGGGGCATTACAGTCACTCCCTCTAAAAGGAAGTTTCGTCCCGAAACTTGAAATCCACAGATCAAAAAAGATACAGAATCAAATCCAAGATTAGAAGACAGCAGCTTTCCCGAAAACTGTTACTATACGCAAAATCCACTTACCCAAGATGCTTAACACAAGCTCCATCATAAACCACAAAATAACAATCTAATCACATCTTCCAAAATTTGATTCATTTCTTCCGCCTGACCGAGGCATAAACCTAGAATCCTAACCTGACACGAAGCATAAAGGGCACACCAAGCAATCTGACGACTTCTTCCAAATAAAGCTCTGTTATTTCTCCATAGAATATCCGATCTTAAATCGCACAAAGAGAGCATTCTTTGCCAAACCGACAACTGGGACCCATACAGAATCATGTCCTCCGGGGAATCTAGGTAACGAAGTCCATTGAAATACTTCCCCACTTCCAGCTGGAACATCCAACGGGGTCAAACTACCTCCAGGCCTAATTGATCTACCTTAACGCGCTAGCAGGTAAAATGTTCCAAAAACACAATTGGCTAAATCATTCTCATACCTGACTGCCAACTATCGGCTATCAACCAAAATCACGCGCCTCACTATAGATCTTTGTTCGAATAACCTCAAACGCAGAAATACAACATCTATTCCGGAGACGCTGCGAGTCGGGATCTTCCTTCTGACGTAGATCTACAAGGGCAACCAAGAAGGCTCTTCAGCCTCTAAGCTCGAAGGCGCGGTACAACTACCGACTGGGATAAACATCAACATAAACTCCTCTAATAGGGACTGCACTGAGAGAATGAAGATATGCGCGGTCTTTCTACTCAGGGCATCAGCCACCACATTGACCTTACCCGGATGGTACAGAATATCCACTTCATAATCCGCCACATACTCCAACCACCTCCGCTGGCGCAGATTCAGCTCCTTCTGGGTGTAGACATATTTCAGACTCTTAAGATCCGTATAAATCATGCATGACACTCCATAAAGAAGATGTCTCCAAAACTTTAAAGCATAGATCACTGCGGCGAACTCTAAGTCATGCATAGAGTAATTCTTTTCATGAACTTTCAATTGTTTAGACCCATCAACGATCACCTTTCCTTCTTGCACCAAAACACAACCTAAACCAAAAGAGATGCGTACACAAAACAGCATTCTCAACTCCTTCGATCGGCAAGGCCAACACCGGAGCACTACACAAACGCCTCTTTGATTCCCGAAAAGCTCCTTCGCACTAACCGCTCCAAACAAAAACGACATTCTTCTGGATAAACGTGGTTAAAGGTGCCGACAGCACTGAGAATCCTTAAACAAGCGGTTCATCAAGATTAAAAACGCAGAGGGTGCATTGCAATAAGACAAGCACCAGGCTCCAAAACAGAACGAACTCCACGCCTCTAACCGGCGGGAGACCAGGAAGGTCATCAGGAAAAACATCAGGAAACTCTCGCACCACCAGGACATCCTCGATACGCGGCGAATGCCTAACAGTTTCTACCACAGAAACAAGGTAAGCCAACAACCGGAATCTAACAGCTTCCGAGCACACACCGCAGAAAATATCGGGGAACACTGGCATGGAGGTCTTAGAAAATACTCAAGGGATGACCGCATCAAAACCGGACAACAAGTCAAAACCCGAAATCACGACAACGTCTTCTAGATTCAATACCTTAAGATCAGCAAAAGTCAACAAATCTCCTAAGAGAACGGGCAACTCCGGACGCACAGGTTCGAGGATACCAAAATACCAAAAGGAAACTAAACGAGGAACGAATCGATGCCCAACTCAGGGGTCAAACGGTGACGCTCAACGAATTCCTTGCTACGAACGAAAAGGGCAGCACCCGAATCGAAAAGAACACATGCTCAACAACGCTTTACCTTAAATCTCCCTATAAGCGCGAAAAGAGAAACTAGTTTAATTCAGCGAAATTAAGATCAAGTCAAAACTTAACAGCTAACTCGAAGGTCAAACCTGCGATTACCTGGGTCGAAGACTGCTTTTGCTCCTGGGTCAACGCTCAGCTTTCCTCTCCCTTCATCCTGATGCTGCGGCGGCGGCAAGGTTCGAAGCGGAACAGGCTGCAACAGGGGTTGAATCAGCGGGCATTGGAACTTCATGTGCCCCTTCTGCTTGCACTGGAAGCAGACTTTATCTTTGGTCCAACACTGGGCCACATCATGCCCCTTCTGCTTGCACAACAGGCAACACACCTCTCCCAAAGGAGTACTCTTGATTTCCAACACTCGCTGCTTCTTCTGAACTCCTTTCCCCTTAAAACACTTTTCAAACGGATGGCCAGAGCGGCCACCGAAACTGCAGACATCGCCGCTTCTCTTCTTTGAAGCGGGGCTAGATACCTTGGGGCCTCCCCCCTCTTCGACTTTTCTCTTGCCCTTTCTCGTCAAAGCGCCTTCATTCTTGGCGATAACGATGGTCTCGGCTTTCAAAGCTGCTTCCACTGCCTCAGCATAGCTCGCCCATCCATGAGCACCGGCTACATGCTGACTATCATCACGAAGTCCTCCCAAAGATTGCTTCACTCTTCCTTCCTCCGAAGTTACTAGACCTAGAGCAAACCTGCTCGGCTTTCTAGGTTCAATCACAAATTCACTAACAGTGAATTGCCTCTGCTCCGGGTGCAGCAAATCATTCACCAAACAGTCTGGCTCGATCGACGACCGAAACTCCTTTAACAACATCGCCTTGAACGACTCCCATGAACATCCATCTATGAGGTTCTCCAATTCCCTAAACCACCAGCTCTTAGCAAGACCCTTCAGCTGGAAAGCGGCGACCGTTACCTTTTGGCCCGCAGAGATTCCTGCGTACTTAAAAATATCCTTGATGGCAACCAACCAGTCATCCAAAGCCATGAAATCAGCTCTTCCGCCAAACATAGGGGGTCTTAATCGCTGAAAATGCGATATAACGTCCATTTCCGGAAGCATCTCTACAGGGGGAAACAAGGGAGCAGGAGGAGTAGGTACGGTCTGTCCTACTACTGGGGCCTGCGCTACGAATTGCTGCCTAGCACCGGCAGACAACAACAACTCAACCTGCGATTGCATCGCAACCACCTGCTTGGACAGAGTCTCAAAACTTTGCTGCAGACTCTCAATCACGGCTTCACTCATCGCACCGGAAGACTCGCCTTCAAACTGGGGAGTCGACCTAAACGCAACACGCTTCGGCGCCATCGCTGCTAAAACGCATATACCTCTAATCAAAACTTAGCCCTACACTAGAACTACACTGCTTGGTTCAGAACATACGTATACAGATAATTTCCATTGCCACCACCTTTCTCTGGGATATTCATGATGCTATGCTAAATTTGGGGATGATACCATATCATCCCTCTTGACTCATATGCAAGGGTCATGAATGTATGAATGTTCTATTCATTTGAAAATCATGTGTGTACGTATGTCATCATGTAAATCTCTAGCTTGGCACGTGTGCTTATGCAATGCTACATAAGGTATGTTGTGCTATGCAGTCAAATAAAGGCCTTAATGCATGTTATGAGCGGCGTGCACATGAAATATTATGCATCCCATACTACATAATATCGCATGTAACGAAAAAGAAAACGTGCTAATGGGCATCCATGTGATGGTGGTCATGCATCCCATACTACATAACCGTCACATGTTGCCACCTATGGTGGATCCATATACAAACACATATTATGCATCCCATACTACATAATATGCCCCGTATACTTCTTATCATGCTATGAGTGTAGTGTTCGTGCTTCGGCCAAGACGTACTGATGACACATCGGTGTGTGTATGCAATGAAACCAAACAACTAAACTATATCAGAATTTGTTGCCCGACCGACTTGTCGAACAACCTCCCTCTGATACCAACTGTCACAACCCGCATTTTTCTCAGGAATTAAGAATATCAGAGGAAGAGAAAATACGCGTCATGATGCCACGTCATGCAGGAGACAACTGCAGACGCTCAGGCGGGATCCTATTACTTGATAATTGAAAACATGATTGCATGATAATCATTATTTGAAATCATTTATTAGGGTTTAGAGTAAGAACTGTGTCTCTCAATTCGTGGATCAACTAGTCCACAGAGAAAATTATATATGTAACTGCAGCGGAAAACACTTGATTTAGTTCATTTAAGGTCCTATATGCACGTGAAGGCAGGGCATAAAGTAGATGATATGCACTTAACTAGGCGTAGTATAAGTATAGAAAATATCTTTTAGGTGACTTTAAAACTAAGGATTTTAGTTAAAAATGATGAGACGAAGATGAATGAAAAGCCATTTTATCACTATAATGCACCTAGTCATAAATCATTCCCAGAGAGTAAGGTATCAGATCTAAAAGCAGTGGCATAAACTGGTAAGTAAACTATAAAGTATCAAAGAGGCACAATGGGCGTCAACAAGCTGACACTAACCCATTGGCCCAAACTAGCATGTATGAACACAAGGAGAAGCAAACAACAACAACTACTACTACCTCGCAGCAGCGGGGTAAACAGCAGCTAAAAACTCCCAAAGACTTCGGGCTACTCCACTAACCGCTACGGCTCTGAAACCTGAGGCATTCAATAAACAAGAACGCCTCAGCAAGGGAATTGCAAGCGGCAAGAAATAAGGAAAAGACAAGCAATAAAGGCATACGGGGTACCAACCCAAGCCTGATTCACTGAAAAAGAAGCTCTGAAACAAGGAGCTAAGCAAAGCACCAAGTGCAACCAAATATCATAAGTAGGAGCAAGTATAAATTAATTATCTTGCAATTTTTCATACATGAGACTGATCAGCTCAAATAAACGGGTGCGGTTTCTTACCTCCGCAACCCAAGCCCAAATCCAGGTGGGGGTACTTCTAGACCCAACCACCCATCCACGGCCCTCGGGACCACAAGCCAAGCCTGCGGTTCACCTTTAAAAAGGCCACAGTGCAAGGCCACAACAAATCCTCACTGTCCCCCGAACACGATCTACCGTGCCGGGCTCCAGACAGTGGTCTATATTAATTAAATTTTAATTAACAACACGGGTCAAAGCCCGAGAAACAATCACCAAGAAAGCACCCTAAAAGACAGGGTCAAAGCAAGGCACACACCGATCAAGATGAATCACAAGCGAAACCAAAGATTTGCAAGATCACAGCAGGTTTAGAATTTTGATAGGAGGTAAACATGATCAAAGACGCAATGCAGTTATTGGCAACATCACTGCATACTGCTAACATCACAAATACTAAGAAGAAACACCCTAAGGATAGGGTCACCATGAGATAACTGCTGATCAAACGATTCATAAGGGGAAACTCGGAGTCATTGAACCAAAAAAAAACAAAGGGGTTCAAGCTCGAGGGATTCACGATCAAGGACACCCAAGAGACTTGGGCAAAACTCCTTGTACCCTTGTAAGAGGCACAAGGTTTCGAGAAGGAGGAGAAGTAATCAGAGGCATAACTCATGACGAATCATAAGAGTAAACTCAAACATTATCAGACCACAACGAGTAAAAGAATTCAAGCAAAAGGGATTAAAGATCAGGAGCACCGAAGGGATACTGGAAACATCCTTGTGCGCTTGAGAGGACACAAGATTTAAACATGAGAATTGCAATGAAATCACATACGCTCCTGGCGGTGTTCGAAGGGGTCGCGCCCCTGGCGGGGTCTTAGGGGCAGAGCCCCTAACGGGGTCCAAGGGGCAGCGCCCCTGGCGGTGGTCTCGCGATCAGCGAGCGGGGTCAAGGGGCAGAGCCCTTGCGGGGTGCGGGGCAGAGCCCCGTCCAAATTTTGAAATCCCACCACCGGGAACCATGCAAAAATCACATCAAATTGAGGACTTCCCGAGAACTACAAAGGACTTCTCGGGAGATAGAAGGTGAGAGCCATGATCTCCTTACCTTGAGTTTTGACGACCTTTCGGCACTTGTCAAAGCCTTTGAGCATTTTGGTATATTTAGACATAAGCTCAGATTCATCGTCTGAGGGGTTATCCTTTTGTTCAGCCGAAGCATAATCAGAATCAGATAGGATAGTGTGATCATTTACCTTTCCGGTGTACGGGGGTGCTTCTTCATCATCAGACATGGCCATCAGGCCGAAGTAAGCTTCTTCTTCATCACTCGACTCATCGGAGTCACTGTCGCTCAGAGTTTTGGCTTTCTTAGCGACGAAACTTCTATCTGATTTCTTCTTTCCGTGAGTGAATTTCTTGTCTTCTTTTCTTCCACCTTCTTTCTTCTTGTAGGGACACTCAGCAATTATGTGCCCTGGCTTATTACAACAGTAGCAAATAATGTCAGAAGAAAAATGTTTTTTCTGTTTCGATTTGTACCTGTCATTGTTGCTTGAGTCCTTCCTGTGATAGTCGCCATCACGACGAGAATGTTTATGATCCGAGGAAGACGGCTTGTTGTTCATGTGCCTTCGTTTGTTCAGCAGTTTCTTAAACTGACGGGAAATCAAAGAGAACTCCCCATGAGATAGTTCGGAACAGGAGGAGCTGGCTTCCGATTCTTCTTCATTATCAGATTCCTTTTCTCTGATTGGTATCATGGCTTTGCTCTTCTTTGAACTCTCTGCCTTCAAGGCTAAGGTTCTTTCTTTGCTTGAAGCTCGATTTACATCCTCTTCAGACTTTCGGATGTTCATTTGCAGTTCATGAGACAACAGCTTTCCGAACAGATTCTGAGTTTCTAGACTGGGCAATTTTCCAAACTCTCTAATAGCAACAATCTTGCTATCCCAGTCTTTCGTTAGGGAACGCAAGAATTTGTCATTTAGTTCACCATTTGTGAACTCCCTGTCGTAGTTCCTCAGACCATTGACTATCTTGAAGAATCTTTCGTACGCATCAGCAATGCACTCCTTCTTATTCTGCTTAAACGCCTCGTACTCTTGATTAAGTAGAGACCTTCTATCTTCTCTTACCTCGTCAGTACCTTCCATTAGAACAATTAAGGATGTCCACATTTCTTTGGCTGATTTGCAGTGGATTAAGTTTTGCAACATGGAATCGTCCACTGCACTAGCAATTATGTTCTTAGCCTTCTTGTCAAGAGCAACAAGAGCTATCTCATCCTTATTCAAATCCATCATTTTCTTAGGTATCTGAACAGTAGGATTTGTTGACGAAACGGTCATGGGCACATGGGGACCTTCTTCCACGACTTGGAAGATTCTGGGATCTGCAGCTTCCATATAAAAACGGACTCTTTCCTTCCACATAGGAAAGTTGGCCTTAGTGCAGATGGGCAGTTTCAGAGAGGATTCCTTGACTCTATCCATGGCTTGCTAGCAACTAGAAGGATGGACCCTGTTCAAGGTGTTAACCTAGCAACGAACAGCGACCCTCTGATACCAATTGAAGTATCTAGTTGCCTACCTAAATCACCTAGATGGGGGTGAATAGGTGATCTCTACGTCTTTTGCGGAATTAAAAATTAAACGTAAAGCACAGCACACAAAATAGATCACAGCCACAGATAACACCAGGAATTTATAGTGGTTCCCCGTACTTGGGTACTCCACTGCCAGCCTCGCCAATCTAGCACCACAGCTAGACTTGACTACTCACTAAATCTCGGATCAGAATGATCCTACAAACTCGGAGTCAAACTCCTACAATCTCAGAGAGAACCTCTCTTACAACTCGGAGAAAAACTTCTCCTACAACTCGGAGAACAACCTCTCCTACAGCTCGGAGATAACAACTCCTACAATAGATGATAAAAGGTTTTGAACAATAAGATACCAGATCTGAATAACAGAGGCGTTTTCTTCCTTCTTCTTGAATGGCTTTTGAGAACGATGAAGAAGAACAACGATCCTTCAAATCTGTCTTTGGTAATCTGAAACGATCCAATAGAGGTTGTATAATCAGAACACGGATCGATTGAATCCTTCTTTGATAGAAATCAGCAACTCAAATGAGTAGATCGATCTTCAATCGTAGGCGACAGCGAGGCGGCGCTTTTCTCGTTCTTTTAGATCAGGAAAGAAAATTAGGGTTTGAGAACGATTCGAAAACCTTGTTGTAAATAACTCAAAAGCGATCCTATATATAGAGGGCAATGATTAAGGGTTAAATCGACCTTAAACGCACTCAATATAGCCGTTAGGATCGGGAAGGAGCGTTTACGAACCGTCAAGAACAGAGGAAACAAATTAGAAAATAACGGACAGAATTCTCGAGACATAAGGGATCTCTCGAGAACTAACGGATCTCTCGAGATATGAAACAAAGAGAGCAGGAAAGGGATGTCTCGAGAACTCGATGATCTCTCGAGACATTACAAAGATTTCGGTCTTAAGGACTCTCGAGACAAGCTTGATCTCTCGAGTCATCAAGAACAGAAAAACCGAGATCAACAGAACTTGCTTCTCGAGACATTAAACGACTCTCGAGACATGCTTGATCTCTCGAGACATATCCTTAGAAAAATTTATATTCATTTACTCCTTTTCTTCTCTTGAACAATTGCTGCAACCGCACTCCAAAGTCTTCAATAGTCTTGAAAATGAAGTGTACCCCAATAGAGAGATCACACATGAGTCATCACCATGTTTCATATAATGAGGAATTACATTGTATGAAACTGTGTTTGCAGACCCATTGTGACCTGACATTGATTTACACTTAGCAATGATAATCTGCAAGACAATACTGGAAAAGCATATCAAATACAAATGCAATTCAATCTTAGTTCAAGGGCGACTTCTCACAAATCAAGGTAATTGTGAATACAATTCCCAACAATCTCCCCCTATTTGTAGAAGTCAGAACCCTATACACTAAGTTGAATTACCGCAATATAGAATAAATATGCTACACTTCACAAAGATATAGAAATGAACAAGTAGAGAACATCAAATCAACAATTATATATATATATATATGTCTAAATTGAATTGTTAAGAAGACTTGATGTTCACAAAATCAGAACCAAAGCAAAATATGTCTTGTCAGCATCAGCAATATCCTTCAAGATCTCCTTTTCCTCTCTTCTTCTTGTCTGGAGAAATAAGCATAAGGCTTGGGATGGTAAAACAGAGGTGGATCCGGAGCATCAGAATTATTATAACCAAATGCCCTGAAATGGATTCTTCTCTTCCTTTGAGCTGTCTCATGTTTTTCCCATTCAAGTGAGCTGTAGCATTCAGATCTATTCATTTTGCCTTCATGGACTAACTTATAGGATTCAAGAATTATGTCTTTTGAGACTGGGCTCCAGATTTCTGGTAGAACCTCCGCAACCTGAGCTTTGCTATGGCCTGCAGAGCTAGAACTCAGAACAGATCTACTCGCAGAGGGACCTTCACCAAGTTTTCTTTTTCTTTTGGTCCCAGCCCTATCTGATTGATCTTCAACTATAGGAGCCTTCCCAAGTAGTTCTTCTGGCCTTGGAGAAAACTGAGGAACAAGAACATCTGGATCAATTTCTAACTCAGGAAAAATCAGATTATGAAGCCACGTTGCTGTTTTGAAGGAATAAGCATTAATATCAGCAATTTGCTTCTGCACCCTAGAAGAGAACTGATCAAACTGTGATTTCCATGAGCTTTGAATAGCTGACACAGAGCTTTCCACTAAATCTGTCATTCTTTCCATTATAATGTCCTCCCCCTTTCTGACTTCTACAGATAAGGTTTGGAGAGTATCATCTTTGAAATTTCCGACTTCATCAACAATCCTGAATGTATTTGCTTCAGCCTTGTCAGACAATGAGTCTTGAAGCTTTGTCATTGTAATAGTCTGAGCCAACACTGTGCCTACACCTTCAGTTGCATGTTCAATTTGCTTGCTCCCTAGGCTCATCAATTCAGAGAGATTTTCATAATTTGATTTGATTTTAGCTAACTCCCTACCAAGATCACTTTCAACTGAGGCAATCTTTCTGTGAACAGTTGTCAAAGAGTTCTCAAACTGTTCACTCTGCTTCTTGAGCATAGCTTCAATCTTTCCCAGAAGAGAATCTGCATCAAGGATTGGAGGGGAAGGATGAGAAGAAGGAAGAGTAACAGCAGGTGCGGCATCAGGAACATCATCAGGGAGCTCTTCAATCTCAAGAGAGTGAACCACATTGTCCTCTTCAAAACCTAGCTCATCTGGAGCATTCTTGGTTGTATCTAACTCTGACTCCCCCTCAACATGTACTAGGGGAGGGGATGATTCATGAACGGAATCATCACCATCGTCTTCAAAACCAAAATCTGCACCAGACCCTGCCTGTTGGCCACTGGGACTGTGCACTTCAGATACTTCTTGTTGCAAATCCTTCTGAACATCTGAAACTCTGTCATCTGCCAAAGAAGTGTCTGCTTCAAGAACTGAGGGAGAAGAGGGGATGAACACATCCTTGTCAGAAGAAGGTATGTTCTCCTTAGCTGGAAAATCTGACACTATGACATCTGCTTGTACTGATGGAGAAGGAGGAGGTGATGGAACTGAATCTGGTAGAGGTGAAGATGGAGCTGGAATGTGAATATGAGCAGGTGATGGGATAGTATCTGATAGATCTGACTGTGTCGCTGATGGAATGAATTCTGTTGGAGCTGATGAGGGCTGACCTTTGGCTTTGGAACGGATTGGCAGCTTGGCTCGACCTGAAGCTTTAGAACGAATCCGTGAAGGAAGTGGAAATGATGTTACTTTAGGTACCTGACCTTCAGAAGATGGAACTAGAATTTCTGCTTCACTTGCAACTGCAGATTTATGAGTCTCCCCCTCAGAAGTAGCATTAGCCACTCCCGGCTTCTTGATTCGAATGTCCCATCTCTGCATGGAGATGACATCGATCTTCTTAAGGTGATGGATAACTGCACCTTTGGACATGTCAAATATAGCAGGATTAAACTGATTCAGGAATAATGAGATGATCCGGGCAAAGTTTGGAGAATTAATGCAAGCCTTGATATTTGAGAATAAGATTGAGGCCCAATCTCTCTATTTTCCTGACACAATTCCAATCACCAACTGAAATATTTCTTCTGACACATGTCCTCGTGTGCCTGTCCTGCAGAAAAGAACCTTGGAAACAATGTCCACTAAAAGCTTGCTAGCATCGTTCATCTTGTGCCTCTTCACTGCAGCAAAATCTGAATCAAGACCACAGTACCTTGCTGTTCTCAACCAGTCAATTTCATTCAGCTCTGCTTCAGCTTCTATTTCAGGCAGCTGCAAATACTTAGTAAGAGTCTTTGGAGAGACTTTGATTTTGATACCCTTAACAAATGAAATCAACATTCTTCCTTCCTTAATAGGCTTCACATTTATAAAGAACTCTTCAACCTCATCAAACAGCACCCGGCAAGGATGCTCAAGAACGAAAGTAAGACCGGCGACATCAAGCAAACAAAATAGGTTCTTGAAGTCATCGGATAAACTGGCGATACCTGAGCGAACGACCTCATTCCCGACGCCAATCTTTGGATGAGGAGTAGGAGCCATTAATGCGAGAGAGAGAGAATTGTCGAATGAGAATGATGAAGCACCGAGAACCACGGAAACACCGAATCACAGAGACCTGTTGCAGACTGTCGCCGCTCGAGAGAAAGTCGAAAGGTCGGGGAAGTCTCGGAAAAGGATTTCGTGAACATCAAGGTCTCGATTTCTTATATATATATAATTTTGATTTGACGTTAAAGTGACATTTTGAAGAAAATTAGACGAATGAACAGCGCGTACCTGACGTTTGGAGGTCTTTAAAATACCTATGTCTCGAGACATCGATTATGTCTCGAGAACTCAGGAAATTCAGCGCGGTATTTCCTTCCCTGATGTCTCGAGTGATAACCCGTGTCTCGAGACATCTGCCTATCTCGAAATCTTCAGCTTGTCTCGTGAAATTCAGCCAGGTCCCGAGACATGACTTGTCAAAAACTTCCTGTTCGTCATGGTTTTGGTTGACTTGATCATTACTCCATGTTGAGCATTCCAAGTTCCGTCTTGAAGAAAGAGAACTTAGTCTCATCCAGAGGCTTCGTGAAAATGTCTGCAACTTGCTTATCCGTGGGAACATAACTTAGATTTATGTCACCCATCTCCACATGCTCCCGGATAAAGTGATATCGTAGCTCGATGTGCTTTGTCCGACTGTGAGAGACTGGATTATTTGCGATAGCAATTGCACTGGAAGAGTCGCAAAACATAGGAATGTCTTTGATCTTCATGTTGTAGTCTTGAAGTTGATTCTTTATCCATAGAAGTTGTGCGCAACAACTGCCAGCAGAAATGTATTCCGACTCGGCGGTTGATATTGCAACACAATTCTGCTTCTTGCTACTCCAGGAAATAAGTCTCCTTCCGCGGAATTGGCACGTCCCGGAAGTGCTTTTTCTGTCGTCTTTGCTACCTGCAAAGTCTGCATCTGAAAAACCAATTAGTTCGCTATCATTACTTCTTGGGTACCATAAGCCAAGATTTGGTGTGCCTTTAAGGTATCTCAAAATCCGCTTTGCGGCAGTATAGTGGGATTCCTTAGAGTTCACCTGATATCTAGCACATACACATGTAGAGAACATTATATTAGGTCTACTGGCAGTAAGGTAGAGCAAAGAGCCAATTATGCTTCTGTACTTGGTTTCATCAAAAGGTTTCCCTTTCTCATCCTTGTCCAGAGACGTAGCTGAGCTCATTGGAGTCCTCATAGAGGTTGCATTCTCCATTCCAAATTTCTTAATCAACTCCTTAGTGAACTTTGTCTGAGAAATGAAGATTCCATCTTCAGACTGTTTCACTTGAAGTCCTAAGAAATATTTCAGCTCACCCATACTGCTCATTTCAAATTTCCCTTGCATAAGTTTAGAAAACTTTTTGTAGAGGTTATTGTCCGTAGAGCCAAATATGATGTCATCGACAGAGATTTGCACTAGCAAAATCTTGCCTTTTACTTCCCTAAGAAATAATGTTTTGTCTATCGTTCCTCTTGTGAACTTGTTCTCAAGAAGAAAGTTAGATAGCGTCTCATACCAAGCTCGAGGAGCTTGTTTCAAACCATATAAAGCTTTTTGTAATAAATAAACATGATTGAGATGATCAGGATTAACAAAACCTGGGGGTTGTTCAACGTATACTTCCTCTTTAATGTCTCCATTTAGGAAAGCGGATTTGACACCATTTGATATACGGTGAAACCCTTGAAAGCAGCATAAGCAAGGAAGAGTCTGATCGCTTCGAGCCTTGCTACTGGAGCGTACGTCTGATCGAAGTCGATACCTTCCTCTTGTCTGTATCCTTTAGCTACATGTCTGGCTTTGTTCTTTATGATTGTTCCTTCTTCATCCAGCTTGTTTCTATACACCCACTTTGTTCCAATGACATTTTTGTCTTTGGGTTTTGGAACAAGTGTCCATACCTTACAGCGTTTGAATTGATTTAATTCTTCTTCCATAGCAATTATCCAAGATGGATCTTCATTTGCCTCTTGGAATTTCTTTGGTTCGACCTGCGAAAGAAAACTCAAATGCATATTCTCGTTAATGGTACCTCGTCTTGTTCTTATTCCTTCATGAGGATCTCCTATGATCTGATCAACTGGATGATCCCTCATGTGTCGTAGCCCGAGGTTCCTTGCATGATTTGGACCAATAGGAGTTTCTTCTACTGTTGGAGTATCTTCCTCCAATTGGATTGGCTCTTCATCCGGATGATCTTCTTCATAGGTAGTTATTGGGGGAATCTTGATGAAGTGTTGAGAATTTTCTTCAACTGGCTGATCCAAGCTTAAGTCCTGCAGCTTTGAACCTGTGTCTACAGAAGAAATGCTAGAGGAGCTGCCTTGTAGCATGCTTGTCTCATCAAATACAACATTAATAGATTCTTCTACCACTAGGGTTTTCTTATTAAAAACTCTATATGCCCTACTATGGCTACTATAACCTACAAAAGTACCTTCAAAGCTCTTTTCACTAAACTTAGTTTTGTAATGCTTTCCATTGTTTAGCACAAAGCATTTACTACCAAAGATTCGAAAATAAGAAATGGTCGGTTTCTTGCCCTTTAGAAGTTCATAAGGAGTCTTTTCATGGTTTTTGTTTATGAGTGCTCTGTTTTGCACATGGCATGCAGTATTGACAGCTTCAGCCCAGAAATATTCAGGTAGTGAAGAGTCACTCAACATGGTTCTACAAGCCTCAATAAGTGTTCTATTCTTTCTCTAAGCTACCCCATTTTGTTGTGGAGTTCGAGGAGAGGAAAACTCATGAAAGATACCAAGGCTTTCACAGAATTCTAACATGGCTCCAGATTCAAATTCTGTACCATGGTCACTTCTGATTTTGACCACCGAACAGTTAAATTCATTATGGACTTGCCTGACAAAGCTAGTAAAAGTGTCAAAGGTATCTGACTTGTGTTTCAGAAAGAATACCCAGGCAAAACGAGAGTAATCATCTACAATAACCAATGTGTAAGACTTTCCTCCTAAACTCCTAATTTGCAAAGGACCAAACAAATCCATATGGAGCAAGTATAAACACCTAGTTGAATCTTTGCCAATTATGCTCTTAAAGGTAGCTCTTGTTTGCTTGCCTTTTACACATGCATGACAAGGTCTATCTTTAACGCACTTAACATCTGGTGCATCGCGCACTAAGTTTTGAGAAAACAATTTATTAATAGTTTTGAGATTTATAAGTGCTAATCTCTTATGCCATTGGTCAACAAGAGATGCACTATCTTTAGCTAAAAGACACACAGGTGTAGAAGATGATATACAAAGAAAATTTAAACAAAATATGTTTCTACAGCGAATGCCTGATAAAATCGTTTCATGATTTTCAGCCGACTTTATCAAACACTTATCTTTATGAAAATCAACAATGTATCCTTTATCACAAAGTTTACTTATGCTTATCAGATTATGTTGTAATCCTTCCACATAAGCTACATCGGAAAACGATACATTACCATTAGAAATCATACCATAGCCTTTAGTTATTCCTCTGTCTGAACCGCCAAAAATAACTTTTGGACCGTTCGCAACTGGAATGTAGTTTTGCAAAAGGCTTCTTGTCCCGGTCATATGCCGAGAGCATCCAATGTCCAAGTACCAGATAGGATTTTTATTGGCCTTTGGACATACCTGCAAAAACAGATTATTTTGCCTTAGGAGCCCAAACAGATTTGGGTCCTTGGTCCCTTGTCAGTTGAGCACCACGATAAATGTTAACATTGCGAGTGGTCTGCCTTGCAACGTTCACTTGTGGTCTCGTAGTATACGTTGTGTTGAACCAACAATCAACGGCAAAGTGACCAATTTTGCCGCAGCACCAACAGTCGAATCTGTTGTACCTTCTTTTTACACTCTCCTGCTTAACTTTCTGAACGTTGGCTCTTGCAGGAGCAGTCCTTCTAGATGAGTGTACAACCCCGATGTTCGCCAGGAAGAAATCAGCGATTCGCGCTCGAGGAGGCGAGCCAAGAGGGGCGAACCCTGAACTCCGGCGAGGCAGGCCAAGGAAGAGCAAGAGACTGCGCAGGCGAGCGAGCCCAGCGGAGGGAAGGTAACCGGCTCCTTTGAGGCTCGGCAAGGGTAGTGCAGGCGAGCCCGACCAGTTGAGGAAGGAGTTCGCTAGGCGAGCCCGGAACCTTGGGGTACAGTTAGCCATTTTGGGGTACAGTTAGCCATTTTGGGGTACAGTTAGCCATTTTGGGGTGCGGATAGCCATTTTGGGGCTTGGTCGAGTCGCTATTGGCGAGCCCAACCAGTTGAGGAAGGAGTTCGCTAGGCGAGCCCGCCTAGAGTGAGAGCGGATAGTCATCCTGTACTCGCCGAGGTAGTGCAGGCGAGTGAGCCATGTAATGTGCCGATAATACCTCTGGGGTTCGCCGACCCAGAGGCTCGCGAGCTCCACTCGCGAGGGAGGTCGCGAAGCGGGCTGGCTCGCCCCGTAAAAGTCCAGGAAGGGATTTTTACCAAGAGGCCCCCGGTGGTCTGCATTTAGCCTCTCCGAACAGCGGAGTTTGGCTGTTAGCAGACCAATCCGCTGTGCGGATAGTGAGAATGGACAGCGGGATTTGGTTATTGACAGACCACAAAACCAAAATCTATAAATAGACCTTGAAGGGCACCTTGGAAGAGGAGCGGTTCATTATCTTTGAGCTCTTCTCTCCCTAGGTCGCTTTGGTTTGGGCTCTCTAGCTCTCCAAGGTGCCCGAGTCTTAGCTTTGGCTTGGGAGGGGAAGCGCTCAACGATCTTCCGGGTTAGTGGAGGGACCTCCTCGCTGAGACTAGGGTCTTTGTTCTTTGCTCGAATTGTCGGCCTTACCTCTCCCGAGGGACCGGTAAGGGCTAGCTGCCCCTCATTTCGGTGAGGGCCCCGAGCTCCACAAGAGACCGAGAAATCGGTTACAACATTTTGGTGCGGTGAGCATGGAGCGCGGCTGGTTCAAGAAAGTCCCAGAGAAGAGTTATGGCTGGAGTGAAGAGCAGGGCGAGGAGTTCGGCGAGACCCCTCAGGAAGCAATGGCTAGGATGTTCGCGGATTTTAGGAAGGAGTTGCTCGACACCTTGGGGTTCACGGTCACGGCTCTGCGAAATGAGTTTGCGACCCCGGCACCTCAGGCGACCACTCCCCCAACAACAGTTGGCGAGAGGGCACCAGGAGGAAGGGCTGGAAAAGAAGTTGCCGTTGAACCAGGACATGACAGGGAAGGGCGAGTGCTGTTCGCCAGTCCGGCGAGCCCGGTGTTGGCGAGCTCCGCGCCGGCGAGTTCGGTACCGACAAGCTCTGCCCCAGCGAGCGCGGCGCAGGCGAGCGTGCGCTAGGAGGATGCGGCGACAGTCGGGGTGGTTCAGGCGAGCGTCACCCTCGCGAGTGCGATCCCAAGCTTGGCGAGCGAGCTAGGTCCGCGAGCCGAGCGAGAAAAGATGGCAGGAGGGGGAAGTCCCTTCTGTGAGTTGGTGTTGTCTGCACCCGTTCCAGCGGGATTCGGGGAATGGGATAGAGTGTACTACAATGGCAGAGATGACCCAGTTCAGCATCTGCAGTCTTTCGAGGACTCGGTCTCCATCAGGCCGATGTCCAATGCCTTCAAGTGTCGGCTCTTCGCCGTCACTCTCAAGGAGAAGGCCAGGGACTGGTTTCATTCACTTCCGGCAGGCTCTATCTATGCGTTCGAGGACCTGCGCCGAAGTTTTTTGTTGAGATTTTCAACTTCAAAAAGGAGGAAGAAGGACGCTGATTCCCTCTTCGTGGTGAAGCAGGAGTCCAGGGAGACGTTGGCTCAGTATGCGGATCGGTTCCAGGAGGAAGTGCAGCTCACTCAGGAGGTGCCTGGGTTTGCACTTCAACTCGCCTTCACGGTCGGGTTGAAGGAAAGTTTCTTCAAGATGGCGTTGAAAAGGAAGGCCCCCGTCTCCTATGAGGAGCTGATGGAGAGGGTGGCAGAGGAAGTAGCAAGCGAAGAAGCCAACCCAGAGCTCACCAAGAGGCTAGCAAAGCTCAGTGAGCCGGAGATGAGGCAGCAAGAGGTCAGAAGAAGGGAAGAGCCCCGGGCCCCGGAGGGGGCATGGAGGCCGCAAGGTGGAGGAATGCAGGGGCAGGGAAGGGGTTACGGCCCAGGAAGGGGTAACCGTTTCGAAGGTCAATGGAGACCCCCCCAGTTGGGGTGGAGGCAGGGCCCGATGCAGTTACCTCCCCCACCTCAACAGGCCATGGCAATTGGCCGGGGGAGAGGAAGGGGAAGGGGAGGAGAAGCGGAAACGGCGGCCGCTAGGAGAAGAAGGAACAGGGTAGCAGAGACCGAGGCAAGGGAAGTGGCGGTGCCATATTGCATCTTCCACGATGTGGAAGGCCACTCAACGGACACCTGTCCGGAGTTCCTGGAGGTGAAGAGGGGCAGAGAGCCCGCGCCACCACAGCAGCAACTATTAAGGATCGTGGAGGTGGAACCTCGAGAGGAGGAGGAGGAAAGATGTGAGGATAGAGCAGATCTGGGGAATAGAGGAGGGATCGGTGTGATCCATGGGGGGGTAGGGGTGGAGGCAACCCGCAAGGCTAGTTTCCATACCATCTACCGCCGGAGCGTAGCGTCAACATCCACCGCTCCACCCCCGGCCGAAAAAATTATTTTCACCCAGAAGGACATGCCGAGCTACGAGGACCCGTTCTGCGACGCGCCGGTCATCCAGACGGCGATCGAGAACTTCACCGTCTCCCGAATCCTAGTGGACAACGGGAGTTCGGTCAATGTCATCTTCAAGAAGGCATTCGACAAGATGGAGGTGGAACCCAGAAGGGTGTTGGCCTCAGATGGCCCTCTGTTCGGATTTTCGGGGGAGAGGAAGGAGGTAGAAGGAGGAGTGGGGCTCCATGTGACCCTAGGTGGGCAGTCTCGGAACTGTCGCTTTGTCATAGTGGACGCCCCGAGCAGTTACAGCGCCATCTTCGGACGGCCACTCATCAGCGCATTCCGCTGCGTCCCTTCCACTTTTCATCAGTGCCTCAAGTTCAACGACGGAGGGGTCCAGGTGCGGATCAGGGGGGACCCCAAAGTGGCAAGACAGTGCTACGTGACGGCTGTCAACACCATCTCCTGGATGGGAGAAGCTGAGGAATGGGATAAGGCGATGGAGGAGGTGGCCGAAGCCGAAGGTTTGGAGGTAGCCGAAGAGAAGGAGGGAGATGAAGTTCATGCCCAGGAAAGGGTAGCTGAGGTACCCCGGGCGGAAGGAAAGGAAGAAGAAGAGAAGGCCCAGGAGGGAAGGGCGGAAGAGCTGGTGGTGGTAGAGGAGAAAGTCGAGGAAGAGACCCAGGCTCCCGCTTGTGCCGAAGAGGAAAGGGCTTGGGGAGAACAGTCCCGGTTGGAGGCTATGGACGAGGTCGTAGAGCTCGAGGTCACCACCCGGCTGGGGATGGTGGAAAAAGTCTGGGTCAGCGGAGAACTCAGCCTAGGAGATCAAGCGGAGATTCTGGCTTGCGTACAAAAGAACGTGGACGTCTTCGCTTGGAGCGCCGCGGAAATGCCCGGGATCGACGTGGATGTAGCGTGCCATCGCCTCAACCTCGACCCCGGTGCCCGCCCCATCTGTCAGAAGAGGAGGGCCGTCACGGACAAGCTAGAGGGACCCATCCGCGAAGAGGTGGGAAAACTCCTGCAGGCCGGGTTTGTATCGGAGATCCAGTATCCAGGCTGGGTCTCCAACGTCGTTATGGTAAAGAAGGGAGGATGTAAGTGGCGTATGTGTATCGACTTTTCACTTCTTAATAAATCATGCCCGAAAGATTGCTACCCCCTGCCCAGAATCGACGCGCTGGTTGACTCAGCCGTCGGTTTTTCTGTAATGTCTTTCTTAGATGCTTTTTCAGGTTACCATCAAATCCGCATGCATCCCCCGGACATCAAGGATATTTCCTTCATCACGGGGGATGGATGTTATTGCTATAAGATGATGCCCTTCAGGCTCAAGAACGCAGGGGCTACGTACCAAAGGATGATGGATAGGGTCTTCCGCGAGCAGAAAGGAAGAAATTTAGAAGTCTATGTCGACGACCTCATGGTTAAGAGCCGAGACCTCGAGACTCACCTCCGCGACCTCGAAGAGACATTTGGGACCCTGCGGCGGTACAAGATGAAGCTCAATCCCTTGAAGTGTGTCTTCGGGGCGAGCCGAGGGAAGTTCCTGGGCCATTTGCTCACCCCCACAGGAGTGGAGCCCAACCCAGACAAAGTTAAAGCGGTGATGGAGTTGGAGTCGCCGAGAAATCCGAAGGAGGTTCAGAGCCTTACGGGGAAATTGGCTGGGCTCAGCAGATTCCTCTCCAAGGCGGGAGAAAAATGTGCACCTTTTTTCAAAGTACTGCGGGGAAACAAGAAGTTTGAATGGACCACAGAATGCGAGAAGGCCTTCCAGGCTCTGAAAGAACAGCTCACTCAAACCCCTCTGCTCCAGCGACCGAAGCCAGGGGAGGACCTGTCCCAATACCTAGGGGTAGGATCCGAAGCAGTAAGTTCCATGCTGATCCGGGAGGAGGGGAAGAAACAGTTCACAATCTACTACGTCAGCCGAGTGCTGAAGAAGGCGGAACTCCGGTACCCGATCCTAGAAAAGTTAGCCTTCGCATTGGTGGTGTCGGCCCGGAGGCTCCGGCCTTACTTTCAAGCCCATTCAATCAAAGTAGTAACGGACCATCCGCTCCGCAAAATCATGGAAGGGGTGGAGCACTGAGGAAGGTTGGCGAAGTGGTCCGTGGAGTTAAGCGAATTCAACATCACGTTCGCACCCAGGACATCCATCCGGGCTCAAGCGGTGGCAGACTTCATGGCCGACTACGCGGCCGAAGTGGGGGAGCACGAGCCACCTCCCCCAGAAGCATGGAAGATGTTGGTGGACGGAGCGTCGGGAAAATGCTCCTATGGAGGGGGAATAGTCCTGGTGAGTCCTCAGGGGACTCGGATTGAACAAGCCTTAAACATCCATTTCCCAATCACCAAAAACCAGGCCGAGTACGAAGCAGTGATAGCGGGCCTTCGGCTAGCCCGGGAACTGGGTGTGCAGGACGTGGAGGTCTCCACGGACTCCATGGTGGTAGCATGCCAGATCAAAGGAGGGTTTGAAGCAAAGGATCCAACCCTCCTACTATACCTGGAAAAGGTTAAGGGGGTCATCAGGCAGTTCCGCACCTTCTCGATCAAGCACGTGCCGAGGGAGGAGAGCACCCAGGCGGACCTCTTAGCCAAGTTCGGTCCTCGAGCGGGGGGGGACGATTTCGGAACTCTTCCGGCCCTCCATCGAGGAAGGAGAATTGATGGAAGTGGATCAACAAGCCTCATGGATGGATCCGTTCATCACCTTCCTATCCTCTGGGCAGTTCCCTGGAGATGATGTGGATAAAAGACGCTTCAGGTATAAGTCCGCCTATTACTCTTTGCATGCAGGGGGGCTATATAGAAAGACTCTCTCGGGACTCCTGGCCCGTTGTGTCTCCGAGGAGGAGGTCCCGAGAGTGCTGGAAGAAATCCACTCCGGGGAGTGCGACAGTCACTCCGGGAGTCGGACCCTGGAAGGGAGAGTATTGAGGCAAGGCTACTTCTAGCCCACTCTTAGCAAAGACGCGGCTGAGTTCGCAAGGAAATGTCCAAAATGCCAGCTCTATGCTCCACTCCAGCTCCTCCCAGCCCAAAGACTTCGGACCATCACAGCTCCCTGGCCCTTCGCCATATGGGGGCTGGATCTGGTCGGTCCCTTCCCCCAAGCCAGCGGCCAGAGGAAGTTCCTGTTGGTCATGATCGACTACTTCTCTAAGTGGGTAGAAGTGAAAGCACTCGCTAAGGTAACCTCTCAGGTTGTAAGGAATTTTATGTGGGGGGAGATAATTTGCAGGCATGGACTCCCTCTAGCTATAGTGACGGACAACGGGCCGCAGTTTGCTAGTGAAGAGTTTGTCGGTTTTTGCACCCAGCTCGGCATTGATCTTAGGTTCGCATCGGTCCACCACCCGAGGAGCAATGGGCAGGTGGAGGCGGCAAACAAAATAATCGTCAACCTACTAAAAAAGAAAGTGGAGAACCTTCGAGGAAACTGGGTGGAACAGCTACCCTCCGTCCTCTGGGCAATGAGGACTACTCCGAATACCGCCACCGGGGAGACTCCATTCAAGCTCTCTCACGGGTCCGAGGCCGTCCTCCCCATAGAGTTTGAGGTGAAGACCCCCCGGGTGATCGCCGCAAGCGAGGGGGATGAAGGGTGGCTAGAGGGCAACAACGCAGAGCAGAGGCTGTCTTTGGACCTGGTGGAAGAACTCCGGGACTTGGCCACCATCAGACAGGAAGAGGTCAAACAGTGGATGGCTCGATATTTCGACAAACATATCCGGATCAAGCACTTTCAGAAAGGGGACCTAGTCCTGAAGAAGGTCGATGCGGCCGGCAGAGGGGCCACAGTGGGTAAGCTTAACCCCAACTGGGAAGGCCCATATATTGTAAGCGAGGTGCTCAAGTCGGGGGGGGGGGGGGGGGGGTATCACCTCCAGGATGTGGAAGGGATACCTCTTGACCGGGCTCGGAGTGGGGATGATTTGAAACGATTCTACCCTTGAAAACTTTATTATGTTATTCAATCAATATCTTACTTTCGTTTGTTATGCTTTTAACTGCTGCGGTGCCGAGGTTGGACATATTGGTGCTGGAATGCCCCAGATCGATTCCGCTCCCGGGCTCTCACCTAGACGGGGGGTTCTGGTTGATCTCTGAAGAGGCTGGCAAGGTTGGACATATTGGTGCTGGAATGCCCCAGATCGATTCCGCTCCCGGGCTCTCACCTAGACGGGGGGTTCTGGTTGATCTCTGGAGAGGCTGGCAAGGTTGGACATATTGGTGCTGGAATGCCCCAGATCGATTCCGCTCCCGGGCTCTCACCTAGACGGGGGGTTCTGGTTGATCTCTGGAGAGGCTGGCAAGGTTGGACATATTGGTGCTGGAATGCCCCAGATCGATTCCGCTCCCGGGCTCTCACCTAGACGGGGGGTTCTGGTTGATCTCTGGAGAGGCTGGCAAGGTTGGACATATTGGTGCTGGAATGCCCCAGATCGATTCCGCTCCCGGGCTCTCACCTAGACGGGGGGTTCTGGTTGATCTCTGGAGAAGCTGGCAAGGTTGGACATATTGGTGCTGGAATCCCCCAGATCGATTCCGCTCCCGGGCTCTCACCTAGACGGGGGGTTCTGGTTGATCTCTGGAGAGGCTGGCAAGGTTGGACATATTGGTGTTGGAATGCCCCAGATCGATTCCGCTCCCGGGCTCTCACCTAGACGGGGGGTTCTGGTTGATCTCTGGAGAGGCTGGCAAGGTTGGACATATTGGTGCTGGAATGCCCCAGATCGATTCCGCTCCCGGGCTCTCACCTAGACGGGGGGTTCTGGTTGATCTCTGGAGAGGCTGGCAAGGTTGGACATATTGGTGCTGGAATGCCCCAGATCGATTCCGCTCCCGGGCTCTCACCTAGACGGGGGGTTCTGGTTGATCTCTGGAGAGGCTGGCAAGGTTGGACATATTGGTGCTGGAATGCCCCAGATCGATTCCGCTCCCGGGCTCTCACCTAGACGGGGGGTTCTGGTTGATCTCTGGAGAGGCTGGCAAGGTTGGACATATTGGTGCTGGAATGCCCCAAATCGATTCCGCTCCCGGGCTCTCACCTAGACGGGGTTCTGGTTGATCTCTGGAGAGGCTGGCAAGGTTGGACATATTGGTGCTGAAACGCCCCAGATCGATTCCGCTCCCGGGCTCTCACCTAGACGGGGGGTTCTGGTTGATCTCTGGAGAGGCTACTAACAAGGGTCAAGGGCTATGTTGATAGGTTGAGGTGTTAGAGCCAGAAGGGTTTGGGTCGAGGCAGGTGAAGCCTAAGGTAGCGGGTTGAAATACTATAGTCAGAGAAGTTCAGCTCGCGGGATGCCTGTGTCCATGCTCGCCAAGGTTAGGTTCACCGGGCAGTGTCCGCGGGCAACGACAACCCGGGTTCGCGTGATCCGTGAGAATAAAACCTTGGCGAGGCGAGCCCAGACATGCCTGTTCGCGAGCCCTCCGAGAACACTACCGCGTAACAATTAGCTAGGAGAGGTTGAAAAGAAACCCAATGCGAGGAAAGAAATGAACACAAGCATGATCATAAATGTTAACAAAAGAAAAACTATCACAAGGTCCTTCTATGTTCGGCGGCGATCTCGCCAGCCCAAAAAGAATAATATACATTCGCAAGAAGAGGGGAAGGAAAAAGGGAGGTCATTCCGGAGGGCCCTCGCCATCTTTGCGAGCCCCCAACCATGGAGCCAAGGCGAAGAGGTCCGGGCAGACGTCTTCCGCTGTGAACTCCATCGCGTCCTCGGCCAGCAGGCTCGCATCGTTAAGGGTCGTGAAGACAAGGTTGGCGACCTCCTGTGCATCTCGCCGCCTCTGCTCCTCACTTTCGGCAGCCTTCTGTTGGGAGCCGACTCGCCCAGGAGAGGGAGGTAGCACGCTGCGAACCAGCTCATCCACTCGAGCCTTCAACATAATATTCTCCAACTCCAGCTCGCCGTTGCGAGCGAGAAGCTTGGTGGCTACGTCGGCATCCTGAGCATCAAACGAGTTAGGAGAAGGCTAGAGGTCGCAAACGGCAAAGAAAAGAGACCCGAGGGTCACTTACCATCTTGCCCTGCATCCCGGCGAGAAGGCTTTCTGTCACTTCCTCCCTCTCCTTAAGGCCCTTGATCTCTTCGCGAGCTCTCTTAAGCTCCTCCCTATACGCGCGGATATCCGCCTGCAGATAACGGCGCCCCGCCATATGCGCGAGTTCCGTCGAACGGAACTGGGCTCGCATTTCTTCATAAACCAGTTGTCGTGGCTCCATATCTTTATAAGCAGCGGCGTCCTCGCGGCCATATAAGCCAAAGGAGAGAGAACGCCTCCTCCCCAGCCTTACAGAGCTCTACCCAGGAGGGATGAAGGGTGGAGCAAGAAATCCGGTTGGCGTTAGGGTCCCAAGCAAGCAGGGGTTCGCCGAGGATGTCAGAAACCTTCTCGCCCAGGCCGAAGTTCCTGTGGCCTTTGGGTTGGGGAGTCACGGAAGAACTCCCAGCGCCCTGGTCCGCCGGGGGGTGAGGATTTTTCGCAGGGGAAGGAGGCGAGCCGTCGGTCTCGCTTAGATAGACGACCGCGCTCCTATCCTTAGTAGCGAGGGTCTTTCCCTTCAGCTTCTTGGAGGACCGCGAACCCGGCTGACTCGCAGAAGGGGGCCGCTTCTTGCCGGACCCGACGGCGGGGAGGTCGCGGCAAGCCTCTGCCGCTGCGGTCGCGAGAGTGTCCGCCGTGAGAGTGATGCCTTGCGCGTGCGGGGGATTAACAGGGATCTCACGCTCGCCTGTAAAGTAAGAGCGTTATACAACGAAGAGAGGAAAGGAGAGTGGGGCGCGAGCGAGCCCTACCTTCCCCTTGAGGAACGGCGAGTAACGAATCGACGTTGCGCCGCAGATAGGCGACTTCGAAATTCTTGCCGGAGAGGTATTGGAGGAGTTTGGCGTCGGCGCCGCTCAGCGAGCTCGGAGGACGGTAAGTGGCGTCATCCCGCTGGAGGGGGATGAAGTGGAGGTTGCCGAAGGGTCCTTTCACCAGGAGGAACTTCTGGGTCCAATAGTGACTCTTGTTCACCATCTCGCAGACGGTGACGTGCTGACTCGCGAAATAGGTAGTCCCGTCTCGGAAGGCGCGGAAGGAAAATACCTTGCGGAAGACGAGGAGGCTGAACTCGATCCTCTCCTCCCGCAGGTAACTGGCGAACGCGACAATATCCGCGATCACATTTGGGGTCAACTGGCTCGGTAACACCCCATAATACCGCAACACCTACAAAGAACGATGAGAAAGTTGCGATAGCGGGCACGAAGCGGCGAGAAGGCTGGGCGAGGTACCTGACGAATTTCAGGCCACAAAGGGAGTCGCAACCCATTCTCGAAGTGCGCGATGGGGATCGCGAGCTCGTCAGCCCCGGTCTCGTTCAATGTAGATCTCTCACTCGGACAGCGAGCCGAATAACCCTCCGGGAGATAGCGGTCCACAGCGAGTTTATATTCCTCGGCTGTGATGTTCGCGCAGTAGAACTCGTGGGCTTGAAACGCTGAGGCGCATTTTGACCGCCCCTCGCTCTCGCCATCCGCTCCCATTTGCTGATTCGTCCGCATCGAGTCAGGAAGAGGCAACTTACAAGCAGCGAACGCGAGCATGATCTTGCGAGAACGGAGATGAGCGCAGACGCGAGAAGACTGGAGAAATAAATGCGACGGGTAGGAGAGTGAATCCGGACTATTTATAAGAAATTCGGATGGGCACGGGAATCGAAGCGTCGGGAGTGCGGATAGCTAAAATAAAGTGGATTTCTGCTCAAAGGGACTGCAATCTTGCGAGCCAGGGCTCGCCGTCGCGCGGTAATTGAGTCCCGCCCAAGGCCGGCCGCGAGGAAAAGAGGTCCGGGCGTAGCGTTGCACAGAAGCTCGCAAGCGCTCCGTGAGGGCGATCATATCAAACACAGCGGGCGAACCAAATAAACCACATGCGCACCACAGAAATAAAGGGAAAAATTAAAGAGGAAAAACGATAAAAGGCGAGTCGCGACGGACTCGCGAATATTACCACACCAGATATTGTTCAACAGACGTCATGAAAGAAATAAAAGCAAAAGAATAGTAGAATTAAACCCGCTGCAGCCTCAGGGGTAAGGAAGCCATTTCCAGAGACCCCGACCCCGCTTGCCCGCACGCGGCGGCACTCTCGAATAATGGTATTCGCGAAGCGCTTTAAACTCGCGCAGGATTAGGTGCGCTTGATCCTCGCCCCGCGAGATGTGCACGCCGGGCGAGGTAACATCTGCGCGAGGCACCGGCTCCACCTCGGAGATCAAGCGCGCATTCACGTCTTCCAACACGGCGAATCTTTCGTCAAAGGCAGCCCGGTCCGCGTCATACCGCTCCTCCAACTCGCGTAACATCATGCCGTGCTTCTGAAGCACCTCGGACACCCGACTCTTCATCCGCACGGGGTCGCCAGGGTCACCCAAGAAGTCTTCAATCTGGCTAGGCGAAGGCGGTGGTGACGTCTCCATCCTCCCGTGCTTTGACTCAGGGGTGGCTCCTGGGATTTGAACGAAGAGTTAGTAGGATCCGAGGGCGAGCAAGAGATGGGAGCTCGCGAAAACATGCTAACCTGGCGAGGAGGGGGACTCGCGATGGGGCTTGCGCGAAGACTCCGGCCGACCCTGGAAGTTTTCGCGGAATCCCGAGACGTGGGGTTTCCCCAGACCAGGAGGGTATACCACTCTCTCTGCGACTTGGGCGCCGTCGAGAAGCGAGCCGCCTGGACTTCGCCTGCCCATCAGACCGAAGCTAGGGGTCGCCACGTTAACCTTAGGCGGGACCGGCGAGTTCACCGGGGTGGAGACTTTCTCCTTGGGACTCGACGATGGGGTATCTGCATAGGCCACCAACGTATAGATAACGCAGACTTAAGCGGAGATAAAGTAGGGTGCGAGTGACTTACGAGGTTGCGAGAGAGGCGCATGTTGGGACGAAGTCCCGACCCCAGCATCTAGCAATCCCAGCCTCGCGGGGGACGGAGCACAGAAAGTTGTCAGCGTAAGGCTCGCCAGGCGGTCCTCAGGTGGAAGATTCTGCGAGAAGAAAGGAAATGAGCAAGGGGCCGATGTAAAGAAGTTAGACTGAGGATACTTGTTGTGCGAGCACGATATTCGGCGGAGGGGGGGAATCAGGAGGCAATGTCACGTCCTCCCCCGGCGACCTCCTAACCGTCTTGGCTTTCTTGATCTGGGGAGAGGTGGCAGGGTTGAACATCCAGGCGTTGCGCTCGGCGGCCCGAGCTTTCGCCATCTCCCTAGAAGCCTTCAGTCGTTCCAACGCGCTCTGCTTGGTAGACATTCTGAAGGGAGAACGATTTCGGCGCGAAAGGAGCAAAAGGGAAGGCTTGATCACTAGCCACGGTGGACAGTATTTATAGTTTCGGGCAGGGGACCCACCAAAAGATTCCCGCCACGTCAGCAGAATCGGCGAACACCAGGGGTTGGATGTATCTTCGCGAGCTTAGAGCAACCTCGCGAAGAGCGGGGATTGTGTACAACCCCGATGTTCGCCAGGAAGAAATCAGCGGCTCGCGCTCGAGGAGGCGAGCCAAGAGGGGCGAACCCTGAACTCCGGCGAGGCAGGCCAAGGAAGAGCAAGAGACTGCGCAGGCGAGCGAGCCCAGCGGAGGGAAGGTAACCGTCTCCTTTGAGGCTCGGCAAGGGTAGTGCAGGCGAGCCCGACCAGTTGAGGAAGGAGTTCGCTAGGCGAGCCCGGAACCTTGGGGTACAGTTAGCCATTTTGGGGTACAGTTAGCCATTTTGGGGTACAGTTAGCCATTTTGGGGTGCGGATAGCCATTTTGGGGCTTGGCCGGGTCGCTATTGGCGAGCCCAACCAGTTGAGGAAGGAGTTCGCTAGGCGAGCCCGCCTAGAGTGAGAGCGGATAGTCATCCTGTACTCGCCGAGGTAGTGCAGGCGAGCGAGCCATGTAATGTGCCGATAATACCTCTGGGGTTTGCCGACCCAGAGGCTCGCGAGCTCCACTCGCGAGGGAGGTCGCGAAGCGGGCTGGCTCGCCCCGTAAAAGTCCAGGAAGGGATTTTTACCAAGAGGCCCCCGGTGGTCTGCATTTAGCCTCTCCGAACAGCGGAGTTTGGCTGTTAGCAGACCAATCCGCTGTGCGGATACTGAGAATGGACAGCGGGATTTGGTTATTGACAGACCACAAAACCAAAATCTATAAATAGACCTTGAAGGGCACCTTGGAAGAGGAGCGGTTCATTATCTTTGAGCTCTTCTCTCCCTAGGTCGCTTTGGTTTGGGCTCTCTAGCTCTCCAAGGTGCCCGAGTCTTAGCTTTGGCTTGGGAGGGGAAGCGCTCAACGATCTTCCGGGTTAGTGGAGGGACCTCCTCGCTGAGACTAGGGTCTTTGTTCTTTGCTCGAATCGTCGGCCTTACCTCTCCCGAGGGACCTGTAAGGGCTAGCTGCCCCTCATTTCGGTGAGGGCCCCGAGCTCCACAAGAGACCGAGAAATCGGTTTCAACAATGAGGATGCCTCATGGGGGCAGCACATACAAGGTGGTACTGTCTTCTTCGGCTTTGGTGCAACAGCCTTCACTTTTGGTGCTTTCTTAGCGCTCGGACCATGAACAAATGGACCGTACCCTTTTCGATTAATCTCTTGATAAGGTGCTTGAAAAGCACTATCACCAAAGTTTCGGGGAGGAGCCCATTCCTTATGATCATTCACAGGCGTAAAAGGAATTGGTCGTGTGAAATGACCATAGGAACTCTCCATATCATAAGCATTCGTAGGGAATATAACTCTCTTGAATGCTACAGACTCTTGATGAGCTTTCCCTTTTTCTTTGGTGGTAGCTTTCTTAGCAACCAAACCATTCTTCTTAGCAATTGTGTTTTTAGAAGAATCGCTAGTACTAGCTTCATGCCCTATACCGCTTCCTTTTGCCTTAGTGGTAAAAGTACCAATAATTGGCAGAACAGTTTTAGGTTGAGAGAATGCTTCATCCAACTTCTTCTCAGCCGCAAGCTGTTCCTCCAAGACTTTTATCGAATGATCTCTCAGGGCAAGAGTCTCTTCCGAGCTTTTGATCTTGTCTTTCAAGGCTTGGACTTCCTCTTTGAGAGAAGAAAGTTCTTCAACTTCTTTTCTCAAGTTAGATTCCACCTCCTTGAGAGCCATGATCTCCTTACCTTGAGTTTTGACGACCTTTCAGCACTTGTCAAAGCCTTTGAGCATTTTGGTATATTGAGACATAAGCTCAGATTCATCATCTGAGGGGTTATCCTTTTGTTCAGCCGAAGCATAATCAGAATCAGATAGGATAGTCTGATCATTTACCTTTCCGGTGTACGGGGGTGCTTCTTCATCATCAGACATGGCCATCAGGCCGAAGTAAGCTTCTTCTTCATCACTCGACTCATCGGAGTCACTGTCGCTCAGAGTTTTGGCTTTCTTAGCGACGAAACTTCTATCTGATTTCTTCTTTCCGTGAGTGGATTTCTTGTCTTCTTTTCTTCCACCTTCTTTCTTCTTGTAGGGACACTCAGCAATTATGTGCCCTGGCTTATTACAACAGTAGCAAATAATGTCAGAAGAAAAATGTTTTCTCTATTTCGATTTGTACCTGTCATTGTTGCTTGAGTCCTTCCTGTGATAGTCGCCATCACGACGAGAATGTTTATGATCCGAGGAAGACGGCTTGTTGTTCATGTGCCTTCGTTTGTTCAGCAGTTTCTTAAACTGACGGGAAATCAAAGAGAACTCCCCATCAGATAGTTCGGAACAGGAGGAGCTGGCTTCCGATTCTTCTTCATTATCAGATTCCTTTTCTCTGATTGGTATCATGGCTTTGCTCTTCTTTGAACTTTCTGCCTTCAAGGCTAAGGTTCTTTCTTTGCTTGAAGCTCGATTTACATCCTCTTCAAACTTTCGGATGTTCATTTGCAGTTCATGAGACAACAGCTTTTCGAACAGATTCTGAGGTTCTAGACTGGGCAATTTTCCAAACTCTCTAATAGCAACAATCTTGCTATCCCAGTCTTTCGTTAGGGAATGCAAGAATTTGTCATTTAGTTCACTGTTTGTGAACTCCCTGTCGTAGTTCCTCAGACCATTGACTATCTTGAAGAATCTTTCGTACGCATCAGCAATGCACTCCTTCATATTCTGCTTAAACGCCTCGTACTCTTGATTAAGTAGAGACCTTCTATCTTATCTTACCTCGTTAGTACCTTCCATTAGAACAATTAAGGATGTCCACATTTCTTTGGCTGATTTGTAGTGGATTAAGTTTTGCAACATGGAATCGTCCACTGCACTAGCAATTATGTTCTTAGCCTTCTTGTCAAGAGCAACAAGAGCTATCTCATCCTTATTCAAATCCATCATTTTCTTAGGTATCTGAATAGTAGGATTTGTTGACGAAACGGTCATGGGCACATGGGGACCTTCTTCCACGACTTGGAAGATTCTGGGATCTGCAGCTTCCATATAAAAACGGACTCTTTCCTTCCACATAGGAAAGTTGGCCTTAGTGCAGATGGGCAGTTTCAGAGAGGATTCCGTGACTCTATCCATGGCTTGCTAGCAACTAGAAGGATGGACCCTGTTCAAGGTGTTAACGTAGCAACGAACAGCGACCCTCTGATACCAATTGAAGTATCTAGTTGCCTACCTAAATCACCTAGAGGGGGGTGAATAGGTGATCTCTACGTCTTTTGCGGAATTAAAAATTAAACGTAAAGCACAGCACACAAAATAGATCACAGCCACAGATAACACCAAGAATTTATAGTGGTTCCCCGTACTTGGGTACTCCACTGCCGGCCTCGCCAATCTAGCACCACAGCTAGACTTGACTACTCACTAAATCTCGGATCAGAATGATCCTACAAACTCAGAGTCAAACTCCTACAATCTCAGAGAGAACCTCTCTTACAACTAGGAGAAAAACTTCTCCTATAACTCGGAGAACAACCTCTCCTACAGCTCGGAGATAACAACTCCTACAATAGATGATAAAAGGTTTTGAACAATAAGATACCAGATCTGAATAACAGAGGCGTTTTCTTCCTTCTTCTTGAATGGCTTTTGAGAACGATGAAGAAGAACAACGATCCTTCAAATCTGTCTTTGGCAATTTGAAACGATCCAATAGAGGTTGTAGAATCAGAACACGGATCGATCGAAAACTTCTTTGATAGAAATCAGCAAGTCAAATGAGTAGATCGATCTTCAATCGTAGGCGACAGCGAGGCGGCGCTTTTCTCGTTCTTTTAGATCAGGAAAGAAAATTAGGGTTTGAGAACGATTCGAAAACCTTGTTGTAAATAAACCAAGAGTGATCCTATATATAGAGGGCAATGATTAAGGGTTAAATCGACCTTAAACGCACTCAATATAGCCGTTAGGATCGGGAAGGAGCGTTTACGAACCGTCAAGAACAGAGGAAACAAATTAGAAAATAACGGACAGAATTCTCGAGACATAAGGGATCTCTCGAGAACTAACGGATCTCTCGAGATATGAAACAAAGAGAGCAGGAAAGGGATGTCTCGAGAACTCGATGATCTCTCGAGACATTACAAAGATTTCGGTCTTAAGGACTCTCGAGACAAGCTTGATCTCTCGAGTCATCAAGAACAGAAAAACCGAGATCAACAGAACTTGCTTCTCGAGACATTAAACGACTCTCGAGACATGCTTGATCTCTCGAGACATATCCTTAGAAAAATTTGTATTCATTTACTCCTTTTCTTCTCTTGAACAATTGCTGCAACCGCACTCCAAAGTCTTCAATAGTCTTGAAAATGAAGTGTACCCCAATAGAGAGATCACACATGAGTCATCACCATGTTTCATATAATGAGGAATTACATTGTATGAAACTGTGTTTGCAGACCCATTGTGACCTGACATTGATTTACACTTAGCAATGATAATCTGCAAGACAATACTGGAAAAGCATATCAAATACAAATGCAATTCAATCTTAGTTCAAGGGCGACTTCTCACAAATCAAGGTAATTGTGAATACAATTCCCAACAATATGCCCCTATGTCCTTCAGAAGGCCCAAAGTTCAACCCTAGGGCTAGAACTAAGGTCTTAGGGCATATCCACCGTAGACCACTCCAAACCACTCATGGTGGTGCTTTATGTGATTATAAACCAGTGACCAAAGTTTCACATCATTTTGATGAGATTTGACCACATAATTCTATCATGTGCACTTTGGACCTAATTTGACCTAGTTTGATCAAACTTTGGTTAACTAATTACCCAACCAAATCAGTCCCAATTGGGATGAAATTTTTACCAGGGTCATGTAATAACCCTAAGGATCACCCACCAAATTTGGAGGGGATTGGAGGTCATTAGACCCTATAAGTAATTAATATATGAATTATTTAATTTTTGCAAAAACCGTAAAAAATGTTCTCCAAATATTCCCATATTTGGATATGTTAAGGGTGTAGGTACAAATAGCGTATGTTTCAATTTTTAAGTCAATATCATTTCGCAATCAAAAGTTATTTTAGAAATAGTGGTTGTCCTACCCTAGGGACCAGTCCCACCAAAATGGCCCTACAGGGAGCTACATTGCTCCTTTTGGGCTGAATTTTTTTTTAAATTAAAGTACACACCAAGGGATACAACATTGGTAATGACAACTTTTTCATCGGAGGGGCCTAAGTATGTTTAATAAATTAATCTAGGTACTGCAAAAAGTGTGACAGAAATGCAATAATAAAACATTTATATTAATTGCTCCTGCACAGATCTTGGCAAAGATCCGACGGCTGCTGGTCATCTTCTACCTTCAACCAAGGGCCCAGATCAGCCCATCCTGGGCTGACTTCCACTGCATTTTCCAGGCCACCTGAGCGCCGCCTCGGCCGGCCAATGCCACCACCACCTGCTTTGAGGTGGTGGCCGCCGATTAGCAATTTTTGGCCGGCCGGAGGTGGCCGGAACAAGGTGTTCTAGCGGGGGAAAGAGGACTCGAAACTAGCCCTTTCGGGAGCTTGATTCGAGCCCGATTTGGCTCGAATTAAGCCCCAAATCAGATGAAGATCTAGCAGTAAGAGAGGGGAAGCGGATCGGACCTATTTGGTGGCCTGAAGTCACGCATTCCGGCGAGTTGCCATGGCCAGAGATCGAGCTTTTTGTGCCTTGCCTCCTTTGGTTTTTAGTGCACCACCCCTCTTGGAATGTTGGGTTTTTTTTCCTCTCACTCCTCTGAAGGTGTTAAAGAGGCCAATTGAGGCAATTGGGGGGGGGGGGGGGGGGGGGGGGGGTTCTCGAATTGCCATTAATGGCCATTAGTGAGGATTTCAGTTTCACTTGGGGAAGATGAATAGGGCATCAATGTGGCTAGGAGAGGGCTGGAAACTCCTCCTCTCCCTGAGAGGAGATGAATGGTGCCATTGATGGAGGAGATTGGAGGTTTCTTCTTCCTCCCCATTAACCCCCCCTTCTCTCTCTCCGCCATTTTTGGGGATTTATCTCCCCTGGCCAGCTCCTTTGAAATTGAATGGCAATTTCAGTAATTCCCAAGCCCATTAGGTGGTGGACCACATTAATTGAGTCTAGCCCAAGAGGATTGGGCTTGATTAGGTCAAAATAGGTCATTTTGACCTAAATTTATGATACGGTGGACTTTGGTCAATTTGACCATTTGGGTTGACTCCAATGGGTGGCTAGTCACCCATTGGCCTCCCCTAAGGGTTATCAAGGTCTAGGTAGGGTCAATTTGGCAAGGGTATGGACAATTGACCCTTAAAAGGCCACTTTGACCAAAATAGGGCTAGGGTTGACTCTGGTCAAATTGGCTAAATTGGAGGACCCATGATGGGTCTTTTTGGTCCATTGGGTCCCTAATATCCTTATAAGGGTAGGGGCAAGTTCAATTTGGTATGGTGGAGGCCAATTGACCCTAATTGGGCTACTTTGACCAAATTAGGATTAGGGTTGACTTTGGTCAATTTGGCCTCTTTGGTTGACCCCAATGGGTCCCTGGTGCTCTAAGTCGACCCCTAATGGGTTAGGGATGTTATGATGGGGTGAAAGGATCAAGGTGAGGCCCTAAAGTCCAATCCTTGGCTTGTTAACTAGAAATTGTTATTTGCAGACCACCATGATTTTCCTCTTTCTTGCCTATGTTCACATGGTCTTAAGTGCTTCCTATGGTTTTGTCATGACCTAGTCGTGAAGAGATCCATTAAGTTATACCTGTCGTGAAGAGCTCCAGAAACTTTTGCTGCATCAAGTCCAGTGGCTCCCAGGTGTGCTCCTCCTGTCCATGATTCCTCCACAGGACATTGACTAACGGAACCTTCTTGCGCCGCAGGACTCTCATCTCTGTATCATCTATCCGACCCGGCTCCAGGTGAACCGATCGATCAGTAGCTATCTGACCCTCTATAGTAGATATCTGCTGCTCTGGTCGTAGTAGAGCCCTCCTAAGTGAGGAGACGTGGAAGACGTCGTGTAATCCCACTAACTCCGATGGTAGCTCCAGCCTGTAAGCCAAGGTTCTGATCCGCTCCAGGATCCTATAGGGCCCCATATATCTCGGACTGAGCTTCTTCCACTTGCGTACCCGCGAGACTCCATGCATCGCACGTATCTTCAAGAATACCCGATCTCCCACCTGGAACTCTACCATACGATGTCGCGCATCATAATACTTGGCCTACCTGCTCTGGGCCTCCAGCATCCTGTCTCGAATTAGCCGCACTTGAGACTCAGTGTCCTCCACAAACTCTGAGCCAAGTGCCTTGGGTTCCTCATCCTAGATCCAAGACAATGGGGTCCTGCACCTTCGTCCGTATAATGCTTCATAGGGTGTCATGCCTATGCTAGCCTGGTGACTGTTGTTGTATGAGAACTCGACCAACGACAATAGTCTCTGTTATGGCTCCCCACGGTCTAGAATACATAGTCACGGAAGATCTTCTAAGGTCTGGTTGGTACGCTCAGTTTGCCCATCTGTCTGGGGGTGGAATGCAGTGCTGAATGTCAATCATGTGCCTAGGTAAGCCTACACCGCTCTCCACTCCCTCGATGTAAATCATCCATACCGATCTGACACAATCGTCCTAGGCACGCCATGGTACCGAACAAACTGCTCTATGAACCTTCGTACCAAATCACCGACCAGAGTGTCCTTTCTGACTAGGATGAATCTGGCCACCTTTGTCAGTCTATCGATGATCACCCATATCGAGTCATTCCCCGTATGTGATCGGGGAAGACAGGGTATAAAGTCCATCGCGATGTCGTCAAACTTCCACTCTGGCACTGGGAGTGGTTGCAGTAGTCCACCCGGGTTCTTGCATTCCGCCTTCACGAGTTGGCAAGACTCGCAGTGGGTCACAAAATAATTGATATCCCTCTTCATGCCCGGCAAATACATGGTCAACTTCATGTCCGCCATAATCTTGGTAATACACGGGTGCACCGAATACCTACTGCAGTGAGCCTCTGTCATGATGCCCTCCCAAATCCGGCCCCCTGCCGGTATATACTCGGTCTCTAAAACTAAACAGGCTGTCCTTTAATGAATAGTCTCCGACTGAGCCTGCCTCCAAGGCTCTGAATATCGGCTCTAGATTGGCATCCTGCTTCTGCCCATCCCTGATGCGGTCTCGGATGTCATATATGGTACTCATCGCTACCATGTACTCCTCATAAAGCTCCTGATCATCCTCGGACACTAAGGAGATTTGCATGTCCTCGAACATCCGTACTAGCTCCATGGCCCTCAGTTGGGGCTCTGCACCCAATGTGGTAGCTTTACCGCTCAGTGCGTCGGCCACCACATTTGCCTTTCCTGGGTGGTAATGCATCGTGTACTGGTAGTTGGACAAGAACTCCACCCAGCGTATATGTCGAATGTTCAGCTCCATCTGCGTATCTACGTACTTCAGATTCTTGTGGACTGAAAATATGTTACAGTGGATGCCATAGAGGTAGTGCCTCCAGATCTTCAGAGCGAATACAACCGCTCCCATCTCCAAGTCGTGCACCGGGCAATTCCGCTCATGGTTCTTCAACTGGCGGGAAGCGTATGCTATAACGTGCCCATTCTGTATCAGAACGGCACCCATCCCCTGGTCTGACGCATCCGTGTATACCTGGAATCCTTCCTTTCCTGATGGAAGGGCAATGATGGGGGCCGTCGTAAGCCGACCCTTTAGCTCCTGGAAGGCCGCCTCGCACTCCGAAGTCCAAACGAATGCAGTATCCTTCTTCGTCAGAGATGTGAGCGGGAGGGCCATCTGGGAAACCCCCTGTACGAATTTCCGGTAATAACTGGCAAGTATTAAGAAGCACCGCACGTCGATGGTCGTCTTCAGTGGTGGCCAATCCTGTACTGCCTGGATCTTCGCTGGATCCACTGCTAGACCAGCTCCACTGATAATATGACCTAGGAAGGCCACCTCCTTCAGCCAAAACTGACACTTGCTGATCTCCGCATACAGGCGGTGCTCCCGAAGCTTCTCCAACTTTAGTGCCAAATGATGTGCATGTTCGTCCTCCATCCTCGAATAGATGAGGATGTCATCGATGAACACGATGACAAAGATGTCGAGGTATGGCTCGAACACTCGATTCATCAAACTCATAAATGTTGATGGTGCATTCGTGAGCCCGAACGGCATCACAGTGAACTCATATAGTCCGTATCGGCTGCTGAAAGCCATCTTCGGGATGTCCTCCTCCTGAATCCACAGCTGATAATATCCTGATCTCAAATCCATCTTCGAGAAGTAGTGTGCTCCCTCTACCTGGTCAAATAGCTCGTCTATCCTCGGCAAAGGGTACGTGTTCCGCACCGTCAGCCTATTCAGGGATCTATAATCAATGCAGATTTTGAGCGACCTATCCTTCTTCTTCACGAATAACACCGGAGCTTCCCAAGGCGAGGAACTCGGTCTGATGAGCCCAGCTTCCACCAGCTCCTGCAGCTGGCTCTGAAACTCTGCTAGCTCCTTCGGGGCCATCCGATAAGGAGCTATAGATACCGGTTTAGCCCCGACACCAGCTGGATCTGAAAATCCTTCTCGCAGTGCGGTGGCAGCCCTAACAGCTTCTTTCGGAATACGTCGGCAAAATCCCGTACTACAGGGATACTAGCCACAAAATCCTTCACCTCGATCGCCTTGAGCAGCACCTGGTATACTTCATCTCCCTGTAGATGGGCCTTGGCGGCCTGAATAGATGTTAAGAAGAGACGGGAGGGGGGGGGGGGGGGGGGGGGGGGTCAGATACCTTCGACAACTATTTCCGTGTCCTGTGCTTTAGGACAATCCTCCTCGTCGGGTAGTCAATCCTTGCCTGGTTCCCGTGCAGCCAGTTCATGCCCAAGATCAAGTTGAAGTCTTTCATCTTCAAGAGCATCGCTGGCACTTCGAACAACTTCCCTCTAATCTCTACGTTCATATTGCACTTTGCATTCATTACTATCTCTGATCCGTCTGGTAATAGTACCCTCCTTTGGATGCCCTCGAAGTACTGGACTTGGTCTAGATCGTCCATGAATTCTTCTGAGACAAACGAGTGCGAGGCACCTGTGTCGAATAAAGTGTATGCGGGCTTGCCGCAGACGAGTACTATACCTGGGTGATTTTTTTTTGTTTGGTTCAATGCTAAGGTAAAGCTAAGGTTTGCTAGGTACTAATGAACATTAAAAAAAGACATTAAATAGTACCTGTAATGACCCTCGCGGGGTCCCGAGGCTGAGCTAGGTCCATAGCGTACATCTGGTCCATGTTCTATCTCCAGTATCCGCCCTGAAATCCACAGCCTCGACCATATCCTCGGCCCCCGAAATGCTGGGCCGGTGAGGCAGCCTGTAGTGCTGGTGGTGCATTCCTCTGAGGGCAGTTCCTATGGATGTGGCCAGTCTAGTGGCAGTGGTAGCACTCTGGTGGGTGAGGTGGCCCACCTCCTCCAATTCCTGGCATCTCCCGCATCAGTAGAGGCTGAGGAGCCAACACTACCATCTCCCTCTGCTCCTGCCTCTCCACCTGGCGGGGTCGGTTCTTCATCCTTCTTTCCCCAGCATCTCGGCCACTCTGCTGGTCTCTCCTGCCACCCCGTCCCTGGTCCTCCATCGGTCTCTTCCTTCCACGAATGGTGTGCTGGTCTGCTTCTAGCTTCTTGGCCATGTGCAAAATCTTAGTCATACTGCCGTCGGAGACGAAGTGGAGGGCCTATCTCAGCTCGTCACGAAGGCCCTTGTAGAACCTCTTTGCATATCCTGCATCCTCCAGCTGATACGAGTCCGCAAACCGGGCCAAGTGGGTAAAATCCTGGTGGTACTCCTGAACTGTCCTGCTCCCCTACCTCAACTGCAGGAATCTATCCTCTAACTCGTCTCTTACAGACTGTGGCACAAAATGATCCAGTAGTGCTGCTTTGAAGTCATCCCAAGAAACATCGGCAGCCTCTAATCCAGCATAAGTGGTGTCCAGCAGTGACTTCCACCATCTCTTTGCATGGGACTCCAAGCATGAGACCACCAGTGGCACCTCCATCTCTGTCGGGCACTGAATCACTGTCAGCATCTCCTCCATGATATCTACCCACTCCTCAGTCTGCACAACTGCCTCCGTTCTGAGGTATGATGTAGGAGAGAGGCCCCGGAAGACGCTCAGTTAGTTGGCCCCGACGTTTGGGTGAGGAGTCGGTGCCTGCTGTGCCCTGAATGTCTCCAGTATGGAAGTCAGTGTTTGTCCCATCTCCGTTTGCTGGATCGGAGTAGGAGCTAGTGGTGGTGGGACGATGTTTGGAGTTGGAGGAACTCCATGCTGCGGTGTAGGGTTCGTCGCAGGCTACACAAGAAAATTACACTCGTAAGGGGGTTTGCCTAAAAAAATTAAGTTACAAGTGGACTTTTCATGTGATTCCCCATATGGGCACACCATTGCTTCCGTTGCTTAGTCTGTCCTCAAACTAAACTCGCGCGGGGTGGCCCAGGGTTTGTGGACTTCTTTTCTTCGGATCGAGGTTTTCTCTGATACCAGTTTGTAAGACCCCATTTTTTATCATTCTGAAAATCGGGGTCTTATGCCAAGAACTGCCGCTTTACGGTGACACCCTCACTCAGGAAGGTCGCCACTATAAAATGTCGATCCAGCTTGCCATATCGATCACAAAAGAAGTAAGCATAAACAAACTTATAGAAGTTCAAGTCCAGATCACATAGAAAATAAAACCATCAAAAAGAGATGTCCATAAACAGTAATTGAATAAAAGATAACAGTAATAATAAAGGGCTCATGCCCAATACATCATTGCCTCATATAAAAGTCACTCGCGGAAGCATAATCTACTAGAACTAATAGAACACTCATGGATCCTGTCATTGGTGCTCCCGTGCTAGACTCTCTCGCCTCCATCTGCACCGTCCTCTGGTGCTACAGCATCTCCTCAGTCCCCTAAAATGATAAGGTCCACCTACCATTAGTCAAGAGACTAAGTCAATCCCCCACCCCTCCCCCGGTGACTCCTAGGCACCATGCGGGAAGGATGAAGCGGAGGACATCAAGGGGTATAATCAAAAGCCGGTGACAGTGAATCTAACTACGGAAGGGTATATCGTTATGCAACAAATAGTATAATTAGTAAGCAGTAACAGGTAAAACAGTAATAAGTAAGCAACATTCAAGAAGGGTAATAAGGGAAACAGTAATAAAAACAAGTAACCTTGATTTATAGGAATGCCCATACAAACCTATAGACCAAGGGGTCGTTTAGCAGGGCCTATCGTATAAAAAGTCTCATAACCAATTTATACGATAGGGGGTAGGGGTTGAAATACAATGTTCATGCTATGTCATGCAGTTTATGCTATGTTCACACAAGTGCAACTCACACACAACGACTCTATGAGCACAGACCTTTAGTTCCCCCTTTTTGGAACTAGCAAAACTCCCAGGATACTCCTGTAGTGGCAAATGGAAGCGGTGGGTTGGGCCTCGCCCACCTCTAGGTTGGTATCTGCACTACCTAACCTAGAACTATCGTACGCCTCAACGCTAAGAACACAACAACGGAGCTTCTGCGTACTCTTGCTGGCCTGTACACTAGACTTTTCTTGGTAAAGTGTTATCCACACTTACCGAGACAAAGTATCGACGTCGGTGCGACGATAGTCAACACTAAATACCCACCACCTTATGCACATTCAGATATGATTCCTACGATATCTCGATCCATAAGTTGTAACATCCCAGTGCGCGCTTGGCCCCTATGATGAAAATAAAAACCAGCGTCTACATTTTCTTTTGCAATAAAATAAATGTTTATGAGGAAGTCCGAAATTATACCGGTGACCGCATTATGCAAATGATACCTTAGTGTACGAATGTCATATTCATTCATTTATGAAGTTAATATGAGAGCTGTTAATAAGGAAATTGTTCCTACCAGAGATCGGCGACTACTATTTCTATTCCTTGTTATGAGTGTTGTCATGGGTGCGATTATGAAGTTGGTTTGTTGGGGGTTTTCCATAGCTGGGTTGTATGTGCTATTATTAGATTTCTTCCTACAAAAAAAAGAACAAGATTTAATGCCGATTCGACGCCGCACAATTTATTTTGAAGTTCGAGATTTTTGATGTTTTGCGGCGTTCGTTTCGTATTTAATTTATATTCCGATGTTGAAATCGAAATTTTGATATTTATGTAGAAGTGGATTGGATTGGCTTGGTGTTGGCTGACTTGGAATGTTAGCCTGGTCGGATGGTTGAATTGCTGAGCCTTTGCTGTGTTGATTATTATTATATTATATTATAGATAGATATAATATTGGTATATTACCTTAAGCGGTGGCCTGGTTTCCTTACTTCTCTACTCCCGATATTTCATTTTCTGGAGCCTTGCCGATCTTCTGCCCTCTCCTTCCTGCTTTGTCCAGTGGCGGTGCTAGGAGCTTCTTCCCGTGGCTGTGTTGGGAGCTCTGATTAAGGCTTTTGCTGCTCTCCTAATAGTGAGCTCTTCTTCTTTGTCTTTACCCACTTCTCTTTGTTTTTAGAGATGGATGTTATGCTGCTAAAATTGGTAGGGAAGGAGTTAGGGTTTTAGTAGTTGGGGGATTTAATTCCTTTGGATTGCTAGGGTTTGATTTATTACCTCTCCCTCTCCCTCCATTTTTGAGCTGATTTCTTTGTGTTATTGCTATTGGCTGAGTTTTGCCTTAAATTGCCTTGGAATTGAAGGGCTTGTTTTGAGTTATTGTTGGCTGTTTCGATGGCTCTCGCTCAGCTGCTATTGTGCCTATGATGGAGGCTTATGAACTCTATTTTTGGCTGTTATTCCTCTTGTTTCCTCATAGCCGGCAGCTGTGTTGATTCCCTACTGTTGGCATGCTGTGTTGCTAGTGTTTTGCCTTGATTTTCTTTGGATTTGGAAGCCGTGAGAGGGATGGTTTGAATATGATTGCTGGCTGCTTTTGATGGTGCAGGCCGGCTAATATATGGGCTCATGAAATCTGTTTGTTGGTTGTTATGGATGTGCTGCTCCTCTTTTCAGTTGTTGGCCGGCTGCTAACCTTTTGAGTGGGATTTTATTGTTATGCTTAATATTGAACCTATTTCATTGGGGGTTTCTGATGGTTGTGTTGAGCTTTTACTGCCCTCTTGTCAATTAACTTTTGTTGCTCCTCTTTGGCCTGTTCAGAATATGGAGAGGAATAATGTTTGTAATAGATGTTTTGTGTGAGTGGCTATTGGGGCTATTCGTTTGGGCATGTTAAAAATCAAGTCAGTTGTTTATTTTTGGATCAAAAGTTAGTTTTGTTGACTGATTACATATTTAATCTTTTTGTGGATCAGGACCCTTTAATCAGTCTTGGCCAACTGCCGCCATGCCGCGGAGGAGACAACCGTGAACGTCGGCTGGAAATCAGGTGACTTCCTCCCCTCTCCCTTGGTGCTAGCCTCTTAGATCACAATAGGAGAGATGAAGGCTCAAGAGAGCTTCTCGTGTGAGCTTAAATGGATTTTCCTTAGGAAGACCAAGTCGGAACCTCAAATTTAGGGCACCGTTCGCCGCGAGGTTCTTGGAATCATTTCTTCTCTTCAAGAGGAAGAGATAGGATTTGATTTGGTGCAAACCCATGGTCGTTGAGGGAGAGTGAGGAGAGTGATTATGTAAGGATTTTAAAGGTGTAATGACCTAGCATTTGTTTGAGAAGATGATGACTGGCCCCCTTGCTAAGGAAGTTTCAATTTATAACATTTCACTAGGTTATTAAGGAATGAATTGGTGTGCAGCTGGGTTCAGGCCCATTCTTAGGTTTGATCCCACTGGAACTAGGATTCGGGCTCAACATGAAAGTTGTAGCCCTTGGAAAGAGCTTTCTGACGATTGGTCACCCATTTTCTGAAGTGCCCTGTAGCTCCCTAAAGGTCCAGTCGAGTGGGCTGACCAGAAAGCTGGAATGGGTTAAGTGTGTGCTATTTTGCTGTCCAGATTATTGTAGCTGACTTCAGAGCAAATTTTAGGTAGGAGACACTTGGATCTGGGTTTAGGACTCAACATGAATGTTGTATCCCTTGGTGAGAGCTTTCCAAAATGGGGTGGCACATAATTTGGGGTGGAGAAGAACTCCCAGAAATTCACTTTTGTTAATCAGCGTCATTGTAGTTTGAATTGCGATAATTTTTGGGATATCTTTTATAATACTTGTCTGATGCTCTCAACAATTGGTAGAAATCAAATTGATGATATTGTGCTGACCTCTGTTGAATTTCATGAGTTTTGGGAGGATATTCGTTGTCATTTTGCCAATCATAGTTCTTTCCCGCATTGCTCCGTAAATAATAATTGGGAATGCCGATGAGGCTAACATTTGGTGAGAATGGCCATAACAAGCCTAGCGAAACTACGGTAGAAGTTTCAGCAAGGCTCGATTTGATATGGGTTCTTAATTAAATATATTGTTGTAAAATATTATGCTGTTGAACTCCGTTAGAGACTGAAAATGAATAACCAAGTTGGGCTCGGGAGAACAAAGTGTTGTCTTGAAATAGAAGGGCGTGTGTTAGAAGTCCTGGTGTACGTAGATACACGGATTGTATAGAAGGGCTTGTATTAGAAGTCCTGGTGTACGTAGATGCACAAATTGTATAGAAGGGCTTGTATTAGAAGTCCTGGTATACGTAGATACACGGATTGTATAGAAGGGCTTGTATTAGAAGTCCTGGTGTACGTAGACACACAAATGGTATAGAAGGACTTGGATTAGAAGTCCTGGTGTACGTAGCTACACGGATGGTATAGAAGGACTTGGATTAGAAGTCCTGGTGTATGTTGATACACGGATACAAATGGACCCCGCTGGGGAGGATTACTTGTGGCGGGTCTACGGGCTTGCTAGTCATGACACTGACAGAAGCCGACAGTTAGACTCTAGACCGGTTGGGTAGGACTCTTGGTGCTCACCAACCCAAGTCCCCTTCTGTGTCCTTGATGGCTTTGCTGTGTGTTCTTAGCGTCGAGCAGTACGCAGGGGCTCCGCTATGTGTTCTTAGCATTGAGGCGTACATAGGCCTAGGTCTGGTAGTGTTCATACCCACCTAGTTGTGGAGGAGCCCGGTCCACAGTCTCCGTCTGGCCACGATGCGTGGTGCCTGAGTGGTTAGCTACCCTCGAAAAGTGGGAACTACAGGTCTATGTCGACATAGCAAAATGCATGGGTGAGTTCATCATATCATAATCATTGCACTGCATTCATCCTGCATAATCATAGCATTGCACTGCATCAGGTCCATCATATAAATTAGTATGGTCTCTTTTATATGATGTGTCCCAAATTGGAAACCTTAACTTATAAGTTTGTATGGACATTCATATAAGTTAAGGTACGATATGAACTGCTTACATTCTATCATTGCCTTACTACTTGTTAGCTGTGCTGATTATTCTTGTTACTAGTACTTGCATTTATAACCATTGCTACTTATATATTTATGAACATCTTAGTTAGTGCCATTGCAAGTACTTGGGTACTTATACAACCGACATGTATATGAACAACCATTCCTGTCACCTGCTTTGTATATTATAGCTTATATTGCAGCTTTTCTTCCTTTCATACCACCCGGTGCCTTGGAGTCGCCGGGTGAGCGGATGGGAAGCCACTTAGTCTTTATGACTAACAGTTGCTACGTCCCTCTTTTTAGGAGCGCACGGAGCTGGAGGAGATTAGTCAGGTCTGGACGACAGGGCCGGTGACTGCGATACCTTCGCTACCATCGGCGACAATTGTGAGCACAGTTTGAGATGTAGCCCTTGGGGCATTTAGCTTGATACTCTGATACTTTTGCAGGAGCTCTCAGAGTTTCTTGTCTTTTGTACTTATTTGGACTCTTACTTATGTGAATATCTTCTCATGGCTTCTTGCTTCTACATTATTGATGGGTTAGCGCTGTTCAGTTGGTTTGGCCGGCAGGATAGGCGTCTTGTTGGGGAGGCTAGCTCGTATGCTGGCGCTCCCGCAAGGCGGTTGTCCTGGGAATAAGACTCCCCTCGGCCATGTCGTGTGTTCTAGGAGGGGGGTCTTACATAAGCTCCCCGGAATAACCTGTCCGACACAATAACAATCTGAGCCACCGGATCGCCGGACTAACCCGTCCGTGCCAACAACCACCGAGCCTACCGCTCGTAAGTCCAAACCTAACTAACCTCCCGTAACCATGGAGTGTGGGTGTGTGCATTATTAAGTTAATCTTGCACCGCCATTTATTCCTTCACTTTAGGGTTAACCATGTACTTCCCGAGGACTACCCTATGAGGGGATCGCAATGGTACTAGGAGCTATAATGGGAAGACACCCCAAAGCTCCCTTTCCAAGGCATTTAATGTTATTGGTAACTACCCATAAGTATACCCTTCTTATCGTTACACTTGGATTAACCCTAAACATCTTATGACTTCCTAAGGGAAAGGTGATTTATCGGCAATCCCTAGCACTACCTTCCCATCACCGGGCACATTCATCACACCAACTCCCATTGGTGATCTCCAATCTCCTCAACCAGACAAGGTACATCATCCACCTTCCATTCCCATATATTGGACTACTAGTTAATCTAACTCTACAGTTTCTACTATACGCAGACCAAAATGAACTACATGAGTTGCATAAGAGGAGATACTCCAAATAATCATCTACATGATTGCATAAGATTAATCTCAAGCTCGACAAGTCGCACCCGCAAGTGCACTGCCCTGGCCCTCAAGTTAGACAAAGTCGGACCCGCAAGTCCACTGCCCTGGCCCTCAAGCCTCACAACTCTCCAGCCCTCAAGCTGGACAATTTGGCCAGCAAGCCTTACAAGAAAATACAATAATAAGATGTTTCTTTCTGCCGGATGAAGATTGGCACCTTTAGCCGGTTGAAGATCAGCTCCTTAAGATTGAAGAAGATTGTTCTGAATCAGATCTTGAGCACACGGTTTTTCTTCAAATCTTTTATTAGCCAGATGAGGATTGGCTTCTTAGCAGTCGATGAAGATGACTTCTCCTTCTTTTTCTTTTTCTTTCTTGCGGCGCTTGTGTTTTTCGATTCGATATGTGCGCAAGTTCTTTCTTGATGATTAACCTTTTAGGGCAACCTCATGTATCCTTTTTATAAGACTGCGATGTCTCCCAACGGTCTTCTAAAAAGTTTCTTTATGTGTCAGACCTCCATTCCTTTTTAGCACGCGCAGATATCTTTATTTCTTTTGGAGTATGCGCTAATACCTCGATTCATTAAGTGCACGCGTTGATTGGACAATCAGGCGGCGGCATTAACTGCTGACAGTATGTCTTCACGATTTGAATCCTGTCTTGAAGATATTTGCATCATTACGACGACAAGCTATCTCTGACTTTGTCGTCGCGATCTTCCTTCTGCCTCTGATGGTAGTATCTCGACGATACAAGATATCCTGGCGATTCTGTATATACGACGATCTTCTTTCTCTGACAGTGTCGTCGTGAGCTTCCTTCTTGCATCATGTCGTCGTAATCATATGTTCTCTCGATGACAAGAGTTCCACACGACGATGTCCTACGCCTTCTCTGCGTTTGACGAACAGCATTCTGCGATCGACAAACTTGCCATCCTTCGTTCGACGATCTCGCCATTCTTTGTTTGACGATCTCACCACGTCTCAGCATTCGACAATCGGCATTCTTCGTTCGACAATCTCGCCATGTCTCAGCGGTCGACGAATACTTCGCTTCTCAGCGACTGCTACTCTGAGTAGCTGCCCGTCATTACGACAACAAGCACGCATTGTCGAGGATATCGCCTGTTCTTCTCGACGATATGTACTTATATTTTCCTGAGATTATGAACTAGATGTACGATCAAATACAAAGTGAAGTACTCTTAATATGATGATTTCTTCAAATCAGGAATCATGTGGGCAAGATTCCCAACAATCTCCCCCTATTTAAAGAAGTCAGAATCTCAATTCAAGCCTACTTTCACTTGACATTAAATATCATAATCTTAGATGGAACTGTTTAAAGATTTAACTTATCTTTTGCAGAACTCTTGGAGTACATCAAGCTTGTAGCTCCCCCTTGATTTGATGCCTCTTCCTTGCCCTGCCTTTAAGGTCTTCTTGAGAACCACTTGAGCACCATTTAATCCTCTGATTAACCTGCCTACCCCTTCTGATAAGGGAGATCCGAGTACAGCTCCATCGAAAACTGCCAAGGACAAACCCTTCAATATAGAATTCTCCCCGTCTGGGATCCTTCACTTCAAGGTGAATGATGGAGAGGAGGGGGTAGTCAATTCGCCTAAGCCAGGCGGACATATTTCTTCTTCAGTAGTGATCTTAGAGGACAACTCCAACCGGTCTCATCAGGTCGACTTGGATTCTGTTAAGAAAAGAAAGATAGCTGAGACGACCGCGGAACAGATCATGAGGAATGCGAAGAAGCTGGGGGCTAAGAACAAAGCGGCCTCTAGGTGACCGAGCGCGGCTAGCTTCCAACACAAGTTGGGTAAAAAGGAAGTTTATGAAGGACATGTTACTCCTTCAATTAAGCCGGATGAATCACCATTCAATTCAGCAGTCAACGTAACTGTCAGCGATATTCTTGGAGAGATTGATGCCCTCATGAAGCAAGATTGGCCTCTTGATACCCCGGCGAACACGACCGAAGCTAACCATTCTGGGGAGGATGCGACTAAAACTGAAGAGATCGTGCCGAGGAGGGATCCTCCTGAAAAGTCTGGGCTGCAACTAATGAAAGTGAAGGCGGAGGAAATGAGGCGGTCACTCAATAAGCAACGGCTTCCGGGTCCTCTTGCAAAAGGTAAGTGTGATGTGGGTTATCACCCTGTCCGCTTCTATATACCGCGGCCTTGGAAAAAGCAAAATGACTTGCTATTGAATCCGCCGTCGAGCTTTTTCCCCTCCACGATTCAAACCTCTACTATTCAACGAAGACATAATGAGAGATTTTGGAGAGAGCAGCGCCGGAGAATGGACCCTGAACAGTTGAGGCAGCATGTATTCTCGGGCATTAATCTTGTAGTACTCTCCACATAGGGTTATTTGCTTATGATTACGTTAAATGCCCCTTCTTTATTCGCAGACAACCCAGATCAAGCTATGAAGCCGGGCGACCTGATGGCTTATCTTCCTCCGCTGCCTCCCCTAGTACCAAATTCTTCGATGAACTTGAATGCTGGAATGGAGGAGCTGGTCGACCTCATGGGTCTTCTTGACACCTTGCGAGAACAAGTAAAGAACCTAGAAGATCAGGCCGAGACCGCCCGGGCAAAGGAGCGAGATATGCGGGCAGTGCTGGAGGCTGAAAGAGAAGAGAGGTTGGCAAGGGCAAAGACGTGGCAGGAGCATACCGTTAGGTTGCAGGAGCAGACCGCTGATCTTGCCGCGCGGCTTGAGAAGGAGAAGAAAATAAGCCAAAAATTTGAAGAAGATTATAAGTAATATCGAGGAAAATATCTCAATTTAACTCAATAGGCTTGTGACAATCAATGCCCTATCTCAGGTTATTTGCCGTTGGGGAGACTTCGAACCCTCCAGCGGCTAGGGAAGCTGCACGAGTTGCAATTCCTGGAGGGACCTCTCCGCGGAGCGCACTATCCCTATAGTTTGGATAGAGCGTGACGCCGCGCGGCTTCATAGTACTTTCAATCTTCTTCACAAAAGTATCAACCAAATGCAAGGACTACATCTACAGGCCGGCGACCAAGTCGCAAATCTTCACCTGGAAGATCATTAGATTTTAAATCCATCCGTCTTTGAGACAATGTTGTAATATTGTTTGTGCTGCTTTTCTGGACAATCTGGATGTGGAATGTTTATTTGATGATATATTTTGTTGCCTAACATCTTTGAATGTTGATGTTGTCTGAATTGCTATATAATTCGAGCGACTTGTAATCAAGTACTTGTGATATCTATTGTGCAATTTTCTTAATCATGCAGGTATCTGACTATGCGGTCTTGCTGTTTTGTTTATTTATTAGAAGCTGCGCTTGATAGTACGAGTTGCTGGCCACGCGGTTACGTAGGTTTAGTCGCGGCTTGATTTGGCTACATGCAAATCATTGATTTCTGCTGTGAAATACTTAGGAAATTTGAGATATCTACACGATGCGCGACTTATCTTTAAGTTTCGCGGCTTTCTTCTATAAAACTAACCACGCAGTTGATGACCAAGCGGCCAAGGTATCTAGTCGTGATTCAGTTTTACTATATGCAGATCACTGGATCTATAAGTAGTAGAGTCTTCCGCAGTCATTCTCATAATACTCATGGCGCGGGCTAAGAGCAAGTCGATGCGGTCTGAGAAAGTTTCAACCGTTCGGACTGATGCGGCTTCTGCCTTCCACTCTGCCGATCACAGAGAATGCCGCTTAACTCAAGCCAAATTAGATGAGTTCGTGGAGAAGCACATGGCGACTAGCAATTTACTCGCGTGGCTTCCTTTGCGTGACGAGTGGATTAACTCGTCAACTCCCTCACAGGTCGCCATCCCCATCGACCACTTCGATAATGGCTTCAAGTTTCTGCTTCCGCTTGAAGTCATTGCCATCTTCGACCATTACGGAGTTGTCCCCGAATAACTTTCGCCGAACTCTATAACCTCTATTTTCGGCTTCATCTCTTACTTGCGGTCTGAGCGAGTCCGCTTCTCGATCAACCTATTCAGAAAATTCTTTTCCATGCGGGCTGTCCCAGATGCCAAAGCAAAAATATACAGAGCGCATCTCTACTTTGGATCCAGGGGAATGAAGATCGTCAACTTGGCGAATAAAATTGCGAATTGGTAAGAGAGATAGTTGATCTTCGAGGGCCAGCTTGGATTGTTGCAGGTCAACCCGCAGGTGTGGGAAGAGGAGGTTTTTTGACAAGTCGATGTCGAAGGAGACGAGTTGAAAATCTTCCAGTTCCTTGAGAATGAGCAGCTTGATGTACACCATTACATCCCGTTGCTTTCAGAGTTGGAGAATATCCAGCCTGAAGGTAGTCAGTTTCTCGCAACCTGGCGTATTTGACCGTGCGAACTGTTTTATTAACCATTCGTCTTTGTTTTGTAGGTGCCGTCTTTGTCCTGACGAACAAGCCAGTCAGCCCGGGCGGCTTGGTTTTGACACAGAGGGAGAAACAGCGAAGGAAGAGCAAGCCCCAGACATCTGAGGAGGGCTCGGCCTCATCTGGCGAATTCGACCTTCTCAGATTCTGCGGCAACCCGAGCGATCTACACGACGAGCCGACCCTACGCTGGCATCATAGTGGTGTCTGCGTGCAAGTGTCCATCATGCTCCCATACTGGGTGAGCGAGATGCTAAGCCTCCACGCTCAAGCCGCCGGTGCTGCTTTATATGGCCAGAATACCTTGAAGAGGCTCAAGAAGGTTCCGGAAGAGGAGCTTGTCAACCTAGCTGCACAGACCGGTGCGAGGAGCTTCGTGACCAACCACTTTATGGGCTTGTCATATAGGCGATTAATTTCAGCGCATACCCACTTAGAAAAGAAATGCGCTGAGCAGGCGCAGGAGATCGCGCGGATAAAGGAGGCCGAGTTGGTAAGTTATCACCTGATGAATATTTATGCTACCCGACTTTCTCAGACCGTGCGGACTGACCTTGTTCTTCTTTTCAGAAAAAGTATGATATTGACAACCCGACTTCCAGGATGAAGTCATTCCTCATGTCGCCAAGGGGATAGATGTTGCCTTGAAGCGTTTGAGGGACCTTGACGACCTGTCTTCAGGATTTGAGGACTTTTGCTTCTCGGATGTTTACCCATCCCTAAAGCAGAAGCTGGATGACATTGCACGCAAGGCGATGGGTAAAGACAAGGTCGATCCCAGCAGTTCGGGAGAAGAGGAGGACGATGAGGATGAAACCGTCATGGTTAATGAAGCCGCAGCGGTTGACGAAACCGCTGCAGAGCAAGAGGCCGCTGCTGATGATGGAGAGAGTTCATCATCTGAGACCGATACCTCCGAAAGTGAGGCCGATCGGGTTGGGAGTTTGAAGGATGAAGACTCGAGTAGCAGTTCGTCAAGTTACTCATCAGGCAGTGGAGGTTATGTTGGATCGCTCGGCGCCCTTAGAGGGGGGGGGGTGAATAAGGGTTTTCAAAAACTTTAGATTTTATTTAGAAAAACTTTGGAATATTGCAATATTAAAACAAGAAGTCAAGTAAAACAAAAAGGAGACAAGCTTTATTGATATTAAATAAGTTTTACAAAACTTGATCTTAATGGCGCTAGAGATCGGAGGCGAATAATAAAAGCTCTTTTCGTTTTCTATCCCGACTCGCCTCCCCACGAACCGGTGGCCCTAGCCTTCTCCTTCCCGGATTCGGCCTCAAGCCGCTCTAGCCAATCCTTCCCCGGATGTGGCCTCGAGCACCCCCTAGACCTAGCCTAGATCTAGTCGCCAACACGTGGCGAATTTCAGCCCTAAGTCCTACCCCAGACGTAGTCGCCAACACGAGGCGATTTCACTACCGTTTACAAAGAAAGATAAATAGAATAATAAAACCTCCCTTAAGATGAACTTCTGAAGATGGAGGCGAAGATCCGCTGTAGAATCAGCGTTTGTCGAAGTGGACTTCGTTTGGATTTCGCGTGATGGAATCCTCCTTCAGAAGTTGGCAGAGCTTCGCTGGGACCTCAAATTTTGGCCAAGACAAGCCTCTGGAATTCTAGCACTCTCTCTCTCTGAGGTGTATGCAATAGGTGTCACGAAAACAAGAGGAGAGGGGGTCCTTTTATAGCGAAAGCGCTACCGCCGGCGCTACCGCTACCGCCGACGCTACCGCTACCGCCGGCGCTATCCCTGATTAAGTAATGTTTTGCACGGCAGGATCTTCAATCCACGGCAACATTTTTCTCTATGCCTCTTGTGCGCCATGCTACCGCCAGCGCTAGTAGCTACCGCCGGGCGCTATCCCTGATTAAGTAACATTTTGCGCGGCAGGATCTTCAATCCGCGGCAACATTTTGCTCTATGCCTCTTGTGCGCCATGCTACCGCCAGCGCTAGTAGCTACCGCTGGGCGCTAGCTCCTTCTATATAAGCCGCCGGAATTGCGTTAATCATCGCTAGCGCCAGGCATTATCGCTACCACCGGCGCTAGTGGCCATGTTGGAATTCTGGCCTCAATTTTGGGGACAACCATCCTTGAGTCATGTGGACTTTGTTTTCCTGCACACTTAAACACACAAGATCAAATACACATAGGATTTGTTATTCTCAAACCTAGGAGATGCGGAAGACCATGTTCCAACAAACTCCCCCTTTTGATAATAACAAATCCATTAATGATAAATCAAAGCATTAATAAATAAGCATGATGAGACAATACTTGTGTGTGTGTGAGAGTGATGACTTTAGGATAATTATTGATTTTAGCATTTAGAATTGCTCCCCCTAAATACATGATCCCCCTAAGTGAATGCTCCCCTATTATGTAAGCTATCATCTTAATTTGTCATGTTGGGTTTTTGATAACGGGTTATATTTATCATGTTAGTTCTCCCCCTTTGTTATTAGCAAAAGTGGGTAGGGAAACAAAGTACTAAAAAATGTGTAAATAAAAGAGAAGGCATGATCGAGCTTTTTAAGTAAATGATAAGGAGTTTTAGAATTGTTTTTCATTTAAATAGATCAGAGTTATAAGCATTACAAAATTTTTCATAGAAGGAAATCAGAGTTTTTAGCATAAAAAAGTAATGATTTTCCCTTTATATAAAAGTTTTAAGCATAAAAATAAGGATTTCCAAATAACCAATCTACCCAGACAATATGTCTACACTCTAGCCCCGTACTAAGTGATGGATGGGCATGAGGAGCTGCAAACATGCCGTAGGTTGGGGTGTTAGTCCCATATGCAAACACTAGACAAAACTCAACCTAGCACTCTTTCCCCCCAGTGACTCGCAAAGCCCCACTGGAACCCTCCCCGGTTAAGGACAAGACATGACTAAAGATAAGTTTATCTAATGTCTACAACCCTACGCCCCCGCTATGGTGAGATATGAAGTCACGGATAATAGTTTTTTGAAACATGAAGCTTTTAAATCTAATGAGAAGAATCATAATTGAATTTTTTTGAAATAAAACTTACTTAGCTATATTGAAATTCATGAATGTATCAGAGTTTGAGCATTGCGGAAGATTTCGAAAAAGAAACACCATTATACTAAATAAGAGCTTAAGTTAAAAAGGAGATGTTTTTGATTTTCAAAACTAACTTTATAAAGATAAGAGTTGAAGCATTTTGGAAGAAAGAAACAACATCCTTTTAGCAATGTTTCACTTGTTGGAAGAGCGTTTAGCATACACGTTTATATTGAAATAAATCAAAGTTTGTTACCATAAAAATGATATGCGTGTTAGAACAACCAATATAAATTCTACCAAGCAAGTCTACCACTTATTTTTAAGAAAAAAATTGAGATTTAAGACTTGATATAAGCATGAAAGTGCAAGGTAAAAGTTATATGGTGATGATGCGGAAGACTTGTAGAAATAAATGAAACATCTTATTGTAATCAAGAATAATCCATAAAAAGATATATGAGTTTAATTTCAAAAAGAAGATGTTTATGTAACTCATGTTTCAATGAAAATCTTTTATGGTTGACAAAAATAACCAAGCATGAAATAATATTATCACAAAGAGATTACTACAATATTATTTCAATTCACAATTTCAAATCATACCAAACATTATAGAAACACATGCTAGGTTATCTAGTGCATTTCATAAATAAAAGAGTAATATAGAATTAGCATTAGGATCCAATACTCATGAGAAGAAGTGTTATGGAAGATAATGATGTGCACAAAAGTATATTTTTGAGTAATGTAAACAAATGTTTTAATCAAAAAATACAAGAAATATGTAGAGTACGAGCACAATAAAACACAAATAAGATTACTTCCACACACATTAATGCACAATAAAAAGTACAACTACCAAGGTGCTCTGCACACACAATGCTCATCAAGACTTATCAGGGTGCAAAGTAGTCCTTGGGGGATCACATATTTAAATTTAATATTGAAACTAGTGATCCGGTGTACTTAAGAGTAAGTGGTTTTTATTTTAAAAGAAGGCTATGGTTTGCACAAGACACTTTACTATTCTTTCCAAGGTGCTCAACCTCACAATGCTTATTAAGACTTATCAGGAGGTTCAAGTAGTGCTTGGTGGAGTTATCTTTGTTAATTTATGATATTTTTTTTTGTACAAAGTTCTCCGAATACACTTATTTTTGCAAACCATTATAATTTTTGAAAGAAATAAACCACTTTTCTTAACTTTTAAGAGTGCAAAATAAAGGAGTGTAGGTAAGATACTTGTGCAATTTTAATTTATTTGTACTAATACAAAACATACACAAGCATTCTTAGATTAAATAAATATGTAGACAATGCAAAAAAAAAGGTGAGTGAATAAATATCATTATCAAACATAAAACATTTCTCATACTTAGAGGCATGCTAAGCTTGATCCTACACAACTTTTAAACCATAATTGATGCACATTTGAATAGATATATCAAAGCATGAAGAAAGACAATGTCCAAGTAGTTTGAAAAGATAAATTGCAACATTGTAGATTTTCTAAATAATAGATTAAATCATGCTTGATTTTTCACAAAAAACATACAGTTTTTTTTGATAGTTTTAAAGTTTTATATTTTTGTATTTGATTTTAGCAAATAAAAGCATATTTTTGTAATGTTTGCTTTTGTAATTTTTATATTTGATTTTTGCATAAAGATGAACTTTAAACAAAGGAAACAACACAAGCGAAAAAGAAAAACATATTTTTTGTAATTTGGTTTTTGTAGTTTTGTATTTGATTTTTCAAAAAATAAAGAAACACAGAAGTGCAAAACTAAGTAGAAAATATAGATTAATATATTTTTAGAAATTTTTCAAAATTTTAAAATCACAGAAAAATGAACATGGACACTTGCGCCTGCGGTAGCGCTAGCGCGGGAGACAGTGAATGATTTTTTAGGATTTTGGAAATTTTAATTTTGGATCTTGATTAAGTGTCCCAATAGTAGTTTCATGCTGAAGTTGCAGATTTTTAGGAGATGTTTTGGATGGTTAAAAATGAAGAAAATTGTATTTGTGAGCACATTTTAACTTGAAAGATCTAGGACACCTAATTCAAGTCGTTATAATCAAAATCTTGCATCGGGAAGGGGTTTAGTAAATATGTCAGCAAGTTGAGAGTCCGTCCCAATGAAGCTTACTTTTACATTTTCTTTCTTAATGTGATCCCTAATGAAATGATGACGAACGTCGATGTGTTTGGATCTAGAATGGTGTACGGGATTATATGTGAGGTCTATTGCACTTTTGTGGTCACATTTAAGATCTATGTTTTTGAGATGAAATCCAAAGTCCTCTAGTGTTTGGCTCATCCATAACGCTTGTGCACAACAACTACCAAGTGCTATATATTTGGCCTCCGTGGTGGAGAGTGCAACCGAAGATTGTTTTCTACTAGACCAATGAACTAAAGAGGGTCCTAAAAAGTGACATGTACATCTAGTGCTTTTTCTATCTAGTGAACACCCGGCGTAGTCCGAATCGGAATAGCCGTGGAGCGTGAAAGAGTCATTGTGTGGGTACCATAATCCTAATTTAGATGACCCTATTAGATAACGAAAAATTCGTTTTACCGCTTTTAAATGAGTTCTTTTGGATCGGCTTGAAAGGGAGCACATAAACACACGGCAAACATTATATCTGGTCTAGATGCACTTAAATAAAGAAGAGATCCTATCATTCCTCTATATAGCATTTGATCAATGGAAATTCCAGATTCATCTTTTCCTAGTTTTAAAGAAGCACTTTTAGGAGTAGAAGCTTGTTTAAGATTTTCAAATCCAAATCGTTTAAGCATATCGTGAACATATTTTGATTGACAAATAAAAATACCATCAGTTCTTTGTGAGATTTGAAAACCAAGAAAATATTATAGTTCTCCTACAAGACTCATTTCAAATTCATTTTTCATTATTAAGACTACTTCATTACACAACTCTTCATTAGTGGCTCCAAAAATGATATCATCAACATATATTTGTAGAATAATTAATTCGTTATTTTTATGCTTAATGAAGAGTGAGTTGTCTGCACATCCCATAACATAACCGTGCTCTAACAAAAACGTTGTGAGTCGATCATACCATGCACGGGGCGCTTGTTTTAAACCATAAAGCGCTTTTTCTAACTTGTACACATGATTTGGAAATTTTTCATTTATGAAACCGGGGGGTTGTTCTACATAAACTTCTTCTTTAATATACCCGTTTAAAAAAGCACTTTTAAAATCCATTTGAAATAATTTTATTTGTTTAAAACTCGCAAATGCCAAAAATATTCGTATAGATTCTAAGCGAGCAACGAGTGCAAAAGTTTCTTCAAAATCTACCCCCTCGATTTGAGAATAACCTTGAGCAACAAGGCGTGCTTTATTTCTTACAATCCTAGATTCACCATCTAATTTATTTTTAAAAATCCATTTTACTCCAATAATTGGATGATTAGATGGTCTTTCTACTAAATTCCAAACTTTATTTCTTTCGAATTGTCCTAACTCTTCATTCATAGCCAAGAACCAAAATTCGTCATTTAAAGCAGTGGAAATGTTTCTAGGTTCGATTTCAGACACAAAGCAAATATTTGAAAATGTTTCATGAAGAGAGGATCAAGTTCTCACCCCAGAGGAAGGTTCCCCAATGATGAGCTCTTTTGGATGATTTTTGGAGAAGTTTAACACGCTTGGAGGTACGAATTCATCTTCCTTGGACTTCTCCTCCTCTTCTTTGGAGGGTTCTTCTTCGTCGTGCTCCAAGGATGGCAAAGGTTCATCATCTGTACCTGTAGGGAGCTTCTCTGCACATGGAATAAACTCATCAAATCTAACATTAATTGATTCTTCAACTTTACTTGATCTTTTATTAAATATTCTATATGCTTTACTAATTGAAGAATAACCAAGAAATATTCCTTCATCGCATTTTTCGTCAAATTTTCCTAGAGAATCTTTTGTATTAAGAATGAAGCATTTACATCCAAATACTTTAAAATACGACACATTAGGTTTCTTTTGATAGTAAAGTTCATATGGTGTGAGATTAAATGATGGGCGAAGCATTACTCTATTCATTACATAGCATGCAGTGCTTACGGCTTCGGCCCAAAAAGACTTAGGTAATTTATATTCAGATAGCATGGTGCGTGCAAGTTCTTGTATTTTCTTATTTTTCTGTTCTACAACACCGTTTTGTTGAGGTGTGCGTGGAGCGGAGAACTCATGCTTAATACCTAACATGTCACAAAAGGATTTAAAATTTTCATTTTTAAATTAACCTCCATGATCTGAGCGAATGCATTTTATTTTTAAATCTAATTCATTTTGAATGCGAGTACATAATTTTGAAAATTCACAAAACGCATCAGATTTGGAGGGGAGAAATAAAGTCCAACAATATCTTGAATAGTCATCAATTAGAACATAAGTGTATAATCTACCACCAAGACTCGCAGTGTTAACGGGACCAAAGAGATCCATATGAATTAATTGCAGAGGTTTTGATGTAGAAATTTCATTTTTGCTTTTAAAAGATGACTTAGAAAATTTGCCTTTTTGGCATGGAGAGCATAATGAAGATAAATTTTCATTTAACTTAGGCAATCCTCTAATCAATTCTTTTTTTGCTAGTTTTAAGATGAGCTTTGTACTAGCGTGGCCTAAGCGTCTATGCCATAATTCTAATTCATCATTTTTCGCTATAAAACATTTTATAGAAGATTTAGAAAGATCATGAAATGAAACTATGTAAACATTATGAATTCTAGGTGCAGTTAATAACACATCTTTTGTTTTAGGATTAACAATCTTGCAAAGGTTAGTGGAAGATTCAAAAAGTACGTCTAAATCTTTATCACACAGTTGACTTATAGATATTAGGTTATGTTTTAATCCTTTCACATAAAGTACATTTGATATAAGAAAAGATGCGTTACCCACTGTACCAACTCCCATGATCCTTCCTTTACCGTTATCGCCTAACGTCACTATTCCTCCTTTCTTCTTTTCTAGGCTAAGGAATTTTGCTTTATTGCCCGTCATGTGTTTGGAGCAGCCTGAGTCCAAATACCACACGTCTTCTGTTTCCTTAGCCTTCCTGCAAATCTAGAAAGAAGATGAGAGTAAAGATCCGGATACCCAAGAGGTACCACCCATAGAGTAAGTGGTTTTCTTAGGTACCCTGATTTGTTTTAAAGATCATTGTTTTATATTCCTACATGAGCCAAACGTGTGTCCAAATTTAATACAATTAGCACACGAAATAAAGGGGGTTGAGACCCATTTCTGAGTTTCTACGTTGCCCTTGCTGGATGATGTTTGTACATTAGAAAAACCAGAAGAATTTTTAACATTAGAGCTACCGCCGGCGTTAGTAGCTAGCGCCGGGCGGTAGTGTTCACTTTTATATCCGAGTCTGAATTTTCCAGACCCAAAGCATTGATTACCCAGAAGCATATCCAGGGATTTTTTACCAATCCCGAATTTGTTTATGGCTAAATTGAGATTTTGATTTTGTTTTTTAAGAGATGTATTTTCTTGAACAATCATAACACATTTATTTTCAAATCCTTTTTTGTTCTTTTCAATTTGTAATATAGAAGTTTTCAATTTTCTCTCTAAGTCCCCTTTTTCTTTTGCAATGATTTTGTTTTGTGAAAGGGCATTAGAGAGAGAAACTTCAAGTTCTTCTATCTTAAATAAAGAGTGCTCACATTCTTGACATGAAACTTTTCTTTTTTCAAGAGAGACTATTTTTTTTGTGAGCTTACGATTTTCTTTTATAATAGATTCATTTTCATGATTTAATAAAACAAATTTATCATAAAGTTCTTCAAAGGTAGGAGGAGATACCTCAGTGTCGCTAAGAACACTGGTGTCGTCATCGTCGCTTTTGGCCATTAAGCACAAGTTTGCTTCCTCCTCGCTACTTGACTCAGAACCATTTGACTCTTCAGAGGAAGAGTCACCCCAAGTAGCGGCCTTCAGCACTTTCTTCCTCTCTTTTGCTTTCTTTTGTTCTTTCCGCTCCTTTTGGTATTTTGGGCACTAGCTCCGAATGTGCCCGGTTTTTCTGCAGTGATAGCATTCTGGAGGCGGCCTTTCTTCTTCGTCATCGCTTCCTTTTTCTTTCTTCGATGAAGAGGAGGATCCCTTTCGTCGATTATCCTTTTGGAAGAATTTTTGGAATGTGTTCCTTCTCTCTGGATTTCTGATGAACTTCTTGAAATTCTTCACCAGGAGTCCTTCATCATCATCGTCCTCTTCGATGCACTCCTTCTTTGATGTCAGCGCCAACGCCTTTTTCTTTGGCTCCTTGTTGTATTCGTCATGTTGAATTTGTAGTTCTACCTCATGGGTTTTGAGATTCCCAATGAGATTCTCGATCTGGAGCGTTCTTAAGTTGTGCGACTCTGAGATGGCCGTCACCTTCGAATTGAACCTTGGAGGTAAGGAACGAAGAATTTTCCTCACCAAGTCCCCGTCGGAGTAGGTCTTTCCAAGCGCCTTGGATGCGTTGACGATCTTTGTGAAGCGAGTGTACATTGAGTTGATGTCCTCTTCTGTGTCCATCCTGAATTTCTCGTATTCAGATTCCAGTTGAAACAGCTTGGCATCTTTCACCTGCGATGTACCTTCGTGAGTTACTTCTAATTGATTCCAAATATCATAAGCAGTAGTGCAAGCAGAAATTCTATTAAATTCAATCCTATTTAGGGCACAATATAAGGTGTTCATTGCTTTTGCATTATTTTTACACCTTAGTTTGTTGTTATCGTCCCATTTATCTTTAGGTTTTAATAATGTTTCCTCTCCCACTACAGTTGTAGGAGGAGAGTATCTGACTTCTACCATATTCCAGACTTCTACATCCATTGTCATAAGAAAGCACATCATTCTATTTTTCCAATAGTTAAAATCTGACCCAGTAAAGAGAGGTGGTCGACTAATCCCTTGACCCTCCGAGAAAGCGAGATCATGAGACGCCATTGTTCCCAGTTGTTAAGCCGATTGGAACAAAACCCATCTGATACCACTTGTTGGATCGGTCGGCGCCCTTAGAGGGGGGGGGGGGTGAAAAGGGGTTTTCAAAAACTGTAGATTTTATTTAGAAAAACTTTGGAATATTGCAATATTAAAACAAGAAGTCAAGTAAAACAAAAAGGAGACAAGCTTTATTGATATTAAATAAGTTTTACAAAACTTGATCTCAATGGCGCTAGAGATCGGAGGCGAATAATAAAAGCTCTTTTCGTTTTCTATCCCGACTCGCTTCCCCACAAACCGATGGCCCTAGCCTTCTCCTTCCCGGATTCGGCCTCAAGCCGCTCTAGCCAATCCTTCCCCGGATGTGGCCTCGAGCACCCCCTAGACCTAGCCTAGATCTAGTCGCCAACACGAGGCGAATTTCAGCCCTAAGTCCTACCCCATACCTAGTCGCCAACACGAGGTGATTTCACTACCGTTTATAAAGAAAGATAAATAGAATAATAAAACCTCCCTTATGATGAACTTCTGAAGATGGAGGCGAAGATCCGCTGTAGAATCATCATTTGTCGAAGCGGACTTTGTTTGGATTTGGCGTGATGGAATCCTCCTTCAGAAGTTGGCAGAGCTTCGCTGGGACCTCAGATTTTGGCAAAGACAAGCCTCTGGAATTCTAGCACTCTCTCTCTCTCTCTGAGGTGTATGCAATATGTGTCACGAAAACAAGAGGAGAGGGGTCCTGTTATAGCCAAAGCGCTACCGCCGGCGCTACCGCTACCGCCGGCTCTATCCCTGATTAAGTAATGTTTTGCGCGGTAGAATCTTCAATCCGCGGCAACATTTTGCTATATGCCTCTTGTGCGCCATGCTACCGCCAGCGCTAGTAGCTACCGCCGGGCGCTATCCCTGATTAAGTAACATTTTGCGCGGTAGGATCTTCAATCCGCGGCAACATTTTGCTCTATGCCTCTTGTGCGCCATGCTACCGCCAGCGCTAGTAGCTACCGCCGGGCGCTAGCTCCTTCTATATAAGCCGCCGGAATTGCGTTAATCATCGCTAGCGCCAGGCGTTATCGATACCGCCGGCGCTAGTGGCCATGTTGGAATTCTGGCCTCAATTTTGGGGACAACCATCCTTGGGTCATGTGGACTTTGTTTTCCTGCACACTTAAACACACAAGATCAAATACACATAGGATTTGTTATTCTCAAACCTAGGAGATGCGGAAGACTATGTTCCAACAGGTTATTCGCCCGATGTTGATATTGAAGGTGGAGATTCGAGCTCTCCCATGGCGAAAAGACTCAAGTCGGGCGACTAACCGTTTTGTATTTCTTTTGAGATTTTCTTTTGGTAACCGACGGCTTGATTTTGTTAGCCGGTCGGTTTGAATGATGTATATATATATTTTTTTTGGAAATGAATGAAAAAACATTACCGGTTCAGTTGTCTGCCTTTGAGACTTACTAGTTAATGTTATTGTGTAGCAATTATTCGCTTTGATATTTCTTTCAATTAACCAGCCAGAGTATTACGTCGTGCGGTCTGATTTTAATCCTAGCGGTCAAAAGTTCGATCTCTATGAGAATTTAATAATAAGTAGCTGCCAGATTATTATTGAATGCTACCCGGACGGTCTATCTCTTCTGGGATCGATCCAGATTCAGTGAGTAAACCGCGGCTAGAAACCACCAGACATAATGAATAGCCCCTGATCGCTCGGTCTGATATTCTGGACGATTAATAATCCACGTTCCATATGTTACAAAATCGAGATGTGAAATCAAGCCGCGCTGTTACTTAATGATGCGCAGAATTGTTGATAACTTTCAGATAGAATGGAGTGTTGATATAATGCACGGAATATGCGATCAGCTTCAGCCTGAGCAGCTAACAATAATCAATAAGATCGCGCGGTCAGTATACAATCCGGCCGACCAATAATTTGAATTCCTTTTTCTTAAATTTTAAACATTTTCACAAGTATAAGCAATAATCAATAAGTTCCCACGATCATTATACAGTCCGGGCGACCAATAATTAGTAGTTGAGCAATATTCATCCTTGCAAGAATAACCCATGGCTGATTTCTCATGGATGATTTGACTCTACCTGAGTGAATAAGATTATGTTATGAGCTGATGAATACAAGCTGATAAAATTTACAATAAACCCGTCTGGGATAGTACCAACTTGCAGTAGTGCAATTAGATTGATTATAAACCGATTGTGACAACCGATTGGTCAATATTATGATTGATAACCTGTTAGAAACACTACCTTATGGCATTCTGTAATAACCCGCTTTCTAGCTTTCTACGGCTAGATTTATTCTAACCGATCGGTTAGTATGTTAAGCTGCTTTTTATTCAAGCCGATCGGCTTAATGAGTTAGACCGCCTAATTAAAATCCCACATTATGCTGGTTTCACCTGCTTATCTCAAGCCGGTCGGCTTAATAGGTTAAACTGCCCGGTCTTTAAGACACCTGTTAAATCCTGCTTTCTCCTAAATGGTCACGAAGGACCATATGAGAAAAAATAATTTCCTGTGAAAAAGTAAAAAGATTATTGACTCAGATGACCAAGTGGGCAGGTGTGCTTAGGTAGCAAGCATTGCATTCCTCAAGTGGTCATAAGAGCTGTAGAGATTTCGATAACTCAACTGCTCTTTAGCCTATGGTTACAAGCCGAGTTGATCGATTGGGCAGGTGGGCTTAGGCGGCGAACATTGCTTTCCTAAGAGAGATCAACTCAGTTGTGGGCCCCCTGTAGGCTCCGCTCGAGAGTTCCTTTAGGAGTATTCGATGGTCACATACTAAGATAATCAGTTGGGTAGCTGTGGTTATGCCGCGGGGACTTTACCGACATTGCTTTCCTCAGAAAGATCATCAAAGCTGTAATTATATCCCTTTCGGGGCACGATAGAGTTAACAGTCACATGTACTTCCCTTGATGCAGAGGTGTGTTAGATACCGTCCGAGATCCAAAATTCTGAAGACCACCGCACGGGAATTGGCAAGCTTCCACTACATGAAAGTGAGGTATTAGATCTTAGATTTACTCTAGAGGGGGGGGGGTGAATAGAGTATTAAAAAGTTTTAACTTATTTTATAGCGTAATTAAAATAGTGATATATATATATGTGTGTACAGAGTGAGTGTAAGAGCAAAATAAACACAAATCACAGCACAGTACAGAAAGAAAAACATAATCACATAAGACACAAGGATCTATAGTAGTTCCCCAATCAAACTGGGTACATCTACTCCTCTACCACCCTTGGTAGGAATCCACTAGGTTTTTGATCATGTGCCCTATCACCACTAGGATTTTTGATCAGGTGCCCAAACACCACTGAGCTTTTGATCAGGTGCTCAAACCAAAACACAGGTTTTTGATCAGGTGCCCTGCTACTAAAGGTTTAACTTTTGAAGGGAGTTAGAACCCTGTACAAGATGGGATAAAAAGGGTAAACAAAAAGTGTTTATGAGATTCTTCTCTGTCAACAAGCAGAGAGAAGACTAGTGGATTTTTGATGTAAAACTCCCCCTATCTGATAGAAATTCTTGACAGTTGATGGATGGAGCTTTCTCTTGAATGTAGAATATCTTCAATGAAAGCAGATGAATCTGAGAGGAAATGTTTCTCAGATTGTTGTTGCTCTTTGAAGATTAGAATTAGCAGCTGAAAACTGAGAGAAGAATGTTGATGTTCTCAAAGAATGAAAATGCTGCTGTTGAGGATGAACTCTGTAATTCTTTTTGACATTTTGTATTTTCTCTCGACTGATTCTTTTCCTGGTACTACAGTACTACTGGTTCATCCTTTTTCCTTAGAGAATATATCACAGATTTGAAATTCAAATCTTCTGGATAAGGAATAAAATATTCTGAAAAGTTATTTCTTGGAACTACAATTTGATTCATCAATAAACATTAATTCCTATTCCTTTTCCATAAGAGTATCCTTTTCCAATATGTCAAATGGCTACTTTCTCGAGAGAAGAGAATGGAAAGGAAATAATAAAAGAAAGGAATAAAATCTTGTCTTATCTGATAAGTCCAAATAGAATTGAATAGATCCGTTGCTGATAGTCGATCTGAGTTCAGAGAAGAATAGATAACTGATTTATCAGAAGTTGTTAAGTTGGAGAAGAAATTCGTCGAGAAGAAAATTGAGTTCGTCGAGCTGAGAGTTGAGTTCGTCGAACTGAAAGCTGAGTTCGTCGAACTGAACATTTAGTTCCTTATTCGTCGAACACGGAGCTGAGTTCGTCGATCTCAATCTGGAGTTCGTCAAACTGAGATGAAATCTGCTAAACTGGCTTGTGGTATGAATTCATCGAGCTGAGAGGCAAGATCGTCGAACTGAAGCATGACGTTCGTCGAATGCAGAGAGGAGTTTGTCGAACGCAGAATGAAGTTCGTCGAACATGGAAACTTGGAATTTTTCCTAAGTTATAGCTACTCAGACACACTTAAACCTTGAACCTTAGACTATACAATGGGGTCAACTAGAGTCCTAGTCAAAGACAATGATCCTAGCCCAAATCAGTAATAGGGTTGTTCCAGAAATCTCCCCCTATTTGGTTTAGGAAACTATTTGACACAATTAAAACAAACAAATAGCAAAACCCAGAGCATATATTTCTGATAAAATTTTAATTCATTTCAGCAGATAGAAAATATATAGAACTCTGAGTTTAGGAAGGTTTACACTGAAAACAGAAATAGCAATTATCAAACAAACTGAAGCTTTACTCTTTCACTTTGAAGAAGGCTTGAAAATGATTTGCCTGTTTGGATTCTCAGATTCCCTTTTACTCAAGTAGAGGTCATTAGCTCCCAGCAGTGTTTGAGATGGTAAATGAGGAACCACTACTGCTGGGTGCAACATTAAATCATCTTCAACATTGAATAGGTTTCTTGATTTGTACCTTTCAAATTCTTGTCTTCTGAAATCAGAACTTGTAGAGAACTGAGAGAAATCCTTGCCTTCTGCTTTGCCTTTGTTGATCTGAGCTGTAACAATAACTGGAACTGAATCTGTCATATGAGAATCAATAGCTAGAGCTGCTTCTATATCACAAACTGGAGCTGCTGTATCAAAAACCATAACTGAGTCTGCATCTGCATGAACTGGAACTTCTTCATCAAGCATCTCCCCCTGCCTAGTTTCAGGGAGACCTGAATCTAGGCCCCTAGAAGAAGGGACAGGTGTAGAGGAGGTAAGGAAGGATGCAATTTTAGAAGAAAGGTTGCCATTGTACCTGCAAAAGAGAAAACGATCAAGTGCAAATGCGAACGGGAGGGAAAAGCAGGTTCTGTGGGCACAAAGATGAAAAGAAATCAAAGTTTGATTATAAGGAAAGAGATCGGAGAAGGCACAAAAATTTGTGGAACTGAGGTCGGCTAAACCTAATAAAATCAGAAGTCGAAGAGTCTTAGGCTTCATCAAACTGCGTTCGACGAAAAGTAAATTTTTGTCGATCTCAGTTCGACGATCGAGCTGACATCGTCGATCTCTGAAGCTAATAGGCTTCGTCGATCTCCGTTTGACGAACGACTAGATTTCATCGATCTCCGTTCGACGAAATGAGGGGATAAGTAGAAAATATAATTTTTAATTGATTGAATCTCCATCTATCATTCCCATCTGATTTATAAGGAAAATATGTTTCTTTTCATCCAAGGGTTTGGTGAAAATATTAGTCCTTTGTAAGTCAGTAGGAATAAATTGTAGGTAGATTTTATTTTTATCCACATTATCTCTGATAAAGTGGTGCCTAATTTCTATGTGTTTAGTCCTACTATGGAGTACTGGATTTTGTGCTATAGATATTGCACTAGTATTGTCACAAAATATAATTGACTTATTTAAGTTGATACCATAATCTAAAAGTTGATTTTGTGTCCACAAAATCTGTGAGCAGCAACTGCCAGCAGCAATATATTCTGCTTTAGCTGTTGATGTAGACACAGATGTCTATTTCTTACAAAACCAAGACACTAGCTTATCACCAAGGAACTGGCAAGTTCCTGATGTGCTTTTCCTATCTACTCTGCATCCAGCATAATCAGAATCTGAGAATACAGTTAATTCAAATTCTGATGCAGTTGGATACCATAGTCCTAGATTTGGACAACCCTTTATATATCTCAAAATTCTTTTTAGTAAAATAAGGTGAGATTCTTTGGGGTTAACTTGGAACCTAGCACAAATGCATGTAGCAAACATTATGTCTGGTCTACTAGTTGTTAAGTAAAGTAATGAGCCAACAAATGCTCTATATATTTTTTGATAAACAGGTTTCCCTGATTCATCATTGTCTACAATAGCATTGGAGGGCATGGGTGTTTTCATGGTGGAAGCATCAGACATACCAAATCTTTTCACTAATTCCTTAGCATACTTGGATTGTGATATGAATATGCCATTTGGAGTTTGCTTCACTTGAAGGCCAAGGAAGTAAGATAACTCACCCATACTACTCATTTCAAATTTAGATTGCTTTAGGTCAGAAAAACCTTTTGCATAGATTTGAATCAGTAGAGCCAAAAATAATGTCATCTACATAAATTTCAACTAGTAAGGTTTGATTTTATGTATCCTGAAAAATAAATTTTTATCAACAATGATTCTACAGAACTTGGTCTCTAAAAGAAAATTAGCTAGGGTCTCATACCATGCTCTGGGAGCTTTCTTGAGACCATAGAGAGCTTTATTAAGCTTAAAGACATAAGAGGAGTGAGTTGGAGAGATAAAACTTGGTGGTTGTTCCATATAGACTTCTTCTTTAATATCTCCATTAAGAAAAGCACTCTTCACATCCATCTGATATACTTTGAATTTCTTGAAGGCGGCAAAGGCAAGAAATATCCTTATAGATTCAAGTCTAGCAACAGGAGCAAAGTTTTGATCATAATCAATTCCTTCTTCCTGAGAATATCCTTGGGCTACCAATCATGCTTTATTTCTGATTATGAAGCCTTGATCATCTAGCTTGTTCCTGAAGACCCATTTAGTGCCAATGATTGGATGGCTCTTTGGTCTTAGAACCAAATCCCAAACCTTGTTCCTCTCAAATTGATTGAGTTCCTCTTGCATTGCAAGAATCCAGTTTGGATCTTGTTCTGCATCTTTTATAGATTGAGGTTCAATCTGTGATAGGAAACAAGTATGCATCTGATTTTGGTGTAGTTGATGCCTTGTTTGAACACCTGCTGAGATATCTCCAATGACTTGAGATATTGGATGATCTCTAACTATGATGTGATCAATAGTTGGAGTGGGTTCAGCAAGAGTTTCCTCTTGAGGGATTTGTTCAGCTGTCACTTGATTTGAATTATCAGCATGATCTTCTGGAATATCTTCTTCTTCACTATCTTCAATAGTTTGAGATGATGGAAGTAGAGACTCTTCATTCTGTAGATTTTATCCATTGAGCTCTTCACATAGAGCTGGTACCTGCAAAATGTCTTTGGTAGAGGTGGTGTTCCTCTCTTTATTTAATATGTTAGTTTCATCAAAAGATACATGCATGGACTCTTCTATCTTAAGAGTTGATTTGTTATAAACTCTATATGCTTTACTAGAAAGTGAATATCCAAGGAATATACCTTCAGCAGCTTTTGCTTCAAATTTTCTTAGATATTTCTTATCATTTTTATGCATATAGCATTTACAACCAAAAATCTTAAAATAGTTAACCTTAGGTTTTTTATTCTTAAGTAATACATAGGGTGTTTTACCCCTATATTTATGTATCAGACTTCTGTTCAACATATAGTTTGTTGTGATCACTGCCTCTGCCCAAAAAGAGAGTGGCAAGTGAGCATCAGTAAGCAATGTAGTTGCTAATTCAATTAATGTTCTATTTTTCCTTTCAGCTACCCCATTTTGTTGAGGAGTTCTAGGAGCAGAGAAACTTTTCCTGATCCCTAATTTTTCACAGAATTCTCTCATCAGAAGAGATTCAAACTCAGTGCTATGATCACTTCTGATCAATGCAACTAGAGTAGAGTACTCAATCTTGATGGACCTGAGAAAGTCTGTCAGAACACTGAAGGTGTCAGACTTGTTCCTAAGAAAGAACACCCAAGTGAATCTTGAGAAGTCATCTACAATAACTAAAGTGTAATGATTCCCTCCTAAGCTCTGTATTGCAGTGGGTCCAAAGAGATCCAAATGTAGTAAGTATAGAATCTTAGGTGAATCACTTTTGGATAAAGATTTAAAACTACTCTTGGTTTGCTCTCCTAGTTTACAAGCCCTGCAGAGTCCTTCCTTCTTGTATGAACCAGAAGGCAGTCTTCTTACTAGATTGTTGTTGGAGAGCTTAGAGATAGTTCTAAGGTTAATATGTCCAAGCCTTTTATGCCATAATTCATTTGTTTTATTATTGAATTAAATAAACCTATGTCTGAATTGGCAGAGTCAAAATTGACTAAATAAATATTTCCATGTCTAATACCAGATAACAAATTAATGTTTTTATTATTGGTAATAAGACATAAGGAATGGTTAAAAGTTACCTGATAACCTTCATCACATAACTGGCTTATGCTGATGTGGTTATGCTTGAGACCCTCGACATAAGCTACCTCTTTGAAGGTAACTGCTCCAACTATGATTTTTCCATATCCTTTGGTTTGACCATAGTTGGTCTCCAAAAATCACTTTGGGTCCAAGCTTTGCCTTGTAATTGCTTAAGTTGGCCTTATTTCCTGTCATATGCTTGGAGCACCCACTATCCAGATACCACTATTCTTTTATGTTTGGATAGCCTTGTACCTGCACAACAGAAAATAAACTAGTTGTTCTTGACCAAAACTACCTTGGGTCCTTTTATCTTACCACAAAATTCTGAAATGTAAGAAATCTCAGGCTTATCCTTAGAGCCTTGTGGATTATATCTCCTTGGAGGAATAATCCACCCAGTAAAGGGATTCTTAGTATATTTAGAATGAGAATTCTTCAGATATGCAGTATGTTTATCATTCGATGAATTTTGAAGAGTTCGTCGATCGCCGTTCGACGAATTGAAGTAATTTTGTCGAGCGTCGTTCGATGGATAACTATACTGAATGTCTGTGTTCAACTTTCATTAATCTATGTTTGACGAATTCATGTGATTTTGTCGAGCATCGTTCGACGAATTCTTTTGATTTCCTTTATTCTTAACATCTTTGCTTGAAATTTTCTTACCTACATCTACTGCCTCTTTGCTCTTGGCAGAAATGAACTTCACTGGAGTAGATAAAATATTTTTCTTAAGAAGATGTGGCTCACTTGATGATGCACCCAAGCCCAGTCTGCCATTGAGTCTGGCATTCATTGTGCTTGTGATGTCCATCAGTTTGATGCTTCTCCCATTGAGGGATTCTTCAAACTTCTTAGCCTCAGATAATTTGTTCTCAATGAGAACAATGTGTTCTTTGGAGGGAGCCAATTCTTTCATAAGATTGACATTATCTTCAGTCAGTTGAATCATTTCAACCAACTTATTTCTGAGGGAAATTATTTCCTTCTCAGATTTAATTAAATCCAAGCAAAGAGTTTTAAATTCATTTTTGAAATCATTTGAATTAAAGTCAAAGGTATAGATTACATGATCACTGTCATTATCAGATTCTTATTCATCTGAGTTACTTCCTGAGGCATTGATAGCCATCATGCAGAAGTTTCTTTCATCTTCATCATCTTCATCATCATTGGAGCTGGATGATGATGCAAGTTCTGAATAATTGCATGAGTCATAGACAACCATCAAGCATTGATCCTTTTCATTTGCATCATTTTCATCTGCAGATCCTTCAACCATGTTGTTGAGAGAGATCCAGATGTCCCTGGCTGAGGTGCATTCCACAACCTTCTAGAATTTGTCATCAGATATTGTTTGTGCCAATATGTTCATTGCTTTGGCATCTGCCTTTCTTTGCTTCTTTTGAGCTTCTGTCCACTCAGGAGGTGGAACAACATTATTGTTGGTTGCTGTCTCAGTACTTGTTGATGCTGAAGGAGTACGGGGTCCTGTCAAAATAGAGTTGAAAATATACTCATCAATAGAATTCATATACAACTTGATCCTTGCCTTCCATAATGCAAACTTATTGAGATTCCACATAGGAGGTCTTGTGCTTGAGTAATATTTGTTCTGTGACATGAGTTTTTAGAAAAATAAAACTCTAGAGGAAATTAAGATCTAATTGATCTTTGGATTCAGGTGTTAGACTGTAAACAATTTACCAATCTCAAGTACCAATTGAAAGTGAGGTATTAGATCTTAGATTTACTCTAGAGGGGGGGGGGTGAATAGAGTATTAAAATGTTTTAACTTATTTTATAGCGAAATTAAAATAGTGATATATATATATATATGTGTACAGAGTGAGTGTAAAAGCAAAATAAACACAAATCACAGCATAGTACAAAAAGAAAACACAATCACAGAAGACACAAGGATCTATAGTAGTTCCCCAATCAAACTGGGTACATCTACTCTTCTACTACCCTTGGTAGGAATCCACTAGGTTTTTGATCAGGTGCCCTATCACCACTGGGATTTTTGATCAGGTGCCCAAACACCACTGAGCTTTTGATCAGGTGCTCAAACCAAAACACAGGTTTTTGATCAGGTGCCCTGCCACCAAAGGTTTAACTTTTGAAGGGAGTTAGAACACTATACAAGATGGGATAAAAAGGGTAAACAAAAAGTGTTTATGAGATTCTTCTCTGTCAACAAGCAGAGAGAAGACTAGTGGATTTTTGATGTAAACCTCCCCCAGTCTGATAGAAATTCTTGACAATTGATGGATGGAGCTTTCTCTTGAATGTAGAATATCTTCCTTGAAAGCAGATGAATCTGAGAGGAAATGTTTCTCAGATTGTTGTTGCTCTTTGAAGATTAGAATTAGCAGCTGAAAACTGAGAGAATAATGTTGATGTTCTCACAGAATGAAAATGCTGCTGTTGAGGATGAACTCTGTAATTCTTTTTGACATTTTGTATTTCTCTCTCGACTGATTCTTTTCCTGGTACTACAGTACTACTGGTTCATCCTTTTTCCTTAGAGAATATATCACAGATTTGAAATTCAAATCTTCTGGATAAGGAATAAAATATTCTGAAATGTTATTTCTTGGAACTGCAATTTGATTCAACAATAAACATTAATTCCTATTCCTTTTCCATAAGAGTATCATTTTCCAATATGTCAAACGGCTACTTTCTCGAGAGAAGAGAATGGAAAGGAAATAATAAAAGAAAGGAATAAAATCTTGTCTTATCTGATAAGTCCAAATAGAATTGAATAGTTCTGTTGCTGATAGTCGATCTGAGTTCAGAGAAGAATAGATAACTGATTTATCAGAAGTTGTTAAGTTGGAGAAGAAATTCTTCGAGCAGCAAATTGAGTTCGTCGAGCTGAGAGTTGAGTTCGTCGAATTGAAAGCTGAGTTCGTCGAACTGAACATTTAGTTCCTTATTCGTCGAACACAGAGCTGAGTTCATCGATCTCAATCTGGAGTTCATCAAACTGAGATGAAATCTGCTAAACTGGCTTGTGGAATAAATTCGTCGAGCTGAGAGGCAAGATCGCCGAACTGAAGCATGACGTTCGTCGAATGCAGAGAGGAGTTTGTCGAACGCAGAATGAAGTTCGTCGAACATAGAAACTTGGAATTTTTCCTAAGTTCTAACTACTCAGACACACTTAAACCTTGACACTTAGACTATACAATGGGGTCAACTTGAGTCCTAGTCAAAGACAGTGATCCTAGCCCAAATCAGTAATAGGGTTGTTCCAATAATCTCCCCCTATTTGGTTTAGGACACTATTTGGCACAATTAAAACAAACAAATAGCAAAACACAGAGCATATATATATGATAAAATTTTAAATCATTTCAGCGGATAGAGAATATATTGAACTCTGAGTTTAGGAAAGGTTACACTGAAAATAGAAATAGCAATTATCAAACAAACTGAAGCTTTACTCTTTCACTTTGAAGAAGGCTTGAAAATGATTTGCCTGTTTGGATTCTCAGATTCCCTTTTACTCAAGTAGAGGTCATTAGCTCTCAGCAGTGTTTGAGATGATGCATGAGGAACCACTACTGCTGGGTGCAACATTAAATAATCTTCAGCATTGAATAGGTTTATTGATTTGTACCTTTCAAATTCTTGTCTTCTAAAATCAGAACTTGTAGAGAACTGAGAGAAATCCTTGCCTTCTGCTTTGCCTTTGTTGATCTAAGCTGTAACAATAACTGGAACTGAATCTATCATACGAGAATCAATAGCTAAAGCTGCTTCTATATCACAAACTGGAGCTGCTGTATCAAAAACCATAACTGAGTCTGCATCTGCATGAACTGGAACTTCTTCATCAAGCATCTCCACCTGCCTAGTTTCAGGGAGACCTGAATCTAGGCCCCTAGAAGAAGGGACAGGTGTAGAGGAGGTAAGGAAGGATGCAATTTTATAAGAAAGGTTGCCATTGTACCTGCAAAAGAGAAAACGCTCAAGTGCAAACGCGAACTGGAGGGAAAAGCAGGTTCTATAGGCGCAAAGACGAAAAGAACTCAAAGTTTGATTATAAGGAAAGAGATCGGAGAAGGCGCAAAAATTTGTGGAACTAAGGTCGGCTAAACCTAATAAAATCAGAAGTCGAAGAGTCTTAGGCTTCATCAAATTGCGTTAGACGAAAAGTAAATTTTTGTCGATCTCAGTTCGACGATCGAGCTGACTTCGTCGATCTCTAAAGCTAATAGGCTTCGTCGATCTCCGTTTGACGAACGACAAGATTTCGTCGATCTCCGTTCGACGAAATGTGGGGATAAGTAGAAAATATAATTTTTAATTGATTGAATCTCCATCTATCATTCCTAGCTGATTTATAAGGAAAATATGTTTCTTTTCATCCAAGGGTTTGGTGAAAATATTAACCCTTTGTAAGTTAGTAGGAATAAATAGTAGGTAGATTTTATTTTTATCCACATTATATCTAATAAAGTGGTACCTAATTTCTTTGTGTTTAGTCCTACTATGGAGTACTGGATTTTGTGCTATAGATATTGCACTAGTATTGTCACAAAATATAATTGACTTATTTAAGTTGATACCATAATCTAAAAGTTGATTTTGTGTCCACAAAATCTGTGAGCAGCAACTGCCAACAGCAATATATTCTGCTTCAGCTGTTGATGTAGACACAGATGTCTATTTCTTACAAAACCAAGACACTAGCTTATCACCAAGGAACTGGCAAGTTCCTGATGTGCTTTTCATATCTACTCTGCATCCAGCATAATCAGAATCTGAGAATACAGTAAATTCAAATTCTGATGCAGTTGGATACCATAGTCCTAGATTTGGACAACCCTTTATATATCTCAAAATTCTTTTTAGTAAAATAAGGTGAGATTCTTTGGGGTTAACTTGGAACCTAGCACAAATGCATGTAGCAAACATTATGTCTGGACTACTAGTTGTTAAGTAAAGTAATGAGCCAACAAATGCTCTATATATTTTTTGATAAACAGGTTTCCCTGATTCATCATTGTCTACAATAGCATTGGAGGGCATGGGTGTTTTCATGGTGGAAGCATCAGACATACCAAATCTTTTCACTAATTCCTTAGCATACTTGGATTGTGATATGAATATGCCATTTGGAGTTTGCTTCACTTGAAGGCCAAGGAAGTAAGATAACTCACCCATACTACTCATTTAAAATTTAGATTGCATTAGGTCAGAAAAACCTTTTGCATAGATTTGAATCAGTAGAGCCAAAAATAATGTCATCTACATAAATTTCAACTAGTAAGGTTTGATTTTATGTATCCTGAAAAATAAATTTTTATCAACAATGCCTCTACAGAACTTGGTCTCTAAAAGAAAATTAGCTAGGGTCTCATACCATGCTTTGGGAGCTTTCTTGAGACCATAGAGAGCTTTATTAAGCTTAAAGACATAAGAGGAGTGAGTTGGAGAGATAAAACTTGGTGGTTGTTCCATATAGACTTCTTCTTTAATATCTCCATTAAGAAAAGCACTCTTCACATCCATCTGATATACTTTGAATTTCTTGAAGGCGGCAAAGGCAAGAAATATCCTTATAGATTCAAGTCTAGCAACAGGAGCAAAGTTTTGATCATAATCAATTCCTTCTTCCTGAGAATATCCTTGGGCTACCAATCATACTTTATTTCTGATTATGAAGCCTTGATCATCTAGCTTGTTCCTGAAGACCCATTTAGTGCCAATGACTGGATGGCTCTTTGGTCTTAGAACCAAATCCCAAACCTTGTTCCTCTCAAATTGATTGAGTTCCTCTTGCATTGCAAGAATCCAGTTTGGATCTTGTTCTGCATCTTTTATAGATTGAGGTTCAATCTGTGATAGGAAACAAGTATGCATCTGATTTTGGTGTAGTTGATGCCTTGTTTGAACACCTGCTGAGATATCTCCAATGACTTGAGATATTGGATGATCTCTAACTATGATGTGATCAACAGTTGGAGTGGGTTCAGCAAGAGTTTCCACTTGAGGGATTTGTTCAGCTGTCACTTGATTTGAATTATCAGCATTATCTTCTAGAATATCTTCTTGTTCACTATCTTCAATAGTTTGAGATGATGGAAGTAGAGACTCTTCATTCTGTAGATTTAATCCATTGAGCTCTTCACATAGAGCTGGTACCTGCAAAATGTCTCTGGTAGAGGTGGTGTTCCTCTCTTCATTTAATATGTTAGTTTCATCAAAAGATACATGCATGGACTCTTCTATCTTAAGAGTTGATTTGTTATAAACTCTATATGCTTTACTAGAAAGTGAATATCCAAGGAATATACCTTCAGTAGCTTTTGCTTCAAATTTTATTAGATATTTCTTATCATTTTTATGCATATAGCATTTACAACCAAAAATCTTAAAATAGTTAACCTTAGGTTTTTTATTCTCAAGTAATACATAGGGTGTTTTACACTTATATTTATGTATCAAACTTCTGTTCAACACATAGTTTGTTGTGTTCACTACCTCTGCCCAAAAAGAGAGTGCCAAGTGAGCATCAGTAAGCAACATAGTTGCTGATTCAATTAATGTTCTATTTTTCCTTTCAGCTACCCCATTTTGTTGAGGAGTTCTAGGAGCAGAGAAACTTTTCCTGATCCCTTATTTTTCACAGAATTCTCTCATCAGAAGAGATTCAAACTCAGTGCCATGATCACTTCTGATCAATGCAACTAGAGTAGAGTACTCAATCTTGATGGACCTGAGAAAGTCTGTCAGAACACTGAAGGTGTCAGACTTGTTCCTAAGAAAGAACACCCAAGTGAATCTTGAGAAGTCATCTACAATAACTAAAGTGTAATGATTCTCTCCTAAGCTCTGTATTGCAGTGGGTCCAAAGAGATCTAAATGTAGTAACTATAGAATCCTAGGTGAATCACTTTTGGATAAAGATTTAAAACTACTCTTGGTTTGCTCTCCTAGTTTACAAGCCCTGCAGAGTCCTTACTTCTTGTATGAACCAGAAGGAAGTCCTCTTACTAGATTGTCCTTGGAGAGCTTAGTGATAGTTCTAAGGTTAATATGTTCAAGCCTTTTATGCCATAATTCATTTGTTTTATTATTGAATTAAATAAACCTATATCTGAATTGGCAGAGTCAAAATTGACTAAATAAATATTTCCATGTCTAATACCAGATAACACATTAATGTTTTTATTATTGGTAATAAGACATAAGGAATGGTTAAATGTTACCTGATAACCTTCATCACATAACTGGCTTATACTGATGTGGTTATGCTTGAGACCCTTGACATAAGCTACCTCTTTGAAGGTAACTGCTCCAACTATGATTTTTCCATATCCTTTGGTTTGACCATAGTTGGAGTCTCCAAAAATCACTTTGGGTCCAAGCTTTGCCTTGTAATTGCTTAAGTTGGCCTTGTTTCTTGTCATATGCTTGAAGCACCCACTATCCAAATACCACTGTTCTTTTATGTTTGGATAGCCTTGTACCTGCACAGCAGAAAATAAACTAGTTGTTCTTGACCCTGACTACCTTGGGTCCTTTTGTCTTACCACAAAATTCTGAAATGTAAGAAATCTCAGGCTTATCCTTATAGCCTTGTGGATTATATCTCCTTGGAGGAATAATCCACTCAGTAAAGGGATTCTTAGTATATTTAGAATGAGAATTCTTCAGATATGCAGTATGTTTATCATTCCACAAATTTTGAAGAGTTTGTCGATCGTCGTTCGACGAATTGAAGTAATTTCGTCGAGCGCCGTTCGATGGATAACTATACTGAAATTCTGTGTTCAGCTTTCGTTGATCTACGTTTGACGAATTCATGTGATTTTGTCGAGCGCCGTTCAACGAATTCTTTTGAATTCCTTTATTCTTAACATCCTTGCTTGAAATTTTCTTACCTACATCTACTGCCTCTTTGCTCTTGGCAGAAATGAACTTCATTGGAGTAGATAAAATATTTTTCTTAAGAAGATGTGGCTCACTTGATGATGCACCCAAGCCCAGTATGCCATTGAGTCTGGCATTCACTATGCTTGTGATGTCCATCAGTTTGATGCTTCTCCCATTGAGGGATTCTTCAAACTTCTTAGCCTCAGATAATTTGTTCTCAATGAGAACAATGTGTTCTTTGGAGGGAGCCAATTCTTTCATAAGATTGACATTATCTTCAGTCAGTTGATTCATTTCAACCAACTTATTTCTGAGGGAAATTATTTCCTTCTCCGATTTAATTAAATCCAAGCAAAGAGTTTTAAATTCATTTTTGAAATCATTTGAATTAAAGTCAAAGGTAGAGATTACATGATCACTGTAATTATCAAATTTTAATTCATCTGAGTTACTTCCTGAGGCATTGATAGCCATCATGCAGAAGTTTTTTTCATCTTCATCATCACTGGAGCTGGATGATGATGCAAGTTCTGAATCGTTGCATGAGTCATAGACAGCCATCAAGCATTGATCCTTTTCATTTGCATCATTTTCATCTGCAGATCCTTCAACCATGTTGTTGAGAGAGATCCAGATGTCCCTGGCTGAGGTGCAGTCCACAACCTTCTGGAATTTGTCATCAGATATTGTTTGTGCCAATATGTTCATTGCTTTGGCATCTGTATTTCTTTGCTTCTTTTGAGCTTCTGTCCACTCAGGAGGTGGAACAACATTATTGTTGGTTGCTGTCTCAGTGCTTGTTGATGCTGAAGGAGTACGGGGTCCTATCAAAATAGAGTTGGAAATATACTCATCAATAGAATTCATATACAACTTGATCCTTGCCTTCCATAATGCAAACTTATTGAGATTCCACATAGGTGGTCTTGTGCTTGAGTAATCTTTGTTCTGTGCCATGAGTTTTTAGAAAAATAAAACTCTAGAGGAAATTAAGATCTAATTGATGTTTGGATTCAGGTGTTAGACTGTAAACAATTTACCAATCTCTAGTACCAATTGAAAGTGAGGTATTAGATCTTAGATTTACTCTAGAGGGGGGGTGGGGGGTGAATAGAGTATTAAAATGTTTTAACTTATTTTATAGCAGAATTAAAATAATGATATATATATGTGTACAGAGTGAGTGTAAAAGCAAAATAAACATAAATCACAGCCCTATCACCATTGGGATTTTTGATCTATAGTAGTTCCCCAATCAAACTGTTTACATATACTCTTCTACCACCCTTAGTAGGAATCCACTAGGTTTTTGATCAGGTGCCCTATCACCATTGGGATTTTTGATCAGGTGCCCAAACACCATTGAGCTTTTAATCAGGTGCTGAAACTAAAACACAGGTTTTTGATCAGGTACCCTGCCACCAAAGGTTTAACTTTTGAAGGGAGTTAGAACCCTATACAAGATGGGATAAAAAGGGTAAACAAAAAGTGTTTATGAGATTCTTCTCTGTCAACAAGCTGAGAGAAGACTAGTGGATTGTTGATGTAAAGCTCCCCCTATCTGATAGAAATTTTTGACAGTTGATGGATGGAGCTTTCTCTTGAATGTAGAATATCTTCCTTGATAGCAGATGAATCTGAGAGGAAATGTTTCTCAGATTTTTGTTGCTCTTTGAAGATTAGAATTAGCAGCTGAAAACTGAGAGAAGAATGTTGATGTTCTCAGAGAATGAAAATGCTGCTGTTGAGGATGAACTCTATAATTCTTTTTGACATTTTCTATTTCTCTCTCGACTGTTTCTTTTCCTGGTACTACACTACTACTGGTTCATCCTTTTTCCTTCGGGAACTCAAATCGACTATCAGCAACAGATCTATTCAATTCTATTTGGACTTATCAGATAAGATAAGATTTTATTCCTTCCTTTTATTATTTCCTTTCAATTCACTTCTCTCGAGAAAGTAGTCGTTTGACATATTGGAAAAGGATACTCTTATGGAAAAGGAAAAAGAATTAAAGTGTATTGCTGAATCAGATTGCAGTTTCAAGAAATATCTTTTCAGAATATTTTATTCCTTATCCAGAATATTTGAATTTCAAATCTGTGATATATTCAGAGAAGAATAGATAACTGATCTATCATAAGTTGTTAAGCTGGAGAAGAAATTCGTCGAGCAGAAAATTGAGTTCGTCGAGCTGAGAGTTGAGTTCGTCGAACTGAAAGCCGAGTTTGTCGAACTGAACATTTAGTTCCTTAGTCGTCGAACACAGAGCTGTGTTCGTCGATCTCAATCTGGAGTTCGTCAAACTGAGATGAAATCTGCTAAACTGGCTTGAGGATTGAATTCGTTGAGCTGAGAGGCAAGATTGTCGAACTGAATCACGACGTTCGTCAAACGCAGAGAGGAGTTCGTCGAACGCAGAATGAAGTTCGTCGAACACAGAAACTTTGAATTTTTCCTAAGTTCTAGCTACTCAGACACACTTAAACCTTGACCCTTAGACTATACAATGGGGTCAACTTGAGTCCTAGACAAAGACAGTGATCCTAGCCCAAATCATTAATAGGGTTGTTCCAACACTACACGTGTGTGAAAACTCCCCGCTACACGTGATCTTCGTGGTTTTACGCTAATGACTACAATCCGAGGGGGTTCGAGCAGAACTTGGCGTTGTCTCCAAGGTCTAGTGAGGGATACAAAAAATGTAAAAAGTCACCAGACAAGGAAAAGTGTCAGTATAGGGCTTCTCATTGAATACCCAAAAATGTAAGTAATGAAAGAACATTTAAGGGTAAAATCGTTTAAGACCGTCACCGCTCCAGGTGCGTGAGATGTCTTCTCCATCACTTGTCTGAAGGCGGTAAGCCTCATTCTTCAATACCTCTTTGATGATGAATGGCCCTGCCCAGTTGGGATTTAGTTTTCCAACAATGCCTGTCCTGGCTGCAGCATCCACCTTTTTTAACATAATATCACCAACTGCGATTTGCTTAACTCTAACTCTGACATTCTTATAAAAGTATTTCGCCATTCTCCTTTTCACCTCTTCCTGCCTGATAGTAGCTTCATCCTGAAGTTCTTCAATTAGATCCAGGATATATTTAATCCCTTCATCATTGGATTCTATCCATGCTTCGCCTCCTTGTTTTGCATGCATAACTCTGGGACTAACCACTTCATATTCTATTGGAATGACTACCTCTGAGCCATGAGACAAGTTGAATGGTGTTTCCCCTGTAGTTGAAGATGGTGTTGTCCAGAGAGTCCAGAGGATGGAAGGGACTGGTTCTGCCCAGTTTACTTTTTGATTCAAAACTCTCTTCATTAGAAGATATTGGATTTGTTTATTTGCCGCTTCCACCTGGCCATTACTCCGGGATGATGTACCGAAGAGAATTGAAGTTCAATTCCAACCTGGGCGCAGAAGTTGATCATTTCAGAATTGTTGAACTGAGGACCATTGTCAGTAGCGATTGCCAACGGGATTCCATGACGGCAGACGATTTCTCCCCAGATGAAGTTTCTAATAACCTGTTGATGCGATAATTTCGGCAAGTGCACCGGTCGCGCAAGTAATAATAATGGGGAAAATCCCCGAGTGTCGGTCTCTTGAGGAATGCAGGTTAGGTGAACGAATCGCGTTGTGTGACTCTTGTTACACAAGCGCAACACACATAAAAAGGGGATTTTTGGTTGATTTGTCCTAATCCTAACAACAATAAAAGAAATGCGGGTCGAAGGCACCGCTTCGCTAGGCGAGATGGATGTAATGGCTGCGATGCCGTGCTTCGTGAGGCGGATGGAGTGTGCTCTAGTGCGAGAGGGTGAGGGTCGCAAACACCTCTTCACAACCGCCGTTAGCTCTTGCCAACGCGGATCAAACACCTTGCGTGCGTGCGTGAGTGAGAGAGTTGAAACGGAGTGATTCACAAGCAAGCGATGAAGGAAAGTAAAGAAACATTCATTTCAAATAACCCAAACATCACAATATTCCAGTTTACACGATTCAACGAGTACAATGAAGGAAAGAAGAAAGAGATAACCGATGGGTGAAGACTAGCGGCCGTTCACGGCCGGAATGGTAGGTTGTCGGGCTACCTCCGGACTCGGGCGGACTATGCTTCCGGCGCAGAGAGCTGTCACGATCTCCCTACGTAGCTCCGTCGTCTTCGACTTCAGATTTCCTCTTCTTCTCACCGGGTCGTAGTGGGGAAATAGCTGCTTGGAGGCTTGCGGATGATGGAGAACGCTCCCGGACAATGGAGGAAGGCTTGGAATGGATGGAGGAGACTTCCCCTTGCGTAGGAGATGAAGTGGAGGCGTCCCAAGATGGTGGTCGGCGGCGTACGGAACAGGCAATCCGCTCCCGGCGGCTGAATGATAACCTAAAATCGGAACAGGCATTTATATAGGCGCTGATTTAAATAGTGTGCACGGTCATTGGCGCACGACCAGTGGTCGTGCGCACTGGAATTTTGCGATCGTGCGCACTGCCTGGGTGGAACCTGCAAGATGCAAAATTTATAAACTATAATGTTCGCACGACCAGTGGCGCACGACCGGTGGTCGTGCGCACTATCGTCGGTGGTCGTGCGCATTAGTCGAAACAGAACTCAGAAAATTAATGATAAGTGAGCACGACCAGTGGCGCACGACCGGTGGTCGTGCGCACTGTCGTAGATGGTCGTGCGCACTATCGTAGATGGTCGTGCGCACTACACCAAACAGAACTCATGAAAAAAGGGTTAAGTGCACACGATCAGTGGCGCACAACCAGTGGTCGTGCGCCATAGAACCGGTGATCATGCGCAGTGTTCCTGTGCAGAATTGCACCGGGAACACCTGCACGACTCCTATTCCAGCACAACCACGAATCTAGCCACTGAAAGTGGCACCTAACAGTGCATGAAAACTACTAATGAAAATAAACATGAAATCACACCAAAATGGGTCTAGAAGTGCACCTAGCATGGAATATCAAATATAAACTATAACAAGGCTAAAGTGCGGTGAAATGACTGAATAACGGCCGGAATAAGTCCATAAATGTGTATATGATCAGGACTCATCACCTGTGTTGTCGTTTTGGCCAATGCTTTCTCCTCAATCCATTTGCTGAAATAATCGATCATGACGATTATGAAGCGACACTGGCTGCTAGCCATCGGAAAAGGGCAGATAAGATCCATTCCACAAACTACAAACGACCAAGGTGTTGTTATTGATCTAAGTGTCTGAGCCGGTAAATGTTGAAGTGGAGCAAACTTCTGACACTGATCACATCATTTGGCGAATTCCTCAACATCTTTCATCATGGTTGGCCAAAAATACCCCTGTCTCGTGATTCTCTTATCCAAATTCTTTGCCCCAGAATGGCTCCCGCATTCTCCTGAGTGTACCTCTTGGAGTATTACTGTAACTTCTTCTTCTGAAACACATCTTGCCAGAGGAGAAATGAGAGTCTTTCTGTATAAGACTCATGCCACAAGTAGTAATAACCTGCCTTTCTACTGAATCTCCTCCTATCTTTGATAGATGGATGGAATTCCCCTTTTGATAAGTATAGCTCGTAGGGATCCTTCCAAGAGGGATGTTGATCGATTTGCATTAGTTCTCCTTCTTCTGTTGCAGGATGGAAAAGTTCAAAAGTCACTCCCCCTGATGGAAGACCGAACTTTGATAATTCATCTGCCTCTTCATTCCGTGTTCTCGGAATATGTTCAATGATGAACGATTTGAACTTCCCAATTTCTCCTTTTGCCAGCAGCATATATTTTCTCAACATTGGCTCCCTTGTTTCTAAGTTTCCCAACACCTGAGAGCCCATTACCAGAGAGTCTGCTTTGACATGCATATGTTATATTCCAAGCTCCATCTCAAGTCTTAGACCGGCCAAGAGTGCTTCATACTCTACTTGATTGTTCGTGACCGGGAAAAAGAACTTGATAGCTTGTTCTAACTTAATGTCGTTTAGACTAAATAAGATGACTCTGCCTCCCACGGAGTTTTTGCCAGAGGCTCCATCTACATAAATGATACAGGCCAAAGGAGATCTTTCAATCTGTTCGGGACTAGACTCCGCTTTGTCTACCAGGAAATCTGTCAGCACCTGCGCCTTGATTGCTGTTCTAGGAATATAAGATATCTCGAATTCGCTTAGCTCTATAGTCCATTTGTCCAACCTTCCCGAGTGGTCCGGTTTTTCTAGGATACTTCTCAGCGGATGATCTGAAACCACCTGAATAGGATGGGCTTGAAAGTAAGGGCGAAGTCTTCGAGCTGACATAACTAAAGCTAGAGCTAGCTTCTCCATAATTGAATATCTGGTTTCCGCATCTTTGAGAATATGGCTAACATAATAAATCAGAAACTGCTTCTTTTTCTCCTCCCGGACGAGAACGGAGCTCACCGCGTCCGGACCAACCCCTAAATACAAGAATAGCATTTCCCCTTCATGAGGGCTTTGAAGTAGAGGGTCGATGTTAACTGGACCTTCAACTGTTCAAAAGCACTGTTGCACTCCTCATTCCTTTCGAATTTGGATTCTCCTCAGAGCGTTTTAAAGAATTGAGCGCTCTTATCTCCTGACTTGGAGATGAATCGACTTAATCCTGCTAACCTCCCTCCCAACTGTTGAACTTCTTGCGGATTGCGAGGTGGGGTCATATCCATAATAGCCTTCACCTTATCGGGATTTGGTGCAAGGCCATCATGGGTAAGGAGATATCCAAGAAACTTTCCTTTATTTGCTCCGAATACACATTTCAACGGCTTCAATTTTAACATGAACCTCCGTAGAGTAGCGAACGTTTCTATGAGGTCTTTCAAGGGTTTTGCTTTTTAGGAGGAGATCATAGACATAGACTTCGAGATTTCTTCCCTTTTGATGCTTAAAAACTGTGTCCATCATTCTCTCGTATGTTGCACCCGCGTTCTTGAGGCCGAAGGGCATCACAAGATAACAATAACAGCCATCGTTCATGATAAAAGACGTATGAGGGATATTAGGTTTGTGCATTTTAATTTGATGGTATCCAGAGAATACATCTAGAAAGCTCATAAAGTTATACCAAACCGCGAAATCAACTAAAAGATCTATCTGAGGCAAGGGGTAGCCATCTTTAGGACAATCTTTATTAAGTTTGGTGAAATCTACATACATTCGCCATTTTCCTCCCGACTTTTTCACCATTACAACATTTGATGTCCAGGTAGGATATTGGATTTCAGAAATGAAATTTGCCATAAGAAGTTTTGTAACTTCTTCTTTGATGGGAATCGCCAGCTTGGTCGCTACTTTCCTTTTCTTCTGCTGAACTGGTTTGTGTTGGAGCATGCGTTTCGCACTCTTCCGGTTTGATAATAACAAAATCCCGTTTGTATTTGATTCTATTTTTATTGATGGTGTGAAGGTAACAGGTATGAGATGTTCACAATTCTGATTGGAGCTCAATTTAACTGTATAGAGAATTTCGATGTTGGAATTTTCCGACATCTACTGTCGCCCAGGCGACAGGACAGAAGTTACAGCAGCAGCTCGCACGACAGCACGACGAGCAGTATTTTGGCGCTGTCGGAATTTCGACAGCGATGTCGCCCAGGCGACAGGACAGAAGTTACAGCAGCAGCCCGCACGACAGCACGACAAGCAGTTGTTTGGCGCTGTTGGAATTCCGACAGCGATGTCGCCCAGGCGACAGTGAAAAACTATAAATTAGTTTAATACAACTTGGGTTTTGCTTGGAGACAGAAGGAAGAGAAGAAAATATATATATTGTCGACGAGAATGAATGTTCTTGACGAATTCGATGACTTAAGGATTGCTTGACGAATTCGTCGAATGGAACTTCTTTAATCTTTAGAATAACATCGGTCGACGAAAACATATTAGTTCGTCGAACGGAGTTCGACGAACGCTGAACTTAGAACTTCAATTTAACTGATCATTGAATGGCTCTTGACGAAATCCCTTCTGTTCGTCTAATGGAGCTCAACGAATTCACAGATTTTCGTCGATCGAAAAGAGATGTAGGAAAAATTACTTCTTCTTCTTGATCATCAGTTGCACCTCCTTCCATGAGATGTAGGAAAAATTACTTCTTCTTCTTGATCATCAGCTGCACCTCCTTCCATGAGCTTCATTAGTCTTGACAAAGAAGTGTATCCCAATAGAGAGATCGCACATGTCAACACCATGTTCCAAACAATGAGGAATTGCATTGTGTGAAGCCGTGCTTATTGACCCACTATGACCTGACATTAGTCTACACATTAGCAATATGAACCTGCAAGACCACATCTAAAATATATGATCAAATACACTACAATTCATCTTAGTTTGAAGATGACTTCTTCAAATCAAGGACATTGTGGCTACAATACCCAACAGTTCCTCAGGACAGGGTGTTTTGAGTAGTCCTCTTTCCCCCTTCACCTTTCTAACAATGAGTTAGACAAGGCCAACTTCTCTAAACTCAGCTCCAAGAGCCTACAACACAGATCCCACAGGATCTCTCAGGTTTTCCAAACCCTACCTCAGGCACAACAACCCTACCTCAGTCACATTAGAACTACCTCAGATCACACAATGATCCTACCTCAAGCTAACCTCTCAGCTCTACAGCTCAGGCTAATCAGCCTTACACACTCAGGCAATAAAACCCTACAGTCTCAGAACACACAAGTTCTTACAGATGATGTAATAAAGGATTAATAATAGAAGGAAGAAGAGGTCAAGCCTTGGTCTTCTTCTTCTTAACAGCTGTTGTTGCAGACTTGAACCAGGGAGGAGAAGTGCTGCTCCAACTTGATTCTTCTTAAACAGCCCTTCAGATGATGGACTGGATCAACTTGCATTTTCTTGAGACGAATCAAGATAAGCAATCTCTTCTCTCCTTGCAGCTCTGTGTAATCAGTTCTTGGCTGCCGACAATGAAACAATGAAGTTCTTCTTTCTTGTGTGTTGGAGAGTAAGAACAAAAGAAAAGTGCTTTGCTCTACCCTAACTTATTCCTTTTATACTCCACTGATCTTCAACAGCTCTTAGCTGTCCTTCTGATAGGTATGGGATTGATTGGTGGACTCCACGAAGCCTTTCTGCAGCTTACGCCAAAAGCAGAAATCGCCAGATCACTTTTGAACCTGTCTCAGCGGTTGGGCTGAGATGGTCAGCCGTCTCAGCGATTACATTTGTCCCGTCCCAATAGATCCGCTGAGACAGACAGTTATCTCAGCGGTTTTCTTCTATCTACAGCTCAGTTAGCCCAGACACCTTCTCAGCGACTCCTGGCCTTATCTCAGCGGTTCAGCTGAGACTGAGAGCATGTCTCAACGGTTTTGACAGTAAACCAACTAATCATACATCACACCTTGATATGTCCTAGTCCTGCATTGTCATGAGATAGAAATAGGGTTTATCAAATACAACTTGTACTTAGCATTGAGTGTGAAGCCTCATCAAATTAGGGAAACATTGAGGGTCATTTTCCCAACAATGCCTCTTGAAATGTTGGGTGTTTTCTTCCTCTCACTGCTCTTAAGGTGTTAAAGAGGCTAATTGAGGCAATGAGGGGAAGTTTCTTGAATTGCCATTAATGGCAATGAAGGATGATTTCAATTTCATATGGGGGGAATGAATTGGGCATCAATATGGCCGGGAGAAGGCTGGAAACTCCTCCTCTCCCCAAGAGGAGATGAATGTGGCCATTAATGGGGGAGATTGAAGGTTTCTTCTTCCTCCCCATTCCCCCCTTTTTCTCTCTCTTTCAAATTGGGGCTTTCTCTCTCATGGCTTAATTTCCTGTAATTGAATGGCCAATTTAGTAGTACCAAACCCCATTAGGTGATGGACCACCTTAATTGAGTCTAGCCCAAGTGGATTGGGCTTGATTAGGTCAAAATATGTCATTTTGACCTAAATTTAGGGTAGAGTTGACTTTGGTCAATTTGACCATTTGGGTTGACCCCAATGGATGGCTAGTCACCCATTGGCCTACCTTAATGGTTAGGAAGGTCTAGGTAGGGTCAATTTGACAAGATGAGGGTCAATTGACCCTTAATAGGCCACATTGACCAAAATAGGGTTATGGTTGACTTTGGTAAAATTGGCCAAATTGGAGACCCCATTATGGGGCTTTTGGTCCATTGGGTCCCTAGTATCCTTATAAGGGTAGGGGCAAGGTAATTTGGAATGGTGGAGGCTAATTGGCCCTAATTAAGCTACTTTGACCAATTTAGGGTTATGGTTGAATTTGGTCAATTTGGCCTCTTTGGTTGACCCCAATGGGTCCCCGGTGTTCTAAGTGGACCCCTAATGGGCTAGGGATGTTATCGTGGGGTCAAGGAATCAAGGTGAGGCCATAAAGTCTAACCCTAGGCTTGATATCTGAAAATTGCTATTTGCAGACCACTTGGGTTTCGTCATGACCTAGTCATGACAAAACCAACTTGGGAGTCTAGTTGTTTGGGGGATGTTATAACCTAACCCTACACATATCCAAATATGAGAATTTTTGGAGTACCTTTTTCTAAAAAATTTGCAACATTTAATACAATGCTTCGAGACAATCTCGACGCAGCGTCGAATACAACCTGTCTTTTGAGATAATTCGACGAAACATTGAGTACAAGACTTGCGTCGAGACAATCTTGACGCAACGTCGAGTACACCACATCGAGACAATCTTGACGCAACGTCGAATACAACCTGTCTGTCGAGATAATTCGACGCAACATTGAGTACAAGACTTGCGTCGAGACAATATCAACGCAATGTCGAGTATAACACATCGAGACAGTATCGACATGGGATTGAGCACAAGACTTACGTCGAGACAATCTCGACGCAACGTCGAGTACACCACATCGAGACAATCTCGATGCAGCGTCGAGTACACACGGTCGAGACAATCTTGACGCAGCGTCGAGTACAATTCGACGCAACTCTAATCAGTTACAGGATTGGTCCTCCACTCATATCCAATATGAGTAAGACCAACACAATCCTTCATCCCACTTCTCCAACACTCTTATGTGTGACCCTTTAGGCTCATATTGCGTTGGCAGTAAGACTAACTACTTGATTACTTTGAGATCACCTTGGAAAAACCAACAATAGGACCATATGTCTATGGAATTAATTAAAACTTGGTTGATAAGTTCATAGGGTGGTAATATACCCTTGGTAATTTTGTTAGGATTTTTAGACACATTTAATCCCTCTAAATTGATTAAGAACCTACTAAGGCACTTGCTTATAAGAAGAATTTACATGCTTCTATAACCTTGGATGTTTATGGAAATTTGGCAGTGGGCTGGTATTAGTGATATTGTTCTTTGATAATTTTATTGTGAATTTTAGTTTGATCTATATAGTACTTCATTCGCAAGTCCATGTTTGACCTATTTATAAGGGAAATTAATTAAGGTTTTAACCTTCAATGAAATATCATGAAACTTGGTCAAAGGACTTTTTAGGGCAAGGATATGATCTTTTAATTTTAGTATAATTTTTGGAAGAATTTATACAAGGTTTCCTTCACATGGTGCACTAGGATTTATTTATATAGATAAAAGATTTATATGGCCAAATAAGTCTGGAAAAATTATGAAACTCAAGCAGTGAACTTTTCTGACCATCTTAGACATCTATTAATTTTCTTCTAATTTTTGGATGTGTATTTTTGGTACTTTCTTTGTTACCCATTGATTTTGAGTAATTAGTAAATATTTGGATTGGAGGTCAAAACCTTTATGGAAATTTGTGGTATTCATATATGGATGCTATTTTACTGTTATATAGTTGTACAAATTTTAGTGAGGCCATAACTTATCAGAAAATCATACTCGATGTATAAAATCATAGGTTCCCTGATTTTAGAGAGATTATAATAATTGCCAAACAAATCAGGAAAATTTTGAATTTTTGGAGATAACCTTAAAATGTCATGACACACCCCTAATAATAATCTTGAGTCAATTGGATGAGCATTTGGAATCTTTCTCATTTAATCCATCATACAGTTCATGTGGTATGCGTATTGTGAAAATGTTGAATTAGGATAAACATATAGGTCTTACATGAGGAGTTAAGGAAGTTGGTGCACCCAGACTGTTTGGATTTGGAAGGGGTCACCAAAAGACAGTAGGAGTAAGATGTTTGGTTGACTAGGATGCAAGAGTGTGCTTGGGATCGACGAAAGATCGTCATTCCCTTGGAGTGGAGTAAAACACACTTAGTGTTAGTAAGTGTAACATTAATAGTGGTCAGGCCAAGGGTAGAAATCAATAGTAGTATGTGTCTTGGAAAGGGCGGTTTATGCTATCAACCCATCGCACCTCCTAGTACCATTGCGAGCCCCTCATAGGGTAGACCTCGGGAAGTCCAAGATTAACCCCAAACTGTAGGAATAAATTGTTATGCAAGTTTAACTTAATATTACACTCACCAACACTCCATTGCTAGAGGTGGTTAGTCGGTTTGGTCTTACGAGCATGAGGCTCAGTGGTTGTAGGTACAAATGGGTTAGTCCGGCGAGCCAGTGGCTCAGAAGGTTATGGTGATGGGTGGGATAGCCCGGAGAGCTTATGCTCTGAGATAATTGGTAATCATAATTGCATGTGCATAAAGGTGGTGGGTCTTTAGTATGGATGGTCATTTGCACCGACGTCGATGCTTTGACTCGGCAAATCTGGTTTTGCAATTATCCAAGAAAGTCTGGTGGGCCGGCCAGCAAGATTACGCAGGCACTCCGCGATTGTGTTCTTCGCGGTGAGGCGTACGATAGGTCTAGGTAGGTAGTGCAGTTACCAACCTAGAGGTGGGCGAGGCCCAACCCACCGCTTTTGTTTGCCATTACGAGGGTATCCTGAGAGTTTTGCTAGCTCCAAAAAGGTGGAACTAAAGGTCTGTGTGCATAGAGTCAAAGTGGGTGAGTTGCACTTGTGTGATCATTGCATTAAACTACATAATTTTGCATGTCATGGCATAAGCATTGCATTTCCACCACTACCCCTATCGTATAAATCGGTATGAGACTTTTTATACGATAGACCCTGCTAAACGACCCCTTGGTCTATAGGTTTGTATGAGCATTCCTATAAATCAATGGTTACTTTTCTATTTTATTCTTGCTCTTTACCATACTTTACTTGCTGTACTTTACTTACTGTTTACCATATATATATATAGACGCATGTGTAGTGTAGATAATCATGTAGCTAGGTCATGCCATCTGCTTTCTTTTTTACCCCTTTGCTGTCCTCCGCTTTATCCTCCTTCACGGTGCCTAGTAGCCATTGGGGATGGGTGGTGGGAAACGAGGCTTAGTCTTTTTGACTAACGGTCGGTGAACCATATCATTTTAGGGGACCGAGGAGACGCAGCACCACCAGCGGCCGGTGCAGATGGAGATGGACCAGTCTAGCACAGGAGCACCAACCTTAGGATCTGTGAGTGCTTACTAGTAGATTCTGCTTCCGCGAGTGATCTTGTAATGAGGCCTTGATGTACTGGGCGTGAGCCCTTTTCATTGTTACATTTTATTTATGTTATTATCTGTGGATATCTCTTTAATATGATTTTTATATTGTGTGATGTGGACTTGATCTTATTTTGGTTCCAATGTACTTTTCTTCTTCCATGATCGATATGGCCAGCAGGAGCGGCGTTTTATAGTGGCGACCTTCCCGAGTGTTGGTGTCACCGCAAAGCGGCGGTTCTGGGCATATGACCCAGTTTTGTAGCAAAAAAAATGGTCTTACAAAGGCGGTCTTAAGATAAGCCGCAACCGTCGAACCCCCTTGCAAAAGGTAAACGAGGTGCAGTCTATCGCCATGTTCGCTTTTTTAAAACGCGGTCGCAGAAAAAAGCAAAATGACTTGATTTTGAACCCGCCATCGAGCTTTATCCTGTCTGCGGTTCAAACATCTATTATTAAACGTAGACAGAATGAAAGACATTGGAGAGAGCAGCGCCGAAGAATGGACCTCGAATAATCGAGGCGGCCTGTATATCCAGTATTTAATCTTGTGGTAGCGGCCAACAAGCGAGAAAGCATTGAAATGAGCGGTCTCAATTATGTAGTATTCTTTCTGTATTAAGTTATGTACTTCTGACTATTCTAACTGCATCTTCTTTATTGTAGATTGAACAGAGTTAGCTATGAAGTCGGGCGACCTTATGGCCAGCCTTCCCCCACTACTTCCACCAACACCAAGTTTCTCACCGAACTTAAACGTTGTAGAAGAGGTGCTGGCCGATTTCAAGAGTCTTCTTATTACTTTGCAGGAAAAAGTAGGAGATCTTGAAAATCAGGTAGAGATCACGCGGGTGAAGGAGCAGGACATGCGGTCTGCATTAGAGGCTGAAAGGAAAGAGAGGCTGGAGAAGGAGAACATGTGGCAGGAGTAAAACGCCATTCTAGTCGCGCGACTTGATAGGGAGAAGAAGGCGAGAAAGAAATTTGAAGATGATTATAAGTATTTCCGGGGGAAGTATCTTCATCTGCTCGTGAAGTTGGTGGGAGTCAGCGTCCCGCGCATGTAAGCGATGAGAGACCATGCACATCGAGCCGCCCAGCTGCTGGGAAGACCTCAAATCCCCCATCGGTTAAGGAAGCTGATGAGGTCGTCGTTCCTGTTGGGACCGCCACGGCATTGCCTACTCGCATGATTCCTGCAGCGCGAGTAGAGCGTGATGCCGTGCGGTTTCATAGTACCATCAATCATCTTCACCATAACATAAGTTAGATGTATGCAATTCTCCTGCAAACCGGTGATCAGGTCGCGCGCCTTCACCATGAAGATCCTTCTTCAGATCGCCAACCATGAACGGTTTATATTTTTGAAAACAATATGTCGTAATATTATTTATTGGGTATTCCGGACAATCCCCAAACGTTGAATGCTTGCTTGGCGATGTTTTTATTGTTTGATGACTTTGAATATTCATGATATATCTGAATTATTTTATAACTCGTGCGACTTGTGCTGCGAACTTGCAATTTTTGCTTTAGAATACTAAGAATATTTGTGATATTTCTGAATTATTCTGTAAATCGTGAGGTTTGTATTGTATGCTTGCGGTTTTCTGTTGTGAAATACCATGAATATACAGATTTCTAGCCGCGCGGTTAGGCTGGATAGCCGCAATTTGTTTTGGCTATATGCAGGTCATGGACTCTATAAGTAGCAGCTATTTAGGAGACGTTTTCAACGATATTCAAGATGCGGGCTAAGAGCAAGTCTATGCGGTCTGAGAAAGTTGCTGCCATGCGGACTAATGCGACTTCAGCGTTCCATTCGGCAGACCACAAGGAATGCCTCCTAACCGTGACCGAGTTAAATGATTTCGTTGAGAGACATATGGTCGGAAGCTCTCTACTCGCGCGGCTTCCCTTGCGTGATGAGCGAATTAACTCCTCCACTCCTTCTTAAATAGCAATCCCCATAGACCTTTTCGATAATGGTTCTAAGTTTCCTGTGCTACTAGAGGTTATAGCGATCTTCAATCCCTATGGAGTTGTGCCCAAGCAACTACCTCCCAATTCTATAGCCGCCATTTACAGTTTCATTTCCTACCCGCGGTCTGAGAGAGCCAGCTTCTCCATCAGTCTGTCTAGGAGATTCTTCTCGGTTTGGTCTATCCCAGACGTTTGGACCAAAATTTTCAGGGTGCATTTGTACTTTGGATGCATGGGACTGAAAGTAGTCAACTTAGCGAACAAGATTTCGAATTGGTCGGAAAGGTACCTGATCTTTGAGGGCCAACTCGGGCTATTGCAAATCAACCTGCAGGTGCAAGAGGAGGAAGCCTTTCAGCAATGCAATGTTGAAGGGGTCGAGCAGGAGACATATGGGCTCATCAGGAATGAGCGGCTTAATATAAGCCATTACTTCCCGCTGCTCTCCGAGTTGGATCAAATTCGGCCTGAAGACAGTAAGTTTCCCACAACTCGCCATATTTGACCGCGCGGCTTATATGTTTAACATTTATTCTTGCTTTGCAGCTGCCACAATTGTTCCAAAGAACAAACCGATAAGCCCGGGCAGTTTGATTCTGACTCAGAGGGAGAAGAGGCAGAAGAAGAATAGGTCGCGGATATGTGAAGAAGAGGATGACTCAGATTCTTCTGGCGGGTTCACCCCTTATAATTTTTGTGGCAACCACAAAGATCTTCAAGGCCGCCCGTCCTTGAGTTGGCACCCTGAAGGAGAATGCGTCCAAAGTCTCCACTATGCTCCCATATCGGGGAAGTGAAAAAATCAGTCACCACGCAGCAGTGGCCGGCACATCTCTCTATAGCCGACGAAACCTGAAAAAACTCAAAAAGATTCCTGAGGAGGAGTTGTCAAATCTAGTCGCGCAGGTTAGCACTAGGGCTTTGTGACTAACCACTTTATGGGAATATCCTATAAGCGGTTAATTTCATCTCACAGCCACTTAGAGAAAAAATGCTCTGAACTAGCGCGGGAGAACGCGCGGTTAAAAGAGGCCGAATTGGTAAGTTATCACTTTATATGAAAGTTTGATATATTCAAACCCTGTGGTCTAACCTTTATTCCTTTGACAAAAAAGTATGATATTGAGAATCCGGTCTTTCAAGATGAGGTTTTTGCTCATGTAGCCAAAGGAATTGATGGGGCACTCAACCGCCTAAGGGAACTTGGCTGTTTGGCATAGGGATTTGAGGAGTTCACCTTCTCGGATGCCTATCCGCCCCTGAAGAAAAAGCTCGATGCTATTAACCGCAAAGCCAAGGGAAAAAATAAAGTCGGCGAGGATGATTCAGCAGAGGAGGAAGAAGAAGGTGATGATGAAGAAGATGAAGAAGGAGATGAGGAGGCTGCTGTGGTTGACGGCGAGAAGAAAAATAGTTCGGTTTCTGAAGCCGATGATACTGAAGAGGAGACCGCGTGGGTTAAGCGCCAAGGGTCAGAAGGCTTGAGCGGTTCCAGCAGCGGATCGACGAGTTATTCATCGGATAGTGGGACCTACTCACCATCTGAAGTTGACTTTGAAGGTGGCGGAGATTCAAGCTCTCCGGCGGCTAAAAGACTCAGATCGGGCAATTAGTTGTTTTAACAACTGTAATCAGATTTTACTTTATATATTCGACGGCTTAAATATGTTAGTCGGTCAGTTTGAATTGATATAGATGTATTTTTGACATTTCAAAGGAAAACATAGTTAGCTCTTCTGATGTGTGTCCTTACAATTTTTACTTACTTGTTGATATATGCTGCCCTTTATCTTTGCGTTATTCCTTTTAAACTGCAAGTCCTTTCTTGAAATCGCCAGAGACAATATTCTATCAGCCCAGATAATAAGTATCAAGTCGCGCGATCAACATCCATTCCGGGCGACTAACAGTTTACATTCGGAATATACAAGAATTCATAGTTGATACTTGCCCGAATACTATAAAATATTGCTCGGACGGTTTTATCGCTTTAGTTCTGAGATAGATCCTGATTCTTGAAGATGAATCACAACTTGAAACCACTAGAGATAATATTTTCACAAGTCCTTATTATAAACATCAAGTCGTGCGGTCAAATTGTATCCCGGACGACTAATAGTTCACATTCCGAACATTCAAGAATTCAAAGTGAGTGATCGCCTTGATGCCATGAAACATAGGATAATATTTTCATAAATCCAGTATAATAAATATCAAGTCGTGCGGTTAGATTGCATCCCAAGCGACTGTTAGTGTAAATTCCAAATATTTAGGGGTTTGACGAGAATAATTGTCTTGTTGTAATGAGATATTATTTTCATAAGTCCAGACAATAATCATCAAGTTGCGCGATCAACTTGTAATCCAGGCGACTAATTATCTGAGTTCTAGAATAGATTTCAATGCTGCGAGAACACACCATGACCCATTTCTCGTAAGCCAATTAACTCAGACCGGGCGAGTAGTTCTCATAATATCAATGAAGTATGTTGGTTCATAACTCTCATAGGCGAGTCAATGTAGATTGAGCGAATATTACTCATAATATCAAAGAATTGTATTGGCTCATATCTTTCATAAGTAAATTACTTCAAACCGAGCAAATAATACCAGCTCGCAACATTAGTTCATAGCAACAGCTTATAAATGAATTGATTCAGAATGGGCGAATAATACCAGCTCGCAATCATAATAGTTAGATTAATCACAAGCCATTTGAGTAAGCTGATCGAATAATATTGTCATAAGCCGATCGAATAATATCTACAACATTTTTAGTCGGAAGGTATAGTTGCCTATTAGAGAGAAAACCTTGACTCGATTGTTTCGAGTCGAAAATATTGCCTTGCGACTTCCTGAAATAACCTGTTTTCTAGCTTTTAAAGCCAGATCTATTTTACTCGCCCGGTTAGCATATTATGCTGCTGCTTTTCTTAACCTGTGATATTTATATTCAAGCCGATCAGCTTAAGAGGATAAACTGCCTGGTCTTAAAGTTATGAACCCTTTAAGTAACCAAGTGGGCAAATGCTCGTACCTAGTAAGTACCATTTTCCCTCAAATGGTCACAAAAACCATAAGAGGAAAATAATTTCCTGTAAAGAAATTTCTGTAAAGAGGAAAAAGAATTACAGTCTCAGATGACCTAGTGGGCATGTGCGCTTAGGTAGCAAGCATTGCTTTCCTCAAGTGGTCATCAGAGCTGTAAAAATTTCAACGACTCAACTGCTCTCTTGCCTAGGGTTACAAGCTGAGTTGATCAATTGGGCAGGTGGGCTTGTACAACGAACATTGCTTTCCTCAGAGAGATCAACTCAAATGTGGGTCCACTATAGGCACTATTTGAGAGTACCTTGGAGTATTCGATGGTCACAGACTAAGATGATCAGTTGGGCAGGTGCGCATAGGTTGCAAGCATTGCTTTCCTCAGAAAGATCATCAAAGTTGTAACTATATCCCTTTCGGGGCACAATAGTGCTAACAGTCACATGTACCTCCCTTGATGCAGAGGTGTGTTAGATACTGGCCGGGATCCAAAATTCTGAAGTCCACCGCACAGGAATTTGCAAGATTCCACTACACGTGTGCGAAAACTCCCTGCTACACGTGGTCTTTGTGGTATTACGCTAATGACTACAATTTGTGGGGGTTCAAGCAGAACTTGGCGATGTCTCCATGGTTCAGTGAGGGATAGAAAAAGTACAGAGTCATCAGACAAGGAAAAGTGTCAGTATGGAGCTTCTTATTCAATATCAAAATGCCAATAAAAGAAAGAGATAACATTTTAAGGATAGAACCGTTTCAAATCATCGCCGCTCCAGGTATGTGAAATGTCTTCTCCGTCATATGTCTGAAGACGATAAGCTCCGTTCCTTAACACCTCCTTAATGATGAATGGACCTGCCCAGTTGAGATTTAATTTTCCAACGGAACCTGTTCTGGCTGCAGCGTCCACTTTTTTCAATACTAGATCACCAACTACGAATTGTTTGATTCTGACATGCTTATCAAAATATCTAGCCAGTCTTCTTTTCACTTCCTCATATTGATAGTCGCTTCATCCTGGAGCTCTTCGATAAAATCCAAACTATATTTTATCCCTTCATCATTGGCTTCTATCCGTGCTTCACCCCCTGTTGTGCATACATAACTCTGGGACTGGCCACTTAAAAATCTATTGGAATGACTACTTCCGAACCATGAGATAATTTGAATGGGGTCTCCCCTGTGGCTGAAGTTGGTGTGGTTCGAAGGGCCCAAAGGATAGAAGGAAGCTGTTCTGCCTAGTTTCCTTTATGATTTAAAACCCTCTTCTTTAAATGAAACATGATTTTCTTATTCGCAGCCTCCACTGGTCCATTACTCCTGGTATGATGTATTGAGGAGAATCGTACTTCGGTCCCAATCTGGTAACATAAATTGATCATCTTTGAATTGTTGAACTGAGGAGCGTTATCGGTAACGATAGCCAACAGAATTCCATGCCAGCAGACAATTTCTCCCCAGATGATATTCTTGACAATCTGCATGGTGGTTTTGGCCAACGCCTTCACCTCAATCCATTTACTGAAATAGTCAATCATGACGATGATGAAGTGACGCTGGCCACTAGCTATTAGGAAGGATCCGATAAGGTCCATCCCCCGAAATGCAAAAGGCCAAGGTGTTGTTATTGATCTGAGCATTTGGGACGGTCGGAGTTGGAGAGGAGCAAACTTTTGACCCTGAACGCATCGCTTGGCGAATGCTTCTGCATCTTTCCTCATTGTTGGCCAGAAATATCCTTGTCTTAGGATTCTCTTTTCTAAAGTTTTTGCCCCTGAATGACTCTCACATTCTCCTGAATGGACTTCCTGGAATATTATAAGAACTTCTTCCTCTGAAACACATCTTTGTGGAGGCGAGATGAAGGTTTTCCTGTACAGAACTCCTACCACAAGGTAATAATGAGCTACTTTTCTTCTGAACCTCTTTTATCTTTTATTGATGTATGATACTCCCCTTTAGATAAATACAACTCAAAAGGATCTTTCCAAGAAGGATGCTGATCAATCTGCATTAATTCCCCTCCTTCTGTTGCTGGATGGAAAAGTTCTGACGTTACTCCCCCTACGAAAGTCTAAAATTTGATAGTTCATCTACCTCTTCATTTTGTGCTCTTGGAATATGTTCAATAGTGAACGATTTAAATCTTTCAATTTCTTCTTTTGCAAGTAATAAATACTTCCTCAGCATTGGCTCCCTTGCTCAAAGTTTCCTAGCACTTGTGAAGCCATCACAAGGGAATATGTTTTGACATGCACATGATCTATGCCCAACTCTCTTACAAGTCTCAGACCAGCCAGGAGTGCTTCATACTCTGCCTGGTTGTTTGTGACCGGAAAGAAGAACTTGATAGCTTGCTCTAATTTAATACCATTCAAATTGATCAAGACAACTCCTGCTCCCGCAGAGTTTCTACCCGAGTCCCCGTCTACATAGATGATCTAGGCAAAGGGAGATCTTTCTACTTGTTCAGGACTAATCTCTGTTATATCTATCAAGAAATCTGCTAGCACCTGTGCCTTGATTGTTGTTCTTGGGATATAAGATATTTCAAACTCGCTTAGTTCAATTGCCCATTTAGCCAATCTTCCTGAATGATCTGGCTTCTCTAATATATTTCTCAAAGGATGATCCGAAACCACTTGAATTGGATGAGCTTGAAAATAAGGATGAAGCATGTGAGATGACATTACCAAAGCTATAGCTAGATTTTCCATGATTGAATATCTAGTCTCCGCATCTTTAAGGATATGACTGACGTAGTAAATGGGGAACTATTTTTTCTTCTCTTCTCGGATGAGGACTGAGCTTACCGCATCCGGGCCAACCCCTAAATATAGGAATAATGTTTCTACCTCACGGGGACTTTGGAGTAAGGGGGTTGATGTTAACTGTATCTTCAACCGTTCAAAAGCATTATTACACTCCTCAGTACACTCAAACTTGGATGTTGATGAGTCCTGATCATATACACTTTTATGGACTCATCTGGGCCATCTATTTAGTCTTTTCACTGCACTTTAGCCCTGTTTTAGCTCATATTGGTCATTCTATGCTAGGTGCACTTATAGGCCCTATTTGGTGTAAATTCGTATCTTTCTTCGTTATTAGTTTTCTTGTGCTGATTAAGTTCCACTTTCAGTGGCTAGACTGGTGTCGTATGCTGGAACAGGAGTCGTGTAGGTATTCCCGGTACAATTCTGTAGAGGAACACTGCGCACGATCACTGGTTCTATTACGCACGACCACTGGTCGTGCGCCGCTGATCGTGTGCGCTTAACCTTATTTTTCTGAGTTCTGTTTCGAGCAGTGCGCACGACCATCTACGATAGTGCGCACGACCATCGGTCGTGCGCCACTGTTCGTGCGCACTTATCATCAATTTTATGAGTTCTGTTTCGGCTAGTGCGCACGACCACTTACGATAGTGCGCACGACCACCGGTCGTGCGCCACTGGTCGTGCAAACATGTTATTTTATAATTTCTGCCTTTGCAGGTTCCGTCCAGGCAGAGCGCACGATCACCGAATTCTAGTGCGCACGACCACTGGTCGTGCGCCAATGACCGTGCGCACTGTTTACTCCAGCGCCTATAAAATGACCTGCTCGCGGATTAGGTCGGGATCCCGATTTTCTTCCGCCGTTTTCTCGCTCCAGGGCTCCGATTTCGCCCCTCCACCGCCGCCCACCATATGGAGGTGCTCCGGGCTTGTTCTTCACGCCAATCTTGAGCCGGAGCTTCCTCTCGGCCTCCTCCTTCATCCAAGAGCTCCAAGGAAGGTTTAGCCGCCATCGCCATCAAGCAAGAGGAAGTTTGCAACCTCTACCGGATCGTGACACGAAGAAGACGGGCTCATTGGAGAGTAGTGACAGCTCTCTCTACCCCGGACGTAGTTGCGGACCGAGCTTGGACACGGATTGACAACCCGGCGATTCCAACCGTGAATCTACAACGAGACTTCGGATTCGGTCGATTTCTTGCCTTATTCTTCTCTTATTGATGTGTATGTAGCTAGAACCAACATTTTGATGAAGTATATTTTTACTTGTTAACATTAGTATGAAATCATGTCTATGTGATTGAGTAATCTTGTTATATTTTCATTTGAGGTGTGCCCCGTGGTGTGGATTGTTCGTTGTGTTGTGCCGCCCTAACAATTGTTAGTGGTGTGCTTTGCGAAGAGGCGCTTACAACCCTCATTTCATTAGCCTACTCGCCCATCCGCCTACCGAAGCGTGGCATCGCGGCCCGTACTCCATCCCGCCTAACGAAGCAGCGCGCTCAAGGCCTGCATAGTTCGATCCGCTTGCCTACTCGTCCATCTGCCCTTACGAAGTAGCGCGTTCAAGGCCTACGTAGTCTTCCATCCCGCCGAGCGAAGCATTGCATAGCGGCATTGCATAGGAGTAGTTGTAGCTTTTTCTCTTTATTTTCCACAAACCAAATCAACCCCCGTGTCCGCAATTCATCCGACCCAAAGGACTTCGATCTCAAGTCCTTCCTCGAACGTTAACTCCACCTTACTGTGTTCCTTGAGAGATTCGATACTTGGGGATTTACTTCCTCATATTATTACTTGACAACGACCGGTTCACTGCCGTTCGGATCGCAGTCTCGCTACCGCCTATAGCGGTGTACAGGATTTGCGCATCAAGTTTTTGGCGCCGTTGCCGGGGAGCACATTCGTGTGAGTTTTCTGGAGAGGGAGAACCTGAGAGAGAAGCACTTCCATTTGTAAATTGCATTTCTTTGTTTTATTTCTTTTTTATTCCATTTTCGTGTTTTAGTTAGGTTGCTTTAGTAATTTTTGTTAGGTGTAGTATTTTGCACAATAGCATTTTCATTTTTGAATCATTTTGTCTTCGCACTATGTGGGCACATCTTAATTTCCGTTGCCGTTGGTGTGGAGCTACCTCCCACTCTAGTGATGAATGCCCTACGGAGAATAGTAGGCATAACTCTTATAGCCCAGCATATGGAGCACCGACTTCGTCTGATACTCCATATGGTGCGCGTAAGTCTTATGGCTACTCTGCTGAGCCTTTACCGTCTTACTTCTTTTCGGCTTCAGCCCCCGCTGTGCCAAAGAAGCCCGCAAGGCAGTGCCGGTTTTGTCGGAGCATTGATCATGTCTTGAAGGACTGTGCCGAGTATCTTCGCCAATTGGACGAGGATGACGAGCCGGATATCCGGATCGTCCCAACTCCTAACTCTGGCAGCACACCTTCAACATCCGGTTCTGTGTCTTTGTCACCTTCACATCTTGAAGGGTATGGCATGGACACGGTCACCGGGTGTGCAGCTGATCTGGGCACCGACATTGCTTAGCCTATTCTCCCAGTGCATCCACCACCCCTAGTGGATTCGATTCTTTGTGAGGAATCGGTGCTCGACTTTTCTCCGAGCACTATTCCTCCCCCTGTTGTGCATACTACTTTCGTCTCTGACGACATTGTTGAGGATGTGTCGCAGGATGAGGCTGGCGATTTATGTGTTATGCCTGCCCCTATGGAGGAGGACAACCTACTAGGTGAAGAGGACCTTTCCTCAACACCGGTGGAGGAAGTCCAAACCTTGGGCATGGCCACTATCGATCTCGCTGAATCTTGTAGCATTGATGACAATGCTAACATTACTTTACTTCCCCAACCTGATGGGAGTGAGACCGGGGTCACTCCCCGATTGACGATGATTTATGTTCTTCGTCTTATTTATTTCTTGATCCCCTTCCTTCATCTGAGTCTGTGCAAGTTGAATCTTCACAGGTACTTCAGGAGGACTTGGAGGTGTTTGCTCAAGTCAATGATGCGAGCATCCTCTCATGCGAGGAGGTTTATTCTCCCTCCGTAGAGGAAGCTCCACTCATTGCCTTCTCCTCCTGCTGCCTCCCTGGAGATGATACCTTGCTGGGCAAGGATAATTTTGGTGAGTTGAGTGAGGATTCCTCCTCTTCTTATTTTTTATTCCCTCTACCTGTGACGAGCAGGTATTATTTATATTCGGGTAGAGGCGTGACTGTTCTGTTGCCGTATCGGTACCCGCTACCGACACGCATATTAGAACAGTTACCTGTCCACTTTTCTTTTCATAGGCCCATTAGCTAGAACTGTACAAATGCCAAATAAGTCGCGCTGGGATGACAATAACCCCAGTAGTTATCTTTCTTTTCTGCATTTTTATTTCATCTAATCATGTTTAGTTAGTAATATTTCTTTTCAGTTTTCTATTTTCTTTTGTTTTTGCGGAGCTGACCCCTGCGGGTATCTTTTCTGGATGGCGGATGCTGCAGGTTCATTTTAGCTTACACGCCAATCTTCTGGTGTGCTCAGTTCTGAGCACTGGGTACTCTCTTTCCCTAGCCTTTCCTGATTTTCATGTCATATATTCTGTGGATTGTTTAGTTTAAGTCTGGGGGAGAGTAGTTTTGTTTACCCGCTCACGTGCACTATTGCACTGCATACTAGAAGATTTCATTTAAATTGTTGTTCATTTTCATTGCACACCACTGCACCCACTTGAGCACGTACTCGCCTGTATGCATGCTCTGTAGTGAATTTAATTCTTCTGCTTATATGGGAAAGTCTAGGTGATGGCTTAGGACTATGTAGCAGAGTAAAATGTTGACTCCCGTAGTGCTCCTAGTCGAGTGCTCGGTTGCATAGAAATTTGTGTAGGTTAGATCTCTTTTTATACTATGGTTTTATATTTTTCTCTATTAGTGTAAATGTTGTTTACTCTACTCAAATGGTGAATCCGGTGTGAATCAAACGGTAGCGTAGGGATGTGTGTAAACGATCGCTAGACTCGTATTGCTTGAGTCGGGAGAAAGGAGAATCTTTCTCGGTGGCTAGAACTTGCCCCAAGCGATTCTTGAAGCATTGGCATAGGATAGTTCTAGTGCGTGAGAATGACGTAGGCCATTATTTTGGCTCGGTTGAACTTTTTATTTCATGCCTATCGTCTACCCTTGCTAGCCCCTTTGTGCCTACCCTTTTCTTGATTCAGCTCCACATTTATCTCACCAAAGCCTAAAAGCCTAGCCTAGTCACACACCCAAATCTGAGCTTTAGTTGTAGTTTCATTTACATTTTGGGGGGTGTTGATTGTGGTGTCTATTATGTGAATCTGTGGTTGTGCTCATTTGAAAATTTTGCTGAAAGGAAAAAAAAAACAAGAAAAAGAAAGATAGAAAGAAAAATGAAAAAAAAAGAGAAGAAAGAAAAATGAGTTTTATTGAAAAATCATGTAGAAAAATTATGTATTGGGAGTAGGCGGTGCACACACCTAAGTTGCAAAAGTACAAGTTTGGGGGTGTGGTGCACCTGCATTCGATTTTGGTGCGCGGGTAGTTATTTTAAAAGCTCAATTGGGTTATGTGTTTTAAGCCATTTTGTTTATCATTGTTTACCTCACCGTAACCCAAGCCTCAATTAAAACCTGAAAGTCCTACCGACTCACGCTATGGACCAATCTAGTGTCGTGGAGAGGATGTGACCGGGTGAGCTTATGGTCACCGACACTGATGGATTTCAGTGGAGTTTGTCCTGCATCGCGATCTTGAGCAATGCTCGTCTCAGCGTTTAGTTTACTTTCTCCGTATGCATGACCGAATGATTCACCGTTGTTCACCATTTTGAGTAGTTGTAATATGCTTTTACTCTTTTAGAAATATATAAACTGTTTTTATAATCAGAAATCTTTTCTACTATTTTTCTTATGCACGTGAGCATGCGACTTCGCATGGAACTCTATAGTGTAATCATTAAGCCATCTACTGTTCTTTCCTAGTTCGCTTAGAATTTGTTTGCTCGGGACGCGCAAACAGTTAAGTCTGGGGGTGTGATGAGTCCTGATCATATACACTTTTATGGACTCATCTGGGCCATCTATTTAGTCTTTTCACTGCACTTTAGCCCTGTTTTAGCTCATATTGGTCATTCTATGCTAGGTGCACTTATAGGCCCTATTTGGTGTAAATTCGTATCTTTCTTCGTTATTAGTTTTCTTGTGCTGATTAAGTTCCACTTTCAGTGGCTAGACTGGTGTCGTATGCTGGAACAGGAGTCGTGCAGGTATTCCCGGTACAATTCTGTACAGGAACACTGCGCACGATCACTGGTTCTATTGCGCACGACCACTGGTCGTGCGCCGCTGATCGTGTGCGCTTAACCTTATTTTTCTGAGTTCTGTTTCGAGCAGTGCGCACGACCATCTACGATAGTGCGCACGACCACCGGTCGTGCACCACTGTTCGTGCGCACTTATCATCAATTTTATGAGTTCTGTTTCGGCTAGTGCGCACGACCACCTACGATAGTGCGCACGACCACCGGTCGTGCGCCACTGGTCGTGCGAACATGTTATTTTATAATTTCTGCCTTTGCAGGTTCCGTCCAGGCAGAGCGCACGATCACCGAATTCTAGTGCGCACGACCACTGGTCGTGCGCCAATGACCGTGCGCACTGTTTACTCCTGCGCCTATAAAACGACCTTCTCGCGGATTAGGTCGGGATCCCGATTTTCTTCCGCCGTTTTCTCGCTCCAGGGCTCCGATTTCGCCCCTCCACCGCCGCCCACCATATGGAGGTGCTCCGGGCTTGTTCTTCACGCCAATCTTGAGCCAGAGCTTCCTCTCGGCCTCCTCCTTCATCCAAGTGCTCCAAGGAAGGTTTAGCCGCCATCGCCATCAAGCAAGAGGAAGTTTGCAACCTCTACCGGATCGTGACACGAAGAAGACGGGCTCATTGGAGAGTAGTGACAGCTCTCTCTACCCCGGACGTAGTTGCGGACCGAGCTTGGACATGGATTGACAACCCGGCGATTCCAACCGTGAATCTACAACGAGACTTCGGATTCGGTCGATTTCTTGCCTTATTCTTCTCTTATTGATGTGTATGTAGCTAGAACCAACATTTTGATGAAGTATATTTTTACTTGTTAACATTAGTATGAAATCATGTCTATGTGATTGAGTAATCTTGTTATATTTTCATTTGAGGTGTGCCCCGTGGTGTGGATTATTCGTTGTGTTGTGCCGCCCTAACAATTATTAGTGGTGTGCTTTGCGAAGAGGCGCTTACAACCCTCATTCCGTTAGCCTACTCGCCAATCCGCCTACCGAAGCGTGGCATCGCGGCCCGTACTCCATCCAGCCTAACGAAGCAGTGCGCTCAAGGCCTGCATAGTTCGATCCGCTTGCCTACTCGTCCATCCGCCCTTACGAAGTAGCGTGTTCAAGGCCTACGTAGTCTTCCATCCCGCCGAGCGAAGCATTGTATAGCGGCATTGCATAGGAGTAGTTGTAGATTTTTCTCTTTATTTTCCACAAACCAAATCAACCCCCGTGTCCGCAATTCATCCGACCCAAAGGACTTCGATCTCAAGTCCTTCCTCGAACGTTAACTCCACCTTACTGTGTTCCTTGAGAGATTCGATACTTGGGGATTTACCTCCTCATATTATTACTTGACAATGACAGGTTCACTGCCGTTCGGATCGCAGTCTCGCTACCGCCTATAGCGGTGTATAGGATTTGCGCATCAAGTTTTTGGCGCCGTTGCCGGGGAGCACAGTCGTGTGAGTTTTCTGGAGAGGGAGAACCTGAGAGAGAAGCCCTTCCATTTGTAAATTGCATTTCTTTGTTTTATTTCTTTTTTATTCCATTTTCGTGTTTTAATTAGGTTGCTTTAGTAATTTTTGTTAGGTGTAGTATTTTGCACAATAGCATTTTTATTTTTGAATCGTTTTATCTTCGCACTATGCGGGCACATCTTAATTTCCGTTGCCGTTGGTGTGGAGCTACCTCCCACTCTAGTGATGAATGCCCTACGGAGAATAGTAGGCATAACTCATATAGCCCAGCATATGGAGCACCGACTTCGTCTGATACTCCATATGGTGCGCGTAAGTCTTATGGCTATTCTGCTGAGCCTTTACCGTCTTACTTCTTTTCGGCTTCAGCCCCCGTGTGCCAAAGAAGCCCGCAAGGCAGTGCCGGTTTTGTCGGAGCATTGATCATGTCTTGAAGGACTGTGCCGAGTATCTTCGCCAATTGGACGAGGATGACGAGCCTGATATCCGGATCGTCCCAACTCCTAACTCTGGCGGCACACCTTCAACATCCGGTTATGTGTCTTTGTCACCTTCACATCTTGAAGGGTATGGCATGGACACGATCACCGGATGTGCGGCTGATCTGGGCACCCACATTGCTGAGCCTATTCTCCCAGTGCATCCAACACCCCTAGTGGATTCGATTCTTTGTGAGGAATCGGTGCTCGACTTTTATCCGAGCACTATTCCTCCCCCTGTTGTGCATACTACTTTCGTCTCTGACGACATTGTTGAGGATGTGTCATGGGATGAGGCTGGCGATTTATGTGTTATGCCTGCCCCTATGGAGGAGGACAACCTACTAGGTGAAGAGGAGCTTTCCTCAACACCGGTGGAGGAAGTCCAAACCTTGGGCATGGCCACTATCGATCCCGCTGAATCTTGTAGCATTGATGACAATGCTAACATTACTTTACTTCCCCAACCTGATGGGAGTGAGACCGGGGTCACTCCCCCGATTGACGATGATTTATGTTCTTCGCCTTATTTATTTCTTGATCCCCTTCCTTCATCTGAGTCTGTGCAGGTTGAATCTTCACAGGTACTTCAGGAGGACTTGGAGCTGTTTGCTCAAGTCAATGATGCGAGCATCCTCTCATGCGAGGAGGTTTATTCTCCCTCCGTAGAGGAAGCTCCACTCATTGCCTTCTCCTCCTGCTGCCTCCCTGGAGATGATACCTTGCTGGGCAAGGATAATTTTGGTGAGTTGAGTGAGGATTCCTCCTCTTCTTATTTTTTATTCCCTCTACCTGTGACGAGCAGGTATTATTTATATTCGGGTAGAGGCGTGACTGTTCTGTTGCCGTATCGGTACCCGCTACCGACACGCATATTAGAACAGTTACCTGTCCACTTTTCTTTTCATAGGCCCATTAGCTAGAACTGTACAAATGCAAAATAAGTCGTGCTGGGATGACAATAAGCCCAATAGTTATCTTTCTTTTCTGCATTTTTATTTCATCTATTCATTTTTAGTTAGTAATATTTCTTTTCAGTTTTCTATTTTCTTTTGTTTTTGCGGAGCTGACCCCTGCAGGTATCTTTTCTGGATGGCGGATGCTGCAGCTTCATTTTAGCTTACACGCCAATCTTCTGGTGTGCTCATTTCTGAGCACTGGGTACTCTCTTTCCCTAGCCTTTCCTGATTTTCATGTCATATATTCTGTGGATTGTTTAGTTTAAGTCTGGGGGAGAGTAGTTTTGTTTACCCGCTCACGTGCACTATTGCACTGCATACTAGAAGATTTCATTTAAATTGTTGTTCATTTTCATTGCACACCACTGCACCCACTTGAGCACGTACTCGCCTGTATGCATGCTCTGTAGTGAATTTAATTCTTCTGCTTATGTGGGAAAGTCTAGGTGATGGCTTAGGACTATGTAGCAGAGTAAAATGTTGACTCCCGTAGTGCTCCTAGTCGAGTGCTCGGTTGCATAGAGATTTGTGTAGGTTAGATCTCTTTTTATACTACGGTTTTATATTTTTCTCTATTAGTGTAAATGTTGTTTACTCTACTCAAATGGTGAATCCGGTGTGAATCAAACGGTAGCGTAGGGATGTGTGTAAATGATCGCTAGACTCGTATTGCTTGAGTCGGGAGAAAGGAGAATCTTTCTCGGGGGCTAGAACTTGCCCCAAGCGATTCTTGAAGCATTGGCATAGGATAGTTCTAGTGCGTGAGAATGACGTAGGCCATTATTTTGGCTCGGTTGAACTTTTTATTTCATGCCTATCGTCTACCCTTGCTAGCCCCTTTGTGCCTACCCTTTTCTTGATTCAGCTCCACATTTATCTCACCAAAGCCTAAAAGCCTAGCCTAGTCACACACCCAAATCTGAGCTTTAGTTGTAGTTTCATTTACATTTTGGGGGGTGTTGATTGTGGTGTCTATTATGTGAATCTGTGGTTGTGCTCATTTGAAAATTTTGCTGAAAGGAAAAAAAAAAAGACAAGAAAAAGAAAGATAGAAAGAAAAATGAAAAAAAAAAGAGAAGAAAGAAAAATGAGTTTTATTGAAAAATCATGTAGAAAAATTATGTATTGGGAGTAGGCGGTGCACACACCTAAGTTGCAAAAGTACATGTCTGGGGGTGTGGCGCACCTGCATTCGATTTTGGTGCGCGGGTAGTTATTTTAAAAGCTCAATTGGGTTATGTGTTTTAAGCCATTTTGTTTATCATTGTTTACCTCACCGTAACCCAAGCCTCAATTAAAACCTGAAAGTCCTACCGACTCACGCTATGGACCAATCTAGTGTCGTGGAGAGGATGTGACCGGGTGAGCTTATGGTCACCGACACTGATGGATTTCAGTGGAGTTTGTCCTGCATCGCGATCTTGAGCAATGCTCGTCTCAGCGTTTAGTTTACTTTCTCCGTATGCATGACCAAATGATTCACCGTTGTTCACCATTTTGAGTAGTTATAATATGCTTTTACTCTTTTAGAAATATATAAACTGTTTTTATAATCAGAAATCTTTTCTACTATTTTTCTTATGCACGTGAGCATGCGACTTCGCATGATACTCTGTAGTGTAATCATTAAGCCATCTACTGTTCTTTCCTAGTTCGCTTAGAATTTGTTTGCTCGGGACGCGCAGACAGTTAAGTCTGGGGGTGTGATGAGTCCTGATCATATACACTTTATGGACTCATCTGGGCCATCTATTTAGTCTTTTCACTGCACTTTAGCCCTGTTTTAGCTCATATTGGTCATTCTATGCTAGGTGCACTTATAGGCCCTATTTGGTGTAAATTCGTATCTTTCTTCGTTATTAGTTTTCTTGTGCTGATTAAGTTCCACTTTCAGTGGCTAGACTGGTGTCGTATGCTGGAACAGGAGTCGTGCAGGTATTCTCGGTACAATTCTGTACAGGAACACTGCGCACGATCACTGGTTCTATTGCGCACGACCACTGGTCGTGCGCCGCTGATCGTGTGCGCTTAACCTTATTTTTCTGAGTTCTGTTTCGAGCAATGCGCACGACCATCTACGATAGTGCGCACGACCACCGGTCGTGCTCCACTATTCGTGCGCACTTATCATCAATTTTATGAGTTCTGTTTCGGCTAGTGCGCACGACCACCTACGATAGTGCGCACGACCACCGGTCGTGCGCCACTGGTCGTGCGAACATGTTATTTTATAATTTCTGCCTTTGCAGGTTCCATCCAGGCAGAGCGCACGATCACCGAATTCTAGTGCGCACGACCACTGGTCATGCGCCAATGACCGTGCGCACTGTTTACTCCAGCGCCTATAAAACGACCTGCTCGCGGATTAGGTCGGGATCCGGATTTTCTTCCGCCGTTTTCTCGCTCCAGGGCTCCGATTTCGCCCCTCCACCGCCGCCCACCATATGGAGGTGCTCCGGGCTTGTTCTTCACGCCAATCTTGAGTCGGAGCTTCCTCTCGGCCTCCTCCTTCATCCAAGTGCTCCAAGGAAGGTTTAGCCGCCATCGCCATCAAGCAAGAGGAAGTTTGCAACCTCTACCGGATCGAGACACGTAGAAGACGGGCTCATTGGAGAGTAGTGACAGCTCTCTCTACCCCGGACGTAGTTGCGGACCGAGCTTGGACACGGATTGACAACCCGGCGATTCCAACCGTGAATCTACAACGAGACTTCGGATTCGGTCGATTTATTGCCTTATTCTTCTCTTATTGATGTGTATGTAGCTAGAACCAACATTTTGATGAAGTATGTTTTTACTTGTTAACATTAGTATGAAATCATGTCTATGTGATTGAGTAATCTTGTTATATTTTCATTTGAGGTGTGCCCCGTGGTGTGGATTGTTCGTTGTGTTGTGCCGCCCTAACAATTGTTAGTGGTGTGCTTTGCGAAGAGGCGCTTACAACCCTCATTCCGTTAGCCTACTCGCCCATCCGCCTACCGAAGCGTGGCATCGCGGCCCGTACTCCATCCCGCCTAACGAAGCAGCGCGCTCAAGGCCTGCATAGTTCGATCCGTTTGCCTACTCGTCCATCCGCCCTTACGAAGTAGCGCGTTCAAGGCCTACGTAGTCTTCCATCCCGCCGAGCGAAGCATTGCATAGCGGCATTGCATAGGAGTAGTTGTAGCTTTTTCTCTTTATTTTCCACAAACCAAATCAACCCCCGTGTCCGCAATTCATCCGACCCAAAGGACTTCGATCTCAAGTCCTTCCTCGAACGTTAACTCCACCTTACTGTGTTCCTTAAGAGATTCGATACTTGGGGATTTACTTCCTCATATTATTACTTCACAACGACCGGTTCACTGCCGTTCGGATCGCAGTCTCGCTACCGCCTATAGCGGTGTACAGGATTTGCGCATCAGATGCCCCTCGGAGTGTCTGAAAAAAATGGAGCTCTTTTTTCTCCCGACCTGGAAATGAACCGACCTAAACCTGCCAACCTTCCTCCTAGCGGCTAAACCTCTTTCGGATTGCGAGGAGGTGTCATATCAAGAATAGACTTCACCTTATCTGGATTCGGTGCAAAGCCATCTGGAGTGAGGAGATGTCCGAGAAACTTCCCTTTGTTTGCTCCAAACACTCATTTCAAAGGGTTTAACTTTAGTCTGAACCTTCGTAGAGTAGAGAACATCTCTACGAGGTCTTTCAGATGCGTTGAAAAGGTTTTGATTTTTAAGAGGAGATCATCAACATAAACTTCAAAATTTCTCCCTTTTTACTTTTTAAATACCGTATCCATCATTCTTTGATATGTGGCACCCACATTTTTAAGGCCAAAAGGCATCACAAGATAGCAATAGCACCCGTCATTCATAATGAAAGACGTATGAGGGATGTCGGGCTTATGCATTCTAATCTGATGGTATCCGGAGAATGCATCTAAAATGCTCATAAAGTTATACCCAACTGCGGAATCAACTAAAACATCTATCTGAGGTAAAGGGTAGCAATCTTTAGGACATGCTTTATTAAGTTTTGTGAAATCTACACACATCCTTCATTTCCCCCCTGATTTCTTCACCATTACAATATTTGACATCCAGGTGGGGTACTGAATTTCAGAAATTAATTTTTCTTTAAGAAGCTTGGCGACTTCATCTTTGATTGGTACTGCCATCTTGGTTTCCACCTCCCTTTTCTTCTGTTGAACCGGCTTGAAGTCAGGAGAGACGTTGAGATGGAGGCAAGCAACATCTGGGTCCACTCATGGCATATCTTTCGCCGACCAGGCGAAGACATCCATATTCTCCAAAAGGTAGGAGATCAGCTGGTCCTTTTCTTCCTCGGGCAGTTCCGCATTGATGACAAGCTTCTTTTCTTCCCCTTCAGCAATGGGGACTTCTTGGGTCACCTAGGCAGGTTCCAGGTGAGCCCCTTCTTGCTCTTTATTCTCTTCAGCAGCTTCTGGGAATTTGGCCACTTCAAGGAGAGCAATTGGGGATTCGGAAAGAGGAGTTCTTGTAATCATATTGACCGTTCTTACATAGCACTCCCTGGCCACCTTAGGATCACTTCAAATCCGATATTGCTTCTCTTCTACAGCAAACTTGAGAGCTAGATGGAAAGTATACACCACTGCTCGATAGGCATTTAAGACGGGCCTTCCGAAGATGGCACAATAGCTGCTTGGGGCGTCCACCACCACAAAATTAATAATCTTCGTTATTCCTCCCAATGATACCAGAAGCTTTACGCACCCTTTTACTTCTTTTTTCTCCCGTGAAAAACCGCAGAAGGGCCCTTCAGTAGAAAGCAGGGCTTTCCTGTCTTTAGGGCTTCAAAGGTTGGGATGAAGAGGAGATTGACAGAGCTTCCCGTGTCAATCAGGATCTTATGCACCGTGTAATTTTCTATTATAACATTAATTACCATGGCATCATCAAATGGATTCGCATTCGGAGGGAGGTCATCTTGTCCGAATGTAACGACCGACCTTTCTGGAGCGAAAGTAAAAGTGGCTGGCACTTCCTGTTGGAAGACTCTTACAACGCTTGACTTTCTAGTAGACTCGGGCCAAGACCCTCCATGAATACAGTAAATGTGACCGAGGGGACCGTCGTCATTCCCTATGATGCATTCCCTGGTAGGATGAATGTCGCCATAACAGCTGATGTTTTCCACATCCACACATTCCCAGCTGACCTATGTTGTCTCCTTCCCCTTCGAAGTAGATGGTTTGTCAGATGTTTCTTTTCGAACCAGGCCTTGGAGTTTCCCCTCTCCCAAGAGCCTTTCAATCAACAAGCGGAGGGCTCGACAATTTTTGGTCAGATGCCTGGTGAGTAGTAAAATATATGTATTTTTAGTATAGTTATTAGTCTAGTTTTAATTAAATATTTTAATTTTTCTATGTAAATTAATAAATAAATTGCTTGTTTTATTATTTTTGTTACTAACTTAGCTTTATTTTTCTTTTGCACATTTTGGGAAATCTTATCAAGTCACACCGCTAAGTCACGCCCGTGACATTACGGGTCACGCCTGTGAACTGCTCTTCTCGACGGATAAGTGCGCCGTCCCAGCGTCTCGATGGATTTTTACCAAGTCACGTCCGTGACTCTACAAGTCACGCCCGTGATCCAGCAAAATCATGCCCATGTACCACCAGCGCATCACGCCCTAAAGTCGCTCCCATGCTGTTGACGTCTGCCGCCCAATGTCACGCCCCAGGGTCACGCACGTGACCACGAGTCATGCCCGAGACAATCCAAGCCACGCCCGTGTACATCCTTATTTTGACGACGGATCCTTCGAGAAGGAGGCCGTTAAGCCGGATCAAATTTCACGCCCCAGGGTCACGCTCGTGACCACAAGACACGCCCGTGACCCAGGGGCGTGTAAAAATAAAATTTCGGCTATAAATAGTGGGGCTCGGCTGAAAGAATTTTCATCCAAATTTTGAGTGTTTGTAAGTGTTTTTTGAGTTCTTTTGAGTGAATGTGAGTTTTTGTTTATGCAATTAAGTTTAAGTTCGTTTGTAATTTGCGCCCTTTCTAGTCTAGTTGTAATGCTTATTTTAGAAATAAAATATTGTATTTCTCATTTGGATCATCTTCTTTTTCAATTTATGTTACTGTGTGTGTGTGTATGAGAATAGTTTATTGCTTTCATAACTTAGGTTTATGACTTTCATAACTTAGGTTTACTGCTTTCATAATTTAGGTTAAGAGTTTTCAAAAAAATAGTTTACTGCTTTTCTTTCAACGCTTTATTTATCACTTTCGTTTAAACGCTTTCTTTCATTTTTCGTTTTTTTTATAACATAGCTTTATTTCAGTCTTTATATAACTGCTATATACCACCCCCATCTCAAATAAGAGGCTAAGAACTTTTTAGCGCTAGTTTAAGAAGGTTGGGACGGATATTATTTCTGCACCTTTGTAAGTATTTCATTTCTATACCACCCCCATTCTAGATAAGAGGCTAAGAACTTTTTAGCGCTTATTTAAGACGGTTGGGGCGGATATTATTTCAGCTTTTATATAAGTTTTTAATTTCTTTCTTTCACGCTTATATCTGCTTAAATTATTAACATGTATTTTCTAATTATTAATGTCGTCTCCATTCCGATGAGTGGCTAATTTCCTTTATCACACGATGTCGAAGAGCATTGAGTCAAATAAATAATTTTCTAAAAAATAAAACATCTCTTTCTAAAATAATTAATGAGCTTAAGGTTTACCCGAGAATAACATTGAGTGGAGCCACATAATCGATGTGTGGTTTTCATTTCCGTTTCCGTACACTAGTTAGCCGAGAGGCTCGTGGGTACGGACTGATCACTCACGGGTAAAGAGAAGTGCGCTCTACCCTCGAGAGAGGATGAGGTAAGTCTCCCGAATTGGAAGTAAAAACCCAATAGCGGGGTTCACAACATAAAGCAAGTATTAAGGAGATTCGATTAAAGAACGAGAGTTCGATCGAATATTCATAATCTCAGGTGGGCGTACAATCGAGAGAGGAGCGTTCATAATTATGGAACCTCCACGGCCAAGTCGTTTTAATGTTTTGAAAAGTCATCTCTTTTATTTCTAAAAAAGACTATTTTCGTCTCAAGTTAATTCGACATCGGGCGCTATTTATTATCATCGTTTAGAACTCTAGTTATACGCTTATTATCGTTCGCTTTTAAAAACCCACACTAAAAACTTATTCTGATAAAATAATAGTTTGTTCCTCAAAGTAGGTATAATCAACACGATCCGCGGTAATATACGACCCCGATATTTTCTAAGACAAAATATCCTATATTACTCACAATAAGGTATACTTTCCTTTATCATATGATTAATTTGGATTAAAATTTATACAAACACTTGTCAAATCCAAAACTTGCAAAACTCTCCTTTGCTATTTTAAAAATCAATTGAATTCGGCGTTGTAATCAAGGTGTAAACGTCAATACTTCGAAAGAAGAAAAAGGTCGTTACTTTTATCTTTCGATAGGATAACGATTAGTTTCTCAAAGTAGGAGTACTTGCGAAATTTTTTGAAAACACCCGCCTAATTCTAATCTCGTCATATAAAGGTTGCGCAAACCAAAATAAAAAAGAAAAAATCCAAAGTAAATCATCAAGTTTTTGGCGCCGTTGCCGGGGATAGTAGTGTTGTTATTTTGAAAAAAGGAATTACTATTACTTTTATCATATATATTAAAAATATATAATAATAATAAAAAGTATAAATAAAAATAGAAAAAATAGAAAAAGCCAAAAATATATAAATTTTTTAATTATAGTATATGACCCGAGGAAACTCCTCGGACGATTCGAATATCCCTTTTGACCCCGAAATCGAGCGCACCCTTCGTGAGCGCCTCCGACTTCGTGATCAAAATTTACTCGAATTTCCTGAAGCGTCTGTCGGAGATACTTACACTGAAGTTATGGCCGATCAAATTCCAGATGCGGCCAATCCACGGACCATGACATACTATGCCAGTTCGAATTTGGAAGATACCAGATCGAGTATTACACGCCCAACAGAGGCTAATAATAAATTTGAAATAAAATCTAGCATCATTCAAATGGTAACAGTCAGTCCAATTTGGCGGTTTGCCAGATGAGGATCCGAATTTACACCTTTCTAGTTTTTTGGAAATATGCGACACTTTCAAAATTAATGGTGTTACTGATGACGCTATTCGTTTACGTTTATTTCCATTTTCACTGCGGACGAAAGCCAAGGCGTGGTTAAGTTCTCTCCCCAGAGGATCCATAACCACGTGGGCACAATTGACGGAAAATTTTTTAACAAAATATTCCCCCCCCCCCCCCGTCTAAAACCGCTAAACTACGCACAGATATCGCCTCCTTCATTCAATTCGATTCCGAGTCTCTCTACGAGACTTGGGAGTGTTTTAAGGAGTTCTTGAGTAGGTATCCTCATCACGCGCTGCCGTCCTGGCTGCAGGTCTGGACATTTTATAATGGTTTGAATTTCTCAACACGATAGATGATCGATGCGGCCGCTGGGGGAACGTTAAACAACAAAACCCCGGAGGCCGTTCAAGCTCTGTTCGAAGAAATGGACATGAACGCCTATCAATGGAATGCGCCTAGATCACGCCCTACTAAACCAACTGGGATATATGAAGTGGATGCCACTTCTCACTTAGCCTCTCAAGTCGAAAGGTTAAGTAAGCAAGTGGCAGAGATGACTTCTTCCTCCTCCACTCCCGCTTGGCATAATAATAATAATAATAATAATAATAATAATAATAATAATAATAATAATAATAATAATAATAATTTTGTTGAAGAAACTGTAGATTACCTAGGCAACCCAGTTAGGCCCCCCTTCAACCCTAATAACAATCCGTATAGTAATAATTATAATCCGGGTTGGAGGAACCACCCAAATTTTTCCTGGATCAATCCTAATAATGCTCAGAGGCCCCCAATTGTAAATCCGCAAAGATTCCTGCAAGGATTTTCGAATGGATTTCAGCCTCCACCTCTAAAACCTTCTCCGCTCGAAGATATTTTTGCTAAATAAGTTGCGTCCACCGAGTCAAATATCTGGAATATTACCGGATCAATTAAAAACTAGGAAAATCAGGTGGGACAGCTGGCAAGATGGTCTCCGAGCGGCCATATGGAGCTCTACCAGGGAACACGGAGCCGAACCCCCGAGAAACTGCCAACGCCATAAATCTTCACAGTGGCAGGGAGGTAACCTCCCCAAAATGGGTCGAGCCTAAGGTACATGTTTCGACACCGACCCCTACACCCTCTCCTTCGATCGATAAATCACAGAGTCTTCTGATTGTGCTGAACGTTTCTTGCCCGTCCCTTCCTTATCCCTCAAATATAAACAACGAGCGGAAGGACGAGCAATATCGAAAATTCTTACAACTTCTTAAACAAATTATAATAAACTTTCCCTTCTGCGAGGCACTCTCCCAAATGCCGAAATACGTGAAATATCTTAAAGAGTTGGTTTTTGACAAAAAGAAACTCAACGATGTTTCGTGCGTTTCCCTTAACACGACTGCTCGGCTATTTTCCTTAACAAATTGTAACCAAAATTGAACGACCCGGGATGGTTCTCGGTCCCATGCCTCTTCGACTATATGTTATTGAAGTATGCTCTAGCAGACTTGGGCGCCAGCATCAATTTGATTCCTTTTCTCTTTTTAAACAACTCGACTTGGGCGTCCCAAGCCCGACAAAGATGAGTATCCAACTTATGGATAACTCGATAAAATACCCACTAGGGGTAGTGGAGGATGTTCTGGTCCAGGTAGACAAGTTTCTCTTCCCGGTAGACTTCGTCATCCTGGACATCGAGGAAGATGCTAAGATGCCTATCATCCTCGGTCGCCCCTTCCTCGCCACCTCCCGTGCGCTAATTGATGTCAGTAATGGTCTACTCCTCCTTCGTGTCGGAGACGACGACGTTACTCTGCACGTTCATCACTCACTACAGCACTCCCTATCAAACGATGATTCCGATACTTTAGTTTAGTCAAGCTACGCGACGGTAAACAAAGCGCTTGTGGGAGGCACCGCATATTTATCTAATATTTTATTATGTTTTGTTCTTTTATCTGTTTATGCAGGGTTTCGTTTGGCCCCGCCAGTTTTCATTCAGGGAAGCCTTTTTGCTCTCTCTACCTTTTTTTGTACATACTACATTTTTTCTTATTTCTCTTCTTCATACTTACATTACAACATTGGGGACAATATTGGGTTTTAAGTATGGGGTGTTTTACCGTTTTCATTTAAACAAACAAATTTTTTTTTCAAAAGAAATGTTTTATTTCATCTTGCCTACTTTTGTAAATATAAGCTTGAACAAAACTAAAAAAAATTTATTTAAAAACCATAAAAAAATGTTTTATTCCATCTTGCCTACTTTTGTAAATATAAGCTTGAACAAAACTACAAAAAAAAAGTTTAAAAACCACAAAAATTTTCAAAAAACATGTTTACTTTGTCGTAGTACAAAAATGCAAAAATCCAAAAAAATAATAAACCCTACCTTACTTTTATTCTTAAAAGCCTTTAGTTTCGAGAATATCTGTTTGTGGCTTTTCATAATCGCTAGTTTTACTATTTGTTTGTTTATCTAAGATCGATAGATTTAAACGTTCGGGGTTAAGTTTTAAAGAATATCTTGTGATTTTAATTTAAATAGAGGCTTTGTTTTCAAGCACTATTTCTACTAGCTAAAATAGAGGCAAAACAACTTTAGACTGCAATTATCCCTACTTTATGTCTCTAGGAATCTAGGAATATTCAAATTACTAAGGTTGCTCTCAAACCTTTTTTTATTATTCTAGAATTTCTCTTGAAAACCCCTTGTATACACCAATTTAGCATGACAAATAAAAAATTAGAAGAAGAAAAAGATCTTATGTCAATGGGAATAAGATTTCGTTCCGTAAACATAGGCACCCAATAAATACTTTACAAGATTTTATGTCAATGAGAATAAGATTTCGTTCCGTAAACATAGGCATTGGGTTAATAAAAATAATTGAATTAGTTTTCCCTCGTAAACCATGGAGACACCAAAAAATCTAAAATGAATGGGGTGGACGAATAAAAACCATCACCCCTAAAACTTTTTTTTTCCCAAGGCTTTTTACCCTTTTTCCCTTAGCCAAATTATTATATCTAGTTTTAATTCAAAAAATCCTTTGAGAGCATAATTAGTAACTTATATTTCTCCTTCATGTTTCTTTAAACAAAGGTTATTATAATTTTGATCTAATCTCATTTACTAATGATTGCAATTTTGTTTGCTATTTGGTTAATTAAGAAGTCTTTTGGCTAGGACATTTCTTTCTACTTAAATCATTTGCATAATTTAGGACTTAACTCTTATTACTCCGAATTTTTATTTTTCAGTCTCTTATGATTAAAATAAAACGATAGCTAAAAATTAGAACTTATGTTAATCCCGTATAGATCTCTCTTACTTTTGCTCTGGAATAACAAAAGCTTATGTATGGGGTATTTGATGAGTAGTAAAATATATGTATTTTTAGTATAGTTATTAGTATAGTTTTAATTAAATATTGTAAATTTTCTATGTAAATTAATAAATAAATTGCTTGTTTTATTATTTTTGTTACTAACTTAGCTTTATTTTTCTTTTTGCAGACTTTGGCAATTTTTGTCAAGTCACACCCCTAAGTCATGCCCGTGACATTACGGGTCACGCCCGTGAACTGCTCTTCTCGACGGATAAGTGCGTCGTCCCAATGTCTCGACGAATTTTTACCAAGTCACGCCCGTGACTCTACAAGTAACGCCCGTGATCCAGCGCGTCACGCCCGTTTACCACCAGCGCGTCACGCCCCAAAGTCGCGCCCATGACGCTGACGTCTGCCGCCCAATGTCACCCCCCAGGGTCACGCCCGTGACCACGAGTCATGCCCGTGACAATCCAAGCCATGCCCGTGTACAACCTTATTTTGACGGCGGATCCTTCGAGAAGGCGGTCGTTAAGCCGGATCAAATGACACGCCCCAGGGTCACGCCCGTGACCACAAGACACGCCCGTGACCCAGGGGCATGTAAAAATAAAATTTCAGCTATAAATAGATGGGCTCGGCTGAAGGAATTTTCATCCAAATTTTGAGTGTTTGTAAGTGTTTTTTGAGTTCTTTTGAGTGAATGTGAGTTTTTGTTTATGCAATTAAGTTTAAGTTCGTTTGTAATTTGCGCCCTTTCTAGTCTAGTTGTAATGCTTATTTTAGAAATAAAATATTGTATTTCTCATTTGGATCATCTTCTTTTTCAATTTATGTTACTGTGTGTGTGTGTATGAGAATAGTTTATTGCTTTCATAACTTAGGTTTATGACTTTCATAACTTAGGTTTACTGCTTTCATAATTTAGGTTAAGAGTTTTCAAAAAAATAGTTTACTGCTTTTCTTTCAACGCTTTATTTATCACTTTCGTTTAAACGCTTTCTTTCATTTTTCGTTTTTTTTATAACATAGCTTTATTTCAGTCTTTATATAACTGCTATATACCACCCCCATCTCAAATAAGAGGCTAAGAACTTTTTAGCGGTTGTTTAAGACGGTTGGGATGGATATTATTTCTGCACCTTTATAAGTATTTCATTTCTATACCACCCCCGTTCTGGATAAGAGGCTAAGAACTTTTTAGCGCTTATTTAAGACGGTTGGGACGGATACTATTTCAGCTTTTATATAAGTCTTTTATTTCTTTCTTTCACGCTTATATCCGCTTAAATTATTAACATGTATTTTCTAATTATTAATGTCGTCTCCATTCCGCTGAGTGGCTAATTTCCTTTAGCACACGATGTCGAAGATCATTGAGACAAATAAATAGTTTTCTAAAAAATAAAACATCTCTTTCTAAAATAATTAACGAGCTTAAGGTTTACCCGAGAATAACGTTGAGTGGAGCCACATAATCGATGTGTGGTTTTCATTTCCGTTTCCGTACACTAGTTAGTCGAGAGGCTCGTGCGTACGGACTGATCACTCACGGGTAAAGAGAAGTGCGCTCTACCCTCGAGAGAGGATGAGATAAGTCTCCTGAATTAGAAGTAAAAACCCAATAGAGGGGTTCACAACATAAAGCGAGTATTAAGGAGATTCGATTAAAGAACGAGAGTTCGGTCGAATATTCATAATCTCAGGTGGGCATACCCTCGACGGAGGAGCGTTCATGATTATGGAACCTCCATGGCTAAGTCATTTTAATGTTTTGAAAAGTCATCTCTTATATTTCTAAAAAAGAATATTTTCGTCTCAAGGTAATTCGACATCGGGTGTTATTTATTATCATCGCTTAGAACTCTAGTTATACGCTTATTATCGTTCGCTTTTAAAAACCCACACTAAAAACTTATTCTGATAGAATAATAGTTCATTCTTCAAAGTAGGTATAATCAACACGATCTGCGGAAATATATGACCCTGATATTTTCTAAAACAAAATATCGTGTACTACTCACGATGAGGTATACTTGCCTTTATCATATGATTAATTTGGATTAAAATTTAAACAAACACTTGTCAAATCCAAAACTTGCAAAACTCTCCTTTGATATTTTAAAAATCAATTGAGTTCGGCGCTGTAATCAGGGTGTAAACGTCAATACTTAGAAAGAAGAAAATGACCGTTACTTCTATCTTTCGATAGGATAACGGTTAGTTTCTCAAAGTAGGAGTACTTGCGAAACTCTTTGAAAACACCCGCCTAATTCTAATCTCGTCATATAAAGGTGGCGCAAACCAAAAAAAATCCAAAGTAAATCATCAATGCCCTCCTTCCTTGTGGTATTCACAAAAGAGGTTTGGATTGCGGTTTCTGACATCCGACCTCTGAGGAGTAGGTCTCTAGAAGTCGGGCCTCTTTTGCAGAATTTGATCAACTTCGTTCGTGGAAATATTAAGCGGAGTGAAGGATTCTTGAGAATCATCATACTAGGTGGATGGAGCGACTGGAGGTGACAGCGCAGTGTATTGTGGCTGATACACTGGCATTATTTATGGAACTGACATGGATGGAGCGGGTGCGGAGGCCAACGGCGGTTTCTATTCCTGAAACCATTGATGGCCGAAAGAAGGTTGCTTATGCCTGAAATTTCTGCCCCTCTAAGCACGGGGTTCAAAATTTGGCCGAGGTGGATGGCGGTATTGTTGATAATTTGTAGAGGATGATCAGGATGGGTTTTCAACAATGAGCAGCTTTGCGACATAACATCGGTTACTCTTTTCACCCCTGAGGAACATGTTCGCTAGGCTGATTATCTCCTGATAAGTTTTTGGTTCTTTGATATTTGCTTCGAACTTGAGTGGCCCTTCTCTTAGGCCATGGATCAGAGCAACTCTATATAACTCTGGGTCAACATTTTGTATCTCCATGATCTCTTTTTGAAAATGATCCACAAAATGACCCCAAGTCACATCTTCACGTTGTCTAATTTCAAAAAGGGCCGCTGGGCCACTTTTCCTCTTTTTCTAGGTAGAGAATCTTAACAAGAATTCTCTATGCAGCTCTGCGAAATAACTGATGGATTGAGGGTGAAATCCATAGAACCACTCCCTCCCTTGCCTGTCAAAGGACGTCACGAGGAGTTTGCATTTAGTAGCGTCAGTGAGGATCTTCAGGGCAACAGCAGACTCAAAGGCTTGAAGATGCGTAGCTGGATCAGATTCTCCATTGTTTGTCGGCAAATGTGGTTCCATGAAATTACTCGGAGCTGGCTCTCCCTGAAATTCATCTACGAATGGAAAAGGCTCCTCGACATCCTCATAAAGAGGAGGAACTGGGTAACAAACTGCTGCAGTTGCGGCTACTCGCGGACAAGCCGCTGGATAGGGAAAATGGGTTGCGGCTTCCGGAGGACAAGCCACTGGATAGGAGAGGCAAGCTGCGTGAGAGGTCGCACCCTGGAAATCGATAACCCGCGTTGGAATGTCCAGGGAGGCTTCTCGGAAGAAGGTCTGTCGAGCTATAAAACCGGCTTGGGGCGGTTGTAGGTTGGCTGCTTGAGGTAGAGAATATGGAGGTGGAGGAGGAGCTGGAGTAACCGCTTGGCTAACCGCGGTCTGCTGAGAGGTTAGCCATTTGGTAAGAGCGGCTAAAGCCTGATCGATTGCCTCCAATCTCTGATCGGTCAGCTTTCGAGCCCGCTTGGTTCCTTGTTTGGACTGTTTCAGCGCCTCCCACAAGGAGTCATCGCTGCTGTCAGAGCGGTTTCCCTGGGCGAACTGGTGATCTGACATTTCGTCAAGGAATTCACCAACAACTTGCTATCTGAAGGTCGCATATTTCTGTTGATGTCGAAATTGCACCTCCGCGATCAATGCTAAGGAAGCAGAGGGAAAAAGAGACTACGAGTTGTTGGTTACTATTGAATTAGAGAATTCAGACCAACTAGACCGCTGACAGCGGCCGAAACCAGACTTCATCCGTCACGGCGAATGTCACTCTTGTGATGGGCTTTCCCTTGATTTAAGAAAAATGGTTACAACGGGTTACAGGGCAAAGTAGGAGAGAAGCCGGCCGGGTAACAAGCCGCAAAACACTGAACTCGAGAACCCACCTCTTACAAGCGAGCTCCTGGATTCGAGTGTGCGTGTACTGGGAATGTCGTCCCCTATTTATAGGCTCGATCGAGGGCCTACCCAAATGGGCAGGGCTAGAATAACCACATGACCGGATACAGGAGAATCGGGCAGGAGGTGACGGGATACAAAAGAGAAAATAAATGAGAAGTCACGCGGCCTGGCGGCTTGAAACCCGATCTGTATTGAGCTTGGGTTGGGGTGAATCATGAATAGAGTAGAAAGGCAACCCGAGCGGTCTGTTATTTGAAACCGCGGTTTTCCTCCAAGACTTGAGCCCTGATTGTAATCAATCCTTGATGACGGTCTGATAATATCTAGACCGGGCGGCTTGAGTTTGATGAATCGGGAGGTTTGTATGCAAGTAATCACGGATAGAGCTTGAGTCATTACTTAGATAGAGGTTTTCTGGGTAAACATTTCGTCTTTACTTAACTTTGTAAAAAAGAATTAAAATATTTAAAATATATCCCTAAGGGCCTGTTCGTTTGTATGGAATTAAAATTGGATATTGCAAGTGATATCAATTCCAATACTTCTAGGAATTGGTCTAATTCCAATTATAGTGTTCGTCTAATAAATAGAATTGAAGAATATTGTGGAATTTATCAATGTCATTATTCGTTTGTTAGATAAAATTTAATATAAGAATTGTTATTTTTATCATTGATGATAAAGAACCAAACATTCTCACATATAATGTGAAAAACCTAACATCCATTCACATATATTATAAAGAACCTAACATTCTCTCACATATATTGACATTAATTATAACATAATGTTTTCAATAAGAACCTAACATTTTTGATCGGGAAAAAAATCTACCGCTGTAGAAAAAAGCGTGCTCAGGCAAAAATGTGAGCCAGGGAGAAAAACATGCGCCAGGGTAAAAAAAATGCGCTCGAGCGAAAAAATTGCTCCCCGACAAAAAAATGCGTGCTCTGGAGAAAAATGCGCGCCCAGGAACAAAACGCGTGTCCGGACGAAAAACGCGCGCCCAGGAGAAAAAGTGCGGGCCCGGGAGAAAAATAGCAACCGGACGAAAAATGAGCGACCAAGCAAAAAATGCGCGACCTGGCTAAAAATGCCCGCCAGAGCGAAAAATGCATCGTCCTGCGAAAAAATATGCCCGGGCAAAAATGTGCGCCCGGGCAAAAAATGTGCGCCCGAGCAAAAAAACACACCTGAGCGAAAAATACTCGCGCCCCGGCGAAAAAATGCGCTCCCGAGGAAAAAACGCTCCCCTATGCGAAAAATGCTCGTCCGAGCGAAAAAAACGCGCCTCAGGGGAAAACATTCCACGGACGGAATTATCCAATTCTTATATATTGAAAAGAATTGGCTTTAGATCAAATTGAATTCCAATTCCAACGTTCAATCGCGCAAACGAACAACAAAATTGAAATTAGACCTTCAATTCAAATTCCAGAATCTCAATTATGTCCAAATGAACTGACCCTAAGAGAAGCATTATTTGTTTTCAAATTTCATGACTGAGAAATCATAAAAAGTGTATAAAGAATTTAATGTGTTTATACTGATACGTAGAATTTTCTTGTCACCATGGTTAGATTTGTTTACAAGAAACTCAAGAAAGATCCTAAATCGATGATAAACGATCCTAAACAGAATAAGTTTGTTTACAAGAAACTCAAGAAAGGGAAAAACAAATAAAAAGAGAAGGGGCAGTCAAACAAGAAGCAATTCATGAAACAGAATAAGTGCAATCTTAAATTTAAATGAAATTTGTTCATTTAGGGAAATACTAAGAAAATTATCATGAATTGCAAGTGCAGTCCTAAATATATCATTTGTAAAGACCACCACTTTTTCTTAACATGCTACTATAAGCGCACAGTCAATCTTTAGAACAAGCCGGGTGAGGAAGAACAGTTAGTTTCTTTTTAAGTACCTTTGAGATATTAACAAGCCTGTCCTTTGAGAACGGTGGACTCCAAGGAAGAAAAGAGAGGAATGCCAGGTGGAGTAAAAAGTAGCAGTAAGAAGCTTTTATCCGGCGAGAGCTTTTATCAGCGGCAAGAGGAGCGGTGACGAGAGATATAGAGCGAAAATGGCGAGAGAAACAGGTGACCGAACAACGGGAATGGGGGTTGACTCGCTTATGAAGAATATAAAAAAATCCAAACCCTAAATAATTTCTTAAACTGAGCCGGGTAAATCATTTAGACCGTATATTGCCCAGGGCGCGCCTAAGGTGCGCCTGGAACACACTCATGGCGCACCTTTGCCGCTCCTATCCCACATTGCCCTCATTGGCCTTGTTAAGGTGACCCTATGTGCGCCCGGTGAGCCCGGTACATCAGGCGTGTGTCTTGATAACATAGATCCAAAGGACTTTCAAAAAATGAATCTCTCTGCTCCCGAGCTTCAAAATCCTTGAGTCCACAATCCTGACTGGCTTAATACTGATACTAAGATTTGATTCGAGTAGTGCATCCTCAGTACTGATCACCTGGCTAGGGTCTGTCTGCCCTTCTCAAATATGAAATGTAGAATACATCATGTAATCCACTCATTTCCTCAGGTAAGGGTAACATGTACGCAACCTCACCAATGCATTCAAGTACTTTGAATGGACCAACGAAACTCAGGACTCTATTTATTCATCCGCTTAATTCCTGGCGGTCTTCCTCAAACAGCCTGTAAGGGACGGCCTTCGTCTAACCACCCGACTGGGGGGTGGTCTTCCTCAAACTGCGCATAAGGGGTGGCCTTCGTCAAACAGCCCGGCTTGGTGGCGGTCTTCCACAAACCGCCCGTAAGGGGCAACCTTCATCAAAACGCCCTGCTTTGGGGCGGTCTTCCTCAAACCGCCCGTAAGGGAGGCCTTTGTTAAACCGCCTGGCTTGATGGGCGGTTTAGGACTATTCTGGAAGTTTCCTCCCCGGGCCTATAAATAGGCCCCCAACCCTCTTCAAAGCGGAGGAGCGAGCGGGGGAACCAATCCAGCAGTTAAAAACTATTAGACCGCACCTAGCAGCGGCCTGTCCGGTGACCTTCTAGTGACTAGCCCGGGTGGTCTCAGCAGACAGACCGGGCGGTTAGACTTGGGCGACTAGTCGGGTGGCCTGGGGAGTCTAGTCGCTTGACCTCCCAGGGAGCACAGTCCGGGTGGCCTGAGGGCTTGCCCGGCAACCCGAGTGGCTTCGACGGCTTCCTTTTCTTATATTTCATTCTCTTGTAGTTGTTCTATTTTCATGTACCTAAAACTGTAAGCTGTAATACCAGATTATTAATCAAGGGAAAGCCCGCTGCAGGAGTGACATTTGTCGCGGCGGGCGAAGTCTGGCCTCGCCGCAAGCTAGCAGCCCTCTCTTCTTCTCTCTCTCATCTCTTCACTCGCGACTAAAGTAACCAGCTGCTCAATAGTTAACCCCTCTCATCTCACAAAGCTAGAGCATCATGGATGTGGTACAATTTTGGCATCAACAGAAACACGCGACCTTCAGATTTTGAGTGACTAATGAACAGCAGTTGCGATGAAGATGTGGGATTTTGCTAAAAATGACACCCAATCTTAAAACAGCGATAACTTTTGATCCGCTTGTCCGTTTTCAACCCACAATAGATTTTCAGAATCGGCTCGAAGCCATCCATCCATTGGAGAATAGGTTCACCCGTTCGGGTTCATTTCACACCCTCAGTTTGCTCAAATTCGGCTTCGTTTAAAAGTTATAGCAGTTTTTCTCTTTCGACAATTCCTATTTTCATGGAACATCCGTCAAAGGGCGTCGAACATCCTTCTAATCATCAGTTCCTGTCCAAAGAAGCGACATCAACTCCCTATTAGCAGAGATCGCTCGCCTCGAAAGACAATCGAATTCTCAACTTAATGCTGCAGCAACTACTAATAGCAAGCCTTCTAGCAGTCATATAGAACATTTGCTGCAACATGAAGCGGAAGTACTCTCCATCCCTCACCAAGAAGAGCAAGGGACTTCCCCATTATCATATAAATTTCGTTTGGAAGTAGTCCCAAGTGATTTTAAAGATCCTCGTCTACCAGTCTTCTCTGGAATAAGTGATCCGGTTTTTTCATCTATGAGCCTTTGAGACGGCTACTTCACTAAGAACTTTATCGGATGGTATCAAGCGCAAACCTCTCATCATGACTTTTGACAATCAAGTTTTGGATTGGTTCTATCATTTACCACCTCGATCAAACAATCACTTTGGAGATCTTCGAAGAGAATTTCACTTAAGTTTAGGGGATGGACCTTATCGGATCCTTCCCAACCGCTAGTGGACAACGCCATTTTACAATCGTTATGATTGATTATTTCAGCAAATTGATTGGAGCAAAGGCGTTGGCCAGAACTACCACGCATGTTATCAAGAACTTCATCTGGGGAGAAATTTTCTGCCGACATGGAATCTCGTTGGCTATTGTTACCGATAATGGCCCGCAATTTAACAATCCAGAGATTACTAGTTCTTGCGATCAGATTAGGATTGAACTACGATTCTTCTCAGTACATCATCCTAAAAGTAATGGGATCATTCATCATCAAGGAAGTATTAAAAAGTAGGGGTTGTCGCCTCCAGACAAGTGATAGGGAATACATCTCACGTACTTGGAGCGGTGATGATCTCAAACGATTCTCTCCTTGAAATATTTTCTTTCATTATTTCCATTTTGTATATTCAATGAAAAGCCCCATACTGACACTTTTTCTTGTTTGGTGACTCTATACCTTTTATATCCCTCACTGAACTGTACAACCCTATATTCGTCGAGTGAGTCCCCGGGGCCCAAGATGTGTTTGGGCCCAGCAGTTTTTAGCACTACCCTAAGCAGAGAGGGGGGGCGAGGGGTGGATGTGGGCGACCACCCCCTCGCCCAGTCCCTTGAGGGGGGGGGGGGGGGGGGGGGGGGGGGGGGGGGGGGGGGGGGGGGGGGGGGGGGGGGGGGGGGGGGGGGGGGGGGGGGGCGAGGGGTGTAGGTGGGTGACCTCCCCCTCGCCCAGCCCCTTGTGGGGGCGGGCGGGCGGGGGGGGGGAGGGGGTGTGAGGGGTGGATGTGGGCGTCCTCCCCCTCGCCCAGCCTTGCGGGGTGGGGGAGCGAGGGGTGGAGGTGGGCGACCTCCCCCTCGCCCAGCCCCTTGTGTGGGGGGGCCGCCGGGTTCTACTCTGGTATGAGGGGGGGAAAAGGGGGGAGGGGGAGGGAAGAGAAAGAAAAAGAGGGGAGGAGAAAAAAGAGGGGGAAGAGAAGGAAAGGGGGAGAGAGGAAGAGAAAAGAGGGAAAGGAAGAAAAAAATTAAGAGAAGGAGAGAGGAATTGTAACACCCCAGTTATGTGAAGCAGTTTTGAGCTGCTAGGCGCATTCGGCGAACGGCCAGCGCACTCGTCGAATGGCCAGCGCATTTGATGAATGGCCAGCGCGTTCGTCGAACGGCCAGTGCGTTAATCGAATGGCCAGCGCGTTCGACGAACGGCCAGGCTAGCCCGTTCGATGAACGGCACGCCCGTTCGACGAACGGGCCAGCATGTTCGTCGAATGGCCAACCCGTTCGACGAACGGCCATGCCAGCCCGTTCAACAAACGGGCAGTGCGTTCGATAAATGGACAGCCTGTTCGACGAACGGCCAGCCCGTTCGTCGAACGCTGTTCTGTTCGGCGATAGTTGTGTTACAGCCGTCAAATCCAAGGGTTTTAGATCAAATCCAAGGGTTTTAGATCAAAGGGTTTTAGCTAAGCGGGAAATACCTTGCTGGAGAGAAACTTTTGGATCTCCGCGGAGAACCCTTTGCTCTCCGCGGAGAACCAACGGGATCTCCGCGGAGAACCTCCTGGATCTCTGCGAAGAACCTTATGGATTTCCCCGGAGAAGTTTTTTATGCTAGCTCTCCGCGAAGATCCAAATGGATTTTCGTGGAGAACCATTTGCTCTCCGCGGAAAACCTTTAGGATCTCCGCGAAGAACCTTCTGGATCTCCGCGGAGAACCTTCTGGATCTACACAGAGAACCTTCTGGATCTCCGCGGAGAGCAACTTGGATCTCTGCGGAGAGCCTCCTGGATCTCTGAGGAGTTCATTGAAACCTATAATGTTGGGTCCAGCGTTCCTTCACTTGACCTGTAGCGCCTTTCCGTTGATATAAAGATCAAGTTGTGCCTTCACCAACAGTCCGGGCTTTTGGTGCTGTTGGTTGCGCTGGGTCCTCTCAATTGGTATCAAAGCAGGTTGCGGGTTCGAGACCGGGGGGGAGGGGGGGCGCTGATAATTCCTAAAATTCTCTCTACCTGTGTGGGTCCTGGCGGGTCAGGCGGCCGGAGCCATGTGTCAAGCCACCTCTGAGCTTGCAGGCCATGTGGAGCACCTCTGATCTTGCGGGTCGTGCTGGACGTTGGGGGGGGATTGTTGGGTCCATCGTTCCTTCACTTGACCCGTAGTGCCTTTCCGTTGATATAAAGATCAATTTGCGCCTTCACCAATAGTCCGGGCTTTTGGTACAGTTGGTTGCGCTGGGTCCTCTCATATAATTATGCACCTTTCGACTTATTTGAAAACGTTATTCATCCATGGAACAATTGCTATTATAGACAAACATTTCAAATGTACAAGAATAATGTTTCTTAATTTACTTCAACTATCCACAAAATATTTAAAGATTTCTGCACAGATCTGGGCTCTAAACATAGGCATTTTTGTCTGCCAGTCTACGCAACTCTCCCAGCTTATCACCCCTGCCTTCGCTACGTGCTCCATATACTTCATAACGAAGACACTGCAATCCACGGAGTTCTCCTGCTCTGGTATACCAGCAGTCAAGTTGAGACTCCACTTGGAAAATCCTGCGTGGACCTTTTTCACGGTCGCCTTTTGGAGCACAGAAACCTGCATTAACACAAATATGTTCGTACATTAGTAACTACGTAATGTACACTACTATATTGCATGACAACAAACTATACTTACAACTATTTTAGTGGTATCTTTCCGCTTGGGGTTACGTAGAGAGTCATGTATGAGCCACTTCTTCTCTTTAACAAGACCCTCAATAAAAACCAGTGTTGACTATAACATACTGGCATTAGAATCATTGGGGTATTGGCGAGATTCTCCTTGGTAACGTCCTTGAGGAATGCAGCTACAACCGTAGATTCTGCATCCTTGGACCGTGGGTTATGCAACTACATAAATTGTAACATTTTTTTAGCAATGCATACAGAATTAACAATATACAAAGCACAAATAGAGATCATGCCAAAAGGTTAGGGCTGATATACATAAATGGATGATATGCTTCTTCATCCTGCTCTCTACGCAAAGTCAAGATCTTTGCGTAGGAATCAATGTGACAATCTTCAATGTATTTGTCCGTTATGAGAGCATCCATGCCATCTCAAAATCCGATTACATTCCATTTATTGAATGCTTGGTCGTTCCTGAAACATTAGAAAATCAGCGTCAATATCAATGTGCATAGATCAAAATTTTGAAAATATAAAAGTGTGTAATGTCAAAAGGGCACCTCGATGGAATGACGCTCATACGTCGATGGATGATATCTCTTTCTTCTTCTGTTATTAGCGGTCTCCCCGGATAGTCAACGGGGTACACATCAACTACATCCGCCTTTGTAGTTATAAGTTTTTCTTGTTTTACTGGGGAGTCATGAATAAGAGTAATGGCAGTATCGTGAGAGGTGTGGTGGGTGGGAGGTGTAGAGCTACCGGGGCTAGATAATGGCGAGGATCGATGAAGGAGTGCGTATATATCGGCACTCATTGCATCAAGACGGTCACTTACACTGTGACTAAAACTAATTAAATCACTATGTACTCTATCTACTTTATTGTCTAATCTATCTAGCCTATTATTAAAGGTTCCTACAAAACTATTTATCTTGCTATCTAATAACGCAAATTGATCTAACATCTTATTCTGTAAATCTATCCAAAACTGTACAGGAGGGAGAGATGATGTGCTAGGTGGTGGAGGAGATGATGATGTGCTGGGTTGTGTGGGAGGTGATGATGCGGGAGGTGGCGACGATGGGGGAGGTGGTGATGCAAACTTCACTTTTTTTCCTGCCCTAGAAGTCGGGCTTATTGATTTTCTCTGAGATGGGGGAGGTGGCGGTGTCTTCTGTGTTGTCAGCTCTGAACATAACACCTTCTCCTTCGGTGTTATGTCTTCGAGGACTTCCAACACCTATAAAGAAGAAATACAACCATTGTATTGGATAGTTCAACATTAGTAGTTAATCGAATAAAGTAAATTATTTCCATGCTCATCCAAGATAGATGGAAACAGTGACCGCCAGCTCTTTCAATGTAAATGAGACCTTCTCCGACCATCTTAATAGGCCTCAAAGTCGGATAGTGCGGAGGGATGTTGGTGGTGTGCTCGAGGAACCAAATATATATGAATCATTGCAATAGTTTAGAACATATGAAACAAATTTAATTTTAAGAATTAAAAATATAGATACTTACAACAAGAACATGGGTGCATCCGTAGATGTATCCCAATGAGGACTCTGGCCTCTATTGCACCACAGCCGCCGGAGGTGTTCGACTTCTTGCACACGTATCGAGCACTGATAGAAAATGCAGTGGCGTCGATGCAATCTACAACTCACGGGGCACTAAATTCCTTGAGGGAAAGAAAGCCAACTTTGTTGCAAGATAGACATGCACCTGCTGCCACATTGACGCCGTACTGCCATTCTGGATCGATCACAAGAAATGGTTTCAACAGATACGCATTCATGTCAGGACGCTTGTTCCACAATGGCACGGGCGGATCGATTCAGATAGGAGGGCGCATGCAATCCTCCATCGTTTTCAGTTGTATTTTGATCCAATCCTCCTGAATTTTGTTCAACGTGCCAGATTGCTTGCCACAAATGCACGGCTCACTAGTGGGGCGATCAAATGCTGACGAATAGAATGGGGGTATTTGCGTCGGAATTGATTCGGGTGGAATTTCAGGGAAGCGATGAGCGAGGGTCTCTACTGATCGTTGTGATTTCGCATTTTCCAGCAGCAGAAGGTCAATACCATTCATTGCAATCAATGACGAACAGACAGGCAATCTAGTAATTATAACCAAAATTAAGATTAGTAGAAAGGATGATAGTATATTAAATGGATCTGGATCCCCTGGAGTTATGTTTTATGTTATGAATTGATATGTCCAGTAGAGGTGAATGAGAGCATCATTCATGATTACCAAACATGGTGTCATTTTCCAGAGTTCCTTATAACTGATTTACCAGGTTTTGCAATGAAGAATGATCACTTGAAAATGAATGAAGATGTAGTTCTTTATACTATGTTTAGGGTATTGAGGATGTTTTCAGGAGACAATCCAAAGCAACCCATACACCTTTGGATCTCCACGGAGAACTACTGGATCTCCACGGAGAACCGTTGGATCTCCACGGAGAACCTTTGGATCTCCGCGGAGAACCTTTGGATCTCCGCGGAGTACCTTTGGATCTCCGCGGAAATCTATTGGGTTCTCTGCAGAGAACCTTTGGATCTCCGAGGAGATCTTTTGGGTTCTCCGCGGAGACGTGGCTCTGCTCCTCAGAAATCCAATGATCTCCGCGGAGAACCCAAGAGATCTCCGTGGAGATCCAAAGGTTCTCCACGGAAATCCAATGGTTCTCCGCAGAGAAGGATTCAGGGTTCTCCGCAGAGATCCAAGGGTTCTCCGCAAAGGAGTTATATACTCTCCCTCCTTGGACAACAATGGCGGAGAAGATGGAAACCCTAAAAAAAGATAATGGCGGAGAACATGTACCAATCGGAGTTAAATCTCGAGCCTAGGATCTCCTGTGCCGTGAGTCGGGGAACATGAGCCGGAGTGTCGTTGGAAACTGGCCAGAGTCGATGGCGGAGGAGGCGCCGGAGAGTAATAGCAGGGAGCACTGCGAGAGAGAGAGAGAGAGAGGGAGAGAGAGAGAGAGAGAGAGAGTGCGAAAGAGTGACAAGAGAGAAGATGAACGGGCGCGGGATTGATGGGAGAGGTAGTGACGGTGTTTTATATTTTTAAATTTGTTTATGAATATTTAATTAATATTTAGTCGACCAGAGTGAGGCCCGACCGGGGGTGGCGAGGGGTGGAGGAGGGCGACCGCCCCCTCGCCCAGCCTTGTGGAGGGGGGGACCGAGGGGTGGAGGTGGGCGACCTCCCCCTCGCCCACCCCCTTGTGGGGGGCGAGGGGTGGAGGTGGGCGACATCCCCCTCGCCCAGCCTTGTGTGTGTGTGTGGGGGGGGGGGGGGGGGGGGGAGGGGGGGCAAGGGGTGGAGGTGGGCGACCTCCCCCTCGCCCAGCCTTGTGTGTGTAGGGGGGAGGGGGCGAGGGGTGGAGATGGGCGACCTCCCCCTCGCCCAGCCCCTTGTGGGGGGGGGGGGGGGGGGGGGGGGGGGGGGGGCGAGGGGTGGAGGAGTGCGACCTCCCCCTCGCCCAGCCTTTCGGGGGTGGGGGGGGAGGGGGGTGGGCGGGGCGAGGGGTGGAGGTGGGCGACCCGCCCCTCGCCCAGCCCCTTGGGGGGGGGGGGCAAGGGGTGGAGATGGGCGACCTCCCCCTGCCCAGCCCCTTGTGGGGGGCGAGGGGTGGAGGTGGGCGACCTCCCCCTCGCCCAGCCCCTTGTGGGGGGCGAGGGGTGGAGGTGGCCAACCTCCCCCTCACCCAGCCCCTTGTGTGTGTGTGCGGGGGGGGGGGGGGGGGGAGCGGTGGAGGTGGGCAACCTCCTCCTCGTCCAGCCCCTTCTGGGGGCGAGGGGTGGAGGTGGGCGACCTCCCCCTCGCCCAGCCCCATGTGGGGGGGGGGGGGGGGGGGGGGGGGGGGGGGGGGGGGGGGGGGGCGAAGGGTGGAGCTGGGCGACCTCCCCCTCGCCCAGCCCCTTGTGTGTGGGGGGGGGGGGGGGGGGGCGAGGGTGGAGGTGGGCGACCTCCCCCTCGTCCAGCCCCTTGTGGGGGGGGGGGGAGAGGTGGGCGACCTCCCCCTCGCCCAACCCCTTGTGGGAGGGGGGGAGGGGTGGAGGCGGCCAACCCCCTCTCGCCCAGCCCCAAAGTGAGTGAGGCGGTCCGCGTTTAGCGCATCGGAATGGTGGGATTTGGCTGTTGGCCGGCCAAACTTGAGGGTATTTTCGTAATCTCGTAGGCTAGAATGTGGTTATTGGAAGACCAAGTTCAGAAATCTATAAATAGGACCAGGGGTACCATTTGGAGGGACTTTTCTTTTGGCCTCTCTCTCCCCAAGTCTCTTTAGTGGGTGAGGAGGGCCTCCAAAGGTGCCCAGCCCAGCATTGGCTTGGGTGGGGAAGCACTCTAAGATCTTCCAGGCATGTTGTGGGACCTCCTCGCTGAGCCTTTTGTCTTGTTCCTAGTTTCCTAAGTCTTCGGTCTAGTGTTCCCCTTGAGAGAAGTAGGTGTGAGGTCACCCCCCTCTTTTTGGGACCCCGAACTCCACAGAGACTAAGTCTTGGCTTTAAGTCTTGGTTTCAACATTATGGTGCGGTGAGCGTGGAGAGTGACCAGCGCAAGAATATCTCAAAGCTGAGCTCCATGGCTGGAGATGGAGGAGGATCCAACCCAGGCCACTCTCAGCCCCTGGTGGCTGGAGTGACGTTGGCGATGTTTGAAAAGTTCAAGTGGGAGGTCCTACAGACCTTGCAGGTAGGTTTCGCCACGATAGGTGAAGGCAGGAGAGGCGGTGGTCTGGAGGTCCGGCCTCAGCAGGTGGGCGTGAGCACTGCCGGCCAGCAATCCAGGAAGGAGGTACCAGTGGGGGGGAGTGGGGAGGCATTCGTCCCCCACTCGCCCCAGTCCCCAAGGAGGGCGCGAGTAGGGAGGGGACATACCCCCACTTGCCCATCCACAAGGGGGCGAGTGGGGAGGTGTCATACCCCCACTCTCCCAGCCCAAGGGGGCGAGTGGGGAGGTGCCATGCCCCCACTCGCCCAGCCCCTAGGGGGCGAGTGGGGAGGCGGCCTGCTCCCACTCGCCCGGCACCAAAGGGGGACGAGCGGGGAGGCATTTGACCCCCACTCACCCCGCCCCAAAGGAGATCGAGCATATGCGGGTAGGCGTGCCGGGGGGAGTCCCTTTTGTGAGTTGATCCTCTTGGCCCTGGTTCCAAAGGGGTTCAGGGGAGCGGAGATGTCATACTACTCCGGCAAGGATGACCCAGTCCTGCACCTACAGTGGTTCGAGGACATGGTCTCTATCAGGCCTATGTCAGATGCCTTCTAGTGCCGGCTCTTTGCCATCACTCTGAAGGAGAAGGCAAGGGATTGGTTCCACCAACTCCCCGTGGGATCTATCTGGGCCATTGAGGATTTGCGTCGAGGTTTCCTGCTATACATCTCGAGGTCAAGGAAGAGGAAGAAGGATGCTGAAGCACTCTTCAAGATCAAGCAAGAGCCAAGGGAGTCACTGGCTCACTACGTGGATAGGTTCCTGGAAGAGGTTTTGCTTGTCCAAGAGGTACCAGGGTTCACCCTCCACCTCGCCTTCACAGTGGGGCTGTGGGAGGGGTTCTTCAAGATGAGCCTAAAGTGGAAGACCCCCTTATCCTTCGAGGAGCTGATGGAAAGGGAAGCGGAAAAAATTGAAAGTGAGGAGGCCAACTTGGAGCTCGTAAGAAGGTTGGCCAAGCTGAGTGAGCCGGAGGCAAGGCAGCAGGGGGGAAGGTAGAGGCTCCGAAGAGGAAGTTCGACCAAGAAGAGGGTAACTTCCAGGGGAGAGACCCAACCCACTAGGGTGGAGGCAGGGACCGAAGGGACCCTCTCCACTACCTCAGCAAACCATGGCGATTGGCGGGGAAGAAGGAGGAGAGCCAGGAAAGCAAAAAGAAGAGGAAGAAGATGGGATGGGGTTGTGTTGGGGAAATGATTTATCTTAACCCCTAGAATTGAGTAGAATATAAATTCTAAGAATGAAAAATTAGGCTAAGTAAATATGCATCGAATAGTATTCGACGCAACGTCGAAATGTAGTCGACGTTTCTCTCAGAATGAGTCGAAGTAACTCTAAGAAGAATTCGACGTAATCTTTGTCGACGTACCTCTGACTTCTAGTCGACGCATTTAATAAAGTCGACGCACCTTAGTCGACGCACCTTCCTTATTCTCCTCTCAACGTCCAGCCAGTATGAAATCGACGTTCACGTCGAATAGTAATCGATGCACGTCGATTTCTATAAGAAATTCAAAAACACGCCAGATCTCTTTCCTTCTTTCTGTAGATCTGATTTTTATGGAATGATATTATTCTTTTCTAGCCGTTCTGAACCAGTCTTTCCTTCTATTTGATTCTTGGCTAATTTGATTAAGATTATTATGGATATTATTTGAAATCAGAATGAATTCTTTCCTTCTACAGATTTAATTATTATGGAAACTTTTTCTCTCTAATTGCTGATTGATTATTCCCCTTTAGCAACATCTTTTGAAACAGAGCTATAAATAAAGAGGAGGTCGGCAGAGAATAAGGACTAGTGATCTACCATATACATTTGAAAAAGAGGAAGAGCTCCCAAGTGAAGAATGAGAAAGCTGAGAAAAGAGATAGTGTACTGCAGCAAAGAAACAGCCTTCATCTTCTCCTCCTTCTGAAGCCATTCTGCTCCAAATTCTGAAAGCTCTCACAAAAGAGAGAAAAGCTTACAATCTCCTTCTCACTATAGAAGAGAGATTACATTCACTATTCTTGTGCTTCTAATCTTCTTGCTAGGAAGAAGATTCTTTCTTGTTTAAATTACTTCTTCTACTTCTTCTCCTTATCTTCATTTCATTTTTAAACTGTGTAAAAGAGTTTTTAGAATCTCTCTTCAAAAAATTCAGTTGTACTGGTTCTAAGAGTCTCCTTATCAAAAGGCTCAGGCTGGTTCTAAGAGTCTCCTTATCAAAAGACTCAGTACAAGATAGTGAATTCCTACCAAGGGGGTAGAAGAGTGGACTACCCAAAGTTTGGGGAACCACTATATTTCTTTGTGTTGTGCTGTGATTTTCATTTTGCTATTTCTTTCTATTTTTACTTAATTCTTGTTAGTGTGTGTGGGAAGCTTAACTCTGAGATTATTACACACATATATATATTTGTTAACTTTGCACAAAGCACTTTTAAATCTCTATTCACCCCCCCCCCCCCCCCCCCCCCCCCCCCCCCCCCCCCCCCCCCCCCCCCCCCCTTTAGAGAATTCTAGTGAGGTTAACTGTGCACTTTCAATTGGTATTAGAGGGAGGTTCGATCTAAAAAGGTTAACTCCTTGATCAAAAAGATCCTACCTCTTATATATATATATATATATATATATATATATATATATATATTTCTAAAAATTATTTTTCACATGACACAAATCAAAGATTATGCTTCCACCAGACCTCCAATTTGCAACCTTGAAAAGTTTGCACTTTGGAAAATAAGAATTAGGATCTATATGAATTCTATTGATGAAGATTTGTTCAATGTTATTTTGACAGGTCCTCCTAAGCCCTATAGAAAGGACTCAAGTGGTAAAGTGACTCAAACACTTATCCCAAGGGATGAGTGGACAGTTGAAGAAAAGAAGGCAGGAACATGTGATGCAAAAGCTTTGAACATTCTTGTCTCAACCCTCTCAGATGAAATCTTTCAAAAGGTTGTTGACTGTGAATCAGCCAAAGAAATATGGGAGGCTCTTACCAAGATGGTAGAAGGAAGTGCTGATGAAAGGAATGATAGAAAGGCTCTATTGATCTCCCAATATGAGAACTTTCAAAAGAAGCATGAAGAAAGCATATCTGATATGTATGACAGATTCAGTCTGATCATCAATCAATTAAGGAGCCTGGATAGAGAGATCTCTCTCACAGAGATCAATGACAAACTGTTAATGAGTCTCCCAAGTTCATGGGGCTCAAGAATATGGGCAATAAGAGATACAAGAGGACAAAAGGAAATCTCAACAGATGCCCTCTTAGGAAAACTCAAATCCTATGCGCAACTGCTGAAAACCAGAGAAGAGAAGGAAAGAAGAGGAAGCACTCCAACCTCCTCAAAAGATAGAAACATTGCTTTGAAAGCAACAGAAGAAGAGGCCCCTGTCACTGAAGAAGAATTATTCAGCCTCCTGGCCAGAAGATTCAAGAAATGGGTCAGGACAGATGGGTCTAGAAGGAGAGAATCAAAACCAAGGTATGATAAAACTCCTACTAAAGAAATCATTTGTTTTTCCTGCAGGAAAACTGGACACATTGCACCAGAATGTCCAGAAAATACTGAGAAAAAGGAAGATCTGAAAAGAAAGATCTCAAGAAAAAGGGGAAGAAGAAAGAAAGAGGCTTCATTGTAGAAGCTTGGAGTGAAACAGATTCTGAGGACAGCACCTCATCCAAAAGTGACAATGAAGAGTCTAAGCAAGAAAACTTATGCTTAATGGCTCTTGAAAGCTCAAAGGAAGAACATGGTGCTAAATATGGAGTGAGACAGAATCAGAAGGAAGCATCTCTTCTGAAGATGATAAAGAAAATAGCCTTATTCTCATAGAGGAATCTGAGGATAAGGATGAGGTAAGCATTTTTGATGACATAGATTTTCTGTGTAATGATTTCAAAAATGATTTTAAAGGATTATGTTTAGATCAACTAAAAGCTAAACAAGAAATTAAGAATCTAAAAGAACAAATTAATGTCATTAAAAACCAGAGAAATACAGAGGATACTTGTTCTAAAATTTATGAGTTAAGGGCTAACATCAGAGAAAAAGAAATAGAGAGAGCTAAAATAGAAAACCAGCTCCTTAAGAATAAGGTATCCCAAGCAAAAGCTTTTGAACAATCAATAAAAATGAGAAGCCAAACACTTAACTAAATCACTGAAAAACAAACAAGAAGACATAAAAATCTTGGGCTAGGAGCTGATCCCTCAGCTAGTCTAATTCCATCCAATAAACCTGCTTGGATGAGCCCTGTTAAATTCACTAAACCCACTAAATCAATAAACCAAGAAGAAGACTCACAAAATAAGGAAGAAGACTCCCTCAATGAGATAAACCATTTTGATGAAACATCATACTATACAGATGAAGACTCTCAAATTACTTCTAAGAAGGCAACTAAGCCAAGAGAAACAACTCATAAAGAAATAAAATCAGAAAAAGGGAAACATAAAATTTGTGAAAACACAATTGCGTCGACTTCATATCGACGCATGAATGATAGTCCATCGAATTCTACTCAACGCAATCTCTCAGATGCTTCGACCTCAACTCGATGCTTGAATAAAAGTACGTCGACTTCCAATCGACGCAACTTCTTACATGCGAGGATTTTAGATCAACACAATCTGGAGAAAGCGCCGAATATAAATCGACGCAACTATCAACATACGTCGAATAGATATCGACGCATAAAAACTCAGAGAAACATTATTGAGTCCAAAATCGCACCTCCGAAGGAAATCGGAGGCTGCGGGTTGCCGGTTACTTTTTAGGTGGAGAAAACGAGACCGCTAGCAGCGGTCGAGGCCAGACTTCGCCCGTCACGGTGAATGCCACTGCTGTGACGGGCTTTCCTTTGATTAAGAAGAAGCGGTTACAAGTGCAGGAAAGAAGAAGCCGACCGGTCAGACAGTTCGCAAGACGAGAAACTCGAGACCGCAACTCAAACAAGTGAGCTCCTGGATTCGAGTGTACGTGCCTTGGGAACAGTGCCGCCCCCTATTTATAGGTTCGGGGGCCTGCCCGAACGGGCAGGGATAAAATAACCGCCTGCCTGGGTACAGGAGAAACGGGCATGCGGTGATGGGATACAAAGAAGAAAAGAAAGAAGTCGCGCGGCTTGGCTGCTTGCCCTTCCGACCTGCCTGACCAGGTGTTGGAGACAACGTGACCAAGGTGACGATGTGATCCAAGTGGTTTCCGTCTTGAGACCGCGGGCTGTTATTTGGATTTGAACCTTGGCTTGTCTTTATGGCACAACCCGGGCGGTCTCTGACTTGAGACCGCGGCTTGCCTTTTTGGACTTGAGCTTGGATAATCTTCAGTACTTGGAGGCGATCTGATTCTTGCCAGGCTGCTCGGCCTGTGCTTGTTGGTGTTTGATGGACCTTGTAAAACCTAAATCGGGCGACTTATGACTACAAACCGCCCGGTCTGCGAGTAGTTCTATTGGAAGCGGTCTTCTGGGTAAACATAATCCCCGCATATTTTTAAATTTTCGAGGAGATTTCGAAAATATCAGTTCTAGCCGGAGACCGCGCCGATTTCACCGTGTGGGTTATAAATGTTCCAGGAGCTTCTATTCTGGCATAACTCCATTGCTATCACGAGTCACTGCTCGCCTCTTGCGGTTAGGACTTTCAGGCTGAACAGTCCAGAAAAGATGGTGGATTTAATGGCCCAGCTCGAAGTTCTTGAGAAGCCCGGAAAAGACCGCGAGAGAGACCGTTCGAAGGATAAGAAGAAGAAGAAGACGCGACCTGATAATACAGTAACGATCGCTTCTATGAGTAAGCCAACCGACCAGCTTCCCGAGCTAACAGTCGACTTATCGACTAAAAAGGAGGCGAGTTGTCCGAACCCACCCCCAGCTGATCCCCCAGCCCTCTCTGACAAAGGAAACAACCCGCCTCCTCCGCCGGATAAGGCAGACTCATAGACCGTCATCCCGAAGGGCGATGGGGATGAGTCTTTCAAAGTTGAGGCCACCCCATCCGGAGTTTTCCATCTAAAAATAAGAGACGAAGGGGGAGAGGCAGTTGACTCCCCCAAGCCGAGCGACCAACAAGCCTTAGTAGTTAACATCGAGGATAGTCTGGAAAAACCAACCGTCCTGAAGTCGAAGAAGAGGAAGAAAGAGGAGTCTGCGGCGGACAGGCTTCTGAAGAAGATGAAGAGGCTAAAAGCCAAGAACAAGGCAGCGTCCGGGAAACCAAGAGCGGACAGCGTGCAACGCAAGTCGCGCGAGAAGGAAGTCTCGGAGGGCGTGATTACTCCCTCCCCCAAGTCGAACGACCAGGCTCCCGTCGACGCTCGCAGCATTTCTGTAAGTGACATCCTCAGGGATTTAGATTCTCTTCAGAAGCAAGATGATCAGCTGAGAACTTCTTCCGAACTGCATGCTGCCAACCCGCCAGGAGAGAAAGGAGCCGCCCTGTCTGAGGATGTGACCAGCACCAAGGAGGCAGTCCTCCCTGAGGTTACGACTAGAACCAAGAAAACCGTACCGGCTCCCGAAGATACTGTAATGACCGGTCTCCGACTTATGCAGGTGAAGGCGGAGAGAGTAAGGGGATCAGCTTACCAGGCCGCCACCGCCGCCACCCAATCTTCTGCTGCAAGGTAAAAGGGGAGCGGATTACCACCCCGTTCGTTTTTTTCAAGCCACGGCATCGAAACAAGTCGCGCATTTCGTTGTTGAACCCGTCGCCCAGCTTCTTTCCCTCCGCTGCTCAATTTTCTGCTGCTAAGCGAAGGCAAAGCGAGAGATCGTGGAGAGAACAACGCCGAAAGTTTGATACCGAGCAAGCAAGGCGATCTGTCCGTCCGAATTCAACCCAAACCGCTGCGGCTTGTAAGCGAGGAAGATTTGAAGAGAGCGATCTCCTTTTGAACACTCTTTGACTGTTTTTCTCATTGCAGACGATCGTGACTCCATTCCAAAGCCGGGCGAACTGGTGACCTATCTTCCCCCCCCCCCCCCCCTCGATCCACCCTTGCTGCATTCTTCGCTGCCGGATACCCGGATGGAGGACGAGGTGTCCCGGCTTCAAAGGAACTTCGAAACCCTTACAAAACAGTTGAGGGCTATGGAGGAGAGGGAGAAGGCCGCCCAAGATGAAAAAGCTGCTCTGCGGGCTGAGTTGGAAACCGAACGGAAGGAGAACCGAACAACGCTGGAGGCCGAGCGGAGAGAGCGCCGAGAGAAGGAAAAGGCGCAGCAAGACCAGATGGCTGCCCTGACCGCCCGGGTTGATCGCGGAAAGAAAGAAATCCGCGAGCTCGAAGAGGACTGCACCTACTATAGGGACAAGTACTTTCAGTTGACAAGGGAGGCCGGCGGAAGCCGGCGTCCTATTAATGCGGTTGATGATGGTTGGCGTGGGTCACGCCACCCAGATGCTGGGACGAGCTCGTCTCTTCCGGCAGCCGGGACGATCCACCACATTGCTAGTGCAAATGAGCCCGCAACGGCCCTACCTAGTCGTGTGATTCCAGCGGCGCGGGTAGAGAGGGATGTCGCGCGACTTCATAGCATGATCAATCACCTCAATCACAGCATGAATCAGATGAAAGTAACTATTCTTCAAATCGGCGATCATGTCGCGCGACTTCACAGGGAGGACGTGCCGAGTGATACTCGCTAGTGACGAGCGGTTTTGTAATATTTTATTCGGTCCTTTGGACAACTGTTTGAACTTGATTTTATAATATTCAGTCAGTCTTCAGACCGCGCGGTCTGGGTATTTGAATTCGTTTTGCATTCTTATCGTATGTTGATTGGTGCCTGCGGATTACTTTATAAGTCGATCAGCTTGTTTCTGTGATCCTTTAATTCGCCTGCTCGAATTATATTTATGTCTTTGTGATTGTCTTTCATGGTGATGCACCCGTGCGGGTTGATTGGTCCAGCTGTGATTTGACCCTTGCTAAATGCAGATCAGCCGTTCTTATAAGTAGCGCCCTTCCGAAAGTCTTCTTACCAAAACTTCAAGATGGGAGCAAAGCGCCAGCCAAAGCGACCTGCGAAAACCTCTGCTACCCGCTCCGAAGCCGCTGCAGCCTTTCACTCAGCAGACCTCGAGGAGTGTCATTTGACAAAGGCTGAATTAGATGAATTCGTTGAGAAGCATATGACTGATAGTCCGCTGCTCGCGCGGCTTCCGCTCCGTGATGAGCGGATGAATTCTTCTGGCCTAAACCAAATCGCAATCCCAATCGACCATTTCGATTGTGGCTTCAAGTTCCCCATTTTAATTGAGCTCTACATGGTTTTTGATCACTATGGAGTTGTACCCGGCCAAATCTCCCCTAACTCGATGGCCGGGATTTGCAGCTTCATCTCCTACCTGTGGTCTGAGAGAGTTCGCTTTTCTATGGACCTTTTCAGGAAGATATTCTCGGTGCGGGCTATCCCGGACTCTGAGTCGAATATCTTCAAAGGCCATCACTACTTCGGCTGCCGCGGGTTGAAGATGGTCAACCTTGCGAACAAGGTCACAGCCTGGTCGGAGAGGTACCTGATTTTCGAAGGCCGACTTGGCCTGCTGAACCCGAATCCGCAAGTGCGGCCGGAGGAGGCCTTTCAACAGGTCGCAATAAGCGAGGTCGAGAAGAAAACCTGCAAGCTTCTCGAGGATGAGCGGCTTAACATAAGCTATTACATCCCGCTACTTGCCGAGCTAGAGAATGTTCGGCCTGAAGATAGTAAGCTTTCCTTCAATCCGCTTCCGACTTCAATGTTGACCGCTCGATCTTTTGTGCTAACTCTTCTCTTTTTGTAGCCGAGGCCATTGTTCCAGCTAACAAGTTGGTCAGCCCGGCCGGTTTAGTCTTAACTCAGACGGAGAAGAGAAAAAGACAAGTCAGGAATAAGCCGCTGCCATCCGATGGGGAGGATTCGGTCTCCTCGGGCGACTTCTCCGCCCTTCGTTCCTTCAGCAAGGTAAAGGATTTAAAAGGCCGCACGGTCTTGACCTGGCATCCGGACGGTGACGGTGTCCAGGTCTCTACTGCACTCCCCCAGTGGGCAAATGAGAAGTCGGGCCGGCATGCTGAGGCCTCCAGCATTGCCATGTTCGGCCGACGGAACTTCAGGAGGTTGAGGAAGATTCCCAAGGAAGAGCTCGCCCGGGAGGCCGCGCGGGTTGGTGCCGAGAGCCTCATCACCAATGTCTTCATGGGAATGACCTTCAAAATGTTGATCAAAGCGAATGATCACCTAGAGAAGGAAATTGCCGAGTTGAAGAAGGAAAATGCACGGCTAAAGGAAGCCGAGTCGGTAAGTTATCACCTGGCCAACCATCCTTCTGAATTTTCTAGACCGCACGGTCTCTTACCTTACTTTTTTTTTTGCAGGCAATGTATGACGAGACCGACCCGGTCTATCAAGAGGAACCCTTTCCTCATGTCGCCGAGGGAATTGACAATGCTTTTAACCATTTGCGGGAGCTCAAAGGGTTCGCGCCTGGTTTCGAGCATTTCACCTTCTCAGACGTCTACCCGATCTTGCAAAAGAAGTTAGAGAAGATCAGGCAGAAAGCCAAAGGAAAGAACAAAGCCGACGGATCCAGTTCAGAGGAGAGCGCCGGCGAGGATGATGAGGACGAAGAACCCACAACGGCTAAAAGTGATGAGAGTGGCTCGGAGTCCGAATCCAGCGATTCCGAAGAAGGGACTGGGCGCAAGTCGGGCGAATTGAGCAGCTCATCCTCGCCGGGTAGCGAGGGTTATTCCCCTGATGTTTCAATTGATGGCAGCGAACACTCAAGTGCTCATGCGTCTAAGAAACTCAAGTCGGATAATCAGTAGTATTTTGCTTTTTTATTTTGAATAGTCGACGGCTTGACTTTGTTAGCCGGTCGGTTTAAAATATATTGTAAGAATGTTTTGATGATGGAATGGAAAGCTTTAACCTGTCTATCTGTCTATTTTCTGCGACTTACTTGTGATTGTTTGCGATCTCTTTCTATGTTAAATAATTGACCCTTCCAATCAGGCTGTGTGACTTAATATTAACTCAACCGGTTAGAATAATGATCTTCATAGGATTCCGGTAAAATAATCATTATCAAAAAACCTATTCGCATAGCTTGTTTCTTATTATGAATGCCTTGTGATGTCCTGGAAGCCGAGCATAACCAAGCCGCACGATTAGTACTAGTCTCTTCATACTTGCTTTTCAGGATGAAGAATGCCAAGTCATAAGAACAATCAACAGGCCGAGCGGCCAGCATTTTAACTCGAGCGACTTGCAACTAAGATTGTTGTAAGTCCTATCCCCGTGAATGTAGCTAATAACCGATCAAGAGATTGACACAATCTAGCCGTGCGACCATAACCTGTCTTTGCATAATTGCCTTGCAAGATAGAATATTAAGTCACAAGAAAAACAGCTGATAGACCGTGCGATTAATATTTAACCCGAACGATTTATATGATAGATTTGCATAATATTAGCTGATAATCTGCACGGACTGCATACGATTTGTGCGGTTAGTAGCTTTGACACTTGCAATGAGAATCATAATTGCTTGATTGAAAAGAGCCTGTTATTAGCTGATCGGATTGAATTGAAACCCATAAAGATAGATTCATGATTCAAATGACGAGGTCGACCGGTAATGACTATGCTCAATCCCCGGATATTTGCCTTGTGATATTTTAATGGTGTCCTGTTTATTTCAAACCGTCCGGTCTGAAAACCAGACCGCATGACATCTTTGGGACCTTATTTATTCTAAACCGCCCAGTTTAATAACCAGACAACCCGATAATCTTGATACCTGCTTATTTTAAACCGCCTGGTTTGTGTATCAAGTTGGCCGGTTTGTTGTATACATAAGGACCCTTCTTTTTTCTCCAAATGGTCTATAATGACCATATGAGATAAGATAATTTCCTGTAATGCAATAAAAGATGACTACAGACTCAGATGACCAAGTGGGCAGGTGGGCCTAGGCGGCGAACATTGCTTTCCTCATGTGATCATAAGAGCTGTAGAAATAAAGAAAAAGACAAGTACAGACCCAGATGACCAAGTGGGCAGGTGGGCCTAGGCGGCGAACATTGCTTTCCTCAAGTGGTCATAAGGGCTGTAAGCGACTCGACTGCTCTCTTGCCTAGGGCTACAAGCTGAGTTGATCAATTGGGCAGGTGGGCCTCGGCGGCAAACATTGCTTTCCTCAGAGAGATCAACTCAGTTGTGGGTCCCGCTTAGGCATCGCTTGAGAGTACCTAAGAGTATTCGATGGTCACAGACTAAGATGATCAGTTGGCAGGTGTAGTTATGTCGTGGGGGATATACCGACATTGCTTTCCTCAGAAAGATCATCAAAGCTGTAACTATATCCCTCTCGGGGCATGATAGAGCCAACATTCACCTAGACCTCCCTTGATGCAGGGGTGTGTCGGATATCAGCCGGGATCCAAGGTTCTGAAGACCACCGCACGGGAATTGGCAAGCTACCACTACACGTGTGCGAAATCTCCCCGCCACACATGATCTTCGTGGTTTTATGCTAATGACTACAATCCGAGGGGGTTCGAGCAGAGCTTGGCGATGTCTCCGCGGTTCAGTGAGGTTGATATATAAGAAAGTGCGAAAAAAGAAAACATCAGACATGGAGAAGTGTCAGTATGGGGCTTCTCATTAAAGTATCCAAAAAATGTAAGAAAAGTAGAGAAGACATATTAGGGATAGAACTGTTTGAGATCGTCACCGCTCCAGGTGCGTGAGATGTCATCTCCTTCACTCGTCTGGAGGCGGTAGGCCCCACTTTTTAGTACTTCCTTGATGATGAAAGGTCCGGCCCAATTAGGATTCAACTTCCCAACATTGTCTGTTCTGGCTGCTTGATGGCGCAAATCTCACACACCGCTATAGGCGGTAGCTCGACTGCGACACGAAACGGCAGTGTACCGATCGTTCAAGTAATATAAAACGAGGAGTAATCCCCGAGTATCGAATCTCTCAAGGAACACAGTAAGGTGGAGTTAACGTTCGAGGAAGGACTTGAGATCGAAGTCCTTGAGTCGGATGGAATGCGGAAACAGGGTGATTGGGCTTTTGGAAAATAAAAGAAAATACTATAACTACTCCTATGCAATGCCGCTATGCAAAGCTTCGCTCGGCGGGATGGAAGACTACGTAGGCCTTGAACGCGCTACTTCGTAAGGGCGGATGGACGAGTAGGCAAGCGGATCGAACTATGCAGGCCTTGAGCGCGCTGCTTCGTTAGGCGGGATGGAGTACGGGCCGCTATGCCACGCTTCGGTAGGCGGATGGACGAGTAGGTTAGCGGAATGAGGGTCGTAAGCACCTCTTCGACAAGCACACCACTAACAATTGTTAGGGCGGCACAACACAACCAACAATCCACACCACGGGGCACACCTCAAAATAATAAGCAAGAATACTCAAATCACATAGACATAATCAAGTATAAATGCTAATAATCAAGCATGCTTCATCATAATGTTAGATCTAACTACATATACATCAATAAGAGAAGAATAAGGCAAGAAATCGACCGAATCCGAAGGCTCGTTGTAGATTCACGGTTGGAATCGCCGGGTTGTCAATCCGCGTCCAAGCTCGGTCCGCAACTACGTCCGGGGTAGAGAGAGCTGTCACGACTCTCCAATGGACCCGTCTTCTTCGTGTCACGATCCGGTAGAGGTTGCAAACTTCCTCTTGCTTGATGGTAATGGCGGCTAGGTCTACCTTTGAAGCTCTTGGATGAAGGAGGCGGCCGAGAGGAAACTCCGGCTCAAGATCGGCGTGAAGAACAAGCCCGGAGCATCCCCATATGGTGGGCGACGGTGGAGGGGCGAATCTGAGCGAACTGGAGCAGAAAACGGCGGAATACGGCCGGCGATCAGACCTAAATCGCGAGCAGCGGATTTTATAGGCGCTGGAATTAAACAGTGCGCACGGTCATTGGCGCACGACCAGTGGTCGTGCGCACTAGAATCCTGTGATCGTGCGCTCTGCCTGGACGGAGCCTGCAAAGACAGAAATTGTAAAATAAAATATTCGCACGACCAGTGGCGCACGACCTGAGGTCGTGCGCACTAGCGTTGATGGTCGTGCGCAATACAGCAAACAGAACTCAGAATTTTAATGATAAGTGCGCACGAGCAGTGGCGCACGACCGGTGGTCGTGCGCACTGGCGTTGGTGGTCGTGCGCACTGCACCAAACAGAACTCGTGAAAAAGGGTTAGGTGCACACGATCAGTGGCGCACGACCAGTGGTCGTGCGCAATAGAACCGGTGGTCGTGCGCAGTGTTCCTGTACAGAATTGCACCGGGAACACCTGCACGACTCCCATTCCAGCACAACCACCAATCTAGCCACTGAAAGTGGCACTTAACAATACATGAAAGCTAATGATGAAGATAAACAAGAAATAACACCAAAACGGGCCCATAAGTGCACCTAGCATAGAATGACCAATATGAGCTAAAACAGGGCTAAAGTGCAGTGAAAAGACTAAATAGATGGCCCAGATGAGTCCATAAAAGTGTATATGATCAGGACTCATCACACCCCCAGACTTAACTGTTTGCGCGTCCCGAGCAAACAAATTCTAAGCGAACGGGGAAAGAAAAGTAGATGGCTTAAAACTACAATACAGAGTACCATGCGAAGTCGCATGCTCACGTGCATAAGAAAAATAGTAGAAAAGATTTCTGATTATAAAAATAGTTTATATATTTCTAAAAGAGTAAAAGCATATTACAACCACTCAAAATGGTGAACAACGGTGAATCATTCGGTCATGCATACGGAGAAAATAAACAAAACGCTGAGATGAGCATTGCTCAAGATTGGGATGCCGGAAAAACTCCACTGAAATCCATCAGTGTCGGTGACCATAGGCTTGCCCAGTCACATTCTCTCCACGGCACTGGTTTGGCTCAAATGCGTGAATCAATAGGACTTTAGGTTCTAAATGGGGCTTGGGTTTAGGTGAGGTAAAACAAAGATAAAAACGACGGCTAAAGCACTAAACCCAAATGAGCTAATGCATAACATTATCCAAGTGGCCACAAAACACGCGGATGCACCACACCCCCAGACTTAGACTTAGACGCATGGGTGTGTGCACCGCCTACTCCCAAATATAAATCTCAAACAGATTTTTTTTTTTTTTTTCAATTAAACTTTTCATTCTTCTTTTTCTTTTCAAATCTTTTTCTTCTTTTCTTTTTCTTTCTTTAACAATTTCAGCAAATTTTCAAGGATGCACAACCACATTTTCACAATGTACTACCACAATCAACACCACCAATTTGAAATATAAACAAAATGCTTGCTTTTTGGGTGTGCGACTAGGATTGGAGTTTAGGCTTTGGTGAACAATAGTGGGGCTGAACCAAAAGAATGGGGTAGGCACAACTGGGCTAGCGAGGAAGTGATGATAGGAATGGCACAAAGGCTCAACCGGGCCAAGATGATGGCCTATATCACATTCACGCAATTGACTAACCGTATACTCATGCTTCAAGAATCGCTTGGGGCAAGTTCTAGCCACCGAGAAAGATTCTCCTTTCTCCCGACTCAAGCAATACGAATCTAGCGATCATTTACACACATCCCTATGCTACCGTTTGATTCACACCAGATTCACCATTTGAGTAGAGTAAACAACATTTACACTAATAGAGAAAAATATAAAACCATAGTATAAAAAGAAGTCTAATCTACACAAATTTCTATGCAACCGAGCACTCGACTAGGAGCACTACGGGAGTCAACATTTTACTCTGCTACATAGTCCTAAGCCATCACCTAGATTTTCCCAAATAAGCAGAAGAATTAAATTCGCAACAGAGCAAGCAAACAGATGAGTACGCGCTCAAGTGGGTGCTGTGGTGTGCAATGAAAATGAACAAATAATAAAACTGAAAATAAAATACTTCTGGCATGCTATGTATGAGTGCACGTGAGTGGGTGAACAAAACTACTCTCCCCCAGACTTAAACTAAACAATCCGCATAATATATGACAGGAAAATCAAAATAGGGATAGGGGAAGAGAGTACCCAATGCTCAGCAAGTGAGCATACCAGAAGATTGGCGTTTAAACCACGACTAAACTGCAGCATCCGCCATCCAGAGAAGATACCTGCAGGGGTCAGCTCCGCAAAAACAAAGGAAAAAGACAAGCTAAAATAAACTACAGCTAACTAAACATGATTAGAAGAAATAAAAATGCAGGAAAAGTAAGATAACTACTGGGGTTATTGTCATCCCAGCACGACTTATTCAAATTTTGTACAGTTCTAGCTTATAGGCCTATGAAAAGAAAAGTGCACAGGTAACTGTTTTAATATGCGCATCGGTAACGGGTACCGATACGGAGACAGAACAGTCACCCCTCTACCTAAATATAGATACCTGCTCCTCACAGGTAGAGGGTAGAGAATGTAAGAAAAGGAGGAGGCCTGGTCCTCACTCATCTCACAAAACACATCCTTGCCTAGCAAGGTATCGTCAACAGGGAGGCAGCAGGAGGAAAAGGCAATGAGTGGAGCTTCCTCTATGGAGGGGGAATAAACCTCCTCACATGAGAGGATACTCTCATCATTGACTTGAGCAAAAAGCTCCAAGTCCTCCGGGGATACCTGTGAAGACTCAACCTGCACAGGCTCGGATGAAGAAGGGGGGTCAGGAAATAAAAGAGAAGAATGACATAAATAATCAACCATTGGGGGAGTGGTCCCGGTCTCACTCCCATCAGGTTGGGAAAGTAAACTAATGTTTGCATTGTCATCAATGCTACAAGGTTCGGCGGGATCAACGGTGGCCAGGCTTAGGATTTGGACTTCCTCCACCGGTGCTGAGGAAAATTCCTCTTCACCTAGAAGGTTGTCCTCCTCCATAGGAATAGGCACAACACTCAGATCAACCGCCTCCTCCTGCGACACATCATCAACAATGTCGTCAGAGACGAGTGTAGTATGCACAACAGGGAAAAGAATCGAATCCACTAGAGGTGGTGGATGCACTGGAAGAATAGACTCAGCAAGGTCGGTGCCCAAATCAGCCACACATCTGGTGACTGTGTCAACGCCATACCCTTCAAGATGTGAAGGTGGCAAAGGCACAAAACCGGATGTTGAAGGTGTGCTGCCAGAGTTAGGATTCGGGACGATCCGGATATCCGGCTCATCATCCTCATCCAATTGGCGACGAAAAGCAGCACAATCCTTCAGGGCATGATCTGTGCTCCGACAAAACTGGCACTGCCTAGCGGGCTTCTTTGGCACAGCGGGGGCTGGAGCCGAAAAGAAGTATGACGGTAAAGGCTCAGCAGAGTAGCCATAAGACTTACGCGCACCATATGGAGTACCAGACGAAGTCGGTGCTCCATACGCTGGGCTATAAGAATTATGCCTACTATTCTCCGTAGGGCATTCATCACTAGAGTGGGAGGTAGCTCCACACCAACGGCAACGGAAATTAAGATGTGCCCACATAGTGTGAAGATAATACGATTCAAAATAAAACTGCTATTGTGCAAATACTAAACCAAATAAAAATTACTAAAGCAACCTAAGATAAAACAGGAAAATAGAATACGAAGAAATAAAAACAAAGAAATGCAATTTACAAATGGAAGGGCTTCTCCCTCAGGTTCTCCCTCTCCAGAAAACTCACACGACTGTATTCCCCGGCAACGGCGCCAAAAACTTGATGGCGCAAATCTCACACACCACTATAGGCGGTAGCTCGACTGCGACACGAAACGGCAGTGTACCGATCGTTCAAGTAATATAAAACGAGGAGTAATCCCCGAGTATCGAATCTCTCAAGGAACACAGTAAGGTGGAGTTAACGTTCGAGGAAGGACTTGAGATCGAAGTCCTTGAGTCGGATGGAATGCGGAAACAGGGTGATTGGGCTTTTGGAAAATAAAAGAAAATACTATAACTACTCCTATGCAATGCCGCTATGCAAAGCTTCGCTCAGCGGGATGGAAGACTACGTAGGCCTTGAACGCGCTACTTCGTAAGGGCGGATGGACGAGTAGGCAAGCGGATCGAACTATGCAGGCCTTGAGCGCGCTGCTTCGTTAGGCGGGATGGAGTACGGGCCGCTATGCCACGCTTCGGTAGGCGGATGGACGAGTAGGTTAGCGGAATGAGGGTCGTAAGCACCTCTTCGACAAGCACACCACTAACAATTGTTAGGGCGGCACAACACAACCAACAATCCACACCACGGGGCACACCTCAAAATAATAAGCAAGAATACTCAAATCACATAGACATAATCAAGTATAAATGCTAATAATCAAGCATCCTTCATCATAATGTTAGATCTAACTACATATACATCAATAAGAGAAGAATAAGGCAAGAAATCGACCGAATCCGAAGGCTCGTTGTAGATTCACGGTTGGAATCGCCGGGTTGTCAATCCGCGTCTAAGCTCGGTCCGCAACTACATCCGGGGTAGAGAGAGCTGTCACGACTCTCCAATGGACCCGTCTTCTTCGTGTCACGATCCGGTAGAGGTTGCAAACTTCCTCTTGCTTGATGGTAATGGCGGCTAGGTCTACCTTTGAAGCTCTTGGATGAAGGAGGCGGCCGAGAGGAAACTCCGGCTCAAGATCGGCGTGAAGAACAAGCCCGGAGCATCCCCATATGGTGGGCGACGGTGGAGGGGCGAATCTGGGCGAACTGGAGCAGAAAACGGCGGAATACGGCCGGCGATCAGACCTAAATCGCGAGCAGCGGATTTTATAGGCGCTGGAATTAAACAGTGCGCACGGTCATTGGCGCACGACCAGTGGTCGTGCGCACTAGAATCCTGTGATCGTGCGCTCTGCCTGGACGGAGCCTGCAAAGACAGAAATTGTAAAATAAAATATTCGCACGACCAGTGGCGCACGACCTGAGGTCGTGCGCACTAGCGTTGATGGTCGTGCGCAATACAGCAAACAGAACTCAGAATTTTAATGATAAGTGTGCACGAGCAGTGGCGCACGACCGGTGGTCGTGCGCACTGGCGTTCGTGGTCGTGCGCACTGCACCAAACAGAACTCGTGAAAAAGGGTTAGGTGCACACGATCAGTGGCGCACGACCAGTGGTCGTGCGCAATAGAACCGGTGGTTGTGCGCAGTGTTCCTGTACAGAATTGCACCGGGAACACCTGCACGACTCCCATTCCAGCACAACCACCAATCTAGCCACTGAAAGTGGCACTTAACAATACATGAAAGCTAATGATGAAGATAAATAAGAAATAACACCAAAACGGGCCCATAAGTGCACCTAGCATAGAATGACCAATATGAGCTAAAACAGGGCTAAAGTGCAGTGAAAAGACTAAATAGATGGCCCAGATGAGTCCATAAAAGTGTATATGATCAGGACTCATCACTGCTGCATCAACTTTCTTTAGCACAACGTCTCCGACTACAAAATGTTTCACCCTGACACTCTTGTCAAAGTACTTCGCCATTCTCCTTTTAACTTCTTCTTGTCTGATGGTTGCCTCATCCTGAAGCTCTTCGATCAGATCCAGACTATACTTGACAGCCTCGTCATTTTCATCTATTCATGCTTCTTCTCCCTCCTTTGCATATACAACTCTTGGAGTGAACACCTCGAATTCTATAGGAATAACAGCTTCCGAGCCATGGGATAATTTGAATGGTGTCTCCCCCGTAGCTGAAGATGGAGTGGTACGAAGAGTCCATAGGATGGAAGGAAGTTGATCTGCCCAATTTCCTTTCTGATTTAGGACCCTCTTCATCAGGAGCTGCTGGATCTGTCGATTTGCTGCTTCTACCTGACCATTTGTTCTTGGATGATGTACTGAAGCAAACCAAAGGTCAATTCCTATCTGATCACAAAAGTTTATCATCTTCGGATTATTAAATTGCGGACCATTGTCAGTGACAATTGCCAACGGAATTCCATGCCGGCAGAGTATCTCTCCCCAGATAAAATTCCTGATAATTTGAGTTGTAGTTCTTGCTAATGCTTTTGCCTCAATCCACTTGCTGAAGTAGTCGATCATCACGATAATAAAGCGACGCTGACTGCTGGCTATTGGGAAGGGTCCGATAAGAACCATCCCCCACACCGCAAAGGGCCATGGTGCGGTTATTGATCTGAGTGATTGAGCAGGAAGATGTTGAAGCGGAGTAAACTTCTGACATTGAACACGTCGTTTGGAAAATGCTTCAGCATCCTTCCTCATAGTTGGCCAAAAATACCCCTGCCTTAAGATTCTCTTTTCCAGAGTCTTCGCTCCTGAATGTCTACCGCACTCCCCGGAATGAACTTCCTGAAGTATGGTTGGGATTTCGTCCTCGGAAACACATCGTGCTGAGGGAGAGATCAAAGTCTTCCTATAGAGAACTCCCGCAATCAGATAATAGTATGCTGCTTTCCTTCTGAATCTTCTTCTATCTTTGATGGAATGATGGAACTCCCCTTTTGATAGAAACAACTCGTAAGGATCCTTCCATGAAGGTTTATGATAAATTTGCATGAGTTCCGCTTCGTCTGTTGCTGGATGAAAAAGCTCGGAGGTCACTCGCCCGGATGGAAGACCGAACTTTGACAATTCATCTGCTTCCTCGTTTTGCGTTCTTGGAATATGCTCGATGATGAATAACTTGAATCTTCTGATTTCCTTTTTGGCTAACAACAGATATTTCCTCAGAATAGGCTCCCTTGTCTCATCATTCCACAAGACCTGAGAGGCCATTACCAACGAATCGGTTCTAACATGCACATATTCTATGCCCAGCTCTCTCGCAAGCCTCGGCCCAGCCAGAAGTGCTTCATATTCTGCCTGGTTATTCGTAACTGGAATGAAAAACTTGATTGCTTGCTCCAGCCTGATGCCATTTGGACTGATCAACACTATTCCGGCTCCCACGGAGTTTCTGCCAGAAGCCCCATCTACATAAATGACCCAAGCCAGAGGAGATTGTACTACCTACTCAGGACTAGGTTCTGTTGTATCTACCAAGAAATCTGCCAAGATTTGCGCTTTGATTGTTGTTCGGGGGATGTATGATATCTCAAATTCACTTAGTTCAATAGCCCATTTAGCTAACCTCCCTGAATGGTCTGGCTTCTCAAGAACATTTTGTAAAGGATGATCTATAATAACTTGGATAGAATGAGCCTGAAAATAAGGGCGAAGCCTTCGTGCAGACATAACTAGGGCCAAGGCCAGTTTCTCCAAGATCGAATATCTGGTTTCTGCATCTTTGAGAATATGGCTGACATAGTATATTGGAAACTGCCTCTTCTTTTCCTACCGAAGGAGGACAGAACTCACCGCATCCAGGCCGACTCCTAGATATAAGAATAGCATTTCTCCCTCACGAGGACTTTGGAGTAGCGGAGTTGAAATTAACTGTTCCTTCAGCTGCTCAAAAGCCTTGTTACACTCCTCGCTCCATTCGAATTTTGATCCTCCCCGCAGTATTTTAAAGGACGGGGCACTTTTTTCTCCGGATTTGGAGATAAACCTGCTCAATCCTACCAATCTCCCCCCAAGTTGCTGAACTTCTTTGGCATTGCGAGGAGGGGTAATATCAAGGATGGCCTTCACCTTATCTGGATTTGGTGCAAGGCCATCAGGAGTTAAGAGATGCCCAAGAAATTTTCCTTTGCTTGCTCCAAACACACATTTCAATGGGTTTAATTTTAACTTGAACCTCCGTAGAGTAGCGAATGTCTCTACGAGGTCTTTCAAGTGCAATGAGAATGTTTTACTTTTTAGAAGAAGGTCGTCAACGTAAACTTCGAGATTTCTGCCTTTCTGATGCTTAAAGACGGTATCCATCATTCTTTGGTATGTTGCGCCCGCGTTTTTAAGACCGAAGGGCATTACGAGATAGCAGTAACACCCATCGTTTATGATAAATGAGGTATGCGGGATGTCAGGTTTGTGCTTTTTAATTTGATGATACCTGGAGAAGGCATCGAGGAAACTCATAAAACCATACCCAACCGCGGAATCAACTAAGACATCTATCTGAGGCAGAGGGTAGCAATCTTTAGGGCATGCTTTATTAAGTTTGGTGAAGTCTACGCACATGCGCCACTTCCCACCAGATTTTTTAACCATTACAACATTCGACATCCACATGAGATATTGAATTTCAGAAATGAAACCCGCTTTCAGGAGTTTTGAAACCTCCTCTCTGATGGGCAACGCCAGTTTGGTCTCCACTTCTCTCTTCTTTTGTTGGACGGGCTTGAACTCGGGGGATACGTTCAGATGATGACAAGCCACGTCTGGATCCACTCCTGGCATATCCTCCGCTGACCAAGCGAAGATATCCAGATTCTCCAACAGGCAGGAGATTAGCTCCACTTTCTCCTCCTCCTGCAACTCGGCGTTGATAACCAGCTTCTTTTCTTCCCCCTCAGCAATAGGAACTTCTTGGGACGCTTGGGCAGGTTCCAAGTGAGCCCCTTCTCGATCTTTTTCTTCCTCGGCAGCCCCTGAAGACTCAGCAATCTCCAAAACTTCAGCCACGGCCTCGGGAAGTGGAACGTCGGTGATCATGTTGACAGTTCGGACGTAACACTCCCGAGCCACCTTTGGGTTGCTTCTGACTCGATACTGCTTCCCTTCGGCAGCGAACTTGAGAGCAAGGTGAAAGGTAGACGCTACTGCCCTGTATGCATTAAGGATTGGCCTCCCAAAGATAGCGCAGTAATTGCTCGGGGCATCTACCACCACGAAATTGATTAGCTTTATCACTCCTCCAAGAGAGACCAGGAGCTTTACTGAACCCTCTACTTCTTTCTTCTCCCCAGAAAAACCGTAGAGGGGCCTGTCGGTGGAAAGCAAGGGCTTTTTGGTCTTCAGGGCTTCGAAAGTCGGGCGGAAAAGGAGATTGACAGAGCTGCCTGTATCAATCAGAATTTTGTGGACTGTATAATTTTCGATGATGGCTTTGATGACCACCGCATCGTCGAAAGGATTGGCGTTGGGGGGAAGGTCATCCTGACCAAAGGTGACAATAGTGCTTTCGGGAGGAGAATTTGTAGTGGCTGCCACTTCCTGCTTCAGAACTCTCGCGATGCTGGATTTGCGAGATGATTCCGCTCCAGCTCCTCCATGAATACAATAGATGTCTCCTAAGGGGCCCACATCATTGACTTCGACGCATTCTGTGGAAGGGTGGATGTTACCATAGCAGCCGGCATCTTCGATGTCGGCGCATTCCCAGGTTACTTCTACTGTTTCTTTCTCTTTCCTCTTCTCGGCAGTTGGTTCAGCAATTGCATCGTTTCGAACTAGACCCCGGAGCATTTCTTCTCCCAGGAGTCTTTCTATCTGCAAACGAAGGGCCCGACAGTCTTCGGTTAGATGCCCCCCTTCTTTATGGTATTCACAATAAAGGTTTGGATTTCGTCTGCGGATATCCGACTTCAGAGGAGCAGGCCTTTTGAAATCTGGCCTCTTTTGTGGAATCTGGACCACTTCGTCCATAGTGACGTTTAAGGGAGTAAATGACTCTTGCGAGTCATCATATTGAGTGGATGGAATGACCGGAGGTGGCTGCGCGGTATACTGTTGTAAGTATACCAGCCTGATTTACGGAAGAGGAGTGGATGGAGCGGGAGCGATGGCCAACGGTGGTTTCTGATCTTGAAACCGCTGATGGCCCATGAATGGTTGTTTATTTTTGTAGTTTCTCCCCCTTTGGGAACGGGGTTCAAAGTGGGACTAATTTGATGGCGGATGATGGAAAGACGGATTTGACTGCTCCTTGTCGCTTACCAGCTTTGCGACGTAGCCTGGATTACTCTTCTCTCCTTTAATAAACATATTTGCCAAACTTATCATTTCCTGATAAGTCCTAGGCTCCCTTATATTTGCTTCAAATTTTAGGGGGCCCTATCTTAAGCCATGGATGAGGGCAACCCTATACAGCTCCAGATCCACATTTTGAACTTCCATTATCTCCTTTTGGAAGCGGTCTACGAAACGAGCCCACGTCTCGTCTTCCCGCTGCTTTATATCGAAAAGGGCCGTCGGGCCACTTTTTCTCTTCCTCGAGGTAGAGAACCTCAGCAGAAACTCCCTTCGCAGCTCAGCGAAACAACTGATTGACCTGGGTGCAACCCGTAAAACCACTCCCTTGCTTGTCCTTCAAAGGAGGTCACGAGAAGCTTGCACTTAGTCGCATCAGTTAAGGTTCTAAGAGCGATGGCTGACTCGAAGGCTTGTAAATGAACCGGGGGATCCGTCTCCCCATTGAAAGCTGGTAGGCGAGGCTCTCTGAAATTATTAGGGGCAGGCTCCCCTAGGAATTCGTCCACAAAGGGAGAAGTTTCTTCCATATCTTCATGTAGAGGAGCAGGATAATAAGTCGTCGGAGCTGAGGCTACTCGCGGACAAGCCGCCTGGTAAGAGGACCGGGCAGCAGCTTCTGGCGGGTAGGAGTGATGAATAGGAACTTCAGGCGGGTAGGAGAAACGGGCTGCGCCCTCCTGCGGGTAAGAAAAGCGGGCAGCATGAGAAGTCGCCCCCTGGAAATCAAGGGCCCAAGCCGGCATGCTGTGCGCGGCTTCCTGATAGAAGTTTTGTCTAGCCGCAAAACCTTCTTGCTGAGATTGGAGGTTGGCGGCTTGTGGTAGCCGGTAAGGTGGAGGCGGAGGAGGAACTGGAGTCACCGCCTGATTAACCGCGGTTTGCTGTGGAACTAACCGCTCGGTTAATAGGGCCAAAGTCTGACTGATTGCGTCCAACTGTTGATCAGTCGCCCTCTGAGCCCGCTCGGCTTCTCTTCTGGATTGCTCCAAGGCTTCCCACAAAGAGTCCTCACTATGATCGGAGCGGTCTCCAAGGGGGAACTGGCGGTCTAACATTATGGCAAAGAGGATTTCACCGACAATCCGCAATCTGAAGGTCGCGTGTTTCTGTTGAGTCCGAAATCGCACCTCCGATGGAAATCGAAGGCTGTGGGTTAACGATTACTTTTTAGGTGGAGAAAACGAGACCGCTAGCAGCGGTCGGGGCCAGACTTCGCCCATCACGGCGAATGCCACTCCTGTGACGGGCTTTCCTTTAATTAAAAAGAAGCGGTTACAAGTGCAGGAAAGAAGAAGCCGACCGGTCAGACAGTTCGCAAGACGGGAAACTCGAGACCGCAGCTCAAACAAGCGAGCTCCTGGATTCGAGTGTGCGTGCCTTGGGAATAGTGTCGCCCCCTATTTATAGGTTTGGGGGCCTGCCCCAACGGGCAGGGATAAAATAACTGCCTGCCCGGGTACAGGAGAAACGGGCAGGCGGTGACGGGATACAAAGAAGAAAAGAAAGAAGTCGCGCGGCTTGGCGGCTTGCCCTTCCAACCTGCCTGACCAGGGGTTGGAGACAACGTGACCAAGGTGACTATGTGATCCGAGCGGTTTCCGTCTTGAGACCGCGAGCTGTTCTTTGGATTTGAACCTTGGCTTGTCTTTATGGGACAACCCGGGCGGTCTCCGACTTGAGACCGCGGCTTGCCTTTTTGGACTTGAGCTTGGATAATCTTCAGTACTTGGAGGCGATCTGATTCTTGCCAGGCCGCTCGGCCTGTGCTTGTTGGTGTTTGATGGACCTTGTAAAACCTGAACCGGGCGACTTATGACTACAAACCGCCCGGTCTGTTAGTAGTTCTATTGGAAGCGGTCTTCTGGGTAAACAAACATAATTACAGGACATGTCTATTCTCCAAAAACTTTCCATCTTAACCCCCATTCAGGACCCATTCATCCTGATCATAATTTCTATTCTAATCAAAACTTCTATCATAACTAAAATTTCTATCCTAATCAAAATTTCTATCCTAATCAACACCACTATCCCTCTCTAAACTCAAATTCCCATAATCTAAAGATAATCAGATGTTATATCTGCAATAAAACTGGCCACATTGCCAAACAATGTTTGCACAATCAATCTAATTGTTTATAAAAATTAGTCCAAGACTGGCTTAGAAAACATTAGGAGCAGGAAGAAATAATCTCTCAAGAGAAACCAAGAAGTTTCAGGCAAAATGAAAGTCACGTAGACTTATTAATCGACGCACCGTCGATAACCAATAATTATAAATAAAATTGACGCATGCGTCGACTTCGATCGATGTATACGTTGATAGGAAACCCTAACATCTTAACTCAGACTGTATCAATGCTTATGTCGAATTCCACTCGACGTAACGTCGACTTCATGTAAAAGAGCGGCAATATTAAAATATTTTTCGATCACATCTACTGTAGTACCGAATAAGCCTCGAATTATGTCTCATTTTGACGTTTCACCTGATTTAAATAGACTCTTCAGTTAGAAATCCTCTCGCACTCTGCATCCTTCATCCTCTTTCCTCCTCGGTCCAGCCATTTCTTCCTCTCTCTCACTAACCTAAAATGGCTCCAAAGATCAACTCTGGTTTCGACATTGATCTTGAATCCTTCCAAGCTGCCGCCGAAAACTATAAGAGCATCATAGCTCTTTTCACTGAAGCCGGCCTAGATAAACTCATCTCCACAAGATGCAAACTCCTAGAAACTGAACTCACAGAGTTAATGAATCATGTTCAGATATCTGAGCAAGGAGAAATCATGGGAACAATCTATGAGACACCTGTCTCAATCTCTACAGAACACCTTAGGAACACTTTTGATCTCCCATCATTTACATATCAACACTATCTTTGTTCAAATCAAAAAGGGGAAAGCAAATTATTCCCTAGAGAGTAACTAAATTAATCTCCTTCATCATTCCCTTATCAGGTGATGAAACTGTGGAACTCACCCCTGAAGAAATCAAGAATTTAGTAATCACAATGAAGTTTTCAAAAGATAGACCAATCCATCTGAAGAAAATATATTTTTCTGATGAGTATAGGCTACTGGCAGACATAGTAGGAAAAGTACTACTATGTAAGATCTCTGCCCATGATGCAGTGCCCAGGCAGCAACTGAATCTCATGGGGGCCCTTGTGCTGAAGAAGAAAGTAGACTGGGGCAGCTGCTTACTCAAAATGATAGGCTACAAATATTCTCACAAAGAGAATGCCTACATGAGGATTATAGTCAAGTCCTCTTCCACTCCTTCCCTGACCTATGCAAGTCAAAAGGAATTCCCATCCCTCCTGGCAAAAGGATGTCCATTGCTCTCTTCTCAAAATGGACCAGGCAAATCCCCAAGCTTGGTGCCATTCCTGAAAGGACTCCATCTCCTCCTAACTCTCCTGCTCATCCATCTTCACCTCCTCCTCATACAGACATCTCTTCTGTACGACCATCATCCACACCTTCACAAATATCAACTCAATCACCTGCTCAACCCTCCTCTATTCCTCCACCTCCTCCATCAAATACACCTCATCAAAATGATACAGTCCCCTCTCCACCTTCATCACATACACCTCCTCCTCCATTGTCTCCTCCTCCTCCAACACAACATGAACCATTTCCATCCACTGAAAACCTCATCACCCAGTGTATCCAGTCAGCAGCCCAACAATTTCAGGACATGATGGATGGACACTGCTCTCAAATTCACTCCTCCATCATGCACATGCAAACCCAAATAGATGGGGTCAATGCCTCTGTGCAAAGCTTAAAGACCTCTGTCTCTTCCTCTAAAGTGACCAAGTCTTTCTTAACCTCCTTGGCTAAGAAGGTCAAGAAGGGGGAGAAATTAGATGAAGAGCAGTCCTCAAGTCACAAATCTCTCTCTCTCAAAGGTCCCTTCCTACTTCAAAAACTGATTTACTCAAGACCATTGGGAATGAAGTTATACCTGAGCTACATACTGAAGAACAGATAACAGGTATACTCTCTATAGCAAGAGAAGCTGCCCAACAAGTAGTTCTCCTTAAAGGGGAGGCTAGCAGAGCAGAGAAAGAAGTTGAAAAGGAAACTGATGCTGAAGAAGCTATAGGAGAGAAAGAAAAAGAAGTTGAAGCTCAGGGGGAGCCAAATACTGAAGCTGGAGCTGAGAAAGAAACTAAAAAGGTAAATGTAGAAGAAAAGGAAGTTCCATTTCAGGGGGAGCAAACTGCTGTGACTCAGGGGGAGCTGAGTGAACCACCTGTTACTGAGAAGGAGCAACCCACCTCTCCAAAAACAGTAGTATTCACTAGGAAAAGAAAAACTCCTCCTACCCCTCCTGAATGATGTGTTGAACAATATGGATACAATCTATTTTTTTTTCTTTCCATGCTTAAATACTTATTATGAAGTCTGTTTATATGATATCTCCCTTCTTCTGATTATTTAGCATATTTCTTCTCTATATAAATGCATTGATTAAAAGTTGATACAATTTCTCTCTAAATAGGGTTAAGACAAATAGGGGGAGATTGTTGGGGAAATGATTTATCTTAACCCCTAGAATTGAGTAGAATATAAATTCTAAGAATGAAAAATTAGGCTAAGTAAATATGCGTCGAATAGTATTCGACGCAACGTCGAAATGTAGTCGACGTTTCTCTCAGAATGAGTTGAAGTAACTCTAAGAAGAATTCGACGTAATCTTTGTCGACGTACCTCTGACTTCTAGTCGACGCATTTAATAAAGTCGACGCACCTTAGTCGACGCACCTTCCTTATTCTCCTCTCAACGTCCAACCAGGATGAAATCGACGTTCACGTCGAATAGTAATCGACGCACGTCGATTTTTATAAGAAATTCAAAAACACGCCATATCTCTTTCCTTCTTTCTGTAGATCTGATTTTTATGGAATGATATTATTCTTTTATAGCCGTTCTGAATCAGTCTTTCCTTCTATTTGATTCTTGGCTAATTTGATTAAGATTATTATGGATATTATTTGAAATCAGAATGAATTCTTTCCTTCTACAGATTTAATTATTATGGAAACTTTGTCTCTCTAATTGCTGATTGATTATTCCCCTTTAGCAACATCTTTTGAAACAGAGCTATAAATAAAGAGGAGGTCGGCAGAGAATAAGGACTAGTGATCCAACATATACATTTGAAAAAGAGGAAGAGCTCCCAAGTGAAGAGTGAGAAAGCTGAGAAAAGAGATAGTGTGTTGCAGCAAAGAAACAACCTTCATCTTCTCCTCCTTCTGAAGCCATTCTGCTGCAAATTCTGAAAGCTCTCACAAAAGAGAGAAAAGCTTAAAATCTCCTTCTCACTATAGAAGAGAGATTACATTCACTATTCTTGTGCTTCTAATCTTCTTGCTAGGAAGAAGATTCTTTCTTGTTTAAATTACTTCTTCTACTTCTTCTCCTTATCTTCATTTCATTTTTAAACTGTGTAAAAGAGTTTTTAGAATCTCTCTTCAAAAAATTCAGTTGTACTGGTTCTAAGAGTCTCCTTATCAAAAGACTCAGGTTGGTTCTAAGAGTCTCCTTATCAAAAGACTCAGTACAAGATAGTGAATTCCTACCAAGGGGGTAGAAGAGTGGACTACCCAAAGTTTGGGGAACCACTATATTTCTTTGTGTTGTGCTGTGATTTTCATTTTGCTATTTCTTTCTTTATTTACTTAATTCTTGTTAGTGTGTGTGGGAAGCTTAGATCTGAGATTATTACACACATATATATATATATATATATTTGTTAACTTTGCACAAAACACTTTTAAATCTCTATTCACCCCCCTCTGGAGAATTCTAGTGAGGTTAACTGTGCACTTTCAGGTTGTGTTACCCTACTATGACTTCCACGAGGAGGAAGGTCACGCAACGTCCGCCTGCCCTGAGTTCTTGGAAATGAGGGAGGCAAGGGGTCCGAGGCAGCAACAACAACAACCGGAAGAGGTCGAGGAAGACCCGGCCTGGGAGTAGGAGACCAAGTTTTGGTTTCTATACTTAGTTTTTTCTTTAAGTCCATGTAGTGCGATGTTTCATTTCCATGCTTAGTTTTTCTTGCATGTATTATGATGATTAATATAATGAAAGTTCTCAAAGTACTTAGACCCGATGATGGCCCGCTGACCAGGCTCTCACCTAGCAGGTAGGGCCGGGAACCGCTCGGTAGCAGGAAGGAAAGTACTTAGCCTCGATGCTAGCCCACTGACTAGGCTCCCATCAAGTTGGAAGGGCCGGGAACCGCTCAGTGGCAGGAAGGAAAGTACTTAGCCCCGATGCTGGCCCGCTGACCAGGCTCTCACCTAGCTGGCAGGACCGGGAACCGCTCGATGGCCAGAAGTTCTCAAAGTACTTAGCTCTGATGCTGGCCCGCTGACTAGGCTCCCATCAAGCTGGCAGGGCCGGGAACCGCTCGGTGGCAGTTAGGAAAGTACTTAGCCCCGATGTTGACCCGCTAACAAGGCTCTCACCTAGCTGGCAGAGCCAGGAACTGCTCGGTGGCAGGAAGGAAAGTGCTTAGCCCCGATGCTGGCCCACTGACCGGGCTCTCAACTAGCTGGCAGGGACGGAACCGCTCGGTGGCCGGAAGTTCTCAAAGTACTTACCCCGATGCTGGCCCGTTGACCAGGCTCCCATCAAGCTGGCTGGGCCGGGAACTGCTCAGTGGCAAGAAGGAAAGTACTTAGCCCCGATGCTGGCCCGCTGATCAGGCTCTCACCTAGCTGGGATGGATGGGAACCACTCAGTGGCCGGAAGTTCTCAAAGTACTTAGCCCTGATGCTGGCCCGCTGACCAGGCTCCCATCAAGCTGGCAGGGCCGAGATCCGCTCGGTGGCAGGAAGGAAAGTACTTAGCCCCGATGCTGGCCCGCTGACCAGTCTCTCACCTAGCTGGTAGGGTCGGGAACCGCTCGGTGGCAGGAAGGAAAGTACTTAGCCCCGATGCTGGCCCACTGACCAGGCTCTCACCTAGATGGTAGGGCCGGGAACTGCTCGGTGGCCGAAAGTTCTCAAAGTACTTAGCCCCAATGATGGCCCGCTGACCAGGCTCCCATCAAGCTGGCAGGGTCGGGAACCGCTCGGTGGCAGAAAGGAAATTAGTTAGCCCTGATGATGGCCCATTGACCAGGCTCTCACCTAGATGGCAGGGCCAGGAACCGCTCGGTGGCCGGAAGTTCTCAAAGTACTTAGCCCCGATGCTGGCCTGCTGACCAGGCTCCCATCAAGCTGGTAGGCCCGGGAACCACACAGTAGCAGGAAGGAAAGTACTTAGACCCGATGTTGGCCCGCTGACCAGGCTCTCACCTAGCTGACAGGGCCGGGAACCGCTCGATGGCAGGAAGGAAAGTACTTAGCCTCGATGTTGGCCCACTGACTAGGCTCCCATCAAGCTGGCAGGGCCAGTCATCGCTCGGTGGCCAGAATTTCTCAAAGTACTTAGCCCCGATGCTGGCCCGTTGACCAGACTCTCACCTAGCTGGCAGGGCCGGGAACCGCTTGTTGGTCGGAAGTCCTCAAAGTACTTAGCCCCGATGCTGGCCCACTGACCAGGCTCCCATCAAGCTGGCAGGGTCAGGAACCGCTCGGTGGCAGGAAGGAAAGTACTTAGCCCCGATGCTGGCCCGCTGACTAGGCTCCCACCTAGCTGGCATGGTCGGGAACCGCTTGGTGGCCGGAGGTTTTCAAAACAAATTTTCCCCCGAGGTGGCTCTGCTAACCGAGCTCTCACTAGCCGACAGGGTAGGATGGCCTCTCGGGGAGGCTAAGTGTTTTTTCCCCCGAGGTTGCTCCGCTAGCTGGGCTCTCACTAGCCGACAGGGTAGGATGGCCTCTCGGGGAGGCTAAGTGTTTTTCCCCCCTAGATGGCTTCGCTAGCAGGGCTGTCACTTGCCGGCAGGGTAGGATGGCCTCTCGGGGAGGCTAAGTTTTTTCCCCCCGAGGTGGCTCCGCTAACCGGGCTCTCACTAGGCGGCAAGGTAGGATGGCCTCTTGGGGAGGGTAAGTATATTTCCCCCGAGGTGGCTCCGCTAGCCGGACTCTCATTAGCTGGCAGGGTATGAAGGCCTCTCGGGGAGGCTAAGTGATTTTTCCCCCGAGGTGGATCCTCTAGCCGGGCCATCACTAGCCGGCAGGGGAGGAAGGCCTCCCGGGGAGGCTATGTGATTTCCCCCCCCCCCCCCCGAGGTGGCTCCGCTAGTCGGGCTCTCACTAGCCCGCAGGGTAGGATGGCCTCTCTAGGAGGCTTGAGTAAATTTTCACCGGGACGAAGTGGGGTCTTCTCAATTTCACTCAGCGCCACTCGTCAAATATGCAGGGTTGGACTTTTCTCTCCGAGCGTGCGACCTTCTCGAAAAGAGTGGGGATTGTGTACAACCCTGTATTCGCCGAGTGGGTCCCCGGGGCACAAGATGTGTTTGGGCCCTGCAGTTTTTAGCACTACCTCAAGCAGAGAGGGGGGCGAGGGGTGGAGGTCCCCCAACACCTTGAGGGGGGGGGGGGGGGGGTGGGGGGGGGGGGGGGGGGGGAGGTGGGCGACCTCCCCCTCGCCAAGCCCCTTATGGGGGGGTGGGGGGGGGGGAGGGGTGGAGGTGGGCTCCTCCCCCTCGCCCAACCTTGTGGTGGTGGTGGTGGGGGGGCGAGAGGTGGAGGTGGGCGACCTCCCCCTCTCCCATCCCCTTATGTGTGTGTGTGGGGGGGGGAGGGGGGGCGATGGGTGGAGGTGGGTGACCACCCCCTCGCCCATCCCCTTGTGGGGGAGCTAGGGGTGGAGGTGGGCGACCTCCCCCTCGCCCAGCCTTGTGGGGGGCGCGGGGTGGAGGTGGGCTACCTCCCCCTCGCCCAGCCTCTTGTGGGTGGTGAGGGGTGGAGGTGGGCAACCTCCCCCTCGCCCAACCCCTTGTGGGTGGGGGTGGGGGGGCGAAGGGTGGAGGTGGGCGACCTCCTCCTCATCCAGCCCCTTGTGGGGGGCGAGGGGTGGAGGTGGGCGGCCTCTCCCTCACCCAATACCTTGTGGGGGGGGGGGGGGGGGGGGTCAGGGGTGGAGGTGGGCGACCTCGACCTCGCCCATCCCCTTGTGGGTGGGGGGCGAGGGGTGGAGGTGGGCGACCTCCTCCTTGACCAGCCCCTTGTGGGGGGGAGAGGGATGGAGGAGGGAAACCTCCCCCTCGCCCAGCCCCAAGGGGAGTGTGGCGGTCTACGTTTAGCGCCTCGGAATGGCGGGATTTGGCTGTTGGCAAGCCAAACTTGAGGGTATTTTCGTAATCTCGTAGGACAGAATGTGGCTATTGGATGACCAAGTTCAGAAATCTATAAAAGGACCAGGGGGCACAATTTGGAGGGACTTCTCTTTTGGCCTCTCTCTCCCAAAGTCTCTTTAGTGGGTGAGGAGAGCCTCCAAAGGTGCCCAAGCCCGACATTGGCTTGGGAGGGGAAGCGCTCTAAGATCTTCCGGGTATGTGGTGGGACCTCCTCGTTGAGCCCTTGGTCTTGTTCCTAGTTTCCTAAGTTTTTGGACTAGCGTTCTCCCTTGAGAGAAGTAGGTGTGAGTTCACCCCCTCTTTTGGGGACCCCGAACTCCACAGAGACTAAGTCTTCGCTTCAAGTCTTGGTTTCAACATGAACCTTGGAGACATCGCCAAGTTCTGCTTGAAACCCCTCGGATTGTAGTCATTAGCATAATACTATGAGGACCACATGTAGCGGGGAGTTTTCGCACACCTTTAGTGGAAGATTGCCAATTCCTGTGCGGAGGTCTTCAGAATTTTGGATCCCGGCCGGTATCTAACACACCTCTGCATCAAGGGAGGTCCAGGTGACTGTTAGCTCTATCGTTCCCCGAAAGGGATATAGTTACGGCTTTGATGATCTTTCTGAGGAAAGCAATGTCGGTATAGCCTCCGCGGCATAACCACACCTGCCCAACTGATCATCTTAGTCTGTGACCATCAAATACTCCAAAGGTACTCTCGAGCGGTGCCTACAGGGGATCCTCAACTAGGTTGATCTCTCTGTGGAAATCAATGCTTGCTACCTAAGTGCACCTGCCCAATTGATCAACTTAACTTGTAACCCTAGGCAAGAGAGCAGTTGAGTCATTGAAATCCTTACAGCTCTTATGACCATTTAAGGAAAGCAATGCTTGCTACCTAAGCGCACCTGCCCACTTGGTCATCAGAGTCTGTAATTCTTTTACTTCTTTGGAGCCGAAGTTATTTTTCTCTTATGGTTTTTATGACCATTTGGGAGAAGCAGTATTTAACAGGTCGAGGAAAATGGCAGCATGTTATGCTAGCCGGGCAGATAAAACATATCTGGCTTTAAAATCTAGAAAATAGGTTGTTCCAGGAAACTGCGAGGCAATATTTCAACTTGAAACAATCAAGTCAGGGATTTCTCTAGTAATTATTCTGCTTATCACCATGAAGGAGCCAGAATCCTATGCAAATAGCAAATCAGTTCATTAAGGAAGGATCATTTTTCTCATGATTATCTTCCTATCAATCATGGTGGTTATTTGTTAGAATATGAACAGGTCCCAACTTATCATCTCAACATGAAATATGTTATGATCATGGGCATCTATCTGCTTCTCAAAGTATCCTACAGCTAAATCAATCAGAGTTATGTCTTGTCAACCCTAATATCTCAACGCATGCTTATGGTTGCAAGCCATGTGATCCTCCTCGCCCGTATGAGCATGAAAAGTTCCAAGGAAGGTATACAAGTTTAACTATCTCTATGGAAGAAGTTCTTCAGATTATTCAGCATGAACCTGGTTTTATGAGACCTTCTCTCCCGCGATCTGGTCATAGGAGCCGTCATAAAGACTTATTTTGTCAATACCACATATGTGTGGGTCATGATACAGAAAAATATAAATCTCTACATAAGCTCATAGAGAAATTGCTAAAAGATGGTAAGCTGCGAGAATATATTGCTTAAAATCTTCTCTTATAATAATGAGCATTCGCTCAATGCTAAGATCTACTCTCATTGGCGGAAAGGTTTGTCTTAAAGCTCATCTTAAAGCTCTTTCGGTCATGTTCGCACTAGTTTTTTCCTTCAAATGCGTCCATGGTTAAACATGGCTTGTAAATATTGTGGCAATCGTACCCACCTTTTGGTGGTCGCCCCAATGCAGTTTCAGCCTTATATCCACATTGTAGTGATTTCTCTGATTGAGCATTGATATTTCTCTTCGCATCTGATACAGATGTTATGCAAGCTTCCTGCTTATAAATGAGAAGTTATTCTCATATCCCTCTAAATACGTAGATGAGGCGAATATCACCATATTGTGTCGAGGCAACCAAAACTTCTCTTCTATGAATGTTTATATGAACACATGTTCTTTATATATATCGCTTGTAGAGTTGAACAGGTGATCGCGGGTTCTCTTCAGGTACTCGCATCATAAATTCTTTCATACCTGCTTTAAGTTCTTTTGTGCAGAAATTAGCAGGTGATCCCGAGTTCTCTTCAGGTACACGCGTTGTAATTTTTTTATACCTGTTTTAAGTTCTCTTTTGCAGAGATTAGCAGGTGACCGCGAGTTCTCTTCAGGTACTCACTTATAATCTCTTTTATACCTACTTTAAGTTCTCTTTTACAGAAATTAGTACGTGATCGCAAGTTCTCTTCCGGTACTCGCGTTATAAATTCTTTAATACCTTCTTTAAGTTCTCTTTTACAGAGATTAGCAGGTGATCGCAAGTTCTTTTTAGGTACTCGCATTATAATTTCTTTATTACCTACTTTATGTTCTCTTCTGCAGAGATTAGCAGGCGATCGCGAGTTCTATTCAGGCACTCACATTATAATTTCTTTTATACCTGCTTTAAATTCTCTTTTGCAGAGATTAGCAGGTGACTGCGAGTTATCTTCAGGTACTCGCGTTATATTCTCTTTTATACCTGCTTTAATTTCTCTTTTGCAGAGATTAAGCAGGTGATCGCGAGTTCTCTTCAGGTACTCGCATTATAAATTCTTTAGTACCTGCTTAAAGATCTCTTTTGCAGAGATTAGCAGGTAATAGCGAGTTCTTTTCATGTACTCACGTTATTATCTTTTTTATACCTACTTTAAGTTCTCTTTTGCTAAAATTAGCAGGTGATCGAGAGTTCTCTTCTGGAACTCGCATTATAAATTCTTTAATACCTGCTTTAAGTTCTCTTTTGCAGAGAATAACAGGTCATCGTGAGTTCTTTTCAGGTACTCGCATTAAAATTTTATTAATACCTGCTTAAATTCTCTTTTGCAGAGATTAGCAGGTGATCGCGAGTTCTCTTCAGTTACTCGTGTTTTAATTTCTTTTATACCTGCTTTACGTTCTCTTTTGCAGAGATTAGTAGGTGACCCCGAGTTCTCTTCAGGTGCTCGCGTTATAATCTCTTTTATACCTGCTTTAATTACTCTTTTCCATAGATTAAGCAGGTGATCGCGAGTTCTCTTTAGGTACTCGCATTATAAATTCTTTAATACCTACTTTAAGTTCTCTTTTGTAGATATTAGCAGGTGATCACGAGTTCTTTTCAGGTACTCGCGTTATAATCTCTATTATACCTGCTTTAAGTTCTCTTTTGCAGAAATTAGCAGGTGATCGCAAGTTCTCTTCAGGTACTCGCATTATAAATTCTTTAATAGCTGCTTTAAGTTCTCTTTTGTAGAGATTAGCAGGTGATCGCGAGTTCTTTTCAGGTACTCGCGTTATAATTTCTTTAATACCTTCTTTAAGTTCTCTTTTGCAAAGATTAGCAGGCGATCGCGAGTTCTCTTTAGGTATTCACGTTATAATTTCTTTTATACCTGCTTTAAGTTATCTTTTGCAGAGATTAACAGGTGACCGCGAGTTCTCTTAAGGTACTCATTATAATCTCTTTTATACCTGCTTTAATTTCTCTTTTACAGAGATTAAGCAGGTGATCGCGAGTTCTCTTCAGGTACTTACATTATAAATTCGTTAATACCTGCTTTAAGTTCTCTTTTGTAGAGATTAGCAGGTGATCGTGAGTTCTTTTCAGGTAGTCGCATTATAATTCTTTAATACGTGCTTTAAGTTCACTTTTGCAGAGATTAGCAGGCGATTGTGGGTTCTCTTCAGGTACTCACATTATAATTTCTTTTATACCTGCTTTAAGTTCTCTTTTGAAGAGTTTAGCAGTTGACCGCGAGTTCTCTTCAGATACTCGCGTTAAAATCTCTTTCATACCTGCTATAATTTCTCTTCTGTAGAGATTAAGCAGGTGATCGCGAGTTCTCTTCAGGTACTCGCATTATAAATTCTTTAATACCTGCTTAAAGTTCTCTTTTGCAGAGATTAGCAGGTGATCGCGAGTTCTTTTCAGGTACTCGCGTTATAATCTCTTTTAAACCTGCTTTAAGTTCTCTTTTGCGGAAATTAGTAAGTGATCGCGAGTTCTCTTCAGGTACTCGTGTTATAAATTCTGTAATACCTGCTTTAAATTTTCTTTTGCAGAGATTAGTAGGTTATCACGATTTCTTTTCAGGTACTCGCATTATAATTTCTTTAATACCTACTTTAAGTTCTCTTTTGATGAGATTAGCAGGCGATCGTGAGTTCTCTTTAGGTACTCGCGTTATAATTTCTTTTATACCTGCTTTAAGTTCTCTTTTCCAGAGATTAGCAGGTGATCGCAAGTTCTCTTCAGGTACTTGTCTTATAATCCCTTTTGATACCTGCTTTAATTTCTCTTTTGCAGAGATTAAGCAGGTGATCGCGAGTTCTCTTCAGGTACCGGTATTATAAATTCTTTAATACCTGCTTTAAGTTCTCTTTTGCAGAGATTAGAAGGTGATCGCGAGTTCTTTTCTGGTACTCGTGTTATAATTTCTTTAATACCTGCTTTAAGTTCTCTTTTGCAGAGATTAGCAGGCGGTCGCGAGTTCTCTTCAGGTACTCGCGTTATAATTTCTTTTATACCTGCTTTAAGTTCTCTTTTGCAGAGATTAGCAGGTGACCGCGAGTTCTCTTCAGGTACTCGCGTTTTAATCTCTTTTATACCTTCTTTAATTTTCCTTTTGTAGAGATTAAGCAGGTGATCGCGAGTTCTCTTCAGGTACTCACGTTATAATTTCTTTTATACCTGCTTTAAGTTCTCTTTTCTAGAGATTAGCAGGTGATCGCGAGTTCTCTTCAGGTACTCACATTATAATCTCTTTTATACCTGCTTTAATTTCACTTTTGCAGAGATTAAGCAGGTGATCGTGAGTTCTCTTCAGGTACTCGTATTATAAATTCTTTAATACCTTCTTTAAGTTCTCTTTTGCAGAGATTAGCAGATGATCGTGAGTTCTTTTCAGGTACTCGCATTATAATCTCTTTTATACCCGCTTTAAGTTCTCTTTTGCAGAAATTAGCAGGTGATCGCGAGTTCTCTTCAGGTACTCGCGTTATAAATTCTGTAATACCTGCATTAAGTTCACTTTTGTAGAGATTAGCAGGTGATCGCGAGTTCTTTTCTGGTACTCGTGTTATAATTTCTTTAATATCTGCTTTAAGTTCTCTTTTGTAGAGATTAGCAGGCGATCGCGAGTTCTCTTCAGGTACTCGCGTTATAATTTCTTTTATTCCTGCTTTAAGTTCTCTTTTGCAGAGATTAGCTGGTGACCGCGAGTTCTCTTCAGGTACTCGTATTATAATCTCTTTTATATCTGCTTTAATTTCTCTTTTGCAGAGATTAAGCAGATGATCGCGAGTTCTTTTCAGGTACTCGCATTATAAATTCTTTAATAACTGCTTTAAGTTCTCTTTTGCAGAGATTAGTAGGTGATCGCGAGTTCTGTTCAGGTACTTGCGTTATAATTTCTTTAATACCTGATTTAAGTTCTCTTTTGCAGAGATTAGCAGGTGATCGCGAGTCTTTTTTAGGTACTCGCTTTATAATCTCTTTTATATCTGCTTTAAGTTCTCTTTTGCAGAAATTAGCAGGTGATCGTGAGTTCTCTTCTGGCACTCGCGTTATAAATTCTTTAATAACTGCTTTTAGTTCTCTTTTGCAGAGATTAGCAGGTGATCGCGAGTTCTTTTCAGGTACTCGCATTATAATTTCTTTAATACCTGCTTTAAGTTCTCTTTTGCAGAGATTAGCAGGCGATCGCGAGTTCTCTTCAGGTACTCGAGTTATAATATCTTTTATACCTGCATTAAGTTCTCTGTTGCAGAGATTAGCAGGTGACCGCGAGTTCTCTTCAGGTACTCGCATTATAATCTCTTTTATACCTTCTTTAATTTCTCTTTTGCAGAGATTAAGCAGGTGATCGCGAGTTCTCTTCAGGTACTAGAATTATTAATTATTTAATACCCGGTTTAAGTTCTCTTTTGAAGAGATTAGCAGGTGATCGCGAATTCTATTCATGTACTCCCATTATAATTCATTAATACCTGCTTTAAGTTCTCTTTTGTAGAGATTAGCAGGCGATTGCGAGTTCTCTTCAGGTACTCGCATTATAATTTCTTTTATACCTAATTAAGTTCTCTTTTGTAGAGTTTAGCAGTTGACCGCGAGTTCTCTTCAGATACTCGCGTTAAAATCTCTTTTATACCTGATTTTATTTCTCTTTTGTAGAGATTAAGCAGGTGATCGCGAGTTCTCTTCAGGTACTCGCATTATAAATTCTTTAATACCTGCTTACAGTTCTCTTTTGCCGAGATTAGAAGGTGATCGCGAGTTCTTTTCAGGTACTCGCGTTATAATCTATTTTAAACCTGCTTTAAGTTCTATTTTGTAGAAATTAGCATGTGATCGCGAGTTCTCATAATGTACTCGTGTTATAAATTCTTTAATACCTGCTTTAAGTTTTCTTTTGCAGAGATTAGCAGGTGATCACGATTTCTTTTCAGGTACTCACGTTATAACTTCTTTAATACCTGCTTTAAGTTCTCTTTTGCTGAGATTAGCAGGCGATCGCGAGTTCTCTTCAGGTAATCGCATTATAATTTCTCTAATACCTGATTTAAGTTCTCTTTTGCAGAGATTAGCAGGTGATCGCGAGTTCTCTTCAGGTACTCGCGTTATAATCTCTTTTATATCTTCTTTAATTTCTCTTTTGCCGAGATTAAGCAGGTGATCGCGAGTTCTCTTCAGGTACTCGGATTATAAATTCTATAATACCTTCTTTAAGTTCTCTTTTACAGAGATTAGCAGGTGATCGCGAGTTCTTTTCAGGTACTCGCGTTATAATCTCTTTTATACCCGCTTTAAGTTCTCTTTTGCAAAAATTAGCAGGTGATCGCGAGTTCTCTTCAGGTACTCGCGTTATAAATTCTTTAATACCTGCTTTAAGTTCTCTTTTGCAGAGATTAGCAGGTGATCGCAAGTTCTCTTCCGGTACTCGTGTTATAATTTCTTTAATACCTGCTTTAAGTTCTCTTTTGTAGAGATTAACAGGCGATCGCGAGTTCTCTTCAGGTACTCGCGTTATAATTTCTTTTATTCCTGCTTTAAGTTCTCTTTTGCAGAGGTTAGCTGGTGACCGCGAGTTCTCTTCAGGTACTCGCATTATAATCTCTTTTATACCTGCTTTAATTTCTCTTTTGCAGAGATTAAGAGGTGATCGCGAGTACTTTTCAGGTTCTCGCATTATAAATTTTTTTAATAACTGCTTTAAGTTCTCTTTTGCAGAGATTAGTAGGTGATCGCGAGTTCTGTTCAGGTACTTGCGTTATAATTTCTTTAATACCTGATTTAAGTTCTCTTTTGCAGAGATTACCAGGTGATCGCGAGTCCTTTTCAGGCACTCGCTTTATAATCTCTTTTATACCTGCTTTAAGTTCTCTTTTGCAGAAATTAGCAGGTGATCGTGAGTTCTCTTCTGGCACTCGCGTTATAAATTCTTTAATACCTGCTTTAAGTTCTCTTTTGCAGAGATTATCAGGTGATCGTGAGTTCTTTTCAGGTACTCGCGTTATAATTTCTTTAATACCTCCTTTAAGTTCTCTTTTGCAGAGATTAGCAGGCGATCGCGAGTTCTCTTCAGGTACTCGGGTTATAATTTCATTTATACCTGCTTTATGTTCTCTATTACAGAGATTAGCAGGTGACCGCGAGTTCTCTTCAGGTACTCGCATTATAATCTCTTTTATACATTCTTTAATTTCTCTTTTGCAAAGATTAAGCAGGTGATCGCGAGTTCTCTTCAGGTACTAGAATTATTAATTCTTTAATACCTGGTTTAAGTTCTCTTTTGAGGAGATTAGCAGGTGATCGCGAATTCTTTTCAGGTACTCCCATTATAATCCTTTAATACCTGCTTTAAGTTCTCTTTTGCCGAGATTAGCAGGCGATAGCGAGTTCTCTTCAGGTACTCGTATTATAATTTCTTTTATACCTGCTTTAAGTTCTCTTTTGTAGAGTTTAGCAGTTGACCGCGAGTTCTCTTCAGATACTCGCGTAAAAATCTCTTTTATATCTGCTTTAATTTCTCTTTTGTAGAGATTAAGCAGGTGATCGCGAGTTCCCTTCAGGTACTCGCATTATAAATTCTTTAATACCTGCTTAAAGTTCTCTTTTGCAGAGATTAGCAGGTGATCGCGAGTTCTTTTCAGGTACTCACGTTATAATCTATTTTAAACCTGCTTTAAGTTCTATTTTGCAGAAATTTGCACGTGATCGCGATTTCTCTTCAGGTACTAGTGTTATAAATTCTTTAATACCTGCTTTAGGTTTTCTTTTGCAGTGATTAGCATGTGATCACGATTTCTTTTTAGGTACTCACGTTATAATTCCTTTAATACCTGCTTTAAGTTCTCTTTTGCTGAGATTAGCAGGCGATTGCGAGTTCTCTTCAGCTACTCGCGTTATAATTTCTCTTATACCTGATTTAAGTTCTCTTTTGCAGAGATTAACAGGTGATCGCGAGTTCTCTTCAGGTACTCGCGTTATAATCTCTTTTTTACCTGCTTTTATTTGTCTTTGGCCGAGATTAAGCAGGTGATCGCGATTTCTCTTCAAGTACTCGGATTATAAATTCTTTAATACCTTCTTTAAGTTCTCTTTTGCAGAGATTAGCAGGTGATCGCGAGTTCTTTTCAGGTACTGGCGTAATAATCTCTTTTATACCTGCTTTAAGTTCTCCTTTGCAGAAATTAGCATGTGATCGCGAGTTCTCTTCAGGTACTCGCGTTATAAATTCTTTAATACCTGCTTTAAGTTCTCTTTTGCAGAGATTAGCAGGTGATCGCGAGTTCTTTTCAGGAACTCATGTAATAATTTCCTTAATACCTGCTTTAAGTTCTCTTTTGTAGAGATTATCAGGCGATCGCGAGTTCTCTTCAGGTACTCGCGTTAAAATTTCTTTATTCCTGCTTTAAGTTCTCTTTTGCAGAGATTAGCTGGTGACCGCGAGTTCTTTTCAGGTACTCGCATTATAATCTCTTTTATACCTGCTTTAATTTCTCTTTTGCAGAGATTAAGCAGGTGATCGCGAGTTCTTTTCAGGTACTCGCATTATAAATTCTTTAATAACTGCTTTAAGTTCTCTTTTGGAGAGATTAGTAGGTGATCGCGAGTTCTTTTCAGGTACTTGCATTATAATTTCTTAATACCTGATTTAAGTTCTCTTTTGCAGAGATTAGCAGGTGATCGCGAGTCCTTTTCAGGTACTCGCTTTATAATCTCTTTTATACCTGCTTTAAGTTTTCTTTTGCAGAAATTAGTAGGTGATCGTGAGTTCTCTTCTGGCACTCGCGTTATAAATTCTTTAATACCTGCTTTAAGTTCTCTTTTGTAGAGATTAGCAGGTGATCGCGAGTTCTTTTCAGGTACTCGCGTTATAATTTCTTTAATACCTGCTTTAAGTTCTCTTTTGCAGATATTAGCAGGCGATCGTGAGTTCTCTTCAGGTACTCGCGTTATAATTTCTTTTATACCTGCTTTAAGTTCTCTGTTGCAGAGATTAGCAGGTGACCGCGAGTTCTCTTCAGGTACTCGCATTATAATCTCTTTTATACCTTCTTTAATTTCTCTTTTGCAGAGATTAAGCAGGTGATCGCGAGTTCTCTTCAGGTACTAGAATTATTAATTCTTTAATACCTTGTTTAAGTTCTCTTTTGAGGAGATTAGCAGGTGATCGCGAATTCTTTTCAGGTACTCCCATTATAATTCTTTAATACCTGCTTTAAGTTCTCTTTTGCAGAGATTAGCAGGCAATCGCGAGTTCTCTTCCGGTACTCGCATTATAATTTCTTTTATACCTGCTTTAAGTTCTCTTTTGTAGAGTTTAGCAGTTGACCGCGAGTTCTCTTCAGATACTCGCGTTAAAATCTCTTTTATACCTGCTTTAATTTCTCCTTTGTAGAGATTAAGCAGGTGATCGCGAGTTCTCTTCAGGTACTCGCATTATAAATTCTTTAATACCTGCTTAAAGTTCTCTTTTGCAGAGATTAGCAGGTGATCGCGAGTTCTTTTCACGTACTCGCGTTATAATCTATTTTAAACCTGCTTTAAGTTCTATTTTGCAGAAATTAGCACGTGATCGCGAGTTCTCTTCAGGTACTCGTGTTATAAATTCTTTAATACCTGCTTTAAGTTTTCTTTTGCTGAGATTAGCAGGTGATCACGATTTCTTTTCAGGTACCCACGTTATAATTTCTTTAATACCTGCTTTAAGTTCTCTTTTGCTGAGATTAGCAGGCAATCGTGAGTTCTCTTCAGGTACTCGCGTTATAATTTCTCTTATACCTGATTTAAGTTCTCTTTTGCAGAGATTAGCAGGTGATCGCGAGTTCTCTTCAGGTACTCGCGTTATAATCTCTTTTATACCTGCTTTAATTTCTCGTTTGCCGAGATTAAGCAGGTGATCGCGAGTTCTCTTCAGGTACTCGGATTATTAATTCTTTAATACCTGCTTTAAGTTCTCTTTTGCAGAGATTAGCAGGTGATCGCGAGTTCTTTTCAGGTACACGCATTATAATCTCTTTTATACCTGCTTTAAGTTCTCTTTTGCAGAAATTAGCAGGTGATCGTGAGTTCTCTTCAGGTACTCGCGTTATAAATTCTTTAATTCCTTCTTTAAGTTCTCTTTTGCAGAGATTAGCAGGTGATCGCGAGGTCTTTTCAGGTACTCGTGTTATAATTTCTTTAATACCAGTTGTAAGTTCTCTTTTGCAGAGATTAGCAGGCGATCGCGAGTTCTCTTCAGGTACTCACGTTATAATTTCTTTTATACCTGCTTTAAGTTCTCTTTTGCAGAGATTAGCAGGTGACCGTTAGTTCTCTTCAGGTATTCGAGTTATAATCTCTTTTATACCTGCTTTAATTTCTCTTTTGCAGAGATTAAGCAGGTGATCGCGAGTTCTCTTCAGGTACTCGCATTATAAATTCTTTAATATCTACTTTAAGTTCTCTTTTGCAAAGATTAGTAGGTGATCGAGAGTTCTTTTCAGGTACTCGCGTTATAATTTTTTAATACCTGCTTTAAGTTCTCTTTTGCAGAGATTAGCAGGTGTCGCGAGTTCTTTTCATGTACTCGCGTTATAATCTCTTTTATACCTGCTTTAAGTTCTCTTTTGCTAAAATTAGCAGGTGATCGCGAGTTCTCTTCTGGAACTCGCATTATAAATTCTTTAATACCTGCTTTAAGTTCTCTTTTGCAGAGATTAGCAGGTGATCGCGAGTTCTTTTCAGGTTCTCGCGTTATAATTTCTTTAGTACCTGCTTTAAGTTCTCTTTTGCAGAGATTAGCAGGCGATCGCGAGTTCTCTTCAGGTACTCGCGTTATAATTTCATTTATACCTGCTTTAAGTTCTCTATTGTAGATATTAGCAGGTGACCGCGAGTTCTCTTCAGGTACTTGCGTTATAATCTCTTTTATACCTGCTTTAATTTCTCTTTTGTAGAGATTAAGCAGGTGATCGCGAGTTCTCTTAAGGTACTCGCATTATAAATTCTTTAATACCTGCTTTAAGTTCTCTTTTGCAGAGATTAGCAGGGGATCACGAGTTCTTTTCAGGTTCTCGCATTATAATTCTTTAATACCTGCTCTAAGTTGTCTTTTGCAGAGATTAATAGGCGATCACGAGTTCTCTTTAGGTACTCGCATTATAACTTGTTTTATACCTGCTTTAAGTTCTCTTTTGCAGAGATTAGCAGTTGACCGCGAGTTCTCTTCAGGTTCTCGCGTTAAAATCTCTTTTATACTTGCATTAATTTCTCTTTTGCAGAGATTAAGTAGGTGATCACGAGTTATCTTCAGGTACTCGTATTTTAAATTCTTTAATACCTGCTTTAAGTTCTCTTTTGCAGAGATTAGAAGGTGATCGCGGGTTCTATTCAGGTACTCGTGTTATAATCTCTTTTATACCTGCTTTAAGTTCTCTTTTGCAGAAAGTAGCAGGTGATCGCGAGTTCTTTTCAGGTACTCGTGTTATAAATTCTTTAATACCTGCTTTAAGTTCTCTTTTGCAGAGACTAGCAGGTGATCGCGAGTTCTTTTCAGGTACTTGCGTTATAATTTCTTTAATACCTGCTTTAAGTTCTCTTTTGCAGAGATTAGAAGGCGATCGCGAGTTCTCTTCAGGTACTCGCGTTATAATTTCTTTTATACCTACTTTAAGTTCTCTTTTGCAGAGATTAGCAGGTGATCGCGAGTTCTCTTCAGGTACTCGCATTATAATCTCTTTTATACCTGCTTTAATTTCTCTTTTGCTGAGATTAAGCTTGTGATCGCGAGTTCCGTTCAGGTACTCGCATTATAAATTCTTTAATATCTGCTTTAAGTTCTCTTTTGCAGAGATTAGCAGGAGATCGCGAGTTCTTTTCGGGTGCTCATGTTATAATTTCTTTAATACCTGCTTTAAGTTCTATTTTGCAGAGATTAACAGGTGATCGCGAGTTCTTTTCAGGTACTCGTGTTATAATCTCTTTTATGCCTACTTTAAGTTCTCTTTTGCAGAAATTAGCAGGTGATCGCTTCAAGTACTCGCATTATAAATTCTTTAATACCTGCTTTAAGTTCTCTTTTGCAGAGATTAGCAGGTGATCGCGAGTTCTTTTCGGGTTCTCGCGTTATAATTTCTTTAATAACTGCTTTAAGTTCTCTTTTGTAGAGATTAGCAGGCGATCGCGAGTTCTCTTGAGGTGTAACACCCCCATCCGTTAAGAAGCATATGACAGAAGGTCCGGCCGGGGCCCCACGCCATATACTACAAAACAAACGGGAACGTCACTTAATTGAAATATCGAACAACTCTAAACAATGAACCTAACTCAGAGCATTCTATGCGGAAGCAAAAGAGAGAGACAAAATATATATAAACCACCAAAACCCGAACCCGGGTATGTCCACTTCTATTAATAGGAATAAAAGGTTTCCACAACAAAAGAGGTATGACGGCCTTACAGTTTACCAACATCGGCGCGCAGGCCGGCCATACATGAAAAACAGAAGGAACATCAAAAGGCCTTCAAGGGCCGCAGCAGCGCAGGGGTTTCAGCCCGCTATGTTCCCGCTTGGTCCAGCACCTGTACAACAAGCCCACCAAAAACGGTGGCAAAACAGGGTAACGGTCAGCTAAAGCTGACCAAAATATAACGACCCCACCCCTTCAAGGGGGTGGCAGTTCTAACCGTCCCTGCAAAACAGTCTCAGCATCATATATATATATAAGAGTGCGACTAGCAAAGCCCACAACAGTTCATACATATGCAACAATCACAACAGTTCATACATATATATATAAGAGTGCGACTAGCAAAGCCCACAACAGTTCATACATATGCAACAATCACAACCTCGTGCTCTCAGGCACTCTTTGGTGTACTACGCCTTCCACCACCATCCACTCTTGATGGCTTTGCCCTTCGAGGCTAAAGTAAGTGGCCCGAATACCGGGGGCTCTCCCGTGCTTTAATTGTGAACATACCGTAGTCCGAATACTCTTTCCCATTGCCTCCCGACATGTTGTACGAGACTCACTAATCAGGTGCTGCAATGGTGCGGTTTCAGGTTCGCCAAATGCCCGTTGTTCACAGCTCTCGTTGTACAACACGAAGAGCGGGTATGGCGTTCCCTTAGCCCAGGTATTCTCAATTAGCCGGCCCTACGGGCCGCTAAGTCATCCACCAGGACACCCTCACGGGTCGGGCACAAAGGCCTCAGGTCCTCTCAATTGGTGGGCACAACAACATCACCAGAACTCAATCTGGGAGCTGTCGCCTGGCGACATTCAATGTCGCCAGCGACAGTGAACAAAACCCCATTTTGGCTTCTAGCTGTGGGTGCTTCCCGGGGCACACCCCCAGGCATTGCTGCACATGCAGTAGCACTCCCACTGCCTCAGAACGTCCAAAATTCACCAGATCCAAGTCTGGGAGCTACCGCCCGGCGATAACGCTAACGCCGGCGGTAGTGAACAGAAAATCCATTTCTGTTTCTAACTTCGGGTGCTTCCCGGGTCACACCCCCAGGCGTTGCTGCGCATGCAGTAGCACCCTTTAGTCCTACGAAGCAGTATATCTACACGGAGTTTTCCCCGGCACGCATAATACCAAAAAGCATCACCAATCCGGATGAACCGTCTCAGATGGGCTTCACACAGCGCGCCTACGTCCATTTCACGTATGGACTCTACATGTATGCAAGATTTGACGGGGATAACACGAATCGACCCGTCGGAGGCCACGACCTCACCCTTTTGGGTAGGGGGCCTCAACGATGCAAGGAACGGACTAGAATGTGTCCAAATGAGAGTAAAGAGAATCGTTACCCTTAGACATCGCTTCTGAACCATGGAGATGCGCCCGGATTTGACGGCTAACGAACGTAGCGGCTGTCCGCGCACGAAAACGGCATCCAAGCTTGCTCCGGAGCTTCCACGTTCTCCGAATGGCGCACAACTTCAACGTTGTGATTTTCCCCTTGAAGGAACCCTAGGGAGGAAGCTTCTTCCCTTAGCTTGCGGCTGCCCTAGCACCCAAGAGGAAGAAGGAGTCGGGCTTCTCCTTCCAGCAGCAGAACAAGAAAGGGAGGGGGGGTTTCGGCTCTCCTTGTCTCAGGCCGACGGGGAGGAGGGAGGATAGGGCTCGAGGCGGCGCTTCCCTGCTCCAAGCCAACAGAGAGGAGGGAAGAGGGGGCTCGGGGCTACTCCTCCTTGCTCCAGGCGGCGACGGGAAGAGGAAGAGGGCGACGGGGATTCGGCTCCCTGTGCGGCGGACTGTGCGAGAATGAGAAGGAGAGGGGAAGGGAGACCGGGGTGCGGCTGCTCCTGTGCGAACGAGAGCGAGAGGGAGAGATCGGGGGTCGGGTAGATGAGGAGAAGGGCTTGCTTAGGGTTTTTATTTAAAACCCTAGTACAATAGGCTATCCGCACACCATACTCCTAACAGCAACCCAAACTCCACTAAACTCACCCCAAACTCATTTTATTGAAATTAAGGCGTTACAATTCTCTCCCCCTTAAAGAAATTTCGTCCCGAAATTTAAAGTACAAACAACGAAATGAAATTCGTCATACCTGAGTAAACAAATCAGGGTACTCCTCGCGCATGATCTCTTCTGGCTCCCAAGAGAGCTCCTCGCGGCCACAATTGTCCCAACGGACTCTCACCATCTTGATGGCCTTTCTCCGCAACTGCCGAATATCAGCATCAATAATACAAACCAGAGTCACCTTGGTAGTTAGGCCACTTTCCTACGGCACACTAACGGCCTCCAACACAGCATCGGGCTCTCGCACCGCCTTCCTCAACGCAGAGATATGGAAGACGTCATGCAACCCACTCAGCTCTGTCGACAAGGCAAGTCGGTAAGCTACTTGGCCGATGCGCTCGGTGATCTCGAATGGTCCTACATACCTCGAACTCAGCTTCTTCAAGCGTCGGATCCTCGTCACTCCTTTGAATGGCTTTATCTTCAAATACACCCAATCACCAACCGCGAACTCCACGTTCCGGTGTTTGGCGTTGTAATACTTCGCCTGTCGGTCTTGGGAGGTCAACAACCGCTCTCGAATGGTCCATATCGACTCATTCGCATCAACGACCTCCTTGCGCTTCAGCAGCTTGGTATCACCGGTCTCCGCCCATGCTAACGGAGTACGACACTTCCTGCCGTATAATGCCTCGTACGGGGCCATCTGGATACTCGCCTATTAACTGTTGTTGTAGGCGAACTCTACCATGTAAAGGTGATCTTCCCAACGCTGCCCGAAGTCCAAAACGCACATTCGCAGCATATCCTCCATTGTCCGATTTGTCCTTTCGGTCTGCCCATCCGTTTGCGGATGGAAGGCTGTGCTAAATTTGAGCTTTGTGCCCAATAACCGATGGACATGCCTCCAATCACCGGACGTAAACTGCCCATCACGGTCGCTAACTATGCTGCGGGGGACGCCGTGTAATCGAACGATGTTCTCCACATACATCTTTGCTAGCTTCTCTACTGGATCGCTCTTCTGGTTCGGGATAAAGTGTGCAACTTTAGTCAACCGATCTACAATAACCCAGATAGAGTCATTTTTCTGCAGTGACTTTGGCAAACCGTGCACAAAATCCATGGAAATATCGTCAAATTTCCACTTCGGGATTGGCAACAATTTCAAGAAACCTCCTGGCCGTTGGCACTCGGCCTTCACTAGCGCGCACGTTTGACATTTTGCCGCGTAGAGAGCTATGTCCTTCTTCATACCTGGCCACCAGAAAAGGACTTTCATGTCCTTGTACATCTTCGTCTTCCCGGATGAACCGAATACCTGGTACGATGCGCCTCGTACATTAACTCATCGCGCAGCTCACCCACCTTGGGGACGCACAAACGGTCGCCTCTCCATAGCAACACGTCAAGCATCTGAAACTGGGCATCCGGCCCAGTACCAGCCTCCTCCGCGGAGCGCTTTAAACTCGGATCGAGTTCTAAAGCCTGGCGGACTCTATCTGCGAGGTCGTACTGTACCTCAGTCCAACTCAAACAGGCACCGACACTGCTCTTCTTCTCCACGCAAGAAATACCCAAGGCCTCCAGGTCACGTATCAGGTGCTCATCGTGCATCTGAATCCAGTTGGCCTGCGCTGGAGCCCTACGACTGAGTGCATCTGCAACAACATTCCCCTTCCCTGGAGTGTAGTGGATCTCGAATGTGTAGTCCCCAAGGAACTCCATCCACCTCTGTTGCCGCATATTCAGCTCCTTCTGCGACATAAGGTACTTCAAGCTCTTATGGTCAGTGAAAATGTCGATCTTCAAGCCATACACATAATGCCGCCAAAGATTCAGGGCAAATATCACGGCCGCCAACTCTAAGTCGTGGACCGGATAGTTCCGCTCGTGCACCTTCAGCTGGCGAGAGCCGTACGCTATCACCTGGCCATGCTGCTGCAGAACGCAGCCGAGGCCGCTCCCCGAAGCGTCGGTGTAGATCTCGTAGCCCTCCGTGCCGGAAGGCAAACATAAGATCGGAGCCGTGGTAAGCCGCCGCTTCAACTCCTCGAAAGCCTGCGCACACGCGGCCGTCCAGATAAACTCCTGCATCTTCCGTGTCAGTGTCGTAAGAGGCAGCGCGATCCGTGAGAAGTTCTCCACAAAGCGCCTGTAATAGCCGGCCAGCCCGAGAAAGCTACGGACCTCCGCAATAGTAGAAAGAACAGGCCACTCCCTGATGGCCGCAACCTTCACCGGATCTACTGCCACACCCGCTCCACTAACCACATGGCCTAAGAATGCCACGGAAGGTAGCCAGAACTCGCACTTCGAGAACTTGGCATACAGCTGGTTCCTCCTCAGAACCTCCAAGACTACTCGCAGGTGATCACCGTGCTCCTCCTCGGACTGAGAGTAGATCAGTATGTCGTCAAGGAAGACGACCACAAACCGGTCGAGGTACTCTCGGAAAGTTCGGTGCATCAAGTCCATAAACACCGAAGGCGCATTAGACAGCCCAAACGGCATTACGGTGAACTCATACTGCCCGTACCTTGTACTGAAGGCAGTCTTCGGGATGTCGCACTCCCTGATTTGCACCTGATAATAGCCGGACCTCAACTCCAGCTTCGAGTATACTGTCGAACCAACGAGCTGGTCGAACAAGTCGTCTATCCTCGAAAGAGGATACTTGTTCTTCTCGGTCAGCTTGTTCAGCTCCCGATAATCGATGCAAAGCCGCAGGCTACCGTCCTTATTTTTGACAAAGAGGACAAGTGCACTCCAAGGTGAGGAACTCGGACGCACGTAGCCCTGCTCAAGCAGCTCCTGCAACTGCAGCTTCAACTCCGACAACTCCTTCGGAGCCATACGATACGGCGAGCGGGCCACAGGCTTAGCGCCTGGCACCAACTCAATCGTGAAATCTATCTCCCGCTGCGGTGGAGCACCAGGGAGGTCGCTCGGGAACACATCGGGGAACTCTGAAACTACCGGAACACCCACTAGGCTGGGCCTCGGCGTTGCAGCCTCCACTAGAGCAAAGAATAACTCTGCTCCCTGACGCACTACCTTGGACACCTGGAGAGCAGACATCAGCATCTTGCTCGATCCACGCATGCCCGCAAAGACCGTCTCACGGTCGGCACACTGTCCAAACCTCACCTCCTTGGTGGTGCAATCAATGCACGCACGCTGTTCCGACAGCCAATCCATGCCGAAGATTACATCGAACTCAACTAGGGGGAGTATCGATGCTTTCAGGTCATACTCCTGACTTCCAATTAGAATTTTCACGCAGCAACTCCTCTCCACACGCATCGAATATCCATTCGGCAGTAGGACCTCCAGTCCATCTGCAGAAGCAATCGACGGCGCACCAATACGTTGGACGAAGTCCGACGATAAGAAGGAGTGCGAAGCTCCAGTATCGAAAAGCGCTCTTGCCGGAACGCCTAAAACAAAAACAAAGCCTACGTCACCCAAACAAGGTTAGAATGAACACTAAAATAGGTATATAAAACAGTAAGGACTGTATCTTAAATTATACCTGTCACGACGTCTTTGGCTTTGATAGCCTCCTGCTGACCAAGATTGAAGACTCTGGGCTGCGGGGGAACCATGCGGAAGGCCGTGGACTCAACCGCCTTTGCCTTCTCAACATAAGGTGGCCCAGTCTTCTTCTCTGACCTTGGAAGCCCACTGCGGCAATCCCGAGAGAAATGACCAGGCTTGCCACAAGTAAAACAAGTAAGAGGGCCACGTCCAGACGACGCGCCCGAAACAGAGGGAGCTGGCCCAGATAATCGAGCCTTCTTCCAGCGATTCAACCTCCGCAACTTCGCCGCACCCGGCGCCTTGCCCTCCAGCACTGCCTCGACCACAGCCACCTTGCCCTTCTCCCTGAGCATGTCCTGCTCAGGCGCTCGGGCAGAACCAACGAGGGTCGTGAAACCCTGCATCAACAGCCCTGTCAGAAGGTACCGCAACTCACTACGCAGTCCACCGTAGAACCTGTTCACCCTTCTCCCTTCGTCATCAAAAGAAGTTCCAGCGTAACGCCCGAGGCGGGTAAACTCGTACAGGTAGTCATCAACCAGTCTATTACCCTGTGTCAGAGCCAAGAACTGGTTCTCCATCGCGATCTGCTGCGACGGAGGCACATACCTTGCCAGGAAGATTTTCGAGAACTCTTCCATCGGCACATCAACCAGTCGCCTTCCCGCGAACTGGCGCTTCTCTACCTCATCCCACCACCGCCTGGCTTCCTTTTCCAACAAGTAAGAAGCAAAGGTCACTTTCTGCGCTTCATCCAACTGTGTCGCTGTCAGAATTCGCTCCAAATGCGACAACCAGTCCTCGGCCTCAGCTGGGGATTCAACCCCGGTAAACGGAGGAGGTCGAAATCCCAGAAAGTGCTTCAGTTGCTGCTCAGGAGCACGCCTCACGGGCACCTGCTCCGCTCTTAGTGGCTCTGGGGCCACTTCCTGCACCAGCGGTTGACCTTGCCTTCCAGGCTGGCCATTCAACGCAGCTAGAACGTCTTCTATAACTAGTCGAACCATCTCAGCAGACGGAGTTGTAGGGGCTTCAGCGGACCCGCTATTCTCAGCCACGTCACGGGGACGCGACGGTCCTGCTGCACTTCGAGTGCCCTACACGAGTGCAACACACAGTTAGGCGACAGCACAGCCGCAACTAACAACAAAAGGAACACTCAGGTTCCACAATCATGCAATTATTGTTGGTTTGTTGTTACATTTTATTCCTAAGTGGACATTTTTAGGTTTATTTTATGTCTCGACGGTAGCGCATACACGTGCTCACCACCCCCTTAAAAGAATTCGTCCACGATTTCCTTAGAAGGATACGGAACCCTAGAAGCTGATACCAATTTTGGCTTCTAGCTGTGGGTGCTTCCCGGGGCACACCCCCAGGCATTGCTGCACATGCAGTAGCACTCCCACTGCCTCAGAACGTCCAAAATTCACCAGATCCAAGTCTGAGAGCTATCGCCCGGCGATAACGCTAACGCCGGTGGTAGTGAACAGAAACTCCATTTCTGTTTCTAACTTCGGGTACTTCCCGGGGCACCCCCCAGGCGTTGCTGCACATGCAGTAGCACCCTCTAGTCCTACGAAGCAGTATATCTACACGGAGTTTTCCCCGGCACGCATAATACCAAAAAGCATCACCAATCCGGACGAACCGTCTCGGATGGGATTCACACAGCGCGCCTACGTCCATTTCACGTATGGACTCTACATGTATGCAAGATTTGACGGGGATAACACGAATCGACCCGTCGGAGGCCACGACCTCACCCTTTTGGGTAGGGGGCCTCAACGATGCAAGGAACGGACTAGAACGTGTCCAAATGAGAGTAAAGAGAATCGTTACCCTTAGACGTCGCTTCTGAACCATGGAGACGCGCCCGGATTTGACGGCTAACGAACGTAGCGGCTGTCCGCGCACGAAAACGGCGTCCAAGCTTGCTCCGGAGCTTCCACGTTCTCCGAATGGCGCACAACTTCAACGTTGTGATTTTCCCCTTGAAGGAACCCTAGGGAGGAAGCTTCTTCCCTTATCTTGCGGCTGCCCTAGCACCCAAGAGGAAGAAGGAGTCGGACTTCTCCTTCCAGCAGCAGAACAAGAAAGGGAGAGGGGGGGTTTCGGCTTTCCTTGTCTCAGGCCGACGGGGAGGAGGGAGGATAGGGCTCGAGGCGGCGCTTCCCTGCTCCAGGCCGACGGCGAGGAGGGAAGAGGTGGCTCGGGACTACTCCTCCTTGCTCCAGGCGGAGACGGGAAGAGGAAGAGGGCGACGGGGAGTCGGCTCCCTGTGCGGCGGACTGTGCGAGAACGAGAAGGAGAGGGGAGTCGGCTCCCTGTGCTGCTCCTGTGCGAACGAGAGCGAGAGGGAGAGATCGGGGGTCGGGTAGATGAGGAGGAGGGCTTGCTTAGGGTTTTTATTTAAAACCCTAGTACAATAGGCTATCCGCACACCATACTCCTAACCGCAGCCCAAACTCCGCTAAACGCACCCCAAACTCATTTTATTGAAATTAAGGCGTTACATGAGGTACTCGCATTATAATTTCTTTTATACCTGCTTTAAGTTCTTTGTTGCAGAGATTAGCAGGTGACTGCGAGTTCTCTTCAGGTACTCGCGTTACAATCTCTTTTATATTTGCTTTCATTTCTCTTTTGCAGAGATTAAGCAGGTGATCGTGAGTTCTCCTCAGGTACTCGCATTATAAATTTTTTAATACCTGCTTTAAGTTCTCTTTTGCAGAGATTAGTAGGTGATCGCGAGTTCTTTTCAGGTACTCACATTATAATCTCTTTTATACCTACTTTAAGTTCTCTTTTGCAGAAATTAGCAGGTGATCGCGAGTTCTCTTCAGATACTCGCGTTATAAATTCGTTAATACCTGTTTTAAGTTCTCTTTTGCAGAGATTAGCAGGTGATCGCGAGTTCTTTTCAGGTACTCGCGTTATAATATTTTTAATACCTGCTTTAAGTTCTCTTTTGTAGAGATTAGCAGGCGATCGCGAGTTCTCTTCAGGTACTCGTGTTATAATTTCCTTTATACCCGCTTTAAGTTCTCTTTTGTAGAGATTAGTAGGTGACCACAAGTTCTCTTCAGGTACTCGCGTTATAATGTCTTTTATACCTGCTTTAATTTCTCTTTTGCAGAGATTAAGCAGGTGATCGCGAGTTCTCTTCAGGTACTCGCATTATAAATTCTTTAATACCTGCTTGAAGTTCTCTATTGCAAAGATTAGCAGGTGATCACGAGTTCTTTTCAGGTAGTCGCGTTATAATTTTTTATACCTACTTTAAGTTCTCTTTTGTAGAAATTAGCAGGTGACCGCGGGTTTTTTTCAGGTACTCGCTTTATATAATATCTTTTATACCTTCTATAATTTCTCTTTTGCAGAGATTAAGCAGGTGATCGCGAGTTCTCTTCAGGTACACACATTATAAAGTTTTAATACCTGCTTTAAGATTTCTTTTGCAGAGATTAGCAGGCGATCACGAGTTCATTTCAGGTACTCATGTTATAATTTCTCTTATACCTGCTTTATGTTCTCTTTTGCAGAGATTAGCAGGTGATTGCGAGTTCTGTTCAGGTACTCGCGTTATAATCTGTTTTATACCTACTTTAAGTTCCCTTTTGCAAAAATTAGCAGGTGATTGCTAGTTCTCTTCAGGTACTCACGTTATAAATTCTTTAATACCTACTTTAAGTTCTCTTTTGCATAGATTAGCAGCCGATCGCGTGTTCTCTTCAGGTACTCGCGTTATAGATTCTCTTTATACCTGCTTTAAGTTTTCTTTTGCAGAGATTAGCAGGCGATCGCGAGTTCTCTTCAGGTACTCGTGTTTTAAATTCTGTAATACCTACTTTAAGTTCTCTTTTGCAGAGATTAGCAGGCAATCGCGAGTTCTCTTCAAGTACTCGCGTTATAAATTCTCTTTATACCTGCTTTAAGTTCTCTTTTGCAGAGATTAGCAGATGATCGCGAGTTTCTTTCAGTTACTCGCGTTAAATTCTTTTAAACACCTGCTTTTGAGTTTTCTGTTGCAGAGATCAACAATTTTTCGCGAGTTTTGTTCAGGTACTCGCGCTATATTTTTCTTTACCTACTTGTCGAGTTCTCTTAAGAGACTAGCAGATACTCTCGAGTCCTATTCAGGTACTTGCGAGTTATTGACTTTTTATACTTGCTTTAACTCTTCTCCCTTGTAGAAGAAAGAGTATGTATTCACATGTTCTTTTGTGGAGAGGAATCAGGTACTTTCACGGTCTTTCTTCTTTTCATCTTTTTTCTAACAATTTCTGAGAGGCGGATCACAATTTTCATAGGCAAGTTCTACTTTTTCGAAGTTCTCTATGGAACATGAAAAAATGTGGGGATTTTGTTTACTCAGAAATCGGTGATCCTTTCCTAGGAGATTTTTCGTGCCTTTCTCATGCAGGTCACACGGTTAAGAAGATTCAACCCGCCCGGATAGGCCGGGCGGCCTCTTCCTCAAACCGCCCGTAAGGGGTGGCCTTTGTCAAACTGCCCGTCTTGGGGGCGGTCTTCCTCAAACTGCCCATAAGGGGTGGCCTTTGTCAAACCGCCCGGCTTGGGGGCGGTCTTCCTCAAACCGCCCGTAATGGGCGTCCTTCGTCAAACCGCCCGGCTTGGGGGCGGTCTTCCTCAAACCTCCCGTAAGGGGCGGCCTTCGTCAAACCGCCCAGCTTGGGGGCGGTCTTCCTCAAACCGCCCGGCTTGGGGGCGGTCTTCCACAAACCACCCGTAAGGGGCGGCCTTCGTCAAACCGCCCGGCTTAGGTGCGGTCTTCCTCAAACCACCGTAAGGGGCTTCCTTCGTAAAACTGCCCGGCTTGGGGGCGGTCTTCCTCAAACTGCCCGTAAGGGGCGGCCTTCGTCAATCCGCACTCCATACGGGGCGGCTTTCGTCAAAACCGCCCGGCTTGGGGGAGGTCTTCCGCAAATCACCCGTAAGGGGCGGCCTTCATCAAACCACCCAGCTTGGGGGCGGTCTTCCTCAAACCGCCCATAAGGGGCGGCCTTCGTCAAACCGTCTAGCTTGGGGGCGGTCTTCCTCAAACTGCCCGTCTTGGGGCCGGTCTTCCTCAAACTGCCCATAAGGGGAGGCCTTCGTCTAACCGCTCGGCTTGGAGGCGGTCTTCCTCAAATCGCCCGTAAGGAGCGGCCTTTGTGGGGGCGGTCTTCCTCAAATCGCCCGTAAGGGGCGGCCTTCGTCAAACCTCCCGGCTTGATGGGCGGTTTAGGACTGTTTTGGAAGTTTCCTCCCCGGGCCTATAAATAGGCCCCCCAACCCTCTTCAAAGGGGAGGAGCGAATGGGGGGACCAATCCGACAGTTAGAAAAAGACAGACTGCACCTAGCAACGGCCTGTCCGGCGACCTCCTAGTGACTAGCCCGGGCGGTCTCAGCAGACCGACCGGGCGGTTAGACTTGGACGACTAGTCGGGTGTCCTGAGGAGTCTAGCCGTGCGACCTCCTAGGGAGCACAGTCTGGGTGGCTTGAGGGCTTGGCTGGCAACCCGAGTGGCTTCGACGACTTCCTTTACTTATTTGCCATTCTCTTATAGTTGTTCTATTTTCATGTACTTAAAACCATAAGCTGTAATACCGGATTATTAATCAAGGGAAAGCCCGCCGCAGGAATGGCATTTGCCGTGGCGGGCAAAGTCTTGCTTCGCCGCATGCTAGCGACCCTCTCTTCTACTCTCTCTCTCTTCTCTTCACTAGCGACTCAAGTAACCAGCTGCTCGACAGTTTACCCCTCTCATCTCACAAAGCTAGAGCATCGTGGATGTTGTACAATTTTAGCATCAACAACTCGTACTGTCTGTCTTGAGCTATCTTCATACACTCCTGAATGAGTTTTACTCGAGTTGTGGTCTTGTCAATCTATGATTCTTTATTGGAAGTTCTCTCTTCACTCTCAACCCAACACAACAGTGTTCGACAACTTCTGTCATAAAGAACCTCGAAATGTGTCATCCTAATACTTTCCTGAAAACTATTATTATACGAGAATTCAACTAGGGTGACATATTTTTTCACTTACCTCCAAAGTCTAGAATACACATACGAAGCATATCTTTCATAGTTCTATTTGTGCGCTCTGTCTGCCCATTTGTATGGGGGTCAAAGGTTGTGCTAAACTTCAACTTAGTACTCAAGCGCTCCTGAATATATTTCTAGTCCTTAAAAGTAAATCTACCATTCCTATCTGAAACGATCGACTTTAGAACACCATGCAATCATACTATCTCATCTACATACAACTGAGCTAACCTCAGACCATGATTCGTCCTCCAATTAGGAATGAAATGAGCAATGATGACTAGTTTTTAGTCATCGTTTTTAGGTTAGTTTAGTTTAAATTTCCTTAGTTTTAATTATATTCCCTTTGCATTTTATGGTTGTTAAGCTTTAATATTGTTATTTTATGATTTTATGTTGTTTTATGTTATGTTATGTTTTCATATTGTTATTTTATGTTTGTTATTTTATATTGTTATGTTTATTATTTTATGTTTATTATTTTATGTTGTTATTGTTAATTTTTGTTGTTTTATGATTTTATGTTATGTTGTTATGTTATGTGGTTATTTTATGTTTATGTTGTTATTTATGTTTTGTTAAGTGTTTTTATATAAAAATATGTTGTTATGTTTTGTTATATTATATTGTATTAACTAATTTAATGTCTTTGTTTTGTTGTAGGATGGTGCAACCCAAGCTCAAGCCAAGCAGCCCCCTCCATTTGGTGCAGCCCAAGCTTCACAAATCCAAGACCGAGCCTCAATTGGAGCAAGCCCAAGCCGAATCCAAGCTGTCCAAAAGCAGCCCAAAACCGAAATTCATGATGCAGCCCACCTCCACCTTTGCATGGCCCATGCATGGCCGAAAATCCCCTCTCTCCCCTCTTTCATTTCACATATATCTCTCTCTCTCTCCCCTTTTTAATATTCATCTCCTTTTAATATCATCCATGCACACACATGGCCGAAATTCACCTCCCTCCACTCTCCTCTTTTTCTTTATTAAAACCTTTCTCTCTCTCTTTTATTTCTCAAACCCCTCTCTCTCTCTCTTTGTTTCTTTTAATTAACATCCATGCATGAACCTCTTTCTCCCTCCTCCCATTAATTGAAATTCATGCATCTTCCCAAGCATGTGGCCGAAATTCCCCTTATCTCTCCTCTCCTCTTCATTTTTCTAGAACCTTCCCCATCTTCTATATAAGGAACCCATTCTTCATGCTTTGGAAGGTTGAACTTTGGGAAGAAACTTTTGGCAAGAGAGCAAAGAAGAGATCAAGAGAGAGTTGTAATGTTGCTTTTATTTTCCATGTTTTGTAATCTTCCTTTTTAAGAATATTATTGTCATCTTAGTTTTATTTTTGTACTCTTTTATTTACTAATGAAAATGCAAGCTTTCTTTTCTATCTCCTTCTCAATTTCCATTATGCGTAGCTAAATTTCCGTTAGCTTTTGATCATGAGGATCCATGAAATGAGATGAAATTTCTCTTTATTTCTTAGCTTAATTTTTGTTAAATCTTCACTCGATCCTTCTTTGATTCTTCTTTTTGTCGACTCCGTATTTCCGGTATACGGTAGTAGGTTTTTTGATCTCATTTCATAGAAGTCGAGAGACTCGTTGATTTGAAAGATCGCTCAAAGAAGGAAGGAGTTGCACGCACCCCTAGATATAGGATGACGTAAATCCTCCGGATTGGAGTAAATTCCAATAGTGCGGTTCACTTCGATAATGCGACTTTAGACCTGTTTGATTTGCGAAGAGATTCCGATTAAACCGTCTTTAAGTTAGGAGATTTAGTGCTCTAGCGAGACTATCTCTCATTTTCGGAACCGTCACGGTCGGGTTTGATTTGCAATTATAAAGCTATATTTTTATCCCTCTCATCTCTTTTCTTGGTGAATCTTTGATCAAACGCTATTTTCTTAATCTGATTTTATCATTTTAATATCGTCTTTAATATTGTCTTAAAAATTCTCAAAATCACCCAACAATCGTACGGTTGGATAATAGTTGGAAGCGTGAGTAGTAATATTTGACAGCCCAGTGTCTTAAATACGACCTTGGTACTACAATTCGATAGGTACACTTGCCTCTTCGGGTTGATAGTCAATCTTTATCACCAAGTTTTTGGCGCCATTGCTGAGGAATTCTTGTCAATATTAAGAAAACGTCGTCGCTATTACTTCTACAAAAATCAAAAAAATTATTATTTTTATTATATATTATAATCAATCCATATCATCGTTTTTTCTATTCCATCTAAAATCCTGGAAAGGACGCTTTGGGCTTGAATTCCCATCTTAGCCTCTAGTACCGTTGCAAACCCCTCACAGGGCAGATCTCGGGAAGTCCAGGACTAATATAATCCGCTAAAAAAAGAGAAAAAAATCATTATCATTTTTTATCTTGTTTTTTTTTCTCACTTTTGTTTATTTTCCCCTCTTTCTCTTTTCTTCTTGCTAGTGCATGACCCGCAACGAATTCGTCGTTACTTGTTGATTTGGACCCGAAAATCGAACGCTCCTTTCGGAGAAATTTACGATTCGGAGGTTCCACTCTCAGGATACGGTTGAGGATTCTAACGGTGATTGTGATCGTAATTCTGAAATTATGGGTGATCCCAATCCAGAAGTTGACCAGCAATGGACCATGTCCTATTATGCTCGGCCTAACTTGGAGGGTACAGAATCCAGTATTGTTCGACCTACAATAGCGAACAACAATTTTGAGCTTAAGCCCAACACTATACAAATGGTGCAGCAATATGCGCAGTTCGACGGATCACCAGATGAAGATCCGAACTTGCATATCGCTAGTTTCCTTGAGATCTGTGATACCTTCAAAATTAATGGTGTCTCAGACGATGCGATCATGCTAAGACTCTTCCCCTTCTCCTTAAGAACAAAAGCCAAACAGTGGTTGAGTTCTCTCCCAAGAGGATCAATCACTACTTGGGACACTTTAACTGAAAAATTTCTTGCTAGGTATTTTCCCCCCGCTAAAACTGCTAAACTTTGAACTAATATTTGTACTTTTAGTCAAATCGATTCTGAGACCCTCTATGACACTTGGGAGAGGTACAAGGAACTTTTGAGACGCTGCCCTCATCATGCTCTGCCTGTATGGATACAGGTCCAGACATTTTATAATGGGCTAAATCAAGCAACCAAGCAAATGATAGACGCCGCATCCGGTGGTTCTTTGAAACGAAAAACTCCAGAGGGCGCTCTTGAGCTTATCGAGGATATGGCGATGAACACCTATCAGTGGAATACGCCTAGGTCTCTCCCAAATAAACCTGCAGGTATGTAAGAAGTGGACTCTGTATCCCAACTGGCACTTCAAGTAGAGATGCTGAACAAGAAAGTAACGGAGATGACTGCTGCCTCCGCCATTCAGGTACATGTACATGCAAATGCTGCTGCTGCCGAGCAGGTGGATTATCTGGGGAACATACCCAGGCCTGCTCAAAACAATTTTTCTAACTTTTCTGCTTTTTCTGCTCCTCCTAGTTTTAATGCTGTGTCTAATTCATATCACCCTGGATGGCGTAACCATCCTAATTTTTCGTGGAGTAATCCCGCAAACGCCGCACGTCCACCACATGATTTCACTCCACCACCGCCACAAAATCAAAATCAAAATTTTCCAAAACCTCCATCTTTGGAGGAAATGCTTTCAAAATATATAAATTCGAACGAGGCAACCATTAGAAATTTAACAGGATCAATGAAAAATCTCGAAACCACGGTCGGCCAACTAGCTAAGGCCATCTATGAGAGACCACCTGGGACTCTTCCCTCAAATACTGAACCAAACCCAAGGGAACACGCGAAAGCGATCGCCCTTCGGAGCGGCAAAGTAGTCCACGAGCCCACCACCAGGGAAGAGCCCGAGGTTTTTGCGTCTCCTGCTACTGAACAAATCATCATTAAAGAAACTGATTTTGAAAAAGAAAAAGAAGAAGTTGTTTTTGACAAAGAAAAAGATCATTTTCAAAGTGCTGCTCTTAATTCTACAAAAGATTTTCCGCTGCCTCCCTACCCCGCTAATCTTAGGAAGGATAAGTTAGATGATCAATACCAACGCTTTCTCGAAATTTTTAAACAAATCCACATAAATTTGTCGTTTCATGAAGCGGTAAGTCAAATGCCGAAGTATGCGAAGTATCTTAAGGACTTGTTAACGAACAAAAAGAAATTAGAAAATTTATCCCAAGTAACGTTGAACGAAGAGTGCTCAGCGGTCATAAAAAATTCAAATCTTCCGAAAAAGATAAACGATCCGGGTAGTTTTTCGATTCCTTGCGTTTTTGGAAATCTGTTCATGAAACACGCGTTAGCGGATTTAGGTGCGAGCATCAACTTGATGCCATTTTCTTTATTTAAGAAGCTAGGATTGGGCACTCTCAGCCCTGCGCGTATGAGTATTCAGTTAGCCGATAGATCAATTAAATATCTGTTAGGTATCGTTGAAGACGTGCTAGTGAAGGTCGACAAATTCATCTTCCCGGTGGATTTTGTCATTCTTGATATTGAGGAGGACGTCGACGTCCCTCTTATCCTTGGTCGTCCCTTCTTAGCCACCTCTTGAGCGGTCATCGATGTAAGTAACGGGAAACTTCTTCTTCGGGTAGGAGATGATGAGGTCGCGTTTTCTATTGACGAATCCATGAAAAACTCTTTAAAAAATGACGACTCATGTTTTTTCGTAGATGAGATAATTGACGATTCTCCTTTTCTTCTTTCAAATATTTCTGCAAATGAATTTTCTGCGTCCTTTTCTGATAATTCTCCAACTGATTTTGAAGACACGGTTATGTCCGTGAGAACAAATTTTGAAAATCCACCAACTTTTCGACAAAATTTTTTTGAAAATCTCATTTTTGAAAAAGAAAAAGTTTTAAAAAAATCTTATGACGAACCACCCACTCTCGAACTCAAACCACTCCCCGAACATCTTAAGTACGCCTTTTTGGAGAACAATTCTAAATTGCCCGTTATAATCTCTGCGTTTCTTTCTCAATCCGAGAACGATCAACTGATCGAAGTGCTACGAAAGCATCGCCGAGCTATAGCGTGGCAAATATCAGATATTTCTGGCATAAGCCCTTCTTTTTGCACCCACAAAATTTTCGTTGAAACTAATTCTAAAACTATAATCCAACCTCAACGTCGTCTTAATCCGAATATGAAAGAGGTTGTGAAAGGAGAGGTTCTTAAGTTGTTAGATGCGAGGATAATTTATCCAATTTCTGATAGTAAGTGGGTTAGTCCAGTTCAGGTTGTACCTAAGAAGGGAGGGATCACGGTAGTAGCAAACGAGAATAATCATTTAATTCCGACTAGGACGGTGACGGGATGGAGAATGTGTATCGACTACCGTAAGTTAAACGATGCCACTCGTAAGGATCACTTCCCCCTCCCCTTTATCGATCAAATTTTAGAGCGCTTGTCCGGACATAGTTTTTATTGTTTTCTCGACGGTCTCTCGGGATATTTCCAGATCCCTATCGCACCCGAGGACCAAGAGAAAACAACATTCACTTGCCCCTTCGGAACTTTTGCCTACCGTAGGATGCCTTTCGGTTTATGCAACGCACCAGCTACCTTTCAGCGGTGCATGCTCGCTATTTTCGATAAATATGTAGAAAATATTATGGAAGTATTTATGGACGACTTCTCAGTTTTTGGCGACTCTTTTGCTTTATGCTTAGAAAATTTAGGAAAAGTTTTACAACGCTGCGAAGAAACAAATCTAGTTTTAAATTGGGAAAAGTGCCACTTTATGGTGCGTGAAGGCTTAGTCCTTGGCCACAAAATTTCCGCTAAGGGAATTGAAGTGGATAAGGCAAAAATTGAAGTAATTGAAAAGCTACCGCCTCCTACAAACATCAAAGCGATTAGAAGTTTTTTAGGACATGCGGGTTTTTATCGAAGATTCATCAAGGACTTTTCAAAAATTACTAAGCCTCTCACCCACCTTCTCGAGAAAGACACTCCCTTTATTTTTGACAATTCTTGTTTAGCGGCGTTCGACTTAATAAAAACTAAACTTATAAACGCTCCAATTATGATTGCCCCAGTTTGGGATTTACCCTTTGAAATTATGTGTGACGCGAGTAGTTTTGCGGTCGGAGCGGTGCTAGGACAACGTATAGCTAAGAATTTTCATCCGATCTATTATGCTAGCAAAACTCTTAATCCAGCGCAAGAAAATTACACCACAACTGAAAAGGAGCTCCTCGCTATTATTTTCGCTTTTGATAAATTCCGACCTTATATTACGCTCTCTAAGGTTATCGTTTTTACGGATCATTCCGCTTTGAAGTGCCTCCTTTCTAAACCGGACGCCAAGCCGCGTCTCATTCGCTGGATCCTCTTACTTCAAGAATTCGACTTGGAGATCCGGGATAAGAAAGGAGCGGAAAACCTAGCGGCTGATCATCTTTCTCGTCTAGAAAATCCAGAAATAGGTATTTTAAATGAAAATTTTCTTAGTGACCCTTTCCCGGATGAATAACTTTTAAATATTTCTTCTTCTACTCCCTGGTTTGCCGATTTGGCCAACTATCTTGTGGCCCGTGTCCTCCCAAAAGAGTACTCATCTCAGCAAAAGAAGAAATTCTTTTCTGAGTTGAAGTATTATTTTTGGGAGGACCCATTTCTATTTCGCATTTGTGCAGACCAGGTGGTGAGAAGATGTGTTTCCCGGGAAGAAGGTCACCAAATTTTAAAGCATGTTCATGAAGGTCCGACTGGCGGGCACTTTCAAGCAAACCGCACCGCACACAAAGTGCTTAGTGCTGGCTTTTATTGGCCAAGCATATTTAAAGATGCACAAATCTTTGTGGGCGGATGTGATCGGTGCCAGCGGACCGGAAACATCTCAAATAAAAATGAAATGGAACAAAATTACTTTCTCGAATGCGAAGTTTTTGATTTATGGGGCATAGACTTTGTAGGCCCATTTCCCTCTAGTTTAGGAAATAAATATATTTTAGTTGCCATCGATTATGTCTCTAGATGGGCGGAGGCCCAAGCTCTTCCAAGTAATGATGCCCGCGTTGTGATTTCTTTTCTTAAAAAATTGTTTTCTCGTTTTGGTTTCCCTCGAGCGATCGTTAGTGATAGGGGAAGTCATTTTTGCAACGCCCAACTCACCAAAGTTCTAACTAAATATGGCGTTACGCATAAACTTTCCACCGCTTATCACCCCCAAACTAACGGTCAGGTCGAGGTAGTCAATCGGGAACTCAAAAGAATTCTAGAAAAAACCATTTCTACTTCTCGTAAAGATTGGTCTTTAAAACTAGACAATGCTCTCTAGGCCTATCGGACGGCGTACAAGACCGCTATCAGTTGTACCCCCTTCCGATTGGTTTATGGAAATCGTGTCATCTCCCAGTTGAAGTAGAACACCGCGCATATTGGGCACTGAAATTTTTTAATTTTGATCCACACTCAGTTAGCGAGCATAGAAAAAATCAACTAAATGAACTCGACGAGTGGCGAGCGTTTGCCTATGAAAATAATAAGCTTTATAAAGAACGTACGAAATTCTATCACAATAAGAACCTGCGCCACCCTAAAACGTTTAAACCAGGCGATCAGGTTCTTCTTTTTAACTCGCGCTTACGTCTTTTTCCTGGCAAACTTAAATCTCGTTGGTCTGGACCTTTTACGGTCAAACAGGTTTTTCCTTATGGCACTGTGCTTCTCTCGCACCCGGATAAGGGTGATTTTAAAGTAAATGGCCATCGTCTGAAGTTGTATTTTTCGAATGATTCTGTTTCTCCGGCTATGGAGTGTCTTTCTTTTATCTCTTAATGTTTATTTCTTTTTTTTTTTGAAACTCTCTTTTATTATGGACAATTTATTATAAGACTTTTTTTTATTTGAATAATTCATATTGCTGTAATAATGAACGTTCTTGGGAGTTTGCCCAAAGTCTCCTATTTCTGTGTTTATTTTTGCTCGTCCTCCCGGTGGCCAAGCAAGCGCAAGTTCGTGATCGCTGCTCCAACGTTGCTGATTTCAAGAATGATCGAGCCAAGCCTGTTGATGATAAAGTAAATTAAAGCGCAAGCATGGGGGAGCGACATCCGCTTTTCAGCCTCAATAACCCGGGGAAGTCCTGTTCTTTTTATTTTTTTCTTTACTGCATTCTCGTCTTCTTCCTCCTCTTCTCCTACTCTTTCTCGTTTTTTTTTCTTTTTTTTTCTTTTTCATTGAGGGCAATAAAAGATCTAAGCATGGGGGAGGGTTGAGTTCTTTCTTTTTCCTTTCTTTCAAAAAAAAAACAAAACAAAATTTAGTGTAGTTATTAAGTCTCTTAATAGTACTATCTTTTTTTTTAGCTTTATAAAAAAAAATCCAAAAAAAACTAGAAAACCCAAAAAATCAAAAAATTCAAAATCCAAAAAATATTTAGTATCCATTTGAAAATCACCATCAAAAATTATTTTCTATCATTTCTTTAGTATGTTTCTTTGAGTGTTGTGTAGGATCATGTAGTATTTTTAATCTTTGGTAGTATGTTAGGATAGAGTTTAGTTTAACTATATTACTTTTGCATACATTAGTTTTGCATTTTCTCTTTCATAACTTTTGGCATCATAATTTCATTCTATCATCATAATGATGTTGTAGTTTTTCTTCTAATCTAAGTGTAGTAGCGTGCATATGTTTGTTAGATGATATTATTAGACACTCATTCACATTGTAGTCTTTCTTGGTGGCTAGAACTTGCCTCTAGCGATCCTCGAAGCATTTGCATAAGTTTGTCATGGTTTTTAGAAATGATTTAGGCCATCCTTTTGGATAGTTTGTGTTTCTTTTGCCCACCTAAAACATTCACTTTGCAAAACAATTTTGGGCCTTCTTCTTATTTTCTTTGTCAGCTCCACCTCTCATTTTCACCAAAGCCAAATGCCCTTCCTATTATCACACTAAACTACTATTGAGTTTTATTTGAACATCATTTTGTGTTGGGTTGTTATTTTGGAAAATGAGGAGGAATTTATTTCAAGCTTATTTTGGAGCTCTTATGAGCAATGAGTTAAAAAAAATGAAAAAAAAAAGCATTATTATCCAAAAAGATTATTTGAAAAGTTATTGTTGGCCAAGTTTGAAAAAGAAAAAAATATCCATGGCCTTATGTTCTTAAATTTTGAGAAATTTGACGTACGTCTCTTGTCATTTCTCATTCTCGTGTACTTTGTTTTGAAAATTATTTAAAACTCTCCTCTTGGTTTAGTGTGATATTTAGCCATCATGTTTATCTTTGAATCCCAAATCCTTATCATTTACCTAAGCCGAGTCTTTATGCCTAATGAAAGTCCTATTAATCTTTAAGCCATGACAATGTACTTGTGTAGTGGAGAGGGTGTGACCGGGCGAGCCTATGGACACCATCATTGATGGATTTCTTTGGAGGTTACCTTGGAGTGTTTGTAGAATAATCGTAGTCACAACAACTTGTTGCTTGTTCAATGCACTTATTTCAGTTGAATTGCTATTCATGTTATGTCTGTTAGCTTAAACCTTTTGATGCCTTTCTGTTATGTTAGTAGGAAATTTGCAATCTAGTCCTATGCCTAAGTAATGTTTTTAAACTCTTCTCTATTCTCCTCTACATCGATTTCTCGCCGCACTCATTGGTAGCATAATAGTTTTGATAGCTTAATTTTTGTTTGGGCTTCGCAATTAAAAAAAATGGGTAGTATAACTCTCATATATTTTAATTTCTATTTTGCTTGAGGGCAAGCAAACTCTTAAGCATGGGGGAGTTTGATGACTAGTTTTTAGTCATCGTTTTTAGGTTAGTTTAGTTTAAATTTCCTTAGTTTTAATTATATTCCCTTTGCATTTTATGGTTGTTAAGCTTTAATATTGTTATTTTATGATTTTATGTTGTTTTATGTTATGTTATGTTTTCATATTGTTATTTTATGTTTGTTATTTTATGTTTGTTATTTTATATTGTTATGTTTATTATTTTATGTTTATTATTTTATGTTGTTATTGTTAATTTTTGTTGTTTTATGATTTTATGTTATGTTGTTATGTTATGTGGTTATTTTATGTTTATGTTGTTATTTATGTTTTGTTAAGTGTTTTTATATAAAAATATTTTGTTATGTTTTGTTATATTATATTGTATTAACTAATTTAATGTCTTTGTTTTGTTGTAGGATGGTGCAACCCAAGCTCAAGCCAAGCAGCCCCCTCCATTTGGTGCAGCCCAAGCTTCACAAATCCAAGACCGAGCCTCAATTAGAGCAAGCCCAAGCCGAATCCAAGCTGTCCAAAAGCAGCCCAAAACTGAAATTCATGATGCAGCCCACCTCCACCTTTGCATGGCCCATGCATGGCCGAAAATCCCCTCTCTCCCCTCTTTCATTTCACATATCTCTCTCTCTCTCTCTCCCCTTTTTAATATTGATCTCCTTTTAATATCATCCATGCACACACATGGCCGAAATTCACCTCCCTCCTCTCTCCTCTTTTTCTTTATTAAAACCTTTCTCTCTCTCTTTATTTCTCATGCATGAACCCCTCTCTCTCTCTCTCTCTTTGTTTCTTTTAATTAACATCCATGCATGAACCTCTTTCTCCCTCCTCCCATTAATTGAAATTCATGCATCTTCCCAAGCATGTGGCCGAAATTCCCCTTATCTCTCCTCTCCTCTTCATTTTTCTAGAACCTTCCCCATCTTCTATATAAGGAACCCATTCTTCATGCTTTGGAAGGTTGAACTTTGGGAAGAAACTTTTGGCAAGAGAGCAAAGAAGAGATCAAGAGAGAGTTGTAATGTTGCTTTTATTTTCCATGTTTTGTAATCTTCCTTTTTAAGAATATTATTGTCATCTTAGTTTTATTTTTGTACTCTTTTATTTACTAATGAAAATGCAAGCTTTCTTTTCTATCTCCTTCTCAATTTCCATTATGCGTAGCTAAATTTCCGTTAGCGTTTGATCATAAGGATCCATGAAATGAGATGAAATTTCTCTTTATTTCTTAGCTTTATTTTTGTTAAATCTTCACTCGATCCTTCTTTGATTCTTCTTTTTGTCGACTCCGTATTTCCGGTATACGGTAGTAGGCTTTTTGATCTCATTTCATAGAAGTCGAGAGACTCGTTGATTTGAATGATCGCTCAAAGAAGGAAGGAGTTGCACGCACCCCTAGAGATAGGATGACGTAAATCCTCCGGATTGGAGTCAATTCCAATAGTGCGGTTCACTTCGATAATGCGACTTTAGACCTGTTTGATTTGCGAAGAGATTCCGATTAAACCGTCTTTAAGTTAGGAGATTTAGTGCTCTAGCGAGACTATCTCTCATTTTCGGAACCGTCACGGTCGGGTTTGATTTGCAATTATAAAGCTATATTTTTATCCCTCTCATCTCTTTTCATGGTGAATCTTTGATCAAACGCTATTTTCTTAATCTGATTTTATCATTTTAATATCGTCTTTAATATTGTCTTAAAAATTCTCAAAATCACCCAACAATCGTACGGTAGGATAATAGTTGGAAGCATGAGTAGTAATATTTGACAGCCCCGTGTCTTAAATATGACCTTGGTACTACAATTCGATAGGTACACTTGCCTCTTCGGGTTGATAGTCAATCTTAATCACCAAGCAACCTTAAATAGACGATCAACGATAACCAATAGAGAATCATTCTCACTTCGAGATCTGGGAAGACCATGCACAAAATCCATCGAGATGTCCTTAAAATTCCATTATGGGATGGGAAGTGGCTACAACTTTCCCTCTGGTCTTTGACATTCGGCTTTAACTAACTTGGAAGTTTCATATTTTCTAGCGTACTTTATAACTTCAATCTTCCACCCTGGCCACCACACTGGCTTCCTAAGATCTGTATACATATTCGTGCTACCAGGATGTATAAAGTACATGTAATTATGAGCCTCAACAAGAATGTCCTCGCGAAGGTGACTGGCATTTGGAACGCACACTCTTCCTTTATGTCGTAGTAAGCCCTCTTGAATCACAATCCTCCTTTTTACCTGACGGAGACAATTCCAAAATATCTGCCATTTTTTTGATATAAAGGTAGGGCCTGTATAATTATATCCTTTATATCGCACTTTATCTTTATCCAACATAAACTTCCAGAACTCATATTCGCGCGCGGTATCACGCTAATCTCCAGAATTCGCACTAATCATTCTTGTTGTGTAATGTGGGAATAACTCAAACTTCTTCTACTAAGAGCATCTGCTACCACATTTGCTTTCCCCGGGTGGTATTGGATATCAACCTTATAATCTGACAGAAACACTAACCACCTACGACCCACGCTGCCTCATATTGAGTTCTTGTTGATCAAAGATATACTTGAGACTTTTGCGATCTGTACAAACATCACAAAAAACTCCATAGAGGTAGTGTCTCCAAATCTTCAGTGCATGAATAATGGCTGCTAATTCCTGATCGTGAACGAGATAATTCTTCTCGTGCACTTTCAGCTGTCTGGATGTGAAGGTTATGACTCTCCCATGATGCATCAACACACAACCCAAACCTTGACCCGAATCATCACTATAGATCTAGAAAAACTCTACCCTCGAATGTAAAAATAAAATTGGTGCATTCATCAATCTGCTATTCTGCTCCTCAAATACAAACTCACATTTTACTATCCAGTTGAAGACGTTTCCTTTCTTGGTGATCGAAGTTATTGACAAAGCTATTTTTGAAAAATCCTTAATGAATCTCGTATAATAACCCGCTAAGACATAGAAATTACGAACTTCAGTAACTTCCTTCGGCCTTGACCAATCTCTTAGGAACCGTTCGACGCGTAGGAATTGACTTTGTGCAGAAAACCAATATCCGCAGGAATTGGCTTTGTGCAGAAAACCAATTATGTTGTTCGGCTGCATGATGGAATTTAGTGAACAGAATTGAAATTGATACATAATAGATGTTCGGCTGCACGATGGAATTGAGTTTCTAAAATTGAAATTTTAAAAATTCGTAATTCTTAAAATTGAACCATTTAATCAAAATATTAATAATAACTGAAGTTCATTAACATAAATATGTTCTAATTCATAACTACTGCAGGCTGTCTAGGAATGTAATTCATAACTATTGCAGATGCACCCAAAGTCGCTGCGACTACTGAGTTTGTAATGATATCCCTCTTATGTTTGGTCTGCAGCTCTATAATATCCATTGCAGCAAAACTACTCATAAAATGAATTACTATGATTTCAAAAGTTATATTGATATAATATAACGTATATCTTAATGCACTTAATGAATGACTATGGTTTCAAAATTTGAGGTAATATGCTTAATGCACTTAATAATATGTCTTCCAATATTCGAAGTATTTATACTTTATGTTTGAAGGAGCAAGAATGCCATTTGTAAGTACATGTTCATTTAGTTGTTTGATGAGTCATGTACAATTTCATACCACAAATTTGTGGCAGATAAGGTCTACAAATTGTGCTTAGATTCATTGCTACATTCTCTGCATTTCGACTATTTTTATGTTGTTCTTTATATGCAATCAATATGTATGGTGGTCTAAATTCCAAGCCCTTTAAGTTCTCACATAATATATGATCCTATTATTTATCAGGGAAAGCATGTCTACATATTATCTGCAGAGTTGTTTTTTCTTCATTATAGGGTTTAACAGATGGTGAAATGGGAGTTTGTTGGAAATGGGTGCACTCTACCACTTCCACATCTTTGTAGTTTCGGTCTGCTATGAAACTCAAGAGGGGTAGCAGGACCCCCATGTCCAGGTGACGAGTCGTCGTGGACTTCTTCCATTGCGGGTAATGAGGTCCCAATGGGGTTAACAGAGCCGATTTACTTTGCGCTAGGTCATGAGACAGGCAAAGGCGATGAAAGAAATGATTGTTGTGACTTGATTGCATCATCACAATGCACAGAAGTATTTGATGCAGGGCCAGATGTGGTGACCGAGGATAGGTTTGTGTCCATGCCTAAGCTGGCAGAAATATTCACACCGTGTGATAGGGGTTATGGATACCCCCATTGTATGTGTGCTTGTGTGCACAATCTGTAGCAATGTTTGAAAGTGCACAGTTAACCTCACTAGAATTCTCTAGAGGAGGGGTGAATAGAGATTTAGAATATTTTTGTGCAAAGTTAATAATTATATATATATATATATATGTGTGTGTAATGATCACAGATTAGTGCTTCCCACACACCAACAAGAACTAAACAAGTAAAGAAAATAAATGCAAGAAGAAAAATCACAGCACAACACAAAGAAATATAGTGGTTCCCCAAACTTTTGGTAATCCACTCTTCTACCCCCTTGGTAGGAATTCACTATCTTGCACTGAGTCTTTTGATAAGGAGACTCTTAGAACCACCCTGAGTCTTTTGATAGGGAGACTCTTAGAACCAACTGAGTCTTTTGAAAAGGAGACTCTTAGAACCAGTACAACTGAATTTTGTGAAGAGAGATTCTAAAAACTCTTTTACAATATGTGAAAGTGAAATAAGAAAAAGGAGAAGTATTTAAGACAAGAAAGAATCTTCTTCCTAGCAAGAAGATTGGAAGCACAAGAAGTAGTGAATGAAATCTCTCTCTTATAGTGAGAAGGAGATTTTGTAGCTTTTCTCTCTTTTAGTGAGAGCTATCATAGCTTGCAGCAGAATGGCTTCAGAAGCAAGAGAAGATGGAAGCTTGATGGTTGCTGCAGGACTATTTCTCAATTCTCTTTCTTTTTACTTGGGAGCTCTTCCTCTTTTTCAAATGTAAAAATGGTGGATCACTTGTCTGTGTTCTCTGCCGACGTCCTTGTTATTTTATAGCTCTGTCCATTCAAATAATACTATAGGAGGATAATTGATTAGCAGACAGAGAAATAGACAGATAGAAATATTTCCATAACAATTATATCAATAAAAGGAAAGAATTCATTCTAATTTCAAATAATGTCCATAATGGTTTTAATCAAATTAGCCAAGAATCTATTAGAGGAAGAATGATTCAGAACAGCTATAAAGAATAAATTGATTCCATATAAATCAGATTTATAACAGAAGGAAAGAGATCTGGCGATTTTTGAATAAAACATAGAAATCGACGTGCGTCGATTACTATTCGATGTAAGCGTCGAATTCGTCCTGGCTGAACGTCGAGAGGAGAATAAGGAAGGTGCGTCGACTGAGGTGCGTCGACTTCACTAGATGCGTCGACTAGAAGTCAGAGCTACGTCGACATTGGATACGTCGAATTCTTCTTAAATTTACTTCGACTCATTCTGAAAGGAACGTCGACACTACTTCGACGTTGCGTCGAATACTATTCGACGCATATTTACTTAACCTTGATTTTTCTTTCTTAAAATTCATATTCAACTCATTTTCAGGGGTTAAGATAAATCATTTTCCCAACAATCTCCCCCTATTTGTCTTAACCCTTTTCAGAGAGAAATTGTATCAGCATATGATCAATCATAGCAAAGTATTTATATAGGTAAGGAATATATTTAAGCAAGTGGAAGAGAAATTAGAAAAGGAAATCTTATAAACAAACTTCATGTTCAGATTAATCAGTATTCAACCATAAATATATCAGTCATTGTTTTTACGGCATTTCAGGAGGGGTAGGAGGAGTCTTCCTTTTTCTAGTGAATACAACTGTTTTAAGAGAGGGAGGTTGCTCCTTCTCAGCACCAGGTAGTTCACTCAGCTCCCCCTGAGTTACATCAGTTTTCTCCCCATGGGATGGAGCTTCCTTGGTTGCTTCTACTTCTGCCTCTTCAGTTTCTTTTTCAGTTTCAGCTTCAGTCATAGCAGTACCTGGCTCCTGAGCTCCTATTTCAACTATCACAGTACCTAGCTCCCCCTGAGTTTTAGCTTTTTATCTTTCTCACCATCTGCCACATCTTCCTTTTCAGCTTCATTTTCTGCCCTACTTGCCTCCCCTTGTAATAGTACCACTTGACTCGCAGCCTCTCTTACTATATTGAGTACCTCTATTGTTTGTTATTCAACATGTAGCTCAGGTACTCTCTCATTTCCAATTGACTTGTGAGAGAGAGATTTAGGAGTGGAGGGCTGCTCTTCATCTAACTTCTCCCCCTTCTTGACCTTCTTGGCCAAGGAGGTTAAGAAAGACCTGGTTACTCTAGAGGAAGAGAGAGAGGTCTTCAGACCTTGCATAGAGGCACTGACCCCATCTATTTGGGTGTGCATGTGTAGGATGGATGAATGAATCTGGGAGCAGTGCTCGTCCAGCATTGCTTGGAATGTTTGAGCTGCTGATGAAATGCACTGAGTGAGGAGAGCTTCAGTGGATGCAGATGGTTCATTTTGTGGTTGGTGATGAGGAGAGAGTGGTGGAGGTGGTGATGAAGCTGGAGAGAGGTTAGTTGATACATGAGGTATGGGTGATAAAGGAGGTGGAGAGGATGAGAAAGTATGAGGAGGAAGAGATGGAGAAACTGCTGTTTGAGCAGGTGTTTGAGAAGAGGTAGGTAGAATAGGAGTTGTGAGAGTGGTAGAAACTAGTGGAGTAGATGATGGTGGTAGAGAAGGATTGTCTCTTTGAGGAGAAGGGGGAGGAGATGGATGAACATGAGAGTTAGGAGGAGATGGAGTCTTTTCAGGAATGGAACCAGGCTTAGGGATTTGCCTGGTCCATTTTGAGAATAGAGCTATTGACATCCTTTTTCCCTGGAGGAATAGGGATTCCTTTTGACCTACATAGGTCAGGGAAGGAGTGGAAGAGTACTTGACTCATAATCCTCATATATGCATTTTCTTTGTGTGAGTATTTAGAGCTTATCATCTTGAGCAAGCATGTGGCCCAGTCCACCTTCTTCTTCAGCACCAGGGCCCCCATGATATTCAGTTGCTGCTTGGGCACTGCATCATGGGCTGAGGTCTTGCATAGCAGGATTTTTCCTACTATATCTGCTAGCAGTCTGTACTCCTCAGAAAAGTCTATTTTCTTTAGATGGATTAGTTTATCCTTTGAAAACTTCATGGTGGTTAGCAGATGCTTGATTTCATCAGGTGTGAGGTCTATAGATTCATCACCTAATAAGGGAGTGATAAAGACTTATTTAGTTATTCTTTAGAAGCTGATTTTCTTTCCCTATTTGCTTTGAGCAAACATAATATTAGGGTGTACCTGATGGAAGATCAAAGGCTGTCCTAATGTGTTCTGCAGATATTGAGACAGGTGTCTCATGAATTGTTCCTTTGATTTCTCCTTGTTCAGATATCTGAACATGAGTCATCAGCTCTGTGAGCTCTGTTTCCAGGAGCTTGCATCTTTTGGAGATGAGCTTATCTAGTCCAGCTTCAGTGAACAGAGCAATGATGCTCTTGTAGTTTTCTGCGGCGACTTGGAAAGATGCAAGGTCAATGTCGAAACCAGAGTTGGTCTTGGGAGCCATTTTAGGTTAGTGAGAGAGAGTGGAAGAAATCGGCTGGATTGAGGAGCAAGAAGGATGAAGGATGCAGAGTAGTGAAGGTTTCTAACTGAAGAGTCATTTTAAGTCAGGTGAAACGTCGAAATGCGACACTATTCGAGGCTTATTCGGTACTTCAGTAGATGTGACCGGAAATATTTTAGTATTGCCGCTAGTTTTCATGAAATCGATGTTACGTCGAGTGGAATTCGACGTAAGCGTCGATACAGCCCGCATTAAGATGCTAGGGTTTCGTATCGACGTATGCGTCGATTGTAGTCGACACATGCGTCGATTTCACTTATTGAGTTGAGTCATCGACGGTGCGTCGATTAGAAGTCGACGTGACTTTTAATTTTCCTGAAAAATTCTAGGTGTTTATTTCTTTTTATCTCTTCCTAATCCTAAAGGTTTCTAAGTTAGTCATGGACTAATTTTCACAGATAGTTTGATTGATTGTGCCAACATTGTTTGGCAAGGTGGCCAGTTTTGTTACATATGTAGCACTTGATTATCTTAGTATTGTGAGAATTTGAGTTTAGAGAGGGATAGAAGTGTTGATTAGGACAGAAAGTTTGATTTAGATGGGAATTTTTGTTAGGATAGAAAGTTTGGTTAGGATAGAGGTGTTGATTAGGATAGAAATCGTGATTAGGATGAATGGGTCCTGAATAGGGGTTAAGATGGAAGGTTTTTGGAGGATAGGCATTTAAGTTGCTCTGAGTTTTTATGCATCGATATCTATTCGACGTATGTTGATAGTTGCGTTGATTTATATTCGTTGCTTTCTCCATATTGCGTTGATCTGGTATCGATGCATGAACAAAGTTGCGTCGATTTGATGTCGACATACTTTTTTTCAAGCGTCGAGTTGAGGTCGAGGCATCTGAGAGCTTGCGTCGAGTAGAATTCGACGCACTATCATTCATATGTCGATATGAAGTCGACGCAACTGTATCTTCATAATTTTTCTTTTTCCTTTTTTCTGATTTGATCTTTTAAGTATTGTTTCTTTTTGCTTAGTTGCTTCTTCAGATGATGTTTGAGAGTCATCAGCTGAATAATATGATGTTTCATCAAATTGTTTTATTTCCTTGAGGGAGTCTTCTTCCTTATTTAGTGAGTCTTTTTTTTGGTTTGATTTGATGGGTTTGGTGAATTTTACAGGGATCATCCAAGCAAGTTTGTTGGATGGAATTTGGCTGGTTGAGGGATCAGCCCCTAGACCAAGATTTTTATGTCTCCTTGTTTGTTGTTCAGTGATTTCCTTGAGAGTTTGGCTTCTCATTTTTATTGATTCTTCAAAAGCTTTTGCCTGGGACACCTTATCCTTAAGGAGCTGGTTTTCTATTCTAGCCCTTTCTACCTCCTTTTCTATGATGTTAGCCCTTAATTCATAATTTTTAGAGAATTTAACTTCTCTATTTCTCTGGTTTTTAGCCATATTAATTTGTTCTTTTAGATCCTTAATTTCTTGCTTAGCTTTTAGTTGATCTAGACACATTCCCATAAAATCATTTCTGAAATTATCACTTTGAAAATCTATTTCATCAAAAATGCTTACCTCATCCTTATCCTCAGATTCCTCTATGAGAATAAGGCTATTTTCTCTTTCAACTTCAGAAGATATGCTTTCTTCTGATCCTGTCTCATTCCATGAGTTGGTACCATCATCTTTCTTTGAGCCTTCAAGTGCCATTAAGCATAGGTCTTCTTGCTTAGGCTCTTCATTGTGACTCTTAGAAGAGGAGCTGTCCTCAGAGTCTGTTTCACTCCAGGCTTCTGCAATAAAGCCTCTTTCTTTCTTCTTCCCCTTTTTCTTGAGATCTTTCTTTTTCAGATCTTTCTTTGTCTCAGCATTTTCTGGACATTCTGGGGCAATATGTCCAGGTTTCCTGCAAGAATAACAAATAATTTCTTTAGTAGGAGTTTTTTCATACCTTGGTTTTGACTCTCTCCTTCTTGATCCATCTGTCCTGACCCATTTCTTGAATTTTCTGGCCAGGAAACTGAATAGTTCTTCTTCAGTGACAGAGCTTCCTTCTTCTGTTGCTTTTAATGCAATGTTCCTGTCTTTTGAAGAAGTTGGGGTGTTTTCTCTTTTCTTCTTCTCTTCTCTGGTTTTCAGCAATTGCTCATAGGATCTGAGTTTTCCTAAGAGAGCATTTGTTGAAATTTCCCTTTGTCCTCTTGTGTCTCTTATTGCCCATATCCTTGAGTCCCATGAACTTGGGAGACTCATCAGCAATTTGTCATTGATCTCTGTGAGAGAGATTTCTCTATCCAAGTCCCTTAATTGATTGATGATCAGACTAAATCTGTCATACATCTCATAGATGAGTTCTCATATTGAGAGATCAATAGAGCCTTCCTATCTTTCCTTTCATCAGCACTCCCTTCTACCATCTTTATGAGAGCCTCCCAAATTTCTTTGGCTGATTCACAATCAACAACCCTTTGAAAGATTTCATCAGAGAGGGTTGAGACCAGAATATTTACAGCTTTTGCATCACATGTTCCTGCCTTCTTCTCTTCAACTGTCCACTCAGCCTTTGGGACAAGTGTTTGAGTCACTTCACCACTTGAGTCTTTTCTATAAGGCTTGGGAGGACCTGTCAAGATAACATTAAATAATTCTTCATCAATAGAATTCATATAAATCCTAATTCTTGTTTTCCAAATTGCAAACTTTTCAAGATTGCACATTGGTGGTCTGGTGTAAGCATAATCTTTGATTTGTGCCATGAAAAATAATTTTTAGAAATATATAAATATATAAATAAGAGGTAGGATCTTTTTGATCAAGGAGTTAACCTTTTTAGATCAACCTCCCTCTGATACCAATTGAAAGTGCACAGTTAACCTCACTAGAATTCTCTAGAGGGGGGGGGGGGGGGGGGTGAATAGAGATTTAAAATATTTTTGTGCAAAGTTAATAATTATATATATATATATGTGTAATGGTCACGGATTAGTGCTTCCCACACACCAACAAGAACTAAACAAGTAAAGAAAATAAATGCAAGAAGAAAAATCACAGCACAACATAAAGAAATATAGTGGTTCCCCAAACTTTGGGTAGTCCACTCTTCTACCCCCTTGGTAGGAATTCACTATCTTGCACTGAGTCTTTTGATAAGGAGACTCTTAGAACCACCCTGAGTCTTTTGATAAGGAGACTCTTAGAACCAACTGAGTCTTTTGAAAATGAGACTCTTAGAACCAGTACAACTAAATTTTTTGAAGAGAGATTCTAAAAACTCTTTTACAATATGTGAAAGTGAAATAAGAAAAAGGAGAAGAAGTATTTAAGACAAGAAAGAATCTTCTTCCTAGCAAGAAGATTGGAAGCACAAGAAGTAGTGAATGAAATCTCTCTCTCATAGTGAGAAGGAGATTTGTAGCTTTTCTCTCTTTTAGTGAGAGCTATCAGAGCTTGCAGCAGAATGGCTTCAGAAGCAAGAGAAGATGGAAGCTTGATGGTTGCTGCAGGACTATTTCTCAATTCTCTTTCTTTTTACTTGGGAGCTCTTCCTCTTTTTCAAATGTAAAAATGGTGGATCACTTGTCTGTGTTCTCTGCCGACCTCCTTGTTATTTTATAGCTCTGTCCATTCAAATAATACTATAGGAGGATAATTGATTAGCAGACAGAGAAATAGAAAGATAGAAATATTTCCATAACAATTATATCAATAGACGGAAAGAATTCATTCTGATTTCAAATAATGTCCATAATGGTTTTAATCAAATTAGCCAAGAATCTATTAGAGGAAGAATGATTCAGAACGGCTATAAAGACTAAATTGATTCCATATAAATCAGATTTATAACAGAAGGAAAGAGATCTGGCAATTTTTGAATTAAACATAGAAATCGACGTGCGTCGATTACTATTCGACGTAAGCGTCGAATTCGTCCTGGCTGAACGTCGAGAGGAGAATAAGGAAGGTGCGTTGACTGAGGTTCGTCGACTTCACTAGATGCGTCGACTAGAAGTCAGAGCTACGTCGACATAGGATACGTCGAATTCTTCTTAAATTTACTTCGACTCATTCTGAAAGGAACATCGACACTACTTCGACGCATATTTACTTAACCTTGATTTTTCTTTCTTAAAATTCATATTCAACTCATTTTCAGGGGTTAAGATAAATCATTTTCCCAACAATGTTGTTTGTCTATCTGTTGTTTTGCTTGTAAGTACTTCCAGGTACTGTAGTCTATCTTGGGAATTCCTATAATGCATGTATTAAGATGCCTTGAGAAACTGACAGAGTGCTGATAATGGGTGTTGTCAGTTTCTAGGATGTACCGCCGGGTGGTAGTCCTACACAGGTGATAGGTCCCATTCAGCACTAGAGGATCGGTCCGTATGTCCACGCCTGAGTTGGCTGAAACACTCATGCCTTGTTATATAGGGTGTGCATACCTCATTCTATGTGTGCTTGTGTGCACAATAAGTGACAATGTTGATTGGCTATTTGTTGTTTGGCTTGTAAGTTCTACCGGGTGCTGTAGTCTATCTTGGAAACTCTTATAGTGCATGTATTAAGATATCTTGAGAAATTTACAGTGTTGAATCCGGAATTGCGCCTCCGCGATCGACGCTAGAGAAGCGAGGAAAAAGACGAGGTCGCGAGCTGTCAGTTACTATTGATTAGGAGAAATGAGACCACTGGTAGCGGTCGAGACCGGACTTCGCCCTTCACAGCAAATGCCACTCTTGTGATTAGATTTCCCTTGATTTATATAAAGTGATTACAACGGGTTACAGGGCGATAAAATACGAAGCCAACCGGTCAGACAAACTGCAAGATAGTGAACTCGAGACCGCATCTCTAACTGGCAAGCTCTAGGATTCAAGTGTGCGTGTCTTGGGAACGTCGCCGCCCCTATTTATAGGCTCGGGGGCCTACCCAAACGAGCAGGGATAAAATAACCGCCTGCCCAGATACAGGAGAATTGGGCAGGGGGTGACGGGATACAGAAGGGAAAAAGAAAGAAGCCGCGCGGCATGGCGGCTTGAGCTTCCGATCTGTATTGGCCGGGGTCGAAATGCGCTGCAATCAAGGCAATGAAGCAACTCGGGCGGCCTCTAACCTGAGACCACGTCTTGCCCTCTGGACTTGAGCATTGGTAGTATTCAATCCTTAGAGGCGGACTGGATACTGTTAGACTGCTTGGCTTGATCTGGTGAGCCGAGAGACGTTACTGAGGTAGAGCTAAGCGGTTTGTGCTACAGACCGCCCGGTCTGAATCGTTCATCATACTTGTCACTACCCGTATTTTTCCCGAAATAATTTATGATATCATAGTAAGGGGAAAATACGCGTTGTGATGCCGCGTCCTGCAGGGGACAACTACAGACGCTCAGGCAAGCACTCTAAACGAACATTTTGCGAGAAAAATAGATATTTTAGTTGAAAATTAACTTTTGTCATTTCTCCCTTTGCTTTTGAGACCGTGTCCCTCGGCCCTACGACCCACCTAGCCATCAAAAGAAAATATACGTACGCAACAAAAAATAGGTTTATTTTACCCTAAGAACGTTGAAGACCAAAATGTCTCCAAGGCTTACATAATTCTAAGTTTAGTATACCATAAGAAAATACTTTTTACGCTCTTCCAAATAGGAGATAAATGATAATAAGTAAAGAAAAAGCATGCTATGAAATTAATTTACTATAAGGGTCTCACATAACCCATAAATAAACACATTTCCCAGAGAGTAAGTGCATAACTACCCCAAAGAGCAGGAAAAGAAAGCACAAGTAGCAGCATAAGCAAGTAATCTGAACAAAAAAGCCATACGGGCGCCAACAACTGACACGAACCCACAGGAAAGAAGGAAAAACATCCCAAAGAGGGCAACAACTAAAGAACTACTCCTTACCTACAAGGGAGGAAGGGCCTCGACAGGGGAACTGAACGACCCCGCTCTAACACCTGCGGCAACTATAAACCTGAACCTGAGACATTTATAAGAAAAGAATGCCTCAGGCCAAAGGGTGCAAGAAAACCAGCAAGAAAGGAAAGAAAACTATAAAATAATAGGAATGCTGATTAGCTGGGGGTATGACACAAATTTAGCAAATTTTCCTTGAGAGATTGTAAAAGCCACAAAATAAAACATCCCCAACCCAGGGCATCTAGTAACCAAGAGTGAAGAGAGCCATACCAAGCTGCTATATAATAAGCTAAAAGAACTGTGGTGGGGGCCTCAATATCCGTCCACACTCCAGTTCTAAACCACCGTGGTGAGGGCCCATACGTCCACCCACTCTCCAGTCTGAAACCACTGTGGTGAGGGCCTAGACGTCCACCCACTCTCTAGTCTGAAACCACTGTGCTGAGGGCCCATACGTCCACCCACTCTCCAGTCTGAAACCACTGTGGTGAGGGCCTATACGTCCACCCACTCTCCAGTCCAAAACCACTGTGGTGAGGGCCCATACGTCCACCAGCACTCCAGTCTAGAGCTACTATGGTGAGGGACCATACGTCCACCCACACTCCAGTCTAAAACCATTGTGGTGAGGGCCCATACGTCCACCCACACTCCAGTCTAAAGCCACTATGGTGAGGGCCCATACATCCACCCACACTCCAGTCTAAAACCACTGTGGTCAGGGCTCATACGTCCACCCACACTCCAGTCTAAAACCACTGTGGTGAGGGCCCATACGTCCACCCACACTCTATTCTAAAACCACTATGGTGAAGGCTCATACGTCCACCCACACTCCAGTCTAAAACTACTATGGTGAGGGCCCATACATCCACCCACTCTCCAGTATAAAACCACTGTGGTGAGGGCCCATACGTCCACCCACTCTCCAGTCTAACACCAGTTTCCAACATCACTAATCAGCAACATGCTCAGTTTGATGTTCAAGGAGGGTCTTATATTTAATATAGGAGAATGAACTTAACATTTGCGCTTTAAGTATTAAACTATTTAACAACCTTCAATTACTTCTTTATATATATATGAGTGCTATATTATAGCATTCGATACTTTTTACTATGAGTACAAAGCTGCCGGTCCCTGGAAAAAATAGGGACCCAAGACCAAAATCTCCTCCACATATCCTTCAAGATAAACAATTACTAGCCTCGCTAAGTCCTCGAGAACTAGCAAGAGAAATTCCCTGGAAATTTAGCATCTAATTTCCCAAACCGTCATGAATTAGAAAACGAAATTTTTAGGAAATTTAAGATCCAATTTCCCCCGACCCATCAAGATTTATTAAGCATAATTTTCAGGAAGTTTAGCCCGCGAAAACATCAAAACATAGCCAACAAAAAGGAAAAGTGCAGGATTGGAAATTAGCCAAGCAAGACCACTTACACTTAACTAAATAAACGAGTCCAGGATCTAGCCAATAACATATAGTCCAAGGAAAACTCCAACAAAAAATAAATAGCTGATAGCCTCAACCTTCCCCAAAAGAATGAAATCTCTAGCGTATAGCCCAGAAAATTTAACTTAACATATACCCAAGTAAATTCCTAACGTTTAATTCCAGAAATTTCATGAACCAGGTGATTGACTTAAGCAAATACCAAGAAAAATTCCTAGCCTATAGATGCGAAATTTCTTAAATCAAGAGTTTAAATCGGGATGAAGCCATGGAGCATTCACTAAGTTTCAGCACGCAATAAAGTCATTATTAGCATGACCAAGGGAACCCACTAAATTCCCAAAAAAAGATTAAACCAAGTAGCCAGCAGCCCAATACCAAAACTGGAAGCATAAGCCAGCTCTCAATGTAATGAATCCCCAATACCAAAACTTGAAGGAAAAACCGAGCAGCACCAGCCCTATGTCCCCCCAAAAATAAAATTTCCAATATAATGAAATCTGGAAGCATAAACCAGCCCCCAAAGTAATGAATCCCCAATACCAAAACTGGAAGGAAAAACCGAGCAGCACCAGCTCTATGTCGGGGCCCTCTTCTGATGCAGTAATGGATTTCATTCAGTGTCCTTGGGAGATTCTGTTTCATACAAAATGTAAAGAAAAAAGCAATAAATAACAGCTTTGTAATGTTTCATACATAATAGTAGCATTAAACCCTATTGATATTTGACATTCCAGTTCCAAAAAGTGAAGAAAAAAAGTGCACAATGAGTACATAAAAGCTGAATGCAAGTATTGGATGTTAGAAAACCCAAATGCAAGAGCTTCTAAGTGAACAATGAGTACATAAAAGCTGAAATAAAGTGCTGAGAACACGCTAATTGAAAAAATTCTGATAATGAACTAAAAAAGGAAGGAGCACACACAAAAACGCACCTTCCTTCAGCTAGCAACAAAGGTGAAGCTTGCCAGAATATGCACGGGAACCTGAAGAAGATGTTGAGGATGAACACTGAAGTATAACCTAAAACATGGAGAGTGGGAGACTGCAAAGAAATGGTAGAGGAGCTCGATGCGGTGGAGGATTATTCAAAATTTCATAACAAAAAACAATCAAACAAATTCCATGGACCTACTTTAAATATTTTCTGATCTAAAAATCATCGGCAAAAGCAAGGCAGATGGTGAAAAATGCGGAGCCAGAAAACAGAAGGCAAGTGGTCAAAAATGCAGGCAGAAGTTAAGTCAGAAGCTCAAAAACCACTACAGCATCGACCACAGAAGAAAAAATACTCAAAGCTTAGAAATACAAATAAACTCAGCCCCCAAAAACGAAAAACCTGATGCCTGCTCCTTAATGTGAAAATCAAAAAACCTGATGCCTGAAGCAATGAAGTCTACTTCCAAGCTTTGATCGGTTACCGAGCTCTAAAGTGTGAATGAAAAGAGAATTTAGACGCAAAGAATTGATTATGCTTTAAAATATAGTGAGTAAAAGAAATCAAGAAATAAGTTGAAAAAATATTGGAATGAGTAAACGAAATTATGATTTAAAGCAGAAAACAGTTTTAAAAAATTAGCAGACCATGCTGTAAGATATTCACATATTGTTTAGCTTAGCTTAATAATGTAAGAGGAGATGTTTTTAAGATTTTCTCAATTCTTGGCCACCTGTAAAATATCCACCTCTAAATTTTTGAGCAGCACGAACAATAGACATGAAAAACAATAATGAAGAGCCTACAATTTTTGAACAGCACGAACAATTGACTACAAAAAATGAAAATATTAGACAACAAAAAATAATTAGAGAACATGAAAATAATAGACAACAAAAATACCTGCTAAAGAATAGGCAGGAAGAAAATAAAATGAAAAAAAAAAACCTGCTGAAGAACAATAGGCAGCAAAAAATAATGAAGAGAGCAGTACCAATAATAGACAGCAAAAAAACTTCTCAAGAACAATATTCAATGAGAAAACAATAGACAACATGTAAATATTCAATGAGAAAACAGAAGTCATAGATCATATTACCAAAATCTACAATGTGAATGAAATCCAACTGCGTTGGAGTAAATAAAGATGGGAAAATGAGAAAACAAAAACAAAATCCAAGAAGGAAATTAAAAATTGGAGAAGCAGAGAACACAAAATGAAGGCATTATTTGAAGATGACAGTTATAGGTGAAAGTAACATGTGAAAACAATATTAAACCAAACCCTAAATATTTAGGCTTGAGTCAGCTATGATTAGATTGACTAAGGAAAAAAATCAAAGATAGATTAAACATAAGAGTTGGGTGAAATAGTCCTAACTATGATTTCAGCAAGACAATGATGCACTTCCAACAGAAATCTCATTGCATAGTAATCTACTTGAATAAGAACAAAGCCTTCTCATGAACAGAGAGTAGGGATAATGATTTCAGCAACAGAAATCTCATTGCACAGTAATCCAACAGAAATCTACATGAATAAGAACAAAGTAGAAATCTCATTGTTATATTAAGAACAAAGCCTTCTCTACCCCAAATTTGAAATAAGAAGAAAGTTGAACACCAAATTAGTAACATAATAACAATGAATAAATTATTTCCTGGATGAAATACGAACAAATTAATGTGAAAGATTAATAGAAGATATACCCCCAAATATTCAGCATATGTATCAATGTCGTGGGAACTGAAATGGAATCACAAATTTAAGTACATGCATTGTTACCAGAAATCACAAATAAGTACATCTCAGAAATGAGCAGAAACCAACTTCCCAGAAATGGAAAACCATGTTTTGGCAAGATTTAGGAAGAAGATTATGCTAAGGAAAGCCATGTTTTTGCTTAGTTAAGAAGGAAGAAGCACCGAAAAAAATGCACCTGAAGGAAGCTCGCAGCAACGGCAAAGGAGGAGGAAGCTTCGGTATCGCGATGGAGGACTCGCTGTTGAGGTGAGGTGTTGTTGAGGTGAGGATCTGTTTAGCTGTGACCAAATGCCGGAAAGCCCTAGGAAAGCAAGAAGCACCAAAAATAAGGAAGAAGCGCCCAAAATAACGCACCTGGAGGAAGCTCGCAACAATGGTGGAGCAACGGTGCAGGAGGAGCTAGCCGGAATCGCGATGAGGAGGAGCATTGAGGCTCTGTCGAGGAAAGTTGAGGCTCTGTCGAGGAGAGTTGAAAATGGCTCTGTCGAGGAGGTAAAGATGATGCTTTCGGCGGGGCTCTGTAGAGGGGAGGTACGGTGCTTCTTTCGGCGGGTGGCAGTCGAGGAAGACATGAGGCGAGGAAGAGAGGAGGCGTCAGCGATGGTATTGCGTGGAGGGGTGGAGAAAGACCGTGCTGGTTGGAGAGGATTGGGTCGCGGGTTAAAAGCTGGCGGGAGAGACGGTACCATCGTGTTGGAGTGAACGCTAGTCCAAAAAAAACAACAAATAGATATAATGAGGCTAAAAAAAATATTTATATTTCTTTTTGATTGCCAAAAGACCAAAAAATTCTAAAAGAGAGTTACGAATGTTGATTTAGTGAGGGCATTTTTGTCCACCAAATGTTTCACCATTCTAACTTTACTCTTCCCTTATATAATAAAGATATGTATATTCTTATATATAGAATTTTACATCGTGTCTTTTTATGCTGTATAAATGTATGCATGTATAAATTTCTATACAACCTTTACACATGAAACTATATAATGTACTCATGGCATACCTTTATATAAAACCCTTTTACATATACATACATATAATTATATATATATACCTACCTACATGCAAACCCTCCTATATAAATACATAATTATATGATTGCCCATACATGTAAAAAAAAGAAAAACTTCATATAGGCGCACACACACACACACACACACACACATATATATATATATATATATATATATATATATATATATGTATGTATACACCTACCCGTATGAACTTTTATACATGAATATATATATATATATGTCTGCGTATAAGACTCAATTTAGAATTAACTCGCCGGACGACGACGACGACGACGGTTTCGAAAAGTAACGCCCCCTCACATTAACACTATGCAGATGACAAATTTAATATTTAAGCCATTATCATCCCCACATGCCCGCTTAAAATAATTATAAGAAAAACCTGGGGGTTTACAGCCACCCCTCCTAACAAAAAGTTTCGCCCCGAAACATTGCAACAACAATTCAAAACAAGGAAAAGCACAAGAGACGAAAACTTTAACGGGGAAAACTAGCCGAAAAGATGAGGATAAGACTCCTTCATCACTGATTCCAGCTCCCAGGTTGCGCCCCGAACATCCTGATTACCCCAGAGGACCTTCACCATAGGGATTGACTTCCTTCGCAACACCCGATCTTGCTTCTCCAAGATACGAACAGGCTGCCCTACATAGGACAGACTGGGCTGGAGCGCTGGCACAGAATCTAGAACATGGCGATCGCTGAGGATGCATTTCCACAACTGGCTTACATGAAATACGTCATGGACACCAGGGAAGGAGGCAGGTAACGACATCTTGTAAGCAGAAACTCCAATGCGCTCGACAAGTGAAACACTGCGATACAAACCTTGCGACTTCGCTCTTTATGCCGGACCACCACACGATTTGCTTCAAATCGTGGTACATCTTCGTAGATCTAGGATGATAAGATAGACTGGAGTCGTGAGCCTCATCCCAAATCTTTGCTCGAATCTCCTCCATAGCGGTAATGCAAAGCCTGCCACGGTACCTCAAGGTACCCTCACCATCGATCGAGAAATCTGGCAACTCACCCCTCTTTGCTCTACCTCGGAGGTGCTGCTAATCCGGATCATCCTTCTGATGTGACCTCGCCAGAGTAATCCAAGAAGGTTCTTCAACTTCCATACAAGACGGTCCACCCTTTGGTTTCACTGCAATACTCATCAAAAAGAACTCCTCCATCAGAGACTACACAGAGAGTCTGAAAATAGAAGACGACTTTCTGCTTAGGGCATCTGCCACTACATTCGCCTTGCCTGGGTGATACAGGATCTCCACATTATAATCTGACACGTATTCCATCCACCGGCGCTGGCATAAGTTCAGTTCTCGCTGAGAAAATACGTAAATCAAGCTCTTGTGATATGAGTAGATCTTGCACGACACCCCATACAAAAGATGCCTCCACAGCTTCAGGGCATAAATTACTGCAGCAAACTCTAAATCATGCGTAGGGTAGTTCCTTTCAATAACCTTTAGCTCCCTCGACCCATACGCATCAACCTTGCCTTCTTGCATGAGGACGCACCCAAGGCCTATCCGCGAAGCATCAACATAAACCTGAAACTCCACTCCCTCAACAGGGAGAGCTAGAACTGGGGCAGAACACAATCTTCTCTTTAACTCCTGAAAGATCTCCTCGCACTGCTCGCTCCAATCAAAAGCTGCTCGATCCTTTCCGCGTCAACCTAGTCAGAGGCGCGGAAATACCTGAGAATCCTTCCACAAACCTTCGATAATAGCCTGCCAAACCCAAGAAACTCCGGATTTCCTTAGGCGTTGCAGGTCTTTTCCAATCCAGCATAGCTGCAACCTTTGCAGTGTCCACAGAAATGCCATCCTTGCTCACCACGTGACCCAAGAAGGAAACTTGTGCAAGCCAAAATTCACATTTGCTCAGCTTGGCATACAATCTGTGTGCTCTCAAGGTAGACATCACCAAGCACAAATGTCGGGCATGCTCCTCTTCACTTGAAGAATAAATCAACACATCATCTATGAAAACCACCACAAACTGGTCCAGATAGTCTCAAAATACCCTGTTCATCAAATCCATAAAAGTAGAGGGCGCATTCATTAGCCCAAAAGACATCACCAGGAACTCAAAATGCCCATAACGCATCCGAAAAGTAGCTCGCGGAACATCTGAGCCGCGGAACCTCAACTGATGATAACCGGACCGAAGATCAATCTTCGAGACCACGCAGCTACCCTGCAACTGATCGAACAAATCATCAATTCGCAGCAACGGATATCTGTTCTTAATCATAACCTTGTTCAACTCCCTATAATCAATGCATAGCCTCATCGTCCCATCCTTCCTTTTCACGAACAGAACCGGTGCACCCCAAGGCGATGAACTCGGCCTAAAAAAACAAACTGCAGCAACTCATCCAACTGAGTGCGCAGCACCTCCAATTCCTGCGGCACCATACCATAGGGTGCCTTTGTAATAGGGCGGGTCCCAGGCTCCAAATCTATCACAGACTCTACTTCTCGCTCAGGAGGGAGACCAGGAAGGTGATCGGGAAAAATGTCCGGGTACTCCCGCATCACAGGAATGTCTTCAACACAAGGCGACGATGCGCAAGCCACAAGCAAAACTGAGACAAAGCAGACACGACCATCAAACTCCGCAAAGGCCTGGGCACATACAACCGGCATAACTAAGGAATTTTGATGCGGGAAGACAAACACGCTTCTGGGATGGCCATCATCCATTAGGAAATCCAGACGCTTATCCCTGCACTGGATCACAATGTCGTAAAGAGCTAGCCAATCCATGCCCAGAATCACATCAAAATCTTCCAAATCGATCACCTTCAAGTCTGCATAGGCCAAAAATCCCTCCAAAATAATAGGACACTGCCTTATGCACAGATCTGACACCACCGAATATCCGGACGGGTACTTGACACAAAACAGATAATCAACTCGCTCCAAAGCCCAGTGATGCCGATCAACAAACTTCTTAGCCACAAAAGAGTGAGTGGCACCAGAGTCAAAAAGAACATGCGCCCAACAATCTCGGACCTTAAACTCGCCTAACAAAGCAGTAAAAACACACGACATAACGAGGATAAGGCATTAATATAGCGACTAAATTATCATACCAAGATTGAACTACAACGAGAAAGAGGACGAACCTGATATGTCTTGGTTCGAGCACTGCGTTTCTTCCTTCGTCACTGCATTCAACTTTACCTTCCCTCGATCTAACTGCTGCTGCTGGGGCGGTGGCTGTGCGACGGTCCGGAGCGCAAGCTGCTGGCCGGCAATTTGGAACTGCGGACACATGGACTTCAAGTGTCCCCTTTGACCGCACTGATAACATAACTTATCCTTCAACCGGCACCGAGTAACATCATGACCCTTCTGCCCGCAGTACCCACATAACTTATCCTTCTTCCAATACTGGGCAGCATCATGCCCTGCCTGATTGCAAAAAGTGCAAAGATGGAGCTTCTTCGGGGCACCCCGAAGAGCCATCAACTGCTGCTGCTACGGCGCACCCTGCCTCCTGAAACACTTTTCAAAGGGGTGGCCCACACGACTGCAGAAACTGCACACCACCTTGCCCTTCTTACTCGGAGCGAGGCTTCCTCCATCGCCCGCTTTCCTCTTCTCCTTTCTTAACTCCTTTCCCCTATTCCTGGTATTTTCAATCGCTTCTACCTTCAGCGTGGCTTCCACCGCATCAGCTAGGCCCATGGACCGGTAAGCATTGGCTAACTGCTGGATCTCACTGCGGAGACCTCCCAAAACCCTCTTCACCCTGCTTTCCTCAGAGGCAACTAAATCTGGGGCGAACCTGCTCAGCTTGCTGAACTCAATCTCGTACTCGCCTACTGTGAGTTATCTTTGCTTCAGATGCAGGAAATTGTTCATTAGGCGATCTTGCTCAACTGTAGGAAGGAAATTCTTCAACAGCCTTCCCTTAAACTGCTCCCATGAGCAACCTTCTGCGAGTGCTTCCTTCTCCCTGATCCACCAACTCTTTGCCAAACCCTTCAGCTGAAAGGCAGCAATCATCACTCTCTGGTCCACTGGCACACCAGAATACGAGAACATCTCTTCCATTGCCAAGATCCAATCATCAAGCGCCATAAAGTCTGCCTTCCCGTCATAAGTTGGGGGTCCTAGCCTCTGGAAGTGGGAAATAAAGTTCATCTCTGGCGGCAAAGCAGCAGGGGGAACAAGGGGTGCAGGACGGATGGGCTCCGGCTGACTCGTCACGGGTTGCTGCCGATGAGTAGCATTCAATAACACCTGTGTCTGCTCCTGCATCGCGACCAACTGTCGCGCCAAAGTCTCGTTATTCAGACGCAGCTCTTCAATCATCGCTTCACTATGCGCACCTAATGTCTCGCCCTCAGACTGGGGGACAGGTTTCATAGGCTGACGCCTTGGATCCATATCTAGAGAAGACAATAACAAACGACCTGCTAAGACTGGACCCAAACCTCTAGGAAGAGACTAGGAAGAGAAGACATACAAATACTTGCTTTTGCTACTGCTTTCTCTCTGGGACAAGTTTGTACATGATATTTCGCTACACTCAGGATGGTATATCATCCATTATCTCTCGTGCACCTCTCTTATATGCATACATGCTTAACATCTTACTTTTGAAATCATGAGTGTACATGTGTCATCGTGTAGATCTCTAGCTTGGCACGTGTGCTTATGCAATGTTATGCTATGCATGCAGTGCTATGCAAACTAAAAAAGGCCTTAATGCATGCTATGAGCGGCGTACACATGCGATCTTATGCATCCCATACTACATATAATGAAAAAATAATATCTAATGGACACGCATGCGACCTACGTTATGCATCTCATACTACTTAACAGTCGCATGTTGTCACCTATGAGGATCCATATACAGACACATATTATGCATCTCATACTACATAATATGCCCCGTATACTTCTTTCATGCTTATGAGTGTAGTGTTCGTGCTTCAGCCGAGATCTACTGATGACTCATCGATGAGTGTATGCAATGAATAACATTTCTCACTAGGCGGTTAACCGGGCCAACCAGACCATCCCAAGAAACCCGGCTAACCTCCCTCTGATACCAACTGTCACAAGCCGTATTTTTCCCGAAATATTTTATGATATCAGAGTAAGGGGAAAATACGCGTCGTGATGCCGCGTCCTGCAAGGGACAACTACAGACGCTCAGGCAAGCACTCTAAACGAACATTTTTCGAGAAAAATAGATATTTTAGTTGAAAATTAAGTTTTGTCATTTCTTCCTTTGCTTTGGAGACCGTGTCCCTCTGCCCTGCAGCCCACCTAGCCACCAAAAGAAAATATACGTACGCAGCAAAAAAATTGGTTTATTTTACCCTAAGAGCGTTGAAGACCAAAATGTCTCCAAGGCTTACATAATTCTATGTTTAGTATACCTTAAGAAAATACTTTTTACGCTCTTCCAAATAGGAGATAAATGATAATAAGTAAAGAAAAAGCATGCTATGAAATTAATTTACTATAAGGGTCTCACATAACCCATAAATAAACACATTTCCTAGAGAGTAAGAGAATAACTACCCCAAAGAGCAGGAAAAGAAAGCACAAGTAGCAGCATAAGCAAGTAATCTGAACATAAAAGCCATCCGGGCGCCAACAACTGACACGAACCCGCAGGAAAGCAGGGAAAACATCCAAAAGTGGGCAACAACTAAAGAACTGCTCCTTACCTACAAGGGAGGAAGGGCCTCGACAGGGGAACTGAACGACCCTACTCTAACACCTGCGACAACTCTTAACCTGAACCTGAGGCATTCATAAGAAAAGAATGCCTCAGCCCAAAGGGTGCAAGAAAACTAGCAAGAAAAAAAAACTATAAAATAATAGGAATGCTGATTAGCTGGGTATGACACGAATTTAGCAAATTTTCCTTGAGCGAGTGCAAAAGCCACAAAAGAAAACATCCCCAACCCAGGGCATCTAGTAACCAAGAGTGAAGAGAGCCATACCAAGCTGCTGCATAATAAGCAAAAAGAACTGTGGTGGGGGCCTCAAAATCCGTCCACACTCCAGTTCTAAACCACCGTGGTGAGGGCCCATACATCCACCCACTCTCCAGTCTGAAACCACTGTGGTGAGGGCCCATACGTCCACTGTAACAATCCAGGCCCGCCAACACGGGACCCAGCTGGACCGCCAACACCCACCCAGCCCAGGCCCGCCAACACGGGACCCAGCTGGCACCGGAAGGGTTCAGCCTAACCAGATGGTCTGCAGACCATGCACCTCAACCCCTCTCTGTCCCACCACAGGGCATAGTAGGTAGTTGGAGACCAGAGTCCCCCTTTGATGAGAATTGAGCCAGTTAAGAGACAGCGCGTGGACTTCCCAGGAGGTCACCCATCCCAGAATTGCTCCAGCCCGAGCACGCTTAACTATGGAGTACTTTCACTTGGTGATGAGAAGTGAAAGTACTCCATAGTTAAGCGTGCTCGAGCTGGAGCAATTCTGGGATGGGTGACCTCCTGGGAAGTCCACGCGATGCCGCTTAACTGGCTCAATTCTCTGATACCACTTGATATAATAACATGCGCTGCCGCTTAACCTATCTCTGATACCACTTGTAAGACCCCATTTTTTTTCAAATACCGGGTCTTAGGCCCAGAACCGCCGCTTTGCGGTGACACCTTCACTCGGGAAGGTCTCCACTACAAAACGCTGATCCTGCCGGCCAAATCGATCACAAAGAAAAAATGCATTAAAGAAGACAAGTCCACAGAATCAACATGAAAAATATAAAAATGTCCATATAATATAACTGAATAAAAAGATAACAAGGGTTACAATAATAAAGGGCTCATGCCCAGTAAATCATATCCTCACTACAAGATCACTCGTGAAAGCTAACTCCTAATCACTCACTGTTCCTGAATCCAGTGCTCCTGTACTGCACTGGCCTGCCTCCGTAAGCATCGGCCTCTGGTGCTGCTCCATCGCTGCGGTCTCCTAAAATGATAAGGTCCACGGACCGTTAGTCAAAAAGACTAAGCCAATCCCCCACCCTCCCCCGGTGACTCCTAGGCACCGAGCGGGAAGGATAAGGATGAAGCGGAGGACAACAAGGGGTAATAGCAAAAGCAGATGACAGGGTATAATTTACAGGAAGAGTTCTACCACTACTCAAGTATATAAGTGCATAAACAAAGCAGGTAATAAAGCATAGTAAGAGCAGGTAAAGAATAAATAAAGTGCAGTAAGTAAAGACATATATAAAAGAAAAATAACCATTGATTTAAAGGAATGCCCACACAAACCTATAGACCAAGGGGTCGTTTAGCAAGGCCTATCGTATAAGAAGTCCCATAACCGACTTATACGATAGGGGTGGGGGTTGAAATGCAATGTTTATGCTATGAAAGGAAAGGTATGCAGTTATGCTATGTTCATACAAGTGCAACTCACACACTTCGACTCTGTGCGCACAGACCTTTAGTTCCCCCTTTTTGGAGCTAGCTAGACTCCCAGGATACTCTCGTAGTGGCAAACGGAAGCGGTGGGATGGGCCTCGCCCACCTCTAGGTTGGTATTCACACTACCTAACCTTGACCTATCGTACGCCTCAACGCAAAACCGCGGAGCATCTGCGTACTCTTACTAGATGGACCACCAGACTTTTAAGTCTAAGTGCAAATTCCACACTTGCCGAGTCAACGTATTGACGTCGGTGTGAACGACCGTCCAATACCGGAGACCCATCACCTTCATGCACATGCAACATGTTCTACTATATCCCGAGCCATAAATTCCCCGGGCTAACCTGCCGGTCATCAATAACCTTCCGAGCCACCGGCTCGCCGGACCAACCCATGTGTACCAACTAACACTACTGAGTCACAAGCTCACCGGACTAACTAGTCCGCTGCTTCAACCACCGAGCCTACCGCTCGTAAAACCAAACCAACTAACCTCCCATAACCACGGGGTGTGGGTGTGTGTATTGTTAAGTTAATCTTGTACAACATCTTACTCCTACAGTTTATGGTTAATCTTGGACTTCCGGAGGATTACCCTGTAAGGGGCTCGCTACGATACTAGGAACCACAATGGGATGACACCCCAAGGCTCCCATTCTCAAGACACTTAGTGTTGTTGGTATCAACCCATAAGAACATCCCTCTTATCATTTCACTTGAGTTAAACCTAAGTGCTTTAAGACACGCTAGGGGAAAGACGATCCTTCGTCAATCCCAACCCTCAGAATTGCTTGCATACTTGGGACGAGTATAACATGGTGATATTGAAGATACTTAGCCCAAAAATAGATAGAGGCTTATCTTTTGTTTATTGGGGCTTATCTTTTGTTTATTGGGGCTTACCTTTTGTTTATTGGGCAAATTAATGACTGCCTTGGGTTTTCCTTAGACATAATTTAGAAAGTGTTGCGTCGTGAAAATAATGATTTTGAAGTTGATCATATTTGATGTTACTCGGGCGAAGATGAGATGGTGTAACAGTATGTTTGGAATAATGATCCATAGTATTACTAGGGCAATGGATAGACACCATTGATCGAACAACAACTTGACCTTGGTTGAATCGTTGGAAATGTAAGTTGCCAAGATTAATCACTTAGGGATGCAGATGCCCTTCTGGAAGTTGAGAACTAAAATTAGGTCATGCAAGCTTTAGTTATATTTGAAAGTTCGGGTAATTTGGGGCTTCAGAAGTGATTAATTTATGATTCGTTAAAAACCACGCCCTGTCATGATGGAAAATTTTAACTACAACAATAACCCTTATACCTTGGGAGCTATGATGATGAATAACCTGAGATATTAGACGATGAATTTTTGGAATTAGAATATAGCGTTTGAGTTTACTATGATAAGATCGGCCTAAGTTTATTTTACTTAAGACCATTTGAAAGAGATCAAGACTAGCATAAGTTGAAGTGATAGAAATTTGGTGAAATGAACGTGATGATATTTCCTTGATGAAACCGAATTGTGAAAAACCCTAAGGTATCAAAATTTTGCTCATTATGAATCAAACTTCACGTAGAAAATGATTGGGAGTCACCTTACCATTATGGTTGGTTAACATATACTCATAAAGGTTCACAAGTGCGCCCCCATTAAAATTTAAGGATGATTAGGATGCCTGACGCTTTGATTAGTTCCATCAGTAGTAAGAACTGGAAAAGTTGTAGAGTAGAGATGAGTGATTACTCGGACGCACCTGAAGGAGTAAGAAATTGAACATGTGAAGAAATCTTTAGAGGCATAAGAATCTGCCCAGGTTAGGGTGGATGATCGAGGATAGATTGACCAAGGTAGCTAGGTCACCCCGGTCAGGATAGACGATACGACGGTGCGAGTCTTGCGACGCAAGAAGATTCCATAGGTAAAAATCATGTTGTAAGATTATGGACAGGAGGAGCTGGTGTGGCAGAGATAGTCGATGCTCTTCGAGCCAGGAATAGTTTCAATTCTTAGGGGATGTTAGGTTCAGTCACTCTCGGTGAAAACCCCGCAAGCCTAACCTGAATTTCGAGGACGAAATTATTCTTTTTGTTTATTGGGATTTATAACATCCCCCAAACAGCTAGACCCCTAAGTTGGTTTTGTCATGACTAGGTCATGACAAAACCATAGGAAGAGATCAAGACCTTGTGAACATAGGTGAGAAGGAGAAAACCCAAGTGGTATGCAAATAACAATTTTCAGAGACCAAGCCTAGGGTTGGACTTTAGGACCCCACCTTAAACCTTGACCCCACAATATCATCCCTAACCCATTAGAGGTCTCCTTGAAGCACCAGTGACCCATTGGGGTCAACCTAAGAGGCCAATTTGACTAAAGTCAACCTTAACCCTAAATTGATCAAACTAGCTCAATTAAGGTCAATTGGCCCCCACCATGCCAAATTGACCCTGCCCCTACCCTTATATGGGTACTAGGAGCCTAATGGACCAAAAAGCCCCATCATGGGACTTGCAAATTTGACCAATTTACCCTTGCCCTAATTTAGGTCAAAATTATCTAATTTGCACAAATTGGACCCAATCCACTTGAGATAGACCCAATTGGTGTGGTCCACCACCTATTGGGGATTGAATGTTGCTGAGTGGCCATTAAATTTGTAGAGAGTCGGCCAGGAGAGAGAAAGCCCATTTTGGAAGAGAGAGAAAGAAGGGGGAGTTAATGGAGGAGAAGGAGAAACCCCTTAATCTGAGCAATTAATGGCTCCATTCATCTCCCCTTGGGGAGAGGAGAAGTTTTCAGCTTCTTCCCAGCCTAATTGATGGCCAATTCATCCCCCCTAAGTGTAACCGAAATCTCCACTTGTGGCCTTTAATGGCAATCCGAGTAACTCCCCACCCTTAGCCTCAATCGATCCTTTTAACATCTTCAGAAGTTGGAAAGGAGTGAAACCCCCCTCTTCCCCGAAGAAATCGAGCACCAGGAGAAAGGATCGGCATGGCACCAAAAGCTCCAGCACCGTCAATGGCAACTCGCCGAAATTCATGCCACCAAGCCCCCACACAGGTCCGATCCTCTTCTCCTCCCTTAGTGCTAGATCTCTTCATATTTCGGGGCTTGATCCGTGCACAATAGGGCTCGGATTGTGTTTTCGAAGGAGTACGTTTCGTACTCTTTTTCCCTCCTCTAAAAACTAGATCCGACCACCTCCGGCCGGCCAACCACCCCTATTGCCGACCACCACCTCAACGGAGGTGTTGGTGGCAATGGCCGGCCGGAAAGAGGCGTAGGTGGCCGAGAAATCACCCCGCAAGGAAGCCCAGGTCGGGTTGTCGCGCGCCGTCCATTTCTCCGGGACGATGATAGAGAGCCGTCAGATCTTATTAATAACGATTACGTATATATCATTTCATTCGTCGAACTGAGTTAGACGTTTGTCGAACGCAGAAATATTCGGCGTTTGTCGAACGCAGTTCTTCGTTCATCGAACGCTGTTATTTGTTATTTTCGTCAAAATGAGTTAGACGTTCATCAAATGCACAAATATTCGGCGTTTGTCGAACGCAGTTCTTCATTCATCGAACGCTATTATTTGTTATTTTCGTCGAACGCTGTTATTTGTTAATTGGTCGAGCGCTGTTATAATAGAATTTAGTCGAGCGCTGAATATTAAAATTTAGTCGAACGAAAGGTTTTCGTCGAGCGTTGTTTAACTCTGTATTAGTCGAGCGCTGTTATGCTCTGAATTAGTCGAGCAAATATTTCGTCGAACGCTGATGTGTTCAGCGTTCGTCGAGCGCTGTTTTACGTTAACTTAGTCGAACACATTTAGGTGTCAACTTAGTCTACCGCAGGAAATAATTAGTCGAACGAATAATTCGTCGAACTGGAGGTGTTCAGCTTTCGTCGAGCACTGTATATCCTTTGTCGAACGGGAGGTGTTTAGCTTTCGTCGAGCGCTGTATATCTTTCGACGAACGCAGATTCAGTTAATAACTAAATGTTATATTGATTTCTGTCATATATTTTGTTGTACTTAGATTTAATTATTAAAAATACTTAGATCCCTCTGATGAAAAAGTAGTCAACATCAAAGTTGTAGCCCTTGAAGTCTTCTGTATTTTAAAATTAATTTCACCCCAAAAGGAGTTCTGTAGCTCCCTGTAGGTCCATTTTGGTGGGGCTGGTCCCTAGTGTAGGACAGCCTCCATTTCTTGAATAACTTTTGATTGGGAAATGATATGGACTTGAGATTTGAAACATAGTCTACTTATACCTACACACACATCATATCCAAAGATGAGAATTTTAGGAGAACATTTTTCTGAGGTTTTTGTAATAATTTCATAAATCTTATATTAATTAAATATTGGGTCAAATGACCTCCAATGCCCTCCAAAGTTTAGTGGGTACTTCTTAGGGTTATCACATGACCCTGGTAAAAATCTCAGCCCAATTGGGACTGAATTAGTTTGGAAATTGGTTAACCTAAGTTGGGTCTAATTAGGTCAAAATTAGGGCATGGTGTTTACCTTGGGGGTATGGTGGTTAAAACTCATCACCATGAAGTGAAACCTTGGTAACTGGTTTAGGATCACCTAAGACACCTCCATGAGTGATATGGGGTGGTGTGGAGGTGGTTAAGCCCTAGAACCCAAGTTCTATTCCTAGGTGTGCATTTAGAACCTTGTGAAGGCCATGTGGTCAAAAGTCCCTGGATGGTTATGAAACTTGGTGGATAGGTTCATAGGGTGTAAATAGGCACTGGGTAATTTTATAAGAATTTTAGGAGCCAATATTCCCTTTGAATTAGGACATAACCCCTTTAGGGAAACTTCTTATAAGAAACATTTACATGCTTAAAAAGTCTTGGATGAAGATGAAACTTTGGTTGTGCCCTTATAATCATGGTTTAGACCTCTGGTAATTTTTGTGAATTTTACTAAATGATTTAACCAGTACTTCTTTCACAAGGCACTTATTTTGTCTTAGGCTTAAGAAAAATAGTTGAGGGTCCAATTCTCTTTGTTAAATTGTGCAAATTGGTGATAGGACATTTCTGATCATTAGGAAGCTCTGTGATTTTTTATATAATTTTTGGAGACTTAAATCAGTAGGCTACTTCACAACTTATCTTATTTGAGGTTTTTTTAAAGTATTTATTTAAGTGAGAAAATGATTTTCAAAAATCCTGAAACTTAGTGAGTAGCCTTTTCTGATGAGTACAAGAGTTTGGTAATTTTCCCATAATTTTAGTGTTGATCTATTTGGTGGTTCCTTCATAAAATTACAATTTTGGATGGATGACAAATAATTAAATTAGAGGACAATTCTTACTGTAAAAATATGATATGCTGTATTTGATATTATTTTGTCATCCTAGATTTATCATGATTTTTGAAGAGCCATATCATGAGAATTTATTATACTTCATGTTCAATTTCATACTTGGCAGATGTTTGGAGAAATTAAAATAAATGCTAAATAAATTAGGAAAAATATGATTCTCTGGACTTAGTCTTGTAACATCATGATAGATCTCCAGTAAATATCTTGAGTCAGTTGGATGGGATGAATATTTGGAGTACCTCTAGTTATAAGCTTCATATAGTTAGTTTGGTCTGCGTTTAGTAAAACTTTGGAACTTGGGTAACTACTGGCCTACTAAGTGGGAATGACATGTAGTTGGTGTACATGGTCAGGATGAAGAGGTTTAGGTCACCAAAAAGGAGTTATGTATTAAGAGTGCTTGGTGAGTTAAGGGTAAGGTAGTGTTTGGGATTGACGAAGGATCATCTTTCCCCTAACGTGTCTTAAAGCACTTAGGTTTTAACTCCAGTGAAATGATAAGAGGGGTGTTCTTATGGGTAGATACCAACAACATTAAGTGTTTTGAGAAAGGGAGCCTTGGGGTGTCATCCCATTGTGGTTCCTAATACCGTAGCGAGCCCCTTACAGGGTAATCCTCGGGAAGTCCAAGATTAACCATAAACTGTAGGAGTAAGATGTTGTACAAGATTAACTTAACAATACACAAACCCACACACCGTAGTTATGGGAGGTTAGTTGGTTTGGTTTTACGAGCGGTAGGCTCGGTGGTTGAAGCAGCGGACTAGTTAGTCCGGTGAGCTTGTGACTCAGTAGTGTTTGTTGGTACGGACGGGTTGGTCCGGCGAGCTGGTGGCTCGGAAGGTTATTGATGACGGGCAGGTTAGCCCGGGGAATTTATGGCTCGGGATATAGTAGAACATGTTGCATGTGCATGAAGGTGGTGGGTCTACGGTATTGGATGGTCGTTCACACCGACGTCAATACGTTGACTCGGCAAGTGTGGAATTTGCACTTAGCCTTAAAAGTCTGGTGGTCCAGCCAGTAAGAGTACGCAGATGCTCCGCGGTTTTGCGTTGAGGCGTACGATAGGTCTAGGTTAGGTAGTGTGAATACCAACCTAGAGGTGGGCGAGGCCCAACCCACTGCTTCCGTTTGCCACTACGGCAGTATCCTGGGAGTCTAGCTAGCTCCAAAATGGGGGAACTAAAGGTCTGTGTGCACAGAGTCGAAGTGTGTGAGTTGCACTTGTATGAACATAGCATAACTGCATACCTTGCCTGCCATAGCATAAACATTGCATTTCAACCCCTACCCCTATCGTATAAGTCGGTTATGGGACTTCTTATAAGATAGGCCTTGCTAAACGACCCCTTGGTCTATAGGTTTGTGTCGGCATTCCTATAAATCAATGGTTATTTTTCCTTTATATATATCTTTACTTACTGCACTTTATTTATTCTTTACCTGCTCTTACTATGCTTTATTACCTGCTTTGTTTATGCACTTATATACTTGAGTAGTGGTAGAACTCTTCCTGTAAATTATACCCTGTCATCTGCTATTGCTATTACCCCTTGTTGTCCTCCGCTTCATCCTTCCCGCTCGGTGCCTAGGAGTCACCGGGGGAGGGGTGGGGGATTGGCTTAGTCTTTTTGACTAACGGTCGGTGGTCCTTATCATTTTAGGAGACCGTAGCGACGGAGCAGCACCAGAGGCCGATGTAGACAGAGGCAGGCCAGTGCAGTACAGGAGCACATGATTCAGGAACAGTGAGTGATTAGGAGTTAGCTTCCGCGAGTGATCTTGTAGTGAGGATATGATGTACTGGGCATGAGCCCTTTATTATTGTAACCCTTGTTATCTTTTTATTCAGTTATATTATGTGGACATTTTTATATTTTTCATGTTGATTCTGTGGACTTGTCTTCTTTAATGCACTTTTTCTTTGTGATCGATTTGGCCGGCAGGATCGGCGTTTTGTAGTGGCGACCTTCCCGAGTGAAGGTGTCACCGCAAAGCGGCAGTTCTGGGCCTAAGACCCGGTGTTTGAAAAACAAATGGGGTCTTACATCCACCCACTCTCCAGTCTGAAACCACTGTGGTGAGGGCCCATACATCCACCCACTCTCCAGTCCAAAACCAATATGGTGAGGGCCCATACATCCACCCACACTACAGTCTAGAGCCACTGTGGTGAGGGCCCATACGTCCACCCACACTCCAGTCTAAAACCACATGGGTGAGGGCCCATACGTCCACCCACACTCCATTCTTAAGCCACTGTGGTGAGGGCCCATACGTCCACCCACACTCCAGTCTAAAACCACTGTGGTGAGGGGCCATACGTCTACCCACACTCCAGTCTAAAACCACTATGGTGAGGGCCCATACATCCACCCACACTCCAGTCTAAAACCACTGTGATGAGGGCCCATACATCCACCCACACTCCAGTCTAAAACCACTGTGGTGAGGGTCCATACGTCCACCCACTCTCCAGTCTAAAACCACTGTGGTGAGGGCGCATACGTCCACCAACTCTCCAGTCTAACACAAGTTTCCAACATCACTCATCAGCAACATGCTTGGTTTGACGTTTAAGGAGGGTCTTATATTTAATATAGGAGAATGAACTTTAACATTTGTGCTTTAAGTAGAAAACTATTTAACAACCTTCAATAACTTCTATATATATATATATGAGTGCTATATAATAGCATTCGATACTTTTTACTATGAGTACAAAGCTGCCAGTCCCTGGAACAAATAGGGACCCAAGACCGAAATCTCCTCCACATATCCTTCAAGATAAAAAATTGCTAGCCTCGCTAAGTCCTAGAGAACTAGCAAGAGAAATTCCCAGGAAATTTAGCATCCAATTCACCAAATCGTCAGGAATTAGAAAACGAAATTTCCGGGGAATTTAAGATCCAATTTCCCCTGACCATCAAGAATTATTAAGCATAATGTTCAGGAAGTTTAGCCCGCCAAAACATCAAAACTTAGCCAACAAAAAGGAAAAGTGCAGGATTGAAAATTAGCCAAGCAAGACCACTTATACTTAACTAAATAAACGAGTCCAGGATTTAGCCAATAACATATAGTCCAAGGAAAACTCCAACATAAAATAAATAGCTGATAGCCTCAACCTTCCCCAAAAGAATTAAATCTCTAGCGTATAGTCTAAAAAATTTAACTTAGCATATACCCAAGTAAATTCCTAACGTTTAATTCCAGAAATTTCATGAACCAGGTGATTGACTTAAGCATATACCAAGAAAATTTCCTAGCCTATAAATGCAGAATTTCTTAAATCAAGAGTTTAAATCAGGATGAAGCCATGGGCGATTCACAAAGTTTCAGGATGCAATCAAGTCATTATTAGCATGACCAGGGAACCCACTAAATTCCCAACAAAAGATTAAACCAAGCAGCCAGCAGCCCTATAGCAAAACTGGAAGCATAACCCAACTCCCAATGTAATGAATCCCCAATACCAAAACTGGAAGGAAAAACTGAGCAGCTCCAGCCCTATGTCCCCCCCCCCCCCCCCCCCCCCCAAATAAAATTTCCAATATAATGAAATCTGGAAGCACAAACCAACCCCCAAAGTAATGAATCCTCAATACCAAAACTGGAAGAAAAACCCGATCAGCACCAGCCCTATGCCCCCCCCCCCCCCCCACCCCCAAAAAAAAATTAAATTATAAAATCTCTAATACAAAACCTGCAGACAAAGAGGTCCTTATAATCAGGAAGGGGCTTGGGCAGATATATCTTACAATCCTGGAAGAAAAATGAGCCAAGCAGAGCACAGAACCAGGAAAGAAAATCTAGCATATAAATCAAGTAGTGCTTTGACAACCCAACCATTCAAGCCAAGATCAGTTAAGAAAAGAGGGGAAGGAGATGAAGGAGGAGAGAGAGAAGAGTTTCCTTGCTTCAGATTCAACCGGCGACCCGCCGGATCGCGACTAACTTGCCGAGAGCCGACCGATGCCCTAGCCCCGTCGAGGAGGACAAGTCCCGGCAACCCCAAAACTCCTCCGACGGCCTACGCCTCCGACGCCCGACGACTCCGGCGCAAACCCTAGCTCGCCTCGATCTCCCTCTCGAAACAGATTGGAGCCATCGGGGAAGAGGAAAGAAAAGAACTGAAGTTTTTTTTTCCAAACCCCTTTCTACATATATCTATATATATATATATTCTTATATGTAGAAATTTCCACCATGTCTTTTATGCTGTATAAATGTATGCATGTATAAATTTCTATACAACCTTTACACATGAAACTATACAATGTATTAATGGCATACCTTTATATAAAACCCTTATACATATACATACGTATAATTATACATATATACCTACCTACATGCAAACCCTCCTATATGAATACATAATTATATGATTCCCATACATGTACAAAAAAGAAAAACTTCATATAGGCACACACACACATATAAATATATGTTTTTATACACCTACCCGTATGAACCTTTATACATGAATATATATATATATGTCTGTGCATATGACTCAATTTAGAATTAACTCGTCGGACGACGATGGCGACGGTTCCGAAAAGGTAATGCCCCCTCGCATTAACATTATGCAGATGACAAATTTAATATTTAAGCCATTATCATCCTCACATGCCCGCTTAAAATAATTATAAGAAAAACCTGGGGCGTTATAATACTAGTAGCGGTCTTCTGGGTAAATAGACACAGCACTGATCATGGGTGTTCACAGCTTCTGGGAGGTACCGCCAGGCGGTAGTCCTACTGCCGACGATTGCTCCCAGACAACACTATAACAAGAATGCATACCGTGCTATCGTGTATAATGCTTACATGTCTTACCACTTGCTTATTTTATATATATCGAAGTGTTGACTTACGGGGTGATGTAGTTCCACGAGGTCCGCTAGGACGGCCAGGAGGAGGTGTGTTGCTACTTTGTTTTTGGTTAGCTCATCGCTGACCCTTGTTTTTCCTCTCATGCGTATTTGGTTATAGGGCATGGTTCAGAGGCGAATGCTCGTTAACTTGCTAAAAGGTAAATGCTTCATGAATTGTTTTACCTTACTAGTGCATGTGCTTGGTCATGTTGTATCGGCCTATGTACCGAGGTTACTTATATTTAGAATTGTGATGTAAAGGCCATAAGACCAGGGTCTTGGATAGTACTATGTAGCCTGTAGACACTCTTGTTTTTGGTGATTCTTCCTCCGTGGTTTCATACTTTGTAATGTGAAGTTTTATGGAGTAGTCTTTTACACCATTTTTTTAATATCTAACTTGTCGCGGTTGTATGTTGTGGGGCTTGGCCAGACACATGCTATTTTAGCATTCAGTATTGATTTATTAGGGTAGGGATGACACTATCTAATATCTGAGACTTGACAAAGTCAAGATCAGATTTGACAATGTGAAGAAACATGATAGATAGGACTTTGCCCTTTAGCTCTTCTTCGATCTTTGTATACAGAGAAGATGGCGGAAGATCCAAGAAGTTCATCACAAAGGCCTGGAACTTCCCATTATGTGTAGAAATATCGAAGCTGGATTGTTTGAGCTGGAAGAGGTTTCCATTGATGTAATATGCCTGAGTAATTTCTCCCAAGTAAAGATTCTTCACCTGGGTTCATGTACCATGACATATGAGGGACGCCTTAATGATTGGCATAAGGGACGACTCGATTGATTGTTAGATTAAGGCAAGTAATTGAGTGTCTATCTTCTCCCATGCTGGCTGATCAACTTTGGTGATCTAATCAATCCCTTTCTGCCCTGCTCCATGAACCAGATCTGAACGGCACCAGACCTGGAGTTGTAGTTCCAGCCATTTAGTTTCTGTGGTAATGGTGTGAGGATAATCTTGGAGAGAGTGGAGCCATAAAGTTTCTATGAGATCAAGAAGGATGGAAGATCAAGACTCGAAGAATTGGGGTGTTGGTGATGAGTGCCTCAGGATTATAACAGTGTTAGTGTCGTAACTGTCTCTGATATCATGTGAAGTGGATAGAAAATCGATCGTATTAATTCTGGGGCCATTGCCCTGTATATAGACACACACAATTAGGTGTTAAGGTTTATATAGTGACCCTTGTTCCCTTTACGGAATACCAATATACATTTAAAAACCTATTTACCTTTAATAATATATGAATAGAAATGGCCTTCGATTTAATGGATATTGGAGTGTTATTCTATTCCAAACGTATTATCTTCTCTGCCCATTTCTCTTATTTCATTATTTTTGGGCTGCTTTGGATTTTCCTCTCTTGCTCCGTGCGGTACAAGTGGATTTATTCTCTTATTTAAATCTGATGTTGGATTTCCTTTTGAGAGATTTAATTATGCTAATGTATCTTATCATATCTATAATGCTTTGTCTACTCTCCTATGTTATATCTCTCGGCTGAATGAAATTTCATTTCTATTTTGTTGCTGGATCGAATGTGATTACATGGTTGATATTATGCTTTAGTTTATCATTCCACCATGATTTTAATGGGATTCACTGGGTTCCCATCTAATAACAATTATCAGAGTGCTCTACGGGCGGGTCGTTAGGCGGGAGCTAGAAATTATTATGTTTGTTTTAAAATAATTGATTTGAGGAAAACTGGTTTATTTTTATGCGGAAGGTTTGGTGTTAAAATTGATGCACATGCACTTTAATGAAATCTTATGCCACACACAGCACTTGCAAAAATGTAAATGCAACAAACCATCGAAATGAACATGTCATTAATTTAAGCTGCAATACATCATAAATAACCTAGCAGTTGTCCATGACTCAAAAGAAAGTAGTTGATCGTAACTATTACATCCTAACGAATCCAACAATAAAAAAACCAAAATACATAGAACCTGGCACAATGACAAATAGAAAACAAGTAAACCTCCAGGAAACACAAGAACTTGACGCAGCCCGGGCTCAGGTGGCAGGCGGTGTAGTCACGAAAGATAAGGCAAATTCCAAACAAAAGGGAAAATGCCTCAGAACATAGAAAATGAAAGTAAACAAGTTATAAATTTAAGTATGTGCAGAAGAAATTAGAAATTTCCAAGTACCAATTAATCCTGAAGCAAAGCTAGTGAAACAGGCAAGTAACTGAAACAAGCAGAACTATCAGAAATTTATTAGCCTACTACGGAGTATAGCATAAACATTCTTGCAACGACGTAAGCTGTAATCGTTGAAATGTGTAGGTGTTTACAGCGGGTGCAGTGGTTCACACTCAAGTTCAAGTGTAAGTCTTACTAGAATTAGAGTATTTCCTGCTTACCGTGACCATACAAACAAGGCGATGCACCATCTAAACCTTAGCTTCCATGATTTTCATATGACACTCAGGATCTAAGTGATTCATGATTTTCTATAAAACTTCTAACATAACATGACATGCTTATGAGCAATGATTCTTGCATTGTCAGATACATTTAATAACTTAGATACATGTATAAAGAACTTAAATTCTTAGTTTGCAAGCAAAAGGGAATTCTCTACTTGCCTTAAGGTGATGCCGAAACTACCAGTGACAGCTAAGAAGCGCAAGCAGAAACAAAAGTCCTATTGAACCTATTCAGGAATAATCACAGACGATACTTGATATTTGACAAGACAGAAAAACATAGGCTAGTGCATGCAATTCACTTCACAAAGCCTAAACATGAAGGGTTAGTAATTTACCTCCCTCATGAGTGAGGAGAGAAGAGTTACCACGAAGGATCGGGAACTTGGCGGCGCTCGGGTGACGAAAACCCCAAATCGGAGAGGGATTTGGAGAGGTTCCACCACTAGATCCGACGACCGGCACCGAAAACACAAACAAATTCGGGATTAGATGATTAAACGACGAACACATGTTGGATCAACGTAATCACATCATTTGGGCGCATAAATTACCAATTAATTGCAATAAAATCTGGATAAAGGAGCAAAGAGGGGATCCTTACCCAAAGGAGCAAAAATCCGAGCCCAAGTAGGTGAGGGAAGGAAACCCTAGTCGTCCCCCTTGCAAGTTCCATCCAAGACGAAGTGGAAGAGCAAAAAAATTAGGGTTGCTGGCCCCCTTGGAGGAGAGGGAGGTTGTTGACCACAAAAAGGATTGGTGCCCACTGCTGGAGGTCGGCCAGAGGTAGGGGAGAAGGGGTTGTCGACCTCAAGAAGGGAGGTTGTAGGCCACGACAGGAGGAGCAGGGCGGCTCCAGTAGGAGGAGGAGGCAACGTTGTGGGTAGGAGAAGGAGAGGGGGAGGTCAACCACGACAGGAGGAGGCACAAGCGTCGATGGAAATGGGAACTGGCATGGGGACGGGAGTTGTTTACCCGGAAAACCGCTTCTCGGGTTGGACCATTCTCAGACCGGGCGAACTGCTGGGTCAGGCCGCTGGGTTCCAGGATCAGTGGCTCTCAGCTCAAGGTAAACCAGGCCGGGTGGTCTGATGTCATTTTCAGACCACCCCCAAGAGTGAAGGTCGTCAAGGGCCAAAGCAAGAAGGCTATCCGCGGTCTCGGGAAGGAGACCGTGCGGGTTGTGCCATAGAGATTCAAGGTTCAAACCTGGAGAACAAGCCGCAGTTTCAGATCAGAGACTATCTGGGTTACCTCATGAAGATCAGCCAAGCCATGTCCAGAAGACAGACCGCGGTCTCAAGCCAGAGGCCGCTCGGTCTGAATCATTGACTTGGTCCCGGTATCTTCAGCCTCAGGTCAGACAGGTCGGAGAAGCAAGCCGCCAAGCCGCACAGTTTCTTTCTTTTTTCTTCTTTGTGCATCCCGTCACCGCCTACCCATTTCTCCTGTACCCGGGCAGGTGGTTATTCTATCCCTGCCCATTCGGGCAGGCGCCCAAGCCTATAAATAGGGGGCGGCACTGTTCACAAGGCACACACACTCGAATCCAGGAGCTCGCTTGTTTGAGCTGCGTTCTCGAGTTTCCCGTCTTGCGGACTGTCAGACCGGCCGGCTTCTCTTTTCCTACGTTTATAACCGTTGTAACCGCTTCATTTTAATCAAAGGAAAGCCCGTCGCAGGAGTGGCATTTGCCGCGGCGGGCGAAGTCCGGCCTCGACCGCTGCTAGCGGTCCAAATTCTCTAACCGAATAGTAACTGATAATTCGCAACCCTCGATTTCCTTCGGAGGCGCACTTTTGAATCGAACAGAAACACGCGACCTTCAGATCGCGAACTGTCAGCGAAATCTTTGGTTAAGAATGTCAGACCGCCAGTTCCCTCCAAGAGACCGATCTGACCATAGCGATGACTCTTTGTGGGAAGCTCTGGAGCGAACAAAGAGAGAAGCCAACCAGGCCCAGAAAGCAACTGATCAGCATCTGGACGCGATCAGTCAGGCTCTAACTCTGTTAACCGAGCGGTTAGCCCCCCAGTAGGCCGCGGCTAACCAGGCAGTAACTCCTGTCCTACCTCCTCCACCTCCATACCCATTTCAGCAAGTCGCCCATTCCCGACCACCACAAGAAGGTTCTGCGGCTCGGCAGAACTTTTTACCAAGAGGCCGCGCACTGTATGCCGGCTCGGGTCCTCGACTTCCAAGGGGCGGCTTCTCAGGCCGCTCACTTTTCCTATCCGCCTGAGGTCGCCGCCAACCAATCCTACCCGGCTGGAGCCCCTGCCCGCTCCTATCAGGCGGCCTGTCCGCAAATGACCGCAGCAGAGATCCCCTACCACCCTGCTTTCCCTCTGTACGAGGATACCGAGGAAAGTTCTCCCTTCACGGACGAAATCCGAGGAGAGCCGGCCCCAAATAACTTTCGAGAACCGTGCCTGTCAACATATAGTGGGGAGTCCGATCCGGCAATTCATCTCCAAGCATTTGAATCGGCTGTTGCTCTGAGGACCATCACCGATGCAACTAAGTGTAAGCTCCTGGTAACGTCCTTTGATGGACAGGCCAGAGAATGGTTCTATGGACTGCATCCTCGATCTATTAGATGTTTTGCGGAATTGTGTAGAGAATTCCTGCTTCGATTCTCTACCTCTAAAAAAAGGAAGAACAGTCCGGCAGCCCTATTTGAGATACGGCAGCAAGAAAACGAAACGTGGGCCCGTTTCGTCGACCGTTTCCAAAGGGAGATAATGGAGGTGCAAAACATCGATCCAGAATTGTACAGGGTCGCTTTGATGCATGGCCTTAGGGAGGGGCCGTTGAAATTTGAAGCCCAAATCAGGGAGCCAAAGACATATCAAGAGATGATTAGTCTGGCTAATAAGTTTATCACGGGGGAAAAGACTAATCCTGGTTATGTTGCCAAGTTGCTCAGCGACAATGATCAGTTTAGTTCCGCATCAACCCATCAGCAACGCTACAATCATTCATCTCGGCCTGATTTCGAACCTCGTGCTCAGAGGGGAAGAAATCTCAAGCCTAAGCAACCATTTCTTGGCCATCAACGGTTTCAGGATCAGAAACCGCCGTTGGCCATCGCACCCACTCAACCCATGGGGGTTCCGCAAATAATGCCCGTGTATCTGCCGCAGTACATTGTACAACCATCCCCAACTATCCCGTCCATCCGATATGATGAATCACAAGAGTCATTCACCCCTCTTAACGTCACCATGAACGAGGTCGTTCAAATTCTCCAAAAGAGGCCTGACTTCAAGAGGCCCCCTCCTTTGAAATCGGAAGTTCGCAATCGGAACCCAAACCTCTATTGTGAATATCACAAAGAGGAGGGGCATCAGACTGAGGATTGTCGGGCCCTCAGGTGGTTGATAGAAAAATTCCTGAAAGAGGGGAAGCTCCGAGGGTTGATTCGGCAAGAAACCCCGGTTGAACCACGAACCGAGAAGAAGAAGGAAGCGGTCGAAGTGACCTGGGAGTGTGCTGATGTAGAAGAGGCAGGTTGTTATGGGGATATCCATCCTGCGACCGAATGTATAGAAGTGAATGATGTTGGTCCCCTTGGCAACGTCTATTGCATCCATGGAGGGGCAGGGGTAGAATCCTCTCGGAAATCTAGCATCGGGAGAGTTACAAAGCAGGAAGTGGCAGTCGCCTCCACTTCTGCTCCAGAAAGGGCAGTCGTTACTTTCGGCCAAGAAGATATTCCCCCAAATGCAAATCCTTTCGATGATGCAGTAGTGATAAGAGCGGTTATTGAGAACTACACCGTCATAAAATTCTGGTTGATACCGGCAGCTCGGTTAATCTCATTTTCCGCCAAACATTTGAAGCCCTTAAGACTGGAAAGTCTTTGCTCTCCACGGAAGGGCCCCTCTATGGCTTCTCGGGAGAAAAGAAAGAAGTGGAAGGGTGCGTAAAGCTTTTGGTATCACTGGGGGGCATAACGAAGCTGATAAACTTCGTAGTGGTGGAAGCCCCAAGCAGCTACTGTGCAATCTTCGGAAGACCAATCCTGAACGCTTACAAAGCGATAGTATCCACTTTCCATTTGGCCTTAAAGTTCGATGCCGAGGGGCGTCAATATCGGGTCCGAAGAGATCCAAAGGTTGCTCGTGAATGTTACGTGAAAACAGTTAATGTGATCACCGAGGCACCACTTCCCAAGGTTCAGGATGACATCCATGATGTATCCAAACTCCCTGAAGAGGCCGAGGAAAGCGCAGAGCGGAAAGGAACTTATCTGGAACCTGCCCAGGAGACCCAAGAGATCCCTATTGCTGAAGAGGAAGGGAAGAAGCTAATCATCAATGCCGAGCTATCAGAAGAAGAGAAGGTTCAGTTGATCTCCTGCCTGTTGGAGAATCTGGACATCTTTGCCTGGTCAGCAGAAGATATGCCTGGAGTAGATCCAGATGTTGCGTGCCATCACCTCAACATCTCTCCTGAATTCAAGCCAATCCAACAGAAGAAGAGGGAGGTAGCAACCAAGCTGGCGGTACCCATCAAAGAAGAAGTTGCAAAGCTTCTTAAAGCCAATTTCATTTCTGAAATCCAATACCCCACCTGGATGTCAAATGTAGTGATGGTGAAAAAATCTGGGGGAAAATGGCGCATGTGTGTAGATTTCACTAAACTCAATAAAACGTGTCCCAAAGATTGTTATCCCTTGCCTCGGATAGATGTTTTAGTAGATTCCGCGGTGGGATATAATTTCATGAGCTTCCTAGATGCATTTTCTGGTTACCATCAGATTAAGATGCATAAACCTGATATCCCGCATACATCCTTCATTACCAATGATGGGTGTTATTGTTATCTTGTCATGCCTTTCGGACTCAAAAATGCGGGTGCGACGTATCAGAGAATGATGGACACGGTTTTCAAAAAACAGAAAGGAAGAAATCTTGAAGTATACGTCGATGATGTTCTTCTAAAAAGTAAAACTTTTTCAATCCACCTGAAAGACCTCGTAGAGACGTTCGCTACTCTGCGAAGGTTCAAATTAAAACTAAACCCATTGAAATGCGTGTTTGGGGCAAACAAAGGGAAATTTCTTGGACATCTTCTCACCCATGATGGCCTCGCACCAAACCCAGATAAAGTAAAGGCCATTCTAGACATGACCCCTCCTCGTAATCAGAAAGAAGTGCAGCAACTTGGAGGGAGGCTGGCAGGATTGAGCCGATTCATTTCCAAGTCAGGGGATAAAAGCGCTCCATTCTTCAAGACGCTTAGGGGAGGATCTAAGCTTGAATGGAATGAAGAGTGCGATAATGCTTTCGAACAGTTGAAAAAGCAGTTAACTTCAACCCCTCTTCTTCAAAGCCCTCGCGAAGGGGAAACATTATTCTTGTACTTGGGGGTGGGCCCAGATGAAATAAGCTCTGTCCTGGTTCGGGAAGAGAAAAAGAAGCAATTTCTGATATATTATGTCAGCCACATCCTCATAGATGCGGAGACTAGATATTCAATCTTGGAGAAATTAGCCTTGGCTTTGGTCATGTCATCACGAAGGCTCCGCCCCTATTTTCAGGCTCATCTTATTCAGGTGGTTTCGGATCATCCACTAAGAAGTATCCTGGAGAAGCCGGATCATTCAGGAAGATTAGCCAAATGGGCAATCGAGCTGAGCGAGTTCGAAATATTGTACATTCCCAGAACGGCAATAAAGGCGCAAGTATTGGCAGATTTCTTGGTAGACACGATGGATTCTAATCCTGAACAGGTAGTACAATCTCCTTTGGCTTGGATCATTTATGTGGATGGGGCTTCTGGCAGAAACTCCGTGGGAGCCGGGGTAGTTCTGATCAGTCCAAATGGCATCAGGCTGGAGTAAGCTATCAAATTCTTCTTTTCAGTTACAAATAACTAGGCCGAATACGAAGCACTCTTGGCCAGCCTGAGACTCGCGAAGGAGCTTGGAATAGAACATGTTCATGTGAAAACTGATTCTCTTGTGATGGCTTCGCGGGTTCTAGGGAACTACAAAACAAGAGAACCGATACTAAGAAAGTATCTATTTCTAGCTAAGGAAGAAATCGGGAAATTCAAATCCTTCATCATCGAACACATTCCGAGAACACAGAATGAAGAGGCAGACGAATTGTCAAAGTTTGGTCTTCCATCAGGAGGGGAGACCTCGGAACTTTTTCATCTGGCAACGGAGGAAGAGGAGCTCATGCAAATCGATCAACATCCTTCCTGGAAGGACCCTTATGAATTATTTCTGTCAAGAGGGGAGTTTCATCAATCAATCAAAGACAAAAGTAGATTCAGGAGAAAGGCGGCCTACTACTACTTAATAGCAGGAGTTTTGTATAGAAAAACTTTGATTTCTCCCTCAGCGCGGTGTGTTTCAGAAGAAGAGATCCCGATCATACTTCAGGAAGTTCATTCTGGGGAATGTGGTAGTCATTCAGGGGCTAAAACCTTAGAGAAAAGGATCCTGCGGCAAGGATATTTTTGGCCAACTATGAGAAAGGATGCTGAAGCATTTGCCAAGCGTTGTGTACAATGTCAGAAATTTGCCCCTCTTCAACATCTGCCCGCTCAATCGCTTAGGTCAATAACTGCACCCTGGCCCTTCGCAGTTTGGGGGATGGATCTAGTCGGACCCTTTCCAATGGCTAGCGGCCAGCGCCGCTTTATCATAGTAATGATCGACTACTTCAGTAAGTGGATTGAGGCAAAAGCATTGGCAAAAACTACTACTCAAATTATCAAAAATTTCATCTGGGGAGAAATAGTCTGCCGACACGGAATCCCGCTGGCAATCGTCACTGATAATGGGCCGCAGTTCAATAATCCCGAGATGATAAAATTTTGCGATCAGGTTGGAATTGACCTTCGGTTTTCCTTGGTACACCATCCAAGGACCAACGGACAGGTGGAAGCAGCAAACAGGCGAATTCAGCAACTCCTGATGAAAAGAGTTTTGAATCAAAAAGGAAATTGAGCAGACCAACTTCCCTCCATCCTTTGGACTCTTCGCACTACCCCATCTTCAGCTACAGGGGAGACACCATTCAAATTATCTCATGGCTCAGAGGATGTTGTTCCTGTAGAGTTTGAGGTGGTCACCCCAAGAGTTGTGTATGCCAAAGAGGGAAGAGAAGCATGGGTAGAATACAATGATGAGGCCATCAGGCATAGTCTGGATCTGATCGAAGAACTCCAGGACGAGGTGACAATCAGGCAGGAATAAGTTAAGAGGAGGATGGCGAAATATTTTGACAAAAATATCAGGGTAAAGCAGTTTGCAGTTGGGGATTTGGTGTTGAAAAAGGTAGATGCTGCGGCCAGATCTGGTAATGTTGGAAAGCTGAATCCCAACTGGGCAGGGCCTTTTATTGTCAAAGAAGTATTAAAGAATGGGGCCTACCGCCTCCAAACCAGCGAAGGAGAAGACATCGCACGCACCTGGAGCGGTGACGATCTTAAACGATTTTATCCTTGAACCATCTCTTTCATTCTTTACGTTTCTTTTGGTATTAAATGAAAAGCCTTATACTGACACTTCTCTTTGTCTGATGGTTCTCTACATTATAAATACATATATACATATCTCACTCCCTGAACCTCTGAGATATCGCCAAATTCTGCTCGAACCCCCTCGGATTGTAGTCATAGCGTAAAACCCACCAAGACCATGTGATGCGGGGAGTTTTCGCACACATGTAGTGGTAGCTTGCCAATTCCGCTGCAGTGGTCCTCAGAACTTTGGATCCCGGCCGATATCTGGCACACCCCTGCATCAAGGGAGGTCAGGGTGATTGTCAGCTCTATCATGCCCCGAAAGGGATATAGTTACAGCTTTGATGATCTTTCTGAGGAAAGCAATGTTCGCCGCCGAGGCCCACCTGCCCAACTGATCATCATAGCCTGTGACCATCGAATACTCTTAGGTACTCTCAAAACGGTGCCTAGTTGGGCCCACAACTGAGTTGATCTCTCTGAGGAAAGCAATGTTCGCCGCCGAGGCCCACCTGCCCAATTGATCAACTCGGCTTGTAACCCTAGGCAAGAGAGCAGATGAGTCGCTTACAGCTCTTATGACCACTTGAGGAAAGCAATGTTCGCCGCCGAGGCCCACCTGCCCACTTGGTCATCTGAGTCTGTACATGTTTTTTCTTTTTCTTTTTTCTACAGCTCTTATGACCACTTGAGGAAAGCAATGTTCGCCGCCGAGGCCCACCTGCCCACTTGGTCATCTGAGCCTGTAGATTATCCTTTTTCCCTACAGGAAGGTATTCACCTCTTGTGGTTTTTTGTATAAAACCATTCGGGGAAGATATTATTAAAACAGGTGCAGGTGTTCGTCTACCCTAATAAAGGGTTGTGATATTAAGATCGGGCGGTCTGAACTTTCAAACCGAACGGTCTGATTGTGTATAAGTTAGGGTATTTCTGGATAATTACATGGTTGCCCGGGTTGTATTCTAACCGGGCGGCCCTGTCAATCTTTTATAGGTTGGGTATTTTTGGACAATTATATGACTGCTCGGATTATATTCTAACCGGGCGGGTTTATCCATCCATTATAAGTTGGATATTTATGGAGCTAATTATATGATTGCCCGGATTGTGTTCTGACCGGTCGGGTTTATCTATCCCTCCATTCTGTTGAATTGGATATTTCTGGATCTGAATATATTGCTCGGGTTGTATTCTAACCGGGTGGGCATTACCTATCTTTTACAATTAATTAAGTTGGAAATCTCAAGATCTAAATATATGATCGCCCGGATTATGCTCTAATCGATCGAGTTGAGCTATTTCTTAAGCAAAAGTTATCTCTAAGATGCAGTGTATTACTCGCCAGGATAGAATTCAAACCGCGCAAAGTTATTATTCGTTATTTACATCGGCAATGATAAAATATCTCTGAATGATAAGAAGCCGCCCGGTCTAAATTACAGTCGCATGAGTCTATATGTTATGGTTCATACTATCAGAAATCAGACATCCTGAGACCTAAATGAGCAATCGCACGGTTTGAATATAGATCATCCAAGATCATCAAATCATCACTTATGCTCAGATCAGGATAACCGCATGGCTAGATCATAAAAGGCAAAAGGTAAAAAGAAAGAAAAGAGACAAGACATCAGCCACAAGTAAGTAACACTAGAAGGTCAATCAAACAGGTAAAATTTCTATTCATTTCTTCAAATGTTTTAACAAAAATTTAACCGCCCGGCTAACAAAAAAAGACCGGCGATTATACAAAAATAAAATTAAAAACAAAGGCATTATTCTGCCGACTTCTTCTTCTTCTTCTTGACAGGAGAAATCGAGTCCACATCAACGTCGGGCGAATAACCTTCACTTGACGTGGAAGAATAATCCGATGAATCGCTACCACTGGACCGCCCGGTCTTACTAGCAGAGTCAGTTGTTCCAGAGGACAAGCTGTCCTCATCATCATCATCATCAGCATCATCATCCGCGTCGACCTCCTCAGCGGCTCCACCACTTCCATCACCTCCTTGATGGAGTACGATCTCCCTGCCCGCATCGGCTTCAACCTCCTCGCCCACCTTGGCTTTTCCCTTCTGCCTTTGGCTGATCTCATCAAGTTGAACCTTCAGGGCAGGGAAGAGGTCGGAGAAGGTAGTACCCCCGAATCCTTCGCACAGACCGCCCCGGTCTTCCATAAGACCCAAAGCTTTGTTGATCCCTTGGGCCAAATGAGGCAACACCTCGTCTTGGAAGGCCGGGTTGGTCATCTCATATTGTTTCTGCAAAAAAAAAAGAAAAAATAAATTAGGTCGCTCGGTCTGAACAAAAGAAGCCGCGTCATCATTTGTCAAACTCACCGCCACGACTTCTTGAAGCCGCGCATTCTCTTCTTGAAGCCGCCCATTCTCCGCGACCTGATCCTCGTACTTCTTCTCCAGAAATTTCTGGACAGAAACCAGCCGCCTGAATGACAAGGCCATGAAGTGATTGGCCGCGAACCCCCATGCGCCGGCTTGCGCCGCTAGCCGGGGAAGCTCTTCTTCCGGAGTTTTCTTCAGCTTCTTCAAAGTCTTTCGACCATACATAGCGGCCCCGGCGGCTAGCGCATGGCAGTTAATCTTGTCACTTCCCCATGGGGGAAGTGCAGTGGATACCCGGATGCGGCTCCCATCCCTATGCCAGAGGACAGTCGGGTTGCCCTGCAGGTCGGGCGGGTTTCCGCAGGAACGAAGAAGCTCATATTCATCAGGAGACGCCGGGCCCTCTTCCTCTGATGATGGCGACCTGTTTCGCCGCTGCCTTTTCTCCCTCTGGGTCAAAACCGGGCCGGCCGGAGTGACCGGCTTGTTCGCAGGGACGATGTGGGCAGCTGCAAGGTAAAATCAGAAGTTTAAACAAAGCAGTCCGCGCGGTCATATGCAAGCGGTCTAGAAGAACTTACTGTGCTCGGGGAGGACATCCTCTAGCTCTGAGAACAGCGGGATGTAATGATTGATGTCCAACCGCTCGTTCTCAAGGAACGTGAAGGTGTCCATCTCGATCTTTCCAACCTGGGGGATCTGGAAGGCCTCTTCCCCCCGAACTTGCGGGTTGGTTTGCAACAGCCCGAAGTTGCCTTCGAGCATTACGAACCGCTCCGACCAGTCCGAGACCTTGTTCGCCAGGTTAACGATTTTCAGTCCGTGGCATCCAAAGTAGAGGTGCCCCCTGAAAGTTGAAGTCCCCACGTCGGAGATAGCCCTCACCGAGAAGAACTTCCTGAATAGGTCAAGGGAAAAACTGGTTCGCTCGAACCGAAGGTAGGAAATGAAACTATATATAGAGGCGATGGAGTTCGGTGGAAGTTGGCCGGGTACAACCCCGTAATGGTCGAAAATAGCTATGACTTCAAGTGGCAGCGGAAATTTGAAGCCATATTCAAAATGGTCGACCGGGACGGCTATTTGGTGCGGATTGGGAGAGTTAATCCGCTCGTCGCGCAAAGGAAGCCGTGCGAGCAGGTTACTCCCTGCCATGTGTTTTGCGAAAAACTCATCCAGTTCGCTCTGGGTGAGTCGGCACTCTGGGTGGTCCGCCGAATGAAGGGCCAAGGCCGCATCCGCTTGGACGGCTTTAACGTTAAAAGGCCGCTGCGACTTGTTCTTAGATCACGCCATCTGGAAATCGTAAAAATGACTTCGAAGAGTCCCTACTTATAGATTTTTACGATCTGCGAATAGTAAAACTATGTCACGGCTATACATTTCTAACCGCGCGGTCAATAGCCTGCATGGTTAGATTCACCAGAAAAACAAAAGAAGCAAAGGAAACAGGAGCAAGCATACATCACAGATCGTGCGACCTGAAATCAGTTCGGATAAAACACAGAAGAAACAGAACACAAACACAGCGGCTAAACAAGAACCCGCACGGGTTATTCAAATAAAAGACGTAAAGTAAAAAGAAGCATTATTTAGACAAAGGCCGAATCAACAAGCCGCATTCATAATACAAATTGTTCTCAAAAGCCGGTCACGACTGACGGTGTTCAGGGGAGACATCTTCTCTGTGAAGTCGCGCGACCTGGTCGCTGGTGGTGTTCAGAAGGGAATAAATATGGCTGGTATGATAATGGAGATGGTTGATTGTGCTATGAAGCCGCCCGACATCCCTTTCAACCCGCGTAGCGGCAATCATGCGGGGGGTTGCGGTGGCCTCATCAATCATAGGATCAGCCGCCCGAACCGGGGGAGGATTTGAGCCCGCCCCAACAGTCGGGCGGCTAACAACCTGCATTCCATCATTCATACTTCGCCGGCCCGCAGCGACTTCCCTGGTTAACCGCAGGAATTTATCCTGGTAGTATTTCGAGTCATCCTCGAACTTAGCAGATGTTTTCTTCTCCTTCTCGAGCTGAGCGGTCAGAGTAGCGACTTGCGCCACCTTGGCTCTCTTCTCGGCCTCCACTGCAGCCCGTGTGGCCTCCACCGTAGCTCACGCGGCCTCAAGCTGAGTCTCCAGGCCATTCTCCCTTTCTGTCCTGGATTTTCTGTCAATCTCCACCTGCGCCTTCAGCGCCTCTTCAACCTTCTTCCTCGCCATTCGCTCGGCCTCCAGAGCAGTCCGAGTGCCGGCCTCCCGGTCTTCCACCTCCTTCAAGCGGGCCCTCAGATTTACCAGATCCTCCTCGAGATGCTTGAACAATTGTGGCCCTTCTTGCGAAGTCGTCGCGCAGGTTGATATCAAGGGGACTAATGGAGGCAGGCTGGCGTCAAGGTCGCCCGGCTTCACAATCTGCTCCTCGCTATCTGCAAGAGGCCGCTCAAGTTATAATAAGCAAGAGCATACAACGCCATATATATACAAAATGGACATAAATATAAGATCAATGCCTGGGCGCACAGGCCGCTTAGACCTTTCCGAGTCCATCCTCCGACATTGCTCATGCCAGAGTCTCTCCGTTTTCTGCCTAGCGGAAGGGGACCAGGCCGCTAAGGGAAAGAAGCTCGGCGGCAGGTTCAGTAATTTATTACGACGAGGCTGCGGAATGAAGAAGCGGACAGCTTTATAATCCATAGGGCGCTTACCTGGCGCAAAAGGATCAGGCTGCAGCGGCTTGTCTAAAACCCGCTCCTCCCCTTCCTTCTTCACCATCATTATCTCCTCCACGGTCATCACCGAGGGGACCTCCGCCTGCACTTTCAACACTTCTCCGAGTTCCCTCGCTCTTTCTTCGACCTCCAGGGCGGTCTGTCAGCAGCTTCTCGCTCTTCGGCCTCCGTCTGAGCGGTCTCCTCAGGCTGGGCTGGGCTATCTGTAATGGGAGCAGTTCGCTTTGAAGACATCGGGCTGTCAAGAAGTTTATCTCGCCCCATTAGCTCATCCATATCCTGAAAGATCCCATTAAGTGATAAGCTACTCGCCGAGTCTGGAGGCAGGTCGCCCGGTTTCGCATCAGGGGTAGCAGGCGAGTCATTTACCTTAGCGGATGGAGGAGTCGCTAGGCCAAGATCCTCTTTTAGTCGCAGATTGGTCTGGAGGAGGGACTCGGCTGGTTTCTTAAAAGCCGCCCTTTCCTTGGAAGCTAGTCTCTTAACCTTCTTGGTTATTCGCTCGGTCACTGACCCGGTCTTCTTCCTTTTCTTCTCTTTCTAACCCGGAGCTGGGCTAACTACTTTGGAGGGACTGGGGTAGTCATCCACGGATAAAGGGGCACTCAGTTCGCCCGGCCTTGGAGAGTTAACCGCCTCCTCCCCCAAATCTCTGACTAGCAAGTGAGGATTCCCGGATGGGGTGATTTCCATGCCAAACGAGTCGGTCTCGCCGACCTTCTTCGAAGGGCTACTGGGGTCAACTTTTCCAGAAGGGGCGGCCTCCCCTTTGTTCAGCGGGCAAGCAGCCAGTTGGCCAAGATCTCTGGGAGGAATCAGCGAGTCGCTGGGGGGAGGCCCCGAACTGTCCGCTGCGGGCTCCGCGGGAGTCTTGGGAGTTGTTGAGTCCACTACGGACTTGGAATTATCCGCCGCGGCTTTCTCAGCCCGCTTCCTCTTTTTCCGGTCCTTCCGGTCCTGCTGTTCTTTCTCCTTTTTCGACCTCTCCATCGATTCGAGCCTTTTACCTTCCACCTTCTTTTGATCTCCGGCGGGATCCACGCGGTCTAACACGGTGTCTAGGAAGTCCATTATTGAAGAGTTACCGGTCTTAAAAATTCTAACCGCAGCTGGCGAGCAATATCCCGTGATTTCAGAAAAAACTATGCAGAATGAATTCTCTGGCTCTCTTATAGAATTCAGGGAAAGTCGGAGCGGTCTCCCGGCTAAAGATTATATTTTCGAAATCCTCTTGAGATTTGAAAATATGCGGGGATTATGTTTACCCGGAAAACCGCTTCTCGGGTTGGACCATTCTCGGACCGGGCGAACTGCTGGGTCAGGCCGCTGGGTTCCAGGATCAGTGGCTCTCAGCTCAAGGTAAACCAGGCCGGGTGGTCTGATGTCATTTTCGGACCACCCCCAAGAGTGAAGGTCGTCAAGGGCCAAAGCAAGAAGGCTATCCGCGGTCTCGGGAAGGAGACCATGCGGGTTGTGCCATAGAGATTCATGGTTCAAACCCGGAGAACAAGCCGCAGTTTCAGATCAGAGACTATCTGGGTTACCTCATGAAGATCAGCCAAGCCATGTCCAGAAGACAGACCGCGGTTTCAAGCCAGAGGCCGCTCGGTCTGAATCATTGACTTGGTCCCGGTATCTTCAGCCTCAGGTCAGACAGGTCGGAGAAGCAAGCCGCCAAGCCGCACGGTTTCTTTTTTTTTTCTTCTTTGTGCATCCCGTCACCGCCTGCCCATTTCTCCTGTACCCGGGCAGGTGGTTATTCTATCCATGCCCATTCGGGCAGGCCCCCAAGCCTATAAATAGGGGGAGGCACTGTTCACAAGGCACGCACACTCGAATCCAGGAGCTCGCTTGTTTGAGCTGCGGTCTCGAGTTTCCCGTCTTGCGGACTGTCAGACCGGCCGGCTTCTCTTTTCCTACGTTTATAACCGCTGTAACCGCTTCATTTTAATCAAAGGAAAGCCCGTCGCAGGAGTGGCATTTACCGCGGCGGGCGAAGTCCGGCCTCGACCGCTGCTAGCGGTCCGAATTCTCTAACCGAATAGTAACTGATAATTCACAACCCTCGATTTCCTTCGGAGGCGCACTTTTGAATCGAACAGGAGTGGCATCGCGTGCGGGAGACAAGAGACCTAAACCGCGAGCGATAATCGGGAGAGGGGGGCTCGGCTGAGGGATTAAAAGGGGAGGGTTGCGGTTAGATATTAGGAAAGTAATTTATTATTATTATTATTATTATTATTATTTTAAGGGTTGTTACATTCTCCCCTACTTAGGAAGTTTCATACCGAAACTTTCAGTGGATTCCCTGAATGGGGTATCTTATGACGATGATTTAGATGTCATTCATTCCATCAAGGTCTGCAAATTAAGGCATGAAAGCTAACTATGAATATAATGAAGTAGGAGGGAAAACAAGTGCGGAGATTTATCAAGATCAAGAGAATAAATGCGGATACCTGCTACGCATGCCAGATTCAAGTTCCCAGGTGTACTCCTCAAACTTGCCATGTGTCCAAAACACTTTTATCATAAGAATGGTTCTTTTTCGAAGCTTGCGTTCTTGATACTCCACGATCTTAGCTGGTTCAACAAGATACGAAATATTGGCTTCAGGAATCACAGGGATTTCTTCAATGATGCATTTTGGATCTTGAATGAACTTTCGCAGCTGGCTGACATGGAAGACATTGTGAACACCAGCAAATGAAGCAGGTAACTCAAGGCGATAAGCAGATTCCCCAACACGCTCTGAGATAGAAAACGGTCCCATGAACCTCGTGCTAAGCTTGTGATGGAGACCAAATCGTTTCACCCCAGGAGTAGGGGAAACCTTCAGGAACACCTGATCACCCACAACAAATTTCTAACGGACGGCGGTGTAGGTTTGCGTACTTTCTTTACCTCTCGATAGCACGATTGAGCTAAAGTCGAGTCTTCTTTGTGGCTTCTTCCATTTACTGGAGCAACTCAAGTCCCAACACAACCTTTTCACCAACTTCTGACCAATAGAGAGGGGTCCTACAACAACGCCCCTACAGTGCTTCGAAGGGGGCCATCTGTAGGCTCTCTTGATAGTTGTTGTTATAAGCAAACTCGACCAAAGGTTGGTGCTTATCCCAAGATCCCTTGAAGTCCAAAATATAATACTGAAGCATGTCTTCAAGAATCTGATTAATTCTTTCAGTCTGACCATCGGTTGTTGGATGATAAGCCATGCTCAGGTTGAGATTGGTGCCCAAATCTTGCTGAAAGCCTTTCCAAAAATGAGAAACAAATCTCAAGTCACGATCTGACACAATCCGCAAGGGAATCCTGTCAAGTCTAACGATTTCTAACACATAGATTCGAGCCATCTTCTCAGTAGAGTGACCTTCCCTATAAGGGATAAAGTGGGCTACCTTGGTCAACCCATCCACTATGACCCAAATCACATCGTGCCCTCTCGGAGTGCGAGGCAAACCTGTGATGAGATCCATAGAGATGTCCTCCCACTTCCACTCAGGGATGGGCAGAGGCTGCAAAAGACTACCAGGACGCTGACGCTGAGCTTTCACCTTCTGGCACATCAAACATTGGGAAACGAAGCGAGCTATAAAATTCTTCATACCAGGCCACCAAACAATCTGTTTCAAGTCCTGATACATCTTATTATTGCCTGGATGACCAGATGTGCAGGATTCATGAGCTTCACGACATATATCATCAAGTAATTCAGGAACATCGGGGATGCAAAGACGGCCTCGGAAACGCAAAAGATCATCAGAGATAAAGAAATCCGGAAGAGGCTCAAGTTCAACCCTTCGGCGAATGCGCTGGAGAACGGGATCGGAAGGTTGCAAATCTTTCACCTCCTTCACCCACGACGGACCAAAAATATGACCTTGACCTTCTGGTAAGATGGATATGTCCATCCGCTCGAGGTCACTAATCAGAGCTGCAAGAGTAGCTGACATGGGTGCACAAGAGGAAGCAGAAACTTGACTACTCAACGCATCAGCTACCGAATTGGCCTTGCCATGAATATAAGTAAGATCCAAATCATAGTCTGCTACAATTCAATCCACCACCTCTGACGAAGATTGAGATCCTTCTGATCAAAGATATACCTCATGCTCTGATGGTTAGTGAAGAAGTGGCACTTCAGGCCATAGAGATAATGTTGCCAAAGCTTCAAAGCAAACACCACTGCAGCGAACTCCAAATCATGCGTGGGGTAGTTGTGCTCGTGAGTCTTCAATTGTCTCGACCCATAAGAGATAACACGGTCATCCTATATCAAGACACATCCTAACCCAATCCCAGAAGCGTTAGTATAAACTGAGAAATCTGTCCCCTCTAAAGGAAGGGCTAGAACTAGTGCTGAACACAAACGTTGCTTCAGTTCCAAGAAGGCCTGCTAACACTAATCTGGCCACTCGAATCTAGCATGCTTTTGAGTTAGCTTTGTCAGCAGAGCAGCGAGAGAGGAAAAAACCTCGACGAAACGCCGATAGTAGCCAGCAAGCCCAAGGAAACTGCGAATTTCAGTAGGGGTAAAAGGTCGCTTCCAGTCCAAAACTGCAGAAATCTTGGAAGGATCATTAGAAAGCCCATCTCCTAAAATAACATGGCCTAACAAGGCAACGCGATCCAACCAGAACTCACATTTTTCCAACTTGGCATAAAGTTGATGTTGACGAAGGGTGGAGAGAGGAGTCTAAGATGAGCAGCATGCTCTTCACGAGTCTTGGAATAGACCAGGATGTCATCAATGAACACGATGATGAACTTATCCAGATATTCATGGAAGACACGGTTCATCATATCCATAAAAGCAGAAGGAGCGTTAGTCAAACCAAAGGACATAACTAAGAATTCAAAATGTCCATACCAAGTCCGGAAGGCGGTCCTGGGAATGTCAGATTCCTTGATCTTAAGCTGATGGTAACTCGACATGAGATCTATTTTGGAAAAGACGGTACTACACTTGATCTGATCAAATAGATCAACCACGTGCGGAAGGGGATGCTTATTCTTGATTGTTACCTTATTCAGATCCCGATAATTGATGCTCAGCCTCATGAAACCATCCTTCTTTTTCACGAAGAGGACAGGGGGCTCCCCAAGGTGAAGAGCTAGGACGAATGTATCCACGCTCAAGCAGTTCATCCAGCTGCGATCTATGCTTCTCAAGTTCGCTCGGGGTCATACGATACAGAGCCTTAGATATGGGGTGCGTCCCATGCTCTATATCAATAGAGAACTCTACATCTCGATCAGGAGGCATCCCAGGAAATTCGGCGGGGAACACGTCAGGAAACTCAGAAGCAATCAGGATAAACTCGAGTTAAGGAGTGGCATCATCTGAAAGCAAATCAAATACAAAACAAGTAGAACATCCTTAATTGACTGAGAAGGAGAGTGGCGCGCACAACAGAATTACATTCAGGTGGCTGTGTGTCTGAACGTGAATGCTGAAGTCCTTGCTATTGATGCTGAGGTTGACCCTCTTTGCCACACAGTCCAGCTTTGCTTTATATGCAACTAGCCAATTCATGCCCAAGATTACATCGAACTCAGTCATTTCCAGAACTATAAGGTCGGCGGAGACTTGCAATTCACCCAGCAAGATTAGACACTTTAGAATTCCCCTACGAGAAAGGTGCAGATGACCGGGCACAGAGATCTCGTAAGGGACCTTAAGTGGGGAAGTACGCCAACAATGAAGGTCCACAATATGGCGAGCGATGAAAAAGTGAGATGCACCAGAATCAAATAGAATTTGCATCCACTTATTCTTGACCCTAAATCTCCCTAGAAGAAAGGAATCATAAACACATTCACGATTATTCGACACTAGGGCAGGCAAACTAAGATGCAAAAAATAATTAAATATAAACCAACACATACATACCATAGATGACGTCGGTAGATGCAAGCGCCTCACCCTGAGAGACGACATTCAACACAGCTTTGCTCTTCTCCTGAGCTCCAGAAATAGCTTGTAGAGGCTGAGCATGGATCAAGCTTTCCTTCATGAGATAGTCTTAGATGTGGTTCCCAACTTGCACACACCTGTAGCAAGCATTTTGCTTGCGGAGACATTCCTTCAGCAACTGGCCCGACCTCTTGCAGTAAGCACAGACAGAGGCGGCAGAGGCAAGCATCATCTAAGGATGTTGCGCAAGAATAACCATCTTCTGCTTCTTTAGGAGGGAGCGGAAGACTTGGGCGACATGGCCCACCTTGTGGCAGAAGGCACCCACCTCCTTGGACTTGAGGCCTTGCTCCTGAGATGGAGCACCCTTGTGTTTGAGGTCAGAGGTGGCGGCATTTTGTTGGGGAAATGATTTATCTTAACCCCTAAAAATGAGTAAAAAATGAGTTCTCAGAATGAAAAAGTAGTTTAAGTAAAGATGCGTCGAGTAGTAATCGACGCTGCGTCGAAGTATATATCGACGCACCCAGTAAAGTCGATGCACCTCTGTCGACGCTCCTTCCATATTTTCTTCTCGACATCTAGCCAGGCTGAAATCGGCGCTTACGTCGAATAGTAATCGACACACGTCGATTTCTGTGACAGATTCAAAAATACCCAAGATCTCTTTCCTTCTGTAGATCTAAATTTTATGGAATTATATTATTCTCTTCTAGCCGTTCGGAATCAGTCTTTCCTTCTAAATGATTCTTGGCTAATTTGATTAAGATTATTATGGACATTATTTGAAAACAGAATGATCTCTTTCCTTCTACAGATATAATGATTATGGAAACTTTTCTTTCTTACTATTTCTCTGATTGCTAATTGATTATTCTCCTATAGCAATATTTTTGAATAAATAGAGCTATAAATACAGAAGGAGGACGGCAAAAAAAAACAAGTGATCCACTCCATCCATTTGAAAAAGAGGAAAAGCTCCCAAGTGAAAAGTGAGAAAGCTGAGAAAAGTGAAAGAGTGTTGCAGCAAAGAAAAAGCCTTCTTCTTCTTCCTTCTGAAGTCATACTGCTGCAAATTTCTGAAAGCTCTCACTGAAAGAGAGAAAGGCCTACAATCTCCTTCTCACTATAGAAGAGAGATTTCATTCACTATACTTGTGCTTCTAATCTTCTTGTTAGGAAGAAGATTCTTTCTTACTTCAATTGTTTTTCTTCTACTTCTTTTCTTATTCTTATTCCATTTTCAAATTGTGCAAAAGAGTTTTAAGAATCTCTCTTCAAAAAATTCAGTTGTAGTGGTTCTAAGAGTCTCCTTATCAAAAGACTCAGGCTGGTTCTAAGAGTCTCCTTATCAAAAGACTCAGTGCAAGATAGTGAATTCCTACCAAGGGGGTAGAAGAGTGGACTACCCAAAGTTTGGGGAACCACTGTATTTCTTTGTGTTGTGCTGTGTTTTTCTTTTTACTATTTTCTTTCTTTACTTGCTTATTTCTTGTTGGTGTGTGGGAAGCTTAAATCTGTGAATATTACACATATATATATATTTATTAACTTTGCACAAAATATTTTTAAATCTCTATTCACCCCCCCTCTAGAGAATTCTATTGAGGTTAACTGTGCACTTTCATTTGGTATCAGAGCTAGGTTGATCAAAAAGGGTAACTCCTTGATCAAAAAGATCCTACCTCATATATATATATATATTTCTAAAAACTTTTTTACGGCACAAATCAAAGATTATGCTTCCACCAGACCACCAATTTGCAACCTTGAAAAATTTGATCTTTGGAAAACAAGAATTAAAATTTATTTAAACTCTATTGATGGAGAACTATTTGATGTTATTATGACAGGTCCTCCCAAGCCATTCAAGAAGGACTCAAGTGGAGAGGTCACTCAAACACTTGCTCCAAGGGTTGAGTGGATAGATGAAGAAAAGAAAGCCCAAGCATGTGATGCCAAGGCTATGAATATATTAGTCTCAACCCTCTCAAATGAAATCTTCCAAAAGATTGCTGAATATGGGTCAGCTAAGGAAATATGGGAAGTTCTCACTAAAATGGTAGAAGGGAGTGCTGATGAGAGAAAGGATAAAAAGGCATTACTCATCTCTCAATATGAAAACTTCCAGAAGAAAGATAGTGAAAGTGTTGCTGACATGTATGCCAGATTCAACCTCATAATAAATGAGTTAAGAACATTTGAGAAGGACATATCTCTCACTGAGATAAATGACAAATTGCTGACTTGCTTCCCTAGCTCTTGGGACTCAAGAATCTGGCCAATTAGAGACTACAGAAGCCAAAAAGAAATCTCAACAGATGTCCTGTTGGGTAAATTAAGGTCTTATGAACAGTTGTTGAAAACAAGATCTGAGAAAGAAGAGAAAGAAAAGACTCCTTCACTCTCAAAGGAAAAGAGTATTGCCTTAAAGGCTACTACAGATGAACCCTCTATAAGTGATGAGGAGCTGATCAGTCTACTGGCCAGAAGACTCAAGAAGTGGATCAAAATAGAAGGATCTAGAAGGAGAGATTCAAAAACCAGGTATAACAAAACTCCTACTAAAGAAATTATCTGTTACTCTTGCAGGAAACCTAGACACATTGCACCTGAATGTCCTAAAGAGATCAGTAATAAGAAAGATCTGAAAAGAACAGATCTAAAGAAGAAGAAGAAAGAGAAAGGATTCATTGCTCAATCATGGAGTGATTCAGAATCTGAAGGAAGTACCTCATCTGAAAATGATCAAGAAGAGGTTAAGCAAGAGGAAACCTGTTTGATGGCTACTGAGAAGCATGAAGATAAATCTCTGGTAAATATATCTGATGATATAGATTTTTCTTCTACTGATTTGAAAAATAATTTCAAAAAATTTTGTTTAGATCAAGTCAAATCTGAGAAAGAAATAAAAAGGTTAAGAAATGAATTTAACAATCTCAAACAAATGGATACACAATATAAAAACTATGAGCTCAGTCAAGAACTCTCTAGATCAGAGGAGCAACTAGATAAAATCAATACTGAAAATCAAACACTAAGAAATGAGCTAGCAAAGGCAAAAGCCTTTGAAGATTCTCTAAATGGCAGAAGTCAAAAGCTCAAGAATATCTCTGAAAATCTCACTGATAGATTTAGACAACTAGAGTTTAATACTGATTTAGAACTCAGACCTCAATCATCCAGCAAATCTGTTTGGAGACATCCTATCCACTTCACTAGGAAGAATAATCTGATAGGAGAAATTTCACTATATATGAAGGAATCCTAGGTAAATATCCTCAGAAAAGAAATAAATTTACGTCGAGTTCTACTCGACGCAACTTAAATGATGCATCGATTTCTAATCAACGCATACACCAGAGTGCGTCAACTTCCACTCGACGCAACTATAAACATACGTCGAATTCCTATCGACACAACCAATCTGACAGGAATTTCTCCTTTTTCTAAAAAGTCTTCTCAATCCATTTCCTTTTATTATGAATACGATTTCTGCAATATTACCAAAGACTACTGGTATGATAAGTCAACACTTCTAAAGAAGAAAGGGTACTCTGAAAGACCCACTTATTCTTTCATTGAACCTTTCACTGTTGGAAGGAAGGGACCCCAGCTTAGCAGGGTCCAAACTAATGATTAAATCTTATGTGCAGGTGTATCACATCTTTAGGCTGGTGTGGTACTTGGACAGTGGATGCTCCATGCACATAACAGGGTACAAAAATCTATTAACCAACTTTGAGGATAGACTTGGACCACCAGTGACTTTTGGAGACTCTAACTGTGGGCAAACCAGGGGCTTTGTAGATTTCAAAGAAGGGAAAGTAACCTTTAAGAATGTGGCAGTAGTCAAAGGACTAAAACACAATCTGATAAGTATAAGTCAGATATGTGACAGTGGTAAGTATGAGGTAAAATTTACCAAACTAGTTTGCCATGTTATCGATGCCATGACTGGTGCCATTGTACTCAATGGAATAAGAAAAGGGAAATTATATAGTAGACTTTAGCTCCACACACACAGAGATTTATTTGTTCAACAACATTATCGATAAAAGTGAATTATGGCATAGGAGGCTGGGCCATTTAAACTATAAAACCATTAGTGAATTAGCAAAGAATAACCTAGTCAGAGGCCTACCAAATGGTAGGTACTCTAAGGATTCTCCATGTAGACCTTGCCAACTAGGAAAACAGACCAAATCATCCTTCAAACCAATTGGTAAAGATGACTCCCCTAGGATTCTCTACTTACTGCACATGGATCTCTTTGGACCTATATCCACTCAGAGCTTAGGTGGAAAGTCTTATACCCTAGTCATAGTGGATGACTATTCTAGATATAACTGGTATTCTTTCTAATGGCTAAGTCTGAAACCCACAAGATTCTCTCAAGATTCATAAGACAGATCAAATCTGAAATCAAAACTCATGTTTCCTGTTGAGTCCGAAATCGCACCTCCGAAGGAAATCGGAGGCTGCGGGTTGCCGGTTACTTTTTAGGTGGGGAAAATGAGACCGCTAGCAGCGGTCAAGGCCAGACTTCGCCCGTCATGGCGAATGCCACTCCTGTGACGGGCTTTCCTTTGATTAAAATGAGGCGGTTACAGCGGTTACAAGTGCAGGAAAGAAGAAGCCGGCCGGTCAGACAGTCCGCAAGACGGGAAACTCAAGACCGCAGCTCAAACAAGCGAGCTCCTGGATTCGAGTGTGCGTGTCTTGGGAACAGTGCCGCCCCCTATTTATAGGCTCGGGGGACTGCCCGAACGGGCAGGGATAAAATAACCGTCTGCCCGGGTACAGGAGAAACGGGCAGGCGGTGACGGGATACACAAAGAAGGAAAAGAAAGAAGCCGCGCCACTTGGCGGCTTGCCCTTCCGACCTGTCTGACCAGAGGCTGAGGATGACGCGACCAAGGCGATGATGCAATCCGGGCGGTCTTCGACTTGAGACCGCGGTTTGTTCTTTGATACCGAACCTTGGCTTGTTTCTATGGCATAATCCGCCCGGTCTCCGACTTGAGACCGCGACTTGTCCTATTGGACTTGGGCCTGGATTATCTTTAGTACTTGAGGGGGATCTGAATTATGTCAAACCGCCCGGCTTGTGCTAGTTAGTGTTGATGGACCCTGTATAACCTGAGCCGGGCGACTTGGATCTGCAAACCGCACGGTCTGCGAGTAATCCTCTTGAAAGCGGTCTTCTGGGTAAACATAATCCCCGCATATTTTTAAATTTCGGAGAAGATTTCGAAAATATCAGTTCTAGCCGGAGACCGCGCCGATTTCACCCTGTTGGTTATAAAATGTACCAGGAGCTTCTATTCTGGCATAACTCAATTGCTATCACGAGTCACTACTCGCCTATTGCGGTTAGGACTTTTAGGCTGAACAACCCGAAAAAGATGGTGGATTTAATGGCCCAGCTCGAAGTTCTTGAGAAGCCCGGAAAAAACCGCGAGAGAGACCGCTCGAAGGATAAGAGGAAGAAGAAGAAAATGACGCGGCCTGACAATATAGTAACGGTCGCTTCCACAAGTAGGCCGACCGACCTGCCTCCCGAGCTGACAGTCGTCTTATCGACCAAAGAGGAAGCGAGTAAGCCGACCGACCAGCATCCCGATTTGACAGTCGATTTATCGATTAGAAAGGAGGAGATTCACTTGAATCCATCCCCAACTGATCCCCCAGCCTTCTCTGACAAGGGAGACAACCCGCCTCCTCCGCCGGATAAGACAGACTTGGAGACCGTCAACCCGAAGAGCGATGGTGATGAGTCTTTCAAGATGGAGGTCACCCCGTCCGGGGTTTTTCATATAAACATTAGAGATGAAGGGGGAGAGGCAGTTGACTCCCCCAAGCCGAGTGACCAGCAGGCTTCAGTAGTCAACATCGAAGATAGCCCGGAAAAGTCAGCCTTCCTGAAGTCGAAAAAGAGGAAGGCGGAGTCCGCGGCGGACAGGCTTCTGAGGAAGATGAAGAGGCTAAAAGCCAAGAACAAGGCAGCGTCCGGGAGACCGAAAGCGGACAGCCTGCAAGACAAGTCGCGCGAGAATGAAGTCTCGGAGGGCGTGATTACTCCCTCCCCCCCCAGTCGAACGATCAGGCTCTCGTTGACGCCCATAGCATTTCCGTAAGTGACCTCCTCAAGGATTTTGATTCTTTCCAGAAGCAAGATGATCAGCTGAGAACTTCTTCCAAACTGCAGGCTGCCAACCCGCTAGGAGAGAAAGGAACCGCCCTGTCTGAGGATGCGACTAGCATTAAGGAGGCCGCCCTACCTGAGGTTACAGCTAGCACTCAGGCGGCCATCCCCCCCGAGGTTGCGACCAGAACCGAAAAGACCGTACCGGCTCATGAAGATACTGTGATGACCGGTCTCTGATTTATGCAGGTGAAGGCGGAACGAGTAAGAGATCAACTTTCCAGGCCGCCACCGCCGCCACCCAATCTTTTGCTGCAAGGTAAAAAGGAAGCGGGTTACCACCCTGTTCGTTTTTTCAGGCCGCGGCCTCGAAATAAGTCGCGCGCTTCGTTGTTGAACCCGTCGCACAACTTCTTTCCCTCCGCTGCTCAATTTTCTGCTGCTAAGCGGAGGCAGAGCGAGAGATCGTGGAGAGAACAACGCCGAAAGTTTGATACCGAGCAAGCAAGGAGACCTGTCCGCCCGAATTCAACCCAAACCGCTGCGGCTTGTAAGCGAGGAAGTTTTGAAGAGAGCGATCTCCTTTTGAACACTTTCTGACCGCTTTTTCTTTATTGCAGATGATCATGACTCTATTCCGAAGCCGGGCGAACTGGTGTCCTATCTCCCTCCGCTTGATCCACCTTCGCCGGGATCCCGGGTTGTACCAGATACTCGGATGGAGGATGAGATGGGCCGTCTTCAAAGGAATCTTGAAACTCTTGCAAAGTAGTTGAGGACCCTTGAGGAGCGGGAGAAGACCGCTCAAGAAGAAAAGATTGCATTACGGGCAGAACTGGAGGCTGAAAAGAAAGATAGCCGGGCTGCGCTGGAGACCGAGCGGAGAGAGCGTCGAGAAAAGGAGAAAGCGCAGCAAGATCAGGTGGCCGCACTGACCACCCGGGTTGATCGCGGGAAGAAGGAGATTCAGAAGCTTGAAGCGGACTGCGCCTATTATCGGGATAAATATCTTCATTTGTTGAGGGAGATCGGCGGAAGCCGACGTCCCCTTAATGCTGCTGATGGAGGTCGGGGTGGATCACGCCGCCCGGATGCTGGGACGAGCTCGTCTCTTCCAGCGGCCGGGACGATCCAACATATTGCTAGTGCGAATGAGCCCGCAACGGCCCTTCCTACCCGTGTAATTCCAGCGGCGCGGGTAGAGAGGGATGCCGCGCGGCTTCATAGCATGATCAATCACCTTAATCACGGCATGAATCAAATGCAAGGGACAATTCTCTAGATAGGCGACCAAGTCGCGCGGCTTCATAGGGAAGATGCGCCGAGTGATGCCCGCAAATGATGAGTGATTTTAAGATCTTTATCGGTAATAATATTTCTATTCGGTCCTTTGGACGACTGTTTGAATTTGGTTTCATGATATTTGGTCTGTTTTCCAAGCCGCGCGGTCTGAGTTTTTGAATTTACTTTATGTTCGTGTTGAATGTTGATTGATGCCTGCGGACTACTTCATAAGCCGATCGGCTTCTTTACGTGCTTTTCTAATTCGTCTGCTTGAATTATACTTGTCTTGGTAATTCTTTTGTGGCGATGTGCCCGCGCGGGTTGATCGGTCTAGCCGTGATTTGACCTTTGTTAGATGCAAATCAGCCGTTCTTATAAGTAGCATCCTTTCGAAAGTCTTTTTACCAGAATTTCGAGATGGGAGCAAAGCGCCAGCCGAAGCGACCTGCGAAAACCTCTGCTACCCGCTCTGAAGCCGCTGTGGCTTTTCACTCAGCAGACCACGAGGAGTACCGTTTGACTAAGGCCGAATTGGACGAATTCGTTGAGAAACACATGACTGACAGCCCGCTGCTCGCGCGACTTCCGCTCCGTGATGAGCGGATGAATTCTTCTGGCCCAAACCAAATCGCGATCCCAATCGACCATTTCGATTGCGGATTTAAGTTCCCTATTTTGATTGAGCTCGCCATGGTCTTTGACCATTATGGAGTTGTACCCAGTCAGATTTCTCCTAATTCGATGGCCGGAATTTGCAGCTTCATCTCCTACCTACGATCTGAGAGAGTCCGTTTTTCTATGGATCTCTTCAGGAAAATATTCTCGGTGCGGGCCATCCCGGACTCTGAATCGAATGTCTTCAAAGGCCATCTCTACTTTGGCTGTCGCGGGTTGAAGATGGTTAACCTCGCGAACAAGGTCACAGCCTGGTCGGAGAGATACTTGATCTTCGAAGGCCGGCTTGGCCTGTTGAACCCGAATCCGCAAGTGCGGCCGGAGGAGGCCTTTCAACAGATCGCAATAAGCGAGGTCGAGAAGAAAACCTGCAAGCTTCTCGAGGATGAGCAACTTAACGTAAGCTACTACATCCCGCTACTTGCCGAGCTAGAAAATGTTCGGCCTGAAGATAGTAAGCTTTCCTTTAACCCGTTTCCGACTTGAATATTGACCGCTCGGTCATTTGTGTTGACCCTTTCCTCTTTTTTGCAGCCGAAGCCATTGTCCCTGCCAACAAGCCAGTCAGCCCGGCCGGTTTAATCTTAACTCAGACGGAGAAGAGAAAAAGACCAGTCAGGAACAAGCCGCTGCCATCCGACGGGGAGGATTCGGCCTCTTCGGGCGACTTCTCCGCCCTTCGTTCCTTTAGCAAGGTGAAGGATTTAAAAGGCCGCACGGTTTTGCCGTGGCATCCAGACGGCGACGGTGTTCAGGTCTCTACCGCGCTCCCCCATTGGTCGAATGAGAAGTCAGGCCGGCATGCTGAAGCCGCTAGCATTGCCATGTTTGGCCGACGGAACTTCAGGAGGTTGAGGAGGATTCCCGAGGAAGAGCTCGCCCGGGAGGCCGCGCGGGTTGGTGCCGAGAGCCTCATCACCAATGTCTTTATGGGAATGAACTTCAAAAGGTTGATTAAAGCAAATGATCACCTAGAGAAGGAAATCGCCGAATTGAAGAAGGAGAATGTGCGGCTAAAGGAAGCCGAGTTGGTAAGTTATCACCTGGCCAGCCGTCCTTCTGAATTTTTCAGACAGCGCGGTCTCTTACCTTACTCTTTTTTTGCATGCAAAGTATGATGAGACCAATCCGGTTTATCAGCAGGAACTTTTCCCTCATGTCGCCGAGGGAATCGACAATGCTTTTAACCACCTGCGGGAGCTCAAAGCATTCACGCCTGGTTTCGAGCATTTCACCTTCTCAGACGCCTACCCGATCTTGCAAAAGAAGTTAGAGAAGATCAGGCAGAAAGCCAAAGGAAAGAACAAAGCCGACGGATCCAGTTCAGAGGAGAGCGGCGACGGGGATGATGAGGCCGAAGAACCCGCAGCGGCTGAGAGTGGGGAGAGTGGCTCGGAGTCCGAATCCAACAGTTCCGAAGAAGAGGCTGGGCGCAAGTCGGGCGAATTGAGCAGTTCATCCTCGTCGGGTAGCGAGGGTTACTCCCCTGACGTTTCAATTGACGGGAGCGATCACTCAAGTACCACTGCGTCTAAGAAACTTAGGTCGCATAATTATTAGCTTGTATTTTGCTTTTTGTTTTGAATAGCCGTCGGCTTGACATTGTTAGCCGGTCAGCTTAAAATATAATGTAAAGAATGTTTTGATAATGAAATGGAAAACTTTTACCTGTCTATCCGTCTACCTTTTGCGACTTACTTGTGGTTGTTTGCGATCTTTTTCTGTGTTAAATCTAAACAAGTCATGCGATTTAATATTAACTTATCCGGTTAGGATAATGCTCTTCACAGGATTCCGGTGAAGTATCTATTGGTAAAAACCCACTCGCATAGCTTGCTTCTTTCAATCCGGACCGAATTTGTTTGATTCATTCTGAGAAGGTGCTAACTTATTATGAATGCATTACGACATCCCGGAAGCCGAACATAATCAAGCCGCGCGGTTACAACTAGACCCTGCATATTTGCTTTCCAGGATAAAGAATGGCAAGTCATAAGAATAATTATCAGACCGAGCGGTCAGTACTTTAACTCAGGCGACTTGCAACTAAGATTGCTGCAAGCCACACCCCCGTGAATGTAACTGACAACCGATCAAGATTTTGAAATAATCAAGCCGTGCGACCATAACCTGGCTCTACATAATTGCCTTGTAAGACAGAATATCAAGTCGCAAGAAGATCAGCCGATAGACCGTGCGATTAATATTTAATCCGAAGAATTTATATGACAGCCTTATATAATATTGGCTGATAACCCGCACGGGCTGTATATAGAATTTGTGCGATTAGTAGGTTTAACACTTCCAATCATAACTGTCTGATCGAAGAGAGCCTGTAATTAGCCGATCAGATAGAGTTGAAACCCATAAAGATGATAGATTCACAACCCGAATACTGAGGTCGGCCGGTCATGATTATGCTTGCTCCCTTGATATTTACCTTGTGACATTTTAATGATATCCTGTTCATTTCAAACCGTTCGGTCTGAATACCGGACCGCATGACATCTTTGGAACCTGCTGATTTTAGACCGCGTGGTTTAATAACCAGACCGCCTGAAAACCCTGGTACCCGCTTATTTCAAACCGCCCGGTTTGAGTATTAAGTCATCTGGTTTGTGATGTACATAGGAATCCTGCTTTTCCTCCAGATGGTCTATAATGACCATATGGGATGAGATACTTTCCCTGTAATGCGATAAAGGATAACTACAGACTCAGATGACCAAGTGGGCAGGTGGGCCTAGGCTTCGAACATTGTTTTCCTCAAGTGGTCATAAGAGCTGTAGAAATAAAGAGAAAGACAAGTACAGACCCAGATGACCAAGTGGGCAGGTGGGCCTAAGCGGCGAACATTGCTTTCCTCAAGTGGTCATAAGGGCTGTAAGCGACTCGACTGCTCTCTTTGCCTAGGGCTACAAGCTGAGTTGATCAATTGGGCAGGTGGGCCTAGGCGGCGAACATTGCTTTCCTCAGAGAGATCAACTCAGTTGTGGGTCCCACTTAGGCATCGCTTGAGAGTTCCTAGGAGTATTCGATAGTCACAGACTAAGATGATCAGTTGGGCAGGTGTGGCTATGCCGCGGGGGCTATACCGACATTGCTTTCCTCAGAAAGATCATAAAAGCTGTAATTATATCCCTCTCGGGGCATGATAGAGCCAACATTCACCTAGAACTCCCTTGATGCAGGGGTGTGTCGGATATCAGCCGGGATCCAAGGTTATGAAGACCACCGCACGGGAATTGGCAAGCTACCACTACACGTGTGCGAAAACTCCCCGCTACACATGATCTTCATGGTTTTACGCTAATGACTACAATCCGAGGGGGTTCAAGCAGAACTCGGCGATGTCTCCGTGGTTCATTGAGTTTGATATATGAGAAAATGTAAAAAAGGGAACATCAGACATGGAGAAGTGTCAGTATGGGGCTTCTTATTAAAATATCTGAAAAATTGCAGGAAAGTAAAGAAGACATATTTTAAGGATAGAACCGTTTGAGATCGTCACCGCTCCAAGTGCACGAAATGTCTTCTCCCTCGGTTGTTTGGAGGCGGTAAGCCCCACTTTTTAATACCTCCTTGACGATGAAAGGTCCAACCCAATTAGGATTTAGCTTCCCGACATTGCCTGTTCGGGCTGCTGCATCAACCTTTTTTAGCACAATGTCGCCAATCGCAAAATGCTTTACCCTGACATTTTTGTCAAAGTACTTTGCCATCCTCCTCTTAACTTCTTCTTGTCTAATTGTTGCCTCGTCTTGAAGTTCTTCGATCAGATCCAGGCTATACTTGATAGCCTCATCATTGTCTTCTATCCACGCTTCTCCTCCCTCTTTTGCATACACGACTCTTGGAGTGACTACCTCAAACTCTACAGGCACAATGGCTTCCGAGCCATGAGATAATTTGAATGGTGTCTCCCCAGTAGCTGAAGACGGGGTAGTATGAAGGGTCCAGAGAATGGAAGGAAGCTGATCTGCCCAATTTCCCCTTTGATTCAAAACCCTTTTCATCAGGAGCTGCTGGATTTGCCTGTTCGCTGCTTCTACTTGGTCGTTTGTCCTTGGATGATGTACTGAGGCAAATCGAAGATCAATTCCCACCTGATCACAAAAGTTTATCATCTCCGGATTATTGAACTGTGGACCATTATCAGTGACAATTGCTAGCGGAATTCCATGACGGCAGACTATTTCTCCCCAGATGAAGTTTCTAACAATTTGGGTTGTAGTTTTCGCCAGCGCTTTTGCCTCAATCCACTTGCTGAAATAGTCGATCATTATAATGATAAAACGACGCTGGCTGCTGGCTATTGGGAAAGGTCCAATAAGATCCATCCCCCATACCGCGAAGGGCCATGGCGCAGTTATTGATCTGAGTGACTGAGCAGGCAAGTGCTGAAGAGGAGCAAACTTTTGGCACTGAACACACCGCTTGGCAAATGCCTCAGCATCCTTCCTCATGGTTGGCCAAAAATACCCCTGTCTTAAGATTCTCTTTTCTAGGGTCTTCGCTCCCGAGTGACTACCGCACTCCCCGGAATGAACTTCCTCAAGTATGGTTGGGACTTCATCCTCAGAAACACATCGTGCTGAGGGAGAAATCAAAGTTTTTCTGTAGAGAACTCCCGCTATCGGATAATAATATGCTGCCTTCCTTTTGAATCTTCTCCGATCTTTGATGGAATGGTGGAACTCCCCCTTTGATAGGAATAGCTCGTAAGGATCCTTCCATGAAGGATTATGATCAATTTGCATGAGTTCTGCCTCATCTATTGCCGGATGAAAAAGTTCAAAGGTCACTCCCCCTGATGGAAGACCAAACTTCGACAATTCATCTGCCTCCTCATTTTGCGTTCTTGGGATGTGTTCGATAATAAATGACTTGAATCTTCCGATTTCCTTTTTGGCTAATAGCAGATATTTTCGCAGAATCGGCTCCCTTGTCTCATAATTCCCCAAGACCTGGGAGGCCACCACCAGTGAATCGGTTCTAACATGTACATATTCTATGCCCAGCTCTTTCGCAAGCCTTAGCCCAGCCAGAAGTGCTTCATATTCTGCCTGGTTATTTGTAACTGGAAAGAAGAACTTGATAGCTTGCTCCAACCTGATGCCATTTGGGCTGATCAACACTACTCCGGCTCCCACGGAGTTTCTGCCAGAAGCCCCATCCACATAAATGATCCAAGCCAGAGGAGATTGTACCACCTGTTCAGGACTAGGCTCTGTTGTATCTACCAAGAAGTCTGCCAAGATTTGCGCTTTGATTGCTGTCCGGGGGATGTATGATATCTCAAATTCACTTAGTTCAATAGCCCATTTTGCCAACCTCCCTGAATGATCTGGCTTTTTAAGAATATTTTTTAAAGGATGATCTATAATAACTTGGACGGAATGAGCCTGAAAATAAGGGCGAAGCCTTCGTGCGGACATAACCAAGGCCATGGCCAGTTTCTCCAGGATCGAATATCTAGTTTCTGCATCCTTAAGGATGTGGCTGACATAGTATATTGGAAACTGCCTCCTTTTTTCTTCCCGAACGAGGACAGAACTCACCGCATCTGGTCCGACTCCCAGATATAAGAATAGCTTTTCTCCCTCACAGGGACTTTGGAGTAGCGGGGTCGAAGTTAACTGTTCTTTCAGCTGCTCGAAAGCCTTGTTACACTCCTCGCTCCATTCGAACTTTGATCCCCCTCGCAGTGTTTTAAAGAATGGGGCACTTTTATCTCCGGATTTGGAGATAAACCTGCTCAATCCTGCCAATCTCCCTCCTAATTGTTGAACTTGTTTAGTATTTCGAGGAGGGGTCATATCAAGGATGGCGTTCACCTTATCTGGGTTTGGTGCAAGGCCATCAGGAGTTAAGAGATGCCCAAGAAATTTTCCTTTGCTTGCCCCGAACACACATTTCAATGGGTTTAATTTTAACTTGAACCTCTGTAGAGTAGCGAACATCTCTACGAGGTCTTCCAAGTGCAATGAGAATGTTTTACTTTTGAGAAGAAGGTCATCAACGTAAACTTCGAGATTCCTGCCCTTTTGATGTTTAAAGACGGTATCCATCATTCTTTGGTATGTTGCGCCCGCGTTTTTAAGACCGAAGGGAATTACGAGATAGCAGTAACACCCATCGTTTGTGATAAATGAGGTATGCGGGATGTCAGGTTTGTGCATTTTAATTTGATGATATCCGGAGAAGGCATCGAGGAAACTCATAAAACCATACCCAACCGCGGAATCAACTAAGACATCTATCTGAGGCAAAGGGTAACAATCTTTAGGGCACGCTTTATTAAGTTTGGTGAAGTCCACGCACATGCGCCACTTCCCACCAGATTTCTTAACCATTACAACATTCGACATCCACGTTGGATATTGAATCTCAGAAATGAAACCCGCTCTTAGGAGTTTGGAAACCTCCTCTCTGATGGGCAACGCCAGCTTGGTCGCCACTTCTCTCTTCTTTTGCTGGACGGGCTTGAATTCAGGAGACACATTTAGATGATGATAAGCCACATCCGGATCCACTCCTGGCATTTCCTCCGCTGACCAAGCGAAGATATCCAGGTTTTCCAACAGGCAGGAGATTAGCTCCATTTTCTCCTCCTCTGGCAACTCAGCGTTGATGACCAGCTTCTTTTCTGCTCCTTTAGTAATAGGAACTTCTTGGGTCGCTTGGGCAGGTTCCAAGTGAGCCCCTTCTCGATCGTTTCCTTCCTCGGCGGCCTCTGGAGACTCAGCAATCTCCAAAGCCTCAGCCACGGCCTCGGGAAGCGGAACGTTGGTGATCATGTTGACATTTCGGACGTAGCACTCCCGAGCCACCTTTGGGTTGCTCCTGACCCGATACTGCTTTCCTTCGCCGCAAACTTTAGGGCAAGATGAAAGGTCGACACTACTGCCCTATATGCATTGAGAATCGGCCTCCCGAAGATGGCACATTAGTTGCTCGGGGCATCCACTACCACAAAATTGATTAACTTTATTACTCCTCCAAGGGATACCAGGAGCTTTACTGAGCCCTCTACTTCCTTCCTCTCCCCAGAAAAGCCGTAGAGGGGCCCGTCGGTGGAAAGCAAAGACTTTCCGGTCTTCAGGGCCTCAAAAGTCGGGCGGAAAAGGAGATTGACGGAGCTGCCGGTATCAATCAGAATCTTGTGGACTGTATAGTTTTCGATGACGGCCTTGATGACCACCGCATCGTCGAAAGGATTAGCATTGGGGGAAGGTCATCCTGACCAAATGTGACAATAGTGCTTTCGGGAGGAGAACTTGTAGTGGCTGCCACTTCCTGCTTTAGAACTCTCGCAATGCTGGATTTGCGAGATGATTCCGCTCCAGCTCCTCCATGAATACAATAGATGTCCCCTAAGGGGCCCACATCATTGACTTCGACGCATCCGGTAGCAGGATGGATGCCATCATAGCAGCCGACGTCTTCTACGTCGGCACATTCCCAGGTTACTTCTACTATTTCTTTCTCTTTTCTCTTCTCGGCATTTGGTTCAGCAGTTGTATCTTTCCGAACTAGACCCCGGAGCTTTCCTTCTCCCAGGAGTCTCTCTATCAGCAAACGAAGGGCCCGACAGTCTTCGGTTAAATGCCCCCCTTCTTTATGATATTCACAATAAAGGTTCGGATTTCGATTGCGGATATCCGACTTCAGAGGAGCAGGCCTTTTGAAATCTGGCCTCTTTTGTAGAATCTGGACTACTTCGTCCATGGTGACGTTTAAGGGAGTGAATGACTCTTGCGAGTCATCATATTGAGTGGATGGAATGACTGGAGGTGGTTGCGCGGTGTACTGTTGTAAGTATACCGGCATCATTTGCGGAAGAGGAGCGGATGGAGCGGGAGCGATGGCCAAAGGTGGTTTCTGATCTTGAAACCGCTGATGGCCCATGAATGGTTGCTTATTTTTGTAATTTCTCACCCTTTGGGAACGGGGTTCAAAGTGGGACTGATTCGATGGCGGATGATGGAAGGACGGATTTGACTGCTCCTTGTCGCTTACCAGCTTTGCGACGTAGCCTGGATTACTCTTCTCTCCTCTGATAAACATATTTGCCAAACTTATCATCTCTTGATAAGTCCTAGGCTCCCTTATATTTGCTTCAAATTTTAAGGGGCCCTCCCTCAAACCATGAATGAGGGCAACCCTGTACAACTCGGGATCCACATTTTGGACCTCCATGATCTCTTTCTGGAAGCGGTCTACAAAACGAGCCCACGTCTCGTCTTCCCACTGTTTTATATCGAAAAGGGCCGCCGGGCCACTCTTTCTCTACCTCGAGGTAGAGAATCTTAGAAGGAATTCCCTTCGCAGCTCAGCGAAACAACGGATTGACCTGGGGTGCAATCCGTAAAACCACTCTCTTGCTTGTCCTTCAAAGGAGGTCACAAGAAGCTAGCACTTGGTCGCATCAGTTAAGGTTCTAAGAGCGATGGCTGACTCGAAGGATTCTCTCCTGGATTGCTCCAAGGCTGACATTATAGTGAGGATTTCACCGACAATCCACGATCTGAAGGTCGAGTGTTTCTGTTGAGTCCGAAATCGCACCTCCGAAGGAAATCGGAGGCTGCGGGTTGCCGGTTACTTTTTAGGTGGGGAAAATAAGACCGCTAGCAGCGGTCAAGGCCAGACTTCGCCCGTCATGGCGAATGCCACTCCTGTAACGTGCTTTCCTTTGATTAAAATGAGGCGATTACAACGGTTACAAGTGCAGGAAAGAAGAAGCCGGCCGGTCAGACAGTCCGCAAGACGGGAAACTCGAAACCGCAGCTCAAACAAGCGAGCTCCTGGATTCGAGTGTGCGTGTCTTGGGAACAGTGTCGCCCCCTATTTATAGGCTCGGGGGCCTGCCCGAACGGGCAGGGATAAAATAACCGTCTGCCCGGGTACAGGAGAAACGGGCAGGCGGTGACGGGATACACAATGAAGGAAAAGAAAGAAGCCGCGTGACTTGGCGGCTTGCCCTTCCGACCTATCTGACCAGAGGCTGAGGATGATGCGACCAAGGCGATGATGCAATCCGGGCGCTCTTCGACTTGAGACCGTGGTTTGTTCTTTGATCCCGAACCTTGGCTTGTCTCTATGGCATAATCCGCCCGGTCTCCGACTTGAGACCGCGACTTGTCCTGTTGGACTTGGGCCTGGATTATCTTTAGTACTTGAGGGCGATCTGAATTATGTCAAACCGCCCGGCTTGTGCTATTTAGTGTTGATGGACCCTGTATAACCTGAGCCGGGCGACTTGGATCTGCAAACTGCACGGTCTGCGAGTAATCCTCTTGAAATCGGTCTTCTGGGTAAACATTTCCATTATCAGAAGTGATCATGGGACAGAATTTGAAAATCAGTTAATTTGTAGTTTCTGTGAGGATGAAGGTATCAAACAAAGCTTCTTAGCACATAGAACTCCTCAACAAAATGGAGTTGCTGAAAGAAAGAATAGAACCTTAATTGAATCAGGAAGGACCTTGCTTGCAGAATCAAGATTACCAAAAACCTTCTGGGCTGAAGCAGTCAACACTGCAAACTATGTTCTGAATAGAAGCCTCATACACAAAACTAAGCTAAAAACTCCATATGAGCTTCTGAAGTGAAAAACACCCACTGTTAGATACTTTAAGACTTTTGGATGTATTTCCTTTATATTAAACAATGGGAAAGATCATCTTGCCAAGTTTGACAAGAAGTCTGATGATGGGATATTTTTGGGGTACTCATCATCTAGTAAAGCTTATAGGTTCTATAACAGGAGAACTCTCAGAATGGAAGAATCCATGCATATTTGATGAAACTAACATGCTTTTTAAGGGGGAGAAAACTTCCACCAGTCCTTTTCCACAGGAAAACAGCTGCATAGAGACTCAGCTTGAACAACTGACTCTAGAGAACACAGACACTAGGAGAGAAAACCAGCTGCAGGAACCAAGTGAGGAATCTGAACAGGAACATAAAGAAGATTCAGAAAAGAGCAATCAAAACCAACTCCCACAAGAGAACATGATTCAAGAAGAATAGGTGGGAAATGATCCTATCATTAATGAGGAAGAAGAGCCTCTGACAAATCCAAGCAGGACAGGAATCAATATGAAAAATCATCCACAATCCCAAATAATTGGAGACACCAATACTAGAGTAAGAACAAGACACCAAGTCTCCAGTGGAATGATGCTCCAATGCTTCTTATCACAAGTTGAAACAAAGAAGTTTGAAGGAGCAAATTGTGATCCTCACTAGATTATAGCTATGCAAGAAGAACTAAGCCAATTTGAGAGAAACAAAGTATGGAACTTAGTTGAGAGACCAAGAAACTACCCAGTTATTGGTACAAAATGGGTATACAGAAACAAACTAGATTCCACTGGAGTAATCATCAGGAACAAGGCTAGACTTGTAGCACAAGGGTATAGACAAGAAGAAAGAATAGACTACAACCAAACCTTTGCTCCAGTAGCCAGATTAGAAGCAATCAGACTTTTTCTTGCCTATGCAGCTTTCATGAAGATGAAAGTCTACCAGATGGATGTCAATAGTGCTTTTCTGAATGGTGACCTTCAAGAAGAGGTGTATGTAGAACAACCACCGGGTTTTATCAATCCCTCCTCTCCTAACTGTGTTTATAGACTTAACAAAGCACTTTATGGCTTTAAGCAAGCACCTAGAGCTTGGTATGACACTCTCTCCAACTTTCTTATAGAAAACTCTTTTGAAAGAGGAAAAGTAGATAAAACACTTTTTACTAAAACCCACAAGAATCAACTCCTTCTTGTTCAAATATATGTAGATGACATCATCTTTGGCTCAACTCATCCCAAACTCTATAAAAGATTTGTTAATCTAATGCAATCTAAATTTGAAATGAGTAGTATGGGAGAACTCTCTTATTTCTTAGGGCTACAAGTAAAACAAAGCAGTGAGGGGATCTTTATCTCACAATCTAAATACACTAAAGAATTAATCAAAAAGTTTGGCATGGAATCAGCTTCTACCATGAAAACACCTATGGCAACTAATGCCATTATAGAAAAGGATGATAAGGGAAAATCAGTAGATCAAAAGACATATAGGGCAATCATAGGATACCTTCTCTATCTAACAGCTAGCAGACCTGACATTATGTTTGCCACCTGCATATGTGCTCGATTTCAGGTTGATCCAAAAGAATCCCATCTCTCCTCTGTAAAATGGATTCTTAGATACCTAAAGGGAACACCTGAACTAGGTCTATGGTACTCAGCAGAAACCAACTTTGAATTGATAGGTTTCTCAGATGCAGACTATGTGGATGTAGGGTTGATAGAAAGAGCACATCTGGTACTTGCCAATTCCTAGGTGACAGACTAATATCATGGTTTAGTAAGAAACAAACTTCAGTCTCAACCTCAACAGTTGAAGCTAAATATATAGCTGCTGGGAGCTGTTGTTCAAAAATCCTATGGATGCAAAATCAGTTTCTTGACTATAAATTGGAAGTCAATAACTCTAAGATCTATTTTGATAGTTCTAGTGCTATATCCATAGCATCCAACCCAGTCCTTCACAGTAGAACCAAACATATAGAGATCAGACATCACTTTCTTAGAGACAATGTAGAAAAAGGCAAGATAACCTTAGAATATATTCCTACACACAGTCAAAGAGCAGACATTTTTACCAAACCCTTGGATGAAACTAAGCATACTTACATCATCAACACCTTAGGAATGCTTGATGGAAGCTTGTAACACCATTGTTGGGCAAATCTAAAAGAGGTCAACAAAACTAAGAAAGCACTTGAAGATACGTCGATTACCTATCGACGCACCGTCGAGAGGAACTCAACGCTGGCATTGATTTCTTACAGGCAAGGATACGTCGATCCTTTCTCGACGGACCGTCGACTTCATGATAAAACTGGAAACAAATCTTTCCTTCTTCTTTTGACAATTGGATTACCTAATATACCTCGATTTCTGTTTCCTTTTCGACGTCTCACCTTCTTTAAATAATACCTCATATTTCATAACTCCTACTCTCCTAAACCGCCAAAAACTTCATCTTCTACCTTTCTCTCTGCATCAATGGCGCCGACTCCTGCTCAATCTGCCATCATCAAAGCGATGAATGATGCCCTGGAAAAACTTGTGAATGAATTTCAGTCACGACTGATCAATTTCGCCAACGAGTGTGCCTCCATGCTAACCACTTGTGAAGCCAAACTGGCTGACATCACTGCATCTCTTCCTGAGCTTCATATTCTTCTTCAAGAACAAAATCTGTCACCAAAAGGGTTTATATCCTTTCTGCAGGATATAGACCAGGGGGAGAGTTGCTCCAGAAACCCCTCCAATCAGGTTCTCTATTACTTTTAAGCTTCATATTCTTCTCTTTTACTCTTAAGCTCAGGGTTAATTCTTCTCCAATCTCTAAAGCATAAACTCCATTTCTTACTATAGGCACAAATCTTCTCCACTCACTCTGATTACACCTTCAAGGAGAAAAACCCCTTTGGTATATCCTCATCCTACCATACAGAAGGAGACCATGCTGTGGATTTAGCATTCAAAGCAGATGCCCCATATGTTCAGGGGGAGATTGCTGTAACAAGAAATACAGAAGTCCAGGGGGAGGAAGAAGCAGCTACTTCTGATGACTGGAAAGGGCAAGTCTGGATTGATGCACCCCTTTGTGTGGAAGAAAATCAGTATCACTCTCCTGGCTTCTCTGCCAGTTACATCAAGCTTAGGACACCCCTACTTGAGGATATTCCTCCAGAAGAAATTGAAGGAGAAAAACATTCTTCAGCAGAGACTACCCTACCTAAGGACATTCTACTTCCTGTTGTAGAACAAACTCCTTCTCCTGCAAAAGTTCCTTCTCCACCTTATCTTTCTAAAGAGAAAACTCCACCTCCCTACTACCTTTATCTCCACCATCAACAAAACTTACTTCTACCAAGCAGTCTAAAGCACCTACTCAAATCTTACCTAGGCAAAGTCCAAGAGGACAAATGAAAAGAAAAAGAGAGGTCATCCCTCACTGGCAAAAATATTCCAAAGAAGAAAGGAAAGAATATGAAAAGGAAAAGAAATACAGAAAAGCTTGTGAGGAAATAAAGAGGTTTGAAAAGATTCATAATATCTCTCCTGACAGTACTGTAAAGGAGTACAATGACCCTGAAATGGAAAAGAGGAATAATGAAATAAGAGAAAGAGACCTGTATGAATTTGAAGCAGCTATGAAAGAAATAGTGGATAAGAGAAATTCTTGGATAGAAAAGAACAAGAAGGGAATGACCAAAGAACAGATTCTTGCCGAAACATCCACCAAAATTCCAAAGAAGTTGTTTGATGTTGAAGCATATCAAAAGAAAAATCCTCAGGCAGGGATTATCCTAGATAAAGGACAAAAGCACAAGAGGGGTATAGGGTGTTCAGAAGATGTTTACATTCCCTATAAGAAGCCTACAAAACCAGAAGGATTAGTCAAATGGCATGATTCACCCTGGAAAGGGAAAGAAAAGATGTCTTAGATCCCTGAGAAACAGGAACCTGAAAAGAAAAGGAAATATAGGCCCAAGGTTAAAAACAAGGGACCATCTGAACCCAAACCTACACAAAAGAGAGAGAAAACTCAAGGCATTACATTAGAAATGATTGATGAAAAGGCATCAATTATCATTAGCAAGGGTTATTCCATAAACGACACTCTCCCTAATGCTGAAAAGAGTTTGGAAAAACTGCACACAATTATCAGAAATGTTCAGGAGCATCCTGATAGAGCCAGGCCCTACATTTTTGAAGCTGTTGAACAATTATCTAAGAAACTCTACTCTGCCTTTGTTAATTTTATGTATAACAAGAAGTTCTTAGTTTAAAACTTGTTTATATGATTTCTTCCTTTTCTGATGAATGCTTGACAAACTTCTTTAATATATCAAGGTATTCCTTAGACAAAAGGTAAAATTTCTCTCTGATTGGGTTATGACAAATAGGGGGAGATTGTTGGGGAAATGATTTATCTTAACCCCTAGAAATGAGTAGAAAATGAGTGCTCATAATGAAAAAGTAGTTTAAGTAAATATGTGTCGAGTAGTAATCGACGCAGCGTCAAAGTATATATCGACGCACCCAGTAAAGTCAACGCACCTCTGTCGACGCTCCTTCCATATTTTCTTCTCGACATCTAGCCAGGCTAAAATTGACGCTTACGTCGATTACTTGACGCACGTCGATTTCTGTGACAGATTTAAAAATACGCCAGATCTCTTTCCTTCTGTAGATCTAAATTTTATGGAATTATATTATTCTCGTCTAGCCGTTCTGAATCAGTATTTCCTTCTAAATGATTCTTGGCTAATTTGATTAAGATTATTATTGACATTATTTGAAAATAGAATGATCTCTTTCCTTCTACAGATATAATGATTATGGAAACTTTTCTTTCTTACTATTTCTCTGATTGCTAATTGATTATTCTCCTATAGCAATATTTTTGAATAAACAGAGCTATAAATACAGAAGGAGGTCGGCAAAAGAAAAACAAGTGATCCACTCCATCCATTTGAAAAAGAGGAAAAGCTCCCAAGTGAAAAGTGAGAAAGCTTAGAAAAGTGAAAGAGTGTTGCAGCAAAGAAAAAGCCTTCTTCTTCCTTCTGAAGTCATACTGCTGCAAATTTCTGAAAGCTCTCACTGAAAGAGAGAAAGGCCTACAATCTCCTTCTCACTATAGAAGAGAGATTTCATTCACTATACTTGTGCTTCTAATCTTCTTGCTAGGAAGAAGATTCTTTCTTACTTCAATTGTTTGTCTTCTACTTCTTCTTCTTATTCTTATTCCATTTTCAAATTGTACAAAAGAGTTTTAAGAATCTCTCTTCAAAAAATTCAGTTGTAGTGGTTCTAAGAGTCTCCTTATCAAAAGACTCAGGCTGGTTCTAAGAGTCTCCTTATCAAAAGACTCAATGCAAGATAGTGAATTCGTACCAAGGGGGTAGAACAGTGGACTACCCAAAGTTTGGGGAACCACTATATTTCTGTGTGTTGTGCTGTGTTTTTCTTTTTGCTATTTTCTTTCTTTACTTGCTTAATTCTTGTTGGTGTGTGGGAAGCTTAAATCTGTGAATATTACACATATATATTTATTAACTTTGCACAAAATATTTTTAAATCTCTATTCACCCCACCTCTAGAGAATTCTAGTGAGGTTAACTGTGCACTTTCACATTTCTAGAACCATGCTGGACTTTCTTAGTAGTACGATCTAGCTCAATGGCTTCCACTTACAAGGCGACACGCACAGTCTCGGCATAGGTGGTGGCGCCATGAGCTAACACATGCTGGCGGAAATCATGTCGAAGTCCCTTCACGAAATGACTGATCTTCTTGGACTCATCAGGCAGAAACTCTGCGGCAAGGAGGGATAGGCGAGAGAACTCTTTTTCGTACTCGATCACTATCTTGTCGAGCTGCTGGAGAGACAAGAACCTCTCAGCTAGCTTGTCCCGCTCCACAAAAGAGAGAAACTTCTCGAAGATAGCTTCTTTGAATTGCCCCCAAGTCAAGGTGGCAGAATTCGGGAGACTGCATCGCTGAAGCCACCAGGTGTAAGCTTCCTCGGTCAGATGGTAGGCCGCAAGGAGAACCTTCTGAGCTTCTGAAACTCCATCATACTCGAAATGCTTCTCCATTTGGGAGAGCCATTCAGATATCACAAAGTAATCTCGATTTCCATCGAAAGATGGTGGATTCAGCCTCTTGAATGCCAGAGTATATGCCATTGCTATGGGCGGGGAAGCCAAGCTTGACACGAGTGGGGTCACCAGGGTGACGACCGGCGATCCGGTCCCAGAATCAGTTGCAGGAGTGGTGGCTCCAGGAGGAGCAGTGGTGGTAGCAACTCCAGCTGTTCCTATACTGCCGGAACCACAGGCTGGATCAGGAGTTTGGTGATCCTCTTCCAGGCGGGTGAGGAGTTCCAGAATCTACCTCAGCAGTTGGGCAGTGGCATCTACAGAAGCTCCTTCCGATGAAGAGGTATCCTGCTTGCGCTGCGGTCGCTTAGGAGCCATATAGAAAGAGACACACAAGAATCGAGTAAGAGAAGCAGTCACGCTAAACACAAAGGGTTGAGACTAGAGGTTCTAGCATTCTAATACTGTCGAATACGTAAACCATGTAATAGTTACAGCATTTTCACTGAACAACTCTAGGTAATGATCATGTAAATGCAAAAACTAAATCATGTGCGATGATTAATGATTTGCAAATCCATGTGTGTACATTCATCATTTGTTGTTCTTAGCTTAACACTTGTGCAATGATTTATGTTATGCATGCAATGCAATTTGTGCCTAGAATGCATTCTTATAAATGTTCATGAATGGCTACACATGCCATGTTAAGTGCCCATTTCACTTAACATGTCATGCATATTATGATACTAATGCACTCACACTTAAAAATATTAAACTGCCCATAACCAATTCGCAAGCGGTATATACCCTAGTGGAAATTCATATGCACATAAATGATAAGTTTGCCCATAACCCCTTAACATTGGTGTGCATACTACTCATGATTATGAGTGTAGAGTGAGTGCTTCAGCCTTGAACAACAAACAACGACAAGGTTAGCGAAGAAATGAAGCATGCATATTTATTTATTTAAGAGAGTTCAAAAGATGTAGAAATTATAAAAAACTAAATCCTTAGATGCTCAACCTACCTCTGATACCAACTGTCACGACCCATCTAATAACAATTATCAAAGTGCACTACGGGCGGGTCGTGATGCCACAGGCATGGGCGAAGAGAATTCCATCACTGTTAGGCGGGAGCTAAAAATTCTAATGTTAGTTTTAAAATAATTGATTTGAGGAAAACTGGTTTATTTTTATGCGGAAGGTTTGATGTTAAAATTGATGCACATGCACTTTAATGAAATCCCATGCCACACACAGTACTTGTAAAAATGTAAATGCAACAAACCACCGAAATGAACATGCCATTAAGAATTTAGTTGTAGTACATCAGAACTAGTCTATCAGTTGTCCATGACTCAAAAGAAAGTAGCTGATCGTAACTATTACATCATAACGAATCCAACAATAAAAGAAACCAAACACATAGAACCTGGCTCAGCGACAAACAATAAACAAGTAAACCTCCAAGAAACACAGGAACTTGACGCATCTCGGGCTCAGGTGCTAAGCGGCGCAGTCACAAAAGCTAAGGCAAATTCCAAACAAAAGAAAAAAGCCTCAGAACATAGAAAATAATAGTAAACAAGTTATAAATTTAAGTATGCACTGAAGAAATTAGAAATTTTAAAGTACCAATTAATCCTGAAGTAAGCTAGTGAAACAGGCAAGTAACTGAAACAAGCAGAACCATCAGAAATTTATTAGCCTACTCCGGAGTATAGCATAATCATTCTTGCAACGGCATAAGATGTAATCATTGAAATGCGTAGGTGTTTACAGCGGGTGGACATGGTTCACACTCAAGTTCAAGTGTAAGTTGTTGATGCCGGAATTGCACCTCCACGATCGATGCTAAGAAAGCTAGGGAAAAGAGGAGGCTACGGGTTGTTGGTTACTATTGACTTAGATAAATTAGACGACTTAGACCGCTGACAGCGGGCGAGATTGGACTTTACCCGTCACGGTGAATGCCACTCTTGTGACGGGCTTTTCCTTGATTTAAGAAGAAAAATGTTATAGCGGGTTACAGAGCCAAGTAGGAGAGAAGCCGGTCGGGCAACAAGTCGTAAAACACTGAACTTGAGATCGCAGCTCTAACAAGCGAGCTCCTGGATTCGAGTGTGTGTGCTTTGGGAACGTCACCCCCCTATTTATAGGCTCGGGGGCCTGCCCAAATGGGCAGGGATAAAATAACCGCCTGCCCGGATACAGTAGAATTGGGCAGGAGGTGACGGGATACAGAAGGGAGATAAGATAGAAGCCGCGCGACTTGGCGGATTGGACCTCGATCTGTGCTTTGGTTGGAGAATCATGGATTTGAGTAGAGATAACCCGAGCAGAGTGTGATCAGAAACTGCGAGCTTTGTCTTCTGGACTTGAGTCTTGATGACCTTCATCCCTGATGACCATCTGTTCTAGGCAGACCGCCCGATTTGTTCTGAGTGGACCAGAAGGTTTGAATGTAAGCAACCTCGGATAGAACTATGCGGCTACACCTGGCAAGCCGCCTGGTCTAAGAGAATCATTAAACTGATAGCGGTCTTCTGGGTAAACATAATCCCCGCACATTTTCAAATTCCGGAGAAATTTCAGAAATGGTAGTTCTAGCCGGAGACCGCACCTTATTTCCCCTGGAAGCTATAAAATGCTCTGAAAGCTCTTTATCCTTCATAACTTTATCATTGCCACAGGGGACTATTCGCCATTAGAGGTCAAACTTTTTCAAGTCGTCAGTCCATCGAACAGAATGGCTGATCTGTTGTCTAAGATCGAAGTCCGTGAAAGAAAGGAGGCTGACTGCAAGAAGAAAAAGATTCGCTGATTCGAGAAGACCGAGAGGACTGTCACAACAGACATGACATAAAAAATTGTTAAGTTGAATTATCCTATCACTGATAAGGATGTCGCTAAGCCTGAAGCGAGTTGTTCCAACCCACCCGTTAATCCACCCGCCCCTTCTGATAAGGCAGGTTCGTGTACTGTTCCTATGAAAGTCACATATGGCAATCCCTTCGACATAGTATTTTCTCCTTCTGGAGTTCCTCATTTAAAAGTGAATGACGGAGAAGAAGGGGTGGTCAATTCCCCAAAGCTCAGCGAATTGATTACTCCATCGGTAGTGATCGTAGAGGACAATTCTAGCCGGTCTCAGAAGGCCGACTTGGATTATGTTAAGAAGAGGAAGAGGGCCAAAACGACGACGGACAGGATATTGAGGAAGAGTAAGAAACTGAAGGCCAAGAACAAAGTGGCCTCCAGGAGATCATACGCGGCTAGCCTCCAATATAAGACGCACGACAAGCAAGTTACTGAAGGGCAGGTCACTCCTCTAGATAAGCTGAACAAGTTGTCATTCAACCCTCCGACCAGCATAACCATTAGTGATATCCTCAAGGATATGGATGCCCTACAGAGGCAAGATAAGATGCTCGACACCCCCGCGACCATGAGCGAAGCTGACCATCCTGGCTAGGATGCGGCCAAACCTGAGGAGACCGTGCCAAGAATGGAGGACTTTGAGGAAAGCGAGATGAAGCTGATGAAGGTGAAGGCGGAGGAGCTGAGGCGGTCTTTGGATAAGCCGCGACCGTCAGACCCCCTTGCAAAAGGTAAACATGGTGCGCTCTATCACCCTGTCCGCTTCTTTAGAGCGGGGCCTCGGAAGAAGCAAAACGATTTGATATTGAATTCTCCATCGTGCTATTTCCCATCCGCGATTCAAACTTCTGTCGCTAAACGAAGACAGAATGAAAGATTTTGGAGAGAGCAGCACCGAAGAATGGACCTCGAGCAATCGAGGCAGCCTGTATATTTAGTCATTAATCTTGTAGTATTCTCTGTATCGGGTTATTCGCTTCTGATTGTTAACCATATTTTCTTTATTGTAGATAACCTGGAGCAATCCATGAAGCCGGGCGACCTGACGGCTAGCATTCCTCCACTGCTTCCACCAGCGCCAAGTTTTTCGCTAAACTTAAATACTGGAGAGGAGGAGCTGGCCAACTTCAAGGGTCTTCTTATTACCTTGAAGGAAAAAGTAAAACACCTCGAAGGCCAGGCCGAGATGGCGCAGGCGAAGGAGCGAGATACGCGGGCTGCACTGGAGGCCGAAAAGAAAGAGCGGGTAGAGAAAGAGAAGGTGCTGTAAGAGCATAACGTCGTTCTGATCGCGTGGCTTAATAAGGAGAAGAAAGTAAATCTGAAGCTCGAGGACGACTGCAAGTATTATCGAGAAAAGTATCTACATCTGACTAGGGAAAGTTGGCGGGAGTCGGCGACCTGCAAATGTGAATGATGAGAGGCTGCGCACATCGAGCCGCCCGACTGCTGGGGAGACCTCAAATCCCCCACCGGTCAGGGCAGCCGATCCGGTTGTTACTATTGTAGCGACCGTCGCGGCATTGCCTACTCGCATGATTCTTGTTGTGCGGGTAGAGCGAGATGTAGTGGCTTCACAGTACTATCAATAACCTCCATCACATCATGAGTCATATCTATATGCTTCTTCTTCAAACCGGTGATCAGGTCGCGCGCCTTCACCGCGAAGACCATTCTTCTGATCAACCATGAACGATTCTTATTCGAGAACAATGTCTGTAATAATATTTTTTATTCGGTCTTCGGGACAATCCCTCAAACATTGCCTACTTGGTGCCACAAACTTTCAATATTTCTCTAGATTATTCTGTATTTTGCGCGACTTGTGTTGCAAGCTTTGTGGCTTCTGTTTTTGAATATTTTTGAATGTGATATCTTTGAATTATCTTGTAAGTTGTGCGGCTTGCGTTGTATGCTTGTAGCTTTCTGTTATAAAACTAACCATGCAGGTCGCTGGCTGCGCGGCTAGTATAATTAGCCGCGATTTGATTTTACTATATGCAGATCATTGGAGTCTATAAGTAGTAGGCATTCCGGAGACTTATTCAACAACATTCAAGATGCGGGCTAAGAGCAAATCTATGCGGTCTGAGAAAGTAGTAGTTGTCCAAACTCACACAGCTTTAGTATTCCATTAGGCCGACCATAAGGAATGCCGTCTGACTCAAGCAGAGTTGGATGATTTCATTGAGAAGCATATGGCGGGAATCCACCTACTCGAGCGGCTTCCTTTGCGCGATGAGCGAATCAACTCCTCAACTCCTTCTCAAATCGCCATTCCCATCGATCATTTTGATAATGGCTTCATGTTTCCGCTGCTACTTTAAGTCATTGCAATTTTCAACCACTACGGGGTTATTCCCGGACAACTTCCGCCAAATTCCATAGCTTTGATCTACGGCTTTATTTCTTACCAGCGGTCTGAAGGAGTTTGCTTCTCTATCAGCCTGCTCAGGAAATTCTTCTCCGTGCGATCTATTCCAGAGGCTGGGGTGAAGATATTTAGAGAACACCTGTACCTTGGGTGTAGGGTGTTAAAGTAGTGAACCTGTCAAACAAGATTCCAAATTGGTCTGAAAGGTATCTTATATTTGAGGGCCAACTCGGATTATTGCAGGTAAAACCCACAGGTGCAGGGAGAGGAGTCCTTTCAACAGCGCGATGTTGAAGGGATAGAACTCGAAATCTACTAGTTTATCAAGGACGTGTGGCTTGATGTGAACTACTACATTCCGCTACTCGCAGAGTTAGAAAATGTCCAACTTGAGGGCGGTAAGCTTCTGAATAATATTTTTCTGGCCACGCTGTTTATATAGCAATTTGTCATCGATGTTTGCTCGGTTTGTATAATAACATCGTTCTTTCTTTTTAGTTGCTGCCATAGTACCGAAGAATAAGTCGATTATCCTGGGCGGCCTAGTTCTGATGCAAAGAGAGAAACGACGGAAGAAGGGCAGGCCGCAGGTATTTGAAGAGGAGGGCTCGGCTTCTTCTGGCGAGTTTGATCTCCTTCGCTTCTGTGGCAACCCCAAGGACCTACACGGGGATTCGACCTTACGCTGGCACCCAGACGACGAATGTGTGCAGGTGTTAACCATGTTGCCGTATTGGTGGAGCGAGAAAATAAGCCTCCACGCAGTAGCCGCCATTGCTGCTCTGTATGGCCGGAAAACTTTGAAGAAACTCAAAGAAATTCCCGAGGAGAAGCTCTCCAAGTTAGTCGCGCAGGTTAGTGCAAGGAGCTTCACGACCAATCATTTTATGGGCATATCCTACAGGCGGTTTATATCAGCACATATGTTGAATCCTAAATCGCACCTCCGAAGGAAATCGGAGGCTGCGGGCTGCCGGCTACTTTTTAGGTAGAGGAAACGAGACCGCTGGCAGCGGTCGAGGCCAGACTTCGCCTGTCATGGCGAATGCCACTCCTGTGATGGGCTTTCCTTTAATTGAAGTAAAGGGATTGCAGCGGGCTGCAAGAGCAGAAATGAAGAAGCCGGCCGGTTAGACAGGTCGCAAGATGGGAAACTCGAGACCGCAGCTCAAACAAGCGAGCTCCTGGATTCGAGTGTGCATGCCTTGGGAACATCGCTGCCCCCTATTTATAGGCTTGGGGGCTTGCCCAAATGGGCAGGGATAAAATAACCGCCTGCCCGGGTATAGGAGAAATGGGCAGGCGGTGAAGGGATACAAAAAAGGAAAAAAGAAAGAGGCCGCGCGGCTTGGCGGCTTGCGCTTCCGATCTGTCTTGACCAGGGACTGAAGATGCTGTGCCCAAAGTGATGATGCCACCCGGGCGGTCACCGACTTGAGACCGCTGCTTGCCCTTCGGATTTGATCTTGGTAGTCTTCATGGCGCAACCCGGGCGGTCTCCGACTTGAGACCGCGGCTTGCCCTTTGGACTTAGGACTTGCTGGTCTTCATGGCGCAACCCGGGCGGTCTCCGACTTGAGACCGCGGCTTGCCCTTTGGACTTAGGACTTGCCGGTCTTTATAGCGCAACCCGGGCAGTCTCCGACTTGAGACCGCGGCTTGCCTTTGTGACTAGGCCTTGGTGGTCTTCAATCTTTGGAGGCGGTTCGAACTTTGTCAAACCACCCAGTTTGTACTGGTTGGTGCTGATGGGCCTTGTTAAATCTGAACCGAGTGGCTTGTATCCTCAGACCGCCCGGTCTGCGAGTAATGCTATTCGGAAGTGGTCTTCTGGGTAAACATAATCCCCGCATATTTTCAAACTCCGAGGAGGTTTCGAAAATATTAGTTCTAGCCGGAGACCGCGCCGATCTTGCCTTGTGGGTTATAAATGTTCTGGAAGCTTCTATTTCTGCATAATTGTAACGCTATCATGAGTCACTACTCGCCCCTCGCAGTCAGGACTTTCCGACTAAACAGTCCAATCAAGATGGTGGATCTTATGGCCCAGTTCAAAAATTGCCAGAAGCCAGGAAAAGACCGCATAGGAGATCACCCAAAGGATAAAAGGAAAAAGAAGAAGACCCAGCCTGACAAAATAGTTACCGTTGCTTCCACGGGTAAGCCGACCGACCTGCTCCCTGCACTGACAGTTGACCTGTCGACTAGAAGTGAAGCGGGTGGCCCGAACCCGCCCCCAGCTGATCTTCCTGCCCTTTCTGATAAGGCAGTCAATCTGCCCCCTCCTCCGTATAAGACGGACTCAGAGGCTGTCATCCCGAAGGCCGATGGGGAAGATTCTTTTAAAATATAGATCACTCCCTCTGGTGTATTCCACTTGGAGGTCAGAGATGAAGGAGGAGAAACGGTTGACTCCCCCAAGCCGACCGGTCAGCAGGGCCCGGTAGTGAATATTGAGGACAGCCCGCTTTCCTCAAAACAAGCCGGCCAGGAGTCGACCAAGAAAAGGAAAAGGGCCGAGACAACGGAGGACAGGCTTCTGAAAAAGGTGAAGAGCCTAAAGGCCAAAAATAGAGCGGCTTCCATGAAACCGGGAGCAGGTAGCCTGCAAGGCAAGTCGCGCGAAAAAGAAGTTTCGGAGGGGGTAGCTACACCTTCACCCAAGTCGAGCAACCAGGTTCACACCGATGTGCACAGTATCTCTGTAAGTGATATCATTAGGGACTTTGATTCCCTCAAGAAGCAAGACGATCTACTGAGAACTTCTTCCGATCTGCAGGCTGCTGATCCTCCTGGAAAGGAGGAGGCCGCCCTGGCTGAGGATATGGCTAGCATTAAGGAGACCGCCCTGGATGAGGATGCAGCCAGAACTAAGGAGGCAGCCCTGGCTGTGGACGCGACCAGAATTGAGAAAGCCGCACCGGCTCCTGAAGATTCTGTGATGACCGGGCTTCGGCTTATACAAGCGAAGGCGGAGAAAGTAAGAGATCAGCTGAACAAGCAGCTGTCGCTGCCGCGTAATCTTCTCTTGCAAGGTAAAGGGGTCGCGGATTACCGCCCTGTTCGTTTTTTTCAAAACGCGGTCTCGAAACAAGTCGCGCGACTTGTTCTTGAATCTGTCACCAAGCTTCTTTCCCTCCGCTGCTCAATTTTCTGCTGCCAAGCGGTGGCAAAGCGAGAGATCGTGGAGAGAACAGCGCCGAAAGATCGATTCCGAGCAAGCAAGGCGATTTATCCGCCCGAATTTTACCCAAACTGCTGCGGCTTGTAAGCGAGGAGAACTTGGAAAGAGTGGTCTTCTTTTGATAATCCCCCCGTTATATGAAATTACATTCGTCCGACCTTTTTGACTGTCTTTTTCTTTGCAGATGATCGTGATTCTATTCCAAAACCGGGCGAACTGGTGACTTATCTTCCTTCACTGGATTCATCCTTACCGAGCTCCTTTGTTATCCCGGATACCTGGATGGAGGATGAGGTGGCCGGTCTTCAAAAGAATTTTGAAAACCTCAAGAAGCAGTTGAAGGCTCTCGAGGAGCGGGAGAAAGCCGCTCAGGATGAAAAGGCCGCACTGCGGGATAAGATGGAGGCTGAGCGGAAAGAAAGCCGCGCTGGGTTGGAGGTCGAACGGAAAGAGCACCGAGAGAAGGAGAAGGCGCAGCAAGACCAGGTGGCCGCACTGACCGCCCGGCTTGATAGAGGAAAGAAGGAGATCCACAAACTCGAGGGGGACTGTGCCTACTATAGAGACAAATACCTCCATTTGACAAGGGAGGTCGGTGGAAGCCGGCGTCCTCTTAATGTAGCTGATGAAGGCCGACGTGGGTTACACCGCCCGGTTGCTGGGACGAGCTCGACTCTTCCAGCAGCTGGGATGATCCACCCTGTTGCTAGTGTAAATGAGGCCGCAGTGGCCTTACCTACTCGCGTGATCCCGGCAGCGCGAGTAGAGCGAGATACCGCACGACTTCATAGCATGATCAACCACCTCAATCACAGCATTAATCAGATGCAAGGGACTATTCTTCAGATCGGCGACCACGTCGCGCGACTCCATAGAGAAGATGTGTCGAGCGATGCCCGCTAGTGTTAAGCGGTTTTAAGATAATTATTTGTAATAATATTTTTATTCGGTCCTTCGGACAACTTAACTGTTTGAGCTTAATTTTATGACATTCGGTCTGTCTTGCAGACCGTGCGGTGTGTTTATTTGAATGTGTTTTATGTCCTCCCTTTGTATGTTGATTGACGCCTGTGAATTGCTTTATAAGCCGAGCAGCTTGTTTCTGCTGTTTCTTTTAACCGCCTGCTTGGGTTTTACTTCTTGTGGTTTACTCCTAATGAGCTAGCTCTGTACGAGAATGTGCTCGCGCGGGTTGATTAGGCTAGCCGCGAATTGACCTTTACTAAATGCAGATCACCTGTTCTTATCAGTCGCGCCTTTCCGAAGACCTTTTCATCTGAATTTCAAAATAGGAGCAAAGCGCCGGCCGAAGCGACCTGCGAAGACATCCGTTACCCGATCCAAAGCCGCTTCCGCGTTCCATTCGACAGATCTTGAGGAATGCTCCCTGACCAAAGCCGAACTGGATGAATTCTTCGATAAGCATATGGTTGGGAGTCCGCTGCTCGCGCGACTTCTGCTCCGCGATGAGCGGATGAACTCCTCTGGACCGAAACAAATCGCAATCCCAATCGATCACTTCGATTGCAGCTTCAAATTTCCCATATCGATCGAGCTCGCCATGGTCTTTGACCACTACGGAGTTGTCCCCGGCCAAATCTCCCCCAACTCAATGGCCGGGATATGCAGCTTCATTTCATATCTGCGGTCTGAGAGAGTCCGTTTCTCCATGGACCTATTTAGAAAAATGTTCTCGGTGTGGGCTATCCCAGACTCCGAGCCGAGCATGTTCAAGGGCCACCTCTACTTCGGTTGTCGGGGGTTTAAGATGGTCAACCTCGCGAATAAGGTCACGGCCTGGTCGGAGAGATATCTGATATTCGACGGCCGACTTGGCCTACTGAACCCGAACCCGTAGGTGCGGCCAGAGGAGGCCTTCCAACAAATCGCTATCAGTGAGGTTGAGAAGAAGACCTGCAAACTTCTTGAGATTGAGAGGCTTAATGTACGCCACTACATTCCGCTGCTTGCCGACCTGGAGAATGTCCGGCCTGAAGACAGTAAGTTCTTCTTCAACCCGCTTCCTGCTCTGATGTTGACTGCGCGGAAGGATTTGAAAGGCCGCACGGTCTTGACCTGGCACCCGGACGGCGATGGTGTCTAGGTCTCTACCGCGCTCCCCCACTGGGCTAATGAGAAGTCGGGCCGGCATGCTGAGGCCGCTAGCATCGCCATGTTTGGCCGGTGAAATTTCAGGCGACTAAGGAATATCCCTGAGGAGGAGCTCGCCCGGGAGGCCGCGCGGGTTGGAGCTGAGAGCTTCATCACCAATGTCTTCATGGGAATGACCTTCAAAAGATTGATCAGAGCAAATGATCATCTAGAGAAGGAAAATGTCGAATTGAAGAAGGAAGTCGCGCGGCTAAAGGAGGCCGAGTTGGTAAGTTATCACCTGGCTAGCCATCTCTCTAATTTTTTCAGACCGCGCGGTCTCTTACCTTTACTTTTTTTTTGCAGACAAAGTATGATGAGACCGATCTGGTCTATCAAGAAGAACTTTTCCCTCATGTCGCTGAGGGAATTGATAATGCTTTTAACCGCCTACAAGAGCTCGGAGTGCTCGCGCCCGGTTTTGAGCATTTCACTTTTTCTGATGCCTACCCGACTTTACAAAAGAAACTAGACAAGATCAGGCGGTAAGCCAAAGGGAAGAATAAAGTTGACGGGTCCAGTTCGGAGGAGAGTGATGACGAGGATGATGAAGCCGAAGTGCCCGCTGCGGCAAAGGAGGGAGAGAGCGGCTCGGACTCTAAGTCCAGCGATTCTGAAGAAGAGGCCGAGCACAAGTCGGGCGAGCTGGGCAGCTCGTCTTCGTCGGGCAGCGAGGGCTATTCTCCCAATGTTTCGATCGATGACAGCGAACATTCGAGTGCTCCTGCATCTAAGAAACTCAAGTCGGATGGTCAATAGTTGTATTTTGTTTTCATTTTGAATAACCAACGGTTTGATTTTGTTAACCGGTCGATTATAGAACCATGTAAAGATATTTTGATGATGAAATGGAAAGTTTTTACCTGTCTAGCCGTCTGCTTTCTATGACTTACTTGTGATTGCTTGCGATCTCTTTTTGCTTCGTATAATTAACTCTCTTCTATCCAAGTCGTGCGACTTAATAATGACCCAGTCAGTTCGTGTACCGAACCTTCAGAATTCCAATAGCCATTCGAACGCTATAAATCCTGTTCGGGCGGCTTGTTTCTGCGATCCCGACTCAGCAAATGCCTTACAACCCGGAAGAATATTGACCATTCATACTTTGATAAATAATTTGATGTGATTATAATATATAGTCTGGCGGATAGAAATTCGAACTTTCTAGGTTCTTAATATGAATACCCTGAGTTAACCGAATACAAATTTAAGCCGCTGCAATAATTATACTCTGACTGCAAGTTGTGCGACTTGAATGTATTTCATGTGATTAGATGCCTCTGTATATGTGAATTCAAGCTGCGCGATTACTTTCCGGCCTTGCATAATTACTTTGCAAAAATAGAGAATACCGAATCAGAAGAAAACAATCAACAGGTCGTGAACTCAGTATTGAGTTCGGACGACTTATAATCCATATTTTTTGAAAGTTCCATCCTTGAGCATAAAATTTAACTGATAAATTCGTGTGACCTGCATATAACTCGGACGGCCAGTGGCTTGACACTTTGTGATAATTTTCATAAGAATCAAAATCACTTCCCTGTAAATAGCTTATTTTTATCCGAGCGAATCGATTTGATACCCATAAGGACGATAGATTTACGAATCGAATGATGTGACCACCAGTCATGGTTATGCTTGATATCCTGATACCTGCCTTGTGGCATTTTATGATATCCTGCTTGTTTTACACCAATTGGTTTAATAGTCAAACAGTCCGGTAATTATGATACCTGCTTATTTCAAACCGTCTGGTTTAAAACTAGGCCGCCTGATATCTTTGGTACCTGCCTATTTCAAACCGCCTGGTTTAAGCATCAAGCCGACCGGTTTGTGATGTACCTATAAAAAATCCTGTTTTTCTCCCAAATGGTCTAGAGTGACCATATAAGATGAGAAAATTTCCTGTAATGCAACAAGAAATGGCTACAGACTCAGATGACCAAGTGGGCAGGTGGGCCTATGCGGCAAACATTGCTTTCCTCAAGTGGTCATAAGTGCTGTAGAAATAAAGAAAAAGGACAAGTACAGACCCAGATGACCAAGTGGGCAGGTGGGCCTAGGAGGCGAACATTGCTTTCCTCAAGTGGACATAAGGGCTGTAAGCGACTCAACTGCTTTCTTGCCTAGGGTTACAAGCCGAGTTGATCAATTGGGCAGGTGGGCCTAGGCGGCGAACATTGCTTTCCTCAGAGAGATCAACTCAGTTGTGGGTCCCATTTAGGCATCACTTGAGAGTACCTTGGAGTATTCGATGGTCACAGACTAAGATGATCAGTTAAGCAGGTGTGGTTATGCCGCGGGGGCTATACTGACATTGCTTTCCTCAGAAAGATCATCAAAGCTGTAACTATATCCCTCTCGGGGCATAATAGAGCTAACATTCACCTAGACCTCCCTTGATGTAGGGGTGTGTTAGATATCAGCTGGGATCCAAGGTTCCGAAGACCGCCGCACAGGAATTGGCAAGCTACCACTACACGTGTGCGAAATCTCCCCGCTACACATGATCTTCGTGGTTTTACGCTAATGACTACAATCCGAGGGGGTACAAGCAGAACTTGGCGATGTCTCTGCGGTTCAGTGAGGGTGATATATAAAAAGTACAAAACGAAACACCAGACATGGAGAAGTGTCAGTATGGGGCTTTTTATTAGAATATCCAAAAAATGCAAGAAATGGAGAAGACAATTTAAGGATAGAACCATTTAAGGTCGTCACCACTCCAGGTGCGCGAGATGTCCTCTCCTTCACATGTCAGGAGGCGGTAAGCCCCGCTTTTTAGTACCTCCTAGATAATGAAAGGTCCAGCCCAGTTGGGATTTTGCTTTCCGACATTGCCTGCTCTGGCTGCGGCGTCAACCTTTTTCAGTACAACATCTGCAACTGCGAAATGCTTTACCCTGACGTTTCTGTCAAAGTACTTGGCCATTCTCCTTTTAACTTCTTCCTGCCTGATTGTTGCCTCGTCCTGAAGCTCTTCGATCAGATCCAGACTATATTTGATAGCTTCATCATTATCTTCTATCCATGCTTCTCCTCCCTCCTTAGCATACACAACCCTGAGGGTGACCACTTCAAATTCTATAGGAACCACAGCCTCCTAGCCATGAGATAATTTGAATGGCGTCTCCCCCATAGCTGAAGACGGAGTAGTACAAAGAGTCCAAAGGATGGAAGGAAGTTGATCTGCCCAATTTCCTCTTTGATTCAAGACCCTCTTCATCAGAAGCTGTTGGATCTGCCTATTTGCGGCTTCTACCTGGCCATTAGTTCTCGGATGATGCACAGAAGAGAACCGAAGATCAATTCCAATCTGATCACAGAAGGTTATCATCTCCGAATTGTTGAACTGCGGACCATTATCAGTGACAATTGCCAGCGGAATTCCATGTCGGCAAACTATTTCCCCCCAAATGAAGTTTCTGATGACCTGCGTCGTGGTTTTTGCTAGTGCCTTTGCCTCAATCCATTTGCTGAAATAATCGATCATCACAATTATAAAACGCCGCTGGCCACTAGCCATTGGGAAGGGTCCGATGAGATCCATCCCCCAAACTGCGAAAGGCCAAGGTGCAGTTATTGATCTGAGCGACTGAGCGGGTAGATGTTGAAGAGGAGCGAACTTTTGACACTGAACACATCGCTTGGCGAATGCTTCGGCATCTTTCCTCATGGTTGGAAAGAAATACCCCCGCCTCAAGATTCTTTTTTCTAAAGTCTTTGCTCCTGAATGGCTACCACATTCCCCGGAATGAACCTCCTGAAGTATGGTTGGAATTTCGTCCTCGAAAACACACTATGCTGAGGGAGAGATCAATGTCTTCCTGTAGAGAACTCCCGCTATCAGATAATAATATACCGCTTTCCTTCTAAACCTTCTTCTATCTTTGATGGAATGATGGAACTCCCCTTTTGACAAAAACAGCTCGTAAGGGTCCTTCCACGAAGGATTCTGATCGATTTGCATAAGTTCCGCTTCATCTGTTGCCGGATGGAAAAGTTCAAAGGTCACTCCCCCTGATGGAAGACCGAACTTTGACAACTCATCTGCTTCCTCATTTTGTGTTCTTGGAATATGCTTGATAATGAACGACTTGAATCTTCTGATCTCCTTTTTGGCTAGCAGCAGATACTTCCTCAGAATCGGCTCCCTTGTCTCGAAATTCCCCAGAACCTGAGAAGCCATGAGAAGTGAATCCATTTTAACATGTAAGTATTCTATGCCCAGCTCTTTTGCAAGTCTCGGTCCAACCAGAAGTGCCTCATATTCTGCCTGATTATTTGTAACTGGGAAGAAGAATTTGATAGCTTGCTCCAGCTTGATGCCATTTGGACTGATTAAAACTACCCCGGCTCCCACAGAGTTTTTACCAGAAGCCCCATCCACATAAATGACCCAAGCCAAAGGGGATTTCACCACCAGTTCAGGACTGGATTCTGCTGTATCAACCAGAAAATCTGCCAAGACCTATGCTTTGATTGCTGTCCTCGGAATATAGGATATTTCAAACTCGCTTAATTCAATAGCCCATTTGGCCAGCCTCCCTGAATGATCTGGTTTTCAAGAATGCTTCTCAAAGGATGATCTGTAATTATTTGGATAGGGTGAGCCTAAAAATAAGGACGGAGCCTTTGTGATAACATAACCAAAGCCAAAGCTAGCTTTTCCATGATCGAATATCTGGTCTCCGCATCCTTGAGGATATGGCTGACATAGTAGATTGGAAACTATTTCTTCTTTTCTTCCCGAACAAGGACGAAACTCACTGCATCTGGGCCGACCCCCAAGTATAAGAACAATATCTCCCCCTCACGAGGACTTTGAAGTAGAGGGGTTGAAGTCAACTGCTCTTTTAACTGTTCAAAAGCCTTGCTGCATTCTTCGTTCCATTCAAACTTTGATCCTACCCACAGTATTTTGAAGAATGGGGCACTTTTATCTCCTGATTTGGAAATAAACCTGCTCAATTCTGCCAACCTTCCTCCAAGTTGCTGAACTTCCTTGGTACTACGAGGAGGGTTCATATCAAGGATGGCCTTCACCTTATCTGGGTTCGGTGCAAGGCCATTAGGAGTTAAGAGATGCCCGAGAATCTTTCCCTTGTTTGCCCCAAACACACATTTCAACGGGTTCAATTTTAATTTGAACCTCCGTAGAGTAGCGAACGTCTCTACGAGGTCTTTCAAATGTATTGAAAATATTTTACTTTTTAGGAGGAGATCATCAACGTAAACTTCGAGATTCCTGCCTTTTTGATGCTTAAAGACGGTATCCATCATTCTTTGATATGTTGCACCCGCATTTTTAAGGCCAAAGGGCATTAAGAGATAACATTAACACACATCGTTTGTGATAAATGAGGTGTGCGGGATATCGGGTTTGTGCATTTTAATTTGATGGTACCCAGAGAAAGCATCGAGAAAGATCATAAAATCATACCCAACCGCGGAATCTACTAAGACATCTATCCGAGGCAGAGGGTAGAAATCTTTGGGACATGCTTTATTAAGTTTGGTAAAGTCCACGCACATGCGCCACTTCCCGCCGGATTTTTTTACCTATTACAACATTCGACATCCACGTGGGATACTGAATTTCAGAAATAAAGCCAGCTTTCAGGAGTTTGGCAACCTCCTCTCTGATGGGCACCGCCAGCTTGGTCGCCACTTCTCTTTTCTTTTGCTGGACGGGCTTCAACTCGGGAGATACGTTCAGATGATGACAAGCCACGTCCGGATCCACTCCTGGCATATCCTCCGCTGACCAGGCTAAGATATCCAGGTTCTCCAAAAGGCAGGAGATCAGCTGCACTTTTTCCTCTTCTTGCAGCTCTGCATTGATAACCAGCTTCTTGTCTTGCCCTTCAGCAATAGGGACTTCTTGGGTCGCCTGGGTAGGTTCCAGGTGAGCCCCTTCTCGATCTTTCCTCTCCTCAGCAGCCTTTGAGGATTCAGCAATTTCCAGAACTTCAGTCGTGGCTTCGGGAAAGGGGATGTTGGTGATCATGTTGACAGTTCGCACGTAACATTCCCGAGCCACCTTTGGGTTGCTTCTGACCCGATACTGCCTTCCCTCGGCAGCAAACTTAAGATCAAGGTGGAAGGTGGATACTTCTTCCCTGTAGGCATTAAGAATTGGCCTCCCGAAGATGGCGCAATAGTTGCTTGGGGCATCCACCACCACGAAGTTGATCAGCTTTATTACTCCCCCAAGAGAGACCAGGAGCTTCACTGAACCCTCCACTTCTTTCTTCTCCCCAGAAAAACCGTAGAGGGGCCAATCGGTGGAAAGCAGAGGCTTTCCAGTTTTCAGGGCTTCAAAGGTTGGGCGGAAGAGGAGATTGACAGAGCTGCCAGTGTCAATCAAGATCTTGTGAACAGTATAATTCTCAATGACGGCTTTGATGACCACGGCATCGTCGAAAGGATTGGCAGTTGGGGGAAGGTCATCCTGACCAAAGGTGACAATAGTGCTTTCAGGGGGAGAACTTGTGGTTGCTGCCACTTCCTGTTTCAGAACTCTCGCAATGCTGGATTTTCGAGACGACTCTGCTCCGGCCCCTCCATGAATACAGTAAATGTCCCCCAAGCGGCCCACATCATTGACTTCAATGCATTCAGTTGAGGGATGGATGTCTCCATAGCAGCCGGCATTTTCAACGTCGGCGCATTCCCAAGTCACCTCCACTGTTTCTTTTTTCTTTTCGGCGACTGGCTCCGCAGTTGCCTCCTTCCGAACTAGGACCCGGAGCTTTCCTTCTCCCAGGAGCTTCTCTATCAGCAAGCGAAGGGCCCAACAGTCTTCGGTCAGATGTCCTCCCTCTTTATGATATTCACAGTAAAGATTCGGATTTCGATTGCGAATATCCCACTTCAGAGGAGCAGGCCTTTTGAAATCTGGCCTTTTCTAGAGGATCTGGACCACTTCGTCCATGGTGACATTTAAGGGAGTAAACGACTCTTGCGAGTCATCATATTGGGTGGATGGAATGACTGGAGGTGGTTGTGCAGCATACTGTGGCATATATACTGGCATAATTTGCGGAAGAGGAACAGATGGAGCGGGAGCGATGGCCAACGGCGGTTTTTGATCCTGAAATCGTTAATGGCCAATAAAGGGTTGTTAATTTTTGTAATTTCTTCCCCTCTGGGAACGGGGTTCAAAGTGGGACTGGTTTGATGGTGGATGGTGGAAGGATGGATTAGACTGCTCCTTGTCGCTTACTAACTTCACGAGATAACCAGGATTGCTCTTTTCTCCTCTGATGAACATATTTGCCAAACTTATCATTTCCTGATAAGTTCGCGGCTCCCTTATATTTGCTTCAAAATTTAGGGGGCCCTCTCTCAAGCCATGAATGAGAGCAACCCTATATAGCTCTGGATCCACGTTTTGAACTTCCATGATCTCCTTCTGGAAGCAGTCTATGAAACGGGCCCACGTTTCGTCTTCCTGCTGCTTTATATCAAAAAGGGCCGCTGGGCCGCTTTTCTTTTTTCTCGAAGTAGAGAATATCAGCAGAAATTCTCTGCGCAGCTCAGCAAAACAACTGATCGATCTGGAGTGCAACCCGTAAAACCACTCCCTTGCTTGTCCTTCGAAGGATGTTACAAGGAGCTTACACTTAGTTGCATCCGAGAGTGTCCTCAGGGTAATGGCCGACTCGAAGGCTTGCAGATGAACAGTGGGATCAGTTTCTCCATTGAAAGCTAGCAGACGAGGCTCTCTGAAATTATTCGAGGCTGGTTCCCCTCAGACTTCGTCCATGAAGGGAGAAGTTTCTTCAACATCTTCATATAGAGAAGCAGGATAGTAAGCCGTCGGGGCTGCGGCTACTTGCGGACAAGCCGCCTGGTAGGAGGACCGGACAACAACTTCTGGCGGGTAGGAGTGATGAACAACAACCTCTGGCGGGTAGGAGAGACGGGTCGCACCCTCTTGCGGGTAATAAAGGCGGGCAGCATTAGAAGCCGCCCCTGGAAATCAAGGACTCGAGCCGACATGCTGTGCGCGACTTCCTGGTTGAAGTTTTGCCTGGCCGCAAAACCTTCTTGCAATGGTTGGAAGTTGGCGACTTATGGTAGCGGGTAAGGAGGAGGTGGAGGAGGGACCAGAGTCACTGCCTGATTGACTGCGGCTTGCTGTGGAACTAAACGCTCGGTTAATAGAGCTAAAGTATGACTGATTGCGTCCAAACGCTGATCAGTCGCCTTCTGAGCCCGCTCGGCTTCTCATCTGGATTTCTCCAAGGCTTCCCACAAAGATTCTTCACTATGATCGGAGCGGTCTCCAAGTGGGAACTGGAGGTTTGACATTGTAGCAAGGATTTCACCGACAATCCGCGAGCTGAAGGTCACGTGTTTCTGTTGAATCCGAAATCGCACCTCCGAAGGAAATCAGAGGCTGCGGGCTGCCGGTTACTTTTTAGGAAGAGGAAACGAGACCACTGACAGCGGTCGAGGCCAGACTTTGCCCGTCACGGCGAATGCCACTCCTGTGACAGGCTTTCCTTTGATTGAAGTAAAGGGATTACAGCGGGCTGCAAGAGCAGAAACGAAGAAGCCAGCCGGTTAGACAGGTCGCAAGACGGGAAACTCGAGACCGCAGCTCAAACAAGCGAGCTCCTGGATTCGAGTGTGCGTGCCTTGGGAACGTCGCCGCCCCCTATTTATAGGCTTGGGGGCCTGCCCGAACGGGCAGGGATAAAATAACCGCCTGCCCGGGTACAGAAGAAACGGGCAGGCGGTGACAGGATACAAAAAAGGAAAAAAGAAAGAGGCCGCGCGGATTGGCGACTTGCGCTTCCGATCTGTCTTGACCAGGGGGAGAAGATGTTGTGCCCAAAGTGATGATGCAACCCAGGCGGTCTCTGATTTGAGACCACGGCTTGCCCTTCGGATTTGATCTTGGTAGTCTTCATGGCGCAACCCGGGCGGTCTCCGACTTGAGACCGCAGCTTGCCCTTTGGACTTAGGACTTGCCAGTCTTCATGGCGCAACCCGGGCGGTCTCCGACTTGAGACCGCAGCTTGCCCTTTGGACTTAGGACTTGCCGGTCTTCATGGCGCAACCCGGGCAGTCTCCGACTTGAGACCGCGGCTTGCCTTTGGGACTAGGCCTTGGTGGTCTTCAATCTTTGGAGGCGGTTCGAACTTTGTCAGACCGCCCGGTTTGTACTGGTTGGTGCTGATGGGCCTTGTTAAATCTGAACCTAGCGACTTGTATACTCAGATCGCCCGGTTTGCGAGTAATGCTATTCGGAAGCGGTCTTCTGGGTAAACAGCATAGTCACTTAGAAAAGAAATATGCTGAGCAGGCACATGAGATCACGCGGTTAAAGGAGGCCGAGTTGGTAAGTTATCACCTGATGAAAATTTGTGATATCCGAGTTTCTTAAACCATGCGGTCTAACCTTGTTCTCTTTTTCAGAAACAATATGACATTGACAACCCGGTCTTCCAAGATGAGGTCTCTCCCCATGTTGCGAAAGGGATTAACGCAGCCCTAAACCGCTTGAGGGAGCTTGACGGCTTGGCTTCGAGTTTTGAAGATTTTAACTTCTCGTATGTCTATCCATCTTTGAAGAAAAAGTTGGATTACATTAACCGCTAAGCCAAAGGTAAGAACAAAGTTGATGAGAGCAGCTCGGAGGAGGAAGACGATGATGCGGATGAAGCCGCTGAAGAGGGAAATGAGGTCGGGAAGGAGGATGAAGCCGTTGCTGGTGGCAAGGATGGAGATAATCTGGCTTCTGAAGCCGATGCTACCGAAGGAGAGACCGACTGGGTTGAGAGACAGGAGACTGGAGGCTCGAGCAGCTCTAGCAGTGGATCAGCCAGTTCTTCATCGGATAGTGGAGACTATTTGCCTGATGTGGATATTGAAGGCGGCGGATACTCAAGTTCTCCTGCGGCTAAAAGACTTAGATCCGACAATTAGTTGTTTTTGTATGTATTTACTTTTTATGACCGACGACTTAATTATGTTAGTAGGTCGGCTTGAACAATTACAAATGTACTTTTTGAGAATTTTAATGGAAAATACAGTTACCTGTCCGATTGTTTGTCTCTGCGACTCTACTTACTTTTGGATGTTACCTGTCCAATATATGACATTTTGTTTCAGCCTTAATTCTTTTAATCTACAAGTCTTTGAATTCGCCAAAGAATATATTAAGTCGTGTGGTCAGGATTTAGTCCGAGCGGCTAGAAGTTGGACCTCATTATGCGAGAATTTCGAATAAATAATTGCCCGAATATCATGGAATGCTGCTCGGATGGTTTATCGCTTTAGTTCTAAGGTTGATACTGATTTAGTGAAGATGAATCACAACCTGAAACCACCGGAGATAATATCTTTACAAGTTCTGATCGTAAGCAACAAGTCGTGCGGTTACTTCATAACTCGGGCGACTGTTGATGTAAATTCCAAATACTTAGGAATTTTAATAATAACTGTTGGGAACAGTGCCCTGCATTGTTCCCGATTTAAAGAAGAGCTCTGCTCAATGATAAATGAAAGATGTATTTAACATTCCATCTAGTTTATGCTTGCAGAGATCGAAAATATGGCATGTACTTTAATGACTTCACGAAGTACTATATCGTCGAGAAGGATAGGAGATGTCGTCGATAAAGTATGCTTGTCGTCGTGATGATGAGCCAAGCAACCGCCGAGAAGTAGCGTGTTCGTCGATCGCCGAGACATAGCAAGATCGTCGAATGAAGAATGTCTATCGTCGAACGAAGGATGGCAAGTTCGTCGATCGCAGAATGTTATTCGTCGAACGCAGAAGGAAGATCGTCGAGCTCAGAAGGAAGATCGACGACAGCTGAGATCTGGCGTGTTCGTCGAACGCAGAAGCAAGTTCGTAGATCGCAAAATGCAATTCGTCGAACGAAGAAGGAAGATCGTCAAGCTCAGAAGGAAGATTGACGACCGCTAAGATTTAGCGTGTTCGTCGAGCGCAGAAGCAAGATCGTCGAACGCAGAGAAGACGCAGTATCGTCGACTTCACCAAAGTGGTCGTGTCGTCGAGAAAGAATAAACATCATCTAAAAGAACGCATGTCGTCGAGAGAACAATGTGATCACGACGACATGATGCAAGAAGGAAGATCGCGACGACATAGTCAGAGACAGCTTGTCGTTGTAATGATGCAAGTATTTTCAAGGCAGAATTCAAATCTTACGGACGTGATGTCAGCAATTAATGCCACCGCCTGATTGTCTAATCGGCGCGTTCTCTTAAGGAAAGGAGCGTCTGACACTTAAGGCACTTTTTCAGAAGACCGTTGGGGACCTCGCAGTCTTATAAAAGAGATAAGAGGTTGCCGTAAAAAAGAGAGAAAAGAAAATCGATCAGAAAGAAAAGAAGTTTGTTGTGCAAGAAAAAGAACGAGAAAAAGAATCCCTCCGCTCTTCAATAGAACAGTATATTCAGCGGAGAAGAAAGGGAACAAGATTCAAGCGTTCTCAAAAGAATCAGTCATCTTCACTGACTGAGAAGCCGCCGTTCAACATCAGACAAAAAGGAGAGATTGAAGAAGAACTGCGCGATCAAAGATCTGAATCAGAAGAATCTTCTTCAATCGCACGAAGCCAATCATCATCAGGCTAAGTTGCCGATCTTCATTCGGCAGAAGAACGGTTGTATTACTATAACTTTCTTGTAAGGCTTGCGGGCCAAATTTGTCTATCTTGAGGGCTGGAGAGTTGTGAGGCTTGAGGGCCAGGACAGTGCACTTGCGGGTGCGTCTTGTCGAGCTTACGGGCTCGGGGGCAGTAGGGGCTTGCAGGCCTAGGCTGTTGGGACTTGCGGGTCCGTACTGTAGTGCTTGAGGGCCTGAGTGTCGAGCTTGCGGGCTCGGGGGCAGTAGGGGCTTGCGGGCCTAGGTTGTTGGGACTTACGGGCCCGTGTTGTAAGGCTTGAGGGCCTGAAGCTTTTGGAGGAGTTTGTCGTGCCTAGCACACAGCTGGGTAGGCGTAGAGGGAAAGAGGACTACTCAAGACACCCGGTCTTGAGGAACCTCTATAGATCTTGTGTCCTATGGTGTGATTTATCTGTGTGTTAATTTTGTGCATTACTTGAATATTGATAACTCACGCCAATAATTCAAAAAGTACCAAAATCACCTACCCCCCCCCCCCCCCCCCCCCTCTAGGTGAACGTTCCATCCCTAACAAGTGGTATCAGAGGGAGGTTGTTCAAATAAAAGCTTAACAGCTTGAACAGATCTGCCATTGGGTGTCCAAGTGTCAAATCTATGGAGTCAAGAATAGCTACCTGTTCCAGGGAGAACTTTGCCATTTGGAAAGTTAGAGCAAGAATATTCATGGAGGCAATTGTTCCAAGAATGTTCTTGGTTGTTCAAAAAGGTCCCTCCATGACGATGTTAAAAGAGGAGACTCTTCTTGCCAGCTTGGACAAAGAAGCAAAAAGCATTCTAGCTGGTGCAGTAGATCTAGCAACACACCAGAGGCTGAGTGGTTGCACAACAGCAAAGGACATGTGGGACCTCTTAGAAGTCCTCATGGAAGGATCAGGGGAAGACCATGAAGATGAGACCTCTCATAAAGAGGTATACATCAGAGCACCACTGACCACTTCAGACGATGAATCAGAAGATGATGAATGCTCTGGAGCAGGAGAAAGGAAGAAATGAACTGACATCTGAAGAAATATCTGCGAGCTACAAATGGTGCGGGCACACAGGAAAGACCTACGGGTCTATCAAGAGGACTGAGTTCAATCAGAAAGGGAAATTACTAGCTGATATTGTCAGGAAAGTATTATTGGGCAAGCCTGGTTCCCACGACCGCATATACAAAGACATGTTTGCTACCATGGCCCGAATAATCCACTCCAAGAAAACAGACTGGAGTGCATTCCTAATCCAAAAAGTGATGAACTCCCTGAAATCCCCCTCCTACGGGAGAGTATTATCTCTCTTTCTTCTAAACATCCAAGGAGATGTATTGCATAAGAAGATGGGAATGCCTCTATACTACTCCAAGAAATTGGATGTGAAGACGCTGGATCGATGGGATAGGTCCATCCCCAAACCATCCTCTGAGATCCAGCCTGCTCCGAAGAAGCAGAAGAAACCAGCAGCCCAAATACACCCCTCCTCTGAAGAAGAGTCATCAAGCAGCTCTGATGACGTGCCACCACCCCCACACCATCCCGCTCCACTTGAAGGTGAACCATCCACCAAACTCCCTGTCCTAACCCCTGAACCTGCTCCCATAGAGGTTCCTGAAAATACTGGAAACCCCACTAAGGGGAGTGAGCCTGTTGAGGGGGAGCCCCAATTCGAGGGATCATCCCAAAATGACGAGATGCTCCTTGAGGATGCTCGAGTTGAGGGGGAGACCCATCTGGAGTACTCTGCCCTGGAAGACAACCGAAATATATCCTCTATCCCTGAAGATCGAAGTGCCATGCCTGGGCCAACAACAGACATCACTCTCTCTGATTGCCGCGAGTTAGCTGTTGCGAGCAAGATTGTGCTCATGGCACCAAATGTGCTCCTGGCAGAAGTCCCTAAGGGGAAGGCCAAAGTTACAACGCATATCAGTGAAGAATCATCTGAAGATGTCAGTAAAGCAGACTCGCAGGGACGAGGAGATCAGGAAGGACAAACTGCTGAGCCACCTTCGGCTCAGACAGGTTCACTGTTCCACATGATATCAGCTTTACTTAATGCTCAGCGACAACATCTAGAGCAATTTATAGTACAAACCGTGGATAGTTTAAGAAAGGAAGTGAAGGAGGAAATTAAGAAGGTAAAGAGCGACATAAACGACCTGAACACCCAGTGCGCTCACTTCTATCACATGGCTGCTCCCACAATAGATAAAATGAACGAGGAAGTTAATAAAGTGGGACATCAAACCCACAAAATCCTGACCGATAACGAAACTTTCTCAAATAATGTATATTATGGATTTGAGCAGATAGAAATAGCTGCCACAGATAATAGAAATCAAATTCTGAACAGGGTCAATGAGAATGCCCACATAATAGATGCTCATCTGCTTGAAGTAAGAAATAATCTGGATGTCACTGAGCAGACCCTGGTTGAACGACTAAATCTGGTCAAAGACAGCCTGGAAGAGCGAATAACCGAACAAGCTCTAAAGGGGGAGAATGACATAATAAATGCCAGTTCACATCAAGCGATCTGGATATCAAATCAGATCAAGCAGACAATGAATCAACCTCCATCAGTATACATAACTGACATTCCCTCTGCAACTACTGACTCTGATGAGTATGGAATAGAATTGGGAGAATCAGCCACCTCCAGAAAAAGAAAGAGAGTTCACAGCAACCAGTATAGGGAAAAGAGACTGAGGGAAATTGAGCTGGATCCTCAATCAGGAAATTGGAGTCCAGCATCAAGAGAAATAATAACAGAATCGTGGATTCAATTTGGATACACACAGAAGGATCATCAAAGAGTATACCACTCGGTTGAATGGGACAGACATTTAAAGCAGCTGGAAAGGAGGAAGAACCACAAGCTAGCATTCCCACAAGGTCCTCCTCCTTCTCCTAAGACGATTCCTCTACCCATCAACTACTATCAAAGGCGGAGGCAGAAAGCCAAAGGAGCATGCGGCAGCAGCAGACACTGATGGGCAACAAACTAAAATCCTAAATTATCTTGTTAGGGCAAAATGAATGCGAATGATTATTCTTGAACATTTAATCCATTTTGAAATCTATTTTGAAGAACACTTAACCCATTTATGTGATTGTTGCTTTATGTGTGATTTCATTATCTAAAATGTTATATCTTATCATAAGTGGCATTTATCATTGAGGTAAGTTAGGGCTTCTTCAAATAGGGGGAGATTGTTGGGAACAGCGCCCTACAATGTTCTTGATTTGAAGAAGAGCTCAGCTCAATGATAAATGCAAGTTGTATTTAACATTCCATCTAGTTTATGCATGCAGAGATCGACAATATGGCATGTACTTTAATGACTTCATGAAGTACTTGTTGGAAATTGCATTCACAATTACCTTGATTTGTGAGAAGTCACCCTTAAACTAAGATTGAATTGCTTTTGTATTTGATATGCTTTTCTAGTATTGTCTTGCAGATTATCATGGCTAAGTGTAAGCCAATGTCAGGTCACAATGGGTCTGCAAACACAGTTTCATAAAATGTAATCCCTCATTATATGAAACATGGTGATGACTCATGTGTGATCTCACTATTGGGGTACACTTCTTTTTCAAGACTATTGAAGACTTTGGAGTGCGGCTGCAGCATGTGTTCAAGAGAAGAAAAGAAATTTTTGTAAAACAAATTTTTCCTAAGGATATGTCTCGAGAGATCAGACATGTCTCGAGAGATCGTGTTTGTCTCGAGAGATCTTAAGTCTGAAATCTTTGCAATGTCTCGAGAGATCATCGAGTTCTCGAGACATCCCTTTCCTGCTCTCTCTGTTTCATGTCTCGAGAGATCCCTTATGTCTCGAGAGATCCCTTATGTCTCGAGACTTCTGTCCGTAAATTTTCTGTTTCGATTTCTCTGTTCTGGACGGATCGTGATCGCCCCTTCTCGTTTCTAACGGCTATATGGAGCGCTTTTAAGGCTAATTAATCCTTTAATTGCTCCTCTCCATATATATAGAATTATTTTAAGAGAAGTTCAAGAATTGTTCTAACCCTAATATCTCTCTCCCGATCAAAAAGAACGTGAAAAACGCCGCTCGCCGTCGTCTACGTTTGGAGATCGTTCTACTCTTTGGAGTTGCCGATTTCTTTCAAGAAGGGTTCGATTGATCCATACTCAGGTTCTACAATCTCTATTGGATCGTTTCGGATTGCCAAAGACAGATTTGAAGGATCGTTGTTCTTCCTCATCGTTCTCAAAAGCCATTCAAGAAGAAGGAAGAAAACGCCTCTGTTATTCAGATCTGGTTTAGTATTGTTCAAACCCCTTTTCAATCTATTGTAGGAGTTGTTATCTCCGAGTTGTAGGAGTTGTTATCTCCGAGTTGTAGGAGAGGTTGTTCTCCGAGTTGTAGGAGAAGTTTTCTCCGAGTTGTAAGAGAGGTTCTCTCTGAGTTTGTAGGAGTTTGACTCCGAGACTGTAGGATCGTTCTTGATCCGAGATTTAGTGAGTAGTCAAGTCTAGCTGTGGTGCTAGATTGGCGAGGCCGGCAGTGGAGTACCCAAGTACGGGGAACCACTATAAATTCCTGGTGTTATCTGTGGCTGTGATTAATTTTGTGTGCTGTGCTTTACGTGTAATTTTTAATTCCGCAAAAGACGTAGAGATCACCTATTCACCCCCCTCTAGGTGATTTAGGTAGGCAACTAGATACTTCAATTGGTATCAGAGGGTCGCTGTTCGTTGCTAGGTTAACACCTTGAACAGGATCCATCCTTCTAGTTGCTAGCAAGCCATGGATAGAGTCAAGGAATCCTCTCTGAAATTGCCCATCTGCACTAAGGCCAACTTTCCTATGTGGAAGGAAAGAGTCCGTTTTTATATGGAAGCTGCAGATCCCAGAATCTTCCAAGTCGTGGAAGAAGGTCCTCATGTGCCAATGACCGCTTCGTCAACAAATCCTACTGTTCAGATACCTAAGAAAATGATGGATTTGACTAAGGATGAGATAGCTCTTGTTGCTCTTGACAAGAAGGCTAAAAACATAATTGCAAGTGCAGTGGACGATTCCATGTTGCAAAACTTAATTCACTGCAAATCAGCCAAAGAGATGTGGACATCCTTAATTGTTCTAATGGAAGGTACTGACGAGGTAAGAGAAGATAGAAGGTCTCTACTTAATCAAGAGTACGAGGCGTTTAAGCAGAATAAGAAGGAGTGCATTGCTGATGCGTACGAAAGATTCTTCAAGATAGTCAATGGTTTGAGGAACTACGACAGGGAGTTCACAAACGGTGAACTAAATGACAAATTCTTGCGCTCCCTAACGAAAGACTGGGATAGCAAAATTGTTGCCATAAGAGAGTTTGGAAAACTGCCAAGTCTAGAACCTCAAAATCTGTTCGGGAAGCTGTTGTCTCATGAATTACAAATGAACATCCGAAAGTCTGAAGAGGATGTAAATCGAGCTTCAAGCAAAGAAAGAACTAAATCTTCAGACTTTCGGATGTTCATTTGTAATTCATGAGACAACAGCTTCCCGAACAGATTTTGAGGTTCTAGACTTGGCAGTTTTCCAAACTCTCTTATGGCAACAATTTTGCTATCCCAGTCTTTCGTTAGGGAGCGCAAGAATTTGTCATTTAGTTCACCGTTTGTGAACTCCCTGTCGTAGTTCCTCAAACCATTGACTATCTTGAAGAATCTTTCGTACGCATCAGCAATGCACTCCTTCTTATTCTACTTAAACGCCTCGTACTCTTGATTAAGTAGAGACCTTCTATCTTCTCTTACCTCGTCAGTACCTTCCATTAGAACAATTAAGGATGTCCACATCTCTTTGGCTGATTTGCAGTGAATTAAGTTTTGCAACATGGAATCGTCCACTGCACTTGCAATTATGTTTTTAGCCTTCTTGTCAAGAGCAACAAGAGCTATCTCATCCTTAGTCAAATCCATCATTTTCTTAGGTATCTGAACAGTAGGATTTGTTGACGAAGCGGTCATTAGCACATGAGGACCTTCTTCCACGACTTGGAAGATTCTGGGATCTGCAGCTTCCATATAAAAACGGACTCTTTCCTTCCACATAGGAAAGTTGGCCTTAGTGCAGATGGGAAATTTCAGAGAGGATTCCTTGACTCTATCCATGGCTTGCTAGCAACTAGAAGGATGGATCCTGTTCAAGGTGTTAACCTAGCAACGAACAGCGACCCTCTGATACCAATTGAAGTATCTAGTTGCCTACCTAAATCACCTAGAGGGGGGTGAATAGGTGATCTCTACGTCTTTTGCGGAATTAAAAATTACACGTAAAGCACAGCACACAAAATTAATCACAGCCACAGATAACACCAGGAATTTATAGTGGTTCCCCGTACTTGGGTACTCCACTGCCGGCCTCGCCAATCTAGCACCACAGCTAGACTTGACTACTCACTAAATCTCGGATCAAGAACGATCCTACAGTCTCGGAGTCAAACTCCTACAAACTCAGAGAGAACCTCTCTTACAACTCGGAGAAAACTTCTCCTACAACTCGGAGAACAACCTCTCCTACAACTCGGAGATAACAACTCCTACAACTCGGAGATAACAACTCCTACAATAGATTGAAAAGGGGTTTGAACAATACTAAACCAGATCTGAATAACAGAGGCGTTTTCTTCCTTCTTCTTGAATGGCTTTTGAGAACGATGAGGAAGAACAACGATCCTTCAAATCTGTCTTTGGCAATCCGAAACGATCCAATAGAGATTGTAGAACCTGAGTATGGATCAATCGAACCCTTCTTGAAAGAAATCGGCAACTCCAAAGAGTAGAACGATCTCCAAACGTAGACGACGGCGAGCTGCATTTTTCACGTTCTTTTTGATCGGGAGAGAGATATTAGGGTTAGAACGATTCTTGAACTTCTCTTAAAACAATCCTATATATATGGAGAGGAGCAATTAAAGGATTAATTAGCCTTAAAAGCGCTCCATATAGCCGTTAGAAACGAGAAGGGGCGATCACGATCCGTCCAGAACAGAGAAATCGAAACAGAAAATTTACGGACAGAAGTCTCGAGACATAAGGGATCTCTCGAGACATAAGGGATCTCTCGAGACATGAAACAGAGAGAGCAGGAAAGGGATGTCTCGAGAACTCGATGATCTCTCGAGACATTGCAAAGATTTCAGACTTAAGATCTCTCGAGACAAACACGATCTCTCGAGACATGTCTGATCTCTCGAGACATATCCTTAGGAAAAATTTGTTTTACAAAAATTTCTTTTCTTCTCTTGAACACATGCTGCAGCCGCACTCCAAAGTCTTCAATAGTCTTGAAAAAGAAGTGTACCCCAATAGTGAGATCACACATGAGTCATCACCATGTTTCATATAATGAGGGATTACATTTTATGAAACTGTGTTTGCAGACCCATTGTGACCTGACATTGGCTTACACTTAGCCATGATAATCTGCAAGACAATACTAGAAAAGCATATCAAATACAAAAGCAATTCAATCTTAGTTTAAGGGTGACTTCTCACAAATCAAGGTAATTGTGAATGTAATTTCCAACAACCCCCCTCTAGGTGATTTAGGTAGGCAACTAGATACTTCAGTACTATATTGTCGAGAAGGATAGGAGATGTCGTCGACAAATTATGCTTGTCATCGTGATGATGAGCCAAGCAACCACCGAGAAGTAGCGTGTTCGTCGATCGCTGAGACATAGCAAGATCGTCAAACGAAAAATGTCGATCGTCGAACGAAGGATGGCAAGTTCGTCGATCGCTGAATGCTATTCGTCGAACGCAGAAGGAAGATCGTCGAGCTCAGAAGGAAGATCGACGACCGCTGAGATCTGGCGTGTTCGTCGAACGCAGAAGCAAGTTCGTCGATCCCAGAATGCTATTCATCGAACGAAGAAGGAAGATCGTCAAGCTCAGAAGGAAGATCGACGACCGCTCAGATTTAGTGTGTTCGTAGAGCGCAGAAGCAAGATCGTCGAACGCAGAGAAGATGCAGTATCGTCTACTTCACCAAAGTGGCCGTGTCGTCGAGAAAGAACAAACATCATCGTAAAGAATGCATGTCGTCGAGAGAACAATGTGATCGCGATGACATGATGCAAGAAGGAAGATTGCGATGACATAGTCAGAGACAACTTGTCATTGTAATGATGCAAGTATCTTCAAGGCAGAATTCAAATCTTACGGACGTGATGTCAGCAATTAATGCCTCCGCCTGATTATCTAATCAGCGCGTGCTCTTAAGGAAAGGAGCGTCTGACACTTAAGGCACTTTTTCAGAAGACCGTTGGGGACCTCGCAGTCTTATAAAAGAGATGAGAGGTTGCCCTAAAAAAGAGAGAGATGAAAATCGATCAGAAAGAAAAGAAGCTTGCTGTGCAAGAAAAAGAACGAGAAAAAGATTCCCGCCGCTCTTCAATAGAATAGTATATTCAGCGGAGAAGAAAGGGAACAAGATTCAAGCGTTCTCAAACGAATCAGTCATCTTCACTGACTGAGAAGTCGCTGTTCAACATCAGGCAAAAAGGAGAGATTGAAGAAGAACTGCGCGATCAAAGATCTGAATCAGAAGAATCTTCTTCAATCGCAAGAAGCCAATCATCATCAGGCTAAGTTGTCGATCTTCATCCGGCAGAAGAACGGTGGTATTACTGTAACTTTCTTGTAAGGCTTGCGGGCCAAATTTGTCTAGCTTGAGGGCTGGAGAGCTGTGAGGCTTAAGGGCCAGGGCAGTGCACTTACGGGTGCGTCTTGTCGAGCTTGCGGGCTCGGGGGTAGTAGAGGCTTGCAGGTCTAGGTTGTTGGGACTTGCGGGTCCGTTCTGTAGGGCTTGAGGGCCTGAGTGTCGAGATTGCGGGCTCGCGAGCAGTAGGGGCTTACGGGCCTAGGCTATTGGGACTTGCGGGTCCGTGCTGTAAGGCTTGAGGGCCTGAAGCTTTTGACAGAGTTTGTTGAGCCTAGCACACTGCTGGGTAGGCGTAGAGGGAAAGAGGACTACTCAAGACACCCGGTCTTGAGGAACCTCTATAGATCTTGTGTCGTCTGGTGTGATTTATCTGTGTGTTAATTTTGTGCATTACTTGAATATTGATAATTCACGCCAATAATTCAAAAAGTACCAAGATCACCTAACCCCCCCCCCCCCCCCCCCCCTCTAGGTTAACGTTCCATCCCTAACAATAACATTTTATCTTGATGTAATGAAACATATGTCTGGATAATGATCATCAAGATATGCGGTCACTTTTCACTGTTCGAGCGGTTCAACCAATGCGAGCTCCCTTTTCTGAAGTTGTAAGGGAAGCATTCTCATAAGTAGATAATTATCAGTAAGTCGTGTGGCCAACGTATAATTCGAGCGATTAATAACCTGAGCTGTGGAACAAATTTTAACACTGCAAGAACATTCCATGGCCAATTTCTTATTGGCGAATTAATTCAAACCGAGCGAATAATATAATATCATGAATTATACTGACTCATAACTTTCATAAGTAAATTTCCCCAGTCCGAGCGAATAGTACCAGCTCGCAGCAGTATAATGAGATAAATCATTAGCCGATTGCGTAAGCCGATCCGTCAATATTGTAATTGACAACCTGTTAGAAACACCGCCTTACGACTTCCTGTAATAACCTGCTTTCTAGCTTTAAATCTAGATTTATTCTAACCGCTCGGTTAGCACATTATGCTGCCATTTTTCACCTGTTATTCTCATTCAAGCCGATCGGCTTAAGAGATTAAACCGCCCGGTCTTAAAGTCATGTATCTTTAAGTAACCAGGTAAACAAATGCTCGTACCTGTTAAATACTTGTTGATGCCGAAATTGCACCTCCACGTTCGACGCTAAGGAAGCGAGAGAAAAAGAGGAGGCCGCGAGCTACCAGTTACTTTTGACTAAGAGAAATCAAACCGCTTAGACCGCTAGTAGCGGTCGAGACCAGACTTCGCCCGTCATGGAGAATGCCACTCTTGTGATGGGCTTTCCCTTGATTCAAGTAAAGTGATTACAACGGGTTACAGGGCAAGGAAAAGGAGAAGCCGACCGGACAACAAGTCGCAAGACAGTAACTCGAGACCGCAGCTCTGACAAGCGAGCTCTGGATTCGAGTGTGTGTGTCTTGGGAACGTTGCCCCCCTTATTTATAGGCTCAGGGGCCTGCCCAAATGGGCAGGGATATAATAACCGCCTGCCCGGATACAGGAGAATCGGGCAGGGGGTGACGGGATACAGAAGGGAGAATAAAAGATAAGCCGCGCATCCTGGCGGCTTGACCTTCAGTTTGTGTAGGACTTGGATTAAGAGACCTTAACTTGAGGAGAATAGCGGCCCGCGAAGTCTATTATCTGAGGCCGCAACTTGCCTTCTGGACTTGAGCCTTGGTAGTCTTCAATCCTTGGGGGCGATCTGGCATTGGCAGACTGCCAGGCTTATTCAAGCTGGGCTAAGAGACCCATGTGGTAAGCACTAATTACAGAGCTGGGCGGCTAGACATATCAAACCGCCCGGTCTAGGAGAGGTGCTACTTAGGTAGCGGTCATCTGGGTACATATAATCCCCGCATATTTTCAAATCTCGAGGAGATTTCGAAAATATAAGTTCTAGCCGGAGACCGCGCCCGGTTTGTCCTGACATCTATAAGAAGCTCTGAAAGCTCTCCACTCTGCACAATTCTTCTGAAACCACGGGGCACTACTCCCCACTTGTGGTTAAGATTTTTCAAGCCGTCAGTCCCTTTATCCTAATGGCTGATCTGATGTCCAAAATCTCTGACCGTAAGGATAAAGCGGCTGATCGCAAGAAAAAGAAGGCTCATCGTTCTGCGAAGACAGAGCGGCCTGAAAAGTCGGATCTGGTAATCGAAAAGATCACAGTGAATCCAGAAGCGGGTAGCTCCAACCCCCCTCGGACTAATCTGTCCACCCTTCCTGATAAGGTGGGCTCAAGCATTGCCCCTCCGAAGACCGGAGAGCCCGCCCATTCTGATAAGGTGGGCTCAAGTAATGCCCCGCCTAAGACTGGAGAGGCCGCTCCTTTTGATATCGTATACTCCCCTTCATGGATCCCTCTTTTAAAGGTAAATGACGGAGAGGAAGGAGTAGTCAACTCCTCGAAGCTGGACGGGTTCACTACTTCATCGGTGGTGGTTATTGAAGACAACTCCAGTCGGTCTCAGCTGGACGACCAGGAGTCGATCAGGAAGAGGAAGAGGGCCGAAACAACGACAGAGAGAATCACGAGGAAGGCCAAGAACTTGAAGGCCAAGAACCCAGCGGCTTCCAAAAAATCAACCGCGGCTAGTCTCCAAAATAAGCAGCGCAAAAAGGAAGTCGTCGAAGAGCAAGTCACCCCCTCAGACAAACCAGATGAGTTGACTCCCAATTCTACAGCCAGCGTCACGGTCAGAGATATCCTAATGGATATGGAGACCTTAGAGAGGCAGGACAAGCTGCATGACACCCCCGTGGTACAAGCCAAGCCGGCCATCTTGGTGAGGATGCGGCTGTTCCAGATGAAGCCGCGCCGAGGAAGAGCGCTTTCAAAGAAAGTGGGTTGAAGTTGATGAAGATAAAAGCCGAAGAGCTGAGGTGGTCTCTTAACAAGCCGCGGCCGTCGAACCCCCTGGCCAAAGGTAAGCATGATGCAGATTACCATCATGTCTGCTTCTATAGATTGCAGCCTCGGAAGAATGTCTTGATACTGAATCCGCTGCAGAGTTATTTTCCATCCGCGATTCAAACTTCTGCCATCAAGCGAAGGCAGAATGAGCGGTTGGAAGAAGTAGTCGAAGAATGGATCCTGAGCAGCCGAGGCGGCCTGTGCATTCAGGCATTAATCTTATAGAATTTTGTGTTGTGTTATTCGCTTCTGACTGCGCTGACCGCGCTTTTATTTGCAGATAATCCAGATCAAGCTATGAAGCCGGGCGATCTGACCGTCAGCCTCCCTCCACCTTTTCCTCCAGCACCAAGCCTCGCACTGAATATAAACTCTGGACAGGAAGAGCTGACCGACTTCAAGAGCCTTCTTGACACCTTGAAAGAGAGGGTGAAGGACCTTGAAGATCGAGAGGAGGCCGAACGGACTACTCTAGAGGTTGAGAAGAAGGCGCGGCTGTAAAAAGAGAAGGTGCTGATGGAGCTGAACGTTGTCCTAACTGTGCAGCTTATCAAGGAGAAGAAGGCGGTCTTGAAGCTCGAGGACGACTGGAAAAATTACCAAGAGAAGTATTTACATTTGGCTAGGGAAGTTGGCGTAAGCCGGCGAACCGCTAACGCTAGTGATGAGAGGCCGAGGATATCGAGCCTCCCAACTGCTGGGGAGACCTCAAACCCCCCCGGTCAGGGCGGCCGATCCCATGATTGAAGAGGCCATCGCGGTACCTCCTGCTTGTACGATTCCTGCAGCGTGGGTAGAGCGGGATGTCTTGCGGCTACATAGTACAATTAACCAGGTTCATCACGACCTCAGTCATATGTATAACCTTCTCCTCCAAACCGGCGACCAGGTCGCTCATCTTCATCACGAACACCCTTCTCCCGAGCATCGTCAGCCGTGAGCGGCTTTAGTTTGAAGACAATGTTTGTAATATTATTTGATTGGTCCTTGGGACAATATTGACGTAGGATGCTTGTTTTGACGATATTCTACTTTTCAATGCCTAAAGATGTTTATTTTATCCGTGCGGCTTGCGTTGAATGCTTGCGGTCTCTGTTTTTGAATTTCTAGAATATCTTTTTGATCTCTTTAAACTGCTCTGTAAGTGTTTGTATGCTTGCGGCTTTTATGTTATACAATGTCATGAGTATGCAAGTTTCTGGCCGCGCGGTCTTAAGACAGTTAGCCGTGACCCAGCTTTGTTTTTTGTAGGTTATTGAAAGCTATAAGTAGCAGACTTTCGGAGTCATTCTCACAACATTCATGGCGCGGGCTAAGAGCCCGAAGCAGTCTAAGAAGATGGTAGCCGTCCGAACTGATGCGGCTTCAACATTTCATTTGGCCGATCATAATGAATGTCGTCTAACTCAAGCGAAGTTAGACGATTTTGTGGAGAGGCATACGCCGGGTAGAAATTTACTCGCGCGGCTTCCTCTCTGTGATGAGCGAATCAATTCGTCCACCCTCACTCAGATCGCTATTCCCATTGATCATTTTGAAAATGGCTTCAAGTTTCCACTTCCGCTTGAAGTCATTACAGTTTTTGACCATTAAGGAGTTATTCCCGGACAACTTCCGCCAAACTCAATAGCCTCCATCTTTTGCTTCGTTTCTTATCTGCGGTCTGAAGGAGTCTTCTTCTCTATCGGCCTGTTCAAAAAGTTCTTCTCCGTGTGGTCTTTTCTATACGCCGAAACAAAGATATTCAGAGAGCATATTTACTTTGGATGCAGAGGACTGAAGATCGTCAATCTGGTGAACAAGATCTCGAGCTGGTCGGAGAGGTACTTGATCTTTGAGGGCCAGCTCGGGCTATTGCAGGTCAACCCGCAGGTGCAGGATGAGGAGACTTTCCAGCCAACCGATATTGGAGAAGTCGAGCTGACATCTTCAAGTTCCTCGAGACCGAGCGGCTTGATATTTACCACTACATCCCGCTGCTCTCAGAGTTGGAGCATGTTCGACCTGAAGATAGTAAGTTTGTCACAACCCGCAATGATTGACCGCGCGACCTGTCTTGCTATTAACCTTTGACTATTTTACAGCCGCTGTTGTTGTCACGAAGAACAAACCGGTCAGCCTGGCCGGCCTGGTTCTAACTCAAAGGGAGAAGCGGCGGAGGAAGAGTAAGCCGCAGTCCTCTGAGGAGGAGGGCTCGGCTTCCTCTGGGGAGTTTGAGCTTCTCTGTTCCTGTCGTAATCCAAAAGACCTACGGGGAAACCCGACCGTACGCTGGCACCCAGATGGTGATTGCGTGTAGGTGTCAACCACGCTTCCACACTGGGGGAGCGAAAAGTAAGCCGCCATGCTTTAGCCACCGGTGCTGCTATGTATGGCCGGAAAACTCTACAAAAGCTAATGGAAGTTCCGGAGGAGCTCTCCGAACTGGTCGCACAGGTGGGTGCATGGGGCTTCGCGGCTAACCACTTTATGGGTCTGTCATATAGACGGCTAATATCAGCCTATACTTATTTAGAGAAGAAAAATGCTGAGCAGGCTAAAGAGATCACGCGGTTAAAAGAATCCGCATTGGTATGTTATCACCTGATGAACGTTTGTGCTGTCTGATTTTCTCAAACAGTGCGGTCTAACCTTTTTCTCTTTTTCAGAAACAATATGAAATTGATAATCCGGTCTTTCAAAACGAGGTCTTTCCCCATGTCGCCAAGGGGATCGATGCCCCTTGAACATCATGAGAGGGCTCGACGGTCTGTCCACAAGCTTTGAGGATTTCTGCTTCTCGGATGTCTACCCCTCTTTGAAGAAGAAGTTATATGATATTAACCGCATAGCGAAGGGTAAAGACAAGGTTAGCAGCTCAGAAGAGGAGGAGGAGGATGAGGACGAAACCGCCGTGGTCAATGAAGCCGATGCGCTTAACGAAACTGTTGTAGAGCAAGAGGCTGCTGCTGATGATGAGGCCGCTGCTGACGATGGAGGGAGTCCGTCTTCTGAAACCGATACCTCCGAAGGTGAGGATTATCGGGTTGGGAGCCCAAAAGATGAAGACTCGAGCAACAGTTCGTCAAGTTCCTCATCGACCAACGGAGGTTATTCGCCTGACATTGATATCGAATGTTTGTAAATACATTTTGAGAACGGATGAAAAGATATTACCTTTCCAATTGTCATTCTTTGAGTCTTACTTTTGAATGTTGTGTGAGCTTTATTCTCTCTTAATTGTAAGTTCCTTTTAATCCACCAGAATTTTAAGTTGCGCAGTCAACATATAATCTGAGCGGATAGAAGTTCGGGATTTTGAGAATCTCAAATGAATGATTACTTGATTATAATCTTTCCCCAGAGGTCGACGCCGATCATAACTCAAAACCGCCAGTCATAATAAATGAATCCTAATCGTGAGTTGTGCGGTTTTAATATATCCCGGGCGGCTAGTAATCAGAGTCGAGCAATATTTATCATAATAATCACAGATATGCGATCAATTCTCAACCCGAGCGACAAATAATTTGAATTCCTTTTTCTGAAGTTTTAAACATTCTCTCAAGTATAAACAATAATCAATAAGTTTGCGCGGTCAATATACAGTCCGGGCGACCAGTAATTTGAATTCTTTTTAAATGAAGTTTTAAAAATTCTCACAAGTATAAACAATAATCAATAAGTTCGCATGGTCAGTATACAGTCCGGGCGACCAATAACCAATAGTTGAGCAATATTCATCCTTGCAAGAATAACCCATGATTGATTCCTTGTGGACGACTTGATTCTAACCGAGCGAATAATATTATGTTATACACTGATGAATGAACACAAGCTGATAGAATTAATTATAAACCCGTCAAAGAGTACCAGTTCGTAGCAGTGTAATTAGATTAATTATAAACTGACTGTGGAAGCTGATCGGTCTATATTATGATTCTGTTAGAAATATTGCTTTGCGGCTTCCTGTAATAACCTGCTTTCTAGCTTTTACGGCTAGAATTATTCAAACTGCCCGGTTAACATATTAAGCTGCCATTTTCACCTGTTATCTTTATTCAAGCCGGTCGGCTTAATAAGTTAGACCGCCCTGCCTTAAAGCCATATTTCCTTAAATAGAAGATGAACGCCCGTACCTATTTTAATACAACTCGCAAATGGTCATTAAGAACCATAAGAGAAAAAATAATTTCCTGTCAAGAAGTAACAGGATTACTGACTTAGATGACCAAGTGGGCAGGTGCGCTTAGGTAGCATGCATTGCTTTCCTCAAGTGGTCATAAGAGTTGTAGAGATTTCGATAACTCAACTGCTCTCTAGCCTAGGGTTACAAGCTAATTTGATCAATTCGGTAGGTGTGGTTATGCCGCGGGGGCTATACCAACAATGCTTTCCTCAGAGAGATCAACTTAGTTGTGGGTCCCCTGTAGGCACCGCTCGAGAGTTCCTTTAGAAGTATTCGATGGTCACATGCTAAGATGATCAGTTGGGCAGGTTTGGTTATGCCGCGGGGGATATACCGACATTGCTTTCCTCAGAAAGATCATCAAAGCTGTAACTATATCCCTTTCGGGGCACGATAGAGCTAACAGTCACCTAGACCTCCCTTGATGCAGAGGTGTGTTAGATACCGGCCGGGATCCAAAATTTTGAAGACCATCGCACGGGAATTGGCAAGCTTCCACTACACGTATGCAAAAACTCCCCACTACACGTGATCTTCGTGGTTATACACTAATGACTACAATCCAAGGGTGTTCGAGCAGAACTTGGCAATGTCTGCAAGGTCCAGTGAGGGATACAAAAAATATAAAAAGTCACCAGACAAGGAAAAGTGTCAGTACAGGGCTTCTCTTTGAATTTTCAGAAATGCAAGTAATGAAAGAACATTTAAAGATAGAATCATTTGAGATCGTCACCGCTCCAGGTTCATGAGATGTCTTCTACATCACTTGTCTGAAGGCGGTAAGCCCCATTTTCCAACAATGCCTGTCCTGGCTGCAACATCCACCTTTTTAACACAATATCACCAACTGCGAGTTGTTTAACTCTGACATTCTTATCAAAGTATTTCGCCATTCTTCTTTTCACTTCCTCCCGCCTGATAGTAGCTTCATCTTGAAGCTCTTCAATTAGATCCAGGCTATATTTAATCCCTTCATCATTTGATTCTATCCATGCTTCACCTCCTTGTTTTGCATACATAACTCTGGGACTGACCACTTCAAATTCTATTGGAACGACTGCCTCCGAACCATGAGACAATTTGAATGGTGTTTCCCCTGTGGTCGAAGATAGTGTAGTCCGAATAGTCCAGAGGATGGAAGGAAGTTGTTCTGCCCATTTCCCTTTTTGATTAATAACCCTTTTCATTAGAAGATATTGGATTTGTTTATTTGCTGCTTCCACCTGACCATTACTCCTGGGATGATGTACCGAGGAGAATCGAAGTTCAATTCCAACCTGGTCGCAGAAGTTGATCATTTCTGAATTGTTGAACTGAGGACCATTATTGGTAACGATTGCCAGCGGAATTCCATGTCGGCAGACGATTTCTCCCCAGATGAAGTTTCTAATAACATGTGTTGTAGTTTTGGCTAATGCCTTCGCCTCAATCTATTTGCTAAAATAATCGATCATGACGATTATGATGCGACGTTGGCTGCTGGCCATCGGAAAGGGTCCGATAAGATCCATTCCCCCAAACTGTAAACGGCCAAGGTGTTGTTATTGATCTAAGTGTTTGAGCTGATAAATGTTGAAGTAGAGCAAATTTCAGACACTGAACACATCGTTTGGAGAATGCTTCAGCATCTTTCCTCATGGTTGGCCAAAAATACCCCTGTCTCAGGATTCTCTTCTCCAAAGTCTTTGCCCCATAATGGCTCCCGCATTCTCCAAAATATACGTCTTGGAGTATTACTGGAACTTCTTCTTCCGAAACACATCATGCCAGAGGATAAATGAGAGTCTTTTAGTGTAAGACTCCTGCCACCAAGCAGTAATAAGATGCCTTTCTCCTAAATCTCCTCCTAACTTTTATAGATGGATGGAATTCCCCTTTTGATAAGTATAGCTCGTAGGGATCCTTCCAAGATGGATGCTGATCAATCTGCATTAGTTCTCCTTCTCCTGTTGCAGGATGGAAAAGTTCAGAGGTCACGCCCACTGATGGAAGACCGAACTTTGATAGCTCATCTGCCTCTTCATTCTGTGTTCTTGGAATATGTTCGATGATGAATGATTTGAACTTCCCAATTTCCCCTTTTGCCAGCAGCAGATATTTTCTTAACATTGGCTCCCTTGTTTCGAAGTTTCCCAATACTTGTGAGGCCATTACAATGGAATCTATTATAGCATGCACATGTTCTATCCCAAATTCTTTTGCAAGTCTTAGACCGGCCAAGAGTGCTTCATACTCTGCCTGATTATTTGTGACTGGAAAAAAGAACTTGATGGCTTGCTCCAGTTTGATACCATTTGGGCTGATTAAGACAACTCCGGCTCCCACAGAGTTTCTACCCGAGGCCCCATCAATATAGATAATCCAGGCCAGAGGAGATCCTTTCATCTTCTCCGGATTAATCTCTGTTGTGACAACCAGGAAATCTGCCAAAACTTGTGCCTTGATTGTTGCCCTGGGGATATGGGATATTTCATACTCACTTCGCTCTATGGACCATTTGGCTAACCTTCCTGAATGGTCTAGCTTTTCCAATATGCTTCTCAGAGGATGATCTGAGACCACTTGAATTGGATGAGCTTGAAGGTAAGGACGAAGCCTTCGAGATGGCATAACCAGAGCTAGAGCTAGCTTTTCAAGAATTGAATATCTGGTTTCCGCATCCTTGAGAATGTGGCTGACATAATAGATTTGGAATTGCTTCTTCTTCTCTTCCTGGATAAGGACAGATCTTACTGCATCTGGTCCAACCCCCAAAAATAAGCATAATATTTCCCCTTCGCGAGGGCTTTGGAGCAGAGGGGTTGACGTTAGCTGTGTTTTCAATTGTTCGAAAGCGTTGTTGTATTCTTCATTCCATTCAAATTTTGACCCTCCTCAGAGTATTTTAAAGAATGGAGCGCTTCTATCTCCCTACTTGGAGATGAATCGGCTCAGGCCTACTAGCCTTCCTCCCAATTGCTGAACTTCTTTCGGACTACGAGGAGGGGCCATATCAAGAATAGCCTTCACTTTATCAGGATTCGGTGCAAGGCAATCCGGGGTGAGAAGATGTCCGAGGAACTTTCAATTATTTGCCCCAAATATGCATTTCAACGGATTCAATTTTAATTTGAACCTCTGTAGAGTAGCGAATGTCTCTACGAGGTCTTTCAAGTGTATTAAAAAGGTTTTGATTGTTAGGAGGAGATCATCGACATAGACTTCGAGATTCCTCCCCTTTTGTTATTTAAAAACTGTATACATCATCCTTTGGTATGTAGCGCCCGCATTTTAAGGCCAAAAGGCATCACGAGGTAACAATATCACCCATCATTCATAATGAAATACGTATGTGGGATGTCATGTTTATGCATTTTAATTTGGTGGTACCCAGAAAATGTATCTAGAAAGCTCATGAAATTATAACCAACCGCGGAATCTACTAAAACACCTATCTGAGGCAAAGGGTAGCAATCTTTAGGGCATGCATCTGCTGCTCCAGACCTAGAATCATGTTCCCCCTCACTTGGAGCATCCATGTGTGGAGGACTTTGTCTTGGGGAACCTGAAAAGAAAGTGATGTGTTAGTTAGACTCCTAGTCTCATTTATAGTCTGAGGAGTGTAGATTAACTGTGATCCTAGTTTACCATGGAGAGGTGAATTCCTTGGTTCATCCTCAGCTTGTGGGACAGCTGGATCAATATTAATTGGAGTTGGCTCAAAGTGAGATTCAACTCTTCCTTGGGGTTCATCATCCACATTTGTATTGGGGACATCTTCACCTTCCACTCCTTCCATGTGGTCTTGTTGTTCATCATCCTTCCTGGATTTCTCAGCACCTTCTGCTTCAGTCTTCTTTGCCTTTTTCTTCTCCTTCAGCTCAGCCACCACAGAGGGTTGGCTCATGGGGAGGACTCTAGTTGATCTGTCAAATGTCCTGATATCCAATCTTTTTAAGTAGTGGATATTGACACCTATGATGGAGGAGAAATGGCTTGGGTATGCCTTTAGTAGGTAGAGTGACAGGATCCTTCCTATGTTAGGGGCCTGCAGACATTCCTTCATTCTTTGATAAAGAACATTCCCCCACCTAGTTCTTTTCTTCAAGATGATTCTTGTAACCAGCTCAATCATTGGTTGAGAAATGGTGTCATGAGAGTCTGATTTACACAGAAGAGCTTTCCCTACTATATGATATAGCAGCTTGCCCCTTTGATTGAAGAACTTCTTTTTCAGAGATGAGGTCTTGGGGTCACTGTATTCACACCAGCTCAGGGCTTGCTCCATGTTAGTATCTGACACCTCCTCTTCTGCCAATATAGGTAATTGCACTACCTTTTCTAGTCTCTTAGGGGTCAACGTCAACCTTATCTCTCCGATTTTAGATGACAGACCATCCTTAGAGGATGACTGCTTGGCATTGGTATAAAACTCCAGCACCTCATTCTTGAATATCTGAGAAGGTTCAGATAACAGGAACTCCAGACCAACTTCAGTGACGAGGGTGATGACACTGAGAATCTGTGGTGAGGCATGGAGAAAGCTATCCATCACCAACTCATATCCCTCAAGCAAATCCTTCACGGTCTTGGGCTCCATTTGTCAAAGAGAAGTGCGTTGGGACGATGGGTGTGGGGAGTCGTTCTATCGATTTGAGTGGCGCAAGTGAATGTGAAGAGTCTTTTATCACAGTCGGCTAGTTATATAGGACTAGGAGTAGGTGAGTCTGGAAATGTTTCAGCAATTCTGGGTGTTAACCTAGTCGTCTCAGCTGATCCGCTGAGACGGAAGGAGAACCCGCTGGGACGGTATGTTACCTTCCATTTAGACAAGGAACTACTTATCCGCTGAGACGGGGTTTGGTCTCAAAGGTTCCGCTGAGACAGTATTGCCGTCTCAGCGGATCAACTGAGAAGGTTCTCAGCTGAGGCCTTAGACTGTTCTAATCTGTTTTGAGGAGACTTATCTGATGAGACAGTGTGACTGTCTCAGCTGATCAGATTTTCAAAGCATTTAACATTTTAGGGAGGTTATCTACCATATCATGTGGACTATTCCTACTGTTTAAATAAAGTTGATCAATTCAGATTTCAATTTTCATAACATTACATATTGTGAGAATTGTACAGTTGAAATCATAGGCAATTTAATAGTGGGTATATAATCATAAGTGAACTCATTCTAAATTCAACATTCCTAAGTCAATTTTGAAGGAATTGAACTTGGCCTCATCCAGTGGCTTGGTGAAGATATCAGCTACTTGATTGTCTGTGGGGACATATTCAAGTTTGATATCTTCACACTCTACATGCTCTCTAATAAAATGGTACCTAATTTCTATATGCTTGGTCCTGCTATGGGAGACAGGATTTTTGGCAATAGAAATAACACTGGATGAGTCACACAACAAGGGAGATTGACTAACCTTGATGTTGTAATCCTCCAATTGATGTTGGATCCATAGAAGTTGAGCACAACAGCTGCCTGCAGCAATGTACTATGACTCAGCTGTGGATATGGCCACACTGGTTTTCTTTTTGCTGCTCCAAGAGATCAGCCTCCTCCCTAGGAATTGACAAATGTCACTTGTGCTTTTCCTGTCTTCTTTGCAACCTGCAAAATCTGCATCTGAATAGCCTATCAGTTCAAAGTCATTGTTTCTAGGGTACCAAAGGCCATGATTCAGGCTGCCCTTGAGGTATCTCAAGATCCTCTTCACAGAGGTGTAATGAGATTCCTTAGGACAAGCGTGATACCTAGCACAAACACATGTAGAATACATAATGTATGGCTACTAGCAGTCAAATACAACAAGGATCCAATGATACACATGTACATGGATTCATCAAAGGACTTCCCCTTTTCATCCTTATCTAGTGATACATTAGATCCCGTGGGTGTTCTCATGGTAGAGGCTGACTCCATCCCAAATTTCTTGATGAGCTTCTTGGTGTATTTAGTATGGGAAATGAAAATTCCATCATCAGACTGTTTCTCTTAGAGCCCAAGGAAATATTTGATCTCACCCATAGTGCTCATCTCAAACTCCCCCTGCATTAGATTAGCAAATCTCTTGCAGAGGTTGTCATTAGTAGACCCAAATATTATGTCATCAACATAGATTTGGACTAAGAGACAGTTGCCCCTTGTTTCCCTAAGAAACAATGTGCTATCTATCTTTCCCCTCAAGAATTTGTTCTTGATGAGAAAGCTAGACAAGGTCTCATACCAAGCTCTTGGAGCTTGTTTGAGACCATAAAGAACTTTCCTAAGGAAGTAAACATGAGATGTGAGAGTTGGATGAACAAAACCCGATGGCTGCGATACATATACTTCCTCTTTCAGATTTCCATTTAGGAATGCTGATTTGACATCCATCTGATACACTTTGAAGCCTTTGTGGGCTGCATAGGCAAGGAATAACCTTATCGCCTCCAACCTTGCAACTGGGGCAAAGGTTTGGTCAAAGTCTATTCCCTCCTCTTGCCTATACCCCTTTGCAACAAGCCTTGCCTTGTTCTTGATGACTATCTCATTTTCATCCATCTTGTACCTGAAGATCCATTTGGTGCCTATGATATTGTGTCCTTGTGGTCTTGGCACCAACTTCCATACTTTGCACCTCTTGAATTGCAAGAGTTCTTCCTGCATTGCCTGAATCTAGAATGGATCCACGTTGGCCTTTTCAAACTTCTTGGGCTCTACCTGTGATAGGAAACTGAGGAACAAGGCCTCATTATGAACCCTGTTCTTAGTTGTCACACCTTGTTAAACATCCCCAATGATCTGCTCCAACGGATGATTTCTGTCAACCCTTAGAGCAGGAGGCAATCTGGCAACTACTATTTGCTGTTCATTCACTGCATCCTGCTGAACTTCTTCCAAAGAAGCAGTTTCTTCATGCAGTTGAGGATCATCATCTTGTGCAGCTTCTTCATGGTCATTTCCAGTTAAAGTTGGAGGCTGACTTGTGCTTGGTCTATCCTGAAGGCTCAATTCCTGCAATTTCTCTGAAATTCCTGCACTTGGAGGTTGGCTAGACCATTCCTTATGAACAAGGTCAAATTCATCAAAGACTACATGCATGGTTTCTTCAACAACATGTGTTGTGTTGTTGAAGACCCTATAGGCTCTACTATTAGAGCTGTATCCAACAAGGATACCCACCTTGCACTTCTCACCAAACTTGGTGAGGTGTTGTTTCCCATTGATCGGGATGTAGCATTTGCAACCAAAGATTCTAAAGTAAGAGATGGTTGGTTGTTTGCCCTTGAGAATTTCATGTGGGGTGATACCAAAAGCCTTATTGAAGGAGGCCCTATTGAGGACATGGCAAGATGAGCTGACAGCCTCAGCCCAGAAATATTCTGGGAGAGAGGAGTCACTCAGTAGTGTTCTGTCAGCCTCAATCAAAGTTCTGTTCCTTCTCTCAGCCACTCCATTTTGTTGTGGAGTTCTGGGAGAGGAGAACTCTTGGGTGATACCAAGATCTTGGCAGAAATTTGTCATGGCTTCAGACTGGAATTCTGTGCCATGGTCTGATCTTATTCTGACCACTGAGCACAACAATTCATTCTGAATAGCCTTGACAAATGTCTTGAAGACATCCAAGGTATCAGACTTCTTCTTTAAGAAGTGCACCCAGGTATACTTTGAGTGATCATCAACAATCACTAAGGTATACCTCTTCCCATTTGAGCTCTCAATTGATAAAGGACCAAACAAGTCCATGTGCAATAGGTAAAGACACCTTTCAGTATCTTTGGATCCAATACTTTTATAAGTGGCCCTTGTTTTCTTCCCCATTTGGCAAGCATGACAAGGGCATATTTTAATACACTTGATCTTGGGACAGTCCCTCACATGGTTTTTGGAAAAGAGCTTGTTCATTGTTTTGTAGTTAATGTGAGCAAGCCTCTTGTGCCATTTGACACAAAGAGACTCATTCTCATTATCTACAAGGCAAACAGGCATAGAGGAATCTATATTAATGAAGTCTAAACTATAGACATTACCATACCTAGTGCCTGTGAGAATGACTTGGTTGTCACTCATCCTTTTTATCAGACATTCTCACTAGTGAATTCTACTACAGGAGTTATGTCACATAATTGGCTTATGCTCAATAGGTTGCGTTTCAACCCATCAACATGAGCTATATTGGTGATAGAGATTATGCCATTAGAAATTATACCAAAACCTTTTATTCTCCCTGTTCAGAGCCACCAAAGGTGACCTTTCTTCCTTTGGGTTCTGGAATGAAGTCCTTAAGGGCCTTCCTTTTTCCAGTCATATGCCTGGAACACCCACTATCCAAGTACCAAATCATGTTGGCACTTGAACTATCCTGCAACCACAAAGCTAGTAAGCCTTAGGACCCCAATAAGGATTGGATCCTAGGAAATAGTTAGTCATTGGGTAGTTGTATTTAATGGTTGCACCTATATGAGGAAAGCTACTCCTAGCACTTGGGGCACTTGAGTTGTGCCAACAATCTATGGCAAAGTGGCCCACTTTACCACAGCACCAACACTCATGAATGTTGTATCTCCTTTTCTGAACTATCCTGGAAGGAGCAGAAGTCTGCCTAGGTTCAGAGAAGGAGACAACCTTCTTCTTAGGCTTTGCAGCTGGAGGAGGTGTGGCAGCTGTTTGGGGCTTGTGCACATGAGAGGATTTCATGTCACCAACAGATTTCAGCTTTTCAGCTCTCATACTATTGATAGCATCAGAGATGCTCTGATGTGGGTTTGCCCAACTACAGCAGCCAGCATTTTTCTCAGCTGGGCCAGTCTTGGAAGAGCTGGCTTCCTTTCCCTTGAGTGAGGGTGCTGAGGTACCAAAGACAAATGGTCCAGGTTGGACCATCTGAATTTCCTCATGGGGAGCTTTCATTGCACTCAACCCAATTCCCTTTCTCCTTGCAATGCTTGAATCATTCAGATAGTAAGGATCCTTTTCATTTTTCCTCTTACCATATATGATTGCTTGGTCATACTGGTTAGAGGGCAGCCACAACTTTTGAAAGGTAGTTTTAAGACTAGCTGAAGCTTTGCCAATTCTATCATTCCCAGCCTTGGCTGCCTTATTATTGTGACCCAATCCCCTCTTACTAGATTGGGAGGAGAAGGTCCCAATAATGGGTAGCACAGTTTTGGGTTTGGAGAATTGGGCTACTAAGTTTTGTTCCTTGAGAAGCTGATTGTTAAGCTTCTTGATATACACCCACATTTTTTGTTTCTCATCAAGAAGATTATCAATCACCTTCTGGAGCTCTATGGACTTCTGTCCATTTTGATGGAAGATGTCCATCTTGCATTGTAGCTCAGCCTTAAGTGGCCTTAGCTCTTTAAGCTCTTTAGCTTGTTCTTTAACAAGCTTTTTCTTCCTACCCAAGGCATCAATGAGGTCCCCATATCTATCAATCAGATGATCAACATCTATGTTTGATCTTGATCCATCCTCACCTCCAGCCCTTGAGGATGTATCAGAATCTGGGCTGGTTTCATACTCAGAATCTGAATGGGATAGGTTGAAAACTGGTACCTCATCAGCATCAACTATTCTGCTTGAGGAGCCTTCAAATATGGCCATCAGACCATTGTACTCTTCTTCTTCATCCACCTCATCATCACTTTCAGAGTGAGATAGAGGGGCCCTGATTGCAATCCTGCCAGCAGCAGGTTCTTCAACAGCAACCAGCCCAATGAGGGCTTCTTCCTTTTCAGATTCTGATGAGCTGGAGTCTGATTCACTCCCGCTCCTCTCCTTCTTAGCTAGAAAGGATTTTTCTCCTTTCTTGCCTCTTGGCTGATGAGCCTGATGGCGTCGACGGTCCGCAACTTGAAGACCTTGGTGCCGCCACGCTTACGGATGACGGCCCGCAACACGAAGACAATGGTGACGCCACGCTTATGGATGACGGCGCCACCCTGACCAAGGACTTTTGTCATGATGAGCGCCAACGCCGCTACAACTTCCGTCCGCGGCGCAATAATATTTAATTGATAAATATAATTATCATATTATATTTATTAATTAACTAGTTTCAAATTTTATGATTTATGCTAAAAACAATTTATATGTGTTTTGTTTTAGTTTTTCATTTGGGCTTCATATAGCCAAACTTTGTTTGTGTAAGCCTATAAATAGGCATGTGGTATGAGGGATTATTAACGCGGATGAAAAAAAAGCTTGAAACCCTAAAATACTCTCTCTCTCTCTAAGTATTTTGGCCAGCCCCCTCCTCTCCTCTTAGCCGCCAACTTCCTCTCCCCTTCTTCCACGTTTTGCTCTTCTCCCCCTCTAGCCGAGTAGCCCTATACCTGACCACCTCCTCTCTTCAACACCGCCGACCACCATCTCTCTTCGTCAGCCCGAGCAGCCCCCCTACTCGACCTTCTCGCCGTTTCAACACAGCCGACCACCCCCATCCACCGCTGGTCCGAGCAGCACTCTTCCCGACGGCCACCTCCCCATTTTGGGCCGGCCACACCCGTTACTTGGCCGGCCACTCTTGCTCCGGCGTGACGTGAAGAAGGCGATCGAGGTTTCTCTCCATCCGACGTGCATTCCGGTGGAGCCGTGAAGAACGAGCCGGGCTAGTGCATGCTTGAGGATAATCCCATCTCAAGCGGGGTAAAGAAAATTTCTACTTGTGAGAGATCTGTGTTTTCTTGTTAATTTCTTGTGGCAAACTCGTGGCGTGATCTTCGTAGCTTTGAAATTTTATCGCGGTTATCTTTCTTAAGATTTTACGTGCATCATCGTTGCTTTTCTCTTCGAAGAGGCTTGGCGAACCTCGACTTTTTGTTGGGAGAGTTCTACCATTTTCCAATCGATATTTTCGGTAGACTCTTTTGGTACAACGCATAGCTCGATCGGTCGTGAACATTCGTCCATTTAGCTTGATCGGATCTCGGTTTATCACTGACGGTTTGGTCTCGACGTGGAGTGGCTACCGTTCGTTGGCGTAAAATTGATAAGAAAACTCGTAACGTATGCTGCATTTAGCCTTGGTGCTGCGTTATCGTTAAGACGTTGAGAGGGTAACGGGTGCGGATCCGACACGAATGTTTGGAGAGCCCAAGCCTGCATCAATTTGGTATCAAAGCGAGGTTGTGTTGTTTTCTCAATCGACACCATCCTTTTGCTTTGTCGCTGTACGTCGACCTCACTTGGTTGTGCACGTTTCGTAACAAAAGTCATAGCCGAAATCTGAAAATTTGTTTTTTTTTTGAAATCTGGTCTGTCAATAGTACAAAATCAAATTTTTTTTTTTTTTTGCAGAAAATTCCAATTTTTTTTTATATTCTCCTTATTTCTCTAAGAAAAAAAAGTCTGAAAGGTGTTTTCATTTGGGTAATAGATAAGCGTCAAAAACAAAAAAAAACATCTTTTATCAACTTATCAGGTCAAAATTTCTGTTTGAGTGTTCTACACAACAACGCACTTGAGTGTGTATGCGTACGAGACAAGGTACGGAGTACCCTACGTCCTCCTCTCAAATGTCGGACGGGCGGGGCACGGGTTACGATCCAACACCGATTGATGAACTCCGCCAGGAGTTTAACGATCAGATGACGGATATCCGGGAGATGCTGCATGAGATAAGGATAGCCCAACGGACGCCTCACAATACTGGAGCCCGCCCACGCGAGGAGGGAAATATCCCTCATAACCCTCATAACCCCAATAACCTGAATCCCGAGCAAGCCCCACGAGCACGGTATGAGTTTGATATTACTCGAGCCGTGCGGATTAAACCGCCCTCATATGATGGGTTGGGTGACCCTCAAGTCTTCTTAGATTGGATCACAGAGATTGAATGCTACTTTCAGTGGTACAATCTGAACGATGGGGATAAGGTGCGCGTCGCTCGAATGAAATTGTGGGGTAGAGCTAAGATGTTTTGGCTAAATGAGGAACGACGATTAGCCGCGGAGGAAGGAGGGGCACCCGTCGGGTGGGCTGAAATGAAGGCCATTCTGACTACTCAATACGTTCCAACCTACCATCGAACCCAAATGTTTGATGAGTTGGCGTCCTTAAGGCAAGGAAATAGATCGGTAGCTGAGTACATGGGCCTTTTGAAGGACATGATGGTTTGGCGCGACGTTAGTGAAATGCCCGAGATCACCCTTTCACGATTCCGTAAAGGGCTAAACCCTGATATCCAAGGAAAACTCCTCCGTTACGGGCACACTGATTTAAGCACTACCTACAATGCTGCATTGGATATTGAGCGACACCTTGCTCACAAATCTAAAACCCATGCTTTTCAAAAAGGCAAGTCCATCTTAGGACCCCCACCTACATCCACTCATAAGGATAAGGGCACGTTCCGGTCCACGGATTCAAATTCTGTGGTCATTACGGCTAGGAATGCACGAAACCCGGCCGGTGAGAGAGTACCGGTGGGCAGGATTAGTAAAACTAATGCTACTTGCTTTACTTGTGGGATTCAAGGGTACTACGCTAGTGAGTGCCCCACTAAACCACGACCTCTAGCTCTGCTAGATACTACCGATGAACTCGCCGATATCGTATATGAGGCCGACGAAGATTCCGGGGAGGAAGGAGTGCCGAGTGACTTAGAAGATGATAGCAATTTGATGGTCATGAGATGTATTCTGGCCACACCACGTGCGTCGGAGGAGTACAATCGGATCAACATTTTTTCGTTAAATTTTAAAAGCGGTGACAAGTGGTGCAAGCTGATTATAGATAGTGGCAGCTGTATGAATGTCATTTCGGAGAATGCCATCACACGAATGCATTTAGTCACTGAGCCGCACCCTAATCCGTATAAGATAGCGTGGGTAAACAAAACGTCTATAGCAGTCTCTAAGCGTTGTTTAGTGCCCCTTACGGTGAAGACCTATGTTGACAACGTATGGTGTGACGTCATCCCCCTGGATGTGTGTCATGTCCTTCTTGGCCGCCCGCGGCTTTATGATTATGACGTGACCCATTTTGGACGAGCCAACACCTACGAGTTCAAGTTTAATGGCAAGACCATTATCTTGAAACCCACACCGCCTAAGGACCCGTCGAGTGTTTCCAAAGACACAAGTGTGCCCGCGGAAAAGAAAACAATAAGATTTATAGGCAAGAAGGAGTTAGAACGCGAGACTTTCTTGGATGGCGTTATCTATACCTTAGTATGTCTACAAGTTAAGGAAGATTCACTCTCCTTAGAAAATTTACCATTAACTCGACGAACGCTATTGGAAGAATATAAGGACGTCTATCCGTTAGACTTACCATCTGAGTTGCCACCCATGAGGGAAATTCAACATGAGATTGATTTTGTCCCGGGCTCATCTTTGCCTAATCATCCCCATTATCGGCTTAATCCCTCCGCACATAATGAATTACAAACGTTAATTTCAGATTTATTAGCTAAGGGATTTATTCGCCATAGTAAAAGCCCATGTGCCGTCCCTGCACTTTTGGTACCAAAGAAAGATAAATCGTGGAGATTGTGCGTAGACTACCGGGCGATAAATAAAATTACTGTTAAATATAGGTTTCCTATCCCTCGTTTGGACGACTTGTTGGATATGTTAGCAGGAGCCACCGGTTTTTCAAAATTGGATCTTAAAAGTGGGTACCACCAAATAAGGATACGGGAGGGAGACGAATGGAAAACGGCATTTAAATCTAAGGATGGGCTCTATGAGTGGATGGTGCTTGGAGAAGGGCTCACTAACGGACCAAGTACATTCTCGCGGTTGATGACTCACGTATTTAGACCATACTTGGGAGTATTTGTCGTGGTGTACTTCGATGACATATTAGTGTTTAGCTTCACGATGAAGGATCATGAATCACATTTAAGGACAATTCTTACCACGCTGCGCAAAGAAAAATTATTTATTAATCTTAAAAAGTGTGCATTTGGAGTGACTTCCATAGAGTTTTTGGGATACATAGTGAGTTCCGAAGGTATCCATGTTGATCCTAAAAAGGTTCAAGTTATTAGAGAGTGGCCAGAACCACAAAATCTCCGGGACGTTAGAAGTTTTCATGGATTGGATACATTCTATCAACGGTTCATTCGAAATTTTAGTAGTATCATGTCTCCAATCACTGAATGTTTATAAAATGGTGAATTTGTTTGGACCAAAGCGGCCACTCATGCTTTCCAAACGATTAAGGAACGAATGTCTGAAGCCCCACTACTTAGGTTGCCGGATTTTAGTAAGGTGTTTGAACTATCATGTGACGCATCTGGTGTGGGAATTGGAGGAGTGTTAAGTCAGGAGGGACACCCGATAGGATACTTTAGCGAGAAGCTTGCGGGCCCTAAATTAAATTATTCTAATTACGATCGTGAGTTCTATGCCGTGATACGTTGTCTCCAACATTGGCGACACTATCTTATATCAAAAGAATTTGTGATTTTGTCCGATCATGAGGCGCTAAAATTTGTAAACTCACAAAGCAAAATCAGCACTCGACATGCTAAATGGGTCTCCTACCTTCAGGAGTACACATTTCTTATCAAACATCTTAAGGGAAGTCAAAATCGCATAGCGGAAACCCTTAGTCGCGTGTCCTTGCTATTATCCACGATGGAGGTGAAGGTCGTTGGATTTGAACGCATTAAGGACGAATATGTGAATTGCCCGGACTTTAAAGACATTTATTTATCCGCTCAGGACGAGGTACCCACTACCATTTCCGCTTACTATATATGTGATGGTTATTTATTTAAGCATGCCAAGCTTTGCATTCCCCGTTCGTCCCTCCGGCACTTTATCGTTTGGGAATCGCATGGCGGCGGATTAGGTGGTCACTTTGGGTGTGACAAGACTATCTCGTTAGTGGAGGATAAATTTTATTGGCCCGGTTTGAAGTCCACCGTACACAAGATTGTTGGAAGTTGTCATGTTTGCCAACTAGCTAAGGGTAACAAGACCAATGCCGGACTTTATACCCCACTTCCGATTCCGTCCATACCATGGGAGGACGTTAGTATGGATTTTGTGTTGGGCCTTCCCATCACTTTTAGACGACACGATTACATCCTCGTGGTAGTAGAACGGTTTTCAAACATGGCTTACGTCATTGCGTGTAGTAAAACTAATGATGCATCACATGTCGCAATATTATATTTTAAAGAGGTCGTTGGGCATCGGGGTATTCCTAAAACCATCGTGACTGATAGGGATGTCAAGTTTACAAGCTATTTTTGGAAGACATTATGGAAACTCATGGGCACCAGGCTTATGTTTTCTTCGGCCTACCATCCCCAGACGGATGGCCAAACTGAGGTGGTCAATCGTAGTGAAGGTAGTTTGCTCCGGTGTCTCGTAGGAGATCACAAAGGTACTTGGGATCTCATCCTTCTCCACGCTCAGTTAGCATATAACAATTCTAAAAATAGGTCCACTGGGTTATCACCAAATGAAATTGTGCACGGACATAAGGCACCGGTGCCACTTGACTTGATTCTGTTACCTCCATCTTATAAGTCATGCCAGTTTGCACAAGATTTTGCCTCTCATGTTCATAACTTACATAAGCACATTCAGGACGCGTTAGCCACACAATACTCATCGTATCAATTTCACGCCAACAAACATAAGCGAGCTTCTACCTTGAAGGTTGGTGATTTGGTCATGGTACGACTCATCCCTAAACGGTTGCCCTCAAGCACCATAAAAAAGTTGGCCAATAGGATTTTGATACTCCGTACCTTGTTTCGTACGCATACACACTCAAGTGCGTGGTTGTGTAGACCTTCTCATCCCTCTCTCTTCTCTTGACTGGGCAGTCAGCAATGACATGCCCAGGCTTGCTGCAGCAATAACAAACAACTTTAGAGGAATTAAATTTAGAGTTGGAGCCATACCTGTCACTCCAGGAGTGATGCTTTGACTCCTTGCTGTCCTCCTTGTTGTGATATGAGGAGGAAGGCTTGTTCTTCCATTGCTTCCTCCTCAGCAGCTTTTTAAAATGCCTTGTGAAGGCAACAATTTCCTCATCAGAAGAGGAGCAACTTGATGAGCTAGGCTCAGAAATTTCTGGTTCAGCAGATCTTCTGGGAGGTGAGTGACCCTTCTCCTTCCCTCTTCTTGAGCTTTCATCCTTGAAGGCCAGGGATTTCTCCCTGGTATTACTCCTTGCATTCTGCTCTTCTTCCTTCCTAGCAGTCAGTTGCATCTCAAAGGAGAGCAGCTTTCCATAGAGAGTATGGGGAGGAGTTTCAGCCAACTTAGCCATTTCCCTTATGGCACAGATTTTGTTGTCCCACTCTCTAGTAAGAGATCTCTGGAACTTGTCATTCAGTTCATAATTGCTAAACACTCTCTAATAGGTTCTTAACTCATTGACTATCCTAAAGAACCTTTCATAGCACACATCTATTCCCTCCATGTTCAGCTGCCTAAAGGCTTCATACTCCTGGTTAAGGAGTGACTTCCTGTCATCCCTAACTTCTTCAGTGCCCTCCATATAGATAATGAGGGTGTCCCACATCTCCTTGGCAATTTGGCAATGGATAAGGTTCTGGAAGGTGGAATCATCAATAGCACTAACAATAATGTTTTGTGCCCTCTTGTCCATGCCAGCCAGGACAATCTCATCCTTGGTCAATTCAGCATATGGCTTTGGCACCTACACCACTGGCTCGGTAGTGGTAGTCTTAGTGAAGTTAAAGGGACCTTCCACTACTGCCACAAAAATCCTAGAGTCAGTTGCTTCCATATACAACCTGACCCTTTGCTTCCACATGCCAAAGGACTCTTTCCTACATATTGGCAACTTCATTGAACTCATCTCTTTTTGGTAGCCATCCATGGAAATAAACTTTTAATCTAACCCTTGGGATTTTTCTTGGCTGTTAAGCCTTTTTAAGCAACCTATCTCTGATACCACTTGAAAGAACTTAAGGGTTTAGATTAAATCACCTAGGGGGGGGGGGGTGAATAGGTTTTTCTTATTTATTTTAAGCTTAGAGCTGTTAGTACCCTAATGAGCCTACACAACCAATTAACTCAAGCTCATAAAATCACAGCAAAAACACAAAGGTTTTTATAGTGGTTCCCCATATGATGGGTAGTCCACTGTCCCCCTACACCCCTCTAACTCCAATGTTAGATAGGGTCAAAGATACTCCTCCAAGTTATCTTCTCAGCTTTTTGAGCTTACACCACAAGTTCCTCAGAACTTCTCAGATCACAGATGATCCTACCTCAGGACAATAGTCCCTACAGCTCAGATCTATCACGAGCTCCTACCTCAGGCACAGCAGCCCTACAACTCAGATGAATCCACCTCCTATAACTCAGACCACCTCCTGGTCCTACTTCAGGAAACAGCCTATTACAATCTTCTCAGAGCTGAATAGCTCTTACAAAATAAATTAATGATAGAACAATAACCTCTACTACTGATTCAATCTGATTGGAAGCTTTGGATTAAGTTATAAGTAGAATATCTCAGCAGATGCTGATCTTGAGCTGTTCCTGGACTGGTTGGTTCAGAGCAGCTCCACTGTCTTCTTCTTCAGAACGAAGAAAGAAGACTCCTATCTCTCTTGTGAATGAAAGCTTGAATCACTGAATGAGAGAACCACTGCTGTTCAAGGCAAGAGGGTTGTTGCAACTTCAGGAAGATGCAACCAACTTTATTTTACAGCTTGAACAACTTTTCAATAATGAAGGTGAGTTCTCTTTGTTGCCCTAACTTTAGCTTTTATAGCACTGTACATCTTCAACTACTATCTGCACGACCTCCCTTGCCCATGCTGACAAAGGCATTAATTTATTACTTTTTGTGACTTTACTGAACTCTGGGCGGCGCTAGTCAATGGATAACATGCTTGATTCTATCTCAGCGGATCCGCTGAGATGGCTCCTTGTCTCAGCGGATTAACAGCTGAGACATTCTTCTTCTCAACGGTTGGCGTAAGCTGAGACAACTACTCCTTTTCTGCGGTTCCGCTAAGATGGCTCCAATTCTCAGCGGATCTGACCCTTCATCTCAGCGGTTCAGCTGAGCCAAATCTCCATCACTTAGGAGTAGATTTCACCTGATCTTAGGTCATGATTGGCCCTTTCTCTTTGAGTCACCTAAGCATGTATATCTTACAAAAATTTGACTTTATTAAATACATTTTGTACTTAACATTGCATAGTGACCCCTCTTCAAATCAAGGGAATTTGAGGGAAAATTCCCAACAGATGTCACTGAGGGGTCCCACATCATTTACTTCTATGCATTATGTAGCAGGATGGATGTCCCCATAACAACTGAAATCCTCTACATCAGCACATTCCCAGGTGACTTTGACTGTTTCTTTCCTTTTTTTCAGCTGGTGGTTCAATAGGCATTTCTTTTCGAACCAGGCTTCAGAGCTTTCCCTCTCTCAAGAGCCTTTTATCAACAAGTGGAGGGCCTGACATTTTTTAGTCAGATGCCCTCGCTCAATATGGTATTCACAGAAGAGGTTCGGATTACGGTTTCGAACATCCGACCTCAGGGGAGCAGGCCTCTTAAAATCAAGCCTCTTCTGAAGGATTTGGATGACTTTGTCCATGGTGACGTTAAGGGGGGTGAATGATTCTTGCAAATCATCATATTGAATGGAAGGAGCAACTGGAGGTGGTGGCGCAGTGTTTTGTGGCAGTTACACTGACATTATTTGCGAAACGGTCATTGATGGAGCGGGTGTGGCGGCCAACGGAGGTTTCTGATCTTGGAACCATTGATGGCCCAAAGATGGTTGTTTGTGCCTAAAATTTCTCCCCCTCTCAGCACGGGGTTCGAAACCAGGTCGGGGGTGGTATGGTTATCGATGAGCGAAAGAGGAATTGGGCAGGTCCTGGTCATTGAACAGCGTTGCGACATAGCCTGGGTTACTTTTTTCACCCCTGATAAACATATTCACCAAGCTTATCATCTCCTGGTAAGTTTTTGGCTCTCTGATGTTGGCTTTGAATTTCAATGGCCCTTCTCTCAGGCCATGAATCAGAGCAACCTTATACAGTTTAGGATCCACATTCTGAATTTCCATGATCTCTTTTTGGAAACGGTCAACAAAACGAGCCCATGTCTCGTCTTCACGTTGCCTTATTTCGAAGAGAGACGCCGATCAACTTTTTCTTTTCTTTGAGGTAGAGAATCGAAGCAGAAATTCCCTACGCAGTTTTGCGAAGCAACCGATGGATTAAGGGTGCAACCCATAGAACCATTCCCTTGCTTGTCCATCAAAGGACGTTACTGTTGGATCTTACGGCACCCTTAGAGGGGGGGGGGGGGGTGAATAAGGGTTTTATGGAATTTAAATCTTGATTAAAAATATCAGAGTTTGTGACTAAAGTTTCGGATTATTTTATAGGAAAATATATTTTAATATCTCAGATAAGGTTAACAGAACTTTTTCCTTACTGCTGCTAATGCCTGGTGTTAAGTGTTAACGCTGGGGATTAGGTCTTCAAAAAATTAAGCTGCTCAGAATTATGTCAAGGAGATTTTACTTATGAAAACATTAATGAAATACAATTCCAGAAAATCAGAGATAATGAAAATGATTATTGTATTACAAAGATAATTACATAAATGTTTGTTTTAATGCTTTGACAAAAATATAATTTAACGTATTCCTAAAGAGGAAATAAAATCAATTGAATGAAAACATAAAAGGACAAGATTTTATTCCATAAGAACTTGATTATACAAATGTTTAATTTCTATAACCCTAGAAATCAAGGCGAGATTATAAAAATCACTTTTTCTTGTTTCACCGGTCCTTCTCCCAAGGACCGATTGGCTATAGCCTATCTATCCCCAGATAAGGCCTCTAGCCACCCCCTAGATCTACCCTCGACCTAGTCGCCACTCACAAGACGGCGAAGTACCCCCTAAGCCGCACAAGGACCTAGTCGCCAACGATCGCGACGAATTTACCCACAGAACCCTTCCCAGAATCTGACGTTCTCCCCAAACAATTTCTCCACACCAATTACAAAAAGAATAAAATAAAAGATTACATGATAAAGTAAGAAAAACTCCCCAAAAAATTCTAAAGGTGAAGACAAAGGCGATGTAGACGTTGGCATTCTTGAAGCATTTGTCCATCGTATAGAATATGCGTTGTAGACCTTCTCCTTCAAAATCTTTTTTAGATCTTCATGTTAGCCCAAGGGAGATCTCTTAATTTCTGTATACGAGCCTCTCTCAAAAGAATCCGAATTCTAGAATAATCAATCAAATAATGAGAGGGGCTGCTCTTTAAATAGGCACGGTAGCTAACGCGTGGCAATAAGAGTTATCGCCAGCGTTAGTGATCGTGTATAACAACTGCTGACATTGTGCAATCGTCGAGATCGTGGAATTTTGTGGACTCAACGCAGGCGTTAAGAGTCAATGCTGGCATTGTCTCTTGGTACTCGATGATACTTCTTCTCGATGTCATTCCCTTCTCGACGACATCCCTTATCGACGATAAGTTAAAGCAGGGCGTTAAGTAGAATGCGGGGTGTTAGCTCTCTTTCCAGAGAATCGTCTCCATTCAGTATACTACTCCTAGGGATGTGTAGTTATAGTTCTTATAAAACCTGCACACTATAAAAACACAAAATACAAGATCAAATACAACACAGTATTTGTTATTCTCAAACCAAGAGATGCGGAACATTGGCTCCAACAATCTCCCCCTTTTGATAATAATAAATACCTGTATGAGAAATTAGTGAGATTAAGACCATTTGTGTTTATAAATAAGTGTGGTAATAAGATATGCATGAATAACAGGTTAAAAGCATGATAGATTTGAAAGCAATAATGCATACTCTTTCTATATGAAGTCCCCCCCCCCCCCCTACATAAGTGTTCTCTTATAATTTACTCCCCCTAAATATCTATTTGACTAGATTTCTCAATTTCTTCTCCCCCTTTGTTATTAGCAAAAGTGGGTAGGGATGAGTGTATATCTACTAAGATTGATTAGGAACCACTTATTGAAGGATTGTCATGATCGAGCATATGATAGTGTATGCACCTCCTATATGATTACTCCCCCTACATAAATACTTTCTTTGAGTTTGAAATCATTATAATGTACTCCCCTTAAATATTAGATTTATATAATTTATTCTCCCCTTTTGGTAGTATCAAAAGAAGGTTTAGGTGAGAGTGTGCAATAAGGAGTAATATGTGCTATGTCGAGAAGAAAAATAGGATGCAATCAAAAACTTGTTAAATACAACTTGTTGAGAAAAATATAAGCATGATGGAACATATAGTAGTAAGCAACATAATTGACATGATAAAGTAAGCATTCTATTTTCAGATACTACTTGTTGAAAAAAAGAATACCACGATGTTAAAAATAAAAATAAACATGAATGAGCATAAGTGGTAAACTTAGCAGAAGAATATAATAAGCACTCTTAAACATAAACATCATTTTAGAAGATAGAATCATATAAAGGATAATGAGTTTTAAATTTGAAAACTTGATGTTTGAGTTAAAGATTGAAGAGATGCTATTCCATTAAGATTAAATTGCAAGCATGATTTCATAATATCAAGAAAAGATACAAAAACTACAATGTAATTAAATTTGCATTTCAAGTAAACATAAGCATTGTAGCGATCATGCTTTGTTATCTAGTGCATTTACTTAAGTTTGTAGAGAATTGAGTAGATGAGCTTTCGGACCCAATTCTCATGAGTAGAAGTTTTATGAAAGATAATAATGTGTACAAAATAGTGTTTTGATAAAGTATACAAGTGAATCAATCAAAAACACATGACATATATAATGAATTAATACAACATTAAAATACACAAATACTAATACTTCCACAATTTTTCAATGTACATGAATAAAGAGTACAACTACCAAGGTGCTCTACAAACACAATGCTTAGTAAAACTTATCAAGGTGCAAAGTAGTGCTTGAGGATCACTTTTATACTCTTTAGCTTTATTTCCATTTTTTGTGATTTGGTGTACTAAGAGAAGTGGTGTATAAATTATTTGCTACAAGACACTTTACAATTCTTAGCCAAGGTCCTCAACCTCACAATGCTCATTAAGACTTATCAGGAGGGTGAGTAGTGCTTGGTGGAGTTTTCCTTGTCATTTATTATTTGCTTTTTAGTTTAGTGATTAAGGACTCCGAATTCACTTGTTTTCCAAACATAGCATTTCAACCACATTTCTCTAAAGAATAAGTGCATGAAAGACAAAGAATTGTAATAACCAATTTAATGTTGTGTAGGTAATCTATTTATTCATTTTAATTATTTATGTTATTACACCACACAATCATGCAAGTATAAGATTGTAAACACATGTAGATTATCAAAAATAAGTGAGTGAATAAATCATTATCAAACATAATACATTACTCATACTTAGAGGCATGCTAAGCGTTTCTACACATGTTTATCTACAATCAATTTCATTGCACATAACAAGATAATTTTCAAGGCATGGCAAATACAAAATAATATTTTTTAAGAAACTTGAAAGTTAAATTAAACATTGTACTTAATCTTTAATTGATATAATTAATCATCCTTGACAATGGCAATGAATAACAATCAGTTTTTATAAATTTTTGAATATTTATATATGCACAAAAAAATAAACACACATAAAGAAAGAAAATATTTTTGTTCTTTGAAATTGTTTTGTAATTATGTATTTGTTATATATATATATTCTTTGGAAAACATAGAAGTCTTTAATATCCCTTTCAGTAAATGATATTCTATGCCAGAGAGATACACCCAAAATAATGCATGAGAAAATGCTTTTTTTAAGGAAATAAAATTTGGTTTTAAAGGAAATAAAAAAGATAGAAAACTTTTTACAAACAGAGAAATAAAACACACACACAACATTAAAATAATACCAGAAATTATTCAAAAAAAAAATATTTGGAGCAAAGGAGCTAACGCCTGGCGTTAGCTTCTTAACGCCAAGACAGAACTGCAAATTTTAATGTTTTGAAAACATTTTTCACAATTCATTTGTATTAGAAAGAGACCTTCCTTCAGTTGAAATTTCATAGTATATTGATTAGATTTGAAGGCTCTTTTAGCATGTTTTTGGTGATTTTTCAATACTTGTGTTTTGTAAAATCATTAAAGCTCAAAATAATAAAATTTGTAAACACAGGATGCAAAGATAGAACAAAAATAATATGCATGATTTAAATATAAAGAGTGAGATGATGTTCATGCAATGAATATAATATAAGTATATCAAAGATCAAGATACCTTAACTACATGACTACACTCTAGCCCCGTACTAAGTAACGGATGGGCATGATGAGATGCACACATGTCATAGGTTGGGGTGTTAATCCCATATGCATACAAAAGACCACACGCAACCTAGCACTCTGCCCACCCCCCCTAGTGCCTCGCAAGGCCCCACTGGAACCCTCCCCGGTTAAGGGCAAGACATGACTTAGAGGTTAGGTCTCTAATGCACACAATCCTACGCCCTCGCTATTGTGAGACACAAGTGATGGGTTAATGATTATGGATATACTAAGCATTTTAGTCTAAGGATTGATTCATAAAACATGAGTTTATTTTAGTTTTAGAACATATAGTGGATTTTGAAACCACATTGTACTCATGAATTTTAAAGTTCAAATTTCTCTACCTTTAGCATGTCACAATATTGATAATCCTAGCATAGATATTAAATTGAGCATATACCAAGAGGTGCAGTTAGGATAATGAATTTGGATGTTATGCAAAATATGCTAAATATATATAATTGGTTTGCATGTAATCAATTATAAAGTTTTGAAATTTTATAGACCTAGAATGAAGAGGCAATTCAATTTGATTTCATCTTGTTATTGTCAAGTTAATTTTAAGGTCTAAATATGATGAGATTAAAGCAAACAATAGAGATGCACATCACACACACTAAATAAGATATGAAACTATAATACCAATCGCAATCATATATTTCATAATTCCTAAGGTTGATAGAATTAGTGAATTTAAGATACGTCTTGATAGATAGTGAATTATGATATATGATTATAGTGAATTTTAGCATAGGATATCAATAGATCATGGTTGTGATTGTGAAACCATATTCATCATTTTTGTAGTTTTTCAATTCTGAATTTTCTAGATTATGATTTTCCATTATAGGGGCTATTATATGCAGCAAGGTAAATAGACAAATATGCAACAAGTTGTGCATTTAATTTTTTAGCCTAAGACCCCTAAAAGTCCATTTAAATACAATTTTGAAAGTAATTTCATTAGTCTTGATAACATCATTTAGCAAATTTTGCATTCAATTTATAATGATAATATAAGACATTTATAGGTAATGGATTTAAAAAGGATAAAACCTAGAAAGAGAAAAGATAGATCACTTGAAAACTTTATGACTTTATATTTAATTTAATTTAATTTAATTTGTTAACCATTGGGCTTAAAATGTGAAAGTCATATTGCATAATATATCTAAGTGACCTTAGCGTGTTGGCTCAAAAATAAGAAAAAAAAACAAAAGAAAAAGACATTAAGCATATCATGAAGTAGAGTTTTTGATATTTCATTTATAATTAATTCTACTTCATGCAAATGATTGGATACTAACGAATGAGAGATTTAGGTATCCAAAGGGGTCCAAGTGGGATGGTTCCTTTGGGTACCCAAATACATCGTGTTGGCTTTTGGGGAGATAAGCATGAATGAGCCATTTCAAGTAAAGTTGATGTGTCATTTTTCTTTATGGGTCTCCATTCATACCTTGATTATTTATCACCCAAATCCATATAATGATTATGTGACATCTTTATAATATGATAGTTGTTTGAAAAATAATTCATTGGGGATTTATGTTTATTCAGATTATTTTTCAAAATAGATTGATGTTGATAATTATAATGAATTTTATTATATGGAATCTTTGAAAGTTTATAAGAGTGATAGTCTTTCTTTAGAAGTGATTGTTGATAGAGTGGGTTGCAATATGTGTTAAATGATTGGTTCTTATTTTGATGATTTTCATTTCCGCTCTTTCTTATAGACATACTGTTATAATGTGAAGGAAAATATTTTATAGTTTGATTTTCATGAAAAGGAGTTTTTAAATTTGAGTCATGATTGAAAATATATTGAGACTTATAATAGTGAATCTTAAGAATTTTTTGAGGATCATAATTCCTTTTGAAACTAAACTCCTTTTGAGTTGGTGTGTGAAAATGGTCCTTTTTAAAAATGATTTTGTAAGTTAATTTATCCATGTTATTCAAAATCTTATGATGAAAGTCGTTACTAGAAATTTGAACTTTTTCAACAAAAGATTTTAATTGTCTTAACTTACAAGTTAAAGCATCATTTTCAATTATCAATTTTTCATTATGCTCTTTAGAAACTAAGAGACCTTTTTCAATATCCTTGAATTTTTCTTTTAATAGATTCCAATCAAAACAAGGAGTAGGAATTTTAACTAAAGAGCATGAAAGAGAATTTAACACATCAATATTTGATTCTACTTTATTGTTTGCTTTTAAAGATTTATTTTCTAAACATAATTTAGAATTAGCAATTTTCAACTTTAAAATTTTACGTTTAGCAATTTTAAGCATACGAGATGTAGAAATAGAATTTGTTACAAAAAGAGAAGTTTTGATTTTCTTACATTGCTATGGGATGAGGCAAGATTTGAACCAAGGGTTCCTTTGACATCTTCTTCGCATTCATCTTCCATAGTTGAATTTCTGTCTTCTCTTTTGCTTGATGTGTTGCCATCATTTGAGTCCAATATTGTGACGTTGAATTCTTCTCTCTTAGATAGATCTTCCTCCAAGCATGAGTCCTCATCGGTTTCTTCTCTTGGATCCATAAGGAATTGCTCTTGTTCATTATCTGTGGAAGGAAGACTATAAGTATTCTCAAGAAATTTACAAACTTCAAAAGCAGTAGGAAGCGTATAAATAAGTTTGAAAATATTTTGATCAAGTGCACAATATAGACTATTCATAGATTTGGCATCTAAAAATATTTCATGTTTATTTAAAATAATTGGGGGCATTTTAATTCTAATATTTCAAACTTCAAAATCCAAAGTTTTAAAAAAAATTTCCATAAGAATTTTCCACACATTATAATTTTCACCCATAAATAAAGGTGGTGATAATGATTTTCATTTTCATAAAACTTATCCCCTCTAGAAGATGCGAGATCATGAAGCCCCATTATTCCCGGTTGTGAAGCCGTATTGGAATAACCTACGCTCTGATACCACGTGTTAGATCTTACGGCGCCCTTAGAGGGGTGAGGGTGGGGTGGGGGTGAATAAGGGTTTTATGGAATTTAAATCTTGATTAAAAATATCAGAGTTTGTGACTGAAGTTTCAGAATATTTTAAAGGAAAATATATTTTAATATCTCAGATAAGGTTAACAGAACTTTTTCCTTACTGTTGCTAACGCCTGGCGTTAAGTGTTAACGCTGAGCGTTAGCTCTTCAGAAAATTAAGCTGCTCAGAATTATGTCAAGGAGATTTTACTTAGAAATATAATTCCAAAAAATCAGAGATAATGAAAACGAATATTGTATTACAAAGATAATTACACAAATGTTTGTATTAATGCTTTGATGAAAATATAATTTAATGCATTCCTAAATAGGAAATAATATCAATTGAATGAAATCATTAAAGGACAAGATTTTATTTCATAAGAACTTGATTATACAAATGTTTAATATCTATAACGCTAGAAATCAAGGCGAGATTATAAAAATCACTTTTTTGTTGTTTTACCGGTCCTTCTCCCAAGGACCGGTTGGCTATAGCCTATCTATCCCTATATAAGGCCTCTAGCCACCCCCTAGATATACCCTCGACCTAGTCTCCACGCACAAGGCGGCGAATTACCCCCTAAGCCACACAAGGACCAAATCGCCAACAATCGCAGCGAATTTACCCACGGAATCCTTCCCTGAATCCAACGTTCTCCCCAAACGGTTTCTCCACACCAATTACAAAAAGAATAAAATAAAAGATTACAAGATAAAGTATGAAAAACTCCCCAAGAAATTCTGAAGGTGAAGACGAAGGCGATGTAGACGTTGGCGTTCTTGAAGCGTTCGTCCTTCATATAGAATATGCGTTGTAGACCTTCTCCTTCAAAATCTTCTTTAGATCTTCATGTTAGCCCAAGGGAGATCTCTTAATTGCTGTATACGAGCCTCTCTCAAAAGAATCAGAATTCTAAAATAATCAATCAAATAATGAGAGGGGCTGCTCTTTAAATAGGCACGGTAGCTAACGCGTGGCGTTAAGAGTTAACGCCAGCGTTAGTGATCGAGTATAGCAACCATGACATCGTGCAACCATCAAGATCGTGGCATTTTGTGGACTCAACACGGGCGTTAAGAGTCAACGCTGGTGTTGTCTCTTGGTACTCGATGATACTTCTTCTCGATGCCATTCCCTTCTCGACGACATACCTTATCAACGATAAGTTAACGTGGGGCGTTAACTATAATGCGGGGCATTAGCTCTCTTTCCAGATAATCATCTCCATTCCGTATACTACTTATAGGGATGTGTAGCTATAGTTCCTGTACAACCTGCACACTATAAACACACAAAATACAAGATCCAATACAACACGGTATTTGTTATTCTCAAACCAAGAGATGCGGAACATAGGCTCCAACAGTTACAAGGAGTTTGCATTTGGTGGCATCGGTGAGGGTTCTTAAGGCAATGGCCGACTCGAAGGACTGAAGGTGGATGGTTGGATCAGCTTCCCCATTGTATGCCGGAAAACGTAGTTCTCTGAAGTTATTTTGAGCTGGCTCTCCTCGAACTTCATCCACAAATGGAGAAGTCTCCTCGACGTCTTTATAAGGAAGAGGGACAGAGTAATAAGCCACCGAAGTTGCGGCTAGTCTCGGATAGGCCGCATGATAAGGAAGCTGGGTTGCGGCTTCTGGAGGACAGGCTGTCGAATTAGAGAGGCGCGACGCATGAGAAGTCACCCCCTAAAAATCTTGAACCCGCGTCGGTATGTTCTGGGCGGCTTCTTGATAGAAGGTTTGTCGTGCCATGAAACCTTCTTGAGGTGGTTGGAAATTGGCGACTTGAGGTAAAAGATATAGAGGAGGGGGAGGAACCAGAGTGGCTATTTGGCTTGTCGCGACTTGCTGAGGAACTAGCCGCTCGGTTAGCATAGCTAGGGCCTGACTGATCACCTCTAGTCGTTGATCAGTCGCCTTCGGAGCCCGCTCGGCTTCCCGCTTAGACTGCTCCAATTCCTCCCACAGGGAATCATCACTGTGGTCGGAGCGGTCTCTTTGGACAAACTGGCAGTCTGACATCCTGTCAAGGATTTCACCAACAACTCGCAAATCTGAAGGTTGCGTGTTTCTGTTGATGCCGAAATTCCTCCTCCATGTTCGACGCTAAGGATGCAAGAAAAAAGTGAAGGTCGCGAGCTGCCGGTTACTATTGACTAAGAGAAATGAAACCGCTTAGACCACTAGCAGCGGTCGAGACCAGACTTCGCCCATCACGGCGAATGTTACTCTTGTGATGGGCTTTCCTTTATTCAAGTAAAGTGATTACAACGGGTTACAGGGCAAGGAAAAGGAGAAGTCGGCCGGACAACAAGTCGCAAGACAGTAAACTCAAGACTGCAGCTCTGACAAGCGAGCTCCTGGATTTGAGTGTGCGTGTCTTGGGAACGTCGCCCCCCTATTTATAGGCTCGGGGGACTGCCCAAACGGGCAGGGATAAAATAACCGCCTGCCCGGATACAGGTGTATCGGGTAGGGGGTGACGGGATACAGAAGGGAGAATAAAAGATAAGCCGCGCGGTCTGGCGGTTTGACCTTCAGTTTGTGTAGGACTTGGATTGAGAGACCTGACTTGAGAAGAATAACGGCCCCCGCATTCTACTATCTGAGGCCACGACTTGCCTTATGAACTTGAGCCTTGGTAGTCTCCAATCCTTGGGGGAGATCTGGCATTGGCAGACCGCCCGACTTGTTCAAGCTGGGCTAAGAGCATGTGCTAAGAACTAATTACAGAGCTGGGCAGTTAGACATATCAAATGGCCTGGTCTAGGAGAGGTGCTGCTTAGGTAGCGGTCTTCTGGGTAAACAATATTGCTCCTTCCAAATGGTCATAAAAAATCATAAGAGAAAAAAAACTTCCTATAAAGAAGTAAAAGATTTACAGACTCAGATGACCAAGTGAGCAGGTGCGCTTAGGTAGCAAGCATTGCTTTCCTCAAGTGCTCATAAGAGCTGTAAGAATTTCAATGACTCAACTGCTCTCTTGCCTAGGGTTACAAGCAAAGTTGATCAATTGGGCAGGTGTTGTTATGCCGCTGAGGCTTTACCGACATTTCTTTCCTCAGGGAGATCAACCTAGTTGTGGGACCCCTGTAGGCACCACTCGAGAGTACCTTTAGGAGTATTTGATGGTCACAAACTAAGATGATCAGTTGGGCAGGTGTGGTCATGTCGCAGATGCTATACCGACATTGCTTTCCTCAGAAAGATCATCAAAGATGTAACTATATCCCCTTTGGGGCACGATAGAGCTAACAGTCACCTGGACCTTCCTTGATGCAGAGGTGTGTTAGATACTGGATGGGATCCAATATTCTGAAGCCCTCCGTACGGGAATTGGCAAGCTTCCACTGCACGTGTGCGAAAACTCCCCGATACACGTGGTCCTCATGGTATTACGCTAATGACTACAATCTAAGGGGTTCAAGCAGAACTTGGCGATGTCTCCAAAGTTTAGTGAGGGATATAAAAAAGTACAGAGTCACTAGACAAGGAAAAGTGTCAGTATTGTTGAATCTGAAATTGCACCTCCGCGATTTACGCTATAGAAGCGAAGGAAAAGCGGAGGCCGCGAGCTGTTCGTTACTATTGATCAGGAGAAATGAGACCGCTGGTAGAGGTCGAGACCGGACTTCGTCCATCACGGCAAATGCCACTCCTGTGAAGGGCTTTCCCTTGATTTAAGTAAAGTGATTACAGCGGGTTAAAGGGCAAGGAAATGAGAAGCTGGCCAGTCAGACAAACTGCAAGACAGTGAACTCGAGACCGCAGCTCTAACAGGCGAGCTCTAGGATTTGAGTGTGCGTGTCTTGGGAATGTCGTCGCCCCCTATTTATAGGCTCGGGGTCCTGCCCAAACGGGCAGGGATAAAATAACCGCCTACCTGGATACAGGAGAATCGGGCAGGGGGTGACGGGATGCAGAAGGAAAAAAGAAAGAAGTCGCGCGGCTTTGGCGGCTTGAGCTCCGGATCTGCATTGGCCGGGGTCAAAATGCGCTGCGATCAAGGCAAGGAAGCAACTCGGGTGGCCTCTAAGCTGAGACCGCGGCTTGTCTTCTGAACTTGATCCTTGGCAGTCTTCAAACCTTGGAGGCGGTCTGGATACTCTCAGACCGCCCGACTTGTTCAAGTTGGGCTGAGAGACCCATGTGTTCTAGAGCTGGGCAGCTAGACACATCAAACCGCACGGTTTCTGAGAGATGTTGTTTTGATAGCGGTCTTCTAGGTTAACATAATCCCCGCATATTTTCAAATCTCGAGGAAATTTCAAAAATATTAGTTCTAGCCAAAAACCGCGCTCGGTTTGTTCTGGAGTCTATAAGAAGCCCTGAAAGCTCTCCACTCTGCAAAACTCTTTCGAAATCACGGGATGCTAATTGTCACTTGCGGTCAGGCTTTTTCAATCCGCTAGCCCTTCAATTCGAATTGATCTAATGTCAAGGATTTCTGTTCGCGAGGAGAGGGGAAGTGACCGCAAAGAGGAAGATGACTGGAAGAAAATGAAGAAGAGTCGCCGGCCTGATAAGCCCAGGCGGACTGTCCCAGAGATCATTCCCCTCAAATTCGTGAAGGAGGAATCTGCCGCTCCTGAAAAGAATGCCGCCAAGGAGAAGATCGCTGAGGAGAAAATCGCAGAAAAGAAGGCGACAGATCTTGACGCAGGTCATTCTGATCCCCTGATCAACCCGCCTACTTCTTCGAAGACCGCTAGCAACAAACCCTTCAATGTGGAATTTTCCCCGTATGGGGTTCTCCACTTGCAGGTAAACGACAGAGAGGAGGGAGTAGTTGATTCGCCTAAGCTGGGCGAACAGGCTTCCTCTACAGTGGTAATTATAGAAGACAATTCCAGCTCGCCTCAACAAGCCGATCCGGCTTCTCCTAAGAAGTGGAAAATGGCTGAATCAGCGGCTGGGAGAATTATGAGGAAAATAAGGTAGCTGAAAGCCAAGAATCGGGCGGCTTCTAAGAAAGCAACCGTGGCTGGCCTCCAAGGTTAAACCACATGAGAAAGAAGTCTCTGAGGGGGAGGTTACTCCTTCGATCAAGCCAAACGGCTTGGAACCCGACTCTACGGACAGCATCACAGTCAGCGATATCCTGAAGGAGATGGATACCTTGAAGAAGCAGGACAAGCTCCTCAAAACCCCCGTGGTTACCAGCCAAGCTGGTCGTCCTGGTGAAGACGTGATCATTCCTGATGAGGTCGCGCCGAAGAAGACCGCTTTCGAGGAAAGCAGAATGAAGCTAATGAAAATTAAGGTCGAGAAGCTGAGGGAGTCTCTGGACAAACCGCATCCATCGAACCCCTTGGACCAAGGTAAGCATGATGCATATTACCATCCAGTCCGATTCTTCAGGTCGCAGCCCCAGAAGAATGTCCTGATGCTGAACCCGCTTCCAGGTTAATTTCCATCCGCGATTCAAACTTCTGCCATTAAGAGAAGGCAGAATGAGCGGTTTTGGAGGGCGCAACGTCGAAGAATGGATCCTTAGCAGTCGCGATGGCCTGTTCATAAAGGCATTTAATCTCGCAATATTTTATGTTGTGTTATTCGCTTTCAACTATGCTGACCGCGCTTTCATTTGCAGATAACCCGGATCTAGCTATGAAACCGGGCGACTTATCGACCAGCCTCCCTCCGCTTTTTCCTCCAGCGCCAAGCTTCGCACTGAACTTGAACTCCGGTCTAGAAGAGATGGCCGACTTCAACAGTCTTCTTGACACCCTGAAAAATAGGGTGAAGGAACTTGAAGACCAGGAAGAGGTCGCTCGAACTACACTGGAGGCTAAGAAGAAGGCGCGGCTGGAGAAGGAGATGATGTTGTATGAGTAGAATGCTGCGCTGACCCCTCGGCTTGAAAGAGGAAGAAAAGAAATCCGTAAACTCGAGGAGGACTGCAAATACTATAGGGAGAAGTATCTGCATCTGACAAGGGACGTTGGAGGAAGTCGGTGACCTTCTAATTTGACTGATGATGGGCGACGCTGATCGAACTGCCAGGATGCTGGGGAGACCTCAGTTCCCCTAGCGGTCAGGATGGCTGATCCTGTTGTTAATATGGGTGAGACCGTTGCGATCTTTCCTGCTCGCATGATTCCGGCCGCGCGAGTAGAGCGAGATGCTGCACGACTTCATAGTACTATCAACAACCTCCATCATAGCCACAATCAGATGTATGGTACTATCATCCAAGTCAGTGATCATGTCACACGACTTCACCGGGAAGATGCTCCTCCAGACCACCATTAGCTATGAACTTGTTTTTTAAGAACAATGTCTGTAATAATATTCTTTTATTCAGTCCTTTGGACAACTTAGACATTGACTGCTTATTTTAATGTCATTTGATATTTTTGATATTCGAATTGTTCTGCAGACCGTGCGGCTTGATCTGCGAATTCATATTTACCACCTTAGAGTGTTAAGAATGTTTGGATATTTACAAGCCGCGCGACTTGTTGTTATTTGCTTACGGTTTCTGCCTTTGAGCACTTAGAATATTTTTCGATGCCCTTGGACCGATCTTTAAGCCATGTGGCTTATATTTTTATTTGTGGTTCGGTACTTGTAGAATAATATGATTTATGCAGGTTGCTGGCCGCGCGATCCGGTCTTACGGGTTCAGCGAATTTGTTTTTTGTTGTGTTTGTTTTGCTGACAGAAGGCCGCGTGGTTAAGTGAGCTCAGTCACGGCTTGGCTCGGCTATATGCAAACCATTAATTCCTGTTGTGTGATACTTAGAATATTTTTATATCTGCATGCCATACGACTTGTGTATATAGTTTGTGGCATTCCTCTGTAAAACTAACCATGTAGGTTGCTGACCGCGCGGCTAGAACATATAGCCACAGTACGATTTTATTATATGCAGATAATTGGCTCTATAAGTAGTATCCATTCTGGAGATTCATTCATCGATTTCCAAATGGCGCAGGCTAAGAGCAAGTCGAAGCGGACTGACAAAGTTCAAGCCGTCCGGACTGATGCGGCTTCTGCCTTTCACTCCGCTGACCATAAAGAATGCTGCTTGACTCAGGCCGAGTTAAACGACTTCATTAAAATACATATGGTCGGAAGCCATCTGCTCGCGCGGCTTCCGCTATGCGTTGAGCAGATATACTCCTCTTCTCCTACCCAAATCGTTGTACCCATTGACCACTTCAAAAATGGCTTCAGGATTCCGTCGCCATTTGAAGTCATAGCAATTTTCGACCATTATGCAGTTGTGCCAGGAAAGCTCCTGTTGGACAAGGTCTTCCGCATCTCCTAAGTTTGAGAACAACAAAACCTATGTCTATTTGATCTTGTGTGTTTAAGTGTGCAGGAAAACAAAGTCCATATAACTCAAGAATTACATAAGAAGGTTGCCCCCAAATTTGAGCCATCAAATCCAACACTCCCACTAGCGCCAACGGTAGTACCTAGCGCCCAGCGCTAGCGATGAATAGCGCAATTCCGGGAGCACATATAGAAGGAGATAGCGCCTGGAGGTAGTCGATAGCGCAGGCGGTAGCGCGGAGCACAGAAGGCAAGAGAGAAATGTTTCCTCGGATTTAAGATTCTGCCGCGCAGAATATGTCCTAATACGGGATAGCGCCGGCGGTAGCACTAGCGCAGGCGCTAGCGCTGAGGCTATAAAATGGACCCCTTGGATCCGTCTTCTTCATCCTCTTGAGATCCCAAATTGCAGAGCTTCGTGCCACAGCATAGAGAGGAAGGTTTAGAGAGATACTCCCACAAATCCATAAAGGCTTAAGGAGATCCGTGGAGAAGATTTCAACACGCGTCATCATTGTGACGAAAGACCGCATCGACTACGATCATACTCCGCAGGTCTTCGTCTACTTCTCCAAGAGATCCATATAGGGAGTTCTTATATTGTTGTTTATTTATTTCACATCTTTTCTTATAATCGTTTAGTGAACTCGCCTCGTGTTGGCGACTAGGTCTGGGTAGGACTTAGGGCAGAAATTCGCCTTATGTTGGCGACAAGGTCTCGGGTGTAGGTCTAGGGGGTGCCCGAGGCCATATCCAGGGAAGGGTTGGCTAGAGCGGCTTGAGGCCGTATCCAGGGAATGATCGGCTAAAGCCAACCGGTTCGTGGGGATACGAGTCGGTATAGAAAACCAAAAGAGTCTTTCATATTTCGCTTTGATTTCTAGCATCATTAAAATCTAATTTTGTAATCAATTTTATTAATAATAATCATGTCTATCTTTGTGTAATAAAATTGATTTGATCTTCATTTCTCTAAATAGTTTACTATCCTCTCCTTCATTATAAAACAATTTAGATATTTATTCAAATCACTATTTTGATCTCTTATCATAAGTAAGTATTTCAAAATATAATATAAGTTTTTAAAACCCTTATTCACCCCCCCCCCCCCTCTAAGGGCGCCTACCGATCCAACAAGTGGTATCAGAGACAGGTAATTCCAAATCGGCTTAACAAGTGGGAATATGGCATCTCATGATCTCGCTTCTACTAGTGGTGTAAATTTGTATGAAGAAGAAAAATCTCTTAAACCACCTTTATTTGAAGGAAGAAATTATAAAAGATGTAAAATAGTAATGGAAAATTTTCTTAAAGCTTTAGATAAAAAAGTTTGGAATATTACTATTAAAAAGCCACCTAGCGTATTAAATAAAAATGAAATGGTTTTAAATGCAAAATCTACGAATAGTCTATTTTGTGCGTTAGATAAAAATATTTCCAAACTCATTCATACTTTTCCTACTGCATACGAGATGTAGAATTTTCTTGAGATAACTTATGATTCTCCATTTATAGGTATAAAACAAACGCAAGAATTGGAGAACATAAAAGCTTGCAAAGATGTTCAAGAAAGCTCCTCTCATGATGAATCAATGGAAAGCACATCAAGTGGAAAAGAAGAAATCGTGTCTTTGGAAGACGAATGCCAAAAAGATAAAGATAACAAAGGAACTCTATGCTCAAATCTCATCGCATCCAAAAGCGCTGTAAGAAAATCAAATAACATCTTTTGCAATTCTGTTTCTGCATTACAATTGCTACAAACTTCTAAGCGTAAGATTAAGAAATTAAAAAATTTAAATTCAAAATTACGTTTAGAAAATATAAACTTAAAAGCTAAAATTAATGTAAAAACAAAGATTGATGTGTTTAATTATTCTCCACCTTGCACTTTAATTGAAAATATAAAACCGTGTTTTGATTGTAATAATATTAAAGAAAAATTCAAGGATTTTGAAAAAGAACTATTAATTGTAAAAGAACAAAATGAAAAATTATCTTTAGAAAATTCATCTTTGAAAAGTGATTGTGCTACATGCAAAAGTTATAAAATTGAAATCAAAGAGATGGATGAAACATTTGAGGAATTTAGAAATGACTATCAAAATCATATTGACTCTATTGTTTCTACTCTTAAAAATAGCACAATAGCTTATAATAAAGCTAGGCATAATCTAAAGATCCAGAATGATAAATTAAAATCAAAAATCAACTTGCTTATGAAAATTATAAATACAAATTCACAATATCAAACTATATCTAAAAACAAGTTGAATATGAATATGAACATCTTAACTAAGTTTAATAATGAGAGTAAGGAACACAAAGGATTTGTAAATCAAAATCAAAATCACCATTATTTACAAAATCATGTTTCTCCCAACTTAAAAATAAAACATCACAAATTTCCTATGAACGATACTTCCAATTATAATTTTCAAAATAAAGATAATCACAATAGAAATTTGATGCATAAGAATAACAATAAACCAAGATTTGAATGGAGGCCCAAAATTAAAACTAAAACATTAACTTCACATGAAAGGACCCATTCATCAATATCTACCCACAAACCTACACGTTATATTTGGGTACCCAAAGGAACCACCACACTTGGTCCCCTTTGGATACCTAAATATCGTATTCATTAGGTATCACCAAACGCATGAAGTAGAAATCAACAAAAAATAACATATCAATTATTCTACTTCATGATATGCTTTAATGTCTTTCTATTTCTTGCTATCATGTTATGGTCATCTTATATATTATAGGAAATATGATCTTATCTTTTAAAACTTAATGAGTTTATAAATCAAATTAATCAAAATTCAAAATCATATTTTATTTTGATGACCTATCTATTATTCTTATATTCATTACATATATATATATTCATCATTTATCAACAATTGAATTCAAAATTTTCTATGTGGTATTAAAATCTCTAATCATAGGATTAAAAAAAATATACTACATATGATCTTAAAATTGCTTAAACATCTCCACTTCATGACTTCAAAATTTATAAATAAAACGTTAAACAAAATATCCAAAAATAACAAAATTAAACATTGCAGATAGCGCTAGCGCTAGCTGGTAACGCCGGCGCTAGTAAACAGCATCCAAAAACATGTGTTCAAATTCCTGTATTATTACATAACTGAAAACTTAGTTCCCCTCAGGTCCTTCCTGTTCCACTACTCTTCCTCATCTACCTCCTCCATACTTGGACTTGGTGACCGTCGTCTGCGTGTTCGCCGAACAGAATGTCTTGGCGGATCCTCTACTGGGCTATCCCATTCCCTTCTTTCTGACGATGACGGTGTCAACTTTAAGGCCTTGATCATAAATTTCAACATTTTTTTCATGCCAAACACACTCTTCTTTACCTTCGATATATCCTCCTCCACCCGTGTCATCCGTTCTCCCATATCATCTCGGAATCGATCATATGAACCATCCCGTGTCTCTCGGGCTGACGCTCCTTGCCGGAGTGGTGGTCGAGTAGACATCGATGGCTCATCCGGGAGGGATGTTGCTCGCAAGTGTGAGGTACTATAGATTGGAGGAAAGATCTATCAAGTAAAAAACTATTTCAATAGAAGGGTACATCGCTTGAATAACCCGTTGTATGATGCCACCCAGAGGCAAGTTGTTATATCTCTGGCGGGAAGGTTACCGCAACTTGTATGAATAGCGAATCAAGGAGAGTAACAAGTCTGCCACATCAAATTTCTCCTCCTCTAAAATTAAATAGGTGACATAACTAAGTTGTGCTGTAACTTTTGCTGTATCACCCAACTTCAGCATAATTGTGTGGCGTAATACATTTTGAACGACTAGGGCGTCTACTGTGAGTGTCGAGAAAGAGGAGATCATACTCATGCATTCCCTATTATGCAGCACCTTGTTCACATGAGTCCATTCTCTATCTACCCTAAACTTCTCAATTATCTCCAACCGATTTGGATGCTGGGTCAATCCAAACACGACCCTCAGTTGGTCATGAGTAATTTTCACCACTTGTCCTTGCACCAGAGACCGCACTCCTCCATCCAGCTCCGTCTGCGATGGGTTTTCCAAGTGCGTATAGAAATCTCGTACTAACTCTGAAGAAAACCCATCAGAAATAAATAAATTCAACACCTCAGAGGTTGCAAATAGCTGCATGATATGGTGGTGTCGAGGCATGTCAAACTCCATGATATATGGAACACCTACTACTGTAGCCTCCACGACCAACTCTGCATTTTTCTTTCCTTTTGATCCAGGAGCCATTTGCCACATTATAAGAGAAATTAAAATTAAGCAACAATCACTAACGCCAGCGCTAGAACTAGCGCCCGGCACTAGCACTAGCGCCTACTGTAGCGCCGACGCTAGCCCTCTGATCTGAAATGGTAAGATCTCTTTAAAATAAAAGATTTCCAAATCCTAATTTGCTAGATCCAAGAAACCCACATAATCTAAAATCAAAACTAAAATCCTCATAAAAATTCAAAATGAAAAACAAAAATCTTGAAGATTTCTTTTCAAAATCAATAGTTTTTTCTTAAAAAGGTCATAAATCTTCATCAAAATCAACTATTTAGAACAAGAATCATAAAAATAAAGAAGATTTATTTTAGTTCCTCTCTTCAAAAATAAAAGAATCAAGCATTGTAGATCTAGTTTCTAAAACCACCTAATAACTTCAAATATCTTCATCTCTAACATCAAAATCAAAGTTTAAAACAAAAATCATAAGAAAAGATAAAGTTTTACCTTAGATCTATGTGTGGGCTGGGTAATCTTCTAGGGTTTTTCAGGAGTGCTTGAGAGGCAATGGCCGAAATGACAAAAAGAAAAGGGAATTAAATAAAGCAGAACTACCGCCAGCGCTATTGTTAGTGCGAGCGGTATCGCTTGGTTCTGACTTTTTGTATTTCTTAAATTTTATAAGATACCAAAATTTATTCTCTATTATATGTACAACATATTTTTTTTGCAGTTATGTTTTGAATTGATATTTGAAAAATTAAAACAAAAAATGATTATTATAAAAACCAAAATTACAAAAACATTTTTTTGGTCATTTGTTTAAAGTCTATTTTTTATGCAAAAATCCAATACAAAATATAAAACATTAAAACTATCAAAAAAAAATTGTATGGACTTTCCTGTGAAAATCAAGCATGATTTAATCTATTATTTAGAACTTCTATAATGTTGCAATTTATCTTTTCAAACTACTTTGAACATTGTTTTCATCATGCTTTGATATATCTATTAATATGTGCATCAATTATATTGTAGAAGTTGTGTAGAACCAAGCTTAGCATGCCTCTAAGTATGAGTAAATGTTTTATGTTTGATAATGATATTTATTGACTCACTTATTTTGGCATTGTCTACATATGTGTTTAATCTAAGAATGCTTGTGTGTGTTTTGTATTAGTACAATGAATTAAAATTGCACAAGTATCTTACCTACACTACCTTTATTTGCACTTTTAAAAGTTAAGAAAAGTGGTTATATTTTCGTAAATTATATTGGTTTGCAAAATAAGTGTATTCGGAGAACTTTGTACAAAACAAAAATCATAAAATAAAGTGACAAAGATAACTCCACCAAGCACTAATTGAACCTCCTGATAAGTCATAATAAGCGTTGTGAGGTTGAGCACCTTGGAAAGAATAGTAAAGTATCTTGTGCAAACCATATCTTTCTTTCAAAATAAAAACCACTTACTCTTAAGTACACCGGATCACTAGTCTCAACATTAAAATAAAATAAAATATGTGATCCCCCAAGCACTACTTTGCACCCCTGATAAGTCTTAATGAGCATTGTGTGTGCAGAGCACCTTGGTAGTTGTACATTTTTTTGTGCATTGAAGTTTGTGGAAGTAAAACTATTTGTGTTTTATTGTGCTCTTTACTTTACATATTTCTTATATTTTTGATTAAAACATTTGTTTACTCTATTCAAAATACACTTATGTGCACATCATTATCTTCCATAACACTTCTTCTCATGAGTATTGGATCCAAATGCTACTTCTATACTACTCTTTATTTATGAAATGCACTTGATAACCTAGCATGCTTTCTACAATGTTTGGTATGTTTTGAAATTGTGAATTAAAATAACATTGTAGTAATCTCTTTTTTATAACATTATTTCATGCTTGGTTACTTTATTGTTAAACTTAAAGATTTTAATTGAACAATGATTTACAAAAACATCTTCTTTATGAAATTTAACTCATATATCTTTTTATGGATCATCATTGATTACAACAAGATGTTTCTTGTATTTCGATAAGTCTTCCGCATCATAACCATATAATTGTTTTACCTTGCACATTCATGCTTATTTAAAGTCCTTTATTTTGTGTGCATCCTCACTTGAATCTTAACATTCCTTTCTTTCAACAAGTGGTAGACTTGCTTGGTAAACTTTATATTGGTTGCTTTAAACAAGAATATTTTTTATGCTAAAAACTATGATTTATTTCTATGAAAATATTGTAATACTAAAACTCTGATTTATTAATGGATTTCAAATTAGCTCTGTGACTTTTTTCTTTAAAAAATTCAAATAAAAATATAAACCCATAGGCTATGAACGTATCATTAGAATTAAATGATTAATGTTTCCAATAACTATTATCCATGATTACATATCTCACCATAGCGGGGGCGTAGGGTTGTAAACATTAGATAACCTGACCTATAAGTCATGTCTTGTCCTTAATCGGGGAGGGTTCCAGTGGGGCCTTGCGAGGCACTGGGGGGAAAGAGTGCTAAGGTGAGTTTTGTCTAGTGTTTGCATATGGGACTAACACCCCAACCTACGGCATGTATGCAGCTCCTCTTGCCCATCCATCACTTAGTACGGGGCTAGGGTGTAGACATATTGTCTGGGTAGATTGGAAATCATTACCTTTTTATGATTAAAACTCTTATATAAAGGGGAAAACTAACATTATAATATTGATTACTTGGTAAATGTTATATTGTTCATCTTTAAGCTAAAAACTCTGATCTATCTCTATAAAAATTATTCTAAAACTCCTTATCATTTCCTTCTCTCTAAAAAGCTCGATCATGCCTTTATCTTCTAATCAAAACTTTTCTGTGTTTTGTTTCCTTACCCACTTTAGCTAATAACTAAAGGGGGAGATCTTCCATGATAAATAAAATCCACTATCAAAATGAAAAACTAACTTGATTAATTAAAGATGATAGCTTACATATTAGGGGAGCATTCACTTAAGGGGAGCATGTATTTAGGGGGAGCAATTTTAAATACTAAAATCGATAATTATCTTAAGTCATCACTCTCACGCACACACAAGTAGTTCATCATGCTTATATATATTAATGCTCTGATTTATCATTAATGGTTTTGTTATTATCAAAAGGGGGAGTTTGTTGGAACAAGGTCTTCCGCATCCTAAGTTTGAGAATAACAAAACCTATGTGTATTTGATCCTGCGTGTTTAAATGTGCATGAAAACAAAGTCCTTATGACTCAAGGATTACATAAGAAGGTTGCCCCCAAATTTGAGCCATCAAATCCAACACTCCCACTAGCGCCGACGGTAGTACATAGTGCCCGGCGCTAGCGATGAATAGCGCAATTCTGGGAGCACATATAGAAGGAGATAGCGCCTGGCGATAGCTGATAGCGCAGGCGGTAGCGCAGAGCACAGAAGGCAAGAGAGAAATGTTTCCTAGGATTGAAGATTCTGCCGCGCAGAATATGTTCTAATACGAGATAGCGTCGGTGGTAGCACTAGCGCAGGCGCTAGCGCTGAGGCTATAAAATGGACCCCTTGGATCCGTCTTCTTCATCCTCTTGAGTTCCCAAATTCCAGAGCTTTGTGCCACAGCATAGAGAGGAAGGTTTAGAGAGATACTCCCACAAATCCATAAAGGCTTAAGGAGATCCGTGGAGAAGATTTCAACACGCGTCATCATTGTGACGAAAGACCGCATCGACTACGATCATACTCTGCGGGTCTTCGCCTACTTCTCCAAGAGATCCATATAGGGAGTTCTTATATTGTTGTTTATTTATTTCACATCTTTTCTTATAATCATTTAGTGAACTCGCCTCGTGTTGACGACTAGGTCTGGGTAGGACTTAGGGAAGAAATTCGCCTCGTGTTGGCGACTAGGTCTCCGGTGTAGGTCTAGGGGGTGCTCGAGGCCATATCCGGGGAAGGGTTGGCTAGAGCGGCTTGAGGCCGTATCCGGGGAAGGATCGGCTAAAGCCAACCGGTTCGTGGGGATACGAGTCGGTATAGAAAACAAAAAGAGTCTTTCATATTTCGCTTTGATTTCTAGCGTCATTGAAATCTAATTTTGTTATCAATTTTATTAATAATAATCATGTCTATCTTTGTGTAATAAAATTGATTTGATCTTCATTTCTCTAAATTGTTTACTATTCTCTCCTTCATTATAAAACAATTTAGATCTTTATTCAAAATCACTATTTTGATCTCTTATCATAAGCAAGTATTTCAAAATATAATATAAGTTTGAAAACCCTTATTCACCCCCCCCCCCCCACCCACTAAGGGCGCCTACCGATCCAACAGCTCCCACCAAATTCAATCGCCTCTATCTACCGCTTCATCTCCTATTTGCGGTCTGAAGGAGTTCGATTCTCCATCAACCTGTTTAGGAAATTTTTCTCCGTGCGGTCTATCCCAGACGCCGGAACATCAATTTTCAGAGGGCACCTTTACTTTGGGCGCAGGGGGATGAAAATCGTCAACCTGACGAATAAGGTCACGAGCTGGTCGGAGAGGTACATAATCTTCGAAGGCCAGCTCGGGTTGCTGTAGCTCAACCCACAGGTGCGGGATGAGGAGGTCTTCTTGATAACCAATATTGGAAAAACTGAGCTGGAGACCTTCAAGTTCCTTGAGAACGAGCAGCTTGATGTAAACTAATACATCCTGCTATTCTCAGAGTTGGAGAATATCTGGGTTGAAGGCAGTACGTTTCTCACAACTCACTACTTTGTGACCTCGTGACCTGCTTGATAAACTTTTGACTTTGCTTTGCACCCGCTGCAATCGTCCCAAAGAACAAGCCGGTCAGCCCGGCCATCCTGGTTCTGACCTAAAGAGAAAAGCGGTGGAGGAAGAACAAGCCACAGTCTTCCGAGGAGGAGAGCTCGGCCTCTTCAGGGGAGTTCGAGCTTCTCTGTTCCTACAGTAATCCAAGAGACCTACGGGGCAACCCGACCATACTCTGGCACCGGGATGGTGATTGCGTGTAGGTGTCAACCGTGCTTCCGTACTGGGGGAGAAAGAAAGTTAGCCGTCATGCATTAGCCGTCAGTGCTGCTATGTATGGCTGAAAAACACTGAAGAAGCTAAAGGAGGTTCTAGAGGAGGAGCTCTCCAGACTGGCCGCACATGCAGGCGCATGGGGCTTTGCGGCTAATCACTTCATGGGCTTGTCATATAAGCGGCTAATTTCAGCCCATACATACTTGGAGAAGAAAAATGCCGAGCAGGCTGAAGAGATCGCGCGGTTAAAGGAAGTCATGGAGGTGAGTTATCCGATGAATATTTGTGCGGTTTGTTTTACTCAAACCATGCGGTCTAACAATTTTCTCTTTTTTCAGAAGCAATATGATATAGAAAATCCAGTCTTTCAAGATGAAGTCTTCCCCCATATCGCCAAGGGGATTGATGCCGCCTTGAATATTCTGAGAAGTCGTGATGGTCTGTCAGCGGGTTTTGAAGATTTCTGCTTCTCGGATGTGTATCCTTCCTTGAAGAAGAAATTAGATGACATTGAAAGCAAAGCAAAAGGAAAAGAAAAGGTCAGCAACTCGGAAGAGGATGACGATGAGGAGGATGAAACCGCCATGGATAATGAAAACGCTACGGTTAATGAAACAGCCACAGATCAAGAGGCCGTTGCTAACAATGAGGCCGCTGCTGATGATGGAGAGGGTTCATATTCCGAGACCGATACCTCTGGAGATGAGGCCGATCGGGTTGGGGACCTGAAGGATGAAGGCTCAAGCAGTAGTTCGTCAAGCTCCTCATCGACCAGCGGAGGCTATTCGCCCGATGTTGACATTGAAGGTGGAGGAGATTCAAGCTCTCCCATGGAGAAAAAACTAAGATCGGCCGAATAGTGTTTTGTTATTTTTGTTATTTTCTTTTGTATAAATGACGGCTTGACTTTGTTAGCCGGTCGGTCAGAATGATGTAAATATACACTTTGAAAATGAATGGAAGCCATTACCTGTTCGGATGTCTATCTTTTGCGACTTACTTGTGATTGTTGTGATCTCTCATTTCTTTCAATCTGCAAGTTCTTTGTTATTAGGTCATGTGGTTTAATATCAACTCGAACGGTCAGAAGTTTGAGCTCTTAGAATCCCAAGTAGATAGCTGCCTGAATATTATGAATGCTACTCGGGCGGTTTACCTCTGAATTCAATCCTGACTCAGTGAATTAATCATAGCCAAAAACCACCAGTCATAATAAATCTCGATCATTAGTTGTGCAGTTTAAGATATAATCCAAGCGGATAGAACTGTTGGATCTTACGGCGCCCTTAGAGGAGGGGTGAATAAGGGTTTTATGGAATTTAATTCTTAATTAAAAATATCAGAGTTTGCAACTAAAGTTTCAGAATATTTTATAAGAAAATATATTTAAATATCTCAGATAAGAAGTTGGAACCTTAGTTTTGATTTGAGTTAGGATCCACCTTTAATGTCTAAGTTTATATCATAATATATCTTACAACTTAGATTAAATCCCATTAAGAAAGAAGGCTGAAAAGAGATATATTTAATAGGCTGAAAAATAAGAGAAAGAATAAAAATACATATGTTCTCTGTGTTCGACGAACGTCCATCTGCGTTCGATGAACGGCAAGCTCTCTGCGTTCGACGAACGGTGCCCCGCGCTCGACGAATGGTGTTCATTCTGCGCTCGACGAAATCCAGCAGTTTAGCGTTCGACGATCTCGTCTCAGCGGTTCAGCGTTTGACGATCCCGTCTCAGCGGTTCAGCGGTCGACGAACAGATTATCTCAGCGATCGACGAATAGACCCCATCTCAGCGGTCGACGAAATCCTGCATTCGAAGAACTCAAGTCTGTGTTTGACAAACAGCTCAATATTCAGCGGTCGATGATCCAGCCCGTCTCAGCGGTCGACAAATCCTTCTGTTCGACGAACTCAAGTCTGCGTTCGACGAATATTCAGCAAAAGATCATAGCAGCATTATTTTAATATCCTTTAGCTTGTCTAAAATATTATATTATATATATATGCTGTCAGATTTTATAAAGCAATATTTTATTAATTCTATTTATATATTGCTATATATATTGCTGCCTTTATAAATCTAACATTACAGCCGTTGAAGCATTAAATTATATAGCCGTTTCAAAAGCTAAAGACGGCAACTTATGTTCTCGAGGGATCTGGGAAATGAAAGAGATATTATTTCTTTCCTCTTCTGTCGGAAAGATTTCAAAACAGCCGAACTGCTCTCCAGATTAAATATACAGAGCAGAGAAGAAAGGAACAGAAGAACAGCTAGCAGCAAGATAGAATAAGATAGTAGCTAGCATCAGAAAAAGGAACATACAGGAAGAAAAGCAGAGGAGCAAAAAGAAGCAGATCTAATATATATTATCTTCTTTTTGCTAACTCTTTCTCTTGCAGATCATCTACAACCTGAGACACCAATCTATATCAATTGCTCAGGGATCAAAACTGCAAGAAGAAGAAGAAGAGTATTTGCTTTCTAGAGAAGAAGCTCCATCCACAAGCTGTCATCAAACTAAATCAGACAGGGGGAGCTCTCTTCAAAATCATCTTCAAGTGTCTTCTTAGAAAGAGAAGAACAACATATCTTTTTGTTTTCTTTTATTCCTCCCATCTTATACAGGGTTATAACTCCCTTCAAAAGTTAACTCCTGGTGACAGGCCACCTAAGCAAAAACCTGCATCTTGGTTTTGAGCACCTGATCAAAAGCTCTATGGTATATGGACACCTTATCAAAATTACCTTGGTGTGAGGGCACCTTATCAACAACCTCCAGTGGATTCCTACCAAGGGCGGTAGAAGAGTAGATGTACCCAGGTTGAGGGGAACTACTATATATCTTGTGTCATCTGGATGTGTGGTTTGCTTGTTTGTTATATTTCTTATTTCTTGCTGTGATTCTTATGCACTCTTACTGTTTGTATTTATTACTCATACAACACTCAACACACTTATATATATACATAACATAATTTTTGTTGACCCAGAAATCGGCGATCCTCCCCTGGGAGGCCTCTTTTGCTACATTTTTGCAGATTACGCGCCCGGGAAGGATTAGACCTTACGGAAAGGCTCTTTTTACACCCAAAGTGGTAAGAAGGGGCGGCCTCCTCCTTCAAACCGCCCAAGTGGGGCGGCCTCTCCATTCAAACCGCCCAAGTGGGGCGGCCTCTCCCTTAAAGTCGCCCAGGTTGGGAGGCTTCTCCTTTCAAGTCACCTAGGTGGGGTGGCTTCCTCCTTCAGACCGCGTGGATAGGCGGCCTCCTCCTTCAGACTGCGCGGGTAGGCGGCCTCCTCCTTCAGACCGCCGGGTAGGCGGCCTCCTCCTTCAGACCGCCGGGTAGGCGGCCTCCTCCTTCAGACCGCGCGGGAAGGCGGCCTCCTCCTTCAGACCGCGCGGGTAGGCGGCCTCCTCCTTCAGACCACGCGGGTAGGCGGCCTCCTCCTTCAGACCACGTGGGTAGGCGGCCTCCTCCTTCAGACCGCGCGGGTAGGCGGCCTCCTCTTTCAGACCACGCGGGTAGGCGGCCTCCTCCTTCAGACTGCGCGGGTAGGCGGCCTCCTCCTTCAGACCGCGTGGGTAGGCGGCCTCCTCTTTCAGACCGCGCGGGTAGGCGGCCTCCTCCTTCAGACCGCACTGGTAGGCGGCCTCCCCCTCCAGACCGCGTGGGTAGGCGGCCTCCTCCTCTAGATCGCGCGGGTAGGCGGCCTCCTCCTTCAGACCGCCCGGGTAGAACTCTAGTCACCGGCTCACGGGAGGTGACGACATCGACCCAGAGCCTATAAATAGGACCCTCGACCATGAAGGAAAGGGAGGCAAGTTGGGGAAGAACTGGCAGCTAGAAACGGCCAGACCGTTCCTATCAGCGACCTGTCCGGGCGACCTCAGTGACCTGTTCGGGCGACCTCGACAAACAGCCCGCGCGACTTACTCTTTTCTTACTCGCAACTCTCTTGTATCATTCTGTTTCCATGTACTAAACACAATGAGCTGTAATACAGATTATTAAATAAAAGGAAAGCCCATCGCAGGAGTGGCATTTGCTGCGGCGGGCGAAGTCTGGCCTCACCGCAAGCTAGCGGCCCTCTCTTCTTCTCTCTCACTCAGCTCTTCATTTGCGACTCAAGTAACCAGCTGCTCGACCACAACCCCCTCTCTTCCCTCTAGGATTGAGCGTCGAGGGCGTGGGGACAATTTTGGATTCAATAGAAACACGCGACCTTCAGATAGCGAGTGTTTGATGAACAGCAGTTGCGATGAAGACGCGAGATTTGGCCTAAAGCACATGCAATTTTAAAACGGCCATAACTTTTGATCCGGGTGTCGGAATTCAGAAATTCAAAGCCCGTTGCGACCGGCTTGAGATGAACTATCCATAAATTGAACGGGATTCCCCGTTCAGGCACTTTTTAGCCCTCATATTTCAATAATTTGGCTCCGTTTGAAAGTTATTTCGGTTTTTCTTTTTCGGCAATTCCTGTTTTCATGGATCATCCGTCAGAAGGCCTCGAGCATCCTTCCAATCGTCTCAAAGTTCCTGTCCAAGGTAGCGACATCAACTCCCTATTAGCAGAGATTGCCCACCTCAAAAGACAAGTAGATTCTCAACTCAATACTTCAGCAGCTATCAATGACAAGCCTTCTAGCAATCATCTAGAACATTTGTTACAACCTGAAAGTAGTAGAACTCTCCATTCCCTATCATGAGTCTCATAAGGTTAGTATGGGTGATCCCCCTTACCTACTTGATAGAATAATAATTCCTGCAGGAGAAGAACAAGAGCCTTCCCCATTATCACACAAAATATGTTGGGAAGTAGTTCCAAATGATTTCAAAGAGCCTCGTCTACCAGTCTATTCTGGAATGAGTGATCTGGTTTTTCATCTGCAAGCCTTTGAGGCGGCTACTTCACTAAGAATTCTATCATATGGTATCAAGTGTAAACTTCTCATCATGACTTTTGATGGTCAAGTTCTGGATTGGTTTTATCATTTACCACCTCAATCGATCAATTGCTTTGGGGATCTTCGAAGAGAATTTTACTTAAGGTTCAGTACTTTAAGAAAGCGTAAGAGAGGTCTCCTGACTCTTTTTCAGATCAAGCAAATGGATAACGAATCCACAGCTCACTTCATCGATCGCTTTCAAAAAGAAATCCTTGATGTTGTTAATGCTGATCAAAGTCTCTATAAACATGCCTTAATTAATGGTCTCCAGGAAGGTCCTCTTAAGTTCGAAGTCACCATGAAAGAGCCAGAATCTTATGCTCTTCTTATTGAAATAGCAAATCAGTTCATTAAGGCTGAGGATGCGAACCCCGATTATTTTGCTTCTTTAATTCAGAGGCCTCAACAACAACAGAAGGATTATTCTTCTCATGATCATCTTCCTATCAATCGCCGTGGCTATTTGTTAGAATATGAACAAGGTCCCAACTTATCATCTAAACGTGAAATATGCTATGATTATGAGCGTCTATCTGCTTCTCCAAGTATCCTGCAGCTAAATCAATCAGATCTATGCCTTGTAAACCCTCATATCTCAACGCAGGCTCTTGATTACAAGTCATGTAATTCTCCTCGCCCAAATAAGCAAGATAAGTTCTGAGGAAGGTATACAAGTTTAACTATCTCAATGAAAGAAGTTCTTCAGATTATCCAGCAAGAACCTGGTTTTACGAGACCTTCTCTCGTGCGACCTGATCATAGGAATTGTCACAAAGATTTGTTTCGTCAATACCACATGCGTGTGGGTCATGATACAGAAAAGTCTCACGCTCTACATAAGCTTGTAGAGAAGTTATTGAAAGAAGGCAAACTGTGGGAATATGTTGCTTAAAAATATGATTGTAAAGTCTTTTCTAGAAATATTGGTCATTCACTTGATGCTAGATCTATTTTCATTGGCAAAAAGGTTTGTCTTAAGGCTAGAGCTCCTTCAGTTATGTTTGCGTTAGTTCTTTCCTTTAAATGCGTACATGGTTGAATATGGCTTGTGAATGTTGTGGCAATCAAACCCACCTTTTTGGTGGTTACCCGAGTATCTAAAAAGGCAATCAAACCCATCCCTTGATGGTCGCCAAAATCTAAAAAGGCAATCAAACCCATCCCTTGATGGTCGCCAAAATCTAAAAAGGCAATCAAACCCATCCCTTGATGGTCGCCATAATCTTTAAAGGCAATCAAACCCATCTTTCGATGGTCACCCAAATCTTTAAAAGCAATCGAACCCATCTTTTGATGGTCGCCCCATTACAGTTTCATCTTTATATCCACATTATAATGGTTGCTCCAATTGAGCATTTCTGCTTCTTTTGCGTATGATACAGATGCTACGTTAGCCTTTTGCTTACAAATGTGGTGAATATCACCATATTGTATCGAGACACCCAAAAACTTCTTTTCTATAAATGTTTATATGAAAAGATGAATAGGTGATTGCGAGTTTTCCTCACGTACTCGGTGTATGAAGTTTCTTTTATACCTGCTTTAATTTCTCTTTTGTAGAGATTAGCAGGTAATCGCTAGTTTTGTTCAGGTACTCGCGTTATATTCTTTTATACCTGCTTTAAGTTCAATTTTGCAAAGATTAGCAGGTGATCGCGAGTTTTCTTCAGGTACTCGCGTTATATTCTGTTATACCTGCATTAATTTCTCTTTTGTTGAGATTGGCAGGTGATCGCGAGTTTTCTTCAGGTACTCGCATTATATTCTATTATACCTGCTTTAAGTTCACTTTTGCAGAGATTAGCAGGTGATCGCGAGTTTTCTTCAGGTACTCGCGTTATATTCTTTTATACCTGCTTTTAATTTCTCTTTTGCAGAGATTAGCAGGTGATCGCGAGTTTTCTTCAGGTACTCGCGTTATATTCTTTTATACCTGCTTTTAATTTCTCTTTTGCAGAGATTAGCAAGTGATCGCGAGTTTTCTTCAGGTACTCGCATTATATTCTGTTATACCTGCTTTAAGTTCTCTTTTGCAGAGATTAGCAGGTGATCGCGAGTTTTCTTTAGGTACTCGCGTTATATTCTTTTATAGCTGCTTTTAATTTCTCTTTTGCAGAAATTAGCAGGTGATCGCGAGTTTTCTTCAGGTACTCGCGTTATATTCTTTTATACCTACTTTTAATTTCTCTTTTGCAGAGATTAGCAGGTGATCGTGAGTTTTCTTCAGGTACTCGCGTTATATTCTTTTATACCTGCTTTTAATTTCTCTTTTACAGAGATTAGCAGGTGATCGCGAGTTTTTTTCGGGTACTCGCGTTAGATTCTTTTATACCTGCTTTTAATTTCTCTTTTGCAAAGATTAGCAGGTGATCGCAAGTTTTCTTCAGGTACTCGCATTATATTCTGTTATACCTGCTTTAAGTTCTCTTTTGCAGAGATTAGCAGGTGATCGCGAGTTTTCTTCAGGTACTCGCGTTATATTCTTTTATACCTGCTTTTAATTTCTCTTTTGCAGAGATTAGCAGGTGATCGCGAGTTTTCTTCAGGTACTCGCGTTATATTCTTGTATACCTGCTTTTAATTTCTCTTTTGCAGAGATTAGCAGGTGATCGCGAGTTTTCTTCAGGTACTCGCGTTATATTCTTGTATACCTGCTTTTAATTTCTCTTTTGCAGAGATTAGCAGGTGATCGCGAGTTTTCTTCAGCTACTCGCATTATATTCTTTTATACCTGCTTTTAATTTCTCTTTTGCAGAGATTAGCAGGTGATCGCGAGTTTTCTTCAGGTACTCGCGTTATATTATTTTATACCTGCTTTTAATTTCTCTTTTGCAAAGATTAGCAGGTGATCGCGAGTTTTCTTCAGGTACTCACGTTATATTCTTTTATACCTGCTTTTAATTTCTCTTTTACAGAGATTAGCAGATGATCGCGAGTTTTCTTCAGGTACTCGCGTTATACTCTTTTATACCTACTTTTAATTTCTCTTTTGCCGAGATTAGCAGGTGATTGCGAGTTTTCTTCAGGTACTCGCGTTATGTTTTATACCTGCTTTGAGTTCTCTTTTGCAGAGATTAGCAGGTGTTCGCGAGGTCTCTTCAGGTACTCGCATTATGTTTTATACCTGCTTTGAGTTCTCTTTTGCAGAGATTAGCAGGTTTTCGCGAGGTCTCTTCAGGTACTCGCGTTATGTTTTATACCTGCTTTGAGTTCTCCTTTGCAGAGATTAGCAGGTGCTCGCGAGGTCTCTTCAGGAACTCGCGTTATATTTTACACCTGCTTTGAGTTTTCTTTTGCAGAGATTAGCAGGTGTTCGCGAGGTCTCTTCAGGTACTCGCGTTATGTTGTATACCTGCTTTCAGTTCTGTTTTTGCAGAGATTAGCAGGTGTTCGCGAGGTCTCTTCCGGTACTCGCATTATGTTTAATACCTGCTTTCAGTTCTGTTTTTACAGAGATTAGCAGGTGATCGCGAGTTTTGTTAAGGTACTCGCGTTATATTCTTTTATACCTGCTTTAAGTTCTCTTTTGCAGAGATTAGAAGTTAATCGCGAGTTTTGTTCAGGTAGTCGCGTTATTTTCTTTTATACCTGCTTTAAGTTTTCTTTTGTAGAGATTAGCAGGTGATCGCGAGTTTTCTTCTGGTACTCGCATTATATTCTATTATACCTGCTTTAAGTTCTCTTTTGCAGAGATTAGCAGGTGATCGCGAGTTTTCTTCAGGTACTCGCGTTATATTCTTTTATACCTGCTTTTAATTTCTCTTTTGCAGAGATTAGCAGGTGATCGCGAGTTTTCTTCAGGTACTCGCGTTATATTCTTTTATACCTGCTTTTAATTTTTCTTTTGCAGATATTAGCAGGTGATCGCGAGTTTTCTTCAGGTACTCGCGTTATATTCTTTTATACTTGCTTTTAATTTCGCTTTTGCAGAGATTACCAGGTGATCGCGAGTTTTCTTTAGGTACTCACGTTATATTCTTTTATACCTGCTTTTAATTTCTCTTTTGCAGAGATTAGCAGGTGATCGCGAGTTTTTTTCAGGTACTCGTGTTAGATTCTTTTATACCTTCTTTTAATTTCTCTTTTGCAAAGATTAGCAGGTCATCGCTAGTTTTCTTCAGGTACTCGCATTATATTCTGTCATACCTGCTTTATGTTCTCTTTTGCAGAGATTAGCAGGTGATCGCAAGTTTTCTTCAGGTACTCGCGTTATATTATTTTATACCTGCTATTAATTCTCTTTTGCAGAGATTAGCAGGTGATCGCGAGTTTTCTTCAGGTACTCGCGTTATATTCTTTTATACCTGTTTTTAATTTCTCTTTTGCAGAGATTAGCAGGTGATCGTGAATTTTCTTCATGTACTCGCGTTATATTCTTTTATACCTGTTTTAATTTCTCTTTTGCATAGATTAGCAGGTGATCGCGAGTTTTCTTTAGGTACTCGCGTTATATTCTTTTATACCTGCTTTTAATTTCTCTTTTGCAGAGATTAGCAGGTGATCGCGAGTTTTCTTCAGGTACTCGCATTATATTCTTTTATACCTGCTTTTAATTTCTCTTTTGCAAAGATTAGCAAGTGATCGTGAGTTTTTTTCAGGTACTCGCGTTAGATTCTTTTATACCTGCTTTTAATTTCTCTTTTGCAAAGATTAGCAGGTGATCACGAGTTTTCTTCAGGTACTCGTATTATATTCTGTTATACCTGCTTTAAGTTCTCTTTTGCAGAGATTAGCAGGTGATCGCGAGTTTTCTTCAGGTACTCGCGTTATATTCTTTTATACCTGCTTTTAATTTCTCTTTTGCAGAGATTAGCAGGTGATCGCGAGTTTTCTTCAGGGACTCGCGTAATATTCTTGTATACCTGCTTTTAATTTCTCTTTTGCAGAGATTAGCAGGAGATCGCGAGTTTTCTTCAGGTACTCGCGTTATATTCTTTTATACCTGCTTTTAATTTCTCTTTTGCAGAGATTAGCAGGTGAACGTGAGTTTTCTTCAGGTACTCGCGTTATATTCTTTTATACCTGCTTTTAATTTCTCTTTTGCAGAGATTAGCAGGTGATCGCGAGTTTTGTTCAGGTAGTCGCGTTATTTTCTTTTATACCTGCTTTAAGTTTTCTTTTGTAGAGATTAGCAGGTGATCGCGAGTTTTCTTCTGGTACTCGCATTATATTCTATTATACCTGCTTTAAGTTCTCTTTTGCAGAGATTAGCAGGTGATCGCAAGTTTTCTTCAGGTACTCGCGTTATATTCTTTTATACCTGCTTTTAATTTCTCTTTTGCAGAGATTAGCAGGTGTTCGCGAGGTCTCTTCCGGTACTCGCATTATGTTTTATCCCTGCTTTCAGTTCTGTTTTTACAGAGATTAGCAGGTGATCGCGAGTTTTGTTAAGGTACTCGCGTTATATTCTTTTATACCTGCTTTAAGTTCTCTTTTGCAGAGATTAGAAGGTAATCGCGAGTTTTGTTCAGGTAGTCGCGTTATTTTCTTTTATACCTGCTTTAAGTTTTCTTTTGTAGAGATTAGCAGGTGATCGCGAGTTTTCTTCTGGTACTCGCATTATATTCTATTATACCTACTTTAAGTTCTCTTTTGCAGAGATTAGCAGGTGATCGCGAGTTTTCTTCAGGTACTCGCGTTATATTCTTTTATACCTGCTTTTAATTTCTCTTTTGCAGAGATTAGCAGGTGATCGCGAGTTTTCTTCAGGTACTCCCGTTATATTCTTTTATACCTGCTTTTAATTTTTCTTTTGCAGATATTAGCAGGTGATCGCGAGTTTTCTTCAGGTACTCGCGTTATATTCTTTTATACTTGCTTTTAATTTCGCTTTTGCAGAGATTACCAGGTGATCGCGAGTTTTCTTTAGGTACTCGCGTTATATTCTTTTATACCTGCTTTTAATTTCTCTTTTGCTGAGATTAGCAGGTGATCGCGAGTTTTTTTCAGGTACTCGCGTTAGATTCTTTTATACCTTCTTTTAATTTCTCTTTTGCAAAGATTAGCAGGTCATCGCTAGTTTTCTTCAGGTACTCGCATTATATTCTGTTATACCTGCTTTATATTCTCTTTTGCAGAGATTAGCAGGTGATCGCAAGTTTTCTTCAGGTACTCGCGTTATATTATTTTATACCTGCTTTTAATTCTCTTTTGCAGAGATTAGCAGGTGATCGCGAGTTTTCTTCAGGTACTCGCGTTATATTCTTTTATACCTGCTTTTAATTTCTCTTTTGCAGAGATTAGCAGGTGATCGTGAATTTTCTTCATGTACTCGCGTTATATTCTTTTATACCTGTTTTAATTTCTCTTTTGCAGAGATTAGCAGGTGATCGCGAGTTTTCTTTAGGTACTCGCGTTATATTCTTTTATACCTGCTTTTAATTTCTCTTTTGCAGAGATTAGCAGGTGATCGTGAGTTTTCTTCAGGTACTCGCATTATATTCTTTTATACCTGCTTTTAATTTCTCTTTTGCTAAGATTAGCAAGTGATCGCGAGTTTTTTTCAGGTACTTGCGTTAGATTCTTTTATACCTGCTTTTAATTTCTCTTTTGCAAAGATTAGCAGGTGATCGCGAGTTTTCTTCAGGTACTCGTATTATATTCGGTTATACCTGCTTTAAGTTCTCTTTTGCAGAGATTAGCAGGTGATCGCGAGTTTTCTTCAGGTACTCGCGTTATATTCTTTTATACCTGCTTTTAATTTCTCTTTTGCAGAGATTAGCAGGTGATCGCGAGTTTTCTTCAGGGACTCGCGTAATATTCTTGTATACCTGCTTTTAATTTCTCTTTTGCAGAGATTAGCAGGTGATCGCGAGTTTTCTTCAGGTACTCGCGTTATATTCTTTTATACCTGCTTTTAATTTCTCTTTTGCAGAGTATAACAGGTGAACGCGAGTTTTCTTCAGGTACTCGCGTTATATTCTTTTATACCTGCTTTTAATTTCTCTTTTGCAGAGATTAGCAGGTGATCGCGAGTTTTCTTTAGGTACTCGCGTTATATTCTTTTATACCTGTTTTTAATTTCTCTTTTATAGAGATTAGCAGGTGATCGCGAGTTTTCTTCAGGTACTCGCGTTATATTCTTTTATACCTGCTTTTAATTTCTCTTTTGCTGAGATTAGCAGGTGATCGCGAGTTTTCTTCAGGTACTCGCGTTATGTTTTATACCTGCTTTGAGTTCTCTTTTGCAGAGATTAGCAGGTATTCGCGAGGTCTCTTCAGGTACTCGCGTTATGTTTTATACCTGCTTTGAGTTCTCCTTTGCAGAGATTAGCAGGTGCTCGCAAGGTCTCTTCAGGAACTCGCGTTATGTTTTACACCTGCTTTGAGTTCTCTTTTGCAGAGATTAGCAGGTGTTCGCGAGGTCTCTTCAGGTACTCGCGTTATGTTTTATACCTGCTTTCAGTTCTGTTTTTGCAGAGATTAGCAGGTGTTAGCGAGGTCTCTTCAGGTACTCGCATTATGTTTTATCCCTGCTTTCAGTTCTGTTTTTACAGAGATTAGCAGGTGATCGCGAGTTTTGTTCAGGTACTCGCGTTATATTCTTTTATACCTGCTTTAAGTTCTCTTTTGCAGAGATTAGAAGGTAATCGCGAGTTTTGTTCAGGTACTCGCGTTATATTCTTTTATACCTGCTTTAAGTTCTCTTTTGCAAAGATTAGCGGTTGATCGCGAGTTTTCTTCTGGTACTCGCATTATATTCTGTTATACCTTCTTTAAGTTCTCTTTTGCAGAGATTAGCAGGTGATCGCGAGTTTTCTTCTTGTACTCGCGTTATATTCTTTTATACCTGCTTTTAATTTTTCTTTTGCAGAGATTAGCAGGTGATCGCGAGTTTTCTTCAGGTACTCGCGTTATATTCTTTTATACCTGCTTTTAATTTCTCTTTTGTAGAGATTAGCAGGTGATCGCGAGTTTTCTTCAGGTACTCGCATTATATTCTTTTATACCTGCTTTTAATTTCTCTTTTGCAGAAATTAGCAGGTGATCGCGAGTTTTCTTCAGGTACTCGCGTTATATTCTTTTATACCTGCTTTTAATTTCTCTTTTGCAGAGATTAGCAGGTGATCGCGAGTTTTCTTCAGGTACTCACGTTATATTCTTTTATACCTGCTTTTAATTTCTCTTTTGCAGAGATTAGCAGGTGATCGCGAGTTTTTTTCAGGTACTCGCGTTAGATTCTTTTATACCTGCTTTTAATTTCTCTTTTGCAGAGATTAGCAGGTGATCGCGAGTTTTCTTCAGGTACTCGCATTATATTCTGTTATACCTGCTTTAAGTTCTATTTTGCAGAGATTAGCAGGTGATCGCGAGTTTTCTTTAGGTACTCGCGTTATATTCTTTTATAACTGCTTTTAATTTCTCTTTTATAGAGATTAGCAGGTGATCGTGAGTTTTCTTTAGGTACTCGCGTTATGTTTTATACCTGCTTTTAATTTCTCTTTTGCTGAGATTAGCAGGTGATCGCGAGTTTTCTTTAAGTACTCGCGTTATATTCTTTTATACCTGCTTTTAATTTTTCTTTTGCAGATATTAGCAGGTGATCGCGAGTTTTCTTCAGGTACTCGCGTTATATTCTTTTATACTTGCTTTTAATTTCGCTTTTGCAGAGATTACCAGGTGATCGCGAGTTTTCTTTAGGTACTCGCGTTATATTCTTTTATACCTGCTTTTAATTTCTCTTTTGCAGAGATTAGCAGGTGATCGCGAGTTTTTTTCAGGTACTCGCGTTAGATTCTTTTATACCTTCTTTTAATTTCTCTTTTGCAAAGATTAGCAGGTCTTCGCTAGTTTTCTTCAGGTACTCGCATTATATTCTGTTATACCTGCTTTATGTTCTCTTTTGCAGAGATTAGCAGGTGATCGCAAGTTTTCTTCAGGTACTCGCGTTATATTATTTTATACCTGCTTTTAATTCTCTTTTGCAGAGATTAGCAGGTGATCGCGAGTTTTCTTCAGGTACTCGCGTTATATTCTTTTATACCTGCTTTTAATTTCTCTTTTGCAGAGATTAGCAGGTGATCGTGAATTTTCTTCATGTACTCGCATTATATTCTTTTATACCTGTTTTAATTTCTCTTTTGCAGAGATTAGCAGGTGATCGCGAGTTTTCTTTAGGTACTCGCGTTATATTCTTTTATACCTGCTTTTAATTTCTCTTTTGCAGAGATTAGCAGGTGATCGCGAGTTTTCTTCAGATACTCACATTATATTCTTTTATACCTGCTTTTAATTTCTCTTTTGCAAAGATTAGCAAGTGATCGCGAGTTTTTTCAGGTACTCGCGTTAGATTCTTTTATACCTGCTTTTAATTTCTCTTTTGCAAAGATTAGCAGGTGATCACGAGTTTTCTTCAGGTACTCATATTATATTCTGTTATACCTGCTTTAAGTTCTCTTTTGCAGAGATTAGCAGGTGATCGCGAGTTTTCTTCAGGTACTCGCGTTATATTCTTTTATACCTACTTTTAATTTCTCTTTTGCAGAGATTAGCAGGTGATCGCGAGTTTTCTTCAGGGACTCGCGTAATATTCTTGTATACCTGCTTTTAATTTCTCTTTTGTAGAGATTAGCAGGTGATCGCGAGTTTTCTTCAGGTACTCGCGTTATATTCTTTTATACCTGCTTTTAATTTCTCTTTTGCAGAGATTAGCAGGTGAACGCGAGTTTTCTTCAGGTACTCGCGTTATATTCTTTTATACCTGCTTTTAATTTCTCTTTTGCAGAGATTAGCAGGTGATCGCGAGTTTTCTTTAGGTACTCGCGTTATATTCTTTTATACCTGTTTTTAATTTCTCTTTTATAGAGATTAGCAGGTGATCGCGAGTTTTCTTCAGGTACTCGCGTTATATTCTTTTATACCTGCTTTTAATTTCTCTTTTGCTGAGATTAACAGGTGATCGCGAGTTTTCTTCAGGTACTCGCGTTATGTTTTATACCTGCTTTGAGTTCTCTTTTGCAGAGATTAGCAGCTATTCGCGAGGTCTCTTCAGGTACTCGCGTTATGTTTTATACCTGCTTTGAGTTCTCCTTTGCAGAGATTAGCAGGTGCTCGCGAGGTCTCTTCACGAACTCGCGTTATGTTTTACACCTGCTTTGAGTTCTCTTTTGCAGAGATTAGCAGGTGTTCGCGAGGTCTCTTCAGGTACTCGCGTTATGTTTTATACCTGCTTTCAGTTCTGTTTTTGCAGAGATTAGCAGGTGTTAGCGAGGTCTCTTCAGGTACTCGCGTTATGTTTTATCCCTGCTTTCAGTTCTTTTTTTACAGAGATTAGCAGGTGATCGCGAGTTTTGTTCAGTTACTCGCGTTATATTCTTTTATACCTGCTTTAAGTTCTCTTTTGCAGAGATTAGAAGGTAATCGCGAGTTTTGTTCAGGTACTCGCGTTATATTCTTTTATACCTGCTTTAAGTTCTCTTTTGCAAAGATTAGCGGTTGATCGCGAGTTTTCTTCTGGTACTCGCATTATATTCTGTTATACCTTCTTTAAGTTCTCTTTTGCAGAGATTAGCAGGTGATCGCGAGTTTTCTTCTTGTACTCGCGTTATATTCTTTTATACCTGCTTTTAATTTTTCTTTTGCAGAGATTAGCAGGTGATCGCGAGTTTTCTTCAGGTACTCGCGTTATATTCTTTTATACCTGCTTTTAATTTCTCTTTTATAGAGATTAGCAGGTGATCGCGAGTTTTCTTCAGGTACTCGCGTTATATTCTTTTATACCTGCTTTTAATTTCTCTTTTGCAGAGATTAGCAGGTGATCGCGAGTTTTCTTCAGGTACTCGCGTTATATTCTTTTATACCTGCTTTTAATTTCTCTTTTGCAGAGATTAGCAGGTGATCGCGAGTTTTCTTCAGGTACTCGCGTTATATTCTTTTATACATGCTTTTAATTTCTCTTTTGCAGAGATTAGCAGGTGATCGCGAGTTTTCTTCAGGTACTCGCGTTATATTCTTTTATACCTGCTTTTAATTTCTCTTTTGCAAAGATTAGCAGGTGATCGCGAGTTTTCTTCAGGTACTCACGTTATATTCTTTTATACCTGCTTTTAATTTCTCTTTTACAGAGATTAGCAGATGATCGCGAGTTTTCTTCAGGTACTCGCGTTATACTCTTTTATACCTGCTTTTAATTTCTCTTTTGCCGAGATTAGCAGGTGATCGCGAGTTTTCTTCAGGTACTCGCGTTATGTTTTATACCTGCTTTGAGTTCTCCTTTGCAGAGATTAGCAGGTGTTCGCGAGGTCTCTTCAGGTACTCGCGTTATGTTTTATACCTGCTTTGAGTTCTCTTTTGCAGAGATTAGCAGGTTTTCGCGAGGTCTCTTCAGGTACTCGCGTTATGTTTTATACCTGCTTTGAGTTCTCCTTTGCAGAGATTAGCAGGTGCTCGCGAGGTCTCTTCAGGAACTCGCGTTATATTTTACACCTGCTTTGAGTTTTCTTTTGCAGAGATTAGCAGGTGTTCGCGAGGTCTCTTCAGGTACTCGCGTTATGTTGTATACCTGCTTTCAGTTCTGTTTTTGCAGAGATTTGCAGGTGTTCGCGAGGTCTCTTCCGGTACTCGCATTATGTTTATACCTGCTTTCAGTTCTGTTTTTACAGAGATTAGCAGGTGATCGCGAGTTTTGTTAAGGTACTCGCATTATATTCTTTTATACCTGCTTTAAGTTCTCTTTTGCAGAGATTAGAAGGTAATCGCGAGTTTTGTTCAGGTAGTCGCGTTATTTTCTTTTATACCTGCTTTAAGTTTTCTTGTGTAGAGATTAGCAGGTGATCGCGAGTTTTCTTCTGGTACTCGCATTATATTCTATTATACCTGCTTTAAGTTCTCTTTTGCAGAGATTAGCAGGTGATCGCGAGTTTTCTTCTGGTACTCGCGTTATATTCTTTTATACCTGCTTTTAATTTCTCTTTTGCAGAGATTAGCAGGTGATCGCGAGTTTTCTTCAGGTACTCCCGTTATATTCTTTTATACCTGCTTTTAATTTTTCTTTTGCAGATATTAGCAGGTGATCGCGAGTTTTCTTCAGGTACTCGCGTTATGTTTTATACCTGCTTTGAGTTCTCGTTTGCAGAGATTAGCAGGTGTTCGCGAGGTCTCTTTAGGTACTCGCGTTATGTTTTATTCCTGCTTTGAGTTCTCCTTTGCAGAGATTAGTAGGTGCTCGCGAGGACTCTTCAGGAACTCGCGTTATGTTTTACACCTGCTTTGAGTTCTCTTTTGCAGAGATTAGCAGGTGTTCGCGGGTCTCTTCAGGTACTCGTGTTATGTTTTATACCTTCTTTCAGTTCTGTTTTGGCAGAGATTAGCAGGTGTTCGCGAGGTCTCTTCAGGTACTCGCGTTATGTTGTATACCTGCTTTCAGTTCTGTTTTTGCAGAGATTAGCAGGTGTTCGCGAGGTCTCTTCGGGTACTCGCATTATGTTTTATACCTGCTTTCAGTTCTATTTTTACAGAGATTAGCAGGTGATCGCGAGTTTTGTTAAGGTACTCGCGTTATATTCTTTTATACCTGCTTTAAGTTCTCTTTTGCAGAGATTACAAGGTACTCGCATTATATTCTTTTATACCTGCTTTAAGTTTTCTTTTGCAGAGATTAGCAGGTGATCGCGAGTTTTCTTCTGGTACTTGCATTATATTCTGTTATACCTGCTTTAAGTTCTCTTTTGCAGAGATTAGCAGGTGATCGCGAGTTTACTTCAGGTACTCGCGTTATATTCTTTTATACCTGCTTTTAATTTCTCTTTTGCAGTGATTAGCAGGTGATCGCGAGTTTTCTTCAGGTACTCGCGTTATATTCTTTATACCTGCTTTTAATTTCTCTTTTGCAGAGATTAGCAGGTGATCGCGAGTTTTCTTCAGGTACTCGCGTTATATTCTTTTATACCTGCTTTTAATTTTTCTTTTGCAGAGATTAGCAGGTGATCGCGAGTTTTCTTCAGGTACTCGCGTTATATTCTTTTATAATTGCTTTTAATTTCTCTTTTGCAGAGATTACCAGGTGATCGCGAGTTTTCTTCAGGTACTCCTATTATATTCTTTTATACCTGCTTTTAATTTCTCTTTTGCAGAGATTAGCAGGTGATCGCGAGTTTTCTTCAGGTTCTCGCGTTATATTCTTTTATACCTGCTTTTAATTTCTCTTTTGCAGAGATTAGCAGGTGATCGCGAGTTTTCTTCATGTACTCGCATTATATTCTTTTATACCTGCTTTTAATTTCTCTTTTGCAGAGATTAGCAGGTCATCGCGAGTCTTTTTCAGGTACTCGCATTATATTCTGTTATACCTACTTTATGTTCTCTTTTGCAGAGATTAGCAGGTGATCGCGAGTTTTCTTCAGGTACTCGCGTTATATTCTTTTATACCTGCTTTTAATTCTCTTTTGCAGAGATTAGCAGGTGATCGCGAGTTTTCTTCTGGTACTCGCGTTATATTCTTTTATACCTGCTTTTAATTTCTCTTTTATAGAGATTAGCAGGTGATCGCGATTTTTCTTCAGGTACTCGCGTTATATTCTTTTATACCTGCTTTTAATTTCTCTTTTGCTGAGATTAGCAGGTGATCGCGAGTTTTCTTCAGGTACTCGCGTTATGTTTTATACCTGCTTTGAGTTCTCTTTTGCAGAGATTAGCAGGTGTTCGCGAGGTCTCTTCAGGTACTCGCGTTATGTTTTATACCTGCTTTGAGTTCTCCTTTGCAGAGATTAGCAGGTGCTCGCGAGGTCTCTTCAGGAACTCGCGTTATGTTTTACACCTGCTTTGAGTTCTCTTTTGCAGAGATTAGTAGGTGTTCGCGAGGTCTCTTCAGGTACTCGCGTTATGTTTTATACCTGCTTTCAGTTCTGTTTTTGTAGAGATTAGCAGGTGTTCGCGAGGTTTCTTCAGGTACTCGCGTTATGTTTTATCCCTGCTTTCAGTTCTGTTTTTACAGAGGTTAGCAGGTGATCGCGAGTTTTGTTCAGGTACTCGCGTTATATTCTTTATACCTGCTTTAAGTTCTATTTTGCAGAGATTAGAAGGTAATCGCGGGTTTTGTTCAGGCACTCGCGTTATATTCTTTTATACCTGCTTTAAGTTCTCTTTTGCAGAGATTAGCAGGTGATCGCGAGTTTTCTTCTGGTACTCGCGTTATATTATGTTATACCTACTTTAATTTCTCTTTTGCAGAGATTAGCAGGTGATCGCGAGTTTTCTTCAGGTACTCGTGTTATATTCTTTTATACCTGCTTTTAATTTCTCTTTTGCAGAGATTAGCAGGTGATCGCGAATTTTCTTCAGGTACTCGCGTTATATTCTTTTATACCTGCTTTTAATTTCTCTTTTGCAGAGATTAGCAGGTGATCACGAGTTTTCTTCAGGTACTCGCGTTATATTCTTTTATACCTGCTTTTAATTTCTCTTTTGCAGAGATTAGCAGGTGATCGCGAGTTTTCTTCAGGTACTCACGTTATATTCTTTTATACCTGCTTTTAATTTCTCTTTTGCAGAGATTAGCAGGTGATCGCGAGTTTTCTTCAGGTACTCGCGTTATATTCTTTTATACCTGCTTTTAATTTCTCTTTTGCAGAGATTAGCAGGTGATCGCGAGTTTTCTTCATGTACTCGCATTATATTCTTGTATACCTGCTTTTAATTTCTCTTTTGCAGAGATTAGCAGGTGATCGCGAGTTTTCTTCAGGTACTCGCGTTATATTCTTTTATACCTGCTTTTAATTTATCTTTTGCAAAGTTTAGCAGGTGATCGCGAGTTTTCTTCAGATACTCGCATTATGTTTTATACCTGCTTTGAGTTCTCTTTTGCAGAGATTAGCAGGTGTTCGCGAGGTCTCTTCAGGTACTCGCATTATATTTTATACCTGCTTTGAGCTCTCTTTTGCAGAGATTAGCAGGTGCTCGCGAGTTCTCTTCAGGTACTCGCGTTATGTTTTATACCTGCTTTCAGTTCTGTTTTTGCAGAGATTAGTAGGTGTTCGTGAGTTCTCTTCAGGTACTCGCGTTATATTTTATACCTGCTTTGAGTTCTCCTTTGCAGAGATTAGCAGGTGCTCGCGAGGTCTCTTCAGGTACTCGCGTTATGTTTTACACCTGCTTTGAGTTCTCTTTTGCAGAGATTAGCAGGTGTTCGCGAGGTCTCTTCAGGTACTCGCGTTATGTTTTATACCTGCTTTCAGTTTTATTTTTGCAGAGATTAGCAGGTGTTCGCGAGGTCTCTTCAGGTACTCGCGTTATGTTTTATCCCTGCTTTCAGTTCTGTTTTTACATAGATTAGCAGGTGATCGCGAGTTTTGTTCAGGTACTCGCGTTATATTCTTTTATACCTGCTTTAAGTTCTCTTTTGCAGAGATTAGAAGGTAATCGCGAGTTTTATTCAGGTACTCGCGTTATATTCTTTTATACCTGTTTTAAGTTCTCTTTTGTAGAGATTAGTAGGTGATCGCGAGTTTTCTCCTGGTATTCGCATTATATTCTGTTATACCTGCTTTAAGTTCTCTTTTGCAGAGATTAGCAGGTGATCGCGAGTTTTCTTCAGGTACTCGCGTTATATTCTTTTATACCTGCTTTTAATTTCTCTTTTGCAGAGATTAGCAGGTGATCGCGAGTTTTTTTCAGGTACTCGCGTTATATTCTTGTATACCTGCTATTAATTTCTCTTTTGCAGAGATTAGCAGGTTATCGCGAGTTTTCATCAGGTACTCGCATTATATTCTTTTATACCTGCTTTTAATTTCTCTTTTGCAGAGATTAGCAGGTGATCGCGAGTTTTCTTCAGGTACTCGCGTTATATTCTTTTATACTTGCTTTTAATTTCTCTTTTGCAGAGATTAGCAGGTGATCGCGAGTTTTCTTCAGGTACTCGCGTTAGATTCTTTTATACCTACTTTTAATTTCTCTTTTGCAAAGATTAGCAGGTGATCGCGAGTTTTCTTCTGTTACTCGCATTATATTATGTTATACCTGCTTTAAGTTCTCTTTTGCAGAGATTAGCAGGTGATCGCGAGTTTTCTTCAGGTACTCGCGTTATATTCTTTTATACCTGCTTTTAATTTCTCTTTTGCAGAGATTAGAAGGTGATCGCGAGTTTTCTTCAGGTACTCGCGTTATATTCTTTTATACCTGCTTTTAATTTCTCTTTTGCCGAGATTATAAGGTTATCGTGAGTTTTCTTCAAGTACTCGCGTTATATTCTTTTATACCTGCTTTTAATTTCTCTTTTGCAGAGATTAGAAGGTGATCGCGAGTTTTCTTCAGGTACTCATGTTATATTCTTTTATACCTGCTTTTAATTTCTCTTTTGTAGAGATTAGCAGGTGATCGCGAGTTTTCTTCAGGTACTCGCGTTATATTCTTTTATACCTGCTATTAATTTCTCTTTTGCAGAGATTAGCAGGTGATCGCGAGTTTTTTTCAGGTACTCGCGTTAGATTCTTTTATACCTGCTTTTAATTTCTCTTTTGCAAAGATTAGCAGGTGATCGTAAGTTTTCTTCAGGTGTTCGCATTATATTCTGTTATACCTGCTTTAAGTTCTCTTTTACAGAGATTTGCAGGTGATCGCGAGTTTTCTTCAGGTACTCGCGTTATATTCTTTTATACCTGCTTTTAATTTCTCTTTTGCAGAGATTAGCAGGTGATCGCGAGTTTTCTTCAGGTACTCACATTATATTCTTGTATACCTGCTTTTAATTTCTCTTTTGCAGAGATTAGCAGGTGATCGCAAGTTTTCTTCAGGTACTCGCGTTATATTCTTTTATACCTGCTTTTAATTTCTCTTTTGCATAGATTAGCAGGTGATCGCGAGTTTTCTTCAGGTACTCGCGTTATATTCTTTTATACCTGCTTTTAATTTCTCTTTTGCAGAGATTAGCAGGTGATCGCGAGTTTTCTTCAGGTACTCGCATTATATTCTTTTATACCTGCTTTTAATTTCTCTTTTATAGAGATTAGCAGGTGATCGCGAGTTTTCTTCAGGTACTCGCGTTATATTCTTTTATACCTGCTTTTAATTTCTCTTTTGCTGAGAATAGCAGGTGATCGCGAGTTTTCTTCAGGTACTCGCGTTATGTTTTATACCAGCTTTGAGTTCTCTTTTGCAGAGATTAGCAGGTGTTCGCGAGGTCTCTTCAGGTACTCGCGTTATGTTTTATACCTGCTTTGAGTTCTCTTTTGCAGAGATTAGCAGGTGCTCGCGAGGTCTCTTCAGGTACTCGCGTTATGTTTTATACCTGCTTTGAGTTCTCCTTTGCAGAGATTAGCAGGTGCTCGCAAGGTCTCTTCAGGAACTCGCGTTATGTTTTACACCTGCTTTGAGTTCTCTTTTGTGGAGATTAGCAGGTGTTCGCGAGGTCTCTTCAGGTACTCGCGTTATGTTTTATACCTGCTTTCAGTTCTATTTTTGCAGAGATTAGCAGGTGTTCGCGAGGTCTCTTCAGGTACTCACGTTATGTTTTGTCCCTGCTTTCAGTTCTGTTTTTACAGAGATTAGTAGGTGATCGCGAGTTTTGTTCAGGTACTCACGTTATATTCTTTTATACCTGCTTTAAGTTCTCTATTGCAGAGATTAGCAGGTAATCGCGAGTTTTGTTCAGATACTCGCGTTATATTCTTTTATACCTGTTTTAAGTTCTCTTCTGCAGAGATTAGCAGGTGATCGCGAGTTTTCTTCTGGTACTCACGTTATATTCTGTTATACCTGCTTTAATTTCTCTTTTGCAGAGATTAGCAGGTGATCGCGAGTTTTCTTCAAGTACTCGCGTTATATTCTTTTATACCTGCTTTTAATTTCTCTTTTGCAGAGATTAGCAGGTGATCGCGAGTTTTCTTCAGGTACTCGCGTTATATTCTTTTATACCTGCTTTTAATTTCTCTTTTGCAGAGATTAGCAGGTGATCGCGAGTTTTCTTCAGGTACCCGCGTTATATTCTTTTATACCTGCTTTTAATTTCTCTTTTGCAGAGATTTGCAGGTGATCGCGAGTTTTCTTCAGGTACTCGCGTTATATTCTTTTATACCTGCTTTTAATTTCTCTTTTGCAGAGATTAGCAAGTGATCACGAGTTTTCTTCAGGTACTCGCGTTATATTCTTTTATACCTGCTTTTAATTTCTCTTTGCAGAGATTAGCAGGTGATCGCGAGTTTTCTTCAGGTACTCGCATTATATTCTTGTATACCTGCTTTTAATTTCTCTTTTGCAGAGATTAGCAGGTGATCGCGAGTTTTCTTCAGGTACTCGCGTTATATTCTTTTATACCTGCTTTTAATTTCTCTTTTACAGAGATTAGCAGGTGATCGCGAGTTTTCTTCAGGTACTCGCATTATGTTTTATACCTGCTTTGAGTTCTCTTTTGTAGAGATTAGCAGGTGTTCGCGAGGTCTCTTCAGGTACTCGCGTTATATTTTATACCTGCTTTGAGCTCTCTTTTGCAGAGATTAGCAGGTGTTCGCGAGTTCTCTTCAGGTACTCGCGTTATGTTTATACCTGCTTTCAGTTCTGTTTTTGCCGAGATTAGCAGGTGTTCGTGAGTTCTCTTCAGGTACTCGCGTTATGTTTTATACCTGCTTTGAGTTCTCCTTTGCAGAGATTAGCAGGTGCTCGCGAGGTCTCTTTAGGTACTCGCGTTATGTTTTACACCTGCTTTGAGTTCTCTTTTGCAGTGATTAGCAGGTGTTCGCGAGTTCTCTTCAGGTACTCGCGTTATGTTTTATACCTGCTTTCAGTTCTGTTTTTGCAGAGATTTGCAGGTGTTCGCGAGGTCTCTTCAGGTACTCGCGTTATGTTTTATTCCTACTTTGAGTTCTCTTGTGCAGATATTAGCAGGTGTTCGCGAGTTCTCTTCAGGTACTCGTATTATAGTTTCACTTATACCTGCTTTGTGTTCTCTTTTGCAGTGGTTAGCAGGTATTAGCGAGAGAGTTCTCTTTGGGTACTCGCGTTATAGTTTCTCTTATACCTGCTTTGAGTTCTCTTTTGCAGGGGTTAGCAGGTATTCGCGAGTTCTCTTCAGGTACTCGCGCCACGTTCTTTCTTTACTTATCGAGTTCTCCTCAGAGACTAGTAGATGATTACTAGTCTACCTCAGAGGACAAAGTGAGCCGATGTTCGCAAGTTCCCTTCAGGTACTTGTGAATTGTGTTTTATATTATCTATGACTCTCCTCCCTCACAGGAGAAAGAATAAGCATTCACTAGTTCCTTTGTGGAGAGGCATCAGGTACTCGTTCCCTCTTTGCCTTTCCCACTCTTTTGATAGTTTAGCAGTAGCGGATCACGATTTTTGTGGGTCAATGCCTATTTTTTTGAAGTTTCTTGGAAATTTGAAAAAGTGCGGGGATTATGTTGACCCCGAAATCGGCGATCCTCCCCTGGGAGGCCTCTTTTGCTACATTTTTGTAGATTACGCGCCCGGGAAGGATTAGACCTTACGCAAAGGCTCTTTTTACACCCAAAGTGGTAAGAAGGGGCGACCTCCTCCTTCAAATCGCCCAAGTGGGGCGGCCTCTCCCTTCAAGTCGCCCAGGTGGGGAGGCTTCTCCTTTCAAGTCGCCCAGGTGGGGCGGCTTCCTCCTTCAGACCGCGCGGGTAGGCGGCCTCCTCCTTCAGACTGCGTGGGTAGGCGGCCTCCTCCTTCAGACCGCGCAGGTAGGCGGCCTCCTCCTTCAGACCGCGCGGGTAGACGACCTCCTCCTTCAGACCGCGCGGGTAGGCAGCCTCCTCCTTCAGACCACGCGGGTAGGCGGCCTCCTACTTCAGACCGCGCGGGTAGGCGGCCTCCCCCTTCAGACCGCGCGGGCAGGCGGCCTCCTCCTTCAGACCGCGCAGGTAGGCGGCCTCCTCCTTCAGACCGCGCGGGTAGGCGGCCTCCTCTTTCAGACCGCGTGGGTAGGCGGCCTCCTCCTGCAGACCGCGCGGGTAGGCGGCCTCCTCCTCCAGACCGCGCGGGTAGGCGGCCTCCTCCTCCAGATCGCGCGGGTAGGCGGCCTCCTCCTCCAGACCGCGCGGGCAGAAATCCAATCACCGGCTCACCGGAGGTGACGACGTTGACCCAGAGCCTATAAATAGGACCCTCGACCATGAAGGAAAGGGAGGCAAGTTGGGGGCAGAACTGGCGGCTAGAAACGGCCAGACCGCTCCTATCAGCGACCTGTCCGGGCGACCTCAGTGACCTGTTCGGGCGACCTCGGCAAACAGCCCGCGCGACTTACTCTATTCTTACTCGCAACTCTCTTGTATCATTCTGTTTGCATGTACTAAACACAATGAGTTGTAGTACAGATTATTAAATAATAGAAAAGCCCGTCGCAGGAGTGGCATTTGCCGCGGCGGGCGAAGTCAGGCCTCGCCGCAAGCTAGCGGCCCTCTCTCCTTCTCTCTCACTCAGCTTTTCAATTGCGACACAAGTAACCAACTGCTCGACCACTACCCCCTCTCTTCCCTCTAAGAATGAGCGTCGAGGGCGTGGGGACAATTTTAGATTCAACAATTTTCAAGTAAAACTTAAACAAGAGCTTTAATTAATTAAGAACTAACTCCACTTTCAATTGGTATCAGAGCAGGTTGATTTGATTACTTTCAATTTCTTGCAACTGATACTCAATTGAATCCCTTTCAATTGGTATCAGAGGAAGTTGATTTTTCACACAGGCTAACACCTGAAATCAGAAAGATCACTTAGTTCTTTATTTTTAAAGGGTTGTTCTAAAATCTAAATGGCACAATCAGATTTTTTCATTTTCAGATGCACCTATTTGTAATTTGGATAGATTTACTTTATGGCAAGCTAGAATTAAACTATATATGAATGCCATAGATGAAGATATTTACAATTCCATGTTGACAGGACTTCCATCTTCAATCCATTCATCTGATGATCAAGAAAAGCAGAAAAGTGTTGATGTCATGGACATGAACATATTGGCTAAATCAATGTCAAAAGACATTCTTCAAAAAGTGGCTGATTGCACTTCAGCAAAGAGTGTAACACCCCCACTCGTTCGGGAGCATATAACAGAGGGTCCGGCCGGGGCCCCACACCATATAATACAAAACAAACAGTAACGCCACTTAATTGAAATATCGAACGACGCTATACAACGAAGCCTAACTGAGAGCATTCTATGTGGAAGCTGAAAAGAGACAAGATAAACCCCAAAACTCGAACCCGGGTATGTCCACTTCTATTACTTGGAATGAAATGTTTTATACAACAAAATTTAGGCACGACGGCCTTACAAATTACCAACATCGGCACGCAGGCCGGCCATACATGAAAACAAGAGAATATCAAAATGGCCTTTAAGGGCCGCAACAGCGCAGGGGCTTCAGCCCGCTATGTTCCCGCTCGGTCCAGCACCTGTACAACAAGCCCACCAAAAATGGTGGCAAAACAGGGCAACGGTCAGCAACGGCTGACCAAATTATAACGACCCCACCCCTTCGAGGGGGTGGCAGTTTCCGGTCCCTGCAAGAGCATCACAACATATATATATAACAGAATGAAGCGGCTGACACGGCCCACAACAATTCATACATATGCATCAATCACAAACGTTGGAATGGCCTCCACGTCTCGTTCTCTCAGGCACTCTTTGGTGTACTCCGCCTTCCACCACCATCCACTCTTGATGGCTTTGCCCTTCGAGGCTAAAGTCGGTGGCCCGAATACCAGGGCTCTCCCGTGCTTTAATTGTGAACATCCCGTAGTCTGAAGACTCTTTCCCATTGCTTCCCGACATGCTGTACGAGCCTTACTAATCAGGTGTTGCAATGGTGCGGTTTCAGGTTCGCCAAATGCCCGTTGTTCACAGCTCTCGTTGTACAACACGAAAAGCGGGTATGGCGTCCCCTCAGCCCAGGTATTCTCAATTAGCCGGCTCTACGGGCCGCTAAGTCATCCAACAGGACACCCTCACATGTCGGGCACACAGGCCTCAGGTCCTCTCAACAGGTGGGCACAACAACATCACCAGAACTCAGTCTGGGAGATGTCGCCAGCGTTAACGCTAACGCCTGGCGATAGCGCACAGAAACCCCATTTTTCTTCTAGCTGTGGGTGCTTCCCGGGGCACACCCCCAGGCATTGCTGCACATGCAGTAGCATTCCCACCGCCCCAGAACGCACAAAATCACCAGAACCAAGTCTGGGAGCTACCGCCCGGCGCTAACGCTAACGCCAGGCGATAGTGAACAGAAACTCCATTTCTGCTTCTAAATTCGGGGTCTCCCCGGTGCACACCCCCAGGCTTTGCTGTGCATGCAGTAGCACCCTCTAGTCCTACGAAGCAGGATAACAACATGGAGTTTTCCCCGGCACGCATAATATCAAAAAGCATCACCAATCCGGACGAACCGTCTCGGATGGGCTTCACACAGCGCGCCTACGTCCATTTCACGCATGGACTCTACATGTATGCAAGATCTGACGGGGATAACACGAACCCACCCGTTGGAGGTCACGACCTCACCCTTTTGGGTAGGGACCTCAAAGATACACGGAAATGGACTAACACATGTCCAAAAGAGGGTAGAAAGGATCGTTACCCTTAGACGTCGCTTCGAGGCCATAGCTTGATTTTTGGCAAGGTTAGAAAGGAGCGTCTAGCCCTCCTCTACGCGTAGCCACCAACGTTGAGGGATTCCGATGAGTGTAGCTCCACCATATCCAAGCCCTAGGGTTTAGAAACCCTACTCATCATCACTTTGGAGCTCTCCCTCTCTCCCAAAACAAAACCCTTAGTGAATAATGGGTTTCAAGTGAGTTTTGGCCACCCTATGCCAGCTCCCGAGCCAATCAACCCAAAACCATCCCCAAAAGTCCAAGTGCCATCAATGCCCACGATTTCGGCCGCAAAGTACATTTTGGCGCTGTCACCGGGCGGTAGCGCTATCGCCTGGTGATAGCCCTAAAGAACCGACTCCGACCAGTCAATGCCACTGCTTTGAACAGTGCATGACACGTGTCACGGTGTCGCCAGCGTTAGACTTACCGCCGCGCGACAGCCTCTCGACAGAAAACTTCTCAACAGAACGCTATCGTCGGGCGATAGCCGCTATCGCCGGGCGATAGCCGCTATCGCCAGCGATAGCGCTGGATTCCAGAAATCCAACTTTCTGATTTGAGGTCTTACAACCCTCCCCTCCTTATAAAAAATTTCGTCCCAAAATTTGTAAAAACAGGCATATATACATATATCCAAAAAGGTCTTTACAAAAAGGGGAAAAAGAGAGATAAACGTCATCGAAACAGCTCGGGGAACTCCTCCATCATGGTCTGCTCACGCTCCCATGAGAGTTCCTCGCGACCGCAGTTGTCCCAATGGACCTTTACCATACGGATCGCCCTGTTCCGCAACTGACGCACCTCAGCATCCTCGATGCTAACGGGCCTGGCCGCCGTCTTAAGCCCACTATCCACGGGAACCTGATCCGCCGCGACCACATGCGTAGGCTCTTGCACTGCCTTCCGCAACACGGAGATGTGGAATACATCGTGTAGCCCGCTCAGTTCCGCCGATAGTGCAAGCCTATAAGCCGCCTCGCCGACGCGCTCGATGATCTCAAACGGTCCAAGGTATCTCGGACTCAGCTTTTTCAAGCATCGAATCCTGGATACATCCTTGAACGGCCTGATCTTCAAGTAAACTCAATCGCCAACGGCGAACTGGACGTCGCGGTGCTTCGCATTATAGTACTTTGCCTGCCTATCCTGCGCAACCAATAGCCTCTCCCGGATCATACGTACCGTCGAAGTCGCCTCTTCGAAGTCTTTCCTCTTGAAGAGCTTCGTCTCGCCCGTTTCTGCCCAAGCTAAGGGAGTGCGGCACTTCCTGCCATGGAGGGCCCCGAAAGGCGCCATCTGAATACTCGCCTGGTAGCTGTTGTTGTACGCGAACTCAACAAGAAAGAGGTGATCTTCCCACCCCTTGCCGAAATCCAGGACGCACATCCGAAGCATGTCCTCCATCGTCCTATTGGTTTGCTCAGTTTGGCCATCCGTCTGAGGATGAAAGGTCGTGCTAAACTGCAGCTTCGTACCCAATAGACGGTTGACTAGCCTCCAGTCGCTCGAAGTAAAGCGTCCATCTCCATCACTGACGATGCTACGGGGCACACCGTGCAGTCGTACTACTGTATCAACATACAGCTTCGCCAACTTCTCCACCGAGTCATCCCTCCGGTTGGGGATAAAGTGCGCCACCTTCGTCAGCCAGTCTACGACTACCCAGATGGCATCGTTCCCGCGCTGCGATCTCGGCAGCCCATGCACGAAATCCATGGAAACGTCATCGAATTTCCACTCCGGAACCGGTAATGACTTCAAAAATCCACCGGGCTTCTGACATTCCTCCTTCACTAGCGCACAAGTGTGGCACTTGGCCACGTAGTGAGCGATGTCCCTCTTCATACCCGGCCACCAGAAAAGGACCTTCATGTCCTTGTACATCTTCGTGCTCCCCGGATGAACTGAATACCTGGTATGATGCGCCTCGTACATCAACTCATCGCGCAGCTCACCCACCTTGGGGACGCATAAATGGTCGCCTCTCCACAGCAACCCGTCACGCACCTGAAACTGGGCATCCGGCCCACCACCAGCCTCCTCCGCGTAGCGCTTTAAACTCAGATCGAGTTCTAAAGCCTGGCGGACTCTATCTGCGAGGTCGTACTGGACCTTAGTCCAACTCAAACAGGCACCGGCACTGCTCCTCTTCTCCATACAAGAAATATCCAAGGCCTCCAGGTCACGTATCAGGTGCTCATCATGCATCTGAATCCAGTTGGCCTGCGCTGGAGCCCTGTGACTAAGCGCGTCCGCGACAACATTCCCCTTCCCGGGAGAGTAATGAATTTTGAAGGTGTAGTCCCCAAGGAACTCCATCCACCTCTGATGTCGCATATTCAGCCCCTTCTGCGTCAGAAGGTACGTCAGGCTCTTATGGTTCGTGAAGATGTCGATCTTCACGCCATACACATAATGCCGCCAAAGCTTCAGGGCAAATATCATGGCCGCCAACTCTAAGTCGTGGACCGGATAGTTCCGCTCGTGCACCTTCAGCTGGCGAGAGCCGTACGCTATTACCTTGCCATGCTGCTGCAGAACACAGCCAAGTCCACTCCCAGAAGCGTCGCTGTAGATCTCATAGCCCTCCGTGCCGCAAGGCAAACATAAGATCAGAGTCGTGGTAAGCCGCCACTTCAACTCCTCGAAAGCCTGCGCACACGCGGGCATCCAAATAAACTCCTGCATCTTCCGTGTCAGCGTCGTAAGAGGCAGGGCGATCCGTGAGAAGTTCTCCACAAAGCGCCTGTAATAGCCGGCCAGCCCGAGAAAACTACGGACCTCCGCTACAGAAGAAAGAACAGGCCACTCCCTGATGGCCGCAACCTTCACCGGATCTACCGCCACACCCGCTCCACTAACCACATGGCCTAAGAACGCCACGGAAGGTAGCCAGAACTCGCACTTCGAGAACTTGGCATACAGCTGGTTCCTCCTCAGAACATCCAAGACTACTCGCAGGTGATCACCGTGCTCCTCCTCGGACTGAGAGTAGACCAGTATGTCGTCAAGGAAGACGATCACAAACCGGTCGAGGTACTCTCGGAAAGTCCAGTGCATCAAGTTCATAAACACTGAAGGCGCATTAGACAGCCCAAACGGCATCACGGTGAACTCATACTGCAACTAGAACCTTCACGCAGCAACTCCTCTCCATACGCATCGAATATCCATTCGGCAGTAGGACCTCCAGTCCATCTACAGAAGCAATCGACGGCGCACCAATACGTTGGGCGAAGTCCGACGATAAGAAGGAGTACGAAGCTCCAGTATCGAAAAGCGCTCTCGCAGGGACGCCTAAAACATTTACAAAGCCTACGCCGCCAAACAAGGTTAGCATGAACACTAAAACAGGTATATAAAACAGTAAGGACTGTATCTTAAATTATACCTGTCACGACGTCCTTGGCTTTGATAGCCTCCTACTGACCAAGACTGAAGACTCTGGGCTGCGGGGGAGCCATACGGGAAGCAGTGGACTCAACCGCCTTCCCCTTCTCAGAATAAGATGGCCCAGTCTTCTTCTCTGACCTTGAAAGCCCACTCGGCAATCCCGAGAGAAATGGCCAGGCTTGTCACAAGTAAAACAATTAAGAGGGCCACGTCCAGACGACGCGCCCGAAGCAGAGGGAGCTGGCCCAGATAATCGAGCCTTCTTCCAGCGATTCAACCTCCGCAACTTTGCCGCACTCGGCGCCTTGCCCTCCGGCACTGCCTCGACCACAGCCACCTTGCCCTTGTCCCTGAGCATGTCCTGCTCAAGCGCTTGGGCTGAACTAATGAGGGTCATGAAACCCTGCGTCAACGACCCTGTCAGAAGGTACCACAACTCACTACGCAAGCCTCCGTAGAACCTGTTCACCCTTCTCCCCTCGTCATCGAAAGAAGTTCCAGCGTAACACCCGAGGCGGGTGAACTCATACAGGTAGTCATCAACCAGTCTATCACCCTGCGTCAGAGCCAGGAACTGGTTCTCCATCGCGATCTGCTGCGACGGAGGCACATACCTTGCCAGCAAGATTCTCGAGAACTCTTCCATCGGCACATCAACCAGTCGCCTTCCCACAAACTGGCGCCTCTCTACCTCATCCCACCACCGCCTGGCTTCCTTTTCCAACAAGAAAGTAGCGAAGGTCACTTTCTGCGCTTCATCCGACTGTGTCGCTGTCAGAATTTGCTCCATATGCGACAGCCAGTCCTCAGCCTCAGCTGGGGATTCAACCCCGGTAAACGGAGGAGGTCGAAATCCCAGGAAGTGCTTTAGCTGTTGCTCAGCAGCACGCCTCACGGGGACTTGCTCCACTCTTAGTGGCTCTGGGGCCACTTCCTGCACCGGCGGTTGACCTTGCCTTCCAGGCTGGCCATTCAACGCAGCTAAAACGGATTCTGTGACAAGCCGAACCATCTCAGCAGACGGAGGTGTAGGCACCTCAGCCGATCCACTGCTCTCGCTCACATCACGGGGACGCAACGGTCCCGCTGCACTTCGAGTGCCCTACACGAGTGCATCACACAGTTAGGCGATAGCACAGTCGCAACTAACAACAAAAGGAACACTCAGGTTCCAAAATCATGCAATAATTGTTGGTTTGTTGTTACATTTTATTCCTAAGTGGACATTTTTGGGTTTATTTTATGTCTCGACGGTAGCGCACACACGTGCTCACCACCCCTTAAAAGAATTCATCCTTGAATTCCGTAGAAGGACACGGAACCCTAGAAGGTGATACCAATTTGTAACACCCCCACTCGTTCGGGAGAATATAATAGAGGGGCCGGCCGGGGCCCCACGCCATATACTACAAAACAAACGGGAACATCACTTAATTGAAATATCGAACGACGATATACAACGAAGCCTAACTCAGAGCATTCTATGCGGAAGCTGAAAAGAGACAAGATAAACCCCAAAACCCGAACCCGGGTATGTCCACTTTTATTACTTTGGAATGAAATGTTTTATACAACAAAATTTAGGCACGACGGCCTTACAAATTACCAACATCGGCGCGCAGGCCAGCCATACATGAAAACAAGAGAACATCAAAAAGGCCTTCAAGGGCCGCAGCAGCGCAGGGGCTTCATCCCGCTATGTTCCCGCTCGGTCCAGCACCTGTACAACAAGCCCACCAAAAATGGTGGCAAAACAGGGCAACGGTCAGCAACGACTGACCAAATTATAACGACCCCACCCCTTCGAGGGGGTGGCAGTTTCCCGTCCCTGCAAGAGCATCACAACATATATATATAACAGAATGAAGCGGCTGACACGGCCCACAACAATTCATACATATGCATCAATCACAAACGTGGGAATGGCCTCCACGTCTCGTGCTCTCAGGCAATCTTTGGTGTACTCCGCCTTCCACCACCATCCACTCTTGATGGCTTTGCCCTTTGAGGCTAAAGTCGGTGGCCCGAATACCAGGGCTCTCCCGTGCTTTAATTGTGAACATCCTGTAGCCCGAAGACTCTTTCTCATTGCTTCCCGACATGCTGTACAAGCCTTACTAATCAGGTGCTGCAATGGTGCAGTTTCAGGTTCGCCAAATGCCCGTTGTTCACAGCTCTCGTTGTACAACACGAAAAGCGGGTATGGCGTCCCCTCAGCCCAGGTATTCTCAATTAGCCGGCTCTACGGGCCGCTAAGTCATCCACCAGGATACCCTCATAGGTCGGGCACACAGGCCTCAGGTCCTCTCAACAGGTGGGCACAACAACATCACCAGAACTCAGTCTGGGAGCTGTCGCCAGCGTTAACGCTAACGCCTGGCGATAGCGCACAGAAACCCCATTTTGGCTTCTAGCTGTGGGTGCTTCCCGGGGCACACCCCCAGGTATTGCTGCACATGCAGTAGCACTCCCACCTCCCCAGAAAGCATAAAATCACCAGAACCAAGTCTGGGAGCTGCCGCCCGGCGATAATGCTAACGCCAGGCGATAGTGAACATAAACTCCATTTCTGCTTCTAACTTCGGGTGCTCCCCGGGGCATACCCCCAGGCGTTGCTGCGCATGCAGTAGCACCCTCTAGTCCTATGAAGCAGGATAACAACACCGAGTTTTCCCCGACAAGCATAATATCAAAAAGCATCACCAATCTGGACGAACCGTCTCGGATGGGCTTCACACAGCGCGCCTACGTCCATTTCACACATGGACTCTACATGTATGCAAGATCTGATGGGGATAACACGAATCCACCCGTCGGAGGTCACGACCTCACCCTTTTGGGTAGGGACCTCAAAGATGCACGGAAATGGACTAACACATGTCCAAAAGAGGGTAGAAAGGATCGTTACCCTTAGACGTCGCTTCGAGGCCATAGCTTGATTTTTGGCACAGTTAGAAAGGAGCGTCTAGCCCTCCTCTATGCGTAGCCACCAACGTTGAGGGATTCCGATGAGTGTAGCTCCACCAAATCCAAGCCGTAGGGTTTAGAAATCGTATTCATCATCACTTTGGAGCTCTCCCTCTCTCCCAAAACAAAACCCTTAGTGAATAATGGGTTTCAAGTGAGTTTCGACCACCCTATGCCAACTCTGAGCCAATCAACTCAAAACCAGCCCCAAAAGTCCAAGTGCCATCAATGCCCATGATTTCGGCCGCAAAGTACATTTTGGCACTGTCGCCGGGCGGTAGCGCTATCGCCTGGCGATAGCTCTAAAGAACCGACTCCGACCAGTCAACGCCACTGCTTTGAACAGTGCATGACACGTGTCACGGTGTCGCCAGCGTTAGACTTACCGCCGCGCGATAGCCTCTCGACTGAAATCTTCTCAACAGAACGCTATCGCCGGGCGATAGCCGCTATCGCCAGCGATAGCACTGGATTCCAGAAATCCAACTTTCTGATTTGAGGTCTTACAAAGAGCATCTGGAACTCCCTCTAAAGGATGGTAAATGAATCCACCTCTACTTCTTTCACTAACTGTATGTTTGATGCAGAACCATCATCCAATCTAAGTGAAGAAGAAGAAAAAGAAGAACAAAAAGCCAGAGCTTTCTGCATGATGGCCATATATGGCTCAAGCTCATATCACATATCAGATGCTGAAGCTGAATCAGAAAAGGTAAAAAAGGTAATATCAAATCCCAACTCTACCTCTGATAATCACAAATCTGATTTTAAAATAACTTGTACAGATTTAATAAATTCTGAAAATAGAATCAGAAAAGAGTTAAAAATAAATAATTTAATTTCTGAATATAACAAACTTAAAGAAGTTTTAAAATTATCAGAATAAAAGATTTCCTTAAAAAATAAATTTGAACAAAATATTAAGGAAAAAGAAATAAAAAACTCTGTAGAAATTACTGAATTTGTTTATGATAAAACAAAATCTAGAAATCAGTTTAACTTATACTTAATGAAATAAAAAGGCCAACATATCTATCTATAAGGCAATTTTTAAATTGTTTAATATTTTTACTCAAATTATAATTAAACAGTAATTATAAGATTCTTTGGAATTTTTATATTTTAAAGCAATATCAGATAACTTCACATTCTTACAGATTTTCTCGAAAAATCAAGTTGAGCATTCTACTCAGATTGCATAGATCAGAAATGATCAAAGCACTAAGTGTGAGTCTCTTCTGATTAAGGGGATTCTATAGAAAGAAGGTATCAGGCATTGCCTTTTTGATTTTAAAATTCCCTAGAACCCAATAAACAACTAGCAATTCACATATTAAAATTCCTATTTAAATCAAAATTTAAGAAATCTGAAATTGCTTAAATGTATTTTAAAAGAAGTAAATAATCTCTGACCCTAAAGCTTTAAAGACCTTTTATGCTTAGGAATCCTAAACCAAATAGGGGGAGATTGTTAGAACCTAGTCTTAATTTGGATTAGGATCCCAACTCAAATAGGGGGAGATTGTTGAAACCTTAGTTTTGATTTGAGCTAGGATCCACCTTTAATGTCCAAGTTTATATCATAACATATCTAACAACTTAGATTAAATCCCATTAAGAAAGAAGTCTGAAAAGAGATATATTTAATAGGCTGAAAAATAAGAGAAAGAATAAAAATACATATGTTCTCTGCGTTCGACGAACGTCCATCTGCGTTCGACATACGGCGCCCTGCGCTCGACGAATGCCGTTCATTTTGCGCTCGATGAAATCTAGCGGTTCAGCATTCGACGATCCTGTCTCAGCGGTTCAGCGTTCGACGATCCTGTCTCAGCGGTTCAGCAGTCGACGAACAGATTATCTCAGCGGTCGACGATTAGACCCCATCTCAGCGGTCGACGAAATCCCGCGTTCGACGAACTCAAGTCTGCGTTCGACGAACAGCTCAATATTCAGCGGTCGACGATCCAGCCCATCTCAGCGGTCGATGAATCCTTCCGTTCGACGAACTCAAGTCTGCGTTCGACGAATATTTAGCAGAAGTTCAGAACAGTGAATTAAATGATCAGGTCAACGAATCAAATGATCAGCTCGACGAACTCGAAGCTGAGCTCGACGAAATATCTGCAACATTATTTTAATATCCTTCAGCTTGTCTAAACTATTATATTATATATATATGCTGTCAGATTTTATAAAGCAATATTTTATTAATTTTATTTATATATTGCTATATATATTGCTGCCTTTATAAATCTGACATTACAGCCGTTGAAGCATTAAATGATATAGTCATTGCAAAAGCTAAAGACGGAAACTTATATTCTCGAGGGATCTGGGAAATGAAAGAGATATTATTTCTTTCCTCTTCTATCGGAAAGAATTCAAAACAGCCGAACTGCTCTCCAGATTAAATATACAGAGCAGAGAAGAAAGGAACAGAAGAACAGCTAGCAGCAAGATAGAATAAGAAAGCAGCTAGCAGCAGAAAAAGGAACATACAGGAAGAAAAGCAGAGGAGCAAAAAGATGCGGATCTAATATATATATTATCTTCTTTTTGCTAACTCTTTCTCCTGCAGATCATCTACAACCTGAGACACCAATCTATATCAATTTCTCAGGGATCAAAACTGCAAGAAGAAGCAGAAGAGTATTTGCTTTCTAGAGAAGAAGCTCCATCCACAAGCTGTCATCAAACTAAATCAGTCAGGGGGGAGCTCTCTTCAACATCATCTTCAAGCGTCTTCTTAGAAAGAGAAGAACAACATATCTTTTTGTTTTCTTTTATTCCTCCCATCTTGTACAGGGTTATAACTCCCTTCAAAAGTTAACTCCCGGTGACAGGCCACCCAAGCAAAAACCTGCATCTTGGTTTTGAGCACCTGATCAAAAGCTCTATGGTGTGTGGACACCTTATCAACATCACCTTGGTGTGAGGGCCCCTTATCAACAACCTCCAGTGGATTCGTACCAGTGGGTAGAAGAGTAGATGTACCCAGGTTGAGGGGAACTACTATATATCTTGTGTCATCTGGATGGGTGGTTTGCTTGTTTGTTTTATTTCTTATTTCTTGTTGTGATTCTTATGCACTCTTACTGTTTGTGTTTATTACTCATACAACACTCAACACACTTATATATGTACATAACATTATTTTGAAGTAAAACTTAAACAAGAGCTTTAATTAATTAAGAACTAACTCCACTTCCATAAGATTATATTGACGATTCCATTTTAAAGAAGAGAAACAAAACTTTGTGTTAACTGTTGCTAATGCCTGGCGTTAAGGGTTAATGCTGGGCGTTAATACTCCAAGAAATTTTCCTTATCACAAAAAGATTGCCATAGAGATTTTACTTATGAAATCTTAAATGAAATATAATTTCAGAAAATCAGAGATAATAAAAATGAATATTATATTTCAAAGAAATTGATTACACAAAGCTTTGATGAAAATATAATTTAACACATTCTTTAAGAGGAAATAAAATCAATTGAATAGAACATTAAAAGACATGATTTTATTTCATAATAACTTAATTACACAAATGATTGATTTCTATAACCTTAGAAATCAAGGCGAGAATATTAAAAACACTTTTTGATGTTTCACCGGTCCTTCTCCCAAGGACCGATTGGCTATAGCCTATCTATCCCTAGATTAGGCCTCTAGCCACCCCCTAGATCTACCCTCGACCTATTCGCCATGCACAAGGTGGCAAATTACCCCCTAAGCCGCACAAGAACCTAGTCGCCAACAACCACGATGAATTTACCCACGAAATCCTACCCGAAATCCGACGTTCTCCCCGAACGATTTCTCCACACCAATTACAAAATTGAAAAAGTAGAAGAATACAAGGTAAAGTAAAGTAAGAGAAACTCCCCAAGAAATTCTAAAGGTGAAGACGAAGGCGATGTAGACGTTGGCGTTCTTGAAGCGATCGTCCTTCGTATGGAATATGCGTTGTAGACCTTCTCCTTCAAAATCTTCATTAGATCTTCATGTTAGCCCAAGGGAGATCTCTTAATTGTTGTCGATGAGCCTCTCTCAAAAGAATCAGAATTCTATAATAATCAATAAAATAATGAGAGGTGTTGCTCTTTAAATAGGCACGGTAGCTAACGTCTGGCGTTAAGAGTTAACGCCAGCGTTAGTGATCGTGCACTGTCGTGGTTGAAATCGCACAACCGTCAAGATCGTGGCAGATCATGGACTCAACGCGAGCGTTAAGAGTCAATGCTGGTGTTGTCTCTTGGTACTCGACGGTACTGCTTCTCGATGACTTCCCCTTCTCTACGTCATTTCATCTCGACGGATTCTTTCTCGACAAAAGTTAACGCGGGGCGTTAACAACTAACGCGGGGCGTTAACAACTAATGTGGGGGCGTTGGCTCTCTTTCCAGAGAGTCGTCCCCATTCAGTATACTACTCATAGGTAAGTGTAGCTATAGTTCTTGTATAACCTGCACACTATAAACACACAAAATACAAGATCAAATACAACACGATTTTTGTTATTCTCAAACCAAGAGATGCGGAACATAAGCTCCAACAATCTCACCCTTTTGATAATAACAAATACCTGTATGAGAAATTAGTGAGATTAAGACCATTTATGTTTATAGGTAAGTGCGGTAATATGATATGCATGAATAACAGGTTAAAAGCATGATAGATTTGAAAGGGATAATGCATACTCTTTCTATATAAAGTCCTCCCCCTACATAAGTGTTCTCTTATAATTTACTCCCCCTAAATATCTATTTGACTAGATTTCTCAATTTCTTCTCCCCTTTGTTATTAGCAAAAGTGGGTAGGGATGAGTGTACATCTACTAAGATTGATTAGGAACCACTTATTGAAGGATTGTCATGATCGAGCATATGATAGTGTATGCACCTCCTATATGATTACTCCCTCTACATAAATGTTTTTATGAATTTTTTGTGTACCCCTTAAATGTTAGATTTATGCAAAATTAATCTCCCCTTTTGGTAGTATCAAAAAAGGTTTAAGTGAGAGTATGTAATAAGGATTAATATGATTTATGTCGTATTTACCCAGAATACCGCTACCTAGGCAATATCTTTCTCAAACCGGACGGTTTGACATATCTACCCGCCTGGTTCGGCAATTAAAGTTCGATACACAAGCCGATTAATTCAGCTAGAACAAGTCGGGCGGTCTCCAGAGTCTATACCGCCACCAAGGATTGAAGATTACTAAAGCTCAAGTCCCAAAGGGCAAGCTGCGGTCTCAACTAATAGACCGCGAGGGTTGCCAACCTTCTCAAAGCCGAGACATCTCAGTTCAAGCTCAGCACAAGTCGCCAATCAAGCCTCCAGCCCGTGCAGCCTCTAAACAGAGACCGCTCAGGTTGTCTCAACTTAATCCTATGGATCTTCAGCCCGAACTCAATGCAGATCAAGGCTCGAGCCACTCGATTTTCATACTGCCAGGCCTTCATCAGGAATTGAATACAAGGGCTCGCCCAGAAGACAAGTCGCGGACTCAGAAAGCGCAGGCCGCCACTCTCTTCAAGTCAAGACATCTCAATCTAAGCCCAACTTGAATCGGCAAGACAAGCCGCCAAACCATGCGGCTTCCCTTCTTTCCCCTCTTATATCTCGTCACCCCCTGCCTGATTCTCCTATACCCGAGTAGGCAAATATTTTAGCACCTGCCCGTTCGGGCAGGTCCCCGAGCATATAAATAGGGGAGGGCGACATTCCCAAGACACGCACACTTGAATCCTGGAGCTCGCCTATTAGAGTTGCGGTCTCGAGTTCACTGTCTTGCGGTTTGTCTGACTGTACGGCTTCTCCTGCTTAACTGTGTAACCCACTGTAAACACTTCATTTAAATTAAGGGAAAGCCCGTCACAAGAGTGGCATTCGCCGTGATGGGCGAAGTCCGTTCTTGACCGCTGCCAGCGGTCTAACTTTTATCTGTCAATAGTAACCGATGGCTCACGGCCTCCTCTTTTGCACTCGCTGCCCTTGCCTCGATCGCGGAGGTACAAATTTTGCATCAACGGAAACACGCGACCTTTAGATTGCGAGTTATCAGCGAATTCCTTGACAAGATGTCAGACCGCCAATTCCCTCAAAGAGACCGCTCCGACCATAGTGATGATTCTTTGTGGGAGACCTTGGAGCAGTCTAAGCAGGAAGCCGAGCGGGCTCGGAAAGCAAGAGATCAGCGACTAGAAGCGATTAGTCAGGCTCTTGTCATGTTAACCGAGCGGCTAGTTCCTCAGCAAGCCATAGTTAGCCCGGCGGTGACTCCGGTCCCTCCTCCTCCTCTGTACCCGCTACCTCAAGTCGCCAACTTCCAACCACCTCAGGAAGGTTTTGTAGCTCGGCAAACCTTCTATCAAGAGGGCGCCCAGAGTATGTCGGCGCGAGTTCTTGACTTTTAGGCCCCGACTTCTCATGCAGCCCGCTTCAACTATCCGACGGCCTATCCCTCAGAAGCCGCATCTCATCTCCCTTACCAGGTGGCCTGCCCACAAGTAGTCGCGGCTCCGGCGGCTAGTTATTCTGTTCCTCTTCTCTATGAAGATGCTGAAGAGACTTCTCCATTTGTGGATGAAGTTAGAGGAGAGCCAGCTCCAAATATCTTCAGAGAGCCGCGTTTGCCAGCTTACAACGGGGAAGCTGATACAGCTATCCACCTCTAGGACATTGAGTCAGGCATCGCCCTGAGAACTCTCATGTGTTGGAACAACCCTATTACTGATTTGGGCTAGGATCACTATATGCTGATTAGGATATGTATTGACCCCATTGTATAGCCTTAGGGTCAAGTTTTAGGCTGATTAGATTAGCAGAACTTAGGAAAATTCAAGCTCAACACATGGCGAGTGGTGTTCGACAAATGGCCAGATTCGTTCGACAAATTGCTTCCAGCAGACTGAAGAAACTCACAGCTCTAGCGCTCGACAAATGACTAGCAGCGGTCGACAAATTCTAAGCCAGCGCTCGACAAATGACTAGCAGCGGTCGACAAATTCTAAGCCAGCGCTCGACAAATGACTAGCAGCGGTCGACAAATTCTAAGCCAGCGCTCGACAAATGACTAGCAGCGGTCGACAAATTCTAAGCCAGCACTCGACAAATTGCTTTCTGATGTTCAGACTTATATTCTCAGTGGATGTCAGTTCTCTGAACACAAATCAGCAGAATAACAGATATATTTTTTTCTCCTTGGACGTATTCAGGCAGCCATGTAAGGATATCTTTCTTATTTATTATATCCTTATATTCCTTCTATTCCAAGAAGAAGAATAGTCGTTGACATTTAATGCCAAGGCATCTTTCTCGACAAAAGGAATTGAAAGGACCTGCCAAAGTCGTTTTTGGGTGGCTACCTAGTTCCAAGAAGGATTTAAGTCAGAAAAATATATTCCTTAAATAGACAGGGGATTTGAATTTGAAAATAGAGACGAGCTATCAAAAACAAATAGTGATCAAGTATTCTCTGCAAAAAAAAAAGAAAATAAAACAGAACAGAAGCAGTTTAAGAGGAAGAAGAAGAAGAAAACAGATTCATTCTTTCTTTCCAGCATTCTTCCTCAGCCAAGTAGCATCCTCTTCATTCTGAGAACAAGATTCAATCTCTCAGATCTGCTGTAAAATAAAGTCTTTCAAGAGCAACAACAACAATCTGAAGATTAACTTCTTCCAGATAATCAGCTACAAAGACTTCTATTTGTGAAAGCTCTGTCCTCAAAGCTGTCATCAACTCTCATCAGACAGGGGGAGCTTTCAGCTTCAACACCTTTTGTCTTCTCTCAGATCATTGACAGAGAAGAACACTCTATACCTTTTATCTCATCCTGTACAGGGTTAATACTCCCTTAAAAAGTTTACCCAGTGGTGGCAAGACACCTTATCAAAAAATCCTTGTGTGGTTTTTAAGCACCTTATCAAAAGCTTATTGGTGTGTGGACACCTTATCAAAAACCCCTTGGTGCCTGGGCACCTTATCAACCCTCCTAATGGATTCCTACCAAGGGTGGTAGAAGAGTAGACGTACCCAGATTTATTAGGGAACTACGATAGCTCCTTGTGTCTTCTGTGCTTAATTGTTTCTGTGTGCTTGTGCTGTGTGCTTTTTATTACTTCTGTCTCTATCTTTAATTCTCACTGATTACATATATATTTACTCAGTATTTTAAATTCCGCTATAAAACTAAACGAAAGGTTTTAATACTCTATTCACCCCCCCTCTAGAGTAACTTAAGATCTGACCTCCACTTTCAATTGGTATCAGAGGGGTGTTGATTCTTTACAGACTAACACCTGAATCACAAAGATCAACCAGATCTTAATTTTTCTAAGAGTTTCCTTCTTTAGAATTTTATCTTATTTAAAACCCATGGCACAAAACAAGGAATATTCTAGCACTAGACCTCTTATGTGCAATCTCAATAAGTTTACACTATGGAAAGCAAGGATTAGGCTTTATATGAACTCCATTGATGAGGAGATTTTTAATGTTATTCTTATAGGGCCTCCAGCACCTACAGCATCAGCTAGTACTGCAGCAACAACAGACAACACTGCTGTTCCACCTCCTGAGTGGACTGAAGCTCAGAAGAAGCAGAGAAATGCAGATGCAAAGGCCATGAACATTCTGGCCCTAACTATGTCAGATGACATTTTCCAGAAGGTTGTTGAGTGCACCTCAGCAAAAGAAATTTGGGAATCTCTCAACAACATGGTGGCAGGCTCAGCAGATGAAAGAAAAGATAGAAGATCTCACCTGATCTCTCAATATGAGAACTTCAAGAAGGTAGAATCAGAAAATGTTGCTGATATGTACAATAGACTCAGCCTCATAATAAATGAGCTGAAGTCTCTGGACAAAGTGATCTCACTCACAGAGATAAATGACTAAATTCTTATGTGCTTCCCCAGCACATTGGACTCCAGATTCTGGCCAATCAAAGAAGCCAGAAGTCTCAATAAGATCACCACTGAAGCCTTGCTGGGCAAGCTCAAGTCTTATGAGCAGCTCATCAAAACTAGGGAAGCTGAAGAATCCACTTCATCAACAACACCCAAGAAGGAAAGAAGCATAGCCTTCAAGGCTGCAGAAGATAAAGGAAAAGCTCCTGACAAAGAGGAGTTTATGAATCTGTTAGCCAAAAGATTCTATAAGATGGCTAATAAAGACATCAGAAAACAGCTATCCAGAAGTCATGACAAGCCAAGGTATGACAAAAATCACTCTAATGAAATTACATGTTTTGGCTGCAGGAAACCAGGACACATTGCTCCTGAATTTCCAGAGATTCAAAACACAAAAAGGACAAGAAGGAAAGAAGAAAAGAAAAGGAATAAAAGAAGGGCTCCAGCAAATCTTCCTCCCACTCTCACAAAAAGAAGGGAAGAGGATTTGTAGCAACATCCTGGAGTGAGACAGAATCTGAATCAGAATCTTCATCTTGTTCTTCTGATGAAGAAGAAACAAAAGAAAACAGCCAATGCTTAATGGCTATTTATGACTCAGACAATGAGTCACAATCAGCATCATCATCCAGCTCCAGTGATGATGAAGAAGAAAAAAAATTTTGCATGATGGCAATCAATGCCTCAACCAACAATTCTGATGAAGAGAAATCAGAATCAGAAACAGAAGATGATATTGATCAGGTATTATCTGACTTTGATTTCACTTCTATTGAATTCAAAGATGATTTCAAAATTCTTTGCCAAGACTTAATAAATTCTGAGAAAGAAATAATCTCTCTCAGAACTAAGTTAGTTGAAATGAACAATATAAGTGAAGAGAATGCAAATCTTAAGAAAGATTTGGTTGACTCCAGAGAACACATTACTACTCTTGAGAATAAGTTATCTGAAGCCAAAGAGTTTGAAGAATCCCTCAATGGGAGAAGTATCAAACTGATGGACATCACAAGCACTGTCAATGCTAGACTTAATAATAGCAAACTGGGCTTGGGTGCTTCATCAAGTGAGCCATCTCTGATTAAGAGAAACATCCTCTCCACACCCATAAAATTCATTTCTGCTAAAAGCAAAGAGGCTGCAGAAAGAAATAAAGACATTTCAAGCAAGTTTGTTAAGGAGAAAAGAATTCAGAAGAATTCGTCGAACGAAGCTCGCCAAAAGGACTCAAATCTGTCGAACGAGGCTCGACGAAAACTGAGAACAGATTTTCAGTATAGTTATAATATGAACAGTAGTCGAGGAATTTATTCAAATTCCTCGAACAAGCACTATACAGAAAACTCTAAGAATTCTAATCCTAAATATACTAAAAATCCTTTTACTGAGTGGACTATACCTCCAAGGAGATATCATCCACAAGGCTACAAGGATCAGCCTGAAATGTCATTTATCTCTGAATTTTGTGGTAACATAAAAGGACCCAAGGTAGTCTGGGTCAAAAACAACTAGTTTATGTTTTTGTCTTTGCAGGTACACAGCTATCCAAGATTAAATTAAAAATGGTACTTGGACAGTGGATGCTCAAAGTATATGACAGGGTACAAGGCCAACCTGAACAACTACAAGGTAAAACTTGGACCCAAGGTGATCTTTGGAGACTCCAACTGTGGACAAACCAAAGGCTATGGTAAAATTAAAGTTGGAACAGTGACATTCAAGGAAGTAACCTATGTCAAGGGTCTAAAGCACAACCTCATCAACATAAGTCAGTTATGTGATGAAGGTTATCAGGTAACATTTAATAAATCAAAATGCATCATTAAATCATCTGATAATGTTATTGTTTTATCAGGAATTAGACAAGGAAATATATATTTGGTAAATTTCAACTCATCTAAATCAGAAATTTGTTTATTTAATGAGTTAAGCAAATCAAGTGAATTATGGCATAAAATATTAGGACATGTAAACCTTAGGACCATTGCTAAATTAGCTAAGGATAATCTTGTTAGAGGCTTACCATCAGGATCATATAAGAAAGAGGGTCATTGTAGGGCATGTCAATTAGGTAAGCAAACCAAAAACAGCTTTAAATCATTATCTAAAAGTGATTCATCTAGAATCTTATACTTGCTACATATGGACCTTTTTGGACCTATTGCAATAAAGAGCTTAGGGGGGAAGTCTTACACTCTAGTTATTGTGGATGACTTCTCTAGATTCACTTGGGAGTTCTTTTTGAGAGAAAAGTCAGATAACTTTAATGTTCTTACAGACTTTCTTAAGAGCATACAGATTGAGTACTCTACTGTAGTTGCATTGATCATAAGTGATCATGGCACTGAGTTTGAGTCTCTTCTCATGCAAGAATTCTGTGAGATGGAAGGTATCAGGCATTGCTTCTCAGCTCCTAGAACTCCTCAACAAAATGGGGTATCAGGCATTCTTGTTCTATATAGAAGTTTGATACACAAACTTAAGAGTAAAACTCCCTATGAATTGCTTAAAGGGAAGAAACCTAAAGTTGATTATTTTAGGACTTTTGGATGTAGATGTTTTGTTCATAACAATGATAAGAAATATCTTAGAAAATTTGAACCAAAATCTGAAGAAGGATCTTCTTAGGATATTCAATAGTTAGCAAAGCATATAGGGTATTTAACAAATCCTCTCTTAAAATAGAAGAGTCTATGCATGTTTCCTTTGATGAAACTAACATGTTTTACAAGGAGAAGAACTCTTCTACCAAGAACACTTTGCAGGTACCAGCTCTATGTGAAGAGCTTAAAGGGTTAAATCTACAGATAGGAGATTCACTGCATCCATTACCTCAAACTCTTGAAGACAGTGAAGAAGAAGATCATCCAGATCTTGTTGATTACCTGAATCAAGCAACAGCAGAACATCCTCCACAGGATGTAATAGCTGAACAAATTCCCAATGTGGATACTACTGCTGAACCAATTCCAACTGCTGACCACATAATAGTTAGAGATCATACAATTTCACAAGTGATTGGTGATATCACAGCAGGTGTTCAAACAAGGCATCAACTACACCAAAATTAGATGCATACTTGTTTTCTATCACAAGTTGAACCTCAAACCATAAATGATGCAAAACAAGATCCAAATTGGATCCTTGCAATGCAAGAGGAACTCAACCAGTTTGAAAGAAATAAGGTTTGGGATTTGGTTCCAAGACCAAAAGTCCATCCAGTTATTGGGACCAAGTGGGTCTTCAGGAACAAGCTTGATGATCAAGGAAATATTGTGAGAAATAAAGCAAGATTAGTAGCTCAAGGATATTCACAGGAAGAAGGCATAGATTATGATTAAACATTTGCCCCTGTTGCAAGGCTTGAAGCTATAAGGATTTTCTTGGCCTTTGCTGCATTCAAGAAGTTCAAGGTATATCAAATGGATGTGAAAAGTGCTTTTCTCAATGGAGACATCAAAGAAGAAGTCTATGTGGAACAACCACCAGGTTTCATCTCTCCAACTCATTCCTCCTATGTATTTAAACTTAATAAATCTCTCTATGGTCTCAAACAAGCTCCCAGAACATGGTACGAGACTTTAGCTAACTTTCTCTTGGAAAACAATTTCTGTAGAGGCATGGTAGACAAAACATTATTTTACAAAGTATATAAAAATCAAACTCTACTAGTTCAAATATATGTAGATGACATTATCTTTGGATCTATTGATTCAAATTTGTGCAAAAGATTTTCCAATCTAATGCAATCCAGATTTGAAATGAGTAGTATGGGTGAATTATCATACTTCCTTGGTACTCAAGTGAAGCAAACCCCATCAGGAATCTTCATCTCTCAATCTAAGTATTCTAAGGAATTAGTGAAAAGATTTGGAATGTCTGATTCTTCTACTATGAAAACACCCGTGGCCTCTAATGCTGTTATTAATACTGATGAATCAGGGAAACCTGTTGATCAGAAATTGTATAGGGCAATTGTTGGCTCTCTACTCTATTTAACAGCCAGTAGGCCAGATATAATGTTTGCTACATGCATTTGTGCTAGGTTTCAAGTAAACCCTAAAGAATCTCATCTTACTTCTCTAAGAAGAATTTTGAGATATATAAAGGGTTGCCCTAATCTAGGACTTTGGTATCCAACAACATCTGTGTTTACCCAGAAGACCGCTTCCAATAGAATTACTCGCAGACCGGGCGTTTGTAGTTATAAGTCGCCCGGTTCAGGTTTTACAAGGTCCATCAACACCAACTGGAACGGGCCGAGCGGCCTGGCAAGATTCAGATCGCCTCCAAGTACTGAAGATTATCCAGGCCCAAGTCCAAAAAGGCAAGCCGCGGTCTCAAGTCAGAGATCGCCCGGGTTGTACCATAAAGACAAGCCAAGGTTCAAATCCAAAGAACAACCCGCGGTCTCAAGACAGCGACCGCTCAGATTACATCGTCACCTTGGTCGTGTTGTCTTCAACCCCTGGTCAGACAGGTCGGAAGGGCAAGCCGCCAAGCCGTGCGGCTTCTTTCTTTTCTTCTTTGTATCCCGTCACCGCCTGCCCGTTTCTCCTATACCCGGGCAGGCGATTATTTTATCCCTGCCCGTTCGGGCAGGCCCCTGAGCCTATAAATAGGGGGCGACACTCTTCCCAAGGCACGCACACTCGAATCCAGGAGCTTGGTTGTTTGAGCTGCGGTCTCGAGTTTCCCATTTTGCGGACTGTCTGACCGGCCGGCTTCTGCTTTCCTGCACTTGTAACCCGCTGTAACCGCTTCTTTTTAATCAAAGGAAAGCTCGTCACAGGAGTGGCATTCGCCGTGATGGGCGAAGTCTGGCCTTGACCGCTGCTAGCGGTCTCGTTTTCTCCACCTAAAAAGTAACCGACAACCCGTAGCCTCCGATTTCCTTCGGAGGTGCGATTTCGGACTCAACAGAAACACGCGACCTTCAGATCCCAGATTGTCGGTGAAATCCTCTTTGCCATAATGTCAGACCGCCAGTTCCCCCTTGGAGACCGCTCCGATCATAGTGAGGACTCTTTGTGGGAAGCCTTGGAGCAATTCAGAAGAGAAGCCGAGCGGGCTCAGAGGGCGACTAATCAGCGGTTGGACGCAATCAGTCAGACTTTGGCCCTATTAACCGAGCGGCTAGTTCCACAGCAAACCGCGGTTAATCAGGCGGTGACTCCAGTTCCTCCTCCGCCTCCACCTTACCCGCTACCACAAGCCGCCAACCTCCAATCTCAGCAAGAAGGTTTTGTGGCTAGGAAAAACTTCTATCAGGAAGTCGCGCACAACATGCCGGCTCGGGCCCTTGATTCCAGGGGGGGCTTCTCATGCTGCCCGCCTTTCTTACCCGCAGGAGGGCGCAGCCCGTCTCTCCTACCCGCCTAAAGTTCCTATTCATCACTCCTACTCGCCAGAAGCTGCTTCCCGGTCCTCTTACTAGGCGGCTTTTCCGCGAGTTGCCGCAGCTCCGATGGCTTATTATCCTGCTCCTCTATATGAAGATATGGAAGAAACTTCTCCCTTTGTGGAAGAAGTCCGAGGGGAACCTGCCCCTAATAACTTCAGAGAGCCTCGCCTGCCAGCTTTCAGTGGGGAGACTGATCCCACGGTTCATTTACAAGCCTTCGAGTCAGCCATCGCTCTTAGAACCTTAACTGATGCGACTAAGTGCAAGCTTCTTGTGACCTCCTTTGAAAGACAAGCAAGGGAGTGGTTTTACGGGTTGCACCCCAGGTCAATCAGTTGTTTCGCTGAGCTGCGAAGGGAATTCCTGCTGAGATTCTCTACCTCAAGGAAGAGAAAAAGTGGCCCGGAGGCCCTTTTCGATATAAAGCAGCGGGAAGACGAGACGTGGGCTCGTTTCGTAGACTGCTTCCAGAAGGAGATCATGGAAGTCCAAAATATGGATCCGGAGCTGTATAGGGTTGCCCTCATCCATGGCTTAAGAGAGGGCCCCCTAAAATTTGAAGCGAATATAAGGGAGCCTAGGACTTATCAGGAAATGATAAGTTTAGCAAACATGTTTATCAGAGGAGAGAAGAGCAATCCGGGCTATGTCGCAAAGCTAGTGAGCGACAAGGAACAGTTAAATCCGTCCTTTCACAACCCACCATCAAATCAGTCTCGCTTTGAACCCCGTTTCCAAAGGGGGAGGAACTACAAAAATAAGCAACCATTCATGGGCCATCAGCGGTTTCAAGATCAGAAACCACCGTTGGCCATCGCTCCCGCTCCATCCGCTCCTCTTCCGCAAATCATGCCGGTATACTTACCACAGTATACCGCGCATCCACCTCCAGTCATTCCATCCACTCAATATGATGACTCGCAAGAGTCATTCACTCCCTTAAACGTCACCATGGATGAAGTGGTCCAGATTCTTCAAAAGAGGCCAGATTTCAAAAGGCCTGCTCCTCTGATGTCGGATATCCACAGTCGAAATCCGAACCTTTATTGTGAATATCACAAAGAAGGGGGGCATCTGACTGAAGACTGTTGGGCCCTTCGTTTGCTGATAGAGAGACTCTTGGGAGAAGGAAAGCTCCGGGGTCTAGTTCGGAAAGATGCAATTGCTGAACCAACTGCCGAGAAGAAAAAAGAGAGAGAAATAGTGGAAGTAACCTGGGAATGCGCCGACGTCGAAGATGCCAGCTGCTATGGCAGCATCCACCCTTCCACTGAATGCATCAAAGTCAATGATATGGGCCCCTTGGGGGACATCTATTGTATTCATGGAGGAGCTGGAGTGGAGTCATCTCGCAAGTCCAGCATTGCAAGAGTTCTGAAGCAGGAAGTTGCAGTCACTACAAGTTCTCCCCCTGAAGGAACCATTGTCACTTTTGGTCAGGACGACCTTCCCCCAAATGCCAATCCCTTCGATGATGCTGTGGTCATCAAAGCTGTCATCGAGAATTATACAGTTCACAAGATCTTGATTGATACAGGCAGCTCCGTCAATCTCCTTTTCCGCCCAACTTTCGAAGCCCTGAAGGCCAGAAAGCCTTTGCTTTCCACCGACGGGCCCCTTTACGGTTTTTCTGGGGAGAAGAAAGAAGTAGAGGGTTCAGTAAAGCTCCTGGTCTCTCTTGGAGGAGTAATAAAGCTAATCAATTTCGTTGTGGTGGATGCCCCGAGCAATTACTGCGCCATCTTCGGGAGGCCGATTCTTAATGCATACAGGGCAGTAGTGTCTACCTTTCACCTTGCTCTCAAGTTCGCTGCCGAAGGAAAGCAGTATCGGGTTAGGAGCAACCCAAAGATGGCTCGGGAGTGCTATGTCCGCACTGTCAACTTGATCACCGACGTTTCACTTCCCGAGCCAATGGCTGAAGTTCTGGAAATTGCTGAATCCTCAAGGGCTTCTGTGGAAGAAAAAGATCGTGAAGGGGTTCACCTAGAACCTACCCAGGCAACCCAAGAGTTTCCTTTTGCTGAATGGGAAGAAAAGAAGCTGGTTATCAATGCTGAGTTGCTGGAGGAGGAAAAAGTGGAGCTAATCTCCTGCCTGTTGGAGAATTTGGATATCTTCGCTTGGTCAGCGGAGGATATGCCAGGAGTTGATCCAGACGTGGCTTGTCATCATCTAAACGTATCTCCTGAGTTCAAGCCTATCCAGCAAAAGAAGAGAGAAGTGGCGACCAAGCTGGCGTTGCCCATCAGAGAGGAGGTTTCCAAACTCCTGAAAGCGGGTTTTATTTCTGAAATTCAATATCCCACGTGGATGTCGAATGTTGTAATGGTTAAGAAATCTGGTGGGAAGTGGTGCATGTGCGTGGACTTCACCAAACTTAATAAAGTGTGCCCTAAAGATTGCTACCCTCTGCCTCAGATAGATGTCTTGGTTGATTCCGCGGTTGGGTATGGTTTTATGAGTTTCCTCGATGACTTCTCTGGGTATCATCAAATTAAAATGCACAAACCCGACATCACGCATACTTCATTTATCACAAACGATGGGTGTTAGTGCTATCTCGTAATGCCCTTCAGTATTAAAAACGCGGGCGCAACATACCAAAGAATGATGGATACCGTCTTTAAGCATCAAAAAGGCAGGAATCTCGAAGTTTACGTTGATGATCTTCTTCTAAAAAGTAAAACATTCTCATTACACTTGAAAGACCTCGTAGAGACGTTCGCTACTCTACGGAGGTTCAAGTTAAAATTAAACCCATTGAAATGTGTGTTTGGGGCAAACAAAGGAAAGTTTCTTGGGCATCTCTTAACTCCAAACGGCCTTGCACCAAATCCAGACAAAGTGAAGGCCATCCTTGATATGGCCCCTCCTCGAAATACTAAAGAAGTTCAGCAACTTGAGGGGAGATTGGCAGGATTGAGCAGGTTTATCTCCAAATCCGGAGAAAAAAGTGCCCCATTCTTTAAAACACTGCGAGGGGGATCAAAGTTTGAATGGAGCGAGGAGTGTGACAAGGCTTTTGAGCAGCTGAAGGTACAGTTAACTTCGACTCCGCTACTCCAAAGTCCTCGTGAGGGAGAAAAGTTTTTCTTATATCTGGGAGTCGGCCCGGATGCGGTGAGTTCTGTCCTCGTTCGGGAGGAAAAGAAGAGGCAGTTTCCAATATACTATGTCAGCCATATTCTCAAAGATGCAGAAACCAGATATTCGATCTTGGAGAAACTGGCCATGGCCCTAGTTATGTCTGCACGAAGGCTTCGTCCTTATTTTCAGGCTCATTCTATCCAAGTTATTACAGATCATCCTTTAAAAAATGCTCTTGAAAAGCCAGACCATTCAGGGAGGTTAGCTAAATGGGCTATTGAACTAAGTGAATTTGAGATATCATACATACCCTGAACAGCAATCAAAGCGCAAATCTTGGCAGACTTCTTTGTAGATACAACAGAACCTAGTCATGAGCAGGTGGTACAATCTCCTCTGGCTTGGGTCATTTATGTAGATGGGGCTTCTGGCAGAAACTCCGTGGGAGCCGAGGTAGTTTTGATCAGTCTGAATGGCATCAGGCTGGAGCAAGCTATCAAGTTCTTCTTTCCAGTTACAAATAATCAGGCAGAATATGAAGCACTTTTGGCTGGGCTAAGGCTTGCGAGAGAACTTGGCATAGAATATGTACATGTTAGAACCAATTCACTGGTAATGGCCTCTCAGGTCTTGGGGAATTATGAGACAAGGGAGCCGATTCTGAAGAAATATTTGTTGCTAGCCAAAAAGGAAATCGGAAGATTCAAGACATTTATTATCGAGCACATCCCAAGAACGCAAAATGGGGAAGCAGATGAGTTGTCAAAGTTCGGTCTTCCATCCGGGGGAGTGACCTTTGAACTTTTCCACCCGGCAACAGATGAGGCGGAACTTATGCAAATTGATCAGAACCCTTCATGGAAGGATCCTTACGAGCTTTTTTTGTCAAAAGGAGAGTTCCATCATTCCATTAAAGATAGGAGAAAGTTCAGAAGGAAGGCGACATACTATTATTTGATAGCGGGAGTTCTATACAGAAAGACTTTGATCTCTCCCTCAGCACGATGTGTTTCAGAGGACGAAATCCCAACCATACTTCAGGAAGTTCATTCCGGGGAGTGTGGTAGCCATTCAGGAGCAAAGACTCTGGAGAAGAGAATCTTAAGGCAGGGATATTTCTGGCCAACCATGAGAAAGGATGCTGAAGCATTCGCCAAGCGATGTGTTCAGTGTCAAAAGTTCGCTCCTCTTCAACATTTGCCTGCTCAGTCTCTCAGATCAATAACTGCACCATGGCCATTTGCAATGATGATGAAAGGTCTGGACCCTTCCCAATAGCCAGCGGCCAGCGTCGTTTTATTATTGTGATGATTGGTTACTTCAGCAAATGGATTGAGGCGAAGGCATTAGCAAAAATTACAACCCAAATTATCAGAAACTTCATCTGGGGAGAAATAGTTTGCCGGCATGGAATTCCGCTAACAATTATCACTAATAATGGTCCACAGTTTAATAATCCAGAGATGATAAATTTTTGTGATCAGGTGGGAATTGATCTTCGATTTGCCTCGGTACATCATCCAAGAACAAATGGTCAAGTAGAAGCACCAAATAGGCAAATCCAGCAGCTCCTGGTGAAAAGAGTTTTGAATCAAAGGGGAAATTGGGCAGATCAACTTCCTTCCATCCTTTGGACTCTTCGTACTACCCCGTCTTCAGCTACAGGGGAGACACCATTCAAATTATCTCATGGCTTGGTAGCTGTTGTTCCTGTAGAATTTGAGGTGGTCACTCCAAGAGTTGTATATGCAAAGGAGGGAGGAGAAGCATGGATAGATGAAAATGACGAGGCTGTCAAGTATAGTCTGGATCTGATCGAAGAGCTTCAGGACGAGGCAACCATCAGACAAGAAGAAGTTAAAAGGAGAATGGCGAAGTACTTTGACAAGAATGTTAGGGTAAAACATTTTGCAGTCGAAGACGTTGTGCTAAAGAAAGTTGATGCAGCAGTCAGAACAGGCAATGTCGGGAAGTTGAATCCTAATTGGGCCGGACCTTTCATCATCAAGGAAGTACTAAAAAGTGGGGCTTACCGCCTCCAGATGAGTGAAGGAGAAGACATCTCACGCACATGGAGCGGTGACGATCTCAAACGGTTCTATCCCTAAAATGTCTTCTCTACTTTTTCTTACATTTTTGGATACTTTAATGAGAAGCCCCATACTGACACTTCTCCATGTCTGATGTTTTCCTTTTTGCACTTTCTTATATATCAACCTCACTGAACCGCGGAGACATCTCCAAGCTCTGCTTGAACCCCCTCAGATTGTAATCATTAGCGTAAAACCACGAAGATCATGTGTAGCGGGGAGTTTTCGCACACGTGTAGTGGTAGCTTGCCAATTCCCGTGCGGTGGTCTTCGGAACCTTGGATCCCGGCTGATATCCGACACACCCCTGCATCAAGGGAGGTCTAGGTGAATGTTGGCTCTATCATGACCCGAGAGGGATATAGTTACAGCTTTGATGATCTTTCTGAGGAAAGCAATATTGGTATAGCCCCCGCGGCATAACCACACCTGCCCAACTGATCATCTTAGTCTGTGACCATCGAATACTCCTAGGTACTCTCAAGCGATGCCTAAGCGGGACCCACAAATGAGTTGATCTCTCTGAGGAAAGCAATGTTCGCCGCCTAGGCACACCTGCCCAATTGATCAATTCGGCTTGTAGCCCTAGGCAAGAGAGCAGTCGAGTCGCTTACATCCCTTATGACCACTTGAGGAAAGCAATGTTCGCCGCCTAGGCCCACCTGCCCACTTGGTCATCTGGGTCTGTACCTGTCTTTTTTCTTTATTTCTACAGCTCTTATGACCACTTGAGGAAAGCAATGTTCGCCGCCTAGGCCCACCTGCCCACTTGGTCATCTGAGTCTGTAGCCATCTCTTGTTACACTACAGGGAATTATCTCATCCTATATGGTTACTCTAGACCATTTGGGAGAAAGAAAAATAGGATTTTTATTGGTACATCACAAACCGGTCGGCTTGGTGTTTAAACCGGTCGGTTTGGAATAAGTAGGTACTAGATGCATCATGCGGTCTGGTTGTCAGACCGGACGACTTGGAATGGGCAAGTACTAGATGCATCATGCGGTCTGGTTGTCAGACCGGACGACTTGAAACAAGCAAGATACTATAAAATATCACAAGGCAAATATCAAGGGATCAAGCATGATCCAGATCAGTCGATCTCATCATTTGGTTTATGGGCCTATCATCTTTATGGTTCTCAATTCAATCCGTTCGGTTAATAACGGATTCTGCACAATCAGGCAATTGTGATTCTCATTGCAAGTATCAAGCTACTAAACCGCTGAAAGAATGCATAGTCCGCACGGATTTATCAATCGATGTTATGTCACATAAATCATTCAAGTTAAATGTTAATCACGCGGCCTATCAATTGTCTTCTCATGACTTAAAGTTCTATCTTGCGAGGCAATTACGAAAAACCAGGTCATAGTCGCGCGACTTGATTATGAAAATTTCCTGTTCGATTATTAATTATGTTCACAGAGATGAAGCTTGCAGCAACTGGAGTTGTAGGCCGCTCGAATTTAAATGCTGGTCGCTCGACCTGTTGATTATTCTTATGACTTGGCATTCTCTAAAGCAATTATACAAAGTCAGCAACCGGAGTTGTAGGCCGCTCGAATTTAAATGCTGGCCGCTCGACCTGTTGATTATTCTTATGACTTGGCATTCTCTAAAGCAATTATACAAAGTCAGCAATCGGAGTTGTAGGCCGCTCGAATTTAAATGCTGGCCGCTCGACCTGTTGATTATTCTTATGACTTGGCATTCTCTAAAGCAATTATACAAAGTCAGCAATCGGAGTTGTAGGCCGCTCGAATTTAAATGCTGGCCGCTCAACCTGTTGATTATTCTTATGACTTGTCATTCTCTAAAGCAATTATACAAAGTCAGCAATCGGAGTTGTAGGCCGCTCGAATTTAAATGCTGGCCGCTCAACCTGTTGATTATTCTTATGACTTGGCATTCTCTAAAGCAATTATACAAAGTCAGCAATCAGAGTTGTAGGCCGCTCGAATTTAAATGCTGGCCGCTCGACCTGTTGATTATTCTTATGACTTGGCATTCTCTAAAGCAATTATACAAAGTCAGCAATCGGAGTTGTAGGCCGCTCGAATTTAAATACTGGCCGCTCGACCTATTGATCGTTCTTACGACTTGGCATTTTTTATCCTGTAAAGAAATATACGAAGTCAAATAATAATCGCACGGCTTCGTTATGTTCGGCTCCCTGGGTATATCAAGGCATTCATAATAAGGTAAGGCAGAACTTGGATTCCTATCCGCTCGATCAAATATCCAATCCGCATCGACTACATGAAGTAACATTATAGTTGACACTTTCTCGGGATGAATCAAATCAACTTGAACCGAATTGAAGAAACAAGCTATGCGAATAGGTTTCTTTTACTGATAATTATTTAACTGGATCCTAACCGGTTGAGTTAATATTAAGTCGCATGACTTGGTTAGAAAGGTCAATTATCTAAAGCAGAAAGAGATCGCCAACAATCACAGGTAAGTCGTAGAAAGTAGACAACTAGACAGGTAAAGGCTTTCCATTCCATTGTCAAAATATTTTTACATCATGCTTTAAACCGCCGGCTAACAAAATCAAGTCGTTGACTATTCAAAATAAAAAAGCAAAATACAACTACTGATTATTCTGCTTGAGTTTCTTCGATGTAGGAGCACTCGAGTGTTCGCTGCCACCAATTGAAACATCAGGGGAATAACCCTCGCTACTCGTCGAAGATGAGCTGCTTAGTTCGCCCGACTTGCGCCCGCTCCCTTCGTCAGAGTCAGTGGACTCGGAGTCCGAGCCGCTCTCTTCCTCTTTAACCACAACGAACTTCTCTGTTTTATCATCCTCGTCGTCACTCTCCTCCGAGCTGGATCCGTCGGCTTTATTCTTTCCTTTGGCTTTCCGCCTGATCTTCTCTAACTTCCTTTGCAAGATTGGGTACGCGTCTGAGAAGGTGAAATGCTCGAAACCAGGCGCGAACCCTTTGAGCTCCTGCAGGCGGTTAAAAGCATTATCGATTCCCTCGGCGACATGAGGAAAAAGCTCCTCTCGATAGACCGGATTGGTCTCGTCATACTTTGCCTGCAAAAAAGAGTAAGGTAAGAGACCGTGCGGTCTGGAAAATTCAGAAGAATGGTTGGCCAGGTGATAACTTACCAACTCGGCTTCCTTTAGCCGTGCATTTTCCTTCTTCAACTAGGCAATTTCCTTCTCTAGGTGATCATTCGCTTTGATCAACCTTTTGAAGGTCATTCCCATGAAGACATTGGTGATGAGGCTCTCTGCACCAACCCGCGCGGCCTCCCGGGTGAGCTCTTCTACAGGAATCTTCCTCCCGCGTCGGTCGAACATGGCAATACTGGCGGCCTCAGCATGCCGGCCCGACTTCTCATTCGCCCAGTGGGGGAGCGCAGTAGAGACCTGGACACCGTCGCCGTCCAGATGCCAGGTCAAGACCGTGCGACTTTTAAATCCTTCACCTTGCTGAAGGAACGGAGTGCGGAGAAGTCGCCCGAGGAGGCCGAATCCTCCCCATCAGATGGCAGCGGCTTGTTCCTGAATTGTCTCTTTCTCTTCTCCGTCTGAGTTAAGACCAAACCGGCCAGGCTGACCGGCTTGTTAGCAGGGACGATGGCCTCGGCTGCGAAAAAGAGAAGAGTCAGCACAAAAGATCGAGCTGTCAACATTAAAGTCGGAAGCGGATTGAAGGAAAGCTTACTATCTTCAGGCCGAACATTCTCTAACTCGGCAAGTAGCGGGATGTAATAGCTTACGTTAAGCCGCTCATCCTTGAGAAGCTTGCAGGTTTTCTTCTCGACTTCGCTGATAGCAACCTGTTGAAAGGCCTCCTCCGGCCGCACTTGCGGGTTCGGGTTCAGCAGGCCAAGTTGGCCTTCGAAAATCAAGTACCTCTCCGGCCAGGCTGTGACCTTGTTCGCAGGGTTGACTATCTTCAACCCGCGGCAGCCGAAGTAGAGGTGGCTTTTGAAGACATTCGACTCAGAGTCCGGGATAGACCGCACCGAGAATATCTTCCTGAAAAGGTCCATGGAGAAGCGGACTCTCTGAGACCACAGGTAGGAGATGAAGCTGCAAATCCCGGCCATCGAGTTAGGGGAGATTTGGCCGGGTACAACTCCATAATGGTCAAAGACCATGGCGAGCTCAATTGAAATGGGGAACTTGAAGCCACAATCGAAATGGTCGATTGGGATCGCGATTTGGTTTGGGCCAGAAGAATTCATCCGCTCATCACGGAGCGGAAGCCGCGCGAGCAGCGGACTATCAGTCATATGCTTCTCAACAAATTCATCCAATTCGGCCTTTGTCAAACGGCACTCCTCGAGGTCTGCCGAGTGAAATGCTACAGCGGCTTCAGAGCGGGTAGCAGAGGTTTTCGCAGGTCGCTTCGGCTGGCGCTTTGCTCCCATCTTGAAATTTTGGTAAGAAGACTTTCGGGAGGGCGCTACTTATAAGAACGGCTGATCTGCATTTAGCAAGGGTCAAATCACGGCTGGACCAATCAACCCGCGTGGGTGCATAACCACGAAAGACAATCACAAAGACATAAGTATAATTCAAGCAGGCGAATTAAAGGAGCACAGAAACAAGCCGATCGGCTTATAAAGTAATCCGCAGGCATCAATCAACATATGACAAGAATGCAAAATAAATTCAAATACTCAGACCGCGCGGTCTGAAGACAGACCGAATATTATAAAATCAAGTTCAAACAGTTGTCCAAAGGACCGAATAAAATATTACAAAATAGTTGTCTTCAAACCGCTCATCACTGGCGAGTATCACTCGGTACGTCCTCCCTGTGAAGTCGCGCGACATGATCGCCGATTTGAAGGATAGTTCCTTGCATCTGATTCATGCTGTGATTGAGGTGGTTGATCATGCTATGAAGTTGGGCGGCATCCTTTTCTACTCGCGCTGCAGGAATCACGCGATTAGGTAAGGTCGTCGCGGCCTCATTTTCACCAGAAACAGGATGGATCGTCCCAACTACTGGAAGAGTCGAGCTCGTTCCGATAGCCAGGCGGTGTGATCCACGCCGACCTTCCTCAGCAACATTAACAGGACGATGGCTTCCGCCGGTCTCCCTTGTCAGACGAAGGTACTTCTCCCTGAAGTAAGCGCAATCCCCTTCAAGCTTATGGATCTCTCTCTTTCCTCGGTCAAGTCGGTCGGACAGGGCAGCCACCTGGTCTTGATACACTTTTTCCTGCTCGCGGCGCTCTCTCCTTTCGACCTCCAGCGCAACTCGGCTTTCCTTCCTCTCAGCTTCCAATTCAGCCCGCAGTGCGATCTTTTCCTCCTGAGCAGTCTTCTCCCGCTCCTCAAGGGCCTTCAGCTGCTTTGAAAGGGCTTCAAGGTTCCTTTGAAGACGGGTCATCTCATCCTCCATCTGGGTGTCCGGTATAACCGAGGATCTCGGCAAAAGCGGATCAAGTGGGGGAAGATAAGTCACCAGCTCGCCCGGTTTATGAATGGAATCACGATCATCTGCAAGTAAGAAAAACAGTCAAAATGGTCGGCCGCGTATAACTTCATGTGATAAGAGAATTATCAAAAGAAGATAGCTCTTTCCAAATTCTCTTCGCTTACAAGCCGCTGCAGTTCGAGTAAAATTCGTACGGATAGATTGCTTTGCTCGCTCGGTATTGATCTTTCGACGATGTTCTCTCCACGATCTCTCGGTTTGCTTCCGCTTGGCAGCGAAAAATTGAGCGGCAGAGGGAAAGAAGCTGGGGGACGGGTTCAACAACAAGTTGCGCGACTTGTTTCGAGACCTCGTCTTGAAAAAATGAACAGGGCGGTAATCCGCGACCCTTTTACCTTGCAACAGAAGATTGGGTGGCGACGGTGGCGGTCTGGAAAGCTGGTCCCTTACTCTCTCCGCCTTCACCTGCATAAGCCGAAGCCCGACCATCACAGGATCTTCAGCGGTCGGTGGTTGTCTCGGTTCTTGTCACAACCTCAGGCAAGACGGCCCCCTTAATGCTGGTTGCATCCTCACTCAGGACGACCTCTTTTTCTCGAGGCGGATTGGCGGCCTGCAGTTCGGAAGAGGTTCTCAATAAGTCATCTTGTTTCTGGAGGGAATATATGTCTCTGATGATCTCACTTACAGAAATGTTGTGCGCATCGGCTTGGATCTGTTCGTTCGGCTTGGGGGAAGGAGTAATTACGCCCTCCGAAACTTCTTTCTCGCGCGGCTTATGTTGAAGGCTACCCGCTCCCGATCTCCTGGAAGCCGCCTTATTTTTGGCTTTTAGGCTCTTCACCTTTTTCAGGATCCTGTCCGCCGTGGACTCATCTTTTTTCCTCTTCTTCGTCGGCTTCAGACCGGCCTGTTTTGGGGAAACCGGGCTGTCTTCAATATTCACTATCTGGCCCGGCTGGTCGCTCGGCTTAGGGGAGTCAACTGCTTCTCCTCCTTCGTCTCTTATCTTCAGGTGGAAAACACCAGAAGGAGTGACCTCCAATTTAAAGGAATCGTCTCCATCGTCCTTCGGGATGACGGTCTCCGAGTCTATCTTATCCGGCGGAGGGGGCGGGTTGTTTCCTTTGTCAGAGAGGGCTGGAGGATCAGCTGGGAGTAGGTTCAGACAACTCTCCTCATTTTTAGTCGACAAGTCGACTGTCAGCTCGGGAAGCGGGTCAGTTGGCTTACTTGTAGAAGCAATCGTTACTGTGTTATCAGACCGCATCTTCTTCCTCTTCTTCTTATCCTTCGAACGGCCTCCCTCGCGGTTTTTACCGGGTTTTTTAAGAACTTCGAGCTGGGCCATTAAATCCACCATCTTTTTTGGGCTGTTCAGTCTGAAGGTTCTAACCGCAAGAGGCGAATAGTGACTCGTGATAGCAATGAAGTTATGCCAGAATAGAAGCTCCTAGAGAATTTATAGCCCACAGGATAAGATCGGCGCGGTCTCCGGCTAGAACTGATATTTTCAAAATCTCCTTGGAAATTTAAAAATATGCGGGGATTATGTTTACCCAGAAGACCGCTTCCAATAGAATTACTCGCAGACCGGGCGGTTTGTAGTTATAAGTCACCCGATTCAGGTTTTACAAGGTCCATCAACACCAACTGGCACGGGCCGAGCGGCCTGGCAAGATTCAGATTGCCTCCAAGTACTGAAGATTATCCAGTCCCAAGTCCAAAAAGGCAAGCCGCGGTCTCAAGTCGGAGATCGCCCGGGTTGTACCATAAAGACAAGCCAAGGTTCAAATCCAAAGAACAACCCGCGGTCTCAAGACGGAGACCGCTCGGATTACATCGTCACCTTGGTCGCGTTGTCTTCAACCCCTGGTCAGACAGGTCGGAAGGGCAAGCCGCCAAGCCGCGCGGCTTCTTTCTTTTCTTCTTTGTATCCCGTCACCGCCTGCCCGTTTCTCCTTTACCCGGGCAGGCGGTTATTTTATCCCTGCCCGTTCGGGCAGGCCCCCGAGCCTATAAATAGGGGGCGGCACTGTTCCCAAGGCACGCACACTTGAATCAAGGAGCTCGCTTGTTTGAGCTGCGGTCTCGAGTTTCCCGTCTTGCGGACTGTCTGACCGGCCGGCTTCTTCTTTCCTGCACTTGTAACCCGCTGTAACCGCTTCTTTTTAATCAAAGGAAAGCCCATCACAGGAGTGGCATTCACCGTGACGGGCAAAGTCTGGCCTTGACCGCTGCTAGCAGTCTCATTTTCTCCACCTAAAAAGTAACGGGCAAACCGCAGCCTCCGATTTCCTTCGGAGGTGCGATTTTGGACTCAACAATCTGAATTTGAATTAAATGGATTCTCAGACTCAGATTATGCTGGATGCAGGGTAGACAGGAAAAGCACATCAGGAACTTAGCAGTTTCTTGGTGATAGGCTTGTGTCTTAGTTTTGTAAGAAACAAACATCTGTGTCTACATCAACAGCTGAAGTTGAATACTTAGTTGCTGGCAGTTGCTGCTCACAGATACTGTGGATACAAAATCATCTCTTAGACTATGGTGTCAACTTACATAATTCAGTTATATTTTGTGACAACACTAGTGCAATATCTATAGCACAAAATCCAGTTCTCCATAGTAGGACTAAACACATAGAAATTAGGCACCACTTCCTTAAGGATAATGTGGATAAAAACAAAATTTGCCTACAATTCATTTCAACTGATTTGCAAAGAGCTGATATTTTCACCAAGCCCCTGGATGAAAAGAAGCACATCTTCTTTATAAATCAACTAGGAATGATAGATGGAGACTCAATCTGCTAAAAATTAAGTATTTTTATTTATCTCACAAATTCGTCGAACGAAGAACGACAAATTTGAACCATTTGTCGAACGGTGGAGTCAGTTAAGGCAATTTCATTTGTCGAACGATGGTCGACGAAAAAGTTGTTCTCGTCGAACGCTTTCAGACAAAGAAATAAAGCCTTTTCGACTTCTAACTTTATTAGGTTTTGTCGAACTGTGGTTTACGAATGCGCCCTCATTCTTCGACCCTTCTATATAAGCCTTATTTTATTTTATTCTAAGGTTTGCGCCTACAGAAATCGTCTTTCCCTCCAGTTCCCCTCTGCACTTGATCTTCAACTCTCTTTGCAGGAATAATGGCGATTCCTCAGGCTTCTCTGCACGTAATGAAGTTTGACGCAGGTTTCGACATCGACATGGACTCGTTTGCACAATCGGACCAAATCTTCAAGGATATTCTTCAAATGCTGGATAAACAACGTCTAAGGAAGTTCCTAAGCACCAGGCAGAAGATAGCTGTTGTAGAGATAAAAGAATGGGCTTACACTGCAAAACCAGTCGATGAAAGCTTGTCTGGAACAATCTCAGGTCATCATGTCTCTCTTTCTCCAACCATCCTTTCTGAAATCTTTGGTTTTGAAAATGGTGAAGACGACTTAGACATAAGCTCAAATAAATTTGATGAAGCTTTAGTCAAAATGGGCCATTTGACTGAAAACCCTAGCCACCTTCTGAAAAAGAACTTGACTCAGGACTACAAGTTCTTAGCAGATATTGTTGGAAAATTCTTGCTGAGCAAGACTTCTGGGCATGACTATATCAGTAGGCACCAATTTCTGTTAATGGTGGCCTTAATGGAGAAGAAGAAAGTCAACTGGGGATCAATTATTTTTGAATTGATTAAAAAGAAAAACTCTAAAGATAATGTATGCTTTGGAAGAGTTATAGGGATTTTTCTGCAGGAAAAGCATCCAGAGCTTCTGGTGTCACCAAAAGTGACAATAAATGCCAGCAAAAGGCTGACCTCAGCACTCTTTGCTAAATGGGATAGGGTAATTCCCAAGAAGAATACAGGAGTTGATGCCTCTAAAACAAGGAAAACTTCTGAGGACACAAGGACTGATCAAGTCACTCCCTCTACCCTTCTAGAAGCTCCTTCCTCAGTTCCTTCTTCCTCTCATATCCCCTCTACTCCTGCTCAACAATCTCCTGCACATTCTCATTCTTCACCACCTCCTTCAACTGCAATATCACCCATCAATGATATTCCACTTACAACTGCCCACATCAATGATGTTCTACCTCCACCTCTATCTCCAGAACCACTACCTACCACACCTCCATCTCCAATACATAATGAATATCATTCACCCATTCATTCTCCTAGTCCAATCCATCTAAACATTCCTACACATACCATCAACATCAGCAATATCATTTCTCCAATCTCATCTCCATCCACTTCACAACCATCCTCTAGTCATCCATCAGATTATCCTTCCCTCAACCTCTCTTCCATTGCTGATCAGGTTTTTGATCATATCCTTCCTAAAATAAGCCAGCTCCTGGATGCAAAATTTGCTCCAGTCCTTTAGGCAATTTCTGCTCTATCTGCTAAGATAGCTTCTCTTCCTTCCTCCACTGCTGTCCCTTCTACTAGGGGCCTAGATTCAGGCTTCCCTGAAGCTAGGCAGGGGGAGATGTCCTATGAAGAAGCTCCAGAAATAGAAGAAACTCCAGAAAATACAAAAATTACAGTTTTTGATACAGATATGATTGACTCATGTACAATATCAGATACACAAGTTATAGAAGAAATAAATAGTATATGCATTCATCCATCCTGTGATCTATATAGTTTATTATCAAAATTTGATGTCACATATACTTCAAAGGTTTCACCAAAAGTATACATAGAGGATCTATCAAAGGCTCTGATATGCCTTCCTCAGAAGACTCATTCTGATATCATACAAAATTACATCTCCTCTATTCCTTCATCCACTGGTCAAGATATTAAAATGAAGGATCATTCTGCAGAATATGAAGATGATCTTGCAGAATTCCTTGATGATACACAAGATCACCCCACTCCACCAGATACAACAGCCTCACAAATTACATCTTCACCTCCAATTCCTATATGGAATGAAGAACCAATGCCAAGCTTTGATGAAATCTGGAAAGAAGCAGATGCAGAGTTTGACAAAGCTGAAGAAGAAAGATTAAAGGCTCGTGAAGCAATCAAGAGAATTGATGATTCATATAATAAGCCAATCTCATCTTCTGACTCTGATGATGATGATGACAACAGTGATTCTGATGATACACTTTCAAAGAAAAGAAAGAAGAGAACAACTAAGCCAAAGGCTGCTCCCAAGCCTCCAAATCCAAATAATGACATTCCTTTGTACATTTTGTATAATGTTCCTCTTAATGAGAAAACTCCTCACTGGATGAAGCTCTCCAGAAATGAGAACAACAGGAGGAAGAAATTCAAGAAGACTGGCTACATCCCTGACAAACCAGTCAAGCACAATCATCCTCCTCCTCCTCCTCCTCCAGCAGCTGGTGCAGCAGGATCAGCAAGTGTATCTTCTTCATCTCAGAAGTCAAGCTCTAAACATTCAGGGAGACCTGGTAGTTCTAGTGGTTCTCAAGCCTCTGGATCAGCCAGTGCTCCCCCTTCTAAGGAATCAACACCTATCTTTTAAGAAAGTCAAACCAATTCTTCTTCTCAAATTTCTTCAGAATACAAACTTCACATTTTTGATGGATCTCTTCACAGAGATAGAGTACCTCAAAAGGTCATTCAAGATAAAAATCATTCAAAAGATATTTATTACTTTCCAGATCCAGAAGAAGAGAAAATCTGTCAAATGGCAAGACTGAGAGAAACAATTGCATCTGCACAGATTAACAAGGCTAAAGAAGAAGGTAAAGACTTCTCAAATATCTCAACCATGTCATAATACAGAAGAAAAGAACTTGAAAAATACAAACCAGTTAAAGCATTCAATGCTGAGGAATATATTGATATGCATCCAGAAGCATTTATCCCTCATGTCAAAGAACAGAAAATCATTGGAGCTCAAGATTTGTTTATCAGCAAAAAGAAATCAAAAGACCCTAACAGGAAAATCATATTCAAGCCACCTTCTCAGGACAAAAAGTCTTAAATAAATTGCTTGGTTATGAATGTAAGGTTTCTAAACTCAGAGCATTTTTTTTTATCTTATCTGATGATCTATTTTAATCTATCAGATATATCTTATTTCATTGTTGCTCTGTTGATTATACTTTCTGCAGTATTTATTCAATTATTTGTCAAATAGTATCCTAACCCAAATAGGGGGAGATTGTTGGAACAACCCTATTACTGATTTGGGCTAGGATCACTATATGTTGATTAGGATCTGTATTGACCCCATTGTATAGCCTTAGGGTCAAGTTTTAGGCTGATTAGATTAGCAGAACTTAGGAAAATTCAAGCTCAACACATGGCGAGTGGTGTTCGACGAATGGTTAGATTCGTTTGACAAATTGCTTCCAGCAGACTGAAGAAACTCACAACTCCAGCGCTCGACAAATGAGTAGCAGCGATCGACAAATTCTAAGCCAGCGCTCGACAAATGACTAGCAGATGTCAACAAATTCTAAGCCAGCGCTCGAAAAATTGCTTTCTGATGTTCACACTTATATTCTCAGTGGATGTCAGTTCTCTGAACACAAATCAGCAGAATAACGGATATATTTATTTCTCCTTGGACGTATTCAGGCAGCCATGTAAGGATATCTTTCTTATTTATTATATCCTTATATTCCTTCTATTCCAAGAAGAAGAATAGCCGTTGACATTTAATGCCAAGGCATCTTTCTCGTCAAAAGGAATTGAAAGGACCTGCCAAAGTCGTTTTTGGGTGGATACCTAGTTCCAAGAAGGATTTAAGTCAGAAAAATATATTCCTTAAATAGACAGAGGATTTGAATTTGAAAATAGAGACGAGCTATCAAAAACAAATAGTGATCAAGTATTCTCTGCAAAAAAAAAACAGAACAGAAGCAGTTTAAGAGGAAGAAGAAGAAGAAAACAGATTCATTCTTTCTTTCCAGCATTCTTCCTCAGGCAAGCAGCATCCTCTTCATTCTGAGAAGAAAATTCAATCTCTCAGATTTGCTGTAAAATAAAGTCTTTCAAGAGCAACAACAACAATCTGAAGATTAACTTCTTCCAGAAAATCAACTACAAAGACTTCTGTTTGTGAAAGCTCTGTCCTCAAAGCTGTCATCAACTCTCATCAGACAAGGGGAGCTTTCAGCTTCAACACCTTTTGTCTTCTCTCAGATCATTGACAGAGAAGAACACTCTATACCTTTTATCTCATCTTGTACAGGGTTAATACTCCCTTAAAAAGTTTACCCGGTGGTGGCAGGACACCTTATCAAAAAATCCTTGTGTGGTTTTTAAGCACCTTATCAAAAGCTTATTGGTGTGTGGACACCTTATCAAAAACCCCTTGGTGCATGGGCACCTTATCAACCCTCCTAGTGGATTCCTACCAAGGGTGGTAGAAGAGTAGACGTACCCAGATTTATTGGGGAACTACTATAGCTCCTTGTGTCTTCTGTGCTTGATTGTTTCTGTGTGCTTGTGCTGTGTGCTTTTTATTACTTCTGTCTCTATCTTTAATTCTCACTGATTACATATATATTTACTCAGTATTTTAAATTCCGCTATAAAACTAAACAAAAGGTTTTAATACTCTATTCACCCCCCCCCCCCCCCCTAGAGTAACTTAAGATCTGACCTCCACTTTCATCATGGATGCAACCAAGTGCAAGCTCCTTGTAACATCCTTCGATGGACAAGCAAGGGAGTGGTTCTACGGGTTGCACCCTAGATCAATCAGCTGCTTCACAGAGTTGCGCAGGGAATTTCTGCTCAGATTCTCCACCTCCAAGAAAAGGAAAAGTGGCCCGGCGGCCCTTTTCGAGATAAGGCAACGAGAAGACGAGACTTGGGCTCGTTTCATTGATCGATTCCAAAAAGAAATCATGGAGATCCAGAATGTGGATCCTAAACTATATCGGGTTGCTCTGATTCATGGCCTGAGGGAAAGCCCATCGAAGTTCAAAGTAAACATCAGAGAACCAAAAACTTATCAGGAGATGATAAGTTTGGCAAATATGTTTATAACGGGTGAAAAGAGTAACCCCGGGTATGTCGCGAAGCTGATCAGCGATAAGGATCAACCCAACTCTTCTACCACTCATCAACCACCATACCACCATCCAACTCATCCTGATTTCGATCCCCGTGCTCAGAGGGGGAGAAACTTCAGGCATAAGCAACCATCCTTTGGTCATCAACGGTTTCAAGATCAGAAACCACCGTTGGCCGCCGCACCCGCTCCATCCATGACCATTCCGCAAATAATGTTGGTATATCTGCCACAATATACTGCGCAGCCACCTTCAGCCACTCCATCCATCCAATATGATGATTCACAAGAATCATTTATCCCTCTCAATGTCACCATGGACGAAGTCGTCCATATTCTTCAGAAGAGGCCAGATTTCAAGAGGCCTGCTCCCCTAAAGTCGGATGTTCGAAATTGAAATCCGAACTTATTCTGTGAATACCATAAGGAGGGAGGTCATCTGACTGGGAATTGTCGGGCCTTCATCTTGCCGATAGAAAGGCTTCTGGGAGAAGGAAAGATCTGGGGTCTGATCCGGAAGGAGGTGACTGTTGAACCGTCGGCTGAAAAGGGAAAGGAAGCAACTGAGGTTACCTGGGAATGTGCCGATGTGGAAGACGTCGGTTTCTATGGGGATATTCATCCCACAACGGAATTTATCGAGATAAACAACAAAGGTCCTCTCAGTGACATCTACTGTATTCATGGTGGAGCTGTACCCGAGTCCTCTCGCAAGTCAAGTGTTGTCATGGTCTTTAAACAAGAACTGGCAGCCACCTCAACTTCTGCTCCTGAAAGCTCGATCATCACTTTTGGCCAGGAAGATCTCCCTCCAAATGCTAATCGTTTTGATGACGCCGTGGTAATCAAATCCATCATCAAGAATTACACGACACATAAGATATTGATTAACACGGGAAGTTCAGTCAATCTTCTCTTCCGCCAAACTTTAGAAGCCCTGAAGACTGGAAAGCCTCTGCTTTCTATCGAAGGTCCCCTCTATGGCTTCTTAGGAGAGAAGAAAGAAGTGGAAGGCTGTGTAAAGCTTCTGGTATCCATAGGGGGAATAATGAAGTTGATCAACTTCGTGGTGGTGGATGCCCCGAACAGTTACTGTGCCATCTTCAGAAGGCCTATTCTGAATGCCTACAGAGCGGTGGTTTCTACTTTCCATCTGGCCCTCAAGTTTGCAGCCGAAGGAAGACAATATCGGATTCAGAGTAATCGGAAAGTAGCTCGAGAATGCTACGTGCGAACCGTCAATATGATCACAGATATTCCACTTCCTGAACTTCCAGTCAAAATTCTTGAAGTTGCCAAGCCTTCAGAAGCTGCGGAAGAGAACAAGGATTGAGAAGGGGCTCACCTGGAACCTGCCCAGGTAACCCAAGAGGTCCCCATTGCTGAACGGGAAGAAAAGAAGCTGATCGTCAATGCAGAGCTATCAGAAGAAGAGAAGGTTCAACTGAACTCCTGTCTTCTGGAAAACTTGGATATCTTCGCCTGGTCGACGGAGGATATGCCCGAAGTGGATCGAAATGCATCTTTCCATCATCTCAACATCTCTCCCGATTTCAAGCCAGTCCAACAGAAAAAAGGGAGGTGGCAACTAAGCTGGCGGTGCTCATCAGAGAAGAAGTTGCCAAGCTTCTGAAAGCCAATTTCACTTCTAAAATCTAATACCCCACCTGGATGTCTAATGTTGTAATGGTAAAAAAATCAGGGGGGAAGTGGTGTATGTGTGTAGACTTCACAAAGCTCAATAAAGCGTGCCCCAAAGATTGCTACCCTTTGCCTCAGATAGATATTTTAGTAGATTCTGCAGTTGGGTATAACTTCATGAGCTTTTTAGATGCATTTTCTGGGTATCACCAAATCAAAATGCATAAGCCCGACATCCTACATACATCTTTCATTATGAACTATGGGTGTTATTTTTATCTCTTAATGCCTTTTGTCCTCAAAAATGTGGGTGCGGCGTATCAGAGGATGATGGACACGGTCTTCAAGCATCAGAAAGGGAGAAATCTCGAAGTCTACGTCGATGATCTCCTTTTAAAAAGCAAAACCTTTTCAATACATTTGAAAGACCTCATAGATACGTTCGCTACTCTACGGAGGTTCAAATTAAAATTGAATCCACTGAAATGTGTGTTTGGAGCGAATAAAGGGAAATTTCTTGGGCATCTCCTCATTCCTGATGGCCTTACACCAAATTCAGATAAGGTGAAGGCCATTCTAGACATGACCCCTCCTCGTAATCCAAAAGAGGTAAAACAACTTGGAGGAAGGTTGGCAGGGCAAAGCCGATTCATTTCCAAATTAGGAGATAAAAGTGCTCCATTCTTTAAAACGCTATGGGGAGGATCTAAATTTGAATGGAACGAAAAATGCAACAATGCTTTTGAACAGTTAAAAGTACAGTTAACATCAACTCCTCTGCTCCAAAGCCCTCGTGAAGGGGAAATATTGTTCTTATATTTGGGGGTTGGTCCAGATGCAGTGAGTTCTGTCCTCGTTCGGGAGGAGAAGAAGAAACAGTTTCCGATATATTATGTCAGCCACATTCTCAAAGATGCGGAAACTAGATATTAAATCTTGGAAAAGCTAGCTCTGGCTTTGGTCATGTCATCACAAAGGCTTCGCCCTTATTTTCAAGCCCATCCTATTTAAGTAGTTTCAAATCATCTGCAAAGAAGTATCTTGGAAAATCCAGATCATTCGGGGAGATTGGCTAAATGGGCTATCGAGTTGAGCAAGTTTGAAATGTCTTATGTTCCCAGAACAACGATCAAGGCGCAAGTTTTGGCGGATTTCCCGGTTGATACAACAGAGTCCAGTCCTGAACAGGTGGAGAGGTCTCCTTTGGCCTGGATCATTTATGTAGATGGAGCCTCAGGTAAAAACTCGGTGGGAGTCGGAGTGGTCCTAATCAGTCCAAATGGCATCAAGCTAGAACAAGCTATCAAGTTCTTTTTTCCGGTCACAAACAATCAAGCAGACTATGAAGCACTTTTGGACGGTCTAAGACTGGTAAGAGAATTGGGAATAGAACATGTGCATGTCAAAACTGACTCTCTGGTAATGGCTTCACAAGTGTTGGGGAACTATGAAACAAGGGAGTCAATGTTGAGGAAATCTCTGCTACTAGCCAATGAGGAAATTGGAAAATTCAAATCGTTCATCATCAAGCATATCCCAAGAGCACAGAGTGAGGAGGCGGATGAGCTATCAAAGTTTGGTCTTCCGTCAGGGGGAGTGACCTTTGAACTTTTCCATCCTGCAACGGAAGAAGGAGAGCTCATGCAAATTGATCAGCATCCCTCTTAGAAGGATCCCTACGAATTGTTCTTATCAAAAGGGGAATTCCATCCATCTATCAAAGACAGGAGGAGATTCAGAAGAAAGGCAGCTTATTACTGCTTGATGGCAGGAGTATTATACAGAAAGACTCTCATTTCTCCTCTGGCAAGATGTGTTTCAGAAGAAGAAGTTCTAGTAATACTCCAGGAGGTACATTTAGGAGAATGCGGGAGCCATTCAGGAGCAAAGACTTTGGAGAAGAGGATCTTGAGACAGGGGTATTTTTTGCCAACAATGAGGAATGATGCCGAAGCATTCGCCAAACAATGTGTTCAATGTCAGAAGTTTGCTCCGCTTCAACATCTACCAACTCAGACACTTAGCGACACCTTGGCCATTTGCAATTTTGGTAATGGATCTTATCGGACCTTTTCGGATGGCTAGCAGCCAACGTCGCTTCATAATCGTCATGATTGATTACTTTGGCAAGTGGATTGAGGCTAAAGCATTGGCCAAAACTACAACACAAGTTATTAACAAATTTATCTGGGGAGAAATCATTTGTCGGCATGGGATTCTGTTGGCAATTGTCACTAGCAATGGTCCTCAGTTCAATAATTCAGAAATGAACAACTTTTGTGACCAGGTTGGAATCGAACTTCAGTTTTCTTCAGTACATCATCCCAGGAGTAATGGCCAGGTGGAGGCAGCAAACAAACAAATCCAACAACTTTTAATGAAGAAAATTTTGAATCAAAAAAGAAACTGGGCAGATCAACTCCCTTCCATCCTCTAGACTCTCCGGACTACACCATCCTCAGCTACAAGGGAAACACCATTCAAATTGTCTCATGGCTCAGAGGCAGTTATTCCAATAGAATTTGAGGTGGTTAGTCTCAGAGTTATGTACACAAAGCAAGGGGGTGAGGCATGGATAAATTACAATGATGAAGGGATCAAGTGTAGCCTGCATTTAATTGAAGAGCTCCAGGATGAAGCCGCTATCAGACAAGAAGAGGTGAAAAGGAGAATGGCGAAATACTTTGATAAGAACGTCAGAGTTAAGCAGTTCGCAGTTGGTGATATGGTCTTAAAGAAAGTAGACGCCGCAGCCAGGACAGGCAATGTCGGAAAACTGAATCCCAACTAGGCAGGGCCATTCATCATCAAAGAGGTACTGAAAATGGGGCTCATCGCCTCCAGACAAGCGATGGAGAAGACATCTCACGCACCTGGAGCAGTGACGATATCAAACGATTCTATCCTTAAATGTTCTCTCATTTCTTGCATTTTTGGATATTCAATGAGAAGCTCCATACTAACACTTTTCCTTGTCTGGTGACTTTTTTATATTTCTAGTATCCCTCACTGGACCTTGGAGACATCGTCAAGTTCTGCTCGAACCCCCTCGGATTGTTGTCATCAGCATAAAACCACGAGGATCACGTGTAGCGGGGAGTTTTCGCACACGTATAGTGGTAGCTTGCCAATTCCTGTGCGGTGGTCTTCAGAATTTTGGATCCCGACCGGTATCTAACACACTTATGCATCAAGGGAGGTCTAGGTGATTGTTAGCTATATCATGCCCCGAAAGGGATATAGTTACAACTTTGATGATCTTTCTGAGGAAAGTCATGTTCGCCGCCTAGGCTCACCTGCCCAACTGATCATCTTAGTCTGTGACCATCGAATACTCCTAAAGGAACTCTCGAGCGGAGCCTAAAGGGGACCCACAACTGAGTTGATCTCTATGAGGAAAACAATGTTCGCCGCCTAGGCCCACCTGCCCAAATGATCAACTCGGCTTATAACACTAAGATAGAGAGCAATTGAGTTATCGAAATCTGTACAGCTCTTATGACCACTTGAGGAAAGCAATGTTCGCCGCCTAGGCCCACCTGCCCACTTGGTCATCTAAGTCTGTGCTTAATTTTTTCTCCTTTTACAAAAAATTATCTTTACAGCTCTTATGACCACTTGAGGAAAGCTATGTTCGCCTCCTAGGCCCACCTGCCCACTTGGTCATCTGAGCCTGTAATCATTATACTTCTTTATAGGAATTTTTTCCTTCTCTTATGTTCCTTTAAGACCATTCGAGAGAAAAATAGGATTTAACAGGTATCATAGAGATCGGGCGGTTTGACTTATTAGAGATAAGTAGGTATAACAACAATATGATATAAGTTTTAAGACTAGGTGGTCTAACTCATTAAGCCGCTCGACTTGAATAAAACAACAGCTTAATACACTAACTGATCGGTTAGAATGAATCTAGCCGTAGAGGCTAGAAAAATCCTAGCTTTAAAAGCTAGGGAACAGGTTACAACAGGTTAAGCCACAAGGCAATGAGATAAACAGGTTGTCGGCAACGATCTTAACCGACCGGATTACTCGAATCTCTTGTGGAATTTATTACATTATCTCAATGATATCCTTCGGGTTAGTCCGAATCGGGCTGATCATCAATTGATGTAGTTTATTAATATTGTGAGTTGACACAGGAAGTATCCGCTCGGTTTATACTAAAACATTCAACAAAAATCGGGATTCTTGCAACATTAAAATTGATCGACTCAGTTTATTATTCGCCTGAGTTGTATGTTGGTCGCGCGACTTGTTAATTATAATCTGAGCTTATGGAGAATTCTCCTTTGGCAACTTCATAAATAGGAGTTCGAATTAATGACCGAGAAGTTGCCGCGTATCTTAATAATCGCTCATCTCCTATTGAAATCCAGATCTATGTTATATTACATCATTTTTTAAGTATTCAGGGGTTATGTGAACAAGTCGTCCGAATTATGCGGTAGCCGCACGGCTTGGAATTTGTCTGGTTAAATTCAGAGGCATTATGTTTTTCGTAGCATCAAATAGGCCGCTTATCTCGAATTCTTGAAAATGCGGAATGCGGATTATTAGTCGTCTGCTATATATGCAAGCCGCACGGCCTATTATTTATAAGGACTTATGAAGATTTCATTTCAGACATTTTCAAGCCGTGTTTCATCCATATTGAATGATGGTACACTCAAGCCGTCCGGACAACATCTTATGGTATTCGGGCTATTATTCATTTAGAATTCTCGCAAAGTGAGAGCTCGAATTGCTAACCGCTCGAACTAAATTTTAACCGTGCGGCTTGATACATTCTCTAGAGAGTTCAAGAAAGAACATGTGGTTTATAAGGCCTAATGCTAAAACAAAAGTCACGTATTGCAAGTAAGTAAAAATCACAAAGACAAGCCATTGAATAGGTAACAATTCTTTCATTCAATTTCCCAAAAAATACATATTAGACTATATAAACCGACCGGCTAAACAGACTTAAGCCGTCGGATGAAAAATAAAAACAAGTACAAAAATGACGACCTTAACTACTCACCCGACTTAAGTTTCTTGGTCGCAGGAGAGCTCGAGACCTCGCTACCATAAATATCGACATCAGGCGAATATCCTTTGCTAATCGATGAAGAGCTTGACAAACTACTACTCGAGCTGCTCGAGCCGCCCGACCTTCTTCACTTAGGCCGCTCGGTTTCTTCTCCAGAATCACTGGACTCCAAACCCGAGCTGCCTTCCTTCTCCCCGTCAGCCGCAGCAGGTTCCTCTGCGCCCTCTTCTTCATCATCACTTTCTTCTCCCGGGCTGCTTTCATCGACCTTGTTTTTTTCCTTTGGCTCTGCGCCTAATCTTATCTAATTTCTTCTGTAAAGTTGGATAGGCATCCGAGAATGTAAACTTTTCAAAACTCGGATCAAAGCCGCCAAGTTCTCTCAAGCGGTCAAAGGATCCATCAATCCCCTCCGCGACATGGGGAAAGAGCTCGTCTTGATAGACCGGGTCTGTTGCATCATATTTTTCTGCCAAAAGGAACAAAGGTTAGACCGCACGGTTTGATGAATATGAGAATCGACTAACAAGGTGATAACTTACCAACTCGACTTCTCTTAGTCGCGCGACCTCTTGTTTTAATTCGGCATTTTCCTTCTCCAGATGATTATTTGCCTTGATCAATCTTTTGAAGGTCATGCAAATGAAATGGTTAGTAACAAAGCTCCCGGCGCTAATCCGTGCGGCCAGCCGCGGGAGCTCTTCCTCGGGAACCCTCCTTAACTTCCTGAAGTTTCGCTGGCCATACAAGGCAATACCGGCGGCTTCTACATGGAGACCAGATTTATCATTCTCCCAATGGGGGAGCGCGGTGGAAACTTGAACGCCATCACCACCTGGGTGCCAGCACAAGGTCGGGCGACCTTTCAAGTCCTTCACATTGTCGAAGGAGCGGAGGGAAGAGAAATCGCCAGAAGAAGCCGATTCCTCTTCATCGTATACCAACGGCTTGCTCTTACTTAGCCTCTGCTTTTTTCCCTTTGGGTCAGAATCAAACCGCCCGGACTGATCGGTTTGTTGTTTGGGACGATAACAACAGCTGCAAAACCGAAGTAAAATGTCAATACCAAAGCCGCATGATCAACAGGAAAACAGATAGCGGATTGGGAGCGACTTATTCTCTTCTGGTCGGATACCCGCCAATTCAGAGAGCAGCGGAATGTAGTAATCTACATTAAGCCGCTCGGTCTTAAGGAGCGAATAGGTCTCCAACTCGACCTCGTTAACGACTACTTTCTGAAAGGCTTCTTCCAGCGCACCTGCGGGTTAACTTGCAGCAAGCCGAGCCGACCTTCGAAGATGAGGTACCTCTCCGACCAGTTCGCCACCTTGTTCGACAGGTTGACCATCTTCAACCCCCTGCAGTCGATGTACAAATGACCCTTGAAAATCTTCTTCTCTATGCCTGGGATAGCCCGCACCGAGAAGATTTTCCTAGACAAATTCATTGAGAAGCGGACCTTCTCAGACCGCATGTAAGAAACAAAGCTGAAGATGGCCGCTATTGAGTTGGGGGAGAGCTGTTTGGGAACGACCCCATAGTGGTCGAAAATCATATCGACTTCAATGGGCAGTGGGAATCTGAAGACGCAGTCGAAATGTTCAATCGGGATTTCGAACTGATTAGGGGTGGAAGATTTTATCCGCTCGTCACGGAGTGGAAGCCAGGCGAGCAGAGGACTCGCTACCATGTGCTTTTCAACAAACTCGTCTTACTCAGCCTTAGTCAGACGACATTCTTTGTGGTCAGCCAAATGGAAAGTCTAGGCTGCATCAGCCTGCTTGGCAGACATTTTCTCAGGCCGCTCCGACTTGCGCTTAGCTCCCATCTTCAAGTTTCGTTGAATGAGTCTTTGGAAGGGCGTTACTTATAGAACTAATGATCTGCATTTAGCAAAATCAAATCGTGGCTAATAAACTTAACCGTGCGACCAGAATCCTGCATAAATTAACTTATTCTACGAGCAGCGAATCACAAACAACAATTCAAGTCGCACGGCTTGAAGATCAGCCCGGGGATTTACAGAACCAAGTCGCACGACTTACAGAACAGTTCAAAAGCATCGACATATTCCAAGGCAGAAAATATAAGCACTCAAATAACAGACCGCACGGTCTACAGAACAAGTCGGATATCACAAACATGAAATGACATTAAACAAATAGCAAATATCGCTGAAATAAGCAATCAATGTTTAAATTATCCAAAGCACTGAGTAAAATAATATTACAAATATTGTTTAAACCGCTCATTACTGGTGGAGATCATTCGGAGGAGCATCTTCCCGGTGAAGTCACGCGACATGATCCCCGACTTGAAGGACAGTACCATGCATCTGATTAATACAATGATGGAGATGGTTAATAATACTGTGAAGTCGTGCGACATCTCGCTCTACTCGTGCGACTAGAATCATGCGAGCAGGCAAGGCCGCAGCGATCTAACCTGTATTAGCAGCAGGGTCGACCATCCTGACCGCTAGAAGAACTGAGTTCGTACCAGCAGCCTAGCGGTTTGACCCACACCGTCCATCATCAGTCATATTAGAAGGTCGCCGGCTTCCGCCGAATTCCCTTGTCAGATGAAGATATTTATCCCTATAATATGTGCCGTCCTCCTCGAGCTTCCGGATCTCCTTTTTCCCTCTCTCAAGTCGGACGGTCAAAGCAGCGACCTGTTCCTGCTGAATCTTCACTTTCTCCAGCCTCTCCTTCCTCTCAGCTTCCAGCGCAACCCGCATGGCAGCATCTTTAACCCATGCGGTCTTCTCCCATTCTTCAACATCTTTCACCTGCTGCTAAAGAATATCAAGATGGCCCTGGAAGTCGGCGAGCTCTCCCTCTACTCGGGTATTCAAGTTCAATGAAGAATTTGGCATTGACGTAGTTAGTGGAGGAAGGCAAGCCTCCAAGTCGCCTGGATTCATGGCAAGTTCTGAGTCATCTGCAGTAAAGAAGATGCGGTTAGAAAAATCGAGAGTATATAACTTAATGCAAAAAAGACATTACTGGATGGAAACCGCTCATTCCGAATTTTCTTGCTTACTAGCTGCAATAGCGGGATTAAAGTACGGATTCACAGGCCGCCTCGCTTGCTCAGGGTCCATCCTTCGACGCTGCTCTTTCCACAACCTCTCATTCTGCCTCCGCTTAGCAACAGAGGATTGAGCAGCGGAAAGGAAAAAGCATGATGGCGGGTTCAATATCAGGTCATTCAGCTTTTTCTGAGGCCGCGTTTTGAAAAAAATGGACATGGCGGTAACCCACAACTTCTTTACCTATGGCAAGAGGGTTGATCGGTCACGGCTTGTCTAGAAATTTCCTCATCTTCTCCGCATTTGCCTTCATTATCTGCATCCCGGCTATCGCAGAGTCCACAGAAGTCAGTGCAGCCTTATTAGTCTTAGCCACATCTTCTCCAGGAGGATTAATTTCATTCGAATTAGCAGGAGTGTCAAGCAGCTCATCCTGCTTCTTAAGAGAGTCAAGATCCTTGACAATCTTGCTCAAAGTCATGCTAGCCGCGGAAGTAGATACCAGATCGCCCGGCTTGACAGAAGGTGTCAGCCCCTCAGAAACCTCCTTCTCATGCACTTTGTGCTGAAGGCTTCCCGCACCAGGTTTCCTCGAGGCCACTCTATTCTTGGCCTTCAGGTTCTTGGTCTTTCTCAATATCCTTTTCATCATCGTCTCAGCTCTCTTCCTCTTCTTAGCCAACTCTGGGACGACTTGCTGCGAGCGGTTGGGACTGTCCTCAACATTCACCACCAGCTCAGAGCCTTGCTGTTCGGCTGGCTTGGGAGAATCGATTTCCCCCTCTCCATCATCGATTTTCAGGTGAACCACCCCAGAAGGAGTGACCTCTATATTAAAAGGACCGCTACTCGCGGTCTCTGAGCGAGCAACTTCAGAACTCGCCTTGTCGAAGGGGGCTGGCGGATCAGCTGGGGGCGGGTTAGAACAACCCGCCTCACCTATGGTCGGTAGTTCGCCGATCACCGGGAGGACCTGGCCGACCGGCTTCTCCACGGAAGCAACCGTGACCGTTAGATCAGCTTATTCAAGCCGATGAGTCTTCTTCTTCTTCGAGCGGTCTCCCCCACGGTCTTTGTCTTTCTTATGACGGTCTTCAAGTTCAAGCATAAGATTGACCATCTTTGCCGGAGGGCTAGTAAGCCGGAAGATTCTAACCGCAAGAGGCGAATAAAGAACCGTGGTTACGCTATAATTATAAAGAAGAGGAAGCTTCCAGAATATTTTATAGCCTTCGAGGCAAGGTCGGAGCGGTCTCCGGCTAGAACAGACATTTCTGAAATTTCAGCAAAATTTGAAAATGTGCGGGGATTAAGTTTACCCAGAAGATCGCTACCTAGGCAATATTTTTTTCAAACAGGACGGTTTGACATATCTAGCCACCTGCACTATAACAAACTGCACCTGTTGTATGGATTGAAATATAACTAAAACACAGTTTGTTACTAATAGTTATATTTAGTAACAAATTTTTTTTGTTGTTACAAAAAAGTACTTTTTTGTAACGAATATTTTAAATTTTGTTACAATAATAATTAATTCGTTACTATAACTGTAAGTATTTGTAACAACACTAATGTTACGTTACAAATAGAAAACTTTTCTCACAATAAGTATCAATTGTAACCACATCATGAAATTTTTTTGTGACAAGACATTGTCCTTATTAATAGTAATATTTTATTATTAAAGTTTTGTTACAAAAAATATATCATATTTTATTTTCAATTTTTGTACTATTTTATTATCAAAGTTTTGAATTATTGTTAATTTTTTTGAAAAGAAAAAAAATTGTATGCGCGCGACAGTACCCCGCTTCGATAGTGCTCTAACATGACGACAGTAATCCTACAACACGCAAACATCCGTGCGCGGCTGTCGCAGATATGTGGTACTATTGCGACATGTATTTTTGCACGTACGAGGGTTTTTATAAATCTTTAACTTTTTATACAAGTTTTTCTGCATCTCTCTCATGCAGCTCTATCTCTCTCTCACATGAATGAATGAAATATACGGATGAAAATTTCCCTCCATAAAATTTTGAACAAAACAAAATTAAAAATTAAAAATATATTAAATGTAAAAATGAATGCAAATTAATATGACATTATTTTTTTAATATAATTTTAGAATTAAAATAAAATCACGCACGAACCCCCGTGCATGCAAATGCACTCTCGCGTGCACGCAAATGCACTCTCGCACGCATGCAAATGCACTCTCGCGCGCACGCAAATGCACTCTCGCGCGCACGCAAATGCACTCTCGCATTCACGCAAATGCACTCTCGTGCGTGTAATTTTCCTTTTTTTGTTTGAGAGCTAGCGCGTATTGTATGTGTCGGGGCTCAAACACAGACACATGCACACACACAGAAACGGACAACCAAACACACAAACATCCATTTGCGAGCTGTAGCAATGTCTTTCACGTACGGCCGCCGTCGTTGTCTCCCCTCTCTTCGACGGTCGCCGCCGATGTCGCCTCTCTTCCACGGCCGCAGCCATCGTCGTTCTCTTTCTCGGTCGTCGCCGCGCGCCGTTCTCTTCCTCTAGTTTATTAAGTTTTGTCTATTTCCCTCCCTCTCACATTAATAAAATATATGGAGGGAAATTTCCCTCCATAAAATTTTGCACAAAATAAATCAAAAAATATAAAACATATTAATATAATTTTTGAATAAAAATAACGATCGCGCACTGGCCCCCCATGCACGCATATTTTTTCATTGTGCGCAGGGGTGAAATAATTGTACCCTTCGAGCGCCCATTTTTTGCTCGAGCACGTGCTTTTCACTCGGATGCGCATTTTATTTCCCGAGCGCACGTTTTTTTTCAGTCGCGTGCATTACACTAGCTCTATCTTTTTTCCTCGGGAGCATAAATAAATTTATCAGCGCACACGTTTTTTGCTCGGGAGCTAGCGTTTTAATGAAAATATATGTCATATATATATTGATTGATGGATGACACGTGTTTTAATGAAAATAAATGTGTAATGAAATTCATAAATACATGTTAAATCAATTCATAAATACAACGCGTTGTTTAATAAAATTTACTTTTTAACAAAAAATAATTTTAAAATTTCTTTATATATAGTAGTTAAAGATATATAAAGTTTCTTTACATAAAGTTTTTATAAAACTTTAAAAAAGTCTTTATAAAAGTTTTTCCCTCCAGAAAATTCTGCAAAAAAATCCAAAAATTAAAAACATTAAATTTAAAAATGAATGCAAATATGACATTAATTTAGAGGGATGTTAAACGCAGACCGGTTTTGGCTTTATGCAGGCCACAGTTTTTTTAAATGAACGATGTTAAATGCAGGCTAGTTTTGGCTATATGCAGGCCACAATTTTTAAAAAAAATGTATCATTTTTTTCTTTTCAACCTGCAGCTGCCGGACGAGATCGTGCTTCCTCTCTGATCTCCTCTCCCTCCTCCGACGACTACGGTCAGTGATCCTCTCCGGCCGACCACCTCCTTCCCTTCTCCGACCGTCGAGCTCCTCTCTCTTCCTCTATAACATATTTTTCTATATTCAAAAAGGCTCCATTTATCTAAAATGTTGTAAATCGTGCTATGCATCTGAATTTAATTAAAGAATAGTATTTTGTGCATAAATAAAGTCCGGTATTTTTTTGATTTTACACGTCTTTTATTGATTCGGCTTTTATGAATGCTTTTAAAAAATTATTCATACAAGCCGGTTTTGTTTTTATTAAGAAAATATTAATTTGATTTTAAAATATTTTCTTAAATAAATCACCAAATTTTAAAAGCCAAATATTTTGCAAAATTTTAAGACATGTTTAGCAAAAAATACGCAGGCAAAAAATATGAATGCTTGGTGAAAAATATGCAGGCCATATTTTGCAAAAAATTAAAAGACGTGTTTAGCAAAAATTATGAATGCAATATTATTTTGAATTAATACCTATTTGATTTAATAAAATATTAATTTATTTAAGAAAAAATTGGACTGCATATAGTCAAAACCGGCATGCATTTAACATCGCTCTTAATTTCTTACAAAATTTTAGAATAAAAATAACAATCATGCACGGGCCCCGCATGCACGCAAAGACACTCCTGTGCGCATGCGCAACCACTGCCGAGTACAAGCGCATGCATGACGCTGGCTCGGGAGAGCATTTTTGGCCAGGGAGAGCATTTTTGCCTGGGCGGGTATTTTTGCCCGCGCGCTCTTTTTTGCTCGGGAGCATGAACAATTTCGCCAACGCACACGTTTTTCGCTCGGGAGCATTTTCTTGCGAAGCACAGACACACACACGCACGCACACACAGACACACACACACACACACATAATCACAAACACACATACACACACACACTTACACAGGTACACACACACAACACACAAACACACAGACACACACAGACACACAGACAGACACACATACAAACAAATACACACACACACACAGACACAGAGACACACTGCACACATACACATACACATACACGGATAGACACAGATACAGACATAGACAGACACACAGACATGGACACACAAACACAAAGACACATATACAGACACAAACACAAACACAAAGACACATATACAGACACAAACACAAACACAAACACAGAAACAGACTGACACAAACACATACACAAAGACAGACACAAACAGACATAGACCGACACATAAAAACACAGATAGACACACCGGCACATATAGACATATATAGACACATACAAACACAAACAGACACAGACACACAGATAGATACACAGACAGACACACAGACAGATACACAGATATATACACAGACACACACAGACACACACAGAGAGACACGCAGACACACAGAGGTGCACAGACACACACATACACACACAGAGACACACAGAGACACGCACAGACACACAGAGACACACAGACAGACACACACACACACACGCACACACACACACAAACACACACACACACACACACACACACACATACATGATAGGATGATCTATTTGGAGAAATTCAAGCATATGAGCCGAGAGATGACGAGTAAATATCGTAGAGTCACAAAGTTACTTTGAAAGTAAAAAATATTTAATGTATATACTTTAACTAATTCTTTATAAATGAATATCTATTATTAATTAAAAATAATGGTGAGATGAAGGCTTTGTTTGGCACGACGATAGCGGTCGTGAACGTGGTGGTTATGAACCGTCATTAGTGAACACCTAACCTCACCTACGAAGTTTCGTGATGGTGGACATAGCTGCTGTATTTTCTTTTATGTTCAGGACTAGTTTTCTTTTCTTGATGGCGGTCATAGCTGTTGTCATGCCAAATAATATTTTATGGCGGTGACATTTTTGTCCAAACTCACTAGAGGAAAAATGCCGCGTCAAAGGGAGACGAAGTCTCAGGGGGTGGTGTTCTTGTATTAATTAAAAAAAATTAAATTTATTAATTTTAATATTACACATGCCGTGAAATATATGGAGGGAAATTTCCCTCCATCAGACTTGGGCATTTTCTCACCGACGCTCGTTTTTGCACCGACACAAGTTTTCGCACGGGCACATTCTCTCCCAGACGCGCATTTTGGTCGGGAGAGCATTTTTGCCTAGGGCCGCATTTTCGAGTCAGCGCTCATTTTCTCCCAGACGTGTGTTTTTCCCTAAGCGTGTGTTTTTGCCCATGAGCGCAATTTTGCCCACACAAACGTTTTTTTGCTCGGGAACATTTTCTTTCAGAGCACATTTTTTCCCGGGATCATTTTTTGTCCCGACGTGCTTTTCCACCCGAGCGTGTTTTTTCGCAGGCGCGTTTTGTCGCGACGTGCTGGCTTAACAAAATCTTAAAATATATAAATAATAGTGATTAAATAATATAATTATTAGTTAATATTAGTTCAAATATAAATGAAAACTAAAACTATACACTTGTCTCTCCCTCTCCGCCAAAACCCTCCAAAATTTAGGGATAATTCCCTCCAAAATGAAATGGAGGGATAATTCCCTCCAAAATTTGTTGGGGCTAATAAAAATAAAAAAGAAATCTAAAAATCCATAGTTTTCCCTCCTCCGACGATAAGTTCATTTATCTGTGCATCTCCCTCTCCGCCAAAACCCTAACACCTTTCTTTTCTCAGGCACACCTTGCCGCCGACGAAGCCCAAGGTCGCAGGATCTCCTCTATTCCCGACGGCGTGCACCCACACACAACTCCCCCGACCTTCGGTGGCTGTAGGCGGACCCATATACAGACACACCCGGGCACGTGCCCGGGTGTAAAATTTCGCGAACGGCTACTCGTTACTCATTTTTCCACCTTCCATGACCTGTGAGCACCTTTTTTCTGCCCTAATCTACTCGACGATGTGAGGAGACGACGACGTACGACGGTGCGTCAACACTAACCCCACGGTTCCACGTATTCAATGGACCACAAATCCCACCAATCAACCAAAAACATCCACACAACTATCCAAGTTTCCAATCCGACGGCTCTCCACAGAGGAGCGTCAACGCCGCCACGACCAAGGTTTGTGTTACAATTGTAACGACAAATACACATACGGCCACCGTTGTAAAGGATCGGGAGCCTTACTTAACAACCAAGGAACAGATGAACAAGATGACATCGAGGACAACACGGAGGACAACACACCAGAAACAATAGACACAAATGGTACAATTTGTTTATGTGCATTATCCAGTGAGACACCAGGAAACTGCATTAGACTAACGTCAATTTTAAACAACAAACCACTAGAAACCTTAATAGATAGTGGCAGCTCACACAACTTTATCTCTGAACGAATAGCCAAGTTTCTTCACCTACCAATTTTAACAATAAAACCTTTTCAAGTCTATATGGGTAATGGAATGTCAGTCACATGCACGGGCAAATGCCTAGACCTTTCCCTGCTCATCCAAACGGTGCAGTTTACCCTGCCATTATACGTTCTCGATCTACAAGGCGCAGACATTGTGCTAGGAGTACAATGGTTACGGTCCTTGGGCCCCGTCACCACTGATTACTCTACCCTCACAATAACATACACCGCTGATCACGGACCGATCACTTTCCAAGGCCACCATAACACCCCGGACTCGTTGGTTTCATCATCGCAGGTAGCAAGACTGATGTCCTTGCAAGCCTCTACATTTTGTGTATTCGCTACCACCTCACCCAAAGCACCACAACACCAACCGGACAAAAAAGTTTTTGACCATTCATTACCCCGAGACTTTTTAGGTCTATTGGACAACTACAGAAACTTATTCTCGGACAAACCAACATACCCACCAAAGAGACCAACTGACCACAAAATACCTCTAATACCAAATGCACAACCCACAAATATTAAACCATATAGATACCCCCATTACCGAAAAAATGAAATTGAAAGATTGATCATCGAAATGCTACACGCAGGATACATACGACCAAGTACCTCGAGTTTCAGCTCCCCGATAATTCTGGTTAAAAAAAAGGATGGCAGTTGGCGTTTTTGCGTCGACTACCGAAACCTTAACAAATTAGCTATTAGGGATAGATTTCCAATCCCAACGATTGACGAACTTTTAGATGAACTTTTTCACGTTAGATATTTTACAAAACTAGACCTACGAGCGGGATACCACCAAATTAGAATGGCCGAGGCGGACATTGACAAAACGGCGTTTCGAACGCATCATGGACATTATGAATTCACGGTAATGCCCTTCGGGCTTACCAACGCACCGTCAACTTTTCAATCCCTAATGAATGATATTTTTCGCCCACATTTAAGAAAATTTATTGTAGTTTTTTTTGATGACATCCTAATCTTTAGTAATACTGAGACGGATCATTTCTACCACCTAGAAATAGTTTTCAAAATACTTACTCAAAATAAACTTTTTATCAAACTTTCAAAGTGTTTTTTCTATAAGCAAGAAATAGAGTTTTTGGGACACTGCATATCTCAGGGGACGGTCTTTCCAAACAACATCAATATAGCTGCTTTGGAAAAATATGCGACCCCAACAACTCAGAAAGAAGTACGATCCTTTTTAGGTTTATCCGGTTTTTACCGTAAATTCATTAAGAATTATTCAATAGTAGCAGCACCGTTGACTGATTTGTTAAAAAAAATAATTTTGTATGGAATGACAAAACCCAAAAGTCTTTTAATACAATTAAGGAATTACTGATTTCAAAACCTATTTTGGCACTACCAAATTTTGAAGAAAAATTTTCCATAGAGACGGACGCATCCGGAATTGGAATCGGAGCAGTCCTACTACAAAAACACGGCACCATTGCATTTTTTAGCAAAAAATTATCTCCAATAATGCAACGAAAATCTACTTACGTACGAGAAATGTACGCCGTAACGACAGCGGTCGATAAATGGCGACAATACCTGTTAGGCCACCAATTCCAAATTTACACAGACCACAAAAGTCTCCATAATTTGTTAACACAGGACCTACACACACCGGAGCAACAGCTTTTTCTCTCCAAACTAATAGGTTATGATTATACGATAATATATAAACCGGGAAAGACCAACATCATAGCTGACTCATTATCTCGAGCTTTCACACACACAAACGATAAAAAAACAGAGGAAAAGCAGGTCGAGAACAGTAATAAAGCACAGCTACACACACTGACTCTTTCCCAGTCATCCTCCTCAATACTTGAGGGATTAAACCAGGACTACACATCAGACCAGTTTACACAACAATTGTTGGTAGACTGGACTAACGATCCTTTAGCACACCCAGACTGGTCCAAAAGAGGAGATTACATTTATTATAAGCACAGATTATATATCCCAGCACAATCAAGCAAAATAAACCAAATAATTACAGCATCACATAACAGCTTATATGGAAGCCACTCAGGCATCCAGGCCACTTTGCATCGCATCCAAAACCAATTCCACTGGCCAGATATGAAAAAACACATCACAAAATACATCAACAAATGTGAACTTTGCCAGAAGGCCAAACCAACAAACCATTTTCCATATGGCCTCCTGCAACCACTCCAAGCCCCAACACTACTATGGGCAGATCTCACGATGGATTTCATTACACATTTGCCTAAATCAAACACTTACACCATAATTATGGTTGTAGTAGATCGATTATCTAGAGCAGCTCATTTTATCCCTTTAACCCAACCACTGACCGCACCTTTAGTAGCAGCCGCGTTTTGGGAAAACGTGGGAAAAATACATGGTATACCACAATCGATTATTTCTGATCGTGATTCAATCTTTTTAAGCAATTTTTGGACAGACCTTTTTTCACTACAAGGCACCAATTTACACTATAGCTCCTCTTATCACCCACAAACAGATGGGTTAACAGAACGCACAAACAGATGTTTAGAACAATATCTACGTATTTTTACACATTCTAACCCAAAAAAATGGTCACTATATCTAAGCTTAGCAGAATACCATTTCAATACCTCAGTTAATTCGTCGACCAACATGACTCCTTACGAAGCCATGTTTGGTCGAACACCTCCTGGTTTGCTTTCTTACTGTACAGGGAGTACCAAAAATGAAGCTGTGGAGCTTACACTACAAACCAGGGATGAGCAAATCCACCAGCTCAGAGTGAACTTACAATGATCACAACATCGAATGAAGTGCATGGCAGATAGAAAGAGAACATACATCAAATTCAACAAGGAGGACTGGGTGTTGTTAAAATTGCACCCGTACCGACAGTTATCCCTCCACAGAACTCACTGCAAAAAGCTCGCTCTTCGTTACTATGGGCCTTTTCAGGTGGAAGAAGCTATAGGGGAAGTGGCATACAGACTCCGGCTGCCAACCGACTGCCAGATCCACTCGGTCATACACGTCTCACAGTTGAAGCCTTACAAAGGGGACGACGACATACACGTCTTCCCTATGCCAGCCCACAGTCAAAGGAACATGCCAGTGCACACCCCTCTCGCCGTGGTCAGCTTACGCGAGGTTATCCGGGACAACCGCACCGTGCTGCAAGGCCTAGTCCAGTGGAAGGACCTTCCACCCGAAGACAGTACATGGGAGGACTTTGACTCCCTACCCAAACAGCTCCAAAACAATCTACCAACAGCCCTCACGACACCACAACATCCAGATCTGGAAGACATACCGAGCCCTACCTGGATCCAGACTAAATCACGAACTCCACGAGTTCGAAGGAACGCAAATCACCCAGATCTATTAGATCTGGCAAAACCTACCTGGATCCAAACTAAACGAAGGACCCCAACAGATAGAGCTACTAACAGGACTACCAGAGAGTACCTGCCATTCCAGAACAACGCAGTCGACGGAGAAATACAGAACGCCGAACCTGGCATCATCACGCAGCCCCAGCTTTCGACACTCCGGCAAGACCGTCGAGTACTTCCTCCGGCCAACCTCCACACTACCGCGTACTCGCCAGGACCGGGACAGGAAATGAGAAGATGGAAAGATGAGGGCATCTTTTAAAAAGGCGAAGGCATTGTTATGGGTGCCGACACGTGGAGACATCACGGGTTAAATGATTTAAGAAAGAGCCGCTGATCTCAACCCGTGGCCAGATCAGAGTACACATAATAAAGCAGAAGCGATAGATCTCAAACACCTGGCCACTATTGGTAATACATATCAATAAAGAAACGGCAGAATCAAGAGAGCAGAGGACAGCTGTCAACATCCAACGGTTGTCTCCAGAAGAGCAATAGAACATCTGTACCGTAGATTAATTAGCCGTTTGTAGCGTGGTTATATAGAGTTAGACACTGTAATCAAGGAGTTCATGCAGAATTTTAATAAAATCTCTTTTCTTTATCCACGTTCTTCCTCCTCTCTCTCTCTCCTACGTTCTTCTCTTGTATCTCCGGCAGCCTCTTCTGCCATTCGTCTCGCTCTCCGGTAGCTCACGCTACAGAAGACTGCTCGATTCGGCATTTCAGCTCTGTCTTCGGGCCTCCTGATGACCATTTCGGCACCTCTCTGCTTCTTTGAGCCTCTCGCTGCACGACGGCCTATCTTTCCTTCTCTTTTCTCTGATTTCAGGTTTCCTCCGACCTCTAAATTAATTTTCTCTGATTTCAGGTCGCCTCTAAATTAATTTCCTCTATAAGTGATATTGTGTTGAACTTTGTCTGTATTTAGGGTTAGAACTTAGAACTCCTAGTGGCTGGTAACTTAGATATAAAAAGGCCTTATTTAAAGCTATTTTTCATTGTGAATCTGTGATAGTGTGATGTCTGATCTTCTGCATTGCTTCTTGCCTTCATCTAGTTTCTCCCAGAAAAGAGGACTTGGTCATTGATTCAACCTTCACAGTTCAGCTTCCTGCATGCTAATTGTTGTCACTATACACTCATGCTGGTAGAAACAAGAAATATTTAATTCTAATCTATTCTTATTTGATTTAGAATCTTTAATTGAACATTAAAATTTTCATTAGTTTTTTATGATAGTTTTGTGTTGGGTCTTACGGCGCCCTTAGAGGGGGGGTGAATAAGGGAATAAAATTCTTTCTATAATTTTCTAGATAATTACTAAATTGTTTTATAATGAAGGAGATTGAAATAAACAATTTAGATTAAGAATTGAAAACTTAGAACACAATATAATAGAGATTACGCCAAATGATAGAAATCAAGTAAACACAAAAGAGACATGATTATATTATATGAAAAAGTGTTTACATAAATTTGATTTCTATATCGCTAGAAATCGGAGGCGTACAAATGTAAATTTCTTTTTGTTTACCAATCCTTCTCCCAAGGATCGGAAGGCTATCACTTGTCTCTCCCTAGACCAAGCCCAAGCCTATCCTCTAGATCTTCCCAAGATCTAGACGTAGCACACAAGGCCACGATTTCCCACCAAGCCACGCAAGGACTTGGACGCTCCGCACAAGGAAGCGATTTTCCCCTAAGCCACACAAGGACTTAGACGCTCCGCACAAGGAAGCGATTTTCCCTACCAATACAAAGTAAAATGTATATAAATGAAAATACAAGATAAAATAAGAACTCCCTAGAAATTCAGATCTCTGAAAGGAAGGTTGAAGCCTCGAGATGATCCTTGATGTAGAAGCGCGTCCGATCTCGTCTTCAAATTCAAACCTTCTCAGCATAAATGGGAGTTCATGAGGTTCTGGAGCTCTCTGGATGGAATGCACTCAGGAAGGGACTTAGAATCTTCAGTGGTTGAAATGCACGAACACAAGGTGTCAATTTATAGAAAATCGCTGTCGGAATTTCCGACAGTGACTGTCGGAATTTTCCGACAGCGCTAAACTGCCGCTGGAGTGCCGTCGTGGGTGGAGTCGTGGGCAGTTGGTGTAACCGTCGAGCTGTCGCCTGGGCGACATCGATGTCGGATTTCCGACATCTCAAAACTGCTTTTCGTCGTGCTGCCGTGGGGGAAAGTAGTTGTAACTTCTCTGCTGTCGCCTGGGCGACAGTGGCTGTCGGAATTTTCCGACAGGGAAATTTCCCACATTCAAATTTAGCTCCAGCATGTAGATTGAGTCGTTCTCATCTCCGAAATGGGGTGGCACGTTCTGTAACTCTTCCTGGATTGAAAGTTATGGCCATTTTAAGATCAGCACACAAAACTCATCCAACCTGAGACTTGTCGTTCTCGGATCATGCCCATGAACGAGGACTTGTCTCCTCATTGAACCTATACAACCTGGCCACTATAAACACACAAAAGACTAGATCAAATACAACACGGTATTTGTTATTCTCAAACCAAGAGATGCGGAAAGCAAGCTCCAACAATCTCCCCCTTTTGATAATAACAAATACCCATATGAGAAATTAGTGAGTTTATAGATAAGTGCGATAAAAGATATGCATGAATAAAAGGTTTACTGCGTGACAGATTTTACTCCCCCTAAATATATATGTCACTAGATTTCTCATTTTATTCTCCCCCTTTTGTTATTACCAAAAGTGGGTTGTCATGCTCGAGCAATAGACGCTTTCCATGAAAACTTTTTAATATACTCCCCCTAAATTGTATTCTCCCCCTAAATGTATGCTCCCCCTAAATGTTATAATTAATTGCAATGGTGCATTATTTAATTATTCTCCCCTTAATCTTCTAGATTTCTTGAATTAATCTCCCCCTTTTGGTATTATCAAAAGAAGATGGGGTGAGGGTAGTAAGGAGGCATTTAAATAACAAAGCATGATCGAGCTTTTAAATATATGAAATGATAAAGAGTTGAAGCATAGTATATAAAAGAGATTTCAAATAAAAAGATAAGAGTTGTAAGCAAGCGGAAGATTATAATAAACATCCTTTTTGTAAGCATGAAAAGCATAAGTAAAAATATGAATTTTAGTTCAAAATTGAAAGATGTTTTAACCTTTTTGAAATCTCAAAGTTTTTCATAAAGATACCAAGCATGAAATGAACATATCAAAGAGAGATTATACTTCAATGTTACTTAATTTTAGATTCAAGAAATACCAAAAACATTGTAAAGATCATGCTAGGTTATCTAGTGCATTTTTACATAAAGAGTAGTATAGATAAAACATTAGAATCCAATACTCATGAGAAGAAGTGTTATGAAAGATAATGATGTGCACATAAGTGTATTTTGGGCAATGTTAACAATTGATTTAAATCATCAAAATACAAGACATATGTAGAGTAAAGTGCACAATAAAACACAAGTAAATTACTTTCACTCACTTTTAATGCACATAATTTTTTAACAAAGTGGTATAATAACTAAGGTTTGCACAAGCCACTTTACTATTCTTTCCAAGGTGCTCAACCTCACAATGCTTATGAAGACTTATCAGGAGGTTCAAGTAGTGCTTGGTGGAGTTATATTTGTCTACATATATAATTTTTTTTGTTCATATTTGTGAGACAACATTCTCCGAATACACTTGTTTTGCAAACCCAATATTTTTTTTTTAACTCTTAACCACTTTTCTAAATTTCATAAGTGCAATTCAAATGTTGTGTAGGCAATAAACTTATGCAAGTTTTAATTCATTGTACAAATACAATACACAAGCAAGCATTTTTAGATTTAGACACACATGTTGATTACCAAAATAAGTGAGTGAAATGTATCATTATCAATCATAAAAACATTTACTCATACTTAGAGGCATGCTAAGCTTGGTTCTACACATTTTTCAATACAATTGATGCACTTTAAATAGATATATCAAAGCATGATAAGCAAAACAATGTTCATAGTAATTTGAAAGAATATGTTTCAACATTGTAAATAATTCTAAATAATAGAATTCATACATGCTTGATATTGACAATAAAGATCATATAATTTTTTTTTGTTTTATAATTTTTTTTAAATCAAAAACAGAAAAATCACAAAAAACATATTTTTGTAAGTTTTGAATTTTGAATTTTTGTAGTAGATTTTTCATAATATGAAGAAAAACATAAATAACAAAAAAAATTTTGTATTTTTGAATTTTGATCTTTTGTAGTTGATTTTTCATAATATAAATAAAACTAAAATAACAAAAGTCAGAAACACAACAAATAAGTAGAAAATATGAACCAACATATTTTTATGGATTTTTTGAAATTTTAAAAATCAAAAAATTCCAACACCCACGCTAGCGCTAGCGCTGGAAACAGTACTCGATTTTTTGAGAATTAAAAAAAAAAACTGATTTTTGATATTTATTAAATGTCCTTAGAGTAGTCTTATGCAGAAATTTTGGAATTTTCACAGATGACTTGATTGCTCAAATTTGCATAAAACTTTAGCTTTTTCAAATACATGTGTTTTACAAAAACATTTAAACTCAAAAAGATAAATTATGCAAACACATGAAGACATTTTTATTAAACAACCCAAAATATGCATGATTTAAGTAATAAGTGAATAAAAATGTTCATGCAGTGAGTAATATAAGTATGTTCTAAGAATAAAGGTTACCCCGACTAAATGTCTACACCCTAGCCCCGTACTAAGTGACGGATGGGCATGAGGAGCTGCACGCATGCCGTAGGTTGGGGTGTTAGTCTCATATGCACACACTGGAGAACACTCAACCTAGCACTCTTTCCCCCCAGTGCCTCGCAAGCCCCCACTGGAACCCTCCCTGGTTAAGGACAAGACATGACTTAGAGGTTAGGTCTCTAATGCATACAACCCTATGCCCTCGCTATTGTGAGATATGAAGTCATAGGTGAATAATCTTTTGGACAACCTATGCTTTTTAAATCTATGGGTTGATATGTAAACTATGGGTTTTTGTGAAGAGTTAAAAAGTCGTATAGTTTTTCTACTTATTATGAGATGACGAAATGAGATAACTAGCACAATTACTAATATTCTATAAGTGACAATGCTAGTATGATGAGTTTTGAGTTTAATGTCATGTCATAAGATTTATATTGAAATTGCATGTATTCCAAAATAGAATTTCAAATTATAGATCTAGAATAGAGTGATAATTAAGTTTGATGTATATCTTCATTGCAAAGTTGATTCTAGGGTCTACAAATATGAGAGATACATGCAATCACTAGCAAAGCAAATCAATACATCAAATAATGTAATGAAAACATTATTCATAATTTTTATCATAAGATTCATAATTCCTATTATAGATTTGAGATATGTCTTGATAGAACATGAATTATGATTTATGATTAAAGAGAATTTTTGCATAGAATATATGTTAGATCATCATGATGTATGAGAATTCTAATCCTTCTAGACTTATGATATAGTGATATAGTGATTTTCTTTTGAAAGAACATGATTGATTTGTAAGTCTAGGAAAAATGATGATCATCCAATCATATAAAAGACAAAGATCATATATATATAAAGTTTTTGAATTTTTATAAGATTGCTTTCAATAATTAAATTTATTGATCTTTGGTTTTGCATGATAAGAATGATTCATGAAACAATATTCATAAATATTCTAATGAATAATCCATAAACTATGTGTTTGTTGGAATTTTAGTATTATATATATATATATCAAATCACATAGTTATCATGATATTTTAATAACATTGTAAATGTTCTACCCAGCATAAAAATTTAAGCACAAATTAAGAAGTGATGCTAGAATGATACATTTGAATGCAATGTTATTACATAGAATTAATGGAGATAATGTTGCATGTAATATGAGAAGTTTACAAATTAATTTTCTTTAGACCTATAATGAAATGATTAAACTTTTGATTTGATCTTAATGATATAAGATGATTCTAAGGTCTAAATTACATGCAAACATTGGTGACACACATCACACACATAATATGAGATATGAAACAATTATACTAAGGATAGCATGTGAAAATAAAAATCCATAAACATAGAAATTTCCGAATCAAGCGAACTAAGATAGCATTTAAAAATGGAGTTGAAATTGGGCAAACTGACAGCACCAAAAGAACTCAAATGAACAAGCCTAGTTTGCCAATAGATGGAGATTTCTGTGCTCTTTCCGAAAAGATATTAAACGCGAAAATCGGACGAGCGGATCAAAAGATATGGCTATATGAAGTTTTGATCAAAAACTCGCTTTTTGAAAGATTAAGCATGCGTTTAGATGAATTTTTGTTTTCGATTTTATTTGATAATATTTTTCATTATAGGGTCTTTCATATGCAGCAAATTGAAGATTATCATAACGTTGCGCATTTTAATTTTTACCTTAAGCCCTTTAATAAACCATTTAAATCCATTTTTAAAGCTAATTTCATTAGTCTTGAAAATAATTTCAATATTCAATTTCTAATGATAATTCAAGACAATTAAGGGTAAAGGATTTAAACGGATAAAGTACAATCAAAGATGAGATATAGATCACTTTGAAAAATATATGACTTAATGTTCAATTTTAATACAAATTTGATTTGATAAACATTAGGCTTAAAATGTAAAAGTCATATTTCATAATATATCTAAGTGACCTTAGCGTGTTGGCTCAAAAATAAGAAAATAAATAAAAGAAAAAGCAATTAAGCATATCATGAAGTAGAGTAATGATATTTCATATTTAATTGTTTCTACTTCATGCAAATGATAGGATACTAATAAGTAAGAGATTTAGGTATCCAAAGTTGACCATGTGGGATGGTTCCTTTGGGTACCCAAATACATCGTGTAGGCTTTTGAGAAGTTAATGATGAATGAGCCTTTTTAATTAATGTTGATATGTCATTTTTCTTTATGGGTCTCCATTCATACATTGGTTGTTTATCACTTAAATCCATATAATGATTATGTGAATTGTTTGAAAAATAATTCATTGGATGTTTATGTTTATTTAAATTATTTTTCAAAATAGCTTGATGTTGATAATCATAATGATTTTTATTATATGGATTGTTTGAAATTTTATAAGAGTGATTGTCTTTCTTTAGAAGTGATTGTTGAAAGAGTGGGTTACAATATGTTTTAAAAGATTGATTATCATTTTGATGATTTTCATTTCCACTCTTTCTTTTAGACATACTCTTATAATATGAAGAATAATATTTAATATTTTGATTTTCATGAAAAGGAGTTTTTAAATTTGAGTCATGATTGAAAATATATTTAGACTTATAATAGTGACTCTTAAGAATTTTATGAGGATCATAATTCCTTTTTAAACCAAACTCCTTTTGATTTAATGTGTGAAAATGATCCTTTTTAGAAATGATTTTGTAAGTTAATTTATCCTTGTTATTCAAAATCTTATGATGAAATTTATTAGGTGACATTTGAAATTTTTCAACAAAAGATTTTAATTGTTTTAACTTACAAGTTAAAGCATCATTTTCAACTATCAATTTTTCATTATGTTCTTTTGAAACTAAGAGCCCTTTTTCAATTTCCTTGAATTTTTCCTTAAATAAATTGCAATCAAAACAAGGAGTAGGAATTGTAACTAAAGAGCATGAAATAGAATTTAACACATCAATATTTGTTTCTACTTTATCGTTTGCTTTTAAAGATTTATTTTCTAAACGTAATTTGGAATTAACAATTTTTAACTTTAAAATTTTACGTTTAGCAATTTTAAGCATACGAGAAGTAGGAATAGAATTCGTTACAAAAAGAGAAGATTTAGATTTTCTTACCTTGCTATAGTTTCCGTCTTCTCTTTTGCTTGATGTGTTGCCATCAACTGAGTCCAATATTGTGACGTTGTCTTCTTCATCTTCCTCTTCCAAACAAGAGTGTCCATCATCCTTTCCGCTTGATGAGCATTCTATGGATCCATCCTTTATGTAGCTTTCTTGAATATTTGCATAGGCTTGCATATTTTCCGATTCTTGTGAATGTTTCATACCTGTAGAAGGAGAATCATAAGTTCTTTCAAGAAAACTCCAAATTTTATATGCGGTAGGTAAAGTATAAATAAGTTTGAAAATATTTTGGTCTAACGCACAAAATATACTATTCATAGATTTTGCATTTAAAATAATTTCGTTTCTAGTTAGTACGCTAGATGGCTTTTTAATAGTAATATTCCAAACTTTTTCATCTAAGGCCTTAAGAAAATTTTTCATTAATATTTTCCACCCATTATAATTTTCACCCATAAATAATGGTGGTGATAATACTTTTTCATTTATATTAAAATTTTCCCCACTAGTAGAAGCGAGATCATGATCAAGAGGCGCCATTATTCCCGGTTGTTAAGCCGATTTGGAATAACCTAGCTCTGATACCAAGTGTTGGGTCTTACGGCGCCCTTAGAGGGGGGTGAATAAGGGAATAAAATTCTTTCTATAATTTTCTAGATAATTACTAAATTGTTTTATAATGAAGGAGATTGAAATAAACAATTTAGATTAAGAATTGAAAACTTAGAACACAATATAATAGAGATTACGCCAAATGATAGAAATCAAGTAAACACAAAAGACACATGATTATATTATATGAAAAAGTGTTTACATAAATTTGATTTCTATATCGCTAGAAATCAGAGGCGTACAAATGTAAATTTCTTTTTGTTTACCAATCCTTCTCCCAAGGATCGGAAGGCTATCACTTGTCTCTCCCTAGACCAAGCCCAAGCCTATCCTCTAGATCTTCCCAAGATCTAGACGTAGCACACAAGGCCACGATTTCCCACCAAGCCACGCAAGGACTTGGACACTCCGCACAAGGAAGCGATTTTCCCCTAAGCCACACAAGGACTTAGACGCTCCGCACAAGGAAGCGATTTTCCCTACCAATACAAAGTAAAATGTATATAAATGAAAATACAAGATAAAATAAGAACTCCCTGGAAATTCAGATCTCTGAAAGGAAGGTTGAAGCCTCGAGATGATCCTTGATGTAGAAGCGCGTCCGATCTCGTCTTCAAATTCAAACCTTCTCAGCATAAATGGGAGTTCATGAGGTTCTGGAGCTCTCTGGATGGAATGCACTCAGGAAGGGACTTAGAATCTTCAGTGGTTGAAATGCACGAACACAAGGTGTCAATTTATAGAAAATCGCTGTCAGAATTTCCGACAGTGACTGTCAGAATTTTCCGACAGCGCTAAACTGCCGCTGGAGTGCCGTCGTGGGTGGAGTCGTGGGCAGTTGGTGTAACCGTCGAGCTGTCGCCTGGGCGACATCGATGTCGGATTTCCGACATCTCAAAACTGCTTTTCGTCGTGCTGCCGTGGGGGAAAGTAGTTGTAACTTCTCTGCTGTCGCCTGGGCGACAGTGGCTGTCGGAATTTTCCGACAGGGAAATTTCCCACATTCAAATTTAGCTCCAGCATGTAGATTGAGTCGTTCTCATCTCCGAAATGGGGTGGCACGTTCTGTAACTCTTCCTGGATTGAAAGTTATGGCCATTTTAAGATCAGCACACAAAACTCATCCAACCTGAGACTTGCCGTTCTCGGATCATGCCCATGAACGAGGACTTGTCTCCTCATTGAACCTATACAACCTGGCCACTATAAACACACAAAAGACTAGATCAAATACAACACGGTATTTGTTATTCTCAAACCAAGAGATGCGGAAAGCAAGCTCCAACATTTTGTTGATTGATTTGTAATCTATAACCTAGCATTTATCTGATTCCTATACCGGTTCCAGCTCCGTTTTGCAGTTTCTAGTTCTACTTTTGCCGCTGTTTCGAGTTCCACCTTATGATAGTTTTTTAATGCTTTTGATATAATCAATAACTGTAAGTGATTATAAAATTCTATGATTAACATAAGATATTATTTGATATGATGGAGAGTGGAGTTTGAACTTTGAACCATCAGTGGATCAGTGCATGTTATTTGGTCAATAGGTCTATAATTAAGGTTTGAAAAAGGATTTTTTTAGGGAGAGACTATTAATATTGCTTGTTATTTGGTCAATATGTCTATAACTTCTACTATTGAGTTAGGACTCTCGAGAAGATGTAGTATGGTCATCCTATGAATTATACAATTATAATGGTTTATAGTGCACCTATTTTGTTTATATTATATATTTATTGTGCCCGGGCAGAGCGGAAATCCTAGTTCTGCCGCCTATGGGGTAAGGTCATGGTTCACTGTTAGAGCTCTCCCGTCGTTTCCGTCTTAGTTGTAGAATGGGAGGGAGAGCGATTATGTTCGATGATGAAGGTTTGAGTTTTTTTTTTTTGTTTTTTTGATCATTTAGCAGAGATTCATGTTGCTCACCCTGCTATCTCTTATCTAATAAGTATTCGTTTGATTTTTTTTTTGTTTAGATGAGATGGATAAGGTGGAAGATGAAGAGAATCTGAGACGAGTGGGAAAGGGTGACTTCGAGGCGAGGGATGAGGACGGGGATGAAGAAAAGGAAGAAGGTATACCTTTTCTGCTCATGTTATATGCATGCAAGTTATGTTTACGATCAGTTTTTTTGTCTTCGGTGGAAAGGGGTTCTAATGAAAATTTTATTTTGGATTACTTATAAGGTTCAGAGGAGGGGCAAGATGAGTACGAGAAGGATGAGTTTATAGTGGATGATGTGGAGGAAGATGAGGAGAAAGAGGAGAACAATGATGGCAGCGATGAGGAGAGGCATATAAAGAGAAAGAAGAAGAGAAGGCAAGGGAGTTATCTCTTTCTTCCATTACATGTGCGAAGTGTCTGTTTGATTATTCCTTCTTAGTTTCATTTGGCCTATCTACTTTTTCATGCTTATTATTCTTAGTGTTAAATTTACATCCAGAGAATCTGAAAGGAATTATGTTCTTGATGAGGATGACTACGAATTACTTCAGGATAATAACATCAATGTTCATCGACCTAAACCTGTATGCAACTTGAGCTCCCTTTACTAGTTGTTGTTGTTGTTGTTGTTGTTACTTTTCTAACTACTTTATCAATTTAATTAATTAATTGTGGGTGAACATATTTAGAAGTCTAATTTAATTCAAATATTATATGAACTCTAATTCAATTCCTATTTAAGAGTTGTGTATGTGTGTGTGCTGTTAAGTGCAGTGTGTGTTCTGTTTTTATGAGTTTTGTATGTGCACGTGTGATGTTAAGTGCAGTGAAATGTGTGCATGTGTGTGCTGTTTTAAGAGTTGTGCAGTGAAGTGTGTGCGATCAATGTTAAGTGCAGTAAACTGTGTGCGTGTTGTACGTTTTAAAGAGTTGTGTGGTGAAGTTTGTGATTTTAAGTGCAGTGAAGTGTCATTAACATGTGATCTTAATTTCAGAACATTACAACTAAATAGTGAACTCCCTCATGACCTTAATTTTAGTGTGAACTAAACAACGGGCGGCAAGTGTGTGTTTTATTGTACGCTTGTTTAATGGGGTGTGTATAGATTATGTATGTATGGATGTGTGTTTGTATGGATGTTTCTGCTCTCATTTATTTGTAGGGTGATCTTAATTGCTCTCTTTTATTTGTAGGGTGCTCGAGCATTGACCGGCAGGTGACGGAAGATTCATTAGTCAGAAAGTGATGGATGATTCATTTTTCGAAAAATGACGGAAGATTTATTAGAAACATGTTGATCTTGTAATGTAATATTGTATTATTTTAGAAGAGATGATAATAACTTGTACTCAATGTAATACTTTTTGGTGTTAATAAATACATGTTGATCTTGTTACGAAATATTAAATATATGTGTGTTTTCAAGATTATTATTTGTAATAAAATCCCAGGTACACAAAAAATAGAAATGAAATATTTTTGATATATAAATGAATTGGCTGTAGTAAGAAGAATGGAAAACAAATGTAACGATTTTTTCGTTATTGTTGTTTAATCTATTGTAACGAAATAATGTTTATTATACTTTATTGTAATGAAGTTAGTTTATTTTTAGTGAGGAAAAAATAAAACATTTATAACGAAATAGTTTTAATCGTAACTATTTTTTTGTGAGGAAAAAAACATTCATAATGAAATAATATTTATTGTGACCAATTTATTGTGAGGAAGAATCTCTTTTTGGTGAGAAAGTATCGTTTGTTACAATTAATTTATTTGTAACGACATGCATACATTCGTTACAAGAACTTTTAGCGACGAGCTTTAGAGGAGGACCGTTACTTAAAGTTTTTTTCGTTACCAAAGAGTTTTTGTAACGATTTTTGACACTTACTGTAACGATTTAGGTCCTTACTATAAGTGCAGTTTGTTGTAGTGCTGGTTCGGCAATTAAAGTTCAATACACAAGCCGCTTGACTCAGCCAGAACAAGTCCGGCGGCCTCTAGAGTCTAGACCGCCACCAAGTATTGAAGATTACGAAAGCTCAAGTCCCAAAAGGCAAGTTGCGGTCTCAACTAATAGACCGCGCGGGTTTCCAACCTTCTTGAAGCCGAGACATCTCAGTTCAAGCTCAACACAAGTCGCCAGTCAAGCCTCCAGCATGTGCAGCATCTAATCAGAGACCGCTCGAGTTATCTCAACTTAATCCTATGGCTCTTCTGCCCAAACTCAATGTAGATCAAGGCTCGAGCCGCTCGATTTGCATACTGCTAGGCTGTCGTTAGGAATTGATACAAGGGCTCGCCCAGAAGACAAGTCGCGACCTCAAACATCGCAGGCCACCACTCTCTTCAAGTCAAAACATCTCAATCTAAGCCCAACTTGAATCGGCAAGACAACCGCCAGACCGCGCGGCTTCCCTTCTTTCCCCTCTTGTATCTCGTCACCCCCTGCCCGATTCTCCCATACCCAGACAGGCAGTTATTTTAGCACCTTCCCATTCGAGCAGGTCCCCGAGCCTATAAATAGGGGTGGGCGATGTTCCCAAGATAGGCACACTCGAATCCTGGAGCTCGCCGGTTAGAGTTGCGGTCTCGAATTCACTGTCTTGCGATTTGTCTAACCGGTCGACTTCTCCTGCTTAACTGTATAACTCACTGTAAACACTTCATTTAAATGAAGGGAAAGCCCATCACAAGAGTGGCATTCGTCGTGACAGGCGAAGTCTGGTCTTGACCGCTGCCAGTGGTCTAACTTTTCTCTGTCAATAGTAACTGATAGCTCGCGGCCTCCTCTTTTCCACTCGCTGCCCTAGCGTCGATCGTGGAGTACAAATTCAGCATCTACATGTCGAGAAGAAAAATTGGATGCAATCAAAAGCTTATTAAATACTACTTGTTGAGGAAAATATAGGCATGATGGAACATATAGTAGTGAGCAACATAGCTGACATGATAAATTAAGCATTCAATTTTAAGATACTACTTGTTGAAAAAAAGAATGCCGCAATGTTAAAAAAATAATAGACATGAATGAGCATATGTGGTAAACTTAGCAGAAGAATATAATAAGCACTCTTAAACATAAACATCATTTTATAAGCTAAAATCATACAAAGGATAATGAGTTTTAAATTTGAAAAGTTGATGTTTGAGTTATAGATTCAAGAAATGCTATTCCATTAAGATAAAATTGCAAGCATGATTTTATACTATCAAGAAAAGATACATAAACTACAATGTGATAAAATTTGCATTTCAAGTAAATATAAACATTGTAGCGGTCATGCTTTGTCATCTAGTGTATTTACTTAAGTTTGTAGAGAATAGTGTAGGTGAGCATTAGGATCCAATTCTCATGAGTAGAAGTTTTATGAAAGATAATGATGTGTACAAAATAGTGTTTTGATAAAGTATACATGTGAATCAATCAAAAATACATGACATATATAATGAAATAACACAACATTAAATACACAAATAATATTACTTCCACAATATTTCGATGCACATAAATAAAGAGTACAACTACCAAGGTGCTCTACACATACAAGGCTTATTAAGACTTATCAGGGTGTAAAGTAGTGCTTAGGGATCACTTTTATAGTTGTTAGCTTTATTTATTTTTTGATCTGGTGTACTAAGAGAAGTGGTGTAAAAATTGTTTGCTACAAAACACTTTATAATTCTTAGGTGGAGTTTTCCTTGGCATTTATTTTTAATTAATTTTGATTTTTATTACCAAGGACTCCGAATTCACTTGTTTTGCAAACATAGCATTTGAATTTGAAACCACATTTCTCTTAAGAATACGTGCATGAAAGACAAAGAATTGTAATAACCAATTCAATGTTGTGTAGGTAATTTATTTAAGCATTTTAATTACTTATGTTATTACCTTATACAATCATGCAAGAATAAGATTGTAAACACATGTAAGTTATCAAAAATAAGTGAGTGAATGAATCATTATCAAACATAATACATTACTCATACTTAGAGGCATGCTAAGCGTTTCTAGGCATGTTAGTGTACAATCAATTTCATTGCACATAACAAGATAATTTTCAAGGCATGACAAATATAAAATAATGTTTTTTAAGAAACTTGAAAGTTAAATTAAACATTGCATTTAATCTTTAATTGATATAATTAATCATCCTTGACAATGACAATGAATAACAATCAATTTTGAATATTTTTTAATTTTTATATAAGTACAAAACAATAATCACACATAAAGAGAAAAACATATTTTGTTTTTTGAAATTGTTTTGTAATTTTGTATTTGTTTTTAAATATTCAAATTTAAATATTTCCTCGAAAACATAGAATGTCTTTTTAGCCCTATCAGTAAATGGTATTCTATGCCAGAGAAATAAACCCAAAATAATACATAAACAAAATAGAAAATGTCCAAAAAGAAATAAAAATTATAGCAAAGGGGCTAATCCCAGGCGTTAACTTCTTAACGCCAAAACAGAACTGCAAATTTTGATTTTTTGAAAATTGTTTTTCTTAATTCAGTTGTATTATAAAGAGGTCTTCTTACTGTTGAAATTTCAGACTATTTAGAGATGATTTGAAGGCTCTTGTAAGCATGTTTACAATGATTTTTCAAATACTTGTGTTTTATAGAAACATTAAAGCTCAAAATAATAAAATATGCAAACACAAGATGTAGATATAGAATAAAAATAATATGCATGATTTAAATATAAAGTGTGAGAAGATGTTCATGCAATGAATATAATATAAGTATATCTAAGATCAAAATACATACACTACATGACTACACTCTAGCCCCGTACTAAGTGATGGATGGGCATGAGGAGCTACACACATGCCATAGGTTGGGGTGTTAATCCCATATGCATACAAAAGACGACACTCAACCTAGCACTCTTTCCCCCCAGTGCCTCGCAAGGCCCCACTGGTACCCTCTCCGATTAAGGATAAGACATGACTTAGAGGTTAGGTCTCTAATACACACAATCCTACACCCTCTCTATTTTGAGACACATATCATAGGTTTAATGATTATGGACATACTAAGCGTGTAAGCCTTAAATATATAAACTATGGTATAATTGCATGATTAGTTTTGGATTTACACTTATATCGAAGATTGTTGATTTTAAATCCATTTAGAAAATTTTTATTCATGCAAATAACTACAAAGGAATTATGATTTTCATATTTTAGTAATATAATTTACTTTAGCATTGCAAGATATAACTAGCATGGACATTGATTTCTACCTATGGTAAGTGATGATGCTAGTGTGATCAGTTAGGATAACATGGTGCAAAGCTACGTAATGATGGACAAATATATAATTGAGTTGCATGTATTCAAACATAGAGTTTTGAATTTTCATAGACCTAGATGATGTGACAATTCTATTTGATTTCATCTTGTTGATATCAAGTTAATTCTTAGGTCTAAATATAATGAGATCCATGCAAATAATAAAGATGCACATTACACACACAAAATAAGATATGAAACTATAATACCAATCACAATCATATATTTCATAATTCCTAAGGTTGATAGAATTAGTTGATTTAAGATAGGTCTTGATAGATCATGAATTATGAAATATGATTATAGTGAATTTTAGCATAGGATATCTATAGTTCATGGTGGTGATTATGAAACCATATTCATCATTTTTGTAGTTTTTCAATTCTGATTTTTCTAGATTATGATTTTCCATTATAGGGGTTATTATATGCAGAAAGGAAAATAGATAAATATGCAACAAGTTGTGCATTTAATTTTTTAGCCTAAGACCCCTAAAAGTCCATTTAAATCCAATTTTGAAAGTAATTTCATTAGTCTTTATAATATCATTTAGCAAATTTAGCATTCAATTTATAATTATAATATAATACATTTATAGGCAATGGATTTAACAAGGATAAAACATATACAAAGAAAATATAGATCACTTGATAACTTTATGACTTTATATTTAATTTAATTCAATTTGATTTGTTAAACATTAGGCTTGAAGTGTGAAAGTCATATTGCATAATATATCTAAGTGACCATAAACATGCTGGATCAAAAATAAGAAAACAAACAAAAGAAAAAGACATTAAGCATATCATGAAGTAGAGTTTTGATATTTCATTTATAATTAATTCTACTTCATGCAGATGATTGGATACTAATGAATGAGAGATTTAGGTATCCAAAGGGATCCAAGTGGGATGGTTCTTTTGGGTACTCAAATACATCGTGTTGGCTTTTGGGGAGATAATGATGAATGGGCCCTTTCAATTAAAGTTGATGTGTCATTTTTCTTTATGGGTCTCCATTCATACCTTGGTTGTTTATCACTCAAATCCATATAACGATTATGTGACATCTTTATATGATGATAGTTGTTTGGAAAATAATGCATTGGGGATTTATTTTAATTCAAATTATTTTTCAAAATAGATTGATGTTGATAATCATAATGAAATTTATTATATGGATGCTTTGAAAGTTTATAAGAGTGATTGTCTTTATTTAGAAGTGATTGTTGATAGAGAGGGTTACAATATGTGTTAAATGATTGGTTCTTATTTTGATGATTTTCATTTCCACTCTTTCTTATAGACATACTCTTATAATGTGAAGATAAGCTTTTGGACTTTTGATGATTTGATAAACTAGAAATAAGAGATTTTTTAGTATATGAAAACTTTTGAATGAACATTTTTAATGATTCTAGTTTATCCTTTAAATTATAATTTTCTTTTATCAAATTTTCATTATGCTCTTTTGAAGTTAAAAGACCTTTTTCCAAAACCTTGAGTTCTTCTTTAAAAGTATTATAATCAAAATAAGGTTTAGCATTTTTAATTAAAGAGCATGAAAGAGAATTTGAAACATCAATATAAGATTCTACTTTAGCGTTTGCTTTTAAAGTTTTATTTTCTAAACGTAATTTGGAATTAGCATTTTTCAACTTTAAAATGTTACGTTTGGCAATTTCACGCTTGCAAAAAGTAGAAATGGAACTTGTTACAAAAAAAAGAAGATTTTGATTTTCTTACCTTTCTATGGGATGAGGCAAGATTTGAACCAATGGTTCCTTTGACATCTTCTTGACATTCCTCTTCCATAGTTGAATTTATGTCTTCTCTTTTGCTTGATGTGTTGCCATCATTTGAGTCCAATATTGTGACGTTGAATTCTTCTCTCTTAGACAGATTTTCCTCCATGCATGAGCCCTCATCAGTTTCTTCTCTTGGATCCATAAGGAATTGCTCTTGTTCATTATCTGTGGAAGGAAGACTATAAGTATTCTCAAGAAATTTCCAAACCTCAAAAGCAGTAGGAAGCGTATAAATAAGTTTGAAAATATTTTGATCAAGTGCATAATATAGACTATTCATAGATTTGGCATTTAAAAATATTTCATGTTTATTTAGAATAATTGGGGGCATTTTAATTGTAATATTCCAAACTTCAATATCCAAAGTTTTAAGAAATTTTTCCATAAGAGTTTTCCACACATTATAATTTTCACCCATAAATAAAGGTGGTGATAATGATTTTTTCATTTTCATAAAACTTATCCTCCCTAGAAGATGCAAGATCGTGAAGCGCCATTATTCCTGGTTGTAAAACTGTATTGGAATAACCTAGGCTCTGATACCACGTGTTGGATCTTACAGCACCCTTATAGGGGGGGGGGGGGGTGAATAAGGGTTTTATGGAATTTAATTCTTAATTAAAAATATCAGAGTTTGCGAATGAAGTTTCAGAATATTTTATAAGAAAATATATTTAAATATCTCAGATAAGATTATATTGACGATTCCATTTTAAAGAAGAGAAACAAAACTTTTTGTTAACTATTACTAACGCCTGGCGTTAAGGGTTAACGCTGGGCGTTAACACTCCAGGAAATTTTTCTTAGCACAGAAGATTGCCACAGAGATTTTACTTATGAAATCTTAAATGAAATATAATTCCAGAAAATCAGAGATAATAAAAATTAATATTATATTTCAAAGAATTTGGTTACACAAATGCTTTGATGAAAATATAATTTAACACATTCTTGAAAAGGAAATAAAATCAATTGAATAGAACATTAAAAGACATGATTTTATTTCATAATAACTTAATTACACAAATGACTGATTTCTATAACGCTAGAAATCAAGGCGAGAATATTAAAAAACACTTTTTGATGTTTCACCGGTCCTTCTCCCAAGGACCGATTGGCTATAACCTATCTATCCCCAGATAAGGCCTCTAGCCACCCCGTAGATCTACCCTCTACCTAGTCGCCACACACAAGGCGACGAATTACCCCCTAAGCCGCACAAGGACCTAGTCGCCAACAACTGCTGCGAATTTACCCACGGAATCCTTTCCGGAATCTGACATTCTCCCCGAATGATTTCTCCACACTAATTACAAAAGGAAAAAGTAAAAGAATACAAGATAAAGTAAAGTAAGAGAAACTCCCCAAGAAATTCTGAAGGTGAAGACAAAGGCGATGTAGACGTTGGCGTTCTTGAAGCGATCGTCCTTCGTATGGAATATGCGTTGTAGACCTTCTCCTTCAAAATCTTCTTTAGATCTTCATGTTAGCCCAAGGGAGATCTCTTAATTGCTATAGATGAGCCTCTCTCAAAAGAATCAGAATTCTAGAATAATCAATCAAATAATGAGAGGGGCTACTCTTTAAATAGGCATGGTAGCTAATGCCTGGCGTTAAGAGTTAACGCCATCGTTAGTGATCGTGCACTATCGTGGATGAAATCGCGCAACCGTCAATATTGTGGCAGATCGTGGACTCAATGCGAGCATTAAGTGTCAACATTGGCGTTGTCTCTTGGTACTCGACGGTACTGCTTCTCGACGACTTACCCTTCTTAACGTCATTTCATCTGGACGGATTCTTAATCGACGAAAGTTAACGCAGGGCGTTAACAACTAACACCGTTAACAACTAACGCAGGTGTTAGCTCTCTTTCCAGAGAGTCGTCTCCATTCTGTATACTACTCATAGGGATATGCAGCTATAGTTCCCGTACAACCTGCACACTATAAACACACAAAATACAAGATCAAATACAACACGATATTTGTTATTTTAAAACCAAGAGATGCGGAACATAGGCTCGAACAAGAAGTTTGGGCTAGAGAAGCGAAGGAAAAGTGCCTCCGCGATCGACACTAGATAAGCGAAGGAAAAGCGGAGGCCGCGAGCTATCGGTTACTATTGATCAGAAGAAATGAGACAGCTGGCAGCGGTCGAGACCAAACTTTGCCCGTCAAGGCGAATGCCACTCCTGTGGCAGGCTTTCCCTTGATTTAAGTAAAGTGATTATAGCGGGTTACAGGGCAAGGAAATGAGAAGTTGGTCGGTCAGACAAACAGCAAGACAGTGAACTCGAGACCGCAGCTCTAACAGGAGAACTCCAAGATTCGACTGTGTGTGTCTTGCGAACGTCGTCGCCCCCTATTTATAGGCTTGGGGGCCTGCCCAAACGGGCAGGGAGAAAATAACCGCCTGCCCGGATACAGGAGAATCAGGCAGGGGGTGATGGGATGCAGAAGGAAAAAAGAAAGAAGACGTGCGGCTTTGGCGGCTTGAGCTCCCGATCTGCTTTGGCCGGGGTCGAAATGCACTGCGATCAAGGCAAGGAAGCAACTCGGGCAGCCTCTGACATGAGACCACGGCTTACCTTCTGGACTTGAGCCTTGGCAGTCTTCAATCCTTGGAGGCAGTCTGGATACTCTCAGACCGCCCTGCTTGTTCAAGCTAGGCCGAGAGACCCATCTGTTCTAGAGCTAGGCGGCTAGACACATCAAACCGCCCGGTTTGAGAGATATGTTGTTTTGATAGCGGTCTTCTAGGTAAACAAGTATGTAGCTTCTCATTGAATATCCAAAATGCAAATAATGAAAGAAAACATTTCAAGGATAGAATCGTTTGAGATCATCACCGCTCCAAGTACATGAGAAGTCTTCCCCATCACTTTTCTGGAGGCGATAAGCCCCACTCTTTAGTACTTCCTTGACGATGAATGGTCCTGCCCAGTTGGGATTTAATTTTCCAACAATACCTGTTCTGGCTGCAGCATCCACCTTTTTCAATACAATATCTCTGAATGCGAATTGTTTGATTCTAACATTTTTATCAAAATGTCTGGTCATTCTCCTCTTTGTTTCTGCCTTCCTGATAGTTGCTTCATCTTGGAGTTCTTCGATGAAATCCAAACTATTTTTTATTGCTTCACCATTGGCCTCTATCCAAACTTCATCCCCTTATTTTGCATACTTAACTTTAGGACTGGTTACTTCGAATTATATGGGAATGAGTGCTTCTGAACCATGAGATAATTTGAATGGTGTTTCTCCTGTGGCCGAAGCTGGCGTAGTTCAAAGAGTCCAATGGACTGAAGGGAGTTGTTATGCCTAGTTCCCTCTTTGATTCAAAACCTTCTTCTGCAAAAGATATAAGATTTGTTTATTCGCGGCCTCCACTTGCCCATTACTTCTAGGATGAGGTACTGTGGAGAATCGCAGCTCAATTCCAATCTGATCGCAGAAACTGATCATTTCTGGATTGTTAAATTGAGGGCCATTATCGGTAATAATAGACAACGGGATTCCATGTCGGCAGACAATTTCACCCCAGATGAAGTTTTTGATAACCTGCGTGGTAGTTTTGGCCAACGCCTTTGCTTCAATCCAGTTGCTGAAATAATCAGTCGTAACGATTATAAAATGGCGTTGCCCACTAGCGGTTGGGAAGGATCTGATAAGGTCCATCCCCCAAACTGCTAATGGCCAAGGTGTTGTTATTGATCTGAGTGTCTCGGCAGGTTGAAGCTGTAGTGGAGCAAACTATTGACATTGAATGCATCGCTTGGCGAATGCTTCTGCATCTTTCCTCATTGTTGGCCAAAAATATCCTTGTCTTAGTATTCTCTTCTCTAGAGATTTTGCCCCGGAATGACTCCAACATTTTCTCGGATGTACCTCTTGGAGTATCACAGGAACTTCCTCTTCCGAAACACAACTTGCTAGAGGAGAAATGAGAGTCTTTCTATATAAGACTCCTGCCACCAAGCAATAATAGGTTGCCTTTCTCCTGAATCTCCTCTTGTCTTTTATGGATGAATGAAATTCCCTTTTAGATAAGTACAGCTCGAAGGGATCCTTCCAAGAAGGATACTATTCAAAAATTGCATTAATTCTCCTTCTTCTGTTGCCGGATGGAAAAGTTCAGCGGTTATTCCCCCTGACGGAAGACCAAACTTTGATAATTCATCCGCCTCTTCATTTTGTGTTCTTAGAATATTCTCGATGATGAACGATTTAAATCTTCCAATTTCTTCTTTGGCTAACAACATATACTTTCTCAGCATTGGCTCCTTGGTCTCGAAGTTTCCCAATACTTATGAGTCCATTACAAGGGAGTCTATTTTAACATGTACGTGCTCTATCCCCAGCTCTTTCGCAAGTCTTAAACTGGCCAAGAGTGCTTCATACTCTGCTTTGTTGTTTGTGAACGAAAAAAAGAACTTGATAGCTTACTCCAATTTAATACTGTTTGGGGTGATCAAGATGACTCCAGCTCTTATGGAGTTTCTGCCTGAGGACCCATCTACATTGATAATCCAGGACAAATGAGATCTTTGTATCTGCTCGGGATCAATCTCTGTTGTATCTACCAGGAAATTTACCAATACTTATGCCTTGATTGCAATTCTTGGGATATAAGATGTTTCTAACTCGCTTAACTCTATGACCCACTTTGCTAATCTTCCCGAATGGTCTAGTTTTTCTAGGATACTTCTTAGAAGATGATACGAAACAACCTGAATTCGATGTGCTTGAAAGTAAGGATGAAGTCTCCGAGATGGCATAACTAGAGCTAGAGATAGCTTCTCCATGATGGAATATCTAGTTTCCGCATCTTTTAGAATGTGGCTGACATAATAGATCGGAAACTGCTTTTTCTTCTCCTCCTGGATAAGGACGGAGCTTATTGCATCTGGGCCAACTCCCAAATATAAGAATAGCATTTCCCCTTTACGAGGGCTTTGGAGTAGAGGAATTGACGTTAACTGAATCTTCAATTGCTCGAAGGCGTTGTTACACTCTTCATTCCACTCAAATTTAGATCCTCCCCGGAGTGTTTTAAAGAATGGGGTGCTTTTATCCCCTGACTTGGAGATGAATCAGCTTAAACCTGCTAACCTTCCTCCCAACTGCTAAACTTCTTTTGGATTGCGTGGAGGGTTCATATCAAGAATAGCCTTCACCTTATCTGGATTTGGTGTAAGGCCATCTAGGGTGAGAAGATGTCCAAGAAACTTCCCCTTGTTTGCTCCAAACACATATTTCAATGGATTCAATTTTAGCTTGAACATCCGTAGAGTAGCGAACGTCTCTACGAGGTCTTTCAGATGCATTGAAAAGGTTTCACTTTTCAATAGGAGATCGTCAACATAAACTTCGAGGTTTCTCCCCTTTTGTTGTTTAAAAACCATGTCCATCATTCTTCGGTAAGTAGCGCCCGCATTCTTGAGGCCAAAGGGCATTACAAGATAGCAATAACAATCGTCATTCGTGTTGAAAGATGTATGAGGGATGTCGGGCTTATGCATTTTAATTTGATGATACCCAGAGATTTTGTAACACCCCCATCCGTTCGGGAGCATATAACAGAGGGTCCGGCCGGGGCCCCACGCCATATACTACAAAACAAACGGGAGCGTCACTATTGAAATATCGAACGACGCTAAATAATGAACCTAACTCAGAGCATTCTATGCGGAAGCAAAAGAGAGAGACAAGCTATATAAACCACAAAACCCGAACCCGGGTATGTCCACTTCTATTAATAGGAATAAAATGTTTTACACAACAAAAGAGGCACGACGGCCTTACAATTTACCAAAATCGGCGCGCAGGCCGGCCATACATGAAAAGCAAAAGAACATCAAAAGGCCTTCAAGGGCCGCAGCAGCACAAGGGCTTCAGCCCGCTAAGAGCCCGCTATGTTCCCGCTCGGTCCAGCACCTGTACAACAAGCCCACCAAAAACGGTGGCAAAACAGGGCAACGGTCAGCTAAAGCTGAACAAATTATAACGACCCCACCCCTTCGAGGGGGTGGCAGTACTAATCATCCCTGCAAAACAACCTCAGCAGCATATATATATAAGAGTGCGACTAGCAAAGCCCACAACAGTTCATACATATGCAACAATCACAAACATGGGAATGGCCTCCACGTCTCGTGCTCTCAGGCACTCTTTTGTGTACTCCGCCTTCCACCACCATCCACTCTTGATGGCTTCTGCCCTTCGAGGCTAAAGTCGGTGGCCCGATTACCAGGGCTCCCCCGTACTTTAATCGTGAACATCCCGTAGTCTGAAGACTCTTTCCCATTGCTTCCCGACATGCTGTACGAGTCTCACTAATCAGGTGCTGCAATGGTGCGGTTTCAGGTTCGCCAAATGCCTGTTGTTCACAGCTCTCGTTGTACAACATGAAAAGCGGGTATGGCGTCCCCTCAGCCCAGGTATTCTCAATTAGCCAGCTCTACAGGCCGCTAAGTCATCCACCAGGACACCCTCACAGGTCGGGCATACAGGCCTCAGGTCCTCTCAACAGGTGGGCACGACAACATCACCAGAACCAAGTCTGGGAGCTGTCGCCTGGCGATAACCAATATCGTCAGCGACAGTGAACATAACTCCATTTTGGCTTCTAGTTGTGGGTGCTTCTAGGGGCACACCCCCAGGCATTGATGCACATGCAGTAGCACTCCCACTGCCTCAGGACGCACAAAATCACCAGAACCAAGTCTGTGAGCTGTCGCCTGGCGACAGTCGATATCGCCAGCGACAGTGAACAGAACTCCTTTTCTGCTTCTAACTTTTGGTTGCTTCCCGGGGCACACCCCCAGGCATTGCTGCGCATGCAGTAGCACTCTCTAGTCCTACGAAGCAGGATATCAACACGGAGTTTTCCACCGGCACGCACAATATGAAAAAGCATCACCAATCCGGACGAACCGTCTCGGATGGGCTTTACACAGCGCGCCTACGTCCATTTCACGCATGGACTCTACATGTATGCAAGATTTGACGGGGATAACACAAATCGACCCGTCGGAGGCCACGACCTCACCCTTTTGGGTAGGGGCCTCAACGATGCACGGAACGGACTAGAACATGTCCAAATGAGGGTAAAGAGGATCGTTACCCTTAAATGCTGCTTCGAAGCCATGGCTTGGTTTTTGGCACGGTTGGAAAGGAGCGTCTTGCCCTCCTCTACACGTAGCCACCAACGTTGAGGGAATCAGAGTAGTGTAGCTCCACCAAAGATGAGCTCTAGGGTTGGGAAACCCTATTCATCTCCTTCTCCAACCTCTCCCTCTCTCTCTTAATTAAAACCCTTAGTGAATAATGGGTTTCAAGTGATTTTCGGCCTTTCTATGCCAGCCACCGAGCCTCCCTGTCCAAAACAAGGCCCCAAAGTCAATGTGCCATCAATGGCCTCGATTTCGACAGCAAAGTACAATTTGGAGGTGTCGCCCGGCGATAGCCGCAGTCGCTTGGCGACAGCGATAAAGAACCGACTTCGACCATTCAACGCCACCGCTGCGAACAATGCATGACACGTGTCACGGTGTCGCCAGCGTTAGACTTGCCGCCACGCGATAGCCTCTCGACAGAGGCCTTCACGCCAGACCGCTGTCGCCGGGCGATAGCCGATATCGCCAGCGACAGCGCTGGATTCCAGAAATCCAACTTTCTGAAATGGGGTCTTACAGATTTTTTCACCATTACAACATTCGACATCCAGGTTGTGTATTGAATTTCAGAAATAAAATTCGCATTAAGAAGTTTGGTGACTTCTTCTTTGATTGGAACTGCCAGCTTGGTTGCCACCTCCCTTTTCTTTTGCTGAATTGGATTGAAGTCGGGTGAGACATTGAGATGGTGGCATGCAACGTCCGGTTCTACTCCTGGCATATCTTTCGCCGACCAGGCGAAGATATCCAATTACTCCAAGAGGCAGGAGATAAGTTGAACCTTTTCTTCCTCAGGCAGTTCCGCATTGATGACAGTTTCTTCTCTTCCTCTTTAGCAATGGGGACTTCTTGGGTCACCTGGGCAGGTTCCAGGTGAGCCCCATTCTCGCTCTTTATTCTCTTCAGCAACTTCTGGAAGCCTGGCCACTTCAAGGAAAATAGGTGGTGGCTCAGAAAGTGGAGTATCAGTAATCGTGTTGACTGTTCTGACATAGCACTCCCGGGCCACCTTTGGATCGCCTCGAACCCGATACTGCCTCCCTTCAGCTACAACATTTGAGAGCCAGATGGAAGGTAGACACCACTGCTCGATAAACATTCAGAATGGGCCTTCCGATGATGGCACAATAGCTGCTTGGAGCATCCACCACCACAAAGTTAATCAACTTCATTATTCCTCCCAATGATACCAGAAGCTTCACGCATCCTTCTACTTGCTTATTCTCACCCAAGAAGCCGTAGATGGGCCCTTCAGTGGAAAGCAGAGGTTTTCCAGTCTTTAGGGATTCGAAGGTTGGGCGGAAGAGAAGATTGACCGAGCTGCCTGTGTCAATGAGGATCGTATGCACCGTGTAATTTTGGATGATAACTTTAATTACCACGGCATCATCAAATGGTTTCACATTTGGAGGAAGGTCATCCTGGCTGAAGGTAATGACCGACCTTTCTGGAACAGAAGTAGAATTTGTTGCCACTTCTTGTTTGAACACTCTTGCAACGCTTGATTTTCTAGAAGATTCGGGCCTAGCCCCTCCATGAATGCAATAAATGTTACTAAGGGGTCCCTCATCATTTACTTCAATGCATTATGTGGCAGGATGGATGTCACAATAACAACCGACATCCTCCACATCAGCATACTCCCAGCTGACTTTTACTGTTTCCTTCTCCTTTGAAGCTGATAGATCAGTAGGCATCTCTTTTCGAACCAAACCTTGGAGCTTTCCCTCTCCCAAGAGCTTCTCAATTAACAAGCAGAGGGCTAGAAAATTTTCAGTTAGATGACCTCCTTCCTCGTGGTATTCACAGAAGAGGTTCAGATTATGGTTTCTGACATCTGACCTCAGGGGAACAAGTTTCTTGAAATCAGGCCTCTTTTGTAAAATTTGGACAACCTCATCCATGGTGATATTGAGGGGAGTAAATGATTCTTGAGAATCATCATACTGAGTACTCAGTCGGAGCAACTGGTGGTGATGATGTAGTGTATTGTGGTAGATACACTGGCATTACTTGTGGAATTGCCATGGATGGAGTGGGTGCGGCGGCCAACGGCGGTTTCTGCTCCTGAAACTGTTGATGGCCAAAGCCAGGTTGTTTATGCCTGAAATTTCTCCCCCTTTGAGCACGGGGTTCAAAATCAGAGGGTTTACTTCTTTTGTTCTCTATCTCATGGTATATATATATGCATTGATATTGGAGTTTTTAATGCGGCAGAGAGGATGACGCTACTCATACACGTCTTGAATATAGGGGTTTCTGTGATGATTAATCTTCCATTATAAATCATGTCTTCCACTAAGTGATATAAAGTGCACTCGTTAATGGTGTCTTCCACTAGAACACAACTTCCCTACTCTGTTGGTGTATAGTGACATTCGCTTAACATCACCCCTATGCGTGACAATGGAGTGTTCAAAGAAAGGAGTTGGAGAAGAATGTGCCTTCACCCTTCATGGTCGCTTCGACGTTGTGCAAAAATGGTGGTGTGCGATAAGATTCCCCTATCGGACCGCTGATTCCTGAAGGGGGGGGGGGGGGGGGGGGGGGGGGGGGGGGGGGTCTTACATACCGACTGTCGTGGATCTTCCTGCAACGTCCACCTTCTTGAGAACTAGGTCCCCCTTGTCAAAATGCTTGATTCAGATGTTCTTGTCGAAGTACCTTTCCATCCTCCGCTTGATTTCCTCTTTGCGGACCGTGGCTTGGTTCCGGAGTGCTTCCATAAAATCCAGAGAGCGTCTTTCTGCCTCCTCATTTTGAGCCTCCACTCTTTGTCTCCATCTTCTGTTGCCACCACCCTAGGTCTTCTGACCTCAAACTCCACCGGGATGAGGGCCTTTGAGATGTGGGATAGCTTGAAGGGTGTTTCGCCAGTTGTCGTGGTGGTAGTGGTCCTCAAATCCCACGGGACTGAGGGGAGAGCTGCTTCGCCCAATTTCCTTTCTGGTTCTCCGCTATCTTCTTTAGCAAGTTCACGATGACGTTGTTGGCCTCTTCGACCAGACTGTTGCTCCTCGGATGATGAACTGAGGCAAAACGAAGGTCAATGCCCAGTTGGCTGCAGAAACTTGTGAGATCCAGACTAGTGAACTGCAGACCATTGTCGGTGACAATGGAGAGAAGTAGGCCGTGCCAACATATGATCTCCCCCCAAATGAAATTTTGTATCACCAAGGAGGTCATTTTTGCTAGAGCCTTCACCTCCATCCACTTGGAGAAGTAGTCGATCATTACCAGGAGGGATTTTCTTTGTCCACTGGATTGGGGGAAAGGCCCTACCTGGTCCATTCCCCAGATAGCGAAGGGCCATGGGGTGGTGATTAACTGGAGATGATGGGCTGGCTGTAGCTGGAGCGGAGCATAAAGTTGACATTTTGGACACCTCTTTGTGAACTCGTACACATCCTTCCTGTTGGTAGGCTAGAAGTATCCTGCTCCCAGCACCCTCTTTTCTAAGGTCTGGCTTCCTGAGTGACTCCCACACTCACCCAAGTGAATCTCCTCCAGGACCTGTAAGGCTTCTTCCTCGGACAGGCACCTTGCCAAAGGACCGGACAGGGTCTTCCTGTAAAGCACCCCATCATTTAGCATGCAATAGGCCGATTTGTATCTGAACCTCCTTTTATCTTGAACTTCTGAGGTCACCTCGTATGTGGCCAAAAAGGTTACCAAGGGATCCATCCAGGAGGAGGGTTGGTCGATGTCCATTGTCTCTCCATCCTGGATGGAGGTTCGGAACAATCCCGTGATTATTCCTCTGACCATGGGGCCGTACTTGGCTAATCGATCAGCTTGGGTGTTTTCTTCTCTTGGGACATGCTGAATGGAGAAGGACCGAAAAGCGCCAACTGGGCCTTTGAACTTCACCAGGTAGCGCTGCAACACTAGTTCTTTTGCCTTGAACTCCCCTCAGACCAGGGAAGCGACGACCATCAAGTTGGAGTAGACTCGGACATCCTGAACACCCAATTCCCAGGCTAGGCGGAGTTCGGCGATCATGGTCTTGTACTCTACCTGGTTGTTGGTGACCGGGAAGTGAATGTCGACGGCTTGCTCTATCTTGGTGCATTGGGGCTGATCAAGATGATGCCTCCCCCACATGAATTCTTCCCCGATGCTCCATCGACGAACATCACCCAAGCCACTCAGAGGGGTGCTTCTTCCTCTGCTACCTCCATGGTGTAGTCCACCAAGAAATCTACCACTGCTTGAGCCTTCATGGATAGTCGAGGGATATAGGTAACATCAAACTCACTGAGCTCCACTGACCACATGACCACTCTTCCTGAATGCTCCACTCCTTCTAGGATGCTGCAAAGAGGATGATCTGTTATGACCTTGATAGAGTGGTCCTGGAAATAGGATCGGAGCCTTCGTGCTGACACGATCAGAGCGAAGGCCATCTTTTCTAGGATTGGGTACTGTAGCTCTGCCTTCCGCATAACCTGGCTTACATAGTAAATACGGAGTTTCCTTTTCCCTTCCTAGCGGAACAAAATAGAACTTACCGCTTCGACTCCTACCCCGGCGTATAGTAATAGGTCTTCCCCTTCTCTGGGCCCTTGTAACAAGGGTGCTCGCGCCAGTTGGAGCTTCAAGTTATCGAAGGCCTCCTAACACTCCGCCGACCACTCAAATTTCTTATTATCTCCGAGTGTTTTAAAGAACGGCGAGCACTTCTCACCTGCCCTGGAGAGGAATCTACTCAGCCCTGCTAGTCGACCCGTCAGGCGCTCAACATCCTTGACATTCCTAGGTGCTTCCATCTCCATAATCTCCTTAACCTTGTCTGGATTTGGCTCCACACCTGTCGGGGTCAAGATATGACCTAAGAACTTTTCTTTCCCTGCCCTAAAAATGCATTTTGTTGGGTTCAACCTCATTTTGAACTTCCACAGTGTGGTTAAGGTTTCCGACAGGTCTCAGAGGTGCTCCTCTACACTCTTACTCTTCACCATGAGGTCGTCGACATACACCTCTAGGTTTCACCCCTTCTGGTCCTTGAACACCCTATCCATCATTCACTGATAGGTGGATCCTGCATTCTTGAGCCAGAAAGGCATCATCTTATGACAATAACACCCATCATTGGTAATGAAAGATACATTTTTTATGTCAGGAGGGTGCATGCAAATTCCTTCTTGCTAAACGTGTGCGTCGCTACCGTCTGCGCTATCGCCTACCGCCAGGCGTTATCTCCTTCCATATGTGCTCCCGGAATTGCGCTATCATCGCTAGCACCAGGCACTAAGTGCTACCGCCGGCGCTAGTGGGAGTACTGTCTTCTGTTTTCATTCGTCGGAATTCGTCGGGAGTTCTCGAGAACATTCGACGAATTGACTTAGCCACACAATTTCCTTCACAAGTCTGCCATTTTTACTTCTGTCTGCATTCGTCGATATTCGTCGGGAGTTCACGAGAACATTCGACGAATAGACTTAGCCGCTAACAGTTTGTCGAATGACAGCTAGCGCCTGCGCTAGTGCTACCGCCAGCGCTAGTGGAAGATTTGGATTTGATGGCTCAACTTTGGGGGCAACCTTCTTATGTAATCCTTGAGTCATGTGGACTTTGTTATCCTGCACACTTAAACACACAAGATCAAATACACATAGGTTTTGTTATTCTCAAACCTATTAGATGCGGAAGACCATGTTCCAACAGTCTAGACTTGCTCACAAGCTGAAATGATGAATGTGGTCTAACGCTGGGTGTCAAGACTTAACCCTGGCGTTGACTTTCATTTCCACCAAGACGAAAATGGCATGGAGGGAAGCTGTCAAGATTTCAGGAGCATTTTGGGAATGATTTGACTTAACGTCAGGCATTAGCATCAATGCCAGAGTTAAGATTACTTAAAATGAATGTTTCCAAAGATGCAAAATTTCCTTCCTGTTTTGAAGATCTGAGCCATTAAATTATTTCTATACTGAGTCAACACCTGGCGTTAGCCTTAACTCCAGCATTAGCTTCCATTCATATAGATAGGTGACATTCATTATCTTCAACCATTGATTCCAAGGAGCCCTATTCCAGCACTTTAGAAATACTGTGAGGGCCGTATTTTCAGACCACCATCTCCCACAGAAATTCAAGAGAAGAATTCGAAGGAGGATCGGATCAACGCTCACCCAACGCAAAGAACGCTCACTTTGACTTCAACTATATTCAGCGGATCTTCGTCGTCTTCGGAATTCTTCATAGGGAGTTTTTTTTTTACGTCTCTTATATTTTGTTGTATCTCTCTCATTGTAATCATGTAGTGAATTCGCCTCGTGTTGGCGACTAGGTCTCGGTAGGACTTAGGGTGGAATTAGCCTTGTGTTGGCGACTAGGTCTATGGAGTAGATCTTGGCGTGCTCGAGGCCTTTCTGGGGATAGAAAGGTTAGAGTGGCTTGAGGCCGTATCTAGAGAAAGATCAGCTAAAGCCAACCGGCTCTTAGTGAGAAGAGTTGGTATAGAAAATGAAAAAAGTGTTTCGTATTCTCCTTGATTTCTAGCATCATATAAATCAAATTTTGTAATCAAATTTTATAAATGATAATCATGTCTTTTCATGTTAATTAAAATTGATTTCAATTCTTATTTCTAGCTCTTTATTTTTGTTTCAATTTACTTATTAGAAAATCACAAAAGTTTTTCTTAAAATCCTATTGTTTTTTAAAACCCTTATTCACCCCCCCCCCCTCTAAGGGCGCCTCAAGATCCAACAAGTGGTATCAGAGCGAGGTTATTCCAATACGGTCTAACAACAGGGAATAATGGCGATCCATGATCTCACTTTCCATGAGGGGCAAGGAATAAGTGGACCTCCACTTTTCCCCGGAACTGACTATAACTACTAGAGAACGCGAATGCATTACTTTCTAATTAATTTATATCTAGACGTTCGGGCTAGTGTTGAAACACCGTATACCACTCCTACTTATATTGTTGGAGAAGTAACCATGGAAAAGCCTTTTGATAGATGGGATGATGGGGATAAAAATAAATATAAAAATAATGCTACAGCAATGAATGCCTTATTTTGTGCTTTAGATAAGACTGAATTTAATCGAGTTTGTGCTTGCGAAACTGCTTATGACATTTAGAATTTACTAGAAATAACGCATGAAGGTACCTCGCAGGTTAAAGACTCAAAGCTATTCCAACTGGAATCGGAGTTTGAAATATTTAGAATGGATCCACACTAGGATGTTGACTCGATGTACACACATTTTACCAAGATCGTAAATGCCTCGAAGATTTTTGAAAAAACCATCTCAAACGGTGACTTGGTGAGGAATATCCTTCAATCTCTCCCTCTGAAGTTCAATCCAAAGGTGACAACTATTTCTGAATCGCATGATCTAAGACGTCTCCAGATTGAGAGCCTCATTTGGAATCTCAAAACCCATGAGGTAGAACTCAAAATCCAAGATGAAGAATACAACAAAGAGCCAAAGAAAAAATTCTTGGCACTAAAGTCAAGGAAAGTGGATGATGACGAGTAAGAGGATGAGGAGAGTCTCTTTATGAAAAATTTCACAAAGTTCATGAAGAATCCGGAAAGGAGGAACACCTTCCGTAAGTATTTCTGAAAAGGCTCATCTTCCAAAAGAGCAAAAAAGGAGAGATCAAGCGACGACGACGATGAGCGACCTCCTCCTGAGTGCTTCCACTGCAGGAAGACCGGGCATATAAGAAGTCAATGCCCAAAGCACTTAAAAGAACAAAAGGAAAAATGGCATAAAGGAAGAGAAAAGAAGAAGGTTCTGAAGGCTACAATGTGGGATGACTCTTCATCTGAATGTTCAAACGAGTCAACTCCAAGTGATAGTGATGAGGCAAATCTGTGCCTTATGGGGAGGATCCATGAATCAACGGATGATGATTTCAGTGTCCAAAGTGACACTGAGGTAATTCCTACCACTTATGATGATCTTTATATTGAGTACATGAAAACATGCAAATTTTTTAGTAAGAATCTAAAAGATCTTAATCTTCTAAAAACTGAAAATAAAATTCTCTTAAAAAAATCAAAAATTAAATAAGGAAGTAAAAGCTTTGGGAAAAGAGATAGGGTCTTGCCAAGAAAATAATCATAACTTAGCAAGGACAAAAGAACTAGAAAATGATCTTTCTAAGGCTCTCTCCAATATTGAATCTCTTACAAAACAAAAGGGAGACTTAGAAAAAAGTTTAAAAATCTCTCTTTCTCCAATAGAAAATGAAAACAAAATTTTCGCAAATAAGTGTGGAAATTTAGTAAGTGAAAACTTCCCCTTAAAAGCCCGAATCAATGATCTTAATATGGAAATAAACAAATTCGGGGTTGGCCAAAAATTGTTGGACATGATTTTGGGCAACCAGTGTCATGGTTCTGCAAAGTTTGGGTTGGGGTTTGGTTCGGGAAGCTACCGCCCATCATTAACTTCTAAAGCTGGCATTAGCTCTGGTTCTATAAACCAAAATTCTTTTTATAAAAATGATTTTGTCACCCCTTCTACCTCCTTGTCTACCAACAAGGGTCAACAAAATTCTCTAAAAAAGGTTTCAACCCCTTATGTTGCTTGTGCCAATTGTTTGTTTCTTGGCCACACCACAAACTCTTGCAGGAAGAAGGGAAAGCAGACTTTAAAACAAATCTAGGTACCTAAGGTCACCACCTATATTATGGGAGGAACCTCTAGGGTATCCAGATCTTCACCAACATCATCTTTTTAGGCGTGTTAGTAGGATAAGGACAAGGAAGACATGTGGTACTTGGACTCAGGCTGTTCCAAGCACATGACGGGCGATAAAGCAAAGTTCCTTAGCCTCACAAAGAAGAAAGGAGGAACGGTGACATTTGGTGACAATGGAAAAGGAAGAATCTTAGATACCAGTACATTGGGTAACGACTCCTTCTCTCTTACAAATGTCTTATATGTAGAAGGCTTAAAAGACAACTTAATCTCTATTAGTCAACTATTCGATAAAGCTCTTAATGTTTATTTGAGTCTTCTACAAATTTGTGCAAAATTATAGATCCTAAGTCAAATGTTATTGTACTCACTGCACCAAGAATTCACAATGTCTATTTAATTTTTTTTCATGATCTATCACGTGTGTCACTAAAATGTCTAATCACAAAAATTGAAGAACTTGAATTGTGGCATAGGCGTTTTGGTCACACTAGCACCAACTTGATCTTAAAATTGTAAAAAAATAAAATAATAAGGGGTTTACCGATGCTTAATGGAAACCTATCTACTTTATATCTGCCATGCCAAAAAGGAAAATTCTCTAAAACATCCTTCAAAAACCAATATGAAATGTCCACCACAAGACCCCCTACAACTAATTCACATGTACCTATTTGGGCCAATTAGCACTTATAGTCTAGGTGGTAAAAAGTACACATTTGTGTTGATTGATGATTTCTCTAGATTTACTTGGACACTATTTCTTACCTCCAAATCTGATGCTTTTCTGAATTTACAAAACTATGCAATCGCATTCAAAATGAATTAGATATAAAAATTAAGTCCATTTGATCGGATCATGGAGGGAAATTTGAAAATGATAGTTTCACCACTTTCTGTAATAATCTAAGTATTAAACATGAATTTTCCGCTCCACGCACCCCCCAACAAAATGGTGTGGTGGAGAGGAAAAATAGAACCCTTCGGGAACTTGCACTCACTATGCTATCCGAGTATGCATTGCCTATATCTTTTTGGGCCGAAATGGTAAATACATCCTGTTATGTTATAAATCGAGTCATGCTTCGCCCAATTTTGAAATTAACTCCATATGAATTATATTACAAAAGAAAACCAAATGTATCTTACTTTCATATTTTTGGGTGTCAATGCTTTATCTTAAACACCAAGGATGCATTAGCAAAATTTGATGAGAAATGTGCTGAAGGGATATTTCTTGGCTACTCTTCAACTAGTAAAGCATATAAGATATACAATAAAAAGTCTAACAAGGTTGAAGAGTCTATTCATGTGAAGTTAATGAAGTTGTTCCTTGTGTAGATTCTAACACTACAGGAAAAGAAGAGGAATCCCCTTCACCCTTGGAGGATGATGATGTTGAACCACATGGAGCTGACAAAGAAATTGAGGCGGTGCAAGAAGAGTTCGTGCCTCCAAGCGCGCTTAGATTCACAAAAGATCATCCAAGGGAACTTGTCATTGGAGAACAGTCAAGAGGGATAACGACACGCTCTTCCATTCATGAATCCTTCTCTAATTTATGATTTTTTTCTGAAATTGAACCCAAAAACATCTCTACCGCGCTAAACGATGAATTTTGGTATTTAGCTATGCATGAAGAATTAGAACAATTTGAACATAATAAGGTTTGGAATCTTATAGAAAGACCATCAAATCATCCGGTAATAGGCTTAAAATGGATTTTCAATAATAAATTAGATAGTAAATCTAGGATTACTAAAACAAAGCTCGCTTAGTAGCACAAGGTTATTCACAAATCGAGGGGGTAGATTTTGATGAAACCTTTGCACCCGTAGCTCGCTTAGAATCCATTCAAAATTTTCTTGCCTTTGCAAGTTTCAAAAGATTTAAACTATTTCAAATGGATGTTAAAAGTGCCTTCTTAAATGGAATTATTAAGGAAGAAGTTTATGTTGAACACCCCCCCCCCCGGTTTTATAAATGAAAAATTCCCAAATCATGCTTTTAAACTAGATAAAGCATTTTATTGTTTAAAACAAGTGCCTCGTGTTTGGTATGAAAGATTAACTTCATTTTTATTAAAACACGATTATGTAATGGGAAGTGCCGATAATACACTCTTTATCAAACATGTTAATAATCATTTAATCATATTACAAATCTACGTAGATGACATCATTTTTGTAGCCACTAATGACCAATTATGTAATGAAGTTGTAAGTGTGATGCAAAATGAATTTGAAATGAGCTTGGTAGGAGAACTTACTTATTTTCTAGGTTTTCAAATCAAACAAAGAAGTGATGGAATATTTATAAATCAATCTAAATATGTTCATGACATGTTAAAAAGATTTGGATTTGAAAATTTAAAATAAGCCTCCACTCCCATGAGTGCCTCTCTAAAATTAGGAAAAGATGAAGCCGGAATCTCTATTGATCAAACACTATATAGAGGAATGATATGGTCGTTATTATACCTAAGTGTGTCTAGACCCGACATTATGTTTGTCGTTTGCTTATGCGCTAGATTTCAAGCCAATCCTAAAGAATCTCATTTAAAAGCTGTCAAACAAATTTTTATATATTTAATCAGATCATCTAGTCTAGGCTTATGGTATCCTTATAATGACTCATTTATATTTCATGGATATTCCGACTCCAATTATGTAGGGTGATCACTAGATCGTAAAAGCACAAGCGGCATATATCACTTCTTAGGCCCCTCACTAGTTTCTTGGTCGAGTAGGAAACAAAATTTTGTTGCCCTCTCCACCACCGGGGCCGAATATAGCACACTAGGAAGTTATTGTGCACAAGCCCTTTGGATGAGTCAAACACTAGAAGACTTTGGGATGCATCTTAATAATATTGAATTAAAATGTGATAACAAAAGTGCAATAGATCTAACCAACAATCTCGTTCATCATTCACAGTCCAAACATATTGATGTGCGTCATCACCTCATTTGGGATCACATTAAGAAAGAACATGTGAGAGTTAGCTTCAAAGGCACGAAATCCCAACTTGCGGACATCTTTACAAAACCTCTCCCCGATGCTTGTTTCAATATGCTTAGACTGGAATTAGGAGTCTTAGATATATTGATAGCGCTCAGCGCTATCAATAACGCCCAGCGTTAGCATTTTACTCTAAACTTAACAACTCTTTCTACCTATTCATCTGTATGCGTCTATATAATCTATGTTTGCACCTTAGTTAATTTTTCATTTCTAGAAAAATCAGAATCAAATATAAAATATAAAACCATTTTAAAACTACCAAAAACTTGCTTAATGTGCTTTCTAAACATCTCCAAATTCCTTGAAATTTCTACACCAAGAAGGTCGATATACATAAACTCTAATCCAAAGAATTTTTTTTCAAAAACCTAAGAAAACAGTGTTCTGATTGGGCGTTAAGAAGTTAACGCCAGGCGTTAGCTTCTTTGGCCAAATTTTCATTCTATTTTTTCTAAAATATTTTTGGTATTTTTCTCATGCATTTTCTCTGATTGTTTTCTCGGATTTGAATTGTTTCATATTTGTCTGATTTCATAAATAAAAAAAATCAAATAATCCAAAAAATGTTGAAAAATATGTTTTTTGTCATTTGTTTGTTATCAATATTTACAAAAATATGTTTTGATTATAAAAACTTCACTTGAGCACAACATCTTAGTATTTTCATTACAAATGGTCAAAATTGATAAGGCATACACTTAAAGATTTTCTTTAATGTTTATTTTTTCATTTCAAGTTTCCTAAACATTGTTTTACCTTGTCATGCCTTGACCTTAATCTTATTATATGCAATGAAATAGTCTATAGAAATTTGTGTAAGATTGTCTAAGCATGCCTCTAAGTATGAGTAATGTTTTATGTTAATCAATGATTCATTCACTCACTATCTTGGTAATCTGCATGTGCTCATAATCTTAGTCTTGCATGATTATGTAGTGTAATAGCTTTAACTTATTAAGTTGTTGTCTATATTACCTACACCATCTGTCAAACAAAATATTTCTTGCACATATAGAAGTGTTATTCAAATATTGTTTAATGTTTGCAAAAAGAAGTGAATTCGGAGACCTTTGTCCCAAAATTAAAAATATGAAATAAAATGACAAAGATTACTCCACCAAGCACTACTAACCCTCCTGATAAGTTTTAATAAACATTGTGAGGTTGAGCACCTTGGAAAGAATTGTAAAGTGTTTTGTGCAAACACATTTTCTTTATCACTTCTATTCTTACACCAGATCACTTAAAATAGGAATTTATAAAAAATGCTTATGTAATCCCCCAAGCAATACTTCGCTCCCTGATAAGTCTTAATGAGCATTATGTGGGCGAAGCACCTTGGTAGTTGTAATCTTTTATGTGCTTTAAAATTTTCTTCTAGAATTGATGTGTGAAAGTAATTATAAGATTACAATCTTAATATTGTTTTACTATTTCATTACATATGTCATGTGTTTTGATTATTCACTTGTATACTCTTATTAAAACATTTTTATGCACACATCATTATTTTTTTATAAAGCCTATACTCATAAGAATTGGATCCTAATGCATATTTAAATGATTCTCTACAAACTTAAGTAAAAGCACTAGATTGCAATGCATTATTTTCTACAGAGTTTTTTTACTTGAAATACGAATTAGTAACATTGTAGCTCTTATCTTTTTGAATATGTCAAATCATGATTTTCTATTAGTTATGGAAAAATTTCAAAGTTAATGCTCAAATGTGAAAAGTCTAGACATATTGTTGGAAGAGTCAAACCACAACAAAAATAATCTTTACAAAATATTAATCTTAGTAACATATTCTTTTGTTTTTTTCCGCATTGTTGATTTGATTATGTACTCTTATCATGCTTCATCATGCTTATTTTTAAGGTCTCTCCTTCACTTGTATCTTTCAAACTCTTATGTTCATTATTTTCTAACAAGTGGAAGAATAACTTGGTAAAGTACATGGGATGTTATTACTCACGCTTATCATATCACATTTTTATCTGATGTACTACTCTCTCTTAGCTCGATCATGACCTACTTTATGCTATTATCCTCTCTTAGTTTGACCCAACTTGTGTCTTCTTTATTCTAGTTTTGTTTTCACTCCACCCACTTTTGCTAATAACAAAAGGGGGGAATAAAATGATAAATCTTAATGATAAAAGGAGTAGGATTCACTAGTTTATGGGGGAGCATAAATCTAGTTTATGGGAGAATACACTAAGGGGGAGCACTTAAGTAGGGGGAGCACAATTTAACAAACTATAATTATAACTCTAATCTCTATGTTACTTAGTGTCATATATCTTTCTAAAAATACATCTCGTATATATGATTCTGATTTATCACTATTGGATTTGTTATTATCAAAGGGAGGAGATTATTGGAAAATAGTTTTCCTCATCCCTTTGATTTCAGAATAACAAATCCAACTTGTATTTGATCTTGTTTGCCATTGTGTTTTTAACATCCAGGTTTGAACAAAATTGATACTAGGATACTGCATTGGTGGTCTAGACTAGCTCACAAGCTAAAATGATGAATGTGGTCTAACGCCAGGCGTTAGGACTTAACGTCGGCGTTGACTTTCATTCCCACCAAGATGAAAATGGCATGGAGGGAAGCTTTCATGATTGCAGGAGCATTTTGGGAATGATTTGACTTAACGCCGGGCGTTAGCATCAACGCCAGTATTAAGGTTGCCTAAAATTAATGTTTTCAAAGATGCAAGATTTCCTTCCTATTTTGAAGATCCAAGCCATCAAATTATTTCTATACTGAGTCAACGCCTTGCATTAGCCTAAACGTCGGCGTTAGCTTCCAGTCTTATTGTTAGACACCTTTTTTTCCTACAAAACCGGGTCTTATGCCCAGAATCGCCGCTTTGCGGTGACACCAACACTCCGGAAGGTCGCCACTATAAAACGCCGATACTGTCGGCCATATCGATCACAAAAGAAGAAAAATATAATTGAACCAAAAGTATTTTCAATTCCACATCACATAATATATAAATCATAATGAAAGATGTCCACAGATAATAACTGAATAAGAGGTAGCAATAAAAAGGGATCATGCCCAGTACATCAAGTCCTTATTACAAGATTACTCGCGGAAGCATAACCTACTAGTAAACACTCACGGATCCTGAGACTGGTGCTCCTGTGCTAGACTGGCCTGCCTCCATCTGCACCGGCCTCTAGTGGTGCTGTATCTCCTCGGTCCCCTAAAATGACATGGTCCACCGACCATTAGTCAAAAAGACTAAGCCTCATTCCCACCACCCATCCCCAAGTGGCTCCTAGGCACCACGCGGGAGGGATGAAGCGGAGGACAGCAAGGGGTATATATCAAAGCAGATGACATGGCCTAGCTACTGGAATATCTACCACTACACAAGTGTATATATATAATTGAAGCAGTAAATAAAGCAGGGTAAAGAACAAGTAAAGTGAGTAAGTAAAGACAAGTAAGTAAGAAAAGTAACCTTAAATTTATAAGAATGCCCATGCAGACCTATAGACCAAGGGGTCGTTTAGCAAGGCATATCGTATAAAAAGTCTCATACCAATTTATACGATAGGGGTACGGGTTGAAATGCAATGCTTATGCTATGACATGCAGAGTTATGCAGTTTAATGTTATGATCACATAAGTGAAAAACACACACACTTCGATTATATGCGCACAGACCTTTAGTTCCCCCTTTTAGAGCTAGCAAAACTCCCAGGATACACCCGTAGTGGCAAACGGAAGCGGTGGGTTGGTCCTTGCCCACCTCTAGGTTGGAATTCACACTACCTAACCTAGACCTATCATATGCCTCAACGAGAAGAACACCGTGAAGCTCCTGCGTACTCTTACTGGCTGGACAACCGGACTTTCCTTGGCCAAGTGCAAATCCACACTTGCCGAGTTAGCGTATCGGTGTCGGTGTGAATGACCGTCCAATACCGAAGACCCACCACCATTATGCACATGCAATTATGATTACTATATCTCCGAGCCATAAGCTCCCCGGGCTGACCTGCCAGTCACCATAACCTTCCGAGCCACGGGCTCGCCGGACTAACCCGTCCATACCTACAACCACCGAGCCAATCATTCATAAGGCCAAACCAACTAACCACCCATAGCAATGGGGTATGGGTGTGTATACGATTGAGTTAATCTTGCATAACAAATTATTCCTACGGTTTTGGGTTAACCATGGACTTTCCGAGGAGTACCCTGTGAGAGGCTCGCAGCGGTACTAGAAGCTATGATGGGCTGAACTCCAAAGCTCCCTTTCAAAGGCACTTATTCTTATAGGTGTCTACCCTTGACCTGACCACTATTAATGTTACACTTACTAACGCTAAGTGTGTTTAACTTTACTCCAAAGGAATGATGATCTTTCGTCGTTCCCAAGCATACTCTTGCCTCCTAATCAACCAGACATCTCACTCCTACTTTCCCTTGGCGATCCCTTCCAAACCCAATCAGTTTGGGTGCACCAACTTCTTTAACTCCCCATGTATGACCTACATGCTTATCTTAGTTCAGTATTTTCACTATACGCAGACCATTTGAACTACATAAGGTTCATGAGAAGAGGTACTCCAAATAATCATCCAAATGACCCAAGATTATTATTGGGGGTGTGTTATGAGATTTTAATACTATCTCCAGAAATTCATAATTTTCCTAATTTATCTGACATTTATTATAATTTCCCCAAAATAGGGAACATATGACCTTGAACACCAAGTATGGTTTTCTGAAAGGCTATGACCTTACAAAAATTTGTACAACTATATATCCTCAAAATAACATTCATATATGAAGTTTATATATTTCTAGAAAGTTTTTGACCTCCAAATAAAATATTGATTAATTTATCAAAATCAAGGCTTAACAAAGAAAGTACCAAAATACTCATTCAGAAATTACAAGAAAATTAACAGATGTCTAGGGAGATCAGAAAAGTTCACTGGTTGAGTTTCATAATTTTCCTGATTTAATTGACCATATAAATCCTTTATTTAAATAAACAAATCGTAGGGCACTTTGTGAAGAGAACCATATAAAAACTCCTCCAAAAATTATACTAAACATTACATATCATATTCTTGCCCTAAAAAGTCCTCTGACCAAGTTTCATTATTTTCCAGTGAGTATTAAATCCATAATTAATTTTCTTACAACTAGGGCAAATATTTAGGTTATGAATAAAGTACTATTTATATCAATCCAAATTTCATAACAAACTTATCAGAGAATAATACCACTAGTACCAGCTTACTGGCAAAATTTCATGAGCATTCAAGGTAATATGATTATGTAAATTCTTAACATAAGAAAGTCCCCTAATTGATTCTTAATTAATTCAGAGGGGATAAATGTTCCTAAAAATTCCAATTAAATTATCTAGGGCATAATACCACCCTATGAACCCCTCTACCAAGTTTCAAGTTAATCCAATGAAATATGACCCTATGTCCTTCAATAAGTTCAATATACAACCCTACGGTTTGAACCGGGGTTCTAGGGCACATTCACCACAAACCACTCAAAACCACTTGTGGGGCTATTTTATGTGACATCAAGTTAGTGGTCAAAGTTTCACAACATTTGGATGAGGGTTGATCTCACAAATCCATCAAGTGAACTTTTGATCTAATATACCATAGTTTGATCAAATTTGGGTTACTTAATTACCCTACCAATTCAATCCCAAATGGGATGAAATTTTTAACAGAGTCATGTCATGACCCTAAGGACCACCCACCAAAATTTAGAAGGGTTTAGAGGTCTCTAGACCCTAAAATTAAATCAGAAACTTTTACTAAATTTCTACATAAACTATAGAAAAAGGTTCTCCAAAACTTTCCATTTTTTTATATGTTGAGGGTAAGGGTAAGTCTAGCTTATGCTCTAAATTTCAAAGCATTTGGATGAGTAGTTTAGCGGGGGCACTCAAATCAATCTATGGTCAACCCTATGTATAGGTTGCACCATTTGAGTGTTGTAGTCAAACCAGTGGGCCAAATCAGCTCAAATCAATTTTAAAATAAACTAGACATAAAGATCTACAACTTTTGCCTCTGGTCATTTTCCCTGAAGCGGCCTCGAAGGGATTCAAATTTTAGTTTCAAAAATGTGCACTTCTAGGGGAAAAATATGACGTTAATTAATCATAAAATTAATAATCTGTCTAAATGGAGGGCATCGGTTCATCTTCTGCAATCAGCCAACAGCCACGATTGGCCTATCCTGTACCAACTTGGGAGGTGATTTCCCAGCCACCTAGACCCTCTCTCGGTCAGCCAATGCCACCATCACCTCCGTTGAGGTGGCGGTCGGCGATGGACGGTGGTTGGCCGGCCGTAGGCGGCCGGAATCGGGGATTTAAGCAAGAAAGTAAAGCTTGAACCCAAGCTTTTGGCCATGCCAATCCAAGGCCAATTGGCCTCAAACCTTGCGGCCAACATGATAAGATCTACCCACTGATAGAGAGGAGGGGAGGACCTGAGTGGTGGCTTGTAGCCGTGCCGATCGCCGGTCCACCATTGTTGGTCGTGAGATCTTGGGTGCCATGCCGATATGTGCTTAGATGGTGGATTTCTTCTGGAAAGTGGGGGAAACTCCTTCCCTTCACCCCTTGAGGCTTTTTAAAGAGCCAGTTCAGGGAGGGGAAGAGACAAGGCTTGGGATTCCTCCATTAACACCATTCATGGTGAAAATTTCGGCTATCCCCAAAAGCCATCCAATTCATCCCCCATAAGAGTTGGAAAACCTCTTAATCTTCTCCTAATTTATAGGGTGAATGAATCCCCATCACTTGGGGGGACTTTTGGCCTCCTTTGGCCATGAATTTGGCCACCAACAATGATCATGTTCGCCTTTTGTCGATTGAGCTACCGCCAGTGCTAGAGCTAGCGCCAGCACTAGCATCTCCAAGGAACGAAGCTCGCTGATTTAATCACTATCGCCAGCGCGAGTGCGATCACCTGCGCGAGCGTCCCGATGGTGCATGGTTCGTCTCAGCGGTTCACCTAAACCACCACTACCGCCAGCGCTAGCCCCTAGCGCATGCTCTAGCTCAGCATTCAAGGTACCCCTCTTTCTATGGCTTGGCACTTGGGGTGTTACGAAGGGACCCCCCCCCCCCCCTCCCCCGTAATGGCTTAGGCATGTTATGATGGCGCCAAGGTGAAGCCTTAATGTCAAACCCTAGGTTAGATAGTAAATTGCAATCTCTTTGCGCATCTCAGGGTTTTGTCATGACCTAGTCATGACAAAACTAACCTAGGTGTCTAGTTGTTTGGGGGATGTTACACCTATAAATAGGTGGCATTCATTCTCTTCAACCATTGATTCCAAGGAGCCTTATTCCATCACTTTAGAAACTCTATGAGGGCTTTATTTTAAGACCACCATCTCCCACACAAATTCAAGAGAAGAATTCGAAGGAGGATCGGATCAACGCTCACCCAACATAAAGAATGCTCGCTTTGACTTCGGCGATATTCAACGGACATTCGTTGTCTCCCGAATTCTTCATAGGGAGTTTTTTTACTTGTCTTTTATATTTTCTTGTACCTCTCTCATTGTAATTGTGTAGTGAATTTGTCTCATGTTGGCGACTAGGTCTAGGTAGGACTTAGGGAGTATTTCACCTTATGTTGACAACTAGGTCTAGGGAGTAGATCAAGGGGGTGCTCGAGGCCATTCTGGGGATAGAAAGGCTAGAGCCGCTTGAGGATGTATCTAGGGAAAGATTGGCTAAAGCCAACCGATTCCTAGTGACAAGAGTCGGTATAGAAAACAAAAAGAGTATTTCATATTCGCCTTAATTTCTAGCGTCATAGAAATCAAATTTTGTAATCAAATTTTATAATTGATAATCATGTCTTTTCATGTTAATTAAAATTGATTTCAATTCTTATTTCTAGCTCTTTATTTTTGTTTCAATTTACTTATTAGAAAATCACAAAAGATTTTCTTAAAATTCTAAAGTTTTCTAAAACCCTTATTCACCCCCTCTAAGAGCGCCTCAAGATCCAACAATGGTGTCTTTAGCCAACCTCTTCCCTTACAAACGTGCCATATGCAGCGAGTTCCCCGAGGCGGTCCTCGACTCGCTATGTTCAGCCATGTAATCGTCGGATGATATTTTCTACTCAAGCTACAGTTCACGCTCACTGCACCAAAAATGTTGAAACCCGGATACCGGTTTAACTATGTTCGAGACTTGGGAAGTAGCTTGAGTTACTTATCTCTTCGTTAGATCCCTTAGTCTGAGAATGTTCGAGCTAGGAACTGGGCCTCTCTATTTAGTGGATGATTGCCTAAGAATAGACCCACAGGCTGCAGCGATGAGGTCCCGCAACTAACCCAAAAATCATACTCGACTTCCTCTCCAAAAACCAGTGGTTGAGCCTGCATCTCAGACAACACTGAAGCGAGAGGAGAAAAGCTTTGGCTCTCTTAAGGGGGTGAATTTGTGCTAATCTGAGGAATAATGGGTCATATTTATAAGAAAATCCTTCTAAGGCCAAAATGGTCCTATCGGCCTGTGGATAGCTCCCTCCGCCTTAACCAAATTACTATATGCAGACCTAAATGACCTGCGCACAACTCCTCACAAGGTCTGCGGATAGCGAGGGAGTACTGAGGAGTGGGGTGGACCCTAACTCACCTCGCTCCCTCCTTGAGCGGGTGCGGGTGAGGTGACTAGTTCAAGCCCTACTCGCCGAGGGATAGTTCTCTGAGGCGAGCTTTCCTGAGGCCAGGTCAACTCACTTTGCCCAGGATGAGAAGGAGCTTTGTCGCCGAGATAGGCTGTTCATGTCACTCAGATGAATCACGCTGGCGTCGAGAAGAACTACGACATCGAGAAGAACTATGGTGTTGAGAAGAACCAAGGGGGGCGTACTCGCCTCACCCTACCTTGGGCGAATCAGATCGCTATTGGGTCTTCTCGCCGAACACTGGTTGGCCTACTCACCGAACACTGGTTGACCTTGTTGGCACAAAAACTGTACCTCCAAAACTCACACTAAAAAGAGATGGGGGAGGGGAAGACTGCGGAGGGAAGGTTACTTGAGACGGAGGATATCAGAAGAGATCTTTGAGAGAAAAGATGCTTCGATTGATCTTACAGAAGGTTAGAGGATGGGGGTCTAAAATTGGTAAGGGTGAGAGGTAGAAAAGTGACAAAAAATGAGACCGCTGGCACAGATTGCAAGATGGAGGCTCGAAGCAAAAGTCCCTTTTCTGGTACCCCTACCCCTCTATTTATAGACGCGGAGCCTGCCCAAATGGGCAGATCCAAAAATTATGGGATGCCCGGAGTACAGGAGAACCGAGGAAGAGACAGGGGTGCAAATAACAAAAGGAAAAGAAAAATAAGATCGCTCGGTCTTGGCGATCTCCCTGAAGCCTAGCCGCATGTGCCTTAGAAGAATTGATGGAGACGAGACAAGCGGTCTGAGCAGTCTCCCAGGATTGAGACCGCCGAAACTGACCATTCTGACCAGAAAAGAGAGGTCGCGGGCTTCCGGGCAAACATGATCCCCGCACATTTTCAAGTTTTGCTGGAACTTCAGAAATGTCTGCTTTGACCATTGAGACCGCGGCCGGCATAAATGCAAGAGATTCTATAAATATGGATTCAAAGCTTCAGAATTTAGAACTTTATGGAAAGAACTGTGAGCTTGTGTTATCAGCGATCACCACTTTTCTTACCGCAATGATCTATGAATGGAGAGCATTCTGAATCATTTGTCCAAGCGAGCACAGGCTCAGGGGGCGCCCAAGGTAGCTTCCCCGAAGGGAAAAGGTGAAAAGAAGGAGACCGCTAGCTCCAAGAAGGTTCTGGAGGGCAAGTCCTCTAAGACCGCGGCAAAGGTAGAGGCGTCAAAGGAGACCGTCGTTGTTCCTTAGGAAAAGCAAGCTGAATTGCTAAAGATGGATGCGGTCATGGAGGTCTCAAGAATTGTCGACTTGTCGACCACCTCTTCAGGGCCTCCTGTGTTGAACCTCCCAAGTGTCTCTATCACCTTTGACCGCCAAAAGTCAGAGGAAATTCTCAACCAAGTCGTTGTCCATACCGGGGAGACAGCTTCTACTGAGGCTATCAAAGCTCAGATGCAAGAGAAGAAGGCTTCCGTAGAAAAACTCAGGCAGAAGATTGCAGATAAGTAGGAAGCTGCAAGAGGGAAAAAAGAAAAAAAGCACAAACTCTTCTGTTCAGACCACCAAGAAAAGGAAAAGTGGAGAAAGTAAAATAGTGACCGCTAAGGATGCGGTCACACTCCCTGAAGATGGCGGTTTGAGATGTCCTCCGGTGGATGGCTCTGAGAAGGTAAGTAAGCAAGTCGAACTCACTTCCTCATGTGGTCTCTGTTTCTTCTAAAGGAGCAGACCCAGAGTTGCTTGCTTATCTTGATGGTGATTCTTCTAACGGTCTTGTTTATTTGATCTCGCTGGTGATTGACCCTTTTGAGTCTGTGAGTCTTCGGGAGGCCGCCGAAAGAGCGGGATATCGCTGAGAAAAAGAAGACCGAGGAAGAAGTGTCCATGAAGAAAGCAGAGGGGGAGCAGAAAGTGAAGGAAGAAAAAGAGAGAAAGGAAAAAGAGGAGAAGACGATGTAGGTCACTGCATAGAAAGAAAGAAAAGAGAAGGAGAAGGCAATGCTGATCGCCGCCGAGAAGAAGAAGAAGGAAGAGGAGGAGAAAGCAGTGTAGGATGCTGTAGAGAAAAAGAGAAAAGAGGAAGAAAAAGTGATGTTGATCGCCGCTGAGAAGAAGAAGGAAGATGAAGAGAGGGCAGCATAGGTCGCTGCTGAAAAAGATAGGAAAAAGAAAGAGGAGAAGACAGCTCTGACCGCTACTGAGGGAGAGAAGAAGAAGAATAAGAAGAGAAGAAATCCGTTGTCAGGGAGGAGAAAGAAGAGAGGAGAGGAGAAGGAATCTGGCAGATCAAGAAAGAGAAGGACGCACTATCCGTCGGTCTGAAGAATCTCTCCGCTATCCAGGAAGCTAAGTTGGATAAGGCAGTAGTAGACCGCACGACAGCGGTCTCTGCCCTGCGGACTGGTAAGGAAAAACTAATCGCGAGACTGTCGGAATTCCTTCCTCTGCCTGCTCTTCGACCTAGATCTCCAAAAGAGCGGTGTGAGATCACCATCATTGAACAGATGACATCCTCGTTAGCAATGCAGAATTGAAAAGAAGAAGAAAAGAAGGAGAGATGTAGAAGAAAAGGGAATTGGAAAGAATGAACCTTGAGCACTTTAGGGGATTAGACTGCCTTTTGCTGACCGCAGACCCTACGGTCACAAAAGATGTTGAAAATGCCTTACATGATACTGTTGGAATTCCTTCCTCTGCCTGCTCTTCGACCTAGATCTCCAAAAGAGCGGTGTGAGATCGCCATCATTGAACAGATGACATCCTCATTAGCAATGCAGAATTGAAAAGAAGAAGAAAAGAAGGAGAGATGTAGAAGAAAAGGGAATTCGAAAGAATGAACCTTGAGCACTTTAGGGGATTAGACTTCCTTTTGCTGACCGCAGACCCTACGGTCACAAAAGATGTTGAAAATGCCTTACGTGATAGCGGTAATAATTTCTTTCAAAGTATTCTCTTTGCGTGAGCACTTCCATTTTTGAGTTGTTGTAGCTGAGCTTACCGTTCTCTACTTTTGATCGCAGATACTGATGAGATCGCGAAGACTCCTGAGGAAGGGGAAATCCCGCAAGTATTCTCTAACACTTTTCTTTTTTCAGCGACCTTCGTGGTCCCCAAAGTCGATCACGTGGCGCCGGCTGAAGAGGTGCTCACTCAGAGGGAGATGAGGAAGAAGATAGCTCTCGAAAGGGAGATTGCGGAGGCCGGCTGCGAGTCAGAGGCTGCCAGTAGGACCTTTCCTCTGATCGTCTTTGGGAATAAGCTGACAGATATCAAGGGGAAGACCCTCCTTAAGTGGGCACTAAAGGAAAAAAAACGTGGAGGTGTCTACTGACCTCCCTTTGTGGGGTGGGAAATTGACGCGCCATGCCTTCATGATCACCTCTGCTCTTTATGGGAAAAGCAATGCCAAGGAGGCATATGATTTAGATACCGACTTGCTTCCTGGTATCAGCGCGAAGGTGACTGTCAGGAGCACGGTCTTGAATCATCATATGGGGCGGTCTCTCTGAAAAGACCTGAATGAAAATGAGCATCTACAGGAAGAGTTGCATATAAGACTACCTTACATGTAATCTTCCACTTTCTTCTTTTATGACTGTGCGACCTGATTGTATTCTTTCTGCAGTGATTAAAGAAAGCAGCTTACCATGTGGACAATCCAGATTTCAGAATGCCATGATGCAACACGTAAAAGAGACATCAGAAATGACGATCGCGGAACTTCGAGATCGCGGCGGTCTCACCGAAGAGTTTAAGGAGGTTAAATTTGCCAACCTCTTCCCTTACACGGCAAGATTGATATATGAGCAGTCGATCATTGAAATAGAAGCTGAGGGAGAAGAGGAAGATGTCGAGATCGACGAAGACGCGGATGGAGCAAGTGGGAGCCAATATGTTGAAGGCGATGGCACAAGCTCTATTGCGGCCTCGAATTCTGGGTCAAGAATTCCAAGCAAAAGCTCTGAAGAATCCTCCAAAGAGACTGATTCCTCATCATCAGATGAGCAGTCTCCGAAGAAATTGAAGAGCAATTGAAAGGACTATAGTTTAAATTGTAATTTTTCTTGTTCTTTTCAAGTTGTGATCACTGATAGTGAGACCGCGCAAACTTATGTAATTAGACAATGAAATGAAAACAATTTTGGCATACCTTTGTCTCTCTTGTGAATAAATACTTTTCTTTCTCTTTTATCTTTGTATCGATCTTATCATTTTCGATCTCATAATCTTTAATGAAGAAGAATCAATCTCAGTAGCCAGCAACCGGTCCCTGAACTTGTAGTAGGAAGATAATTTTGTTATACGCGATCTCATTTTTATAAACAGAATTGGCATTCGATCTCAATGCCTTAGGTAATTCTGAGCTTAAACAACAGTTATATAAAAAAAGATTCCTTATGAGTATACAAAGCTCGACAACCCATCATGGCGATCTCTTTTTCATCAGACCGCCCTCATAAGCAATGATTCTAAACATTCCAAATTATTTAGAATGATACTTGAGTAAGAGATGGGGGAGATCTCTAATAACTTTGACCGCTCCTTCCACGGATGATAACCAGATTTTGAAGAACTTTGGACCTCTTAAGATAAATAATCAGCGGTCGCATTTTTCCAGACCACTAATGTGTAGAAGTATAGAGGTGAGATCCCATGAATGATTCCCGTTTAATTCCGATTCTTTGATGCTTGAAAGATCTTGATCCTCTGTTGAAGACAGATATCTAGCAGTCTCACTTTTCCTAGACCGCTATTCAGTAGAAGAATAGAAAAAAGATCTTAAGAACATCTTCATAAATTTCAGAAAAATTCAAGGGAAGCGCTTAGTTTGCGGTCTCAATTTTTTCAGACCACCCATTATAAGAATACACATTACAAAAGTTCTGCAAATGATGATTCCAGATAAACCTAATTCTTAACTGAGTCATATATAGAACCCAGGCGGCGGTCTCAGATGCTCCAGACCACCCCTTCGTAGAACATAACCAAAATAACCATAGATGGTGTTCTTAAAATTTTCAGACCATCTCTTATCATTATAAAATTCCAAAGAACATAGACGACGGTCTCAGATATTTCAGACCGCCCCTTTCCAATATAACCAGATGTCTCAAAACTGGCGGTCTCCAAATACTTTAGACCGCTTATTCACAGAGAAAACTAAGCTTGAGAGGTATACAATCTCAAATGATCAATAGGGCAGGTGCAGTCATGCTATAAGGCTAAACCAGCATTGCTTTCCTCAAGAGATCATTAAGGTTGTAACAACCTAAGAAGAGAGGTAAGAAGAGAGGTGAACAACTCTAAATGATGTAAAGGGTAGGTGCGGTCATGCTGCAAGGCTACATCGGCATTGCTTTCCTCTAGATATCATTAAGGTTGTAACACCCTAGACACTCAACGGCTCAGGCGGAGGTATCAGATGCTACTGACCGCCCCTTGGCTATCCTTGCACCAATGAGTATTCGAGGGTCACAGAGCAAGATGATCAGTAGGGCAGGTGCGGTTATACTGCAGGGGATATACCGAGATTGCTTCCCCCGGGAAGGATCATCAAGACTGTAACAATGTTCCGAAATGCATGACAGAGCTGGACATTCACCTAGACCACCCTTGATGCAGAGGTGTATCAGATGTTAGCAAGGACCCGGTATCCTAAAGTTCCTCCGCACGAGCTTGGCTAGCTACCACTACGTAGATGCGAAATATCCCCGCTACCTATGGTCATGGTAGATTAATATCTCAAGCTTCAAGTCGAGGGGGCATCAAGTAGGACCCGTCGATGTCTCGCTTGGTAAGATTTTAGCCTTTGACAACCAATCTATCTCGAAGCTTTCTTTTCAATATGCACAATACACGAGGTTACAATGACATCACCATAATGCTTGCAAGAGAAAGGAAAGGAAGCAATGAAAAAAATACAAGTTTTCAAGAAAAGAAATGCTTGAGATCATCTCCACTCTAAGTATGTGATAGTTATTCTCCTTCATAAGTATGGAGACGATAAGCGCTATTCTTGAGCACTTCTTTGATAATGAATGGCCCTACCCAGTTTGGATTGAGCTTTCCAACTGAGCCAGATCTTGTTGTTGCATCCACCTTCTTAAGGAAAAGATCACTAACAACAAACTCTTTGACTTTAACATTCTTGTCAAAATACTTGGCCATTCTTCTCTTTACCTTCTCTTGCCTAATTGTTGTTGTATCTCTCAACTCTTCAATGAGGTCGAGGCTGCATTTTAGCTCCTCGTCATTCTCTTCCATCCAGCTATCTTGATTTTGCTGAGATAAAATTTCCCTTGGACTCCTCACTTCAAACTCAATTGGAATAAGAGCTTCTAAGTCATGAGATAACTTAAAAGGAGTCTCTCCACTTGTTGATGTTGGAGCTATCCTCAAAGCCCATAACACTAAAGGTAATTGTTCTGCCAAATTGCCTCTGAGATTCTCCACTTTCTTTTTCAAGAGATTTATTATCAACTTATTGGCAGCTACTACTTGCTCATTACTTCTAGGATGATGTATAGAAGCGAACCGTAGCTCAGTGCCAATTTGATCACAGAAATTTATCAAAGTGGAGTTGTTGAATTGAGGACCATTATCTGTGATAATTCCAATAGGAATTCCATGCATGTATACAATCTCTCCCCAAATGAAATTCTTAATAATTGGGGTAGTGGTTTTTGCTAATGCCTTTGCCTCGATCCACTTGCTTAAATAATCAATCATAACCAAAATAAAATGATGTTGTTCGCTAGCTAGAGGAAAAGGCCCGATCAAATCCATCCCCCAAACTACAAATGGCCATGGAGTTGCTATTGACCTGAGCTGTCGAGCTAGCTGGTGTTGAAGAGGGGCAAATTTTTGACATTGGACACACCTCTTTGAAAACTTCTCTGCATCTTTCCTCATTTAGAGCCAGAACCAACCTTGTCTTAGAATACTCTTCTCTAAAGTTCTATCTCCTGAATGACTGTGACATTCTCCAGAATGAACCTCCCGAAGAACAACTGGAATTTCATCCTCAGAAACACACCTTACCAATGGTGAGAGAAAAGTTTTCATGTAGAGTACTCCTACAATAAGGTAATAATAGATTGCTTTTAGTTTAAATCTTTTCCTATCCTTTACCGTTGGATGGAACTCCTCAGTTGAGAGGTAGAGAATGAAAGGGTCCAACCAAGATGTTCGTTGACCTATTTGCATAACATCTCCCTCCTCGATAGCTAGATGAAACACCTCTGAGGTGGTTTCTCCCAAAAGGAGACCAAACTTAGCTAACTCATCAGCTTCCGTGTTCTCCTCTCTTGGAATGTGTTGACTAGTCAAGCTCTTAAACTGTCCTATCTCAACCTTCACTAGAGCTTGGTATTGCTTCAAAATGTGATCTATGGTCTCGAATGTTCCATTCATTTTGGATGCCATTACCAGAGAGTCATTTTGACTTAGACATCTTCAATCCCTAGGCTCTCTTACAAATCTAAGACCAGCGAGTAGGTCTTCATACTCGGCTTGATTGTTCGTTGTTCAAAAGTAGAACTTCAGAGCTTGATCTAATCTAACCCCATTTAGGTTAATTAAAACAACTCCAGCGCTAGATGAATTTCTCCCTGAAGCTCCATCGATGAAGATTGTCCAAGCAAGTGGTGTTCCAACCTTTTTTTTCTGAGCTAGCTCCTTTTGCATCGATCATGAAGTCTGCTAGCACTTGTGCTTTAATCTCCATTCTAGGGATGTAAGAGATATCGAACTCATTGAGTTCTATCACCCACTTGGTCAATCATCCTGAGTGTTTTGGCTTTTACAACACACTTTTTAATGGAAGATCGGTGACAAATTGAATTGAATGAGCTTGGAAATAGGGTCTTAGCCTTCATCCTGTAGTTACGAGCATTAAGGCAAGCGTCTCAAGGATCGGATATCGGGTTTCCTCATCCTTCAAAATCTTGCTCACATAGTAAACCAGAAACAGCCTTTTCTTCTCTTCCCTGACTAGCACCGAACTAATGGCATCGGAGCCAACTCCAAGATACAAGAACCGATCTTCTCCTTCTCTTGGGTTTTGGAGCAAAGGAGTTGACGTTAGCTTCCTCTTAAGTTGATTGAAAGTTTCATCACACTCTTTGGTCCATTCAAACTTAGCTCCTCCACAGAGAGTCTTGAAGAAAGGAGCGCTTTTATCTCCTGAGTGAGAGATAAAATGACTCAATCCTGCCATCCTCCATCCTAGCTGCTGAACTTCCTTGGAGTACTTGGGAGGTGACATTTCTAAAATGTCCTTCACCTTATGAGGATTCAGTTCCAACCCCTCCAGAGTGAGGAGATGGCCGAGAAACTTCCCTTTGCTAGCTCCGAAGACACATTTTGACGGATTTAATCTCATATTGAAGGTCCAGAGGGTTGCAAATGTTTCGACAAGATCGTTAAGGTGGGCTGAGAAGGATTTGTTTTTTATCAAGAGGTCATCAACATAGGCCTTTAGATTTTTTCCTTTTTGGCTCTTAAAAATGGTGACCATCATTTTCTGATAGGTAGCACTAGCATTCTTTAGCCCGAAAGACATCATAAGATAGCAAAAACAACCGCCATTCGTGATGAATGAGGTGAGGAGTTTCTACACCTCTCTGATGGGTTGAGCTAGGATCACCGCCACCGCCCTCTTCTTTTTCTTGAGCGGGATGAAACTGGGGTCAATATTGAGGTGGTGGCAGGCAACATCCAGATCAACTCCTGGCATGTCATCCGCTGACCAGGCGAATACATCCAGGTCCTTCAGAAGGCAGGAGATGAGCTGACTCTTGTCAGCTTTAAGTAGATCGGCATTGATCGAGAGCTTATTGCTCTCATATCCTTGGCTGATCGGCACGTCTTGATTCGCTTGGGAAGGTTCCAAGCGAACTCCATCTCTAGATTCTTCTTCTACGACCTCATTCGTAGCTTCTGCAGGATTAGGGACTTGAGGAGTTGAAGAGGTCTCAGCTACCTGAGGAGGAAAGGATTCGGTCACATTGATGTGCAAATCCGAAACACCGCTATAGGCGGTAGCAAGACTGCGGCACGGAACAGCAGTGTACTGATCATTCAAGTAAAATAAAATGGGAGTGAATCCCCAAGTATCGAATCTCAAAGGAACACAGTAAGGTGGACTTTACTACTAAGGAAGGACTTGAGATCGAAGTCCTTTAGATCAGATGGATTGCGGGAAAGGTGGATTGGTTTGTGGAAAGCAAAATAAAAAAAAAAACTAAATTTACACTACGATGCAGGCCGCTATGCACTGCTTCGCCAGGTGGATGGAAACTATGCAGGCCTTGAGCGGACTGCTTCGCTAGGCGGATGGGTGAGAAGGCAAGCGAATGGAGTGGTTCGCACTGGAGGAATCGAGGTGGATTATACAGGCAGTTAGCACCGCTTAGCTTGGTGGATGGAAGAGTGGACTCACGTAGTGGAAGAGTAGTCAAGCAGAATGGAAGAGTAGGCACACGGAATGGAATGGCGGGTTTGCTGAGTGGAATGGAGTGGGGGCGGAATGGATTTGTTGGCGCACCTCAAATACACATATAAACAAAAGAGTAATTTCATATAAACATGAAATAAACACTACAAAGCAAAGTGTACATGTGCCACATCATCAAATAATGATGATTACATTCATATGCATTAATACAAGTTAGAGAAAAAGGCAAGAGAAACGACCGAATCCGGAGGCTTGTTGTAGATTCACGGCAGGAATCGACGGGTTGTCAATCTGCATCCTAGCTCAGTCCCAACTATCGTCTGGGGTAGAGGAGGGCTGCCACTTCCTCCCAATGGACCCATCCTCTCCGGTAAACTACAATCTGGTAACGTCCGATGTGAAGAACTCTTTGCTTGTTGATGAAGATGAAGGTAGAATCTTCTCCTTGAAGCACTTGGATGATGGAGGCGGTCGAGAGGATGCTCCGGCTTTGGATTTGCAAGGAAATGGTGGACGGATCTCCTCCATAAGGTGGGCGGTGATGGAGCGGCGAAAATGGCAGAACTGGAACCCTTCGGGCGCGAAAAAGAAGATTGATCTGGATTAGGGCGGATCCTGCGGCTTAAATAGAAAAAATAGTCAGAAATTGGTCACGCACGGTCGAACGCACGACCGTGCGTGAACCGTGCGATATTAATTAAGAAGGAAGCCCAGGAAGACGACCCAGAGCGCTCGTGTATTTTACTCACGCACGGTCGAAGCCGCCCGTGCGTAAAAACACACGATCAAATCCAGATGGCCTAAGAATCAGGCTTAACAGGTGATCGTGTGATTCTTTCACGCACGGGCAACTGCCCGTGCACGATCAAAGACAGAAATCTTTTTCCACCACAGATGAGAGCGCACGATCGCAGCCGACCATGCGTCAAGAAAACGCACGACCGTGCGATTCATGCAGACATGAAATCTGGGTAAAATTGGATGAACCGTCCACCTGCATACACCAAACAGCAATCACACAGGTGGGAACACCCTTCCAGCTCAATCCAAATACAGAAAAAGGGTTGGGGAGCACCATGTGCTTACCCCCAACAACATGGAGCGCAAATGCACATCAAAATGGGCTAAAATATTGCACTTAAAGTAAAAGCTTGAACAAGAAGAATATAAGCAATTACGAACTGAAAATGAAGTACAAAGGCAGGAAAACTAGCCCGGATGAGTCCGAAAATCAGTATATAAATTGGACTCATCACACCCCCAGCTTACCTGTTTGCTCATCCCGAGCAAACAAATCCGGCGGAGTAGGAAAAACATTGCTCGCCAAAGCATTACAAACATGGAGTAGTATGCAAAGTTGCATACTTGTGTGCGTCGAAATTCATTAGAAGAAGTTTCTAAATATGCTAGCTAATTTATTAAAAGTGTAGATGCGTAAACAGGAATTTATTTTTACTCAAAAATGGAATGTTGGTGAATCTCGTGGTCACGCGTAGTACGAAAGTAAGCTAGACGCGAATGGGAGTGTTACCCAAGACTGGAACTCAGAATTAACTCCGTTGAAATCCATCAACGCCGACAGCCATAAGCTCGCCCTGTCACACTCTCTCCACGATGCTAGTGAACTCACAAGTTGAATCAATAGGACTTTTTTGGTTAATACGAGGCTTAGGTTATGGTTTGGAATGCAAAGATAAACGTGAAGGCCAATCGCAACCCAAATGAGCACACAAAAGTGTTAAATCATAGCATCCCCAATAATACACGTGTCACACACCCCCATACTTGACTTTGAAACCGGGTGTGCACACGGCCTACAGAAAAAGCTACAGGGGTGTAAACCAAGAAAAAGCTACAGCATCTGCCATCCAGAAAATGAACCTGCAGGGGTGAGCTCCGCCAAAAACAAAAGGAAATATACAAAATAAAATGAAAAACATTAACTAAACTAAACTAGATGAAATAAAAATGCAAGAAAAGGTAAGATAATTGATGAGTACTCTTTGTACTCATCTTTTAGTATAAGTATAATATATTTTTAATATGAAATTATTTAGTTTTTATGCTTTTCTTAATTAAATTATTATCTTTTCAATTTTATAAACTAACTTAAACCTTTTCTGGGTTTTTCAGGTTTTCTGGGCACTTTGAGCAAAAATGTCAAGTACACGCCCATGGTCACGGGTGTGACCCATAGGCGTGTAACCTACGATGTGTTCCACACCCGATTCTACCACCCCGGGATCATTCCGTGAAGATTCGCCAAGTACACACCCCAGGTCACGGGCGTGACCAAGGGGCGTGACATCCAAGTCACGGTCGGGACCCCGCCATCATCTGCCAGCACGTCTGCCACGTAATTTTAAAGTTACATGCCCCAGGTCATGGGCGTGACCTGGGGGCGTGACCACTGGATATGAGCTGCGTTCGACAAAAAACTAAGGAGATCGACGAACTGCTCCATTGCTGTGTTCGACGAATATTGAGGCGATCGACGAACTGCTCCATTGCTGCATTCGACGAATATTCAGGCAATCGATGAACTTCGCCTAGCTGCTGCGTTCGACGAAAATGCTGAGATCGACGAAAGTTCAACAGCGCCCTTTCCCGCCAAAGTTTCCCGCCAGCTGGAGATTTAGAGATTACACGCCCCAGGTCACGGGCGTGACCTAGGGCGTGACGCGCCCGAAATCCCTGCATTGAAGCCAGAACATGCCCTCTCCGCCAGCACCGATTACGCCCCCTACATGCCCCTTGGTCACGGGCGTGACCAAGGGCGTGTAACACCAAATTTCTGCCTATTTAAAGCCAGCTTCGCCAGATGTTTAGGAAGGAAGTTTGGAGATGAATTTTAGGATTAGCCATTTTCATTTCATGTCTTTATTTTCATGTTTTAGTAGTCTTGTAATCCCTCTTCCTCTTGCAATTTATATTTTCAATTAAATAGTTGTAACTTTAAATTCCTAGTTGTAACTTTCTTTTGCAATTAATAAAATAGTTCCTCTTATTTCTCTTATTTATCTTCTTCTTTCTTTCATGTATCCTTTTATTTTCTTCGATTCCTCCATCGCCATGAGTAGCTAAGGTTTCTATTAGTACTCGGTCGAGATGATCCAAGGAAAATATAATTCATGATTTAATCTTTAGCTTCTCTTTCTCTTCTTTAGGTCGCTTAAGATTTATCCTTGAATTTTAATTGGTTGAGATTATATTTTCGATATATAATTCTCATTCTTGTTTTCGTAATATAATAACCGAGAGGTTTTGAATTTAAATCGATCATTTCAAGGATAAAGAGAGTTGAATGCACTCCTCAAGCGAGGATGACATAATTCTCCCGGATTGGAGTCAAATCCAATAGAGGGGTTCACTACGATAAAGCGAGTTTTAGGGATTTCAATTCTAGAACGAAAGTTCGATTGATCAACCTAAACTCAGTTGAGCGTATCCTCAAGAGAGGTATGTTCATAAATCGGGAACCTCCACGGTCAAGTAATTTATTAAGAGAATTAGAAGTTGTTCTTATTATGTTTATTTTCCGCGGTGATTCAAAGATCGAGTGCTAGCCTTTTTACTCGTCGTTTTAATCTTATTTTTATTTTCTTTTTATAAAATCACTCCCAAGTTCTATTTGATAAAATAATAGAGACTTTCTTGAATTAAAGGAACTCAACCGCCCCGAGTCTAATACGATCTTGGTTTCTTACAACCTATACTATATTCGATACGATACACTTGTTGTTGTCGTTTGCAAGCATAGTTTTGCGCATCAAGTTTTTGGCGCTGTTGCCGGGGACATGGTTGACATTTCGAAAAAAGAAATATTTATTAATTTTATCGTTCTCTTTCTTCTCCCCCTTCTCTTTAAAATTTTTTAAAAAAAACCTTAAAAAGCGTAATCTAAATTCTCGGAAAAGACGCTTTGGGCTTGAATTCCCATCATAGCTTCTAGTACCTTGCAAACTCTTCACCGGGTAGATCTTGGGAAGTCCGGGACTAATTTAACCCGCTTTTTGAAAAAAAAAAAATTTATAATAAAAATATTTTTAAAATTCCATTCATTTGAGTAAAGGTTGTTCCATTTTTATTTTTATTATGAAAGAATCTGAATTTGCTGTTAAAGTTCCTGATGAGGCCAATTTGTATACTGTTTTTTGGACTCATCCAGGCTGCTTTTCCTGCTTTTGTTCTTCAGTTTTTGTTTGTATTTGTTTATTTTCACCCTGTCATTCTTGTGCTTGAAGTGCCTGTTGTAGTGTGCAATTTCACACTACGTTGCTAGGGGTAAGCACACTCTGCTCCCCATCGTGTTGTTTCTATTTTTATGCTGGTGCTGGATGTGTATTACCAGCTGGGCTGCGATGCTTGCAGGTGGCTGATCCATCCCCTTTTGCCTAGAAATCATGACTGTGTACAATGCACGGTCGTGCATTTTTATTGACGCACAGATAGACGTGGTCGTGCGTCTTCATCTGGGTAGAAAACGATGATCTGATTTTGATCGTGCGTCTTTACGAACGGGCAGTTGCCCGTGCGTGAAGGAATCGCACAACCAGCCTGTTTAGCCTTGATTTTAGCTTTTCTGAATTTACCCGTGCGTTTTGACGCACGGGCGGATTTGCCCGTGCGTGAGTAAATCGCACGGGCGCTCCAGGTCATCTTCCTGCACTGTTCTCTATTATTAATAACGCACAGTCTACGCACGGACGTGCGTTCGACCGTGCGTGACCTATTTTCTGATCTTTCTCAATAAAAGCTGCAGCTTTCGATCTAAATCGGGGATCGTACATCTATTCCGCTTTTTCCGCCGCAAAAGGAGTTCCAGCTCCGTACACCTCCACCTTTCCATGAGGGCTTGGCCCTAGGCCACCTCCATCATCCTCAAGCTCCAAGGAGAAGGATCTAGCTCTTCATCCACCAATATCCAAGGAGAAGGAAGCTTGGTTGTGCGGCTGAATTGTGACACGAAGAAGATGGGTCATTGGGTGGTAGTGACAACCTCCTCTACTCCGGACGCAGTTGAGGACCGAGCTTGGACGCGGATTGAAAGCCCAACGATTCAAACCGTAAACCCTCAGCAAGACTTTGGATTCGGTCGATTCCTCACTTTCTCTTTCTTTGTATTTTGTGTTGTAATTGTTAGATCCTTTGTATTTAGATGATGAACACTATAGACCTTGCTTTATAAAGTTATTTCATGTCTGTGTGAATGTATCTTTTTGTTTATACGTAGGTATGAGGTGCGCCCCATTCCATCCTCCATCTCGACGTTACGTTCGTGTGCCGCACTAGCAATTGCTAGTGGCGTGCTTATCGACGAGGTGCTTGCGATCCTCATTCCGTAAGACTACTCGTCCATCCGCCTAGTGAAGCATGGCATAGCGGCCCGTGTAATCCATTCGCCTAACGAAGCAGCGCGCTCAAGGCCTACAAAGTTCGATTCCGTTTGCCTACTCGTCCATCCGCCCTTTCGAAGCAGCGCGCTCAAGGCCTGCCTAGTCTCCATCCCGCCTAGCAAAGCATTGCATAGCGGCATTGCATAGGAGTAGTTTAGTTATTTTCTTTTATTTCCACAACCAAAACCCCCCGTTTCCGCAACCCATCCGACTTAAGGACTTCAATCTCAAGTCCTTCCTCAATAATAAACTCCACCTTACTGTGTTCCTTCGAGATCGATACTTGGGTAGTTACTTCCTCATATTATTACTTGACAATGACCGGTTTACTGCCGTTTTGTGCCGCAGTCTAGCTACCGCCTATAGCGGTGTGCGAGATTTGCGCATCAAGTTTTTGGCACCGTTGCTGGGGAACACAGACGTGTGAGTTTTCTGGAGAGGGAGAATCTGAGAGAGAAGCCCTTCCATTTATTTATTGCATCCTTTTTGTTTTATTTCTTCTTATCCTGTTTTACTGTTTATATTAGGTTGCTCTAGTAAATTTTTGTTAGGTGTAGTATTTTGCACAATAGTATTTTTATTTTGAATCATTTTGTCTTCACACTATGTGGGCTTCATTTAATATTCGATGCCGTTGGTGTGGAGATATTTCTCACGCTAGTGATAGATGTCCAAAGGGAGATAATAGCCCTAGCACTCAAGGCCCAGCATATGGAGCACCGACTTCGTCTGGTACTCCATATGGTGCGCGTAAGTCCTATGGCTATTCTGCCGAGCCTTTACCGTCATACTTCTTTTCGGCCTCAGCACCTGCTGTGCCAAAGAAGCCCGCAAGGCAGTGCTTGTTTTGTCAGAGCACGGATCATGCCTTGAAGGATTGTGCTGCATTCCATCGCCAATTGGACGAGGATGACGAGCCGGATATCCGGATCATCTCGACTCCTACTTCTGGCAGCACACCTTCAACATCTGGTTATGTGTCCATTTCACCTTCAAGCTTTGAAGGGTATGATGTGGACACAGTCACCAGATGTGTGGCTGATCTAGGCTCTGACATGGTTGAGCCCATCTCCCCTGTGCATATATCACCATGTGTTGATTCAATTCTTTATGAGCAATCGGTGCTTGACATTTATCCAAGCACTATTCCTCCCCCTGTTGTGCATACTACATTCGTCTCTGACAACATTGTGGAGGATGTGTCGCAGGATAAGGCTGGTAATCTATGTGTTATGCCTGCTCCTATGGAGGAGGACAACTCGCCTTCCTGAATAAGTCGAACTGGGATGACAATAACCCCAGTAGTTATCTTACTTTTTCTTGTCCTTTATTTTATCGCATACTCTAACTAGTTAGTTAGATTTTATTTTAGTTTGTTTTTGCGGAGACAACCACTTGCAGGTATTTTCTATTTGTGAAGGCGGTGGTTGTGATTCTTCGTAGAGCTTCACTCCAGGCTTCCGGCATGCTTACTAGCTGAGCATTGGGTACCCTCTTCCCCTAACTTTGTTTTAGAATATCTTAATGCATAGTTTAAGTCTGGGGGAGACCTTTTTGTGTACCCACTCACATGCACATTTATTTAGCATGCTAGAAGTCTTTATTTAAATTACTTTTGTTCATTTTGTCTGCACACAATGCACACACTTGAGCGCGTACTTACCCTTTAGTGCGTCACAAGTATAACTTATTCCTTTTTGTAGTTTGGAAAATGATTGTGCTAGCTTTTAAAATTATGTAGTGGAATAAAATGTTGACTCCGGCGTTTCTAATCAAATACTCATGTGAGTATAGGGATTCATGTAGATTAGATTTCTCTTTTATATTGCTAGCTTTATGCATTTCTGTTAGCATAAATATTGTTTACTCTACTCAAATGGTGAATCCGGTGTAAATCAAATGGTAGCATAGGGATATGTGCAAATGATTGTTAGATTCGTATTGCTCGAGTCAGGAGGAAAGATAATCTTTCTCGGTGGCTAAGAACTTGCCCCAAGCGATTCTCGAAGCATAGACATAGGATAGTTCTAGTGCGTGAGAATGACGTAGGCCATCATTTTGGCCCGGTTGAGCTTTTGAGCTATTCCTACCATCTTATCCTCGTTAGCCGCGTTGTGCCTACCCGTTCTTTGTTTCAGCCCCACTTTTTTCTCACCAAAGCCTAAAAGCGAATCCTAGTCGCACACCCAAATTTGAGCTTTAGTTGTTTATTATTTTCATGATTGGGGTGTTGATGTTGTGATATTTTTTGGTGAAAATGTGGATGCACTTCATTGCTCATCTTGCTGAAATTGTTTTGAAAAGAAAAGAAAAAAAATGAGAAAAAGAAAAGAAGTAAAAAAGAAAAAGAAAAAGAAGAAGTGCTTAATTGAAAAATCTTTGTATAAATTTATGATTGGGAGTAGGCGGTGCACACACCCATGTCGCAAAAGTCTAAGTCTGGGGGTGTGGCGCACTTGCATTCGATGTCGGTGTGCGGGGAGTTGTTATAAAGCTCATTTGGGTTTCGGTGTATCAAGCCTTCGTGTTTATCATTGCTTACCTCACCATAACCCAAGCCCCATTTAAAACCTAAAGTCTTACCGACTCACTCTAGGAACCAATCTAGTGCCGTGGAGAGAATGTGAACGGGTGAGCTTATGGTCTCCGACGCCGATGGATTTTGGTGGAGTTTGTCCAGAATCCCAGCTTTGGCAATGCTTGTCTTAGCGATTCTTTTACTTTCTCCATATGTGTGACCGGATGATTCACCGTGATTCCCATTTTGAGCAGAAGTAATATATATTTACTCTTTTATAAATTTATAAACTATGTGTATAAATTAGAAATCTTCTTTAGTATTTTTCTATGCACATGGGCATGCAACTTCGCATGGTATTTCACTTTGTAATTTTGAGTTAGCTATTTCATGTTCCTGCCTGCTTAGGATTTGTTTGCTCGGGACGTGCAAACAGGTAAGTCTGGGGGTATGATGAGCCCAATTTGTATACTATTTTTTGGACTCATCCGGGCTGCTTTTCCTACTTTTGTTCTTCAGTTTTTGTTCGTATTTGTTTATTTTCACCCTGTCATTCTTGTGCTTGAAGTGCCTGTTGTAGTGTGCAATTTCACACTACGTTGTTGGGGGTAAGCACACTCTGCTCCCCATCGTGTTGTTTCTATTTTTATGCTGGTGCTGGATGTGTATTCCCAGCTGGGCTGCGATGCTTGCAGGTGGCTGATCCATCCCCTTTTGCCCAGAAATCATGACTGTGCACAATGCACGGTCGTGCGTTTTTATTGACGCACGGATAGACGTGGTCGTGCGCCGTCATCTGGGTAGAAAATGATGATCTGATTTTGATCGTGCGTCTTTACGCACGGGCAGTTGCCCGTGCATGAAGGAATCGCACGATCAGCCTGTTTAGCCTTGATTTTAGCTTTTCTGAATTTTGCCGGTGCGTTTTGACGCACGGGCGGATTTGCCTGTGGGCGAGAAAATCGCACGGGCGCTCCAGGTCGTCTTCCTGCATTGTTCTCTATTATTAATAACGCACGGTCTACGCACGATCGTGCGTTCGACCGTGCGTGACCTATTTTCTGATCTTTCTCTATAAAAGCTGCTGCTTTTGACCTAAATCGAGGATCGTACATCTATTCCGCTTTTTCCGCCGCAAAAGGAGTTCCAGCTCCGTATACCTCCACCTTTCCATGAGGGCTTGGCCCTAGGCCACCTCCATCATCCTCAAGCTCAAAGGAGAAGGATCTAGCTCTTCATCCACCAATATCCAAGGAGAAGGAAGCTTGGTTGTGCGGCTGAATCGTGATACGAAGAAGACGGGTCATTGGGTGGTAGTGACATCCTCCTCTACCCCGGACGCAGTTGAGGACCGAGCTTGGACGCGGATTGACAACCCAGCGATTCCAACCATGAACCCTCAGCAAGACTTCGGATTCGGTCGATTCCTCACTTTCTCCTTCTTTGTATTTTGTGTTGTAATTGTTAGATCCTTTGTATTTAGATGATGAAAACTATAGACCTTGCTTTATAAAGTTATTTCATGTCTATGTGAATGTATCTTTTTGTTTATACGTGTGTATGAGGTGCGCCCCATTCCATCCTCCATCCCGACGTTACGTTTGTGTGCCGCACTAGTAATTGCTAGTGGCGTGCTTATCGACAAGGTGCTTGCGACCCTCATTCCGTAAGACTACTCGTCCATCCGCCTAGTGAAGCGTGGCATAACGGCCCGTGTAATCCATTCGCCTAACGAAGCAGCGCGCTCAAGGCCTGCACAGTTCTACTCTGTTTGCCTGCTCGTCCATCCTCCCTTTCGAAGCAGCACGCTCAAGGCCTGCCTAGTCTCCATCCTGCCTAGCGAAGCATTGCATAGCGGCATTGCATAGGAGTAGTTTAGTTATTTTCTTTTATTTCCACAACCAAAACCCCCCATTTCCACAACCCATCCGACTTAAGGACTTCAATCTCAAGTCCTTCCTCAATAGTACACTCCACCTTATTGTGTTCCTTCGAGATCGATACTTGGGGATTTACTTCCTCATATTATTACTTCACAACGACCGGTTCACTGCCGTTTCGTGCCGCATTCTAGCTACAGTCTATAGCGGTGTGCGAGATTTGCGCATCAGTTGCTGAGCTTCGAAACCAACTTTACCTCTTACAAGCCGCTCAAAGGCACCAATTATGTTGTTATTATTGTAGTGCGCCTCATCAAAGTGAGGAATATTATTTACATTCATATTCTCAAAATAATTATTATGAAAATAATTATCCTCAATATTATGCAAATAATTTTGATTATAATTACGATCATAATTTTTCCTCTTTTAATGAAAATAATTTTTCAAACTTTGATGATAATAAATTTTCTAATTTTAATGAGAATAATTTTTCGGCGTTTAATAATTGTTCTTCTAGCTCCGAAGTAGACTATTCCTCGTGGCAAGCTCACCCGGATAGTTCTCAGAGCAATGAAGATAAATCTGTGGATCCGAACTTTTGTTTTTCTTCTTATACACCGCAGTTTCCGTTCTCTAATTTGGGGGAAATTTCGCAGATCCAAATAGATACTTCCCCCCAAAATTTAGAGGAAAATATTATTTCGTCTAGTGCTTTTTCCAATTTTCACGAGAATAACTTTCCGGCTTCTAATAATTTTTCTTCTAGCCCCGAGGTAGATTATTCTTGGTGGCAAGGTCACCCGGATAGTTTTCGGGGCGATGAAGATAAATCTTTAGATCCAAATTCTTGTTCTTCTTCTTTTGCGCCGCAATTTTCTTTCTCTAATTTTGGGGAACCTCCACCGAATCAATTTAATACTCCCCCCCCCCCCCCCCCCCCCCACAAAAAAAATTAGTGGAAAATTTTATTTCTTCTTGTATTTTTTCTCCATCTTTGGATAATTTAGTTATGGAGGAACATGTGGTTTCATGTAATCCCATAACTTTTTTACCAAAGATGAAGAAAAATTACTTTACCAAGAATTTCTTAAAGTTATGGGCACCCCGGATGAAATAGGAGAAGAACAAGTTTCTTCCCCTACTTCACCCGGATTTTATTTTCTTTGTCATGATTATTCGCGAATTTCTTCTATCAAACCAAAAATTGATGAAAATTTTGTGTCCGAAAATTTTATTCCACTTGGTAACGCACTAGATTTTTCAAAAGAAAATTTAATTTTAGAAAAGGAACAACCGGAGCTTAATCATTTATTTTCGCAAGCGCCTCCTCCTTGCGAAAAATTATCTGACGCGTTTAATTGTGATTCTCTCTATACTAATAATTTTCAGGTTGAAGATGAGCCGTTGCTACCCCAATCAATTGATGATCCATATGTCGCTCATCCGTATAAATTCAAATCACCTCAGGTATGTATAGGTGATTTGGATTTGCAAATGCAAGATCAAAGACAAACGAAGAATCACATGTTAAGTGGAGGAGTAGCCGTGCGACTGACGCGGGCACATTCACCTACGCGTGAATTAGGGGAGTTGCCTGTCCACTTCTCTTTTTATTTTCCATTTTCCTAACACTACCAGTCTAGCTTAAAGACGGGAAAAAGAAAGCGCTCTTGGGAGGCACCCCTTGCTTATCTTTATTTTTATGTATTTTTCTTTTATAGATTATTTTCTTTCAAGTATTCTTCATACTTAGTTTTAAACATTGGGGACAATGTTTAATTTTAAGTATGGGGGTGTATAGCATTGCTTTCTTTGAATTTCTATTTATTTGAAAAAAATAAAAAAAAAATATATAAATATTTTCTATCTAATAAAAATAAAATTTTTGGAAAGGACACTTTGGGCTTGATTCCCATCATAGCCTCTAGTACCTTGCGAGCCTTCACCGGGTTGACCTTGGGAAGTCCAAGAAGAAGAAAAAAATTATTATATATAAATTTTTATGCTGAATTCTTATACTTACTCATATGCAAAATCCTTAGTAGATTTGCTTTTGTATAGTGTCGTAGGGAATTTTTATACTTCATTAGATTTTGAATTTTGGAATAAAATTGTTGACTCATGCAGTGTTCCTAGTTAAGCGCACGCGTTTGTAGAATTCTATGTCAAATTAACTATTCAGCATAAAATTAGATTTATGTTTTTCCAACTGCGAAAAAACAATCTTTGTTTTACTCTTACCTTGAATCCGGTAGAATCTATGAATAATTCAAGTGAGTATGTAGAAGCTTACTAGAGAAATATTACACATTTTGAATGGAAGGGTATTCTTTCTCGATGGCTAGAACTTGCCTCTAGCGATTCTCGAAGCATTTGCATAGGTTTGTCATAGTTTTTTAGAAGTGATTTAGGCCATCTTTTGATCGTTTGTGCCTGTTTGCCAACCTTTAAAAAAAAATTCATAACACTTTGGGCCTTTCCTTATTTCCTTTGCTACCTCCACCTTTCATTTTCACCAAAGCCAAAACATCCACCCCATGATCACACTAAATATTTGAGATTTATTAAAATTTTGCAATGGGTTCTATTGCGAAAATAAGGAAGTTGCAACTTCTTATTTGGAGCTACAATAAAAAAAATGTGAAAAATTATTTTGTTGGCCAATTATGAAAAATAAAGAAAATTATTCATGGCCTTATGCTTGAAAAATAATGAGAGTTTTTGTATGCTTTGCTTCATGACAACTCTTATGCGAGGTTTAAATTTTGATAATGTTACTCTCACCTTGGTTTAGTGTGATCCTTAGCCGTCATATTTTATCTCTTTGATTTCCAATCCCAAATCATATACCTAAGCCAAGTTTCACTCCTAATGAAAGCCCTTTTGATCTTTAAGCTATGACATTATACTTGTGTAGTGGAGAGAGTGCGACCGGGCAAGCCTATGGCCATCGTCATTGATGGATTTCTTTGGAGGCTATCCCGAAACTCGATTTTGGGAAATATTGATCTTAGAAAACACGCTACCCGCTCCTTGAATAGCATTCGAGAATTTACCGAACTTTCAACTTAAAAGTAAAAGCAATATGTTAAATCGCATTTTTGAAAATTATAAGCTAATCGTTATGCTGAATAGGTCTTTCAACTAGTAGCTCTACACATAGGCGTAAGACTTCGCATTTTTATTCCTTGAGTTCAAATTTCTTTTTCTAGTATTTAAATTTTTCTACTCCTATGAAAAGTTGTTTGCTCAAGACTAGCAAACGAGTAAGTATGGGGGTGTTTGATGAGTACTCTTTGTACTCATCTTTTAGTATAAGTTTAATATATTTTAATATGAAATTATTTAGTTTTTATGCTTTTCTTAATTAAATTATTATCTTTTCAATTTTATAAACTAACTTAAACCTTTTCTGTGTGTTTTCAGGTTTTCTTGGCACTTTGAGCAAAAATGCAAGTACACGCCCATGGTCACGGGCGTGACCCATAGGCGTGTAACCTACGATGTGTTCCAGACCTGATTCTGCCACTCCGGGATCATTCTGTGAAGATTTGACAAGTACACGCCCCAGGTCAAGGGCGTGACCAAGGGGTGTGACATCCAAGTCACGGCGGGGACCCCGCCACCATCTGCCAGCACGCCTGCCATGTAATTTTAAAGTTACATGCCCCAGGTCACGGGCGTGACCTGAGGGAGTGACCACTGGATATGAGTTGCGTTCGACAAAAAACTAAGGAGATCGACGAACTGCTCCATTGCTGCGTTCGACGAATATTGAGGCGATCGATGAACTGCTCCATTGCTGCGTTCGACGAATATTCAGGCGATCGACGAACTTTGCCCGGCTGCTGCGTTCGACGAAAATGCTGAGATCGACAAAAGTTCTACAGCGCCCTTTCCCGCCAATGTTTCCCGCCAGCTGAAGATTTAGAGATTACATGCCCTAGGTCACGGGCGTGACCTAGGGCGTGACACGCCCGGAACGCCTGCATTGAAGCCAGAACGCGCCCTCTCCGCCAGCACCGATCACGCCCCCTACACGCCCCTTGGTCAAGGGCGTGACCAAGGGCGTGTAACACCAAATTTCTGCCTATTTAAAGCCAGCTTCGCCAGATGTTTAGGAAGGAAGTTTGGAGACGAATTTTAGGATTAGCAATTTTCATTTCATGTCTTTATTTTCATGTTTTAGTAGTCTTGTAATCCTTCTTCCTCTTGCAATTTATATTTTCAATTAAATAGTTGTAACTTTCAATTCCTAGTTGTAACTTTCTTTTGCAATTAATAAAATAGTTCATCTTATTTCTCTTCTTCTTTCTTTCATGTATCCTTTTATTTTCTTCTATTCCTCCATCTCCATGAGTAGCTAAGGTTTCTATTAGTACTCGATCGAGATGATCCAAGGAAAATATAATTCATTATTTAATCTTTAGCTTCTCTTTCTCTTCTTTAGGTCGCTTAAGATTTATCCTTGAATTTTAATTGGTTGAGATTATATTTTCGATATATAATTCTCATTCTTGTTTTCGTAATCTAATAACCAAGAGGTTTTGAATTCGAATCGATCATTTCAAGGATAATGAGAGTTGAATGCACTCCTCAAGCGAGGATGACATAATTCTCCCGGATTGGAGTCAAATCCAATAGAGGGGTTCACTATGATAAAGCGAGTTTTAGGGATTTCGATTCTAGAACGAAAGTTTGATTGATCAACCTAAACTCAGTTGAGCGTATCCTCGAGAGAGGTATGTTCATAAATCGGGAACCTCCGCGGTCAAGTAATTTATTAAGAGAATTAGAAGTTGTTCTTATTATGTTTATTTTCCGCGGTGATTCAAAGATCGAGTGCTAGCCTTTTTACTCGTCGTTTTAATCTTATTTTTATTTTCCTTTTGCAAAATCACTCCCAAATTCTATTTGATAAAATAATAGAGACTTTCTTGAAGTAAGAGTACTGAACCGCCCCGAGTCTAATACGACCTTGGTTTCTTACAACCTATACTACATTCGATACGGTACACTTGCCGTTGTCATTTCCAAGCATAGTTTTGCCCCATCAATAACTACTGGGGTTATTGTCCTCCCAGCACGACCTATTCAAATTTAAACTAGTTCTAGCTAATGGGTCTATGAAAAGAAAAGTGCACAGATAACTGTTCTAATATCCGTGTCAGTAGCGGGTACCGATACAATGACAGAATAGCTACTCCTCTACCTAAATAGTAGTGCCTGCTCTTCACAGGTAGAGGAAGCAGAAAGTAAGAAGTGGAGGAGGAGTCCTCCTCATTATTCTCACCAAAATATATATCCTTGCCCAGCAAGGTGTCGTCTTCTTCAGGACAGATGCAGGAGGAGAAGGCAATGAGTGGAGCTTCCACCATGGAGGTGGAATCAACCTCCTCATATAAGGGAATGCTCGCCTCATTGGCATGAGCAAGATGCTCTGAGTCCTCCTAGAGTCCCTATGAAGAATCAACCTGCACAGGCTCAGACACTGAAGAAGGGGGGTCAGGAAATAAAAGAGAAGAAAAACTTAAACAAACATCAATCGGGGGAGTGGTCTCGGTCTCACTCCCAATAGGTTGAAGCAAAAGGATATTGTCGACATCGTCGACAATGTTGCAGGGATCGGTAGGATCATCTGTGGCCTCCTCCATGATTTGGACTTCCTCCACCGGTGCTGAGGTATAATCCTCATCACCTTGGAAAATATCCTCCTCCATAGGAATAGGCACAACACATAAATCACCTGCCTTATCCTGCAAGCATCCTAAATAATGTCGTTAGAGATAAATGTAGTAGTATGCACAATAGGGGGATGAATTGTGATTGGATAAAAGTCTAGCACTGATTCCTCACAAAAAATCGAATCCACGATAGGTGATGTATGCACAGGGGAGATAGGCTCAGCTATTTCAAAACATACATCTGCCACAACTCTGATGAGCATGTCTGTATTATTCCCTTCAAAACTTGAAGGTGACACAGCTACATAATCAGAGGTAGAAGGTGTGTTGTCAGAGTTAGTAGTCGGGATGATCCGGATATCCGGCTCGTCATCCTCATCCAATTGGCGAAGATAAGCAACATAATCCTTCAAGTCATGATCCGTGCTCTGACAAAACAAGCACTTCCTTGCTGGCTTCTTTGGCACAACAGGTGCTGAAGCTGCAAAGAAGTATGCCGGTAAAGGCTTAGAAGAATAGCCATAGGACTTACGTGCACCATATGGAGTACTAGATGAAGTGGGTGCTCCATATACTGGGCCTTGAGTGCTAGGGTTGTTATCTCCCTTTGGAAATCTATCACTAGCATGAGATATATCTCCACACCAACGGCAACGAATATTAAAAGAGGCCCACATTGCGTGAAGATAACCAGATTCAAAAGAAAAACACTATTGTGCAAAATACTACACCCAACAATAATTTACTAAAGCAACCTATATTTAAAGCAGGAAAATAGAATACGAAAAAAGGTGTAATTTTCAAATGGAAGAACTTCTACCTCTCGTCTCCCTCTCCAGAAAACTCACACGACTGTGTTCCCCGGCAACGATGCCAAAAACTTAATGCGCAAATTCACAACACCACTATAGGCGGTAGCAAGACTGCGGCACGGAACGACAGTGTACCGATCATTCAAGTAATATAAAATGGGAGTGAATCCCCAAGTATCGAATCTTAAGGGAACACAGTAAGGTGGAGTTTACTACCGAGGAAGGACTTGAGATCGAAGTCCTTTAGATCGTATGGATTGCAGGAAAGGTGGATTGGTTTGTAGACAGCAAAATAAAAGAAACTAAATTAACACTACAATGCAGGTCGCTATGCACTGCTTCACCGGGGTGGATGGAAACTATGCAGGCCTTGAGCGCACTACTTCGCTAGGCGGATGGGCGAGAAGGCAAGCGAATGGAGTGGTTCGCACTGGCGGAATCGAGGTGGATTATACGGGCCGTTAGCACCGCTTAATTTGGCGGATGGAAGAGTAGGCTCATGTAGTGGAAGAGTAGTCAAGCGGAATGGAAGAGTAGGCACATGGAATGGATGGCGGGTTTGTGGAGTGGAATGAAGTGGGGGCGGAATGGATTTGTTGGTGCACCTCAAATACACATATAAACAAAAGAGTAATTTCACATAGACATGAAATAAACACTACAAAGCAAAGTTTACATGTGCCACATCATCAAATAATGAAGATTACATTCATATACATTAACACAAGTTAAAGAAAAAGGCAAGAGATACGACCGAATCCGGAGGCTTGTTGTAGATTTACAGCAGGAATCGTCGGGTTATTAATCCGCATCCTAGCTCGGTCCCAACTATCATCCGGGGTAGAGGAGGGCTGTCACTTCCTCCCAATGGACCCGTCTTCTCTGGTAAAATACAATCCGGTAACGTCCAATGCGAAGAAATCTTTGCTTGGTGATGAAGATGAAGGTGGAATCCTCTCCTTGAAGCACTTGAATGATGGAGGCGATCGAAAGGATGCTCTGGCTTTGGATTTGCAAGGAAATGGTGGTCGGAGCTCCTCCTTAAGGCGGGCGGCGATGGAGCAGCGAATATGGCAGAACTAGAACCCTTCGGGCACGAAAAAGAAAATCGATCTGGATTAGGGCGGATCCTGCGGCTTAATTAGAAAAATAGTCAAAATTGGTCATACACGGTCGAACACACGACCGTGCATGAACCGTGCGATATTAATTTAGAAGGAAGCCCAGGAAGATGACCCAGAGCGCCCGTGCATTTTAATCACGCACGGTCGAAGCTGCCCGTGCATAAAAATGCATGATCAAATCCAGATGGCCTAAGAATCAGGCTTAACAGGTGATCGTGTAATTTCTTCGCGCACGGCAACTGCCCGTGTATAAAAACGCACGATCAAAGACAGAGATCATTTTCCACCACAGATGAGAGCACACGATCGCAGTCGACTGTGCGTCAAGGAAACGCACGATCGTGCGATTCATGCAGACATGAAATCTGGGTAAAATTGGATGAACCGTCCACCTGCATACACCAAACAGCAATCGCACAGCTGGGAATAGCCTTCCAGCTTAATACAAAAATAGAAAAAGGGTTGGGGAGCACCATGTGCTTACCCCCAACAACATGGAGCGCAAATGCACACCAAAATGGGCCAAAATATTGCACTTAATGTAAAAGCATGAACAAGAAGAATATAAGCAATTACGAACTAAAAATGAAGTACAAATGCAGGAAAACTAGCCCAGATGAGTCCAAAAATCAGTATATAAATTGGACTCATCACGCATTGACCATCTTGACATTGCATTCTTAGGCTTTCTTTGAATCACTCCTGATATGGTACTATTTGGCATTCAGGGCAAACATCAGAGTCGGGTGGTAGGTAGAGACCACCACTTGATATTCATTAAAAATTGTCCTTCTGAAGATTGCATTGTAGCTACTCGAAGCTTCAATGACTATGAACTTGACAAGCTTGGTTATTCCTCTGGGAGACACCGAGAGGGTGACATTCCCTTCTACCTCCTTCTTCTCCCCAGAGAAGCCATAGAGTGGCCCTTCAGTGGAAAGGAGAGTCTTTCCGGTCTTCAGGGCCTCAAAAGCTGGCTTGAAAAGAAGATTGACGGAGCTTCCATTATTGATCAGGATATTTTCAACGTATAATTTCTGATGACAGCCTTAATGACAACTGTATCGTTGAAGGGGTTAGCGGTCAGAGGAAGATCCTCTAACCGAAGGTAACTGTCCCTTGGATCGGAGCAGAAGATGAGGTAGCGGTGACCTCTGACCTAAAGACCCTTGTGATACTGGCCTTCTTTGAGGACTCCAGCTCGGCTCCTTCGTGGATGTAGAAGAGGTAGCCCAGGGAACCCTCATCATTCACATCCACGCACTCGCTTGGGTATGCCACATTGCCGAGATGGCCAACGTCATCTACTTCTTCACACTCCCAATGGACCTCTGCTACCTCCTTGCTCTTGGAGATCGAAGCCTTGGAGGGATCACCCTTCTGGACCATTTCTTGCAATTTTCCTTCTTTCAAGAGAATCTCCGCCATCATGCGGAGAGCTTTATAGTTATCGGTTAGATGACCTCTCTCCCTGTGAAAATCACAGTACAAGGAGATATTTCTGGTCTTTGGATCGGATTGCAGAGGGGAAGGCCTCTTGAAGAAAGGTTTCTTCTGCAGATTTTAAACTACCTCGCTTATTGAAACATTGAGCTCGGTGAATGACTCTTGAGTGTCATTGAAGGCGGGCTGAGAAGAAGGCGGAAGAGGTGGATGGACAAAAAGAAATTGATGGACGGGTGTCGGTTGCGGTGTTGGAGTGACTAGAGTTGGCAGTAGAGGCACATTAGGATGAAACTGCTGGTTCCCCTGGTATGGACGGTGATGGCGGAAGTTTCTTCCTCTCTGAGCTGGTGGTTGGAACTCTTGCGTGGAGGCTTTGCTGATAGAGGGGCCGGAGGGAAACCTGCAGAGCCTTTTTGGATGGATTTGTTTGTCATATTAGAAATATAGGTGGGGTAGTTGATCTCCCCTTCTATGAATCTATTCACGATGCTGATCAGCTCTTAATAAGAGCTCGACTCCCTAGTGGTGACCTCAAACTTGAGAGGTACTTCCTACAGGCCATTGATCAAGAAAACCATATAAAGCGAGGGATCTACATCCCTGATCCCAAGGATTTATCTTTTAAAACAATCAATAAAGTGAGCTGTAGTATCGCTTTAACCTTGCTTGATCTTGAAGAGGGTTGCAGGGCCACTCTTCCTCTTCTTTGAGGTGGCAAACCTCAAAAGAAGTTCTTGCCTCAGGACAGTGAAGCGGGAGATGGACAGGGAGGTAATTTATAAAATCACTCCCTTGCCTGCCCATCTAAAGAGGTGATCAACAACTTACACCTCATCGCATCTAAGAGAGACCTCAAAGTGACTGCAGACTCGAATGCCTGAAGATGAGAGATATGATTACTCTCTTCGGTGAACATAGGGAATCTTGGCTCTCTAAAGCCATGGGGAGTTGGCTCCCAACAAATTCTGTCCGAAAAAGGGGAAAACTCCTCTGCTTCAAAATCACCGGAAGGAGCGAGAGGGGCAGCAGCAGAAGCTGGAGGTTAAACATAATACTCTTGGAAATTCAAGGCTCGAGGTGGAGATCCCTGAGCTGCTCCCCTGAAGAAGGCTTGGAGAGAAACAAACTCCTCCCGTTGAGACCGCAAGGGAGCAACGGGCTGAAGGGTCGCGCAGTTAGGAATATGACCACCGACTAGAGGATCAGGAGTTGTAACCTGGTCGGCTTGAGGTATCAACCTCTGGAGAGCAGAGAAAGCATCAGGTTCATGGATTCGAACTATTGAGTGGTCTCCTGACAATCTCGGGTGGCCTCTTGGTGAGCCTGGGCGGCCTCTCGATGAGCTTGCGCGAGATGGAGCTTGACGCGAAGCTCAAAGGATTCCAAGGAGGTCACTTCATTGGAAGGCTGACCACTAGAAAATTGACTAGGATGAATCTCATATTCTGACATTCTTGCTTGTCTGCTGATTTCACTTGGACACTTCGAATCTGAAGGTCATGTGTTTGTTTTGTTAGCACAAAAACCATACCTCCAAAACTCACACTAAAAAAGAGATGGGGGAAGACTACGGAGTGCAGGTTACTTGAGATGGAGGATGGTAGAAGAGATCTTTGAGAGAAAAACTGCTTTGATTTTTTGTAAAGAAGGTTACAGGATGGGGGGTTTAAAATAGGTAAGGGTGACAGGTAGAAAAGTGACAGAAAATGAGACTGTTTGCACAGGTTGCAAGCTGGAGGCTCGAAGAAAAAGTCCATTTTCTCGTACCCCTACCCCTCTATTTATAGATGTGAAGGCTGCCCAAATGGGTAGATCAAAAAATTGCGGGCTGGCCATGTTACAGAAGAACCGGGGCAGAGACAGAGGGTGCAAATAACAAAAGGAAAAGAAAACTCAGACCTCACGGTCTTGGCGATCTCCCTTGAGACTGACAGTCTGTGCCTTAGAAGAATTGTTGGAGATAAGACAGGCGGTCTAGGCATTCTCTCGAGATTGAGACCGCCGGAACTGACCATTTTGATCAAAAAAGAGTGGTCGCGGGCTTCTAGGCAAACATGCCTACTCGTCGAATATGGGTTGTACAAATACAATTACTAAAAACATAAAAGCAAAAAAAGAATAAAGAAAATGCGCAAAAATAGCTCACAAACACTCAAAACAAATAAAAATTCTGAACCCTTGGACTCAGCTGAATCCTTGTATTTATAGGCAAAAGTTTGGATTCACATGCCCTCAGACACGGGCGTGATCGAGGCCGTGACCAATGGTATGTTGGAGGGGTCATTACAGTTGACCTTCTGGATGGATCTGGAAGAGTTAACGGGAGAGGTGACTGAACACGGGCATGACCAACATATCACGGGCGTGACCCAGGGCATGACCTGAGGTGTGTTGGAGAAGTCAGAACAACTGACCTTCTGGAAGAGTTGGCTGAACACGGGCATGACCTGCTATAAGGCCTCAGTCACGGGCGTGATCGAGGGCGTGACTTGATCATTTTTGCTGACTTGCTCTACATTTAGCCAAGGCCTGAGTATTTGGTGTTTTAAGTTTACACGTCATATGTCATTGGCCTGACTTGGGGCGTGACCTAACAAAAAATACCAAAATGCTGCAAAATAGAAATAAAGCTAAGTTAGCAAGGAAATAATAAAAACAAGCAATTTATTCATTAGTTTACATAGAAAATTTATAGTTTTGATTAAAACTATACTAAAAACTATACTAAAAATATGTATAATTTACTACTCATCAAATACCTCAATACTTAAGTTTTTGTTATTCCAGAGCAAAAGTAAGAGAGATATTCGTACGGAATTATCATAAGTTTTAATTTTTTCTATCATTTCATTTAATCAAAAGAGGGACCGAAAAATAAAAATCTGGAGTGTAAATAGTTAAGTCCTAAATTTTGTAAGTAATTTGAGTAGGGAGAAATTTCTTAGCCAAAAGACTTCTTAAGAGAATCAAATTGCAAGCAAAATTGCAATCATTAGTAAACAAGGTTATATCGAAATTAAAAGAACCTTTGCTTTAAAGAAATTTGAAGGAAATAACACAAGTTACTAATTATGCTCTCAAAAAGATTTTTGAACTAAGTCTAGGTACAGTAAATTGGCTTAGAGGAAAGGGGTATAAAGCTTTGGCAAAAGAAGAGCACTTGAATTAGGGGTGATGAATTTCATCCTCTCACCCCTCATTTTTAATTTTCTTTTACGCCCACCGTGGTTTACGAGGGAAAACTAATTCATTTTCAATTAACCCAATGCTTATGTTTATGGAAAAAAGTCTTATTCTCATTGACATAAGATTTTTTAAAAAATTTATTGGGTGCCTATGTTTACCGAATGAAATATTATTCCCATTGACATAAGATCTTTTAAAATTTTCTTTTTCTTCGTCTATTTTTCATGCCATGCTAAATGGGTGCTTACAAAGGGGTTTTCAAGAGAAAATCTAGAATAATAAAAAAAAATTTGAGAGCAACCTTAGTAGTTTGAATGTTCCTGAATTCCTAAAGGCATAAAATAGAGATAATTGAGGTATAAGGTTGTTTCTCTAACATAATACACATGACTCTATTTTAGATAATTCAGAAGTAGTGCATGAAAACAAATCCTTTATTTAAATTAGAAATACAAGATATTCTTTAAAACTTAACCCCACACATTTCAATCTATCTACCTGTGATGAATAAATGGCTAGCAAATTAAGAATTATGAAAATCCACAAATAGATACTCTCAAAACTAGGTACTTGGAAAAAATGTAGGGTTTTATAATATTTTTGGTTATTTAATTTTTTTCTACTATGAAATAAACTTATTTTTGGAGAATTTTGGGGTTTTGTAATTTTTTTTGCTTTTTCTGCTATGAAATAAACTATTTTTGTAATTTTGTAGTTTTGTAAATTTTTTGGTTTTTCTACTGCGAAATAGACTATTTTTGGAAGATTTTGGGGTTTTGTAATGTTTTTGGTTTTTTACATAATTTTTAAATGAAAACGGAAAAACACCCTCATACTTAAAACCTAACATTGTCCTCAATATTGTAATTTAAGTATGAAGAAGCTAAATGAAAGTACGTTCGGCGCTACCGGTGAAAACCCTAAGCCCGCCACTCCCTCTCTCTCGAAAAAACTGGAACCATCGGGGGGGAGGAAAAGAAACTGAAGGCTTTTTTATCTCTGCATAAATATACATATAAACTCTTATATAAAACTTTTATACATATATATTTATAATGTACATATATATATATATATATATGAACTTTTACATAAAACCTTTATACATATATATATAATTGTATATACCTACCTACATATAAACCTACCTATACGAATACATGATTGTATATATTTGCCTATACATGTATATATGTGTATATATCTATACTATATTAAAAAGAAATATGGTGGTCTGCGATTAGCATGGATCAAAAATCTAATAAAAAATTTTGGCCGTCGGATATGGCTTCGTAATATAATAACCGTTGATTTAAGAGCTCAAAATGTCCTAGCCGACAGATATTACATGCACAATCCTTCCCTTCACTTAAAAACCCTAAAGCGCTCCCACTTAAACACCCCCGCAGCTCTCGACACCTCTCTTCCTTGCAGCCTTCCCCTTTTTCCTCCACGATCTTCAACCAGTCTCTAGATTGATGCAACCAGGCTCCCACGCCAGATTACCACTCCATTGAATGGGAAGAAATCCCTTTGCCGCGCAAACCACTCTTCGCTCCTCCGCGATCTTCAACCACCTGCTTGATGCACGCAGCGATCTTCAACTAGCCGGTAGGTGGGACGCAGCCTCCTCTTCCGCTAGATTAACACATCCCTCTGCACGCAACAATCTTCAAAATCACTGGAGGTTCTCACGAAGGATTCTTCTTCCCGTTGCTCGATGCATACCCGCTCTCTCGGGACGTGCATATTTTGCTTCAGGGGTTTTCACGTCGTCCTCGATCGCCACTGAGGGTTTTCACCGTAGTTCTTCCTGCTCTTCTTCCAGGTCGAACATAAGTTTTCCATTTTGTCTTTGACCACAGATAATTTTTCTGATCTCCAATTTCGTGCCCCCTGACGTCCCCATTTTCATTCTGATTCTTACACCATCTCCTCTAACTCAACTCTCAGAAAACCTAACTGATCAGAGAACAACTCCAACAAAATCGGAGATCGAGAACTCCAAAGATGTTATATCTGCACGCCTGCGATGGTTTCACCGCTCCGCTTACTCCTCATCTCCCCAGCGAATCATCGGTGAGTTTTCAATTTTGTTTTTGATTTACATTACTACATCCTATTTTCGATTTCGTTTTCCTTTCCGTTCCAATTTCCAATTCTGACTTCTAAGAAACAACTTTTTGTATAGTGATATTGATGGTAGCAATTATTGTGTGGCACTTAGTTATAGTGATACAGATGGTAGAATTAAATTCAGTTAAAAGAATTCTCATCAAACATAATAACAATAATATTGTAATGGACATATTTTACACATTTGTTTTAGTTGTTTATGAGCTTTAGAATCGTTGGTGAGTTTTCTATTTCATTTTTGATTTACGTTATTACATCCTATTTTCGAGTTCGTTTTCATTTCAATTCCTGTTTCCATTTCTTACCTCTAAGAAACAACTTCCTCTATAGTGGCAATTATAGTAGGACTTAAAGTAATTGTATTAAAAAACAAAAGAGAGGAAAAAAAGGAGATATGAATATAGTACCTGAGCGAATGGATGGTGGTGCTGCAACAGAAAGGCTAGAACTCAACCTAAATTGATCGACTTCAAATCGGTGTGTAGAAGTCTCGGGAGCAAAAGGTAAGTGTTTGAGAATTCTCATGCATGCATAAAAACGTTTCCCATTTTGCAAAAGGTAGGTGTTTGGATTGCTAAACACTCAAATAGAATTAATATATGTTAAATAGAATTAATATATGTTAAATAGACTTTGTTTTCTCCTGAATTTTTTCAAAAATGGCCCGTTTTAAATAAACATCATAGTAAAAAAACAAAAGAGAGGTAAAAAAGGAAACATGAATGTAGTATCTGAGACGAATGGATGGCGGTGCTGCAGTAGAAAGGCTAGAACCCAACCTGAACTGATCGACTTCAAATCGGTGTGTAGAAGTCTGCAGAGCAAAAGATAAGTGTTTGAGAATTCTCATGCATACATAACTGATACACAACTTATGGTCATGCGACAGTGGTTGTATAACAAATAGTTTCACTTTTTTTTGTGCTCAATTATAACTGTAAGTACTATGCCATAAAATCAAAAGATAATCTATTAAAAATTTATAACGGTAGCCCCACGATAAATGTAGCCCCCCACGACATATATATAGCCACTACTATAAATGTCGCCCCCACGACAAATGTCGCCCCCACGACAAATGTCGCCCTCACGATAAATGTGATCTTGGATAGGGGCGGAGCCCCGTGCCTGTCACTCGTATATATATATATATATATATTTATATATATATATATATGTCTCATATATGCCTCAACCTAGAATTAAACTCGCTGGACGACGACGACGCTTCCGAAACGGTAACGCCCCCTCACATTAACACCACGTAACGATAGATTTAATATTCAAACCATTATCATTCCAATATGCCTACTTAAAATAATTATAAGAAAAATCTAGGGCGTTACAACCACCCTTCCTAACAAAATGTTTCGCCCCGAAACTCTGTAACAACAATTCAAAACAAAAAGCACGAGAGATGAAATCTTACCAGGGCAAACTAGTCGAACAGATGAAGATAAGACTCCATCACTGATTCCAGCTCCCAGGTTGCGCCCCGAATATCCTGATTACTCCATAGAACTTTCACCATAGGAATTGACTTCCTTCGCATCACTCGATCTTGCCTCTCCAAGATACGAGCAGGCTGCTCCACATAGGACAGATTTGATTGTAACTCTGGCACAGAACCTAGAACATGGCGGTCACTAAGGACGCACTTCCGCAATTGGCTTACATGAAACACGTCATGTACACTAGGGAAGGAGGCAGGCAACGACAACCTTTAAGCAGAAACTCTGAGGCGCTCGACAATCTTAAACGGTCCCACGTACCTGGGGTCCAGCTTATGGTTCTTCCCAAATCTTTTAACACCTGCCATTGGGGAAACCTTCAAGAACACCATGTCTCTGACTGCAAACTCTATATCGACCCTTCGCCGGTTGGCGTACTTCTCATAACTCTCCAGAGCTAGGCGAAGCTTCTCACGAATCTGCGTTACAGCTATACTCATTTCTTCCAAGGCTTCCGGACCCAACACCGGCCTCTCTCCAATTCGGCCGTAAACAAGGGAGTCCAACATCGTCTCTCATACAGAGCTTCGAAAGGGGCCATCTGCAAGCTCTCCTGGTAGCTGTTATTATAAGAAAACTCCAAATCATGCGCAGGGTAGTTCCTTGCATGAAATTTTAGCTACCTCGACCCATACGCAATCACCTTACCTTCTTGCATGATAGCGTTACCTAGGCCTATCCATGAAGCATCAACATAAACTTGAAATTCTAATCCTTTAACAGGAAGAGCTAACACTGGTGCAGAACATAACCATCTCTTTAATTCTTGAAAAAACTCTTCACACTCCTCGTTCCAAACAAAAGCTGCTCCTTTCTACGTCAACCTAGTCAGAGGCGCATAAATTCCTAAGAATCCTTCCACAAACCTTCGATACAGCTGCAACCTTTGTTGCGTCCACCAAAATGTCATCCTTGCTCACCACGCGACCCAAGAAGGAAACCTGCGAAAGCCAAAACTCACATTTGCTCGGCTTGGCATACAACTTGTGTGCTCTCAAGGTAAACTTCACCAAGCGCCAATGTCGAGCATGCTCCTCTTCGCTTGACGAATAGACTAACACATCATCTATAACAACTACCACGAACTGGTCCAGATAGTCTTGAAATACTCTGTTCATCAAATCCATAAAAGCAGAGGGCGCATTCGTAAGCCCATAAGACATCACGAGGAATTCAAAATGCACGTAACGCGACCAGAAAGCAGTTTGCGGAACATCTGAGTCTCGGATACTCAACTGATGATAATTGGACCAAAGATCGATCTTCGAGAACATGCAGCTACCTTGCAACTGATCGAACAGATTGCCAATCCGTGGCAACGAATACCTATTCTTAATCGTAACCTTGTTCAACTCCCTATAATCAATGCATAGCCTCATCGTACCATTCTTCTTTTTCACAAACAAAATTGGCGCACCCCAAGATGACGAACTCGGCCTAATGAAACCAAACTACAGCAACTCATCCAACTGAGTACACAGCTCCTCTAATTCCCATGGCACCATATGATAGGGTGCCTTTGCAATAGGGCGAGTCCCAGGCTCCAGATCTATTACAAACTCTATTTCTCGCTCAGGAGGGAGACTAGGAAGGTTGTCGGGAAAAACATCTGGGTACTCCCGCACCACAGGTATGTCCTCAACACAAGGAGACGATGTGCAAGCCGCAAAAAGAACAGAAACAAAGCAAACACGGCCACCAAACTCCGCAAAGGCCTGGGCACAAACAACGGACAAAACCGAGGAAGTTTGACACGGAAAGCCAAACACACTTCTGGGCTGGCCATCATCCATCAGGAAATCTAGACGCTTATCCCTGCACTGGATCACAGTGTCGCATCGGGCTAGCCAATCCATGCCCAGAATCACATCAAAATCCTCCAAATCTATCACCTTCAAGTCTGCATAGGCCAAAAATCCTTCCAAAATAATTGGACACTGCCCTATACACTAGTCTGACACCACCGAATCACCAGATGGGTACTTAATGCAAAATGGATCATCAACACGCTCAAAAGCCCAGCGATGCTGATCAACAAACTTCTTAGCCACGAAGGAGCGAGTGGCACCCGAGTCAAAAAGAACATGCACCCAACAATCTCGAACCTTCAACTCGCCTAACAAAACATTGTAGACAAATGACATAACAAGGATAAGGCATTGATATAACGACTAAATTACCACACAGAGATTGGACTACAACGAGGACGAACCTGATATAACCTTGTTCGAGCACTGCGCTTCTTCCTTAATCACTGCATTCAACTTTACCTTCCTTCGATCCAACTGCTGATACTGAGGCGGTGGCGGTGCCACAGCTGGGAATGCAAGCTGCTGGTCGGCCATCAGGAGCTGCGGACACTTGGACTTCACATGTCCCCTTTGCCCGCACTAAAAACACGACCAATCCTTCAACCGGCATCGAGTCGCATCATGACCCTTCTGCCCGCAGTACCCACATACCCTATATTTCTTCCAACATTAGGCAGCGTCATTCCCCTCCTGATTGCAAAAGGTGCAAAAATGGAAATTCTTCGGGGCACCTTGAAGAGCCATCACCTGCTGCTGCTCCAGCGCGCCCTGCCTCTTGAAACACTTTTCAAAGGGATGGCCCACACGGCCGCAAAAATTGCACACCACCTTGCCCTTCTTACTCGGAGCGAGGCTGCCTCCATCGCCGGCTTTTCTCTTCTCCTTTCTTAATTCTTTTCCCCTATTCTTGGCATTCTCAATCGCTTCTACCTTCAACACGTCTTCCACCGCATCTGCAAAGCTCACGGACCAGTAAGCGCTAGCTAACTGCTGGATCTCACTGCGGAGACCTCCTAAAAACCTCTTCAGCCTGCTCTCCCCAGTGGCAACTAAATTTGGGGCGAACATGCTCAGCTTGTTGAACTCAATCTTATACTCACCAACTTTGCCCTTCAGCTGAAAGGCAGCAACCATCACTTTCTAGTCCACCGATACACCAGAATACGAGAACATCTCCTCCATTGCCAAGATCCAATCATCAAATGTCATAAAGTCTGTCTTCCCATCATAGGTCGGGGGTCCTAACCTCTGGAAGTGCGAAATAAAGTTCATCACTGGCGGCAACGCTACAGGGGGAACAAGGGGTGCAGGACGGATGGGCTATGGCTGACTCGTCACGGGATGCTGCCGCTGAGTGGCAGTCAACAACACCTGCATCTGCTCCTATATCGTGACCAACTGTCACGCCAAAGTCTCGTTACTCAGACGCAGCTTTTCAATCATCGCTTCACTATGCACACCTGACGTCTCGCCCTCAGACTGGGGAATAGGTTTCGCAGGCTGACACTTTAGAGCCTTATCTAATGAAGACAATAACAAACAGCCTGTTAAGACTGGACTCAACCCTTTAGGAAGAGAAGACATACAAATACTTGTTTTTGCTACTGCTTTCTCTCTGGGAAAAGTTTGAACATGATATTTTGCTACACTCGGGATGGTATATCATCCATTAACCCTCATGCACCTCTCCCATATACATATATTCTTAGCATCTTACCTTTGAAATCATGAGTGTACATGCGTCATCGTGTAGATCTCTAGCTTGACACGTGTGCTTATGCAATGTTATGCTATGTATGCAGTGCTATGCAAACTAAGAAAAGCCTTAATGCATGCTATGAGCAGCGTACACATGCGATCTTATGCATCCCATACTACATATTATCGCATGCAACGAAAAAGAAAATCTAATGGACACGCATGCGACCTACATTATGCATCCCATACTACATAACAGTCGCATGTTGTCACCTATGAGGATCCATATACAGACACATATTATGCATCCCATACTAATAATATGCCCCATATACTTCTTTCATGCTTATGAGTGTAGTGTTCATGCTTCAGTCGAGATCTACCGATGACCCATCGGTGAGTGTATGCAATGAACAACGTTTCTCACTAGGTGGTTAACCGGGCCAACCAGACCATTTCCAGCAACCCGGCTAACCTAGCTCTGATACCAACTGTCACAACCCGCATTTTTCCCGAAATATTTTATGATATCAGAGTAAGGGGAAAAATATGCGTCGTGATGCCGCATCCTGCATGGGACAACTATAGACACTCAGGCAAGCACTCTAAACGAACGTTTTGCAAAAAATAGATATTTTTGTTGAAAAATAACTTTTATCGTTCCTCTCTTTTTATTTTATTGAGACCGTGTCCCTCGGTCCTGTGGCCTACTTAGCCACCAATAGAAAATATACGTACGCAGCAAAAAAAAATAGGTTCATTTTACCCTAAGAGCGTTGAAGACCAAAAATGTCTCCAAGGCTTACATAATTCTAGATTTAGTATACCATAAGAAAATATTTTCTACGCTCTTCCAAATAGGTGATAAATGATAATGAGTAAAGCAAAAGCATGCTATGAAATTAAAACACTATAAGTGTCTCACATATCCAAAAAAATACACATTTCCCAGAGAGTAAGGGCATAACTACCCCAAAGAGCATGAAAAGAAAGCACAAGTAGCAGCATAAGTAAGTAAACTGAACATAAAAGCCATACGGGCGCCATCAACTGACACGAACTCATAGGAAAGAAGGAAAACATCCAAAAGAGAGGGGCAACAACTAAAGGACAACTCATTACCTAGAAGAGAGGAAGGGCCTCGACAGGGAAACTGGACGACCCCGCACTAACTCTTGCGGAGGCTATAGACCTGAACCTGAGGCATTCATAAGAAAAGAATGCCTCAGCCCAAAGGGTGCAAGAAAACAGTAAGTATAAGAATGAAAGCTATAAAATGACAGGTATGTTGATCAGCCAAGAGTAAAGCACGGATTTAGCAAATTTGCCTTGAACAAGTGCACAAGTCACATAAGAGCATCCCCAAACCAGGGCATCTAGTAAAGAAAAGAACTCTATACCAAGTTGTTGCATAACTAGCTAAAAGAGCTGTGGTGGGGGCCCCAATATCCATTCACACTAATTCTAAACCACCGTGGTGAGGGCCCATACGTCCACCCACACTCCAGTCGGAAACCACTGTGGTGAGGTCCCATACGTCCACCCACTCTCCAGTCTAAAACCACTGTGGTGAGGGCCCATACGTCCACCCACACTCCAGTCTAAAACCACTGTAGTGAGGGCCCATATGTCCACCCACACTCCAGTCTAAAACCACTGTGGTGAGGTCCCATACGTCCACCCACACTCCAGTCTAAAACCAATGTGGTGAGGGCCCATACGTCCACCCATACTCCAGTCTAAAACCACTATGGTGAGGGACCACACGTCCGCCCACTCTCCAGTCTAAAGCCACTGTGGTGAGGGCACATACGTCCACCCACTCTCCAGTCTAAAACCAGCTTTCAACATGAACTTATCAGCATCATGCTTGGTTTGACGCTCAAGGAGGGTCTTATATTTAATATAGGAGGATGAACCTTAACATTTGCGCCTTAAGTATAAAACTATTTAAGAGCCTTCAATAACATCTGTATGTACATATATAAGTGCTATTTAATAGCATTCGATACTCTTTTTACTATAAACACCGAGTTGTCTGTCCTTGGAACAGAAGGAGACCTAAGGCCGAAATCTCATCCACAAATCCTTCAAGATAACAATTGCTAGCATCGCTAAGTCATCGAGAACTAGCAAGAGAAATTCCCAGGAAATTTAGCATCTAATTTCCCCAAATCGTCAGGAAATTAGAATACGAAATTTCCAGGGAATTTTAGCCCACCAAAACTTCAAAACTTAGCCAACAAAAGGAAAAGTGCAGGATTGGAAATTGGCCGAACAAGACTGCTTATGCTTAACTAAATAAATAAGTCCAAGATTTAGCCAATAACATATAGTCCATGGAAAATCCCAACTTAAAACGAATAGCTGATAGGCTCAGCCTTCCCCAAAAGAACGAAATTTCTAGCATAAAGCCCAGAAAATTTAACTAAGCATATACCCAAGTAAAATACCTAGCCTTTAAATCAAAAAAAAATCATGAACCGGGTAATTGACTTAAGTATATCATCACTAGCCTAACCAAGGGAATTTACTAAAACTCCCAACATAATCAACATAGTTGCTAATTATGAGACTAAGGAAGGAAAAATCAAATAACTACCAATCATGTAGCCAACGAAAAATACCAAGTAGCTGCTAGACTAGAACAAGGGATTTTCAAGAAGTAATTATCATAAACCAAGGGACATACTAGCTGCCATCGTAATCCAAGGGGAACAACAACAAAACAAATAGCTGCCATGATAAACCAAGGAGTATACTAGCTGCCAACCAAATCCAAGGGAACAAAAAAAACAATTAGCTGCCATGATAAACCAAGGAGTATACTAGCTGCCAACCAAATCCAAGGGAAACAAAAAAACAATTAGCTACCATAATAAACCAAGGAGGAGATTTCCTCATGAAAGCCCAAAAATAAAATCACCCAACCATATAGCAGCTAGCATATACGAGAGGGCCAAGCATATATCGAGCAACATAAGAAGCAACACACCCCCTTTATCAAGTCTAAATGCAATAAAGAAATTAAGAGAGAGGAAGGGGAAGTGTTTCCTTGCCTCGATTCAACCGGCGACCCGCCGGATCACGTCGAGCAGGGAGAGAGCCGCCCGGAACCCTAGCCCCGGTGACGAAGACAAGCCCTGACAACGAAGACAAGCTCCGGCAACACCACCAAAGATCTACCGACAGCCTTCACCTCCGACGCCCGGTGCTACCGGCAAAAACCCTAAGCTCGCCACTCCCACTCTCTCGAAACAACTGGAACCATCTGGGGGGAGGAAAAGAAACTAAAGGCTTTTTTTATCTCCTCTGCATAAATATACATATAAAATCTTATATAAAACATTTATACATATATATTTATAATGTATATATATATATATGAACTTTTTTATAAAACCTTTATGCATATACATATATATTATATACCTACCTACATATAAACCTACCTATATGAATACATGATTGTATATATTTACTTATACATGTATATATATATGTGTGTGTGTGTGTATATATATATATATTAATTTATTTATATATATATTTATGTCTGCATATATGCCTCAACCTAGAATTAAACTCGTCGGACGACGACGACGCTTCCGAAACGGTAACGACCCCTCGCAATAACACCACGTAACGATAGATTTAATATTCAAACCATTATCATTCCAATATGCCTACTTAAAATAATTATAAGAAAAATATGGGGCGTTACAATCAAGCAGGGACAGGGGGAGTCGATGGCCCACTACGTGGACCGATTCCAGGAGGAAGTTCTGCTCATCCAGGAGGTGCCCAGGTTCACCCTCCAGCTTGCCTTCACAGTGGGGATGCGAGAGGGGTTCTTCAAGATGAACCTGAAACGGAAGGCCCCCATGTCCTTCGAAGCTGATGGAGAGGGCGGCGGAGGAAATCAAAGGGGAAGTGGCCAACCCGGAGTTCACAAGAAGGCTGGCGAAGCTGAGTGAGTTGAAGGTTAGGCAGCAGGAGGTTAGGAGAAGAGAAGAGTCGAGGGACCCGAAGTTGTGGTGGAGGCAGTAAGGAGGGGGCATGCAGGGCCTGGGAAGAGGTTTCGCCAAAGGAGGGGGAAACTTCCAGGGAGTTCAAGGAAGACCCAACCACCCGGGGTGGAGCAGGACCTGAGTCCACTCCCTGCCCCGCCTCAGTGGAGGGTCACGCAACGGCTACCTGCCCGGAGTTCTTGGAGGTTAGGAGGGTGAGAGGCCCTTGGGAGCTGTAACATCTTGCCAGTACAAACATGAAAGTATCACAAGCGTAAGCAGAAGCATTAAATAACATTACTTTTAGAATTGTCCACTATCCCAGGAAGGAAACATTAAAGAGTTATGGTCTTAAGGCCTTACATTCAGATAATGTATCTAACTCAAAATATTCTTCAGCTCGCAGGCCGGCATTATGAGGAAAGCAGTAAAATAGAGGTTGGCCTTCAAGGGCCAACACAGCATATGGCTTCAACCAGCTACTTTTCGCTTGGCTCACCAGCACATGCACCAACATCCAATAAGAGGTAAATGAGGGTCACATATGAGCTGACCACAAACCGCGTAATGATCCCCCCCATCCATCTAGACAGCTCAGGGGTGTGTCACCACTAATCTTGCAAGCAAGTTATATATGCAACATGTAATCATATAAAGAAAGTGCAACTACACTACACAGGGTGAGGTTTCAAGCACAATCAATCTTCTAGGTTGAGCATCAAAGTAAGGGGAACCTAGGTATGCATATGATGTTGGTTAGGTTCACCCAGACGATTCCCACAATTGCCTAAGCAATCGCATGAGGCTAACATAACATCAATCCACAATCAACTCCACCCTAAGTAACACAAACTTAGGTAGGAAAAACGCTTTTGGTCGGTCTAAGTTAATACCTTCCACGGCCTCTCCCATAATCACACGGTGTACATGAGGTTGGTACCTCTCACTGATCTGCATGGAAACGGGTTTGGTTCATCTTTGCCCGTGGTCTAGTCATCGTGATCTACTGCACGATGCGGGTACGGCTTTGCCTCAGCCCATAAGGGTTTAAAACATTCAAGTGTTACACAAAACGATGTCTACACACCCAATCTTTCCAAGAGGACTTAGGCTTCGCACACATATCCACTGAAGGTGGTACAAGACCGCTCCACTTCAAACTCATGGTGAAGGTTTGCATTCAACCACATTCCAAGCATGGGGCTTCCATTAGGCTCTCCGAAAGACACCTAAATCTTAAGTCCCGCAATACGATGCCATTTCTCACAGAGTCATTCTCCGGCACGCATTCTAGGCTTAACCTAAATGCACGTCACAATCAAGCATCACCGATCCTGGCTAATGGCCACGAGTAGGTTTCACACAAAATACCTAAATTTGTTTGTCTACCGTATTTCTACATGCAATAAATGTCGGGGATGGACACAATCTACCCGGAGTTCCAAAGAACTATAGGAAGTCCTACACTTCACTAATTAGTGAGAGACAATCTCAAAATGCATAAAAAAGGAATGAGAGGACCAAACACGTCCTAAGACCGGGAGGAAGGATCGTTACCCTTCCCGCTTTCTTCGGCGTAATGAATTCGAGATTTCAATCGGATGGAAAGAACCGCACCGGGCTGCTCTCCGTGGATCTGGAAACGTCTCGCGATTCGGAGCTTCGGAGCTCCATCAATGGCGGAAAAAGTCTTCTTCTTCTTCCTTGGCTCTCACCTTTCTTATGTTTGGAGAGAGAGTGTAAAGGTAACAATAGACCTAAAGTTCACTCTCAATTATCCTATAAGGGATTTCAAAATCATGACAGCCGTCAGATCGACATTTCAAGTGGATCTGGACAGCTGCGATGAAGGATCGACACTTACGTTTCCGTCACTTCCAAAATAGGTAAAGTAATCGCTCTGTTTGCATTCGTCGATTATTTTCGACGATTCGTCAAGACCATCACATTCGTCGAGTCCTTTCGACAATTTGTCGAGACTGCCGGAATTCGTCGAGTCCTTTCGACGATTCATCGAGACTGCCGGAATTCGTTGAGTCCTTTAGACGATTCGTCGAGACCTTTCGATGATTTATCGAGATTCTTCGAGATCATTCACTAACACTCGCCGAATCAATTTTGTTTGTCGAAACCACTCGATGAAACACAGCGAATAAAACATGTTCATCGAGACCTTTCAATGAATCATGGAAACACTTCCTTTCTCGGTCCAATTTCTTAAAAATGGGGTGTTACAACTCCACCTCCCTTAAAAGAATTTCGTCCCGAAATTACGAAAATAGTAAGGTACAAAAATTTAAATTATTCCTGAGAGGAATAGCTCGGGATTCTTCGCAAGCATGGTTTTCTCTCTTTCCCAAGAGAGTTCCTCTCTCCCGCAATTGTTCCAATGGACCCTCACCATTCGGATGGCTTTGTTCCGTAATTGCTTCACCTCAGTGTCTTTGATGCGTATGGGCTTGACTTTAGTCTCTAGCCCACCATCAATCGGTACTTCATCAACCGCAACTATATGTGAAGGCTCTTTCACAGCCTTTCTCAATACTGAAATGTGGAATATGTCGTGCAGACCGCTTAACTCCTCTGATAGAGCAAGCTGGTAGGCAGCTTCATCAATGCATTCCAAGATCTCAAACGGCCCTACGTACCTTGGACTCAGCTTTTTCAAGCGTCGGATCCTTGATACTCCCTTGAACGGTTTGATCTTCAAGTAAACTCAATCACCAATGACAAATTCGATGTTCCGGTGATTTGCATTGTAGTACTTTGCCTGCCTATCCTGGATAATGAGCAACCGCTCTCATATTGCCCGAATTGACATATTCACTTCATCCACATCTTTGCGCTTTAACAACTTCGTGTCGCCCGTTTTAGCCCAAGCCAACGGAGTACGACACTTTCTACCAAAAAGGGCTTTGAACGGAGCCATTTTAATACTTGTCTGGCAGCTATTTTTGTAGGCGAACTCAATTATATAGAGATGGTCCTCCCATCTCTTCCCAAAATCCAAGGCGCACATCCGGAGCAAGTCATCCATCGTCCTATTAGTCCTCTCGGTCTATCCACCCATTTGCGGGTGGAAGGTCGTGCTAAACTTTAGCTTGACACCCAATAGTTGGTGGATGAGTTTCCAGTCGTTAGATGTGAAACGCCCATCTTGATCGCTCACGATGCTACGGGGAGCTTCGTACAATCGTAATATATTATCAACATAAAGCTTTGCAAGATTTTCCACAGAATCAACCTTCTGGTTAAGAATAAAGTGCGATACTTTCGTTAAACGATCTACGATCACCCAAATTGCATCATTTCCATGTGACCTGGGCAATCCGTGCACGAAATCTATTGAAATATCGTTAAACTTCCATTCCGGAATCGGTAAAGACTTCAGAAACCCACCAGGCCTTTGACATTCAGCTTTTGCTAATGCGCAAGTATGACACTTTGCCATGTAGAGAGCAATGCCTTTCTTCAATCCTGGGCACCAGAAGAGTATCTTCATATCCATGTACATCTTTGTGCTCCCAGGGTGAATCGAGTACTTGGTAAAATGAGCCTCGTACATCAATTCTTCATGTAGATTGGGCACTTTTGGGATGCATAATCTAGCATCTTTCCATAAAACACCATCGTCGAAGGAGAATTCAGCGTTAGACCCATCCACAGTCTTAGCTTTGTAACATTTCATGCTTTCATCTAGCTCCAAAACTTGTCGAATTCGGTCGGCAAGGTCGTATTGACCTCCATCCAGTTCAAGCATGCTAAAGTAGGCGCTCTCTTATCGACACAAGTGATCCCCATGGATTCTAGATCACGGATTAGACGCTCATCATGCATTAAAATCCAATTTTATTGCACGGGATCCCGATTACTCAATGCGTCTGCAACAACGTTTCCTTTCGCAGGAGTGTAAAGTATGTCAAAGGTGTAGTCCCCAAGGAACTCCATCCACAACCTTTGTCGCATATTCAACTCCTTTTGATCCAATAGGTACTTAAGGCTTTTGTGGTCCATAAAGATGTCGATCTTCACGTCGTATAAGTAATGCCTCCATAACTTAAGAGTGAATACCACAGCCGCTAACTCTAAGTCATAGACCGGGTAGTTCCTCTTTTGTACCTTCAATTATAGGTATCCATAGACAATTAGCTTTCTGAATTGCACTATGTCACAACCCAAGCCAATCCCTGAGACGTCGCTATATATTTCATAGCCTTCCATTCCACATGGCGAGCATAAAATGGGCACCGTGATCAGACGGCTCTTTAGCTCCTCAAAATCTCATGAGCACTCGGGAGACCAAACAAACTTCTGATCTTTCCTAGTCAATTTAATGAGAGGAAGTGCAATCCTCAAGAAGTTCTCTACGAAGCGCCTATAGTAGCCGGTAAGTCCTATGAAACTTCATACTTCCGCCACATTTTTCAACACAGACCACTCTCGGATAGCCACTATCTTCGAGGGATCGACCGCGATTCCTTCACCACTAATGACATGACCCAGGAATGCTACTGATGATAGCCAAAACCCGTATTTAGAGAACTTGGCATATAGCTGACCCCTCCTTAAAGTGCTCAAAACTGCGTGCAGATGCTCTGCATGCTCCTCTTCGGACTGAGAGTATACCAAAATGTCATCGATGAAGACGATCACAAATCGGTCCAAATAATCTCGAAACATCCTATTCATCAAGTCCATAAATACCGGCGGTGCGTTGGAAAGACCGAACGGTTTGACCGTGAATTCATAGTGCCTGAAGCGGGTACTGAACGTTGTCTTTGGAATATCACATTCCCTTATTCGTAGTTGATAATAGTCGGACCTCCAGTCCAGCTTAGAATACACCGTCGACCCAACCATTTGGTCGAACAATTCATCGAATCTCGGAATCGGATAATGGTTCTTCTCGGTCTGCTTATTCAGTTCTCTATAATCGATACATAGACGCAAGCTCCTATCCTTCTTTTTCATAAAGAGGACCGGTGCACTCCAAGGGGATGAACTTGGACGTGCATAGCCTTGCTCTAGCAGTTCTTGTAACTTAACTTTTAACTCTGCCAATTCTTTTGGTGTTATTCGGTACGGTGAGCGTGACACAGGTTTGGCACCTGACACTAACTCAATATAGAAATCAATCTCTCGCTGAGGACGAGCCCCAGGGAGTTCGTTAGGAAACACGTCAGCGCACTCCGACACTACTGGGACATCACTTATACTAGGCTTAGGCTTTGAAGCCTCCAACAATGTGAAGAACAACTCTGCGCCTTTCCTCACCACCTTAACCACTTGGAGAGCAGACATCAGCGTCTTGCTCGCTCCTCGCATTCCAACAAATGTGGTTTTGTCTTCGGTGTTCTTTCCCATAGTAATCTCCTTCCGATTGTAATCTATGCATGCTCGTTTTTTGAGAGTCAGTCCATGCTAAAGATTACGTCAAACTCTGCTGGTGCTAGTAATTGATGCTTCCAGGTCGAAATCTTGATTCCCTATCCGCACTTTTACCTGACTCAACCTATCTGCGCTCATACGAGATCCATTGGGCAGCACTACCTCCAATCTATCCTTCACCAGGGTAGACAGTACTCTGATTCGCACCACGAAGTCCTTAGACAAGAAATAGTGCGTTGCTCCAGTAACGAAAAGAGCTCTCGCCGGATAGTTGAAAATTAAGACGAAGCCTAATTGCACACATAAACAAACGTATAGTCGCAGACTAAGTATAAATCACGTCAAGCTATAAAAGATAAATTATAATTCATACCTGTGACGACATCAATCTGTCGTATGGCTTCTTGCTGGCCAAGCGAGTAGACTCTCGGCTGAATCGGAGGTTGCTAGGAAGCAGAAGACTCTGCAGCTTTGCCTTTCTCTGCATAAGATGGACCCGCTGCATGAGCATAGTACAATGCTCGGTTTTCTGGCTTCAAGGGACCACTTTGACACACTCGGGCTTTGTGTCACACCTTTATACATGTGAAACACGTAATAGGGCCCCATGTAGTAGTTGTTCCCGACACATTAGAGCGAGCTGGTTCCGCGAACCTAGACTTCCTCTTATTTCTTCTAAACTCAGGTCTGGACTGACAGGTCTGCGTGTGAAACTCTAACTTCTTTGCGTTGAGGCCTTTCATATGATGTACTCTCTGCATATCCAATTCCATAGATCTGGCAGTTTACACTAGAACATGAAATCCAAAAGTCATTGGGTCTGCTAGAAGCAACCTTAACTCATCACAAAGTCCTTCATAGAACGTATTCGTCTTTGTATCCTCGTCTTCCACCAAAGCTCCCGCATAGCGACTCAGTCTGGTTAACTCATGCATGTAGTAATCTACCGAACGATCACCTTGAGTTAACTGCAAGAACTGATTTTGCAATGCAATGGGCTGGGCAGAGGGGATAAACCTCTGGAGAAAAAGTTCTGAAAACTCTGCCATCGAGATGTCAGTAATATCTCTACCAGCCAACTTGTGCACTGTTAATTCTTCCCACCATAGCACTGCCTCTCCATTCATAAGGAAAGTGGCTAAGGTGACCATCACCTCTTCTTCAGTTGATGTCGCCCTTAGAGTTCTCTTTACTCTTGACAGACAGTCCTCTGCCATTGTTGGGGATTTGGTCCCCAAGAAGGTTGGAGGATTGAAGCTTAGAAAGTGCTTCAATTGCTGGTCATGTGCTCGTCCCACAGCTACATGTTTGACTATATGTTCCACCCTGGGCTCTACTGCAGGTTCCGCTCTTTGTTCCACTGCAGCAACAGGTGTCGGGGCCACATAAGGAGTAGGAGTAGTAGGCTGTGTACAACGTCCTGGCTGATTATTGATCATCGCAAAGACCGCTTCAGCGACTAATTTAATCATCTCAGCAGAAGGAGTGGTTATTGGTACCTCAGCGGATGCACTACTTTCAGTTGGTTTACGGGGTCGAGATTGTAAGATCACTTTTTCCAAAACCCACTCGGGTAATTGAAAACTCGAACCTCTCCCGTATCGCACGGTTGAGGTGGATCTTCGCCCAGAATTGCTGCCTTGCGGTGTCACCAACACCCGGGTTGGCTAACACCACTCAGCACCAACTCTGCTGGCTATACGATCATAAGTAAAATATGCTATAAAAGGAAATACAGAATGAAGGCATGTCCACAATATCACAGCATCATATATAATGAAACACAGAAAGTCCAAAGAGAAGTACAAGCATAAAGGGCTTAAGCCCAATACATAACCAATAAAATGTACTCTTTCTCTCTCTACAACATGCGGAAACTACAACAAAACTCTCAAAATGCGAAAGTCTAACTATCTAGTCATCAACCTGTGGCGTCGTGGTAGTACGCTGCATCCGCTGCTCAGGTCCTGCCATCTCATCCTGCTGCGCGCGGGACAACTCCGTCTCCTCGGACTCCTGCGGTCACACCGACCGTTAGTCATAAAGACTAAGTCGTTTTGTCCTCGCCTCCCCCCACGACTCCTAGGCACCGAGTGAAAGGAAGAAGCGGAGGACAAACAAGGGGTAAACAAGAAGAGTGACGTGACACTAACTAGCAGTACATAAATATAATCAGTAGAGCTAGCAGTAACAAGGTAAAGGTAAAGAGCATGTAAGTAAGTGCGGTAAATAGTAAACAAGTAGAGTCAATATAGTAAACAATAAGTAAGTAAAGGCGGTGCAGTTAGTAAAACTAAACTACCATCACAGATTCGTACCTTAACTTATATGAACGCCCATACGACATATGAGTTAAGATGTCCAGGTAACCCATCATATTAAAGAGCCCATACTAATTTATATGATGGGGTATGTAGATGTGCGTTATGTTATGCTATGTTTATGATGTGAATTATGCAACCATGCAATGCAACTCACCCACACGACTCCATGCGCACAGATCTTTATAGTTCCCAATTTGTTTGAAAGGAAGCCAACCTTTCGGGTACCGACCGTCGTGGCTCACGGTGGCAGTGGATCGGGCACTCCACATCCTAGGCGGGTATGGTCACTACCAAGCCTAGACCTCATGTACGCCTCAACGCTAAGAACACAACAGCGGAGCTCCTGCGTACTCTTGCTGGAATCCACCAGACTTTAAGGTCGGGGTGGGTAATTAGGGATTGTCCTCCAGACCGCGGTACTCAAACTTACCGGCCCTCTAAACCTCACCCTCACCTGAGTCAATGTACTACCGTCGGTGACACGACTGGCCTAGTACCGAAGACTCGCCACTATTTGCATAAGAAACAGGTGTTAACAAGTCCACCCGAGCTTCCGGCTCAGGGTCTAACACACAAGCTGATCGAACCCATCTCCTTCCCGGAGGAGATCCATACTAGTTTGCAGATCTAATTAGGCTACTCTTGCCTACAATTTAGTTAGCGATATATTTAGGGTGAATCTTGGACTTCCCGCGGTGTACTCCGTAAGAGGCCCCTAACGGTACTACAGATCAATGGGCTCAACCCCACAATCCTCCTCAAGACAATTACTTTAGTTGGTCTTTAACATTTGGTTCACCCCTCATCATTTCATACAGTTAAAGTGACTTAGCTCACCTCCCGTCCCACCCCATCGGGTTGGACGTGCCTCCACACCTCATATACTAACCCTAACACAACCTCACAACTAACCCTAGGATTGACCTTCCATGAACCATTGTGTGCTATAACTCAAATACTGATTGTATATAACTTCTAAACACTACTTAGGGGTCTGATTTGTCCAAAACTCAAAATTCTGTTTTTACTAAACGCAGACCACTAAGTTGAGCTAACCAACAACCCCATAAGGGAATCCTTCTAAAAACTCATCACCAGGGTCTGGTATAATTATCCTAGGCTCACACTGACCTTAATAAGGTGTGTTCCAATTTCCATAATTTTCCATATTAATTTGGTATTTATTATAATTTAAAGTAGTTAAGGCCTTAAGTCCAATTACACATGAACTACCCTCAAAATGATTCTACTAGCTACATGAAAATTATCAGCAAGGTAATATCCAATATCAAGGTGGTTCACTGAGTTCCATGACCCTAGGATGTCATTTGGCCTACTAAATCATCATAGTTGTATAATTACCAAAATGACACTATAATTAGGAAAAATAGTATTTCACTTTTGAAAATTCTCCAAAAATTACCAGGTGTCCAAATGGGGACCTAGAGTCCTCTGCCAAAATATTGTGTCATTACCATGTGGTTTGACATTTCAAAAAGGTTTAATACTCAAGTGAGGTAAATTCCAATTTCTACATGAAGTACATGAAATACAATTCTACAAGCTTCCAAAAAATTATCATGGGCATATATTAACCTAAAATTACAGATCACCAAGTATCATGACAATACCACATGATTAGATATTTTAAAAAGATTTAATACTCAAGGATTGAGAAATCCAATTTCTACAAGAGGTATATGAAATATAATTCTACAAGCTTCCAAATAATTACCAGGGGCATATATTAACATAAAATGACAGATTTTCAAGTATCATAACATTGCCCCATGATTTGATATTTTAAAATGATTTAATACCCAAGGGTTATAAAATCCAATTTCTAGATGAGGTACATGAAATATAAATCTACAAGCTTCCAAACAATTATCATGGGCATATATTAACCTAAAACTACAGTTAACCAAGTATTACAATTTTTCCCCATGATTTGACATTTTTCAAAATTAAACTCCCTTAAGCTAGCAAGCACTTAAAATTTCCTATACAAGGAATAACACTTCCATAACTCATGAAAAAATTACCATAGCCTTATTTCACCCTATTTCAGCCACTGATAGTATATCAAAGTCATACAAGGTCATATGACCATGCATTTTGTTTTATTAAGGAAAGTGTGGTAATATCATTTATTAGGAGGAAAATTACTTAAATGCCTCTAAAAATTCCCATTAAATTATCTAAGACATTTTATGCTCCTACAAACATATCTACAAAGTTCTGAGCCAAGGAAAGAGCATTTGGTCCTAAGCCCTTCACAAATCTCACCTTGCACCCTTAAGGGTTTACCCCTTAGGGTTTTAGGTCACACCACCCTAGTGGCTCCAAATGGGCCAATAGGGTTTGTCACATGCATTTGTATATTCATACCTATATAGCCATCATGATGGGAGGAGGCTAACACACTCAACTCCTCAAAATGACTTAAACCCTAATATGCCCCTTAAAGACCCTCATTAGGGTTTCCCATTTTCCATATCAAATCAACTCCAAATGGAGTGAAATTTTAAGTTGGCACTACTCATGTACAAAAGAGCATGCCACCAAAGTTTGGTGTCATTTGGACATCATATGCTCCAAAAATCAACTTAATTTAAATATTCTAACTACCACAAAAACCCTATGTAAAATTGTCCACCAAGGGCTGTCCCTTTGGCAGGGGGTGCCCCTAGGGTATACAAACCCATGGTTAAAAGCACAGCTCCAAAGCTTGAAGGGTTTGACCTAGGTAATTAATTTAGTGGGCTGACCTAGTGTAGGACCATTCCTAGGAAAACAGCTCCCTAGGGGGCTGTATGTCACCAAATGACCCAAACATAAGGCCAAATTAAAGTTAAGACCAAGGCCTACAACTTTCATGTTGGGCAATTTTTCTAAATCAGCCAGTAAGTGGCATTAATTTCTATTTGAAGTTGACTGAACATTAGAGCCAGAAATTCATATACATTGAATTAATAAATATAGAAAATAGAGATCTGCACAGATCTTGACACAGATCGAAGGGGAGGCGCGTCGTCTTCCTCCTTGAGCCGACAGCCAGGATTGGCCCCGACCTGGGCCATCTTACTCCTCCTTTTCCCGGCCACATGGTGGCCACCACGGCCGGCCACCACCCCCACCACCTTCGTGGTGGTCGGGGCTACCATTTCCCGGCGACATGGCGGCCGGAGGAGGCGTATTCCTGCGAACCTGATGGTTCCAAAACCATGGAAATCGGGGTGATTTCGTGAACTGATCCTGGCTCAATTGAGCATGGACCTTGAAATAAACCACATAAGGATCTAGCATGAGGGGAGGGGAGGAGAAACGAACCACTATTGGTGCGTGGCGGCGGCTCCGTCGATGATTGGACATGGATTTTCCTTGCACCGGCGATCCCGCTCCCGATCGCGATTCTCCAGCAAAAGCTTTGCTCCAGGTGTCGATTCCGACTGCTTTCCTCCTTCTAAAGCTAATGGGAGGGCTGGGAGGAGGTGAGGAGGCTTGTATATGGGAGTTTGAAATGGGTGATCCACGGTTTGGCTTAATCTCCCCCTTGTTGCCACCACCTGAGGCTCTGCCCTTCCCTGATGTGTTCAGCAATCACCCTAGCAATCCTCCAAGACTTCCCCAAGCCCTAAGGGTGATTGGCTTGAGTGTGGAGGAGGACATGCTTTATCAAGTCTCTTTTTGTCCACCCCCCTTCTTCTCTCTCCTCCTTTTTGATGAAATGAGTCATGATCATGGCTTGGGTTAGCTTATTCAGTTGGTTAGGGTCTAATGAGTCTTGAAAAAGAGCTAGCCCACTTGGCTTGACTTTTGGTCAAAGGGAGTTAAGCTAAGCTACCTAATTTGGCATTAATTGACCATGGTTGACTCTTGATTTGACTTGGTCAACTTGGTGAGTGGGATGGACCTACTTGATGGTCTTAGGTCCCTTGACACCACCCAATATTGGTTGGTCCATGGTGGGGCTCCAATTGGTTCAATTTAGCCATAAGGTGTGATTTTGACCTAAATTGGGTAAAGTTTGACTTTGGTCAATTGGGGTCAACTGGCCCCACCATGATGGGGCTTTTTGGTCCAATGGGTTCCTTAAAGTGTTTAGAGTGTGGTGGAAAGATTAATTTGAACATTTGGAGTCAATTGAACCCTAATTGACTTAGTTTGGTTAATGTTGACCTAAGGTTGACTTTGGTCAATTTCCTACAATTGGGTCCCACCCAAGTGCAATTCTCAAGGCAAAGGTCTTCCTTAGTTTAGGGTGGTATGGGGGAGGTCAATTTGGACAATTGAGGGTCAATTGGCCTAAGGGAGTGGTATTGGGCTATGTTGATTTTGTGCCCTTGGTGTGCACTTAGCACACTCCACTTGGTCCAAGGGCCTTAGTGGCCACTCAGCACACCACCCATGCCCCAAAACCAACTAGGGGTCTAGAAGGATTGGGGATGTTACAAATCCCAATAAACAAAAGAAATATTTCGTCCTCGAAATTTAGGTTCGGGTCTACGGGTTGCAAGTACTTATAAGAGTAAAGGATTTCAAAGACGATAAATTTGCACCTGAGGTGATGAGTTCCGGGAAACGTTGTTGCATGAAGTCCAAGGGCACCCAGCTGTGCTCCTCTTGCCCATGATTGAACTATAATAATCGGACATCACAACCTCCTTCCACGGAAGAGCTCGGACCTCTACTATAAGAGAACTTAAACTGAAGCAACATTCTTTACCAAGACTTATCATGGCACTTCTACCATTCCTTGCTATGATTGTCGGCAATATTCCCACTAGAGGTTAATTGAAGGTTTAACCCGCTGCTCATACCATCGTGCCATTAATCACAACGCGGGTTCTACTTGCTCCACACTTCAAAATTCAAAACAAGCTAACCAGGTGTGGGTGTTACCAAAATCACTACACCCCCTGAAGGAGGATCTGTCTGTAATACATAAGATCTTACAGAGTTTATTTATGCTATCAAGCCGCGCTAGGTGGCACCGGAATCCTTTGAGTTCAACTTAACTTCACAAGATTATATTCACGATCCATGCTTACATAATACTCTGCTCATAAACTGATTGGCCAGGATGTGATTATTTAGCCAACTGACATTGTCTATTCTGAATCTTCACTATATGATTCCCTTACACGTAGGTGTTCACCACCACCTATACCAAGAGACCTTATCCCTTAACATATGAGGTCTCTGCTGCTAAGCCGTTTCTGACTCCGCAGATACAAGGTCAGGTTTATCAGCTGCAAAATAATAACTTAAACTTTGATTACACTTGGGCTAGAGTCTCTTATGTCCTACGAACGTTACATGAGGTTAACGCTTCCTCCCGTTAAATAAATGTAAATAACCTCCGTGCTTTCCTTGAGGAACATAACGTCTGCTGTTTAAAAAGATGTTCGTGAAATGACTCTCATCTACTTTCCATATCCATTTGGTTCATAACTCACGAAGGTAAAACCCCTTTTATCATGACATGATTTGACACAAATTGATTTCAACATGAAGGGTGTCTCATAGAAACCCATTAATCCTCGAGAGGTTTCATCATTTATATCTGGAAATCAAACCTGTCTCCCTTATTCTTGAATCTTCCTAACTGGGATTATAATTCTTGGAGAAATTATAAATTCTGGTTCTTGAGATCGGAGGATTGTACGTAAATTATATATCTTCAATATATCATTTGTCAAATTTCACTTTAGATTCCCAATATCGAATGGGCTAAACTTTCAAAGCCAAGTAGTCTCATCTCGCTTAAGCTATAAATTATGAATTAAAGGATTCATCATAATGACCCTTCTCTTAGTTGTGTCGTCCAAAGTTACATCGATAAATCTCATTAAGTAATCTTAATAATTTCAAGAGGGAGTTGATAGAAACAACAACTAACCGTTTATTTTAACTCTCTAATCCTCAACATTTTAGTACATGATGGTCGTTGCCGTTTTTTTCCCGAGATCCGAACATAGTAAGATTCTCCATCTTAGCCCTAAGTAGTTTATACCATCATATTACAAGATCCAAAGAGTCACCTTCCTAAGCTCTCTGGTTGTGCATAAACCAACTATAAGAGTAAAAAGATCTTAACTAAATTTTTACCAAGGAGAGGGCTTGAATTTTAATTAAAAAAATGCTATCTGAAAATTACCTTTGAGAGCCCTGAAGTGTAAGAAACTCTAGTTATAATTTTTACTTGCGAAAACTTGATTTCGATACTCAAAATTCACGATGTGACACATTTACCCCAAGCTACTAAACCTGGTGTTCTTTTTATTTTCAGTACTTGCTTAAAATGAGACCTTTGATCAGACGTCAATGTTTATTAATTGTTCCGATAACTCTACAATTCGATGTCTCGAGGTTAAGAAGGTGTATTTACAACAATACGCTAGCAAGTTTGTTACGATAAACTGATTATTTCTTATGGTCAAGAGAACTTATAGCTCAGTCTTACTTCTATCCAATCTAAATCTTACTTGGTCCTGCACTGAATTTGCCGCTTATGACATCCTTCCCTTGTGACTGGTAAGATCTTGATGACCAAACGTCCTTATAAAAGACAAGACAACAGTGCTTGGATCAGGAAGTTAGTGAAATTCCCTAAATTCTTAATCTGGCTTTCTTGATTCCGAGAGTCTTATGCCCATACACTGGACAACCCTTTACGTATAACCAAATGATTAACAAGTCGATCACTTTTGTCGACTTAGAATCAGCCTTGGAGCAATAAGATGAGCACACGCTCGCTCTTGAAGTGTACAATTCACTTAACTTGTCAGTATAACTATAGCGATCACAACTTGGTAAAAACAATCCCTGCTATTTAAGGTGAAGTAATTCTCCAAGGGTCTCAAACTTCTAAGGAGGGTTGGTCCACAAATCAAAAGTGTATGAATAAGATCTCGTCATCACCTGAGTATCATTGAATACTCCAAACCTTGAGATTACTACGAAAATGTCATAACCTTTTCTAAACAAAGTCTAGGGGGCAATCCAAGTCGGTATTTTATTGGCCCAATAAACAAAAGGATAAGCCCCTACCGATTTGGGCTAAGTTTTTCAGTACTTCTACGGTATATTCATCTTACATACGTACATAAACTTTAGGGCATATAATCTCTGACTTGGTGTTCCACCCTGAAACATATTGTTATGATAAGACTTAGGCTCCCAATGTTATAAATTATACTAACTTTTCCGAGTTCCCTATATGATTAACTAGGAAAGGGGCCTTTTCGAAACAAAAATATTCAAATTCCAATTCGACCTCTGGTATTTTATGGTGGTTGTCTCAACGTACTGTAATGGGAAGTATCAAGTTATGGTAAGGGGGGGTTATGCTTATGGGTCTTCTATTTCTCTAAAGAAGACTACAGACACCCGATCTCCTCGAGATGGTTCTACCATTTGATAGTAAAGCGTAACCCTCGGCGCGAAAGTCTCCACGTCAAGACTTATACTAACTTCTTCCCTTAGCTACGTTGGGTATCCTTAACCTTCAACCAAATCTAGACCCGAGGTCGCTCTTTAGACTAGGGTGCGTCACTAAATTGTCCAAGTAAGTCAAAATTTGACCTAACCTGCTGCTTAGTGGACTGTTTTATGTGATTTCATACATGGGCACACCACAGCTTCCGCTGCATAGTTTGTCCTTAAACTACACTCGAGCAGGGTGACCAAGTATGTTGTGGACTGTTCTCTTATGATCGTTCGTCCTCTGATACCATTTGTAAGATCACTTTTTCCAAAACCCGCTCGGGTACTTGAAAACTCGAACCTCTCCCGTATCGCACGGTTGAGGTGGATCTTCGCCCAGAATCGCTGCCTTGCGGTGTCACCAACACCCGGGTTGTCTAACACCACTCAGCACCAACTCTGCCGGCTATATGATCATAAGTAAAATATGCCATAAAAGGATGTTAAAATTTCTGATTGGACCGTTTAGGAGTAAGCAGGAGTTGTATCAACAAAAGTTATAGCCAAACAACCACAATGCCAAAACAGCAACACAAGAAATCTTTATTAAAACAGAACTGCTTTACAATGCGTGGTATACATGGCGAGACATGATTCATCAGAATCACGGAGACGAGAAGAACAAAACACACCAAAAAGCAAAGCTGGCGGCTAGACAAGCTCAGACCGCACAAGCCGCACCACTCCAGAACTCGCCCGACTTGCCCTGAGATCGCACGAACAGAAACCGGACAGACTGCCAGCACTGCAAGACCGCACCTCAGACCGCACGAACTGGAGCTTTATTGGAACAAAGAACTGAAGTTGTCGCCAGACCGCAACTCAGACCTCCTAACCGCTGAAGCTCGCCTGATCACTGAGCTCGCTGCGAACAGCATAAGAACACAATAACCCAGTTCGCTGATAGACCGCAGACGAACTGTTTATTCAAGCCACCGGAAATCACCAAGGATGGAGACCGCACCCTGCTGACCGCAAACCTGCGAACACAACAAAGGTTAACTCGCATCCAAGTCGCGCGAACTCAAACTTGAGACCGCAAGAAACAATCCGGGCTCTGGTTCTTACAGTTCTTGTTAGGAATGACGGGCCATGCACCCCTATTTATAGGAGGGTGAACGGATGTCGTCACCGCACAAACCGGGACAGACACCACCCATCAGATCGCGAACGGTCTCAAAAGACAGACCGCGCGAACAGACCTCTTGGTCGATCACCCGACCAAGACGCAGATCAGCAGACAAGATCGCGCACAGGCCGCGCGAACACGAGACCGCGCACAAGCCGTGCGGTCTCAACAACGCTCCTTCCTTAGATCACCAGGAGCAAGCTAGAACCATCTGGCCGACTTCAACCAAGTCGCCAGATCACCAATATAGACCGCCCGGGTAGACAGTCATATAGGAACAACCCGCCTGGTCTTCCACCAAGGAAGCCAGGCAAACTAGCAGACCTACTCGGGAACAAACCGCAGCTACCAAGAACAGATCAGAACAACCAGCAGACCGCCAGAACAACCCGGCAGAGCCAAACCGGCAGATAACCTATACAAGCCGCGCGATCACCGCGGTCTCCCAAACCAGACCGCCCGGTCTCCTCTACACCACTTCAAAAATTCAACACTCCCCCTTGAAGTGGGAAGTGGAGACTAGCCCGAGTAAATTCCGCAACCGTGCAAACGGTCCCTTCGCCAGCGGCTTTGTGAAGATGTCTGCGACATTGTACGCACTCCGAACATGCTCGACCATAAGAGATCCTCCCAACACCTTTTCACGAATGAAATGGTGCTCAATCTCTATATGCTTGGTCCTCGCGTGACAGACTGGATTGTTGACTAGCTTGAGAGCACTCTCATTGTCCCCGCGTAGCATAGTGGGACCTCGAACCTCCTGATGAACGTACTCTACCAACCTCCTGAGCCAAACGGCTTCCTGAGCAGCCAAGGCCGAAGCCTTGTACTCCGCTTCCGTGGTAGATACAGACACCGAGTCTTGCTTCTTGCTGCACCAAGAAATAGCTGTGGGGCCCGTCATAAATACATAACCAGACGTTGATCTCCGATCATCCACGTCTCCCCCATAATCAGCATCCATGAAACCATGCAACTCCAAGCTTGACCCTCTCCTATATAGGAGACCCAAATTAGAGGTCGACTTCACATACTTCAAGATGCCTTTTGCCGCCAGAAGATGAGGCTTCCGTGGTTTCGCCATGTACCGACACACCTTGCCTACTGCATAAGCAATATCTGGCCTTGTGATCGTCAAGTAGATCAAGCTCCCAACCAGAGCTCGGAAAACCAACGGTTCAGATAAGACTCTCCCCTCATCCTTCCGAAGTTTATGATGTTGCTACAGAGGTATAGAGCTGCTCTTCCCTTCCTCCATGCCGAATCGCTGAACAATCCGCTCTGCATAGCCAGCCTGAGAAATGAGCACTCCGCTCTCCCGCCTCTGGACCTCTAGTCCAAGGAAATGGTGGAGCTCCCCCAGATCCTTCATCTTGAATCTGATAGCAAGCTCAACCCTGAGTCTTGCAACAGCTTCCTTCGAATTCCCGGTGACAATCATGTCATCCACGTACATCAACACAATCACCCGAAGCACCCCCTCCTTCTTGATGAACAAGCTAGAATCAGAGTCTGAAGCAACGAATCCGCAGAATAAGAGATACTCTGCAATCTTTCCGTACCACGCCCGAGGCGCTTACTTCAAACCATACAGGGCCTTCTTCAGCTTACAAACGTAGTCCGGATACTCCTTCGAGATGAAGCCTTGCGGTTGGATCATGAAGATATCCTTGTCAATCTCGCCGTATAAGAAGGCATTCTTCACGTCGAGTTGCCAAATCTCCCAACCACTCGAAGCTGCCAAGGAAATAACAAATCGAACCGAAGTCATCTTTGCCACTGGACTAAACATCTCATCATAATCTTCTCCGTACTGCTGTGAGAACCCGCGAGCTACAAGGCGAGCCTTGTACCTCTCGATACTGCCGTCATCTTTCTTCTTCAGCTTGAAGACCCATTTGCATGTCACAGGAGTGGTGCCCTTGGGCTTGGGCACAAGAGACCAGGTCTCATTCTTCACGAGAGCTGCCATCTCTTCTTACATAACAATGTCCCACTCCTTCACGCCTCTGGCCTTCTCAAAGCTCGACGACTCCCTTTCATCCAAGGGACCAGCAAAGAAACATGAAACAAAGTTCACCATGTTTCCTCCTGTGTATCGATCTGGTGGTTGAATAGTCCTCTTCGACCTCCTAAGAGGTTGCTCCTGACTAACCACCTCCTCAGCTGCTTCTTCTGTGCAAGCTCCTCTTCCAGATGAACTTGTAGCATCGCTCCCCCTGCTTCCAGAACCTGAAGCCTCCATCTCAGAGCTTGACACAACTGGAGCTCCTGGTGAAACAGGCAACTCCACTTGAAGACTTCCCGCAGCTTTTCCTCCTTCATCAACCCTGCTCTCTGGTAGCTCAACTCCTGAACTCCCCTTGTAAGAAGTCACTTCATCGAACACCACATCCCGAGAAACAATTGACCTCCGTGTCTCAGGATCCATGCATCTCCATCCCTTCTTCCGCTCATCATACCCAACAAAGACTAGCTTCCTTGCTTTCGCATCTAGCTTTGTCCGAAGAGCATCAGGAATATGCACATGGCAGGTTGACCCGAACACCCAAAGGTGTGCAACACTCGGCTTCTCCTTGAACATCAATTCGTGAGGGGTCTTCATGTTGATAGGACTCAGAGGCAATCTGTTGATGACATAAGCTGCACAAGACATTCCCTCCGCCCAGAAGGACTTTGGGATACTCTTGGCATGAAGCCAGCATTTGTAAGTTTCCGTCAGATGACGAAACTTCCTCTCGGCAACGCCATTCTGCTGTGGAGTATGGGCACAAGTGAGCTCTCTCCGAACGCCGTGTTTCCTGCAAAAACTTGAGAACTCACCAGAGGTGAACTCCCCACCATTGTCAGTTCTCAATTTCTTCACCCGCAGGCCTAGACGACCTTCCACCAGCTCCTTGAACTCCACAAACTTTGCAAAGGCTTCTGACTTCTCTTTCAAGAAATACACCCAGACATATCTGGTGTAATCGTCAATCAACACCAACATATATCTATTGCCTCCAAGGCTTGGGGTGGAAGTCGGTCCCATCAAATCACCGTGGATGCACTCCAACGGCACTATGCACCTTGTTTGCGATTTGTCAAATGGAAGTCGATGAGACTTACCAAACTGACATCCTTCGCAGACATGACCGTCTCCATAGGAGGACAAGCTAGGCAAGCCATTGACAAGGCCCCTTACCGCCATAGCCTTCAATTTGTCCATGCCAACATGCCCCAACATGCCCCAACATTTCATGCCAGATGGCCGCGCCATCATTGGTCCTCATCTTATCAACATAGGTACTTGTCGATAAAACGAACAAGTCCTTCACCTGCTTTCCGACATGAATAACATCTCCCTTTATCTCCGGTTGAGTTTTGAGAAACTTCACTTCTGTTGGGCCAAACAGAATGTGATAACCGGCATCGACCGCATTGGTCACAGAGAAGAGATTTTTCTTCATACCAGGCACGTGATAAACACTCCTCAACGTGAGTGGGCCCTTATCACTGCTCAGAGAGACGACTCCTTCGTGCTCTACTGGATGAATAGAATTATCAGCCGTAATGATAGCATTGTTACCTGAGTAAGGCGCCAAAGAAGAGAACTTTGATCCATCCCCGGTGAGATGATGCCCACACCCTGAATCAACAATCCAGTCCTGATCATAGTTGATGGAAGCCAAGGCCTTAACGGGCATCGCCGTTATATTAGACACAAAGGCTCCTCCCCATCCAACTTCGCCAGAATTTGGCATCTCCTTCTCCACTGCATGTCCCGGCTGAAGATTCACCTGGCAATCTTTCTTGAACTGCCCGGTCTTGTTGCATCTAAAGCACCTCGGTCCCTCTCCTTTCTTCTTCCCATCAGACTTAGGAGCATATCCCCTATCTTGCTGACCTGAAGTGGAGGGTCCATCATGACCCGACTTCTTCTTCTCCCATTTCTTCTTCTTCTTCCCAGAGAACATCACATCACTTTCTCCCCCGGAGATTGAAACCCCCGCCATCTGTCTTGCTAAACTTTCTTGCGAAGCAAGAAGGTTCTCCAGCTCCAACAACGACGGTTGATTTGCCCAACCCTGAACTGAAGTCACAAAAGCAAGATACTCCTTCCGCAACCCGCGGATGATATGCCTCTTCAGTTTTGCCTCATAGATAGGCTCATCAGGGTCCAATGCAGAAATCTCTGCCGTGAGGTTCTTCATCTTGAGGAAGAAGGTAGAAACAGAAAGATCACCTTGAGAGGCTTTCGCCAACTCATTTTCAAGATACTGTAGCCTTGCTACATTCTTCTTATTGAACAACCCATCCAAGGATGTCCAAATCTCAGCAGCAGATTTCCATCCAATGATGTGATCAAACAGCTCCGGTGAGATAGCCCTCTTGAGAGTGAACTCTGCCTTAGCATTCGTCCTCCTCCAAAGTCTCACCTCTGCCATATTATCTCCTGCTGGAAACACCTCTTGTGTGTCTTCTCCGCCAACTACCTCCCAAAGATCCTCGCCAAGCAAGTAACTCTCCATACACGACTTCCACTTTTTAAAGTTAGTCGATGTGAGGAGTTCAATACCAAGACCTCTTGCGTATCCACCTTCCATGGCAATCTATGTGGTCTCTTCTTCACAAAGATGATGGCAACTCTAGTTGATCACTGCTTATCCACTCCAGAAACCTAGCTCTGATACCATGTTAAAATTTTTGATTGGACCGTTTAGAAGTAAGCAGGAGTTGTATCAACAAAAGTTATAGCCAAACAACCACAATGCCAAAACAGCAACACAAGAAATCTTTATTGAAATAGAACTGATTTACAATGCGTGGTATACATGGCGAGACATGATTCATCAGAATCACGGAGACGAGAAGAACAAACACACACCAAAAAGCAAAGCTGGCGGCTAGACAAGCTCAGACCGCACAAGCCGCACCACTCCAGAACTCGCCCGGCTTGCCCTGAGATCACACGAACAGAAACCGGACAGACTGCCAGCACTGCAAGACCGCACCTCAGACTGCACAAACTGGAGCTTTATTGGAACAAAGAACTGAAGTTGTCGCCAGACCGCAACTCAGACCGCCTAACCGCTGAAGGTCGCCTGATCACTGAGCTCGCTGCGAACAGCATAAGAACACAATAACCCAGTTCGCTGACAGACCGCAGACGAACTGTTTATTCAAGCCACCGGAAATCACCAAGGAAGGAGACCGCACCCTGCTGACCGCAAACCTGTGAACACAACAAAGGTTAACTCGCATCCAAGTCGCGCGAACTCAAACTTGAGACCGCAAGAAACAATCCGGGCTCTGGTTCTTACAGTTCTTGTTAGGAATGACGGGCCATGCACCCCTATTTATAGGCGGGTGAACGGATGTCGTCACCGCACAAACCGGGATACAGACACCACCCATCAGATCGCGAACGGTCTCAAAAGACAGACCGCGCGAACAAACCTCTTGGTCGATCACCTGACCAAGATGCAGATCAGCAGACAAGATCGCGTACAGGCCGCGCGAACACGAGACCGCGCACAAGCCATGCGGTCTCAACAACGCTCCTTCCTTAGATCACCAGGAGCAAGCTAGAACCATCTGGCCGACTTCAACCAAGTCGCCAGATCACCAATATAGACCGCCCGGGTAGACAGTCATATAGGAATAACCCGCCCGGTCTTCCAACAAGGAAGCCAGGCAAACTAGCAGACCTACTCGGGAACAAACCGCAGCTACCAAGAATAGACCGGAACAACCAGCAGACCGCCAGAACAACCCGGCAGAGCCAGACCGGCAGATAACCTATACAAGCCGCGCGATCACCGCGGTCTCCCAAACCAGACCGCCCGGTCTCCTCCACACCACTTCAAAAATTCAACAAAGGAAATATAGAATGAAGGCATGTCCATAATATCACAGCATCATATATAATGAAAAATAGAAAGTCCAAAGAGAAGTACAAGCATAAAGGGCTTAAGCCCAACGCATAACCAATAAAATGTACTCTCTCTCTACAACATGCGGAAACTACAACAAAACTCTCAAAATGCGGAAGTCTAACTATCTAGTCATCAACCTGTGGCGTCGTGGTAGTACGCTGCATCCGCTGCTCAGGTCCTGCCATCTCATCCTGCTGCGCGCGGGACAACTCCGTCTCCTCGGACTCCTGCGGTCACACCGACCGTTAGTCATAAAGACTAAGTCGTTTTGTCCTCGCCTCCCCCCACGACTCTTAGGCACCGAGTGAGAGGAAGAAGCGGAGGACAAACAAGGGGTAAACAAGAAGAGTGACGTGGCACTAACTAGCAGTACATAAATATAATCAGTAGAGCTAGTAGTAACAAGGTAAAGGTAAAGAGCATGTAAGTAAGTGCGGTAAATAGTAAACAAGTAGAGTCAATATAGTGAACAATAAGTAAGTAAAGGCGGTGCAGTAAGTAAAACTAAACTACCATCACAGATTCATACCTTAACTTATATGAACGCCCATACGACATATAAGTTAAGATGTCCAGGTAACCCATCATATAAAAGAGCCCATACTAATTTATATGATGGGGTATGCAGATGTGTGTTAAGTTATGCTATGTTTATGATGTGTATTATGCAGCCATGCAATGCAACTCACCCACACGACTCCATGCGCACAGATCTTTATAGTTCCCAATTTGTTTGAAAGGAAGCCAACCTTTCGGGTACCGACCTTCGTGGCTCACGGTGGCAGTGGATTGGGCACTCCACATCCTAGGCTGGTATGGTCACTACCAAGCCTAGACCTCATGTACGCCTCAACGCTAAGAACACAACAGCGGAGCTCCTGCGTACTCTTGCTGGAATCCACCAGACTTTAAGGTCGGGGTGGGTTATTAGGGATTGTCCTCCAGACCGCGGTACTCAAACTTACCGGCCCTCAAAACCTCACCCTCACCTGAGTCAACGTACTACCGTCGGTGACACGACTGGCCTAGTACCGAAGACTCGCCACTATTTGCATAAGAAACAGGTGTTAACAAGTCCACCCGAGCTTCCGGCTCAGGGTCTAACACACAAGCTGATCCAACCCATCTCCTTCCCGGAGGAGATCCATACTAGTTTGCAGATCTGATTAGGCTACTCTTGCCTACAATTTAGTTAGCGATATTTTTAGGGTGAATCTTGGACTTCCCGCGGTGTTCTCCGTAAGGGGCCCCTAACGGTACTACAGATAAATGGGCTCAACCCCACAATCCTCTTCAAGACAATTACTTTAGTTGGTGTTTAATATTTGGTTCACCCCTCATCATTTCATACAGTTAAAGTGACTTAGCTCACCTCCCGTCCCACCTCATCGGGTTGGACGTGCCTCCACACCTCATATACTAACCATAACACAACCTCACAACTAACCCTAAGATTGACCTTCCATGAACCATTGTGTGCTATAACTCAATTACTGATTGTATATAACTTCTAAATACTACTTAGGGGTCTGATTTGTCCAATACTTAAAATTCTGTTTTTACTAAACGCAGACCACTAAGTTGAGCTAACCAACAACCCCATAAGGGAATCCTTCTAAAAACTCATCACCAGGGTCTGGTATAATTATCCTAGGCTCACACTGACCTTAATAAGGTGTGTTCCAATTTCCATAATTTTCCATATTAATTTGGTATTTATTATAATTTAAAGTAGTTAAGGCCTTAAGTCCAATTACACATGAACTACCCTCAAAAAGATTCTACTAGCTACATGAAAATTATCAGCAAGGTAATATCCCATATCAAGGTGGTTCACTGAGTTCCATGACCCTAGGATGTCATTTGGCCTACTAAATCATCATAGTTGTATAATTACCAAAATGTCACTATAATTAGGAAAAATAGTATTTCACTTCTCAAAATTCTCCAAAAATTTCCAGGTGTCCAAATGGGGACCTAGAGTCCTCTGCCAAAAGATTGTGTCATTACCATGTGATTTGACATTTTAAAAAGGTTTAATACTCAAGTGAGGTAAATTCCAATTTCTATATGAAGTACATGAAATACAATTCTACAAGCTTCCAAACAATTATAATGGGCATATATTAACCTAAAATTACAGATCACCAAATATCATGACAATGCCACATGATTAGATATTTTAAAAAGATTTAATACTCAAGGGTTGAGAAATCCAATTTCTACAAGATGTATATGAAATATAAATCTACAAGCTTCCAAATAATTACCATGGGCATATAATAACATAAAATGACAGATTTCCAAGTATGATAACATTTCCCCATGATTTGATATTTTAAAATGATTTAATACCCAAGGGTTGTAAAATCCAATTTCTAGATGAGGTACATGAAATATAAATCTACAAGCTTCCAAACAATTATCATGGGCATATATTAACCTAAAACTACAGTTAACCAAGTATCACAGTTTTGCCCCATGATTTGACATTTTTAAAAATTAAACTCCCTTAAGCTAGCAAGCACTTAAAATTTCCTATGCAAGGAATAACACTTCCATAACTCATGACAAAATTACCATAGCCTTATTTCACCCTATTTCAGCCACTGATAGTATATCAAAGTCATACAAGGTCATATGACCATGCATTTCATTTTATTAAGGAAAGGGTGGTAATTTCATTTATTAGGAGGAAAATTACTTAAATGCCTCTAAAAATTCCCATTAAATTATCTAAGACATTTTATGCTCCTACAAACATATCTACAAAGTTCTGAGCCAAGGAAAGAGCATTTGGTCCTAAGCCCTCCACAAATCTCACCTTGCACCCTTAAGGGTAACCCCTTAGGGTTTTAGGTAACACCACCCTAGTGGCTCCAAATGGGCCAATAGGGTGTGTCACATGCATTTGTATATCCATACCTACATAGCCATCATGATGGGAGGAGGCTAACACACTCAACTCCTCAAAATGACTTATTCCCTAAGATGCCCCTTAAAGGCCCTCATTAGGGTTTCCCATTTTCCATATCAAATCAACTCCAAATGGAGTGAAATTTTAATTTGGCACTACTCATGTACAAAAGAGCATGCCACCAAAGTTTGGTGTCATTTGGACATCATATGCTCCAAAAATCAACTTAATTTAAATATTCTAACTACCACAAAATCCCTAGGTAAAACTGTCCACCAAGGGCTGTCCCTTTGGTAGGGGGTGCCCCTAGGGTATACCAACCCATGGTTAAAAGCACAGCTCCAAAGCTTGAAGGGTTTGACCTAGGTAATTATTTTAGTGGGCTGACCTAGTGTAGGACCAGTCCTAGGAAAACAACTCCCTAGGGGGATGTATGTCACCAAATGACCCAAACTCAAGGCCAAATGAAAGTTAAGACCAAGGCCTACAACTTTCACGTTGGGCACTTTTTCTAAATCAGCCATTAAGTGGCCTTAATTTCTATTTGAAGTTGACTGAACATTAGAGCCAGAAATTCATATACATTGAATTAATAAATATAGAAAATAGAGATCTGCACAGATCTTGACGCAGATCGAAGGGGAGGCGCGTCGTCTTCCTCCTTGAGCCGACGGCCAGGATTGCCCCCGACCTGGGCCATTTCACTCCTCCTTTTCCCAGCCACATGGTGGCCACCACGGCCGGCCACCACCCCCACCACCTTCGTGGTGGTCGGGGCTACCATTTCCAGGCGACATGGCGGCCGGAGGAGGCGTATTCTGGCGAACCCGATGGTTCCAAAACCATGGAAATCAGGGTGATTTCGTGAACTGATCCCAGCTCAATTGAGCCTGGACCTTGAAATAAACCACATGAGGATCTAGCATTAGGGGAGGGGAGGAGAAACGAACAACTATTGGTGCGTGGCGGCAGATCCGGCGACGACTGGCCATGGATTTTCCTTGCTCCGACGATCCCGATCCCGATCTCAATTCTCCAGCAAAAGCTTTGCTCCAGGTGTCGATTCCGACTGCTTTCCTCCTTCTGAAGCTAATGGGAGGGCTGGGAGGAGGTGAGGAGGCTTGTATATGGGAGTTTGAAATGGGTGATCCACGGTTTGGCTTAATCTCCCCCTTGCTGCCACCACCTGAGGCTCTGCCCTTCCCTGATGTGTTCAGCAATCACCCTATCAATCCTCCAAGACTTCCCAAGCCCCAAGGGTGATTGGCTTGAGTGTGGAGGAGGACATGCTTTATCAAGTCTCTTTTTGTCCCCCCCCCCCCCCCCCTCTTCTTCTCTCTCCTCCTTTTTGATGAAATGAGTCATGATCATGGCTTGGGTTAGCTTATTCAGCTGGTTAGGGTCTAATGAGTCTTGAAAAAGAGCTAGCCAACTTGGCTTGACTTTTGGTCAAAGGGAGTTAAGCTAAGCTACCTAATTTGGCATTAATTGACCATGGTTGACTCTTGATTTGACGTGGTCAACTTGGTGAGTGGGATGGACCTACTTGATGGTCTTAGGTCCCTTGACACAACCCAATATTGGTTGGTCCATGGTGGGGCTCCAATTGGTTCAATGTAGCCATAAGGTGTGATTTTGACCTAAATTGGGTAAAGTTTGACTTTGGTCAATTGGGGTCAACTGGCCCCACCATGATGGGGCTTTTTGGTCCAATGGGTTCCTTAAAGTGTTTAGAGTGTGGTGGAAAGATTAATTTGAACATTTGGAGTCAATTGAACCCTAATTGACTTAGTTTGGTTAATGTTGACCTAAGGTTGACTTTGGTCAATTTCCTACAATTGGGTCCCACCCAAGTGCAATTCTCAAGGCAAAGGTCTTCCTTAGTGGTTAGGGTGGTATGGGGGAGGTCAATTTGGACAATTGAGGGTCAATTGGCCTAAGGGAGTGGTATTGGGCTATGTTGATTTTGTGCCCTTTGTGTGCAATTAGCACACTCCACTTGGTCCAAGGGCCTTAGTGGCCACTCAGCACACCACCCATGCCCCAAAACCAACTAGGGGTCTAGAAGGATTGGGGATGTTACAGAGATTGCCCCGCACCACTTCTAGTCACCTATAATCATGTAATGCACAATTTAGTGGTAGAAAACATAGCAACGCCTGATGCACAAATCTTAGCACACCGCTATAGGCGGTAGTAAGACTACGACACGAAATGGCAGTGTACCGATTGTTCAAGTAATATAAAATGAGGAGTAATCCCCGAGTATCGAATCTCGAAGGAACACAGTAAGGTGGAGCTATCTATCGAGGAAGGACTTGAGATTGAAGTCCTTTAGGTCGGATGGATTGCGGAAACGGGGGATTTGGTTTGTGGAAAATAAAGGAAAATAACTAAAACTACTCCTATGCAATGCCGTTATGCAATGCTTCGCTTGGCGGGATGGAGACTAGGCAGGCCTTGAGCGCGCTGCTTCGCAAGGGCGAATGGACGAGTAGGCTAGCGAAATCGAACTATGCAGGCCTTGAGCGCGCTGCTTCGTTAGGCGAATGGATTACACGGGCCGTTAGCACTGCTTAGCTTGGCGGATGGACCAGTAGTCTTACGGATTGAGGGTCGTAAGCACCTCTTCTACAAGCACGCCACTAGCAATTGCTAGTGCGGCAAACGAACGTGACGGCGGGATGGAGGATGGAATGGGACGCACCTCAAGCAACTCAAACAATAAAGCATTTCACATAGACATGAAATATATAAAAATACAAACTAGTGTAAGTGCTACTTCATCATAATAATAAAGATCTATAACATATACACATCAATAAGAGAAGAACAAGGCAACAAATCGACCGAATCCAAAGGCTCGTTGTAGATTCACGGTTGGAATCGCCGGGTTGTCAATCCGCGTCCAAGCTCGGTCCGCAACTACGTCCGGGGTAGAGAGAGCTGTCACGACTCTCCAATGAGCCTATCTTCTTCGTCTCACGATCCGGTAAAGGTTGCAAACTTCCCCTTGCTTGATGGTAATGGCGGCTAGATCTCCCTTGAAGCTCTAGGATGAAGGAGGAGGCCTAGAGGAAGCTCCGGCTCAAGATTGGCGTGAAGAACAAGCCCGGAGCACCTCCTGGTGGTGGGAGATGATGCAAGGGGCGGAAGAGGCGAACAAGACTTGAAAACGGCGAAGCAGAATCGTCATTTTAGGTTGAAGCTGCAGCTTTTATAGGAAAACATCAGAAATTTGGTCACGCACGATCGAACGCACGACCGTGCGTAGACCGTGCGATACTTAAGCGCAGCAGGTGTGCAGGAGAAGAAGGAATGTGCCTGTGCGTTTTACTCACGCACGGGCAAACCCGCCCGTGCGTTAAAACGCACGAGTAAACTCCGAGGCTCCATTTTGCTGGGCATCATGAACGCACAAACGCAACTGACAGTGTGCCAAGAAAACGCACGACCGCAACTGACCGTGTGCCAAGAAAACGCACGACCGTTCGATTCATACAGAAATGAATTCTAGCAAATGGGGAACAGCCCTCATTTACAACCCAAGCACAAACTGGGGAAATACTTCCAGCAGCACAGAAATACAGAAAATACAATGGGGAGCATGAAGTGCTTACCCCCAACAACAAAGTGCGCAATTGCACACAAAAACAGGCATAAACATGTACTTCAAATAAAAGCATGAATGGAAGAAATATTGACGAGACTGAAGTACAAATGCAGGAAAACTAGCCTAAATGAGTCCGAAAATATGTATATAATAGGGACTCATCACACCCCCAGACTTACCTGTTTGCGCGTCCCGAGCAGACAATTCCGGTGGAGTATGAAAAAGGTAGCTAGAGTAGAAAATTGCAAAGACAGAGTAAGACGCGAAGTATCATACATATGCACATAAAAATTCTGTAAGATAAGATTCTAACTATATTAACAAATTTACAAAAGTAAAAATACGTAAATAGAGATTTATTTGTACTCAGATGGTGATTCGTGAAGAATTTATGCGGTCGTGCCCGGTGTGAAAGTAAACAAGCCACTCATGAGGGTGTTGCGAAAGACCAGAATTAGGGAATAACTCCGCTGAAATCCATCAACGACGAGAACCATAAGCTTGCCCAGTTACACTCTCTCCACGGCGCTAGCAAACTCACAAGTTAAATCAATAGGGCTTTACGGTTATAATGGGGATTAGGTTACGGTATGATATTCAATGATAAACGGGACGGCTATGCAACCCAATTGAGTCTAAGGATAACGCTGAACCCAAAACAAGACCACAAGCGATGCTAGTGTGACACACCCCCAGACTTAGCTTGAAAACTGGGTGTGCACACAGCCTACTCCAACAAATACCAACTGAATTTTCTATTACGCTCAAGGGGATTTCTTTTCATTCTAAATCTTTTTTTTTATTTTTTATTTTAACTTCATTATTTTTTTTCTTTTATCCCCGGTTGGTTTACAAAAAGAAGTTCAGCAAATAATATAGATCATTCTTTCACATCGCAAAGGTTCCAAGCATCACATCCAAATATGAAATGTAATTTCAGTTAACACAATTTTGGTTGCAATAATTGGATAAGCTTCAGGCTTTGGTGATTGAAAGAGGAGCTGAAACAAAGGAGGGGTAGGCACAAACTTGGCTTGCAAAGGTAAGCGCATGGGTCATGGAAAACAAGGCTAAAACTAGCCAAAACAAGGCCTACATCATATTTAACAAGATGAGTTGTTCTCACCCATGCTTCAAGAGTCGCTTGGGGCAAGTTCTTAGCCCACGAGAAAGGTAAACCTTCCTTCCGACTCGAGCAACACACAACTAGCGCTCGCTTACACACAACACTGTGTTACCGTAAATTTCAGTCACATTCACCAAATGAGTAAAGTAAATCAAAGATTACGCAAGAATACTAATTGTAAATTAAAAGCATAGAGATAGTCTAATTTTACTCAAATTTCTATGGAAGCATGCGGATGCGAGTAGAGCACTACAAGAGTCAACATTATACTCCGGATTGCAATTCCTAAGCTAACATCCTATTTCACAGTCCAACCAAAATAAGTATGAACCTAAATACACATACAAGTTAGCTCGCTCAAAAGTGGGTGCATTGTGTGCAGACAAAATGAACAAAAATATTTGAAATAAGACTTCTAGCATGCTGAATAAATGTGCACGTGAGTGGGTACACAAAAATATCTCCCCCAGACTTAAACTATGTATTAAGATATTCTAAAACAAAGTTAGGGGAAGAGGGTACCCAATGCTCAGCAAGTAAGCATTCCGGAAGCCTGTAGTGAAGCTCTACGAAGAATCACGACCACCACCTTCACAAATAGAAAATACCTGCAAAGGGTGGTCTTCGCACAAGAAAACTAAAATAACACCTAACTAACTCGTTAGAGTGGGTGATAAAATAAAAGACAAGAAAATGTATGATAACTACTGGGGTTACTGTCATCCCAACACGACTTATTTAAAAACATAACAGTTCTAGCTAATGGGCGTATGAAAGAGAAAATGAACAGGTAACTGTTCTAATATGCGTGTCGGTAGCGGGTACCGATATGGAGACAGAACAGTTACCCCTCTACCTAAATAATAATACCTGCTTAACACAGGTAGAGGAAATAGGAAGTAAGAAGAGGAGGAAGGCTTGTCCTCACTCGTCTCACCACAAAATAAATCCTTGCCCAGCAAGGTATCATCTCCAGGGAGGCAGCAGGGGGAGAAAGCAATGAGTGGAGCTTCCTCTATGGAGGGGGGATCAACCTCCTCACATAAGAGGATGCTCTCATCATTGACTTGAGCATAATGCTCCAAGTCCTCCTGAAGTACCTGTGAAGACTCAACCTGCACAAGCTCAGATGAAGAAGGGGGATCAAGAAATAAATAAGAAGAATGACTTAAATAAAAATCAAGCGGGGGAGTGGTCCCGGTCTCACTCCCATCAGATTGGGGAAGTAAAATAATGTCGACATTATTGACAATGCCGCAAGGTTCGGTGGGATCAATGGTGGCCTTCTCCAGGATTTGCACTTCCTCCACCGGTGTTGAGGAAAAATCATCTTCACCTAGAAGGTTGTACTCCTCCATTGGAATAGGCACAACACAAAGATCGCCAGCCTCCTCTTGCGAAGCATCTTCAACAATGTTATCAGAGATAAATGTAATAGAATGCACAATAGGGGAAGGGATAGGGCTTGAAAAAGAATCAAGCACCGATTCCTCACAAAGAATCGAATCTATGCATGGTGATATATGTACAGGGGAGATGGGCTCAGTCATGTCAGAGCCTTGATCAGCCACACATCTGGTGACTGTGTCCACATCATACCCTTCAAAACTTGAAGGTGAAATGGACACAAAACCGGATGTTGAAGGTGTGCTGCCAGAAGTAGGAGTCGGGACGATCCGGATATCCGGCTCGTCATCCTCGTCCAATTGGCGAAGGAATGCAGCACAATCCTTCAAGGCATGATCCGTGCTTTGACAAAACAAGCACTGCCTTACGGGCTTCTTTGGCACAGCGGGTGCTGAAGCTGAAAAGAGGTATGAAGGTAAAGGCGTGGAAGAATAGCCAAAAGACTTCCGCGCACCTTATGGAGTACCAAACGAAGTCGGTGCTCCATATGCTGGGCTGGGAGTGCTAGGGCTACTATCTCCCTTTGGGCATCTATCACTAGCATGAGAAATATCTCTACACCAACGACAATGAATATTGAATGAAGCCCACATAGTGTGAAGATAAAATGATTCAAAATAAAAATACTATAGTGTAAAATGCTACACCCAACAATAATTTACTAAGCAACCTAATAAAAAATAGGAAAAAGGAATAACAAGAAATAAAATAAAGAAGAATGCAATACACAAATGGAAAGGGCTTAAATCTCAGATTCTCCCTCTCTAGAAATCTCACACATCTGTGTTCCCCGGCAACGGTGCCAAAAACTTGATGCGCAAATCTTAGCACACTGCTATAGGCGGTAGTAAGACTGCGGTACGAAACGGCAGTGTACCGATCGTTTAAGTAATATAAAACGAGGAGTAATCCCCGAGTATCGAATCTCGAAGGAACACAGTAAGGTGGAGCTATCTATCGAGGAAGGACTTGAGATTGAAGTCCTTTAGGTCGGATGGATTGCGGAAACGGGGGATTTGGTTTGTGGAAAATAAAGGAAAATAACTAAAACTACTCCTATGCAATGTCGCTATGCAATGCTTCGCTTGGCGGGATGGAGACTAGGCAGGCCTTGAGCGCGCTGCTTCGCAAGGGCGAATGGACGAGTAGGCTAGCAGAATCGAACTATGCAGGCCTTGAGCGCGCTGCTTCGTTAGGCGAATGGATTACACGGGCCGTTAGCACCGCTTAGCTTGGCGGATGGACGAGTAGTCTTACGGATTGAGGGTCGTAAGCACCTCTTCGACAAGCATGCCACTAGCAATTGCTAGTGCGGCAAACGAACGTGACGGCGGGATGGAGGATGGAATGGGGCGCACCTCAAGCAACTCAAACAATAAAGCATTTCACATAGACATGAAATATATAGAAATATAAACTAGTGTAAGTGCTACTTCATCATAATAATAAAGATCTACAACATATTCACATCAATAAGAGAAGAACAAGGCAAGAAATCGACCGAATCCGAAGGCTCGTTGTAGATTCACGGTTGGAATCGTCAAATTGTCAATCCGCGTCCAAGCTCGGTCCACAACTACGTCCGGGTTAGAGAGAGCTGTCACGACTCTCCAATGAGCCCGTCTTCTTCGTCTCACGATCCGGTAAAGGTTGTAAACTTCCCCTTGCTTGATGGTAATGGCGGCTAGATCTCCCTTGAAGCTCTAGGATGAAGGAGGAGGCCTAGAGGAAGCTCCGGCTCAAGATTGGCGTGAAGAACAAGCCCGGAGCACCTCCTGGTGGTGGGAGATGATGCAGGGGGCGGAAGAGGCGAACATGACTCGAAAACGGCGGAGCAGAATCGTCGTTTTAGGTTGAAGCTGCAGCTTTTATAGGAAAACATCAGAAATTTGGTCACGCACTGTTGAACGCACGACCGTGTGTAGACCGTGCGATACTTAAGCGCAACAGGCATGCAGGAGAAGAAGGAATGCGCCTGTGCATTTTACTCACGTACGGGCAAACCCGCCCGTGCGTTAAAACGCACGAGTAAACTCTGAGGCTCCATTTTGCTGGGATCATGAACGCACGACCGCAACAGACCGTGCGCCAAGAAAACGCACGACCGTGCGATTCATACAGAAATGAATTCTAGCAAATGGGGAACATCCCTCATTTACAGCCCAAGCACAAACTGGGGAAATACTTCCAGCAGCACAGAAATACAGAAAATACAATGGGGAGCACGAAGTGCTTACCCCCAACAACAAAGTGCGCAATTGCACAAAAAAATAGGCATAGACATGTACTTCAAATAAAAGCATGAATGGAAGAAATATTGACGAGACTGAAGTACAAATGCAGGAAAACTAGCCTAAATGAGTTAGAAAATATGTATATAATAGGGACTCATCAACGCCCAAGCAAGGAACGCTCAGGTTCCGCAAACAAAGCATGTTTTTCATTCCTAAGTGGACATTCTTATTAATTTTTTATCATTTGGGGGGAACGCACATTACATGCACACCACCACTTAAAAGGAATTCGGCCTCGAATTCACTATACTACAGATCAACTCCTAAAGTCGGTTGCCAAATTATAACATCCTGCCAGTACAAATAATATAACAATAGGTCTGGCAGGGACCCCACACCATATTGAACACACTAGCTAGACGTTAATTAGTTGATAACATAAAAGAACTAAACGAGAGTATCACAAGCATAAGCGGAAGCATTAAATAACATTACTTTCAGAATTTTCCATTATCCCAGGAATGAAACATCAAAGAGTTATGGCCTTAAGGACTTACATTCAGACAATGTATCTAACTCAAAACATTCTTCGGCTCGCAGGCCGGTAATATAAGGAAAGCAGTAAAACATAGGTTGGCCTTCAAGGGACAACACAACATATGGCTTCAGCCCGCTACTTTTCGCTTGGCTCACCAGCACCTGCACCAACATCCAATAAGAGGTAAACGATGGTCAGCTATGAGCTGACCACAAACTGTGTAACGATCCCACTGCCGGCCATCTAGCTGAATACCTTCCACGGCCTATCCCATGATCACACGGTGTATAGGAGGTTGGTACCTCTCACCGATCTGCATGGAAACAGGTTCGGTTCAGCTTTGCCCATGCTATAGTCATCGTGATCTACTGTACGACGCGGTTATGGCTTCGCCTCGGCCTGTAAGGGTTTAACACATTCAAGTGTTACACAAAACGATGGCTACGCACCCAATCCTTCCAAGAGGAATTAGGCTTCTCACACATATCCACTGAAGGAGGTACAAGACCGCTCCACTTCAAAACTAGTGGTGAAGTTTTGCATTCAACCATATTCCAAGCATGGGGCTTCCATTAGGCTCTCCGTAAGACACCTAAATCTCAAGTCCCACAATACGATGTCATTCTCCGGCATGAATTTTAGGCTTAACCTAAATGCACGTCAAAATCAAGCATCACCGATTTGGGCTAACAGTCATGGGTAGGCTTCACACAAAATGTCTAATCAATTCGTCTACCGGATTTCTACATGCAATAAATGTCGGGGATGGACACAATCTACCCGGAGTTCCGAAGAACAATGCAAAGTCCTACACTTCACTAATTAGTGAAAGAAACAACCTCAAAATGCATAGAAAAATAAATGAGAGGACCAAAGACGTCATAAGACCGGGAGGAAGGATCGTTACCCTTCCCACTCTCTTTAGTGCCATGAATCTGAGATTTCAATCGGATGGAAATAACCGCACTGGGCTGCTCTCCGTGGATCTAGAAATCTCACACGATTCGGAGCTTTGGAGCTCCGTCAGTGGCTGAAAATGTTTTCTTCTTCTTCCTTGGCTCTCACCTTTCTCAAGTTTGGAGAGAGAGTGTAAAGGTAACAATAGACCTAAAGTTCACTCTCAAATATCCTATAAGAGATTTTGAAATCATGACAGCCATCAGATCGACATTTCTAGTGTATCTGGACAGCTGCGATGAAGGATCGGCACTTACGTTTTCATCACTTCTAAAACAGGTAAAGTAATCGATATGTCTACATTCGTCGAGTATTTCCGATGATTTGTTGAGACCGTCGCATTAGTCGATTCCTTTCGACGATTCGTCGAGACCGTCAAAATTTGTCTAGTCCTTTCGATGATTCATCGAGACCGCCGGAAGTCGTCGAGTCCTTTAGACGATTCATCGAGACCTTTCGAGACCTCTCGACGATTTATCGAGATTCGTCAAGATCATTCAATAACACTCGCCGAATCAATTTTGTTCGTTGAAACCACTCGATAAAACACGCCGAATAAAACGTGTTCGTCGAGACTTTTCGACGAATCCTACCAACACTTCCTTTCTCAGCCCAATTTCTTAAAAGTGGAATGTTATAGGAGTAGCAACCACCAATAAGGATAGAGGAGGTGACCGGGGCGACAGAGGATGAGGATAGGTGCATGGATATGGTTGATGTGGGGAGCCGAAGAGGGATTGGGGTGATCCTCATAGGCGTGGGAATCGAGGCGACCCAAAAGGCAAGCCTCCACACCATGTACCGTCATAGCGTGGCTTCGACTTCTCAAACCCCACCCCTGGAGGAGAAGATTACCTTCTCTTGGAAGGATATGCCCGACCACGAAGACCCGTTCTGCGATGCGCTTGTGATCCAGAGGCCATCGAGAACTTCATTATCTCTCGGATCCTCGCCGGCAATGGGATCCTTGTCAACGTCATCTTCATGAAGGTGTTCGATGAGATGAAGGTGGAGGCAAGTAGGGTGTTAGCCTCGGATGGCCAACTGTTTGGGTTCTCAGGAGAAAGGAAGGAGGTGGAAGGAGGAGTAGTTCTCCATGTCATCTTGGGGGGACAGTCCCCAATTGCCGGTTCGTCATCGTTGATGCTCCAAGCAGCTACAGCGCCAACTTCAGACAGCCCCTCATTAGTGCATTTTGGTGCGTCCCCTCCTCATTCCACTAATGCCTCAAGTTCAGCGTGGGCGGATTCTAGATCCAAGTAAGGGGAGACCCAAAGGTGGTAAGGCAATGCTATGTTACTGCGGTCAACGCCATCACCTGGAAAGCAGAGGCGGAGGAGATGGACCGGGAGATGGAGAGGCAAGATGTGGTTGAAGGGGTTATGGAAGGGCCCGAGGCAGACGAGATGGAAGAGGGAAGGGGAGAAGAGGGTCAAACCCAGGAGGAAGGGGCAGAGGAGCTGCTGGAAGTTTGGGAAGAGAGGATGGAGGAAGAAAGAACCAAAGCACTCGCTTGCGGAGGAAGGAAGGAAGGTGACTGGGGGAGCAATCTAGGTTGGAGGTTGTGGAGGAGGTCGTGGAGCTGGAGGTTGTCTCCAGGGAGGGGGCGATAGAGAAAGTGAAGATCCGTGGGGAGCTCAACCCCGAGGATCAGTGGAGGATCCTAGCCTGCGTCCAGGAGAACGTGGACATCTTCGCTTGGAGCGCGGCGGAAATGCGGGGGATCGATGCAGATGTGGCTTACTACCACCTCAACCTTGACTTTGTCACTCGCCCCATCCGACAGAAGAAGAGGTCCATCGGCGACAAGCTAGTGGAGCCCATTCGGGAGGAGGTAAACAAGCTCCTCAAAGTAGGATTTGTATCAGAAATCCAGTATCCAGGCTGGTTCTCCAATGTAGTAATGGTAAAGAAGGGAGATGGAATGTGTGTGGATTTCTCTTTATTAAATAAATCATGCCCTAAGGATTGCTACCCCTTGCCTCGAATCGACGCGCTGGTTGACTCAGCTGTCAGTTTTTCTCTAATGAGTTTTCTAGATGCCTTTTCAGGTTATCATCAGATTTACATGCACCCCCCCCCCCCCCCCCCCCCCCCCCCCCCCGACGTTAAGGGCGCCTCATTCATCACGGGGGACGGGTGTTATTTCTACAAGATGATGCCCTTTGTGTTGAATAATGCAGGAGCAACATACCAACGTGTTGGGAATAGTGCCCAGCAATGTTCCTGATTTGAAGAAGTGCTCAAGTCAATGATAAAAGCATTATGTATTTGATGGTGTGTTCAGTTTATGCTTGCAGAGATTAAATAATATGTCCAGTACTTCTCAAATTCCACTAAGTACAATATTGTCGAGAAGGACTGGACATATCATCGAATAAAGCACTCGTACATCGTCGAGATTGCATATAAAGATAAGCTAAAGGATCATGAAAGTTATCGTCGAAATGATATGGACAACTCGACGATATCATTGTGACAGCAAAGCTCACACGGCGATATCGTCGTAAAGTACAAGAAGAATCAATCAAGTTGTATACCGTCGTGTCGATCTGTATCTAACGATGATATCGCTAAAAGGCTAAAGTCAAAGTATTCGGGAGTGTCGACGACATCGTCGAAAAGAACAAGAAGAATCAATCGAGTTAAATATCGTCGTGTCGATCTGTATCTCGCGACAATATTGCTGAAAGGCTAAAGTCAAAGTATTCGGGAGTGTCAACGACATTGTCGTAAAGAAGTCTTATCGCTGAGAAGACAAAGAAAGAACTTGTAAAGGCAGCCGATAGAAGAAGAATGGATTATCGTCGAAATGATCAAAACGATATCGACAAGAAGTAAGAAGATCAAGATGATATCGCTGAAAAGATAGTATGGTTTCAACGACATCGTCGAGAAGACCAGAAGTTACCAACAAGATTACGACGACATCTTCATATCATCGTAAGTGCAAGTAGAGCTATGATATCAAGTATCGTCGTAATATCATTCTCTGAAGAAGACTTGAAGAATTGTCCAAGTCCAAGATGGATCGTCGTAACGACTAGATATGTTGTCGAGATGTTGCAAATATCGTCGAGACGAGTCAAGACATTTCAAATTGGGTTGTCTGCATTTAATGTCGCCGCATGATGGTCCAATCAACTCGTGTCGTTAAGGAATGAACTCCTGACACTTATGGTACATTCTAGGAGACCGTTAGCCGGCTCCTCTGAGATATAAAGGGAATAAGTGTCTGCCCTAATTCATTATAGAGGATACTCGCAAACTTTTCAATAGAACAGTAATGCGGCTGTGAGAAGAAGGAACAAGAACCAGAGAACCATACATTCTTCATCAAGTTCTCCAAGTTTCAATCTAGCAAGATCGACTGATAAGAAGTGTTCCAGAAAGGATTGAAGAGAAGTGTGCGCTGTCCAAGTGAAGATCAAAAGCATTCTCTTCAAGTCCAAGAAGCCAATATTCATCTGGTTAACGAGACTTCTCGTATCATTTCTTTGTTTCTCTGTAAGGCCTGAGGGCCTGGGCTGTAGGATCTATTTTAGATCTGAGATTTGTATGGCTTGAGAGCCTGAGATTTATAGGCTTGAGGGCCTGATTGTAGGGCTTGAGGGCCTGAGTTTGTAAGGCTTGCGGGCCTGAGTATTTGGTGGAGTTTGCCGACCCTAACACACGGCTAGAAAGGCGCAGAGGGAGAGTGGACTACTTAAGACACCCTGTCTTGAGGAACCACTATACATCTGTTGTTTTTGTGTGTGGTGTTTCTGTGAGTGCTTGGTGCTCTGTGATAAAATAACTTAAGCTCTTGTGCATAAAATTACAAAATAGGCATATCACCTAATCCCCCCCCCCCCCCCCCCCCCCCCCCCCCCCCCCCCCCCCCCCCCTTCTAGGTGACAGTTCATAACTAACAAGTGGTATCAGAGAGAGGTTGATCAATGAGTGACTTAATGGTCAGACCTAGTTCTTGCAACTACTCACTATGGATGATCAGCACAGAGAGATGAGATCCATCAAGCTTCCAACCTGCACTAAAGAGAACTTCTCTATCTGGAAGGAAAGAGTAAGACTTTTTGTGGAAACAGCTGATCCCAGGATATTTCATGGTTGTTCAAGAGGGTCCATTCATCCTCATGTCTGCATCCACCATAGATCCAACTCAAAGGGTGGCAAAGAAGTATAATGACATAACCAAGGATGAGCTTGCCCTGGTAAGCCTAGAAAAGAGGGCACAGAATGTTATTGTAAGTGCCATTGATGACTTAACCCTTCAAAATCTCATTAACTACAAAATGGACAAGGAGATATGGGACTCCCTGGTTGTCTATATGGAGGGGATTGAGGAAGTAAGGGATGACAGGAAATCCCTTCTAAATCAGGAGTATGAGGACTTCAAGCAAGGCAAGGCTGAAAATATCTCTAACTGTTATAAGAGATTTTTCAAAATAGTAAATGGGCTGAAGAACTATGGAAGGGAGTTCAAAAACTCAGATATAAATGATAAATTACTTAGATCTCTCACTAAGGAATGTGATATCAAGATTTGTGCTATTAGAAAAATGGGTCAACTGGGCAACATGGAGCCCAAGAACCTATATGTAAAGCTGCTCTCCCATGACCTTCAGCTCAACACCAGAAAGGCTGAAGAAGAAAGCTTATGGGAGAACACTAGAGAAAGATCGGTGCCTCTCAAGGCTGAGAGCATGAGGAGATCCAAGGACAAGACTCCTACATACCAAGACAGATCTGAGAGCAGTGAAGGTTCTGATGCCAGCACTTCAGAATCTGACAATACTGACAGAGAGATGTCTCTCCTCTCAAAGCAGTTCAGAAAACTTATCTCCAAAAGAAAAAGAGACAGCTACAGACCCTCTTCTTCAAGGTCCAGAAGATCTGGTCACAAGAACAGATCTAACTCCTCAAGGGAGGACAGGTACAAATCAAAACTAGTAAATTTGATTTAACTAATACTGTTTGTTATTCCTGTAATAAAGCAGGACACATGATTGTTGATTGCCCTTCCAAGAAGAGGGAATCAGGGAATCATGAAGACAAAAGAATGTCAAGGGACAAGCAGAAATCTGAAAAAAGGTTTCTGGCAAAGAAGACCAGAACCTTGAGTGATTCTGACTCTAGCTCCTCAGAAACTGAGGAGGAAGCCCTCATTGGCCTTATTGACATCAATGAAGAAAACCAGGATGACAATAACTCTCCTAGAAATGTATAAATCAGAGCTCCTCTATATGCCTCTGATTCTAAATCAGTGGCAGATTCTCTGCATGATGATGGGGGTGATTCTGCTGCCAACAACACATCCTCAAGATCTCATTGTGAGATTGAATTTGAGTTGATTCAGCAATATGAAACCTTGTGGAAATCTTTCAAGAAAAGCAAGAAACTCCTCAAAGCTTAAGCTAAGAAGTTGGGCTCCTTGAGAACTACCCACTCTGAGTTCCAGGAGACAGTTGAGAAGCTAGTTGTTGTGAGCAAGGAAATGGACAGACTCATGGAGGCCACAAGGCTCAAGAATGTTGAACTGGGTCAAATGAACAAGGTCGTCAAGGACCTCGAGGAAATGCTGCTGGCTGAAAAGAAAATTGTAGCCAGCTTTTCAAAACCTAAGACTATACTTCCTATTATTAGCAGCTTCTCTGCCCCATTCAGAGCTGGTATAGGCTTCAATAACGAAATAGTCAAGGGTAAAGCCTCTGATGTGCAACCTTCTTTCAAGAAGTTGTTGTTGGCTTCAAATTCCTTTGACCAGGATTCTCATATGGTCATCTGACCAATTCCTGCACAACAAGTGGAAGTAAGCTCTCTATTACCAATAGAAGAGCGGGCTTTGGGCTAAGTGCTCTCAAGGCAACCCATGAGGAGATTCAGATGAAAAATCCAGGTCCCTTTGTTCATGGACCTGAAGCAACAACACTCAAAAGCAAAAGAAAGGTTGTTCCTACAAAGCCTATTCCCAAGAAGGTGAACCACAAGGTGGTGAGACCAGCTCCACTTCACACTCACACCTGTGAGGTTCACCAAAAACCTGTCAAGCCAGTTGTCCTCACTCCTGCACACCATCACTGTCATCCCACTAAGATGGTGAGGGAGAAGAGAAGATACAACAAGTTTGAGTGCTGGTGTTGTGGGAAGGTGGGTCACTTTTCCTTGGACTATTGGTTCAACCCAACATGACCTAATGCAAAGAGTGTGCAGAACACCCAGTGGTGTAGTGTCCCAATTTGTCCCCCTAACAGAAACCAAGGGCCCAAATCAAATTGGGTACCTAGGGGAAAGTAATTTTTCTTATAGGTGTGTCCAAATACCAACAAATCTCCTATTTGGTATTTGGACAGTGGCTGCTCCAGGCATATGACTGGAATAAGGAGCTATCTAAGAAACTTCACCGATGTGGAGAATGGACCAACAGTGATATTTGGAGGTTCAAAAAAGGGGGTGGCCAAAGGCTATGACAACATCTCAAATGGGTTAGTTACCATCACAAAGGTAGCTATGTGGAGGGATTGAATCACAATCTCTTAAGCATAAGTCAACTTTGTGATCTAGGTTATGTCATTGTTTTCTACAAGGATAAATTCCGAGTTAAGAAATCCTTGAACTCTGAGGCTACCTTAACTGGTACTAGGAGTGGAAATATATATTGCTAAAATTTCCTTCAGTCAAATTCTTCGATGTCTCTATCTTGTAGCTAATGAGAAAGAGGCTCTATGTGTTCAATGGCATAAGAGACTTGCTCACATTAATTACAAGACCATTTGCAAGCTTTTCTCTTTAGACCTAGTCAGAAATGGACCCAATCTTAAGTGCATTAAGGAAGGTCCCTGTCATGCATGCCAACTTGGCAAGTAAATTAGGACCAGCTTCAAGAGCATCTCCACTAAAGACTCTTCTAGGTGTCTATTTCTGTTGCACATGGATCTGTTTGGTCCTATGTCAGTTCACAGCTTAGGAGGGAAGGCTTACACTCTTGTTGTAGTTGATGATTATTCCAGGTTCACTTGGGTATTCTTCCTTAAAAAGAAGTCAGATACCTTAGACACCTTGAAGAACTTTGTCAGGCAAATCCGGAATGAGATGAGCTGCATTGGGGGTTAAATTCAGAAGTTACCATGGTACAGAATTTCAATCTAGAGCCATGACAGAATTCTGCCAAGAGCTGGGTATCTCCCAAGAATTTTCCTCACCTAGAACTCCTCAACAAAATGTAGTTGTAGAGAGGAAAAACAGAACCTTAATAGAGGCTAGCAGGACAATGCTAAGTTACTCCTCTCTACCAAAATACTTCTGGGCAGAGGCTGTCAACACAGCTTGTCATGTCATAAATAGGGCATCTATCATCAAAGATCACAAGAAAAATCCCAATGAGCTAATGAAAGGCAGAAACCCTACATTATCCTACTTCAAAATCTTTGGGAGAAAATGTTATGTACTCAATAACGGAAAATCTAAACTAACTAAGTTTGCTGAGAAAAGTAGTGAAGGTATTTTTGTTGGCTACAACTCCTACAGCAAAGCATATAGGGTGTACAACATTAATACCCAAGCAGTTGAAGAATCTGTACATGTTGTATTTGATGAGACTAACCTTATTCATAAAGGTTGGTCTAGTTCTTTAGTGGATGCAGGTTCAATAGAAAGAATGGAAAAGCTATCCATTGAGGATAAGGCTGAAACCTCAGGAAGAGACAGAGACCATCCAATGACAATAGAAAATGGAAGAAGATGTTGTAGAAGGACTAAAAATAGTTGAAGAGGTACAACCTGAAGAACCTGAAATAGAAGAGATCCCAAGAAGACTGTCTGATGTCAATCAAGAAGTGGTGACAAGGAGCAGGGCTCTAAATGAAGCATTATACTTAAGTTTTCTTTCTCAAATTGAACCCAAGAAATTTGAGGAAGCAAATCAGGAACCATTCTAGATTACTGCAATGCAGGAGGAACTAAATCAATTTAAAAGATGCAAGGTATGGAAGTTAGTTCCCAGACTTAAATGACGCAACATTATTGGAACCAAGTGGGTCTATAGAAACAAATTGGATGAGAATGGGGTTATTATAGAGAATAAAGCAAGGCTGATAGCAAAGGGCTACAGACAGGAAGAGGGCATTGACTTTGATCAGACTTTTGCCCATGTAGCAAGACTAGAGGCTATCAGATTGTTCCTAGCCTATTGAGTCTATAAAGGATTCAAAGTGTACCAGATGGATGTGAAGTCAGCCTTCCTGAATGGTGACCTCAAGGAAGTAGTATATGTAGAACAACCCTCAGGTTTTGTTGATTCTACTCATCCTGATTTTGTTTATTTTCTTAGAAAGGAACTATATGGTTTGAAACAGGATCCTAGAGCCTGGTGTGAGACTCTGTCAAGCTTTCTCATTGAAAACAAGTTTTCAAGAAGGAAGATTGACAAGACATTATTCCTAAGGGAAGTAATAGGCAAGATCTTGCTAGTGCAGATCTATGTGGATGACATTATCTTTGGCTCTACATATGACAATCTCTGCAAGAAATTTGCCAATTTAATGCAGGGAAAGTTTGAAATGAGCAGCATTGGAGAGCTCAAATACTTCTTAGGTCTCCAAGTGAAATAATCTGCAGATGTTATATTCATCTCACAGAACAAATTCACTAGAGCTAGTCAAGAAATTTGTACTGGAGTGTGCTTCTTCTATGAAGGCTCCCATGGGATCCAATGTGTCTCTGAACAAGGGTGAGAAGGGAATAACCTTTGATGAAACCAAGTACATATGCATGATTGGGTCTTTGCTCTACCTAACTGCAAGTAGGTCTGACATAATGTTTGTCACATGTGTCTGTGCTAGATATCAGGTGAACCCCAAGGAATCTCATCACACCTCTGTCAAAGAGGATTTTAAGATACCTGAAGGGTACAACTAATCTTGGCATATGGTACCCTAGGAACACTGGGTGTGAACTAACAGGGTATTCAGATGCAGATTATGCAGGGTGCAAAGAAGATAGGAAGAGTACTACAGGGACTTGTCAATTCCTTGGAGGAAGACTGATCTCATGGAGCAGTAAGAAGCAGACAAGTATGACAATCTCCACAGCAAAGTCAGAATACATATCTGGAAGGAGGAGTTGTGCTCAGTTGCTATGGATCCAACATCAACTTAAGGACTACAATCTGAAGATGACCAAAACACCCTTATTTTGTGACTCTTCAAGTGTCATCTCAATTGCTAAGAACCATGTCTCATACAGCAGGACAAAGCATATTGAGATCAGGTATCACTTCATTAGGGAGCATGTGGAGAATGAAGATATCACTCTTGAGTTTATCCCCGCAGACAAACAAGTTGCTGATATATTCGCAAAGCCCCTAGATGAAGCTAAGTTTAACTTTTTCAAATTCCAATTGGGGATATTAAACTTAGAGTAACTTCCAAATTCTCTTTATCAGTAATCATTTGTTCATTAGGAAAAGGTCAAGCTCAGTACTGAAGAAGCCTCTCAACAAGGATTGAACATGGGGGCTAAGCAAAAAAAGAAACTGAAGAAGCTTATCGACGACAAACCTAATAGTCTCGACGACACAATCCATTGTATCAATGACATACGGCTTATCTCGATGACAAATGGATCATATTAGAAAGCAGCATAACGATGACATGTTTCGACGACATACTGACGTATCATCTAAACAGGACACGACGACTTATCATGATATTGGATAAACTAATTTGAGTCGTCCGTCAAATCTTCAGCAAGCACCATAAGGTACGCGCCTCCTCATCTACCTCCACTATAAATAGAGTGAATGCTTAGGATAAAAATTACGCTCTCGTTTGCCCTAAGTCATTCCCACGACAAAACTTCGTGAAAAGCCTGGGCAAAATGTTGCATCTGCCTCGGTTAACAACAGAAGAACAAGAGGAAGAGGTGTCCTCTAAAGACCTCTCAGCAAGTTACACCTGGTGTGGACACTCAGGAAAGACCCGAGGATCCATTAAAAGGGCAGACTTCAACCAGAGAGGAAAGCTTCTCGCAGACATAATCAGCAAATTCATGCTCTGCAAACCAGGTTCTCATGACCGGATTTCTAAAGAGATGTTTGCAGTGATGAGCAGGATTATCCAAAAGGACAGACTGGAGGGAGCTTCTGTTTCAAAAGATTAAGAGTAATCTGATGACTCCATCCTTTCGGAGAATACTAAGCATCTTCCTGTTAAACTCCCTTGGGGGCGTGCTCACCAGGAAGACGGGAGTGCCTCTGCACTACTTCGAAAGGCTAAACTCCAAGATGTTGGACAGATGGGATAGGTCAATCTCCAAAGGACCTCAGGGTTCCTCCTCTATTCAGCAGAAGAAATCGAAGAAGGATGCCATGAAGGTTGCCTCAGCGGAAGAAGAGTCCCCCAGCATCTCTGAGGAGAGAAGAGCCCCACCTCAGCAGACCCCTACACAGATAGAGGGGGAGATGCCTCTGTCCCTAGAGGCCTCTGAGAAAGAAGCAGCACCTGCTAACACAGAGGCGTCTACAGAAAAGAGAAGCCTTATTCTAGATAGTGCTCCAGTTGAGGGGGAGACCCACTCTGGGTGATCAGCCCAAGACGCTGAGAAGGGTGAGGGGGGCCATCTGGGGTGTTCAACCCTAGAAGAGCAGGAAGAAAATATCCCCCTGGATATCATCCCAGACACACCAACTAAGAACCCAAGACAGGAGCCAGAAGCATTTGAGAATCCTGAACCCTCCCTTGGACTAGAACTAGCTCTTGCCAGCAAGATAGTGATAACATCAGAAACTGAGCCCCTAAAGGTACCCAGTCCTAAGAAATCCACGGTTCAGATAAGTGACTACCTATCTGACAATGCCCATGAAGAAGCTCCAGAAGAGAGAGTTTCCCCTAAGGTTGAGGAGAATGCTGTTGGACCATCCTCTGCTCCATCGAGATCCATGTTTCACATGATCTCAGGACTACTAAATGCTCAACGACAGAGGATGGAAACATTCATCCACCAAACATTAGATGGATTACGGTAAGAAAAAAAGGCTGAGCTGAGCATAGTAACGAAGGAGATACTTCATCTCAACACCCAATATGCTCACTTCTATCACTTGGCAGCACCAACAATGGAATGTGTTGGTGAAGAGGTCAACAGGGTCAGCCATCATACCCATCAGCTCCTGAATAATCAGATAGCATTTGCAAGGAATATGGATGATGCATTTAGGGAAATAGAGACATTCGTATGCTGACAAAGATCTTATTCTAACCAGGATAAATGTGAATACTAATACTCTGGATGCCCATCTGCTGCAAGTCAGAAATAACCTGGATGTAACTGAACAACAAATTCATGAAAGACTACTTTCAGTGCAGGAAAACCTTGTTGATAGGGTTATTGAAGAAGTACTAAAGGGGGAGATGGCAGTGATAAATGCAGGCTCACATCAAGCAATGTGGACTGCAAGTCAAATCAAGCAAACACTGCAGAAGCCTCCTTCAAAGTATGGACTAGCAGAACCATCAGAAAGCACTGACTCATGAGAATATTGCATTGAATTTGGAGAATTTGTCACTTCAAGAAAAAGAAAGAGAATTCAGAATAGGAGGTACAGGCAAAAGAGGCTAAAGGAAATTGAGGAGGATCCACAAGCAGGAAAGTGGAGTCCTGTCTCCAAGGAGATTATTTCAGAAAGCTGGATAGAATTTGGATATCCTCAGGAATGCACTGAAAGACTATATTATTCAGCTGACTGGAATAGTCATCTCAAGCAAATGGAGAAGAGGAGAAATCACAAGATAGCATTCCCTCATGGTCCTCCTCCATCTCCAAAGAAAATACCCAAGCCTATCCACTTCCATGAAAGATAGAAGAGAAAGGGCAAAGGCAGCAGCAGCAGAGTTTGAAAGACACCATCAAAGGATGTTTTTGTCTAAAAAATGCATGGGCAAATGATTGTTAATTGTTATCCAAAAACTTTCATTTTGTTTATGTGATGCTGAGTAGATAAATCTAAGTTAAATTTATTTGAATCTTAATTCTTTTTCTGAATATGGAATTTATCATTGAATGAGTTATGACTTCTTCAAATAGGGGGAGATTGTTGGGAACAGTGCCCAGCAATGTTCCTGATTTGAAGAAGTGTTCAAGTCAATGATAAAAGCATTATGTATTTGATGGTGTGTTCAGTTTATGCTTGCAGAGTTTAAATAATATGTCCAGTACTTCTCAAATTCCACTAAGTACAATATCGTCGAGAAGGACTGGGGATATCGTCGAATAAAGCACTCATACATCATCAAGATTGCATATAGAGATAAGTTGAAGGATCATGACAATTATCGTCGAAATGATATGGACAACTCGACGATATCGTTGTGACAGCAAAGCTCACACGATGATATCCTCGTAAAGAACAAGAAGAATCAATCAAGTTGTATATCAACGTGTCGGTCTGTATCTCACGACGATATCGCTGAAAGGCTAAAGTCAAAGTATTCAGGAGTGTCGACGACATCGTCGAAAAGAACAAGAAGAATCAATCGAGTTAAATATCATCGTGTCGATCTGTATCTCACGACGATATCGCTGAAAGGCTAAAGTCAAAGTATTCGGAAGTGTCGACGACATCGTCGTAAAGAATTCTAATCGCTGAGAAGACTAAGAAAGAACTTTTAAAGGCAGCCGATAGAAGAAGAATGGATTATCGTTGAAATGATCAAAATGATATCTACGAGAAGCAAGAATGATCAAGACGATATCGCCGAAAAGACAGTATGGTTTCAATGACATCATCGAGAAAACCAGAAGTTACCAACAAGATTACGATGACATCTTCATATCGTCGTAAGTGCAATTAGAGCTATGATATCAAGTATCATCGTAATATCATTCTTTGAAGAAGACTTAAAGAATTGTCCAAGTCCAAGATGGATCGTCGTAATGGCAAGATATGTCGTCGAGACATTGCAAATATCGTTGAGACGGGTCAAGACATTTCAAATCGCGTTGTCTGCATTTAATGTTGTCGCATAATGGTCCAATCAATGCGTACCATTAAAGAATGGGCTCCTGACACTTAAGTTGCATTTTAGGAGACCTTTAGACAGCTCCTCAGAGATATAAAGGGAATAAGTGTCTGCCCTAATTCATTACAGAGAGAACTCGCAAACTTTTCAATAGAACGGTAATACGGCTGCGAGAAGAAGGAACAAGAACCAGAGAACCATACATTCTTCATCAAGTTCTCCAAGTTTCAGTCTAGCAAGATCAAATGATAAGAAGTGTTCCAGAAAGGATTGAAGAGAAGTGTGTGTTGTCCAAGTGAAGATCAAAAGCATTCTCTTCAAGTCCAAGAAGCCAATATTCATCCGGCTAAAGAAAGTTCTCGTATCATTTCTTTGTTTCTTTGTAAGCCCTGAGGGCCTGAGCTATAGGATCTATTTTAGAACTGAGATTTGTAGGGCTTGAGGGCCTGAGTGTAGGGCTTGAGGGCCTGAGTGTAGGGCTTGAGGGCCTGAGCTTTGTAGGGCTTGAGGGCCTGAGATTTATAGGGCTTGAGGGCCTGATTGTAGGGCTTGGGGGCCTAAGTTTGTAAGGCTTGCAGGCCTGAGTATTTGGTGGAGTTTGTCGACCCTAGCATACGGCTGGAAAGGCGCAGAGGGAGAGTGGACTGCTAAAGACACCCTGTCTTGAGGAACCACTATACATCTGTTGTTTTTGTGTGTGGTGTTTCTGTGATTGATTGGTGCTCTGTGATAAAATAGCTTAAGCTCTTGTGCATAAAATTACAAAACAGGCATATCACTTAACCCCCCTTCTAGGTGATAGTTCCATAACTAACACAACGGATGATGGATAGAGTCTTCCGTGAGCAGAAGGGGAGGAACCTGGATGTGTACGTGGATGACCTCATGATCAAGAGTCGGGACCTCGAGTCCCACCTCCGGGACCATGAAGAGACCTTCGGTACCTTGAGAAAATTCAAGATGAGGCTCAACCCCTAGAAATGTGTGTTTAGGGCCAGAAGGGGGAAGTTCTTGGGCCATTCGCTCACCCATGTCGGGTTAGAACCTAGACCCGACCAGGTGAAATAAATCATGGAGCTAGGGTTGCCAAGGAACACAAAGGAGGTCCAGCGCCTCACTGGGAAGTTGGCCGAGCTAAGCAGGTTTCTCTCCAGGGCAGGGGAGAAATGCTCATCCTTCTTCAATGTGCTACGATGGAACTAGATTTCGAATGAACCCCCGAGTGGGAGGGGCATTCCAAGCACTAAAGGAATAATTAACCCAGGCCCTGGTGCTCCAGGGACCAAGGCAGGGGGAGAACCTATCCCTATACCTGGGCGTGGGGGCCGATGCAGTGAGTTTGTTTTGGTCCGGGAGGAGGGGAAAAGCACCTCCCAATCTACTACGTCAGTAGGGTGCTGAGAAAAGCAGAGCTCAGGTATCCCATCCTGGAGAAGATGGCATTCGCCCTGGTGGTGTCAGCCCGGAAGCTCCGACCTTACTTTCAAGCACATTCTATTAAGGTGGTGACCGGCCATCCCCTTTGCAACATCATGGAGGGAGTGGGGCACTCAGGAAGGTTTGCCAAATGGTCGGTGGAGCTAAGCGAGTTTGACATCTCATTTGTTCTCAGGCTATCAATAAAGGCGCAAGTAGTGGCGGATGTCTTAGATGACTATATAACCAAGGTAGAAGAGCCCGAGCCACCCCACTCGATGGCATGGAAGATGTTAGTCAATGGGGCGTCGGGGAAGCATTCCTTTAGAGGGGGAGTGATCCTGGTGAGCCCCCAGGGAACGAAGATCGAGCAGGCAATCAGTATACATTTCCCGCTCACCAACAACCTGACCGAGTATGAGTCCGTGATCGCAGGGTTTCGCCTGGCCAGGGAGCTGGGGGTGCAGGACATGGAGATCTCGACGGACTCCATGGTGGTGGCTTGCCAAGTCAAGGGAGAGTTCGAGGCGAAGGAGTCGACTCTCCAGTGATACCTAGAGAAGGTCAAGGGAATCATTGGGCAGTTCTGCACCTTCTCAATTTGGCACGTGTCGAGGGAAGAGAGCTCCCCGGCGGACCTCCTGGCCAAGTTCTGTCCCCGGGCGGGGGGACGGTGTTAGAACTCTTCCAACCATCCATTAAGGAAGGAGAGTTGATGGAGGTGGGCCAGCGAATGTCATGGATGGACCCCTTCATCACCTTCCCGACGTCAGGGCAGCTCCCAGGAGGGGACATAGATAAGCGGTGATTCCGGTACAAATCGGCATACTATTCTTTGCATGGAGGAGGGTTATACTGAAATACCCTCTCAAGTCTCCTAACCCATTGCGTGTCGGAAGAGGATGCTCTGAGGGTCCTGGAGGAGATCCACTCGGGGGAATGTGGTAGCCACTCTGGGAGAAGGACCCTGGAGGGAAGGGCGTTGAGGCAAGGCTACTTCTGGCCTACCCTCAGCAAAGATGCGGTAGAGTTCTTGAAGAATTGCTCCAAGTGCCAGTTGTATGCTCCCCTCCAACTCCTACCATCCCAGAGGCTTCTGACCATCATAGATCCATGGACATTTGCGATATGGTGGTTAGACTTGGTGTGCCCTTTTCCCCAAGCTAGTGGCCAAAGGAAGTTCCTGCTGGTAATGACGATTGCTTGTCCAATTGGCTGGAGGTGAAGGCGCTGGCCAAGGTAACATCCCAAATTTTAAAAAACATTGTTAGGGGTAAATAGCCTATCGACATGGACTCCCATTAGCCATCGTCACAGACAATGGGTCGCAGTTTGCCAGCAACAAGTTTGTTGGCTTCTGCAGCCAACTGGGCATAGATCTTCATTTTGCATAAGTCCACCACCCTAGGAGCAATGGGCAGGTGGAGGCGGCAAATAAAATAATTGTGAATTTACTAAAAAGAAAGGTCGAGAACCTGAGAGGTAGCTTGGTAGAACAGCTCATCTCAATCTTATGGGCCTTGAGAACCACGCCAAACACAGCCATAGGGGAGACCCCATTCAAGCTCTCTTACGGATCCGAGGTCGTGCTCCCGATCGAGTTTGAGGTAAAATCACCCAGGGTGTTCGCAGCAGGAGAAGGAGATGAGGAGTGGCGAATGGAGAATGAGGAAGAGCAAAAACTATCTCTGGACCTGGTGGAAGAGCTCCGGGGTCAGCTACCGTCAGGCAAGAAGAGGTCAAGCGGCGGATGGTGCGATACGTTGAGAAGCACATCCGAGTGAAGCAACTCGAGAAAGGGGACTTGGTCCTAAAGAAAGTTGATGCAGCCGAGAGGGGAGCCGTGGTCGGAAAGCTCAATCCCAACTAGAAAGGTCCTTATATTGTAGGGGAAGCACTCAAGTCAGGGGGGTATCACCTCTAGGATGTGGAAGGAGTAACCCTCAGCCGAACTTAGAGCGCGGATGACTTAAAGCGTATTTACCCTTGAACTGTTGTGTTGTGTTGAATTGGTATAAATTGATATTGTTGTCTTTTCTGTTATAGGTTCATGCGATGTACATGAGCTGGATTGCCCCAAATCGATTCCGTTGTCGATCTCTCATTAGACGGTGGGTTTGGTTGATCTCTGCAGAGGCTGGCAAGGTAAGGTGAGCTGGATTGGCCCAGATCGATTCCGCTGTCGGGCTCTCACTAGACAGTGGGTCAGGTTGATCTCTGGAGAGGCTGACAAGGTAAGGTGAGCTGGATTGCCCCAGATCGATTTCGTTGTTGGGCTCTCATTAGACGGTGGGTCTAGTTGATCTCTGGAGATGATGGTAAGGTAAGGTGAGCTGGATTGCCCCAGATCAATTCCGCTGCTGGGCTCTCATTAGATGGTGGGTCAGGTTGATCTTTAGAGGGGCTGGCAAGGTAAGGTGAGCTGGTTGCCCCAAATTGATTTTGCTGTCAGGCTCTTACTAGACGGTGGGTCAGGTTGATCTCTAGAGAGGCTGGCAAGGTAAGGTGAGCTGGATTTCCCAAATCAAATCCATTGTCGGGATCTCATTAGATGGTGGGTTAGGTTGATCTCTGGAGAGGCTGGCAAGGTAAGGTGAACTAGATTGCCCCAGATCGATTCCGCTGTCGGGCTCTCACTATACGGTGGGTCAGGTTGATCTCTGGAGAGGCTGACAAGGTAAGGTGAGTTGGATTGCCTCATATTGATTTCGTTGTCAGGCTCTCATTAGATAGTGGGTCAGGTTTGAAAGTGAGGTATTAGATCTTAGATTTACTCTAGAGGGGGTGAATAGAGTATTAAAAAGTTTTTTACTTTTTTATAGCGGAATTAAAATAGTGATATATATATGTGTAGCAGAGTGAGTATAAGAGCTAAACAAAAATCATAGCACAGTGCAGAAAGAAAAACACAATCACAGAAGACACAAGGATCTATAGTAGTTCCCCAATCAATCTGGGTACATCTACTCTTCTACCACCCTTGGTAGGAATCCACTAGGTTTTTGATCAGGTGCCATATCACCACTGAGATTTTTAATCAGGTGCCCAAACACCACTGAGCTTTTGATCAGGTGCTCAAACCAAAATACAGGATTTTGATCAGGTGCCCTGCCACCAAAGATTTAACTTTTGAAGGGAGTTAGAACCCTGTACAAGATGGGTAAAAAGAATAAACAAAAAGGTGTTTATGAAGTTCTTCTCTATCAAAAAGATCTGAGAGAAGACTAGTGGATTGTTGTGTTGTAAAGCTCCCCCTGTCTGATAGAATTTCTTTGACAGATAATGGATGGAGCTTTCTCTTGGATGTTGAAAATCTTCCTTGATAGCAGATAAATCTGAGAGATAAGGTTTCTCAGATTATTGTTGCTCTTTGAAGATTAAGAATCAACAGCTGAAAACTGAGAGATGATTTTTTGTTGTTCTTAGAGAATGAAAATGCTGCTGTGAGGATGAAGATCTCCGTAATTCTTCTTTTACTTTTTTTTTGTATTTCTCTCGACTGTTACTTCTCTATTCTCTACAGTCTTACTGATCTTACTTCTTCATCCTTTTCCTTAGAGATATATGACTGATTTGAAATTCAAATCTTCTTGTTAAGGAATAAAATAATCTGAATTAAATCTTTCTTGGGACTGCAATCTGATTCAGCAGGAATACTTTAATTCCTTTTCCTTTTCCATGAAAGTATCCTTTTCCAATATGTCAACGACTACATTCTCGAAAGAAGAGAATAGAAAGGAATATAATAAAAGGAAAAATCAAATCTTGACTTATCTGATAATGAATAAGTCCAAATAATTGAATAGATCCGTTGTTGATTACTCGATCTGAGTTCAGAGAAAAATAGATAACTGATCCATCAGAAATTGTCAAGCTGAAGAGAAAATTCATCGAGCAGAAAGCTGAGTTCGTCGAACTAAACATTAAGCTACTTATTCATCGAACCCAAAGCTGAGTTCGTCGATCTCAATCTGGAGTTCGTCGAACTGAGATAAAATCTGTTGGATTGGCTTGAAGACTGAATTCGTCGAGCTGAAGAGCAAGTTTGTCGAACTGAAACATGACATTCGTCGAACTCGGGAAGGAGTTCGTCGAACGAAGAATGATGTTCGTCGAACAAAGAAACTTGGAATTTTCCTAAGTTCTAGCTAACTCAGACAAACTTAGACCTTGACCCTTAGACTATACAATGAGGTCAACTTGAGTCCTAATCACAGATAGTGATCCTGGCCCAAATGAGTAATAGGGTTGTTCCAACAATATCCCCCTATTTGGGTTAGGATACTATTTGACAAATAATGAATAAAACAAACAACAAACATAGAGCATATATATATCTAATAGAAATTAAATTTCACTTCTGTAGATAAAAGATATAGTACTCTGAGTTAGGAAGATTTACACTGAAAACATAAATAAGAAAAACCAAATAAATAGAAGCTTTACTCTGTCACTTTGAAGAGGGCTTGAAGATGATTTGTCTGTTTCGGTTCTCAGATTCTCTCTTACTCATATAGAGGTCATTAGCTCCCAGCAGGGTTTGAGATGATGCATGAAGAACCACTATAGTTGGGTGCAACCTTAGATAATTTTCAGCATTAAAGAGGTGTCTTGAGCTGTACCTTTCAAATTCTTGTCTTCTGAATTCAGACATTATTGAGAACTGAGAGTAATCTTTACCTCCTGCTTTTGCTTTATTAATCTGAGTTGTAGCAATTGATTCTTTAAATCTAGCCATATGAGCAATCTTATCTGAATCTTGATTGATTGGAGATGGAGGCCTTTCATCAATTTCACTTGGCTGATATGAACATTTTTCATGAGAATTCGTTTGCTTGTGCAAAGAACCATCAAAAACATGATACTTATACACTAAGGATGGAGCTCTAGCAGATCCTGAAGGAGGAGCTCTGGCTGATATTGAACTATGAGAGCCACTGGAGATTCTATGACTATCTCCTGATTTTCTTGAATGCTGAGGAGAAGGCTTCTGAGAAGATGAGGAGGACATCCCTGTTGATCCTACTGCTGGAGGAGGAGGAGGAGGAGGAGGATGATTAAATTTAACTGGTTTATCTTAAAAGAAGCCTGTCTTCTTCACTTTCTTTCTCCTGTTATTCTCATTTCCAGAGAATCTCATCCAAGCTGGAGAATCCTTTGTAAGAGTAATGTTATGCAAAATGTAATAGGGAGTATCATTTGTTGAAGAGGGAGATTTAGGGACAGCCTTTGCTTTGCTTCTGGACTTTCTTTTCTTTGAGGATTTTGAATCTGAATCATCACTATCATTATTATCATCATCAGAAAATTGAGTAGGATTATCATACAGATCATCAATATCTTTAAGAGCAATATACAATTCTTGCTCAATATCTTCTGGAAGAGGTGAATCATCAATCACAAAAGTTGGAGGAGAAAGGGGGGATTCATCAAAAACAAAAGTTGGAAGTGATTTCACCAAGCCAACTTTTTTTGTTACTGCAATGTAACTGGAATCTGAACTGGAACTGGAACTTGAAAACTTTTGATGATTTTCTTTAACAAAACTGAATCAATTGGAGCTGTATAGGGAACTATAGCTTTTGAAAAATCTTGAGCCTTAGGTAGCCTGCTGAAAACTGAATTGAAATTTGATAATAAAGAAATAATATCTATTGAGGGATTAATAGAAATATTATTTACTGGAGCTATAACTGGAGTAATAACTGGAGCTTCTTCAAACTCAACAACTGGAGCTGCTTCAAAATCAATAACCATATCTGAACCTGCATTTATTGGAGCTTCTTCATCAAGCATCTCCCCTTGCCTAGTTTCAGGGAGACCTGAATCTAGTCCCCTAGAAGAAGGGACATAGAATGAGGAGGTAGGGAAGGATGCAAGCTTAGAAGATAGGTCAGAGATAGATTGAAGAACTGGAGCTAACTTCTCATCAAGAAGAGAAGTTAGCTTAGGAGAGATATGATTAAATATCTGATCAGCTATTGAGGAGAAATCAACATACACAAAATTAGGTGTATGCTAAGAAGTTGAGGATGGGGGAAGGGAAGATGAGGGAATAGAGGAGGGTAGGAAGATGTTAGTGGCATCTGAGATGGGTGGATGAATATCTTCAGGGATGGGAGATTGAGGTGGAGTAGACAAGAGGTCAAATGACGGAGGGGGAATGAAGGAGAGAAGAGAATCAAGGGAGGGAAGAGGATCATCAACTGGAATGGATGATGATGGAAGCTCTAAAGACAGATTTGTCTGGAGAGGAGGAGAAGAAGGAGGAACTTCTTCAGGAGAGGTGTGCTGAAGAGGTTGAGAGGGGAGAGGAGTTGAAGATTCATGGGGAGGAACTTCTGGTAGGGGTGAGGGAGTGACTATATCAGTCCTGGTGCTTTCAGAAGCATGCCTGGAAGATTCTGCCCTTGGAGTCCTCTTGGGAATCACTCTCTCCCACTTACCAAAGAGAGCTGGAGTCAGTCTATTGCTTGCATTGATAAACACTATTGGTGATACCAACATCTCTGGGCATTTTTCTTGAAGAACAATGCCTAACACTCTGCCATAGCAAGCACTGAATTTGCTTTGCTTCTTCTTGATTGATTCAAAGAGAATCAATCCCCAATTGACCTGCTTCTTTTCCACCAAGGCCACCATCAACAGAAATTGGTGCCTGGGAATATAATCATGAGCATAGGTTTTTCCTAGTAAAACCTTGCAACCTACGTCAGCCGTGAATTTGTATTCAACTAACAAGTTCTTTTTCAGAAGATGATTAGGGTTTCCACTGGAGTGACCCATTTTCTCCAATTCAACATTAAATTCATCAGAACTAATATCCAACTCATCATCACCATTCATCAAACCAAAACATCTGATAATATCTCTGGGGAAAGAGGGACCTGGTTTCCTGAGATTGTTCCTGAAATTGTTGTTGCATTCATTGACTGAATGATATGCACCCATTCCTTGATTTCTGCAACTGGAAGCTTTATTCTGGTATTCATGAACTTCTTCAGTTGTTGTTCTTCAAAAAGTTGAAGAATGTCCTGGAAGATTTGGTCTGAACGAGCAAACGACTCTATGTCAATGTCAAAGTCTGCATCGAACTTCATCGATGAGATTACTGCTTGAGAGATTGCCATTGTACCTGCAAGAGAGAAAAAAAATCAAGTGCAAGGGAACTGGAGGGAAGCAAGAGCAAGTTCTGTAGGCGCAAAGACAAAAATGAAATCAAAATTTGATTATAAAGAAAGAGATCGGAGAAGGCGCGAGCTTTCGTAGAACGGGGTTCGGCTAAACCTAAGAAAATCAGAAGTTGAAGAGTCATTGGGCTACATCAAATTGCATTCGACGAAGAATAAATTTTCGTCAATCTCAGTTTGACGAATGAGCTGACTTCGTCGATCTCTGGATTTAATAGGTTTCGTCGATCTCCATTTGGGAACGACTAAATTTCATCGATCTCCGTTCGACGAAATGATGAGATAAGTAGAAAATAATTTTTAATTGATTGAATCTCCATCTATCATTCCTAGCTGATTTATAAAGAATATGTGCTTCTTTTCATCCAAAGGTTTGGTGAAAATATCAGCCCTTTGTAAGTCAGTAGGAATAAATTGTAGGCAAATTTTATTTTTATCCACATTATCTCTAATAAAGTGGTGCAAAATTTCTATGTGTTTAGTCCTACTATGGAGTACCGGATTTTGTGTTATAGATATTGCACTAGTATTGTGACAAAATATAATTGATTTATTTAAGTTGATACCATAGTCTAGAAGTTTATTTTGTATCCACAGAATATGTGAGCAGCAACTGTCAGCAGCAATATATTCAGCTTCAGCTGTTGATGTAGACACAGATGTCTGTTTCTTACAAATCCAAGACACAAGCTTTCCCTGATTCATCATTGTCTACAACAGCATTGGAGGGCATGGGTGTTTTCATAGTAGAAAAATCAGACATACCAAATCTTTTCACTAATTCCTTAGCATACTTGGATTGTGATATGAATATCCTATTAGGAGTTTGCTTCACTTGAAGGCCAAGGAAGTATGATAACTCACCCATACTACTCATTTCAAATTTAGATTGCATTAGGTCAGAAAACCTTTTGCATAAATTTGAATCAGTAGAGCCAAAAATAATATCATCTACATAAATTTGAACTAGTAAGGTTTGATTTTTATGTATCCTGAAAAATAAAGTTTTATCAACATTGTCTCTACAGAATTTGTTCTCTATAAGAAAATTAGCTAGGGTCTCATACCATGCTCTGTGAGCTTACTTGAGACCATAGAGAGCTTTATTAAGCTTAAAGACATGAGAAGAGTGAGTTGGAGAGATAAAACCTGGTGGTTGTTCCACATAAACTTCTTCTTTGATATCTCCATTCAAAAAAGAACTCTTCACATCTATCTGATATACTTTGAATTTCTTGAAAGCAGCAAAGGCAAGAAATATCATGATAGCTTCAAGTCTAGCAACGGGAGCAAAGGTTTGATCATAATCAATTCCTTCTTCCTGAGAGTATCCCTGGGCTACCAATCTTGCTTTATTTCTGATTATGAAGCCTTGATCATCTAGCTTATTCCTGAAGACCCGTTTAGTGCCAATGACTGGATGGCTCTTTGGTCTTGGAAAAAAATCCCAAACCTTGTTCCTTTCAAATTGATTGAGTTCCTCTTACATTGCAAGAATCCAATTTGGATCTTGTTCTGCATCTTTTATGCATTGAGGTTCAATTTGTGATAAGAAACAAGTATGCATCTGATTTTGGTTGAGTTGATGCCTTGTTTGAACACTTGCTGAGATATCTCCAATAACTTGAGATATTGGATGATCTCTGACTGTGATGTGATCAACAGTTGGAGTGGGTTCAGCAATAGTTTCCTCTTGAGGGATTTGTTCAGGTGTCACTTGATTTGAATTATCAGCAAGATCTTCTGGAATATCCTCTTCTTCACTGTCTTCAATAGTTTGAGTTGATGGGAGTAGCGAATCTTTATTCTGTAGATCCAATCCATTAAGCTCTTCACATATAGCTGGTACCTGCAAAATATCTCTGGTAGAGGTGGTATTCCTCTCCTCATTTAATATGTTAGTTTCATCAAAAGAAACATGCATGGACTCTTCTATCTTAAGAGTTGATTTGTTTTAAACTCTATATGCTTTACAAGAAAGAGAGTATCGAAGGAATATTCCTTCAACAGACTTTGCTTCAAATTTCCTTAGATATTTCTTAAAATAGTTAACCTTAGGCTTTTTATTCTTAAGTAATTCATAGGGTGTTTTACCCTTAAGTTTATGTATCAGACTTCTGTTTAACACATAATTTGTTATGTTCACTGCCTCTGCCCAAAAAGAGAGTGGCAAGTGAGCATCAGCAAGCAATGTAGTTGTTAATTCAATTAATGTTCTATTTTTCCTTTCAGCTACCCCATTTTGTTGAGGAGTTCTAGGAGCAGAGAAACATTGCATGTTCCCTTCTTTTCCACATAATTCTCTCATCAAAAGAGATTCAAACTCAGTGCCATGATCACTTCTTATCAATGCAACTAGAGTAGAGTACTCAATCTTGATGGACCTGAGAAAGTCTGTCAGAACACTGAAGGTGTCAGACTTGTTCGTAAGAAAGAACACCCAAGTGAATCTAGAGAAATCATCTACAATAACTAAAGTGTAATGTTTCCCTCCTAGACTCAGTATTGCTGTGGGTCCATAGAGATCCAAATGCCGTAAGTACAGAATCCTAGGTGAATCACTCTTGGATAAAGATTTAAAACTACTCTTGGTCTGCTTTCATAGTTGACAAGCCCTGCAGAGTCCTTCCTTCTTGTATGAACCAGAAGGTAGTCCTCTTACTAGATTGTCCTTGGAGAGCTTCGAGATAGTTCTAAGGTTAATATGGCCTAGCCTTTTATGTCATAACTCATTTGTTTTACTTATTGAATTAAATAAACAAATGTCTGAATTGGCAGAGTCAAAATTGACTAAATAAATATTTCCATGTCTAATACCAGATAACACATTGATGTTTTTATTATTGGTAATTGTTGGGAACAGTGCCCAGCAGTGTTCCTGATTTAAAGAAGTGCTCAGCTCAATGATAAGTGCAAGTTGTATTTAATGTCATATCTAGTTCATGCTTGCAGAGATGTGACAATATGTCCAGTACTTCAATAACCTGCCTCAGTATAATATCATCGAAAAAGACTGGACATATCATCGACAAGTACAAGCACATCGTTGAGATGATGGGCAAAGCAAAGAAGAATGATTGTGTCTGTGTCATCGAAAAGGATCATGCGTATCATCGACAACAGCAGGCTTATCGTTAACAACAAGCAGAGCAAGGCAGAATGGTGATATCGTTATGACATCTACACGACGATATCAGAGAGTCGAAGATGAAGAAGAGGACTCAAATATGTGGTCATCAAGAAGCCTTGACATCGATAAGACTAAGTCAGAATGAATGTCGTTGAAAAGGCAAAGGGAAGATCAGTGTCGAAGATATCGTTGACAAGAAACTGTATCGTCGATAAGGCCAAAAAAGAACAGATAGCGTCGAGAAGAAGCCTTGTCATCGGAAAGGCTAAGTGTGACTGATGGCGTTGGACATCGTCGTAAAGAAGGTGTGATGTCGAGAAGACTGAAGGATGTCAGTTGAAGACAAGAAGTTGCTAAAGTGTAGTCTGTCGATATGATATTGTTTATGTCGTCGACAAGATAAAGTTGTTACAGCGATATCAAGCAGACAAGAAGATCGCGACGACATCAGTTAGATGACTTCGTGTCGTCATAAGCTCGAGTACAGAAGAGATGTCCAGTATCGTCAAAGATATCACTATCTAATGAAGAATTGAAGAAGAGTCTAGTTCAAGGCATCGACAAAGTCCTATCGTCGAGATATCATCAATGTCATCATAACAATGGAAATATCGTCGAGACAATTTCAAAAGTAGCCAGACAAGCTATTAGCATTTAATACCGCCGCCTGATTGTCCAATCAATGCATGCTCTTGAGGGATGGGCGTCTGACAGTAAAGGACATCATATGTGACTGTTAAGCGGCTCATCCGTCCTATAAAAGGGAATAGTGATGCCCTAGAGAAAAGCAGCGAGAAAAACAAAAAAGAATCCTGCCTAGCAATACAACAGTACAAGCGGCGGTAAAGAAAGAAAGAAGAAGGGAAGAACAAAATGATCATACTGTGTTCTTCAAGTTGCAGTCAAGCCACATCGACTGATAAGTTTCTCACAAGAAAGGTACCCAGTCAACATCCGGCAAAGCTAGAAAGCTTGAAGAAGATTTGCACCATTCAGATTGAAAATCAGAAGCATCTTCTTCAAGTCAAGAAGCCAATCTCCATCAGGCAGAAGAAACATTTTTCTTTACTGTAATTTCTTATAAGGCTTGCGGGCCAAGAACTTGTAAGATCTGTTTCAGATCTGAGTGTCAAGCTTGGGGGCTTGAGATCTGTGAGGCTTGAGGGCTAGGGCAGAGGACTTGCGGGTCCAAACTTGTTGAGCTTGCGGGCTCGGGTGCAGTGAAGGGGCTTACGGGCCTAGGCTGTAGGAAAGACTTGCGGGTCTGTGTTGTGTAGGGCTTGAGGGCCTGCATGTCGAGCTTGTGGGCTCAGGTGCAGTGAGGAGGCTTGCGGGCCTAGGCTATAGGCAAGACTTGCGGGTTTGTGCTGTGTAGGGCTTAAGGGCCTTAGTGTCGAGCTTGCGGGCTCGGGTGCAGTGAAGGGGCTTGAGGGCCTAGGCTGCAGGGACTTAAGGGTCCAAACGTGTAGAGCTTGCGGGCTCGGGTGCAGTGAAGGGGCTTGCGGGCCTAGGCTGTAGGGACTTGCAGGTCCGAGGTGTAAGGCTTGCAGGCCCGAGACATTGGCGGAGTTTGCCGAGCCTAGCACACTGCTAGGTAGGCGCAGAGGGAAAGAGGACTACTCAAGACCCCTGTCTTGAGGAACCTCTATAAGTTCTTGTGTGTTTTCTGTGATGTGCTTTACTAATCTATAGATCTATTAACCAGAAAATAAGAACACCTAAAGGGGATAAAATAATTTGGAAAACCTATTAACCCCCCCCCCCCCCCCCCCTCTAGGTGATAAGTTGACACCCAATAACTAACAAGTGGTATCAGAGCGAGGTTGTTCAAAGAAAAGCTTAACAGCTTGAACAGATCTACCAGTGAGTGTCTACTTTCCACAGCTATGGAATCAAGGATAGTTGTTTGCTCCAGGGAGAACTTTGCCCTTTGGAAAGTAAGGGCTAGAATATTCATGGATGATGTAGATCCCAGAATGTTCCTGACCATTCAAGAAGGGCCATTTATTGTGGCCAAGGAATCATCTGAAATGACTAAAGATGACATCATCCTAGTCAACTTGGACAAGGAAGCTAAGAGCATTCTAGCTGATGTAGTTGATACTTCTATATTTCAGCAAATTGCTCACTGCACTACAGCCAGGACATGTGGAACTCTCTTACAGCTCTCATGGAAGGATCATCAAGAGTTAGAAGCACTGCAGCTGAGACGAAGATCAAAACCCTGAGTGATAGTGACTCAAGTTGGTCAGATGCAGAAGAGGAGACTCAGATTGGACTGACTGTCCTATCTGAGTCAGAGGAAGAAATCCAGGTTGAAGTCCCACCTGAACAAGTATGTATAAGAGCCCCTCTATCCATATCGGATTCAAAATCTGAGACTTGCTCATCAGAAAATGATGACTTGTCCGAGCTATATAATGGCCTTTTAGAAGAACTCAGAAAATTCAAAATACTCTGCAAGGAGCAAGCTGAAGAGATCTCAATTCTTCAAGCCAGAAACACTGATCTCTCTGAAAAGGCAGAGAAGCTTACACTACAGAATGCAGAGTTTTGCCAACTCAAAAAGGACTTCAATGCAAGCTCGAACCTTGACCTAATAAGCAAGTTTGGGAAAACTCTGAAGGAACTGATCGACAGCAGGGAGTTGTGCTACTCTCTAACCAAGGAGATTGTACTTCTAAAGAAGGATAGAACTCAAGCTTATCTCCTGAAGTCCAAGGGTAATAAAATCAGGGGTGTGGAGGTAATGAGTACTTTTTGTACTCATCCTTTAATCTAATTTTAATGATATTTTAATATGAATTTGTATAAATCGCATGAATTATCTCGTCAAATTCATTCCTTTGTATTTCTTCAACTAACTTAAGCTTATTTCATGTTTTTCAGGTTTTCTGGACACTTTGAGCAAAAAAAGTCAAGTATACACCCAAGGTCACGGGCATGATCAAGGGAGTGACAGTCAAAGATGTGTTCTAGACCTACTGCCGCCACCCCGGGGTCATTCTGTGGAGATTCGCACACAATTACTCCAGAAGGCGCCCTCTCCGTTGCTGCTGCAATCACGCCCCTTGGTCACGGGCGTGACCAAGGGCGTGTAACACCAAATTTTCAGCTATTTAAAAGAAGCTTCTCCAGATGATCAAGGACGAATTTTTTAGGAGTAGATCTTCATTTCATGTATTATTTTCATGTTTTAAGTAGTTCTTGTACTCCTTTCTTTCTTACAATTGTTCTTTCAAATTAATAGTTGTAATTTTCATTTCAATGGCTTGTATTTCTTTTCATTTTACAATTAATAAAATAGTTTTATTTCTCTCATCCTCTTCTTCCTACTTCTTGTATTCTTTTATTTCTTTTGATCCCAAAACCAATCAAAGTTTTAATTGATAGAATAATAGAGATTTTCTTGAAGTAAGAGTACTCAACCGCCCCGAGTCTAATACGACCTTGGTTTTATAACCTATACTACATTCGATACGGTACACTTGTCGTTGTCGTTTGCAAGCATAGTTCAGCTAAATCAAGTTTTTGGCGTCGTTGCCGAGGAATTTTGGTTGATATTTCGAAAAAAGAAATATCTATTAATTTTATCGTTCTCTTTCTTCTCCCCCTTTTCTTAAAAATTTTAAAAAAAACTTAAAAGGCATAATTTAAATTCTCAGAAAGTATGCTTTGGGCTTGAATTCCTATCACAGCCTCTAGTACCTTGCGAGCCCTTCACTGGGTTGACCTTCGGAAGTCTGGGACTAACTAAACCCGCTTTTTGAAAAAAATATAATAAAGATATATTTAAAATTCCATTCATTTAAGTAAAAGTTGTTTCTTTTTTTTTATTAAATGAAGTTACTTGAATTGGCCGTAAAAGTTGCCGAGCTTCAAAATCAAGTATATCTTTTGGAAGCGGCACGAAAACGTCAAAATAGTTATTATTATTGTAATGCGCCTCATCAAAGTAAGGAATGTTATTTACATTTATATTCTCAAAATAATTTTTATGGAAATAATTTTTCTCAAAATTATGCAAATAATTTTGATAATAATTACGATCAAAAAATTTCGGCTTTTCATGAAAATAATTTTTCAAACTTTGATGAAAATGTTTTTCTAATATTCACGGGATTAATTTTTCGGGTTTTAATAATTTATCTTCTAACCCCAAAGTAGATTAGTCTTGGTGGCAAGCTCACCCGGATAGTTCTCGGAGCGGTGAAGAAAAATCGTTAGATCTGAATTTTTATTCTTCTTCTTATGCGCCGCAATTTTCTTTCTCTAATTTTGGGGAATTTCCACCGATTCAATTTAATACTTCCCCCAAAAATTTAGAGGATAATAATTACGATTATAATTTTTCATCTTTTCAAGAAAATAATTTTTCAAACTTTGATGAAAATATTTTTTCTAAATTTCATGAGAATAATTTTTTGGATTTTGATAATTATTCTTCTACCCCGAAGTCGATTATTCTTGGTGGCAAGCTCACCCGGATGAAGATAAATCTTTAGATCCTAATTTTTGTTCTTCTTCTATTGCGCCGCAATTTTTGTTCTCTAATTTTGGGAAAATTCCGCCGATTCAAATAGATACTTCCCCCCAAAACTTAGATAAAAATATGACTTCTTCTAGTGCTTTTTCTCCATCCTTTGATAATTTAGTTATGGAGGAACATGTGCTTTCATGTAATCCCATAACTTCTTTTACCAAAGATGAAGAAAAAATTTCTTACCAAGAATTTATTAATGTTTTGGGTAGCCCAGATGAAATAGAAGAAGAACAAGTTTCTTCCCCTACTGCACCCGGATCTTCTTTTCTTTCTCATGAATTTTCAAAAAATTCTTCTATTTTAGTTCAACCGAAAATCATGAAAATCTTGTGTCCGAAAATTTTATTCCGCTTTGTAATGCACTAGATTTTTCAAAAGAAATATTTATTTTAGAAAAGGAACAACTAGAGCTTAATCATATATTTTCGCAAGCACCTCCTCCTTGCGAAAAATTTCCTGACACGTTTAATTATGATTCTCTATATACTAATAATTTTCAGGTTGAAGATGAGTCGTTGCTACCCCAATTAATTGATTATCCATATGCCGCTCATCTTTATATTTTCAAATCACCTCAGATATGTATGGGTGATTTGGATTTGTGTTGGAACAACCCTATTACTAATTTGGGCTAGGATCACTATCTATTGACTAGGATCAAGTTGACCCTAATGTATAGTCAATGGGTCAAGAGATTAGGCTGTTAGAACTCAAGAAAATATTCAAGTTCTGTGTTTGACGAACTCCATACCGCGTTCAACGAACTGCAAGCTCTCTGCGTTCGACGAACGACAAGCTCTCTGCGTTCGACGAATGGTAAGCTCTCTGCGTTCGACGAAGGGCAAACTCTCTGTGTTCGACGAACTGTAAGCTCTCTGCGTTTGACGAATGGCAAGCTCTCTGCGTTTGACGAACGACAAGCTCTCTGCGTTTGATGAATGGCAAGCTCTCTGCGTTCGACGAACGGCATTCTCTCTGCATTCGACGAATGGCGTGCTCCAGTCTCAGCGTCTCAGCGCCTCAGCTCAGAGGTCGACGAATAGATTTGTTCTCAGAGGTCAACGAAAGATGTTCATTCCGCGTTCAACGAATGAAATATATTCTGCGTTCGACGAACCCGTCTCAGCGGTCGAAGAATTTGTCTAAGTGCAGTGCTCGACTAATTATATTATGCGTTCGACGAACGGCTTGCTTCAAGCTCGTCTCAGCAGTCGACGATCCCGTCTCAGCGGTTGACGAAATTTGCTCAGCTCAGCGGTCGACGATTTTGCTCAAGCTCTGCGGTCGACGAATCTATGCAGGCTCAGCGGTCAACGAATCCTTCTGTTCGACGAACTCCAGTCTGCGTTCGACGAATCTTTATCAGATGCTCAGATCGACGAAAATCTTGAGATCGGCGAACAGACTAGTTCTCTGCGTTCGACGAAATTTAATGAGATCGACGAATTTTACTCAGATCGAAGAATTCTTATTTAAGATCAGAAAGTTTCAGATAGATTATAGTATTCCATTCTCTGAACTCAGATCGACTACAACAACAGATCTATTCTTTCAGATAAGTAAGGATAATATATTTCCTTTCATTATTCCAAGATTATAGCCGTTGACATTCCTCGGAAAATGACATATCCATGGAAAAGGAAAAAGATAAACGGCGCAGCAGATTTGTGTTTTCAAAATATCTTTTCTGATATATTTATTCCTTAATATAAGAGATTTGCAATTAATGTCTGTCAAAGATTTTCAAAAGGAAAAAAAATAGGAAGAAGATATACTGCAGATTATTCTTCCATAGTTTTTACACGACAGCAAGCATACAGAATATATCAGAATAGCTGTAAAGAGAGAAAGTCAGGAAAAATATACAGGAAGAACAGAAGAACAAAAGCTACACAGATCTTCATCTCCTTCCTCTAGCAGCACTTACATACTGAGAACATCATCAACACTTCTCTCAGTCTTTGCTGCAAGTTTAGATCTTCAAAAGAGCAACAACAAATTGGAGAACTTGTTCTCTCAGTTTAATCAGCTACAGGAAGATCACTCATTCAAGAAGAAGCTTCCATCCTCATACTGTCAAACAACTTCATATCAGACAGAGGGAGCATTTTTCAACATACATCCACTAGAGTCTTCTCTCAGCATCTTGACAGAGAAGAACATCTAAACCCTCTCCATCCCATCTTGTACATGGTTAAAACTCCCTTCAAAAGTTTACCCATTGGTGGCAAGACACCTGATCAAAAAATCTAGTTGGTTTTGAGCACCTGATCAAAAGCTCTGTGGTGTGTGGACACCTGAACAAAAACCCCTTGGTGTGAGGGCACCTGATCAAAAATCCTAGTGGATTCCTACCAAGGGTGGTAGAAGAGTAGACGTACCCAGGTTTATTGAGGAACTACTATAGCTCCTTATGTCTTCTGTGATTGCTTTACTTTTCTGTGATTGTGTTGTGTACCTTCTTTGTGTTTGTTTTTATTACTCACTCAATATACACATATATATATATCAGTATTTTTAAATCCGCAATAAAACTAATAAAAAGTTTTAAAACTTTATTCACCCCCCCCCCCTCTAGTGTTAATTTAAGATCTAACCTCCAATTTCAATTGGTATCAGAGGGCTGTTGATTCTTTACAGGCTAACACCTGAATCAAAAAGATCAATTAGATCTTAAATTCTTTCAGAGTTTTTATCTTATTTATTTTTGTTTAAAAACTCATGGCACAAAACAAAGAGTATTCAAGCACAATACCTCCTATGTGCAATCTAAATAAGTTTGCACTATGGAAAGCAAGGATTATGTTATATATGAACTCAATTGATGAAGAAATATTCAATGTTATTTTGACAGGGCCTCCAACACCCACAGCAATAACTAGTGCTGAAACCACCACTATTAACAATGCTGTCCCACCTCCTGAGTGGACAGAAGCTCAGAAAAAGCAAAGGAGTGTTGATGCAAAAGCCATGAACATTCTGGCTCAAACAATGTCTGATGACATTTTTCAGAGAGTGGTGGAATGCACCTCAGCAAGAGAGATATGGACTTCTCTCAACAATATGGTTGAAGGATCTGCTGATGAAAGAAAGGACAGAAGATCCCATCTCATTTCTCAATATGAGAATTTCAAAAAGGGAGAATCTGAAAGTGTTGTTGATATGTATAATAGGCTCAGTCTTATAATTAATGAGCTGAAATCTTTGGACAAAGTGATCTCTATCACTGAAAACAATGACAAGATCCTAATGTGCTTCCCCAGCACATGGGACCCTAGGATCTGGCCAATCAAGGAAGCCAGAAGCCTCAATGAGATTACTACTGAAACATTGTTGGGCAAGCTCAAATTCTATGAGCAGCTCATCAAATCCAGGGAAGCTGAACAATCAACTTCATCTCCAGCAATAAAGAGAGAAAAGAACATACCTTTCAAAGTAGCTGAAGAAGAAGAAAAAGCTCCAAGAGATGAGGAGTTAATGAACCTTCTAGCCAAAAGGTTCTACAAGATGGCCAAGAAGGATTTCAGAAAGAAGGACTCCAGATCAAGGGAAAAGCCAAGGTATGACAAGTCAAATTCTAAAGATATTGTTTGTTATGGCTGCAGGAAACCTGGACATATTCTGTCAGATTGTCCAGAAAATCAGAAGAAGGAGAAGAGAATTGAAAAAGAGGAAAGAAAACACTCCAGCAAGTCTTCATCCCACAAGCATAAAAAGAAGGGAAGAGGATTTGTAGCAGAAACATGGAGTGAAACAGAATCAGAACAGTCATCCTGTTCTTCAAATGATGAAGAATAATCAAAAGAAAATGACCAATGTTTGATGGCCATTTATGACTCAGGCAGTGAGTCAAGAAATGCATCATCATCCAGTGATGATGAAGATAATGAAGAAGAGAAGAACTTTTGCATGATGGCAATCAATGCCTCAGCCAACAATTCTGATGAAGAAGAATCAGAATCAGAAGCAGAAGATGATGCTGATCAGGTAATATCTAACTTTGATTTCAATTCAGTTGGATTCAAAGATGAATTCAAGGTTCTTTGCTTAGACTTAATAAAATCCGAGAAAGAAATAATCTCACTCAGACACAAGCTAGCTGAAATGAATAATTTAAGTGAAGAGAATGATAATCTTAAGAAAGATTTGGCTGCCTCAAGAGAACAAATTATTCTCATTGAGAATAAACTTTCTGAGGCCAAGAAATTTGAAGAATCCCTAAATGGGAGAAGCATCAAACTGATGGACATTACAAGCACTGTTAATGCTAGACTTAATAGCAAACTGGGCTTGGGTGCTTCATCAAGTGAGCCACATCTGATTAAGAAGAACATATTATCTACACCTATAAAATTCATCTCTGCTAAGAGGAAAGAGGTTGTAGGAATAAATAAAAACATTTCAAGTAAGACTGTCGAGAATAGCAAAATTCAGCAGAATTCGTCGAACGGAGCTCGACGAAATGTATCCACTTCGTCGAACGGAGCTCGACGAACTCTGAAGATAGATTTTCAATATAGTCATTATATGAACGGCGCTCGACGAAATCTCAGTCATTCGTCTAACAGCGCTCGACGAACTCATCCCAGTTCGTCGAACAAAAACTATACAGAGAATTTGAACAATTCTTATTCTTCACATACTAAGAATCCTTTCACTGAATGGATAATACCTCCAAGGATATATCATCCACAAGGTTATAAGGACCAACCTGAAATGTCTTTTATTTCAGATTTTTGTGGAAATTCAAAAAGACCCAAGGTAGTCTGGGTCAAAAACAAATAGATTGTTTTTCTGTTTTTGCAGGTACACAGCTGTCCAAGAATAAATGAAAAATGATATTTGGATAGTGGTTGTTGAAAGCATATGACAGGAAACAAGGCCAACCTGAACAACTACAAGGCAAAGCTTGGACCAAAAGTAATATTTGGAGACTCCAACTGTGGACAAACAAAAGGCTATGGAAAAGTCAAGGTTGGAGAAGTCACCTTCAAAGAGGTAGCTTATGTCAAGGGACTGAAGCACAACCTCGTCAGCATAAGTCAATTATGTGATGAAGGGTATCAGGTAACTTTTAATAAATTAAAATGCCTTATTAAATCTTCTGATAATATTATTGTTTTATCAGGTATTAGGCAAGGTAATATTTAGTTAGTAAATTTCACTTCATCTAAATCAGAAATCTGTTTATTTAATGAATTAAGCAAACCTAGTGAACTTTGGCATAAGAGATTAGGACATGTAAACCTTAGAACCATTGCTAAATTATCTAAGGACAATCTTGTTAGAGGTTTACCTTTAGGTTCATACAAGAAAGAAGGTCTTTGTAGGGCATGTCAACTAGGCAAGCAAACTAAAAATAGTTTTAAATCATTATCTAAAAGTGATTCGCCTAGAATTTTATATTTGCTACATATGGACCTTTTTGGACCTATAACAACAAAGAGTTTAGGGGGAAGTCATACACTCTAGTTATTGCAGATGACTTCTCTAGATTCACTTGGGTGTTCTTTTTGAGAGAAAAGTCAGATAACTTTAAAGTTCTTACAGACTTTCTTAAGAGCATACAGATTGAGTACTCTACTGTAGTTGCATTGATCAGAACTGATCATGGCACTGAGTTTGAGTCTCTTCTCATGCAAGAATTCTGTGAGAAGGAAGGTATCAGGCATAGCTTCTCAGCTCCTAGAACTCTTCAACAAAATGGGGTAGTTGAAAGGAAAAAATAGAACCCTAATTGAATCAGCAACAACATTACTTGCAGATGCTAATTTGCCCCTATCTTTTTGGGCAGAGGCTGTTAGCACAGCAAATTATGTGTTGAATAGGAGTTTGATACATAAACTTAAGGGTAAGACTCCCTATGAGTTACTTAAAGGGAAGAAACCTAAAGTTAACTATTTTAGAGCATTTGGTTGTAAATGTTTTGTTCACAATAATGACAAAAAATACCTTAGAAAATTTGAACCAAAATCTGAAGAAGGAATTTTCTTAGGTTATTCTTTAATCAGCAAAGCATATAGGATATTTAACAAATCCTCTCTTAAAATTGAAGAATCTATACATGTTTCTTTTGATGAAACTAACATGTTTTACAAGGAGAAGATTTCTTCTACCATAGAAAATCTACAGGTACCTACACTCTGTGAGCAGCTAGATCAATTAGCTCTACAGAAGGAAGGATCTCTAAATCCTGTACAGCAGGAACGTGAAGAAAGTGATGAAGAAATCAATGAAACTATGACTAAAAAAGGAAGCATTAAGTAACATTGCACAAGAGGAATTAATTACAAATAATGCTGATCCCACTATGCCTGTTGATTATGTCAATATTAAAGATCACCCCAGATCTCAAATAATTGGAGACATATCAACTGGTGTCCAAACAAGGCATCAAGCTAATCAGAATATGATGCACACTTGTTTTCTCTCTCAGATTGAACCTCAATCCCTACAAGATGCAGAACAAGATCCCAACTGGATCATTGCTATGCAAGAGGAGCTCAATCAGTTTGAGACAAACAAAGTTTGGGAATTGGTTCCTAGACCAAAGAATCATCCAGTCATTGGAACTAAATGGGTCTACAGGAACAAGCTAGATGCAGATGGCAATATTGTGAAAAACAAAGCTAGACTAGTAGCTCAAGGATACTCACAGGAAGAAGGAATAGATTATTATCAGACTTTTGCACCAGTTGCAAGGTTAGAAGCAATCAGGATCTTCCTTGCATTTGCTGCATATAAGAAATTCAAGGTTTATCAAATGGATGTAAAGAGTGCATTCTTGAATGGAGAAATCAAAGAAGAAGTCTATGTAGAACAACCACCAGGTTTCAGCTCTCCAACTCACTCCTCTTTTGTATTTAAGCTTAATAAAGCTCTCTATGGTCTTAAACAAGCTCCCAGAGCATGGTATGGGACCTTAGCTAGTTTTCTTTTAGAGAATAAATTATGTAGAGGCATAGTAGATAAAACCTTATTTTCCAGGATACATAAAAATCAAACTCTACTAGTTCAAATATATGTAGATGACATTATTTTTGGCTCTACTGACTCAAATTTATGCAAAAGATTTTCTAATCTAATGCAATCTAAATTTGAAATGAGCAGTATGGGTGAACTATCATACTTCCTTGGTCTTCAAGTGAAGCAAACTCCAAATGGAATCTTCATATCCCAATCTAAGTATGTTAAGGAATTAGTGAAAAGGTTTGGTATGTCTGATTCTTCCACCATGAAAACACCCAAGCCCTCTATTGTTGTTATTGATAATGATGAATTAGGGAAACCTGTTGATCAGAAGGTATATAGAGCAATTGTTGGCTCATTACTTTATTTAACAGCTAGTAGGCTTGATATAATGTTTGCTACCTGTATTTGTGCTAGGTTTCAAGTTAACCCCAAAGAATCTCATCTAATTTTACTAAAAAGGATTTTGAGATATATAAAGGGTTGCCCTAATCTAGGACTTTGGTATCCAACAACATCTGAATTTGAATTAAATGGATTCTCAGATTCAGATTATGCTAGATGCAGATTAGACAGGAAAAGCACATCAGGAACTTGTCAGTTTCTTGGTGATAGGCTTGTGTCTTGGTTTTGTAAGAAACAAACATTTGTGTCTACATCAACAGCTGAAGCTTTTTATTTCTAACCATGTTCTCATAATCAAAATCTTTTTCATTATAGCTAAATGCCCACAGAATTGCTTCTCTTTCTAGTTCCCTTTGCACTTGATCTCTATTTCATTTTGCAGGACCAATAGCAATATAAAGATTGCATCCTTCCCAACCTCCTCAAAAGTCCCTTCTTCTAGGGGCCTAGCTCCAGGTCTTCCTAAAACTAGGCAGGGGGAGATGTCTTGAAGAAACACCTTTTGTCAGGGGGAGATACTTTCCTTTTGACAGGGGGAGTTGCTCAAGCTTCAAGAAGAAATGCTAATGAAGAAGCATGTTTGCAGTTCTATGAAGATACTCCATTTGATGCAGTGTTTTGCTTAGGGGGAGTTGTTCTTTGAACTAAGCAAGGAAAGAAATCTGAAGAACCTCCAATCTCAGGGGGAGATACTCTCAGGGGGAGATGCTTTCAGAAAGGGCAAGATGATTTATGAACAAGCTTCATATACAACAAATTCAGAATACAGCTTTTGATATAGAAGTTAGAGCAGATATCAAATTCAGAATATAAAGATACAATTCAGAATATCAATTCAGAAAGCAAGAACTCAGTTCAGAAAAGATCAGAATTCAAGAATTCAGAAAGAAAGAATTCAGAGAAAATCAAAGGTTCTGATTGTGTATTTCTATAAGTTTTATTTTCATTAAAATGTTTCAAAACTCAAAGTACTATTTACTTTATATCTGATGAAATATTTAAAATATATCAGATATATATATGCTCTGTTGTTTTTGTTTGTTTTCAATTTTTGTCAAATAGTGTCCTAACCCAAATAGGGGGAGATTGTTGGAACAACCCTATTACTGATTTGGGCTAGGATCACTATCTGTTGAGTAGGATCAAGTTGACCCTAATGTATATTTAATGGGTCAAGAGTTTAGGCTGTTAGAACTCAAGAAAAGATTCAAGTTCTGCGTTCGACGAACTCCATACTGCGTTCGACGAACTGCTCTCTGCGTTCGACGAATGTCAAGCTCTCTGCGTTTGACGAACGGTAAGCTCTCTGCATTCGACGAACGGCGAGCTCTCTGCGTTCGATGAACAACAAGCTCTCTGTGTTCGACGAACGGCAAGCTCTCTGCGTTCGACGAACGGTAAGCTCTCTGCGTTCGACGAACGGCATTCTCTCTGCGTTCGACGAATGGAGTGCTCCAGTCTCAGCGCCTCAGTTCAGAGGTCGACGAATAGATTTGCTCTCAGAGGTCGGCGAAAGATGTTCATTCTGCGTTCAACGAACGAAATATATTCTACGTTCGACGAACCCATCTCAGCGGTCGAAGAATTTGTCTAAGTGCAGCGCTCGACTAATTATATTATGAGTTCGACGAACATCTTGCTTCAAGCTCGTCTCAGCGGTCGACGATCCCGTCTCAGTGGTCGACGAAATTTGCTCAGCTCAGTGGTCAACGATTTTGCTCAAGCTCTGCGGTCGACGAATCTATCCAGGCTCAGCGGTCGATGAATCCTTCCATTCGACGAACTCCAGTCTATGTTCGACGAATCTTTATCAGATGCTCAGATCGACGAAAATCTTAAGATCGACGAACAGACTTGTTCTCTGCGTTTGAAGAAATTTATTGAGATCAACGAATTTTACTCAGATTGGAGAATTCTTATTTAAGATCAGAAAGTTTCAGATAGATTATAGTATTCCATTCTCTGAACTCAGATCGACTACAACAACAGATCTATTCTTCTAGATAAGTAAGGATAATATATTTCCTTTCATTATTCCAAGATTATAGCCGTTGACATTCCTCGGAAAAGGACATATCCATGGAAAAGGAAAAAGATAAACGGCGCAGCAGATTTGTGTTTTCAAAATATCTTTTCAGATATATTTATTCCTTAATATATGGGATTTGCAATTAATGTCTGTCAAAAAATTTCAAAAGGAAAAAAAAACAGGAAGAAGATATACAACAGATTATTCTTCCATAGTTTTTACACGACAACAAGCATACAGAATATATCAGAATAGCTGTAAAGAGAGAAAGTCAGGAAAAATATACAGGAAGAACAGAAGAACAAAAGCTACACAGTTCTTCATCTCCTTCCTCTAGCAGCACTTACATACTGAGAACATCATCAACACTTCTCTCAGTCTTTGCTGCAAGTTTAGATCTTCAAAAGAGCAACAACAAATTGGAGAACTTGTTCTCTCAGTTTAATCAGCTACAGGAAGATCACTCATTCAAGAAGAAGCTTTCATCCTCATACTGTCAAACAACTTCATATCAGACAGAGGGAGCATTTTTCAACATACATCCACTAGAGTCTTCTCTCAGCATCTTGACAGAGAAGAACATCTAAACCCCTCCCTATCCCATCTTGTACAGGGTTAAAACTCCCTTCAAAAGTTTACCCATTGGTGGCAAGACACCTGATCAAAAAATCTAGTTGGTTTTGAGCACCTGATCAAAAGTTCTGTGGTGTGTGGACACCTGAACAAAAACCCCTTGGTGTGAGCGCACCTGATCAAAAATCCTAGTGGATTCCTACCAAGGGTGGTAGAAGAGTAGACGTACCCATGTTTATTGGGGAACTATTATAGCTCCTTGTGTCTTCTGTGATTGCTTTACTTTTCTGTGATTGTGCTGTGTGACTTCTTTGTGTTTGTTTTTATTACTCACTCAATATACACGTATATATATATCAATATTTTTAATTCCGCAATAAAACTAATAAAAAGTTTTAAAACTCTATTCACCCTCCCCCCTCTAGAGTTAATTTAAGATCTAACCTCCACTTTCAATTTGCATATTCAAGTCCAACGACAAACGGAGAATCACACGTTAAGCGGAGGAATCGCTGGACAAAGGATGATGGCATACTCACCTCAGCGTGAATTAAGGAAGTTGCCAGTACATTTTAAATTTATATATCCGTTTAGCTAACACTAACCGTCTAGCTTAAAGACGGGAAAAAGAAAGCGCTCTTGGGAGGCATCCCTTGCCTTTCTTTAATTTTATGTATTTTTCTTTTAAAAGTTTATTTTTCAAGTGTTCTTCATACTTAGTTTTAAACATTGGGGATAATGTTTAATTATAAGTATGGGGGTGTAGCTTTGCGTTCACTGTATTTTTATTTGAAAAAAAATTTATAATTTAATAAAAATCTAATTTCTTAGAAAGGGCGCTTTGGGCTTGAACTCCCATCACAGCTCCTAGTACCTTGCGAACCCTTCACCGGGTAGCCCTCGGGAAGTCCAAGAAATAATATCTATAAAAATAATAAATACGCCTTGCCTTGTGTTTTATCATTCTAGAAATCTAGTTTGAGGGTTGATTATAAGTATTCTTACATTTTTAACTTAGCTAATATTTTGTTTTATCGGAATTTGTTAAATTTAAATTTGATGTAATTTAGTTTTAAGAAACATTTATGTTTTTAATTCAAATAGAGAATTTATTTAGCACTACTTCTCCGTTTAATTTTAAATAGCTTCACTTTGTGGTAAATTGGCTAAACATCTCTAGATTTCTATTATATTCTCTTTTAACTTTAAGATCTTAGGAAATTTCATTCCACTAAAAAGTTGCTCTCAAAATTGTTTAATTTATAAACTAGAAGTATTTCTTCCCCCTCACCCTTTGTTGGCAAATAACAAAAAATGTAGAAAAAGATCATATGTCATGGGAATAAGAGGATAAAATTCATTATCCCCTAAACATATGCACCCAAAATCATTTAAAAGATTATATGTCATAAAGTAAGAGGATAAAATTCATTACTTTTAAACATATACATTTTGGGTTTTTTGAAGAGAAATTTTAAAAAAGATTATATGGCATGGAAAAATTCTTTATTTTCCTAAACATATACAAATTCGTATTCAATTTAGGTGAGATGATAAAATTCATCACCTATTAGTATCTCTTCAGTTTGCCATTTCGTTAAACCCATCCCTAGCCAATTTCATTGTTTCTAGTCCTAAACTAAATTATTAAGAGAGCAATATTTTGGTAGATGTCTTTTCCTTAAGTTTCTTTTATGTTAAAGTGTTTATAATTTCAATCTATTCTTGTTTGAAAATTTCTATAATTTTGTTTGCTAAATAGTTATCTTGAGAAGTAGTTAGCTAAACAATTTTCTCTTTTTAAATTATCAACATAACTTATGACATAATTCTTGAATTCCTAGAATTTACTTTTAACTTACTCTTGGTTTAATGAAATTTTAGTTAATTAAAAATAATATCGATGTCTTGTAAATTCTTTCCTCATTCTTTCGCTCTAGAATAGCAAAAGCTCAAGTATGGGAGTGTTTGATGAGTACTTTTTGTACTCATCCTTTAATCTAATTTTAATGATATTTTAATATGAATTTGTATAAATTGCATGAATTATCTCGTCAAATTCATTCCTTTTTATTTCTTGAACTAACTTAAGCTTATTTCATGTTTTTCAGGTTTTCTGGGCACTTTGAGCAAAAAAAGTCAAGTACATGCCCAAGGTCACAGGCGTGACCAAGGGCATGACAGCCAAAGATGTGTTCTAGACTTGCTGCCGCCACCCCGGGGTCATTCCGTGGAGATTGCCAAGTACACGCCACCAGGTCACGGGCGCGACCCAAGGGCGTCACCCAATGACACGGCCGCGACCCGCCACCAGCATCCAGATTAGTATGCCACGTCAATTAAAGTTACACGCCCCAGGTCACGGGCGTGACCAGGGGGCGTGTCATCCAGTACACGGGCATGACTCATCCCGCGCCACTTCCCGCCGAAGCCTCCCGCCATCAGCCTATTTTAAAGATTACACGCCCCAGGGTCACGGGCGTGACACGCACGTAACACACATAATTACTCCAGAAGGCGCCCTCTCCGTTGCTGCTGCAATCACGCCCCTTGGTCACGGGCGTGACCAAGGGCGTGTAACACCAAATTTTCAGCTATTTAAAAGAAGCTTCTCCAGATGATCAAGGACGAATTTTTTAGGAGTAGATTCTTCATTTCATGTATTATTTTCATGTTTTAAGTAGTTCTTGTACTCATTTCTTTCTTGCAATTGTTCTTTCAAATTAATAGTTGTAATTTTCATTTCAATAGCTTGTATTTCTTTTCATTTTGCAATTAATAAAATAGTTTTATTTCTCTCATCCTCTTCTTCCTACTTCTTGTATTCTTTTATTTCTTTTGATCCCTAAACCAATCAAAGTTTTAATTGATAGAATAATAGAGATTTTCTTGAAGTAAGAGTACTCAACTGCCCCGAGTCAAATACGACCTTGGTTTTATAACCTATACTACATTCGATACGGTACACTTGCCGTTGTTGTTTGCAAGCATAGTTCAGCTTCATCAGGAGGACAAAACCCCTATCAGAAGAAGGTCAGCTACAAGCTTCTCAAAACCAGACACCCCTCCTCCACTAGTAAATGCCTGTTGCCCGACTCAAAGAAGGGAGCAAGGATGTTTCAAAGAAAATGGATCAGGCAGACTCTGTGAGAAGAAAGCAAACTTAGGAAAGGTAACCTCACCCTCCAACAGGAAAGTTGGGCAACCCTGTCTTGGGTATCTCAAGACGGGGAGCATCACAAGTGGAGCAAAGAACATGACAAAGACCTCAAGAGTTCCTCATGAAAGGACGATCATAAGGATGCATGGAGTTACTAAGTCTATACAAGAGCAGAGATCATTAAAGAAGACTAACTCCATATGGAATGCTGTGAATGATGATTGTGAACGTCACACTCACAATCAGTACAGATCTGTATCTTTTAAATATCCTTATGCTCATACTCAAAAGACTCATCCTCACACAGCCAGCCAAAGAAGAAGATACAACAGGTTTGAATGTTGGTGTTGTGGAAAGACTAGGCACTTTGCAATCGAATGTTGGTACAACCCAACTGCTCCAAGGGTAACAAATGCTAAACTTGCAAATAATCTTGTTCATAATCACTATGCATATCCTGGAGCAGTTACATCCAGCATGCCCCTTAAAGCTAACAATTTCCTAGGACCCAAATCTACTTGGGTACCTAAGGGCTTGTAATCTCATTTTGCAGGTAGTCGAAGAGCCCACCAGAAGCAAAACTGGGCATTGGACAAGAAGTTTGTTCTGGCCCATAGGCTGGAACAGCAAAATTAGCTCATTAACAATCTTAGTGCAGGGTTAGCTCATTAACCCTAAACTCCCAAGCAGGGTGGAAGAATGCCTTAGGCATACATGTAAGGAAGAATTGTATCGTCGATACAATAAGATATCTCGACGACATAGTAGATGTCGCGACGACAAATGGACTAGGCAAGAGGGATGCGTATCCTAGACGTGTTTCAATGACAAAAGCAGTATCGTCGAAACAGCGTCCAAATATTTTAAATTTTGTTGGTTCGATAAATCAGAGCCGCTCGATACGGTAGTCATCGATTCCTCGATAAAATTAAAAAGGTACGCACCCCTTCACCTACTTCCACTATAAATAGAGTGAATGCCTAGGATGAAAATTACGCTTTCATTTGCCCTAAGCTATTTCTTCGACAAACCACCGCTTCGTCTCCGACGTACTGCTTTGTCTCGCTTCATGTCTCAATGGGTCCCAAGAAAGAGGAAGTAGTGACAGGATGTGAACTCCAGTGAGGGGGTTTCAATGCCTGCTCCGATGAGATAAGGTCAGTGATAGGGTTGTTGGAGTCATCAGGACTGGAATATCTTCTATGCAAACCCTCAGTTCTTCTCCACCGTGAACTAGCAGAGTTCTTTGTCGAAGCAAGAATCAACCACACTGAATCACTGATCAAGTCCAAGGTGGGAGGTAAGAAGGTTAAAATATCTGCGAAAAGACTAGGAAAAGCGCTACATCTGCCAAGAATTCAAGGGGAGAGGAAGAAGAAGAGCTGACCTCAGAGGATGTCTGTAAGCTATACCTGGTGCGGCCACACAGGGAAGACCTATGGGTCTATTAAGAGAGCAGAATTTAATCAAAAGGGGAAGCTGCTGGACGACATTGTTAACAAATTTCTGTGGTTCAAACCTGGGTCCCATGACCGAATCTCTAAAGATATGTTCTGATTCATGGCCCAGATAATCCATTCTAAGAAGACCAACTAGAGTGAGTTCCTCTTCCAGAGAATAAAGAACACCCTGAGAACCCCCTCCTATGGAAGAATACTGTCCCTCTTCCTTCTAAACACCCAGGGTGAAGTACTGCATAAGAGAATGGGAGTTCCCCTACACTACTCCAAGAGACTGGATGCAAAGATGCTAGATCGATGGGATAGGTCTATCCCTAAACCATCATCTGATGTCCAGCCTGCTCCAAAGAAACAAGCATCCCCAATAGATCCCTCGGAAAAAGAAGATTCATCAACCAGTTCTGATGACAGACCCTCACCCCCACACCATCCTGATCCATCCGAAGGTGACACATCTACTCGAGGAAACGCTCATGTATCAACCCCTGAACCTGCTTCCAAATAGGTTGTTGAAGAAGAAAGAGACCCCAACTTGGGGAGTGAGCCTGTTGAGGGGGAGTCCCAATTCGGGGGCTCAGCCCAAGATGATGAAGTGATCCATGGGGAGCTCCCAGCTGGAGGCTCACACCAAGAGGATTCTCAAGTTGAGGGGGAGACCCGTCTAGGGTACTCTGCCCTAGAAGATCAAGGGAATGTGACCTCTACCCCAGAAGATCGAGGCACTATGCCTGAGCCCATGGAAGACCTCACTCTCTCAGACGGCAGATAATTAATCATAGCAAGTCAGATTGTGCTCACATCTCCAAGTGAGACACTGCCAGAAGTTTCCAAGGGGAAGGTTAAGGTTACAGTCCACATTAGTGAAGAATCATCTGAAGACATCTCTGAAGAAGCTCAACAAGGAAAAGAGGGTGAAGAAGAACAAGCTGCTGAGCCATCCTCGACTCGGTCAGGTTCTCTCTTTCACATGATATCAACCCTTCTAACTGCTCAGCGGAAACAACTGGAAACTTTTGTTGTAAAGACAGTGGATGATCTAAGAAAGGAGCTGAAGGCGGAAATAAAGGGAGTTAAGAGGGGCATTCTTCATCTCAACACCCAATGTACCCACTTATACACCCTGGCAGCTCCAGCAATAGAAAATATGGGTGAGGAAGTCAACAAAGTGGGACATCAAACCCACACGATCCTGGCTAATTAAGTAACATTCTCAGACAATGTGGACTATGCTTTTGAACAGATAGAAACAGGTGCCACCAATAACAAGCATCAAATTCTGAATAGGGTCAATGAGAATGCTCATACATTAGATACCCATCTGCTTGAAGTAAGAAACAATTTGGATATGACTGAATAGCATCTGCATGAATAGCTAACTCTGGTCAGAGAAGATCTTGAGGAACGGGTGATTGAACAAGTCCTAAAGGGGGAGAATGAGATAATAAATGTCGGATCCCATCAAGCGATGTGGATCGCAAATCAAGTAAAGTAGACAATGCAAAAAAAACCATTAGTATATGAGGCGCTGCCAACCCTGCTGAAAGCACTGACTCTGCAGAATACGGCATAGAATTCGGAGAATCCGCATCCTCCAAGAAAAGAAAGAGAATTCAAAGTAATAAGTATAGGCAGAAGAGACTGAGGGAAGTTGAGCTGGATCCACAATCAGGAAGGTGGAGTCCAGTCTTAAGAGAAATCATAACAGAATCGTGGATACAGTTTGGATACCCTCAGAAGAACTATCATAGGTTTTATCAGTCAGTTGAATGGGACAAGCATCTGAAACAGCTGGAAAGGAGGAAGAATCATAAACAAGCATTCCCACAGGGTCCTCCTCCCTCTCCTAAGAAGACTCCAATGCCCATCAACTATTATCAGAGGCAAAAGCATAAAGCCAAAGGGGCGAGGAGCAGCAGACACTGAAGTGCACTTAATTAAAATCTAAATTAGAATGGGGAAAATGAATGCTAACTTTCATTCATGAACAATTAATCTATTTATGTGCATGGTGTTTTGTTTCAAGAACATTTATTCTATTTTTGTGATTGCTGCTTAATGTGATGTTATTATCTGAAATGTTAAATCTTTATATGTGTGGCATTTATCACTGAGGTAAGTTAGGACTTCTTCAAATAGGGGGAGATTGTTGGGAACAGTGCCCTGATGCGTGTCGGCAAGTGCACCGGTCGCTGTCAAGTAATAAATGTGGAGAGTGGCCTCCCCGAATGTCGGTCTCTTGAGGAATGCAGGTTGGGTGAACGAGATGCGTAGCGTGACTCTTGTTACACGAACGAAACATACATGAAAAAGGGGGTTTTTGGTTGGTTTGTCCTAATCTTAGCAACAGTAAAAGAGATGCGGGTCGAAAGCACCGCTTCGCAAGGTGAGATGGATGCAACAGCCGCGATGCCGTGCTTCGTGAGGCGGATGGAGTGTGTTCTAGCGCGAAAGGGTGAGGGTCGTAAACACCTCTTCACAACCGTCGTTAGCTCTTGCTAACATGGAACAAACACCTTGTGTGCGTGTGCGAGTGAGTGAGTGAGAACGGAGTGAATCACAAGCAAACCATGAAGAACAACAAGGAAACATTCATTTCAACAAACATCATCATAATATTCGAGTTTACACGGTTCAACGAGTACAATGGAGGAAAGAGGAAAGAAATAACCGATGGTGAAGACTAGCGGCCGTTCACGGCCGGAATGGTAGGTTGTCGGGCTACCTCCGGACTCGGGCGGACTATGCTTCCGGCGTAGAGAGCTGTCACGATCTCCCTACGTAGCTCCGTCGTCTTCGACTTCAGGTTCCTTCTTCTTCTCACCGGGCGAAATGAGAGAATGGTTGCTTGGAGGCTTGCGTACGATGGAGAACACTCACGGACAATGGAGGAAGTCTTGGAATGGATGGAGGAGGCTTCCCCTTGCGTAGGAGATGAAGTGGAGGCGTCCCACGGTGGAGGTCGACGGCGTACGGAACAGGAACTCCGCTCCCGCAAGTGATAATGCCCTAAAAATCGCAACAGGCGTTTAAATAGGCGCTGGAATAAATACTGCGCACGGTCTGGTCGTGCGCACTGGAATTCTGCGATCGTGCGCACTGCCTGGGTGGAACCTGCAAGATACGAAATTATAAAATAAAATGTTCGCACGACCAGTGGCGCACGACCGGTGGTCGTGCGCACTAGCGTTGATGGTCGTGCGCAATACAGCAAACAGAACTCAGAATTTTAATGATAAGTGCGCACGAACAGTGGCGCACGACCGGTGGTCGTGCGCACTAGCGTTGGTGGTCGTGCGCACTGCACCAAACAGAACTCGTGAAAAAGGGTTAAGTGCACACGATCAGTGGCGCACGACCAGTGGTCGTGCGCAATAGAACCGGCGATCGTGCGCAGTGTTCCTGTGCAGAATTGCACCGGGAACACTTGCACGACTCCTATTCCCGCACAACCACAGATCTAGCCACTGAAAGTGGCACTTAACAGCACATGAATACTACTAATGACAAATAGCACGAAAATCACACCAAAGTGGGCCTAGATGTGCACCTAGCAAGGATTATCAAATATAAACTATAACAAGGCTAAAGTGCGGTGAATTGACTAAATAACGGCCCGGATGAGTCCATAAATGTGTATATGATCAGGACTCATCACACCCCCAGACTTAACTGTTTGCGCGTCCCGAGCAAACGAATCCGGTGGAGTGTGAAAACGATAATTAACATAGAGAATTACACAAAGGAGTACGGTGCAAAGTGACATACGCATGCAAGTAGAGAATTTAGTAGAAGGAGATTCTAAATATGCTAACTAATTTACAAGAGTATTAAAGCGTAATTAAAGATTTAGATGTACTCAGTTGGTGAGTTATGAAGAATTTGACGATCATGCCCGGTATGAAAGTGACGAGACACTGAGGCGGGTGTTGCAAAAGATCGGGGCTTAGGAATAACTCCGCTGAAATCCATCAACGTCGTGAACCATACGCTTGCCCGGTCACACTCTCTCCACGGCGCTAGCACTCTCGCAAGTCAAATCAGTAAGGCTTTTAGGATTAAAACGGGGCTTAGGTTACGGTATGATATTCAAAGTTAAACACGATGGCTACGCAACCCAAGTGAGCTAAAGAACGCTGCACCACTCAAGACCAACAAACAATGCTCGTGTGACACACCCCCAGACTTATCATGAAAACCAGGTGTGCACACGGCCTACTTCACAAATACCTACAGATTGTCTTTTTTAGCTCGGAAGGATTTTTTCAAAATACTCTTTTTTTTTCTTTTAACATATTTTACTTCTTTTATGTATCCTCCGGTTGGTTCAAAATCAGCAGATAGACTTTATTTCCCTTCATGACACAATGATTCCACACACCACACAAGTTGAGACTTATAAGCACAGTCAAAAACAATTTGGTTGCGGGTGTAGGATAGGCTTCAGGCTTTGGTGGATGAAGAGGAGCTGAACAAAGGATTGGTAGGCACAAATTTGGCTTGCAACGGTGAACGAAATGGACATGGAATAACAAAGCTCAAACTAGCCAAAGAGTGGCCTACATCATGTTTAACTCGACGAGTCGCTCTCACCCATGCTTCGAGAGTCGCTTGGGGCAAGTTCTTAGCCCACGAGAAAGGTAAACCTTCCTCCCGACTCGAGCAACACACGACTAGTAATCGCACACACACAACACCGGGTTATCGTCAATTCCATACAAATTCACCACTTGAGTATATTAAATCTAAATTTACGCAGAAATACTAAACATAAATTAGATGCATAAAGAAAATCTAGTTCTACTCAAATTCTACCATAGCATGCGAAGTGACTAGAACACTACATGAGTCAACATCGCACTCCAAATAATAATTCCTACGTTAACAATCTATTTCACATTCCGACCAAAATAGTTTAAACGGAACAACGACAAAAAGATAAGCACGCACTCAAGTGGGTGAAGTGGTGTGTGAAGCATGAAAACAATGAAAATGACTGGAATAAATAAGAAACAATCTTCTAGTATGCAGTGCAACTCGTGCACAGTGGGTGACAACATATGCTCCCCCAGACTTAAGCTAAACAATATATCTAGAAATTTGAAGCAAAAAGAGGGGAGGAAGTGTTACCCAATGCTCAGAATTGAGCATACCAGACGATCGGCGTTTATGATCAAGAATAGTCCGCAGCATCCGTACCATCAAACACAAAACCTGCAAGCACAAACTCAAAGCAACAAAAGTAAATGCAAAAGCTGAACTAAAAGAAGTTAGAAAAGGAGAAATACGAAATCAGGAAATCTGGGTTGTCTCCCAGTAGCGCTTTCATTTAACGTCCTTAAGCTGGACCAAATACCTGTATTAACATTGTTTGTAAAGTGCAAGAATTAAAAGAGAAATATTCAGAAGCAGTTCAACACATCAGAAGAAACACAAATCAACTAAAAGCGCTCTTATGATGCGCGTCTCCCGTAGCACGTAGGCGAGAGGTGAAGGATTTAGGGCCAGCACTGGTGTTACCCAATGCTCCCCTAACCTCCGCCATCTTGCCACGGAGAGCGGCAGCACGAGCATCGCGCAGAAGTTTTTCCTTTTTAAGTTTGGTGACAGTCGGAGACTGCCACCATTGAAAGTTTTCAGAATTTTCCGCCTTAGTGGCGGGTGGCGTCACTTCCGGTATCGCGGTGACCACCGGATCGGCCCAGGAGATGGAGCGCTTAGATAGTTTATTACAAGATTCACCACAAGAAGATAAATAATCAGCATCCCTAACTAGATCCAAGTCAACGTTTCCCGAACTGCAGTCTTCCTCCTTCTCGGAGTCGAACTCTTTCCGAAAGTCGACCTCTTCTTCCTCATCTGATTGGAGCTCCTCCTTTCCTCCTTCACTTGTTTCTTGATCCTGTATCTTTCCTGCACAGCTTAGAAATTCATCAGAAATAACGAGAGGGGGAGGAGTGGATGTGTCAGCTATAGCTTTGAGGCGAGTGGGCTGCAGCGCCTTGTTAGGTAGGAGAACACACCCCGTAGCGAAGTCAAGGGTGGCGCCGCTCTCTTTCAAGAACGGCACGCCCAAGATAGGAATGGATTGATTTTCCTGGGGGCCCAACACCTGAAAGTCCGCGACCACAGTCGTCCCCTCAACTATTACTTCCACATTTCTCACTTCCCCCTCAGATTGGATAATAGTGCCGTTAGCGAGAACAAGCGATTTCCTTTCCTCCGTGTTCATCTCAAGTTGTAATCTCGCAACATCTTGCAGTGCAATGATGTTGCAGGAGGAACCGGAATCGCATAAAGCTTTTGTTTCAACCTTATTGATGGAACAAGAAATTACCAACTCACTTGGATCAGTCTCAACCACATCGCCTAGACTCTTCCCTTGATCTATTGGGTTCTTTTCAGTGTTGCTGGGAAGGGTCCCCTGCGACCGCTCGGTTAGCACTTGGGCCAATTGGCCCAACTGCGTTTCCAAGTTACGCATGGATGCAGTTTGATTCACCATATTAGAGTTGGCCGCTTGCATGAACTTCTCCATCATTTCCTCCAAATTACTCTTTTTTTGGATTGGGGGACCTTGGTTATAATCCGGGTGTGGTGGCCTCGGTTCCGGAGGCGTAAGCATCGTTTTGATGCTGCCCCGGTGCCCATCGTTGGCCATGTGTGTTTGGATTCCACGAGAAGTTCGGGTGACTTCTCGCTCCCGGATTATAAGCATTATTGAAAGGCGCCCCCCTAGGCTGATTTCCTACATAATTAACAAATTCGTTCAAGTTCAAGTGTGCGAAGTCACCTGCCACGTTGTTCCCCGAACACTCATACGCGTGGTGGCCTCCGCCTCCACATCCCTCGCAGGTAATGACAGCAGCAGTCGCGGATGGAGAGGGGAGAGAGTCGACCATGAAAAGACCTCGACCGCTTCTTGGAGCATTTCTCCCTGCAGTCCAGAATGTACTGTGGGAGGCAGTGTCGCGCAGAATTCGAAGGGCTTCCTCAGGGGTGTGGTTCATCAAGGTGCCACCCGCCGCAGCATCGATCATTGCCCTGTAGTTGGGCTCGATCGCGAAGTAGAACAATTCAACCACATTCCATGGTTGGAGCTCGTGGCCAGGGCAACGGCGAAGGAGATCGTTGAGGCGCTCCCAAGCTTCAGCAAGGGTCTCTTGGTCAAGTTGGCGAAATGTGGCGATCTCCCGCCGCAAGCTTACAATCTTATCCACAGGATGGAATTTAGCAAGGAACTTGGATGTGAGGGCATCCCAAGTTGCAGCAATCCCGGGCGGAATGGAGTGGAGCCACACCTTTGCTTTGTCGCGGAGTGAAAATGGAAACAGTCTAAGCTTGACCGTATCGTCAGCAATCCCCGCGTAGCGGAAGGTTCCGCAAATATCAGAAAACTCCGCCAGATGCAGATGCGGATCTTCGCTGGCCAACCCCGAGAACTGAGCGTTGTTCCGGATGATGTTTAAGATCGCTGGCTTGATCTCAAACTGATTATTCATAATATTGGGCTCAAACCCCGGATACAGACTCCCAGCAGTTGGAGTGGTGTAATCTCTCATCGTGCGAGGTCGAGGCCTCGCCGCCTCCTGCTCATCTCCAGGCAGATGCTGCCCCACGCCGGGCGCTCTTGCGTCACCATCATTTGGGTCTACCTGATCACCCATTGCCGCTTGTACGGCAGCCGCGCGCCTTCGTGCGCGAGCGGTCCGTTCAATCTCAGGATCGAAGGGTACTAGCTCCCCTGCGGCTTGTCTCTGCATGCACTGTCACAAACAAAAAGAAAAACAAAGAAAATCAAAAACAACTGCTCGTATAACGAAAGTCACAACACAAGACGAAACACGCCTGCATTCCCCGGCAACGGCGCCAAAAACTTGATGCGTGTCGGCAAGTGCACCGGTCGCTGTCAAGTAATAAATGTGGAGAGTGGCCTCCCCGAATGTCGGTCTCTTGAGGAATGCAGGTTGGGTGAACGAGATGCGTAGCGCGACTCTTGTTACACGAACGAAACATACATGAAAAAGGGGGTTTTTGGTTGGTTTGTCCTAATCTTAGCAACAGTAAAAGAGATGCGGGTCGAAAGCACCGCTTCGCAAGGTGAGATGGATGCAACAGCCGCGATGCCGTGCTTCGTGAGGCGGATGGAGTGTGTTCTAGCGCGAAAGGGTGAGGGTCGTAAACACCTCTTCACAACCGTCGTTAGCTCTTGCTAACATGGAACAAACACCTTGCGTGCGTGTGCGAGTGAGTGAGTGAGAACAGAGTGAATCACAAGCAAACCATGAAGAACAACAAGGAAACATTCATTTCAACAAACATCATCATAATATTCGAGTTTACACGGTTCAACGAGTACAATGGAGGAAAGAAATAATCGATGGTGAAGACTAGCGGCCGTTCACGGCCGGAATGGTAGGTTGTCGGGCTACCTCCGGACTCGGGCGGACTATGCTTCCGGCGTAGAGAGCTGTCACGATCTCCCTACGTAGCTCCGTCGTCTTCGACTTCAGGTTCCTTCTTCTTCTCACCGGGCGAAATGAGAGAATGGTTGCTTGGAGGCTTGCGGACGATGGAGAACACTCACGGACAATGGAGGAAGTCTTGGAATGGATGGAGGAGGCTTCCCCTTGCGTAGGAGATGAAGTGGAGGCGTCCCACGGTGGAGGTCGACGGCGTACGGAACAGGAACTCCGCTCCCGCAAGTGATAATGCCCTAAAAATCGCAACAGGCGTTTAAATAGGCGCTGGAATAAATACTGCGCACGGTCATTGGCGCACGACCAGTGGTCGTGCGCACTGGAATTCTGCGATCGTGCGCACTGCCTGGGTGGAACCTGCAAGATACGAAATTATAAAATAAAATGTTCGCACGACCAGTGGCGCACGACCGGTGGTCGTGCGCACTAGCGTTGATGGTCGTGCGCAATACAGCAAACAGAACTCAGAATTTTAATGATAAGTGCGCACGAACAGTGGCGCACGACCGGTGGTCGTGCGCACTGGCGTTGGTGGTCGTGCGCACTGCACCAAACAGAACTCATGAAAAAGGGTTAAGTGCACACGATCAGTGGCGCACGACCAGTGGTCGTGCGCAATAGAACCGGCGATCGTGCGCAATAGAACCGGCGATCGTGCGCAGTGTTCCTGTGCAGAATTGCACCGGGAACACTTGCACGACTCCTATTCCCGCACAACCACAGATCTAGCCACTGAAAGTGGCACTTAACAGCACATGAATACTACTAATGACAAATAGCACGAAAATCACACCAAAGTGGGCCTAGATGTGCACCTAGCGTGGATTATCAAATATAAACTATAACAAGGCTAAAGTGCGGTGAATTGACTAAATAACGGCCCGGATGAGTCCATAAATGTGTATATGATCAGGACTCATCATGCCCAACAGTGTTCCTTATTTGAAGAAGTGCTCAGCTCAATGATAAGTGCAAGTTGTATTTAATGTCATATCTAGTTCATGCTTGCAGAGATGTGACAATATGTCCAGTACTTCAATAACCTGCCTAAGTATAATATCGTTGAAAAAGGCTGGACATATCGTCGACAAGTACAGGCACATCGTTGAGATGATGGGCAAAGCAAAGAAGAATGATTGTGTATATGTCATCGAAAAGGATCATGCGTATCGTCGACAATAGCAGGCATATCGTCAACAACATGCAGAGCAAGGCAGAATGGTGATATCGTTGTGATATCTACACGACGATATCAGAAAGTCAAAGATGAAGAAGAAGACTCAAAGATGTGGTCATCAAGAAGCCTTGACATCGATAAGGCTAAGTCAGAATGAATGTCGTTGAAAAGGCAAAGGGAAGATCAGTGTCGAAGATATCGTTGACAAGAAACTGTATCGTCGATAAGGCCAAAGAAGAACAGATAGCGTCGAGAAGAAGCCTTGTCATCGGAAAGGCTAAGTGCGACCGATGGCGTTGGACATCGTCGTAAAGAAGGCGTGACGTCGAGAAGACTGAAGGAGGTCTTGGTTGGACATCGTCGTAAAGAAGGCGTGACGTCGAGAAGACTGAAGGAGGTCAGTTGAAGACAAGCAGTTGCTAAAGTATAGTCTATCGGCATGATATCATTTATGTCGTCGACAAGATAAAGTTGTTACAGCAATATCAAGCAGACAAGAAGATCGCGACGACATCAGTTAGATGACTTCGTGTCGTCATAAGCTTGAGTACAGAAGTGATGTCCAGTATCGTCGAAGACATCACTATCTGATGAAGAATTGAAGAAGAGTCTAGTTCAAGGCATCGATAAAGTCCTGTCGTCAAGATATCATCCATGTCGTCATAACAATGGAAATATCATCGAGACAATTTCAAAAGTAGTCGGACAGGCTGTTAGCATTTAATACCGCCGCCAAATTGTCCAATCAGCGCATGCTCTTGAGAGATGGGCGTCTGACAGTAAAGGACATCATATGTGACCGTTAAGCGGCTCATCCGTCCTATAAAAGGGAACAGTGATGCCTTAGAAAAAGCAGCGAGAAAAATGAAAAAGAATCCTGCCTAGCAATACAATAGTACAAGCGGCGGTAAAGAAAGAAAGAAGAAGGGAAGAACAAAACGATCATACTGTGTTCTTCAAGTTGCAATCAAGCCACATCGACTGATAAGTTTCTCTCAATAAAGGTAGTCAGTCAACATCCGGCAAAGCTAGAAAGCTTGAAGAAGATTTGCACCATTCAGATTGAAAATCAGAAGCATCTTCTTCAAGTAAAGAAGCCAATCTCCATCTAGCAGAAGAAACAGTTTTCTTTACTGTAATTTCTTGTAAGGCTTGCGGGCCAAGAACTTGTAAGATCTGTTTCAGATCTGAGTGTCAAGCTTGAGGGCTTGAGATTTGTGAGGCTTGAGGGCTAGGACAGAGGACTTGCGGGTCCAAACTTGTCGAGCTTGCGGGCTCGGGTGCAGTGAAGGGGCTTGCGGGCCTAGGATGTAGGCAACACTTGCGGGTCTGTGTTGTGTAGGGCTTGAGTGCCTGAGTGTCGAGCTTGCGGGCTCGGGTGCAGTGAAGGGGCTTGCGGGCCTAGGCTGTAGGCAAGACTTGCGGGTATGTGTTGTGTAGGGCTTGAGGGGCTGAGTGTCGAGCTTACGGGCTCGGGTGCAGTGAAGGGGCTTGAGGCTGCAGGGACTTGCGGGTCTGAACGTGTCGAGCTTGCGGGCTCAGGTGCAGTGAAGGGACTTGCGAGCTTAGGCTGCAGGGACTTGCGGGTCCGAGGTGTAAGGCTTGCGGGCCGGAGACATTGGCGGAGTTTGCCGAGCCTAGCAAACTGCTATGTAGGCACAAAGGGAAAGAAGACTACTCAAGACACCCTGTCTTAAGGAACCTCTATAAGTTCTTGTGTGTTTTCTGTGCTGTGCTTTACTAATCTATAGATCTATTAACCAGAAAACAAGAACACCTAAAGGGGATAAAATAATTTGAAAAACCTATTCAACTCCCCCCCCCCCCCCCCCCCCCCCCCCCCCCCCCCCCCCTCCTCTAGGTGATAAGTTGACACCCAATAACTAACAGTAATAAGACATAAGGAATGATTAAAAGTTACCTGATAACCTTCATCACACAGCTGTCTTATGCTAATGAGGTTATGCTTGAGGCCCTTGACATATGCTACCTCTTTGAAGGTAACTGCTCTAACTTTGATTTTTCCATATCCTTTAGTTTGTCCACAGTTGGAGTCTCCAAAAATCACTTTGGGTCCAAGCTTTGCCTTGTAATTTCTTAGATTGGCCATATTTCCTGTCATGTGTGTAGAGCACCCACTATCCAAATACCAATGTTCCTTTATGTGTGGATAGCTTTGTACCTGCACAATAGAAAATAAACTAGTTGTTCTTGACCCAGACTATCTTGGGTCCTTTTGTCTTACCACAAAAATCTGAAATGTAAGAAATCTCAGGCTGATCCTTATAGCCTTGTGGATGATATCTCCTTGGTGGAATAATCCACTCAGTAAAGGGATTCTTAGTATGTTGAGAATGAGAATCCTTTTGAAATTCAATACATTTTCTGTTCGACGAACTTGGCTGAGTTCGTCGATCGTCGTTCGACAAATTGAAGTAATTTCGTCGAGCGTCGTTCGAAGAATAGTTGTACTGAAAGTCTGTCTTCAGCGTTCGGCGATCACCGTTCGACGAATTTGTGGGATTTCATCGAGCGCCATTCGACGAATTCTTTTGAATTCTTTTATTCTTAACATCCTTGCTTGAGATGTTCTTACCTACTTCTATTGCCTCTTTGCTTTTGGCAGAAATGAACTTTACTGGAGTAGATAAAATATTTTTCTAAAGAAGATGTGGCTGACTTGATGATGCACCCTAGCCCAGTTTGCCATTGAGTCTGGCATTCACAGTGCTTGTGATGTCCATCAGTTTGATGCTTCTCCCATTGAGGGATTCTTCAAACCTTTAGCCTCAGATAATTTGTTCTCAATGAGAACAATTTGTTCTTTGGAGGCAGCCAGTTCTTTCTTAAGATTATCATTATCTTCAGTCAGTTGATTCATTTCAACCAACTTATTTCTGAGGGAAATTATTTCCTTCTAAGATTTAATTAAATCTAAACAAAGAGTTTTGAATTCATTTTTAAAATCATTTGAATTAAAATCAAATGTAGAGATTACCTGATCACTTCCATTGTCAGATTCTGATTCATCTGAATTATTTCCTGAGGCATTGATAGCCATCATGCAGAAATTTCTTTCATCTTCATCATCACTAGAGCTGGATGATGATGCATGTTCTGAATCATTGCATGAGTCATAAATAGCCATCAAGCATTGATCCTTTTCATGTGTATCATTTTCATCTTCAGAGGAGCTGGATGATGATGACTCTGACTTAGTATCACTCCATGTTTCAGCTACAAAGCCTCTTCCCATGTGTTTGTGGGAGGATGGCTTGCTGGAGTGACTATTTTCTTCTTTATCTTTTCTCTTGTCCTTCTTTTGATTTTCTGGACACTCAGATAGAATGTGTCCAGGCTTCCTGTAGCAAAACAAATAATTTCTTTAGAGCTTGTTTTGTCATACCTTGGTTTTTCTTTGGATCTAAAATCCTTCTTTCTGAGGTCCTTTCTAGCCATTTTGTAAAATCTTTTGGCTAGTAGGCTCATAAACTTCATTTCTCCTGGAGCTTTATCTTCCTCTTATGTTGCTTGGAAAGCAATGCTTCTCTACTTTTTGGTAGCTGGAGAGGAGGTACATTGTTCAGCTTCTCTAGACTTGATAAGCTACTCATGGGATTTTAATTTGCCTAACAAAGTCTCAGTAGAGATCTCATTTAGGCTTCTGGCTTCCTTGATTAGCCAGATCCTTAAGTCCCATGTGCTGGGGAAGCACATTATGATCTTATCATTTACTTCTGTGATTGAGATCACTTTATCCAAAGACTTCAGTTCATTGATTATGAGACTGAGTCTGTTGTACATTTCTGCTACTGTTTCAGTTTCTCCCTTCTTGAAGTTTTCATATTGAGAGATGAGATGAGATCTTCTGTCCTTTCTCTCATCTGCAGAACCTTCAACCATGTTGTTGAGGGAATTCCAGATATCCCTGGCTGAGGTGCAGTCCGCAACCTTCTAAAATATATCACAAGACATTGTTTGAGCCAATATATTCATTGCTTTGGCATCTGCATTTCTTTGTTTCTTCTGAGCATCTGTCCACTCAGGAGGTGGAACAACATTAGTGTTGGTTGCTGCTCCAGTACTTGTTGATGCTGATGGAGTAGGAGGTCCTGTCAAAATGGAATTAAAAATATCCTCATCAATAGAATTCATATACAATTTGATCCTTTCCTTCCATAATGCAAACTTATTGAGATTGCACATAGGAGGTCTTGTGCTTGAGTAATCTTTGTTCTGTGCCATGAGTTTTTAGAAAAGGAAAACTCTAGAAAAAGTTAAGATCTAATTGATCTTTTGATTCAGGTGTTAGCCTGTATAATCAATCAACCAACCTCTGATACCAATTGAAAGTGAGGCATTAGATCTTAGATTTACTCTAGAGGGGGGTGAATAGAGTATTAAAAAGTTTTTAACTTATTTTATAGCAGAATTAAAATATTGATATATATGTGTAGCACAGTGGGTATATGAGCTAAACAAAAATCACAGCACAAACAGAAAGAAAAACACAATCACAGAAGACACAAGGATCTATAGTAATTCACCAATCAATCTGGGTACATCTACTCTTCTACCACCCTTGGTAGGAATCCACTAGGTTTTTTATCAGGTGCCCTATCACCACTGGGATTTTTGATCAGGTGCCCAAACACCACTAAGCTTTTGATCAGGTGCTCAAACCAAAACACAGGTTCTTGATCAGGTGCCCTGCCACCAAAGATTTAACTTTTGAATGGAGTTAGAACCATGTACAAGATGGGTAAAAAGAATAAACAAAAAGGTGTTTATGAAGTTCTTCTTTGTCAACAAGATTTGAGAGAAGACTAGTGGATTGTTGTGTTGTATAGCTCCCCCTGTCTGATAGAATTTCTTTGACAGATAATGGATGGAGCTTTCTCTTGGATGTAGAAAATCTTCCTTGATAGCAGATAAATCTGAGAGACAAGGCTTCTCAGATTATTGTTGCTCTTTGAAGATTAAGAACCGGCAGCTAAAAACTAAGAGATGATTTTTTGTTGTTCTCAGAGAATGAAAATGCTGCTGTGAGGATGAAGATCTCTGTAATTCTTCTTTTACTTTTTTTTGTATTTCTCTCGACTGCTACTTCTCTATTCTCTACAGTCTTACTGATCTTACTTCTTCATCCTTTTCCTTAGAGATATATGACTGATTTGAAATTCAAATCTTCTGGTTAAGGAATAAAATAATCTGAATTAAATCTTTCTTGGGACTGCAATCTGATTCAGCAGGAATACTTTAATTCCTTTTCCTTTTCCATGAAAGTATCCTTTTCCAATATGTCAACGGCTACATTCTCGAAAGAAGAGAATAGAAAGGAATATAATAAAAGAAAAGATCAAATCTTGACTTATCTGATAATGAATAAGTCCAAATATTTGAATAGATCCGTTGCTGATTAATCGGTCTGAGTTCAGAGAAAAATAGATAACTAATCCATCAGAAATTGTCAAGCTGAAGAGAAAATTCATCGAGTAGAAAGCTGAGTTCCTCGAACTGAAAGCTGAGTTCGTCGAACTGAAAGATGAGTTCGTCGAACTGAACATTAAGTTACTTATTCATCGAACACAAAGCTGAGTTCGTCGATCTCAATCTGGAGTTCGTCGAACTGAGATAAAATATATTGGACTGGCTTGAAAACTGAATTCGTCAAGCTGAAAAGCAAGTTCGTCGAACTAAAACACGACGTTCATCGAACACAGGAAGGAGCTCATCGAACGCAGAATGATGTTCGTTGAACATAGAAACTTGGAATTTTCCTAAGTTCTAGCTAACTCAGACAAACTTGGACCTTGACCTTTAGACTATACAATGGGGTCAACTTGAGTCCTAATCACAGATAGTGATCCTGGACCAAATCAGTAATATGGTTGTTCCAACAAGGTTGATCTCTGGAGAGGCTGGCAATATAAGGTGAGCTGGATTGCCCCAGATCGATTCCGCTGCGGGCACTCATTAGACGGTGGGTCAGGTTGATCTCTAGAGAGTCTGGCAAGATAGTATTGAGCTAGAGTGCCCCAGATCGATTCCGCTGATAGGCTCTCACTAGACGGTGGGTCAGGTTGATCTATGGAGAGGCTGGCAAGGTAGTGTTGAGTTGGAGTGCCTCAAATCAATTCCGCTGCCAGACTCTCATTAGACGATGGGTCAGGTTGATCTCTGGAGAGGCTGGCAAGGTAAAGGTTGTGACATGGCCGGGGAATACCTTGTCATGCTCCTACTAACCAGCAAGGTCGGTAAGCCATTCAGGGGGCGAGGCAAAATAGTGCTCGCCTAGCGAGATGACGGAAAAACCAATCAGTGATACAAGGCCTCCCGTGGGGGAGGACCTCGCTCCCAGGTACCTAAGCAAGGTAATATGGCAGTATACCTAGATGAGATAGTGTGGGGCTCACCGGTACAAAAATGCAAGGCAAGACCGAAATGAATCGGTTAATTTAAATGTCGTGCACGAAACAACATGGTGGAAGCCTCGCTCGCAGTATCCGAGGGCGAGCGAGCCTGGTCTGACGCGGGAGCGAGATGGGTCAGCCGGTCGAAGAAATCACCGCCATAGGGGTACGAGATGCGGTGAAAGAGCAGCGACACTCATGAGTTGTCGGATGGGGGTAAGCGACTGCGTGTTTAATGAATACCTATGCTGGAAAGGCGCGCGAGAGTCACGTGAAATATGCGTGAGTGCCGCGTGTAAAGTGCGCGAGTGCCGCGTGAAAGATGCCTGAGTGCCACATGAAAAGTGTGTGAGTGTCGCGTGAAAGGTGCGCGAGTACATTGCGGCGAGGCGAAAATAAAAGACAGACAAGATAGAGCTAAGCAAAACTTCTTTTCATTTCATCAAAAAGCTCTATTATAAAGGTCGCGGCGATCACGCTGACCAAAAATAAAAATGTCAAAATACATTGGAATTCATACACCCTAAGAATGGTCCTCGGATCGTGAAAGTGCACAGTGTGCCTCTGAGAATCCTCTAGAGGGGGGTGAATAAAGATTTAAAAATATTCTTATTCTATTTGTGCAAATACAATAAACCTAAGTATTATCCTTCACCAAGATATATCCCAGAATAAAATAGCTGCAGTTAAGTAATGAAATAAAAGACAGTAAATGAAATCTAATCTATGAGGGGCAGCACAGAAAAGCAATCCAGAAGACACACGAAATTTTTATAGAGGTTCCCCAAAATATGGGTACTCCCCTCTTCTACCACCTAGTAGGGATGCACCACTGTTCCTGAGTCTTTTGGTAAGGAAACTCTTAGAACCACTGATCTTTTGACAAGGAGATCATGAACCACCAGATCTTTTGATAAAGAGATCTTGAACCACCAGATCTTATGATAAGGAGATCTTGAACCACTGAATCCTTTGAAGAGGGATTAATAAAACTCTTTTACAGTTGGGAGAAAGAATGAGAAAAAGGAATATAAATGGTGTAGGAATTATGTTCTCAGAATCCTTATGAAGGTTGTTTGATACACAACTTCTTGTATCTATCACTGGATCTGCTCTTGATTAACTCATGCTTATGATAGTGATGTATTGCAGGAGCTTTGATTGTCAGATCCTTTGTGTTTCTGCTGATTGAGATCTGGCTGCTATGAGATGGTGATGAAGAGCAGCTTTCAGGTTCTTTGTTCTTTTCTTCTGATTAAGACCAGTCTGCTATATGATTGTGATGAAGAGCAGTTGTTCTTATCTTCTCTGTATATTTTCTATTTGGGTTCCTGAGGGAGGAAGAAGAAGAGAGCCCTTGAGAAAAGATGATGGACGATTATAATGAATGTCTTACTTTTCTCTTTCTTCTCATCCCTTTTATTGTCCAGTTCAATTTGAATTTCTTTTCCTTTTCTGGTAAGAGCTGAAAAGGTATTTTTGTCTGGACATTTACATCCTTCTTTCCTTTTTTAATTCTCGACCCATCCACCAACATAAAGCTTGTTTCCAAGAAATCTTTTCTCTGTCCTCTTTTAATTCTTCATTCCATTTGAGGTAATTAAGGAGCCGTTGGAGAACGGTCTTGAGAGAGTGGGCCATGAGAGAGGGTCCAAAAATGACAGCTGAAAAGGTTTCCCTTTTCAGACTGTATTCGACGTAACGTCGAGTTCTCTTCCTCTCTTATAAATGCGTCTTCGAGTTCTTGTAAGAGCAGCTTCGAATTCATCCTTGCTCTGATTGAACTCTGCTAGTCGACATTGCGTCGATACCCTATCGACGTAACCGTCAAGTTGATGGTATGGCTCTAAGCTTCATTATTTGCGTCGAGATGAAGTCAACGCTGCGTCGACTTTAGGTTGCTTCGACATGTAATTCCTTCTGCGCCGAGTTGAAGTAGAAGCTGCGTCGACTTCTCAAAGTACTTCGACAGGTCCATGGCCTCTACGTCGATACCTATTCGATGGAACGTCGACTTGAATTACTTCGATAGAAGGGTGAACTACTTGGACTTCTAGTCAGAGTAGCGTTGACAACAACTTGACGTTGCGTCGAATTCTATTCGACACAAATATTAACTGTGCCCATGTTTTGCTTCCCTTGATCTGGCCTTAACACCCTAGGTTGAGTGTGACATCTTAAGACATCTAGTGACCAGATTACCCTCACTATACAATAGGTAATTCATTCCTAAGAGATAAGATCACATTTAGGTAATTTGTTAAGTTAAATCAAAGGGTTTTTCCCAATAATCTCCCCCTATTTATCTTAACAAATTTTACAATTTGAATAAAGTGATTTTACACATTCCTCTTATATAATCAAGAATAATACAAACAAGATAATAAGACATAAAATAAGTGACTAGATTGAACCAGTAAGCAGAAATGTATCTGATTAATTGTCACAGGAGTTTATCAGAGATTACCCAAGAATACATCTACTTCCTTCCTTTCAGAAAATTAGATAAGTCCTCATAGATCCTTCTGAACTTTCTTTCCACATATGTTGGAACAACCCTATTACTGATTTGGGCTAGGATCACTATATGTTGATTAGGATCTGTATTGACCCCATTGTATAGCCTTAGGGTCAAGTTTTAGGCTGATTAGATTAGCAGAACTTAGGAAAATTCAAGCTCAACACATGGCGAGTGGTGTTCAACGAATGACCAGATTCGTTCGACAAATTGCTTCCAGCAGACTGAAGAAATTCTCAGTGCCAGCGCTCGACAAATGACTAGCAGCGGTCGACAAATTCTAAGCCAGCGCTCGACAAATGACTAGCAGCGGTCGACAAATTCTAAGCCAGCGCTCGACAAATGACTAGCAACGATCGACTAATTCTAGCCAGCGCTCGACAAATTGCTTTCTGATGTTCAGATTTATATTCTCAGTGGATGTCAGTTCTCTGAACACAAATCAGCAGAATAACGGATATATTTATTTCTCCTTGGACGTATTCAGGCAGCCATGTAAGGATATCTTTCTTATTTATTATATCCTTATATTCCCTCTATTCCAAGAATAAGAATAGTCGTTGACATTTAATGTCAAGGCATCTTTCTCGACAAAAGGAATTGAAAGGACCTGCCAAAATCGTTTTGGGTGGCTACCTGGTTCCAAGAAGGATTTAAGCCATAAGAAGACATTCCATAAAAAGATAGAAGATTTGAATTTGAATATATATGCAAGTGATACAAGAAGAAGAGAGCAGAACTAAGACAGTCGATTTTTTTACAAGAAAAGAAAAAGGAAAACTTCACCATCTTTTTACTCTCTCTGTTATCACAGAACAAGGAGATCAGAAGAAGTTTTTAGAGGAAGAAGAAGAAGAAAATATATTATTCTCTCCAGCTTTCTTCTTCATTAAGGCAGCATCCTCTTCATTCTGAGAACAAGATTCAATCTCTCAGATCTGCTGTAAAATAAAGTCTTTCAAGAGCAACAACAATCTGAAGATTAATTTCTTCCAGATAATCTGCTACAAAGACTTCTATTTGAGAAAGCTCTGTCCATAAATCTGTCATCAACTCTCATCAGACAGGGGGAGCTTTCTGCTTCAACACCTTTTGTCTTCTCTCAGATCATTGACAGAGAAGAACACTCTAAACCCTTTATCTCAACCTGTACAGGGTTAATACTCCCTTAAAAAGCTTACCCAGTGGTGGCAAGACACCTTATCAAAAAATCCTTATGTGGTTTTTTAAGCACCTTATCAAAAGCTTATTGGTGTGTGGACACCTTACCAAAAACCCCTTGGTGCCTGGGCACCTTATCAACCCTCCTAGTGTATTCCTACCAAGGGTGGTAGAAGAGTAGACGTACCCAGATTTATTGGGGAACTACTATAGCTCCTTGTGTCTTCTGTGATTGCTTATTTCTGTGAGCTTGTGCTGTGTGCTTTTTACTACTTCTGTCTTTATCTTTAACTCTCACTGATTACACATATACTTATTCGGTATTTTAAATTCCGCTATAAAACTAAATAAAAAGTTTTAATACTCTATTCACCCCCCCCCCCCTCTACAGTAATTTAAGATCTGACCTCCACTTTCAATTGGTATCAGAGGGAGGTTGATTCTTTACAGGCTAACACCTGAATCACAAAAATCAACCAGATCTTAATCTTTCTAAGAGTTTCCTTCTCTCGAATTTTATCTTATTTAAAACTCATGGCACAAAACAAGGAATATTCCAGCACAAGACCTCCTATGTGCAATCTCAATAAGTTTGCACTATGGAAAGCAAGGATTAGGATTTATATGAACTCCATTGATGAAGAGATTTTAAATGTTATTCTAACAGGGCCTCCAGCACCTACAGCATCAGCTAGTACTGCAGCAACAACAGACAATACTGCTGTTCCACCTCTTGAGTGGACTGAAGCTCAGAAGAAGCAGAGAAATACAGATGCAAAGGCCATGAACATTCTGGCCCTAACTATGTCAGATGACATATTCCAGAAAGTTGTTGAGTGCACCTCAGCAAAAGAAATTTGGGAATCTCTCAACAACATGGTGGCAGGCTCAGCAGATGAAAGAAAAGATAGAATATCTCACTTGATCTCTCAATATGAGAACTTCAAGAAGGGAGAATCAGAAAATGTTGCTGATATGTACAATAGGCTCAGCCTCATAATAAATGAGCTGAAGTCTCTGGATAAAGTGATCTCACTCACAGAGATTAATGACAGAATTCTTATGTGCTTCCCCAGCACATGGGACTCCAGAATCTGGCCAATCAAGGAAGCCAGAAGTCTCAATGAGATCACCACTGAAGCTTTGTTGGGCAAGCTCAAGTCTTATGAGCAGCTCATCAAAACTAGGGAAGCTGAAGAATCTACTTCATCCCCAGCACCAAGATGGAAAGAAGCATAGCCTTCAAGGCTGCAAAAGATAAAGGAAAAGCTCCTGACAAAGAGGAGTTTATGAATCTGTTTGCCAAAAGATTCTACAAGATGGCTAAGAAAGACATCAGAAAACAGCTATCCAAAAGTCATGAAAAGCCAAGGTATGACAAAAATCACTCTAATGAAATTATATGTTTTAGTTGCTCCTGAATGTCCAGAGATTCAACACAAGAAGGACAAAAAGGAAAGAAGAAAAGAAAAGGAAGAAAAGAAGGGCTCCAGCAAATCTTCCTCCCACTCTCACAAAAAGAAGGGAAGAGGATTTGTAGCAACATCCTGGAGTGAAACAGAATCTGAATCAGAATCTTCATCTTGTTCTTCTGATGAAGAAGAAACAAAAGAAAACAGACAATGCTTAATGGCTATTTATGACTCAGATAGTGAGTCACAATCAGCATCATCATCCAGCTTCAGTGATGATGAAGAAGAAAGAGATTTCTGCATGATGGCAATCAATGCCTCAACCAACAATTCTGATGAAGAGAAATCAGAATCAGAAACAGAAGATGATATTGATTAGGTATTATCTAACTTTGATTTCACTTCTATTGAATTCAAAGATGATTTCAAAATTCTTTGCCAATACTTAATAAAATCTGAGAAATAAGTAATCTCTCTCAGAAATAAGTTAGTTGAAATGAACAATATAAGTGAAGAGAATGCAAATCTTAAGAAAGATTTGGCTGCCTCCAGAGAACACATTACTACTCTTGAGAATAAGTTATCTGAAGCCAAAGAGTTTGAAGAATCCCTCAATGGGAGAAGTATCAAACTGATGGACATCACAAGCACTATCAATGCTATATTTAATAATAGCAAACTGGGCTTGGGTGCTTCATCAAGTGAGCCATCTCTGATTAAGAGAAACATCCTCTCCACACCTATAAAATTCATTTCTGCTAAGAAAGAAATAAAGACATTTCAAGCAAGTCTGTTAAGGATAAGAGAATTCAGAAGAATTCGTCGAACGAAGCTCGACCAAAGGATTCAAATCTGTCGAACGAATCTCGACGAAAACTGAGAACAGATTTTCAGTATAGTTATAATATGAGCAGTAGTCGACAAATTTATTCAAATTCCTCGAACAAGCACTATACAGAAAACTCTAAGAATTCTAATCCTAAATACACTAAAAATCCTTTTACTGAGTGGACTATACCTCCAAGGAGATATCATCCACAAGGCAATAAGGATCAGCCTGAAATGACATTTATCTCTGAATTTTGTGGTAACATAAAAGGACCCAAGGTAGTCGGGTCAAAAACAACTAGTTTATGTTTTTGTCTTTGTAGGTACACAGCTATCCAAGATTAAATCAAAAATGGTACTTGGACCGTGGATGCTCAAAGCATATGACAGGGAACAAGGCCAACCTGAACAACTACAAGGCAAAGCTTGGACCCAAGGTGATCTTTGGAGACTCCAACTGTGGACAAACCAAAGGCTATGGCCAAATTAAAATTGGAGCAGTGACATTCAAGGAAGTAACTTATGTCAAAGGTCTGAAGCACAACCTCATCAGCATCAGTCAATTATGTGATGAAGGTTATTAGGTAACATTCAATAAATCAGAATGTATTATTAAGACTTCTGATAATATTATTGTTTTATCAGGTTTTAGGCAAGGCAACATATATTTAGTAAATTTCAATTCATCAAAATCAGAAATTTGTTTATTTAATGAGCTAAGCAAATCTAGTGAATTATGGCATAAAAGATTAGGACATGTAAACCTTAGGATCATTACCAAACTATCTAAGGACAATCTTGTTATAGGTCTACCATCAGGATCATATAAGAAAGAAGGTCTTTGTAGGGCATGTCAATTAGGTAAGCAAACCAAAAATAGCTTTAAATCATTATCTAAAAGTGATTCACCTAGTATCTTATACTTGCTTCATATGGACCTACCTATAGCAATAAAGAGTTTAGGGGGGAAGTCTTACACTCTAGTTATTGTAGATGACTTCTCTAGATTCTCTTGGGTGTTCTTTTTGAGAGAAAAGTCAGATAACTTTATAGTTCTTACAGACTTTCTTAAGAGCATACAGATTGAGTACTCTACTGAAGTTGCATTGATCTGAAGTGATCATGGCACTGAGTTTGAATCTCTTCTCATGCAAGAATTATGTGAGATGGAAGGTATCAGGCATTGCTTCTCAGCTCCTAGAACTCCTCAACAAAATGGGGTAGTTGAAAGAAAAAATAGAACTTTAATTGAATCAGCAAGAACATTGCTTGCAGATGCTAACTTGCCCCTATCTTTTTGGGCAGAGGCTGTTAGCACAGTAAATTATATTCTGAATAGAAGTTTGATACACAAACTTAAAGGTAAAACTCCCTATGAATTGCTTAAAGGGAAGAAACCTAAAGTCAATTATTTTAGAACTTTTGGGTGTAGATGTTTTGTTCATAACAATGAGAAGAAGTACCTCAGAAAATTTGAACCAAAATCTGAAGAAGGAATCTTCTTAGGATATTCAATAGTTAGCAAAGCATATAGGGTATTTAACAAATCCTCTCTTAAAATAGAAGAGTCTATGCATGTTTCTTTTGATGAAACTAACATGTTTTACAAGGAGAAGATTTCTTCTACCAAGAACACTTTGCAGGTACCAGCTCTATGTGAAGAGCTTAAAGGGTTAAACTTACAGACAGGAGATTCACTGCATCCATTACCTCAAACTCTTGAAGACAGTGAAGAAGAAGATCATCCAGATCTTGTTGATTACCTGAATCAAGTAACAGCAGAACATCCTCCACGGGATGTAACAGCTGAACAAATCCCCAATGTGGATAATGCTGCTGAACCAACTCCAACTGCTGACCACATCACAGTTAGAGATCATCCAATTTCACAAGTGATTGGTGATATCACAGCAGGTGTTCAAACAAGGCATCAACTACACAAAAATCAGATGCATACTTGTTTTCTATCACAAGTTGAACCTCAAACCATAAAAGATGCAGAACAAGATCCAAATTGGATCCTTGCAATGCAAGAGGAACTCAACCAGTTTGAAAGAAACAAGGTTTGGAATTTGGTCCCAAGACCAAAAGGCCATCCAGTTATTGGCACCAAGTGGGTCTTCGGGAACAAACTTGATGATCAAGGCAATATTGTGAGAAACAAAGCAAGATTGGTAGCTCAAGGATATTCACAGGAAGAAGGCATAGATTATGATCAGACATTTGCCCCTGTTGCAAGGCTTGAAGCTATAAGGATTTTCTTTGGCTTTGCTACATTCAAGAAGTTCAAGGTGTATCAAATGGATGTGAAGAGTGTTTTTCTCAATGGAGACATCAAAGAAGAAGTCTATGTGGAACAACCACCAGGTTTCATCTCTCCAACTCATTCCTCCTATGTATTTAAGCTTAATAAAGCTCTTTATGGTCTCAAGCAAGCTCCCAGAGCATGGTATGAGACTTTAGCTAATTTTCTCTTGGAAAACAATTTCTGTAGAGGTATAATAGACAAAACCTTATTTTACAAAGTACATAAAATTCAAACTCTACTAGTTCAAATATATGTAGATGGCATTATTTTTGGCTCTACTGATTCAAACTTGTGCAAAATATTTTCCAATCTAATGCAATCAAGATTTGAAATGAGTAGTATGGGTGAATTATCATACTTCCTTGGTCTTCAAGTGAAGCAAACCCCATCAAGAATCTTCATTTCCCAATCTAAGTATGCTAAGGAATTAGTGAAAAGATTTGGAATGTCTGACTCCTCAACTATGAAAACACCCATGGCCTCTAATGCTGTTATTAATACTGATGAATCAGGGAAACCTGTTGATCAGAAATTGTATAGGGCAATTGTTGGCTCTCTACTCTATTTAACAGCTAGTAGGCCAGATATAATGTTTGCCACATGTATTTGTCCTAGGTTTCAAGTTAACCCTAAAGAATCTCATCTTACTTTTCTAAAAAGAATTTTAAGATATATAAAGGGTTGCCCTAATCTAGGACTTTGGTATCCAACTGCATCTGAATTTGAATTAACTGGATTCTCAGATTCAGATTATGCTAGATGCAGGGTAGACAGGAAAAACACATCAGGAACTTGTCAATTTCTTGGCGATAGGCTTGTGTCTTGGTTTTGTAAGAAACAAACATCTGTGTCTACATCAATAGCTGAAGCTGAATACATAGTTGCTGGCAGTTGCTGCTCACAGATACTGTGGATACAAAATCAGCTCCTAGACTATGGTGTCAACTTAAATAATTCAACTATATTTTGTGACAACACTAGTGCAATATCTATAGCACAAAATCCAGTTCTCCATAGTAGGACTAAACACATAGAGATTAGGCACCACTTCCTTAGGGACAATGTGGATAAAAACAAAATTTGCCTACAATTCATTTCTACTGATTTGCAAAAAGCTGGTATTTTCACCAAGCCCCTGGATGAAAAGAATCACATCTTCTTTATAAATCAACTAGGAATGATAGATGGAGATTCAATCTGCTAAAAATTAAGTATTTCTATTTATCTCAAAAATTCGTCGAACGAAGAACGACAAATTTGAATCATTTGTCGAACGGTGGTCTCTGAAACCTCTTAAACGCAGAGTCAGTTAAGGCAATTCATTTGTCGAACGACGGTCGACGAAAAAGATGTTCTCGTCGAATGCTTTCAGACAAAGAAATAAAGCCTTTTTGACTTCTAATTTTATTAGGTTTTGTCGAACAATGGTTTACGAATGCGCCCTCATTCTTCGACCCTTCTATATAAGCCTTATTTTATCTTATTCTAAGCTTTACGCCTACAGAAATCGTCTTTCCCTCCAGTTCCCCTCTGCACTTGATCTTCAACTCTCTTTGCAGGAACAATGGCGATTCCTCAGGCCTCTCTGCACCTAATGAAGTTTGACGCAGGTTTCGACATTGACATGGACTCGTTTGCACAGTCGGACCAAATCTTCAAGGATATTCTTCAAATGCTGGATGAACAACGTCTAAGGAAGTTTCTAAGCACCAGGCAGAAGATAGATGTTGCAGAGATAAAAGAATGGGTTTACACTGCAAAACCAGTCGATGAAAGCTTATCGGGAACAATCTCAGGTCATCATGTCTCTCTCTCTCCCACCATCCTTTCTGAAATTTTTGGTTTTGAGAATGGTGAAGATGACTTAGACATAAGCTCAAATGAATTTAATGAAGCTTTAGTCAAAATGGGCCATTTGACTGGAAACCCTAGCCACCTTCTGAAAAAGAACTTATCTCAGGACTACAAGTTCTTAGCAGACATTGTTGGAAAAGTCTTGCTGAGCAAGACTTCTGGGCATGACTATATCAATAGGCACCAGTTTCTGTTAATGGTGGCCTTAATGGAGAAGAAGAAAGTCAACTGGGGATCAATTCTTTTTGAATTGATTAAAAAGAAAAACTCTAAAGATAATGTATGCTTTGGAAGAGTTATAGGGATTTATCTGCAGGAAAGGCATCCAGAGCTTCTGGTGTCACCAAAGGTGACCATAAATGCCAGCAAGAGGCTGACCTCAGCACTCTTTGCTAAATGGGATAGGGTAATTCCCAAGAAGAATTCAGGGGCGGATGCCTCTAAGAAAAGGAAAACCTCTGAGGACACAAGGACTGATCAAGTCACTCCCTCTACCCTTCAAGAAGCTCCTTCCTCAGATCCTTCTCCTTCTAATATCCCATCTCCACCTGCTCAACAATCTCCTGCACATTCTCATTCTTCACCACCTCTTTCACCTATCAATGATATTCCACCTCTATCTTCAATGCATAATGAATATCAATCACCCACTCATTCCCCCAGTCCAATTCATCCAAATATTCCCACACATACTACCAACATCAGCAATATCTCTCAAACTCCTACAATCTCATTTCCATCCACTTCACAACCATCCTCTACTCCTCCACAAGATCTTCTATCTCTCAACATCACCTCCATTGCTGATCAGATTTTTGATCATATTCTTCCTAGAATAAGCCAACTCCTGGATGCAAAATTTGCTCCAGTTCTTCAGGCAATATCTACTCTATCTGCTAAGATAGATTCTCTTCCTTCCTCTCTTGCTGTCCATTCTTCTAGGGGCCTAGATTCAGGCTGTCCTGAAGCTAGGCAGGGGGAGATGTCCAATGAAGAAGCTCCAGAATCAGAAGATACAGAAGTTATAGTTTTTGATACAGATATAGCAGATACACAAGTTATAGAAGAAATAAATAGTATATGCATTCATCCATCTTGTGACCTATATAGTTTACTATCAAAATTTGATGTTAAATATACTTCAAGGATATCTCCAAAAGTGTACATAGAGGATTTGTCAAAGGCTCTGATATGCCTTCCTCAGAAGACTCATTCTGATATCATACAAAATTACATCTCCTCTATTCCTTCATCCACTGATCAAGACATTCAAATGAAGGATCATTCTGCAGAACATGAAGATGATCTTGCAGAATTCCCTGATGATATAGAAGATCACCCTACTCCACCAGATACAACAGTCATTGCTTCCTCACCTCCAATCCCTGTATGGAATGAAGAACCAATGCCAAGCTTTGATGAAATCTGGAAAGAGGCAGATGAAGAGTTTAACAAAGCTGAAGAAGAAAGACTAAAAGCTCATGAAGCAATCAAAAGAATTGATGATTTATATAATAAGCCAATCTCCTCTTCTGACTCTGAAGATGATGATGATGACAACAGTGATTCTGATGATACACTTTCAAAGAAAAGAAAGAAAAGAACAGCTAAGTCAAAGGCTGCTCCCAAGCCTCCAAATCCAAAGAATGACATTCCTTTGTACATTTTGTATAATGTTCCTCTTGATGAGAAAACTCCTCACTGGATGAAGCTCTCCAGAAATGAGAACAACAGGAGGAAGAAATTCAAGAAGATTGGCTACATCCCTGACAAACCAGTCAAGCACACTCACCCTCCTCCTCCTCCTCCTCCAGCAGCTAGTGCAGCAGGATCAGCAGGTGTATCATCCTCCTCTCAGAAGCCAAGCTCTCAACATTCAGGGAGACCTGGTAGTTCTAGTGGTTCTCAAGCCTCTGGATCAGCCAGTGCTCCTCCTTCTAAGAAATCAGCACCTATCTTACAAGAAAGTCAAACCATTTCTTCTTCTCAAATATCTTCAGAATACAAACTTCACATTTCTGATGGATCTCTTCACAAAGATAAAGTACCTCAAAAGGTCATTCAAGATAAAAATGATTTAGAAGATATTTATTACTTTCCAGATCCAGAAGAAGAGAAAATCTGTCAAATGGCAAGATTGAAAGAAACAATTGCATCTGCACAGATTAACAAGGCTAAAGCAGAAGGCAAAGACTTCTCAAATATCGCAACCATGTCAGAATACAGAAGAAAAGAACTTAAAAAATACAAACCAATTAAAGCATTCAATGCTGAGAAATATATTGATATGCACCCAGAAGCATTTATCCCTCATGTCAAAGAACAGAAAATCATTGGAGCTCAAGATCTGTTCATCAGCAAAAATAAATCAGAAGATCCTAACAGGAAGATCATATTCAAGCCACCTACTCAGGACAAAAAGTCTTAAATATTTGCTTGCTTATGAATGTAAAGTTTCTAAACTCAGAGCATTTTACTTTTATCTTATCTGATAATCTATTTTAATCTATCAGATATATTTCATTTCATTTTTTGCTCTGTTGACTATACTTTCTGCTGTATTTATTCAATTATTTGTCAAATAGTATCCTAACCCAAATAGAGGGAGATTTTTGGAACAACCCTATTACTGATTTGGGCTAGGATCACTATATATTGATTAGGATCTGTATTGACCCCATTGTATAGCCTTAGGGTCAAGTTTTAGGCTGATTAGATTAGCAGAACTTAGGAAAATTCAAGCTCAACACATGGCGAGTGGTGTTCGACGAATGACCAGATTCGTTCGACAAATTGCTTCCAGCAGACTGAAGAAATTCTCAGTGTCAGCGCTCGACAAATGACTAGCAGCGGTCGACAAATTCTAAGCCAGCGCTCGACAAATGACTAGCAGCGGTCGACAAATTCTAAGCCAGCGCTCGACAAATGACTAGCAGCGGTCGACGAATTCTAGCCAGCGCTCGACAAATTGCTTTCTGATGTTCAGATTTATATTCTCAGTGGATGTCAGTTCTCTGAACACAAATCAGCAGAATAACGGATATATTTATTTCTCCATGGACGTATTCAGGCAGCCATGTAAGGATATCTTTCTTATTTATTATATACTTATATTCCCTCTATTCCAAGAATAAGAATAGCCGTTGACATTTAATGTCAAGACATCTTTCTCGACAAAAGGAATTGAAAAGACCTGCCAAAATCGTTTTGGGTGGCTACCTGGTTCCAAGAAGGATTTAAGTCAGAAGAAGACATTCCTTAAAAAGATAGAAGATTTGAATTTGAATATATATGCAAGTGATACAAGAAGAAGAGAGCAGAACTAAGACAGTCGATTTTTTTACAAGAAAAGAAAAAGGAAAACTTCACCATCTTTTTACTCTCTCTGTTATCACAGAACAAGGAGATCAGAAGAAGTTTTTAGAGGAAGAAGAAGAAGAAAATATATTATTCTCTCCAGCTTTCTTCTTCATTAAGGTAGCATCCTCTTCATTCTGAGAACAAGATTCAATCTCTCAGATCTGCTGTAAAATAAAGTCTTTCAAGAGCAACAACAATCTGAAGATTAATTTCTTCCAGATAATTTGCTACAAAGACTTCTGTTTGAGAAAGCTCTATCCATAAAGCTGTCATCAACTCTCATCAGACAGGGGGAGCTTTTTGCTTCAACACCTTTTGTCTTCTCTCAGATCATTGATAGAGAAGAACACTCTAAACCCTTTATCTCATCCTGTACAGGGTTAATACTCCCTTAAAAAGCTTACCCAGTGGTGGCAAGACACCTTATCAAAAAATCCTTGTGTGGTTTTTTAAGCACCTTATCAAAAGCTTATTGGTGTGTGGACACCTTACCAAAAACACCTTGGTGCCTGGGCACCTTATCAACCCTCCTAGTGAATTCCTACAAAGGGTGGTAGAAGAGTAGACGTACCCAGATTTATTGGGGAACTACTATAGCTCCTTATGTCTTCTGTGATTGCTTATTTCTGTGTGCTTGTGCTGTGTGCTTTTTACTACTTCTGTCTTTGGGCTAGGATTACACATATACTTACTCAGTATTTTAAATTCCGCTATAAACTAAATAAAAAGTTTTAATACTCTATTCACCCCCCCCCCCTAGAGTAATTTAAGATCTGACCTCCACTTTCAACATACTTGAAATTTACAGGGGTTGCCTTCTCTGGATTCCTTTGTATTTTTTCATGGCATTTGAACAACTTTGCTAGGTCACTTTCTGTTTCAGGAGAAACATCTTTTAAGGTGAAGCTCAGACTAAGAACTTTTGCTGTCAACAGGTTTATGGTTTCCAACTCTAGATCATCTAATTATGAGTCCCCATCAGGATTTGGTACAACAAAGATTGATTGGGGTTTACTAGTGTCTGAGGCAGACTTGAACAATATCTTTTTCTTTTTCACAGGAGGTTGTGTTCCTTTCTTTTTCTTCTAAGAAGGCTCCTCTGTATCCTCTGGAACACATCCAATGCCCCTTTTGTGAAGTTGGTCTATTTCCTCTAACATCTTAGCTTTAAGATTTTTTGTAAGATACTCAGTGGGGTCAAATAGGGAGGATTTGATGGGGATTGCTTTTGCTAGTTCTTCTTGTTCAACCACTTGTTTTCCTCTTTGCAGAATATCAATAAATTTGTTTCTCTTCTCTTCAATCTCCCTTTGAGCTGTCTCATATTCATATCTTTCTCTGCCTGAAATCTCCTCTAAAGCTTTGTCATGCTCTGGATTGGTGTACGTTTTCATTGTGTTCTCAGGAATTTCAATCCTTGCATACTATTTGTAATATGATTTATCTTTTCTGTAATCCTTCCTTTGTTCTTTTGTGTACATCTCCCAGATAGGTATTCTTCCTCTTCCTCTTCTTCTACCTCTACCTCCAGTTCTATATGGAGGTCTCCCTCTGAAGTCTGGTGTTGGAAGAATTGGTTTAGGCATAGGAGCAGATGGAGAAGGAAGCTGAACTGGAGGTATTGGTTGAGCTGGTTCTGGATCAGGTGAGATAGGATCTTAATCAGCTATCTTGAGTGGAGAGGGTGCTGTGGAAGAATCTTCAGAGGACACTCTGAATGAAAGGGGATCAGGGATATATGGTTCATTGTCTTCATGAAATTCTTTCAGAGACTTGAGATAGGCCTGATCATTTGAAATTAGAGGGATCTCCCCCTGAGTTGATGACTCCCCCTGAGCAAAGAGCCGGATTCTTGGAGAAGATGACTCCCCCTGAATGGCTACATCTGAAAGCTGTAATTTAGATGATACAGCTGGCTCTCCTTCAGTGATGAAGGAGAGAGGGATTGTTTTCGTGTAGACAAAATCTTGAAGAGGTTGCTGCCTGCTGGTACACATCTACCCCTGCTTTATATTATTGAAAAAGGATATGAAGCCTTCAGTAGGCATGACTGCCGATCGTACTTCCTTATCAAAAGCTGTGAGATCATATATAAGGTCCTGCAACCTTTTGTGCTGCCAGCGGAGTTTGCGATAGCAATCCATTGAGAAGTCAAGATAAAGAGAGCCGAACTTGGATAACACAGTTTCGAGGGCGAGATCGACGGCTTCAATAATATCTTGTTGATTTGACGGGGATGCCATTGGAATGTTGCGGGAACCTACACTGAAACAAGGAAAAGAGACGAAGAGAGGGAAGAAGGAAGAGAGCAGGAGGGAGAGAATTCGAATAGCACAATGGAATTAAACGCAAAAGTTGCTTTGATTAGAGGAATCGTCGCAACTTAGGGTTTTATTCAAAGCAACGTCGAGAAGAACGATATTCAGCGCGCCAAAATATGTCAGTGTGCGTGATCTATCAAATCGACAGAGCGTCGAGTCGATGTCGACATGGCTTCGAAATATAGTCATCGATGATGTTGTCGACGTAAGCGTCGATAAGTATTCAACGTTACGTCAAGTGGTATTCGAAGGATCCTTCCCAGAGAGCTCTCGAAGCTGATGTCGAGCAGAAGTCGACGGTACGTCGATTTCAATTCGACGCAGCTTTGATTAAACAGTCATGATTTTCTTTACGATTTTTGATGTTTTTCTTAGCAATAATTTTCTACAGAAAATAGATCTTTATACATAATAATAGGGGGCCTACAAAGCTCCATCAAGAATCCCCAGTGCATTGATGAAGAACTTGTGCTTACTTTCTTCAAGGGGCTTAGTGAAGATGTCAGCCCTTTGATTGTCAATAGATATGTATTGAAGGTTGATCTTACCCTTCTCTACATTGTCTCTGAGAAAGTGGTGCCTTATCTCTATGTGCTTAGTTCTGCTGTGGAGAACATGATTAGAAGCAATTGAAATTGCACTAGAGCTGTCACAATAGATTGTAGAATTGGCAAGAGAAAAGTTGTAGTCTAACAACTGATTTTGCATCCACAAAATTTGTGAACAGCAGTTTCCTGCAGTTATATACTCAGCTGCAGCTGTAGAAGTGGAGACTGTGGTTTGCTTCTGGTTAAACCATGATATCAGTCTAGCACCCAGAAACTGACATGTTCTTGAAGTGCTTTTTCTATCAAGCCTGCATCCAGCATAGTCTGCATCTGAATATCCAACCAATTCAAATCCAGATTCAGCTGGATACCATAAGCCAAGCTCAGGTGTACCCTTCAGATATCTGAGAATTCTTTTGACAGAACTCATGTGGGATTCCTTTGGGTCAACCTGAAATCTTGCACAAATACAGGTAGCAAACATTATATCAGGTCTGTTAGTTGTTAGGTAGAGAAGAGAGCCAATAGCTTCTCTGTAAGTCTTCTAATCAAATGACTTACCTTGTTCATTTCTATCTAAAATAGCATTAGTAGCCATGGGGGTTTTCATAACAGATGCATTCTCCATCCCTAACTTTTTAATGAGTTCTCTAGTATATTTAGATTGGGATATGAAAATGCCATCTGGATTTTGTCTAACTTGGACACCAAGGAAATAGGATAATTCCCACATGCTACTCATCTCAAATCTTGACTGCATCAGGTAAGCAAACCTTTTGCATAAAGATTGATCTGTGGAGCCAAATATAATATCATCTACATATATTTGTACAAGTAGTAGCTGATTCTTATGTACTCTTGTGAACAGGGTTTTATCCACCTTTCCTCTTTCAAAGTTGTGTTCCAGGAGAAAGGTGGATAAGGTCTCAAACCAGGCTCTTGGAGCTTGCTTTAGACCATATAGTGCTTTATCTAATCTATATACAGAAGAGGGAAAAGTTGGATTGACAAAACCTGGTGGCTGCTCCACATACACCTCTTCTTGTAGTTTCCCATTGAGAAATGCACTCTTGACATTCATCTGGTATACCTTGATCTTCATGTGGGCAGCATATGCCAGGAACATTCTGATTGCCTCCAGTCTTTCTAATGGGGAAAATGTCTGGTTGAAGTCAATGCAATCCTCGCCTATACCCTTGGGCCACAAGTATAGTCGTGTTTCTGATTATGATCCCAGTTGAGTCCATTTTATTCTTGAACACCCACTTGGTGCCAATCACTTGGTAATTATTTGGTCTCTCAACCAAAGTCCAGACCTTGTTCCTTTCAAACTGGATCAGTTCCTCTTGCATAGTAGATATCCAGTGAGGGTCACTGTCTGCTTCTTCAAAATTCTTTGGTTCATATTGTGACAGGAAGCACTGCAGCATTGTCTCACTTGTGAGTTGGTTCCTTGTTTTGAATCCTGCTGTCATGTTTCCTATTACTTGAGTTGGAGGATGATCTTTTTAAGTCATCCTGGATCTTGCTGAGTGATCTAAGATTTGCTCTTCTTCCTGAGTTATCACTTGCTCAGTGATAGTGAGGTCTTCAGCCTCATGTACTGGGACAATGTATGTGGCTGGTAATCCAGGTGCTGTTGTTTCCTCTTCATCTGCTGCATAATCCTCACCTGAGTCAGTGTCAGTCTCCTATTGTCCTTTTTCTTGACATATAAGTGGATGATCTACTAAGCTTATCCTTCCAACCTGTTCTGCCAGCTGGTCTTCTTCCTGTAGAATAGGACTGGTGGAAGTTTCCTTCCCCTTGTTAAACATGCTAGTTTCATCAAAGACCACATGCACAGACTCCTCAATTTTGAGAGAGCTTTTATTGTAGAACCTATAGGCCTTGCTTGATGATGAATATTCCAAGAATATCGCATCATCAGCCTTCTTGTCAAATTTGGCAAGATGACTCTTCCCATTGTTGAGGATAAAACAAGTATACTCAAAGATTCTAAAGTAAGTAACTATGGGTGCCTTTCCCTTCAATAACTCATAGGGAGTCTTTAATTTAGTCTTGTGAATGAGACTTCTGTTTAGAACATATTTGGTTGTATTCACTGCCTCAGCCCAAAAGGACTTGGGCAAGTTGGATTCAGCTAATAATGTCCTACCAGATTCAATTAGGGTTCAATTTTTTCTTTCAGCCATCCCATTTTGTTGGGGGGTTCTAGGAGCTGAAAAACATTGTCTGATCCCTTCATCCTCATAGAATCTACACATTAACTGATTTTCAAACTCAGTATCATGATCACTTCTGATCACAGCAACCTGGGTGTTGAATTCAGATTGAATCTGTCTAATGAATCTTGAGAGGATCTTGAAAGTATTTGACTTTGCTTTCAGGAAGAACACTCAGCTGAATCTTGAGAAATCATCAACAATGACTAGTGTGTAAGACTTACCTGCTAAGCTTTGAGTGGAGATAGGACCAAACAGATCCAAGTGCAGTAGGAAAAGGATTCTAGGGGAATCATTCTTACCAATTGGTTTGAATGATGCTTTGATCTGCTTTCCTAGCTGGCAGGCTCTACAAGGATGGTCCTTATTGAATTTACCAGTTGGTAAACCCCTAACTAGGTTAAGTTTGGAGAGTTTGGATATAGTCTTAACGTTTAGGTGACTAAGTCTCCTATGCCACAACTCACTATTTTCTACTTAGGAATTGAATAAGCAGATCTCAGACTTTGTGTATTCAAAATCTACAACATAGACCTTACCCTTTCTGAGACCCGTCAATATAATTTGATCAGTCTTAGAGCTGACTATATGACACTGAGATTTGGTGAACACAACTTTGTATTCACCATCATATGACTGGTTAATGCTAATTAGGTTATGTTGAAGTCCTTCAACATAAGCTACTTTAGAAAAGGAGATTTCTCCAATTATGAGCAAACCATATCCTTTGGTTTGACCAGAGTGGGAGTTCCCAAAGATTACCTTGGGCCCTTCCTTGGCCTTGAAATTTTCCAGCAAATCTTTTGCTTCAGTCATATGCATGGAGCATCCGCTGTCCAGATACCACTGCTGGTTTGTGATTGAACAGCCTTCTCTCTGCACATTAAATTAAACATTAGTATAGACCCTCTCATGATGGGGTCTATTTCTTCTATCATCATATGAAGACATGAAAAATGAGATGATCTTCCATTATTCCCCCTTAGGTGAAGAAGTGTTGCATTATTCTGCCAGCAATACTTGGCAATATGTCCTAATTTGGAACAGCAAGAACATCTAGGTATAGAAGCAAAAGAAGGTTTTGATGTTTGGAGATTCCGTGCAGAAAATATGCGTCGAGAAGAAATCGACGCAGTTTTATAGTTGCGTCAAGTGAAATTCGACGTACCTGCATAGTCCCATCGATAATCATTCGAAGTATGGAATTGGTTGCGTCGAGTGTAATTCGACGCACCCACATAGTTGCTTCGAGATGATGTTGACGCATATGCTGGATTCCGTCGAGATGCATTCGATGCATTCCTAAAATTGCATCGAGTTCTATTCGACGTATGATTCATATCATTCAGTGTTTGTGAATTTGAATTTACAATTTTCTTAAGCAAGTTGTTTTCTGACCTTAATTTATCATTCTTGATCATTAAATCATGTCTTGCTTTATTGTAGGCATTTGTGATATTTTCAAGAGTGGAAATGACAGAGTCAATATGAGCTTGGTAATCATTTCTATACTCCTCAAAAGTTTCATCCATCTCTTCTATTTCAATTTTATAACTTCTACATGTAGCACACTCATTTTTCAAATCTAAATTTTCTAAGGGTTGTTTGCCTAGGATTCCTAGTTCATCATTAGTGTTTACCCTATTAAATGTGGTGAGTTTATTAGGGTTATTTTTCTCATTTGCTTCACATGATTCTGATAGATTATTAGGCTTAGACCTAAAAGATGTTACTGGTCTATCACAGGCAAGTTTGCTAGTGAGTGATTGTGATTCTTGATCAAGATGATCAAATCTCTTGGAGAGATTTTATGAGATGTCTTTGATCTTTTGGCTCCTTCCATTGAGGGAGTCTTCAAAGGCTTTTGCCTTTGAGAGTTCTTTCCTTAGGTCTGAATTTTCATTATCTAAGAAATTTATTTCTTTTTCTTTCTTGAACAGTTCACATTTCAGATCATTATTAACTGAGAATAAAGGATCTTTACTAAGAGCTTTTATTTCAGATTTGATTATTTCAAGTTCCTTTTGATTGTTAATGTAATCTTGTCAAAATTCTTTAAAGCATCCTTTAAAATCTTTTGAAGAAATTCAAAGCCTTCAAAGATGCTTACCTCAATTTCATTAGTGTAATCTTCCAAAGCCATTAAGCAGGCTTCTTCTGCTCCACCATCTTAATCATCATCAGATGAGGAGGAGCTTGATTCTGAATCCAAATCACTCTAGGTCTCAACTAAGAGACCTCTCTCTCCTTTCTTATCCTTTCTCATAAAGGATTTCTTCCTGTGATCCTTCCTCTGCTTGTTTTTCTTATTCTTTTCTTCTTCAGGACATTCAGTAGAAATATGTCCTGGCTTTCTGCAAGAGAAACAGATTATCTCCTGTTTAGGAGTTTTGTCATACCTTGGCTTGCTTGAGCTCCTCTCTCTCCTTTTGGAAACTTCTGTCCTAGCCCACTTCTTGAATCTCTTAGCCAAGAGATTAAACATTTCATCTTCAGTGGTGGAGGACTCTGCTTCTGCACTTTTTAAGGCAAGTGTCCTCTCTTTAGAAGTAGGTGTCCTTTCTTGAGCTTCTGACTCAGACCTGCTTTTCAGTAGCAGCTCATAGGACTTGAGCTTTCTTAGGAGAACATCAGTTGATATCTCTCTGAGGCGTCTAGAATATCTGATAGCGCATATTCTAGAGTCCCATGTGATTGGGAAGCACATGAGGAGCTTGTCATTAATCTCTGTCAGAGAGATTTCCTTGTCAAGCCCTCTCAGCTCATTTATAATGAGACTGAACCTGTCATACATTTCTGTAATGCTTTCAATAGCCTTTTTCTTGAAATTCTCATATTGGGATATGAGAAGAGACTTTTTGTCTTTTCTCTCATCAGAGCTTCCTTCAACTAATCTGGAGAGAGATACCCAGATCTCTTTTGCAGAGTTGCAATCAGCAACTTTCTGGAATATGTCATCAGACATAGTTGAGACCAGTATGTTCATGGCCTTGGCATCACATGCCTTGACCTTCTTCTCATCATCAGTCCATTCTGCTCTGGGGACTGAGGTTTGTATGACCTTTCCAGTGGAGTCTTTCCTTATTGGGCTGGAGGACCTGTGAGGATGACATTGAAAATTTCCTCATCAATAGAATTCATATATAGTTTTATTCTGGCCTTCTAGAGTGTAAACTTATTCAGATTACACACTGGAGGTCTTGTAGAAGCATAATCCTTAGAGATCATTTTCTTTATAAAATATGTTTGTAATAAAGAAGTAAGAGTAGGAGGTCTTTTTGATCAAGGTGTTAACCTTTAAATGACCAACCTCCATCTGATACCAATTGAAAGTGCACAGTGTGCCTCTGAGAATCCTCTAGAGGGGGGTGAATAGAGATTTAAAAATATTCCTATTCTAGTTGTGCAAATACAATAAACCTAAGTATTATGCTTCACCAAGATATATCCCAGAATAAAATAGATGTAGTTAAGTAATGAAATAAAAGACAGTAAATGAAATCTAGTCTATGAGGGACAGCACAGAAAAGCAATCCAGAAGACACAGAATTTTTATAGAGGTCTCCCCAAATGTGGGTACTCCCCTCTTCTATCACCTGGTAGGGATGCACCATTGTGCCTGAGTCTTTTGGTAAGGAGACTCTTAGAACCATTGATCTTTTGACAAGGAGATCATGAACCACCAAATCTTTTGATAAGGAGATCTTGAACCACCAGATCTTTTGATAAGGAGATCTTGAACCATTGAATCCTTTGAAGAGGGATTAATAAAACTCTTTTACAGTTGGGAGAAAAGGAAGAGAAATGGTGTAGGAATTCTGTTCTCAGAATTCTTATGAAGGTTGTATGATACACAACATCTTGTATCTATCACTGGATCTGCTCTTGATTAACTCATGCTTATGATAGTGATGTATTGCAAGAACTTTGATTGTCAGATCCTTTGTGTTTCTTCTGATTGAGATCTGGCTGCTATGAGATGGTGATGAAGAGCAGATTTCAGATCCTTTGTTCTTTTCTTCTGATTAAGATCAGTCTGGTATATGATTGTGATGAAGAGCAGTTGTTCTTATCTTCTCTGTATATTTTCTATTAGGGTTCCTGAGGGAGGAAGAAGAAGAGAGCCCTTGAGAGAAGATGATGGTCAATTGTAATGAATGCCTTACTTTTCTCTTTCTTCTCATCCATTTTATTGTCCAGTTCAATTTGAATTTCTTTTCCTTTTCTAGTAAGAGCTGAAAAGGTATTTTTGTCTGGACATTTACATCCTTCTTTAATTCCCGACCCATCCACCAACATAAAGCTTATTTCCAAGAAAGCTTATCGCTGTCCTCTTTTAATTCTTCATTCCATTTGAGGTGATTAAGGAGCCGTTGGAGAACGTTCTTGAGAGAGGTGGGCCATGAGAGAGGGTCTAAAAATGACAGCTGAAAAGGTTTCCCTTTTCAGACTGTATTCGATGTAACGTCGAGTTCTCTTCCTCTCTTATCGACGCACCTTTGATTTCTTGTAGGAGCAGCTTCGAATTCATCCTTGCTCTAATTGAACTCTGCTAATCAACGTTGTGTTGATACCCTATCGACGTAACCGTCGAGTTGATAGTATGGCTCTAAGCTTCATTATCTGCGTCGAGATAAAGTCGACGTTGCGTCTACTTTAGGTTGCTTCGACATGTACTTCTTTCTGCGCCGAGTTGAAGTAGAAGCTGCGTCGACTTCTCAAAGTACTTCGACAGGTCCATGTCCTCTATGTCGAAACCTATTCGACGGAACGTCGACTTGAATTACTTCGACAGAAGGGTGAACTACTTGGACTTCTAGTCAGAGTAGCGTTGACAACAACTTGACAATGCGTCAAATTCTATTTGACACAAATGTTAACTTTGCCCAAGTTTTTCTTCCCTTGGTCTAGCCTTAACACCCTAGGTTGAGTGTGACATCCTAAGACATCTAGTGACCAGATTACCCTCACTATACAATGGGTAATTCATTCCTAAGAGATAAAATCACTTTTAGGTAATTTGTTAAGTTAAATCAAAGGGTTTTCCCCAACTGATCGCTCGCTCTCACTGTCGTCAGACTCCGGCAGCGGTAAGAACAACTCCGGAACCACCTTCTCGACTATCAGCCACGCCGCCTCGACAGAGAGAAGGCCTGCCCCCTCTAAGGTGTGGAAGATATGCTTCGCCGCAGTGATCACGTTCTTCTGCATCATCTCATCCATCTCGCGGTCTGAGTATGTCTGAGTCTTGCCACTGCGAGGAGGTGGGGGGAAGACATCCCGGGTCAGCTCGCTATTTTGGGCCTTCAGCCCGAGGTTCTCCTTCTCCAATTCGGAGGTGTGGGCGAGAAGCTGACTAGCGGTCTCGGCATCCTGCGAGAGAAAAGGTGAGTTAGTCAAAAGAAGCTGCCAAGAAAAGGGGGGAGAATTCTTCAACAACTTACCATCCCGCCCTGAAGGCTGGCGTGGAGGCCATCTGAGATGTTCTGCTTCTCCTTGAAGCTCGTGATCTCATCCATAGCGGCCTTTATCTCATGCTCAAGCTCTTTAGAGTGTCGTTCTAGCCGGAAGCAATGCCGACCCGTCATGTGCGTGAGCTCCAGGGCACGGAGTTGGGCTCGCACGCTCTCGTGAGCGTTCTCCCGGGTCGTCAGCTCGTCAAAGTCGGCCGCATCCTCTAGCCCGAAGGAGAGGGCGAAGTCCTGACCTCCGATGGACTTCTGCTCCATCCAGGAGAGGAGAAGGGGCAACACAGAGGTCCTATTGGCCTCCGGATCCCAGCGCAGCAGAGGCTCGCCGGCCTCATCCCAGTCATTCCCGCCGAGATCAAAATTTTGATGGCTCGTCGGCGTGGGAAAACCTGACGTACCAACGACCTATGCAGCAACCTCGTTGGTCTCTTTATCAACAGGCATGCTCGCCGAAGGTTCTGCTCCTGGTAGGTACCCGAGGACCTCTTTTTCCTTAGCCGAAGTGGAGGCTTTCTTCTTTTTGGGCTGCGGCGATAAGGAAGGCGCCTCACGGCTTACGGGTGCGGGCCGCTTCTTGTCAGAGGGAGTGGAAGTGCTAGGAGCATCCCTGCAAGAGGCGGCGGCTAAGGTAGCGAGCGCAAGACCAGGGAGGATAGTCCCGACCCTTGCATGAGGAGGGTGGAGTGGAAGGTCTCACTCCCCTGTCAGTGATGCAACGATCAGAGGTTAGTCAGCAAAAGAAGAGCGGAATGTAAAGTAAAAAAGCGAACATGAGTGGAACCTGCCCCGGGCAGCATGGGGGGTAGCGAGCTGACATTTCGCCGAAGGTAGGCAACCTCGAAGTTCTTCAATGAGAAAAATTGTAAGAGCTCGGCATCATGACCACCGAGTGTGGGAGGGCGGTAGGTCGCCTCGTCACGCTAGACAGGCGAGAAGGGGATGTTGTCGAAGGGCCCCTTCACAACAACAAACTTCTGGACCCAGTTGTGGCTCCTATTTACCATCTTCCAAACCTTGGTGTGCTGGCTAGTGAAATAGGTGGTCCCATCCTTGTAAGCCCGGAAGGAGAAGAGCTTGCGGAAGACCGGGAAGCTAAATTTGATCCGCTCCTCCCTCAGGTAGCAGGCGAAGGCTACCATGACGATGACCGAGTTGGGGTTCATCTGGCCCGGAATAACGCCAAAATACTTGAGTATCTGGCAAACCCACAACACAAGGTTAGAAGCCTTGCACGAACGCGAGAAGAAATATCACAAAGCGAATAGGTACTTGGCAAACTTTCATCCATAGGGGCAACCGCATGACAACATTAAAGTGACTTGCGGGAATGGCTAGCTCGCCTAGTGAAATGTCGTTGATAGCCTCGGTCTTTGCTGGCTGGCGAGCAGAGAACCCGGGCGAGATGTAGTTGGCGACCACGGCGTGGTACTCGCTCTTGGTGAGCAAGCAGTTGAAGAAAGAGTGAACTGAAAAGGTCCAAGCGCACTTGGCTCGCCCTTCAGCATCACTGAAAGTCAATTGATATGCTTAGATACCAATTGAAAGTGGAGGTTAGATCTTAATATTACTCTAGAGGGGGGGTGAATAGAGTATTAAAACTTTTTACTTTATTTTATTGCGGAATTAAAATAGTGATATATGTATGTGTATTGAGTGAGTAATAAAAGTAAACACAGAGAGAGCACACAGCACAGCACACAGAAAATCACAACACAGAGGACACAAAGATTTTTATAGTAGTTCCCCAATAAACCTGGGTGCGTCTACTCTTCTACCACACTTGGTAGGATCCACTAGGTTTTTGATCAGGTGCCCTATCACCAAGAGGTTTTTGTTCAGGTGTCCACACACCAAGGGAGCTTTTGATCAGGTGCTCTAACCAAACCACAGGTTTTTGTTCAGGTGCCCTGCCACCAAGGGGTTAACTTTTGAAGGGAGTTATAAACCTGTACAAGAGGGGATAAGAAGGGTTATGAAGTTCTTCTCTGTCAATATTCTGAGAGAAGACTAGTGGATTGATGATGATGTAAAGCTCGTCTGTCTGATATAAAATGCTTGACAGAAAATGACTGGAGCTTTCTCTTGAAAATATTGATCTTCATGTAGCTGATGAATCTGAGAGAATAAGTTCTTCAGATTATTGTTGCTCTTTGAAGATCTGAACTTGCAGCAGAGACTGAGAGAAGGTGTCGATGATGTTCTCAGTGAATGAGGGTGCTGCTTGAGGAAGAAGATGAAGATCTGTTAGCTTTTGTTCTTCTTTTTCTTCCCGTTGCTTTCTGAAGAATAGTATTCTTTTCTGTAATGTGTTCTCTTCTTTTCTATATTGATGTACTGCTATTCTGTAATGTATGATGTCGTGAAAAACTGTAAGTCATAATAATACTGTATATCTTCTTCCTTATTCTTTTTGAAATCTCTGACAGATTTGACAAATCAAATCCTTTAATTAAGGAATATAAAATTCTGAAAGAGATATATCCTGTACTGCAAATCTGATACGTCGATTACCTTTTTCCTTTTCCATGAATATGTCCTTTTCCAAGCATATGTCAACGGCTATTTTCGAAAAAGGAGAATAATAAAAGGAAATATATTATCTTGACTTATCTGGAAGAATAGAGCCGTTGCTGTAGACGATCTGAGTTCAGAGAATGAAATATGAATAATCTTTCTGAAATTCTGAACTGAAATAAGAAATCGTCAATCTGAACGTTGAGTTCGTCGAATTGAAGAATTCGTCGACCGCTGAACTGAGCAAAATCGTCGACCGCTGAGACTAAATAAAATCGTCGACCGCTGAGCCGCTGAGACTGACCCGCTGAGACGCTGAGATAGAAGCAAGCCGTTCGTCGAACGCAGAGAGCATGTCGTTCGTTGAACCCAGATAGCATTTTGTCGAACGCAGAAAAACTTGTCTTTTCTTAAGTTCTATCAGCCTAAACTCTTGACCCATAGACTATACATTGGGGTCAACTTGATCCTAGTCAACAGATAGTGATCCTAGCCCAAATCAGTAATAGGGTTGTTCCAACAATCCCCACCATCGCCACCCATCTGAAAATCGTTGGACTAATAAAACAAGCGCGAGCATGATAAGGGAGGTGCAGGATCTCGAGAATGAAGGAAGCAGAGGGATAAAGCGATAAATGCGGTAGTTGGGCATGGCGACGAGACCTATTTATAGAAAAACAGAAAAAGCGGGAAGGACTTGAAGCGTCAAAGGGTGCGGTTAGCAGAATCTCATCGTGATGCGCCTCGATCCTTGAATCGGCCCCTCTTCCTCACCCGCTCGCAACAATAAGGCAGTGCGAACATGCTAACAAGAGAAAGCGAGCGCGCTATAAGCGAGGCAAGCCTAATCTAAATTACATGTGAAAACATAGAGAAAAAATGAAAAAGAAAGCTAACGCGACACAAGCAATATTATCACAGCGCAAGCAGAATGTAGGTGAAAGCCCATTAAGCGCGAAAAATATCAAGCTAATAAATATAATATTGTTCGCAGATTGTTCAATAAATGAAATGAAAAAGTACATTGCAAGAGTCGCCGAGTAAGCACGAGCGGGATCAGTACTGGATCCACCTCCATCGGACTCGGCCTCGCACCCCCAAGCTCGGTGGCATGCGAGGATAATGGTAGGCGCGGATGGCACGGAGCTCCTGCTGCAACAAGCGCACCTGGTCCTCAGCTCACAAGATATGCACTCCCGGAGAGGTGACCTATCCGCGAGTATCCAGCCATAGCTCAGCAAGGAGCCACGCGTATTTATCCTCGAGGGAGGCGAGTCATTCCTCGAAGGACGCCTTGTCCTCCCGCGCCTGGTTATACAGGTCCGCAACATGTTGTCATACTTCTGGAGCACCTCAGTGGTCCGCCTCTTCATCACCTCGGGGTCTCGAGGATCACCCAGGAAATCAGCAATCTTGTCCGGTGAAGGCGGGGGCGACATCTCTTCTTCCCCGTAGTCAGGATCGGCGGGGGGAGATCTCGCGGACACCTGTAAAATAGAAAACAGACAGCGAAAGCAAAGTACAAATGATCGCTATTGTCAACCAACCTAGCGAGGTCGTGGTCGCCTTGCCGGGGCGCTGGCGAGAGGAGCTCGGCTGTTCCTGGAAGGCCTCAGTGTAGGTAAGCGTGACAGATTTCCCCAGGCCAGGGTATGACGCGTTGCTTGCGATCCGGAAGGTGGCAGGTAGTGAGCCTCCATGGCTCTTTTGGCCTGGGAGACCAAATCCCGGGGTGGGGATGGTCTCGCCTGGTGGAGTCGGCGAGCCCATTGGAGTGGTGTGCTTCTGGGGGTCGTGATGAGTCCAGTTTATATAGTGATTTACGGACTCATCTGGGTTGTTTTTCTTGCCATTGCACTTCACTTATTGCTCATTTATGCTTCTATTGATCACATTTCATATTTCCACTCTTAGTGCACATTTATGCCCATTTTGGTGTGATTCCTTGTATTCTAGTGGTCCTGGATGTTTTCATGCAGGTTAAAGGGTCGTGCGATGCTCGGAGTTTGATTGGGGGCAATTTCTACCTAAAAAGCCACTAATCGTGTGTTTTCCTTCGCGCACGATCAGGCGCACGACCACTGGTCGTGCGTTAATTGCCCTTACCAAACAGAGAAGTTCGCACGTACATTGGCCTTCTTCTCGCACGACCACTGGTCGTGCGCCACTGATCGTGCGCTATTTTTTGTCATTCTGGATTTTGCTATAGGTTGTTCCCACACGCTCACAGGCATTTCTTCGCGCACGACCACTGGTCGTGCGCCACTGGCCGTGCGTGTTCAAATTCTGCTTTCTATGAATACGCGTTTTAACGAATCCTTTCGGCTGAATCTGTATTTTAGGTCATTTCCAGTTTCGTTTTCTCGCTCCAGAGCGCCATTTTTGCCTCTCCATCACCGCCCACCTTCAGGAGGAGCTCCGGCCGCCATTCTCTTGCAAATCTCAAGCCGAAGCATCCTCTAGGCCTCCTCCATTGATCGTGCACCTCCAAAGCTCCATTTTGAGGGATTTCCTGCTGCATATATGAAGTTCTCCGGTGAGATCGTGGCTAAAGAAGATTGACGGAGAAGACGGGTACAATAGAAGAAGGTGGCAGCTCTTCCGGGCCCCGGACGGCAGTTGGAGCCCGAGCCCGAACGAGGATTGACAACCCTAGATTCCGTCTGTGAACCTCCGATCAGTCTCCGTGCTTTGGTTGTAATCTCAACCCCCTTTATATTATAGTATTGTTTTCCTTTATCATTTGGGTGTATGAATAATGTTTGCTAAACCTTGTTATGATATTTAGTATTTCATGTCTATGTGAAATTGATATGTGTGGTTTATGCAAGTGAGGAGCGCCCCATTCCATCCTCCATCCCGCCGTCACGTTCGTGTGCCGCACTAGCAATTGCTAGTGGCGCGCTTGTCGATGAGGTGCTTGCGACCCTCATTCCGTAAGACTACTCATCCATAAGCTAAGCGGTGCTAACGGCCCGTGTAATCCACCTCGACTCCGCCGATGCGAACCATTCCATCTACTTGCCTACTCGTCCATCCGCCCTCTCGAAGTAGTGCGTTCAATGCCTACCTAGTTTCCATCCCGCCAAGCGAAGCATTGCATAGCGGCATTGCATAGGAGTAGTTGTCGTATTTTATTTTATTTCCACAAACCAAAACCCCCGTTTCCGCAATCCATCCGCTCGAAAGGATTTCAATCTCAAGTCCTTCCTCGATAGTTAACTCCACCTTACTGTGTTCCTTTGAGATTCGATACTTGGGGATTCACTCCCACATTTTATATTACTTGAATGAACGGTACACTACCGTTTCGTGCCGCAGTCTTACTACCGCCTATAGCGGTGTGCTAAGATTTGCGCATCAAGTTTTTGGCGCCGTTGTCGGGGAACACAGTCGTGTGAGTTTACTATAGAGGGAGACAAGAGATAGTAGTTCTTCCAGTGTGTATAGCCGTCTTATTATTTTTGTTTGCTTTTTAATTATATATTGTTTGTTATTATTTATTTCTCTCCTATTTTAAAGTTTAGGCAAGTTTAATCCAAGGAATTTTATTAGTTTGTGTAGATTTTCTTGCAAAGAATTTTAGTTTCATTATTTCTGCTTTTAATTTTTGAAAATGTCGTCAAGGGATATTTCTCCTAGCACTTACGACGAGATGGTTTATTATTTAGACCAAATGAAGGAGTTAAATGCTAGGCAGTGTAGGAACTTTGTTTGTTTGTTGTGTCGAGGAGAGGGTCGTGAATTGAAGGACTGTCCGAGTCTTTTCAATCCTGACCGCTGCTCCTCCACTCATGACAACATTGTCCCTATCACTCATTCTTTACCCATGGAGGCAATCGTTCCCTCTACCCCCGATCTTATTTCGTGCATGGACTCCTCACTCCCTGTGTATGGCTTCACTCCTAGTGATGATGATCACTCATCTGTTGGCCAACAAGGAGAGGAATGGGAGCTCCTAGATGCACCTGAGTGGGATGAGGAAAGTATTCTCTCCATCGGGGAGGCTTTAGCAGATCTTTTTGCGGAGGAACCAAATCTTTTTGTTCCTCCGGTTTCTTTGCAAGATTTTTCTACACACATTCTTTATGATCCTATCGAAGTGAAGGAGTGGGGTGACGCTTTTGACTCGGAGGATGCTCCAAAGTGGTATGAGGAGTTTGTTTTCCCCGAAGGGGAGAATGAATACTTTGAACATGATGGTGCACCTCGGTGGGATGAGGAGGATACTCTCTCTGATGAGGAGGTTTGCACTTCCTCATAGGACGAGGAGGTCCAACTCACCACCGAGGCTCTTGAGTTCTTGGGTTCCCCTCGCTATGATACTTACGATGATGATAGCGATCTATCCTTGGATCCTGCTGGGAGTGAGACCGGGACCACTCCCCCGATTGATTTTTATTTATGTTCTTCCTCTTCTTTATTCCTTGACCCCTCTTCTTCATCTGAGCCTGTGTGGGTTGAGTCTTCACAGGTACTTCAGGAGGACTTGGAGCATTTTGCTCAAGTCAATGATGACTGTATCCTCTCTTGTGAGGAGGTTGATCCCTCCTCCATAGAGGAAGCCTCATTCATTGCCTTCACCTCCTGCTGCCTCCTAGCAGATGACACCTTGCTAGGCAAAGATTTATTTTGTGGTAAGATGAGTGAGGACCAGCTCTCCTCCTCTTCTTACTTCATATTCCCGCTACCTGTGTTCAGCAGGTATTTTTATTTAGGTAGGGGAGTAACTGTTCTGTCGCTGTATTGGTACCCGCTACCGACATGCATATTAGAACAGTTACCTGTACATTTCCTTTTTCATAGACCCATTAGCTAGAACTGCTTTAAATATGAATAAGTCGTGCTGGGAGGACAATAACCCCAGTAGTTATCTTACTTTTCCTGCATTTTTATTTTTCTTCTAATCATGTTTAGTTAGCTGTAGTTTATTTTAGTTTGTCTTTTTCTTTTGTTTTTGCGGAGCTGACCCCTGCAGGTATTCTTCTGGATGGATGCTGCAGCTAGGTCTAGATTTAAATGTCAATCTTCTGGTATGCTCATTTCTGAGCATTGGGTACTCTCTTCCCCTAGCTTTTTTTTGAATTTCATATATATATATATTGTGTGTATTGTCTAGTTTAAGTCTGGGGGAGAGTGGTTCTGTGTGCCCATGCACGTGCACATGACACTGCATACTAGAAGTATATTTCAGTCCAATTTTATAATTATTGTTTCATATACACCACTACACCCGCACAAGCGCGCACTCACTTGTTTGTGTGTTTCCGTACACGCTATCTTGGGTTGGAATATGAAATAGGATGTTAGCTTAGGAATTGCAAATCGAAGTGCGATGTTGACTCTTGTAGTGCTCTAGTCGCATATTCCTTGCTTACATAGAAATTTGAGTAGAATTAGATTGTCTCTATACTTTTAATTTACAATTAGTGTTTTTGCGTAGTTTTAAATTTAATTTACTCATTTGGTGAATGTGACTGAAATTTGCGGTAGCACGGTATTGTGTGTAAGCGAGCGCTAGTTGTGCGTTGCTCGAGTCGGAAGGAAGGTTTATCTTTCTCGTGGGCTAAGAACTTGCTCCAAGCGACTCTTGAAGCATGGGTGAGAGCAACTCACTAAGTTGAGCGTGAAGTAGGCCATCTAGTTGGCTAGTTTGGGCCTTGATTTCCATGACCTATGCGTTTACCTTTTCAAGCCAAATTTGTGCCTACCCCTCTTTTGTTCCAGCTCTTCTTCCAATCACCAAAACCTGAAGCTTATCCTATCGTCGCAACCAAGTAGTGAGTTAACTGAAATTATATTTCTTTGGGTGTGATGTATGGAATTTTTGTGATATGAAAAAAATTATATTGTGTGCTGAATGCATTCTTGTAAACCAATTGGGGGATAAAATAAATAGAAAGAAAATGAAAAGAAAAATCTGAGGAAAAGAATAGAAATGAAATGAAATCCCCTTGGGCGTAATAGAAAAATTCAGTTGGTATTTGTTTGGAGTAGGTTGTGCACACACCCGGTTTTCAAGCTAAGTCTGGGGGTGTGGTACACTAGCGCTATTTTGGGCATGTTCAGAGTAAGCATATTGATGTTGCTCATTTGGGTTGCGTAGACTTTCAGTTTATCTTTATATATCATTTCGTAACCTAAGCCTCGAAAAAACCCGAAAGCCCTACGGATTCACCTTTTGAGTTTGCTAGCACCGTGGAGAGAGTATGAACGGGCAAGCTTATGGCTCACGAAGTTGATGGATTTCAGCGGAGTTATCCCTGAATTCCGGTCTTTTGCAACACCCTCCTGAGTGGCTTGTTTACTTTCACACCGGGCACGACCGCACAAATTCTTCATGATTCACCATCTGAGTACAAATAAATCTCTATTTACGCATTTATACTATTGTAAATTAGTTAGTATAGTTAGAATCATTTTTTACTGAATTTCTATTTGCATGGGTATGATACTTCGCATCTTACTGTTTCTTTGCAATTCTCTACGCTAACTACCATTTTCTTATCCCGCCGGATTTGTTTGCTCGGGACGCGCAAATAGGTAAGTCTGGGGGTGTGATGAGTCCAGTTTATATAGTGATTTACGAACTCATCTGGGTTGTTTTTCTTGCCATTGCACTTCACTTATTGCTCATTTATGCTTCTATTGATCACATTTCATATTTCCACTCTTAGTGCACATTTATGCCCATTTTGGTGTGATTCCTTGTATTCCAGTGGTCCTGGATGTTTTCATGCAGGTTCAAGGGTCGTGTGATGCTCGGAGTTTGATTGGGGGCAATTTCTACCTAAAAAGCCACTGATCGTGCGTTTTCCTTCGCGCACGATCAGGCGCACGACCACTGGTCGTGCGTTAATTGCCCTTACCAAACAGAGAAGTTCGCACGTTCATTGGCCTTCTTCTCGCACGACCACTGGTCGTGCGCCACTGATCGTGCGCTATTTTTTGTCATTCTGGATTTTGCTACAGGTTGTTCCCGCACGCTCACAGGCATTTCTTCGCGCACGACCACTGGTCGTGCACCACTGACCGTGCGCGTTCAAAATTTTGCTTTCTATAAATACGCGTTTTCACGAATCCTTTCGGCTGAATCCGTATTTTAGGTCATTTCCAGCGCCGTTTTCTCGCTCCAGAGCGCCATTTTCGCCGCTCCATCACCACCCACCTTCGGGAGGAGCTCCGGCCCCCATTCTCTTGCAAATCTCAAGCCGGAGCATCCTCTAGGCCTCCTCCATTGATCGTGCACCTCCAAAGCTCCATTTTGAGGGATTTCCTGGTACATATATGAAGTTCTCCGGTGAGATCGTGGCTAAAGAAGATTGACGAAGAAGACGGGTACAATAGAAGAAGGTGACAGCTCTTCCGGACCCCGGACGGCAGTTGGAGCCCGAGCCCGGACGAGGATTGACAACCCTAGATTCCGGCTGTGAACCTCCGATGAGTCTCCGTGCTTTGGTTGTAATCTCAACCCCCTTTATACTGTAGTATTGTTTTCCTTTATCATTTGGGTGTATGAATAATGTTTGCTAAACCTTGTTATGATATTTAGTATTCCATGTCTATGTGAAATTGATATGTGTGGTTTATGCAACTGAGGAGCGCCCCATTCAATCCTCCATCCCGCCGTCACGTTCGTGTGCCGCACTAGCAATTGCTAGTGGCGTGCTTGTCGACGAGGTGCTTGCGACCCTCATTTCGTAAGACTACTCGTCCATCCGCCAAGCTAAGCGGTGCTAACGGCCCGTGTAATCCACCTCGACTCCGCCGGTGCGAACCATTCCATCCGCTTGCCTACTCGTCCATCCGCCCTCTCGAAGTAGTGCGTTCAAGGCCTACCTAGTCTCCATCCCGCCAAGCGAAGCATTGCATAGCGGCATTGCATAGGAGTAGTTGTAGTATTTTATTATATTTCCACAAACCAAAACCCCCTTTTCTGCAATCCATTCGCTCGAAAGGATTTCAATCTCAAGTCCTTTCTCGATAGTTAACTCCACCTTACTGTGTTCCTTTGAGATTTGATACTTGGGGATTCACTCCCACATTTTATATTACTTGAACGATCGGTACACTGTCGTTTCGTGTCGCAGTCTTACTACCGCTTATAGCGGTGTGCTAAGATTTGCGCATCAGGTCGCGAGGAGGGTCTCTGCAAGAGGCGACATCGCAAGAAAGACAATAGCCGAAGGAATCTTGTTAGCAAGGATGAAGGCGAGCAGCTCACCAGGTCGCGGTGAGGAGTCGTGCAGGGTGGCGGGGTCTGCATCTATGGCCGCTGAACCGGCCCTCCCAGGGGATGGAGGGCGAGCACCCGTCAGGACCTCGCTCGCGGCAACTCCCTCGAGAAGCGGGTCCTGTGAGCAAGAGAATGATGTTAGCCTATTTTCATGGAAGGTCATGACCAATCATTTTGAATACCTGTTGGGCGATCCCGGCGTCGGGTGGCGGATCCGGGAGTGAGGACTCATCTTCCCCATGATGTCGCCTGACCGTCTTTGCTCTTTTGATCTTTCGGAGAGTCGTAGGGGCCCACCGGACGATCCAAGGCGTGAGCTCGACGGTGAATGACCGTCTAGTCTCCCGCGACGCATCCATGCGAGCTTGAGCTTCTCTTGAAAGAGGCATTTTGGCAGCTATAGTGGTAGATGGTGAAAGAAGGCGAAGGGTGAAGGGGTTACCCATCACCCATGATTGGTGGTATTTATAGCGCTGGGGATGGGGCCCACAAAAACATTCCTGCCATGTCAGCAATCGCCGATGAACACCAAGGGTTGGGAGTTTCTTTATGAGCTTTGGATAATCTAATAAAGATCGGGGATTGTGTACAACCCCGTGTTCGCCGAGGGGTAAAATTGAGAATCGGGCATAGGCGAAGCGAGTGAGGGCTCTCCGCCTCGCGATGAGCAGGTCGCGAGGGCGGGGCGAGCCAGACTCACCTCCATGCGAGTAGCGGAGTGCGAGGGCGAGGCTAGTGGGAGATCGCCGCTTCGGGGTGTGCTTAGCAATGGCTTGGCGAGCGGGGCTCGCCACTCTGCATAAGCGACTCAGGCTAGTGGAGGGGGGGCGAATGTAATCCTCATCCATCAAGCACTCGCCCGCCCAGGAGTACGAATGTGCAGGCCTCCAGGCGAATGAGGGGCGGAACCCCACTCGCCTGGGAGGCCAAGGATCTGGCGAGTGGTGCCTTCATGGTCCACTCGCTAGTAAGATCTCGCGAGCCTGGCTCGCGGGAAGTCTGGCGAGTGGTGCCCTCACGGGCCACTCGCCTAGTGGGATCTAGAGGTGAATTTACCTAGGTACCCTTTGTGGGCTGCCAATAGCCCTTTAGAACAGCGAAGTTTGGCTGTTAGCAGACCAGTTTGGGGTGCATTTAGCAAAACCAAAAGGCGGAGTTACGCTATTAGCAGACCAGTCGATAAATTATATATAGACCCTGAAGGGCACCTTTGGAGAGGGTCTGAGTTTTTGACTTCTTCCTCCTTTGGACATTTTTTGGTTAGCTCTCAAGGCTCTTCAAGGTGCCCAACTCCAGCTTTTGGCTTGGGAAGGGAAGTGCTCTAAGATCTTCCAGGTGTGTGGTGGGATCAGTAAGTGCTAGTTGCCCCCACTTAGGGGTCCGAACACCTCGTTGTGCCGAATCTCGGTTGCAATAGTTCCACTCAGCGTTTTTCTCGGGTAAACCTTAAGCTCGTTAATTGACTATAATAGAAAGAAATTTTTATTTTTAGAAAACCATTTATTTGTCATGATGCTCTTCAACATCGAGTGCTAAAAGAGATTTAGCCACTCATCGGAATGGGGACAGCTTTAGTGATTAAAGAGTACATGACAATTTTGTAAGCGATTACGAGTGCATTTAGCAAAAATTGAAGAAAGACAATTAGAAAAAACACACTAAATTGAAAACTCACACACTCTACAATAATTTAAATGACAAGTAATAAATCTAAGTTAGCACACTCACACACTCTACTTTGAATTAAAACTAAGTTACAAAAAAAGGCAAAACTATCTCATACACACACACACTCTTCTTTGAATTGGAAACTAACTTATAAAGCAATTAAAATTTTAGAACTCATACACACACATACTCTAGTTGAATTGAAAACTAATTATAAAGCAATTAAAATTTAGAGCTCATACACACACACTAACATAAAGAGAAACTAATTTAGCAAACACAAATAAAATCTAGAACTCATACACTCTCACACACTAACATAAAGAGAACAAAATTAAAAGAAAAGAAAATTTAAACTCGTATACACACACACTCCAACATAAAAAAAAAGAACAAATTAAGGAAAAAACTATTTCATTTCCAAAATGAGGATTACAACTAGACTATGAGAGAGAAAATTACAATTACTAAAAACATAAATGCAAAAAAAAACAAAGAAAACGCACAAAAACAACTCACAAACACTCAAAACAAAATACAATTTCTGAACCCTTGGACTCAGTTGAATCCCTATATTTATAGGCAAAAGATTGGATTTACATGCCCTCGATCACGGGCGTGACCGAGGGCCTGACCAGCTGTGTGTTGGAGGGGTCAGGATAGTTGACCTTCTGGATGGATCTGGAAGAGTTGACGGGAGAGGTGACTGAACACGGGCATGACCAACATGTCACAGGCATGACCAACTTGTCACAGGCGTGACCTAGGGCATGACCAAGGGCGTAACTTGGGGCATGACCTGGGGCGTGATCTGGGGTGTGTTGGAGATGTCAGAACTGCTGGCCTTCTGGAAGAGTTGGTTGAACACGGGCGTGACCTGCTACACGGCTTCGGTCACGGGCATGATCGAGGGCATGACTTGATCATTTTTGCTGACTTGCTCTGCATTTGGCCAAGGCCTGAGCTTTTGGTGTTTTAAGTTTACACGCCCTATGTCACGAGCGTGACTTGGTGCATTGTCACAACCCGCATTTTTCTCAATATATAGATATATTATCAAAGTGAGAGAAAAATATGTGTTGTGATGTCACATCGTGCAGGAGACAACTACAGATGCTTAGGCATCTCCGTCTCTTTATTTATTTTCATAAAAGACATACAAATATATATACTTTATGTTAAGGATCTGATTTACATTTGAAGTTCAAGACCATGTCACTCGGTTCAATTGATCAACTAGTCCATAAGTAGAAAAATATATACAAACACAGCAGAAAGAAAGTATGAAGTTTAATTCGTTTTATCCTATATGAGCATTAAGACCAAACATTATGCTAGTGGTATGCAAATCTCTAGTTTTAGTATACGTAAGAAAAGAGTTTTTACGATCTTCAAAGTAGGGTGACATTTGATTGAAAATCGTGCTGGGTAAAAGTGTAGATTTTTATACCTGTAAAATAACTACTATGCATCCTAACATAAAACCTTCCCAAAGAGCAATGCATCAACAACAGAAGGTAGTAGTAGCAGAAACATCAAGTAAAAGTCTATACAGAAGAGCTAAACTATGGGCGTCAACAATCTGACACGAACCCATAGAATAAAATTAGAAGATAATAGAAATACACCGCAAAGTCAAAAATAAGCACAACAGACTACACCTCACCAATGAGGAAAAGAAATCAACAAGTTAAGAGGGTTACCAACCCAACGAAAGCAACTGTAAATCAACAGCAAACCAAGTCACATGAACAATATGTATAAATAATTCAGAAGGTTTGACTATGTAAGAGAGAAAGTCTTTCATCAAGTGCAATGAATATTCCTAAGGTTAATTATATATAATATATATATAATAATAAATGACTGATCAGATCGAGAAGTGAATCATTTACACGTGCATAACCCGTAATTCGTCGAGGTCAAAGAGGTTTGAAGGCGTCTTAAGAGATCTCGCCTACTTGGCTCGGCAAAGAGGTCAGGTTGCCGTCTCGGCAGGGCCCCAGAAGTGGGCAAGGGCCCGCCGCCTCGCGGCAAGCGGGCCGCGAGGGTGAAGTGGGCAAGGGCTCGCCGCCTCGCGGCGAGTGGGCCGCGAGGAGGAGGCGAGCCAGGCTGACATCCGTGCGAATGTGATACGAGAGCGAGGCAGCTGTGGGCTCGGCGCTCTCAGGGCGAGCATTGTGCAATGGCGAGGTGAGATGGGTCGGAGACTCGATCTCGCGAATGGTGTAGGGTCAGGGCGAGGTCTGTTCCTAAACCCGCTCCGGGGTGCATTTATCTATGGCGAGTGGGGGCTCGCCTCCACTCACAAAAGTAGATCTCGCGAGCCCAGCTCGTGGGGAGTCTAGCGAGTAGCGCCCTCACGGGCCACTCGCCCAGCATGGGTCTACAGGTGAATTTACCATGATACCCTTGGTGGGCTGCCAATAGCCCTCCAGAACAACGGAGTTTGGTTGTTAGCAGACCATTTTTGGGTGCGTATAGCAAAACCAAAAGGCGGAATTGTGCTATTTGCAGACCAGACTTGAAAGGCTATAAATAGACCCTTTGGGGAACCTTTGAGAGCATTCCAGATCTTGTGCTTTTCCTTAAGACGCCTTCGGTTAGCTCCTTCAACTCTCCAAGGTGCCCGACTTCAGTTTTGGCTTAGGAGGGGAAGCGCTCTAAAGATCTTCTGGGTGTGTAGTGGGACCTCCACGTTGTAGCCAAGGGCCTGTGTCTAGCTCCAAGTCTTCGGTCAGATTCCTCTGTGGGCTCAGTAGGTGCTGGCTACACCCCTTCACGGGGGTCCGAACTCCTCGTTGGGCCAGATCTTGGTTTCAACACACCAAACATAAAAACAATTCTGAGGTGGGACTCAGCCATTGCATCCCAACCTAACAGTCTGCCACAAATCCACTAGGTATAATGATTCACCAACAGGCACTGTGGTGATGGTCATCCATTCCAACTCAGACAACAGTCCAAAAACAACTTATCATAATAGAATCTGGCACCACACAAAAAAACTTGAAATCGGGTCAACACGACGACACGAGAAAAACAAAAACCCAGAAAATTCCAAGTACCAACTGCCTTACACGACGAATTCGTCGAGACTGCACGTCGAATTCGGCGGGATCACTCGACGAATTGTCTTAACTACTCGACGAATTCGACTTAACTACTCGACGAATTCGACTTAACCACTCGATGAAGTTCCTTAAACTACTCGACGAATTCAACTTAACCATTTGACGAATTACCTAACTACTCGACGGAATCGACTTAACCATTCGACGAATTACCTAACTATTCGACGGAATTGACTACTCGACAATTTTACCGTGATCACTCGACGAATTTGACGAATCTACTCGACGAATTCGACTTAATCTCACACAACTACTCGACGAATTTACTCAGCTACTCGATTGAAACCGTAAAACAAAAAAGTCTAACACCATAAAATAAACATACCCTACCCATAAGCCAAAGAAAATTAGAGAGAGGTAAGAAGATAAGGTAGAATCCACTTGCCACAAAATCTCCCGATTTCCGACCTCCAACGCACCCCCACGCCAAGGATCGGACGACCGAAGACCACGATAACAAATTTTTGAAAGGTTTTGGAAGAAAAGAAAGGTTAAGGCTACACACTCCAACCCCAAAATCTATGAAACCGAAAATACTCACCACACACACGAAGATCTCAGCGAGAGTTTTCTAAATCTACCCTTCGACGAAGATTTCGAGCACTAGAGCTCCCGCAGCGGCCGCCCGAAGCCTCCGGAAGAACGACGCTCCCCCTATCTCGCGCGATTCGCTCGGTTCGGCGGAAACGAAGAAGAAAAAGAAAACCTAATTTCCTAAGTTTGTCCTTCTATAAGAGAATAAAATAAATAATAATTGAGAATCTTAAAAAAATTCATCGGGCTCTCAAAATGGCTCGAAGCACAACAAACTTCACGGACCTGCTTGAAATTAATTAATTTAATTTTCTGTCTAAAATCTCAGTTCCGGTAAGTTTCAAAACACGATCAAATTGACCAAACGAATGCAAAATCGCAAGAATAACAGCTCACCGAAAAACTTCGCGCAAACATAACGCTCTTACGACAATATTATGTCATTAACAAGATTAAAATAATTATACAAAATTCAGGGGCGTTGTAGGCGTGACCTAACAAAAAATACCAAAATGCTGTAAAACAGAAATAAAGCTTAGTTAGTAAATCGACGGCGACACCAATGCTACGAATTTGTTCACCGCCTCGATTCCGCCCCGCGATGCTGAGCAATAGTGAGCAAGCGGCTCCTGTTGGGAGAGGTAAACATATGACCTTCTCCGCTTATTGACATTTACTGCATTTGTCCCGAACCAACGTTCTTCCTTGTTCTGCTTTGGCCAGCATCGAAAATCTAGAGTTCAGACGTAGTTGGGAGTTCAAGTGCAGAGGAAGATTAAGGTGGTATTAATTGGTGAAGGGTACTTTTCCGGCCGAAGCTGTAAGCGCACTTCTTTCTTACCTATGTACTGTTTTAGGTTACTTGTTGTGAATATACTTCCAGGCTTTGTTGTGTACCCAGAATCCACTATTAACGCATTATTGTTCTTCAGAATCCGTTTTCATCTATCTATGTTTTTTTGTTACAATATTTGGTATTTTCAATTGGATTTGTCCTCTGCATTGTACCTGTAGTCCTTGTTAGACCGGAATATTGTTCCAGTTGGCAACTAAAGCTTGAAACGTGCTTCATTGGTTTTTTGGATTAGGCTTTCATATTTATAGTGTGTCATATAGTTAACACATTATTGTTCTTCAGATTTCATCTAGCTATGTTTTATTTTTCAATATTTGGTATTTCCGACTGTATTTGTCCCTATGCATTCTACTTCTAGTCCTTGTCCGGACGGACTATTGTTCCAGTTGGTAATTAAAGCTTGAACCGTGCTTCATTGGTTTTAGGATTAGGCTTTCATTGTTATAGTGTTTCTTGTTTTGCAATATAGGAAATGGACAGCCTATCTACTGGAACATACTTGAATAGTCGATGTGCTATTTCAACATTTAAGAAGTCAGCACAACCTTTATTGAAAGTAATTTCAGAGATATCAAAGCAGTTACTGATGCAAGCATAAATTCTTTACTTTTTCTCAATACCAGATTTACCCCAAAACATTCTGCTGTTGTATGTATTGACTAATCAGACTATACATGCCAGAAAAGCACGCCTTCTTGTTAGGGCAATATTATGTAAGAATGACTGTCAACAAAGTAGCTTTGGTTCTCGGCCTTCCCAATAGTGGAGAGAAATTTGATTTTAGAAGATCTCTGTACTCATCCGTCACACAGACTCACCTCCTGAATGAGTTGAACCATTTATCGACTGAAGAGGCATCATCCGCAGTGGAATTACGGAGAGTGGATGCCTTAGTAAAGTATGTCATTTGCAAGTTTTTATTTCCATTAAAGTCTCTTAGAATCCTAATCTGTTTGAAAGATTTGGAGGCTTAGACGAGTTCCGGAGATTTAACGGCCCTAAAGCAGTCCACAAGTTCTTACATAACCAGTTTGAGGTGCTACATAATCTCAGCTGCTCTCGGGAACAAACATCTAGCCTGGGTTACCTGGAATCGTGCTCTATTGTGCTTGTGGTAAGGGATTAATATGGATAATTTCGGTATTTTTAATTAAAATTGACACTAACTTTTTTTCTTATCTTTTAGGTTTGATTTTTCGAGCATAGTAATATTCAAGTTCCAGCCAATGATCTAGCTCGACCCCGTTTGTGCTGCTGGGCTGCAAAAAGTAGTTCAGCTTCAAGTTTTGTTCTACTGTAACCGAGAAGTTGTATCCAAAAAAAGCGGGTAAATAATTTATGAAAACACATTTCATAAATTATATGTCAGATTCCCGATTACTAAATATCTTATGTGCTGGTTAGGACGAACTTTGCAAACGTTAGCACCGAGGAGCAAGAGGTATTTGGTTATGAGGAGTCGGAATCCGATTTTGAGGAGGTGCTAAAAATAAAGCGGGAGAAGAAGAGGTTGAACCAAGGGAAGACAGTGAATCAGCAGACGCAAGATAAGGAGAATGCTCAGAAAATGAAGGAGATGGCTCAGAAAACTAATGAGAAGAGGAAAAAGAGAAGAAATTGAAAAAATTCATCAGAAAAGAAATTAAAGAATGCATGTTCTTTGACGGTAGGGATGCTTGCTCCAGAGTTGTCCATGGTGGCAGTGTTCTTCGTCGATGCCTCCATGGTGGCAACTGCAAGAAATAGAACAGCAAGATAAGCAGACTGGATACTCCTGCCTTGAGTAACTCCGCTTCAGGTCGGCGACGGGAGTGGCGGCGAAAAGAGAAAAATAAACTAGGAAAGAACTGTAAATAGTCAAATGTAAGCTTAGAAGAGGGAGGCGAAGTCGGCTGTGGTTGGGGGTGAAATATGCTTCATCGATGGAGGTTTCAGGCTGCGGTGAGGGTTCTCGGCGGGATTAGAACGAAGAGGGGGGGATTTTTGGTCGAAAAGAGGTGAGGCCGAAAGAGTTTCCGCCTATTTATCTGTGGTGAAAACGGTATGGGGTGCGCACCACAAAATTTTCCCAAAGGTTGGCCCTGTGAGCATCCACAGATGAAGAGGGGTGTACTTTGATAAAGCAGCTCTCATAATGCTTATATTATTTGTTGTAAAATCTTTGATAATAATGTTTTGTACTTTTTCTACTACTATATTTATATTAAGATTATTATTATATTATGTTTGTGTTTACCCACTTCCCTTGCATAAATTCTATTCACCAACTCCAGCCGGCGGCGTGCAAATTTTCGCGAACCTTTGCCGTACTCAGTGTTTCAATAATTAGACAATTTATAAAGCATAATCATTTGAAAACCAAAATATATATTCTCTTGAATTCTCTGAACAAGATCCCAAATAATAAAAATGATAAAAGTACCGGTGATACTCTTATATTGTAGAGAAAAATAAATTTTACAAAAACTATTGTAACTCCTTAATTTTTCATAACCGACATGTTTGACCCGTGTTAAAAAAATTTGTAAGTTGTCAAATATCTCAATTATGAAAAATTAGGAGTTACAACGGTCCTTTTAAAATTTACAGAGAATCAAATGTCTTTCTTCTACAATATAAGAGTGCCACAAATACTTTACCCTAATAAAAATTATCAACTCCATTTGCGCCTTTTTCAAGGAAAAAAATAAATGCTACAAACCAATTACTCATAATTTCAAGAATGAAACAGCTCCAATTTATCATGAGTAGTGATTCCTTCATATTTGTCTGTCATTACATCAATGTGTATTATCTCAATAAATAGCAAGAGTTATTTCAAACATTTGTATTTCGTGCTCAGGCAAGATGTTTCCTCTAACAGCAAAATTCGGGAAAAAGAACACTTGTATGGGACATCCTTCAAAATGTTATGCATGGGCATTATGTATTGTCGTGAACGATGTGGTTATGAACGGTTATTCGTGAACACCCAACCTCGCATTAGAATTCCATCCACTTTTATGTTCAAAATTAGTTTTCTTTTCTAGGTGGTGGCCATAACCATTATCATGACAAACATATATTCTATGAAATGACTTTTTTGTTCAAACTCCCAGACGCAAGAATTTCAATATTGCTTATTTGAAAAGTATTATAATTTTGTTTATAAAAATGATAAAATTCTCAATAAATGTCTTATAATAATATAATGGCATATCATGGAAAGTACTATTAAATAAGGCAATTGTTAACCGCACCCCAGTTTTGGCTATCCACACCCCATTTTTATGAAGTATTACGCATTTTTTTTAGAAATACGCTTTGTACAAGCATTTTTAGGAAAAGTGTTCAACACGAAAGTTGTAGATATCGTCGATATCTACAACTTTCGTGTTGAACACTTTTGCTAAAAATGCACGCACAAGACGTATTGCCGCTCGAATTGAAACATGGGCATAAATATAAAGAATTTTTGGAAATACGCATTGTGCATGCATTTTTAGGAAAAATGTTCAACACAAAAGTTGTAGATCTCGACGATATCTACAACTTTCGTGTTGAACACTTTTCCTAAAAAATGCTTGTACAAGGCGTATTTCCAAAAAAATGCATAATACTTCATAAAAATGGGTTGCAGATAGTCAAAACTGGGGTGCAGTTAACAATTGCCTTAAATAAAACTCATTTATCTGCTTATATATTCCCACAGACCAAACGATGCAAGGCCACACCAAAGACATTTCCCGACTAAAATTTCAACATTATGGACTGCACATACACGTTGAAACTAAACCTTTTATTATTATTATTTTGCAATTAAATAGCCTTACAAAATGACTCAGATGAATATGCTATAGCGATGTATAATTATAAATGAACAGTGCACAGACAACACCTAAATTTCCCTACAAAAATAGGTAGTTGTTACGGGCGGACTAATTCAAGCTAAAGGCAGAGCAACACTAATGGCAGACCAAAATAAAACGTCAGAGATTTGTGAACCCATAAAAACTTGGTGTGCCTATAGTCGTTCTTATAATTTTCTTTACAAAACGGTCTGCTCATAGACATTACGGGTCTGCCCATATATATCATCTAAATATATCATACAATTTGTAATGAACTAATATTTTATCACCAATCATACATCATGAGCCCCTGGGTGTTAAATCAATTGGCTTTGGATTCAACTATTATGTGCTAATACGACACCAAATTAGGTTGTTAGATATCTAAAACACACTCCGACGCTGCACAATTAAAAATCATTCATCCACGTGAGATGACGTATTTAAGAACGTTAACCTGACCCTAAACTCTAAAACATCATCATTTGCAGCATTTCCATATGCAGCTCAACTTAACAGCCACCGACAGATATCAGCGGCGAAATAATTGTATGTTTTCTTCAAATTATGAACTAATGATACAAGTAATCCATGTTATAATATTTCGCCAATCAACTCGTACATTCCCCGAGCCGCTCCTCGGACTAATCTTGAACCGAATCAAGCACATGGACACGCGATTAGCTCTTCACGCTCCCAAAGAATCTAGAGAGGCTCATTGGGCCATCGCTTTCTCCACTGTCGCTGCTGCACTGCTTCGACTTCGACCTGCGCTTTTTCTCCTTCTTCGCTCTCTTGGATCTGGACTTGAACCTCGGCCTCTTCGGCTCCCTCTCATCCTCATCGCCCCCGCTCGAGGATTCCGAAGAATCGCAGGAGCTTGAATCGGACGATTTCCGCCTATGCTGCAGGACGGACAGGAATAAGTGGCACGATGATTTGTATGATTAAATCCAGGAATGAATCACCAGAAAAATAAGATTGATGCACGTAAGTATTTCATAAAATGTAACATTTTTACAGTATAGATGATCAAGCAATCACATGGCTGAAATGAATTTCCGCGTCACACAAAAAAAAATTGCTTTTATATATTGTATAGATATACAATAAATATAAGTAATTTGGCAATGGGCCTCCTTGACTGGTTGAAGGACATTGCTTGGGGCATCATTCCTCATGCCTCTTACATTCTACTACTCGATTTCGGACCCACACTCTCCGTCTTCTTCCTCCCAACTTTTCGCTTCATCATAGACATCCTCAAAGCTTCAACAAACAACTTCATCTTCCAATTTAGAGTCTTATCGTACAACCGGCTTGACCGGCTCATAATAGATCGGTTCATATCAGGGAAGGATTAACGGTCAAATGGGTCAAACGGGTCCCATATCAAATGTATTGCTTTGGATGTAGTAATTGGTTCACAATTGCACACAAGGAAGAACTCGGGTTGAGGTAATTATGTTGGAGATTTGGTGCTAACGAGGGCATATTGTGACTCGAAAATTGGGTCAAATTTTGGCTTGGATAAAAAATAAGGAGAAAACTTAAATTCCAACTCACATAAAGCCTAGATGGGATCATGAATGCATATTTACATAAATGTTTATGCATATATTTGGATTTAAGTTAATATAATTAAGCAGTAACTAGGTTCTTTTCTTCCCTCTAGGATTGACTACGTTAATCGGAGGGTTGTCTGTTGAAATCATAAGTTGAACATAGGCGAAAACTACTTCGAACGCACCCCACTTGGCTTGTAGAGTTGTTTGCAGCCATCTTATCTTCATTCCAGTTTTAACTTCGAATGAACAAAGTCCCGTGAATTCAATTAGGGATGAGAAACCTAAACATGACACCATTGGTTGTGCCATTTAACTGATGAGGCTTTTTGTATTTTCTAGCATTGTATCTTCCTTCAAATCCTTTGTCTCGTTAATTAGTCACCAAACAACGACGATATTTCTACGAGCATGTGATGAAGATGGTTTGAATGACTTCAGATTTTCATGGATAGCTCCAATTGGTGTCTTATTGCCAACTTGCTTAAGACTTTAGCAACTGACATTGAGTTAGTTTAACCTTAAACCAATCGGCTTTTACTCGCTCTTTGCAACTGTAAAACGACACTGAATCACCTACTTCATACTTGTCTTCAACTTGATGTCGGTCGTGCTAAGCTTTGTAGAGTTTCTAATTCTTCTATGGTTATACTTCCACCTCCCTCTGTGCTCACAAATCTGATCTATGAATCTTTGAACTTTCTTCTGCTTGGCACCATCCTTTTCGGTCGAGTTGGTAGCGTCCAAGAAGAAATCCAAGTCCAAAGGTCTTCGGGGTAGAAATCCTAAGAAAACTTCTAATGGACCTACACATTTCTGAAGAAGAACCGGGTAGTTTCCTCTCCTATTATTGTTGCTTGCAATCCATTAGAAATTAAGAAATTAGAATGTTCATCTTAGATAATCTTTCCACCACCACACAAATATAGTTGTAGCTTCTCGGAACAGAGGGCAGACCTCTAAAGAAGTCAATGGAGATGCTCTATCAAGGCTAACTTGTACGTGTGATGGTATATAGTCTCAACATCGGGTTGGCCATCTTGGATCTGCAGCATAATACACATTCTTTGAAGAATTTGTGAAGTCCAGAAGCATACAACGGCTAATACACATTCTTTGATGAATTTGTGAAGTCCAGAAGCATATACGGCTGATACACATGCCGCTGCGGGTTAAGCAGAGTTTTTAGAATTCCAAAATATACCTACCTTGGACGAGAGTTCCGCTCGCATCCAGATCACTATATCCCCGTATATGGCACAAGTACTGCTCATTTGCCATGTATTCACCCTTGAAGCGAATGCCCTATGGTTTTTTTTTTTTCATTTGACTTGTGGCATCTTTGAATTCATCCGAGCTTGTATTAGTAGTCATATTCTTCATGAATGATCGACAAAAGACCATTGTAAAAGGAAGATAGATGTAGAGAAGTATGTTTGTCATTTTGTTTTGTACACTTCTCTTGTACTCGAAGCCAATGCAGAACTACTTCAGATAGGATTGACTTCAGGTGTCTTGCTTGCAGCATTAACCATGTTTGGAGAAATTAAGCAACCGGCGGTCAGTGTGAACCACCGTCTCCTTTTCAAGGTAGGATCGGCAATCCTTCACATCTTGGTGCAGTGCAAAAATCTCAATATCACGAGTCAGGTAATTCTTGTGAGTGCCATAAAGTTGGTCCGAGTAGTAAGGAACTAGTCTCCTTGAAGCAAGGAATATCTCCAACAGGCTGCACAAAGGCGTCATACGCGACAAGTTTGGTGCCGCCTTATTAGAAAGAAGAAAAATTTTACATGCTCTTTTCCACGAATGAACTCTAATCTTTCCTGATCAAGGAATACAAAGTTGAAATAATTATGAAAAAGTTGTGAATGAACCTTCTTCACACACACTGACCATGCTCCAGGAAAGCTTTTGAGTCCAGTGACGTTTATGATATCAATTGCTTTGTAATGATTTATTTAATTTTCTATTTGGATATATAATATTTAGATTTGTTGTGAAGTAGATTATTTTACGTCGTAGATTCTACTTCACATATTCGTTATTTTTTGTTTATGTAGATAGAGGTTTGGCTAGCCAAAGCGGAATCTATTGTGGTGACTTGATTAGATGTGTTGATGAATGACCCCTTTCAACTGAAGATAAGTCGTTGTAGTTATGAGCCTCCATTCATACCTTGGTTGAATGTTATTCCTGTATTTCAAATTTCCACAGTTAACCCTTTTATTTTGAGAATAGTAGTGATTATTGCTAGGAAATTTGTATGCATTCAATGTTAGGTTGAGTGAAAATTGATTTTGCAAATGATGGTGATGATAGTTTTTTTGGAATTTCATTTACAAGCATTTGATGTCTTTCACACTCCCTTTGTTTGGCTTAGTTATTGTATGGAAATTCATATTACACGCTTTTGGATTTTGTTTAAAATTGTGGAAAAAGTTAACCCTTTTCTTTTGAGCATGATGAAGATTGTGGTCTGCTTCAATTGATCTAGCAAGTTGTCAATCATAGAGAGCAAATACTATTTTTTTATTGTGATTTTATTCAGCATCTAGTAATTGACACACATTACCCAACTCTCATCTGACACAGGGTAGGCTGTGTGACGTGGTTGTGCCGACGCTAATGCACGCTTATGTGAGTGGAGCGGGACGGACTCGAATAAACCTTAAATTATATGACGCATGTATGTTTCGACTCAATCCGGAAGTAGATATTGGCAAATAAAATTTTATAGGCATAGCAAATCAACACAATGTTCAAAATTATTTTCACGCACATAAACAAATAATCAAGTTCTTTTCACTCGTAGGATTTAAGATACACTTGCACAAAATGAAACTTTATAGCAAAATAAGTAAATGAAACGACTTTGCAAACAAGCCAATAATCCCAAACAGTTATATGATAAACATCCAAGGCTTAATAAGGATAAATAAATACAATACAATAGTACTCACAAGCAATAAAAATCGGCGGCAGGAGGTGTTGGCGAGCGGTCGTCGCGAGTCCCAAACGACCTTGGTGGAAGGAAACCAAGGAGGAAGAATGGCTCAGGCTTGTGGCAGGTTACAGATAAGAGAAGTGGATCTTACAGGTTGGGTCGGGTAGAAGAAGAAACCTGTGGTTGGATGTAATGGAAGAATTCACAGGTGGAGGGGAATGGCTGGGAGAGTGTGGTGGTTGTAGCTTTGGATGGTGCAGGTTTGCTGGAGATAAGGCCGGAGAGGAAGCTTTGGACTGTGCGGCTGGGAGAAAGGTCGAGTGGCTGGGGAGGAGTTAGGGCATGCAACAGGTGGGAGAGGGAGATGTTGTTTCCAGTAGGAAACGGTGCGGTGATGGAGCGGAGGAAGGAAGTTGTGAGCGGTTATAGGCGTGAGGAAGAGAGCGATGAACAATCGTGGCTTGTGGTTTTGGATGAAACTGGTGGAAACAGGGGCTTCACGGGAGAAAAACAAAAGGAAATGAAAATTTCAGGAAATAAACCGGGACGTCGCACCCCGGGATCTCATGGCGTCGCACCGCGATGTGATTGCCGGTTCTGGATTCGCTCACAAAATCAACAATGCCTGAAACTGGAAGCCTCCGGCCCTATTTATAACAAGAGGGGTGATTGGGCACCCGGCGTGAACGACTATGATTGATTGTTACACCCAGTATCCTAAAACATTAAATACAAGTCCAAAAAAAACAAGATACAAAAAATAGTAAACGGCGTTCCGGAGGCGCTAGTGGTCTCGGATCATCGATATGATCAATGCCTCCTGCACGAGTACATAAATGCGGGCCCTGTCGAATAGTGGTTAGTAATCCAACATCGATCCCCATCAATTCCCTCGGATGAAAAACATTCATCTCCGATGAATGGAGATGATCGAGCTGACGTCGAAGATCGGGGGCAAGTCTATCAAGCTTCACCGTCGATAACCAAGTGTCCTCAAAGGTGGGGCGCCCACTCTAGTGCACTAAGTAACGACAAGAAGAGTCTTCTGGGATGGTGGTGCACTCGTGCGCAACAATGTCGGAAATGCTTTCATTCTTCACCTCTCGTATTGGTGGATTCAGAAGAATCGGTGGAATCATGGGGGATGCGGGCAAGCCCTCAGATGCACGTCCAAGGTGGTCAGGGGAAGGGTCAAATTGTAACGGGGAGAGTGTTGGAAGTGGCTCAAGGTAGGGTCCCCTATATTTGAGAGGCGCAAAGTAATGTGTCAAATTTTTCGTATTAAATACGGGATGAATACCCATATCCGCGGAGACATCGATCTCATGGGACATTTGTTCCAATTTTCTTTATAATCCTATAAGGATCCATTTGCTTAAGTTGTAGCTTCGTAGCGGCTCCTTTTGGGAGCCTCCGCATGCGAATTGGGATCATGACCTACTCTCCCACTTGAAAATATTGCTCACGCCTGTGTTCATCTGCTTGGACATTATATAATTCATTATTGTTAATAACCTTTTTCCGGATTAATTTATGCATTTCAAGCAAATGATGCAAAGTATATAATAGACGTGAATCATGCAACACATATGAGTCATGTACTTAATAATAATGCAATAAATGTAGAAGATGAACAACTGACACGGCCAACTCCTTACACCTGGGTTTTTATGTTCTATAGGAAACTCGTAAGTTGGGTTTATAGCCAGGAGACTCATAATAAGACATGTCAATATAGGACGTTGAATGTCTCCACAAATGTGTGTAATAATGCATAAAGTAAACGAGTCATCGAGTGCACCGTTAAACTCGACGTCCCTACTAATAATAGATACATCCACATGAGCGATGGCTTAACGGGTGGCTCAACAGGGGAGTCACCAAGAGAAGCATAAAGAGTTCTGTTGAACATGCAACGAGTACCAATATAGGTTTCTGAAATATCAGGGGTGACCTCAGGTTTAAAAGGGTCCGACTCTAAATACATGATGTTAGGTTCGAGAATCTCCATAGGCCCCTCAGTAGCCATGGTGGCGGACTCTACGTCAAATATGTTGGTGTCAGCGCTCTCTCTCATACACTCGCCACGACGCAGCATATGCAGCGTCCTGGATGAACTCGTGTCAGTGGAGGGTGTGGCCTGCCCCTTGGATTTCTCCTTGGGTCAGGTTGGTGTCAATGTAATCTTACGACCCTTGTCGTAGAATACGTACATGTTCGAGCGGACGAAGTATGTTGCATCATGGTCGAAGAGCCAAGGCCTCCCTAATAAAATGTGGGTGACATCCATGGGGATGACGTCGCACCAGACACGATCCTCAAACAAGGCAAGAGATATCGGAACCTGACACCTCTGGGTAACATGTACGACTGTCTTATTGACCCACATCACTCGATATGGATGGGGATGAGTCTTAGGAGTCACCTGCATCCGCTTTAAGGCCTTTTGGGCCACTATATTCACACAACTCCCGCTATCAATGACCAACTTGCAGGGACCGCCTGCGCCGGAAAAGTAAGTATAGAAGATCGTCGTACGAAGCTAATCCTCATCAATATGTGGGGTGTAAAGGAGACATCGTAAAACACCTAACTCTAGGGAGCGCTCCACGTCGCTCTCCCAACTGTCCTCGACGGTGGCAACAATCTCCTCAATAGCGTCTGCCTAAACATCAGTACTGGGCTCGCCTTCCTCAACTAACAGATTCCTGCTGGGGGAACTAGGCTGTCATATGGCATATGTCAGAGCAACGATAACACTGAACGTTCCCCGACCGTGTGGCCGCGGGAGGTCCGGTGGCGACAGCCTTGCCCTTCTTCTCCACGGGAGCACTAGAGGGTCCTGCGGGAGTGATGGTCTCCTAAATATGGACCCGTCTCAGATAGAAGGAACCTAACGGGTACCACCGAGACGCAGATACTGCTCATACTCGAGGGTCATCTGATAAACTTGCTCTACCGTCTCCATCCGATGGGGAATAAGCTCCAGCATAACTCAGATCTCAATCCAAAACGAAATCGGGAAGCGGTGGCACTAGTCTCCTCTCGTAGATCACGCCTTACAGATAGCTCGTCAAATCATGACATGCACTCCGACATAGATAGTGTGACCTGGCGCAACGCATAGAGCTGATCTAACAACTGGTCCCGACAGGAGGCGGGAAGATATTTGTCCTCCAGTCGTCGCTTCATGTCCTCCCAACGAATAATAGAACGGTATCCATCTCGATGGAGTGACCTCTTTAGGTTGATCAAGAAAATCTCGACTGAGCCAACCAACTTCATCCTCGTAAATCTAATGTGGTGTTCGTCGGCATATCTTACCATTCAAAATAATGGTTCATCTCCTGAAGCCAATCACTAAAGGCCTTCGGGTCAAGGTGATCGTCGAAGGTGGGGGCATCAATGCGTATGCGACGAGTGATGCCGTCCTCCGCGTATGGTGCTCTACATGGCTAAGGATACTCTTCAAAGTAATCATCCTGCCTGTAGTCAAAACGGTCATGGACTCGATCATGAGGGGCTAGATGCCAAGGTGGATCGTCCCCCTGCGGGTGGAGATGTATATCCGGGGCAGATCCAGATCGATGGTCGTGAAAGTGATCAAGGGGTCGTCTCCTAAGTGGAACAGGCTCTCGCGGGGGTTGATCCCTAACATGCCAATCTTGAGGTGGGAGAGTGTCTGGCTCGTCCTCAAAGTGATCAACCAATGGACTAGTTGCATCCCTTCTCCTCTGAGGAGTGTAATCCCCCTGATCCTCGAGGGTATCCAAACGAGCGCGTAGACCTTCAATTTGAACACTCATTTGATCGAATCAGTCTATCATCAATCTTTGGAAATTTGCAGGTGTCATTTCGGAGTAGGAATTGGCGGTCCTCTCGTCGGTTAGGTTTGGGTCGGACATAGATGAGTGATATGGCCTACCACTACGTAACATGCAAATGACCCTAACTTGGCCTTTGATACCAATCTGACGCAGGGTAGGTTGTGTGACGTGGTTGTGCGGACGCTAATGCACGCCTATGTGAGTGGAGCGGGGCGGACACGAATAAACCTTAAATTATATGATGCATGTATGTTTCGACTCAATCCAGAACTAGATATTGGCGAATAAAATTTTATAGGCGTAGCAAATCAACACAATGTTCGCAATAATTTTCATGCACGTAAGCAAATAATCAAGTTCTTTTCGCACGTAGGATTTAAGCCACACTTGCATAAAATGAAATTTGTATAGCAAAATAAGAAAATGAAACGATTTCGCAAACAAGCCAATAATCCCCAACAATTATACGATAAACAACCCATTCTTAATAAGGAGAAATAAACACAGTACAATAATACTCACGAACAATAGGAACCGGCGGCGGGAGGTGTTGGAGAACGACCATTGCGAGTCCAAATGACCTTGGTGGCAAGAAACCAGGGAGGAAGAATGGTTGGCAGCAGTAAATGATGATTTTAGGGCTCAGGCTTGTGGCAGATTGCAGATAAGAGAAGTGGGGCTTACAGATGGGGTCGAGTAGGAGAAGAATGTTGCGGCTGGATGTAATGGAATAATTCACCGGTGGAGGGGAATGGCTGGGAGCGTGCGATGGTTGTAGCTTTGGATGGTGCGGGTTTGCTGGAGGTGAGATCGGAGGGGAAGCTTTGGACAGTGCGGCTGAGAGAAATGTCCAGCGGCTAGGGAGGAGTTAGGGCATGCAACAGGTGGGAGAGGGAGATGTTTCCAGTAGGAAACTATGCGGGTTATGGAGAGTTCTGTTTGTGGAAGGGAGAGAGAAGGAGAACAGGCGAGCCACAGGATGAAGTTTACGATGGGGTCGACTTACGTGAGGTTATAGACGATTAGTGAAGAAGAGGGTGAACAGGGAGCGGTTGGCAGTGGTTTAGATGACGTAGTTTTGTGACTGGAAAAGGATTAGCGTCAGAGGGAGGAAGTTGCGAGCGGTTATAGCGTGAGGAAGAGGGTGATGAATAGTCGTGGCTTGCGGTTTTGGATGACAGCGGTGGAAACATGGGCTTCACGGGAGAAATAAAAAAAGGTAGAAAATGAAAATTTTAGGAAATAAATCGGGACGTCGCACCCCGGGATCCCACAGCGTCGCACAGCGATGTGATTGTCAGTTCTGGATTCGCTCACAAAATCAACAATGCCCGAAACTGAAAGTCTCCGCCCCTATTTATAACGAGAGGGGTGGTTGGGCACCCGGTGTGACCGGATATGATTGGGTGTTAGCCTGGTGTCCTAAAACACTAAATACAAGTAAAACAAACAAGATGCATAGAATAGTAAAACGACGCTCCGAACGCGCTCGTGGTCTTGGATTTTCGATCTGATCAATGCCTCCTGCGCGAGTACATAAATGTGGGCCCTGTCGAATAGTGGGCCGTAGTCCAACATAGATCCCCATCATCTTTCTTTAGCATTATCATAATTGTGAGTTCCTGCTTAGCTCGAGACTAAATTTTCTCTCTACTACCTGCTTAGCTCGAGAGTAAGTTTTTTTCTCTACTAACTCTTGAGGACTGATTATATGTGCACATCCAGGTTGGGCAGCGGTGCATCAGAAATTAGCTAGATTTCATGCTCCATCTTTCTCTTTAGTGGCAGGACTCCTTGGTCCTGGAAGAGAGAGTTAAACTCATCCACAAGTTATAGTAGTGTGTCAGTCTTCCATGGAATTGGTGGTGCATCTATATCTGGCTTCTTTGGTAAGAAGAAAAAGGAGAAAATAGTTTGGCAGGTATTCACAAGTTAATTTACCTGTCCCACTGGGCCTACTCACAATGTAATACTCCCAGTCCCATATATGTAATAAAACCTTTAAAGAGTATAATTAAAATTTGACTAGGTATTGATCATGGTATAAGATCTAATTGAAACCTTCACCGTACTAAAAGTTGAGGAAATAAAATCACTTGCAATTAATTAACACCTCCTCTACTCATATATAACGAGTAGGGGGAAAAAGTACAAAAGACCTAAATACCCTTATGGGGAAACAATAAAATAAACGATGGCGGACTTGAAGTTCAACACTCCCCCTCAAATCGGACAGAAGATATCTGACATCCCAAGCTTATGGATATCATCAGTGAAGGAATTGGATCCCAAACTCTTGGTGAAGACATCGGCCAACTGGTCTCTGGAGTGAACGAAGGGAGTACTAAGTTTCCTTTTTCAAGATGATCTTTGATAAAGTGGCGATCCACCTCAACATGCTTGGTCCGGTCGTGCTGAACAGGATTATGAGCTATGCTGATCGCCGCTTTGTTATCACAGTACAGGGAGATGGGAGTATCCTTCTGAAGCCCAAGATCTTGCAATATGGTACGCAACCACAGACCTTCACAGAGACCTTGGGACATAGCCCGATACTCAGCTTCTGCGCTGGATCTTGCCACAACATTTTGCTTTTTGCTGCGCCATGTGACCAAGTTTCCTCCGACAAATGTACAGTAACCTGTGGTGGATTTTCGGTCATCGCGACTACCGGCCCAGTCAGCATCGGTGAAGACATCAATCTTCAAATGATCATTCTTGGAGAACATTAGCCCCCTTCCGGGAGCTTTCTTCAAATACCGGAGAACACGAAAGGCAGCATCCCGGTGTCTGACTCTTGGGGCGTGCATGTACCTACTCAAGATCCCAACAGCATACGTGATGTCAGGACGCGTATGTGAAAGGTATAGAAGTTTGCCCACCAATCTCTGATAACTGGCCGCATCCACACGATCACCATTGCTATCTTCATCAATCTCATGGTTCTCCTCCATAGGTGTGTTAGCAGGAGCACAACCAAACATACCGGTTTCCTCTAGCAGATCTAACACATATTTACGTTGAGAGATAAAAACACCTTTGTCAGAACGGGTCACTTCAATTCCTAGGAAGTAGCGGAGCCTTCCTAGGTCCTTTACTTCGAACTCAGCAGACAGGAGATCCTTTAGCTTAGCAATTTCATCCGAGTCATTTCCAGTGATCACAATATCATCGACATAGACAATGAGCACGACGATTTTACCTTCATTCCTCCAGATAAATAAGGTATGATCTGAGTAACCCTGTTTATAACCAAACTTTATCATAGCCTTGTGAAATTTGCCGAACCACTCCCTTGGAGACTGTTTAAGCCCATACAAAGACCTCCATAAACGACAAACAAGACCTTCTTATCCCTTCTTCACAAATCCCGGAGGAAGTGCCATGTACACTTCTTCTTTGAGGTCACCGTGCAGGGACGCATTCTTGATGTCCAGTTGATGAAGTTCCCAATCTAAGATCACAACACATGAAATGATCACACGATTAGAGTTCATCTTTGCCACCGGAGCAAAGGTCTCCTGGTAATCAATTCCCTGAGTCTGGGTGTAACCACGAGCAACCAACCTGGCTTTACACCGCTCCACTTTCCCATCCTAGTTCTGCTTGACTGAGAAGACCCATTTAGAGCCAATGGGTTTCTTACCAGGAGGAAGAGAGGTAACATCCCATATATGGTTCTTCTCCAAAGCGGACATTTCTTCCTTCATTGCTTGTGCCCATGCAAGAATACCAGCCGCTTCCTGCCATGTCTAGGAATAGAGATTTCGGACAAAGACGATATAAAAGCCCGATGGGGCTTAGAGAGATGATCATAAACAACATGATTAGAAATAGGATGTTCAGTACATACAGTTTTACCTCTTAGCAGGGCAATGGGAACATGTAAGTCAGCATCGGAATCTGAGTCCAACGACGGCATTGACAATGGCAGAGCAGCAGTGGGCAGGATATCTGGTTTTCGACGATGATAGACATGAGGCAGCGGAGAGATGAGAGATGGATAATGATATGTAGGGAAAGGCGTAGATGTCGGTAAATGAGGAGTGGGTGGCGATGTAGAGGGTATGGACATAACAGGAACTAGAGGAGTGGATGGCGATGTAGAGGGTATGGACATAACAGGGACTAGAGGAGGAACAAGAGGAAGAGGAACAGGGGCATCGGCATCAGTCTCCCCCTGACGACAGGTAGGAGTGAAGCCCACATAATAAGGTTCCTCTTCACGGAAGGTGACGTCAATGGTGCAAAAGAAACGTCTGGTAGGCGGGTGATAACAACGATACCCCTTAGTGGTGGTGGAGTAGCCAAGAAAGACACAACGGAGAGCGCGAGGGTCAAGCTTATCCCGAATGGGCGTGTGAACGTGAACAAAGCAAACACACCCAAAGACACGGGGTGGTAGAGAAGAAGTGTGAATAGCAGATATAGTGGAGAGACGGACCAACGGAGTCATATAGTTAAGAACACAAGATGGAAGACGGTTGATAAGATGAGTGGCCGTCAGAATAGCATCCCCCCAAAAAGATTTTGGAAGATGCATGGTGGCAAGGACACAGCGAGCAACGTCAAGAAGGTGTCGGTTTTTCCGTTCGGCCACACCATTTTGGGTGGACGTATAGACACACGTGGTTTGGTGAATAATACCGTGACTAGATAGGTATGCACCGAACGCCCCACGATCATCGTACTCCCCCCACATTGTCACTACGAAGAACACGAATGGTACCATTAAACTGAGTTTGTACCATCTTATGAAAACTCTGAAATACGGAAAAAACTTCCCCTTTTTTCTTTAACAGATAAACCCAGGTGGTCCGGGAAAAACAGTCAATAAAAGTAACAAACCACCGATAACCAGATAAAGAAATAACAGGGGACGGACCCCAAACATCAGAATGTATAATAGCAAAAGGTGTACTACTAGGAGAAGATAAATGCGAAAAAGAGTGTCGAACATGTTTAGACATCACACAAACATCACAATTTAAAGTTTGAACAAATGGAGAAAAAACAGGAAACAGTTTCTGAAGATAAACAGGAGACGGATGACCAAGACGCAAGTGCCAGCGTCGAGCATCGGACTCGGTAGCAGCAGCAGACGAGGAGAGAGCGAGGGGAGACTGAGTAGCATCCAGATAGTACAGACCACCACGATTCTTACCACTGCCAATGCATCGCCTCGTACCCAGTTCCTGAAAGACACAAGAATCAGGGAAAAAAGTTACTGAACTGTTAAGAGATTTAGTAAGGTTGCTAATAGAAAGGAGGCTGCGAGGAAACGAGGGGACATGCAGAACAGAAGTAAGCGAAAGTGAGGGGAAACAGGAGATATTCCCCTTCCCAGCAATAGGGGATAGAGTGTCATTGGCAGAAACGACCTTATTCTTACCAGACAAGGGAGTATAAGAGGAAAAACCTGTGGGGGAACCGGTCATGTGGTCAGTGGCACCAGAGTCAATAATCCACTCAGACGGAGGAGTCGCGGCAGTATGAGCAGCTGGCATAGTAGCAGTAGCAAATGAAGTAGAAGTTCCACTCGGGGAAGAGTCAGGATGGGAGTGCAGCAGGAGACGAAGGGCATCCAATTCAGAGGTGGTAAGATGGCTGGACAGCTGACCCTGATGATCCTCCTGAACCTCTGTGGAGTAGGCAGCATCCTGAAATCGAGTGCCGCTCTGACGGTATCCACCACGACCAGGGGCACGGCCACGACCACGGTCACACCCGGATCCCGGCGGGATAAGGTGTGGATGAAGCTTGAAGCACACCTCCCGAGAATGTCCCCGGCGCCCACAGTGATCACACGTAGGAATGGTGCCGGTATTGCTGGAACTGCCCCGTCCAACACTAGCAAAGGCAGACCAATCCACTGCAGGTGCCGTCGTGCTGAGGGATCGACGACGATCGTCATCACCAAGAACCATGTTGAAAGCTTCCCTCAGGGATGGAAGGGGTGATCGATGCAAAATACGAGTCCGGACAGTATTAGAGTCCATATTCAGCCCCATCAGGAATACATGTAAACGGTATCGGTTCTCCTTTTCCTACAATTTCACGGCGTCGGCCGTACAGGAGGCAGTAAACTGCTCGAAAAAATCCAATTCCTGATAGAGCCGTTCAAACTCTGAGAAGTAGGTGGACACAGACATAGATCCCTGTCGGAGCTCCAGAATGCGACGGGTAAGTTCATAAATCTGCGTGGAACTCCCAATCTGCGAGTACGTGTCTTTGGCCCGTGTCCAGATATCGTAAGCAGAGTCCAAAAGCATGTAGCTTCGATATACCTTGGGAGACATGGAGTGGAGAAGCCAGGAGACAACAAGCGAATTCTCGGAGTCCCAGCGTTTCCAAGTAGGGTCAGTCTTGGGCGGCTCCTTAACAGTTCCATCAATATAACCAAACATCTGATGGCTGCGGATCACATGTTGGGCAGCGCGGGACCATTCCAAATAATTCGTTCCGTCTAAAGGAACGGTGGTAATCTTCAACGAGCCTGAGTGGTCATGGGTCCGCTGCGGGTAACCCATCTGTGGCATAACTTCACTCACTTGTGGCGAAGAGTCCGTAGAATCCCCCATGAGGACAAGAGGGGGCAGCGAATCAGCAAAAAAACGCCAAATAAGGAGAGGAGGGGGCTGTCAGAGCATCCAGCAGCAGTGGCAAGGCAGCGGGACAGAAAACTAGGGCATAACACGTCCTATCTAGCCTTCTGCAGCCAAAGCGGAGGGCCCGAGAGGCATACGGCAGCAGCCCTAGAGCCCAGACGGAGAGGCGCCAACCCTAGCATCCACAGCGGGAGCCTAGGGCGGCATTAGAGGAGAGAGAAGGACCGGTCGACTCTCAAACGGCCGAAGGAAGAGTCGACCGGATCAGGAGAGGCTGACGGGAGGAGGTTCGACGCGAGCGGAAGCGACCGGGAACCGGCGACTGCGAGCGGAAGAGACGACTGCGAGCGGAAGAGTCGGCTGCGAGCGGGATCGGCTGCGAGAGGGAGCGGAACGGGCGAGTACGGGAATGGGAGCGTAGTCGGCTAGGGCGAGCGTGCTCGGATACCAAGTTGAGAGGAAATAAAATCACTTGCAATTAATTAACACCTCCTCTACTCATATATAACGAGTAAGGGGAAAAAGTACAAAAGACCTAAATACCCTTATGGGGAAACAATAAAATAAACGATGGCGGACTTGAAGTTCAACACTAAATACCCCCAAAAGTAAAATGTCAATGAAGAAATTGCAAGTGAAACAAAATGATAGTTCCTCTTACTAAGGTCACATTGCTAGTCGGCATAAATCAAAATTTTAATCATTAGTAACGTTTTCTTCTTTTTAATCACTAGTAACATATTTGACTATCCCCTGAACTAGACTTTAATTTAGACCTTACACATTTATCTCCAACCGGCCCCACAACGAACCGTCTCAGCCAACCTCGTACGCGGGACCCCGCCATTACTTCAATCACTTAAAGATCACACGGCGGCTTACTCTTGGTCATGTCGCCACACAAGCTACGACCCTCTGACAACATCACCACCATTCATGACATTTGTGAGCACAATGAAGGCTTGCTGCTCCCTGCAGCCTCCGCTTCAGGAGCTGTTTTGGCGGGAGGTTAAGGAGATAGGTGGTGAGGGAAGTTAAGGAGACAGGTGGTCCAATGGCCCGAGCTTCGTTCAAGCTTGAGGTCAAAGCTCGATTTGAAGGGCGGGCGAGATGTTATGGGACCACAAATGTTATGATCCTCAAGATGGTAATCAAGTAGTTTTTATTAATTTTCTTTATCTTTTAATTGTCCTTTATTGTGAGGTAATTAGATAGCGGGAATCATTAAGAGATGGAGTCATGTAATACTATTTAAAGGGGCCTTAGGGCTTGTGAAATGGTATCGAAGAACTTAATCTACTCCTCTTGTCTTTGCAAGAAATTGTGGTAGCTCTCTCTCTCCTGAGCACACCTGTCTAGGCACCCACAATACCGGCTTCGTAGTATCCTCCTCCTTCGTCATCCCTGTCTCGGGTCGCTCCGGCGAGATCCCGACGACGTTATGGGTAGGCACGTAAAAACCTCTAAAGAAGTCAATGGAGATGCTCTTCAAAGGCCAAGTTGCACGTCTGATGGTGTACAGTCTCAACATCTAGTTGGACGTCTTGGAGAACACATTCTTCGATGAATTTGTTTAGTCCATAAGCATATATCGTTAGTACACATGTCGCTATGGGTTAAGGAGAGCTTTTAGAATTCCAAAGTGCAGCTACCTTGGAATAGTGTTCCACTCGCATCCACAAAACTATATCTCCCTATTTGGCACACGTATTGCTCTTTTTCCATGCATTCAACCTTGAAGCGAGCGCCTTATGTTTCTTTTCATTTCAGTTGTGACATCTTTGAAGTCATCCGAACATAAGAGCATTGTAAAAGGAAGAGAGGTGGTCAAACAAGTATGCTTATCATTTTTGATGGAGATCGATGAGACAGTGGAGCACAAGTTTTGGGCCCGTTGGAGGCTGATTTGTCAACTGCCATATTTGGCGTCGCTCAATGGATGATCTGAGTCTACGTTTGCGTCCAGATTCATGTTTCGACAGTTTTCATATATTTGTTTTAGTTTTTGTGTTTTATTTACGGAGACCGGAAAACCATCGTATACATCCAATCATAGTCATCCAAGATGGTTGGTCTAAGTCTAATTTTATTATAAATAAGAAGGTATAGGCAGTTGCACGGTCATTGTAGAATTTGGAGGTTGCCGACTCCATGGAACCATAAGGTGAAGACTCTTTAGGTTTATCCTTGTGTTTCTTATTCTCCAAGCAGCCACCGCCCCTCTCAAAGCCTTCGCACCTCCGACCTCCCCCACAACCAGCTGCTGCTACCTTCGGTAAAGCCCTCCCAAACAGTCGCGGCCCCCTTGAGGACCCATGTACACTCATCCTACAGTCTAAGTTATTAAGCGCGCAAGTCACACCGAGGCACAAAGGGGTCCAGGAGCCTAGGCGCAGGCCACGCCTGAGGCACGTGAGACGCAAAAATGAAAAAAAAATACAGTTTATTAAATACAAAAAACACAAAATAAATCTACCACCAAATCAACACACTAGAATTGCATATATCACAACTCCAAAGGCTACTTTTAGATTGTATTTTACAAATATTTACTTCTATAGGTGCAAGTGCAGCAACTTGCTGCAAGCACATAGAATTTACATTATTCTTCTTCATCAATGTAGTTCACTTGGTGATATAAAATTGAAGAACTAGACATAACTACAATTTTTTTAGTGATGAAAGATTGATTGGTGCACGAGGAATATTATGGATTCGTGCCCATATTATGGTAATAATTAAGTCATGCTTAGTTATTTGCACTGTGTATGAGGGCTATAAGTAAGCTTAATGAATTATAATTAAATATAATTCACTGATCAGGTTGTAATTTCACCATTACGGTGCCTCTTAATTCTTCCAAGTCTCTTAACCTAATTCATCTTTCTCTATCCATAATTCTCTTTCTCAATCCTCGCTTGATCTCAAACATTTACTCTCTTCTCTTGTATTTTTAGAACATGTACGTTCCAGATGATAAATATATAAATTAAATAAAAGTAACTTCCCTCACTTGATGGTAGATACATATAAGAAATCATGTAATCTAAACATGAGATCATGTTTTTGTCCACCTCCAAAAAAAATTTCATTAATCAAGTTGAAGAAAAGGCCTTGAAAGGCCCAGGAACGTCTTTGGTGCGTCTGGGAACTGGTAAGGTGCGCGCCAAGGCGCGCGTGGGGCACCTCACCCGCCTCTGCCTTGCAAGATAGTTGTCCTAAGTCATGTTAAATAAGAGGGTAGGGGCAGCCGTCATGGTCATTGCAAAATTTGGAGATTTTCCACAAAATTCCAATAATCTCTTGTGGTGTCGACTCCATGGAACCCTAAGGTGAAGACTCCTTAGGTTTATCCTTGTGTTTCTTGTTCTTCTAGCAGCCATGACCCCTTTCCAAGCCTTCGCACCTCCAGTCTCCTCCACAAACAACACATGCCACCTCCATTAAAGCCTTCCCAAACAGTCGTTGCTCCTCCTCCCCCTTCAGGACCCCAACAAGCTCATTCTGTCACAGCCAACCGCCCTCCAAGTCAATGACCTCTTACACATCCTGGAGTCGCCCGACACCATCACAGCCTCTCCAGTCCCCTTCCGCCCCTTCTCCTCTCTTCATCCTCACCCAAGCTTTCCAGCCTCTACACAGCAACATTCGAGGCCTTCCAACCCCTGGACAACCACCGTCCAAGCCATCCAACCCCTGGACAGCCTCCGTCCAGGCCATCCAGCCCCTTAACAACCCCGCCAGCCCACCCTACCTACTTCATCATCACTTTCCAGGCATTCCAACCCCGGGACAACCACCGTCAAACCCCTTACACCTCCAAACTCCCCTTAACCACCCAACCCGTCGGCCTCCACCTTGCAGTTCCCCTATCCTTTTCCTCTCCACGAAATAACCTTTCATCACTCCCACAACCCTGTACCTCTCAGATACAGTCTGGGACAACCACCATCACCCTTATGGATCGCCACTGACGATCATGCGTCCACTGGATCTCATCATCCTCAGCATCGGCTACCTTCCCTGCGTGAGTACTTGTTGTTTCGGTTTTTTGGTTGCTCATTATTGTATGGAGTGATATATTTATATGTTTGGATAGCTAGCTTATTAGTGTGCTTCTATCGTGGTTGTTTACATCTTGCAAGGTTTATTAGTCTTAGCATTTAAAATCAAAGTGTTCACATGGAAGAAAGTCATAATCGCTTGCTTTTCAAATTAATCTTTCTTTGTTTTGTGATAATCTGCGTGGTTGAAATTTTGAATTAATAATTATAATCAGATATCAGATCGGCTATTTCATTGCATATATCATTCTAGGTTAGTAAGGGTTTGATTTCCCCGGCATCCCTAGGGCCTACATATTTAGAAATCACATTCACAGCCTAACTAGTGTCTATTTTTGCTTTGCACACTTCTCTTGTACTTGAAGCCTATGCATAACTACTTAAGATGGGATTGCTTTCAAATGCCCTTGCTTGCAGCTTTAACCATGTTTGAAAAAACTGAAGCAACTGGCGGTCAGTGTGACCACCAGTCATAAAGTTGGTCCGAGTAGTAAGCAACTAGTCTCCTTCACACATGGAACATGTCCAATAGTTTACGCAAAGGTGTCAACTTCCACTTCATAAGGCTTTGTCATACTCGACAAGATTGGTGCCTCCTTTTTAGCAAGAAGAAAACCTTTACATGCTCTTTTCCCGTAGGAACTACAATCTTTCCTGATAAAGGTATGCAAAGGTGAAATAATTATTAAAAAGTTGTCAATGAACCTTCACACATACTAACCATGCTCCAACAAAGCTTTTGGGTTCGGTGACGTATGCAGAGGCAAATCAAAAATGGCTTTGGTTTTGTCAGTGTTAGCATTATTAGCGTGTTTTATTTCTTTTCTTGTTTCTGGTGTGCTATTAGCATGTATGTATCTCTTAATCCTCCTCTTTATATAGAGGAGCCTCTTATTGAATGAAATAAGTTTTTCTCCCGTAACTATCAACATGGTATCAGAGCTCGGACATTCCGTAACCTAACTCTATCGCACCCGCCTCGCCCGACTGCTCCTCGCTTCCGCCTCGCCCGACAGTGCCGCCGCGTCCCTCTCGCCTCACGCCAGCGCTACTCCAGCGTCCGGCGAGTCCCGTTCTTCTCCGTCGTCCAGCGCTCCTCCGCCAGCGCCTCTCTCCAGCGCTACTCCAGCGCTCTCCGTCCAGCGCTACTCCAACGCTCCTCTTCTGCCTTCCCCCTCCTTAATGGCGCCGGCATAAGTTCTTCTTTCTGGTGCCACCTTTCTTGTGATGCTTGAATGGCTGAAACCATCCACCTCTTGATGCCCTAATTTTTTCTTTTTGGGGCTTTCCTCCTATCCGGATTTCTATTCCGGTTCTGTTTTTTTCCCGGATTTCTATTCCGGTTTGCCATGGGATCTAGTGGAATGGATTCTCCCACACTTTCTACCGGTGTTACCCCGGATCCTCTCTCTACCGGTGTTGCCCCGGCTCTATCTAGTGGTCCTTCTTCTTCGGTTTTTTACCGTGGCACCACCGATCACAATACCTCTCAGATCACTACTATCCGTCTCGATGAATCCAATTACCTCTCATGGTCCCGTTCCATCACCCTGGCGCTGAAAAGTCGGCGTCTCTTTGGCTATGTCTCCGGCCACATGAAGGAACCTGACAGGACTTCTCCTGAATGGCAGCAGTGGGAGTCCGAGAATTCCTTGGTTATGTCCTGGCTCACCAACTCCATGCAAGAGTCCATTGCCCGCAACTACCTCTTTCTTGATAGTGCTGCTGATATTTGGCGTCGTGCGGAGTCAACCTACTCCCGTCGTGGCAATGCGGCTCAGATCTTTCAGCTACGCCGCCGGATTAGCTTACTCCGACAGGGTGACCGACCTCCGTCAGCGTATTACTTAGAGTTCACGCAACTTTACCAGGAGTATGATCACTTTGATCCCCTTGTATTCGTTAGTCCTATTGATGAGGCGATGGTTCGGGCCAGAGATGATCGCAATCGCATATTTGAGTTCCTTCATGGATTGCATCGCGACTTCGATCAGATCAGTGTTCAGATTCTCGGGCGACCGTTGATTCCTTCCCTTTCTGAGGTCTACAGCATAGTGCAGCAGGAGTTTGATCGTCGTCAGACTCTCCTACCTGACCCTGTACCAGAGAGCTCTGCTCTGGCTGCGTCTACCCCCTCTCTTCTTGCCACTCGTCCATTCCGTGATCTCAAGTTGAGGAGCTCAGATAAGGATCATCTTGTATGTGATTATTGTGGCAAGAATCGTCATACACGGGATACCTGCTTCAAGCTTCATGGGCTCCCTACTCCAAGAGGGGGTGCTTCGCTTCGTGGCGGTCGTGGTACTGGACGCCCCCCGGGTCGTCATGTTGCTCCCCGTGCGGCCCATCTTACTGATGCTACTGCTGATGCTTCTCATGGATACTCTGGTACTGATGCCTGTGCTACACCTGGTGGCTTCACGGCGGATGAGATGCTCGCTCTGCGACGCATGATGCAGGGTCTTTCTACGGAGCCTTCTGCCTCTTCCTCCTACGCTCATACAGGACTGCCAGGTGCTCATTCTGCTGTTTCTTCTTCATCCACCCAATGGGTTATTGACTCTGGGGCCACGGATCATATGACCGGGTCCTCTACAGGTTTTGTTTCTTATACTCCTCTTTCTGGGCGTGATAAGGTGAGTATTGCTGATGGTTCTCTTTCCTCCATTGCTGAAAAGGGAACAATCCCCTGCTCCTCCCTCAACTTGTCCTCTGTTCTTCACGTGCCTAACTTTACTCGTATTCTACTTTCCATTAGTCATTTGACCAACTCCATGCATTGCTCTGTGACCTTTCTTCCGTCTTCTTGTGTGTTTCAGGACCTGACGACGGGGAAGGTGATTGGCTCTGGTAGCATGGTGAATGGTCTCTATGTGCTTGACTCTGGCGGCGCTGATTCTTCCCCTCTAGCTCTTCATTCCAGCACTATTCATCCTTTGTACTCCTGGCATTGTCGCCTGGGACACCCCTCTCTTTCTGTTATGAAACTGTTATTTCCTGCTCTTTCTGCTACTATTTTAGAGTCTTTTGTGTGTGATGTCTGTAGTGTCAACAAACATCATCGTACTTCATTTAAACATGTATCTTTGCCAAGTTCTATTCCATTTGCTGTTATTCATACTGATATCTGGGGCCCATGCTTGCTCCCTTCTATTTCTGGTTGTATGTGGTTTATTACTTTCATTGATTGCTTCTCACGCACCAGATGGTTATATTTGCTACGTCGCAAGAGTGATGCGTTCTCCATTTTTCGACAGTTCCATGCCATGATCGCCACCCAATTTCAGTCGAAAATTCAAATTCTTCGCAGTGACAATGGCCGGGAATACATGGACTCTCAGTTTGAGCGCTACCTGGCTGACCACGGTATTTTACACCAGACTACCTGTGCGTATTCCCCTGCTCAAAATGGCGCTGCTGAGCGGAAAAATCGCCATTTGTTGGAGGTTGCTCGATGCCTCTTGTCCACAATGCATCTCCCAAAATTCTATTGGGGAGATGCGGTTCTCACTGCTGCTTACCTCATCAATCGTATGCCCACACGTGTCCTCGGGAACTCTACCCCTTTGGACACGCTGGGGGTGACACCCACCCGCCTTCCTCCTAAAGTGTTTGGCTGTGTTTGCTTTGTCCACATCCATCACCCTCGTCCATCAAAACTTGATCCGCGTGTCGTCAAGTGTGTATTTATTGGGTACTCTCCTACGCAGAAGGGTTACAAGTGTTTTCACCCACCTAAAAGAAAGGTGTTTGTTAGCATGGATGTTACTTTCCGTGAATCTGAATCATATTACCCTTTGTCCTCTTCCTCACCATCGGGTGTTCCCTCCGTTTCTTTGCCCATTCCTCCACCATATCCCTCACTTCAGGGGGGGACTTTACCAAAGGAAGTGAGTCCTACTATTCCAGTGAAGGTGGGCTCTTTTCCTATGTCTCCTCCTGTCTCTCTGGATTCTTCCTCCGCTATGCCTCCACCTCCGACTCTGCAGGTCTATACTCGGCGTGCAAAGGGGACAAGCACTCAGGAGCCTGCTATGTTACCAGAACAGTCAGTGGATCCTGACTCAGGGCCTTCTGATTTACCGATTGCCCTTCGAAAAGGTATCCGGTCTTGTACCCGCCATCCTCTCTCTAATTATGTATCGTATGATTCTCTATCTACCTCCTATAAGGCCTTTGTCTTCTCTCTTGCTACTTCTTCTATACCTGTGTCATGGCAACAGGCTCTTGAGGTTCCTGTGTGGCGTGAGGCGATGGCTGAGGAAATGACGGCTCTGGAGAAGAACCATACGTGGGATCTTGTCTCTCTTCCCTATGGAAAAAAACCTATTGGGTGCAAGTGGGTGTTCTCTGTAAAACAGAATCCACAAGGGATTGTTGAGAGATGCAAGGCACGGTTGGTTGCGAGGGGTTATACCCAAACCCAGGGCATTGATTATCAGGAGACATTTGCCCCTGTTGCTAAAATGAATACCATCAGGGTATTGGTTTCTGTTGCTGCTTGCAAAGATTGGGATCTTCTACAGCTTGATGTGAAGAATGCCTTTCTCCATGGCGACTTGGAGGAGGAGGTCTATATGTCTATTCCTCCAGGTCTCACTCCGGCTGGTGCTTCAGGGAAAGTTTGTAGATTGTTGAAGGCTCTATACGGACTGAAGCAGTCCCCAAGAGCATGGTTTGGCCGGTTCCACAAGGCGATGGTGTCGTTTGGATACTCTCAGAGCAATGCTGACCATACGTTGTTCATCAAACGTAGGCTTGGGAAAATCACTGTTCTTATTGTATATGTTGATGACATTGTCATAACTGGTGATGATCATGAAGAAATTCAGAATCTGAAGCTGAAGCTTGCCAAAGAGTTTGAGGTCAAAGATCTAGGAAAACTCAAGTCCTTCTTGGGAATTGAAGTTGCTAGATCAAAGCAGGGGATCTTTCTCTCTCAGCAGAAATACACGTTAGATCTTCTTGAGAAGATGGGGATGAGCGGATGCAGACCGGCTGATACTCCGATTGAGGCAAATCACCGATTGGGTCGTGATGATGGAGTGGCGATTGAGGATATTTCAGGGTTCCAGAGGTTAGTGGGGAGGCTGATATATCTTTCTCATACTCGTCCGGATATTTCCTATGCAGTGAGTGTTGTGAGTCAGTACATGCATGCTCCTAAGACACGGCACATGGATGCAGCATGCAGGATTCTTCGGTACCTCAAGTCCTCACCAGGAAGGGGAATCCTGTTTTCCCCGAGTACTGATCTCAAGATTGAAGTTTATACTGATGCTGATTGGGCCGGGTCAGTGGATGATAGGCGATCCACGTCTGGATACTGCTCGTTTGTTGGAGGTAACCTTGTCACTTGGAGGAGCAAGAAGCAACAGGTTGTGGCACGGTCTAGTGCCGAGGCTGAGTTTAGAGCTATGGCTCATGGGGTCTGTGAAGGCTTATGGCTTCGGGCCTTATTGAGCGACCTTGGACTTGTTGAAGAAGGACCCATCCGTCTCTATTGTGACAATAAGTCTGCCATTAGTATCGCTCATAACCCGGTTCAACATGACCGGACAAAACACATTGAGATGGATCGACACTTTATCAAGGAAAATATTGAAAAAGGAATCATTTGTACTCCTTTTGTGCCCTCCAACGGGCAACTTGCCGACATTCTCACCAAAGGGTTGAGTGTGAATTCCTTTGACCAGATAGTGAACAAGTTGGGCATGTTTAATATCACTCGCCCAACTTGAGGGGGAGTGTTAGCATTATTAGCGTGTTTTATTTCTTTTCTTGTTTCTGGTGTGCTATTAGCATGTATGTATCTCTTAATCCTCCTCTTTATATAGAGGAGCCTCTTATTGAATGAAATAAGTTTTTCTCCCGTAACTATCAACAGTCAGTGTTGATTTTTATATCGCCATTGTTGACTTCAAATCATAGGAAGAGGAGACCTTGTTCATCGAAGTAATACTTCTTGAGATTTGGCGTTGAGCCTATCGTCCAAGATTGATCCCTTGTACGTGGCTAGTCATGTGCCAAACTAATACATGAGGATGCTGTTTAGACCGACAATCACAATTCATACAATAAAAGTCTTAGAATGTCATACATTAGTCACAAACATTATAGGCACACCGCAGCGTTCGAATGACATCGCCATCCAATTATACAATCTTTGTCGAGTTTTAATAGTTGTGTTATATGTGTCTTTGTCGAAGCAGACTTCATTATATATTGACTAGAGGTCGGGCTTAAGGAATACTGCAGTGTGCTTCAATTGATCTAGCAAGTTGTCAATTTTAGGGAGCAAAGACAAATTTTTTTGTTGATTTTGTTCAGCATCTAGTAACCGACACACATTCCACAACTCTCATCTCTCTTTAGCATTATCATAATTGTGGCCTGCTTAGCTCAAGACATAGTTTTTTGATCTACTAATTCTTGAGGACAGATTATATGTACACATCAAGATTCGGTAGGGTGCATCAAAAATTAGCTAGATTTTGTGCTCCATCATTCTCTTTAGTGACAGGTCTCCTTGGTTCTGGAAGAGAGAGTTAAACTCATCGACAAGTTATAGTAGTGTCTCACCCTTCCATGGAATAGGTGGTGCATCTATATCTGGCTTTTCTGGTCAGAAGAAAAAGGAGAAAATAGTTTGGCAGGTGTTCACAAGTTAATTTACTTGTCCCTCTGCATCCTACTCACAATGTAGTACTCCCAGTCCCATAGATGTAATAAACGTTTAAAGAGTTTGAATTAAAGATTGACTAGATATTGATCATGGTATAAGATCTAATTTAAACCTTTGCATGTGGTAAATACAACAAAAAGTAAAATGTCAATGAAACAATAGAAGAAATTGCAAGTCAAACTAAATGGTAGTTCCTCTTACTAAGTTCGCATTTCTAGCTCAGTTATTAAAGGCTCAAGGCACACCAAGGCGCAAAGGGGTCTTGGAGCCAAAGCGTAAGGCTCAAGGCGTAGGCGTACGCCTGAAACAGGTAAGGTGCAACCGCATCCATTGTAAATAATCAGCATCAAACATCAGTTCACCTTCTTGATCAAATTATTCATCTATTCTACAAATTAATCATTCATTACTGTCATTTATTTCTCTTAAAAAATAGAATCAATATGGTCATTTGCATCACATATAAATCTCAACGCTCGATTATGTTTCACAAACACTACAGCAACAACACTCAAGATTTATCCCACCAGAGTGGGGTCGGCTAATGTTTCACAAACACTAGGTCATGCAAAAATTATTGAGTTCTTGCATTATTTCATTCATTATTTTGAAAAAAACAAAGTTTACAACAAAAATCTCACTTTGGTCCGACTTTTATGCTCCAAAGGCGCACAAAGGAGCAAACCTCTGAGTCTGGTGAGTCTTTAGTCTTAGGCATGTCTTTAACAACATAGATTTCTAGTCAGCATAAATCAAAATTTTAATCACTAGTAACTTTTCTTATTTTTAATCACTAGTAACTTTTCTTCTTTTTAATCACTAGTAACATAAATGGCCATTTCACCTGAACTAAACTTGAATTTAGACCTTACATAAATATTTATCTTGACTTAGATCAACAAAATGTAGAGTTCAGAAAAATGGTTATGACAATTAAATCATTATTGTTGTAGAACAGTAGAATGAAAAGGAATATGACAATTAAACCATCAACCGAGATATTTTATGCATGAAAATGAGTTCAAAATACAAAGAGCAGAGATGCGGTAGCAAGAAACAGTTCAGTCAAGTAAACAAATGATAAAAACAAGCACAGAAGAAACCTTTCTCTTCTTGCCACTTCGTTTCTTCGAATCTTTGTCCCTCTTCCCTGTATTCACACGTAGCAAAGTTAGAAGTGAGTACCCAAAAATTATTGCAATATGCTAAAGAAAGTATCATAGGGGTGATGAGAACTGACAACAACTTTGAGCTCCAGGGAGAACAATAATCCCCATGGAGATCACTGGCATTGCTCCATGGAGATCAATACTGGTGGAGTTCGTGGAGATCAATATTGATCTTTGAGGAGATTAAGAGTGATCTCCGTGGAGATCAAAGTGATCTTCGTGGAGATCAAAGTGAACTCCGTGGAGATCAAAGCAATTTCTAAGGAGCAGCGCTCGATAGTTTGTAGAAGAAGAGAGCAACGGTTTACAGAAGAACCAAATAACGTAAACAAAAGACGACTCGCGTTGTTTAGGGAAAGACTTTGGAGCCCAAAAAATTTATTATTCGAGTTCACGAGATTGCACCACGTGTCGACGCGAGATTTCACCTGGACCTAGATTTTTAAACGGAGCCCTGAAGAAAAAATTTCGCCTAGTATTGACCTTGTAGTAGTTGCCTCATCTTTTTCTTAGGACACTACCACGAGAACCTATCTTAGTATTCATATCATCTGCGACGATTTTTATTATACCCCTCTCAGTGAATCACCTGATGAGTTTTTTCTTTATGGAGGCATTCAACACATCATAGGGTGGCATCCCAATGTCAATGTCTCACACATTCTTATGGATGTTTACCGCACACTCAACGAGTATTTCTACACTACACCTAGCGAGCAACCTGTTAAGTCAACGCTCATTAGAGGTGTATCCATTATTAGTAGGTCAGTTAAGTTTGAAAGTGCACTTGATGGCTCGATGAAATGGTTCATCATCACTATCACTCTTGGAGACATTCAACATATTATATTGTCACATTATATTACTGATATCTCTGGTGTTTACTTGAATGATCGTTGCACCCGCGATGAATTTTTCTATACTCTACCTACTGAGCCTCCTGACCATGTACCCATCTTAGGAGTTCCTTATAGCACCATAGAACCTCAGAGTAAGGAGTTCGTCATGTATATTGTTCATCTTTTACATTTGTTATAAAATCGTTTACATATGTTGCATTATTCGTCATGTGTATTGTTCATCTGTTTTGCATCAATTGCATGAACGGCATGAATTTGTCCAACATAAAATTGCAATAAGTAATAAAATTTATAAGGTTTACACAAACATTCACAAGAGAGAGCAGAGTTTTAGAGAAGGTGAGTAAGTGATGATGAGAATTAAACCTGAGAGGTTCCTCTGGAAAATTGCAAGAAAATTAGATGTCAGGCAAATGAGTTCATATACAGTAATGCAAAATATTGGGTCAAATTCATACAAATTGACGGGAATCAGCCCAGGATCGACAGTAGAGATCGAACCGCCACTCGGCGGGGCCCGCTTATGTGTACTTGCGCAGGAAGCGTTGATCGGATCAACGACCCGAGACCACGAGCGTGTCTGAAGTGTCATTTTTCTCTTTTTACATATTCTTTTATTTTTTAGACTTTATTTAGTTGTACCAGGACATCATGCGTAATGATTAATCATAATCGTTTACGTCAGGTGTCTTAGCCCTCTTTTATTATAAATAAGAGTTGATTACAACTATTGTGGGGCATTATTAGACTTGTGAAGAAATCTAGAGTCGACAATCACAATCGTGGTACGGTACCGGTTATTTTCAGTTTCCGCATCTTAGTCTTCTCCCGTAACCGTAATCGGCCCAGCCCGAATCCTCCCTCCTTATTCCACTGGAAGCCGCAACCTCCCCACCAAATTTCCGCCAGACGCAACCTCCTCGCCAAATTCCTGCAAGCTGCAACTTCCTCGCCAAACCCTGTCGCAAGCCCGCCTCCTCCACGACTCCTGCCGCTAACCGCACAACCCACCTTCCGCTCCAACAGCAAATCGCATGATCTGTCTTCACCGCCTGCTGCAAAACTGCTGCCCTCCCTGCTCCATACCAGCACCGTCGCTTCCTTGATTCCAGCTCCGACAATGCCAACTCCCAGCACCATCCCAATGCCACCCACTTTTCCATTCTTACGGCCACAACTCGTCCCTCAGTTCCCTTGTTTTTTTCCGTCAAAGTTGTTTCCTACTCCCGCCAACATTCCCCATCACCGGGTCTTCTTACTCGTGAGTAAATTGTATTGTGTTTCATCTTTTATTATTGAATATGTGGATGAATATTGCATAATTGTTTGAAAATCTTGACTTGTTTATACAATTGCTTCGTTTTCTTATAAAACTCATTTGTGTAAGGTTTAGTTCAAAGACTTAGTGCGAAGGAGACGTACATTATTCGGCCAATTGAAACCGTTGTGAAGGTCGTATAGTACTGTTAAGTTCAATTAATTCATTGTTACTGAGCCATATCTGGTTTAATCGAATTCCTTCACGCATCATATAAAATGGGCTTGTTCAAGTCCAACCAGCACCACTTACATATGTCTACATTAGGGTTGGTCCACTACCACAGCCTACCCTTCGCCAGATTTGGTATCAGAGCCCAAGGTTCACTTGCATGTTACGTAGCGGTAGGCCTTTTCGCCAGCCCATGTTCAAGCCGAACCTAACCGACGAGAGGACCACCAACTATAATCTGAAATGACACCTGCAAATTTCCAATAACTGATGCTAGATCAGTTCAATCAAATGTACGCTCAATTCGGCAACCTCAGCACTGGCATCAAAACCCTTGCGGATCAGAGCGGGCAAGACATTTGCCAGATAAGAGGGGGCGTTGTCATCCTACCTGCCGATCAATATAAAGAAGAGTGGGACACCCTCCCTCCCCATGATTAGCGTGTTAAGAATCAACCCCCGCGATATCCTGCCCCATCTATGAGGCGACCCCCTGATCACACTCATCACCGTCGATTCGGACCTGCCCAGGATAGATCATTCCGTCCTCAGGGGGACTAACATCCTCGACACCCAGACCCTCGTGATCGAGCCCTATGCCATTTTGAATATGAGCAGGATGACTACTATGACGATTATCTCAAGCCGGGTCGAGGACCACATGCTGAGTACGACAACACTCGCCGCTGATAATACAATATTTATCTATATCTTAGTATAATATTTATATATTAAATAAGTATATTTTATAAACTTTTATCTTAATTTCTTTCTCATTAATTTATTTTTGCATTTTTCAGGTAATTTGGGCTGTTGGTAACAGTTTGGAGCTCATAGACGTGATAAGGAGATGTTTTGAAGCATTTCTGCCGAAATCGCAAAGTACACGCCCTAGGTCACGAGCGTGACCTAGGGCGTGACATCAGTTCACGGCCAGAACCTTCTCCAGAACTCTTTCCAGCGCGTTTTAAAGTTACACGCCCTTGGTCACGGGCGTGACCAAGGGCGTGACATCAAGTCACGGCCATGACCAGAACCAGCCGTCTTCCAGCTGCCAGATCACGCCTTCAGCTCAGTTTAATATTACGCGCCCTTGGTCATGTGCGTGACCGAGGTCGTGACCCGTCTGATAACCGCCGCAATCATTCCAGATCGAGTTGTTCCACTGTCGTTTCCAGATCCAGCTAGACACACCCGTGTCCAAGGGCGTGTAACTTCGAGTTAGGTCGATTTTGGCGGTTTACTCCCCAACGTTCCAGGGCTTTCAAGACAGCGATTACGCACCTTACACGCCCTTGGACACGGGCGTGACCAAGGGCATGACTCCCCAATTTTCTGCCTATAAAAGTCAGTTGCTGCTAAAGTGATTTTCATCCAGTCCCTGCTTCGATTGGATCATTTCTAGCTTAGTTTTCCTGCATTTTTATAGTGTAATTTCCTTTATGCAATTTACTTTATGTCTTGCACTTTTCAATTCCTAATATAGAATTTCATTTCTTGCAATTGTAATTTATTTTCCTATTTATAAAATTGTTCTTTTCCTTTTATCATGTTTAGCTAATTTTATAGCATTTGATCGGATGAGCTCTCAAGTAATTTCATTTCGTAATCTCTTTTTCATAGCCTTAGATTTAGAAAACTATGATTTACCTTTGATTTTTATCGGATTGATTTCATATTGTCGACATGTTTTCAATCAATGATTCGTATTTAGTTGATCGAGAGATCCGTGAATACGAGAAGATCGCTCAAGGGTGAAAGGAGTTGCATGCATTTCTCGAGAGAGGTCGGCATAAATCTTCCGGATTTGAGTCAAATCCAATAGCGGGGTTCACCTCATAAAGCAAGCTTAGGGGCTTCGACTGCCCGCGGGGTCTTAATCGCCAATAGCGGGGTTCAACTCGTAAAGCAAGCTTAGGGGCTTCGACTGCCCGCGGGGTCTTAATCGATCAACCTAAGATTAGTTTGTAGCGTATTCTAGAGAAAGGCACTGTCATAATTTGCAAACCTCCACGGTCGAGTTTTTATCTTCAATTGCGTGTGAAATTTAGATTGACGAATTATTTCACTTAAGAAGGATTCTAAATCAAATGATATTCTTCTTTATCTTTTTATCATTCTTCTTTGCAAAATCAACCTTTTTATTTAGATAAAATAATATTAATTTGCGTAAGTAGACGTAATCAACAGACCCGTGGAATACGACACTTGATATTTATTTTTAAATATCATATACTATGAACGATAGGTGTTCTTGTCTATATTTCGTAGAATTTGGAGAAAAATTTTTACGTATCAACCGCATACGTACTGACGCTCCTACCTTCGACGGTCACCAGGACCCGAAGGCATTTAGCGGCTGGCCCCAGAAGATGGACCATTATTTTGAGTGGTACGATATGACGTACGAGTGACGCATTAGATTTACGAGGATTGAGCTTATAATGTAACATCACACCACCATTTCCTTTTATCAATTGAGTCACGGGTGCCCCCAGGTGGCTCAATTGACCGACACGTCAGCACAAAATGAGAGCTTGGCAGATATAGTGGAGAAATAAAATCCAATTAATTTATTCACATAACTCCTACCCATACATACATATGAGTTAGGAGAGCAGGAAATTACGAAAATGCCATTAAGTTATATATCTCATTACATTGTGATATTAATATTATGGATAATAATTTATGACACTCCCCCTCAAGTCAAATCAAAAATATTTGTCATCCCCAACTTGAGTATATCGTCAGTAAACACATCACAGCATAGACATTTGGTGAAGACATTCATTAGCTGGCCTTTGGAGTGAACAAAAGTAGTAACAACATTCCCATAAAGATGAACTTTGATAAAATGTCTGTCAACTTCAGTATGTTTGGTCTTGTAGAATAGATGCCAACCACAATCCTTTACAGAGGCCCTGACCCAATATTCTTCCTCCACACTAGATCTAGCCACCTCATTTATGCTTCTTGCTCCTCTACGTCACCAAGTTACTTCCAACAAAGGTACAATAATAAGCGGCGGGTTTTCTATCACCTTGACTTCCTGCCTAAGAAACATCAGTGAACACTTCAACCCTTAAGTGGTTGTTTATGGAGAATAACAGTCCTCGGACAGGATATTTTACCTCTGAACGTGATGGGCCGCCTCTTGGTGACGAGCTCTTGAAACGTGTGTGTGTTTGCTCAAAATGCGTACAACGTATGTAATATCGGGACGTGTGTGTGTGTGTGTGTGACAGGTATATGAGACAACCAGTCCCTGATAGCTTGACGCGTTAATCCTAACACCATCTCTATCATCACAGATCTTATAACTTCCAGCAATAGGAGGGTCAACTGAAGCGCAAACAAACATCTTTGTTTACTTCAGAAGATCCAAAACGTATTTCCTCTGAGAAATGAAGATACTCTTATTGTATATTGTAACTTCAATCCCAAGAAAGTATCAGAGTTTCCCTAGATCCTTAACCCAAATTCCTTAGACAACTTGGTTTTAAGAGTAGCAATCTCTTCAATGTCATCTCCTGTAATTATAATGTCATCCATGTAAATAATGAGAATAGAGATTTTTCTGACCTCGCCTCATTACAATCATAGTATGATCTGGTTGTCATTGTTTATTTATCGTTGATGCGTCTCACGGGCAAGTGCACACGGTCGTTCAAGTAATTAAAAACGAGGATAAATCCCCGAGTATCGAATCTCTCAAGGAACACGGTGAGGTAGATTTAACAGTTAAGACAAGACTTGAGATAGAAGTCTTGAGGTCGATGTTATCAGGGGATTTTGGTTTTGCTAACTAATTCCAATTAAAGAAAACTAATTAACTATGCGGGCCGCCGGCACCGCTTCGCACTTCTGCGGGTTGCCGGCCTCCGCTTTATTCTTCCGCGGGTTGCCTTCCTCCGCCTCGCTTGCCGGCTCATGTCTATCTCAACGACAATGCAGCCACGGCTCTCACTCGCACAAAGCACAACAAAAACGAATAGAAAAACTGATACAAGAGGTTAGGCCTCCTAGGCTACTCCAATGGACATGAACACATAAGCATAATATTACAAGAAGAATATTCATCGCAAACATCAAAAGTCCATTCCAACCATCATCTAAACAAGAAGAAAAGCAACCAAGCTCTACCTAGTGTGCGGAAAATAAAGAGAGAAATGCAAACATCACTCGAGACTCTTCTGTGGAGACGAGGGTGCTCCGGAGTGTGATTCTGTGATGGCCTAGCTCGTCGGCTGTCGTCCGGGGTAGAGGAGCCGCTGTCACCGATCCCCAATGGGCCCGTCTTCTCGAGGGTTTTGCGCCTACCAAGTTTCCTCTTCAAATCCCTAGCTTGCGGAGAGGGGAGTGCTTCTTGTTCACTTTGGAGCTCTTGGATGATGGGGAGAGCCTAAGGGATGATCCCTAGCCCTTGAAGGGAGAAAACGGCGGAACAGGGCGAACTGTGCGAAAAAATGGCGGAACTCCCGGTTGAAATCGCGAGCCTGCGTATTTATAGACGAAGCAGAACATTACGAGTAGGCGCACGACCAGTGGTCGTGCGTGAAGGAAAGTCCCCTACTCGTGCGAGAAAAAACCTGGACTGGCGGGAAAATTTTGGCATCTGGGGGGAAATTATTGAACGTGCACGACCAGTGGTCGTGCGTGAAGGAGCTCCAGTCCTTGTGTGGCAACCCGTGCGAAATTAGGGGGGTTCTCGGGAAGATTTTATCAAATGGTAATGCACGACCAGTGGTCGTGCGCAGAGGGAGCCACTGCTCGTGCGTGAAGAAAAACGCACGAGTAGTGGCTTCCTCAATGAAAAAGGGCCGAGACACCCAGGGGAAGCTGCACAAGCATTGTACCTGCAGGAAAAACATCCAACATTCCGAGAACAATACATCCTAAAAGTGCACAGTGTAACATCTGAGGATTCTCTAGAACGGGGTGAATAAAGATTTAAAACGTTTACACTAAATATGCACACACAATACAAAACTTCTAATGACTATGCAATCAGAAAACTAGCACAGAATAAATTAAACACAGAGTGCAGAAATAGTAAAGGGGACAGCACAGAAAATTCACAGCACAAGACAAAAGCTATAGTGGTTCCCCAAAATATTGGTACATCCACTCTTTTACCACATTGGTAGGAATACATTAAACAGTGTCTGAGTCTTTTGATAAGGAGGCACTTAGAACCACTGAGTCTTTTGGTAAGGAGACTCTTAGAACCAACTACTGAGTCTTTTGATAAGAAGACTCTTAGAACCAAGGACTGAGTCTTTTGATAAGAAGACTCTTAGAACCAATCTAGATCTTTTGATAAGGAGATCTTGAACCACTGAATCTTTTGGAGAGGGATTCTAAAAACTCTTTACACAGTTACAGAATAAGACAGGGAGAAAAGAAGAAGAAGAAGAAGTTGTAAAGATGTGTCTTATGTTGGTGCTCTTCAGGATTTGTTTTGAATGAACCCTTGCTTAAGGTAGAAAAGAATGCAAGGGTGATGAGCTTGTGATCCTGAAGATCTCTCTGTACTCTTGATGGCTTCCTGTTGTAAGTAAAGAAGAAGAAGAAGCAGAGCCTGTATATGTGTCCTGTACAGAGATGTTTTCCATGTTCTATCTGTGAGAGAGAGCTTCAGAAAGATGAAGACTCAATGGAATAGGATAAAAATTATGTTGTCTTTCTTCCTCTGTATTCTTATTCTCTGTTGAATAGTGTTTGAATTTGTTCTCTTATGTTTTGTGCTTAGAAGGAATGTCCACTTGATAGTAAATATTTCTTTCCATTTCTGTTCACGACCCGTCAATCTAAATTTGAATAACTTTCAAGAATGTCTTTGTTGTCTCTCTGGAGTACTTCATTCCATTCTTGGCAATAAACGAACCGTTAGAATTTGAATTATATCTGAGGATACATTCTGAAAAGCATCAGAAAAAGGACAGCAGGAAATATTTTATTTTTGTCTGTATTCGACATAGCGTCGAATTCATTTTCCTTCTAATCGACGCACCTCTGAGTTGTAATAGAAGCTCCTTCGAATTCCTTCTCAGCATTGAACTGCACTTAGATATCGACGTTGCATCGAATCCTTATCGACGTATCCGTCGAGTTAAAGACTTGGACTTTGAACTTCATCTTCTGCGTCGACTTCAAGTCGCAGTTGCGTCGACTTCTAATATTGCTTCGACTGACTCTGTCTTCTGCGTCGAGTACATCTCGACGTTGCGTCGACTTAGACTTCAGTCTGAGTTACTTCTACTTGTATTCAAAGTTGCGTCGACTTCTATTCAACGCAAGTTTAACTCAACTGAATTTTATACTTATTTTGGACAGGTCTCGACACTCTAGTGTGAGTTTGATATCTTAGGACATCTAATGATCAAATTACTCTCTATATACAACATGGGTAATATATCCTAGATTATGAAATCGCTTGTAGGAAATTTGTAAGATAAATCAAAGGGTGTTTTTCCCAACTCATCCACACAGTCACAAACATCAAATCTAATTATACAAATGAAATGAGAGGGAGAAGAGGGTCTCTCTCATGCATGAAATGGCTCAAATCATGCTTTATCTAGCTAAACATTCAGATTATCAAAGGTTTTATGATGAAATCTACAAATAATGGAAAAACATACTAGAATAGAGCCAAAATCATTATACTAAATTCGTTCATCAAATACCCTCAGACTTGCTTGTCCCGAGCAAACCATCTACCTACGGGGAGTAAGATAGGTTAATTACAAATCAAAAATAGAAATAAGAAAGTGGACCGAGAAGTCTCATGCCTAAGGGGAATAAAAACATGTTAAAGAAAAATTCTAAGCATATAATCAAATTACACTGTATTTAAACAAACTATCGTACGACTATATTCACTCATAATCAGAAGAACTAAGTAATCCATCCTAAGCATAGTGTAGCGAAAGGAGTGACGCTGAGTGTGGTATTATGGACCCAGAACTACTAGGGTGGCCTCCAAAGAAATCCATCAATTACGATGGACATGGCTCGCCCGGTCACACCTTCTCCACTACACTCGATACTAACAACCTCTACGAATCCTTAGGGCTTTGGTAAGATGAATTATTGGCTTAGGCTTAAGGTGAGGATTTCAATTAGGGATACGACAGGCTAACTCACACTTAAGCAAAAATCGAGAGCTTGCATCGAAATAACTACCACCGGCTAGAAATGGATGAGTAACACCACCAGACATAGATTTGAACACATTAGGTCACTCACCAATTGTCGAACACCGCAACAAAATATTTTTTATGATTTTTTTCAAAATTTCTTTTAGCAATTTTCATTTCCACTCACTTTTTCAAATTTTTTGTTAAAAGCACGCTCAAATAAACAATAAAATAGTCAAATACACCAAACTAACGAAATTCGATCCGCCACCGCAATTAGCGAGAGAAAAATTTTAAATGCAACTCATTGCTAAGTGTGATATGGATTTTGGCATTTAGCCTTTGGTTTTAGTGAGGTGGAGGTGCAACAAAAGGAAAGGTGTAGGCTTAAATTGGGTTCGCAATGGTAGTGAGTATGGGATCGGATACGAAGACTCAAGCTATCCAAGTAAAGGCCTAAATCATGTTCGTAGAGTTAATTACTATTTAGTGCATATGCTTCGAAGATCGCTATGGGCGAGTTCTATACACCGAGAAAGGACACCCCCTCGTCGTGAGCCTATAATCATGGTTATCAGGATCGCGATCCGGATCGTAGGATCTTACGATCCTCCGATCTAGAAATCGATCTGGATCTTACCTAGAATCTAAATCGGCACATCTACTGCTGGGATCGCGATCCAGATCTTAGGATCTTTAGGATCGCGATCCCGACCCGATTCTACCGGCCCGGCCAAAGGGAACTAGAAACATGTCAAACCCTCTCCCGACCACATTCAACCGGCCCAACGTCCATAACCCATTGTTTAACCTTATCCAATCCCGCCCTCATACCCCATCACAGAATCATATCATGTTGCTTTACTATATCCCAAGTGTCGATTGCTGACTGCAAACAGAGGCCAAGAGCGACGTCTCGATCGCTTCCAGTCCAGACAATGTCGTCCTTTTCCTTCCTTACCAGGTTCCATTTCATGTGGTGTCAGTGTCTTATCTTATATTTACGTATGAACAATCCAGTGGTTCGTAATCCAGTGGCTTCCTGCTTCCTACTTTCAGGCCAACATCTTCTCTTTCTTTATAGCAATCTAGCAGTTAGAAATCCAATGTACGAGCAATTCAAACTTCCTGCTTCCAGCGTACGAGCAATCTGGCAGTCTGGGTTCGTTTTCCTGCTTCTAGGCTTCCACCAATCAATCAGTCCAGATTTGTTTTTATTGTTAGTAGATATTGGGTGTCCTACCTGAAACTGAAAGTGAACTTAGTATGATATTATCTTTTTGATTTAGTTATTCAAAAAAAATTAATATATTTATTCACATACTGCTTAATTTGTTGATTTTTTGTTAATTGAGCATGTAATTGAATGATACAAAATTCAATTTTATATTTTTAGTCTTAATTTATAAATGTTGTAGGATCTTACGATCCTCGATCCGATCCTACGATCCGATCCGATCCAACCTCGAAACGATCTCACCGGATCTCGATCCTGACAACCTTGCCTATAATACAGCACTAGCGACACTACACACAGCTCTACACTAGCGTTGGACTCGATCGCATTCTAACGAGGAGTGGATATACAACCAACGATGGTAAGTAAAAATACAGTGTATTTAACATATGCAGAAAAATTAGCTTTAAATCTATTTCTATCCGAGAACATGGGCACTCGACTAGGAGTACTCCACGAGTCTACGGTTCACTACCCAATTTCAGTTTTTTTATTATAAATTAATCTAACCTACACACCTAAGAGTAAATGGAAAACACATGAATAACATAAATTCAAGTTACAATCGTAGTGGGTGCGGGAAATGAAATGCACGTGAGCGAAAAAATTATTTTAAAATTTTGAAAGAACTTGGAGCAGATTTATAAAAAAACTAGCGCTACCGGAATGCATGAAGTGAGTGCTCGCGCGCATGGATAACGAAAACTACCCCTAGACTTAAACGGAGCATTGTCCCCAATGCGAATGTAAAATGCTACTAAGTATGAGGAATGCAGGAAATAAAATAGGGATGGGAATTCGTTACACATGCCCGAGAATGGGGCATTCCGGAAGCGGTTGAATCTGACTTTGAAGCTAATATTTGCTCTCGGTTTCGACTCGGTCAAGCAAAATTTGCAATGGCACCAAATTCCTGTCGAGGGATTAGCGCCAATAAAAGGAAAACAAGAAAACATTAATGAAAAACACAGATAATCATGGGGTGTCTCCCAAGAGCGCTTTGTTTAACGTCCTTGAGGTGGACCAAATACCTATATTAACAGTTATATAATATTGTCTAAGCAGGAAAATTAAAAAGTTCAACAAGACTGTAAGCGCGCTTGAAGAGTTCTCCATCGTATGGTTTTAAGCGCCGACCATTTACTTTAAATAGCCCCTCCTCTTCATACAACTCAACATCGCCAAATGGAAAGGCACGAGTGACGGTGAAAGGTCCATACCACCTGGATTTGAGCTTCCCCGGAAAGAGTCGCAGTCAGGAGTTATAAACCAAGACTAAATCACCTTCTTTGAACTCCTTATGGCGGATCCACAGGTCATGCCAATTTTTTGTTCGTTCTTTGTACAGTCATGCATTTTCATAAGGTTCATGCCGAAATTCTTCCAAAGCACTGAGCTGCGAGAAGCGATGTTTTCCAGTCTCCATCATATTGAAGTTTGGGTATTTGGTTGCCCAAAAGGAACGGTGCTCGAGCTCGACCGGAAGATGGCATGCTTTACCATACACAAGTCTGAATGGAGACAAGCCGATCGAAGTTTTAAAAGTTGTACGGTAGGCCCATAATGTGTGATCAAGCTTGTTGGCACAATCCTTCTGGTTTGTGTGGACGGATTTCTCAATGATGCGCTTTAACTCTCGGTTGGAAACTTCCACCTGCATGCTAGTTTGGGGTGATAAGCTAGCGCAATTTTGTGGTGCACACCAAATTTTTTAAGGAGTAACTTGAAGGGGTGGTAGGAGAAATGACATCCACTGTCACTGATAATCATTCGAGGTGTGCCAAAACGAGCAAAAATGTTCGCATGAAGGAATTGCAACACTACCTTTGCGTCGTTGGTTGGAAAAGCCTCGGCTTCGACCCACATAGACACATAATCAACCGCCACAAGAATATATTGCTTTCCGAAGGATATCGGGAAAGGACCCATGAAATCGATACCCCAGACGTCAAAAAGCTCATAGACAAGAATTTTATTTAGGGGCATCTCATCCCTTCTTGAAATATTCTCGGAGCGTTGACATTGATCGCATTTTGCAACATAGGCATGGGTATCTTTAAAAAGAGTGGGCCAAAAAAATTCTGATTGTAAGACCTTTTGAGCAGTCCGGCTAGTCCCCATATGTCCTCCAGCTTTGTCATCACGACAGGGAAAAAGAATAGAGGATATTACCTCATCTGGAATGCATCTGCGAATAATATTGTCAGCGCACATGTGAAATAAAAGAGGCTCATCCAGTGGCGGACACACAAAATTTGTTCTGTGTGGGCGGAGTACAAAACTATTCAAATAAATAAACCAACAAATATATCAAAAATGTCTATATTGCATTAATATCACACAATTTTTTATAATTGTTGATCAATTTGAGAAAAAGGATACATTTACTATACTCTTTTATGATGTTTCATTTTCTAAGAGCATTTCTTGATAATCTTATTATTGTTGGCAAAATATTTTTTTAATATATGTCATCAAATAATCACTCATCCATTCAATTCTCTCTAACTATGTAATGAGATTTCAATAAAATGAATTAAATACAACTTTAACTTATAGTGAAATCACATGAAAAAAATCAATAATAAAATAAATATTTCCTAGTTATCTCTTGACCATTGTTATATATTTTTCAATAAATAGTAAAATTGAAGTTTTTAAAGATATAAACGAGCTAAAATAATTGTTGAGATTTATTTAATAAAATAGATGAAGTTAAGAGTTAATTTACTTATTGCGCCTACTTTTTTACACTCAAGAATTTATTTATTTCTATTTTTCACCTTAATACTTTAAATAATTATTGCTTCATTGCAATGAGTTATTCAATTTTCTATATTTTTTATGAATTAATAAATGTTCTAAGCTTTTAAGACATATATAATTGAGAAACAATTAAAATAATAAAATTTGTAAATATTAATGTAAATATAATTCAGATTATAAATTAAAACCTCAATTCATTGTCGTTTATGAACTATTTGAATACCACCTATCATTTTAAATATTTTTCACACAATAACATAAACATGCATTTATTAATAAAAACACTTTAAACAACTAAATGTTTCTTTATAAAAAAGTTTTAAACAACAACATAATAACAAATTTGTTTATAATTTCAACAACATAACAATTAACTAATCTATATTAAAAGTCTATACAACGACATAACAATAAACTTACTTGTAAAAAAAATTAAACAACAATATAACAAAGAACTTGTTTATAATTTTTTTTAAATAACATAATAACAATTATTTACAAAATAAAAAACCTTAAATTTTGTTGATGGTAAGATTTGAACCCATGACCACTAGAATAAAAATTATTACCACTACCAACTGAGGCAAGAAACTATATATGTATTATTCTTACAATACAATTTATTATTCTATAACTTATCTGTCATGGTAAACAACTTGTCCACTATTACTGAAAAATAAATTTTTTAGAATTCAGTATGGGCGGCCGCCCACACTCGTCCCTAGGTGGGTCCGCCCCTGGGCTCATCCCAAAAATAAATATTTGTCATTAAAGAATTCTTTTTCTTTTATTGAAAAGTTAAGTTTGGGGGGAGCAGTTCACAAGCAAGGAAATTGGCGAAATCTGCAAACCAAGAGGATACTCTTGAAGAATGTCAATGTCAATTATGTCCACATCCAGCTCCCCGTTCCCTTTTATGCGAGAAAGGTGGTCAGCGACAACATTTTCAACTCCCTTCTTATCACGAACTTCAACATTAAATTCTTGTAATAACAGAATCCAGCGAATAAGTCGAGGCTTAGCATCCTTTTTGGCTAGAAGATACTTTAAGGCAGCATGGTCTGTGTGGACAATAACTTCGGACAAGATGAGAAAAGCATGGAATTTGTCAAAAGCAAAGATTACTGCCAAGAGCTCCTTTTCAGTGGTTGTGTAGTTCTGCTGAGCATCATTCAACGTGCGACTAGAATAATCGATTGTATGGAAAACCTTATTCATGCGCTGTCCGAGAACAGCCCCGACCGCAAGGCCGGGGCTGAGACAAGAACTGGAGTGATGATCAACTTTTCTTTTAAAACAGAGAATGAACTTTTTTCAAAGCGGCTTGGAGATTTCAGAACAGTTTTTTATTAACCTTCGATAAACACCTGTGTCCCAAGAAGTTGCGAATTCCTATGACGGAGGAGGGTGGTGGAAGCTTTTGAATAACGTCAATTTTTGCTTGGTCCACCTCAATTCTAGCTTTAGAAATTTTATGTCGAAGAACAATTCCCTCCTTCACCATGAAGTGACACTTCTCCCAATTTAAGATCAAATTTGTATCTTCACAGCGCTGCAACACTTTAGATAAGTTTGAGGCAAATGTTGAATGATGACCCAAAGAGAGAGAAATCATCCTTGAACACTTCCAAGAAGTCTTCTATCATGTCATGAAAAATAGCTATCATGCAGCGCTGAAAGGTGGCGGGAGTGTTGCACAGGCCAAAGGGCATCCTTCGGAAAGCAAAAGTGCCAACATGGCAGGTAAAAGTGGTCTTCTCCTGATCGTCTGGGTCAATAGTAATTTGGTTATACCCTGAATAACCATCAAGAAAACAATAGAACTCCTGTCCGACCAACCTTTCGAGCATTTGATCAATGAATGGCAGTGGAAAGTGATCTTTCCTTGTTGCTTCGTTCAACTTCCTATAATCAATACAAGCACGCCAACCGGTGACTGTGCGAGAAGGCAAAAGGTCATTATGCTCGTTCATTACGATTGTCATCCGTCCCTTTTTTGGAACAACCTGGACAGGACTGACCCACTTGCTGTCACTAATTGGGTAGATGATCTCAGCGTCAAGGAGTTTAATAACTTCATCTTTCACTACTTCTTGCATCTTAGGATTTAAACACCGTTGTGGTTAGGCTAGAGGTCTAAAATTGTCTTCCATGAGAATTTTGTGCATGCAAATTGCGGGACTAATCCCCTTTATGTCACTAATGGCCCAACCAAATACTCTGTGTGAGCATCAACAAGGCGGGTTTCTTCATCGGTGGGCAGCAAAGCAGAAATAATAACTGGATGCGCGTCCTGTTCCCCAAGATAAGCATACTTAAATGCTCCGGCAAGGGCTTCAAAGTAGAGCAGGGAGGTTAAGGAACCAAGTGGGGAACAGGGGAAGATGGTGGTGACAGCTCAGCTGCCAATAACTCGTCATCGCAGCAAGCCGAAGGGTGGGGTAAAGTGACCATATAGCAGTCTAAATCGGAAAGTTCATAAGAGCAGAGATCCTCGAGCCTATAACTGTTGAAGTGGTCATTGGTTTGAGATTTGATTCCATCGTGCACATCAAAGACTGATGTTTCGTCTCTGATTCGCAAAGTAAGTTTTCCACTCTCGATGTCAATGAGAGCACGGGCAGTGGCCAAGAACGAGCGTCCAAGAATCAGGGGAAACTTTTTATCCACTTCCATTTCAAGCACAACAAAGTCAACCGGGAAGCAAAAAAATTCAACTTGTGCTAAAACGTCATCGATGACTCCCAGAGGTTTCTTAATTGAACGATCAGCTAGTTGAAGTGTCATGCAAGTAGGGCGCATTCCCCAATTCCTAGCTTCCTGAAAATGGATAGTGGCATACGATTTATTGAAGCACCCAGGTCGCAAAGAGCATTCCCACAGTCCATTGCCCAATCAAGCAAGGAATAGTAAAGTTGCCCGGATCCTTGCGCTTCATTGGAAGTTTATTCGAAATTATGACTGAATAGTCCTTGGACAGGTTTACTAGATCGACCTCCTCAATCTTTTTCTTGTTTGATAGCAACTCCTTTAAAAATTTTGCATACCCGGACATTTGAGTCAGAGCATCGATGAGAGCGATGTTAACCTGAACGCCCTTCATCATTTCCAGAAACTTCAGATATTGTCCGTCCTTCACGTTCTTTAAACGGTGAGGGAATGGGGGACCGGGTGGTGTAGTAATAACAGGAGGAGGCGACGAAGTAGATGGCAGAGCGGCTTCGACAGTTGGAGATGACTGACCATTGCCTCCATGGGTGTTATGCCTAGGATCAGGAATAAGGAGCTCCCTTCCACTGCGTGGAATAAGGAGCTCCCTTCCACTGCGTAGCTGCAGAGCATTTAGAGTTTCTTGCTTGCTGGCAAAAATCTGCATAAGTACGTCGGTAAGTGTGCTCAGGCAATCCTGCAATTTCTGAATTAACTGTTGAAGCACTCGAAATTCATGCTTAGCCCATTCCGCGAATGCGCTGAACTTTACTAGTCCTCGTTTGTATTTACTATCGCTCTCCGCCTCTTCCGATATTGAAATGGAAGCACAAACCATAGGAGAGTCGCTTGCAATGTAGGAATCCGGCCATTGACGGCTGGTGAAAGTGAAGTTCTCAATGATTTTTTTGCCTCGTGCGGAGTTTTCTTCAGAATGGCCACTGCCGCAGAATCAAAGAGTGTGAAATGAGAGGGGCATATCAAAATAGAATACTTGTAGCAGAGTAGCATCCGGAATGCCATGCTGAAGTCTTCTTCAAAATGGGGGCCTGAGCGTTGAAGTCTTGTAAACCTTTCCCAAGCTTCAGCCAAAGATTCACCTTCATTTTGCTTAAAATTTAGAATCCCAAAGTATTGTTCTGACTGCTGCTGAAGGGAGACAAAGTATGCTAAAAATTTCTTTTCCAGCTCCTCCCAAGTAGGAATGGAATCCCTGCACAAATCTCGGTACCAGCGTTTTGCCTTTTTCTGCAGTGAAAACGGGAAGAGACGAGATTTAAAGAAATCATTCTTCGAGTCAGCATAATTAAAAGTGCTGCAAATTTACAGAAAGGCTTGAATGTGATGAATGGCGTGATCCTCGGGAGAACCGCTGAACTGCAAGGACTGCTGCACAACTTGGATTAAATCTAAGGGAATTTCAAAACATTCGGAATGAGAAGTTATAGGTTTTTTAAATAACTTTCACCATCATGCATGGTGGCAACACCTGACACTACCTTCGAGTGCGACATGATTACACGTCAAATCAAAACTTGCAATTAATATTTATGTTATATGCGTTGACTATTTAAACTGCCAATCAAAAACTTATAAAACGAAAAGCGACACAACGACAAAACAAACGGGCGCGATAAACAAGGGAATGATCTTCGTTCTCTAGACTCTCTCAACAGCAAAATCACATGTGTCGTGTTACCCAGCAACGGCGCAAAAAAATTGATGCGTCTCGCGGGCAAGTGCACCATGGTCGTTCAAGTAATATAAAAAGAGAATAAATCCACGAGTATCGAATCTCTCAAAGAGCACGGTGGGGTAGATTTAACAGTTAAAACAAGACTTGAGATAGAAGTCTTGAGGTCGATGTTATCAGGGGTTTTTGATTTTGCTAACTAATTGCAATTAAAGAAAACTAATTAATTATGTGGGTCGCCGGCACCGCTTCGCACTTCCGCGGATCGCCGGCCTCCGCTTCGCTCTTCCGCGGGTTGCCTTCCTCCACCTCGCTTGTCGGCTCGTGTCTATCTCAACGACAACGCAGCCACGGCTCTCACTCGCACAAAGCACAATGAAAACGAATGGAAAAACGGATACTAGAGGCTAGGACTGCTAGGCTAATCCAACGGACATGAACACATAAGCATAATATTACAAGAAGAATATTTAAAACATCACAAACATCACAAGTCTATTCCAACCATCATCTAAACAAGAAGAAAAGCAACCAAGTTCTACCTAGTGTGCGGAAAATAAAGAGAAATAGAAACAGCGCTCGAGACTCTTCTGTGGAGAAGAGGGTGCTCCAGAGTGCGACTCCGTGATGGCCTCGCTCGTCGGCTGTCGGCCGGGGTAGAGGAACCACTATCACCGATCCCCAATGGACCCGTCTTCTCGAGGGTTTTGCGCCGCCCACGTTTCCTCTTCAAATCTCTATCTTGTGGAGCGGGGGGTGCTTCTTCTTCACTTTGGAGCTCTTGGGTGATGGGGAGAGCCTAGAGGATGATCTATAGCCCTTGGAGGGGGAAAACGGAGGAACAGGGGAACTGTGCGAAAAAATGGCGGAACTCCCGGCTGAAATCACGAGCCTGCGTATTTATAGACAAAGCAGAAAATTGACAAGTGCAATAGTAGGCGCACGACCAGTGGTTGTGCGTGAAGGAAAAACCCCTACTTCTGCGAGAAGAAACCAGGACTCGCGGGTAAATTTTGGCATTTGGGGGGGGGGGGGGGGGGGGGGGGGGGGGGGGGGGATTATTGAACGCGCACGACCAGTGATCATGCGTGAAGGAGCTTCGGTCCTCGTGCGGCAACCCGTGCGAAATTAGGGGGTTCTCGGGAAGATTTTATCAAATTGCCACGCACGACCAGTGGTCGTGCGCAGAGGGAGCCATTGCTCGTGCGTGAAGAAAAAGCGCACGAGTAGTGGCTTCCTCTATGAAAAAGGGATGAGACACCCGGGGGAAGCTACATAAGCATTGTACCAGCAGGAAAAACATCCAACATTCCCAGAACAATACATCCACACAACCACAAACATCAAACCTAAGTATACAAATGAAATGAGAGGGAGAAGAGGTCTCCCTCATGCATGAAATGACTGGATCATGCTCGCATAGCAAACATTCAGATTATCAAAGGTTTTATGATGAAATCTACAAATAGATGAGCGATATCAATAGAAAAATAGGCTAGAATACATCCAAAATCACTATACTAAATTCGCTCATCAATAGCCAAACTTGATCATAGCCTTGTGGAAGCTTCCAAATCAGGTCCTAGGAGGCTGCTACAACTCGTATAACGACTTTGTTAAACGACACATCATTACCTCTTGACCCTTCCTTATGAACCCAAGAAGGAATTTCATATACACTTCTTCCAACCCTCATGAAGGAAGGTGTTCTTCACGTTTGGTGAAGTTGTCATCCCAGACAGTTTACACGGGATAATAGAACTCAAATACAGTTTAACTTTGCAACATGAGTAGATGTCTTTTGATAGTCAACCCCCTGGGTCTGAGTATATTTTTGTGTCATCAATCTTGCTTTGTAGTGTTCAACCATGTCATTTTGGTTATGTTTCAATAGAATACCCACTTTGATCCAACAACTCTCTTTCCCTGAGAAAAAGAGATGTCTCATGTATGATTCTTATCAAGTGTGAGCAATTCTTCCTTCATAGTTTTCTTCCATTCAGAGATCACCAGTCCATCCTGCTAATTCTTAAGAATGTCAATCAAGGATAAAAAGGTAAGAAAAATTAAATGTTCAAGGGTAATGATAGGGATCACGTCACTGAAGAGTCTACACGACGATCGGAGCTGTCCATTTTGTGTAAATCGGCATTTCATGATTTTTTTCCTTGTATTTTCATGAATTGTTTTTGGAATTTTTCTGAATTTTATTTTAAAATGTATTTTGGAGGTCATCATGATTGTCGTGACTCGTGACGGGCTTTTAGTCTATAAATAGGAACATATGGCTCATTTAGAAGGCATTGAAAGTTGAGTGACCAATCTCCTCTTTTGATCATCCGGTGTCGAAGCCGGAATCCTAGTGCGACCCTTGGAAAGTATCTTCCTACCGCCTTCCCCACCATGGCTGGCCCTCTCTTTCCCCTCCACTTTCCACTTCCGGCCACCACCACCATCTCCTCCGATTATCAACAGCTCCTTGGCCGGCCATTTAATTCTTACCATTTATTTTTCGGCGACCACGATTACCACCTCTGGTAACCTCTAGGCCGACCACTCCACATCACACCCACCTCTTCCTATAACTTTCGTAACTCCCTCATCCTACCACATCATAACTTCCAAGTAACCACCCACTACTCAGTTGAACAATTATCTCACTCACAACTTGATCCACAACTTCAGCCCATTAATCCTCAATTTCCTCCCACCCACAGTCGGAATTACTCATCATTCCTAAACTGAATCCCCGCCTCCTTCCAATCCCCAGGCTGGACCTCCTCCCTACACCCCTATTTCTAGAAACTTACCCCCCCCCCCCTCAATATTTGGAATAATTCCAACCCCTCACACCACCCTTAAATTAAGGGGAAAATCACACTTCACGTCCTGTTAACCCCACTCCCCTATTTCTCAGGAAACCACTCACGACACTCCTAAATCACCCGACCTCCACCCTTTTCCTAACTCCCAAGCACGTCAATCAATCTCCTCAAGCTCTTGTCGCCGACCATTACTTGGATGAGGTTATTGTAAAATATTATTTATAAGCCCCTTTATTTCAAGTGTAATTGTCGGTTATGTGTCGCATTCATATAGTTGACCTATATTTTGATAGAACCATCTTACGTCATTTTGGTATCAAAGCCTCAGGTACGAACTTACTCTAGGATACACGAGACTAGAGTCTATAGATCATCAATGACATAGCATAGCAGTCATCATTTGTTAGGAGCCGGGAAATTAGGGTCGAGAGGGGGAGAGAGGGGAGAGGGAAGGAGATTAGAACTAGAGAGGAGGAGAGGGAAAACTCAATTTCATTCCATGATGATCAAAATACAAGGCTTACGCCTCCTCTTATAGTGATGAGCAAATACAAAAGGAAACATTCAAAAGGGGAAATACGAAATTACTTAATAAAGCACGCGAATTAAGCAACAAATAAAACACAAAGCAAACAAGGCAGCAAATAAACAATTAATTATCTTCTGCGGGAATATTATCTTCCGCGGAAATGGTGGGCCTATCCGATATACGCGCCCGACGCGTGTAAACTTTCCAAGGAGGCTCGTCGTCGTGCAGTTCCGTAACAATGCCGCCGTCTGGAAAATGTGTCTTGTCCTCAAGGCAGTAGTCGGCGAACTGGCGACAAAAATCATCCCGGGGAAGCCACGTTGCTTCCGAGTCGGGCCGCCCAGTCCAAGTCACGAGAACCTCTTTCGATGTAGTGTCCCCTGTGGTGCGGTGCCTGCGGTTGAGGATCGAGGAGGGTTAGTAGGGCGCTTCCTCGGCGAGGTCGAGGTCATCCAGGATGTGGTCCGTAGTGGTGTGTTCCCCCACCACGCGTCGAAGCTGTGAGACATGGAAGACCGGATGAATGCGGCTCCCGGTTGGAAGGCGTAGACGGTAAGCGACCGTCCCTATGCGGGCAATGATCTCGAAGGGCCCGAAGAACCGTGGCGCCAATTTGGGGCATGGTCGACGTGCCACTGAAAGCTGGCGGTAGGGATGGATCTTGATGAAAACCTTCTCTCCCACTTCAAAGGAGAGGTCCGGATGTTTCTTGTTGGCGAAGGAAACCATTTTCTGTTGTGCCCGTCGTAGGTGGTGCTTCAGATGATCCAGAATGGTGTCCCTATTGCGGAGAGCGGTGGCCAGGCTCTCCACCTGGCATTCCCTTAGGAGAATGGTGGAGGGTGGCCATAGACGGCCTCAAAAGGAGTAGTGTCGGTCGCTTGGTGGTGGGCGGTGTTGTAAGAGTGCTCAGCCCATCCGAGCCACTTGGCCCAACTGCGAGGTTGCTCCCCGACGAAGCAGTGAAGGTACGTTTCCAGGCACCGGTTGAGGACTTCTGACTGGCCGTCGGTCTGTGGGTGGTATGTCGTGCTCATGCGAAGACGGGTACCCTGTAAATGGAACAGTGTAGTCCAAAAGGTACTCAGAAATAGCGGGTCGGGGTCGCTCACGATTGACCGGGGAAATCCGTGGAGGCGCACAATCCCCTGGATGAAGCTGTCGGCGACTGTGGAGGCGGTGTATGGATGATGGAGGGGAATGAAATGCGCATACTTCGAGAGCCGGTCCACCACGACCAGGATGCAATCGTGTCCCTGTGATCGGGGCAGTCGTGTGATGAAATCCATGGCGATGTCGTCCCACATGCGGTTGGGGATCGGAAGGGGCTGAAGTAGACCACTCGGGAAAACTGCCTCGTACTTGGCTTTTTGGCAGATGAGGCAAGCGGCCACGAAGGCCTTGACATGTCGGAACATGTGAGGCCAATAAAAAGAGGCTGCCAACCGTCGGTATGTCTGGTAAGCACCAGCATGTCCTCCCGTTGGGGATGTATGAAAATCTGTCATTAACAGGGGGATGCTCGGGGAGGAGGGCGCGAGTACGAGGCGGACTTGAAGAGAAGGCGGTCGTCCACCAAGGAGTACGGTGGGTAGGCTGCGGGATCCGTGCTGAGTGCTGTCTGAATCCTGTTGAGTGTCGGGTCGGCTTCTACTTCCTGTTGGAGGGCCTCTGTACCCTCCCAGACGGGTCGGGAGATGGCTGCCAGTATGGGGTTGCGGGAGAGGGCGTCAGCTGCGCGATTCGCCTTGCCAGGCCGAAACTCGATCCTGAAGTCATAGCCCAGTAGCTTGGCCACCCACACCTGTTCTGCGGGCGTAGCGATCTTCTGCTGCAGGAGGTACCGAAGGCTCTGGTGGCCAGTGCGGACCACGAAATGTCGGCCCAGTAGATAGGGCCGCCAATGTTGTATTGCGAGAACGAGGCCCAGTAGTTCATTCTCGTATGCGGAGCGGCTGCGGATAGTGTCGGAGAAGGCGCGACTAAAGTAGGCCACAGGGCGGCCGGCCTACATAAGGACGGCTCCCACGTCGATGCCTGAAGCGTCGCACTCCACGAGGAAGGGCTGAGTAAAGTCTGGCATGGCTAACACCGGGGCGCGGACCAGGGCCTGCTGAAGATCGACGAAAGCGGCGGAGGCCGCCGCTAACCACTCGAAAGTGCCCTCGGTTGACTTCTTCAAGAGCTGGGTGAGGGGACGGGCCAGAGTGTCGTACCCCTGTATGAACCTGCGGTAGTATCCTGTTAGGCCAAGGAACCCGCGAACATCGCAGATAGAAGATGGTGTTGGCCACTGGAGGACCGCCTCGATCTTGTCGCTATCCATTGCGACCCCTGTGGCGGAGATGGTGTCCCAGGTAGCGCACCTCCGGAACCCCAAAAGAGCACTTGGTGGGGTGGAGCTTGAGGTGGTGGTGTCGTAGCGTGGCCAGCGTCTGGCGGACATGCTGGAGGTGCTCCTGCCAAGAAGAACTGTAGACCAAGATGTCATAAAAAAAACAAGTACATGTTGGCGAAGTACCGATCGAAAGATGTCGTTCATCGTGGCCTGAAAGGTGGTCGGGAGGTTAGTCAGGATGAATGGCATGACCAGGAACTCGTAGTGGCCGTCATGGGTCCGGAAGGCCGACATGGCGACGTCGGCCAGACGAACACGGATCTGGTGGTAGCCAGCACGGAGGTCTAGCTTAGTGAAGATGGTCGCGCTGTGGAGTTCGTCCAGAAGCTCCTGAATCACGGGAATTGGGTACTTGTCCGGGACGGTGACTTTGTTGAGCTCCCGATAGTTACGCAAAAGCGCCAGCTGCCGTCCTTCTTTCTGACCAAGAGGATCGGGCTAGAGAAGGGGCTCGCACTGGGGCGGATGAGGCCCCCCATCAGCATGTCGCGTACGAGCCTCTCGATTTCATCCTTTTGTACGTGTCCATAACGGTATGGTCGGGCTGAGACTGCGGTCACGCTGGGCTGTAAAGGGATGGCATGATCGTGTGCTCGGGCGGGTGGCAACTCGGATGGTGCTTAGAAGAGGTCCGCAAACTCAGATAGAAGGGCCTGAAGGGCCGGAGGTGGAGATGGGGCTGGTGGTGCCGCGTCCGTGATGGACCAGAGCCATGCTGAGAAATCGACGTCTGAAGTCCTCTGAATAGTGCGAAAGGATACGGGGGAGCGAAGTAGGGCGACATCTCCTGTAAGGCAATGCTCTCGTCCGTCCTGTAGGAACCGCATCGTCATAGACCTCCAATTTACTCGCACATCACCTAGCGTGCACAGCCATGCCACACCCAGGATGGCGTCGATCCCGCCAAGGCCGAAGACGTAGAAGTCTGTCGTCACGGAGTAAGGGCCCGCGGAAAGCGAGACGCCCGGACACTGCCCCTGGATCGAGCGGCGGCGGCCATCACCCAAGCTAACGGAGAAGTCCGGAGATGGCTCTATCGGAAGGCGTAGCTGCTTGGCCAGTTGGTCTGAGAGAAAATTATGACTAGCCACGCTGTCTACCATGATGATAATGCGGTGATCGCCTAACTTGCCCGCCAACTTCATGGTTTGGGGGCCGGAGATGCCGCCCACCGAAAAACAAGGGAGTTCCAGACGGTAAAGGTCGGCATCGGTGGCGGTCCCGGTGGTGTCCTCTGCTGCGATCTCGAGGTCCTCAAAGTCCTGCAAGGTGATTTCTGGTTCAAAGTCGCCGATGATGGCATGAAATTCTTTGACCGCGCATACGTGGGTAGGGGAGTAGGGTTGACGGCAGCGGAAACAGAGCCCCTTGCGACGGAGGTCGTCGAACTCGCGGTTGGAGATTCGTTGCGGGGGACCTGGGCGGCCCGGCCGGCCGGCTGGAGGTGGCCGAGGGGCCGGTGGTTCCGGGGCAGCGGTACGCCATGGTCGGCCGCCCGGCGGAGGCCCGCCCGGAGTCGGTGGGGGTCGCGGAGACAGGTCCGCCTCCACGAGGCGTGCCATGTCGAGGGCCTCCGAAACCACCCTGGGGTGATGAGTGCGGAGTCGGGACCGGATGCTGGGCTTGAGGCCCTGCATGAAGAAGCTGAGGTAATGATCCGGTGGTAGGCCCGGAACAAGGGTGACGAGGGCCACGAACTCATCTATGTAGTCATCCACTGTGCGGATCTGGCGCACCCCACACAGTCGTTCGATGGCAGAGCCGGAATAGCGGTTGTCGTAGCGGCGGATCATCTCATATTTGATCTCTGGCCAGGAGATAGCTGGGTTGGTTTGGCGGAGCCACCGGGCCCAATGAAGGGGGGAGCCGTCGAGTCCTACGACGGCGGTAGAGACCTTGTCCTGCTCGGGCGTATGGTGGAGATCGAAGTATTGTTCCGCCTTGGCAATCCACCTGATTGGGTCCACACCGGCAAAGGTGGGAAGATCCAAGGTAAGGTTTGGTCGGCCTGGGGGAAATGGTGTTGGGGGATCTCCGTTGTGCGGAAGTGGTGCCACGCCGAGGATGGACTCGTCGTTGGATGGGCACGCTGACCCGTTGGCAAAGGAGGTGGCGGTGGGTTGGAGGGCATCAAATTTTGCGTGAAGTGCGGCAAGGGAGGCGTGCATGGCAGCCACGAGGGATTCCTGTGCATCGACACGGCGGAGGAGTGCCTCGTTGGAGTCGGCCGCTGGAAGCTCGGTCGTGGAACGGGTGTTGGGGGCCATCCCCCCGAGCGTAGGTGGTCGGGGCTGCGTGCGGACGGGACTGCATCGGAGGATGGGGCTGGTGCACCGTCGGCCGGAGCGGCTTGTAGGGAAGGCGGCGCGGGCGGGACTGCGGACGGGGCTGCAGCGGAACTGCGGACGTGGTTGCGGCCGGAGCACCTGCGGCTTGGGCTGCGGACGGGGTGCAGCGGCGGACGGGAGCTGGTTCACCGGCGGCTGTTGCGGGCGGATATGGCAGGTCGGACCAGTTGTTAGGAGTCGGGAAATTAGGGTCAAGAGGGGGGAGAGGGGAGAGGGGAGAGGGAAGGAGATTAGAACTAGAGAGGAGGAGAGGGAAAACTCAATTTCATTCCAGGATGATCAAAATACAAAGCTTACGCCTCCTCTTATAGTGATGAGGAGCGAATACAAAAAGAAACATTCAAAGGGGGAAATACGAAATTACTTAAAATAAAGCACGCGAATTAAGCAACAAATAAAGCACACAAAACAAACAAGGCAGCAAATAAATAATTAATTATCTTCCGCGGGAATATTATCTTCCGCGGGAATGGTAAGCCCATCTGATATACGCGCTCGACGCGTGTAAACTTTCCAAGGAGGCTCGTCGTCGTGCAGTTCCGTAACATCATTACTCTTCTCCTATATTTGGAGAACCAGAGTTCATTTATGCTCAACCCCAAGTAACTCATCAAGAGAGACGTCTGTATTATTACCGGAGACAACATTATTATGAATCTCCTTTATTTGAGGATCCAGTGTGATGCATCCTTCGTCGCACCGAAAGACGCGTCACGGTTTCTCTTATTATGCATTTATTTATTTTATGTCTTGTACTTGTTTTTCCCGTGCGCTCGTTTTTATTTTTCGGCTCATCGGTTTGACCACCCGACGAGACCATGAATAAATGGCCTGGTAATTTAGGTAGTTAGGACGGTAAAGGCAAGTTTAATTTATTTATGGGCGCATAAGCTTAAACTCGAAAAGATACCCAAAAAGAACATAAATTTAGGCCATTGATATTTAAGAAAGCAATATTTGGAAAATCCTATTTTAGAACATCCGAATCAGTTTGGTAATCAAAGGAGTATTTTTGGAATCAAATTGTTTTTAGAAGAAATTAATGAGGAAAAGAATATGGAAAAATATGAAGAGGAAAATCAATTTCAGCCCTATAAATATAATCAACCGTGAAGAGGAAAGGGCAACTCAGATCAGTAGAGAAAAGACCCTCGTTTCTCTACACTTGCTGGTCCATACTGCCGATCCCGACGCTCCCTACTCATCTACATCTGTACCAGCCCGTCGTCGACTCCCGGGTTTCAATCCAATGCGCCGGCTTCTTTCCACGCGACGACAACGGAAGCCGCCGACACCTCCACTCCGCCTCGACGATCTTGTGTTGTTGTCACCTACTGTCGACCCAGCGGTTGACGTCGACCTTGATCCAACCTTCCGGCAACCCATTCGTGACCTGCTCGACCTGCGGGTGTCGTCGACTTCAACTCTCCTTCCGACAACCCGCCTGCAGGAACTCTTGCTTTTGCGCAACGGATTCGAAACGCACCTTCTCGTCTACCATAGTCGTATCCTTGCTTCAACCAGTTAATTTATTCTTATGTGCTCCCCTAAATAATTTTAAGCTTGCCCTAACGTTCAAACTATTTTTATTATCGTTATTCATAAATTATTGCTTGTGGCCGTATTTGTCTCGTGGGTGATTTGACTCGTAAAATACGTGAGAATTCAACCTGAACAAAATTAACGAATTTCCTAAAGTTCATCAAGATGAATTTTATTTCGCGCGCAAAACTAAATTTTGGCCCGCTCGGCCTACACAGTGCCTCATTACGTTCACCCTCATGGAGCTTCTCTCAAGAGGTCGTCATACCTTTATGATGATCATCCTCATCCCCAACCCTCCATTAGTATGACTCAAACTAATTCTCTGACATAACCCGATGTTTATCAGGAGCCTCATAGAGGTTGTCATTATGAAAATGTCACTAACATTGAGATGTCGGACGCCAACTTTCAAAAACTTAGGTTAGCTAATTTTAAGCGCATAGACTCTCAATTTGATCTCATTAGATACTCCTTAAAGTGCATAAACGTTGGGTTCGATGTAAAATTATCTAAGAAATTGGGTCACACCCCTCCTTCCACAGCTCAGTGCACTGAAAAGAATCCACCTTTGTATAGTAAGAATGAGCCTAACCCTGACCTAGTAGTGCAAACTGAGAAATGTAGCAGTGTGATTAACACCGATGTTCCTGGGGGCAACATCAGCATAGAGGGGTTGGTGTTGGAACACGGTTTTCCGCATCCTTTGATTTGAGAATAACAAATTCTAGTTGTATTTGATCTTGTTTGTCATTGTGTTTTTAACATGCAAGTTTTTGAACAAAATTGACACTAGGATGCTGCATTGTTGGTCTGGATTTGCTCACAAGCTGAAATGATGAATGTGGTCTAACGTCAGGCGTTAGGACTTAACGTCGGCGTTGATTTTCGTTCCCACCAAGACGAAAATGGCATGGAGGGAAGCTGTCGTGATTGCAGGAGCATTTTGGGAATGATTTGGCTTAACGCTAGGCGTTAGCCTCAACGTCAGCATTAATGTTGCTTAAAATGAATGTTTCCTAAGATGCAGAATCTCCTTCATGTTTTAAAGATCCGAGCCATCAAATTGTTTCTATACTGAGTCAACGTCTGGCGTTAGCCTTAACGCCGACGTTAGCTTCTAGTCCTATAAATAGGTGGCATTCGTTCTCTTCAAGGATGGATCTCATTGAGCCTTATTCCAGCACTTCAAAAACTCTGTGAGAGCCATAATTTTCAGACCACCATCTCCCACACAAATTCAAGAGACGAATTCGAAGGAGGATTGGATCAACGCTCACCCAACGCGAAGAACGCACGGTTCGACTTCGACGATATTCAGCGGGTCTTCACCGTCTCCAGAATTCTTCATAGGGAGTTTTTACTTGTCTTTTATATTTTTGTTGTACATTTTGTTGTACCTCTTTCATTGTGATTGTTCGCCGCGGTTGTTGGCGACTAGGTCCGTGCGCGGCTTAGGGGGAATTCGCTGCGTTTGTGGCGACTAGGTCTAGGGAATAGATCTAGGGGGTGCTCGAGGCCTTTCTGGAAATAGAAAGGCTAGAGCGGCTTGAGGTCGTATCTGGGGAAAGATCGGCTAAAGCCAACCGGTTCTTAGTGAGAAGAGTCGGTATAGAAAACCAAAAGAGTATTTCATATTCTTCCTGATTTCTAGCATCATAGAAATCAGATTTTGTAATCAAATTTTCTAAATGATAATCATGTCTTTTCATGTTAAATAAAATTATTTCATTTCTTATTTCTAGCTCTTTACTTTTGTTTCAATTTACTTATTAAAAAATCACAAAAGTTTTTCTTAAAATCCTAAAGTTTTCTAAAACTCATATTCACCCCCTCCCTCTAAGGGCGCCTCAAGATCCAAAAAGTGGTATCAGAGCGAGGTTATTCCAATATGGTCTAACAACCGAGAATAATGGCGCTACATGATCTCGCTTTCCATGAGGGGCAAGGAATAAGTAGACCCCCACTTTTCACCAGAACTGACTATAACTACTGGAGAACGCGAATGTGTTACTTTCTAATTAATTTAGATCTAGACGTCTGGGTTTGTGTTGAAACACCGTATACTACTCCTACTTATGTTGTTGGAGAAGTAACCATGGAAAAACCTAGAGATAGATGAGATGATGGGGATAGAAATAAATCTAAAAATAATGCTAAAACAATGAATGTTTTATTTTGTGTGTTAGATAGGACTAAATTTAATCGAGTTTATGCTTGCGAAACTGCTTATGACATTTGGAATTTACTAGAAATAACGCATGAGGGTACTTCGCAGGTTAAAGACTCAAGCTATTCCAACTGGAATCGGAGTTTGAAAGATTCATAATGGATCCAAACGAGGACGTTGACTCGATGTACACTCGTATTACCAAGATCGTCAACGACTCAAAGATTCTTGGAAAAGCCTTCTCAAACGGTAACTTGGTGAGGAAGATCCTTCGATCTCTCCCTCCGAAGTTCAATTCGAAGGTGACAGCTATTTCCGAATTGCATGATCTAAGACGGCTCCAGATTGAGAGCATCATTGGGAATCTAAAAACTCATGAGGTAGAACTCAAAATCCAAGATGAAGAATACAACAAAAAGCCAAAGAAGAAACCTTTGGCACTAAAGTCAAAGAAAGTGGATGACGACGAGGAAGAGGACGAGGAGAGTCTCTTTATGAAAAATTTCACAAAGTTCATGAAGAATCCGTAAGTATTTCCGAAAAGGCTCATCATCCAAAAGAGAGAAAAAGGAGAAATCAAGCGACGACGGCGATGAGCGACCTCCTCCTGAGTGCTTCCACTGCAGGAAGACCGGGCATATAAGAAGTTAATGTCCAAAGTACTTAAAAGAACAACCGGAAAAGCGGCATAAAGGAAGAGAAAAGAAGAAGGTTCTGAAGGCTGCAAAGTGGGATGAATCTTCATCTGAAAGTTCAAACGAGTCAACTTTAAGCGATAGTGATGAGGCAAATTTGTGCCTCATGGGGAGGAGTCATGAATCAAAGGATGACGATTGCAATGTCCAAAGTGACACTGAGGTCATTCCTACTACTTATGATGATCTTTATATTGAGTACATGAAAAAATGCAAATTTTTTAGTAAGAGTCTAAAAGATCTTGATTTTCTAAAAACGGGAAATAAAATTCTTTTAAAACAAAATCAAAAATTAAATAAGGAAGTAAAAGTTTTTGGAAAAGAGATAAGGTCTTGCCAAGAAAATGATCATTACTTAGCAAGGACAAAAGAACTAGAAAAGGATCTTTCTAAGGCTCTCTCCAATATCGAATCTCTCACAGAACAAAAGGGAGACTTAGAAAGAAGTTTAAAAATCTCTATTTCTAAAATTGAAAATGAAAAGAAAATTTTCGCAAACAGGTGTGGAAATTTAGTAAGTGAAACCTTCGACTTAAAGCCCAAATCAATGTTCTTAATATGGTAATAAACAAATTCGGGGTTAGCCAAAAATCGTAGGACATGATTTTTGGGCAACCAGTGTCATGGTTCTGCAAAGTTTGGGTGGGGTATGGTTCCAGAAGCTACGGCCCAACGTTAACTTCTAACGATGTCGTTAGCTTTGGTTCCAGAAACCAAAATTCTTTTTATAATAATATTTCTGTCACCCCGTCTACCTCCTTGTCTACCAGCAAGGGTCAACAAAATTCTCTGAAAAAGGTCTCGACCCCTTTTGTTGTCTGTGCCAATTGTTTGTTTTTGGGTCACACCACGGACTCTTGCAGGAAGAAGAGAAATCGCTCTTTAAAACAAATTTGGGTACCTAAGGTCACCACTTATATTATGGGAGGAACCTCTTGGGTATGCAAATCTTCACTAACATCTTCTTTTTAGGTGTGTTGGCAGGCTAAGGACAAGGAAAGACATGTGGTACATGGACTCAGGCTGTTCCAAGCACATGACGACCGATAAAGCAAAGTTCCTTAGCCTCACAAAGAAGAAAGGAGGAACGGTGGCATTTGGTGGCAATGGAAAAGGAAGAATCTTAGGCACCGGTACAGTGGGTAACGACTCCTCTCATACAAATGTCTTATATGTAGAAGGCTTAAAATACAACTTAATCTCTATTAGTCAACTATGCAATAAAGGTCTTAATGTTTTATTTGAGTCTTCTACAAATTTGTGCAAAATTATAAATCCTAAGACAAGTGATATTGTACTCACTGCACCAAGAATTCACAATGTCTATTTAATTTCTTTTCATGATCTATCATCTGTGTCACTAAAATGTCTAATCACAAAAAATGAAGAACTTGAATTATGGCATAGGCGTCATGGTCACACTAGCACCAAGTTGATCATAAAATTATCAAAAAATAAAATAATAAGGGGTATACCAATGCTTAATGGAAACCTATCTACTTTATGCCCGTCATGCCAAAAAGGAAAATTCTCTAAAACATCTTTCAAAAACAAATATGAAATGTCCACCACTAGACCCCTACAACTAATTCGCATGGACCTATTTGGGTCAATTAGCACTTGTAGTTTAGGTGGTAAAAAGTACACATTTGTATTGATTGATGATTTCTCTAGATTTACTTGGACGCTATTTCTTACCTCCAAATCCGATGTTTTTTCTGAATTTACAAAACTATGCAATCGCATTCAAAATGAATTAGATTTAAAAATTAAGTGCATTCGATCGGATCATGGAGGGGAATTTGAAAATGATAGTTTCACCACTTTTTGTAATAATCTAGGTATTAAACACGAATTTTCCTCTCCACGCACCCCCCAACAAAATGATGTGGTGGAGAGGAAAAATAAAACCCTTCAGAAACTTGCACGCACTATGTTATCCGAGTATGGGTTGCCTGGATCTTTTTGGGCCGAAACGGTAAATATATCTTGTTATGTTATAAATCGAGTCATGTTTCGCCCAATTTTGAGATTAACTTCATATGAATTATATTACAAAAAGAAACCTAATGTATCTTACTTTCATGTTTTTTGGTGTCAATGCTTTATCTTAAACACCAAAGATGCATTAGCAAAATTTGAAGAGAAATGTGATGAAGGAATATTTCTTGGCTACTCTTCAACTAGTAAAACATATAAGATATACAATAAAAAATCTAAAAAAGTTGAAGAGTCTATTCATGTGAAGTTTGATGAACTTGTTCCTTGTGTAGATTCTAACACTGCAGAAAAAAGAAGAGGAACCCCCTTCACCCTTGGAGGATGATGATGTTGAACCACTTGGAGTTGACAAAGAAATAGAGGCGGTGCAAGAAGAGTTCGTGTCTCCAAGCGTGCTTAGATTCACAAAAGATCATCCAAGGGAACTTGTCATTGGAGAATCGTCAAGAGAGGTAACGACACACTCTTCAATTCATGAATCCTTCTCTAATTTATGCTTTGTTTCTGAAGTTGAACCCAAAAACGTCTCTACCACGATAAACGATGAATTTTGGTATTTAGCTATGCATGAAGAATTAGAACAATTTGAACGTAATAAGGTTTGGAATCATATAGAAAGACCATCAAATCATCCGGTAATAGGCTTAAAATGGATTTTCAAAAATAAATTAGATAGTGAATCTAGGATTACTAGGAACAAAGCTCGCTTAGTAGCACAAGGTTATTCACAAATCGAGGGGGTAGATTTTGATGAAACCTTTGCACCCGTATGTCACGACTTGGGGTTAGTCTCTGGAGACTTCTAGAGAAATCTAGGATCTTGGAGAACATTCTTGTACATAGAATTCTAAAGATTAGTCTAGAAGATTCTTGAAAGATGTAGATACAAGAAAAGGGTAGAGAATTCTAGATTCTTCCATCTTTTGGAGGGAAACCCCTTGGGGGCCTATATAAGGGGGAGATCCCCTCATTTGTAAATCATCCAAGAATTCAAGCAATCTAAGCATTCTTACTTTCTTCACTCTTGCTCTCTTGCTCTCTCTTTCAAGTGTTCACTTACTCATCTTCATCTTGCCACGATTAGTATTGGAGAAGGCTGACTTAGCTAACTGCGAAGGGCGCGGAAAGGAGCTAAGGCCGCACGCGACATTGTCAAGGGGACAAGTCCGTGACAGTTGGTATCAGAGCCAGGTTCGACTCGAGTTCGTGGTTCGTGCAAGGAGTAAGATGGCTTTGGAAGGGAACAACAACTCAAGCGTTATTGATGAGCGCGGCAGGGCAGCCGAGGAGAAAAGAGATAGAAGGAACAAGAGGGACCAAAGCAAGGGTCGCGATGGTTCTAGCAAGGAGCAGAACATGGTTGACCCAATGGAATTTGAAGCTTTACAAGAGGCGCATCTTACTCTTCATCGGAAAGTGGATCAAATATGTAAGTACTTTGACACTTTTCATGTTGAACAAGAAATGTTGCAGGCAGATATTGACCTTCTCAAGGAGCAAACTATGGGCAAGTCGGAAGGCGCTTTTGATACTATCATAAGCGACTTGGAAGATCGCCTCACCAATCTCGAAACGGAAGTGAATGACGTACGTGGGCGAGTTGGTGGAAATGGTGGAAACGCTGGAATTGGTGCAGCCATGGCTAATGCAAAGCTTGATGTGCCCAAACCCAAGAAGTTCGCAGGAAAGCGAGATGCGTTGGAGGTGGAGAACTTCCTTTGGCACATGGAGAAATACTTGGAAGGATATGACATCACAGACGAGGCACTAAAGGTACGCCATGCTGGTTATTACTTGGAGGACCTTGCTTCCTTGTGGTGAAGGAAAATCCAAGCAGATATTGCAAAGGGACTCTACCGAATCGATACTTGGGAGGACTTCAAGCAAGAGTTAAGAAGGAACTTCATCCCCGAGAATGTGAAGGATGAAAACTTGCGGAAGCTTAGGGAGTTGAGGCAAAAGGGAAGTATCGGAGACTATGTCAAGGAGTTCACCGCTTTATCACTCCAGGTATTCGATGTCCCCGAACATATCCTTCTCTTTAACTTCATCGATGGGCTACAAAATTGGGTGAAACAAGAGGTCAAGAGGAAGGACCCAAGGATCACCCGAGATGCTATTGCCATCGCCGAGTCTCTTATTGAGTTCCAGCGTCAACCAAATCCTATCAAGGAAAAGAAGGACAAGGTGGGCTATGGAAAAGGTGGGGGAGACCGGCGAGACAACAAGTCGGCGCACTTCAAAGGAGGATCAAAGACTTTACCCGATCCAAGGAAGGAATTCGAGGAAAGGAAGAAGAACTTCGCACCCAAAGGCGGATGTTATGTGTGCAAGGGGCCACATCCTATGAGCAGCTGTCCAAAGCTCGGGTCATTGGCAGCTATGGCGGAGAATACTACTCCACCCGAAGAAGGTACTTCTCAAATGAGTTCATTGCAATTACTAAATGCTTTGAACGTGCAGCCAACGAAAGTCGCATCAAGCAAGGGGCTGATGTATGTGGAAGCGGTCGTCAAGGGGAAGGCTACAAAAGCCTTGATCGACACAGGAGCTTCACACAACTTTATGACCGAAGGAGAAGCCAAGAGGTTGGGCTTGCAGGTTGTGAAGGGCGGAGGTTGGATCAAGACCGTGAACGGTCAGGCAAAACAGGAGTCGCACGCCATGTAGAGCTATGCATGGGCACCTGGAAGGGCCGGGTGGACTTCTCAATCGCACTCATGGATGACTTCAAGGTCGTTCTTGGAATGGACTTCTTGGAGAAGATGCAAGCCATCGTCATGCCGGCGCATCGCTCAGTTTGCACCTTGGAGGAAGGAAATGCTTGCATGGTTCCCACGGTGCAAGGACCAGCAAAGGAGGGGCCAAAACAGCTATCAGCCATGCAGTTGGCAAAAGGGTTCAAGAAGGGTGAACCGACGTACTTGGCCACCGTAAAGGAGGAAGACGGTGACACGATGGAGGAGGTGCCTCCTATCCTTGTGGACGTGTTGGCAAGAAATGAAGACATCATGCCCGCAGAGTTGCCACTGAAGCTACCACCTCGGCGGGAGGTGGATCACAAAATTGAGTTGGAGCCAGGGACGAAGCCCCCAGCTAAAGCACCATACCGGATGGCTCCCCCTGAACTAGAGGAGTTGAGGAAGCAACTCCAAGTTTTGCTGGAATCAGGAATGATCAGGCCGTCTAAGGCGTCATTTGGTGCCCCGGTGCTATTTCAAAAGAAGAAGGATGGATCGTTGCGGTTGTGCACAGACTACCGGGCACTAAACAAGGTGACGGTAAAGAACAAGTATCCTATTCCTCTCATTGCTGATCTTTTTGACATGCTTGGAAGTGCAAGGATCTACTCCAAGATGGATTTGCAAAAGGGATATCATCAAGTGCGGATTGCGGAAGGAGATGAGCCGAAGACCACATGTGTCACGAGGTATGGAGCATTCGAATGGTTAGTGATGCTTTTTGGCTTAACTAACGCACCAGCTACTTTCTGCACGTTGATGAACCAAATATTCCGCCCCTACTTGGACAAGTTTGTGGTGGTATACTTGGATGATATTGTGGTATATAGCAACACCATCGAGGAGCATGTGGAGCATCATAGCCGAGTCTTCCAAGTGTTGCGGGAGAATGAGCTGTATGTGAAGAAGTCCAAATGCTAATTTGGACAAGAGGAGATACACTTTCTTGGTCATGTCATCGGGCATGGGAACTTGCGGATGGACAAGGCAAAGATCAAGGCAATTGATGAATGGGAACCGCCAACGAAGGTACCAGACTTACGATCATTTCTTGGCTTGGTGAACTACTATCGCAGGTTCATCAGGGATTACTCGAGGAGAGCAGTGCCATTGACGGACCTGTTGAAGAAAAGCAAGGCTTGGCTTTGGACGGAGGAATGCCAAAGCGCTTTTGAAGACTTGAAGGCAGCGGTTTGTACGGAACCGGTGCTTGCTTTGCCGAACTTTAGCAAGAGGTTTGAGTTGCATACCGATGCATCAGACTTTGCGATTGGAGGAGTGCTAATGCAAGATGGTCACCCCTTAGCTTTCGAAAGTCGGAAACTCAACGAGGCGGAACGGAGATACACCGTTCAAGAGAAGGAGATGACAGCCATCATCCATTGCTTGCAAGTGTGGAGGCATTATCTACTTGGGGCGCAGTTCACCATCAAGACGGATAATGTGGCAACAACTTACTTTCAGACACAGAAGAAGCTGACCGCCAAACAAGCAAGATGGCAAGATTTCTTGGCGGAGTTTGACTTTGTGATGACGCACTAAGCCGCAAAGCTGAGCTAGCCGCAATGTCCACAGCTAGTGGGGAGTTGTTGGACAAAATCAGGCAAGGGTTGAAGGAGGATCCTCTTGCCATGCAACTCTTGGAGTTGGCCAAGGAGGGCCAAGCTAGAAGATTTTGGGTAGAGGATGAGCTACTCTACACCAAAGGGAGGCAATTGTACATCCCAAAGTGGGAAAACCTGCGGAGGGATCTCATCAAGGAGTGTCATGACACCAAGTGGGCTGGACATCCGGGACAGAAACGCACTTTGGCTTTGATGGAGGAGTCATACTTCTGGCCAAGGATGAGGGATGAAGTGGAGTTATATGTGAAGACTTGTCTTGTTTGCCAACAAGACAAGGTGGACAACAAGCAGCCCGCAGGATTATTGGAGCCATTGCCTATAGCGGAACACCCTTGGGAGTCGGTGACGCTTGACTTCATCAACGCGTTACCAAAATCGGAGGGGTTCGGATCGATCTTGGTGGTAGTCGATCGTTTCTCCAAGTACGGCACGTTCATCCCTAGCACAAGGGATACTAGCGCGGAGGAGACGGCACGCCTGTTCTTCAAGAATGTGGTGAAGTACTGGGGGTTGCCAAAGTCTATCATTAGTGATCGAGACCCCAGATTTACAGGGAAGTTGTGGAGGGAGTTTTTCACTTTGCTCGGTTCAGAACTAAAGTTCTCCACCAGCTTCCACCCTCAAACCGATGGGCAGACGGAGAGGGTGAATTCCTTGTTGGAATGTTATTTACGGCACTTTGTGAGCGCCAATCAGCGGGACTGGGCCAAACTGATGGATGTGGCGCAATTCTCGTACAACTTGCAGCGGAGCGAGGCGACCGGTCGGAGTCCGTTCGAGCTTGCCACGGGGAGGCAACCACTCACTCCGCATACATTGGCGACTACGGCAGATGACGGAAGAAGCCCAGGAGCTTGGAGGATGGCCAAGTCTTGGGAAGAGCAAACGGACATAGTCAGAGTGTGCTTAGAGAAAGCACGCAAGCGGATGATGAAATGGGCTGATTCAAAGCGAAGAATGGTGGAATACACAGTTGGGGATAAGGTGATGGTAAAACTTCTCCCTCAACAGTTCAAGGCTTTGCGCAGCTTGCACAAGGGCTTGGTTCGTAGATATGAAGGCCCATTTCCGGTGATTGCAAGGGTGGGTAAGGTATCCTATCACCTTGACCTACCCAACTCTTTGAAGATTCATCCAGTCTTTCATGTCAGCATGTTGAAGCCATATCATGAAGACCATGAAGACCTTCAAAGGAGTACATCACATAGAGCACCACCCGTGATGACCAAGTCTTTTGATCGAGAGGTGGATGAGGTGCTCACCAAGAGGACAGTGCGGAGAAGAGGTGTGCAGCCTAGCACACAATATTTGATCAAGTGGAAGGGAAGGCCAGAGTCCGAAGCAACATGGGAATCCATAGAAGATCTCTGGCAGTTCAAGGACATCATCCAGCAGTACGAGGCGACGAGGGCGTCGCCAGGATAGGTGGGGGAGGATGTCACGACTTGGGGTTAGTCTCTGGAGACTTCTAGAAAAATCTAGGATCTTGGAGAATATTCGTGTACATAGAATTCTAAAGATTAGTCTAGAAGATTCTTGAAAGATGTAGATACAAGAAAAGGGTAGAGAATTCTAGATTCTTCCATCTTTTGGAGGGAAACCCCTTGGGGGGCCTATATAAGGGGGAGATCCCCTCATTTGTAAATCATCCAAGAATTCAAGCAATCTAAGCATTCTTACTTTCTTCACTCTTGCTCTCTTGCTCTCTCTTTCAAGTGCTCACTTACTCATCTTCATCTTGCCACGATTAGTATTGGAGAAGGCTGACTTAGCTAACTGCGAAGGGCGCAAAAAGGAGCTAAGGCCGCACGCGACATTGTCAAGGGGACAAGTCCGTGACACGTAGCTCGCTTAGAATTCATTCAAATTTTTCTTGTCTTTGCAAGTTTCAAAAGATTTAAATTATTTCAAATGGATGTTAAAAGTGTCTTCTTAAATGGAATTATTAAGGAAGAAGTTTATGTTGAACAACCTCCCAGTTTCATAAATGAAAAATACTCAAATCATGTTTTTAAACTAGATAAAACATTTTATGGTTTAAAACAAGCGTCTCGTGCTTGGTATGAAAGATTAACTTTATTTTATTAAAGCACGATTATGTAATGGGAAGTGCAGATAATACACTCTTTATCAAACATGTTAATAATGATCTAATCATATTACAAATCTACGTAGATGACATCATTTTTGGAGCCACTAATGACCAATTATGTAATGAAGTTGTAAGTGTGATGCAAGAAGAATTTGAAATGAGTTTGGTAGGAGAGCTTATTTATTTTGTAGGTTTTCAAATCAAACAAAGAAATGATGGAATATTTATAAATCAATCTAAATATGTTCATGACATGTTAAAAAAATTTGGATTTGAAAATTTAAAACAAACCTCCACTCTTATGAGTGTTTCTCTAAAGTTAGGAAAAGATGAAGCCGGAATCTCTCTTGATCAAATACTATATAGAGGAATGATAGGGTCGTTATAATATCTGAGTGCGTCTAGACCTGATATTATATTTTTCGTTTGTTTATGTGCTAGATTTCAAGCTTAATCCTAAAAAATCTCATTTAAAAGCGGTCAAATGAATTTTTAGATATTTAATCGGATCATCTAATCTAGGCCTATGGTATCCTTATAATGATTCATTTATATTACATGGATATTCCGACTCCGATTATGCAGGGTGCTCACTAGATCGTAAAAGCACAAGTGGTATATGTCACTTTTTAGGCTCTTCATTAGTTTTTTGGTCAAGTCGGAAACAGAATTATGTTGCCCTCTCCACCACTGAGGCCGAATATGTCGCACTAGGAAGTTGTTGTGCATAAGCCCTTTGGATGAGTCAAACACTAGAAGACTTTGGGGTGCATCTAAATAATATTGAATTAAAATGTGACAACAAAAGTGTCATAGATCTAGCCAACAATCTCTTTTATCATTCACGGTCCAAACATATAAATGTACGTCATCACTTCATTAGGGGTCACATTAAGAAAGAACATGTGAGAGTCAACTTCATAGCCACGGAATTCCAACTTGCGGACATCTTTACAAAACCTTTCCCCGATGCTCGTTTCAACATGCTTAGACTAAAATTAGGAGTCTTAGATTATATCAAATTGAAACCCATCAAAAGTTATTTCTCCTCAAACCAAGTTTCTGTACTACTCTATCAATCTTATTGAGTCTCATCACATGTGATATTACATGAATCTATGTTCATCATAGTTGAACTAAAAGTCTTAACGCTCAGCGCTATCAATAACGCTCAGCGTTTAGCATATTTCTCTGAACTTGACAACTTTTTCTGCCTATTCATTTGTATACATATATATATATATATATATATATGTTTGCACCTTAGTTAATTTTTCATTTTTAGAAAAATCAAAACCAAATATAAAATATAAAAGCCATTTTAAAACTACCAAAAACAAACTTAAATAGCCTTCTACACTAAGAAGGTTTATATACATAAACTTTATTCCAAAGAAATTTTTTTCAAAAACCTAAGAAAACAGTGTTTTGTTTGGGCGTTAAGAAGCTAACGTCAGGCGTTAGCTTCTTTGGCCAAATTTCTATTCTATTTTTTCTAAAATACTTCTGGTATTTTTCTCATAAATTCTCTGTTTGTTTTCTCTGATTTGAACTTTTTTCCTTAATTTGTCTTATTTCAAAAATACAAAAAAAAATTAAATAATCCAAAAATGTTGAAAAATATGTTTTTGTCATTTGTTTGTTTTCAATGTTTACAAAAATATGTTTTCATTATAAAAACTTCAATGAGCAAAACATCTTAGTATTTTCATTACAAATGGTCAAAATTGATAAGACATACGCTTAAAGATTTTCTTTAATGTCTAATTTTCATTTCAAGTTTCCTAAACATTGTTTTATCTTATCATGCCTTGACTTTAATCTTATTATGTGCAATGAAATGGTCTATAGAAAATTGTGTAAGATTGTCTAGCATGTCTCTAAGTATGAGTAATATTTTATGTTAATCAATGAATCATTCACTCACTATTTTAATAATATATATGTGCTCATAATCTTAGTCTTGCATGATTGTGTAGTGTAATAGCTTTAACTTATTAAGTTGTGTGTCTATATTACTACACCATCTTTCAAACAAAATATTTCTTGCGCATATAGAAGTGTTATGCCAATATTGTTAGTGTTTGCAAAAACAAGTGAATTCGGAGAGCTTTGTCCCAAAATTAAAAATATGAAATAAAATGACAAAGATAACTCCACCAAGCACTACTCACTCTCCTGATAAGTCTTAATGAGCATTATGAGGTTAAGCGTCTTGGAAAGAATTGTAAAGTGTCTTGTGCAAACACATTTTCTTTATCACTTCTATTTTTACACCGGATCACTTAAAATAGAAATTTATAAAAAAATATTTATGTGATCCCCCAAACAATACTTCACTCATTGATAAGTCTTAATGAGCATTGTGTGGGCGAAGCACCTTGGTAGTTGTAATCTTTTTATGTGCCTTGAAGTTTTATTCTAGAATTGATGTGTGAAAGTAATTATAAGATTACATCTTAATATTGTTTTACTATTTCATTACATATGTCATGTGTTTTGATTATTTCACTTGTATACTTTTATCAAAACACGTTTATGCACACATCATTGTTTTTCATAAAGCTTCTACTCATGAGAATTGGATTCTAATGTATATTTACATGATTCTCTAAAAACTTAAGTAAAAGCACTAGATTGCAATGCATGATTTATACAATATTTTCTTTACTAGAAATACGAATTAGTTACATTGTAGCTCTTATCTTTTTTAATTTGTTAAATCATGTTTGCCTATTAGTTGTGAAAAAATTTCAAAGTTAATGCTCAAATGTGAAGAGTCTAGATATATTGTTAGAAAAGTCAAACCAAAACAAAAATATTCTTTACAGAAATATTAATCTTAGTAACTTTGTTTTGCTTTTCCGCATTGTTGATCATGTATTTTTATCATGTTTTATCATGCTTATTTTTAAGGTATCTCCTTCACTTGTATCTTTCAAACTCTTTTGTTCATTATTTTCTAATAAGTGGAAGAATGGTTTGGTAAAGTACATGGGATGATTATTACTCACGCATATCACATTTTTATCTGTTATGCTACTCTATCTTAGCTCGATCATGACCTACTTTATGCTTAAAACAAAACTCTTACCCTCGTTTAGTTTGTCCCAACTTTTGTCTTTATTTATTCTAGTTTTGTTTTCACTCCACCCACTTTTGCTAATGACAAAAGGGGAGAATAAAATGATAAATTTTAATGATTAAAGGAGTAGGATTCACTAGTTTAAGGGGGAGCATGAATTTAATTTATGGGAGCATACACTAAGGGGGAGCACAATTTAACGAACTATAATTATAATTATCATATCTATGTTGCTTAGTGGCATATATCTTTCTAAAAACACATCTCTTATAAATGAATCTTATTTATCGTTATTTGATTTGTTATTATCAAAATGGGGGGATTGTTGGAACACGGTTTTTGGCATCCCTTTGATTTGAGAATAACAAATTCTACTTGTATTTGATCTTATTTGCCATTGTGTTTTTAGCATGCAGGTTTGAACAAAATTGACACTAGAATGCTGCATTGTTGGTCTGGATTTGCTCACAAGCAGAAATGATGAATGTGGTTTAACGTCAGACGTTAGGACTTAACGTCGGCGTTGACTTTCGTTCCCACCAAGACGAAAATGGCATGGAGGGAAGCTGTCGTGATTGCAGGAGCATTTTAGGAATGATTTGGCTTAACGCTAGGCGTTAGCCTCAACGCCAGCGTTAAGGTTGTCTAAAATGAATGTTTCCTAAGATGCAGAATCTCCTTCCTGTTTTGAAGATCCGAGCCATCAAATTGTTTCTATGTTGAGTCAACGTCTGGCGTTAGCCTTAACGTCGGTGTCAGCTTCCAGTCCTATAAATAGGTGGCATTCGTTCTCATCAAGGATGGATCTCATTGAGCCTTATTCCATCACTTCAGAAACTCTGTGAGGGCCGTAATTTCCAGACCATCATCTCCCACACAAATTCAAGAGAAGAATTCGAAGGAGGATCGGATCAGCGCTCAACCAACGCGAAGAGCGCACGCTTCGACTTCGATGATATTCAGCGGGTCTTCGCCGTCTCCAGAATTCTTCATAAGGAGTTTTTACTTGTCTTTTATATTTTGTTGTGTCTCTTTCATTGTGATTGTTTAGTGAATTCGCCGCGGTTGTTGACGACTAAGTTCGTGCGCGGATTAGGGAGAATTCGCCGCGGTTGTTGACGACTAAGTTCGTGCGTGGATTAGGGAGAATTCGCCGCGGTTGTGGCGACTAGGTCTAGGGAGTAGATCTAGGGGGTGCTCGAGGCCTTTCTGGGGATAGAAAGGCTAGAGCGGTTTGAGGCCGTATCTGGAAAAAGATCGGTTAAAGTCAACCGGTTCTTAGTAAGAAGAGTCGGTATAGAAAACCAAAAGTGTATTTCATATTCGCTTTGATTTCTAGCGTCATAGAAATCAGATTTTGTAATCAAATTTTATAAATGATAATCATGTCTTTTCATGTTAAATAAAATTGATTTCATTTTTTATTTCTAGCTCTTTACTTTTGTTTCAATTTACTTATTAGAAAATCACAAAAGTTTTTCTTAAAATCCTAAAGTTTTGTAAAACCCTTATTCACCCCCCTCCCTCCCCCCCTCTAAGGGCGCCTCAAGATCCAACAGTTGGTACATACGCCTAGCCATACTGAAGATGAGAATCTAATAAGAGAGTCATCTGCAAGTGTAGAATCCTTGAAAGTTCCTCCAATTATACCTCAGAGACTACTCATCCCTGAGGATGTGGAAACTAGTATTCCCGTCTTTCGCACTCTTGGGAGCATTACTGATTTCTTGGGAACCTATCGTATTGTTGCATTCGCGACAAATTCTATTACTAGTATTCCCGTCTTTCACACTATTGTAATTGTTACATTCGCGACAAATTCTACTACACTTCCTAAAGAGCCCCCAGATAAACCACCACTCGTTTGGGGCATATCCACTATCTGTTAGTCAATCGAGTGTGAGATTTCCCTCAACGACCTAGGGATCAATTCCATCCTAATTGGTGTTGATACATCAGGTGATTATTTAAATAATCATTGCACCCACGTTGAATTTTGTTTACACCCCATCCATTGTACCCCCTGACCAGGTACCCCTTTGGAAAGATATCTTGAGGGTTGTAGAGCCTCCGAATAGGAGAACTGTTGAGTCTATCAACCATCATTTATCGCCATTATATGGCGTATGCATGAGTCCCTTTGGCGTAGTAGGTTCACTCGCATTAATGAACTTTATAAATCTTATACCGATAACATTATTTTAAATGTCCTTCGACGTGTCATTTTGAGGGAAAAATAACATTTTAAAAAAATCATGTCCTTTCGTAAAATATAAGGCGATATAACCTTTTTTTATATTGGCCGGTGCGATTTTTAAGTATATTTTCCATTATTTTATCATATGTTATGTTAGCAGACTGGTAACATATCTAAATCACATATATGTATTCTATTATATATGCTTAAATCAATTAAACTTATTATTTTATTCTTTTTATGTATTATTATTACAATCAATTTTGTATAATTATTTCACGCTGTTTTTCTTATTTTATGTACAAAAAATATGCAAATGTTCGGCACATTTATTAGTTGAATATTTTTTATGATTTTAACATAAATTTATTAAGGTCGGAGAAACTTATAATCTATCAAGATTATTTACTTTTAAATTTCTGTATTTGTTATAAAACTTAGTATCATCAAAATCAAACTATAATATTATATTGAATATATTTTACAATGGACCGATTTATATTGGTTAATAATATTTTATTTTGGATATTCTTAGAATTTATTTTAGGATATAAATGATACATTGTTGGTTTACTTGTTATGTTTTTTTTTTCTTTTAGAACGTATAGTTATAGTTAATATGCCTAAAAATAAAAGTTCTTATTTTAAGATATGGAAATATGATAATTTAAAATATCCATGACATGTCCCCAAGTTCCGACATCAGGTATTTAAAAACTCAATCCAACATGTTGCTGACATCTAATATTTACAATGTTGGTTGATGGTCACATGAGAGCACAGAGTTTTAAAAAAGATGAACATATTATAATATGTATGCGTGCTGAGAGGTTCCCCAAGAGAATTGCTAGAAAATTAAATGCAAGGCAAATGAGCTCTTATAGAATCATCGGGAGAATTGAGACAATGTTTATGATCATAATATTCCTGAGAATAAGAAAATTTTAAATATATTCAATATCGAAAATTAAATCTCATCTGGTGAGTCAAATGATTACATGAGCTCAATACCTTCCACCACCTTGGAGTATACCCTACCTCCTCCAGCATCAGCCTAGTCTTACCACCCAACCACTAGTTGTACCACCAACACCACTCTCAGCACCTTCTTTGGCCCCGGTACCACATTGGCAGCATCATCTTCAGCACCAGTTACAACAGTGTCATTTCTAGAATCAACATCAGCACCGTTCTCGACATCAATAACAGCAGTAGTACCATCATCAGAACAATCTCCAGACCTGAATTCCTCTACTCCGACTACGACATCTTCATCACCCTCTCCCGCAGCAGTAACACCATCTTCAACACTATCAACAATTTCAGCAACACCATCCTCAATACCATCATCAACATCAGCTTCAACAGTGTTGCCTCCGACCTCCACAGCAGTAGTACCCTCAGAACTAGTTGATGTCATTACAAAGATCCTGGCTCACAAGATCCTCATAGTCCCAGAGCTAGAAAATTCACCTCGCATTCAGATGGGAGCACGATCATCTTCATTCACGGGGATGAATGCCTTCAAGGATCACGTCCCGGAAGGGTCTACACAACGATCGAATTTGTTCGTCTTGTGGATCGACGATTAATGAATTTTAGGTATTTTGTACTTTTTGAATTTTATTTTAATGTATTTTGAAGGTCGTCATGGTCAGAGAATCATGACCGTCTATGGCGGACCCTTAGTATATAAAAAGGATAGAAGACTCATTTAGAAGACATTGAAAGTTGAGTGAAGAATCTACTTTTTGATCATCCGGTGTCGAAGTCAGAATCCGAGTGCAATGCTTGGAAAGTATCTTCCTTCCCAGTTCCCCCTTCCCCGCCTTGGTCGGCCCTCTCTTTCCCATCAACTTTCCACCTTCGGCCACCTTCGGCCACCTTCGGCCACCTCCGAACACCACCACCTCCCCCTCAAGCCATCCCCACCTCCTTGACTGGCCATTTAATTGTAACCATTTATTTTCCGGGGACCAAAACCACATCATGGTAACCTCTAGGCCAACCACTCCTCATTAAACCCACCTCCTCCTAAATAACTTCCATAACTCCCTCATCCCATCGCATCATAACTTCTAGGTAACCACCAACTCCTCGTTAGTTGGCCAATTATCCCACTCACAAATCACTCCACATTTCAACCTCCTACCCCTCAATTTCCTCCCACCCACAGCTTGAATTACTCATCATTCCTACAACCAAACCCCCACCTCCTTCCAATTTCCCAGCCTGGACCTCCTCCCCATGCCCCCTTATTTCAGGAACCTTAAATCCCCATCAATTTTTGGATTGAGTCCAGCTCCTCACGCCCCCTCAAATTATAGGGAAAGTCGCACTTCACATCCCATTAACCACACTCCCCTAGTTCTCAGGAAACAACTCACCCCACTCTTAAATCACCCCACCTCCATCCTTTTCTTAACTCCCAGGCACACCAATCAATCTCCTCGATCTTTTCCCTCAATTCCAGAACCCTCCAAACAGCAGCCTACCCCATTTTCCCCTCCAGTTTCAGTGCACAGTCTCTGGACAGCAATTCCAGTGGCTTGAATTCACAGAACCAACAAATATGGCCAACCTGCAATGCATCCCTTGTCCAGAAACCACCCAAGACCCCTTCCCCATTCCAAATCCCGTCCACGACAACCTTGGATCCGGTTCAGCCCCACATCCCCTAGCTGGCCGCTGCCCCCACCACTGAAAACTGCTGCCCTGCCCTCCGACTCCATTGTGAGGATCCAATTCAATTTGCCGCCGTTTCCCCAGTCACCGTCTACTCAACCATATCCCATAAGTCTTCTACCTCATAAGCATTGCATGTTTATTCTTTGGGTTGTAACTTCTGTGTTGAATTGTGTGATTGATTCGCTATTTTCTTTATGAATATTGGTTTGTAAAATTTGTGTCAAGCATCTCGAGACTTACCAAGCTTTATTCGTTCTAATATTTGTTTTCTAGCACTCTCTCATTTGCACTACAATATTTATTTCCTTACTAGAGTCTACTTGAAGAAGATTATTGTGGAATATTATTTATAAGTTCCTTTATTGCAAGTGTATTTGTCGGTTACGTGTATAATTCATATAGTCGACCTATACTTTGATAGAACATGGTAAGAAACATAGTTTGAAATAGAATGTTTTGTACGGGATGCTTTACCTTTCAGAAAATTAATAGAAAGATGAAGATCATATCTAGAGTTTATGTCTGAAGCAGACATTGGTAGAGGTGGAACCATAGGAACCTGTGCTTTTTCTACACATGTATGTCTACGATGATAGATAATGGGAATGAAAGAGATCAGAGACCGAGGAGTAACCTAGGTATGTGGAATGTCTTGGATGGGAGATATAACATGAGGGGAATAATGGGTAGAGGAATGTCACCCACGTGAATTTCTTCATGCGCCATCCCAACATCACATGTATCACCTATCTCGAATGGTATGAGTTGGAACGGGAGAGTATGACTGCCCCTCACGGAAAGTAACATCCATGGTACAACAAACACGATGTATCAGAGGATGATTGTTGAAACCGGTTTCTCGGTCTCAAGTGGAGCTCGGGGCCCTCACCGAGATGAGGGGCAGCTAGCCCTTACCGGTCCCTCGGGAGAGGTAAGGTTGACGACTCGAGCCAAGAACAAAGACCCTAGTCTCAGCGAGGAGGTCCCTCCACTAACCCGGAAGATCGTTGAGCGCTTCCCCTCCCAAGCCAAAGCTAAGACTCGGGCACCTTGGAGAGCTGGAGAGCCCAATCCAAAGCGACCTAGGGAGAGAAGAGCTCAGATAATGAACCGATCTCTTCCAAGGTGCCCTTTGAGGTCTATTTATAGATTTTAGTTTTGTGGTCTGTCGATAACCAAATCCCGCTGTCCATTCTCACTATCCGCACACCGGATTGGTCTGCTAACAGCCAAACTCCGCCGTTTGAGGAAGCTAACCGCAGACCACCAGGGGCCTCTTGGTAAAAATCCCTTCCCGGACTTTTACTGGGCGAACCGGCCTGCCCCGAGGCCTTCCTCGCGAGTGGAGCTCGCGAGCCTGCGCCACCTCGGCGCACCCCAAAATGGCCAACTGTACCCCAAGATGGCCTTTCTCGCGAGTGGAGCTCGCGAGCCTGCGCCACCTCGGCGAATCCCAGAATGGCTATCCGCACCCCAAAATGGCCTTCCTCGCGAGTGGAGCTCGCGAGCCTGCGCCACCTCGGCGAATCCCAGAATGGCTATCTGCACCCCAAAATGGCCTTCCTCGCGAGTGGAGCTCGCGAGCCTGCGCCACCTCGGCGAATCCCAGAATGGCTATCCGCACCCCAAAATGGCTAACTGTACCCCAAGATGGCCTTCCTCGCGAGTGGAGCTCGCGAGCCTGCGCCACCTCGGCGAATCCCAGAATGGCTATCCGCACCCCAAAATGGCTAACTGTACCCCAAGATGGCCTTCCTCGCGAGTGGAGCTCGCGAGCCTGCGCCACCTCGGCGAATCCCAGAAAGGCTATCCGCACCCCAAAATGGCTAACTGTACCCCAAGATGGCCTTCCTCACGAGTGGAGCTCGCGAGCCTGCGACACCTCGGCGAGTTTCAAGGAAGCTGGTTAACTCCCCTCCGCTGGGCTCGCTCGCCTGCGCAGTCCCTTGCCCCTCCTTGACCAACCTCGCCGGAGATCAGGGTTCGCCCCTCTGGGCTCGCCTCCTTGAGCGCGAGTGGCGAACATCGGGGTTGTACACAATCCCCGCTCTTCGCGAGGTTGTTCTAAGCTCGCGAAGATACATCCAACCCATGATGTTCGCTGATTCTGCTGACGTGGCGGGAATCTTTCCGGTGGGCCCCATGCCTGAAACTATAAATACCGTCCACCGTGGTTAGTGATCGAGCCTTTCCTTCCCCTTGCTCTTTGCCGAAATCCTTCTTCCTTTAGGATGTCTTCCAAGCAGAGCGCGTTGGAACGGCTGAAGGCTTCCAGGGAGATGGTGAAAGCTCGGGCCGCCGAGCACAACGCCTGGATATTCAACCCTGCCGCCTCTTCTTCCCCCCAGACTAAGAAAGCTAAGTCGGTTAGGAGGTCGCCGGAGGAGGACGCGACATCGCCACTTGACTCGTCCCCTCTGCCGAATACCGAGCTCGCACAACAGGTATCTTTTGCCTAAAGCCTTTTCATCGACTCCTTGCTCATTCTCTTCCTTTTCGCAGAATTTTCCACCCGAGGACCGCATGGCGGGCCTCGCGCTGACGACTTCCCATGCTTCGTCCCCCGCGAAGCTGGGATCGCTAGATGCTGGGGTCGGGACCTCGTCCCAACAAGCGCCTCTCTCGCAACCTCGTAAGTCGCTCGCCTCCCCCATTATTCCTGCATAAGTCCAGGTGGTATCTACGCGTTTGTGGTCCATGTAGGTACCCCATCGCCGAGCCCCAAGGAGAAAGGCTCTACACCGGCGAACTCGCCGGTCCCGCCTAAGGTTAGCGTGGTGACCCCTGGCTTCGGTCTGATGGGGAAGCGAAGTCCAGGTGGCTCGCTTCTCGACGGTGTCAAAGTCGCGGAGAGAGTGGTATACCCTCCTGGTCTGGGGAAACCCCACGTCTCGGGATTCCGCGAAAACTTCCGGGGTCGGCCGGAGTCCTCGTGCAAGCCCCATCGCGAGTCCCCCTCCTCGCCAGGTTGGCATGTTTTCGCGAGCTCCCATCTCTTGCTTGCCTTCAGATCCTACTAACTCTCTCCGCTGAAATCCCAGGGGCCACCCCTGAGTCAGAGCACGGGAGGATGGAGATGTCACCACCGCCTTCGCCCAGCCAGATTGAAGATTTCTTGGGTGACCCGGGCGACCCCGTGCGGATGAAGAGTCGGGTGTCCGAGGTGCTTCAGAAGCACGGCATGATGTTACGCGAGTTGGAAGAGCGGTATGACGCGGATCGGGCTGTCTTTGACGAGAGATTCGCCGTGTTGGAGGACGCGAATGCGCGCTTGATCGCCGAGGCGGAGCCGGTGCCTCGCGCCGATGTTACCTCACCCGGCGTGCACATCTCGCGGGGCGAGGATCAAGCGCACCTGATCCTGCGCGAGTTTAAAGCGCTTCGCGACTACCATTATCCGAGAGTGCCGCCGCGTGCGGGGAAGCGAGGCCGGGGTCGCTGGAAGTGGCTTCCTTACCCCTGAGACCGCCGCGGGTTGAATGCTACTACCCCGCTGTTTTTGCTTCTTTTATGACGTCTGTATGAACAATAGTTGGTGTGGTAATACTCGCGAGTCTATCGTGACTCGCCTTTTATCGTTTTTCTCTTATTATTCTATTTGTTTCGGCGGTGTGCCTGTGGTTTGTTTAGTCCGTTCGCTGTGTTTGATACGTTCGCCCTCGTGGAGCGTTTGCGAGTTTTTATGCAACGCCAGGCATAGACCCTTTTTCCTCGCAGGCTGGCCGCGGCGAGCTTGGGTTCGCAAGACTACTGTACTATCGGGTAGGATTTTACTTTGTTTCCGTTATCCGCACTCCTGACGCTTCGATTCCCGTGCCCATCAGAGCCCTCTATAAATAGTTTGGATTCAATCCTCTGCCCGTCGCATTTATTTCTCCCGTCTTCTCGCGCCTACGCTCGTCTCCGTTCTCGCAAGATCGTGTTCGCGTTCGCTGCTCGTAGGCCGTCTTTTCCTGACTCGATGCGGACGAATCAGCAAGTGGGAGCGGATGGCGAGAGCGAGGGGCGGTCAAAATGCGCCTCAGCGTTTCAAGCCCACGAGTTCTACTGCGCGAACATCACAGCCGAGGAGTATAAGCTCGCGGTGGACCGCTATCTCCCGGAGGGTTACTCGGCTCGCTGTCCAAGCGAGAACTCCACCTTAAACGAGACCGAGGCTGACGAGCTCGCGATCCCCATCGCGCATTTTGAGAATGGGTTGCGACTCCCTCTGTGGCCTGAAATCCGTCAGGTATTTCGCCCGACCTTCTCGCTGCCTCGTGTTCGCTATCGCAACTTTCTCATCGTTCTTTGTAGGTGTTGCGATATTATGGGGTGTTGCCGAGCCAGTTGACCCCAAATGCGATTGCGGACATTGTCGCGTTCGCCTGCTATCTGCGGGAAGAGAGGATCGAGTTCAGCCTCCTCGTCTTCCGCAAGGTATTTTCTTTCCGCGCCTTCCGAGATGGGACTACCTATTTCGCGAGCCAGCACGTCACCGTCTGCGAGACGGTGAACAAGAGCCATTATTGGACCCAGAAGTTCCTCCTGGTGAAAGGACCCTTCGGCAACCTCCACTTCACCCCCATCCAGCGGGATGACGCCACTTACCGCCCTCCGAGCTCGCTGGGCGGCGCCGACGCCAAACTCCTCCAATACCTCTCCGGCAAGAACTTTGAAGTCGCCTATCTGCGGCGCAGCGTCGATTCTTTACTCTCCGTTCCTCAAGGGGAAGGTAGGGTTCGCTCGCGCCTCACTTTCTTTTCCCTTTCTTCATCGTATAACGCTTACTTTACAGGTGAGCGCGAGGTCCCCGTCAATCCCCCGCACGCGCAGGGCATCACCCTCACGGTGGATACTCTCGCGACCGCGGCGGCAGAGGCTTGCCGCGACCTTCCCGTCGTTGGGTCCGGCAAGAAGCGGCCCCCTTCTGCGAGTCAGCCGAGTTCGCGCTCCTCCAAGAAGCTGAAAGGAAAGACCTCCGCTGTTAAGGATAGGAGCGCAGTCGTCTACCTGAGCGAGACCGACGGCTCGCCTCCTCCCCCTGCGGAAAAGCTTGACCCCCCGGTGAACCAGGGTGCTGGGAGTTCCTCCGTGACCCCTCAACCCAAAGGTCACAGGAACTTTGGTCTAGGCGAGAAAGTTTCCGACCTCCTTGGCGAGCCCCTGCTCGCCTGGGACCCCAATGCCAACCGAATTTCCTGCTCCACCCTTCACCCTTCCTGGGTGGAGCTCGGTAAGGCCGGGGAGGAGGCGTTCTCCATCTCCTTCGGCTTATATGGCCGCGAGGACGCCGCCGCCTACAAAGAGATGGGGCCCAGACAGTTGGTCTATGAAGAAATGCGAGCCCAATTCCGCTCGACGGAGCTCGCACATATGGCGGGGCGTCGATATCTGCAGGCGGACCGGGACATCCGCGCGTACAGGGAAGAGCTGAAGAAGGCTCGCGAGGAAATCAAGGGCCTCAAGGAGAAAGAAGAAGTGACGGAAACCCTTCTCGCCGGGATGCAGGGCAAGATGGTACGCGACCCCCGGGTTTCTTTTCTTTGCTGTTTACGATCTCTGGCCTTCCCTTAACCCGTTTGATGCTCAGGATGCCGACGTGGCCACCAAGCTCCTCGCTCGCAACGGCGAGCTGGAGTTGGAGAATATCATGTTGAAGGCTCGAGTGGATGAGCTGGTTCGCGGCGCGCTACCTCCCTCTCCTGGGCGAGTCGGCTCTCAACAGAGGGCTGCCGAAAGTGAGGAGCAGAGGCGGCGGGATGCACAGGAGGTCGCCAACCTTGTTTTCACTACCCTTAAGGATGCAAGCCTGCTAGCCGAGGACGCGATGGAGTTCACAGCGGAAGACGTCTGTCCGGACCTCTTCGCCATGGCGCCCTGGTTGGGGACTCGCAAAGACGGCGAGGGTCCTCTAGGATGAATTCTTTTCTTCTTTCCCCCTTTTCGCAAATGTATATCATTTTTGGGCTGGCGAGATTGCTGTCGAACATATAGTTATAACTTTTTGTTAATCTTTACGATCATGCTTGTGTTTATTTCTTCTCGTGGATTTCTTTTCCAACCTCATAACTAATCGTCACGTGGTGGTGCTCCCGGAGAGTTCGCGAGCGCGCGCGCCTGGGCTCGCCTCGCCGAGGTTTTCTTTTCCATGGGTCTCGCGAGCCCGGGTTATCACCGCCCGCGAGCACTGCCCGGCGAGCCTAACTTTGGTGAGTATGGATAGTCATCCCGTGAGCTGAGATTCCCTGACTAGTATTCCAACCTGTTATCTTAGTCCTTGACCCTTATTGCTAGCCTTGCCAGCCTTTCCAGGGGTTAACCAGAACCCCCCGTCTAGGTGAAAGCCCGGGAGCGGAATCGATCTGGGGCATCCCAGCACCAACATATCCAACCTTGCCAGCCTCTCCAGAGATCAACCAGAATCCCCCGTCTAGGTGAAAGCCCGGGAGCGGAATCGATCTGGGGCATTCCAGCACCAACATGTCCAACCTTGCCAGCCTCTCCAGAGATCAACCAGAACCCCCCGTCTAGGTGAAAGCCCGGGAGCGGAATCGATCTGGGGCATTCCAGCTCCAACCTATCCAACCTTGCCAGCCTCTCCAGAGATCAACCAGAACCCCCCGTCTAGGTGAAAGCCCGGGAGCGGAATCGATCTGGGGCATTCCAGCACTAACATATCCAACCTTGCCAGCCTCTCCAGAGATCAACCAGAACCCCCCGTCTAGGTGAAAGCCCGGGAGCGGAATCGATCTGGGGCATTCCAGCACCAACCTATCCAACCTTGCCAGCCTCTCCAGAGATCAACCAGAACCCCCCGTCTAGGTGAAAGCCCGGGAGCGGAATCGATCTGGGGCATTCCAGCACCAACATATCCAACCTTGCCAGCCTCTCCAGAGATCAACCAGAACCCCCCGTCTAGGTGAAAGCCCGGGAGCGGAATCGATCTGGGGCATTCCAGCACTAACCTATCCAACCTTGCCAGCCTCTCCAGAGATCAACCAGAACCCCCCGTCTAGGTGAAAGCCCGGGAGCGGAATCGATCTGGGGCATTCCAGCACCAACCTATCCAACCTTGCCAGCCTCTCCAGAGATCAACCAGAACCCCCCGTCTAGGTGAAAGCCCAGGAGCGGAATCGATCTGGGGCATTCCAGCACTAACATATCCAACCTTGCCACCGCAGCAGTCAAAAAACACAACAAACGAAAGTAAGATATTGATTGAATGACATAATAAAGTTTTTAAGGGTAGAATCGTTTCAAATCATCCCCACTTCGAGCTCGGTCAAGGGGTATCCCTTCCACATCCCGGAGGTGATACCCCCCCGACTTGAGCACCTCGCTTACGATATATGGGCCTTCCCAGTTTGGGTTAAGCTTACCCACTGTGGCCCCTCTGCCGGCCGCATCGACCTTCTTCAGGACTAGGTCCCCCTTCTGAAAGTGTTTGACCCGGATATGTTTGTCGAAATATCGAGCCATCCGCCTCTTGACCTCTTCCTGCCTGATGGTGGCCAAGTCTCGGAGTTCTTCCACCAGGTCCAGGGATAGCCTCTGCTCGGCACTGTTACCTTCTAGCCACTCTTCATCCCCCTCGCGTGCAGCGGTCGCCCGGGGGGTCTTCACCTCGAACTCTATGGGGAGAACGGCCTCGGACCCGTGGGAGAGCTTGAATGGAGTCTCCCCGGTGGCGGTGTTCGGAGTAGTCCTCATGGCCCAGAGGACGGAGGGTAGTTGTTCCACCCAACTTCCTCGTAGGTTTTCCACTTTCTTTTTTAGCAGGTTGACGATTATCTTATTTGCCGCCTCTACTTGACCATTGCTCCTCGGGTGGTGGACTGAGGCAAACCTGAGGTCAATGCCGAGCTGAGTGCAAAAGCCGACGAACTCTTCACTCGCGAACTGTGGCCCATTGTCCGTCACTATGGCTAGAGGGAGTCCATGTCTGCAGATTATTTCCCCCCACACAAAATTCCTTACAACCTGAGAGGTCACCTTAGCTAGCGCCTTCGCCTCTACCCACTTGGAGAAGTAGTCGATCATGACTAGCAGGAACTTCCTCTGACCGCTGGCTTGGGGAAAGGGCCCGACCAGGTCTAACCCCCATATGGCGAAAGGCCAGGGAGCCGTGATGGATCGGAGCCTCTGGGCGGGGAGGAGTTGGAGCGGAGCATGGAGTTGGCACTTCTGACACTTTCTTGTGAACTCTGCTGCATCCTTGCTGAGAGTGGGCCAGAAGTAGCCTTGTCTCAACACCCTTCCTTCCAGGGTCCGACTCCCGGAGTGACTGCCGCACTCCCCGGAGTGAATTTCTTCCAGCACCCTCGGGACCTCTTTCTCGGAGACACAACGAGCCAGAAGTCCTGAGAGAGTCTTTCTATATAGCCCCCCTGCATGCAAAGAGTAATAGGCGGACTTGTACCTGAAACGCCTCTTGTCCACATCCTCTTTAGGGAACTGTCCTGAGGATAGGAAGGTGATGAATGGATCCATCCATGAGGCCTGCTGATCCACTTCCATCGACTCTCCCTCCTCGATGGAGGGCCGGAAGAGTTCCGAAGTCGTTCCCCCCGCTCGAGGACCGAACTTGGCTAGGAGGTCCGCCTGGGTGCTCTCCTCCCTCGGCACATGTTTGATTGAGAAGGTGCGGAACTGCCCGATGACTCCCTTAACCTTCTCCAGGTATAGTAGGAGGGTTGGATCCTTTGCTTCAAACTCGCCTTTGATCTGGCATGCCACCACCATGGAGTCTGTGGAGACCTCCACGTCCTGCACACCCAGTTCCCGGGCCAGCCGAAGGCCCGCTATCACTGCTTCGTACTCCGCCTGGTTGTTGGTAATTGGGAAGTGGATGTTTAAGGCTTGCTCAATCCGAGTCCCCTGAGGACTCACCAGGACTATTCCCCCCCCCCGAAGGAGTGTTTTCCCGACGCTCCGTCCACCAACATCTTCCATGCTTCCGGGGGAGGTGGCTCGTGCTTCCCCACTTCGGCCGCGTAGTCGGCCATGAAGTCTGCCACTGCTTGAGCCCTGATGGATGTCCTGGGTACGAAGGTGATATTGAACTCGCTTAACTCCACGGACCACTTTGCCAACCTTCCTGAGTGTTCCACCCCTTCCATGATTTTGCGGAGCGGATGGTCGGTCACTACTTTAATTGAATGGGCTTGAAAGTAAGGCCGGAGCCTCCGGGCCGATACCACCAAGGCGAAGGCTAACTTTTCTAGGATTGGGTATCGGAGTTCCGCCTTCTTCAGCACTCGACTAACATAGTAGATTGGGAACTGTTTCTTCCCCTCCTCCCGGATTAGCACGGAACTTACTGCCTCGGATCCTACCCCTAGGTATAGAGATAGGTCCTCTCCTGGTCTCGGTCCCTGGAGTAGAGGGGTTTGAGTGAGCTGTTCTTTCAGGGCTTGGAAGGCCCTCTCGCACTCCGGGGTCCATTCGAACTTCTTGTTTCCCCGCAGCACTTTGAAAAAAGGTGCACATTTTTCTCCCGCCTTGGAGAGGAATCTACTGAGCCCAGCCAATTTCCCTGTGAGGCTCTGGACCTCCTTCGGGTTCCTCGGCGACTCTAACTCCATCACCGCTTTAACTTTGTCCGGGTTGGGCTCCACTCCCGCGGGGGTGAGCAAATGGCCCAGGAACTTCCCTCGGCTTGCCCCGAAGACACACTTCAAGGGATTGAGCTTCATCTTGTACCGCCGCAGGGTCCCGAATGTCTCTTCGAGGTCTCGGAGGTGGGTCCCGAGGTCTCGGCTCTTAACCATGAGGTCGTCGACATAGACCTCTAAATTTCTTCCTTTCTGTTCGCGGAAGACCCTATCCATCATCCTTTGGTATGTTGCCCCTGCGTTCTTGAGCCCGAAGGGCATCATCTTATAGCAATAACATCCATCCCCCGTGATGAAGGAAACGTCCTTAATGTCCGGGGGATGCATGCGGATTTGATGGTAACCTGAAAAAGCATCTAAGAAGGACATTACAGTAAAACCGACGGCTGAGTCAACCAGCGCGTCGATTCTGGGCAAGGGGTAGCAATCTTTCGGGCATGCTTTATTAAGAAGTGAAAAATCGATACACATACGCCACTTACCTCCGCCCTTCTTCACCATAACGACATTGGAGACCCAGCCTGGATACTGGATCTCCGATACAAATCCGGCCTGCAGGAGTTTGCCCACCTCCTCGCGGATGGGCCCTTCTAGCTTGTCTGCGACGGCTCTCCTCTTCTGGCGGATGGGGCGGGCACCGGGGTCGAGGTTGAGGCGATGGCACGCCACATCTGCATCGATCCCGGGCATTTCGGCGGCGCTCCAAGCGAAGACGTCCACGTTCTGTTGCACGCAAGCCAGAATCTCCGCTTGATCTCCTGGGCTGAGTCCTCCACTGACCCGGACTTTTTCCACCACCCCTAACCGGGTGACGACCTCGAGCTCCACGACCTCGTCCACGGCCTCCAACCGGGACTGCTCCCCCCAAGCCTTCTCTTCCTCGGCACGAGCGGGAGCCGGGATCTCTTCCTCGACTCCCTCCCCTAACACCATCACCTCTTCCGCCCTTCCCTCCTGGGCCTTCTCCTCTTCTCCCTTTCTCTCCGCCCGGGGTACCTCAGCCACCCCTTCCTGGGCATGAACTTCACCTCCCTTCTTCTCTTCAGCCACCTCCAGACCTCCGGCTTCGGCTACCTCCTCCATCACCTTATCCCACTCCTCGGCTTCTCCCATCCAGGAGACGGTGTTGACGGCCGTCACGTAGCACTGTCTTGCTACCTTGGGATCCCCCCGGACCCGCACCTGGACCCCTCCGTCGTTGAACTTGAGGCACTGATGAAAAGTGGAGGGGACGCAACGGAACGCGCTGATGAGCGGTCGTCCGAAGATGGCGCTGTAACTGCTCGGGGCGTCCACTATGACAAAGCGACAGTTCCGAGACTGCCCACCCAGGGTCACATGGAGCCCTACCCCTCCTTCTACTTCCTTCCTCTCTCCCGAAAATCCGAACAGAGGGCCATCCGAGGCCAACACCCTTCTGGGCTCCACCTCCATCTTGTCGAATGCCTTCTTGAAGATGACATTGACCGAACTCCCATTGTCCACTAGGATCCGGGAGACGGTGAAGTTCTCGATCGCCGTCTGGATGACCAGCGCGTCGCAGAACGGGTCTTCGTAGCTCGGCATGTCCTTTTGGGTGAAAATAATTTTCTCGGTCGGGGGTGGAGCGGTGGATGTTGACGCCACGCTCCGGCGGTAAATGGTATGGAGACTAGCCTTGCGGGTCGCCTCCACCCCTACCCCCCCATGGATCACTCCGATCCCTCCTCTGTTCCCCAGATCTGCTCTATCCTCACATCTTTCATCCTCCTCCCGAGGTTCCACCTCCACGATCCTTAATGGCTGCTGCGGTGGTGGCGCGGGTGCTCGGCCCCTCTTCACCTCCAGGAATTCCGGACAGGTGTCCGTGGAGTGGCCTTCCACATCGTGGAAGATGCAATAGGGCACCGCCGCTTCCCTTGCCCCGGTCTCTGCTATCCTGTTCCTTCTTCTCCTAGCGGCCGCCGCCTCCGCTTCTCCTCTTCCCCTTGCTCTTCCCCGGCCAATTGCCATGGCCTGTTGAGGTGGGGGAGGCAACTGCATTGGGCCTTGCCTCCACCCCAACTGGGGGGGTCTCCATTGTCCCTCGAAACGGTTACCCCTTCCTGGGCCATAACCCCTTCCTTGCCCCTGCACTCCTCCACCCTGCGGCCTCCATCCCCCCTCCGGGGCCCGGAGCTCTTCTCTTCTTCTGACCTCTTGCTGCCTCACCTCCGGCTCACCGAGCTTGGCCAGCCTCTTGGTGAGCTCTGGGTTGGCTTCTTCGCTTGCTACTTCCTCCGCCACCCTCTCCATCAGCTCCTCATAGGAGACGGGGGCCTTTCTTTTCAATGCCATTTTGAAGAAACTTTCCTTCAACCCGACCGTGAAGGCGAGTTGAAGTGCAAACCCGGGCACCTCCTGAGTGAGCTGCACCTCCTCCTGGAACCGATCCGCGTACTGAGCCAACGTCTCCCTGGACTCCTGCTTCACCGCGAAGAGGGAATCAGCGTCCTTCTTCCTCCTCTTTGAAGTTGAAAATCTCAACAAGAAACTACGGCGCAGGTCCTCGAACGCGTAGATGGAGCCTGCCGGAAGAGAATGAAACCAGTCCCTGGCCTTCTCCTTGAGAGTGACGGCGAAGAGCCGACATTTGAAGGCATCGGACATCGGCCTGATGGAGACCGAGTCCTCGAAAGACTGCAGATGCTGAACTGGGTCATCTCTGCCATTGTAGTACACTCTATCCCATTCTCCGAATCCTGCCGGAACGGGTGCAGACAACACTAATTCGCAGAAGGGGCTTCCCCCTCCTACCATCTTCTCTCGCTCGGCTCGCGGACCCAGCTCGCTCGCCAAGCTTGGGATCGCACTCGCGAGGGCGACGCTCGCCTGAACCACCCCGACTGTTGTCGCGTCTTCCTGGCGTGCGCTCGCCTGTGTCGTGCTCGCTGGGGCGGAGCTCGTCGGCACCGAATTCGCCGGCGCGGAGCTCGCTAACACCGGGCTCGCCGGACTGGCGAACAGCACTCGCCCTTCCCTGTCATGTCCTGGTTCAATGGCAACTTCTTTTCCAGCCCTTCCTCCTGGTGCCCTCTCGCCGACTGCTGTTGGGGGAGTGGTCGCCTGAGGTGCCGGGGTCGCGAACTCACTCCGCAGAGCCGTGACCGTGAACCCCAAGGTGTCGAGCACCTCCTTCCTGAAATCCGCGAACATCCTAGCCATTGCCTCTTGAGGGGTCTCGCCGAACTCCTCGCCCTGCTCTTCATCTCCAGCCATAACTCTTCTCTGGGACTTTCTTGAACCAGCCGCGCTCCACGCTCACCGCACCAAAAATGTTGAAACCGGTTTCTCGGTCTCAAGTGGAGCTCGGGGCCCTCACCGAGATGAGGGGCAGCTAGCCCTTACCGGTCCCTCGGGAGAGGTAAGGTTGACGACTCGAGCCAAGAACAAAGACCCTAGTCTCAGCGAGGAGGTCCCTCCACTAACCCGGAAGATCGTTGAGCGCTTCCCCTCCCAAGCCAAAGCTAAGACTCGGGCACCTTGGAGAGCTGGAGAGCCCAATCCAAAGCGACCTAGGGAGAGAAGAGCTCAGATAATGAACCGATCTCTTCCAAGGTGCCCTTTGAGGTCTATTTATAGATTTTAGTTTTGTGGTCTGTCGATAACCAAATCCCGCTGTCCATTCTCACTATCCGCACACCGGATTGGTCTGCTAACAGCCAAACTCCGCCGTTTGAGGAAGCTAACCGCAGACCACCAGGGGCCTCTTGGTAAAAATCCCTTCCCGGACTTTTACTGGGCGAACCGGCCTGCCCCGAGGCCTTCCTCGCGAGTGGAGCTCGCGAGCCTGCGCCACCTCGGCGCACCCCAAAATGGCCAACTGTACCCCAAGATGGCCTTTCTCGCGAGTGGAGCTCGCGAGCCTGCGCCACCTCGGCGAATCCCAGAATGGCTATCCGCACCCCAAAATGGCCTTCCTCGCGAGTGGAGCTCGCGAGCCTGCGCCACCTCGGCGAATCCCAGAATGGCTATCTGCACCCCAAAATGGCCTTCCTCGCGAGTGGAGCTCGCGAGCCTGCGCCACCTCGGCGAATCCCAGAATGGCTATCCGCACCCCAAAATGGCTAACTGTACCCCAAGATGGCCTTCCTCGCGAGTGGAGCTCGCGAGCCTGCGCCACCTCGGCGAATCCCAGAATGGCTATCCGCACCCCAAAATGGCTAACTGTACCCCAAGATGGCCTTCCTCGCGAGTGGAGCTCGCGAGCCTGCGCCACCTCGGCGAATCCCAGAATGGCTATCCGCACCCCAAAATGGCTAACTGTACCCCAAGATGGCCTTCCTCGCGAGTGGAGCTCGCGAGCCTGCGACACCTCGGCGAGTTTCAAGGAAGCTGGTTAACTCCCCTCCGCTGGGCTCGCTCGCCTGCGCAGTCCCTTGCCCCTCCTTGACCAACCTCGCCGGAGATCAGGGTTCGCCCCTCTGGGCTCGCCTCCTTGAGCGCGAGTGGCGAACATCGGGGTTGTACAATGATAACACTGATATTCCTTCGTGATAGAAAAGTAACCAATAAAGAAGCCCAGGAATCAAGCTTGTCTATATGAGATTGAAGTATATGGACAAAACAGACACCCAAAAACACGTGGAGAAAGATGTGACGCATGAACCATGTAGTGGGTGGAGAGACGAGCTATCAGAGTAGCATATCCAAAAACTCTGGACAGGAGGCAATTGATAAGATGCGCAATAATCAACACGGCATCACCACAATAAGACTTAGGAAAGCGCATGGTGGTGAGAAGGTAACGAGCAACCTTAAGAAGGTATTTGTTTCATTGTTCAGCTACTCTATTTTGAGTGGAAGTGAGCACACGGATAGTTTGATGAATAAGGTATGACCCGAACACCCCACGCTCAATATACTCCATCTTATTATCACTACGGAGGACAAGGATAATGCCCTTGAACTAGTTCACCACTATTTCATGAAACACTCAAAAACATTACTCTTTTTAGGAGATACTCATATGGTACGAGAAAAATAGTTAATAAAAATGACAAACCAATGAAAACAGTAAAAGATAGAACGGGGGAAGAACCCCTAAACATCAAAATGTATTACATCAAACAAAAGTAAACTAGGATAAGAGATGAGAAAAACCTTGTCTAACATTCTTACAAAGTTCAAAGACATTGCAAGACAAATGTTTAATAGCAGAAATAAAAGATGGAAACAATTTTTGAAGATAAACAGGAGACAGATGTCCAAGACACAATGTCATCGTCGAACATCCTCAACAGTAGGAGTGCAGTCGGTGATAGATGAAAGAGCTTGAGAAATAAGCTTCAATCCAAGAAGTACAAGCCCCCACAATTTCTACCCTACCAAAGTTTTGTCTTGTACCAGTACAACCACGTGTTCGATGAAGGTTAAAATGGAGAATCGGGCATAGGAAAAGCAAGTAGCGGGCTCGCCAACTCGCGATGAGCGAGTCGCGAGGGCGAGGCGAGCCAGACTTATCTCCTTGCGAGGAGCGTAATGCGAGGGCGAGGCAGGTGTAGGCATGTCGCTATGGGGTACTTTTAGCAACGGCGAGTCGAGTGAGGGCTCGCCGCCTCGCCTAAGCGACCCAGGCTGGTACTTATAGCGCCAGGGTGCGAGCGAGTGGTGCCCTCGCGAGCAGCTCGCATTGGGAGCCCTCGCGAGCCTCGCTCGCAAAGAGGAGTGTCGAGTGGCGCCTTCACGGGCCATTCGCCCAGTAAGGGTCCAGGGGCGAATTTACCCAAATACCCTTTATGGACTGCCAATAGCCCTTCAGAACAGCGGAGTTTGGCTATTAGCAGACCAGTTTGGGGTGCGATTAGTAAAATTAAAAGGCAGAGTTGCGATATTAGCAGACCAGAAGAGAAAAACTATATATAGACCCTGAATGGCACCTTTGGAGAGGATCCAATCTTTGGCTTCTTCCTCCCGAGGACATCTTTGGTTAACTTATCAGGCTCTCTAAGGTGCCCGGCTTCAGCTTTGGCTTAAGAGGGGAAACGCTCTAAGATCTTTCGGGTGTGTAGTGGGACCTCCACGCTGCAGGCAAGGGTCGGTATTTAGTTCTAAGTCTTCGGTCAGGTTCCTCTGCGGGATCAGGAAGTGCTAGCTGCCCCCTTTCAGGGGTCCGAACTTCTCGTTGGGCCAATCTCAGTTCCAACAGTACCCATATCCTAAAAACCACGAGTTAGGAAAAAAAAGGTATTGAACAATTCAAGGATTTGATAATATTACTGAGAGAAAGTAAGTTTCAAGAAAAAGAAAGAACATGCAGAATGGAGGTAAGAGAAATAAAAGGGGAGACAAGATGTGGCCCTTACAATCAACATGGGACAAGGAGTCCTTGGTCGCAATGACTTTTCCTAGACCAGACAAAGGAGTATAAGAAACAAAACCAAAAGATGATCCGTTCAGAGGACGTGGTGGAAGAAGCATGTGCACTGGGTACATCTAAAGTACCAAAGGTTGTGGAAAAGGTACTTGAAGTTGAATAACTTTGAGATCGAAGCAGACGTCTGAGGGCATCATGGTCATCAGTGGTGAAGGTCCCAGATGAGGGGCAGGTAAGAGCCCAGATATAAGCGCAAGGATAGTAGACTCTTCATAAAACTCGGTAGTATAAGCTGCATCGCTAGATCGTGACATCAATTGTAGTGAACCCCCTCATCCTGGGGCACAACCATGCCCACAGGTTCCCCGACCCAAGGTGCAAGGAGAGCATGAAGTAAGAAGAAAAACACACGAAAGTGGCCTCTCTTACCACAATAATCACATAAAAGGACGAAAGTGTTCGGTGTCCCATGACCAAAAGTAGTCAGGGCAGAGCAATCAATAGTCATGTTTGAACTTAGTGATCTCCTTCGGTCTTCATCACCATTTATCAAGCTCAAGGTTTCATATGTCGGATGTCGGGGACACTGTTGGAAACACTGTCCTCAATATTCCTAGATTTGAAGAAGCAGCACTTACAATGATAAGTGCATAATCTATTTGATGGTATATCTACTTCATGTTTATACATGACACATTACAGTTGACTCTAAAACAGATTTAGAGCAAAGTAAGAATACACCGCCGAGAAGGAATATCAGTGTCAACGATATCGTTGACATATAGTCGAGAATAAAGACTCCTCTCGACGATATCGTGGAGACGACACTAAAAGCAGCGGATCTCAACATTAAAGTTCATACCGCTGAGAATGAAGGATCTACTTAGCATTGTCGTTGAAAAGACTCAATCACAACCACAGTAAGACACAAGTCTCTGTAGCAAGACTCATACAGCTGAGAATGAAGACAACACTCAGCTATACCGTGGAGTATATTCGAAATATTACCGTTGAAGCCTGCTCTGCGCAGCGGAAGTCAAAATTGGCGGTGGCGCCAAAAGCAAAGATAAGTTATTCTATTCCTATCCATGTCGGTGACAAGACGTTTCTAGAGGTCGTTGAAGTTCGTCAAGAGTTATAAAGAAAAACTGTGAGGGCAATGGAACAATGTCGTTACATAACCTAAAATCCAAAAGAGTTCAGCGGCGCTCTAAGAGAAGAAAGATTGTTCTTACTAAAGGTTAACAGAAGAACAAGCTGAGTCGGTTATCTGACTCAAGATTGATCTTCTTCCGTCTGCAAGAGAAGAAGACAAAGGGGGAGCAAGCCCTAACCTGTTCTACCTGAAGATCATTCAGTACAGGGACCTGCTCCAGATCTTGCCATCAAGCAAGAACAGCAAAAGTTCTCATTTATTACAACTAGACTTCTGTTGTAATCAATTTTATTACTTCAACTGTAGGATCAAATTGTTGATCTGAGTTGTAGGGTATCTGTGCCTGAGTTGTAGGGTTGTACTCCCAGCCTGGGATGTAGGACTTCTGTATAAGTCTGAGTATAGGACTTAGTGATAAGTCTGAGGTAGGAAACCTGGAGGGTTTCTGAGTTGTAGGAGTTGGAGTACTCTGAGTGTAGGGCATGTGTGCCTGAGGTATGGTCTTGGTGGAGACCTGAAAAATCCTGAGGGATTTGTGTTGTAAGCTCTTTTGAGCTGAGTTTTGAAGGAGGTTTCCTAGTTTAGCACATAGCTAGATAGGTGTAGAGGGAAAGTGGATGTACCCAGACCTTGGGGAACCACTATAAATCTCATTGAGTTTGTTGGGTGCTTTCTTTACTTTCTTAAATACCTAACATACGATAAACACCTAATAAAAACCAAGACACCTATCCACACCCCCCCCCCCCCCCCCCCCTCTAGGTGAGTTAGACTACCTCCATCTATAAACTATCATACGCATCGCTCTTTAGGTTTTCAATGTCGGTTTTAACATGTCGAGAAATATATCAGGGATACGTAATGTCGGGTTTTAATAATTAATTATTTATATACATAATTATGCATATGTAACCATTTTTTAATATATATATATTAATGTATTAATAATTTAATATTTATTGAACTTCTAAATCCACCAAACTAGTATAAAAAATTTTGTTGCAGAATGAATAACAGTATAACACATGAAAGAAAGCAAGAGGAAACCAGCAAGTCGTCGATAACGATGGAAGATAAGGAACCTTCAGCCTAAAATCCAAAGGCCAACTAGAATCAAGGTCAATGAAAGACGAGCGCGGGGAAAAAAGTCTGAGGAAGGACATAAAGCAACCTAGCAACGAAACAATTTTAATTTATTGTTTATTAAACCATAGACACTAAATAATATAAATTGAAATAAGTCAGTTGATATAACATCAGTATATATCGGTCAATATATCGGCAAATATATCGTTAGATAGCGGATATACTAAATGATATATTCCAAAAGGATATTTTGTAAAAAAAATCGGAAACATGTTTTGTCCATGAAACCTTTATGTCGGCCGACATGTCGGCCATGTCGGAACATATTCACAACATTGGTCAAGCCGCATGCATCTCTGAGAGAAGAAAGCAAAGAGCGATGAGGGATGTCGGTACACAATATCAAACTTCAAGTTCAATCTCATCAAGAATACATGAACTCTATAATGCTCTCCCTTCTTTTGCAACTGAACAACATCGACAGTGCATGCGGGAGTGAAATGTTCAATGTAATTCACTTCTTGATATATAACCTTTTAAACTCAGGAAATAAGAGACATTCATAGATCCTGTCAAAGTTCAAGAATTCGATGAGTGAGTTCATACACCTAGGTGTAGCTGCCAATACGCGAATATGTCTCACAAGCATGTGCTAGATCTCGCAGACAGAATCCATAAACATATAACTCTGAAATACCATGGGTGGCATAGAGTGGAGAAGTCACGAGACAACAAGGGAGTTATCAGAATGTCACTTCTTCCATGATGGAAGAATCTTTGGTGGCTCAACCACTCTTCCAACAATGTAACCATACAACTTATGGCTACGAATAACATGAGCAGCATGAGACCATTCAAGATAGTTGGTTCTGTCCAATGGCACAACAGTGATCTTCAAAGAGCCAGAGTGGCCACGAGTTCTCTGAGGGTCACTCATTTGAGGCACCTGAACACTGGACGATGAAACTAACGAGTCCTCAAAGAAACACAGACTGGGCGGAAAGAAGAAGAACAAGAATGTAAGTGATCACATCAACATTTCTTACTGCCCTAAATCTTAATTTACTGCCCTAAATCTTAATTTACTGCCCTAAATCTTAATTTACTGGATAAGGAAGCATGTTGATGATGTCATGAGATGGCTCCGATAGCCGTCAATGTTGAGGAAACAAACGGAGCAGTCGGCCTAGGTCAGAATCTGGAAGAGAGTGGGCAATCGGGCGGAGAATGGAGGGATTGGCAAAGATTGTGTGAGATCGAAACAAGATCTGCAGGATCAGGAGGGCGGGATCGAGACGAGATCGACTGAGGAGATAGGGAGAATTGTGGGATCGGCTTACGAGATCAGTGTCGTTGGTTTGAGATCGTCGAAATGAGAGGGGATCAATGAAGATCGACGGAGAGTGGATTCGGAATGGTGTTGGCGGAGCAGAATCAAGCGTGGCGGGATCGAAACGAGATTGGCGGAGGAGATAGGGAGAATTGTAGGATCGGCTTGCGGGATCGGCTTGCGGGATCGGCTTGCGGGACCGGCTTGCGGGACCGGCTTGCGGGACCGGCTTGCGGGACCGGCTTGCGGGACCGGCTTGCGGGACCGGCTTGCGGGACCGGCTTGCGGGACCGGCTTGCGGGACCGGCTTGCGGGACCGGCTTGCGGGATCAGTACGAGATCGGTGTCGTCGGCTTGAGATCGTCGAAATGGGCGGGGATCAAGGAAGATCGGCACAGAGTGGATTCAAGATGGTGTTGCCGGAGCAGAACCGAGCGGAGAGTGGGATCGGGAAGAGCCCAAGCTCTGATACTAAGTGTAGAAATGGAATCCAATTAATTTACTAACATAACACCTACCCATACATATACATGGGTTAAGATAACAAAAAATTACAAAAGTGTCATTAAGTTATATATCTCATTACATTGTGTATTATGGCTAATAATTCGTGACTTGATACTCACTTCAACTGACATACAAGAAATTTAAAATTGGGATAAGATGTTAATTAAAAAAAATGTGTATAAAAATCCCCTTTAGTATAGTCAATCAAGAATGAAAATTAAGATGCTGGGAAGATCATGTAGTTCATGGTCATCTTTAGCTTGATCCAAAAAATTAAAAGTAATCAACTACCAAAGAAAATATCACAACCCTTGTCACGATGCAACTTTATGCCTGAATGATTTTTTCCAACAGCAAGTTTACGAGCTCTATCAGCATCCAGCTGTGCCCTATATTCTCTCATCATCCTGTCCTTGTCAGCCTCAAGTTCACCCTTCTTAAGTTCCTCCTCCTATAAAAAAAGATGATAAGGTGTCATGCTGAGAATATAGCCAATCTCTGTATATCAAAAACTAAGGTAACCATATCTGTGGATCAGCAATCTTCTAGAAAAAGGGAAAACCATCTTTTATTCACTAATTATAAGGTATTTGATTAGTCAAAACTCTTGAAGAGAAAAACAGAGCCAGTCAAACAAAAAACACAAATTTTAGAAAAATAAAACCACAAAAGTAAGATATCAGTTAGTAAAACACAAAACACTGAGAGTCAATGAAATAAAAACAATATATGGCACGAAATAAACATAAAGTGCAAGTCCAAATGCCAACCATAAGATCTGTGGCTTTTTCCAGGAACAAGGTGTCCAATGGCGAACTGAGGATGACATATTTCTAAGACAAGAAGAACTGATTCCATAACTCAGATGCATATATTCATCAACAGAACATGATTCAGCAAACATAATTCAATCTTCAGTTGCTTGACCTTCGGCATTTTTTAAGGGCAGTTGGTTTAATGGGGCTGTGGCTTGCAATCTGAATTCCTTGGCTGCAGGGTACCTAAGGCTCAAATTCTGCAGCACTCTGTTTTGCATTCTGCGGTTATGTGATATTACAGGTTTCATTCTCATGTTATTTATTGGGATTATAAATAGGGATAGAGACAGGATTCATATTCTACAGTAAAAAATTTGATTGAATGGGCAAATTCTTATCCTAGGATTCCCCTTGACCAAGGGACTGGCTATCTTCTTGTAGCACCGTGAGGCTTGTTTTTGGGTGACTTCCGTTTTCTTCTTCTCTCACCCTCCAACTAATCATTGCTTGTTTTTGGGTGACTTCCGTTTTCTTCTTTTCTCACCCTCCAATTAATCATGGCTTGTTTTGGGGTGACTTCCGTTTTCTTCTTTTCTCACCCTCCAACTGATCATTTATGTGCCATTCTTTAAAGCACAAGTGAATTTTGCCAAGTTCTCTATAATCTAGTTTTTTTCTTTTGTGAAAATTTGATCCTGTGCAAATAAAGCAAAAGTGAATTTTGCCAAGTTGTATAATCTAGTTTCTTACTTTTTTTGTGCAAAGCTTCGTGATCCTCACAAATATTGATGTATCACATAGTCAAAATATACATTAATGAGGTTGTTAAATTGTATGGACTACCAAAACTATTACTATTATTTAAAAACACGTGTGAAGTGAATTAGTTACTTCTAGAAAAATCATGAAAAACTCAGAAAAATATGGGAACTCAACTAAAAATTTTGATTGCTTATCATATACAAACTGCTTGAAAATTCAAAGTAATTACTAGGAGTTTGGATGATCTATCACTATGTAAGATAAATAAGCATGCATTCAGTTGGCATTTTATATTGACAATGACTATTTTGCAACCAATTAGTACATCAGTAGATCTACGGGAATGTGCCTTTTTGGAATAGTCACAGCCTCACAGGATACGTTTGATTGAACTTCCTATGATATCTAGACATAAAGAATTTGCACAACATATATGCATAAACTGCACAAAAATATTTGATGAAAATGGATACTAATTATGGCAATCTAATGCAGATAGAAACATGAGACATGAAATTCAAATTAGGTGATAAGGTAAAGATTCTTCTAAATCCTGCAAGGCTTCCTACTAAAATCATTAAAAAATGAATTGCTAGAAAGATGAGATACTACAAAGATGAACGAGGACAAAATCCAATAAATTGAGAATCATGAAAATTTCATGTATTAGTTAAGTTTTAATGTATCATTTTATCTTTAACAATCGATGAACTGATATGTATATGCCTTGTGGACGATCGACCTCACTACATGTGAGCTCACTACACGAGAGCTCTCGTTCGGACGATTGATCTCACTACACGAGAGCTCTTGTAGAGATGCAACGACCTTTACAGATTATCTTGTATTCATAGTTAATTATGTGTGTCTTTTATAAATTTTGTCCTGCAGTGGGTCATTAGGTTGAGAGTCTCTCATCTTGAATCATTTGTTCAGTCTTGGGCTCCGCTTGGAGAGAAATCTCTTAGAGGGAACCAGCCCTCAAGAGTTTGGGGCGAGCTTGTCTCGATATTTTTTAACTTCTTTCCTTCTTAATGGCATATTGCAAGTTTGTGTTTGGGATTTCGTGATACGGCGCAACTACTTCGTATCAACTGGTCTAACCTGCAAGGCTGCAACTCTCCGCTCGTCATGTTTTTCGTCACCAGAATCTCGCAGTCTTCCTTTCCCCATCCATGGGCCTCCTTGCGGACTCGTGCATGCTCATTGCGATCGAATCGAAGTTGTCATTGATGACCTCCTCTCCCTGGCGCGAACTGTGATGTCAGATCCTTCTGCTTCCCCCGACACAAGATCTATCTCCTACGCACGACCCCGTTCAAACTTTGGCATCCCACGGATGACTAGCACCATCCCGACCCACCCGTTCTCAGCCCTCCCCACGCACAGGTAGATCTTGTCCTCGATCTTGGCCTCTTCGACCCTCCCCCAGTAGCACCACCCACAACGGGCCCCATCCTCCGATGTCTGCGACCGTCGTTCCCTGAAGTGCCACCTTCAGCAGCTGCTCCAGATCTCGCACCCAGCGTCGCCTCCTTCCGACGCGACACCTTCAGGTTACGGTGGCTCCTCGCGCGGCAGCCTTCTGGTTTAGCAACCCTAACTCTGATCTCGTCTGAGGCCGCCTTCCTTTCCATCCTTGATTGTCGCTCCTTCGTCCCTACGCCCATCTAGTTTTTTTCTCACGCTACCGCCCTGCCACCACTTGTTCGGGGAACTATCAACAATATCTCGACCAGGTCTCTCGTTGCACCTTCTTGTCTGTTGTCACCTGTTTTTGAGCCCCGCGTCTTACCCTTCATATCGCTCCTTCGTCCTTACGCCCATCTAGTTTTTCACATAAACCGCCCACCAGAGGAGCCGCTCAAGTCTCGACGACGCGCTCACGGGGCTCTAATAGGCAGGCCCCTAGGGACAAGGTCACTTTTCAGGACGAGTGTGTTGATACGTATACGTCTTGTGAACATATCCACGCGTGCTCGGACGATTGACCTAACTACACGAGAGCTCTCGCAGAGATGCAGCGACCTTTATGGATTATCTTGTATTAGTAGTTAATTATGTGCTTGCCTTTTATGTATTTTCTATATAAGGAGAATTTAGGTTGAGAGTCGCTCATCTAGATCATTTGTTTAGTCTTGGGCTCCTTTTCGGGAGAAAGCACTTAGAGGGAACTAACCCTCAAGTGTTTGGATCGAGTTTGTCTTGATATTTTGTATATTATTTCCTTCTTAATGTTGGCATATTACAAGTTTGTATTTGGGATTTCGTGATACGACGCAACTACTTCGTTTTATGAATACACTAGATTCTTCTCTTTTCACCTCCTTTTTCAAGATTCACAACCACGAACACTATTTGCATTATTCAGATAGAAACATCAACCTTGTGCCGAAAGCTATAATGAATAATGAAATTGTATCTATCTATTATTGACGGTGGATACCAAAGATAACTTGTGCATTAGCATGATAAATATGCATGTCATTACTCATGAATGCTACACAAGTAGCTGTTGGAGTTGCCATTGTGATCTAGAAGTGGTCAAACATGTAATCTCACTGCCAACGCGATATGAGCCTGCAGGGTCGCACATAAGAGCATGTGGAGAAGTTGGTAGATTGACTGTGTTGGTAAATGTTACCAATCACCATATATATATAGAATGGGGAAGTCCAGCAAATGTTGCTGTCTGAATTCGTCGGATATGATTCGTCGGATTCGTCGGGTTTACACGGATTGGATTCGTCGGATATGATTCGTCGGATTCGTCGGGTTTACACGGATTGGATTCGTCGGATATGATTCGTCGGATTCGTCGGGTTTACACGGATTGGATTCGTCGGATTCGTCGGGATTCGTCGGGTCATTCCGTGGAAACTCGACGAACTGTGACAGAGATTCTCCACTCGACAAAGTGTTGTCGTCTGTCTGGATTCGTCGGAATTCGTCGGGATTCGTCGGGTCATTCCGTGGAATCTCGACGAATTATCACAGAGAGCCTTGATTCTGATGTGTGGTCTGCGGATAGCGATTCTTCTAGAAGCTGTTTATCCTTTGGGTATAAATAGGACTTCGTTTTAGGGTTCTTATAACTTACGAAGAGAAAGGCCGACGGAAGTGTTCCGCTCTCGCCCGAACCCTAGACGGAAGGAGTTCCGTCGCTCGATCGCGTCCGCCGACCTCCTCTCCGGCGATCGTCGCCGTGTGTGTTCTTCCTGGAGCGAACCTAGCAGTTCGTGGAAGTGCAAAGGTGCAGTCGTTCTTCTCCCGGCTCGTGTGGACTTCTGTAGAGACGTAGACATAATTCTACGTGAGAACTCTTCTTGCCACCGACAGGAATCAACTCTTGGAGCATCTTGGTTGGATTTGATCCAACCCCATTGAGGTAATTTTTACCTAGTATTTTATTAACTTCTTGATTCAACATTCATGGCCGATCCAAGCATTTTTGGGTTGTTTCTGTTTATTTCCGCTGCGCCTACATCTGATGTATGGTTCTAGAAAAACCCAACAGTGGTATCAGAGGGAGGTTCTGGTCTTGGATGTTGTTTCAGAAGTTTGGTTATTCCAGTACGTGCAAATCTAGGTATTTAGAAGCGTTCTAAATGTCAAGATTTCTTCCTGGAACATCAAATGTTGATGATTTTAAAAGGGGGTCTTGGAACCCCGCCAGGAACGTTTGGGATTTCGTGGTAATTTCTATTTGTTAGAAATTATTGTCTCCTTAGCAGTAACCGTCCCTCAAGTGGTTAATGAACCCTTGTTCTGTTTTGGATTTTGAATCCAACAATGAGAGACGAGCTTGTCTACTGCTTTAAGTCGAGTTGTCTTTGCCTTTGTCCAATGCATGTAAATCTGAAGATTTGGAAGAGTTCTAAATGTCCAGATTTAGCCCTTTCGTCTATCAAAGGTTGATAGTCTTATGTAGTGCACATAAGGGATGCATGAGGATTTTAGAAAGCTTGTTTTTCTGTGGATGTGCACATTGATCAAATGTTGATCATGGTTAAGTGTTAACCTATCTTTAAAATTCCCTTCATCAAATATTAAGTGTTCGGATGCCTTCCGATGGATGACACTCTTCCTGCCTCGATCGATGAAGTGTGGGCTTGCCAAAGCAAGGTGCATTAATCTATCTTGGTAAGGGTGCGAGCGGATAATTGTGATATCCCACTGTCGACATCGGGTCTAACTTAACTAGGTGACCTCAAAGGTTGAGTGCCTAGAGGCATAGGGTTGGCATGCTCCATATGATGGATGCGAATAAGGAGTTATTCACCAGCCATACAAGAGTTGCATGAGGATGCAATTGGCAAGCGTTGCCTACCTAAATAACCGCATTATGAGAGGAACGCCAAAGCGGACTCGTGGTGTTGGTGAAATACGGATCTTGTCCACTAAGAGAGTAGCTCGCATGGACTCTCCGAATTGATAGTGAGGGCTATCATTTTGAATAAAATAGTGGGAGTATTTAATTGAAGTCCAAATTAAAAATAAATTGTATTTTGAAATTAAGGTACTAATTAGATTCTGCATGAATTCTTGTAGAATTCCATGGCAAGTGGTTCACACTCCACCTTGTCCCTAAGAGCTATCCTTGAGAAGGACAAGCTTAGTGGGACGAATTATATGGACTGGTATAGGAACCTGAGAATTGTTCTCAGGCAAGAGCGAAAGCTCTACGTCTTGGAAGAAGAAGCCCCCGAGGTGCCGACCGGGAACTCGTCCCGTGTTGATAAGGATGCTTATAAGAAGTATACCGATGACGCCTTAGACGTCGAGTGTCTTATGCTTGCCACCATGAACTCTGAGCTTCAGAAGCAACACGAGAACATGGGGTGCAAGGAGATTGACGAGCACCTAAAGAAAATGTTTCAAGGGCAAGCTCGTCAAGAGAGGTTCGATGTCACGAAGGCCTTATTTCAGTGCAAAATGGGAGCTCGAGACTCGGTTGGTACTCACGTACTCAAGATGATTGGGTATATAGAGAACCTGGAGAGACTGGGTTTTCCTCTGGGTCAAGAGTTGGCCACAGATCTTATCCTGCAATCGTTGCCGGATAGTTATGAGCAGTTCGTCTTGAACTATAACATGAATGAAATAGACAAGACACTGCCCGAGCTCCTAGGCATGTTGCGAACTGCCGAAATAAACATGAAGAAGGCCAAGCCTGCTAGTCCCATATTGATGGTACATAAAGGCAAGGGTAAGGCCAAGGGCTTCAAGAAGACAAAGGTGGGACCTAAGTCACATCTTGAGCCCAAATCTTCTGCACTGAAAAAGAAGAGCACCGTGAAGGAAGGGAAATGCCACCACTGTGGCAAGGCTGGTCATTGGAGGAGGAATTGTCCTTCGTACATTGAGGGTCTGCAGAAAATGAAGGGAGGTATGACTTCCGCTTCGGATATTTACGTTATAGAGATAAACCTTTCTGCTCCTTCATCTTGGGTATTGGATACCGGATGTGGTTCTCACATTTGTACAAATGTGCAGGAACTAGGAAGGAGGAGATTGCTGAGTAAAGGAGAGGTGGACCTACGTGTCGGCAATGGAGCAAGAGTTGCTGCTGTAGCCGTAGGGGTTTACCGTCTTTCTTTGCCCAGTGGGCTTGTAATAGAACTTAATAATTGTTATTTTGTTCCGGCCATAACTAGAAACATTATATCCATTTCATGTTTGGACATGATTGGATTTTCTTTTATAATTAAGAACAATTGTTGTTCTATATTTAAGAATTATGTTTGTTATGCTGTAGCTCAATTATTTAATGGTCTTTATGTTTTGAACCTGGACCATCCGATCTATAATGTAGATAGTAATAAAAGACTAAGAACAAATGACTCAAATCCTACATATCTCTGGCATTGTCGTTTGGGCCATATAAACGAGAAGCGCATATCCAAGCTCCATAGAGATGGACTATTGGACTCATTTGATTATGAATCATTTGAGCGATGTGAGTCTTGTTTATTAGGCAAGATGACTAAACCCCCTTTCACTGGTTATACTGAGAGGGCTGAGGATCTCTTGGGTGTTGTACATAGTGATGTATGCGGACCCATGAGTTCTATGGCTAGAGGTGGGTATTTCTACTTCGTTACATTTACTGATGATTTCAGTAGATACGGATACGTGTATCTTATGAAGTGCAAATCCGAAACCTTTGAAAAGTTCAAAGAGTTTAAGAATGAAGTGGAGAACCAATTGGGTAAAAAGGTTAAAGCACTCCGATCTGATCGAGGTGGCGAATACCTGAGTCATGAGTTCCGTGATCATCTGAAAGAGTGTGGTATTGTATCACAGCTCACTCCACCTAGGACACCGCAGCATAATGGTGTGTCTGAGAGGAGAAATCGTACTCTGTTAGACATGGTACGGTCGATGATGAGTCATGCAGACTTGCCTGTTTCCTTTTGGGGTTTTGCTTTAGAGACTGCTGCAATGACGCTGAATCGCGCTCCGACGAAAACGGTTCTAAAGACACCATATGAGATATGGACTGGGAAGCGTCCTAGTATGTCATTCATTAAAATTTGGGGCTGTGAGGCATACGTACGACGTCAAATGCCTGACAAGCTGGAACCCAAATCAGATAAGTGTTATCTGGTGGGATATCCTAAGGAAACGAAGGGATATTACTTTTACCTACCGTCTGAGGGCAAAGTGTTTGTCGCAAGGACGGGTGTCTTCTTGGAGAAAGAGTTCTTATCAAGAAAGACGCAAAAGGTAGAACTTGAAGAAGTTCAAGAACCACAAATAGTGAATGAACCAGAGTTGGATTCTGAGCCAGGACTACAAGATGTTGTAGCTAGAGAACCTGCTCACGAAACACAAGTCCTACGTAGATCTGGTAGACCAAGATTTGAGCCTGAGAGATATGGATTTCTCGTGTCTCAAATAGGTAATGTGTTGCTTATGGATCATGATGATGAACCAGCAACCTACCAAGAGGCTATGTATGGACCGGACTCCGACAAATGGCTTGAGGCTATGAAATCCGAAATGGACTCCATGTATATAAACCAAGTTTGGAACTTGGTGGAACCACCTGAAGGGGTACGACCCATAGGGTGCAAGTGGGTCTTCAAGAAGAAGACCGACATGGATGGGAATGTACAGACATTCAAAGGGCGACTGGTGGCTAAGGGTTTCAAGCAAATTCATGGTATTGACTATGATGAGACTTTTTCCCCTGTTGCCATGGTAAAGTCCATTAGGATATTGCTTGCTATTGCTGCGTATTATGACTACGAGATCTGGCAGATGGATGTCAAAACGGCTTTCCTAAATGGAAACCTCCTTGAGGAAGTGTACATGACACAACCCGAGGGTTTTGTATCCCCAAATGAAGCCACTAAAATATGCAAGCTGAATAGGTCCATCTATGGACTGAAACAGGCCTCTAGAAGTTGGAATCTTCGTTTTAATGAGAAGATCAAAGAGTTTGGTTTTGTCAAGAACGAGGATGAACCGTGTGTTTACAAGCGAATCAGTGGGAGCATTGTTGTCTTCCTGATATTGTATGTAGATGACATACTGCTGATCGGGAATGACATACCTACCCTGAAAGTTGTTAAGAACAACCTAGGGAACTGCTTTTCTATGAAGGACTTGGGTGAAGCGACTTACATACTCGGTATTAAGATCTATAGAGATAGATCGAAGAAGTTGCTGGGTTTGACCCAGAGTACGTACATTGACAAGGTGTTGAAGCGGTTCAACATGCTTGAGTCCAAGAAAGGATTTTTGCCCATGTCTCATGGTGTGAATCTCTCTAAGGACCAGTGTCCAAAATCTTGCGAAGATAAGGACCGCATGAAGTTGATTCCATATGCTTCGGCAATTGGGTCAATCATGTATGCAATGTTATGTACTCGACCCGATGTCTCTTTTGCTTTGAGCATGACTAGCAGGTATCAGTCTGATCCCGGTGAATGTCACTGGATAGCCGTAAAGAATATCCTGAAGTACTTGAGAAGGACTAAGGATGTATTCTTGGTGTATGGTGGAAAGGAAGAGCTCGTTGTAAGTGGTTACACGGATGCCAGCTTCCAAACTGATAGGGATGATTCAAAGTCTCAGTCAGGGTTTGTGTTTTGCCTGAATGGAGGAGCTGTGAGCTGGAAGAGTTCCAAGCAAGAGACAGTTGCTGATTCTACAACTGAGGCCGAGTATATCGCTGCAGCTAATGCAGCGAAGGAGGCTGTATGGATTAGGAAATTCATCGGCGAGCTAGATGTAGTTCCTAGCATTGTTGGTCCCGTAGTTCTCTACTGTGATAACAATGGTGCAATTGCACAATCTAAGGAACCTAGATCCCATCAGCGCTCCAAGCACATACTTCGGCGGTTCCATCTTATTCGTGAGATTGTCGAACGAGGAGATGTGAGCATTTGCAGAGTGCCGACTGAGGAGAATATTGCAGATCCACTGACAAAGCCTCTCGCGCAGAGAAAGCATGATGGTCATACTAGATCAATGGGTATACGATACCTGAATGATCAACTCTAGTGGGAGTCTTGTGGGTTGCATGTAAAATAAATATTCTGTTGGCTGTTTAAAATTTATTCATATGATGAATTGTGTACCAATTATTTCTTTTTACGATTAATGGCAAGTTCTTTTATTACGATATACTGTTTCTATATGATAGAATAAAATTCGTGATAAATACCCTTAGAATGTTCGCTTCCATAGGACATCAAGTACGTGACTTGAATGTGAGAGCCTATGATTTTGAAGCTTCATTCTTAAAAGGTCCCTGGTCGAGGTATCATCGTAGAAGCTAAGGGTGATGATGATACATTAAGACTAGCATGTGTGTTGACTGATGACCGGTTCTCACAGGTCATGATATTGTGATATCAAGTCATCACATGGGTACTTGTTAGTGAACAAGTTGTACTGGACAGACCCAACCTGAGACTACTTTGTGGATTGTTACTTAAAAGTGTCACAAGTAGGTCTCATTTGACAATGGTGTTGTGGTCCTTTGACCTGAAGTCACAGCATTCATCGAGTGAGGAAGAGCGTGCTTTGATGTCATCTAAAGTCTTCCTTGAAGAAGGTTGATGATAAGGGTGGTCGTTGGGTACGTTACGAATCATTTGGGTGTTTGCGTGTGAGCAGATATGGGATTTGTCCTCCTATATAACAAGAGTTGCATCCATGGGCCCCTTGATGGAATTGGACTGAGAAATGCATGGCCATGCTTGGTAGAGTCAATATGTGATATTGAGCTCACCATTCTCTGGAAGTCCGTTCTAGATCAAGAAAATTGGATTGAGCTATTATGAGGGTGACACGGTCCATACCTCTAGTTCTTTCCGGATGTAAGGGACAAAGGGACAAAGACAACGCTGGAACATTGGTCTTAAAGGCTTATGAGTTATGAACTCTTATTGCTTGGGGAGCAATGATGCATTGCTAGATGCCGCTCATTGTTTGTGAGGTTTTTGGTTTGATACTTTCAAGATCAAGTGGGAGACTGTTGGAGTTGCCATTGTGATCTAGAAGTGGTCAAACATGTAATCTCACTGCCAACGCGATATGAGCCTGCAGGGTCGCACATAAGAGCATGTGGAGAAGTTGGTAGATTGACTGTGTTGGTAAATGTTACCAATCACCATATATATATAGAATGGGGAAGTCCAGCAAATGTTGCTGTCTGAATTCGTCGGATATGATTCGTCGGATTCGTCGGGTTTACACGGATTGGATTCGTCGGATTCGTCGGGTTTACACGGATTGGATTCGTCGGATATGATTCGTCGGATTCGTCGGGTTTACACGGATTGGATTCGTCGGATTCGTCGGGATTCGTCGGGTCATTCCGTGGAAACTCGACGAACTGTGACAGAGATCCTCCACTCGACAAAGTGTTGTCGTCTGTCTGGATTCGTCGGAATTCGTCGGGATTCGTCGGGTCATTCCGTGGAATCTCGACGAATTATCACAGAGAGCCTTGATTCTGATGTGTGGTCTGCGGATAGCGATTCTTCTAGAAGCTGTTTATCCTTTGGGTATAAATAGGACTTCGTTTTAGGGTTCTTATAACTTACGAAGAGAAAGGCCGACGGAAGTGTTCCGCTCTCGCCCGAACCCTAGACGGAAGGAGTTCCGTCGCTCGATCGCGTCCGCCGACCTCCTCTCCGGCGATCGTCGCCGTGTGTGTTCTTCCTGGAGCGAACCTAGCAGTTCGTGGAAGTGCAAAGGTGCAGTCGTTCTTCTCCCGGCTCGTGTGGACTTCTGTAGAGACGTAGACATAATTCTACGTGAGAACTCTTCTTGCCACCGACAGGAATCAACTCTTGGAGCATCTTGGTTGGATTTGATCCAACCCCATTGAGGTAATTTTTACCTAGTATTTTATTAACTTCTTGATTCAACATTCATGGCCGATCCAAGCATTTTTGGGTTGTTTCTGTTTATTTCCGCTGCGCCTACATCTGATGTATGGTTCTAGAAAAACCCAACAGTAGCACCAAAACTATGCGAGAACAATATGCATACTAAAAATTTCTAGCCCAGGAACAAATGGGTTACATTTCGTTGCGCCTAGTTATCCATTGAGTCTTTTAAACATAAACTTCGTTGTTTGTTATTAATGGGGTAGCTTTTATTGTCATTAATAGGTTGTTGAAACTTATGTCATTAATAGGTTGTTGAAACTTATGTCATTAATAGGTTGTTAGTTAGAATCTTTTGCCATATAAGTTTATTTAAAGGCATAAGATATTTGAAGGAGGCAAACAAGTTTAACCTAATTCTCTTGTTTTCCCTTCCACTCTCATTCTCACAATCTCGCATCCTCTCCTAACTAGGGTATCCACCATAGGCCAATCCAAGGGTTACCAAGGGAGGAAGAACAAAGGAAGGAGCGTCAACTTCGATCTGGTTCCCCACCGCCACGTGACAAGGTCTCAATCCTGAATTCCTAATCTTGGTATCAGAGCCACTAGCCTGCTCGCATGGATGTTGAATTGAATTAACTCCGAGAAAACAAGGCAATGCTCACCAAGGTCATCGTCGATTTTGCCCCAGGCGAAGCGAGGCATGTCGTTGCACTAGCAACATTGCATGGACGCTTGGTATCATTGTCTGCGAGGTCATGGGATCCGAAGAGAGCTCCTAGCGAGTGATTGGGTTGATCCCCTGCCGATTAGCAGAGCAAGCCAATCCCGTTTGTAGCAGGATCACAGACCAACAATGGGCTAGACGCGCACCGGGACGGTTGCGCTATGGTCGTCGGACCCCCAGCCATCCGCCGGTCACCATAGAAGCGTTGATGGGTAGTTTTCAAGGGGAGAAGCATGGGCCCAATCCCTCTGTAAAATCAACTACCAACTTCGACTCATTGGGACCCTCAAAATTACTACAAGAGGCAACATTTGAACTTCCCCAGAGATATACCCCCTCCTAGAGGTGATAAAGGAAGTGTTCCACTAAGTGTTAAATTGGATTTCCCTCTATTTCACGGAAAACGAGATTCCATAGAGTGATACACACACTGTGAATGATTTTTCATCAATCAACAGACTCATGAGCATAATGGATAAGTCTGGCAGTCTCACTCTCACTTAGTGGGTTCCGCCCAACTATAGTATGCGCAACTCATGGAAACACCCGCACATGAACTGAGAATACTTTAAACATTTTTGCAATTTGTGCTTCGAACTACAACTATGCAGCAATCCATTGGGCGATTCAACTGAAGCAAACATAGTCATTTGTCGAGTACCTGGAATAGTCCCAAACATTTTTAGCTCGTGTTACTTCTATCAGGCTGGACCACTACGTTCCAATCTTCAGAACGGGTCACTAAAAGCGTATATGTCTAGACATCGAGTTCTAGAACCCTCCTGACTTGGTTATTGCCATGAACCTCGAATTCGTGAACGTTGATTACACATGGATCACAGTGACTATTTTGACAGACATAGTTAAGGCGAATGGCATTGATGGACCTAAAGAAAATCAACCCCCAAATATCCAACACTTATCACGCGCGGAAATGAATGAACGCGGAGCAAAAAACTTGTGTTTTAATTGTGATGAAAGCTTTATATGAGGACATCGTTGCAAAAAGATTTTATGGTTAGAGATATATGACTCAAATGAAAACGGAATTGGGTGACATCACACAGGGCTCAGTTACTCCCTGAGCTTGAGGACAAGCTCATTTTGGAGGTGGAGAGTGATGTTACAATCCATCACGCATAATTATCATTTGAGTCTTTTAATCGTTATGTTCCTTGTTTCTCATTAATATGGTAGCTTTTATGGTCAGTAGTAGGGTAATGTTAGTTGAATCATTAATAGTGGGTTGAGTCTCGTGTTATGTAAGAATTCCATCATTTCTCTTCCCCTCTCTACCTCTCATCTCTCTTCCTCTCCCAGCGAGGGTTTTCACCATAGGCCACTCCAACGGTTAACAAGGGAGGAAGAACAAAGGAAGGAGCGTCGACTTCGATTTGGTTCCCCACCGCCACGTGACGAGAACTCAATCCCATGTTCCTAACCAAATGTGACTGAGCTACAAGTTTATAATCATCTGAATAGTAAGATTTGTTTTTCTATGATGAACAAACTGAAAGATCATTTATTTTATTAGTTTATTCAGTGTTGTGGATTTTGTCCGACATGTCCAACATGTTGGTCGACATAAAGGTTTTGTTGACAAAATGACACGTTTTCGATATCTTTTTGCAAAATATCATTTTGGAATATATGGGTCGATATATCAACTATCGGTTGATATATCTACCGATATATCCACCGATATATCTCGATGATATAACGGCTAACGTTTTTAAACTTATTTTATTTAGCATCTACGGTTTAATAGACAACAAAACAAAATATGCCCTGGGTCTTGACTATTTTCCTGGTTCCTCTGACTTTCTTCCATGTGGTTGTCCGTCATTGACTTGATTATGCTTGACCTTTGGATTTTTGGACAAAATGTTCCTTATCTTCCATTGTCATCGAGGACTTCCTAATTTCCTTTATTTCATGTGTTATACAGTTATGCTTGTGTACCATAAAATATTTAGACTAGTTTGGTAGATTTAGAAATTCAATAAATATTAAATTATTAATATATATAAAATAAAAATGTTTATATTTACATGTAATCATGTAGATAAATAATTAAATATTGAAACCTGATATATGAAATATCTCCAATATATCCCCCGACATATTAAAACCAACAAGAAAAACCTAAACCGGCGTGTCCCCGACATCCGACATCTACAACCTTAAATTAATTACCATTTAGAGAATTTCAACTTAGTTTTTCCAGTTTGGTTGAATGCTCCTTCAATCAGTTCACCGTCATATGTTTTAAACCTAGCGTGCGAACACATGTGATTCGTACTCCTAATTTATGATACTTTTTATTATTAAGTGCAATCCTTAAGATTGGATTACAGATCCTCCCGATTGCAATCCTTGCAATCGATCATTTTCACGGATTGGGGATATCAAACATTATCGTCTAATTTCTTTTATTGTAAAGTCATATTATCACAATATATAGGTTATTGACTGGGGAGAAGATATCTCATTGTACGTTTGTGTAGCTTGATTATTTACTTGGGGGATTTCTTTTTCTTCTTATCTGTAATTTATGTTCTCTAAGTCTAGTTGTTGGTTGTGTTGTATCCAAAGATGTACCCCCGCGGTTTGCGACTAGAAAAGCGGAGGTTGCGGACTGTTGGTTACTTAGAAAGAAGAAAATGAGACCGCTAGCAGCAGTCGAGGCCGAACTTCGCCCGTCACGGCAAATGCCACTCCTGTGACGGGCTTTCCTTTGATTAAAGTGAGAAGGTTACAGCGGGTTACAAGCGCAAGCCGGCCGGTCAAGCAGGTCGCAAGACAGGGAACTCGAGTCCGCAGCTCAAACAAGCGAGCTCCTAGATTCGAGTGTCTGTGTCTTGGGAACAGTGCCGCCCCCTATTTATAGGCTTGGGGGCCTGCCTGAACGGGCAGGGATAAAATAACCATCTGCCCTGGTACAGGAGAGTCAGGCAGGCGGTGACGAGATACGAGGGAAGAGAAAGAGGTCGCGCGGTCTGACGGCCTGCACTTCCGATCTGACTTGGCCGGAGGCTTGAAGATGTTATGACCAAGGAGACAGCATAGTCCGAGCGGTCTCTTATATGAGGCCGCGACTTGCCCTCCGGGTTTGAGCCTTGATATTCTTCATGATGCAACCCGAGTGGCCTCTGTCTTGAGACCGCAACTTGAGTTCTTGCCTCGAGCTTTTGACAATCTTGGGAATGGCCAGGAGTGTAACCAGACCGCCCGGATTGGCTTTCCTTGGTTAGAAGGCGGCTTCTCTTGGGATTACCCGACCTGGCCTGTCAAGCCGCCCGGCCTGAGAGAGGTTTTGCTTTAGTAGCGGTTTGCCGGGTAAACATAATCCCCGCATATTTTCAAATTCCAAAGAGATTTCGAAAATATCAGTCTTGCCCGGAGACCGCGCCCGACCTGCCAAAATTTATACAAGGGTCTGAGAGCCCCCCCCCCCCCCCCCCCCCCCCCCCTTTTTCTTCATAATTCTTTCGAGACCATGGGGAACTATTCGCCAGCTGCGGTCAGATTTCTGAAGTCCAATTTCTCGAGTTCGATAATGAATGTTTTAAATAACTTTGCCAGCCGGACGGGCAAAGATAGCGACCAGAAGAAAGGTGATAAAGGAAAGGAGGACGAGCGGAAGAGGAGAGAGGAGCAGAGAAGAAAAGACCGAAAGAGAAAAGAGCGGTTTGAGAAAGAGCAGGCCGAGAAGGTCAAGGCCGAGAAGGAACAGGCCGAGAAGGCCAGAGCTGAGAGGGAGCTGGCCGAAAAGGCCGAGGCTGATAAGGAGCAGGCCGATAAGGCCAGGGCCGAGAAGGAACAGGCCGAGGAGGCCAGAGCTGAGAGGGAGCTGGCCGAAAAGGCTGAGGCTGAAAAGGAGTTGGCCAGGCAGGCCGCAGAAGAGGAATTAGCTAGGCAGGCTGCTTCGGACATGCAACAACCCGCCACGGAGTTGGTGGTTTCAAGTCTCCCGGAACAACCCGAAGCGGGTGATTCTAAGGCTCTCCCTCCAGAAGTATCCATGTTCCTTAGTTCCGATATCGACCTACGAGAAGGGGGAGAGTCTGCCCCTCCAGATGCTCTTGTTACTCTGTTGAAAGGAGGGGAGCCCGCTGTTGTTGATAAAGCGGACTCCAACCAGGTCGCTTCCAGGACTGACGACGCGGCCCCCTCCTTCGCGATGGGCATTACTCCCTCCAGGGAGCATCGCTTACTAATAAAAGTTGGGGAAGAAGGAGCGGCCAATTCTTCAACACCGGTCGGATTGGAAGAGGATGAGGCGGTCACCTCTCAGAGGTCGCGCGAGTTGATCCTCACCTCGACAGACACGGCAGGCGAGTCCAGTCGGTCTCATCCGCCTGACTTGTCGTCCGCCAAGAAGAAGAAGAGGAAGAGGGCTGAGACGATAGCCGAGCGGATTGCTGGGAAGGCCGGAAAACTGAAGGTCAAGAATAAGTCGATCTCGAAGAAGTCCGGCGCGGCTAGCCTTCAATTCAGGCCGCATGAGAAAGAGGTATCTGAGGGGCAGGTTACTCCTTCGGACAGGCCGGAAGAGATAAACCTGAATTCTGTGGAAAGTTTTTCCATGAGTGTTGTTTTTAATGATATGGATACACTTGTGCAGCGGGATAGACTTCTTGGCAGCCCGATTACGCATACTGACGTTGTAGACCTTGATGCTGACGAGGCCAACACTGGGGAGGCCGTGGCGAAGGTCGACGCCATTAGAACCGGGATGCAGCTGTTGAAGGCGAAGGCGGAGTCAATGAGAGGTTCCTTTGTCAAGCCGCAGCGGCTTGATCCTTTCTCGACAGGTAAACAGGTCTTGAATTTCCGTCCTGTCCGCTTCTTTCGATCGCGGCCTCGTAAGATGCAAAATGTTCTATTGTTGAACCCGCCGCCGAGCTTTTTTCCATCCGCGGCTCAGACCTCCGTGGCTAGACGAAAGCTCAATGAAAGATTGTGGAGGGTGCAGCGGCAAAGGATAGACCCTGAACAGTCGCGGCGGCCTATCCTCCCAGGCATTAATTCCGTTATACCTTTTGCATAGATTCGTTCGGTCATAACTGTTCTCTAACCGCTTTATTTCTTGCGTCAGATAATCCTGAGTCGCCAGTTAGGCCGGGCGACCTGGAGGCTCTTCTTCCACCACTGCCCAGCTCCATCTTGAGAACAGATCCCGGAACTGAGCATCTCGATAAGCTTGAACGCGATTATGGGACGGTGAAGGTGATGTTGAAAGAGAGGGAAGAGAAGGAAAAAGCTGATCGAGCTGGTCTTGAGGTTAGTTTGGAAATTGAGAAGAAAGAGAAGGAGATTCTGATGGCTCAGTTGGAGGCCGAGCGAGCTGAAAGAGTGGCCGACCAGACTGAAAGGCTGTCATGGGAGAAGGCTTTTCAGTAGCGGGAGAAAGCTCTTAAAGAAGAGGTTGCCGCGGCGCGGGGCCAAATCGCTGTGGTGGTCGGGCGGCTTGATAAGGAGAAGAAGGCGAACAACAAACTTGAGGATGACCTGAAGCACTACAAAGATAAATTCTACAATTTAACCTGGTCGATTAATAAGAGTCAGCGAACCACTTTAGCCACCTTGACCGTCGGAGAGACCTCAAATCCTCCAGCGGCCAAGGAGACTGGCCGGGTTAACTTTCCTAATGAGGCTGCGGCGTCGCGCGCTATTCCGGCTGCCCGGGTAGAGCGTGATGCCGCGCGGCTTCATAATACTTTTCAGCTAATGCATAAAAGCATGAATTCTTTGTATGGGCTTCTAATTCAAGCCGGTGACCAGACCGCACGACTGCATAGGGAAGACGTTCCTCCGGAAGATCCCCAGCCATGAATGGCTTTCAATTCGGACAATGTTTGTTTGTAATATTATTTGCAGTCTTCAGACTTATGACAGTCTTCTTGATGATACGCGCGGTTTAATGTTTCTAATACTCGCGATCTGTATTTATGTCATAACGCTGCGCGTTCTGTTTGCTTGAATGAATTTATAGTCCGCGCGATTTCTGTATGTATTTCTTCCTTTGCAGGGCTTGAAAATTGATGGCCATACGGCCCGTGTTGTGATGATTTTGAGCACCTAGCTCAAACTATTTGATAAAACGTATATTGAGAACCGCGCGGTTAGAACGTATTTTGGCTAACTGCAGATCATTGGAAGCTATAAGTATCAGCTTCTGCGGAGTCATTCTCACAATTCCATGGCGCGATCCAAGGGCAAATCGGAGCGGTCTGAGAAGATCAAATTGAAGCGAACTGATGCGGCCGCAGCTTTTCATTCTGCTGACCATAAAGAATGTCGTTTAACCCAAGACGAGCTGGACGATTTCATAATGAGGCACATGACCGGGAGCAACCTGCTCGTGCGACTTCCCCTCCGTGATGAGCGGGTTAATTCTTCCAATCCGCACCAGGTCGCAGTGCTCATTGATCATTTTGAGAATGGTTTTAAGTTCCCACCACCTCTCGAGGTCATTGAGGTGTTTGACCATTATGGAGTTGTGCCCGGACAACTCCCGCCGAACTCTATAGCCTCAATATATAGCTTCATTTCGTATTTGCGGTCTGAGAGAACTCGATTCTCTATTGATCTCTTCAGAAAATTCTTCTCGGTGCGAGCTAAAGCAGATGTTGGGACCAACATCTTCAGAGGGCATCTCTATTTCGGATGCCGCGGCTTGAAGGTTGTTAATCTCGCGAACAAACATTCGAACTGGTCGGAACGATACCTTATGTTTGAAGGCGATTTCGGGCTGATGCCTGTTAGTCCGCAAGTCAGGGACGAAGAGGCATTCCGCCAGGACGACGTTGGGCAGATCGAGTTGAAAACTTATAAGCTCCGGCTTGCGCGGCCACCTTGGCAAGTTCTTCCTCGGGAACCCTCTTCAACTTCCTCAGATTCTTCCAGCCATACAAGGCCGCACCGGCGGCTAGCGCATGACGGCCAACGTTTCCGCTCCCCCAGAAAGGGAGCGCGGTGGAGATTTGAACGGCGGCCTCGTCCTTATGCCATTGGACTGTCGCCTTACCTTTCAAGTCGCGCGGATTCCTACAAGACCGGAGGAGTTCGAATTCCTCCGGGGAAAACGGGCCCTCATCTTCAGATGAGTCCGTCCCATCTGTCCTTTTTCTCCTTTCCTTCCTCTCCCTCTGAGTCAAAACCGGGACGGACGGCGTGACTGGTTTGTTCAAAGGAACCATATGGGCAGCTGCAAGACAGACAAGTTTTAGTAAAAACAATTCGCCCGGTTGGAAGTAGCGAGTTGAAGGGAAGCTTACTATCTTCAGGACGGACATTCCCTAGCTTAGAAAATAGGGGAATATAATGGTAAACGTCAAGCCGCTCGTTCTCAAGGAGCTTATAAGTTTTCAACTCGATCTGCCCAACGTCGACCTGGCGGAATGCCTCTTCGTCCCTGACTTGCGGACTAACAGGCATCAGCCCGAAATCGCCTTCAAACATAAGGTATCATTCCGACCAGTTCGAATGTTTGTTCGCGAGATTAACAACCTTCAAGCCGCGGCATCCGAAATAGAGATGCCCTCTGAAGATGTTGGTCCCAACATCTGCTTTAGCTCGCACCGAGAAGAATTTTCTGAAGAGATCAATAGAGAATCGAGTTCTCTCAGACCGCAAATACGAAATGAAGCTATATATTGAGGCTATAGAGTTCGGCGGGAGTTGTCCGGGCACAACTCCATAATGGTCAAACACCTCAATGACCTCGAGAGGTGGTGGGAACTTAAAACCATTCTCAAAATGATCAATGGGCACTGCGACCTGGTGCGGATTGGGAGAATTAACCCGCTCATCACGGAGGGGAAGTCGCACGAGCAGGTTGCTCCCGGTCATGTGCCTCATTATGAAATCGTCCAGCTCGTCTTGGGTTAAACGGCATTCTTTATGGTCAGCAGAATGAAGGGGTGCGGCCGCATCAGTTCGCTTCGATTTGATCTTCTCAGACCGCTCCGATTTGCCCTTGGATCGCGCCATGGAATTGTGAGAATGACTCCGCAGAAGCTGATACTTATAGCTTCCAATGATCTGCAGTTAGCCAAAATACGTTCTAACCGCGCGGTTCTCAATATACGTTCTATCAAATAGTTTGAGTTAGGTGCTCAAAATCATCACAACACGGGCCGTATGGCCATCAATTTTCAAGCCCTGCAAAGGAAGAAATACATACAGAAATCGCGCGGACTATAAATCCATTCAAGCAAACAGATCGCGTTATGACATAAATACAGATCGCGAGTATTAGAAACATTAAACCGCGCGTATCATCAAGAAGACTGTCATAAGTCTGAAGACTGCAAATAATATTACAAACAAACATTGTCCGAATTGAAAGCCATTCATGGCTGGGGATCTTCCGGAGGAACGTCTTCCCTATGCAGTCGTGCGGTCTGGTCACCGGCTTGAATTAGAAGCCCATACAAAGAATTCATGCTTTTATGCATTAGCTGAAAAGTACTATGAAGCCGCGCGGCATCACGCTCTACCCAGGCAGCCGGAATAGCGCGCGACGCCGCAGCCTCATTAGGAAAGTTAACCCGGCCAGTCTCCTTGGCCGCTGGAGGATTTGAGGTCTCTCCGACGGTCAAGGTGGCTAAAGTGGTTCGCTGACCCTTATTAATCGACCGGGTTAAATTGTAGAATTTATCTTTTTAGTGCTTCAGGTCATCCTCAAGTTTGTTGTTCGCCTTCTTCTCCTTATCAAGCCGCCCGACCACCACAGCGATTTGGCCCCGCGCCGCGGCAACCTCTTCTTTAAGAGCTTTCTCCCGCTCCTGAAAAGCCTTCTCCCATGACAGCCTTTCAGTCTGGTCGGCCACTCTTTCAGCTCGCTCGGCCTCCAACTGAGCCATCAGAATCTCCTTCTCTTTCTTCTCAATTTCCAAACTAACCTCAAGACCAGCTTGTTGGGTTTTTCTAGAACCATACATCAAATGTAGGCGCAGCGGAATAAAAGAGAAACAACCCAAAAGACTTTGATCGGGCCATGAATATTGAATCAAGAAGTTAACAAAATGCTAGGTATGAAATTACCTTTGCGGGATTGGATCAAATCCAACCTAGATGCTCCAAGAAGAAGATTCCTTCAGCGGCTATGCGAGTCCTTACGTAGAATAATGTCTACGTCTCTACAGCAGTCCACACGAGCCGGGAGAACACCAAATCACGTCGCACGCAACTCGGAAGGAAGAACAGCTGCACCTTGCACTTCCACAGATTGCTAGATCCGCTTCAAGAAGAACAGCACCCGACGACGATCGCCGGAGAGGAGGTCGGCGGAGGCGATTCAGACGGCGGAACTCTTCCGTCGGCTAGGGCGAGAGGCGGAACTCTTTCCGTCGGCTCAACTTGTCGCAAGTCTTAAGAACCCTAAAAAGAAGTCCTATTTATACCCAAAGGATAAACAGCTTCTAGAAGAATCGCTATCCGCAGACCACACAGCAGAATAGGGGCTTCGGTTACAATTCGTCGGGATTCCACGGAACAGAATTCGTCGAGTTTACACGGGACAATCCGACGAATCCGACGATTCCAATCAGACGGCAACATTTGCCGAGTGAAGGGTCTCTGTGATAATTCGTCGAGACTCCACGGAATGATCCGACGAATCCAATCAGACAGCAACATTTGCCGAGTGAAGGATCTCTGTGACAATTCGTCGAGATTCCACGGGATGATCCGACGAATCGGACGAATCCAATCAGACAGCAACATTTGCCGAGTGAAGGATCTCTGTGACAATTCGTCGAGATTTCAAGGGATGATCCGACGAATCCGACGAATCCGACGAATCATATCCGACGAATTCCGACGAATCCGACAAGTCATATCCGACGAATTCAGACAGCAACAATTGCTGGACTTCCCCATTCTATATGGTGATTGATAACCTTTACCAACACAGTCAATCTTCCATCTTCTCCACATGCTCTTATGTGCGACCCTGCAGGCTCGTATCGCGTTGGCAGTGACATTACATGTTTGACCACTTCTAGATCACAATGGTAACTCCAACAGTCTCCCACTTGATCTTGAAAGTATCAAACAAAAACCTCACAAACAATGAGCGGCATCTAGCAATGCATCATTGCTCCCCAAGCAATAAGAGTTCATAACTCATAAGCCTTTATGACCAATGTTCCAGCGTTGTCTTTGTCCCTTTGTCCCTTACATCCGGAAAGAACTAGAGGCATGGACCGTGTCACCCTCATAATAGCTCAATCCAAGTTTCTTGATCTAGAACGGACTTCCAGAGAATGGTGAGCTCAATATCACATATTGACTCTACCAAGCATGGCCATGCATTTCTCAGTCCAATTCCACCAAGGGGCCCATGGATGCAACTCCTGTTATATAGGAGGACAAATCCCATATCTGCTCACACTCAAACACCCAAATGATTCGTAACGTACCCAACGACCACCCTTATCATCAACCTTCTTCAAGGAAGACTTTAGATGACATCAAAGCACGCTCTTCCTCACTCGATGAATGTTGTGACTTCAGGTCAAAGGACCACAACACCATTGTCAAATGAGACCTACTTGTGACACTTTTAAGTAACAATCCACAAAGTAGTCTCAGGTTGGGTATGTCCAGTACAACTTGTTCACTAACAAGTACCCACGTGATGACTTGATATCACAATATCATGACCTGTGAGAACCGGTCATCAGTCAACACACATGGTAGTCTTAATGTATCATCATCACCCTTAGCTTCTACGATGATACCTCGACCAGGGACCTTTTAAGAATGAAGCTTCGAAATTATAGGCTCTCACATTCAAGTCACGTACTTGATGTCCTATGGAAGCGAACATTCTAAGGGTATTTATCACGAATTTTATTCTATCATATAAAAACAGTATATCGTAATAAAAGAACTTGTCATTAATTGTAAAAGGAAATAATTGGTACACAATTCATCATATGAATAATAAACAGCCAACAGAATATATATATTTTACATGCAACCCACAAGACTCCCACTAGAGATGATCATTCAGGTATCGTATACCCATTGATCTAGTATGACCATCATGCTTTCTCTGCGCGAGAGGCTTTGTCAGTGGATCTGCAATATTCTCTTCAGTCGGCACTCTGCAAATGTTCACATCTCCTCGTTCGACAATCTCACGAATAAGATGGAACCGCCGAAGTATGTGCTTGGAGCGCTGATGGGATCTAGGTTCCTTAGATTGTGCAATTGCACCATTGTTATCACAGTAGAGAACTACGGGACCAACAATGCTAGGAACTACATCTAGCTCGCCGATGAATTTCCTAATCCATACAGCCTCCTTCGCTGCGTTTGCCGCAGCGATATACTCGGCCTCAGTTGTAGAATCAACAACTGTCTCTTGCTTGGAACTCTTCCAGCTCACAGCTCCTCCATTCAGGCAAAACACAAACCCTGACTGAGACTTCGAATCATCCCTATCAGTTTGGAAGCTGGCATCCGTGTAACCACTTACAACGAGCTCTTCCTCTCCACCATACACCAAGAATGCATCCTTAGTCCTTCTCAAGTACTTCAGGATATTCTTCACGGCTATCCAGTGACATTCACCCGCGATCAGACTGATACCTGCTAGTCATGCTCAAAGCAAAAGAGACATCGGGTCGAGTACATAGCATTGCATACATGATTAACCCAATTGCGAAGCATATGGAATCAACTTCATGCGGTCCTTATCTTCACAGGATTTGGACACTGGTCCTTAGAGAGATTCACACCATGAGACATGGGCAAAATTCCTTTCTTGGACTCAAGCATGTTGAACCGCTTCACACCTTCTCAATGTACGTACTTTGGGTCAAACCCAGCAACTTCTTCGATCTGTCTCTATAGATCTTAATACCGAGTATGTAAGTCGCTTCACCCAAGTCCTTCATAGAAAAGCAGTTCCCTAGGTTGTTCTTAACAACTTTCAGGGTAGGTACGTCATTCCCGATCAGCAGTATGTCATCTACATACAATATTAGGAAGACAACAATGCTCCCACTGATTCGCTTGTAAACACACGGTTCATCTTCATTCTTGACAAAACCAAACTCTTTGATCTTCTCATCAAAACGAAGAATCCAACTTCTAGAGGTCTGTTTCAATCCATAGATGGACTTATTCAGCTTGCATATTTTAGTGGCTTCATTTGGGGATACAAAACCCTCGGGTTGTGTCACGTACACTTCCTCAAGGAGGTTTCCATTTAGGAAAGCCGTTTTGACATCCATCTGCCAGATCTCGTAGTCATAATACGCAGCAATAGCAAGCAATATCCTAATGGACTTTACCATGGCAACAGGGGAAAAGGTCTCATCATAGTTAACACCATGAATTTGCTTGAAACCCTTAGCCACCAGTCGCCCTTTGAATGTCTGTACATTCCCATCCATGTCGGTCTTCTTCTTGAAGACCCACTTGCACCCTATGGGTCGTACCCCTTCAGGTGGTTCCACCAAGTTCCAAACTTGATTTGTATACATGGAATCCATTTCGGATTTCATAGCCTCAAGCCATTTGTCGGAGTCCGGTCCATTCATAGCCTCTTGGTAGGTCGCTGGTTCATCATCATGATCCATAAGCAACACATTACCTATTTGAGACACGAGAAATCCATATCTCTCAGGCTCAAATCTTGGTCTACCAGATCTACGTAGGACTTGTGTCTCTTGAGCAGGTTCTCCAGCTACAACATCTTGTAGTCCTGGCTCAGAATCCAACTCTGGTTCATTCACTACTTGTGGTTCTTGAACTTCTTCAAGTTCTACATTTTGCGTCTTTCTTGACAAGAACTCTTTCTCCAAGAAGACACCCGTCCTTGCGACAAACACTTTGCCCTCAGACGGTAGGTAAAAGTAATATCCTTTCGTTTCCTTAGGATATCCCACCAGATAACACTTATCTGATTTGGGTTCCAGCTTGTCAGGCATTTGACGTCGTACGTATGCCTCACAGCCCCAAATTTTAATGAATGACATACTAGGACGCTTCCCAGTCCATATCTCATATGGTGTCTTTAGAACCGTTTTCGTCGGAGCGCGATTCAGTGTCATTGCAGCAGTCTCTAAAGCAAAACCCCAAAAGGAAACAGGCAAGTCTGCATGACTCATCATCGACCGTACCATGTCTAACAGAGTACGATTTCTCCTCTCAGACACACCATTATGCTGCGGTGTCCTAGGTGGAGTGAGTTGTGATACAATACCACACTCTTTCAGATGATCACGGAACTCATGACTCAGGTATTCGCCACCTCGATCAGATCGGAGTGCTTTAACCTTTTTACCCAATTTGTTCTCCACTTCATTTTTAAACTCTTTGAACTTTTCAAAAGTTTCGGATTTGCACTTCATAAGATACACATATCCGTATCTACTGAAATCATCAGTAAATGTAACGAAGTAGAAATACCCACCTCTAGCCATAGAACTCATGGGTCCGCATACATCACTATGTACAACACCCAAAAGATCCTCAGCCCTCTCAGTATAACCAGTGAAAGGGGCTTTAGTCATCTTGCCTAATAAACAAGACTCGCATCGCTCAAATGATTCATAATCAAATGAGTTCAATAGTCCATCTTTATGGAGCTTGGATATGCGCTTCTCATTTATATGGCCCAAACGACAATGCCAGAGATATGTAGGATTTGAGTCATTTGTTCTTAGTCTTTTATTATTATCTACATTATAGATCGGATGGTCTAGGTTCAAAACATAAAGACCATTAAACAATTGAGCTACAGCATAACAAACATCATTCTTAAATATAGAACAACAATTGTTCTTAATTATAAAAGAAAATCCAATCATGTCTAAGCATGAAATGGATATAATGTTTCTAGTTATAGCCGGAACATAATAACAATTATTAAGTTCTATTACAAGCCCACTGGGCAAAGAAAGACGGTAAACCCCTACGGCTACAGCAGCAACTCTTGCTCCATTGCCGACGCGCAGGTCCACCTCTCCTTTACTCAGCAATCTCCTCCTTCCCAGTTCCTGCACATTTGTACAAATGTGAGAACCACATCCGGTATCCAATACCCAAGATGAAGGAGCAGAAAGGTTTATCTCTATAACGTAAATATTCGAAGCGGAAGTCATACCTCCCTTCATTTTCCGCAGACCGTCAATGTACGAAGGACAATTCCTCCTCCAATGACCAGCCTTGCCACAGTGGTGGCATTTCCCTTCCTTCACGGTGCTCTTCTTTTTCAGCGCAGAAGATTTGGGCTCAAGATGTGACTTAGGTCCCACCTTCGTCTTCTTGAAGCCCTTGGCCTTACCCTTGCCTTTATGTACCATCAATATGGGACTAGCAGGCTTGGCCTTTTTCGTGTTTATCTCGGCAGTTCGCAACATGCCTAGGAGCTCGGGCAGTGTCTTGTCTATTTCATTCATGTTGTAGTTCAAGACAAACTGCTCATAACTATCCGGCAACGATTGCAGGATAAGATCTGTGGCCAACTCTTGACCCAGAGGAAAACCCAGTCTCTCCAGGTTCTCTATATACCCAATCATCTTGAGTACGTGAGTACCAACTGAGTCTCGAGCTCCCATTTTGCACTGAAATAAGGCCTTCGTGACATCGAACCTCTCTTGACGAGCTTGCCCTTGAAACATTTTCTTTAGGTGCTCGTCAATCTCCTTGCACCCCATGTTCTCGTGTTGCTTCTGAAGCTCAGAGTTCATGGTGGCAAGCATAAGGCACTCGACGTCTAAGGCGTCATCGGTATACTTCTTATAAGCATCCTTATCAACACGGGACGAGTTCCCGGTCGGCACCTCGGGGGCTTCTTCTTCCAAGACGTAGAGCTTTCGCTCTTGCCTGAGAACAATTCTCAGGTTCCTATACCAGTCCATATAGTTCGTCCCACTAAGCTTGTCCTTCTCAAGGATAGCTCTCAGGGACAAGGTGGAATGTGAACCACTTGCCATGGAATTCTACAAGAATTGATGCAGAATTTAATAAGTACCTTAATTTCAAAATACAATTTATTTTAATTTGGACTTCAATTAAATACTCCCACTATTTTATTCAAATTGATAGCCCTCACTATCAATTCGGAGAGTCCATGCGAGCTACTCTCTTAGTGGACAAGATCCGTATTTCACCAACACCACGAGTCCACTTTGGCGTTCCTCTCATAATGCGGTTATTTAGGTAGGCAACGCTTGCCAATTGCATCCTCATGCAACTCTTGTATGGCTGGTGAATAACTCCTTATTCGCATTCATCATATGGTGCATGCCAACCCTTTGCCTCTAGGCACTCAACCTTTGAGGTCACCTAGTTAAGTTAGACCCGATGTCGACAGTGGGATATCACACTTATCCGCTCGCACCCTTACCAAGATAGATTAATGCACCTTGCTTTGGCAAGCCCACACTTCATCGATCGAGGCAGGAAGAGTGTCATCCATCGGAAGGCATCCGAACACTTAATATTTGATGGAGGGATTTTAATTTTAAATAATAGGTTAACACTTAACCATGATCAACATTTGATCAAGTGCACATCAACAGAAAAATAAGCATTCTAAAATCCACATGCATCCCTTATGTGCACAACATAAGACTATCAACCTTTGATAGACGAAAGGGCTAAATCTGGACATTTAGAACTCTTCCAAATCTTCATATTTACATGCATTGGACAAAGGCAAAGACAACTCGACTTAAAGCAGTAGACAAGCTCGTCTCTCATTGTTGGATTCAAAATCCAAAACAATACAAGGGTTCATTAACCACTTGAGGGACGGTTACTGCTAAGGAGACAACAATTTCTAACAATTAGAAATAACCACGAAATCCCAGACGTTCTTGGCGGGGTTCCAAGGGGCCGCGCCCCTGGCGGGGTCTTAGGGGCAGAGCCCCTAACGGGGTCCAAGGGGCAGAGACCCTGGCGGTGGTCAAGGGGCAGAGCCCTTGCGGGGTGCGGGGCAGAGCCTCGACCAAATTTTTTGAAATCCCACCACCAGAAACCACACAAAATCACATCAAATGTGATATTCCAAGAAGAAATCTTGACATTTAGAACGCTTCCAAATACCTAGATTTGCACGTACTGGAATAACCTAACTTCTGAAACAACATTCACGACCGCAACCTCCCTCTGATACCACTGTTGGGTTTTTCTAGAATCATACATCAAATGTAGGCGCAGCGGAATAAAAGAGAAACAACCCAAAAGACTTTGATCGGGCCATGAATATTGAATCAAGAAGTTAACAAAATGCTAGGTATGAAATTACCTTTGCGGGATTGGATCAAATCCAACCTAGATGCTCCAAGAAGAAGATTCCTTCAGCGGCTATGCGAGTCCTTACGTAGAATAATGTCTACGTCTCTACAGCAGTCCACACGAGCCGGGAGAACACCAAATCACGTCGCACGCAACTCGGAAGGAAGAACAACTGCACCTTGCACTTCCACGGATTGCTAGATCCGCTTCAGGAAGAACAGCACCCGACGACGATTGCCGGAGAGGAGGTCGGCGGAGGCGATTCAGACGGCGGAACTCTTCCGTCGGCTAGGGCGAGAGGCGGAACTCTTTCCGTCGGCTCAACTTGTTGCAAGTCTTAAGAACCCTAAAAAGAAGTCATATTTATACCCAAAGGATAAACAGCTTTTAGAAGAATCGCTATCCGCAGACCACACAGCAGAATAGGGGCTTCGGTTACAATTCGTCGGGATTCCACGGAACAGAATTCGTCGAGTTTACACGGGACAATCCGACGAATCCGACGAATCCAATCAGACGGCAACATTTGCCGAGTGAAGGGTCTCTGTGATAATTCGTCGAGACTCCACGGAATGATCCGACGAATCCGACGAATCCAATCAGACAGCAACATTTGCCGAGTGAAGGATCTCTGTGACAATTCGTCGAGATTCCACGGGATGATCCGACGAATCCAATCAGACAGCAACATTTGCCGAGTGAAGGATCTCTGTGACAATTCGTCGAGATTCCACGGGATGATCCGACGAATCCGACGAATCATATCCGACGAATTCCGACGAATCCGACAAGTCATATCCGACGAATTCAGACAGCAACAATTGCTGGACTTCCCCATTCTATATGGTGATTGGTAACCTTTACCAACACAGTCAATCTTCCATCTTCTCCACATGCTCTTATGTGCGACCCTGCAGGCTCGTATCGCGTTGGCAGTGACATTACATGTTTGACCACTTCTAGATCACAATGGTAACTCCAACACAGCTCGCGCAGCTTTTTCCTTCTCTTCCCTCTCTTTCAACATCACCTTCACCGTCCCATAATCGCGTTCAAGCTTATCGAGATGCTCCGTTCCGGGATCTGTTCTCAAGATGGAGCTGGGCAGTGGTGGAAGAAGAGCCTCCAGGTCGCCCGGCCTAATTGGTGACTCAGGATTATCTGACGCAAGAAATAAAGCGGTTAGAGAACAGTTATGACCGAACGAATCTATGCAAAAGGTATAACGGAATTAATGCCTGGGAGGATAGGCCGCCGCGACTGTTCAGGGTCTATCCTTTGCCGCTGCACCCTCCACAATCTTTCATTGAGCTTTCGTCTAGCCGCGGAGGTCTGAGCCGCGGATGGAAAAAAGCTCGGCGGCGGGTTCAACAATAGAACATTTTGCATCTTACGAGGCCGCGATCGAAAGAAGCGGACAGGACGGAAATTCAAGACCTGTTTACCTGTCGAGAAAGGATCAAGCCGCTGCGGCTTGACAAAGGAACCTCTCATTGACTCCGCCTTCGCCTTCAACAGCTGCATCCCGGTTCTAATGGCGTCGACCTTCGCCACGGCCTCCCCAGTGTTGGCCTCGTCAGCATCAAGGTCTACAACGTCAGTACGAGTAATCGGGCTGCCAAGAAGTCTATCCCCCTGCACAAGTGTATCCATATCATTAAAAACAGCACTCATGGAAAAACTTTCCACAGAATTCAGGTTTATCTCTTCCGGCCTGTCCGAAGGAGTAACCTGCCCCTCAGATACCTCTTTCTCATGCGGCCTGAATTGAAGGCTAGCCGCGCCGGACTTCTTCGAGATCGACGTATTCTTGACCTTCAGTTTTCCGGCCTTCCCAGCAATCCGCTCGGCTATCGTCTAAGCCCTCTTCCTCTTATTCTTCTTGGCGGACGACAAGTCAGGCGGATGAGACCGACTGGACTCGCCTGCCGCGTCTGTCGAGGTGAGGATCAACTCGCGCGACCTCTGAGAGGTGACCGCCTCATCCTCTTCCAATCCGCCCGGTGTTGAAGAATTGGCCGCTCCTTCTTCCCCAACTTTTATTAGTAAGCGTTGCTCCCCGGAGGGAATAATGCCCATCGCGAAGGAGGGGGCCGCGTCGTCAGTCCTGGAAGCGACCTGGTTGGAGTCCGCTTTATCAACAACAGCGGGCTCCCCTCCTTTCAGCAGAGTAACAGGAGCATCTGGAGGGGCGGACTCTCCCCCTTCTCGTAGGTCGATATCGGAACTAAGGAACATGGATACGTCTGGAGGGAGAGCCTTAGAACCACCCGCTTCGGGTTGTTCCGGGAGACTTGAAACCACCAACTCCGTGGCGGGTTGTTGCATGTCCGAAGCAGCCTGCCTAGCTAATTCCTCTTCTGCGGCCTGCCTGGCCAACTCCTTTTCAGCCTCAGCCTTTTCGGCCAGCTCCCTCTCAGCTCTGGCCTCCTCGGCCTGTTCCTTCTCGGCCCTGGCCTTATCGGCCTGCTCCTTTTCAGCCTCGGCCTTTTCGGCCAGCTCCCTCTCAGCTCTGGCCTTCTCGGCCTGTTCCTTCTCGGCCTTGGCCTTCTCGGCCTGCTCTTTCTCAAACCGCTCTTTTCTCTTTCGGTCTTTTCTTCTCTGCTCCTCTCTCTTCTTCCGCTCGTCCTCCTTTCCTTTATCACCTTTCTTCTGGTCGCTATCTTTGCCCGTCCGGCTGGCAAAGTTATTTAAAACATTCATTATCGAACTCGAGAAATCGGACTTCAGAAATCTGACCGCAGCTAGCGAATAGTTCCCCGTGGTCTCGAAAGAATTATGAAGAAAAAAAGGGGGGGGGGGGGGGGGGGGGGGGCTCTCAGACCCTTATATAAATTTTGGCAGGTCGGGCGCGGTCTCCGGGCAAGACTGATATTTTCGAAATCTCTTTGGAATTTGAAAATATGCGGGGATTATGTTTACCCGGCAAACCGCTACTAAAGCAAAACCTCTCTCAGGCCGGGCGGCTTGACAGGCCAGGTCGGGTAATCCCAAGAGAAGCCGCATTCTAACCAAGGAAAGCCAATCCGGGCGGTCTGGTAACACTCCTGGCCATTCCCAAGATTGTCAAAAGCTCGAGGCAAGAACTCAAGTTGCGGTCTCAAGACAGAGGCCACTCGGGTTGCATCATGAAGAATATCAAGGCTCAAACCCGGAGGGCAAGTCGCGGCCTCATATAAGAGACCGCTCGGACTATGCTGTCTCCTTGGTCATAACATCTTCAAGCCTCCGGCCAAGTCAGATCTGAAGTGCAGGCCGTCAGACCGCGCGGCCTCTTTCTCTTCCCTCGTATCTCGTCACCGCCTGCCCGACTCTCCTGTACCTGGGCAGGCGGTTATTTTATCCATGCCCGTTCGGGCAGGCCCCCAAGCCTATAAATAGGGGGCGGCACTGTTCCCAAGACACAGACACTCGAATCTAGGAGTTCGCTTGTTTGAGCTGCGGACTCGAGTTCCCTGTCTTGCGACCTGCTTGACCGGCCGGCTTGCGCTTGTAACCCGCTGTAACCTTCTCACTTTAATCAAAGGAAAGCCCGTCACAGGAGTGGCATTTGCCGTGACGGGCGAAGTTCGGCCTCGACCGCTGCTAGCGGTCTCATTCCCTTCTTTCTAAGTAACCGACAGTCTGCAACCTCCGCTTTTCTAGTCGCAAACCGCGGGGGTACATCTTTGGATACAACAGGTTGTACGTTCATTTGAGCATTGTTAAATTTGAAAAAACAAATTGGATTTTCTATTGCAACGTGGTCTTCAGTGGAAGTGTGGTTTTTAAAGCTTTTAAATTTTATATGCAGTACGTCTAGTAGAAGAAATTTTCATTATTGTTTAGGTAATGTTGAACCCCAATTTATTCGTGGAGATACATAGCCTAGCATTAATAGGAAAAGAGTTAAACGTTGTAGGAAAATTTGGCCTGGTCATGCGATCAACATAAAAATGATGATAAAATAACAATAACAATGGGTTAAGGATAGTCTTGTTATTTATTAGATGACAGCGATATTGTTGGGGTGGTCGAATATACCCTGACGCATGTCAATTAGATATTGCTGCAATTGTTGGCATGATTCTCGCTCTTCATTTTTTCAAAGACGTTGGGGAAGAACTTGCAGGACTTTTCTATTTTTTACGAAAGGAAATAATTCAATTTGTTGCTTTTATGCGGTACGTCTAGTAGAAGAAATTTTCATTATCGCTTAGGTGCATTGATGTTTTGTCAAAAAAAGGCAGCCTTGTGCACAAAGCATCCCCATGCAGCAAGGGTCCGGGGAAGGGTCCCACCACAAGGGTGAAATGTAGGCAAACATTACCCTGCAATTTTGCAAGAGGATGCTTCCAGGACTCGAACCCGTGACCTCAAGTTCACACGGCAACACCTTAACCGCTGCGCCAAGGCTCCTCAAGGTCACATGGCAAACCTTACCCTCCATTTTTGCATTGATGTTTTGTCAAATTTGATAAATCATGTTGCAATAGTCTATAGTGGAAGTGTGGTTTATATGCTTCTAAAACTTTTAATGTAGTGTCTACAATAGACAATTTCACATCATATATGTTGATGTACCAGGTAATTGTAGAAGTTATGGACTTGTGGGCAGTTATACTAGTAATTTGGTGGAGGTAGTTAATGGTAACTATGAGTAGTTGGTGGTTTTGGGTAGTTATGGAAAAGGGGGTGGTTACCTTGGGTTCGGCACCAAGGATTCACAGAATCAATACCGCGGGACGACTGCGGGAGCCCGTAATTTCTATCCAAAATCTATGCACCCCAAAATCCATCCTTTGATCTCTATTTATAGATATAGAGGCCATTATGGACATTCTATATCGTCGGGAACTTAAACCCCTAATAATACATGAACTAAAAATATAAAAATGATAAAAAAATATACAGAAATATCATGTCGTCGCTCTGAACGCGACCGTGGTCATAGGCTCGGATCGCCCATACAATGATCTTAATTATGCCTCCCGTATATGTAGATCTGTGTTCCGACAATGCTCGACCCGCTCGCGCCCCTGATTCTCATCAATTTCCCCAGGCTTGAAGATGATCATATAATCTACGAAACCTAAGAGCAAGTAAGTGGAGCTCCTATGGCGCCATCCAAGCATCATCAATAGCAAGCCGCCCTCTCCAACTAACCAAATATTCTAATGTAGCTTCGTCTAGTATCACTGAAATCTCATGACTCACAATGTTCATTAAGCTTTCGGTGGAAGGTGTAGGCTCTTCACTGCCAAAATAGGAACTGGTGTCGAAGGAGGGATAAGTAGGTCTACTAATGGTTGTGAAGTATAGGCATTTGCTAAGACTTGAAAGTGGTGTCAGGGAATGGGCTCATATATTTGTGAGGCTCAAAGTATGGAGTCAAATTCTTAATATTTAGTACTAACGAGTTCTCATACTCTTAGGGATATTTAGTTCATAGGCAGTCATCTCATCTCTATGTATTATTGTATATGGCCATATTCGCCTAGCATTTAATTTTGTCGATGCTCTCTGAGGGAACCTCTCAGCCCTAACTCTAATCATCACTTGCTTGTCTTCTCTAACACTCTACTCTCATGTGAATGTCTGTGTAAACTTTATAATTTTCAATACTTACTGCAATTTTACGTCGGGCAAATTCATGTAGTACATGCAAATGATGACAAAACATACGGTAAATGTGATTGATATAACACAAGCGAGTCATGCAATACATGCAAGTGATCATGCAACAAATGTGAATGATGAACAATAGACATGGCCAACTCCTTACTCTAAGACTCTAGTGTGTTATATGGGACTTCCAAGAGGAGGACATGGTGAGGAGTTTCAAGTATTTAAGTATAGAAAATTTCATGTGAGTGCGATGATTGCTCAAATAATCACCTGGTGCATCAACAATTAGATATGATGGTATAGTTTGTTGAATGTCTCCTAAAATGACAGTGATAGTAAAATAGGTCCTCGAGCAATTGAGAGGACACTCAACCTTGACTGACTAACTAATTATGGGTAAGCCGCTAAGTGGTGGCTTATCAAGAGGCCCTCTAGATGAAGTGTAGAAATATTTATCAAGTGTGCAACAAGCACCTATAAGAATATCTTAGACATCAACATAAGGGTACAACATTATATGATGTATCAAATTCCTCTACTATGGAAAAACCCACCAGGGGGCTCACCGAAAGGCGTATAATAAAATTTGTCGGAAATGCCACGAGTACCAAAATAGGTTCCCAATATATTAGGAGTGTCCAGGAAAATAGGTGAGTCAACACCACTACAAGAGTACAAGGTCAATATTAGGCTCTCACCTCCTACTCCCGGCATGACTTGTCACTACAACGTGGAGAGACAGGGGAGTTTGTACTCAAAGATGAATCAATGATTGAGTCAATAATTGGGTATGTGCATGGGGTAAGGGAAGGACATATCATTATAGGGTGTCATTGGGTCGCTCGTACTCACTCTCTAGAGGAGTAATGGGGTTTGGGTCAAACTCAAGTAGCCGGCCACTCATCGGACATTAAACCTCACTGGAATAAGATAACTACGTATTAGATGTCCCTTCTTTCGTGTCCCTGGGGATACGAGCAGGCGCGGTGATGGTCTCAGATTGGAAGGATTTCTGGTAATGGGCCAACCGAAGTTTGAGTATTCTTACTAACTCTAGTGGGTCTCATGGCTTGCTCGTAACAGGGAGCAGGCTGAAATTTCTATTCAACAGACTCTAAGCAATGATGGGCCAACTCATTATATATTTGGATCGAAGCCCGGACCGAAATCAAGAAGTGGTCACAGAGGCTCCTCTTAGATGTCGCTCCTCATTACTAACTCCTCAAAACTAGTAATATAATTGGCAACAGACGTGAATCCTTGTTATACACAAAATAGTTGCTCAAGGAGACAACTCCTATAAGAATCTGGAAGATATTTTTGGCATAACTTCCACATCACATCAACCCAACTGGTAAAGAAGTGAAGATGGTCGTGCTTAAGAGTCTACTTTATCCTACTCCAACAAGCCCTAGCTTAATCAAAGAGTCTAATCTTTGCAAATCGAACGCAATGCTCAATTAATATCCAATATCTATGTGGGTAGTATTCCATATCTATGAGTCAATAACTAAAAGATTCAGGACTCAATAAATCATCAAAAGATGAGACAGCTCTTTGATATCTATACTCGAGATTGATGCAGGGGTAAGTTGACAACGATACGGATACCCTAAAATGCAATCCTAAATGGGAGCAATCCAATTGAAAATTGCAATAAATAATTAACCAAAATAAAACCTATTCAGAGACACATTTGTTCGCAGAAAATTATTTTGATGAGCAAATTTATATTCAAAAATGATTTAGGCGCAATATTTTAAGCACATGCTGAATGTATCTTACAATTCATGTGATTCAAGGAAACAAACATATATAATCTTACATTCCAAAAAACATAATCCCGAGTATGCAATAATAGAAAACAAAGATTCTAAATAACAACTTACGCATGCAGGCAGCGGCTGGATGAAGCATAGGAGGAGATTCCGGGCAGTTGGAGGGCCGTAATGGGCTCGGTAGAAATGATGGGGGCTGGACTACGCAGAGGAATAGTAAGAGCTACTTGGTTATGTAGTGGGGGCTAGATTTTGGTGGAGGGAATCGACAGTAGGGGCACGAATGGAGTCGGGTGATCTTTAGGAATGAAGGTCAGTAACGAGAGGGAGAGCAATCGTGACTGGGAATGAATGGGGGCTTGCCAGGAGGAAGAAGAGTGATGAAATAGTGGCAGGTTAACAGCAGAGGATACATAACAGTAGAAGAGTGAGGGCTTGCGGTGGCCAGTCGGGACACACGAGTCGGATTCTGGCGGGGCAGGAGGGCCGACTGCAGACACGAGTGAGGGGCTTGCGGATACTTATGAGGGTGGTGAGGTAAGGACCAACGGGAGGGAGGGCAGAAGAGGAAGGGGCCTTGGAGTCGCACCAAGGAGGGCTCACGGCGTCGCACAGGGAGAAAACCGGCAGTTTTCCAAAACTGCAAGATAACCATCGATACCCCCACTCAGTCGGCGCCTGCATGTATAAATATGACATAACTGAAATAGGGCACCCGAAATGGACGGCTCATATCGTCCGAGCTAATCGGGTGTCAAATACAACTCGAAATAAATAAAATAATATATGAAAATGACTCGGAACGACCATATGAACACATCTGTGGACTTGGATCGTCCAAACGGGTAGCAGATCACCACCTCCTGCGAGAATACACGTGCATGGGCCAGCGATCTCCATCAATGATCCTTCTTTGTATGTGGTATCATCCCTAATGTGACTCCTCATAATCATCAAAATTGGAGTAATCATCTCTACCATAGTTGGATCGTGATGGGAGGTCAACAAGACCACTATGAAAGATTTGACGGGGATGATATTGATGAGTGTATTTTACATTGTATTTTTAGTAGACCTTTAGCTCCCATTATTCTATGTTTTCCCCTACTACTATAATCATGCAGTAGTACATACTTTTATCTATTTCTGATTTCGGGGCATAGTGGGAGCTAAAGGGGTTGAATTACATGCATTGTGGAGGCCATTTGGAGATGATCAAACATTTTGAACATGGTGCACGGTAGTGCACTTCATTGAGTACGATCGTGCTCCTTCTTTGTATTTGTATGGACTTGCACATTTTTCTGTTTGATGTTTCTTTTTTCCTAACACGAACGCACGCCTCTATCGACACGCTTGTGCGTGCTTTAATGTTTTGGCTGTGAATCTTCATGTAGCACACGATCTGTGATACTTTAAGCACGATCGTACGCGACCAAATACTTCATTCGGCAAAATCACCAGTTTTGTCTTTTGGTTGTGCGCTTCCTTAGCACGCGACTGTGCGCCTTGCGCACAAGTGGCGTGTGTCATGTTCTTAATTGCACACGATCGTGCACTTCACGACGATCGCGACACATCATTCATGCATAGTCGCAATCTTTTTCTTTCCTAAAATTTGTTTTCCCACCAACTATTTCAATTGTTGCGCACGATCAGGAGTATGATTGTGCACCCGACCGTGCGTGACCTTTTTGTTCTTAAGTGAAAGCAAGACTGAATTTTAAGATATTCCGAGATTTCGTCCCTAAGCTCGGCTTTCCTTAATTCTAGGGTTCTGGGAAGAGGATTTCAAGGGCTCTGTGAGAATTTGGAAATAACTTCACAGAAATTAACAATGACATGTGGCAATTGAAAATAACTGAATATTTTTATTTCCAAAAAAACTGAATATTACAAGGGTATGGCCTCCTTTATATAGAACGGAGGTGAGATATTACAATTAGGCAGTGTGGGACTAATTTACATGAATCTACAGAAGGACGACTAGCGTGGTTAATGTGGTCACCCAAGAGCTAACCGCACAGGATGTGGCTGTCCATACAGGATGTGCGGTTACACCAGGTTAACCGCCCATCACAGTCAGCATCCTTGAGCAGGTACCAAGGATGAATTCGCCGGTCTTCACCATCAGAGCTTGCGGTTAGCACATCTCCATCACGATCATCACAAGGCACATATATTGCAGTTAGATCTACCTAACCGCGCTGACCGCAAGGTGCAGTTAAATGAGTTGAACCGCCAATATACTTTTGTGTTTTAACAGGCTCTAAAGGGGCTAGGAGATTCAAGAATGAGAAAGCGAAGGCGAGAGCATAAAAAGAGAAGACGAATGTCAGGGTAGAAAATGTCTTTACTCCGCTCCCACCACAAAATAAAAAACAGGGCACTGTGAGTAGAAGATTACTTTGATTTACAAATATCAGATTGAGTAAAACAGATGTCGAGGACGGAGAGACCAGGTTTGCACAACGTGAACCTTTAGTTGTGTGTAATTGTATTAATTTAAAGTTCAGATTACATTCAGCTTACATGTCTCTTCAACACTTAGATGAGTATATGGTTTAAAGGTATGTGGACAATATGAAGACTCCTGCACATATTTTGATGCCCCTTTGGCTATTGTTCATTCCCTATTTATAGGGAGTAAGGGGTTTGCCCGTGGGCAACCTCTAAAATGGCGGGCTACCCGCTTACAAAATAGGGAAATGGAGAAAAATACAAAGTATAGAGACCGGAAGAGGGTTGGCGACTTCTTGAGAGCTTTGAGCGAGTTCACCTTGATGATTTGAAGAGAATGTGTTAAAGGTCGACGAGATCATGTTGATTAACGGTGAATCCGTCAAATAGTCGGTGAGTTCTTTCAGTGTCTAATAAGATTCAAGTGGACTCAAGTGTCCACCGATGATAACGAGTATTGCAGAACTCGGGCAGACAAAATCCTCATATTGTTTTTAAAACTTGATAAGAGATTTTGAAAAAAAAATATTATATGAGTTCTGACCGTTATAAATGTCCTTAGTGTCTATATATATAAGTCGGTTTTTTGATTGAAAACCTACATTGACAACGGCGTGATTCTCTCCAACTGTTGTGTAAGTATTACTTAGGCTATGTTTGGGGCAGCTCTTTCTATTCAGAAAGTTCTATTCGAACCGCGAAAATTGTTTTTAGGTTGTTTGAATGAGAAGCTTTTTCAAAAGATCTTCTTCAAGAAAGATGTTTTGGAGGCTTTTTGAGCAGTCGTTCCAACATAGCTTTCTAAAAACTGTTTTCTCACCTTTTAGCTTTTCTCTTTTTATTAACTTCATTTCGCTACATACTAATTCACAATGTTAGATTAATACTTTCGCCCTTTTTTTATTTTTTTACAATTCATTTTTGAATCAAGCAAATTCAGTGACCAAGGTGAGGACATCTGGAGGACTAACACAGGAATTTCCTATCGTTGTTGGCTTACATCAAGGGTCAGCTTTAAGCCCTTATCTCTTTAACCTTATCTTAGATGAGCTCACCGGACATATCCAACAAGTAATAGGGTGTTTATTATTTGCAGATGATATTGTTTTGGTCAATGAGACGCGTGAGGGTGTAAACGCGAAACTTGAATCTTGGCGAGACACTTCAGAAAAGAAGGGTTTTAGGTTGAGCAGGACAAAGATGGAGTATATAGAGCTTAAATTTAGTAGTGCAAGAAGGTCGGATGACTCCGTCATTAAATTGGGTGACCAAGAGATTTCCCGCAGTGAATGCTTTAAATATCTGGGATCGATAATTCAAAAAGATGGAGGTGTAGATAAAGATGTGATACATAGAATCCAAGCAGGTTGGTTGAAGTGGAGAGGCGCGTCTGGGACCTTATGTGATCGTAACTTACCATTAAAAGTAAAACTTAAAGGCAAGTTTTATCGTACTGCAATTAGACCAGCAATGCTCTACGGTTCTGAGTGTTGGGCAGTGAATGGTGTACATGAGCAAAAAATGGGAGTTGCAGAGATGAGAATGCTTAGGTGGATGGGTGGTCACACGAGACTGGATAAAATTAGGAATGAATGTATTATGGATAAGACAGGAGTGGCGTCAATTGTAGAGAAGATGCGAGAAGCTCGTTTATTATGGTTCGGACATGTACATAGGAGACCATTAGAGGCACCTGTTAGGCGTTGTGAGAGTTTAGTCACTAGACATGTTAAACGGGGGAGGGGTATACCAAAAAAGACTTGGAATGAAACTATAAGGAAAGACATGATGTACTTAGGCATTAGTGAGACTATGATTAAAGATAGGCTGGCGACAGAGGATCCATATAGCCGACCCCACTATGGTAGGTTAAATGCTTGAGTGTTGTTTTTTTTAATCAAGCATTTTCGCTCGAGCGCGGGTTTTCGAGCGGGCACGCGAGTTTACCAGGGCCCCGGTTTCGCCCAAGCGCGCGTTTTTGCCCAGACGGGCGTTTTTGGTCGGATGCGTGTTTTCAATCTGGTGCGTGTTTTCCCCGGGTACACATTAGTTGTAATCTGTATTTATGTTTAGTCAAGTCGTAGGGTTATTTTAGTCCTCACTCTTATTTTCCTATATATGTATGTGTATTGGGTAGTATTGAATACAAGTGATAATTTTCCTCTCTCAACTTGGTATCAGAGCCAAAAAAAGGCCAACCCTAGCCGCCCCATCCGTCTCCCGCTGCAAGCCTGCCGCTAGTCGCGCCCCCCTCCGTCTCCCGCTGCAAGCTCCTCTGTCGATTGTTCTTCCCTTCCTTGTCCTTCCTCTCAGCCAGTTTGAGTGTCGGAGTGGGGGTTGCGCTCCCTGCTTGCGGCTGATTCGACGTCGTCGATGCAAACGCCTGCTGTAAACACCGATCGACGCTGATGATGCGGCTGTTTCGACGTTAATCCTTGGCCTATCCTTCGACGCCAGTTCCTTGGCCTCTCCTTCGACGCCAGTTCCTCCTTCGACACTGATCCTTGGCCTCTCTGATCGACGTCGATGATGCGGCTATTTCGACCGATCGGCTGATTCGACGCCAGTTCCTCCTCTCCTTGGCATTTCCAGGGAGAAGTTGCTTCAAGTGTTCAGCCCTAGCACGCCAAGAAGCAAGATCTGATAGAAGGTTTTTGCTTCAACCGTCGGCTACATCACTCTTCCACAGATCTTTGTTGTCGCTTCATCCTCCACCTTCTAAGGTTTGTCATGGGGGATTCTTCTGTTTCTTCGCCGAGTGAAGTGATGTCACAGAAGAGTGACCATCAGCGGACTCATGGCCACTCTGGTTCGTTTAAGATTACCACTGTGCCCTTGGATGGAACAAACTACCTAGAATGGTCACGCGCTGCTCAACATGTGATACGTAGGCACCAAATGTTCGGTTACATAGATGGGACTGTAGCGGAGCCACCCAAGGATGATCCCTCTTGGAAGCGTTGGGACTCAGAGAACTCCCTTGTCGTCTTTTGGCTCTTGCACTCTGTCTCCTAAGGTTTATCGAAGTTATATGTTGCTGGACTCGGCTTATGACATCTGGTCTCGAGCTCGGGAAACCTATTCCCAAATTGGTAGTTCTACTCAAATCTATGAGCTGACTCGCCGCATCTTGGAGCTAAGATAGGGATCTATGACGGTCTCCTCCTACTTCTCTGAGTTTGAACGCCTCTATCAACAGTTGGATTTTTTCGAGCAGTTCACTGCCTCCTGTACTGTGGATGTCGTTAAGTTACAGCAAAAAGAGAATCGATACCGCCTGCATGTCTTCTTGATGGGACTTAATATGAAGTCAGATACCGTCCGGACCCATATCCTACATCTTTCTCCTCTTCCCTTCGGGAAGCCTTCAGCATGGTTCTTGGAGATGATGAACGTCGAAGTTCCCTCAGCATGGTTGTTCATCCTAAACGTTCAGCCCTAGCTAGTGTTGGTCGGGGTCATACCAACGCTACTATTCCCACTTGTGTTTATTGTGGGCGACGTGGTCATGCTCGGGATGTGTGTTTTAAGCTCCATCCTCACCCGGCACCTGCTGGCCCTCGTTTTCCGGATGCTACATATGCTACCGAGGTCTATGATGAACCTCCTCCTAGGTCTTTCTCTGCTCAGGAATTGGATGCTCTGCGTCGTTTACTTCACTCCCAGTCTAACTCTGTTCCTGGTTCTTCTTCCTCCTTTGCAACTGCGGCTCAGCCCCATGCGCATGCTGCCACTACCACCTCGTCTGATTAAGGTCTTTACTTGCTTTCAAGTTTTTCATAAAAAAGTAAGGTCTTTACTTGCTTTCAAGTTTTTCATAAAATGGTTCAGACCCAGTTTAATGGAAAGATTTGTGTTCTCCATGTGTGTGTGTGTGTGTGTGTGTGTGTGTGTGTGTGTGGGGGGGGGGGGGGGGGGATATGATGATCAGGGTCTATTTTGTTCTTATCTCACTAGTCATGGTATCTTGCACCAAACCACATGTGTTCACACCTCTACTCAAAACGGGGTTGCTGAACAGAAAAATCGGCATCTCCTTGAGGTGGCTCGTTGTCTTCTCCATACTATGCACCTACCTAAATCCTAATGGGGTGACGCTGTTCTCACCACTTCTCACCTTATCAATCGCCTCCTGTTAAGAATCCTAGCTTATGCTACCCACATTGGTCGTTTCTCTCTATGTCTGTTGTCCATGCCTCTCACCTGCCACCCCGGGTTTTTGGGTGTGTGTGTTTTGTGCATGTTCATCTGCCTCATAGGGACAAACTTGGCCTTCGGGCTCAGCGTTGTCTTTATTGGCTATTCCTCTACCACGAAAGGTTATTGTTGCTACCATCCTCCTTCCCGACGCATCTTCAGAGAGGAGGACTCCTATTATATGTAATCGACTCACTCTCTTCGTCAGGGGGAGATTGGTGAGGGTGAGACCGTGTTAGATACTCCTGTCCCTTATCCTCTGCTTCAGTCTCCTCCTGTTCAGGATCCCTCTGCTCAAGCTCCTCCAGTTCAAGATCCCTCTGCTCAGGCTCCTCCTGCTCAGGTCCCTCTGTCTTCCTCTCTGATGTCTCCCTTTCCTCATATATACCACCACCGTCGTAAGAAAGGAAAACAGGCCACTAATGCTCCTCTGCTACCAATGCCCGCTCCGGACACAAGTTGTAACATCCCAGTTCGAACTAGACCCCTCGAGTGACACGGGTCACTTAGAGATGCTCGGACCAGGTGGAATCTGGAGATCCTAATAGGCCATGGTTGTGCCCTGATCTCCAAGAGTGGAGGTAGCCCTCAATTAGGAAGCTGCGTTCGACGAACGGCCTGAAGGCTGCGTTCGTCGAACGGCCTGAAGGCTGCGTTCGACGAACGGCCTGAAGGCTGCGTTCGACGAACGGCCTGAAGGCTGCGTTCGACGAACGGCCTGAAGGATGCGTTCGACGAACGGCCTGAAGGCTGCGTTCGACGAACGGCCTGAAGGTTGCGTTCAACGAACGGCCTGAAGACTGCGTTCGTAGAACGGCCCGATCTGGCGTTCGCCGTTCAGCGTTCGACGAAGATGTAGCCGATCGACGAAGTTGTAGCGTTCGACGAAGTTGTAGCGTTCGACGAAGACGTAGCCGATCGACGAAGTTGTAGCGTTCGACGAAGTTGTAGCGTTCGACGAAGATGTAGCCGATCGACGAAGTTGTAGCGTTCGACGAAGTTGCCGTCGTTCAGCATTCGACGAAGATGTAACGATCGACGTAGTAGCGTTCGACGAAATTGCGTCGTTCGACGAAGGCGAAGTTGTAGCCGTTCGTTCGACGAAAGAGCCGTCCCGTTCGACGAAAGTGCGGGTCCTGTGTGGAGTTTCTGCGGCCTTCCAGTAAAGGCTTAATTGCATAGGAAGTTGTGGCCGTAAATGCTTGTCAAATCAAATCCCACTACCTCTTTTCTTTAAGCCATTAGCCCCATTCTTCACCAAAAAGGGGTCGAGCCATTATTGTCTCTGGCTCATTTCTTCTTCATCTCTTCCCCCCCCCCCCCCCCCACCTTAAGGGTTTTACCCAAGGAGCTTTGAAGGAGCAAAGCTTGGAGAAGGATTTGAGCGTGGCCAACTGCCGTCATGCCGCCGAGGAGACAACCGCGATCGTCGGCCGGAAATCAGGTGACTTCCGCCCCCTCTCCCTTGGTGCTAGATATTTAGATCTGAAATAGGAGAGACGTCATATCAAAAGAGCTTGACCTTAGAGAGTTTAATGGAGTTTCTAGGAAGAGACCACGCTAGAACTTCTGTTCTAGGGCGTCGTTCGCCGAGAAAATATCTTCAATCAATTCCTCTCTTCAATACGAAGTTGTAGGACTTGATTTCGTGAAGAACGGTGGTCTATTGAGGGTGTATTGGAGGAGAGAAGGTGAAATATTATTTGTATGTGCTGGAGGAAGAAGATGAACAGATGTTGCTCATCTGTTTTGAGATTCGTGCAAATATTATAAATTGGGGAAAACCTGTCTTCTGCACGAACCGGACTTCAAGCCTATTTTTAGGCTTGATCCGGCCACATTCAGGTCTTGTGCTCAACACGAAAATTGTAGCCCTCGGAAAGACCTTTCCAACGAGTGGTTGTGGGTTTTCAGGGGAGCTCTGTAGCTCCGGCAAAGTAAAATCGTAAATGGCTGCGTAGAAAATAATCTGGGTATGTACAGGACAGCTTGCTGTTCAGATTTACTCTGCTGGGTTCAAACCAGATTTTAGAAAGGTTAGGCTTGGATCTGGACCTTGGGCTCAACACAAAAGTTGTAGCCCTTGGCGATACCTTTTCGGAATGGTGTGGCACATAATTTTTGGTGGTCTGTAGCTCCCGAAAATCCTGTTTTAGTAAACATTGCTGGTTTTGTACAGATTTTGATGTTTTACTGATTTTCTCGTAAAATACTCATCGGATGTTTCCGAAATTTGGTAGAGATGAACCTGATGATATTGTGATCACTTCTGTTTAGTTTCAGAATTTTTTTTGGATATATATTTACCATGAAGTTGCTTGTCGTATCATATAAATGTAGAGCACCGTAAATACGTATTGCATAATACAATGAGGTCAAATTTTGGGGGAAATGATTCCGGCAGTAATTATGACTGATGGTAGAAGTTTCAGAGGGATTGGTTTTGAATTGAATCCATAATTTAACATTATGTTATAAATTATTACGTGAATATGATTCCTTAGGGAATGAGCATATGATGATTACAGTTGATATAGGCCTGCTGTTGAGGTCCAGCCCCTAGAGGGAAGGAAAGTAGATCATGTTCGGTGCTGAGTCGAACTGCTTGGATGTGTATTTCGACTGCATGTGATGTAGGCAATTATTATGTTGAATGAAACATTACGATGAGCATTCGAATATAGGGTGTGGGGGACATGTATGAATTAATATCCATATCACTTGATAATCTATTGGACGGTGTAGATTGGTGATAACCTCTCCATAAGGTTGATAGCTTTAATCGCGTTGAAACACGTGGTAATTTGTACATAAGACGATTGAACATTGGTGATATGTTCGGGCTTACATGTTTAGTAAAATATGAATATGACGTCATTCCCGCAAGTAGTCCTACAGGGTCGTATAGAATGATTGTCGTAATATATGCACACCACCGCACGAGAGTTATGACAACCCCGTGTGAAGCAGTGATGGTTGATGAGGCTTCTAGGGTATGGTTATATCCTGAGAGGTGAGGACCGGTTCGGTTGGACTCTTGGTGCTCACCTACCCAAGTCCCCTTCTGTGTCCTTGAAGGCTCAGCATGATGCGAGCAGTACGCAGGGTCTCCGCTGTGTGTTCTTAACGTCGAGGCGTACAGAGGTATGATGTGAAAGGTAAGAAGGCTCCATCCGTGAGTCCTGGGGTGCTTGATTGCACGGGTGTGCATGGGAATTACATGAATGTGCATGGTTTACACATGATGGTATAACGATCCGGGTTGGAGGATTACTTGTGGCGGGTCTACGGGCTTGCTAGTCGTGACACCGACAGAAGCCGGCAGTTAGACTCTAGACCGGTTGGGTTGGACTCTTGGTGCTCACCTACCCAAGTCCCCTTCTGTGTCCTTGAAGGCTCAGCATGTTGCGAGCAGTACGCAGGGTCTCCGTTGTGTGTTCTTAGCGTCGAGGCGTACAGAGGCCTAGGACTGGTAGTGTTCATACCCTCCTAGTAGTGGAGGAGCTCGTTCCACTGTCTCCGTCTGGCCACGACGGGAGATGCCTGAGCGGTTAGCTACCCCTCAAAAAGCGAGAACTAACGGTCTATGTCGACATAGCAAATATGCATGGGTGAGTCAGCATATCATATTCATTGCATTGCATTCATCCTTCATAATCATTGCATTGCACCGCATTGGATCCTCATCATATAAACTTGTATGGGCACCTTTATATGATGAGTTACCTTCATGTTCGGATCCTTAACTTATAAGCTTGTATGGGCATCCTTATAAGTTAAATTCAATTCAGTTCTGTGATACTCTGCTCATGCTTTCTTGTTACTAGTACTTGCTTATATAACCACTGTTATTTATGTACCTGTTAGTTAGAATAATAGCAAGTACTTGGGTACTTATACAACAGACATATATGAACAACCATTCCTGTCACCTGCTTTGTATATTTTATTGCTTATATTGCAGCTTTTCTTCCTTTCCTACCGCTCGGTGCCTTGGAGTCGTCGGGGGAGCGGATGTGAAGCCACTTAGTCTTTATGACTAACGGTTGCTACGTCCCTCTTTTTAGGAGCGCACCATGGAGCAGCAGCGCACGACGCTGGAGGAGGATAGCCAGGTTAGGACGACAGGGCCGGAGGCCGCGATACCCTCACTACCGTTGGTGACAGATGTGAGCTCAGTTGAGATGTAGCCTTGGGGCATTTAGCTTGATACTCTGATACTTTTGTAGGAGCTCTCGGAGCTTCTTGTCTTTTGTACTAATTTGGACACTTTACTTATGTGAATTTATGGCTTCTTGTTGTTTTTCGATTATTGATGAGTTGGCGCTGTTCAGTTGGTTTGGCCGGCAGGATAGGCGTCTTGTGGGGGAGGCTAGCTCGTGCGCTGGCACTTCCGCAAGGCGGCTGTCCTGGGCATAAGACTTCCCTCGGCCGTGTCTTGTGTTCCGGGAGGGGGGTCTTACAAATGGTATCAGCCTGCAACGATTCTGAGATAAAGAAGTCCATTAAACCACTAGGCCACCCATGTTGGCTAAATCAGTTTGAGGACAAACTGATGCAGCGGAAGCGGTGGTGTGCCCATGTGGGATTCACATTAAGTATGTCCACTTTTTCCTATAGGAAGTGTCAACCTAAGCCAAACTCGTACCCTTACGTATAGATGTTGGCTCATTCCGAGACAGTAATTGGTAGTCCCATTCCAACAACTAGAGTTGGTTTGGCATAGGATTGATGTCAACCTAACTAGGATACCATTTTGGTCGACTTAGCAGGATATGTTGTGACATACCCTAACCTTATACCGATCTCAGGGATGATGTGGCCAAGCAATAAGTGACCGCAAATGACTAAGGGAAGAGTTCAACGTGAGGGTAAATGCTAGAGACTCACACCCTGAGATTTCTATCTCAGATATGGAGTGATATTATCACCTTACCCAAAATATTAAGGCAATCTCAAGGAGATTGGTGCATGTAGTCTATTATCAGCTTAGTAAGAAACCACTAAGCATGCCTTCTATAATGTATGTAGATACCTCTCACTTCTATTTATGTAGAAGGTTTCACATGGAGAAGATATGATAAGAATTTGGATCCAGAGAAGGCTCATTTTTGGACGAATGTGTTATATTGGTGGTAGAAGAAACTCAGCCGAAGAAATACGGGGGCTTAACTCTTCGTTTATTGGGCTAGTTATGTACCGACTTGGGTTCCTTTAGGATTTAAAATCGTTGTAATTTTTGACATTGGAAATGGGGACCCTTGAAGGGTTAATTCACCTTAAGCAAGGCGGGCTGCTAAGGCCATGTTTGGGTTGATAGGAATTTTATTAGCGCAATAAGAGAGGAAAGCATTTTGCAGATGATAATTTTCTCTATATTGTTCTAAGATTATGTGGATAAGTAACGAGAAGAGTAGTAAATTAACACTTTGGGAATATGCAGCTATGTTGTAATAACATTATAACTGGGAAGTTAATGAAATTTTGTGCATGCGTTGTTGGTATGACGATAAACTACCCATGAGTTTGGAAATTCTCGGTGAACATTCCCTTAGTGTTGTAATTACTTGACATTGGGAAATTAATAAGTATTAGGCGGTATAGTCAACAAGATTAATATAACTTGATTGATGATCTAAAATACTAAAAGTTTTTATAAAATAAACATGTCATGGATGATCGTTGGCAGGGATGGTAGGGCGTTTGGAATGGATTTGATTTAGTTTATCATATTGTGAAGTATGCCCTACTTTTGGTAGTCTGCATAACCCGTGTCGATGGGAAATCATCCCGAGCCTTGCACCTTGGTTCATGTTAAGTTCAAACATATGTAAATGTACCGGGTGATTGGATGTTATTTGTACATGCTCTCATTACAATGAGATGCAGTTTGGTCATCGCGGTAAAAAATTTGAATTTCTACATCACGGCCGATATATAAGTGAGTCGATACGGGGATCTATAGGGTAAGAACTCTAAGTTAAGGAGGATATGCCCCTAAGGTTTGTGCTCATACATGAGATGAATGTACCATATGGGCGGTGGAAGAAATTTAGTCCAAAAACGTACGGGGGCTTGTCCCTTTCGTTTATTGGACTATTTACGTATCGACTTCATTTTCCCTTAGATCTTGTGTATTTGAAGAGTACGTGAACAATGATGATTAGATTCGTGATAACCTCTCAATGTGGGTGATAGCGTCAAGGGTGTTGAGACACTCCGTGAATTGAACACGTGAAGGGGATATTGATGATAAGTTGCACTCACTTGTTTAGTGAGATATGAATATGTCTATATACGAACAAGTAAGAGTACATGTAGCGTTTTACCTCGACAAGGTAGATTTCTAAAGGCTATGTACCGAAACCCAACCGTTGGATAAGGTATATGTTTACGGTTGAGGAGCCCTTAAATGAAATGATTTAAATCACGGGATAAAAGTGGTGCCAATTTTTGAATCTGGTGCAAATCAAAGTAGAAACGGGAGTAGACAAAAGTAACACTTGACTCGAGGTCACGTGTTATTAGAAGGGAACGATGTGATTATCACCCATGCGAGGTGTAGAGTCATGGATTCACCTTACTTTGAGTCTCGATAACGATTCATAATATCACCAGAACCAAATGATAAGCATCATCGGATGATCACGTGCGGAATTTGGAAACTTTTTGGAAACATAAACGCTTTCTGAGCTTACACCCTCGAGGAAGTAGCATCACTTTTGGTAGTTGGTGCATTTAAAGGGCATAATGTCATGGCAAGTACGGTGGGGTGAGTGCAGGACTTGACTATTATGTGGATTTGAAGTCAAGCGGTAAACATCCATGATGTTTAACCATTGTAATTATCTTGCCATAACTAGATACTAGACTTGGTTGGTGGCTTTTGCATGAATTATTATAAGGTGATTATAACGATTGTTGAAACTTAATATCAAGTGGATGTCGTGCTAAGTGTAAAAGATGCGTGTTGTATGAATGATCGCCTCGGATGAGATGACATTGATGGAAGCGATTGATAATGATATAGATAATGATGGTTGTACTAGAAGATGAGATTAAGGCTTGCTTCTACATTTTTAATACATAAGAGAGACGATCTTGCGCATATAAGAACCGTTTAGGTTTGGGGGCTGCTGTATGAAATTAAAAATTCCTGGGAACTGTGATATATATATAATCTCTCTCCGTTTGGGTATGCTCCAAGAATTTTTATTCAGGAAATTTCATTCTCCTTATAGTGGCTGGTTGGGATAAAGCTCCAGGAAATTTCGTTTACTAGCAATTTCATTACTTGTTGTTTTTGTTCATACTCCGGAAAAATTATTCATATTGATCTCCTCATAAGGGGTTGGTGGCTGTTTGGTTTAAGTTAGAGATTCTATATGATTTATGTGTTATTGGTGGATTGGTTTTAGGAGAAAGGATTGGTCATATCCCCTTATGCTAGTTGTCTGTTAAACTTTAGGCTAAGCCTTGGGAGGCTCTGTCTGAACCTGGGAATTTCTTTTGCTAGTTCTCGATGATTCAACGAACCATTAACTGCTAACTGGAAAATTATGTAGATGCATTTTGGGTTTCGAGCTTTATACCTGTTCGAACTATCGGCAGCTTTATTCTTACGGTAATGGTTACCGAATGCTCTTATACAGTATTATACTCTTGTGTATCGGGGTCACTGATCTTAAGGGGATTTAGATTAAAGGTGCAATGAAAGTTGGTTTATTAAGGTGAGGGAACAAGGAAGTATGGGTTTCGGTTGTTTTGACCTGACCGTAGTGAGAGCGTGGCTATAAACCCAACTATGTCTTATCACCACCATATTTGTGTTTGCATCAGGATGAGAGACACTTAAGATTTCTCTGTGTATAATTTGGATTATAAGTGTCATGAAATATAACAGAAGTACACACGGGAGAAATTGAAAGTGAGGTGATGTGAACGAGTTGTGACCCTCACTAGTGGTGAGCGGGATTAAAAGTGTACTACATATGAATTTTGTAATTTGAACTTAAACCCCATAACCTCAACTTAAATTTCGGGGACGAAATTGTTTCTTCGTTTATTGGATTTGTAACATCCCAGTTCGAACTAGACCCCTCGAGTGACACGGGTCACTTAGAGATGCTCGGACCAGGTGGGATCTGGAGATCCTAATAGGCCATGGTTGTGCCCTGATCTCCAAGAGTGGAGGTAGCCCTCAATTAGGAAGCTGCGTTCGACGAACGGCCTGAAGGCTGCGTTCGTCGAACGGCCTGAAGGCTGCGTTCGACGAACGGCCTGAAGGCTGCGTTCGACGAACGACCTGAAGGCTGCGTTCGTAGAACGGCCCGATCTAGCGTTCGCCGTTCAGCATTCGACGAAGATGTAGCCGATCGACGAAGTTGTAACGTTCGACAAAGTTGCCGTCGAACATCGTTCGACGAAGTTGTAGCGTTCGACGAAGATGTAGCCGATCGACGAAGTTGTAGCGTTCGACGAAGTTACCGTCGAACATCGTTCGACGAAGTTGTAGCGTTCGACGAAGTTGGCGCCGTTCAGCATTCGACGAAGATGTAACGATCGACGAAGTAGTAGCGTTCGACGAAATTTGGTCGTTCGACGAAGGCGAAGTTGTAGCCGTTCGTTCGACGAAAGAGCCATCCCGTTCGACGAAAGTGCGGGTCATGTGTGGAGTTTCTGCTGCCTTCCAGTAAAAGCTTAATTGCATAGGAAGTTGTGGCCGTAAATGCTTGTCAAATCAAATCCCACTACCTCTTTTCTTTAAGCCATTAGCCTCATTCTTCACCAAAAAGGGATCGAGCCATTATTGTCTCTGGCTCATTTCTTCTTCTTCTTCTTCATCTCTTTCCCCCCCCCCCCCCCCCCACCTTAAGGGTTTTACCCAAGGAGCTTTGAAGGAGCAAAGCTTGGAGAAGGATTTGAGCGTGGCCAACTGTCGTCATGCCGCCGAGGAGACAACCGCGATCGTCGGCCGGAAATCAGGTGACTTCCGCCCCCTCTCCCTTGGTGCTAGATCTTTAGATCTGAAATAGGAGAGACGTCATCTCAAAAGAGCTTGACCTTAGAGAGTTTAATGGAGTTTCTAGGAAGAGACCACGCTAGAACTTCTGTTCTAGGGCGTCGTTCGCCGAGAAAATATCTTCAATCAATTCCTCTCTTCAATACGAAGTTGTAGGACTTGATTTCGTGAAGAACGGTGGTCTATTGAGGGTGTATTGGAGGAGAGAAGGTGAAATATTATTTGTATGTGCTGGAGGAAGAAGATGAACAGATGTTGTTCATCTGTTTTGAGAGTCGTGCAAATATTATAAATTGGGGAAAACCTGTCTTCTACACGAACCGGACTTCAAGCCTATTTTTAGGCTTGATCCGGCCACATTCAGGTCTTGTGCTCAACACGAAAGTTGTAGCCCTCGGAAAGACCTTTCCAACGAGTGGTTGTGGGTTTTCAGGGGAGCTCTGTAGCTCCGGCAAAGTAAAATCGTAAATGGCTGTGTAGAAAATAATCCGTGTATGTACAGGACAGCTTGCTGTCCAGATTTACTCTGCTGGGTTCAAACCAGATTTTAGAAAGGTTAGGCTTGGATCTGGACCTTGGGCTCAACACAAAAGTTGTAGCCCTTGGCGATACCTTTTCGGAATGGTGTGGCACATAATTTTTGGTGGTCTGTAGCTCCCGAAAATCCTGTTTTAGTAAACTTTGCTGGTTTTGTACAGATTTTGAAGTTTTACTGACTTTCTCGTAAAATACTCATCGGATGTTTACGAAATTTGGTAGAGATGAACCTGATGATATTGTGATCACTTCTGTTTAGTTTCAGAATTTTTTTTGGATATATATTTACCATGAAGTTGCTTGTCGTATCATATAAATGTAGAGCACCGTAAATACGTATTGCATAATACAATGAGGTCAAAATTTGGGGGGAATGATTCTGGCAGTAATTATGATTGATGGTAGAAGTTTCAGAGGATTTGGTTTTGAATTGAATCCATAATTTAATATTATGTTATAAATTATTACGCGAATATGATTCCTTAGGGAATGAGCATATGATGATTATAGTTGATATAGGCCTGCTGTTGAGGTCCAGCCCCTAGAGGGAAGGAAAGTAGATCATGTTCGGTGCTGAGTCGAACTGCTTGGATGTGTATTTCAACTGCATGTGATGTAGGCAATTATTATGTTGAATGAAACATTACGATGAGCATTCGAATATAGGGTGTGGGGGACATGTATGAATTAATATCCATATCACTTGATAATCTATTGGACGGTGTAGATTGGTGATAACCTCTCCATAAGGTTGATAGCTTTAATCGTGTTGAAACACGTGGTAATTTGTACATAAGACGATCGAACATTGGTGATATGTTCGGGCTTACATGTTTAGTAAAATATGAATATGACGTCATTCCCGCAAGTAGTCCTACAGGGTCGTATAGAATGATTGTCGTAATATATGCACACCACCGCACGAGAGTTATGACAACCCCGTATGAAGCAGTGATGGTTGATGAGGCTTCTAGGGTATGGTTATATCCTGAGAGGTGAGGACCGGTTAGGTTGGACTCTTGGTGCTCACCTACCCAAGTCCCCTTCTTTGTCCTTGAAGGCTCAGCATGATGCGAGCAGTACGCAGGGTCTCCGCTGTGTGTTCTTAGCGTCGAGGCGTACAGAGGTATGATGTGAAAGGTAAGAAGGCTCCATCCGTGAGTCCCGGGATGCTTGATTGCACGGGTGTGCATGGGAATTACATGAATGTGCATGGTTTACACATGATGGTGTAACGATCCGGGTTGGAGGATTACTTGTGGCGGGTCTACGGGCTTGCTAGTCGTGACACCGACAGAAGCCGGCAGTTAGACTCTAGACCGGTTGGGTTGGACTCTTGGTGCTCACCTACCCAAGTCCCCTTCTGTGTCCTTGAAGGCTCGGCATGTTGCGAGCAGTACGCAGGGTCTCCGCTGTGTGTTTTTAGCGTCGAGGTGTACAGAGGCCTAGGACTGGTAGTGTTCATACCCTCCTAGTAGTGGAGGAGCTCGTTCCACTGTCTCCGTCTGGCCACGACGGGAGATGCCTGAGCGGTTAGCTACCCCTCAAAAAGCGAGAACTAACGGTCTATGTCGACATAGCAAATATGCATGGGTGAGTCAGCATATCATATTCATTGCATTGCATTCATCCTTCATAATCATTGCATTGCACCGCATTGAATCATCATCATATAAACTTGTATGGGCACCTTTATATGATGAGTTACCTTCATGTTCGGATCCTTAACTTATAAGCTTGTATGGGCATCCTTATAAGTTAAGTTCAATTCAGTTCTGTGATACTCTGCTCATGCTTTCTTGTTACTAGTACTTGCTTATATAACCACTGTTATTTATGTACCTGTTAGTTAGAATTATTGCAAGTACTTGGGTACTTATACAACCGACATATATGAACAACCATTCATGTCACCTGCTTTGTATATTTTATTGCTTATATTGCAGCTTTTCTTCCTTTCCTACCGCTCGGTGCCTTGGAGTCGTCGGAGGAGCGGATGTGAAGTCACTTAGTCTTTATGACTAACGGTTGCTACGTCCCTCTTTTTAGGAGCGCACCCTGGAGCAGCAGCGCACGACGCTGGAGGAGGATAGCCAGGTTAGGACGACAGGGCCGGAGGCCGCGATACCCTCACTACCGTTGGTGACAGATGTGAGCTCAGTTGAGATGTAGCCTTGGGGCATTTAGCTTGATACTCTGATACTTTTGCAGGAGCTCTCGGAGCTTCTTGTCTTTTGTACTGATTTGGACACTTTACTTATGTGAATTTATGGCTTGTTGTTTTTAGATTATTGATGGGTTGGCGCTGTTCAGTTGGTTTGGTCGGCAGGATAGGCGTCTTGTGGGGGAGGCTAGCTCGTGCGCTGGCACTTCCGCAAGGCGGCTGTCCTGGGCATAAGACTCCCCTCGGCCGTGTCTTGTGTTCCGGGAGGGGGGTCTTACAAATGGTATCAGCTTGCAACGATTCTGAGATAAAGAAGTCCATTAAACCACTAGGCCACCCATGTTGGCTAAATCAGTTTGAAGACAAACTGATGCAGCGGAAGAGGTGGTGTGCCCATGTGTGATTCACATTAAGTATGTCCACTTTTTCCTATAGGAAGTGTCAACCTAAGCCAAACTCGTACCTTACGTATAGATGTTGGCTCATTCCGAGACAGTAATTGGTAGTCCCATTCCAACAACTAGAGTTTGTTTGGCATAGGATTGATGTCAACCTAACTAGGATACCATTTTGGTCGACTTAGCAGGATATGTCGTGACATACCCTAACCTTATACCGATCTCAGGGATGATGTGGCCAAGCAATAAGTGCGCAAATGACTAAGGGAAGAGTTCAACGTAAGGGTAAATGCTAGAGACTCACACCCTGAGATTTCTATCTCAGATATGGAGTGATATTATCACCTTACCCAAAATATTAGGGCAATCTCAAGGAGATTGGTGCATGTAGTCTATTATCAGCTTAGTAAGAAACCACTAAGCATGTCTTTCTATACTGTATGTAGATACCTCTCACTTCTATTTATGTAGAAGGTTTCATATGGAGAAGATATGATAAGAATTTAGATCCAGAGAAGGCTCATTTTTGGACGAATGTGTTATATTGGTGGTAGAAGAAACTCAGCCGAAGAAATACGGGGGCTTAACTCTTCGTTTATTGGGCTAGTTATGTACCGACTTGGGTTCCTTGAGGATTTAAAATCGTTGTAATTTTTGACATTGGAAGTGGGGACCCTTGAAGGGTTAATTCACCTTAAGCAAGGCGGGCTGCTAAGGCCATGTTTGGGTTGATAGGAATTTTATTAGCGCAATAAGAGAGGAAAGCATTTTGCAGATGATAATTTTCTCTATATTGTTCTAAGATTATGTGGATAAGTAACGAGAAGAGTAGTAAATTAACACTTTGGGGATATGCAGTTATGTTGTAATAACATTATAACTGGTAAGTTAATGAAATTTTGTGCATGCGTTGCTGGTATGACGATAAATTACCCCTGAGTTTGGAAATTCTCGGTGAACATTCTCTTAGTGTAGTAATTACTTGGCATTGGGAAATTAATAAGTACTAGGTGGTATAGTCAACAAGATTAATGTGACTTGATTGATGATCTAAAATCCTAAAAGTTTTTATAAAATAAACATGTCATGTATGATCGTTGGCAGGGATGGTAGGGCGCTTGGAATGGATTTGATTTAGTTTATCATATTGTGAAGTATGCCCTACTTTTGGTAGTCTGCATAACCCCTGTCGATGGGAAATCATCCCGAGTCTTGCACTTTGGTTCATGTTAAGTTCAAACATATGTAAATGTACCGGGTGGTTGGATGTTATTTGTACATGCTCTCATTACAATGAGATGCAGCTTGGTCATCGCCATAAAAATTTTGAATTTCTACATCACGGCCGATATATAAGTGAGTCGATACGGGGATTTATAGGGTAAGAACTCTAAGTCAAGGAGGATATGCCCCTAAGGTTTGTGCTCATACGTGAGATGAATGTACCATATGGGCGGTGGAAGAAATTTAGTCCAAAAACGTACGGGGGCTTGTCCCTTCGTTTATTGAACTATTTACGTATCGACTTCATTTTCCCTTAGATCTTGTGTATTTGAAGAGTACGTGAACAATGATGATTAGATTCGTGATAACCTCTCAATATGGGTGATAGCGTCAAGGGTGTTGAGACACGCCGTGAATTGAGCACGTGAAGGGAAGGGGATATTGATGATAAGTTGCACTTACTTATTTAGTGAGATATGAATGTCTCTATACGAACAAGTAAGAGTACATGTAGCGTTTTACCTCGACAAGGTAGATTTCTAAAGGCTATGTACCGAAACCCAACCGTTGGATAAGGTATATGTTTACGGTTGAGGAGCCCTTAAATGAAATGATTTAAATCACGGGATAAAAGTGGTGCCAATTTTTGAATCTGGTGCAAATCAAAGTAGAAACGGGAGTAGACAAAAGTAACACTTGACTCGAGGTCACGTGTTATTAGAAGGGAACGATGTGATTATCACCCATGCGAGGTGTAGAGTCATGGATTCACCTTACTTTGAGTCTCGATAACGATTCATAATATCACCAGAACCAAATGATAAGCATCATCGGATGATCACGTGCGGAATTTGGAAACTTTTTGGAAACATAAACGCTTTCTGAGCTTACACCCTCGAGGAAGTAGCATCACTTTTGGTAGTTGGTGCATTTAAAGGGCATAATGTCATGGCAAGTACGGTGGGGTGAGTGCAGGACTTGACTATTATGTGGATTTGAAGTCAAGCGGTAAACATCCATGATGTTTAACCATTGTAATTATCTTGCCATAACTAGATACTGGACTTGGTTAGTAGCTTTTGCATGAATTATTATAAGGTGATCATAACGATTGTTGAAACTTAATATCAAGTGGATGTCGTGCTAAGTGTAAAAGATGCGTGTTGTATGAATGATCGCCTCGGACGAGATGACATTGATGGAAGCGATTGATAATGATATAGATAATGATGGTTGTACTAGAAGATGAGATTAAGGCTTGCTTCTACATTTTTAATACATAAGAGAGACGATCTTGCGCATATAATAACCGTTTAGGTTTGGGGGCAGCTGTATGAAATTAAAAATTCCTGGGAACTGTGATATATATATATATATATATATAATCTCTCTCCGTTTGGGTATGCTCCCGGAATTTTTATTCAGGAAATTTCATTCTCCTTATAGTGGCTGGTTGGGCTAAAGCTCCAGGAAATTTCGTTTACTAGCAATTTCATTACTTGTTGTTTGGGTTCATACTCCGGAAAAATTATTCATATTGATCTCCTCATAAGGGGTTGGTGGCTGTTTGGTTTAAGTTAGAGATTCTATATGATTTATGTGCTATTGGTGGCTTGGTTTTAGGAGAAAGGATTGGTCATATCCCCTTATGCTAGTTGTCTGTTAAACTTTAGGCTAAGCCTTGGGAGGCTCTGTCTGAACCTGGGAATTTCTTTTGCTAGTTCTCGATGATTCAACGAACCATTAATTGCTAACTGGAAAGTTATGTAGATGCATTTTGGGTTTCGAGCTTTATACCTGTTCGAACTATCGGCAGCTTTATTCTTACGGTAATGGTTACCGAATGCTCTTATACAGTATTATACTCTTGTGTATCGGGGTCACTGATCTTAAGGGGATTTAGATCAAAGGTGCAATGAAAGTTGGTTTATTAAGGTGAGGGAACAAGGAAGTATGGGTTTCGGTTGTTTTTGACCTGCCCGTAGTGAGAGCGTGGCTATAAACCCAACTATGTCTTATCACCACCATATTTGTGTTTGCATCAGGATGAGAGACACTTAAGATTTCTCTGTGTATAATTTGGATTATAAGTGTCATGAAATATAACAGAAGTACACACGGAAGAAATTGGAAGTGAGGTGATGTGAACGAGTTGTGGCCCTCACTAGTGGTGAGCGGGATTTAAAGTGTACTACAGATGAATTTTGTGACCCTCACTAGTGATGTGAACGAGTTGTGACCCTCACTAGTGGTGCTGCGTTCGTCGAACGGCCTGAAGGCTGCGTTCGTCGAACGGCCTGAAGGCTGCGTTCGTCGAACGGCCTGAAGGCTGCGTTCGACGAACGGCTTGAAGGCTGCGTTCGACGAACGGCCTGAAGGTTGCGTTCGTCAAACGGCCCGATCTGGCATTCGCCATTCAGCGTTCGACGAAGATGTAGCCGATCGACGAAGTTGTAGCGTTCGACAAAGTTGTCGTCGAACATCGTTCGACGAAGTTGTAGCGTTCGACGAAGATGTAGCCGATCGACGAAGTTGTAGCGTTCGACGAAGTTGTCGTCGAACATCGTTCGGCGAAGTTGTAGCGTTCGACGAAGTTGCCGCCGTTCAACATTCGACGAAGATGTAACGATCGACGAAGTAGTAGCGTTCGACGAAATTGCGTCGTTCGACGAAGGCGAAGTTGTAGCCGTTCGTTCGACGAAAGAGCCGTCCCGTTCGACGAAAGTGCGGGTCCTGTGTGGAGTTTATGCTGCCTTCCAGTAAAGGCTTAATTGCATAGGAAGTTGTGGCCGTAAATGCTTGTCAAATCAAATCCCACTACCTATTTTCTTTAAGCCATTAGCCCCATTCTTCACCAAAAAGGGGCCGAGCCATTATTGTCTCTGGTACATTTCTTCTTCTTCTTCATCTCCCCCCCCCCCCCCCCCACACACCTTAAGGGTTTTACCCAAGGAGCTTTGAAGGAGCAAAGCTTGGAGAAGGATATGAGCGTGGCCAACTGTCGTCATGCCGCCGAGGAGACAATCGCGATCGTCGGCCGGAAATCAGGTGACTTCCGCCCCCTCTCCCTTGGTGCTAGATCTTTAGATCTGAAATAGGAGAGACGTCATCTCAAAAGAGCTTGACCTTAGAGAGTTTAATGGAGTTTCTAGGAAGAAACCACGCTAGAACTTCTGTTCTAGGGCGTCGTTCGCCGAGAAAATATCTTCAATCAATTCCTCTCTTCAATACGAAGTTGTAGGACTTGATTTCGTGAAGAACGGTGGTCTATTGAGGGTGTATTGGAGAAGAGAAGGTGAAATATTATTTGTATGTGCTGGAGGAAGAAGATGAACAGATGCTGTTCATCTGTTTTGAGATTCGTGCAAATATTATAAATTGGGGAAAACCTGTCTTCTGCACGAACCGGACTTCAAGCCTATTTTTAGGCTTAATACGGCCACATTCAGGTCTTGTGCTCAACACGAAAGTTGTAGCCCTCGGAAAGACCTTTCCAACGAGTGGTTGTGGGTTTTCAGGGGAGCTCTGTAGCTCCGGCAAAGTAAAATCGAAAATGGCTGTGTAGAAAATAATCCGGGTATGTACAGGACAGCTTGCTGTCCAGATTTACTCTGCTGGGTTCAAACCAGATTTTAGAAAGGTTAGGCTTGGATCTGGACCTTGGGCTCAACACAAAAGTTGTAGCCCTTGGCGATACCTTTTCGGAATGGTGTGGCACATAATTTTTGGTGGTCTGTAGCTCCCGAAAATCCTGTTTTAGTAAACCTTGCTGGTTTTGTACAGATTTTGATGTTTTACTGATTTTCTCGTAAAATACTCATCGGATGTTTACGAAATTTGGTAGAGATGAACCTGATGATATTGTGATCACTTCTGTTTAGTTTCAGAATTTTTTTTGGATATATATTTACCATGAAGTTGCTTGTCGTATCATATAAATGTAGAGCACCGTAAATACGTATTGCATAATACAATGAGGTCAAAATTTGGGGGGAATGATTCCGGCAGTAATTATGACTGATGGTAGAAGTTTCAGAGGATTTGGTTTTGAATTGAATCCATAATTTAATATTATGTTATAAATTATTACGCGAATATGATTCCTTAGGGAATGAGCATATGATGATTATAATTGATATAGGCCTGCTGTTGAGGTCCAGCCCCTAGAGGAAAGGAAAGTAGATCATGTTCGGTGCTGAGTCGAACTGCTTGGATGTGTATTTCGACTGCATGTGATGTAGGCAATTATTATGTTGAATGAAACATTACGATGAGCATTCGAATATAGGGTGTGGGGGACATGTATGAATTAATATCTATATCACTTGATAATCTATTGGACGGTGTAGATTGGTGATAACCTCTCCATAAGGTTGATAGCTTTAATCGTGTTGAAACACGTGGTAATTTGTACATAAGACGATTGAACATTGGTGATATGTTCGGGCTTACATGTTTATAAAATATGAATATGACGTCATTCCCGCAAGTAGTCCTACAGGGTCGTATAGAATGATTGTCGTAATATATGCACACCACCGCACGAGAGTTATGACAACCCCGTGTGAAGCAGTGATGGTTGATGAGGCTTCTAGGGTATGGTTATATCCTGAGAGTTGAGGACCGGTTGGGTTGGACTCTTGGTGCTCACCTACCCAAGTCCCCTTCTGTGTCCTTGAAGGCTCAGCATGATGCGATCAGTACGCAGGGTCTCTGCTGTGTGTTCTTAGCGTCGAGGCGTACAGAGGTATGATGTGAAAGGTAAGAAGGCTCCATCTGTGAGTCCCGGGGTGCTTGATTGCACGGGTGTGCATGGGAATTACATGAATGTGCATGGTTTACACATGATGGTGTAACGATCCGAGTTGGAGGATTACTTGTGGCGGGTCTACGGGCTTGCTAGTCGTGACACCGACAGAAGCCGGCAGTTAGACTCTAGACCGGTTGGGTTGGACTCTTGGTGCTCACCTACCCAAGTCCCCTTCTGTGTCCTTGAAGGCTCAGCATGTTGCGAGCAGTACGCAGGGTCTCCGCTGTGTGTTCTCAGCGTCGAGGCGTACAGAGGCCTAGGACTGGTAGTGTTCATACCCTCCTAGTAGTGGAGGAGCTCGTTCCACTGTCTCCGTCTGGCCACGACGGGAGATGCCTGAGCGGTTAGCTACCCCTCAAAAAGCGAGAACTAACGGTCTATGTCGACATAGCAAATATGCATGGGTGAGTCAGCATATCATATTCATTGCATTGCATTCATCCTTCATAATCATTGCATTGCACCGCATTGGATCCTCATCATATAAACTTGTATGGGCACCTTTATATGATGAGTTACCTTCATGTTCGGATCCTTAACTTATAAGCTTGTATGGGCATCCTTATAAGTTAAGTTCAATTCAGTTCTGTGATACTCTGCTCATGCTTTCTTGTTACTAGTAATTGCTTATATAACCACTGTTATTTATGTACATATTAGTTAGAATTATTGCAAGTACTTGGGTACTTATACAACCGACATATATGAACAACCATTCCTGTCACCTGCTTTGTATATTTTATTGCTTATATTGCAGCTTTTCTTCCTTTCCTACCGCTCGGTGTCTTGGAGTCGTCGGAGGAGCGGATGTGAAGTCACTTAGTCTTTATGACTAACGGTTGCTACGTCCCTCTTTTTAGGAGCGCACCCTGGAGCAGCAGCGCACGACGCTGGAGGAGGATAGCCAGGTTAGGACGACAGGGTCGGAGGCCGCGATACCCTCACTACCGTTGGTGACAGATGTGAGCTCAGTTGAGATGTAGCCTTGGGGCATTTAGCTTGATACTCTGATACTTTTGCAGGAGCTCTCGGAGCTTCTTGTCTTTTGTACTGATTTGGACACTTTACTTATGTGAATTTATGGCTTCTTTTTGTTTTTAGATTATTGAAGGTTGACGCTGTTCAGTTGGTTTGGCCGGCAGGATAGGCGTCTTGTGGGGGAGGCTAGCTCGTGCGCAGGCACTTCCGCAAGGCGGCTGTCCTGGGCATAAGACTCCCCTCGGCCGTGTCTTGTGTTCCGGGAGGAGGGTCTTACACAAGTTATGGTGATGATGGTTTACCTGCTCCTCTTGCTTTGCAGGAAGGTATAGCTCTTTGTACTCAGCATCCCATTTCTAATCATGTTGCTTATCATCACCTTTCCTCTACACATCAGTCTTTTGTGTCTTCATTATCCATGGTTATCATTCCTAAGACATGGCAGGAGGCTTTGAGCATACCTGTATGGATACGCGCAATAGAGGAGATGTCTGCGTTGGACAAAAATCATACCTGGGATGTTTCGTCTCTTCCCCCTGGAAAGAAAGTCGTCGGCTCAAGATGGGTTTTCTCCGTCAAGCAGAATCAGGAGGGTAAGGTTGAACGATGCAAGGCTAGGCTGGTTGCTCAAGGCTACACCAAACCACATGTGTTCACACCTCTACTCAAAACGGGGTTGCTGAACAGAAAAATCGGCATCTCCTTGAGGTGGCTCGTTGTCTTCTCCATACTATTCACCTACCTAAATCCTATTGGGGTGACGTTGTTCTCACCACTTCTCACATTATCAATCGCCTCTTGTCAAGAGTCCTAGCTTATGCTACCCCCATTGGTCGTTTCTCTCTATGTTTGTTGTCCATGCCTCTCACCTGCCACCCCGGGTTTTTGGGTGTGTGTGTTTTGTGCATGTTCATCTGCCTCATAGGGACAAACTTGACCTTCGGGATCAGCGTTGTTTTTATTGGCTATTCCTCTACGACGAAAGGTTATCGTTGCTACCATCCTCCTTCCCGCCGCATCTTCAGGGAGGAGTACTCTTATTATATGTAATCGATTCACTCTCTTCGTCAGGGGGAGATTGGTGAGGGTGAGACCGTGTTAGATACTCCTGTCCTTTATCCTCTGCTTCAGTCTCCTCCTGTTCAGGATCCCTCTGCTCAGGCTCCTCCTATTCAGGATCCCTCTGCTCAGGCTCCTCCTGCTCAGGTCCCTCTGTCTTCCTCTTTGATGTCTCCCTTTCCTCATATATACCACCGTCGTAAGAAAGGAAAACAGGCCACTAATGCTCCTCTGCTACCAATGCCAACTCCGGACACAAGTTATGGTGATGATGGTTTACCTGCTCCTCTTGCTTTGCAGGAAGGTAAAGTTCTTTGTACTCAGCATCCTATTTCTAATCATGTTGCTTATCATCACCTTTCCTCTACACATCAGTCTTTTGTGTCTTCATTATCCATGGTTATCATTCCTAAGACATGGCAGGAGGCTTTGAGCATACCTGTATGGATACGCGCAATGGAGGAGATGTCTGCATTGGACAAAAATCATACCTGGGATGTTTCGTCTCTTCCCCTGGAAAGAAAGTCGTCGGCTCAAGATGGGTTTTCTCCGTCAAGCAGAATCAGGAGGGTAAGGTTGAACGATGCAAGGCTAGGCTGGTTGCTCAAGGCTACACTCAGACTCAGGGAGTGGACTACCAGGAGACTTTTGCCCCCGTGGCAAAGATGGACTCCATACAGACTCTTCTATCTTGTGCAGCTTGCTTAGGATGGGATCTTCACCAGCTGGATGTGAAGAATGTCTTTCTCCATGGTGAGCTCGATGAGGAGGTGTACATGAAGTCCCCACCTGGTTTTGTTCGAAGAGGGGCAGAAGGTCTTGTCTGTCGGTTGTGGAAGTCTTTATATGGATTAAAGCAGTCTCCAAGAGCATGATTTGGACAGTTCCTCGAAGCTATGCTGAAGTTTGGGTATATGCAGGCACAATCTGATCATGTCATGTTTATCCATAGACATGAACAGAAGATTGTGGTTCACATTGTCTATGTTTATGACATTGTGATTACGGGTGATGACATTGAGGAGATCTGTAACCTCAAAACTCTCTTATCAACTGAGTTGGAAGCAAATGACTTAGGGAAGTTGCGGTACTTCCTGGGTATTGAGGTGACTCAGTCGAGTCAAGGTATTTTTACATCTTAGCGCAAGTATGTTTTGGATCATCTGAAAGAAACTGGAATGCTTGGGTGTGTCCCTGCTAATACACCTATGGAGGAAAACCACAGGATTAATGAGGACAGTGATGGCGATCGTACTGACACTTCAAGCTATCATAGGTTAGTTTGGAGGCTCATATATCTATCTCACACCCGTCCTGACATCACCTATGTTGTAGATATCTTGAGTAGATATATGCATGTTCCGCGGATCAGACATCAAGAGGCCGCATTTTGAGTATTGTGATACTTGAAGAAAGCTGCCGGTCATGGCCTTTTGTTCTCTCGGCACAACCACTTGAAGATCGAAGTTTCCACTGATGTGGATTAGGCTGGATGTCACGATGACAGGAAATCCACCACCGGTTACCATATGTTTGTTGGGGGAAATTTGGTAGCATGAAGGAGCAAGAAGCAAAATGTAGTTGTCAGATCTAGTGCGGAGGCTGAGTATCGGGCTATGTCTCAGGGTCTCTGTGAAAGCCTTTGGGTGCATACCATGCTTCATGCCCTGGGACTCCAGGATAATGTTCCTATCTCCCTATACTGTGACAATAAAGCAGCAATTAGTAAAGCTCATAACCCGGTCCAGCATGACAGGACTAAGTGTTTGCCCGGAAATCCGCGACCTCTCCTCTCCAGCCAGAGTGACCCTTCCCAGCTGTCTCAGTTTTCAGAGACCGCCTAGATCGCCAGCCCCCATTCCTGTTTTTTCTCCTAAGGCCCGTGCGGTCAGGCTTTGCTGAGACCGCCAGACCGGGCGGTCTGCTGTTTTTTTTTTTTTTCTCTTTTTTGTTATTAGCACTCCTTACCACTGCCCGGGCTCTCCTGTATCCCGGGCAGCCCGTAATTTTTGGATCTGCCCGTTTGGGCAGCCTCCGCGTCTATAAATAGAGGGGTGGGGCTACCCGAAAGGGGACTTTGGCTTCGAGGCTCCAGCTTACAACTTGTGTAAGCGGTCTCGAATTCTCTCACTTTTCTACCGCTTCCTCTGGCCTGTTCTAGACTTCCATCCTGTAACCTCTCTTGAGATTAACTAAAACAGTTTTTCTCGTCAGAGGTCTCTCCTCTGGCATCTTCCGTCTCAAGTAACCTGCACTTCACAGTTTTCCCTATCCTTTTCTAGTGTGAGTTTTGGAGGTACAATTTTTGTATCAACAGAATGAACACGCGACCTTCAGATCCGAAGTGTCCAGGTGAAATCAGTAGACTTTTGGAGATGTCAGACCATGATGGTCAGACCGGTCAGTTCGTCGGCGATCTCTCTTCTTCAGCGAGTGCGACCTCTTTAGAAGCTCTTGAGCTTCGAATGGAGCTCCACCTCGCTCAAGCCCGTCAGGAGGCCGCTCAAGCCCGCCAGAAGACCGCTCGGCAGATTGAGTCGATGAATCAATTGTTGTCCGAGCTCTCCAAGAGATTGTTGCCTCAAGCCGATCAGGTCGCGACCCCTGATGGTTGGCCACTGGTCAGCCTCTAGACCGCACGACTCCTCAGCCCGCTGCTCCCTTGCGGTCTCAAGGTGAGGAGTTCGCTGTCCGTCAGGCTTTTTTCAGGGGAGCAGCCCAGGGGTCTCCAGCTCGAGCCCTAAATTTCCAGGAGGATTATGCTTATCCTCCAACTCCCGTCGCTGCCCCTCTTGTTCCTTCAGGTGTTTATGAGGCAGAAGAGCCCTCTCCTTTTTCTGACAGGATCCGTTGGGAGCCAACTCCCCATGGCTTTAGAGAACCAAAGATGCCTATGTTTACTGGAGATAGTGATCCCAGTTCCCATCTTCAAGCCTTTGAATCTGCAGTCGCTCTGAGAACTCTCTCAGATGCGATGAGGTGCAAGTTGTTGATCACCTCTCTTGATGGGCAGGCAGGGGAGTGGTTTTATAATTTACCTCCCCAGTCCATTTCTTGCTTCACAGTTCTGAAGCAGGGGCTTCTTCTGAGGTTCGTTACCTCAAAGAAGAGAAAGAGTGGTCATGCGGCCCTCTTCAAGATCAAGCAAAATGAAAACGAGACTACAGCTCGCTTCATCGACCGTTTTCAAAGAGAGATTCTGGAAATAAAGGATGTTGATCCCTCGTTATATCTAGTTGCCTTGATAAATGGTTTGCAGGAGGGACCTCTCAAGTTTGAAGTCACAACCAGAGAGCCGAGCTCTTATCAGGAACTAATCAGCATTGCAAATAGGTTCATAGAAGGGGAAGTAAACAACTCCGTCTATGTTTCCAATTTAACATGCAAGGCAGTTCAGAAAGGCTCCGCAGGTTTTCCTCCAGCCCCTCCATCGTCAAAGTCGTCGCGTCAAGAATTCCAACCTCCAGCTCAGAGAGGAAGGAATTTCCATCACCATCGTCCTTTCCAGGGACATCAGCAGCTTCAGCCCCAAGTACCCTTATTACCAGCTCCAGTCACCCCAGCTCCGCAGCAAGTTCCAATTCATCAAATTCACTTTGTTCAGCCTCCTCCCTCGCTCCCTCAGCATTCTTTTAATGATTCTCAAGAATCATTTACTGAGCTCAATATTCCAATGAGTGAAGTAGTCCAAATCCTCCAGAAGCAGCCTTTTTACAAAAGGCCTGCCCCCATGCAATTCGACCCCAGATTCAGAAACCCTTCTCTCTATTGTGAGCATCATAGAGAGAAAGGTCATCTGACAGAGAATTGCAGAGCTCTCCGGATGTTGGTGGAGAAGCTTGTGAAGGAAGGGAAGTTGCAGGGGCTACTGCAAAAAGCTAATCCTTCTAAAGCCTCCACCTCCAAGAGCAAAGAAGTGGTAAAGGTCCACTGGGAGTGTGAAGAGGTCGACGATGTTGGTCACCTTGGCAACGTTGGTTACCCTAGCGAGTGTGTGGATGCAAACGATGAAGGAACGTTGGGTAACCTTTTTTGCATCCATGGAGGAGCAGTGCTAGAGTCTTCAAAGAAGGCTAGCTTGTCCAGAGTTTATAGAACAGAAGATGTCGTTACCTCCTCTTCTGCTCCAATCCGAGGAACGGTTACTTTCGGGCAAGAAGATCTGTCTCCTACCGCCAATCCTTTCAACGACGCGGTCGTTATAAAGGCGATCATTGAAAATTATACAGTGGAAAATATTTTGATCGACATCGGGAGCTCAGTAAATCTTCTCTTCAAACCAGCTTTTGAGGCCCTGAAGACTGGGAAGACACTTCTTTCTACCAAAGGACCGCTCTATGGTTTCTCTGGAGAGAAGAAGGAAGTGGAAGGAAACGTCACTCTCTCAGTGACGCTTGGAGGCATTACAAAGCTAGTCAAGTTCATAGTCGTTGAAGCTCTGAGTAGCTACAACGCAATTTTTGGGAGGCCGATTTTGAATGAGTATCAAGCGGTGGTTTCCACTTACCACCTCGCAGTGAAGTTTACCTTGACTAGCAAACAATACCGGATCAGGAGCGGTCCGAGGAAAGCTCGGGAGTGTTATGTAATGTCAGTTAATATGATTGAATCTTTTTCCCTTCAGGTAGCTGAAGCCTCTTCTGTACTTCAAATATCCAATCCTGATGAAGCTATGAAAAAAGCCGCGAAAGAAGAGGCAAGAGATGGAGTTTGCTTGGAACCTGCCCAAGCAACTCAAGATGTGCCTATCAGCAATGAGGATGAGAGTAGAGCACTCTCAATCAATGCGGATATTCCTGAAGCTGAGAAGGATCAACTCATCTCCTGCCTCCTGCAGAATCTGGATATATTCGCTTGGTCAGCGGATGATATGTCAGGAGTTGATCCAGACGTCGCTTGTCACTATCTCAATATTGATCCAGTTTTTACCCCTGTCAAGCAGAAGAAAAGAGCGGTTGCAGTGACCCTAGCTCAACCAATCCGGGAGGAGGTGGAAAATCTTCTCAAAGCTAATTTTGTTAAGGAAATTCAATACCCCGAGTGGGTATCGAATGTTGTAATGGTAAAAAAAGCTTGTGGGAAGTGGCGAATGTGTGTGGACTTTACCAAACTTAATAAAGCTTGCCCTAAAGATTGCTACATCTTGCCTCGGATAGATTCTTTAGTTGATTTTGAGGTAGGGTACTCTTGCATGAGTTTTTTAGAAGCATTCTCTGGTAATCACCAAATAAGAATGCATAAGCCCGATATCCCTCACACCTCATTCATCACGAATGATGGTTGTTTCTGCTATCTCGTAATGCCTTTCGGGCTAAAGAATGTTGGTGTCACCTATCAGAAAATGATGGACACCGTTTTCAAAACTCAAAAAGGAAGAAATTTAGAAGTTTATGTCGAAGACCTTCTAATAAAAAGCAAACTTTTCTCAGCTCATCTTAACGACTTGAATGAAACATTCGCAACTCTCCGAACCTTCAACATGAGGTTGAACCCTTTGAAATGCGTTTTTGGAGCTAGCAAAGGAAAGTTTCTTGGCCATCTCCTTACTCCGGAAGGGCTAGAGCCAAATACCGATAAGGTGAGAGCTATCCTAGAAATGTCACCTCCCAAGACCCCTAAGGAAGTTCAGCAGCTGGGTGGGAGGATGGCTGGCTTGAGCCGTTTCATCTCCCGCTCAGGGGATAAGAGTGCTCCATTCTTTAAAACTCTTCGTGGAGGAGTTAAGTTTGAATGGACAAAGGAGTGTGATGATGCGTTTGATCTGCTCAAAAAGCAGCTAACGACTACCCCTTTACTTCAAAGCCCGAGAGAGGGAGAAGATCTCTTTTTGTATCTTGGAGTCAGCTCTGATGCTATCAGCTCTGTGCTGGAAAGAGAAGAAAAGAAAAAGCAATATCCAGTTTACTATGTGACCAAAGTCTTGAAGGATACGAAAGCTCGGTACCCGATCCTTGAAAAGTTGGCTTTAATGCTTGTGGTCTCAGTGCGAAGGCTAAGACCTTATTTCCAAGCTCATTCAATTCAGGTTGTCACTGATCTTCCGTTGAAGAGCGTGTTGGAAAAACCGGAGCATTCAGGTAGATTGGCAAAGTGGGCAATAGAGCTTAGCGAGTTCGATATCTCCTATATTCCTAGAGTGGCGATCAAAGCTCAAGTATTAGCAGATTTTATGATCGATGCAAGGGAAGTTAGCTCAGAAAAAGAGGTTGGAAAACCTTTGGCATGGACAATCTATTTGGATGGAGCTTCCGGGAAAAATTCATCAGGAGCTGGAGTTGTGTTAATTAATCCCAATGGGGATAGATTAGATCAAGCTCTCAAGTTCTATTTTCCAACAACAAACAATCAGGCGGAGTATGAAGCCTTGCTCGTCGGCCTTAGATTTGCAAGAGAACTAGGGATCGAGGATGTTCAAGTTAAAACTGATTCTCTGGTAATGTCGTCTCAAGTAAACGGAACCTATGAGACTAGAGATTCTATTTTAAAGCAATATCAAATGTTGGTGAAGAATGAGAACACGGAAGCTGACGAATTGGCCAAATTCGGTCTCCTTTCAGGAGGAACTATTTCAGAATTATTTCATCCAGCTATTGAAGAAGGAGACATCATGCTGATTGATCAACGGTCATCCTGGATGGATCCCCTTGTTCTCTATCTCTCAAGCGGAGAATTTCATCCGGCGCTAAAAGATAAGAAGCGATTTAAGTTAAAAGCGGCTTATTATTATCTTGTTGCAGGAATACTCTACAGGAAAACTTTTCTCTCGCCTTTGGCAAGATGTGTCTCTGAAGAGGAAATTCCAATTGTTCTTCGAGAGGTACATTCGGGAGAGTGTGGCAGTCACTCTGGAGCTAGAACCTTAGGAAAGAGGATTCTAAGGCAAGGTTATTTCTAGCCCCAAATGAGGAAAGATGCGGAGAAATTCGCAAAAAGTGTGTTCAATGCTAAAAGTTTGGTCCTCTTCAGCATCAACCAGCTCAGCAACTGAAGTCAATAGCAACTCCATGGCCATTCGTTGTTTGGGGAATGGATTTGATTAGACCTTTTTCTTTGGCTAGTGGACGGCGCAAGTTTATTCTAGTGATAATCGATTATTTCAGCAAATGGATCGAGGCAAAGGCGCTAGCTAAAACTACCACTCAAGTTGTGAGGAATTTTATCTGGGGAGAGATAGTATGTAGACATGGAATTCCAATGGCAATCATCACGGATAATGGTCCACAATTCAATAACTCAAGTCTTATAAATTTCTGTGATCAAATCAGCACTGAGTTGTGATTTGCTTCCGTGCATCATTCTCGAAGTAATGGTCAGGTAGAAGCCGTCAATAAACTCATAATCAACCTTTTGAAGAAGAAAGTTGAGAATCTCTGAGGTAATTGGGCAGAGCAATTACCTTCGGTATTGTGGGCTCTGAGGACGACTCCAACCTCAGCTACCGGAGAAACTCCCTTCAAATTATCTCATGGCTCAGAAGCTCTTATTCCGGTTGAGCTCGAAATAATAAGTCCAAGGGTGTTATTATCTCAACAAAATAAAAAAAGCTGGATGGAAGGGAATGATGAAGAGTTGAGATGCAGCCTTGATCTCATTGAAGAACTAAGGGATACAGCAACCATCAGGCAAGAAGAAGTAAAAAGGAGAATTGCCAAATATTTTGACAAAAATGTTCGAGTTAAAGAATTTGTTGTTGGTGATCTCGTCCTCAAGAAGGTTGGCGCAGCAGCAAGATCTGGCTCGGTTGGAAAGCTTAATCCGAATTGGACAGGGTTGTTCATTGTTAAAGAAGCACTTAAGAATGGGGCTTATCGTCTCCAAACTTATGAAGGGGAAGATTTATCTCACACTTGGAGTGGAGATGATCTCAAGCGTTTCTTTTCTTAAAAACTTGTACTCTCTCCCTCCTTTTTCTTTCCCTTTTTTACAAGTACTATGATGATATGGTTGTAATCTCTTGCATTATGTGTATCGGAAAGGAGGCATCAAAGATATATTGACTAACTATCAAAGGCTAAAGATCCTACCAAACGAGATATCGACGGATCCTACTTGTTGCCCCCTCGACTTGAAGCTTGAGATGTAAATCTACCATGACCACAAGTAGCTGCGAGATTTCGCACTTGTGTAGTAGTAGCTCGCCAAGCTCGTGCGGAGGAACTTTAGGATGTCGAGTCCTTGCTAACATCTGACACACCTCTGCATCAAGGGAGGTCTGGGTGAATGTTCAGCTACGTTATGCATTTCAGGACATCGTTACAGCCTTGATGATCTTTCAGGGAAAGCAATGTCGGTATGGCCTCCGCGGCATAACCACACCTGCCCTATGGATCATCATGCCCTGTAACCCTCGAATACTCATTGGTGTAAGGATAGTCAAGAGGCGGACAGTTACATCTATGGTCGTTATCAGAGCCCTTGAGTGGCTAGGGTATTACAACCCTGATGATCTCTTGAGGAAAGCAATGTCGGTATAGCCTTCGCGACATAACCACACCTGCCATTTTGATCATTTAAGAGTTGTTCGCCTCTCTTCTCTTCCCCTCTGTTTATGATGTTACAATCTTAATGATCACTTGAGGAAAACAATGTCGGTATAGCCTTGCGTCGTAACCGCACCTGCCTTTTTGATCATTTGGAGTTGTTCACCTCTCTCTCTCTCTTTCTCTCTCTTTCTGAAAAATGTTAAAATTGTGATGATCCCTTGTGGAAAGCAATGTTGGCTTAGCATGACCGCACCTGCCCTTTCGATCATTACGGATTTTCTCTCAAAGTTACTTATTTTTTCTTAATGAGCGGTCTGGGGTTTGTGGAGACCGATGGTCTTAAAGTGTTCGGCTATTTTTGAAACGGGGCGGTCTAGAGCAATTGAGACCGCCGCATGAGTTCTTTAGAACTCTGTAAAAATCATAAGTAATCTGAAATATTACTGTATGATTATAGTTCCAACCTATGGAAAGGCGGTCTGGAAAATTTGAGATCGGCGCCAGGTTTTCTCTAAATTATTGTCTTAAGAAAGCAGGATCATTTATAACTTTTCTAATATCAGCTCATATCAATCGGCCTGGCAATATGAAGACCACAGAGCTACCTTCTATAGCGACCTAAAAGTTATGAGATCGCTGGTTATCTACCGTGAAAGGGTCGTTTCTTCTAAATATCATTCAAGGAAGGAGCGGTCTAGATTATTGAAGATCGCATCTCTTATTCTTGCCAGAGGTTCGGAATCAGTATTTGTGGATTATAATCTTTAATCTCTGCAGATCTTGAAATTTGAGATCGTCATATGACAAGCGATCTAATACAGATGTGTTATAATGGAACTCGCACCATTTCTCATCATCCCTCAAGGGTTTTAATAGATATAAGACCGTTATTATTGATTATCATATTCTCTTAACCATTATGCAGCATTTCCCTTACATAGTTGTTTATTCGAACTCAACGAAGACTTAAAGCATTGAGATCGAATGTTATTTCTATCTCGTACAGTCTACACCGCTGAGACGAAGATTATTGCTGAGATAATTATCGCTGAGATGAGTGAGACCGCAAATGATGAAAATCAGCCCGCTTGAAAAAAGAAAGAGATCGACATAAACGCAGGTAAATAATATAAACATTCATCCACAAAAGAGAGGTATGTCAAATTTCTATATCATAGTTTGGTTACATTGATCGACCGGTCTCAATACCGGTGACCGCATAAGAAAAACGAGCAGTTACAAAATCTATTTGCTTTTTGATCTCTTTGGAGACCGCTCGTCTGATGAAGAAGAGCTAGTTTCCTCTGAAGATTCTTCTGAATTCCCGGGAGAGATTTTAGAGCCAGAACATGAGCCCGCAGCAGAGCTTATATCATCGCCTTCAATGTACTGGCTTCCTTTCACGTCATCTCCCTCAATATCAACATCTTCTTCTCCTTCTTCTTCTCCTTCTTCAGCAATGATCTCACCTGAAGTGATCGGCTGTTCATCTATAACTCTTGCTGCGTCGGGGAAGAGATCGGCGAATTTAACATCTGTAAACTCATCAGTGAGAGCGCCGTGAGCACGAAGCACTAAGATCGTCTGCTCTGCGGTCTCTTTCACATGATGCATCAATGCATTCTGGAAATCTTGATTCTCTGCATCATATGCAGCTCTTTGATTATTGCAAGAGGAAAAATGGTCAGATCGCGCGGTCACAAGAAAAGAAAAATGGAAACTTCAGGTAAAAATAGCTTTACATTTAACTCTTCCTGCAGACGTTCGATATCTCTCAGGGCACCTCGCAGAGATCGCCTCATATGGTGGTTTAAGACCGCGCTCCTAGCAATCGCTTGCGCGCAGTAATCAGGGAGCAAGTCGGTCTCAATGCTATAGGCCTCCCTGGCGTTGCTTTTTCCATAAAGAGCGGCAGTGACCGCGAAGGCATGGCGCGTCAGCTTTCCACCCCAGGGAGGGAGATCGGTTGAAACTTTAACATTTTTTTCCTTTTGCGCCCCACTTGAGAAGGGGCTTTCCTTTGGTATCTTTCATCTTCTTCGAAAAGCCGAGCAAAGGAAATGGTTCGCTGGCGGTCTCAGATTCACCACCGAACCCCGCGATCTCGCGTTCGCGATCTCGCTTCTTCCTTTGCTCCCTTTGGGTAAGCACTTCAGCTGGCGTCACAGGGTCAGCCGTGGGAATGATGAAGGCCGCTGAAAAGAAAACAGTTAGAAGAAATATAAAAGAAATCATGTTGAGATCGCAGGAGACCGCAAGTAAAACTGTTTACTCTCTTCTGGAGAGACCACAGCGATCTGAGGTCAGATCGCCAGATAATGAATAAGATAGAGGCGCTTTCCCGCCAGGAAGGCCAAGATCTTAAGCTCGTTTTCCTCAAAAAACTTAAGTTTTCTGAAAGTCTTTTCTGCCCTCGGAGATGGTTGGCTGCTGATACCGCCAAGATCGCCTTCAAAAACTAAATCTCTCTCTGTCCAAAAGGGGACCTTGTTAGGGAGATTCAAAACTTTTATTCCATTACATGAAAAATACACTAATCTTTTAAATTCTTCTTTTTTCTGCCCTTCTTTCAACGATTTCACGGTGAAGGTCGCGCGAAAGAGAGCCATGGAAAATTTAATTGTCTCCGATCACAAGTAATTTACAAAAACGTTCATGAGACCGATGGAGTTGGGAGGTAACTGGGCGAGCACAAAGCCATAATATTCCATCACTTCAAGAATTTCCCAAGGAAGAGGGAATTTCAGACCGTATTCAAAGTGATCGATAGGAATAATATATTTGTTATCTTCTCCAAAATTTAGTCTTTCATCCTCTGTCGGTGGTCTCACCACGATCTGAGTACGGGCCATATGTTTTCCCAGGAAAGTTAAGTATTCATCTTTTGAAAGCCTGGAAGGCTTGTGATCGGCGTTAAGAAGGTCTCAGCAGAAGAAGCTCGGACGGACACCATTATAAGAGTTCGCTAAGATAGATGTTTCAAGCGCATTCAAAAAAGCATAGAATAAAGAAACTTAAGCCAACTATTTATAGGGCAGGAAGGGTGATATCGTAATCATTACTTTTTATGAGACCGCCCAGGAAGCGCGCCAGACCGCTGAACCTGCTTGAGAATTAAAATACAATATGCAATAACTTCGATCTCAAAAAGAAGAGATCGCAATAATCATCTAATAAGCAACACAGAAATCACAGAAATAAGCATAGTAAAGAGATCGGCATCACAGCAATTAAAGAGATCGCATAAAATGAAAGTCAAATTGTCGCAATATATATATTACAAAGCCAAATTGTTCATAATTGATTATCTCAAAGACCGCTTGAAATTCAGAATAAAATTTATCTCCTCGGCTGACATTTTCTTCCTATGAAGATCGCGACATCTTGCATTTCGTTAACAGCGGACAGAGCGGTCACCAAGCTTTGATTTGCTGACATTGCAGCGCGATGAATTTTAGCGACCTCCCTGTCTACCGGCTCCATAGGAATAACCATGATTTCTGAGGTCGGCTTTTCTTCTGGGTGACCGCCAGAAGTCCCTGGCTTCATCATCATGGGAGCAGAGCCAACTCTAAGAGAAGCGACCTCAGCGGCCAGCGCAGCGGACTTCCCTTTGTAATAATCAGCATCTCGCTCTGCCCGCCGAAGCGCCCTGGTAAGGTCGACAACCTTCAGTTCGGTTTCCTCGCGGACTTGCTTTTCCTTGGCTCGCAGCCTTCCTTCAAAATCAGCGGTCAGCGCCCGGAGCTGATCCTCGAGAGCCCGCTCCCGAGCTCGCATTGTTCTGGCATCCTCAAACATAGGTTTGAGGACATCAGCGAGCTGAGGAGGAAAAATCAGCATCTGCTGCTGGATTTCTCCCTCTTCAGGAGTTGCATCGGTCTCATCAACATCTGCGGTCAGAAGCGAAGAACAGTTAGTCTAGCCTCAAACAAATCAAAAATGAAAGAGCTCGCGCAAGGAAAAATACTCGAAAAGAAATCAAGACCGCTGTTGCGTAAGTTATTTTCAATATCTTTTGTGACCGCAGGGTCCGCGGTCAGCAAAAGGCGGTCTGACCCCCTAAAGCGCTCAAGGTTCATTCTTTTCAATTCCCACTTCTGCGACCTCTCTCCCTCTTTTCGCCTTCTTTTTAATTCGGCATTGCTAACGAGGATGTCATCTGTTTCAATAATGACGATCTCACGCCGCCTTTTTGGAGACCTAGGTCGGGGAGCAGGTAATGGAAAGAATTCAAGCGGTCTCACGGCTGGCTCCGCCTTACCAGTTCGCAGGGCGGTGACCGTTGTAGCACGGTAAGCCGTTGCTTTATCCAGTTGAGCCTCCAGGTCGGCAGAGACGTTCGTCAGACCGCTGGTTAGCGCGGCCTTCTCCTTTTTAATCTGCCGGATCCTTTGTCTCATCTCCTTCCCCCTCGGTGGCCTTCTTCTTTTTCCTCTTATTTTTCTTCTCCTTTTCTTTTTCTGTGACGATCTGCGTCGCCTTTTCTTCTTCTCTTTTCTTATCAGCAGCGATCTGTGCTGCTTTCACCTCTTCTTCCTTTTTCTTCTCTGCAGCAATTTGTGTTTCCTTCAATTCTTCCTCCTGCTTCTCGGCAGCGATCTGTGCTGCCCTCTTTTCCTCCTCTTTCTTTTTCCTTTTCTTCCCTCTCTTTCATCTCCGCCTCAGTTCTTTTCTTGATCGCCTCTTCCGCGATCTTCCTGTTTTGCTCCTCGGCGGCCTCTCGAAGGCTCTCAGTTTCGAAAGGATCGACCACCTGCGAGATCGGGCGAACAAGGTCGTTAGAAGAATCACAGTCGAGATAAGCAATCAACTCTGGGTCCGCTCCCCCAGAAGAAAGAGAGACCGCAGAGGGAAAAGGAAGGTCGGTTTGTCTTCTTACCTTCTCAGAAGCCTTTGAAGGAAGTGACGGATCCACATCTTCAGGGAGTGAGACTGCCCCTTTAACGGTCACAGCTTTACTCTCCCCATTTTTTCTTTTCTTGGTAACTCTGCTGGAAGGACTTGTGTTTTTTCTTTTTGTTCCAATCGCAGCTTCATGCTTGTCCACAATTTGCTGCCTCAATTTTCCAGCCGAGGCCGCCTGTTCTTGCAGTCTAGTTTTGATAACTTCAGCAGATGCGGTCTCTCCGGTCTGCTCAGCGGCCTGCCTGAGCTTCCTCAGATTTATGGCAGTCAAAAGTAATAGACACGCCTGCAAGTTCAAGCACAGGAGGTCCAGAAGAGGTGGCCGACAAATCTACAATATTCGAGGCTGTCAAGACCGCGTCCCCCGATAGTTCAGTTGGTTTTTTCTCAGAAACGTCGGCAATCTCCTTCGTTGTTTCCACCTTTTCAGTTTCTCTGGAAGGTTTGACCGCTAGCGTCTTCTTGGAGTTGGCGGTCTCCTTCTTCGCTTTCGGTGAAGATGCCTTGGGAGATCGCTTAGAGATCCGGTCCAGAACGCTCACCATCTCAGTTTTTGTCTCGGACTCAAAAGTGGTGACCGCTTAAAAGGCTAGCTCGCAATTCTTTCCAGAAACTTCTGGACCCCAGAGCCCTCAAGCCGTATTTATAGATTTCCTAGAATTTATGGAGGCCGCGGTCTAAGCGGTCAAAGCAAACATTTCCAAAGTTCCAGCGAAACTTGGAAATGTGCGGGGATCATGTTTGCCCGGAAATCCGCGACCTCTCCTCTCCGGCCAGAGTGACCCTTCACAGCGGTCTCAGTTTTCAGAGACCGCCTAGATCGCCAGCCCCCATTCCTATTTTTTCTCCTAAGGCCCGTGCGGTCAGGCTTTGTTGAGACCGCCAGACCGGGGGGTCTGCTATTTTTTCTCTTTTTTGCTATTAGCACTCCTTAACCACTGCCCCGACTCTCCTGTATCCCGGGCAGCCCGTAATTTTTGGATCTGCCCGTTTGGGCAGCCTCCGCGTCTATAAACAGAGGGGTAGGGGTACCCGAAAGAGGACTTTGGCTTCGAGGCTCCAGCTTACAACTTGTGTAAGCGGTTTCGAATTCTGTCACTTTTCTACCTCTTCCTCTGACCTGTTCCAGACTTCCATCCTGTAACACCTCTTGAGATTAACTAAAACAGTTTTTACCGTCAGAGGTCTCTCCTCTGGCATCTTCCGTCTCAAGTAACCTGCACTTCACAGTTTTTCCTATCTTTTTCTAGTGTGAGTTTTGGATGTACAATTTTTGTATCAACACTAAGCATGTGGAAGTGGATCGACACTTCATCAAAAAACACATGGATAAAGGAAATGTGGTCACTCCTTTTGCTCAGTTCAAAGATCAGCTAGTTGATGTGTTCACCAAGAGTCTGGGATGTGATATATTTGCAGATAATATCCAAAAGCTCGGGATGACCGATATTTACCACCCGACTTGAGGGAGAGAGTTGTAATCCATCTTTATGTTTAGTCAAGTCATAGGGCTATTTTAGTCCTCGCTCTTATTTTCCTATATATGTATGTGTACTAGGTAGTATTGAATACAGGTGATAATTTTCCTCTCTCAACTCTCTGGTCTCTCTCGCTAAATTGAGTCCAGATGCTGGTGAAACAAGATTATCACATATCTGACAATTGATCGAAGGCTTGCTTGTAGGACTGCAAACTACATATGTCGAACTGAATCAGGTTGTAAGGCCAACCAACAAACCTCCATCACCATTGACCAATAGCCTTCTCAACTATCTGGATTCACCAAAGGCCAAATAGAAAACTTAACAATTATCAACGTACCTTAAGAGTCTAATGCTAAGTCACACAACCCTCCAGAGTAGTACACCGTGAGATGGGAAAACAAGACTCTCTCTGTACACCACCAATATGTTATTCTACTATTTCTCGCCAGTAGTCTTCTTCCATTCTATTCAGTTTTTATTTTGGTCTAACCTTCTTTCAACTTCCATAAGGACGCGGGACGAATCTATAGGTGATTGAGGGCGAATACCCTAACCCTAAATGCAAAGCAAGCAAGCACAACGACAGACGCAATTGAAACTACAACCAACCTTAAAATGATATGAGTGCATACACACAATCCAATAAAATGCCAATTTAATGCAAGTGCAAATGTAAGTCCGACTTAAATTGACTAAACAATTAATTAATATAAGAATTTAACAAGTGCACAATTGTTCACAGTAGAAAATTGAATTGAAAAGCAAAAGGTAATCCACAAATATTTGAAGCGCAAGTAATTTTAAGCACGCGACGAATACGTTCTGCAAGTCAAGAGATTTTCACGGAAACAAAATATATAACATTGCATCTCACTGAATATAGTACCAAGTACACAATAATAGAAAACAATACACACCAAACTATAACTTACGCATGCAGGCGGCGGCCGAATGAAGCAAAGGAGGAGATCCCGAGCTAATGGTAGACTTCTATGGGCTGTAATGTTGGCTTCCTGGGAGGGGATGGAGGTTTTCGGTGGAGGGATTGCGTGGGTGGTAAGTATTGTGCAGAAGGGGGCTTAGGCGGGGTGCTGGGAGAATTTTGTAGAGGCGGCGGGCTGTGGAATTAGCGTGGAAAACTGGGATTTAAGTGGGCTGTTTGGGAGGGTGTTCTGGAGAGGCATCGGGGCTGAAACAGGACAGGAGAAATGAGGGGGTAGGGCTGGATGAAAGTAAGCAATGGCAGTGGGGAAGGAATCACCTTTGCAAAATAGGCGGGCAGCGATGAAGATCGATGGACTTGCAGCTAGCAGGATAGAGGGAGCAGCGGGCTTGCGTTAGGGAGAGTGGTGTCTTACGGCTAGCAGGATCGAAGAAGCAGCGGGCTTGCGGTAGTCGGAATAGGCGGACGGCAAGGGCGAAACAAAGGAAAGGGGGGAAGGCCGGAGGGAGTCGAAGGTTGCCTTGGAGTCACACCAAGGGGGAGGGGGCTTGGCGTAGCACCGAGAGGGTAGGGGCTGGAGTCCACCGGCGTGACCAAAGGATTTCTTCCAAAAACCGTCGATCCCCCCACCAGCCAGCCCTTGCACGCTTAAATAAAATAACATAGAAATAGAGCACCCAAATCGGACGGCTCATATCGGTCGAGCCGATCGGGTGTCAAATACAACTCGAAATAAACAAAATAATGTATGAAAATGACTCGGAACGACCATCCGGACGCAGCCGCGAACTCGGATCGTCCGAACGGGAAGCGGATCAACGCGATCTCCATCATAAAGTTATCTAATATTTTCTACATGACTTTGATATTTGTATGATGGTGTAGCCTAAATCACAGATGATATCATCATTCTATGATGTCTCAATGATGCCATAGTGTGACATAGTGATTGTACTTAGCTTTTACTAATTGCCATAACTTTGCAAGAAATTCTAACTCACCAATTAACTCCCGCAGAGGTAAAAAAAGAATTTATTTACCCATATGCTTATACTGCAGATCAGAGATATAAGATCATCATATTCATAAAAACCTCAAATTATCATCAAATTTAAAAGAATTCAAATATTTAAACAGGCAACGGTCAGATAAAGAAACAACCAAATAAAACAAAGAGATCAAATCACCATAGTAAAGAGTGCAATGTGCAGATGATTTTGAAAATATGATAGAAACTCAAGAGGATGATGTTTTATGATTTTAAACATTGCAAAATGTATTCATTACCTTTTGTTTCCTTTTGAATTCTTCCCATGTTACTGTGTGGGATTTATTCAGACTAGCCAAACGAGCAGCATGCCACTCTGGTGAATGAAATGTACCATCAACCTGTGACGGTCCTTGTTAGCAAAACTTCAAGTATATTATTGGGCAGAAATATTGGTTAGATGCAATTCATCAATCATGGTAAGCTCTATTCTGAAACCTTTAAGAGCATTTAAAAGGGGGAATGGCAGCAGTAAGTCTGCATTACTTGTAACAAGCAGGGATGCATGAGCATAAATGATTTGCATGGATGTGTATAATCCTTTGGGAACGTCAAAAAACACATGTGAGATAAATGCCTACAACCTGAGAGGCAGAAATAATTTAGCATGTCTTGACAAGTTAAAGCATAAGAGCAATTGCCCAAGTTCATTGCTGACAGATGCTGGCAGTTTGCATGAGTTCATATGTAACAAGCAGGGATGCATGAGCATAATTGATTTGCATGGATGTGTATAATCTCTTTGGGCACGTGAAAAAACACATGTAAGATAAATGCCTACAACCTGAGAGGCAGAAATAATTTAGCATGTCTTGACAAGTTAAAGCATAAGAGCAATTGCCCAAGTTCATTGCTGACAGATGCTGGCGGGAATTCACAGCCCAAAAACCTGGATACCATTTGAATTATTAAAAAAAGTACTAGTTAACGTTAAATAGCTCGTAAGTATATTCAACAAAAATTTCCATCATATTGCGTAGAAATAAGCGGAAGATGATAGGCAGCTTAACAATATACTAATATACATAGAGGACAAGATTACCATATTAGCAATAAACTAATATACATAGGGGCAAAGTAGTGCCATAAAAAGAAGGGAAAAAATTCTGAGTGAGTATCTTCCGGTATAAGAAACAAAAGATATGTAGATGCACCATTAAAGAAAAGCAAAAAAATTATATTATGAATCTGATAGAACTTGGAATGGAGCAAGCACACAACCAGTTGTATTTCTATAGACTACGGGTGACTGACTTCAAAAAGAAATATTGACCGGAGCTGTATCAACCCCAAGTTCTATAGATTATACTTTGAATGAAATGTATTAAGCATCTCTCTTCTTGTTCTGAGCGCACGCATCTTTTTGTGGGAAGGTGACTCAAAAGAAAGACGCATGTTTCTAGGAAAATCACAATCATGAAAGATCTAGAGCTTTTCAAAGTGAAATACAGTCTCATCAAACTGAAATGCAAGATAAGTAAATCGTTCAAAAAAATGATAGGAAGCAAATGCAGTTTCATAAGACCATCAATTGGCAAACAAAAGAGAAACTCCCCTATTTGTCGTGGAAGTTGCACAACAGATGTATTGATGGTGTGGAAAAAGCAAGAAAAGCTTTTATATATATATCCAAAAAATCATGTATTACAACAAGTATTTGTACACTTATATAGGAAAAAAGAGTGGAGAGGAAATCTCATTCTAAGATGTGGGACTAAAAGAACTACAAAGACAAAGAGCCTACCTGGGCCTTCATTATTGGGCATTTTTACATGTTTTATTTAACAGATGGCATGGCCATTACAGTAGCATCATTCATGAGAAACTTTCTAGAGCAATTTGGTCATGTAAAAGAAGCATATCTCCAATTTTCTTCTTTAATTAGCAGTGTGCCTGAGATTGAAAAAAAGATAAAATAGCTCCGATTTAGTCTCTCAGTTAGGTCATAAGTGACCAAACGGACTTTTTACTACTTAAATGATGGATATTGGAGTCTTTTGTGCTTGACTTGGAGGTATTCCTTTCACCACCTCGAATTTGGTATCAAAGCGGCAGGTTCTCATTCACATTGTGTATTAGACATCGCATCGGCATTGCAAAGCTTGCTATTTGTTTTACATCATAGTCGGCGTTTCTTCTGTTCCACATCGTAGATGGCGCATCCTGGATCTTGCTTGACGCTTTTGTTCCTATTTCCTTTGTTGCTTCTATTCTCAGTCGATGGCACTTCTGCTTCAATTTCCACTTTCAATCGTCGACGCCTCCATTGCTGCAGTTCCCAGCCGTTGACACTTTTGCTTTAATTTCAAACCTTTGTTGGTTTCTATCGTTATTTGTCTGTTTGGAGTTGCTTGTTTGGTATCCTGTCATCTTCAATTTCCCGTCATTTATTGATTGCTAAAGATTCCAATCGAATTTGCATTCATTTTGTGTGGTTTCTTTGATGGGCAATGAAGATACATAATTCACTCTTATCACTCCTCCCATCACTTTGGCGGATGTTGCAAAGTTTATTCTCAGAGTAACTAAAACTACACTTAATGGACTTGTAGAGAAGAGCAAAACCTTGTATATACTTCTTCTATATCCAAATGCAATGTATGAATACAAATATATAGGAGGGAGAAAGAGAGGAGTTCCTTATACACAATATGGGACTAAAGAAAAGAGAGAGAAACAAGAAACTAAATGGGCTCCAATATGGGTCTTTACATGGACTTTTCTAACACTCCCCCGCAAGCTGGAGCGTACAAGTCGTAGGCACCCAGCTTGGACAGGAATTGATACAATATGGTACTTGGTAGGGCCTTGGTGAGAATATCAGCAACTTAGTACCCGGAACATGCTTTAATTCTAACTTCTTCATTTGAACTTTCTCCTGGATGAAGTGACAGTCCACTTCAATGTGTTTCGTTCTTTCGTGGAAGACCGGGTTCTTAGCTATGTGTATAGCGGCTTGACTGTCACATAGTAAGATAGCTGGTGAGGGAAGTTTTACTCCTAGATCAACGAGGAGACTTTCAAGCCATGTGAGTTCAGAGACAACCGATGTCATCGAACGATATTCCGCTTCAGCTGAAGATCGAGCAACCACAGCTTGTTTCTTACTATGCCAGGTAACATGGTGACCTCCAAAGTAGGTACAAAATCCACTAGTAGACCGCCGATCATCCAGGGAACCAGCATAATCTGCATCAGAATACGCAACCAAAGTTGGAGTAGAAGACGAGGTTTTGTATACCAGCCCTTGACCAGGGGTTGTTTTTAGATATCTTAGGATGCATTTGATAGCCTGAAGATGAGACATTCGAGGGGAATGCATAAACCGGCTGACAACCCCAACATCAAAGGATATATCTGGCCTCGTGACCGTCAGGTAAATCAGTTTTCTAACAAGTCATCGATAATATTCTGGATTTGGAAGAGGACGATCATCATTAGAGGCATGTGCACACAGCTTGTGATTGACATCCATAGGAGTGTTAATCGGCTTGCATCCAGAGTATCCAGCATCCTGAAGAAGATCGAGACAGTACTTCCGTTGAGAGAGGACAAGTCCATCAGGACGTCTCGCGATCTCAAGACCAAGGAAGTATCAAAGGTTCCTCAGATCTTTTGTTTGAAAAACGGAGTTAAGGTGTTGTTTGACCGCTTGTATTCCCTTTGAATCATTTCCAGTGATTAGGATGTCATCAACATATACCAACAGAAGAACCGATCCTGTTGTTCGATGTCGAGTGAACAGAGAGAAGTCTGTCGAGCTCCGAGTAAAGCCAACTTCCTGAATAGCCTTACTAAACCTGTCAAACCATGTCCGAGGGGATTGTTTGAGACCATAGATTGACTTCTTAAGGTGACAAACACGGGACTCCTCCGTGGTCTCAAACCCGGGAGGTTGTTGCATGTAGACTGTTTCTTGGAGGTCACCATTTAAAAAGGCATTCTTGATATCCAGTTGATGTAAGGGTCATTGTCGATGCACAGCTACGGAGAGGAGGATACGAACTGTGTTGAGCTTGGCGACTGGAGAGAATATTTCCTCATAATCGAGACCTTGTTGTTGGGTAAAGCCACGAGCCACCAGTCGGGCTTTCAGACGATCAATTGTCCCATCAGGAGCATGCTTGATGACAAAGATCCATTTACACCCAACAGGAGTCTGGCCTGGAGGGAGAGGGACCAGGTCCCATGTCTGGTTAGCCCAGAGAGCTGTCATTTCTTCGCCCATGGCTGCCCTCCAGCCTGGATGTTGGAGAGCCTCCTGCACAGAGTTAGGTACAGAAATAAAGGATAATGAAGTAGCAAAGTGATGAAGCGGTGGGGACAGGCGATATAAGAATACAAAGTTCGCCATGGGATAAGCGGTGGACGCTGGTGCCGGATCAGCAGGGCGCAGACTGTCAGAGGTCGATGTCGACTATATTGGGGCAACGGAGCAAGGAGTGCGACGGGTGTAGACACGGATAAGAGGTGGCTTGCGGAGAGCAGGAGTAGGGTCAGGAAGGAGTAGTGGTAGAGGAGTGGTAACGGGAACGACAGGTCGTGGGAAGGACGGTGGTGGAAGAGGTGGGGTTGGTGCGGAGAAGAAAGGTTGATCCTCCTGAAAGGTAACATCTGCAGAAACGGACACTTTTCGGGTAGCAGGAGAGTAGCATACGTGAATAGCCGACGAATATGTGTTTGGCTACTCGGGGATCCAACTTGTCCGTGGACGGACCAAGTAGCTGGACGTAGCAGGTACAACCAAATAAGCGGGGTGTGAGAGAGAATGTCAGAGTGGAGGGAAAAAGGAGGCTAAACAGAGTAGCATTACGGAGGAAGAGAGACGGTTAATGAGATAACATGTCGTGGACAGCGCAAAGTTCCAATATGCTTTGGGTACCTGCATGTGGATCATGAGAGAACAAGCAACATTGAGCAAATGTCTATTTTTCCTTTCAGCAGCGCCGTTTTGTTAGGGGGTATAGGCACACGACGTCTGGTGAATGATCCCAAATTCAGAGCAGAGATTAGCAAATTTATGGCTAGTATATTCGCGAGCATTATCTGTCCGGAGTTTTTATGTTTTCGGAAAACTGTGTGCGAATCTCAAGAACGAAAGCCTGAAATACACGGGGAAGCTCGGAGCGATCTCGAAGTAAATACAACCATATTGTGCGAGAATAATCATCAATAAAGGTGATGAAATAGCGATAACCAGATATACTAGTAATTTTGTACGGGCCCAAAACATCGGAATGCACTAAAACAAAAGGAACAGAGCTCTGAGTACAATGAGGAGGAAAAGAGGAACGATGTTGTTTTCCCAAAATACATGATTCACACTTAGCAGAAAGAGAGATATCTGGAAGAGCCTTCTGAAGGACTGGAAGAGGGGCATGCCCAAGACGCTGATGTCAATCAACGGAGGAGACTGAGGAGAGGATGGTAGGAGAAACATCAAGGAGGTAGAGCCCGTTTTGCAGTCGGCCCTTACTAATGATACTCTGTGTCCGTCGATCCTGCATCAGAAAAGAAGAAGTGAATGTTACTGAACAATCCAAATCAGGAGTGAGGCGACTAACAGAAAGTTAATTAAACGGGGAGCTCGGAATATGAAGAGCCGAGCGGAGAGAGAGAGAAGAATTGAGAGGGATATCAGCAGAGTCGGAGACAGGGACGGTGTCGTCATTGGCCGTTGTGATATACTTAGGATGAGGAGAATCCAAGTATTGATGTGGTCTCAGCGAGGTGATATGGTGGGTAGCACCTGAATCCACAATCCAGCGCAGACTAGTGGAGAGACAAGCGATACCTTCATTGGAGATGGAGGTGACGGAGGCAGGTGGGTGGCGGAGCATCCCATGAAGTTGCTGGAGCTGGAGGCGAACCGCTTCAAAATCAGCACGAGTGGCAGAGGGATTGTCAGCGGCAACATAAGCAGTCGGATGAGGAGGACGACCATGTTTGTGGTAACAAGTTGCCTCAAGATGTCCATCCTTTCCGCAGAACGAACACTTAGGGCGTGGCCGGCCTCCACAACCACCGCCCCGAGAGCCTGAATGTACTCCACGAGCAGCGGGAGGGAGAGGTAGTAATGGCGCAGACGAGTGCTGGAGAAGGACCGGTGAGGGAGGTCCAGTGGTATCAGGAGGCGGTGAAACTTTGAGCAACATTGAGCATACATCAGATAATGACAGGGTAGAAGCAGACGAAAGGATCTGAGCCCGAATACTCTGAAGGTGAAGCGGGACACGAGCCATCATCATGGCAATACAAACAGCCTCTTTTTGAGCACGCTGGGCAGCTAGATCCATAGTGGAGGGTTGATGTTGGATCCAAGCTTCAGCAAGAGTCTTAGCCCGAGCAACAAATGAGGTTAAGTCGGCAGCCCCGCCAGTGTCAAGAGTTTGAAGCTTGGTAATGATGTCATACAAGTGCTGGAAACTGTCCTTGCCGGAGTACAAGGAGTGGAGCTCCTCCCACATTGCCTTAACCGTCTCGTGATACATGGTCATGCGGTAAGGTTTGTCATCAAGTGAGTTGAGAAACCACGTCTGAACACAGCCATCGTTATGCAGCCAGTCATCAGTAGGATCAGAAGGAGGCTCCTTAGTCAGATGAAACAGAAATCCCTTGGACTAAAGAACCCATCTGAAAGAGTGCACCCATTCGACGAAGTTTTTCTTTCCAGTCAGGGAGATGGTGGTGATTCTTAGCTCGTCGTGCAGTTCGGGAGTGGGGAGCACGCGGGATGCAGAAGAGGAGGCGGTCTGCTCGTCGGGATTTTCTGAAGGATTAATGGAGAACCCATTTGGATGCAGCGGTTAGAGCGGCTAGAGCAGAGAGGCCGGCAAGAAGGGAGACTACTGGGAGGTTGCTGGCAAACCGCGGCAAAACAGGAGAACGCAGAGGGAGACGCCGACTGGTAGCTGCGGATAAGGAGGTCGCTGGTAGTTGGATAAGGAAGACGATGGGAGACCGATGGATAGAGGGAGATCGCCGACTGGGAGGCCGCTGGTTAGAGGGAGACGCCGACTGGTAGAAGAACAGGAGACCGCACGGGAGATCGCGCGAGCAGAGGACGTCTGCTGAGAGGAGACCGTGCGGGAGAAGAGCGATCGGCGAGCAGCATTACACGAGCAGGAGACCGCACGGGAGCGGAGCGAGCGGCGAGCAGGAGGAGCGGGGCCCACTTGTCAAGAGGGAGGAGGTTATAAGAGAGCCGAGAGAGCCGAGGAGAAGAGGAAGTGGGAAGGGAACAGGAGACCGCACGAGAGACGAGGAGACCGCGGGATTGGAGACCGCGGGGGAGCTGCGGTTAGAAAAAACGGAGACCGCAGATTTGGACCGATTGCTCTGATACCACTTAGAGAAGAGCAAAACCTTGTATATACTTCTTCTATATCCAAATACAATGTATGAATACAAATATATAGGAGGGGGAAAGAGAGAGGAGTTCCTTATACACAATGTGGGACTACGGAAAAGAGAGAGAAACAAGAAACTAAATGGGCTCCAATATGGGCTTTTACATGGACTTTTCTCTAACAGGACTAAACTACCTTCAATTGGCACATTCATATTATGTAATCCATAGGGATTTCCTAGGGTTTTGAAGGAGAAGAAAGGAAGAGAAGCAGTGGGGTAGAAATCAAAGGGAACTCCCTTGGCCAGCCCTAGGATCACTTCCAATATGATCGAACATATATCAAATTTTACACAACACTTGCTGAAATAAGCCCCCAACAAGCAAACTAGTAATCAACAACAAAAGAAAATGCGGATTTTAAAATATGAAATTAAAGGAAGCCACGATAGATTCCGGCTCCAGACAATGTTGTCTTGACCGCCAGTGTCCCCCAGCCCGCCTCGAGTAGTGCTCCTCAAACTCATAGCTATACATAACACATCCTCATTCTCACAATCGCCAGATACCAACTAGAACAACACTTAAATCGCAGGCCCACCACCATCTTTTCTTTTCACCTCAACACATTTTGTCACTTATGACAGCACATTAACAGCCGCAGAATCTTCCGCACTCACTCTCCACAATAGGACCACAACTTACCTCGTCACTCCTGTCAAACCCTACTAGACCCATCCATCATTACGTCAAGCACTTTGATGAGCGCTACAAACTATTCGGACACTTCATTCCAAGCCTCTCATTACCTTGCTCCCACCCACTCAGCACCGGTCAACCACATATCGCGCCGCATGATCCCTGACCCACACTCAGAAGTCAGACCGCTCATCAACTTTCCAAAGACTCCACAACTCTCACACCCCATGTAACCGATAGCTTTGCATCTCGCCATCTCGCCATCTCGCCTACCCCAGCCATCATCTGACAAACTATCACCACATGACAAAAACCCACAACTATCTCCATGCAAGCCCTCACCATCTCTACACATGTCATGCCCTTCTTAAAGTCTCCAATGCCATCCCCTCGTGTGACACCCCTAGTCTAATCACCCACTCTCGAAAACTCCACCCACTACTCACTAGCCCCCACTTCTTTAAAAAGGTCCCCCACTACGACTTCCCAACTCACCTCTCCCCCTTCACGAGTTTTGCTCTGCATTGGACTTCCCCAACCCCCAATTCCAATCGCACAGCCGATACAATCCTCCTGAATCCATCTTCAACCGGACCACCGTGGTAGCCTCCACCAACCTCATTCTGCCTTCATCCTTGTACTTGCATCCCACTTGCACCTACAACTGCAGTTGTGCTATTTTCTGTGTTGACGACTCCATCGACCCGTACACAATAGCCACCCCCTCCTCCCATAGTCCCACATAGGTCACCCCCGGCACCGCTTTGACCATTCTCCCACCACCGACTTAAAAGAGAAGCTCCATCTTCCATCGCGGAAGCCTCCACCACCCTCATTCTGCCTTCATCCATGTACTTGCATCCCACGTGCATTGACAACTGAAATTGTGCCATTTTCTTTGCCAACGACTGTTGACCGTACACAATCGCCCCCCCCCCCCCCCCCCCCCCCGCTTCCCACAGTCCCACATAGACCGCTTTTATCACCGTTTTGACCATTCTTGCACCATATGCTTCAATGAGCAGCTCCACTTTTCCCCTTGATACAGTGCATCATCACTCCTCGCCACTAACCAACTCACAAACCAACCATTGTTCATTGACTCCACTTCCCATGTCGCCATCTTCACCAACACCACAACGTTTCCACAACCTGTCATAGCATGTGTCATTTCTATCGTTATTTTTCTGTTTGGAATTGCTTGTTTGCTATCATGTCATCTTCAATTTCCCATCACTTATTGATTGCTATCTTCAGGTCCATACATCTTGGTATCAAATTTTAAATTAAAAACTGTATTGAAAGATTCTAATCGACTTGGCATTCATTTTGTGTGATTTCTTTGATGGCCAATGAAGGTAAATAAGTCACTACTATCACTTCTCCCATCACTCATATTGGCGGATGTTGCAAAGATTATTCTCAGAGTAACTAAAACTACACATAATGGACTAAACTACCTTCAATTGGTACAATCATATTATGTAATCCCTAGGGATTTCCTAATGTTCTGAAGGAGAAGGGAAGAGAAGCAGTGGGGTAGAAATCCAAGGGAATTTCCACTAAGATCACTTCTAATATGATCGAACATATATCAAAATTTACACAACACTTTCTTAAACAAGACCCCAAGAAGCGAACAAGTAATTAACAACAACAAAAACGCATATTTTAAAATATCAAATTAAAGGAAGTCACGATAGATCCCGACTCCTGACAGTGTCGTCTTGCCGCCAGTGTCCCCCGAGCCCGCCTCGAGCAGCGCTCCTCAAACTCAAAGCAACACATCACACATCCTCATTCTCACCATCGCCAGTCGCCAGATACCAACTGGAACAACACTTCCATTGCAGCTCCACCGCCATCTTTTCTTTTCACCTCAACACATTTTATAACTTATGACAGCACATTCGTAGCCGCGGTATCTTCCACACTCACTCTCCACAATAGGACCACAACTTACCTCTTCAATCCTATCAAGCTGATGGCGCACAACGCCCGATGCAAATCTATTCCCGCAGGAGGCGGTGAACCACTACCTGTTCGGGCGAACAGAGTCCACAGTTGCGTCCGGATGGTCGTTCCGAGTCGATTTAATATATTAGTTTATATGTTTTGAGTTGTATTTGACGTCTGATCGGACCGTACGATATAAGAAGTCCGTTTCGGGTGCCCTAAGTTTGTTTAAATATAAAAAAAGTGCAGGAACCGGTTGATTGGGCATCGAAGGTTGGCTGCAGGATTGGCAACCGTCGATCTTGGCTTTGGTGCGACGCCAAAGTCCTCTGCCTCCTCCCTCTTGGTGCAACACCAACAGTGAGCCCTCCTCTCTCCTCCACCCGCCAGCTCGCTCCCTCCCTCAGACCGTAAACCCACTGCTATCCGTTTTCCTCTCGACTGGCCTCATCGATGCAGTCCCCATTCCCAGCCGTTATGGAAAATTGCCGCCACTTCTCGCCCATCCTCTTCCTACCCCACCACCCCCAGCTTCTTCCTCCTCTAGCTCGCCTCCTACCAGTGAACCCTACTTCGTTTCCCTCCACCAACCCCCACCAAAAGCCCCATGTTCCAACAGCCAAACTCTTCTTTCCCCTATCCATTCCCTACAGCCATTCCAACCTGCGTTTCTCCACCGCTGCAGCCTGCCAAACCCCTCACTGTGCCCCTACAGCAACCAGTTTCCTGCACCCAGCTCCCTTCACACCCCACCCGAACCACTACCAGTCCAGATCCCTCTCTCGGCGCCCTCCTCTCCCTGCAACAACCTTGGAAGCTCGCAATCAGCCGTCATTTACCACCGCCTGCACGTGTAAGTTGTCTTTTGAGTTATTATTTTCTATTGTTGTAAACTTGGCACCATATTTGCAGTGGATGTTTATTATTATATGTTTTAGCGCTGGACTACGCATGATTTGCAAGGCTTATTCTACTTGTGCTTAAATATTTGTGCATCGATCGCTGCCGAATAGAACTTGCTTCTTCTTAATTTAAGTTTGTGATTGATTGAGCCTCTCTTAGCTTTATTAAGATTAATTACTGTTGTTAATTTTTAGACGGACCTTCTCTTGCATTTACATCATAACATATTGCATTTAGGATCGCATTTAGCGTGTCCACCTCGAGTCAGCCTACCACTGCATCAAATTGGTATTATAGCCATAGGTTAGGGCCACTTGCATGTTACATAGTGGTAGAAATTATCGTCAGTCTATGTCAAACCATAATATCACAAACGATAGGGCCGCCAGTTCATAATCGGACATGACGTCCGCTGAATTTCAAAAACTTGATTTGATCGGATTGGGGCCAAGTTCGATTCCCTTAGGGGAGACATCGCTAGGGTTAGAACAAGGGTCGATCAGTTAGAGACCCCTAGAGGTTGAGCGGCTCCACCACCTGATGATGAGCAACCTGAGGATCCCCGAGACGCTACACCCCCTCGAGAGAGATGTGATAGAGACACTCCTCGCCGAGACCCCCCTCCGATAATTTTACTAATTAGGACGTTAAAGGTAAGTTCAAATTATTTAAAGATGCATAAATCTAATTTGGTCAAAATTCCAATTCATAAGAGAACCAAAAATTAATCATATAGAATATAAATGGAGATACCCATTTTTATTTGGAAAAAATATTAAGTTAGAAAAATTCCTAGTAGCTAGCAGAATATTAAAGGAAATAATGCTATTAGCTACCGCTGCCTTTACTCCTATTAGAACGTTAACGGAAATATTCATTTGGAAAGCTTGATGTGAAAAATACTATTGCCAGCTATTTATATGGAGCACGGGAAGAAGAAAAGGGAGGGCCGGACAAACAGAGAAACATTCAATTGTTTCCTTGTGTTGTCGGCCAACATCCGCTACTTCAAAGCGTGCCTGTTCCGCCGTTCTGCTTCAACGCATGGCCAAACTCTCCAGACGACGCCATCGCCGTCGTCCGACACCACTGTTGGAGTCCCTCTCCTCCCCCCTCCTTCCACGGCGATCCAGCCACGCCAAATCCCTTCGTCGCCGACGAGAACCGTCGTTGCCTTTGTTTCTCTCGACGACCCGTTGAGTTTGCTTTCGTCCGCAGGTATTGTCGACTACAGCAATCCCCATCCGCTACCCGCCGACAGCAAACAATTCTTCTACTGCGCGACGGACCCAGGAAAGGACCGCTTCTCGCTGTCATATCCTTATGTGTATCCTTGCTCGAAGTCATTACTTAGATTTATGCATCCACTTAAATAATTATTGGCTTGCCTTTACGTTCTTCCTACTTTATTTTCCGTTATTTCATAAATTATTATTGTGGCTTATGCTTGTGATCGTACGGATCCCGCTTTGGTTCATCTCGTTAGGCGTTCGAGAGAACATCTTTGAATAACAATTAACAGTTTTAGTGAAGTTCAACGTCAAGAGTGTTTTTGCGCGCAATATTCGATTTGGCCCGCTCGGCCTATTTTTAAAATTAAAATCAGTTGTAATAAAATTTATCTTATTTTTCAAAATCATAATTTTGGTTTACATCAAAAACCAAGGGAACTCCCTTGGCCAGCCCTAGGATCACTTCCAATATGATCGAACGTATATCAAAGTTTATACAACAGTTGCATAAATAAGCTCCCAAGAAGCGAACTAGTAATTAACAACAAAAGAAAAAGTAGATTTTAAAATATTAAATTAAAGGAAGTCACGATAGATCCCGGCTCCGGACAGTGTCGTCTTGACTGTCGATGTCCCCCGAGCCCGCCTGAGTAGTGCTCAAACTCATAGCTATACGTCACACGTCCTCATTCTCACCATCGCCGAATAATAACTGGAACAACACTTCCATCGCAGCCCCACCACCATCTTTTCTTTTCACCTCAGCACATTTTGTCACTTATGACCGCACATTCGCAGTCGCAGAATCTTCCGCACTCACTCTCCACAATATACCTCATCACTCCTATCAAACTCTACCAGGCTCACCCAACATTACGTCAAGCACTTTGATGAGCCCTACAAACTGTTCGGACACTTCAATCCATACCTTTAATTAACTTGCTCAGCACCAATCAACCACGTATCGCGCCACATGATCCTTGACCCACACTTAGTCCGCTTATCAACTTTCCACAGACTCCACAACTCTCACACCCCATGCAACGAATAGCTCTGCAACTCACCATCTCGCCTACCTCAGCCATCATCTGACACAACCATCACCACATGACAAAAAACCACAACCATCACCACATGACAAAAAACCACAACCATCTCCATTCAATCCCTCACATCTCTACACATGTCAGACCCTTCTTAAAGTCTCCAATGTCCCCTTGTGTGACATGCATAGTCTACTCACCCACTCTCGAAAACTCCACTCACTAGTCAATAGCCCCAACTTCTTTAAAAGGGTCCCCCGCCACGACTTCCCATCTCACATCGCCCCTTCACAGGTTCTTTTCTACATACCCCCAATTCCAATCACAGGGACGATACAATCCCTTTTGGATCTATATTCCACCGTGGTAGCCTCCACCAACCTCATTCTGCCTCCATCCTTGTACTTGCATCCCACATGCACCGACAACTGTAGTTGTGTTATTTTCTGTGTCGACGACTCTGTCGACCCATACACAATAGCCACCCCCTCCTATAGTCCCATATAGACCGTCTCATCACCGCTTTGACCATTCCAGCACCACCTTCTTCAAAAAGAAGCTCCATCTTCCATCGTAGTAGTCCCCCACCGCCCTCATTCTGCCTTCATCCTTGTACTTGCATCCCACATGCACTGACAAAGGCATTTGTGTCATTTTTTGTGCCTACGACGTTGTTGACCGGTACACAATTGCCACCCCCTCTTCCCACAGTCCCACATAGACCGTTTTTGTCACCGCTTTGAACGTTCTCACAGCATCGACTTCAACGAGCAGCTCCACTTTTCCCCTTGCTACAGCCATCAACACATTGTCGACTAGCGCATCATCAGTCCTCTCCGCTAACCAACTCACACACCAATCATTGGTCATTGAGTCCACTTCCAATGTAGCCATCTTCACCAACCCCATAACGTTTCCACAATCTGTCATAGCATGTGCTTTTTCCTCCAACAAGATAGCAATTGCTCGCGCATTGTGCCCACGTCCTTCCCTCGAGACCTCTCAAACTCACACCTCTTCCATAGGTTCAACAAATTTCAAGCCTTACCCACCCCAGATCTAGTTGACCTTTCCCACCACTCCACCTGAATTAAAGCACGCATACATACACCCACCTAGACACATGACCACACGCACGTCAAAAATACCCACAACACCCCATGCACGCATACACCTTACCCCAAATTGACTTTTTCACCATACGGCTCAACTTCACCTGTCAACTAAATATCTTCCCAAAGCACCAATATCCACCCCTAAACCTTGTCATCTACGGTGCCCGCACCTTGCATAACTTCAACTTCTAGGTCCGCTAAAGCTTCCACCGTCACGACAACATCAACACGCCCTTCAAGGTGTACTCTATCGTTGCATGCTCATTTATGACGAACCAATGGAATTGAGCCATCACCCCACTCCCAACCTTGAGTTCAAAGGCCATTTGAAGGGGAAGACTATGATGTGGAAAAAAAATGGAAACTTTTGTAATTATACTAGGTCAATTTTGTAATTACATTTAGGATTGCTATTGCATATAGGGAACCATTGTAATGGTAACTGCATCTAAAAAAATGAAATATTTAGCTGCTCTAGTCTATATCTCTCGGTTAACTTGCTCGGTTTACCAACGCCATCTGCTAGACCTCTCTTCCCAGGAGGAGACTTTGTAATTCTGCTTTCCAGCGTTGTTTCTATCCAAGCCCACGCAATAAACGCTCCCCGATACCCTTCCCTATCCCAAGGGGTCATATCAGTTAGCAACATAAGATTTAAAGGAGTGCAAACAGAAATAAATCAACAAAATTAGGTCAATGGTATGAAAAGGTACGAACCATTCCATCTTCCACCTCTTCCGCGTCGGCCGACCCAGAGAGCCTCGATCTCTGCATAGCTTTGTAGGCCTGGTTCTTCCCCATCTCGAAGCAGGTTAAGTGGTTAACAGTGATAGAAAAATGTCCTAATGGTCGGAGAATGGAGATCGACTGGGATAAGACGGAAGAATCTTCAAGACAAATCCCGCGCAGACGATTCCCCCTTGGATCAGGCCGAGCTCAGACTTCCATCGATACGACGAGGGGTAGATGGCGGACGAGCGAAATTCTGGCTGTCCTCTACGAGTTTTTTATCGACTGTGTTATTGTCAGAACTATTTATGGTACCGGCAGCTCATTGTTAATAGTTGATCGTGAAAATGTAAGGATAGGCCAATATGTTAGTGACAGACTAAAAAAAATAAAAAAATGAAAAGTAGTCAAATTTAAATACATTATTGAGAATTTTCAAAATAACCAACATATGAACAAATTGTCCACGAAATTTTAGAAAGTTATATATGATATAATTAGTACAAGGACAATAGTTAGTCAAAATTAGTAGCATCATACGAGGAAATTCTTTGTGTCCTTGCAAAATAAATTAATATTGAGTACCTACGCAAAAAATAATGTTGGAAGTCAGTTTTAAAACTACATATAAATATAAAGATTAATGTTAGTGAGAATATCTTCGTAGTCAAACATCCAATATATCATACAACTTGCAAAAGGGTACACCAAAAGTTATTGATATAATAAAGGAATTTTAAGCCTGCACATTTAAAAAAATTATTAGAAGATCATCAAACTAATGATTTGAAATCTATGAAAATTATATATAAATGCATATTACATACCAAAATATCGAGATTCCATTTGCTAGCAATCTCATCACGATATCTTGCCCAACTTGGGAATATTGGAGGCAATGGACAATCATCAAGCATCAATAGTTGGACGAAGTGGTTGTCATTTATGAACTCAATGTAAACTGTCTTTGGGAATGGCGGAGGTGCCGAATGAAGTGGTAGAAATGTAAATGATTGATACATTGAGAAGTGAACGAATTTGATGTTGTAGAAGGATGCCACTACTAATCACATATCTGGCATAGTCATCCACTTGTCAATTGGCGCCGGAGTAACCATACAATCTAAAGATTCCAATAATTCTAATCTTCTAGATTGTCCATATATGTCCGCATATAATTTCTCATAACTATGTAGCTCACTAGTAAGTGCATGCCGAACCTTTTTCCAATCATCCTCCAACTTCATTGTCATACCAACAACACGATAGCCACAATGTCCATCTCCCGTCGCATCCACCACATTCATGATATATTTTGAGACACATACCGGCATTTGTTTTAGGACACTTCTTAGTAATCGTGTACCATTTTTCACCATTTTAGTAGGTCCAATTGCAAGTTTTTTTTGCGGCATTAACTCTTTGCTCACCAAGTAAGACATGCTCAAACAATGATAATTCTCGTTTTAGGACACTTCTTAGTAAGACATGGCCGCCGGCGGTGGTGACCGGCCGGGAGCGTGCGGGAGTGGGGGCTGGGCGGTGTCGGGATCGTTCGGGTGTCGGGCTCGGCGAAAAGTTAGGGAAAGGTCGAAGCGTGAAATTAGGTTATGGGACTGCCAATAGGTGTATTAGAAGAGAGAAAAATCTGGATTTAAAAAAAAATCAGGTCTGCCAATAGCCATAATAGGTCTACCATTAAAATTTTCCTTTTTATTTTACTCGTTTCTTTGTAATAGAACGGAAAGTCATCATCCTGTGAATTTGTGTTTAAAGCGGGCTTTTGGAGAAATTGAGCATGACAACCGCGCTGGCAACCTAGCAGGACCGTGGCAGCTTTCTGATGGAGGCGTTTTTGGGTCCGAGCATCAGACCATCTGACGTCTCCAAGGTTGAGGAATCGTCACATTCGAATAAAATGCAATATACTTTTGCATGGGGATTTGGCCTGGCCACGTGGCTTGATAGGATTGGTATTGGTTCTTCTCTCTTCATCGAACGCAATAATTTCTTCTTTTAGAGCTCGGTCGGAAAAACCTGGCCCCGTGCACAGTGGAATTGTCAATTGTTGTCACGATGATTTCGAAGATTTCTATCGCTCGGGTGCTCTGGTAAACCTGTCGAATTGAACCACCTTAGTTCGGAAGCGAACCGAGCGAGCAACCAGTCAATGAGTGAATTAGTAAGTGACGCGGAGACTTTAACGTGGAAAACCCGAAAAGGGTGAAAAACCACATGGTCGGAGCTGTGCCGGCCAACTTCCACTATCTTCTGGGGGTTACAATTAGAGATGGAGAACTTGAGTGCGACAGGCCTGGTGCTCGTTACAATGATAGAGAGAGAACTTTGAGGGTGACAGGTCACCTCCCGGAAAACTAAGTACTTCTTCTTCTTAGAACAGTAGTGAGAACAAGAGTGGGAATGATGAGTCGTCTTTCGCAACCTTCGAAGGCTCGAAGGAGATCTTCGAAGATTCGAAGGAGATCTTTGAGAGTCGAAGGAGATCTTCAAGCGCCGAAGGAGAATTCCAAGGAAATCTTCAATGGAGCTCTCTCTGGCGAAGAAAACAAGGTCCCTTGAAATGAAGGCTCTGGACTCCTTTTATAGCTTTGGTCGGGGGTAGTCCAGTAATTTCGTCGTTGTAACCACTGTAACCACCTGGCGGGCGAATCACGTTTTCTAATTCAGAGCACAGGGATCGTCATTTTTCGTAAATGACTGTCTCGCCCTTCGGGCAGTTCCGGCAGCTTCGTTGATTGTGGTGAAGACGACGAACGGGTCCTGCAATTTGAGAAATTAGGAAACGTTAACTACGCGCGTGTCGGGAACGTGGAAACGTTCTGAGCGCGCCACGAACACGGGAGCGTTCTGAGCGCGCAACGAACACGGGAGCGTTCTGGGCTCGCAACGAACACGGGAGCATTCTGCGCGTGCAACGAACACAGGAGCGTTCTGAGCGCGCAACAAACACGGGAGCGCTCTGAGCGTGTCAGGAGGTGTTCTGAGCACGCAATGAACACGGGAGCGCTCTGAGCATGTCAGGAGGCGTTCTGAGCGTGCAACGAACACGGGAGCGCTCTGAGCGTGTCAGGAGGCGTTGTGAGCGTGCAACGAACACGGGAGCGCTCTGAGCGTGTCAGGAGGTGTTCTGAGCGCGCAATGAACATGGGAGAGCTCTGAGCGTGTCAGGAGGCATTCTGAGCGTGCAACGAACACGGGAGCGTTCTGAGCGCGCGGCGAACGGGGAAATGAGGATTCGCGCCCCCAAAGGGGAATTGGCTTCGGTTGCACACGGCGAGGGTTGTGACTTCGGTTGGGTCCTCTGCGAGCCCCCCCTGCACATGGGGCGCGGTCTTAGTCGCGCCTGGTGCCGCCAGAGTGCAAACTGTTTGTAGCTGATTTTTCAACTCGCGATCATGGGTTGGACTTTGACCCCACTAACTCCACTATCCCTTAGTGGGGCTTTCTCTAAACGCACCCCACGACTCTTATAAATTCATATACGAACATCATCTCTACGGGTGCGCATCATAAGCACCCCAAACCTTCAGAGTCTGAATTACTACGTGGAGGAGTTCGGAGGTTTTGACGTTCTTTCTTTGTGGTGGCTTGAATTGGAGTCACTGTCGAGGGGTAGGTGCGAGGTTGTTTTCACTTCATCTTTTGCAGTCTCTTCTTGATTCGTGCATCCTTGTGTTGACGCTTTTTGGCGTCTTGTGACTCTATTGCTCTAGTCATTGTTGAAGAGTTAATCGAGGGGACAGGCCCCACGATGGCCGGTGAAGAGCATATGTAATCAAACCGTGGACGAACGTAAGAGGGGAAGGCTCTTACGATGTCGGGACCTTACTGCGGTGGAGAAGGGAGAACCTTCAATCGACGGCAGTGCGAGGTCCCCTGGGCAAGGCCCCAATGTGGCCGGTGAAGAGCGTATGTATTCAAATCGTGGACGAACGTAAGAAGGGCAGACCTTTACGATGTCAGGACCTTACTGCGGTGGAGAAGGGCGAACCTTCAATCGACGGCAATGCGAAGTCCCCGGGGCAAGGCCCCAAAGTGGTTGGTGAAGAGCGTATGCATTCAAACCATGGACGAACGTAAGAGGGGAAGACCCTTACGACGCCGGGACCTTACTGCGGTGGAGAAAGGTGAACCTTCAATCGACGGTAATGCGAAGTCCCCGAGGCAAGGCCCCAAAGTTAATGATAAAAAGTGTTTATGACGGTGAGGAAGATGTATGTTATTTTTACTCAAACATAGGTGTCGGTGTTAAAACATAATTTTCATGGTAGAGAGTTGGTTTGCGCGAGGCTTAGCTCGCGGCTTTGTACATAATATAAGATAAGTTTGTGCGAGACTGAGCACGCGGCTTTGTACATAATATAAGATAAGTTTGCGCGAGTTTGAGCTCGCGGCTTTTTGCATGATAGAAGATTCAAATTACTGATAAAAGCGGGGCAGGTTCTGGGCGTTCCAGGTGCGTGGTAGAGTCTTCCCTTCCGCTGTTCTGAGTCTGTATGTTCCGGGCTTTACGATGGTAGTGACAACATACGGATCTTCCCAAGTTGGCAAGAGTTTATCTCCTTGCGGGCCTTTACCAGCCGCCTCGATGCTGCGTAGGACCAGATCCCCTACATTGATTGGCCTGTGTTTCACCCTTCAATCGTAAAGTCGGGCTACACATCTTTGGTAGTGAGCTATGCGTTGGGCAGTCGTATCCCTTACTTCTGCAATTAAGTCTAGGTTTTCTTGGAGCAGCTCATCGTTGTTTTTGGGATCGAAGGTTTTTGCGCGACTGCTGGGAATGTCGATGTCTACGGGGATGATCGCTTATTTGCCGTAGCAGAGATTGTACAGGGTTTCCCCTGTGGGGGTCCTTTCCGTTGTACGATATGCCCACAGAACATTCAGTAGCGCGTCTACCCACTGCCCCCTTCCTCCTGCAGGCGGGTTTTGAGTCCTTTGAGGATGGTGTGATTTGTTACTTCAATCTGGCCATTTGTTTGTGAGTGAGCTACGACCGTATGACGAAGGTTAATCTTCAAGTCTTCACACATCTTGGTGAACGACTTTCCAGTGAACTGAGTGTCGTTGTCGGCGATGATTATTGTCAGGATTCCAAAGCAGCAGACGATGTTCTTCCACACAAACTGTTTAGCGTTCTCCTCAGTGATTTTGGTGAGGGGTTCGGCTTCTACCCACTTTGTGAAGTAATCGATAGCAAATGGTCAGGCGCCTTGGAGTGTCGTAAGCGCTACTGGGGGATGATGAGGGACGTTTGCATGGAGCTGGCAGTTTTTACATTTTTGACTGAACTCGGCGGTGTCCTTTTTCATTGTTGGCCAATAAAACCCCTGACGCAGGATCTTTCAGACCAGTGCTCTTGTGCCTAGGTGCTCTCCACATACCCCGCCATGGACTTCCTTTAAGACGTAATCTGCTTCCGCTGTCGGAAGGCACTTTAGGTAGGGCCCAGAGAAGGCCCACCTATAAAGCTCCCCTTCGATGATAACGTACAGGGCGGCTTGCATTCGCAGTCGTCGTGCTTCTAAGCGGTCGTTGGACAGGTCTTCATGTTCAATATAGGCTCAGAGGGGTGTCATCCAGGATGGTCCCTCTTCACTGATTTTGGTGATCTCCCATGTCCTGGGAATGCTGGGAGTCACGATGTCCTCGATTCGGCGCCTCCGAGATTGATAGTTAGAAGGAGAGGTCGCGAGTTTGGAGAGTGTGTCGGCTCTGGAGTTCTGCTCCCTAGGGATGTGAAGAATTTGGTGTGATGATACCCTTTGTAGGAGGGATTTCGCTACTATGAGATATTGTATCATTTGGTTGTTCTTTGCCTCGTAGTTTCCTTCAACTTGCGAGACCATGAGATGTGAGTCGGTGTAGATTGTCAGGTTCTCTGCCTTGCAGTCGACGACGAGTCGCAGTCCAGCGATTATGGCCTTATACTTAGCAATTTTGTTGGTTGCTGGGAACTTCAACCTGATGCCAACTCTAAATTGATGCCCTCCGAACTGATCAGGAGCAATCCTGCTATGGCACCTTCGGCGGCGGAAGCGCCGTCGACATAGAGAGCCCAACGAGCGGCGGAGACATCTTTAACAGGGGCGGCCTCCGGAGGTAGAGTATTTTCTACGATGAAATCGGCGAGCACTTGGGATTTGATGTCTGGCCGTGGTAAGAATTGGATGTCGAACTTGCCCAGTTCGACTGCCCGCTTCACTAATCTCTCTGATACTTCCGTCTTCTGGAGAATGGCTCGTAACGGTTGTAGGATTCCTCTCCCCCGAACTGAACCCAGGTCGGGGGAGAAGGGACCCTACTGCCCAAGACGGCCACTTAGCGCTTCCCAGGTGACAATGGCCTACCCTCTCAAACACTGAGTGCTCGCCTTGTTAGGCACAGAATCAACATATCACATCAGAGTCACAATGCAGAAGCAATCATAAGGAAATACTATCAAGACGTATATATATATATATATATATATATATATATATATAAAAGCAAAGTCCGTAGCCTACTGTTTACATGGACGGCCATGTGGGCTATGTGAAATTTTCCGTAGATCTAAGAGTGAGCATGAATTGTACAACTTAAAGTTACAGCCAACAACCAGAAGCACATGAAGCAACACAATCTTTATTGATAATAGCAGAAATCTTCATTATAGAGCGAGGTATACATGGTGAGACATGATTTCGCCAGTACACAAAACCAAAAGGAAAAATACAGCTGAAGAGAGATAACTGGCGGTCTGAAAATAGAAGCCGCCTAACCGCGCGGTCTGGATGTTCGCGCGACTAGAAAAGGAGACCGCGCGAACAGACTACCGACGACTTGAACAACACCACTGAAGCTCCGCGACCTCCCAAACTCCACTGATCCTCCCGAACTCCAGCAACCCGCACTGCAAACCGCAAGACCGCCTGAACACCTTAGAAGAAAAGGTGACCGCTGCTGTTCGCACAATCCGCAGAAAACTTAGTGCGATTAATTTTGCTGCTACAGTGACTCCTATTTATAGGCTTGAGACCTGATCCAGTCGACACCCTATGAGATAGAGTCACCGCCCTGACCGCGCAACCAAGACCGGTCTACCCGTGCGGTCAGAAGATCGCTCTGCGCCTGTGAGCTCGCCGACTTCAATCCTGACCGGAGATCGCCACTCCTCCAAGAAGCCGCGCGACCATGACAACCCGCATGGTCAAGACACCCACCACCAGTGTTCGCATATACGAGACCTCCTCCAGAGACCGCGAACACAAAGAAGGAGACCGCGCGACTAAGAGCACCTTAGTCGGCGCGCACCAACAAGAACTCGGACAGTCACCAGACTGGAAGACCGCCCGAACAACAAACCTGTGCGGTCAACAGCATAACCCGCACAGAACAGAAAACAGCGCGCCACGCGGTCACACGAACCAGACCGCGCGACCTTGCCATACTGAAAAACAAGCTCGCCACGCGGTCACACAAACTAGAACGCGCAGCCTCACATCGGCAGCCTTGGACAGAAAGAACGGCGGTCAGGCCGAATTGACTACGGCTAGACCAAATAGGTCAGACCGTAGAGGAGACCGCCAGGTCGCGCGTGTTGAAACCGTCAACCGGTCTCTTGAGTTCGGACCCTCTGGGTGTGTAGCCCGTGCCTACTTCCCCCTCACCGAACTCTCCTGACTTTGGATGGAAAATCTGGAACTGACCCAAGGCTGTAGCGAGGAGGTCCTGCCACACACCCGGAAGATATTAGAGAGCTTCCTCTCCCGAACCAATGCTCAGTCGGGCACCTTGGAGGGCACTAGCAACCAACTTCGGAAATTGCCTGGAGGAGAGAGCTCAAAAGGATCTGGTCTCCTCCAAGGTGCCCTTAAGGGTCTATTTATAGATTTTCTAGTCTGGGACTGCAAATAGCGTAAATCCGCCTTTTGGTTTTACTAATCGCACCCCAAATTGGTCTGCTAACAGCCTAACTCCACTGTTTTGTTTTGAAGGGCTATTAGCAGCCCGCAAGGGGTATCTAGGTAATTCCCCCCCCCCCCCCCCCAAGCACTCTGGGCGAGTGGTCCGTGAAGGCACCACTCGCCAGACTCCTTGCTCATCATGGTTCGCCAGGCGAATGGTTTATGAGGCCATCACTCGCCACGTTCGACTCGCTTGAGGGGCGAGACCTTGGGCACTCTCGCCTATCTGCCATGATGCCCTATGCGAGTGGTCCGCGAGTGCGGGAAGCACTCGCCCAAAGACCTCTTGGACTCCTTATTCCGCTCCTTGCACTGCCACTTGGCCCCCCTTGGGCCCACTCGGCGAATACGGGGTTGTACACAATCCCCTCTCTTTGCGAGCGAGTTCTGCGCTTGGAAAGAAAAGTCCAACCCCCAGTATTCGCTGAGTGCTTTGCTGACCTGGAGGGAATCTTCTTGGTGGGGCCCTCCACTTAGCTATAAATACGACCCCAGCTGTTATTTTCAGCTTGCTCGTCTTCTAATCATTGTTCCTCGTTTTCTCCCTCGGAGCATTCGGAGCACTCGTCATGACGTTCATGAAGCCGACACCACGACCACTTTCAGAGGGAATGATTGCACGCATTGCTGCCTCATAGGGAGGAACCGCTCCCAAGACCACTCGCTATGCCCCCTGGCTCTCGTCGGCGAGGGACCCCTCCAAGACCTACAGGCTAAAGAAGGCCAAAACGGTCCGGCGAGACCTGGGGGAGAGGGAATTGGCGTCTGAGACTCCCCCCTCTCTGACTTTCCTCCCGTAACTACCAACGAGGTAATGGAACACGTCTCGCTTTCGAGGTTGATCATGATGATGCGATTGACCTCCGCTTATCTCGCCCTTCGCAGGTCCTGTCGACGACCGGGGGTGGCCCCGGGCTCGACCAGGCGAATGATGTCGTTCCTCCACCTGCCCTCGAGAACGCCCCTTCGACCCAGGAGACCACCCTTCTCGGCACTTCTGGCGAAGCCTTGTCCTTGCTTGGTGAGCATTTTGTTGTCCTCTCGCGTACACTTCTCTTTCCGCCATTCTTTCTGATCCAAGTTCTCGCAGCCCCAACCTTCGGCACCTTTGGGACCACGGGATTACCCACTTCCTTCCGCACTTCTTCAGTTCCCGATGCCACCAAGAGTCCTCCCCCCCCCGGAGCAGGAACGCTCGGCGGGGAAGAGTCCCAGGACCGATTCTCCCGCTGCGGATCCGGTCGTCACTTCCGTTGTGGCCGATCAGACGTACCGCCCCGGAAGAGGGAAGTCCCTCCACCTCCCAAGTCGACCATTCGCAGGGCATCCTAACACCTCTCGCCAGTCTTCCGTCGAAGAATACGTGCCAGGTTGGTTGTCTCCATCCGCAGAATTTGCGGCTTTCATCTGAGAGGTCTAATTTATGCTTCTGCAGGATTTTGTCAAATTCCGATCACCGATCCTTCAAAGGAGGAGGGGCTGATCTCGCATCCTCCCTCTCCTAGTGACATCTCTGAATTTCTTGGCCACCACGAGGACCCCCGCACTATGAAGGAACGGATGATGGAGCTGTTTGGCAAGCTGATCTGGATGCAGCGAGACCAAGCCAACCTGATGGAGGAGCATTGATGAGTCCTGATCATATACACTTTTATGGACTCATTTGGGCCTTTATTCAGTCATTTCACCGCACGTTAGCCTTGTTATAGTTTATATTTGATATTCCATGCTAGGTGCACTTCTAGGCCCATTTTGGTGTGATTTCATTGCTTTTCTTCATTAGTAGTTTTCATGCGCTGTTAGGTGCCACTTTCAGTGGCTGGATTCGTGGTTGTGCTGGAATTGGAGTCGTGCAGGTGTTCCTGGTGCAATTCTGCACAGGAACACTGCGCACGATCACCGGTTCTATTGCGCACGACCACTGGTCGTGCGCCACTGATCGTGTGCACTTAACACTTTTTTCATGAGTTCTGTTTGGTGTAGTGCGCACGACCACCTACGATAGTGCGCACGACCACCGGTCGTGCGCCACTGTTCGTGCGCACTTATCATTAATTTTATGAGTTCTGTCTCGACCAGTGTGCACGACCACCGACGATAGTGCGCACGACCACTGATCGTGCGCCAATGACCGTGCGCAGTATTAATTCCAGCGCCTATATAAATGCCTGTTCCGATTTTAGGTCAGATTGAGCCTGGGGGAGCGGATTTCCTGATCCGTACGCCGCCGACCACCATCTTGGGACGCCTCCACTTCATCTCCTACGGAAGGGGGAAGTCTTCTCCATCCATTCCAAGCCTTCCTCCATTGTCCGGGAGCGTTCTCCACCATCTGCAAGCCTCCAAGCAGCTATTTTCCCACTCCGGCCCGGTGAGAAGAAGAGGAAATCTGAAGTCGAAGACGACGGAGCTACGTAGAGAGATCGTGACAGCTCTTTGAGCCGGAAGCATCGTCCGCCCGAGTCCGGAGGTAGCCCGACAACCTACCATTCCGGCCGTGAACGGCCGCTAGCCTTCACCCATCGGTTATCTCTTTCTTCTTTCCTTCATTGTACTCGTTGAATTGTGTAAACTGGAATATTGTGATGTTTGGTTTGTTTGCAATGAATGTTTCTTTGCCCTTCTTCAGAGCGTGCTTGTGAATCACTCCGTTTCCACTCTCTCACTCACGCCCTCAAGGTGTTTGATCCGCGTTAGCAAGAGCTAACGACGGTTGTGAAGAGGTGTTTGCGACCCTCACCTTCTCGCACTAGAGCACACACCATCCACCTCACGAAGCACGGCATCGCGGCCGTTGCATCCATCTCGCCTCGCGAAGCGGTGCTTTCGACCCGCATTTCTTTTATTGTTGTTAAGATTAGGAACAACCAACCAAAAACCCCTTTTTTTTTATGTGTGTCGCGCTTGTGTAACAAGAGTCATACAACGCATTTCGTTCACCTAATCTGCATTCCTCAAGAGACCGACACTCGGGGATTCCACTCTCCACATTTATTACTTGACAGCGACCGGTGCACTTGCCGAAATTATCGCATCAAGTTTTTGGCGCCGTTGCCGGGGAATGCAGACGTGATGAATTCGTCTGCGTGAAGAATTGTTGCACGAGGATTTTCTTTTTCTTTTCTTTTGCCTCTTTTGTTCACCTCTGGTATCTCCGTTTCTTTTCAATACGCACAGCTGATTACTTTCGTCTTTTCCACCGTACGCTAATCGTTTGGGTTGCAAGTATTCGCAACATGACCTCCATTCAGGAATGCATCTATCAAGGAAGCTTAAATGATTTAAGGGATCAAGCAGAAAGGAACAATCATGACTTCGGGATCTCCTCCGACGTCATTGAGTACATGGCTGGGAACTGCAAGTTCAGCGGGGACGAGCATGAAGACGCGGTGCAACACATGCAGGACTTTTTAGAAATCTATTACACATGTGTTTTCAGTGGAGTTGAAAACGACCTGCAAAAGATTCTGGCATTTTCATTCTCCTTGCATAAAAAAGCCAAAAGTTGGTATTGGGATATCCGGAGAAGAGAGGTGATCACATGGAAACAACTCGAAGGGAGATTTTTGCAAGAGTTTGAACATCGTACCCAAGCTTTGGACAAGTACAGGGAACTCGTAACCTTTGGACAGAGGAAGGAGGAGACGTTAGTTGATGCGTGGGAGCGTTTTCAATCTCTGCATAGGGGATGCTACCGTGAAGATCTTTCAGAAGCTTTTTTAATTCAGATTTTTTATTTCGGCGTGCTGGACAAATTCCGTCCATTATTTGATATGGCAGCTGGAGGGGCCCTGTTTAATAAACCGGGGAAGGACGCGTGGGAAGTGGTCGTGAATATTGTTCACACCAGTCAGCACTGGAGTCATGTCATTCGCCCCCCAAGTACTGCTGCAGTTAATGCCGTGACATTCAAAGGAGCAGCGGATTTTTTGCCGTCAGAGCAACCGGAACAGTTAACAACTTTGGTGGTTGGGGTATTGAATAAAATGAATGACCAATCAGCCGCAATCCAACAGCTTCGCTATACTATAGGGACTCTGTCCGATGTTGTTTCTGGGCTTGCAAGTCAGCATCCTGAGTCGGTGAATACCATGCGATTGAGAAGTGGGAGAAGTGTTGACAACCCCCCTCGACAGGAACCACTTGCATGTTCCACTGACAAGCTTAATGAAGACACGGCTGAGAAGCTGACTCAGATTCATATTGAGCCGCATCCCGTGAGCGAGGCACAGACCTCGAAAAGTGCTGTTCACCCCCCATTCCCCCATAGGTTGCGAAACGAGAAATCCGAGAGGCAATTCCTCAGATTCTTGGAAATAATGAAAGGAGTGCAAGTGAGCATACCACTGATTGAAGCTATTTCTCAAATGTCGGGCTACTCCAAGTTTTTGAAAGATTTGATTTCGAAGCGGAAGCAGTTGCAGGGTCTCAAAACTATCGACCTCACCGAGGAGTGCTCCGCCATCATTTCCAATTTGCCCACAAAGTGCAAAGATCCGGGCAGCTTTACGATTCCGTGCAGGATTGGCCATCACCGTTTCAGCCAGGCACTCTGTGATTTGGGGGCATCAATCAACCTGATGCCGCTCTCTATCTTTCGTGAACTTGGTGCTGGGATCTTGAAGCCAACGCAGGTAATGCTACAGCTAGCTGATCGGTCGATCAAGAAGCCGTCAGGAATCGTCGAGGACCTCACAATAGTTGTAAACGGTCTCGCCTTTCCAGCCGATTTTATCATTCTAGACATGAAGGTTGATACAAGAGTACCCATTATCTTGGGGCGGCCCTTTCTCGCCACTTCTCGTGCTATTATTAATGTGGAACAGGGGGAGCTCACACTCAGACTGGGGGAGGATGCTATATCTTTCAACGTCCACAACCCGTCACAACTCTTTGAAATTACGGAGTGCGAACCGGCAGAGGCGCCTGAAGAATTCGATGGTCAGATCGATGTGAATTTGGATGACAGCGAGGTGTGTTGGCGGCGCGAAGACATGGGAGAAGGCGGTGCACATTCGAACCAGCCCAATTTGTCACATTCAATCGGAGAGCCTTCCAACGATTCTACTAATCCTAACCCTTGTCCGGCTCTCAAACAACTACCGGATTCTCTAAAGTACGTTTTCCTTGGAGAAAATACCACGCATCCTGTGATTATTTCTGCAGCCCTGTCCGCCGCCAACGAAACTGCCTTAGTGGGCGTACTGAGAAGGTACCACAAGGTCTTCGGACGTTCTCTTGCAGACATTAAGGGAATCAGCCCCACGGTCTGCATGCACAAGATCCTCCTTGAAGATCAGTACAAACCGACAGCACAGCCCCTAAGGCGGCTGAACCCGAAAATGCAAGAGGTAGTGAAGGCTGAAGTGATAAAGCTTTTAGACGCTGGCATCATTTACCCAATCAGCGATAGCAAATGGGTCAGTCCAGTCCAGGTGGTACCAAAAAAAGGAGGGATCACTGTCGTTGCCAATGAAAAGAACGAGCTGCTTCCAACCCGAATGATCACCGGGTGGAGAGTCTGCATCGACTACCGCAAGCTGAACGATGCGACGTGCAAGGACCATTTTCCGCTCCCCTTCATTGATCAGATGCTAGAAAAGTTAGCGGGTCAGGATTACTACTGTTTCTTGGATGGGTACTCAGGGTACAATCAAATTTTAATAGACCCATCCGATCAAGACAAGACAACATTCACATGTCCCTCCGGTACCTTCGCGTTCAAAAGAATGCCATTCGGACTGTGTAATGCCCCCGCAACCTTCCAACGCTGTATGCTCGCCATTTTTGCTGACATGGTGGGGGACTTCCTCGAAGTTTTCATGGATGATTTTACTCTATTTGGCAGCAGCTTTGACATTTGCCTCGCGAATCTGGCCAAGACCTTGAAGCGGTGTGAAGACACCAATCTTGTCTTGAACTGGGAGAAATGCCACTTTATGGTGCGCGAAGGAATTGTGTTGGGGCATAAGGTTTCCTGCAAAGGGCTCGAGGTGGATCAAGCGAAGGTAAGTGTTATCAGAAACCTCCCTCCACCCATGTCAGTGAAAGGCATCCGAAGTTTTCTTGGTCATGTGGGCTTCTATCGAAGGTTCATCAAGGACTTTTCCTCCATTTCAAAGCCTCTATCTCGCCTGCTTGTCAAGGACGTCCCCTTCCACTTCGACGAAGCATGCATGCAGGCCTTCGAAACTTTACGGGGACAACTCATCTCGGCTCCAATTTTGGTGGCACCCGACTGGACTTTACCTTTTATTATCATGTGCGACGCAAGTGATGTGGTCGTAGGTGCTGTACTCGGTCAAAAGAAAGACAAGACTTTTCACACTATTGCATATGCCAGTCGAACTCTCAACAGCGCGCAAGCAAACTATACCACCACGGAGAAGGAAATGCTAGCCGTGGTATTCGCTTTTGAAAAATTTCACTCGTACTTGGTACTTTCCGAAGTAATCGTATACACAGACCACGCCGCTCTCAGGTATCTTTTTAGTAAAAAAGAATCCAAATCGCGTCTGATTCGTTGGATTTTACTTTTGCAGGAATACAATCTGGAAATCAAAGACAAGAAAGGGGTGGAGAACGTGATTGCTGATCATCTCTCGCGTTTGGAGTACGACACTCCCAACAGCTTTGTGGAGGAAACGGACGACTATTTCCCGGATGAAAAATTATTCGCAATTACTACGCCCCCCCCCCCCCCCCCCCCAACAGCACCATGGTACGCAAATATCGCTAACTACTTGGCTTGTAAAACCTTCTCCCCGAATCTGTCCCCTCAGCAAAGACGGAAGCTTGCCTCTGACTCAAAATACTATTTTTGGGAAGATCCGCTCTTATTTCACACATGCAGCGACAGGATTATCAGGCGTTGCATTCCGGAAGCTGAGTTTCAGTCTATATTGCAGCACTGCCATGACAGAGAAGCTGGCGGGCACTTCGGGGCCATTCAAACAGCACGAAAAATCCTGCAATGTGGATTGTTTTGGCCGACCCTCTTCCGGGATGCCCATGCCTATGTCACCAAGTGCGACGAATGCCAAAGGACCGGAAATATCTCCCGGCGTGATGAGATGCCCCTCAATAACATGCTGGTCTGCGAACCATTTGATGTCTGGGGGATAGATTTCATGGGTCCTTTCCCAATGTCTCATGGTAAGCATTATATCATTGTGGCAGTTGATTATGTTTCAAAATGGGTGGAAGCTGAGGCGGTTGCCACGAATGATGCCAACACAGTGCTACACTTTATCCACAAGAATATCTTTTCCAGGTTTGGGACACCGAGAACTATCATTAGCGATGGCGGTAGTCATTTTTGCAATAAGCAGTTTGTGCAGCTCATGAAAAAGTTTGGGGTCCATCATAAGATTTCTTTGGCATACCACCCCCAAATATGCGGGCAAGTCGAAGTTTCCAACCGCGAGCTCAAGCGAATAATCGAGAAATCAATACATTCAAATAGGAAGGAGTGGGCTAAAAAGGTCGACGACGCATTATGGGCTTACCGGACTGCGTTCAAAACACCCATCGGCATGACTCCGTTTCAATTGGTCTATGGCAAGGCATGCCACCTCCTTGTGGAGCTGGAGCATAAAGCATTATGGGAAACCAAACTGTTGAACATGGACATTGGAGCCGCAGCCGAGGTGCGTTGTTCCCAACTCAACGAGTTAGAGGAGCTCCGTCATTTCGCTTATGAAAACGCTCGCATCTACAAGGAGAAAACAAAGAAATGGCACGATCGGCACATCATTCCTAAGGAGTTCAAAATTGGGGACCAAGTGCTGCTCTACAACTCCCGTCTCCGCCTCTTCCCAGGGAAGTTAAAATCGAGGTGGAGTGGTCCTTTCTCAGTGACCGATGTCTCCCCCTTCGGTGCCATAGAAATATCCGGAGATAAGGGGGACAAATTTAAGGTCAATGGGCATCGACTGAAGTTATACGATGGTGCCACTATAAACAAGGAGTGTCAGCTGTTGACATTGGGAGACGGACACCATTCAAGCGCCGGCAGCTGATTTTTCCTTCTTTTCTCTTATTTTTGTGATACTCTCTTTTTTCAAGAACTTTCCTTTTAATTCCTGCATTTTATAAACAATTCTAATACAGGTATTTGGTCCAGCTTAAGGACATTAAATAAAAGCGCTACTGGGAGACAACCCATATTTTCCTGATTTTATTTCCTTTCTATCATGCTTGGTTCGGTTTTTATATTCACTTTTGCTGTTTTTAGTTTTGTGCTTGCAGGTCTTGTTCTTTGGTGCGGATGCTGCGGACTGCTCTTGATCGTAAACGCCAATCGTCTGGTATGCTCAATTCTGAGCATTGGGTAACACTTCCTCTCCTCTTTTAGCTTCCAATTTCTAGATATATTGTTTAGACTAAGTCTGGGGGAGCGTATGTTGTCATTCAATGTGCACGAGTTGCACTGCACACTAGAAGTTTGTTCCTTTTGTATCCTTGTCATTATCATTGTTTTCATGCTTCCACACCACTTCACCCACTTGAGTGCGCGCTTATCTTTTTGTTGTTGTTCCGGTTAAACTATTTTGGTTGGAATGTGAAATAGGTTGTTAACTTAAAAATTATTATTTGGAGTGCGATGTTGACTCGTGTAGTGTTCTAGTCACTTCGCATGATATGGTAGAATTTGAGTAGAACTAGATTGTCTCTATGCATCTAATTTATGTTTAGCATTTCTGCGTAAATTTAGATTTATTATACTCAAGTGGTGAATTTGAATGAAATTGACGATAACCCGGTGTAGTGTGTGTACGAGTGCTAGTCGTGTGTTGCTCGAGTCGGGAGGAAGGATTACCTTTCTCGTGGGCTAAGAACTTGCCCCAAGCGACTCTTGAAGCATGGGTGAGTGCGACTCGTCGAGTTAAACATGATGTAGGCCACCCTTTGGCTAGTTTGAGCTTTGTTATTCCATGTCCTTTTCGCTCACCTTTGCAAGCCAAATTTGTGCCTACCATTCCTTTGTTCAGCTCCTCTTCATCCACCAAAGCCCGAAGCTTATCCTACACCCGCAACCAAATAGCTGTTCTCTACACTCATTTTCTAGATTTGGTGTGATGTTTGGAATCGTTGTGATGAGAAGGGGAATTAAACACCATTTTGTTGAATTTGTACCAACCGGAGGATAAGTAAAAGAAGTAAAGTATGTTGCTAAAAGAAGAAAAAAAAATCTGGAAAAAGTTTTTTTTTTAAAAGAAATCCTCCTAAGCTAAATAGAAAATTTGTTGGTGATTGTGAAGTAGGCTGTGTGCACACCTAGTTTTCATGATAAGTCTGGGGGTGTGTCACACAAGCGTTGTCTTTTGTTCTATGTGGTGCAGCGTTCCGTTAGCTCACTTGGGTTGCGTAGCCATCGTGTTTAAATTTGAATACCATACCGTAACCTAAGCCCCAACTTAATCCTTTAAGTCCTATTGATTTGACTTGCGAGTTTGCTAGTGCCGTGGAGAGAGTGTGACCGGGCGAGCGTATGGTTCACGACGTTGATGGATTTCAGCGGAGTTATTCCTAAGCCCCGATCTTCTGCAACACCCGCCTCAATGTCGTGTCACTTTCATACCGGGCATGATCGTTCAAATTCTTCATAATTCACCAACTGAGTATAACTAAATCTTTACTTACGCTTTAATACTTTTGTAAATTAGTTAGCATAGTTAGAATCTCCTTCTACTAGAATCTCTACTCGCATGCGTATGTTACTTCGCACCATACTCCTTTGTGTAATTCTCTATGTTAACTCTCGTTTTCACACTCCGCCGGATTCGTTTGCTCGGGACGCGCAAACAGTTAAGTCTGGGGGTGATGTGATGAGTCCTGATCATATACACTTTTATGGACTCATCTGGGTCTTTATTCAGTCATTTCACCGCACGTTAGCCTTGTTATAGTTTATATTTGATATTCCATGCTAGGTGCACTTCTAGGCCCATTTTGGTGTGATTTCATTGCTTTTCTTCATTAGTAGTTTTCATGCGCTGTTAGGTGCCACTTTCAGTGACTGGATTCGTGGTTGTGCTGGAATTGGAGTCGTGCAGGTGTTCCCGGTGCAATTCTGCACAGGAACACTGTGCACGATCACCGGTTCTATTGCGCACGACCACTGGTCGTGCGCCACTGATCGTGTGCACTTAACACTTTTTTCATGAGTTCTGTTTGGTGTAGTGCGCACGACCACCTACTATAGTGCGCACGACCACCGGTCGTGCGCCACTGTTCGTGCGCACTTATCATTAATTTTATGAGTTCTGTCTCGACCAGTGCGCACGACCACCGACGATAGTGCGCACGACCACTGATCGTGCGCCAATGACCGTGCGCAGTATTAATTCCAGCGCCTATATAAATGCCTGTTCCGATTTTAGGTCAGATTGAGCCTGGGGGAGCGGATTTCCTGATCCGTACGCCGCCGACCACCATCTTGGGACGCCTCCACTTCATCTCCTACGGAAGGGGGAAGTCTTCTCCATCCATTCCAAGCCTTCCTCCATTGTCCGGGAGCGTTCTCCACCATCCGCAAGCCTCCAAGCAGCTATTTTCCCACTCCGGCCCGGTGAGAAGAAGAGGAAATCTGAAGTCGAAGACGACGGAGCTACGTAGAGAGATCGTGACAGCTCTTTGCGCCGGAAGCATCGTCCGCCCGAGTCCGGAGGTAGCCCGACAACCTACCATTCCGGCCGTGAACGGCCGCTAGCCTTCACCCATCGGTTATCTCTTTCTTCTTTCCTTCATTGTACTCGTTGAATTGTGTAAACTGGAATATTGTGATGTTTGGTTTGTTTGCAATGAATGTTTCTTTGCCCTTCTTCAGAGCGTGCTTGTGAATCACTCCGTTTCCACTCTCTCACTCACGCCCTCAAGGTGTTTGATCCGCGTTAGCAAGAGCTAACGGCAGTTGTGAAGAGGTGTTTGCGACCCTCACCTTCTCGCACTAGAGCACACACCATCCACCTCACGAAGCACGGCATCGCGGCCGTTGCATCCATCTCGCCTCGCGAAGCGGTGCTTTCGACCCGCATTTCTTTTATTGTTGTTAAGATTAGGAACAACCAACCAAAACCCCTTTTTTTTATGTGTGTCGCGCTTGTGTAACAAGAGTCATACAACGCGTTTCGTTCACCCAATCTGCATTCCTCAAGAGACCGACACTCGGGGATTCCACTCTCCACATTTATTACTTGACAGCGACCGGTGCACTTGCCGAAATTATCGCATCAAGCATCGAGCGGCCTTCGAGCGTCGGATTAGCGCCCTCGAGCGAGACTATGGGCACCTGGTCGGAGAGATGGAGCGCCAGGGGGGTGGGTGTGAGGAGACCTTGCCTAGGAGGCATATCGCGCGAGCCCGGGATCAAATGCGCTTGATCAGCCAAGAGGTGACAGCTGTCAGCGCGTTCCACTACCCGCGAGTGCCTCCAAGGACAGGGAGGCGAGGCCGGGGCCGATGGCGGTGGGATCAGTACTAAGCCTACCGACACTCGCTCCCTGCGATCTCCTGCACCCCTGCTATTTCTCTGGTTTTGTTCACATCGGACTAGGGTGAGACCCTTTATGTCTCGCGAACTATGGCTTGCGTATTTATATGTATATGTCTCGCTTTTTTGCTTATTTCTCGGAATGCTGTCTCGCGACGAATTTCGCTTTCGCGCCTTTTGATTCGTATTTTACAGGGAAGATCTCGCCTACTGCTTTTGCCTTCTGCACGCGGTCGGGTTCAGGTGGGTGGTTCTAATCCTGAGGTGTTGAGAAGTCGTCGAGGCTATCTGCACCCTGCATGATGATTTCGGTTATTTTTCACCTTTTTCCAATAAATAGCTCAGCCAAGCACCGCCATTACTGCGCTTTCATCTCTCTCTACTCTTTTACTCTCGCGATATCACTCGCCCTTCTCTCTACTCTTCTTCTCTCGCGAGATCATTCGCCCTCTTCCACGATGCCGAAAGAATCGGATGGTAGGGCTAATTGCGCCCAGGTCTTCTCCAATCGGGACTTCGACACCTGCGACCTCTCGGAGGCAGATTTCAATCAGGCAATTGCGGATTTCGTTCCTCCCGGTTTCGTCGGGCGCCTCCCGGGAGCTGGGATCGCATCAACCAATTCTCGCCGGACAAACTCGCGATCCCCCTTGAGCACTTCGAAGTAGGGCTCTGCCTCCCACTATGGCCAGAGGTGCGCTTGACCCTGCGCTACTTCGGGGTTGTTCCCGCGCAGCTCAATCCTAACTCCATCGCCATGCTGGTAGCATTCGCCTGCTACCTGCGTGAGGAGGGGATCGAGTTCTCGCTTCCGGTATTCCGCAAGCTCTTCACTTTCAGTGCCACTCGCGGAGTGGCGTTCTTCTCCGGGCAGAGCCCCCTCATCGTGATCGGCACCGCCAACAAGAACCATGATTGGATTCGGCGATTTATCTTTGTCATGGGGAAGTTCGGCAACGTGCCACTCGCACCCTTGCAAGAGGACGAGTCGACCTTCCGGCCCCCAGCGCTGGGAGGGTTCGAGGCCAAACTCCATGCCTTCCTCCTGAAGCATGATATGGACGTCGTGCACTTGCGAAAGCACGTCGATTCGCTGTCGGTGGTCCCGCCGGGAGAAGGTAAGCTGAATTACCTCGTCCCGAGCTCTCGCTACTACTACATTCACTCCCACCCATTTTAATTGACCTTTTGAACGCAGGGCTTCGGAGTCTCCCCCTTCATCCGCCGAATGCGAATGTGGGGGTCCCTCCTGCCGACGCTCTCACCCGTGCGCAGTCTGCTGCAACTACTTGCCGCGAGAACCCACCTCCCGTGAAGTCCAGCGGGCAAAAGCCGAAGCCACAGCGGAAGCCCGACGTGGCTTCGAGCCCTTCTGCCAAGCGGTCGAAGCCCTCAGCTGCTGCTAAGGGCAAAGCGGTCTTGGGGGATGTCCCGCGCTCGAGTTCTACTTTGGAGGGGGTCTTAGCTGTCCAGCCTGATGATGAGTCCCAAATATATACACATTTATGGACTCATCTGGGCCGATTTTCTAGTCAATGCACTTCACTTTAGACAAGTTTTCACTTATATTTGACACTCCATGCTAAGTGCACCTCTAGGCCCGTTTTTGGTGTTATTTCATGTTCTTCATTTTTAGTAGTTTTCATGGATTGTTAAGTGCCACTTTCAGTGGATGGATTCGTGGTTGTGCTGGAACAGGAGTCGTGCAGGTGTTCCCGGTACAATTCTGTACAGGAACACTGTGCACGATCAATGTTTCTATTGCGCACGACCACTGGTCGTGCGCCGCTGATCGTGTGCACTTAACCCTATTTTTTGAGTTCTGTCTCGGACAGTGGGCACGACCACCAACGATATTGCGCATGACCACCGGTCGTGCGCCGCTGTTCGTGCGCACTTAACATCAATTTATGAGTTCTGTTTCGACCAGTGCGCACGACCACCTACGATAGTGCGCACGACCACCGGTCGTGCACCACTAGTCGTGCGAACATGGTATTTTATAAATTTCTTACATTGCAGGCTCCACCCAGGAAGGCGCACGATCACAGGATTCCAGCGCGCACGACCACTGGTCGTGCGCCAATGATCGTGCGCACTATTTATTCCAGCGCCTATAAATATTCCTGCTCGCGAATTAGGTTGGATCGCGCATTTCTTCCGCCCAGCTCCGCCGTTTTCGCCCCTTCCGCTGGTTCTCCGCCCCCCTAGGCCTCCTCCATCATCCAAGAGCATCAAGGAGAGGTTTCTAGCCCAAAGATCGCCAACGTCGAGCAAGGAGATCGTGTATCGGAGTAGATTGGATCGTGACACGAAGAAGACGAGCCATTGGGAGGAAGTGACAGCCCTCCTCTACCTCGGACGCAGTTGAAGACCGAGCTTGGACGCGGATTGACAACCCAGCGATTCCAACCGTGAATCTTCGGCAAGGCTTCAGATGTGGTCGACTCCTTTACCCTCTTTTTCCTTCTTTATGTTGATGATTGTTTAGGTTAGACTCTTCTATATTTTGATGATGTGCACAATGAATCTTTTTATGTAATGTCTATTTCATTTATTTGAGATTATATTATTCATATGTGTTTATGAGGTGCGCCCCCATATAATTTCCATTCCGCCTTCGTGTTCGGTGCCGCACTAGCAATTGCTAGTGGCGTGCTTGTCGACGAGGTGCTTGCGACCCTCATCCGTATGCCTACTCTTCCATCCGCCTAGCGAAGCGTGACATAGCGGCCCGTGTAATCCATCCCGCTTAACGAAGCAGCGCGCTCAAGGCCTGCATAGTTCGATTCCGTTTGCCTACTCGTCCATCCGCCCTTGCGACGCAGCGCGCTCAAGGCCTGCCTAGTCTCCATCCCGCCAAGCGAAGCACTGCATAGCGGCATTGCATAGGAGTAGTTGTAGTTGTTTTCTTTTATTTTCCAAAAGCCAAATCCCCCATTTCCGCATCCATCCGCTCGAAAGGACTTCAATCTCAAGTCCTTCCTCGATAATAAACTCCACCTTACTGTGTTCCTTTGAGATCGATACTTGGGGATTCATTCCCATTTTATATTACTTGAACGATCGGTACACTGCCGTTTCGTGCCGCATTCTTACTACCGCCTATAGCCTTGTGCTAAGATTTGCGCATCAAGTTTTTGGCGCCGTTGCCGGGGAACACAGTCATGTGAGTTTTTTTGAGAGGGAGAATCTGAGAGAGAAGCGCTTCCATTTGTAAATTGCATCTTTTATTTTATTTCTGTTCTTTTTATCCTTTTTTTAAATTATTATTAGGTTGCTTTAGTAATTTCTGTTAGGTGTAGTATTTTGCACAATAACATTTTTATTTTGAATCGTTTTATCTCCACACTATGTGGGCACATCTCAATATCCGTTGCCATTGGTGTAGAGATACCTCCCACTCTAGTGATGAATGCCCTACGGAGAATAGTAGGCATAATTCGTATAGCCCAGCATATGGAGCACCGACTTCGTCTGGTACTCCATATGGTGCGCGTAAGTCTTATGGCTACTCTGCTGAGCCTTTACCGTCATACTTCTTTTCGGCTTCAGCCCCCGCTGTGCCAAAGAAGCCCGCAAGGCAGTGCTGGTTTTGTCGGAGCACTGATCATGTCTTGAAGGACTGTGCCAAGTATCTTCGCCAATTGGACGAGGATGACGAGCCGGATATTCGGATCGTCCCAACTCCTAACTCTGGCGGCACACCTTCAACATCCGGTTATGTGTCTTTGTCACCTTCACATCTTGAAGGGTATGGCATGGACACGGTCACTGGATGTGCGGCTAATCTATGCACCGACATTGCTGAGCCTATTCTCCATGTGCATCCACCACCTCTAGTGGATTCGATTCTTTGTGAGGAATCGGTGCTCGACTTTTATCCGAGCACTACTCCTCCCCCTGTTGTGCATACTATACTAGTCTCCGACGACATTGTTGATGATGTGTCGCAGGGTGAGGTGGGTGATCTGAGTGTTGTGCCTATTCCTATGAAGGAGGACAACCTTCTAGGTGAAGAGGAGTTTTCCTCAGCACCGGTGGAGGAAGTCCAAATCCTAAGCCTGACCACCGTTGATCCCGCCGAATCTTGTAGCATTGATGACAATGCAAACATTATTTTACTTACCCAACCTGATGGGAGTGAGACCGGGATCACTCCCCTGATTGATGTTTATTTATGTTCTTCGTCTTCTTTATTTCTTGATCCCCTTCCTTCATCTGAGTCTGTGCAGGTTGAATCTTCACAGGTACTTCAGGAGGACTTGGAGCTTTTTGCTCAAGTCAATGATGAGAGCATCCTCTCATGTGAGGAGGTTGATTCCCCCTCCGTAGAGGAAGCTCCACTCATTGCCTTTTCCTCCTGCCACCTCCCTGTTGACGACACCTTGCTAGGCAAGGATGTGTTTGGTGAGTTGAGTGAGGATATCTCCTCCTCTTCTTACTTTCTGTTTCCTCTACCTGCGTTATGTAGGTATTATTATTATTTGGGTAGAGGAGTAACTGTTCTGTCGCCGTATCGGTACCCGCTACCGACACGCGTATTAGAACAGTTACCTGTTCATTTCCTTTTTCATACGCCCATTAGCTAGAACCTTTAGTTTTTGAATAAGTCGTGCTGGGATGACAATAACCCCAGTAGTTATCTTTCTTTTCTGCATTTTTATTTCATCTAATCATGTTTAGTTAGTAGTATTTTTTTTTCAGTTTTCTATTTTCTTTTGTTTCTGCGGAGCTGACCCCTGCAGGTATCTTTTCTGGATGGCGGACGCTGCGGCTCATTTTAGCTTACACGCCAATCTTCTGGTGTGCTCATTTCTGAGCACTGGGTACTCTCTTTCCCTAGCCTTTTCTGATTTTCATGTCATATATTTGTGGATTGTTTAGTTTAAGTCTGGGGGAGAGCATTTTTTGTGCCCACTCACGTGCACTCTCGCATAGCATGCTAGAAGTACTTTTATTTTAGCTTATTGGAAATTGTTGTTCATTTTCATTGCACACCACAACACCCACTTGAGCGCGCTTAGCCGTTGGCACGTCGCGAGTTGAATTTGTCTTTTTGTGTGATTTGGAAAATCATTGTGCTGGCTTAGGATTATGAGGCGGAGTAAAATGTTGACTCTTGTAGTGCTCCTAGTCGAGTGCTCATGTCTCGTTTAGAAATTCGTGTAGATTCAATTTCTTTTTATGCTTTTAGTTTATATTTTTTTTTCTATTAGCGTAAATATTGTTTACTACACTCAAAAATTGGTGAATCTGGTGTGAATAAAACGGTAGCATAGGGATGTGTGTAGACGTTCGTTAGCATCGTATTGCCTGAGTCGGGAGAAAGGATTATCTTCCTCGGTGGCTAGAACTTGCCCCAAGCGATTCTTGAAGCATGGGTATACGGTTAGTCAATTGCGTGAATGTGATATAAGCCATCATTTTGGCCCGGTTGAGCCTTTGTGCCCACTCCTATCGCTTTATCCTTGTCAGCCCAGTTGTGCCTACCCTTTCTTTGATTCAGCCCCACTGTTGTCTCACCAAAGCCTAAATGCCAATCCTAGTCGCACACCCAAATCTGAGCTTTAGCTGTTTATTATTTTCATGAGTTGGGTTGTTGATTTGGTGATATGTTTGTGAAGTTGTGGTTGTGTCTTATTGTTTATTTGCTGAAAATGATAAGAAAAGAAAAGAAAAAATGAGAAAGAGAAAAGAAGTGAGAAGAAAAGAAAAAGATATGAGTTTGAATGAAAAATTCATTTGTATAAGTATAAGTTTGGGAGTAGGCGGTGCACGCACCCAGGTTGTTAAGTCCAAGTCTGGGGGTGTAGTGTACCCGCATGTTTGTGTGGTGATGAGGATAGTTTTCTGTGCTAGCTCATTTGGGTTTAGTGTCTGAGCCGTCGCGTTTATCTTTGTTTACCGCACCTAAACCCAAGCCTCATCTCAAACCTAAAGTCCTATTGATTCACGCATTTGAGTCATACCAGTGCCGTGGAGAGAGTGCGAACGGGCAAGCTTATGGTCACCGACATTGATGGATTTCAATGGAGTTGTCCCGAGCCCTGATCTTTGCAATGCTCGCCTCAGCGTTCAGTTTACTTTCTTCCTATGTACGACCTTATGATTCACCGTGATTCACTTTTTGAGTAAACGTAATATATATCTACGCTCCTAGAAAATTATAAACTAATATGTATAATTAGAAATTTTATCTACTATATTTCTACGCACATGAGCATGCGACTTCGCATGGTACTCCGCTTGATAATTTCTTCGCCGGCTTATATTTTTCCTGTCCGCGAGAGATGGTTTGCTCGGGACGCGCAAACAGTTAAGTCTGGTGGTGTGATGAGTCTCAAATATATACACATTTATGGACTCATCTGGGCCGATTTTCTAGTCTATGCACTTCACTTTAGACATGTTTTCACTCATATTTGACACTCCATGCTAAGTGCACCTCTAGACCCATTTTTGGTGTTATTTCATGTTCTTCATTTTTAGTAGTTTTCATGGATTGTTAAGTGCCACTTTCAGTGGCTGGATTCGTGGTTGTGCTGGAACAGGAGTCGTGCGGGTGTTCTCGGTATAATTCTGTACAGGAACACTGCGCACGATCACTGTTTCTATTGCGCACGACCACTGGTCATGCGCCGCTGATCGTGTGCACTTAACCCTATTTTTTGAGTTCTGTCTCGGACAGTGCGCACGACCACCAACGATATTGCCCACGACCACCGGTCGTGCGCCGCTGTTCGTGCGCACTTAACATCAATTTTATGAGTTCTGTTTCGACCAGTGCGCACGACCACCTACGATAGTGCGCACGACCACCGGTCGTGCACCACTGGTCGTGCGAACATGGTATTTTATAAATTTCTTACATTGCAGGCTCCACCCAGGCAGGCGCACGATCACAGGATTCCAGCGCGCACGACCACTGGTCGTGCGCCAATGATCGTGCGCACTGTTTATTCCAGCGCCTATAAATATTCCTACTCGCGAATTAGGTTGGATCGCGCATTTCTTCCGCCCAGCTCCGCCATTTTTGCCCCTTCCGCTGGTTCTCCGCCCCCCTAGGCCTCCTCCATCATCCAAGAGCTTCAAGGAGAGGTTTCTAGCCCAAAGATCGCCAACGTCGAGCAAGGAGATCGTGTATCGGAGTAGATTGGATCGTGACACGAAGAAGACGAGCCATTGGGAGGAAGTGACAGCCCTCCTCTACCTCGGACGCAGTTGAAGACCGAGCTTGGACGCGGATTGACAACCCAGCGATTCCAACCGTAAATCTTCGGCAAGGCTTCGGATGTGGTCGACTCCTTTACCCTCTTTTTCCTTCTTTATGTTGATGATTGTTTATGTTAGACTCTTCTATATTTTGATGATGTGCACAATGAATCTTGTTATGTAATGTCTATTTCATTTATTTGAGATTATATTATTCATATGTGTTTATGAGGTGCGCCCCCATATAATTTCCATTCCGCCTTCGTGTTCGGTGCCGTACTAGCAATTGCTAGTGGCGTGCTTGTCGACGAGGTGCTTGCGACCCTCATCCGTATGCCTACTCTTCCATCCGCCTAGCGAAGCGTGGCATAGCGGCCCGTGTAATCCATCCCGCTTAACGAAGCAGCGCGCTCAAGGCCTGCATAGTTCGATTCTGTTTGCCTACTCGTCCATCCGCCCTTGCGACGCAGCGCGCTCAAGGCCTGCCTAGTCTCCATCCCGCCAAGCGAAGCACTACATAGCGGCATTGCATAGGAGTAGTTGTAGTTGTTTTCTTTTATTTTCCAAAAGCCAAATCCCCCATTTCCGCATCCATCCGCTCGAAAGGACTTCAATCTCAAGTCCTTCCTCGATAATAAACTCCACCTTACTGTGTTCCTTTGAGATCGATACTTGGGGATTCATTCCCATTTTATATTACTTGAACGATCGGTACACTGCCATTTCGTGCCGCATTCTTACTACCGCCTATAGCGGTGTGCTAAGACCTGCCGCCGCGCCAGCGGCAACTTCTTCGGGGCTCGTGCCGAGAGGTCACCGGAACTTCTCTCTCGGCGAGAAGTATGCCGATCTCGCCGATGAGCCCCTCGTTAGCTGGGACCGGCGGGCCAACCGGGTCTCCCTTTCAACCCTTCCTCTGTCATGGATGGAGAAGGAGACAACTAGAGGCCACGCCTATGGCCTCTCGTACGCGCTTTACAGCCGCGAGGGTGCCTCCATTTATGACACCGAGTCACCCAGACTCTCGCGCACGAGGCAGCGACGGCGATGATGCGGGCCCATGAGCTTACCCACATGTCCTCTCGCCGGGGCATGACACTCGCGAGAAACCTCGTAGAGATCGAGAAGACTCACTCTATTGCAGCCACCGAGGCTGCGACCGCGAAGCTATAACTGGCCACCACCGAGGCCCTCTTAGCCAGCCTCCCGGGCCGAGAGGTATCCCACTCCTCCTCTCGCGCCTTTGAGTTCTCGCTCCCTTTCTTCTCTTTCCCGCGCGTTAACCTTTTTTCTTGCAGGACGTAGCTAACTATGATACCTTGCTCGTTCGGTCTCACATCCTCGAGGAGCGAAATCTGGCGTTGGAAGCCGAGAACCGGAGGTTGCGAGATGCTGCCGCCCGGCCACCTCTCGCGGAGAGGGAAACTTGGCATCTTTACTCCAACGCCGAGTTTGAAGGGTTGATGCAGAGAATGGCCCAGGGAGCGGCGGAGCATACGCTAGATGTGCTGCGGAGGACCAACCTTCTGAAAGAAGAAGGCGAGAGGATTCTAGCCCCTCATGTGCTCCCAGAGCTCTTCGCCCCAATCGACTCCACGGAAGAAGCTGGCGACGGGCTAGATCACGGAGGCCTCTCCTCTCCGGGCAGCGGGTACTCTGATGATGAGGCCGATGACCCTTGAAAGCTTCTTCTTTCTTTTGATGTAATGCGAATGCCTCTTGTAAATTTATAAAGAAATGGAACGCGATACTTTTGTTGTCGTTCATGATCTTAGTTACCACTTGCACATTTCTTTTTCTGCACATCTCGTTATTGTCACCCGACGGCTCGCGCATTCGTATTCCCTTTCGCGTGTTTTCAAGCTATCGTGCTCACACTCGCTTCTCTTACTTGCTCGAGTGCCGTTGACCCCTAACGTTAGGTCGTGACCGAGATGATTCCGCCACGTAGGCACGCCCCGCTGGCGTAACCCTTTTCGCACTCGTACATGCCCTTTTAAAGACTTAGACGATTTTATTGAATTCTGCCGGGAGCGAAACTGCGGCGTGTCTCCGCTTCGTCTCGCACATTTCCTGGGTCCTTTGGGACTGTTAATTCTCCATCTCATATTCGTCTTGTGTACGCCTTTCTCGTATCCCCATTCGCGGGTGAGTGATCCTTGTGATGAACATTACTCGCCACTTTTGTACCAAGACTTACCTTGTGATAACTGAGCTTGGTGAACAGTATGTTGGATCTCGCCGAACCGAACATTTGTTACTGATTCGCTGAACGCAGACTGGAATTCGCCGAACTCAAGAATAAGCTGCTAAGTTGGGCTGGAAGAATTGACTTCGTCGAGCTACGAATGAATTTTGTCGACCACCGAGATTTGGCAAATTCGTCGACCGCTGAGACGGAGCAGGTTCGTGGACTGCTCAGATGGAGCAGGTTCGTCGACCGCTGAGACGGAGCAGGTTCGTCGACCGCTCAGACGGAGCAGGTTCGTCGAACGCAGAGAGTAAGCCGTTCGTCGAATGCAGAGTGTAAGCCATTCGTCGAACGCAGAGCGTAGGCTGTTCGTCGAACGCAGAGTGTAAGCCATTCGTCGAACGCAGAGTGTACGCCGTTTGTCTAATGTAGAGTGTAAGCCGTTCGTCGAACGTACATCGCCACTCACCGAACGCAGAGTGTATGCCGTTCGTCGAACGCAGGGAGCCATTCGACGAACGCAGAGCCTTAGCTTTTCCTCTAGTTCTAGCTAACTCCATGGCCCAAAACCTCAACCCTTTAGGCTATACCATGGGGTCAACTTAGTCTTAGTCAACAGATAGTGGTCCTGGGCCAAATCGGTACCAAGGTTGTTCCTTGGGATAATCCTCCTCCTTAGGTCCTTCATTCATAACCCTTCCTTCACCTGGGCCAACCTTTGGAACTTTTGGAACTTGCCTCCGAGTGAGCCTTCGGTCCTGCCAGCTAGGTGAGAGCCTGGACAGCGGGTCTGCTCGGGGCCAACCTCTGGAACTTTTGGAATCTGCCACCGAGTGAGCCTTCGGCCCTGCCAGCTAGGTGAGAGCCTGGACAGCGGGTCTGCTCGGGGCCAACCTCTGGAACTTTTGGAACCTGCCACCGAGTGAGCCTTCAGTCCTGCCAGCTAGGTGAGAGCCTGGACAATAGTTCTGCTCGGGGCCAACCTTTGGAATTTTTGAAACCTGCCATCGAGTGAGCCTTCGGCCCTGCCACCTAGGTGAGAGCCTGGACAGCGGGTCTGCTCGGGGCCAACCTTTGGAACCTGCCACTGAGTGAGTCTTCGGCCCTGCCAGCTTGGTGAGAGCCTGGACAGCGGGTCTGCTCGGGGCCAACCTTTGGAATTTTTGAAACCTTCCACCGAGTGAGCCTTCGGCCCTGCCAGCTAGGTGAGAGCCTGGACAACGGGTCTGCTCGGGGCCAACCTTTGGAACATTTGAAACCTTTGGAACCTGCCACCGAGTGAGCCTTCGGCCCTGCCAGCTAGGTGAGAGCCTGGACAGCGGGTCTGCTCGGGGCCAACCTTTGGAACCTTTGGAACCTGCCACCGAGTGAGCCTTCGGCCCTGCCAGCTAGGTGAGAGCCTGGACAGCGGGTCTGCTCGGGGCCAACCTTTGGAATTTTTGAAACCTGCCACCGAGTGAGCCTTCGGCCCTGCCAGCTAGGTGAGAGTCTGGACAACGGATCTGCTCGGGGCCAACCTCTGGAACTTTTGGAACCTGCCACCGAGTGAGCCTTCGGCCCTGCCAGCTAGGTGAGAGCCTGGACAGCGGGTCTGCTCGGGGCCAACCTTTGGAACTTTCTACCATCATCTTGTAAATCATTCATACCACACATGTGTATAAAAATCAAGTTGTAAAGCAAAGTATTCACGTTACATGGACTTAGGGGTAGATTCGCTTTAAGTCGTCACCACTCCATGTGCGATTGAGGGACTCGCCCTCCATATTTTGGAGGCGGTACCCCCTGACCTCAATGCTTCTTCTATGACATAGGGGCCCTCCCAATTGGGATTGAGCTTCCCCACTGCGGCTGACCTTCCGTCCGTATCGACCTTTTTTAACACGAGGTCCCCTTTCTCGAATTGCTTGATCCTGACGTGTTTGTCGAAGTATTTGTCCATCCGTCTCTTTACTTCTTCTTGTCGAATGGCGGCTAGATCTCAGACTTCCTCGATCAGATCCAAGGAGAGTCGCAACTCCTCCTCGTTTCCTGTCCTCCATTCCTCATCACCATCTGAGACGGCCCTTACCCGCGGCGTCTTGACTTCAAATTCCACTGGAATGACGACCTCACAACCATGAGAGAGCTTGAAAGGGGTCTCACCAGTGGCGGTGTTGGGGGTAGTCCTTAGAGCCCACAGGACCGAGGGGAGTTGCTCCACCCAATTCCACTTCAAGTTCTCCACCCTTTTCTTGAGCAGGTTTACTATAACCTTGTTTGCTGCCTCCACCTGCCCGTTTCTCCTGGGGTGATGGACGGATGCAAACCTAAGGTCTATCCCCAGCTGGCCACAGAAACTGATGAACTCCTTGCTGGCGAACTGCGGACCGTTATCTGTGACTATGGCTTGAGGGAGCCCATGCCGACAGATAATCTCTCCCCATACGAAGTTACGGACTACCTGGGAGGTGAATTTTGCCAAAGCCTTGACCTACAACCACTTCGAAAAGTAATCGATCATGACTAAGAGAAATCTTCTTTGTCCACTGGCCTGGGGGAAAGGTCCCACCAGATCCATTCCCCATATGGCGAAGGGCCAGGGAGCGGTGATGCTCCTTAACCTCTGAGCTGGCAAAAGTTGAAGTGGGGCGAATAGCTGGCACTTTCGACATTGTTTGGCGAATGCCGCTGCATCTCTGCTCAGGGTCGGCCAGAAGTATCATTGTCTCATTATCCTTGCTTCCAACGTCCTGCTCCCTGAGTGACTGCCACATTCGCCTGAATGAACCTCCTCCAGGACCCTCGGGGCTTGCTCCTCCGAAACGCATCGTGCCAAGAGTCCGGAGAGGGTCTTCCGATACAAGTCCCCTTCATGAAGCACGTAGTAGGCGGACTTATACCGGAAGCGTCTTTGATCTGGGACCTCTTCTGGAAACTTTCCCGTTGCCAGAAAGGTCATGAAAGGGTCCTTCCACGAGCGGCGCTGTTCTATGTCCATGAGCTCCCCTTCCTTAATCGAAGGGCGAAATAGATCTGTCAAGGTCCCTCCGTCCTGAGGGCCGTACTTGGCCAGCTGATCTGCCTGGATGCTTTCCTCCCTGGGCATGTGCCTAATGGAGAAGGTCTTGAATGCTCCAATGAGAGCCCTTACTTTGGCTAAATATCTCATGAGTGTGGGCTCCCTTGCCTCTAACTCACCCTTGATTTGCGAGGCTATCACCATCGAGTCTGTGAGAACTTCCACGTCGTGAACCCCCAACTACTGAGCCAGACGTAGGCCGGCGATTACTTCCTCGTACTCCGCCTGGTTGTTGGTGATGGGGAAATGTATTACCAGAGTTTGTTCGATTTTCAATCCATGAGGGCTCTCCAACACCACCCCTCCCCCTAAGTAGTTCTTTCCTGATGCCCCATCGACCAATAGCTTCCAAGGGACGTGACGAGGGGCCTGATCTTCCTCCATTTCGATTACGTAGTCTGCCATGAAATCTGCGACCGCTTGAGCCTTCATCGACAATCGGGGAACAAAGGAGATGTCGAACTCACTCAACTCCACCGACCACTTTGCTAGCCTTCCCGAGTGCTCCACCCCATCGAAGATTTTGCGAAGGGGATGGTCAGTCACAACCTGGATCGAGTGGGCCTGGAAGTACGACCTGAGCTTCCTGGCCGAGATGACCAGAGCAAAGGCCAGCTTCTCTAGAATCGGGTATCTAAGTTCTGCCTTCTTCATGACCCTGCTTACATTGTAAACGAGCAGATGCTTCTAGTCCTCTTCCCAGACCAAGACGGAGATTATGGCTTCAGCCCCGACCCTTAGATATAAGAATAGTTTTTCTCCTTCCTTAGGACCTTGGAGTAGCGGAGCTTTAGCCAGCTGGCTCTTTAGGGCCTAGAAGGCCTCCTCACATTCCCCCGTCCATTCAAACTTCTGGTTACCTCACAACACCTTGAAGAAGGGGGAGCATTTCTCTCTGGCCCGGGAGCGGAACCTACTCAACCCTGCGAGCTTCCCAGTTAGGCGTTGAACTTCCTTGGCATTTTGTGGTGATTTCAACTCCATTATAGTTTTGACCTTGTCCGGATTCGGCTCTACCCCTGCCTGGGTAAGGAGATGTCCTAGAAACTTCCCCTTGCTGGCTCCGAACACGCACTTCAGGGGGTTTAGCCGCATTTTATACTTGCGCAGAGTGGCAAAGGTCTCCTTGAGGTCGTAGAGGTGAGAGCTCACGCTCTTACTCTTGACCATGAGGTCATCTACATAAACCTCCAGGTTTCTCCCTCTTTGCTCTCTAAAGACCCGGTCCATCATTCTTTGGTAAGTCGCCCCTGCATTCTTTAGCCCGAACGACATCATCTTATAGCTATAACACCCTTCCCTTGTGATGAAGGAGACGTCCTTGACGTCCGGGGGGTGCATCCTAATTTGATGATAACCTGAAAAAGCATTTAAGAAAGACATTACAGAAAAACCGACGGCTGAATCAGCCAGCGCGTCGATTCGAGGCAAAGGATAACAATCCTTAGGGCAGACTTTGTTTAATAAAGAGAAATCAATACACATACGCCAGCGACCATCGCCTTTCTTTACCATAACGACATTAGAGACCCAGCCTGGATATTGGATCTCTGATACGAAACCTGCCTGGAGGAGCTTCTCTACCTCCTCGCGAATCGGCTTCTCCAGCTTGTCAGCGATTGCTCTCCTCTTCTTCCTGATGGGGCAGGCTCCTGGCTCAAGGTTGAGGCGGTGGCAAGCCACGTCTGCATCGATGCCTGGCATGTCCGCCGTGCTCTATGCAAAGATGTCCACGTTCCTCTGGATGCATTCCAGCATCTTCTTCCTGTCCTCCGGGCCAAGACCCCCGCTGATCCGCACCTTTTCCACTCTTCCCCCTTGGGTGGTGACCTCCATCTCGACCACTTCTTCAGCCGCCTCAAGACGGTCCGGCTCTTCCCTTACTTTTCTCCTCCCTTCCCTCGGGCAGGGTCTTCACTTCCTCCGAAGCCTCCTCCTCCATTGGCTCGACACGCTCCTCCGGAGCCACTTCCTTCTCCCTTCCTGGGATGCTACTCTCTCCCTCTTCTTCCCTCCTATCTTCATCTGGCCCCTCCGGCCCCTTCATCTCCCTATTCGCCTTTTCAGCCTCCGCCATCCAAGAGATAGTGTTGACGGCAGTCACATAGCACTGCCTCGCCACCTTTGCATCCCCCCGGATCCGGACCTGAACTCCTCCGCTGCGGAACTTCAAGCACTGATGGAAGGATGAGGGAACACACTGGAAGGTGCTGATGAGAGGGCGTCCGAATATGGAATTGTAGCTGCTTGGAGCGTCAACATGACGAACCGGCAGTTCCTGGGGACCCCTCCCAACATCACCTGGAGGCCGATTCCTCCCTCAACTTCTTTCCTCTCCCCCGAGAACCCAAACAGGGGTCCATCTGAGGCTTGCACTCTCTTCGCTTCTACCTCCAGTGTTTCGAAAGCCTTCTTGAAGATAACATTCACCGAACTCCCATTGTCGACCAAGATTCGGGAGACGGTGAAGTTTTCAATTGCCGCCTGGATCACCAAGGCATCACAGAACGGGTCTTCAAAGTCTGGCATGTCTTCCGCCGAGAGGGTGAGCTTCTCTGAGGGGGTGGGGTTTGGGAGGCCGACGTGACACTTCTCCTGAACATCGCCTGGAAGCTTCTCTTGCGAGTCGCTTCTATTCCCACCCCACCATGGATCACTCCGACCCCTCCCCTGGCTCCTACGTCCGTCCTGTCTTCGCACCTATCCTCTTCATCACCAGGTAGCACCTCCTCGATCCTCATAGGCAGTTGCTGCTGATGGCCTCTTCCCCTAACCTCCAGAAATTCCGGGCAGGTGGTCATTGCGTGACCTTCTTCCTGATGAAAGTCACAGTAAGGTAACACCACCCTGCCCCCTCTTCCACCTCTTCCTCTTCCTCCTCTTCCTCCTCTTCCTCGGCCTACTGCCATGGCTTGCTCTCGAGGGGGGTGAGGTGGTCTGGGACCTTGCCTCCATCCCGGGTGATTGACACTCCCCTCCACCCTTCGTTGGTGATCTCTTTCCTGACCTCTTGCCGGTCCTTCTTGGGTCCTCCAAGCCAGCCGGTTATTGGGCTCCTGATACCCCCAATCCCGCTGCTGCCCCCGAAATCCCTGACCTCTGGGTTCTTCCTTTCTTCTTCCCTCCTGATGCCTCACTTCTGGCTCGCTCAGCCTTGCCAACCTTTTTGCAAACTCTGGGTTGGCGGCCTCTCCCTCGATCTCCTCTGCTGCCCGCTCCATTAGCTCCTCAAAGGACAGAGGGGCCTTCCGCTTCAGGTCCATCTTGAAGAACCCCTCCCGCAACCCCACTATGAAGGCTAGCTGGAGGGTGAACCCCGGCACCTCCTGGACTTGCAGGACCTCTTCTTGGAACCTATCCACATAATGGGCCAACGATTCCCCGGGCCCTTGCTTGATTTTAAAGAGCGCCTCCGCATCGTTCTTCCTCTTTTTTGAAGTTGAGAAGCGCAACCTGAAGCTCCGACGCAAGTCCTCAAAGGCGTAGATGGAGCCTACCGGGAGATGGTGGAACTAGTCCCTCGCCTTCTCCTTCAGAGTGGTGGCGAAGAGCTGACACTGGAAGGCGTCTGTCATCGGGAGGATTGAGACCATGTCCTCAAACCACTGCAGGTGCAGGACTGGGTCATCTTTGCCAGTATAATAGGACATCTCTGGCCCTCTGAACCCCTCCGGCACCGGGGCCGAGAGGATCAACTCACAAAAGGGACTCCCTTCCCCTGCTCGGCGAGTGGTCCACTCGCGCGGAGTCAGCTCGCATACCTCCGCACTCACCGGGCGGCTGAACAATTGCCGCCCGGGAGATCTCGCGCACTTGCTTCCGCCGCGACCTCCTTCCCAAGCCGCTGGCCCGGAGCGTTCTCGCCGATCTGTTAGGGCAGAACTACTGGGACCACGGGCGTCTCGCATTCGCTTCTCCCGGTGAGAGCTACCTGCATAGTCTGCATGATCTCTCGCTTGAACTTCTCGAACATCTCCAACCCCTCCATTGCTGCCGGTGGCTGCGAGTGGCTTGGATCGGAACCATTTCCTCCATCTCCTGTCATCGAGCTCAACTTGGAATTTTCTTGCACTGACTACGGTCCACGCTCACCGCACCAAAAATGTTGAAACCGTCAACCGGTCTCTTGAGTTCGGACCCTCTGGGGGGTGTAGCCCGTGCCTACTTCTCCCTCACCGAACTCTTCTGACTTTGGATGGAAAATCTGGAACTGACCCAAGGCTGTAGCGAGGAGGTCCCGCCACACACCCGGAAGATCTTAGAGAGCTTCCCCTCCCGAACCAATGCTCAGCCGGGCACCTTGGAGGGCACTAGCAGCCAACTCCTGAAATTGCCCGGAGGAGAGAGCTCAAAAGGATCCAGCCTCCTCCAAGGTGCCCTTAAGGGTCTATTTATAGATTTTCTAGTCTGGGACTGCAAATAGCGTAAATCCGCCTTTTGGTTTTACTAATCGCACCCCAAATTGGTCAGCTAACAGACTAACTCTGTTGTTCTGAAGGGCTATTAGCAGCCAACAAGGGGTATCTAGGTAATTTCCCCCGCAAAGCCCTCTGGGCGAGTGGTCCGTGAAGGCACCACTCGCCAGGCTCCTTGCTCATCATGGTTCGTCGGGCGAATGGTTTATGAGGCCATCACACGCCACGTTCGACTCGCTTGAGGGCCGAGACCTTGGGCGCTCTCGCCTATCTACCATGATGCCCTATGCGAGTGGTCCGCGAGTGCGGGAAGCACTCGCCCAAAGACCTCTTGGACTCCTTATTCCACTCCTTGCCCTGCCACCTGGCTACCCAGGGCCCCCCTTGGGCCCACTCGACGAATACGGGGTTGTACAGCGCGGTTAGACCAGACTGCGCGAACACCCCCCAGACCGCCAACTTCACACTTCAACATTTTTAACACTCCCCCTTGAAGTGGGAAGTTGAAAACAACCCAAGTAAACTACTCAGCCGAGTGGACGACCCCTTCGCCAGCGCCTTTGTGAATATGTCAGCAATATTGTCCATACTCCGAACATGCTCGACTGAAAGAGACCCCTCCAGCACCTTCTCACGAATGAAATAATGCTCGATCTCGATATGTTTGGTACTCGCATGACACACTGGATTAGTAACCAGTTTGAGTGCACTCTCATTGTCGCCGCGGAGCAGAGTCGGACCCCGAACCTCCTTATGGACGTCTCCCACCAACATCCTAAGCCAGATGGCTTCTTGAGCTGCCAAGGCCGAAGCCTTGTATTCCGCTTCCGTGGTAGAGACAGACATGGAATCCTGCTTCTTGCTGCACCATGATATAGCCGTAGGGCCCGCCATGAAAATGAATCCAGACGTCGACTTCCAATCATCCGAATCTCCCCAGTAATCAGCATCCATGTACCCATGCACCTCGAAGCCCGCATCCCTCTTGTATAGGAGACCCATATCCGAAGTCGCCTTGACATACTTCAAAATATTCTTGGCCGCTAGTAGATGAGGCATCCGTGGTTCAGCCATATAACGACTCACCCTGCCAACTGCATATGCAATATCCGGCCTAGTGATTGTCAGATAAATGAAGCTCCCAACCAGAGCTCGGAACACAATCGGATCTTCCAGAATACTCCCCTCATCCTTCCGAAGTTTCCTGGCCTTCTCTAGAGGTGTAGAAATGCACTTCCCTTCCTTCATGCTGAATCGCTCCATGATTCGCTCCGCATATCCAGCCTGGGACACCAGCACTCGACTTTCCTTCCTTTGCACTTCAAGTCCAAGGAAATGGTGTAGTTCCCCCAAATCCTTCATCTCAAATCCGATGGATAGCTCAGCCCGAAGCTTTGCTACCTCCTCCTTCGAATTCCCCGTCACGATCATATTGTCGACGTAAAGCAGCACGATGACTTGAAGCTCCCCGATCTTCTTGACAAACAAGCTTGAATCAGAGTCTGAAGCACCAAATCCACAGAATATGGGATATTCTGCAATCTTCCCGTACCACGCCCTCGACGCTTGCTTCAACCCATACAGGGACCTCTTCAGCTTACAGGCATAGTCTAGAAAATCTTCAGATACGAAACCTGGCTGCTGGATCATAAAAATATCCTTGTCAATCTCGCTGTACAAGAAAGCATTCTTTATGTCGAGTTGCCAAATCTCCCAACCCCAAAATGCCGCCAAGGCAATAACGAACCTATCTGAAGTCATCTTCGCCACCGGACTAAATGTCTCTTCATAATCTTCACCGTATTGCTGCGAGAATCCACGAGCCACAAGGCGAGCCTTATAACGCTCGATACTGCCGTCTGCCTTCTTCTTGAGCTTATAGACCCACTTGCATGTCACAGGGGTAATGCCCTTGGGCCTGGGCACCAGAGACCAAGTCTCATTCTTCTCAAGAGCTGCCATCTCTTCCTTCATATCAATGTCCCACTGCTCCACGCCTTTGGCCTTCTCAAAGCTCGACGACTCCCGCTCATCCATGGGGCCAGCAAAGAAACATGAGACAAAACTCACCATGTTTCCTCCTGTATAGCGATCATGAGCAATGATCGTTCGCTTCGATCTCCTCAGCACCTTCCCCTGATTCACATTATCTTCAGCTGCTTCTTACCTAGCTCCCCTTCTAGACGTACTAGGAGCATCGCTCCCCCTGCTTCCTGATCCAGAAGCCTCCGTCTCAGAACTAGAAATAGATGGACCACCTAGTGACAAAGACAGCTCCACCTGAATATTTTCCACAACTCTCTCTGGCTCCTCCACCCTGCTTTCTGGTAACTCAACACCAGAACTCCCCTTGTATGACATCACCTCGTCAAACACAACGTCGCGAGATACAACAAATCTCAGCGTCTCTGGGTCCATGCACTTCCAGCCCTTCTTCTGATCATCATATCCCATGAAGACTAGCTTCCTTGCTTTTGCATCTAGCTTCGTCCGAAGCGCATCTAGAACGTATACATAGCAGGTGGAACCAAACACCCGAAGGTGCGCCACGCTTGGCTTTTCCTTGAACATCATCTCATGCGGGGTCAACAAGTTGATGGGACTGAGAGGCATCTTGTTGATGACGTAGGCGGCACAAGACATTCCCTCCGCCCAGAAGGACCTTGGGATACTCTTGGCATGCAGCCAACACTTGCAGGTCTCCGTCAGATGACGGATCTTTCGCTCTGCAACTCCGTTTTGTTGTGGAGTATGCACACAAGTAAGCTCCCTCCGGATGCCCGCCTTCCTGCAAAAACTAGAGAACTCACCAGAGGTGAACTCCCCCCGTTATCAGTTCTCACCTTCTTTATCCGCAGGCCTAGCCGACCCTCAACTAGCTCCTTGAACTCGACAAACTTGGAAAATGCCTCCGCCTTCTCCTTCAAGAAATAAACCCAGACATATCTGGTGTAATCGTTGATCAACACCAGCATATACCTGCTGCCTCCGAGGCTTGGGGTAGCAGTCGGTCCCATCAAGTCACTGTGGATACTCTCCAACAGTACATTACTCCTTGTCTGCGACTTATCAAATGACAGTCGATGAGACTTTCTGAACCGACATCCCGCGCAAACATGACCGTCACCATAGGAAGATAGACTAGGCAGGCCCTTGACTAGACCTTTTATCTCCATAGCTTTCAACTTATCCATCCCTACATGCCCCAACCTCTCGTGCCATATAACGACACTATCATTTGTCCTCATCTTGTCAACATAAGAACTTGTCGATAAAACGAACAAGTCTTTTGCCCTTCTCCCGACATGAACGACATTCGCCTTTACTGCCTCAACGTTTCGTAGAAACCTCACTTCTGTTGGACCGAACAGAACGTGATACCCAGCGTCTACAGTGTTGGTCACGGAGAAGAGGTTTTTCCTCATTTCGGGCACATGATAGACACTCTTCAACGTTAGTGTCCCCCTATCACTGCCCAAAGAAACAACCCCCACCTTCTCAACAGTATGCACAATATTATCAGCAGTTATGATGACATCATTGCCTGAGTAAGGCTGCGCTGAAGAAAGCTTCGACTCGTCCCCGGTGAGGTGATGACCACACCCCGAGTCTACAATCCAGTCCTCCTGATTGTTAATAGGAGCCGCAGCTCCGACAGAAGCCGAGAAGGCTCCTCCCCATCCTCCATCAATTTGCCTGGCCTCAGTATCCTCCTTCCCTGCAATAACATGCCCTGGCTGAAGATTCACCCGGCAATCCTTCCTGATGTGACCAAGCTTTCCGCATCTAAAGCATTTGGGACCTTCTCCCTTCTTCTTCCCTTCAGCCTTGGGAGCATAACCCCTCTCCTGTTGTCCATAAGTTGAAGGCCCATTGCCTCCAGCGGTCTTCTTCTTCTTATCCCATTTCTTCTTCTTCCCTGTGAAGAGAACCTTGCCTTCTCCCCCAGACACAGACACCCCCGCCATCTGCCTTGCTAGGCTCTCCTGTGATGCAAGCAGATTCTCCAGCTCCAGCAGAGATGGATGATTTGCCCAACCCTGAATCGACATCACAAAGGCCACATACTCCTTCCGCAAGCTGCGGATGATGCGCCTCTTCAGCTTTGCCTCAGAAATTGGCTCATCAGGATCCAGTGCTGAAATCTCAGCGCACAGGTTCTTCATCTTCAGGAAGACCGTAGAAACAGACAGATCACCCTGAGCCGACCTAGCCAGCTCATTTTCTAGGAACTGTAGCCTCACTACATTCTTCTTGTTAAACAGCCCGTCCAGGGCTCTCCAGATCTCGGCAGCTGATCCACACCCTAAGATGTGATCGAATAGGTCAGGTGATGTTGCCCTCTTCAGAGTGAACTCTGCTTTCGCATTAGTCCTCCTCCAATTCCTCACCTCATGACCATTATCCCCAACTGGGACAACTTCCTCCGTACTATCTCCTCCAACAACCTCCCAAAGGTCCTCGCCCAGAAGATAACTCTGCATGCACGACTTCCACTTCTTGAAGTTAGTCGAGGTAAGCATCTCAATTCCAAGACCTCTTGCTTCCATGGCTCTACCACTGGTTCCTTCTTCACAAAGACGATGGAAACTTTAAGTTATTCACTGCTCTATCTACTCCAACCTCGCTCTGATACCATGTGAAATTTTCCGTAGATCTAGGAGTGAGCAGGAATTGTACAACTTAAAGTTACAGCCAACAACCAGAAGCACATGAAGCAGCACAATCTTTATTGATAATAGCGGAAATCTTCATTACAGAGCGAGGTATACATGGCGAGACATGATTTCGCCAGTACACAAAACCAAAAGGAAAAATACAGCTGAAGAAAGATAACTGGCGGTCTGAAAACAGAAGTCGCCTAACCGCGCGGTCTGGATGTTTGCGCGACTAGAAAAGGAGACCGCGCGAACAGACTACCGGCGACTTGAACAATACCACTGAAGCTTCGCGACCTCTCGAACTCCACTGATCCTCCCGAACTCCAGCAACCCGCACTGCAAGCCGCAAGACCGCCCGAACACCTTAGAAGAAGAGGTGACCGCTGCTGTCTGCACAATCCGCAAAAGACTTAGTGCGATTAATTTTGCTGATATAGTGACTCCTATTTATAGGCGTGCGACCTGATCCAGTAACCACCCTATGAGATAGAGTCACTGCCCTGACCGCGCAACCAAGACCGGTCTACCCGCGCGGTCAAAAGATCGCTCTGCGCTTATGAGCTCGCCGACTTCAATCCTGACCAGAGATCGCCACTCCTCTAAGAAGCTGCGCGACCATGACAACCCGCATGGTTAAGATGCCCACCACCAGTGTTCGCATATATGAGACCTCCTCCAGAGACCGCGAACACAATGAAGGATACCGCGCGACTAAGAGCACCTTAGTCGGCGCGCACTAACAAGAACCCGGACAGTCACCAGACCAGAAGACCACCCGAACAACAACCCTGTGCGGTCAACAACATAACCCACACAGAACAGAAAACAGCTCGCCACGCGGTCACACGAACCAGACCGCGCGGCCTCACCATACTGCAAAACAGGCTCGCCACGTGGTCACACGAACCAGACCGCGCGGCCTCACCATACTGAAAAACAGGCTCGCCACGCGGTCACACAAACCAGACCGCATGGCCTCACCTCGGCAGCCTTGGACAGAAAGAATGGCGGTCAGTCCGAATAGACTGCGGCTAGACCGAATAGGTCAGACCGTAGAGGAGACCGCCGGTTAGACCAGACCGCGCGAACACCCCCCAGATCGCCAACTTCACACTTCAACATTTTCAACAGGCTAAGGGTAACTACTACAACCTTTACACTCCTTATGTAGTCATATACTCTAGGACTCACATCACGGGGGGTGAGGCTGGAGTATCCGATCGAGCAATCTCAAAAGCGGGTATGCCATCATACGGTACAGGGGCTTCATGCTATCTCATCTCCTGTGAATGGTCATAATAATAACCGTTAATCACAGAGCTAAGTGGAAAACACATCTCCTCCCCGGATTTGTATCTTGGGGATGAGTTTAAGCACCCAAAAGTTGATAGCTGAAGCAAGAAGAGTTAGTAACATGTATATAACCGGGCATCCTAATAACGCTAACAGTTATATAAAGAAAAGCTGGGCTTATATAATTAATCATCATAGCTTGCACACACAACGCGGGTGTTCAAAACCCGCTCACAAAACCCTGTGTCGACACAGATTGGACCGCTTTCCTTCCAGTAGGGTAGCGAACCCCGCGGGCCTCACTGATATGGCCGTCGGTGACAGTGGTCAGTACTGCCACTTCTGAGCGTAGTCACACCGTATCACCCAGGCCCTCTCATACAACTTGGTGTACTACTGGGATGTGAGCGACATCCGACGATTCTGCGATTTAGGCCGACCAGTGGAGGCAAATCAGTGTGTACGGAGTGGTGATAACCCGTGGTGCACATCTCCCTATCGCTATGAGTTGTCAACTCTCCCGCACCGGTATGAACGGTTTGCGGGCGTGACCGACCCGCCACTTTTACTGTAAGCATTTTAAGGCAATGAACAAAACTCCAGGTCTGTCGCGACTTCCTTAACTCGACCGGTTACCCAACTTTTGATCGGGAGACGCAATGGGTGTGAGGGTACATTGTTTTGGGCTAACTTTGGAGGAGATACTCAACTCGCGGTTATCCCCAATTAAGGCCTTACAGTAATAGGAAGATTCGTTTGCTAGCGCAGCACCTGGGTTAGCACTGTAGGTATAACAATTTGCAGTAAATGAGTACGATAGTTATGGTACGAAATAAGCTGAAGATTTGCGCTGCTGAATAATAACGTACTTAAAAAAAAGGCCGAAAGCAAGGGGTCGAAATAACCGAACTAGTACGAGACTGGAATAGTACTAAAAAGGACAACTTAACGAGCAGTAAATATCTGACTAGTGCGATACTGGAGTATCGAAAGGACTAAATAAAAGCAGTAAATAACTGACCAGTACGAGACTGGAGTACTCGAAAGGACTAAATAAAAGCAGTAAATAACTGATCATTGCAAGACTGGAGTATCGAAAGGAATAAACAAAGAGCAGTGACTACGGGACCAGTATGAGACTGGAGTACTCGAAAGGACTAAATAAAAGCAGTAAATAACTGAGCAGTGTAAGACTGGAGCATCGAAAGGAATAACCAAAGAGCAGTGATTACGGGACCAGTATGAGACTGAAGAAAAATAAAATTAATAGACAAGTTAGTAATCCTTCACTCCATAATCAGGAGGCTTCAGTTCCATCTCCGTTCTTAGGAGGAAGGTTCCGTTCTTTTTCCGTTCATAGGAGTTTCTTCCCAATTCTGCCTTTCCTAGTTATAGTCCGGGAATTATCCTAAACGCAGCTCAATATTTCATAAAACTTCACATCATTTTGAGCTTTGAGTTTACACCTTTATTTATCGAGTTGCTGTTTATTCATATTGACATCCCACGATTATGACGCAATTGCATGTTACGATGCCTTCTCCCAATTTGTTTGAAAATTCAACAATATAAATTTTGATCGTTATCTTGAAATATTGGCGCGCCTGTCATTTATCTCCAAATGTCCCCCATAATTTTATAGTATATCCAAGATAGTGGGTTAAGGGCCCACAAGCTGTTCAAATATTTTTCAGCCTTTTGGGGGGTTTATTTTGCCCAAAGAAAACCTATTTAGGCCCTTAAAATTATCAAAACACTTTGTAAAAATCCCAAACTTTTGATAGTGCCTTCAAGGGGTCCTAAAATTGAGCCTATAATTATTCATGAATTTTCCAAAGCTGTTAGGGCTTTTAATTCCTTTAAATAACTCTTGCAAAGACCCTTAAAAATAGTAAAACACCTCCAAAAATTTACTGAGGTTAGATCTCTTAATAAGGAACATTTTCCATGTTCACTAATTTTGCCCTAGGAGCCTAGGTTACCCTCAGTAAAATCAGTAAGGGGGGAAGGGGTTTGGGGTGCGGTTAGCCAATCCTGAGGCCGGGATTGGCTAATCGCGCGTGCGCTTGGTGCTTTGCATCCACAGCGGATCTGGGCCTGATCCGTTGTGGGGGGCGCGAATGCGGAGGCGGGCGGGATTTAAGAATCCCGTCGCCGTCCGATCTCATCAGGGAGATCGGACGGTCGTCGCTACTCCCCGGTGGTGCAGAGGGTGACGACCTCTACCACCACCGGTCAGCAGCCGGCTACCGCTGGCGCCGCCACCGGTAGACTCGTCTGGGGCAGGCGAACAATCCAGCGGTGGTCTGGCGGCATGGCGCCTCCGTCCTCGCCAGATTTCGTCAAGGAGGAGGGGGCGAGTGGCGTGGCCTGCATGGGCCATGTTGGCTGATGTAGCGCTGCCCCTCCCTCCAGCTGAGCCTCCCACTGCCCCGGTCAGGTCGCCGGAGGAGGGGCTTGTCTCCGGCGGTGGTCCGGTGGCCAGGCGCCGCCGGCTGCCGTCGGAAACTACCGCCAAAGCGGTACAGGAAAACAGAGAAGGGGGGGGGGGGGGGGTTGCGGGTGCCGCCAGAGATGCATTCTCCGGCGGCCCCGCCGCCTCTCTTTGCCGGGGCAGGGGCCCCGGGTAGGGCACTTCTCCCCCAGCGCTACCACCGGCGCTGGGGTGAGGCTCACACGACCAAGCCACCACCCGAGCCGGTGGTGCTGGCGGCGCTCCGGCGATGAGGGGCGACATGCAAGTTGCCGAGGGAGTGGGGAAGGGAAGGTGTCCACCTGTAGGGGGGCCTCGGGAGGTGCTCTGGAGGTGGGCCATTTGAGGGTGGCAGTGGTGGTGGGTTCGGAGGGAGTTTTTCGGCAGGGGGGGGGGGGGGGGCTGGCTGGGGGTGAGTGTGAGTTCAGGGGGGGGGGTATATTTATAGAAGGGAGGGGGACCTCCCTTCACTTCCTCCCAATGTGGGACTAAAGGTTAAGGGAGGGGTGGGGGAAGATATTTCTCCCCCTCCCTTCACTATTACATGGCCAGCTGGCCAAGGTTAGTGGGGTAGGGCAATCCTTCTTGGTGGTGGTGGTGGTGGTGGGGGGGGGGGGGGGGGGTTAGCTCCCTCTTAGGGAAAATTCCAAAAATAGGAAGTTTAGGGCGGGGGGGGGGGGGTGACCAAAGTCAAACCTATGGTGGGGCCCTTATGTTGGTCAAGGTCCAAGTGGGTCCAACTCGTCAAGTGGAGGGTCAACATTGGGGTGCCAAATCAACATGGGTGTGTGCACGCTTTTCGATGTGATATAAAGCTTGATTTGATCGTGGTTTGACTTTTTGACATCGGAATTGGTTCCAACGAACTTTGTTTGTCTTATTTTGACTTTAGGAGTCCACTGAAAACTGTCTGAGATTGATTCCGAGTTCGTATGCTTAGTATTTTTATGAACTATGCCGTGGCGGCCTACAAAACCTAAAATGGACATATTTCTCATATGACTTCAGATTGAAGTGCAACGAGTTCCGTTGCGCTCGTATTGGTGGTACGAGTCTAGCGGAACTAACGGAAGTCGATTCAGAGTACTTACGATCACTATTCCACAATAGTGTGATTGCGACGCGCTATGATACTCAAAATGGTCGTTTTCCTTAAACGACCTCGGATTGGAATGGAGCGAGTTCCGTTGCGCTCGTATTGGTCATATGAGGTTAACGGAACTGACGGAAGTCAATTCAGAGTAAGTATGATAACTATTCCACAACAGTGTGGTTGTGACGCACTTCGATACTCAAAATGGTCGTTTTCCCTAAACGGCCTCAGATCGGAATGGAACGAGTTTAATTGCTCTCGTATTGGTCATACGAGTATAACGGAACTGACGGAAGTTAATTCGGAGTACGTATGGTCAATATTCCACAATGGTGTGGTTGTGACGCGCTACGATACTTAAAATTATCATTTTCCCTAAACGACCTCGGATCGGAATGGAACGAGTTCCGTTGCACTCGTATTTGTCATACGAGTCTAACAGAGCTGATAGAAGTGAATCTGGAGTACGTATGGTCACTATTCCACAACGGTGTGGTTGTGACGCGCTACAATACTCAAAATGGTCATTTTCCTTATTAGACCTCGGATTGGAATGGAATGAGTTCGGTTGTGCTCGTATTAGTCATACGAGTCTAACAGAACTAACAGAAGTCAATTCAGAGTACGTTTGGTCACTATTCCATAACGGTGTGGTTGTGACACGCTACGATACTCAAAATTGTTGTTTTCCCTTAACGACCTCGGATCGGAATGGAATGAGTCCCGTTGCGCTCGTATTGGTCATACGAGTCTAACGGAACTGACGGAAGTCAATTCAGAGTTCCTGTCACAAGATATTAAGATTGAGGTTACTTTCTATCCTCAGGGTTACTTTTATTGGGTTCACTAGAGTCTAGTGACCCAATAAAAGTCGGGATGTTACAATTCAATAAAAATAAAAGGATTTTCTTCACCGAAAATTTCCTAAGGTAGGGGGTTTGTGAGACATACCTGAGGGAAGAGTGTCGGGTATCTTTCTCGAACAAGTGTTTCCGGCTCCCATGTAAACTCATCGCGTCCGCAGTTTGACCATAGGATTTTGACCATTGTGATAGTTTTATTCGCAGTTCCTTGACCTTGGAATCCACTATCTTCACTGGTTCGAGCTGAATGGATCGGTCAGATTGTATTGATGCTGGGGTGCAGAAAGATGTTGATTTGGTTGGCTAAGAACCCGTCTTAATGAGGATGTTTGCCCGGAAAACCGCTTCTCGGGTTGGACCATTAGCAGACCGCTCGAACTCCTGGGTCAGGCCGCTGGGTCCCGGGATCAGCGGTTCCCAGTTCAAAAAAGGCCAGGCCGGGCGGCCTGGTGTCATTTCTGGATCGCCCCCAAAGGGAGAAGATCGTCAAAAGCTAAGGCAAAAAGTTCATCCGCAGTCTCAGCTAGAAGGCCGCGCGGGTTGTCCCATAGAAACTCGAAGTTCCAGCCCCGAAGAACAGGCCGGGGCTCCAGATCAAAGGCTATCCAAGTTACCTCGTGAAGATCGGCTAAGTCATGACCAGAAGGCAGACTGCGGCCTCAATCTCCAAACCGCGCGGTCTGCATTATTGACTTGGTCCCGGTGTCCTCAGCCGCAAGCAAGACAGGTCGGAAGAGCAAGCCGCCAAGCCGCGCGGCTTCTTTCTTTTTTCTTCCTTGTGCATCCCGTCACCGCCTGCCCATTTCTCCTGTACCCGGGCAGGTGGTTATTTTATCCCTGCCCATTCGGGCAGGCCCCCAAGCCTATAAATAGGGGGCGGCACTGTTCACAAGACACGCACACTCGAATCGAAGAGCTCGCTTGTCGGAGCCCCGGTCTCGAGTTTCAGGTCTTGCGAACTGTTTGACCGGCCGGCTTCTGCTTTCCTGCACTTGTAACCGCTACTTTTCAATCAAAGGAAAGCCCGTCGCAAGAGTGGCATTTGCCGCGGCGGGCGAAGTCCGGCCTCGACCGCTGCTAGCGGTCTAAATTCTCTAACCAAATAGTAACCGATAATCCGCAGCCCTCGATTTTCTTCGTGAGCGCACTTTTGAATCGAACAGAAACACGCGACCTTCAGATCGCGGACTATCAGCGAAATCTTTGGTTCAGAATGTCAGACCGCCAGTTCCCTCCAAGAGACCGGTCCGATCATAGCGATGACTCCCTGTGGGAGGCTCTGGAGCGAACTAAGAGAGAAGCCGACCATGCTCAGAAAGCAACTGATCAGCGTCTGGACGCGATCAGTCAGGCTCTAGCTCTGCTAACCAAGCGGTTAGCCCCCCAACAGGCCGCGGTTAACCCGGCCATGACCCCTGTTCTACCTCCTCCACCTCCATACCCATTTGCGCAGGTCGCTCACTCCCAACCGCCACCAGAAGGTTCTGCGGACCGGCAGAATTTCTACCAAGAGGCCGCGCGCTGTATGCCGGCTCGAGTCCTTGACTTCCAGGGGGCGGCTTCTCAGGCCGCTCGCTTTTTCTATCCGCCTGAGGTCGCCGCCTACCAGTCCTACCCGGCCGGAGCACCTGCCCGCTCCTATCAGGCGGCCTGTCCGCAAATGACCGCAGCAGAGATCCCCTACCACCCTGCTTTTTCTCTATACGAGGATGCCGAGGAGAGTTCTCCCTTCACGGATGAGATCCGGGGAGAGCCGGCTCCGAATAACTTTCGAGAACCACGCTTATCAACATATGGTGGGGAGTCCGATCCGGCAATTCATCTTCAAGCGTTTGAATCGGCTGTTGCTCTGAGGACCATCACTGATGCAACTAAGTGTAAGCTCCTGGTGACGTCCTTCGATGGACAAGCCAGAGAATGGTTCTATGGATTGCATCCTCGATCCATTAGATGTTTTGCAGAACTGCGTAGAGAATTTCTGCTTCGATTCTCTACCTCGAAAAAGAGGAAGAACGGTCCGGCAGCCCTATTTGAGATACGGCAGCAGGAAAACGAAACGTGGGCCCGCTTCGTCGACCGTTTCCAAAGGGAGATAATGGAGGTGCAAAACGTCGATCCAGAGTTATATAGGGTCGCTCTGATGCATGGCCTTAGGGAGGGGCCGCTGAAATTTGAAGCTCAAATCAGGGAGCCAAAAACATACCAGGAGATGATTAGTCTGGCTAACAAATTTATCAGGGGAGAAAAGACTAATCCTGGTTATGTTGCCAAATTGCTCAGCAATAACGATCAGTTTAATCCCGCATCAACTCATCAGCAACGTTATAATCATCCATCTCGGCCTGATTTCGAACCCCGGGCTCAGAGGGGGAGGAATCTTAAGCCTAAACAACCATTCCTCGGCCATCAACGGTTTCAAGATCAGAAACCGCCGTTGGCCATCGCACCCACTCAACCCATGGGAGCTCCGCAAATAATGCCTGTGTATCTGCCGCAGTACATCGCACAACCATCCCCAACTATCCCATCCATCCGATATGATGAATCTCAGGAGTCGTTCACCCCTCTCAACGTCACCATGAACGAGGTCGTGCAGATTCTCCAAAAGAGGCCTGACTTCAAGAGGCCTCCTCCCTTGAAATCAGAAATTCGCAACCGAAACCCTAACTTTTATTGTGAATATCATAAAGAGGAAGGGCATCAGACTGAGGATTGCCGGGCCCTCCGGTGGTTGATAGAGAAGCTCCTGAAAGAAGGGAAGCTCCGAGGGTTGATTCGGCAAGAAACCCCGGTTGAGCCGCGAACCGAGAAGAAGAAGGAAGTGGTCGAAGTGACCTGGGAGTGTGCTGATGTGGAAGAGGCAGGTTGCTATGGGGATATACATCCCACAACCGAGTGTATAGAGGTGAATGACGTTGGCCCTCTTGGCAACGTCTATTGCATTCATGGTGGGGCAGGAGTAGAATCTTCTCGGAAATCTAGCATCGGGAGAGTTACGAAGCAAGAAGTGGCAGTCGCCTCCACTTCTACTCCAGAAAGGGCGGTCGTTACCTTCGGCCGAGAAGATCTTTCCTCAAATGCAAATCCTTTTGATGATGCGGTGGTGATAAAGGCGGTTATTGAAAACTACACCGTGCACAAAATTCTAATTGATACCGGCAGCTCAGTTAATCTCATCTTCCGTGAAACATTCGAAGCCCTTAAAACTGGAAAGTCTTTACTATCCACGGAAGGGCCCCTCTATGGCTTCTCGGGAGAGAAGAAGGAAGTGGAGGGGTGCGTAAAGCTTTTGGTATCGCTGGGGGGTATAACAAAGCTGATAAACTTCGTGGTGGTGGAAGCCCCAAGCAGCTACTGTGCAATTTTCGGAAGGCCAATTCTGAACGCTTACAGAGCGGTAGTATCTAATTTCCATTTGGCCTTGAAGTTCGCCGCTGAGGGGCGTCAATATCGGATCCGGAGTGATCCAAGGGTTGCTCGCGAATGCTATGTAAAGACAGTTAATGTGATCACCGAGGCACCACTTCACAAGGCTCAGAATGACATCTACGAGGTGTCCAAGCTCCCTGAGGAAATCAAAGAAAGCACAGAGCGGAAAGGAGTTTACCTGGAACCTGCCCAGGAGATCCAAGAAGTCCCCATTGCTGAAGGGGAAGAGAAGAAGCTTATCATCAACGCCGAGCTGTCGGAAGAGGAAAAAGCTCAACTAATCTCCTGCCTGTTGGAGAACTTGGACATCTTCGCCTGGTCAGCGGAGGACATGCCTGGGGTAGATCCAGACGTAGCATGCCATCACCTCAACGTCTCTCCTGAATTCAAGCCGATCCAACAAAAGAAGAGGGAGGTGGCAACAAAGCTGGCATTGCCCATCAGAGAGGAGGTTTCCAAGCTCCTAAAAGCGGGTTTTATTTCTGAAATTCAATATCCAACGTGGATGTCAAACATTGTAATGGTTCCAAAATCTGGTGGGAAGTGGCGCATGTGCGTGGACTTCACAAAGCTCAATAAAGCGTGCCCCAAAGATTGCTATCCCTTGCCTCGGATTGATGTTTTAGTAGATTCCGCGGTAGGATATAATTTCATGAGCTTTCTAGATGCATTTTCTGGTTATCACCAGATTAAGATGCATAAACCTGATATCCCGCATACATCCTTCATTACCAATGATGGATGTTATTGTTATCTTGTCATGCCCTTCGGGCTCAAAAATGCGGGGGCGACATATCAGAGGATGATGGACACAGTATTCAAAAAACAGAAAGGGAGAAATCTTGAAGTATATGTAGACGATCTTCTTCTAAAAAGTAAAACTTTTTCAATCCATCTGAAAGACCTCGTAGAGACGTTCGCTACTCTGCGGAGGTTCAAATTAAAACTAAATCCTTTGAAATGTGTGTTTGGGGCCAACAAAGGAAAATTTCTGGGACACCTTCTCACTCCTAATGGCCTCGCGCCAAACCCAGATAAAGTAAAGGCCATCCTGGACATGACCCCTCCTCGCAATCCGAAGGAAGTGCAGCAACTTGGGGGGAGGTTGGCAGGATTAAGCCGATTCATTTCCAAGTCAGGGGATAAAAGCGCTCCATTTTTCAAAACACTTAGGGGAGGATCTAAGTTCGAATGGAGTGAAGAGTGCGATAATGCTTTCGAACAGTTGAAAAAGCAGTTAACCTCAACCCCTCTTCTTCAAAGCCCTCGCGAAGGGGAAACACTATTCTTATACTTGGGAGTGGGCCCAGATGCGATAAGCTCTGTCCTGGTGCGGGAAGAAAAAAAGAAGCAGTTTCCGATATATTATGTCAGCCACATCCTCAAAAATGCGGAAACTAGATATTCAATCTTGGAGAAATTAGCCTTGGCTTTGGTCATGTCATCACGAAGGCTTCGCCCCTATTTTCAGGCTCATTCCATTCAGGTGGTCTCAGACCATCCACTAAAGAGCATCTTGGAAAAGCCGGATCATTCAGGAAGGTTGGCCAAATGGGCAATCGAGTTAAGCGAGTTCGAAATATTATACATTCCCAGAACGGCAATAAAGGCACAAGTATTGGCAGATTTCTTGGTAGACACGATGGAGTCTAATCCAGAACAAATAGTGCAATCTCCCTTGGCTTGGATCATTTATGTGGATGGGGCTTCTGGCAGAAACTCCGTGGGAGCCGGAGTGGTTCTGATCAGTCCAAATGGCATCAGGCTGGAGCAGGCTATCAAATTCTTCTTTTCAGTTACAAATAACCAGGCCGAATACGAAGCATTCTTGGCCGGCTTGAGACTCGCGAAGGAGCTTGGGATAGAACACGTTCATATGAAAACTGATTCTCTTGTGATGGCTTCGCAGGTTCTAGGGAATTATGAAACAAGAGAACCGATATTGAGAAAGTATCTATTTTTAGCTAAGAAAGAAATTGGGAGATTCAAATCCTTCATTATCGAACACATTCCGAGAACACAGAATGAAGAGGCAGACGAATTGTCAAAGTTTGGTCTTCCATCAGGAGGGGTGACCTCAGAACTCTTTCGTCCGGCAATAGATGAGACAGAGGAAGAGGAGCTCATGCAGATCGATCAGCATCCTTCCTGGAAAGACCCCTACGAATTGTTTCTGTCAAAAGGAGAGTTTCATTCATCAATCAGGGACAGAAATAGATTCAAAAGAAAGGCAGCCTACTACTACTTGATGGCAGGAGTCCTGTATAGAAAAACTCTGATTTCTCCCTCAGCGCGATGTGTCTCAGAAGAAGAAATTCCGATCATACTTCAGGAAATTCATTCAGGAGAGTGTGGTAGTCATTCAGGAGCGAAGACTTTGGAGAAAAGGATCTTGCGGCAGGGATATTTCTGGCCGACCATGAGGAAAGATGCTGAAGCATTTGCCAGGCGATGTGTCCAGTGCCAAAATTCGCTCCTCTTCAACATTTGCCTGCTCAGTCGCTCAGGTCGATAACCGCGCCGTGGCCCTTTGCAGTATGGGGAATGGATCTTATGGGACCCTTTCCAATGGCCAGCGGTCAACGCCGTTTCATCCTTGTAATGATCGACTATTTCAGTAAGTGGATTGAGGCAAAAGCGCTGGCGAAAACAACAACTCAAATTGTCAAAAACTTCATCTGGGGGGAAATAATCTGCCGGCATGGAATTCCGTTAGCAATTGTTACCGATAACGGTCCACAGTTCAACAATTCCGAGATGAAAAGCTTCTGCGATCAGGCGGGAATTGATCTGCGATTTTCCTCAGTACATCATCCCAGGACTAATGGTCAGGTGGAAGCAGCGAACAGGCAAATCCGGCAGCTCTTGATGAAAAGGGTCTTAAATCAAAAAGGGAATTGGGCGGACCAGCTTCCTTCCATCCTTTGGACTCTTCGTACTACGCCATCTTCAGCTACAGGGGAGACGCCGTTCAAACTATCTCATGGCTCAGAGGCCGTTGTTCCCGTAGAATTTGAAGTGGTCACTCCAAGGGTTATGTATGCAAAAGAAGGAGGAGAATCATGGATGGATGAAAATGATAAGGCTATGAGGTATAGTCTGGATCTGATCGAGGAGCTTCAAGACGAGGCAACTATCAGACAGGAGGAAGTTAAAAGGAGGATGGCAAAATATTTTGACAAGAATGTCAGAGTAAAGCAGTTCGCAAGCGGTGATTTGGTATTAAAGAAGGTAGATGCTGCAGCCAGGTCTGGTAATGTTGGAAAGCTGGATCCTAATTGGGCAGGACCTTTTATCATCAAAGAAGTATTAAAGAACGGGGCCTACCGTCTCCACACCACTGAAGGGGAAGACATCCCGCGTACTTGGAGCGGTGACGATCTTAAACGATTCTATCCTTGAATTATCTCTTTTATTCTCTACATTTCTTTTTGTATTAAATGAAAAGCCCTATACTGACACCTCTTCTTGTCTGATGGTTCTCTACATTGTGAATGTAAATATACATATCTCACTCCCCAAACCTCTGAGATATCGCCGAATTCTGCTCGAACCCCCTCGGATTGTAGTCGTAGCGTAAAACCCACCAAGACCATGTGATGCGGGGAGTTTTCGCACACATGTAGTGGTAGCTTGCCAATTCCGCTGCGGAGGTCTTCAGAATTTTGGATCCCGGCCGATATCTGACACACCCCTGCATCAAGGGAGGTCTAGGTGATTGTCAGCTCTATCATGCCCCGAAGGGATATAGTTACAGCTTTGATGATCTTTCTGAGGAAAGCAATGTTCGCCGCCGAGGCCCACCTGCCCAACTGATCATCATAGTCTGTGACCATCGAATACTCTTAGGTACTCTCGAAACGGTGCCTAGTTGGGCCCACAACTAAGTTGATCTCTCTGAGGAAAGCAATGTTCGCCGCCGAGGCCCACCTGCCCAATTGATCAACTCGGCTTGTAACCCTAGGCAAGAGAGCGGATGAGTCGTTTACAGCTCTTATGACCACTTGAGGAAAGCAATGTTCGCCGCCAAGGCCCACCTGCCCACTTGGTCATTTGAGTCTGTACATACCTTTTTTATTCTCTCTACAGGGAGGCATTTGCCTCTTATGGTTTCTTGTATAAGAACAATTCGAGGAAGATTTGGTTAAAACAGGTGCAGGTGTTCATCTACCCTAATAAAGGGTTATGATATTAAGACCGTGCGGTCTGAACATCCAAACCGAACGGTCTGACTGGATATAAGTTGGGATATTTTCTGGCAATTATATAATGACCCGAGTGGTTATCCAACCGGGCGACCTTATCAAATTTTTAATTAGGTATCTCCGGAACCGATCATCTATTACCCGGGTGGCATTCAAGCCGGGCGGGTCCATTCATCTTTTATAAATTGATATTTCTGGAACTAATATATATAATTGCTCGGATCTCATTCTGGCCGGACGGTTTTATCTATCTATCCATCCTTTAATAAGTTGGATGTTTTTAGATTTAGTCATATGATTATCCGGATTGTGTTCTAGCCGGGCGAATCTGTCTGTCTTTAAACTAAGTTGGATATCTCCAAAGCTGATTATCTGATTGTCCAGGTTGTATTCAAACCGGGCGGGATCATCCATCCTTTATAAAGATTGAATATTTCTGGAGCTAATTATATGATCGCTCGGGTTACATTTTGACTAAAAATCGGATCTATCTATCTCTCCATTCTATCAAGTTGTATTTCTGGATCTGGCTATATGATCCGGGTTGAATTTTAAACCGGCCGGGCACTATCTATTCCTGAATGAATAGTCGAAATTGGATATTTCTGGATTTGAATATATGGTCGCTCGGATTGTGCTCTAACCGATCAGGTTAAGCTATTTCTTAGCGAGAATTATCTCTAGACACAATGGATTGCTCGCCAGGACTGAATTCGAACCGCGTGAAAGTTGTTCATTATTTATAGCAGCAAGTATAAAGTATCTTCAAATGAAAAGAAGCCGCCCGGTCTATATTATAGTCGCATAATTCTATGCGTTATGGATCATACTATCAGAAATTAGGCGTGTTGAGATCTAAACAAGTAATCGCACGGTTCGGACAAAGGATCGTCGAAGATAATCCATCATCACTTATGCTCAGACCAGGATGTTCGCGCGGTTGGATCATAAAGAGCAAAGAAAAAAGACAAGGTATCACAAGTAAGTAATAATAGAAGGACAATCAGACAGGTAAAATCTCTGTTTCATTTTTTCAAAATGTGTTTACAAAATATTGACCGCCCGGCCAACAAAAAGAAACCGGCGATTACAAAAATTAAAACAAAAGACAAGGGCACTAGTCTGCCGATTCTTTCTTCTTCTTCTTAACAGGAGAATTTGAGTCCGCACCATCGATGTCAACCTCCGGCGAATAACCTTCGCTTAATGGGGAGGAGCCGGATGAACTGCTGTCACTAGACCGCCCGGTCTTGCTTGCAGAACCGGTGGTTCCAGAGGACAAGCTGTCCTCGTCGTCGTCGTCGCTGGCATCACCATCCGCGTCGGCTTCTTCAGCGGCTTCACCACTTCCATCGCCTCCTTGATGGAGCACGATCTCCCTGCCCGCGTCGGCCTCGGCCTCCTCGCCTACCTTGGATTTTCCTTTTTTCCTTCGGCTGATTTCGTCAAGTTGGACCTTCAAGGCGGGGAAGAGGTCGGAGAAGGTGGTTCCATCAAATCCTTCACACAGACCGCCCCGGTCACCTATGAGACCCAAGGCTTTGTCGATCCCCTGGGCCACATGAGGCAGCACTTCATCTTGGAAGGCCGGGTTGGTCACCTCATATTGCTTCTGCAAGAAGAGGAAAAATGAGTTAGGCCGCTCGGGCTAAACAAAGGGAACCGCGTTGTCTTTTGAGAAACTCACCGCCACGACTTCTTGAAGCCGCGCGTTCTCCTCTCGAAGCCGCGTATTCTCCGCAGCCTGCTCCTCGTACTTCTTCTCCAGGTGTTTCTGAACAGAAACTAGCCGCTTATACGCCAGGGCCATGAAGTGGTTGGCCGAAAACCCCCAGGCGCCGGCTTGAGCCGCTAGCCGGGGGAGCTCTTCTTCAGGGGTTCTCATCAGCTTCCTTAAAGTCTTTCGACCATACAAGGCGGCCCCAGCGGCTAGGGCATGGCGTTCAATTTTGTCGCTCCCCCATGGAGGAAGAGCGGTGGATACCCGGATCCGGCTTCCATCCCTATGCCAAAGGACGGTCGGATTGCCTTGCAGATCGGGCGGGTTCCCACAAGAGCGAAGGAGCTCGTAGTCATCAGGAGAAGCCGGGCCTTCTTCCTCAGACGATAGCGATCTGTTTCGCTTTAGCCTCTTCTCCCTTTGAGTCAAAACCGGGACGACTGGCGTGACCGGCTTGTTCGCAGGGACGGCGTGGGCAGCTGTAAAGAAAAAACAAAAGTATAAATAACGAAGTCCGCGCGGTTACATACAGGCGGTCAAAAAGAACTTACTATGCTCAGGGAGGATATCCTCCAGCTCCGAGAACAGCGGGATGTAGTGGTTGATATCCAACCGCTTGTTCTCAAGGAACGCGAAGGTGTCCGCCTCAATCTTTCCGACCTGAGGGATCTGGAAAACTTCTTCCCCTCGGACTTGCGGGTTGGTCTGCAACAGTCCGAAGTTGCCTTCGAGCATTACGAACCGCTCCGACCAGTCGGAGACTTTGTTCGCCAAATTGACGATCTTCAACCCATGGCAGCCGAAGTAGAGGTGCCCCCTGTAAGCTGAAGTCCCCGAGTCGGAGGCAGCCCGCACCGAGAAGAACTTTCTGAATAGGTCGAGGGAGAACCTGATCCGCTCGAACCGCAGGTACGAGATGAAACTATATATGGAGGCGATGGAGTTCGGTGGAAGTTGACCGGGTACGACCCCGTAATGGTCGAAGATGGCTATGACTTCAAGCGGCAGTGGAAACTTGAAGCCATATTCGAAGTGGTCGACCGGGATGGCTATCTGGTGCGGATTGGAAGAGTTAATCCGCTCATCGCGTAGAGGAAGCCGCGCGAGTAGATTACTCCCTGCCATGTGTTTTGCGATGAAATCGTCCAGTTCGCTCTGAGTAAGGCGGCATTCCGGATGGTCCCCCGAATGGAATGCTAAGGCCGCATCAGCTCGGACGGCTTTAACTTTAACAGGTCGCTGCGACTTGTTCTTGGATCGCGCCATCCGGGAATCGTGAGAATGACTTCGAAGAATTCCCTACTTATAGATTTCTATGATCTGTGAATAGTAAAATCATATCGCGACTATACATTCTAACCGCGCGGTCAATGACCTAAGTGGTTAGATTCACCAGAAAAATAAAAGAAACAAAGGCATCCAGGAAAACAGAAGCAAGCATACATCACAGATCGAGCGACCTGAAGTCGGTTCGAATAAAGCATGAGATCTAAAACAGAACACAAAGTATAGCGGTTAAATAAGAGACCGCACGAGTTATCCAGAATACAAGACAAAAAACATTGTTCAAACCAATAAGCCACGCTTATAGTACAAATTGTTCTCAAAGGCCGGTCACGGCTGACGGCGTTCTGGGGAGACATCCTCTCGGTGAAGTCGCGCGACCTGGTCACTGGTTGTGTTCAGGAGAGAGTAAATCTGGCTTGTATGATAATGAAGGTGGTTGATTGTGCTATGAAGCCGCCCGGCATCCCTTTCGACCCGCGTAGCGGCAATCATACGGGGGGTTGCGGCGGCCTCGTCAATCATTGGATCAGCCGCCCGGACTGGGGGAGGATTCGAGCCCGCTCCAATAGTCGGGCGGCTAACAGCTACCACCCCATCGTTCATATTTCGCCGACCAGCGGCGACTTCTCTGGTTAAACGCAGGAATTTATCCTGGTAATATTTCGAGTCGCTCTCAAATTTAGCAGAGGCTCTCTTCTCCTTCTCCAGTTGAGTGGTTAGAGCAGCTCGCGTAGCCACCACTGCTGCCCGCGCGGCCTCAAGCTGAGTCTCCAGGACTTTCTCCTTTTCTGAGCCGGATTTCCTGTTGATCTCCGACTGCGCCTTCAGCGCCTCTTCAGCTTTCTTCCTCGCAATCTGCTCAGCCTCCAGAGCGGTCCGAGTGGCGGCCTCCCGGTCTTCTACCTCCTTCAAGCGGGCTCTCAGGTTGACCAGATCTTCCTCGAGATGGTCAAACAGCTGCAGTCTTTCCGGCAGAGTCGTTGCACTGGTTGGAATTAGTGGAACTAACGGAGGCGGGCTGGCCTCAAGGTCGCCCGGCTTCGTAACCTGATCCACGCTATCTGAAAGAAGCCGCTCGGTTATGGAAAGTAAGAGCATGCAACGCCATATATATATATATATATATATATATAAATGAACATAAATACAAGAGCAGTGCCTGGACGGACAGGCCACTTAGACCGTTCCGGATTCATCCTCTGACATTGCTCACGCCAGAGTCTTTCCGTACTTTGTCTAACAGAAGGGAACCGGGCCGCTAAAGAAAGGAGGCTCGGCGACGGGTTCACTAATTTATTATGGCGAGGCCGCGGAATGAAGAAGCGGACAGCTTTATAGTCTGTGGAGCCCTTACCTGCCACAAGAGGATCAGGCCGCGACGGCTTGTTCAAAGCTCGTTCCGCCCCCTCCTTCTTCACCATCATTATTTCTTCCCCGGTCATCGCTGGGGGAACTTCCTCCCGCGCTTTCAGCACTTCTTCAAGCTCCCTCGTTCTCTCCTCGACCTCCAAGGCAGTCCGGGCAGCAGCTTCTCGTTCTTCGGCCTCCGTCCGAGCGGTCTCTTCAGGCCGGACTGTATTATCAGTAGCAGAGGGATTTTGTCTGGAAACAATCGGGCTGTCAAGAAGCTGATCTCGCTTCACCAGCTCATCCATCCCCCTGAAGATCCCATTAAAAGATAAGCTGCTCGCCGAGTCCGGAGGCAGTTCGCCCGGTTTCGTATCAGGGGTAGCCGGTGATTCATTTGACTTGTTGGATGGAGGAGTCGCGAGGCCTAGCTCCTCCTTTAGTCGCGAATTGGTCTGGAGGAGGGAGTCGGTCGGTTTCTTAAGAGCCGCCCTTTCCTTAGCGGCTAACCTCTTGACCTTCTTCGTTATCCGCTCGGTCACGGACCCGGTCTTCTTCCTTTTCCTCTCCTTCTTGCTCGGAGCTGGGCTAACTTCTTTGGAAGGGCTGGGGTAGTCGTCCACGGACAAGGGGGTATTCAGATCGCCCGCCCTTGGGGAGTTGACCACCTCTTCCTCCAAGTTTCTAACTAACAGATGGGGGTTCCCAGAAGGAGTAATCTTCATGCCGAACGAGTCGTTTTCGCCGGTCTTCTTCGAAGGGCTACCGGTACCAGCTTTTTCAGGAGGAGCGGTCTCCTCTTTGTTCAGCGGGTTGGCGACCTGTTGACCAGGGTCTTCTGAAGGAATCAGCGGGTCACCAAGAAGAGGCCTCGAACTGTTCGCCACGGGCTCTGCAGGAGTCTTGGGAGTTGTTAAGTCCACGACCGGTTTGAGGCTATCCGCTGCGGCCTTCTCGGCCCGCTTTCTCTTTTTCCGGTCCTTCCGGTCTTGCTTTTCTGTCTCCTTATTCGACTTCTCCGACGGCTCGCGCCTCTTGTCTTCCGCCCTCTTCTGATCTCCGCTGGGATCCATGCGGTCTAGCACAGCGTCTAAGAAGTCCATTGCTGAAGAATCGCCGGTCTTAAAAATTCTAACCGCAACTGGCGAGTAATACCCCGTGATTTCAGGAAAAACTCCGCAGAATGAATTCTCTGGCTCTCTTATAGAATTTAAGGCAGGTCGGATGCGGTCTCCCGGTCAAAGCTAATATTTTCGAAATTCTCTTGAGATTTGAAAATATGCGGGGATTATGTTTGCCCGGAAAACCGCTTCTCGGGTTGGACCATTAGCAGACCGCTCGAACTCCTGGGTCAGGCCGCTGGGTCCCGGGATCAGCGGTTCCCAGTTCAAAAAGGGCCAGGCCGGGCGGCCTGGTGTCATTTCCGGATCACCCCCAAAGGGAGAAGATCGTCAAAAGCTAAGGCAAAAAGTTCATCCGCAGTCTCAGCTAGAAGGCCGCGCGGGTTGTCCCATAGAAACTCGAAGTTCCAGCCCCGAAGAACAGGCCGGGGCTCCAGATCAAAGGCTATCCAAGTTACCTCGTGAAGATCGGCTAAGTCATGACCAGAAGGCAGACCGCGGCCTCAATCTCCAAACCGCGCGGTCTGCATTATTGACTTGGTCCCGGTGTCCTCAGCCGCAAGCAAGACAGGTCGGAAGAGCAAGCCGCCAAGCCGCGCGGCTTCTTTCTTTTTTCTTCCTTGTGCATCCCGTCACCGCCTGCCCGTTTCTCCTGTACCCGGGCCGGTGGTTATTTTATCCCTGCCCATTCGGGCAGGCCCCCAAGCCTATAAATAGGGGGCGGCACTGTTCACAAGACGCGCACACTCGAATCGAAGAGCTCGCTTGTCGGAGCTCCGGTCTCGAGTTTCAGGTCTTGCGAACTGTTTGACCGGCCGGCTTCTGCTTTCCTGCACTTGTAACCGCTACTTTTCAATCAAAGGAAAGCCCGTCGCAAGAGTGGCATTTGCCGCGGCGGGCGAAGTCCGGCCTCGACCGCTGCTAGCGGTCTAAATTCTCTAACCAAATAGTAACCGATAATCCGCAGCCCTCGATTTTCTTCGTGAGCGCACTTTTGAATCGAACAGAGGAGATGTGAAAAACGTCATGGAGGTTTCCCAGTTCACCGGGCAAGGCTTATCTATAGGCAACAAGACCAATTCTTTCTATGATCTGATACGGGCCCAGGTAGCGAGGATCTAGCTTTTTTTGCTTCTTTATCCGGGAGATCCCGTGCATTCGTTTAATCTTTAGGAATACCATATCCCCTACGTTGAATTCTACCGGTCGATGACGTGCATCGTAATATTTTGCTTCGCGGCTCTGCGCTTCCAGCATTCGATCTCAGATTAATCTTATTGTTGTCGTGGTGTCATCTATGTATGTGACCCCCAAAGCTTCTGGGTCCTCATCGTGTGCCCATGACAACGGAGTTCGGCAACATCTCCCATACAGAGCCTCGTATGGTGCCATCTTAATACTTGCCTGAAAACTGTTGTTATATGAAAATTCCACCAAGGGTAGCACCTGTTCCCAAGGTTCGTCATGTTCTACTATGCACAGTCAGATAAGATCCTCCATTGTTCGATTCGCCCTTTCCGTCTGCCCGTCTGTTTGGGGATGGAAAGCGGTGTTGAACGCTAATCTGGTTCCCGGATAGGCTTGGACCCTCCTCCATTCTTTCGAAGTAAAACGTCCATCGCGATCAGATACTATTGACTTGGGTACTCCATGGAATCAGACCACCTGCTCTATGAAAAGTCGGGCTAGAATGTCGACATCGCCGCCTTGTCGGTTCGGGATGAAACGAGCCACCTTGGTGAGGCGATCCACTACGACCCATATAGAGTCGTTCCCTGCACGTGACCGGGGCAGGCCATGGACAAAGTCCATAGAGATATCTTCAAACTTCCATTCTGGTAAGGACAGAGGCTGTAGTAAGCCTCTTGGACTACGGTATTCTATCTTGACCATTTGACAGGTCTGACAATGTGCCACATAATTGGTGACGTCCCTTTTCATCCCTGGCCAGTACATGTCCTTCATAAATATGTATACATTTTCACCACTCCTGGGTGATTAGAGTACCTAGATTGGTGTGCTTCGCGAAGTATCTCTTCTCAGATCCCTTCGGTGGAGGGGATGAATACACGGTGCTTGTACTGTAGAATACCATCATACAAGTTGTAGTCTTCTTGCGTGCCTTCCTCCAGGGTCTGGATGATTGGAGCTGCTTCGGGGTCTACCTTTTGAGCTTCTCATATCCTATCCCTAATATCACATTGTATCTCCATCCAATACAGCTGAGCTTGGTAGTCCATAGGATCCCTGCGGGTGATAAGCGTGATGCCTAAGTCTGCCAAGGATCTGATCAATTCTTAGGGTATCATCTCTAGCCAACTTCCAAACACTGGGGGCTATCGACCTAAGACATCCACAACCTTGTTGGCCTTGTCGGGGTGGTATTGGAGGGCGAAGTCGTAATCGCACAGGAATTCTAACCACCGGCGTTGTTGGAGGTTCAACTCCTTCTGGGTGAAGATGTACTTGAGGCTTTTGTGGTCGGAGAAGATCTCGCATTTTATTCCGTATAGATAATGTCTCCAGACTTTTAGCGCAAATACCACAACACCCAATTCCAGGTCATGGGTTGCGTAGTTTAGCTCGTGAGGCTTTAACTGTCGTGATGCGTAGGCACCCTGCCATGCTGCATCAGTACAACTCCCAATCCTTTCAGGGATGCGTCTGTGTAGATCTGAAAGCCCTCAGTGCCTGAGGGGATTGTAAGAATTGGAGCAGAGGTTAGGCGGTTCTTTAATTCGACGAACACTGCTTCACATTCAGGTGTCCATCGGAACATGAAATCCATTTTGGTGAGGGTAGTGAGGGGTAAGGCGATCCTTGAGAATCCTTCCACGAACTTACGATAGTATCCGACAAGGCCAAGGAAGCTTCTGTTTTCTGCCGCTGACTTAAGTGGTGGCCAATTCTGTACTGCCTGTACTTTGGCCTGATCTATAGCCACCCTGTTCTTATTGATCGTGTGTCCTAGGAACCCGACTTCCTCCATCCAGAACTCACACTTACTGAATTTTGCGAAGAGTGAATGTTCTCGTAACTTGAGTAGTACCATTTGGAGATTCCTGGAGTGGTCTGCCTTGCTCTTCGAGTAGATAAGTATATCGTCTATGAAGACGATCACAAATTGGTCCAGGAATGGTTCAAATACTTTATTCATTAATGCCATGAAGGCGGACGGGGCATTGGTCAGCCCAAACAGCATCACCATAAACTCGTAGAGTCCATATCGGGAGATAAAGGATGTTTTGGGGATGTCCTTCTCTCATACCCGAAGCTGGTAATATCCAGACCGTATGTCCATTTTGGAAAAAATGGACGTGCCTTGCAATTGATCGAATAACTCGTCTATCCTGGGTAGAGGATAGGTATTTCGGATGGTGAGATTATTTAGTTCCCTGTAATCGATGCACAGGCGTAATGACCCGTCCTTCTTTTTGACAAATAGTGCAGGGGCTCCCTAGGGTGAGGTACTTGGATGCATGAAACCTGCATTGATTAGTTCTTGCAGTTGTATTTTAAGCTCGGCTAGCTCCTTTGAGGCCATTCAGTAGGGTGCTCGGGATACTGGTCGAGCTCCGTGTGCAAGTTCGATCTGGAAGTCCACTTCCCGCTGCGGGGGCAACCCTGGAAAGGATTCGAGAAAGACATCTGGAAAGTCTCGGATTACGGGCACCTTGGTGAGTACTTGAGTTTTGTCTTTCATTTCAAAGTAGATTAGATACATTTCATCCTTTCGTCGGACCGATTTGATAGTTTGTGCGAACGTTAGTATGATGCGAGTGACCGACGGTATACCTGCTAGAGTGATAGTTTGACCATTTGGGTTCCGGAGATTGATTTCTCGGGTCTAGCAATTCATTTGGGCGTTGTGCTCAGCCAACCAGTCCATCCCTAAGATGATGTCGAATCCGGTTATTGCTAGAATGGTTGTGAAGATTTCGAACTCCATGTTTCCCAACATCGCTTGGAATGAGCACTTTTCTATAGACGTCATGTCTGACCCGTCCGGGAGTCGAATTCGTATTGATATTCCAGATGATCGGATGGTGTTCTCCTTGTTTGTGATGAAATCCCGAGAGACAAAATAATGTGTGGCACTGGTGTCGAATAATGTTTTAGCAGGGTGACCTTCTACCAAAAGTAAACCTGGTAACATATATATACCATGATCTCAGGGTTTTTACAGATATACAGATGGAGTACATATATATCAAGACAAAAGGCTATATCATATGTTTCCTACTAGATAATATCATCCAGGCATATCATCACTAATGTCGAAAATCTATATGTATAACTACGTCTGGTGCAGGTCCGTGCTGAAGATCTAGTGTGTATGCCTCAAGTGGTGTTGCTCGACCCTGCATGGCTTGGTCTGTAACATCCCAACTCTAAAATGGGGTCTAGCCGGTTCAGTTGAACCCTTGGAGGAACTTATGCCGGGTCATAGGACAACCACGACCCGACCATCGCCACCTAATGGTGGTCATTTGGAGAAATAACTGTTTTGGGTAACCTTGTTCTTGCCACAACGCTTAAGTGGTATAGTAAACATGTGTGCTCCGAATTGACTTCTGTCAGTTGCTCTAGACTCGTATGGTCGATACGAGTGCAACGGAACTTGTCCCAAGAAAATGTGCGAAAATCAAAATCGACGGGGCCTCCCGTCGATCGACGGGGTCTTCCGTCGATCGACGAGAGTCAAATCGATAGGTCATCCCGTCGAACAACAGGACCGCCCATCGATCGACCGGAGCTCCCATCGATAGTTCTCCTTTCCTTGTTGCAGGGCTCCTTCTTGTCTTGTTTCTCTTCTCCTTTGTTCAGGTAGCCGATTTGGGGTTGTTGGTGTTGGTGGATTCAACAACACCATAGTGGAATAGTGATCAGATGAGCTCCAAATTGATTTCCGTCAATTCCGTTAGACTCGTATAACAAATACGAGTGCAACGAGATCATTTGGTGAAAATGACCATTTTGAGTACTATAGCGCATCACGACGATGCTATTTTAGTATGGTGAGCCTACACACTCCAAATTGACTTACGTCAGTTCCGTTAGACTCGTATGGTCAATACGAGTGCAACAGAATTCGTTTCGTCCCGATCCGAGAACGCTTGGAGAAAACGGCCATTTTGAGTATCGTAGTGCGTCACAATAAAGTCATTGGGGTACAGTGACCATATGCACTCCAAATTGACTTCCGTCAGTTCCGTTAGACTCGTATGGTCAATATGAGTGCAACATAATTCATTTCGTCCTGATCCGAGGTCGTTTGGAGAAAATGATCATTTTGAGTATCGTTGTGCGTCATAAAAAGTCATTGGGGGTACAGTGACCATACGCGCTCCAAATTGACTTCTGTCTGTTCTGTTAGACTTGTATGGTCAATACGAGTGCAACAGAGCTTGTTTCGTTGCAATCCGAGGTCGTTTAGAGAAAACTACTATTTTGAGTAATTTCGAGCGTCGCAACAACGCCATTCTTCAAATGTTGAGCTAGCATGCTCCGAATTGAATTTCGTCAGTTGCGTTGGACTCGTATGGACGATACGAGTGCAACGAAATCCGTTTCGCTCAATTCCGACGTTATTTATTCAAGTAAATAAAAATAAATGTTCGTAAAATTATAAGAATCTCGAGAACGTAAACGCTTCATTTCAACCCCGTCACATCAATAATGCCTCGACACTCGACGACTCGGACCTACATTGACTTTGACCCACTTGGGGGGACCCGCTTAGGGTTGACTTGGGTCAACCCTCTTATAAGAAGTGATTTTTTGACTTATAAATGCTCTCCATCCGAGACCCAACTCACCAAAAACTGCCATGACTTAATATAAGAACTAATCCATGCTTAGTCTAAGCTAAGTCCCCTCTTGCCACTTAAGTTAATTTAAAACTCCCTTTAACCTAAACCAAGGGAAGTGGGTTGGGATATTTTTGAATCTTAACCCATGCAAGTACGCTCAGCCTCTCCCCACCAACCACCTGTCACCTCCACCAACCATGATTAGCAGCAAGTTGGGTTAGCCGAGAGGAAGGAGAGAGGGGGAGGGGCATCGACCTCTTCTATATAAGACCTCCCATGGCTAAGCATTCAGGAAACCCACACACCACCTCCAGAAGCTCCTCCCAGGTTCTCTAAAACCAGCCCCCACCACCCCGACACCCTGCCGGCGCCGGAGAAGACGCTCCAAGCTCCACCGCCACCTCCACCACCCTCTCATGGCGACTTCGCCGGAGGGCTCCCGGAGGACCCCAAACCAGATGGGATCTCCTCCTCTCCTCCCTCCCTACCTTTTGGACGCATCGCATATGTACTCCGGCAGCCGGAGCGCCGCCGCCTCCCCCTCTCCTCCATCCAAAACGGGAAAGTAAACAGCTCCGGCGGTGGCTGGCGACGGCAGGCCACCAGAGCACCGCCGGAGAGAGCACCCGCCCCCTATGAGTCGGCCGGGGGCGGAGCCATGGCCGGTCGGCGGCGGAGGAGACCCGTAAGTGGGCGGTCTGGTGCATGCGACGGAGGAAGTTTTAACATATTTTATAAATTTATAAACTTTTATAATTTTATAATAAAGAATTAGATATGTAATTTTCTGGAGGGTGATGTAGGACCCTAATGAAAAAGTGGTGAACATGAAAGTTGTGCATTTCAGTGAGGAGTATCCCCAGTAAAAATTTCAAATTTTTATGTCATGGTTTATTATTTTTAATAATTAAAATACTGTGATATTTTGGGTTTTTTGAATTATCAGAGAGCCTTAACAACGATGGAAAATTTGGAGAAAATTAGGGAGGCTTTTTAATGCTATCTCACACCTACTATAATTATTTGGCATTTTTGGGAAGGTTTACTATTTTTAGATAATAAAAATCTATGTTTTAAATTAATGGAGAATTATTCTCTCTTTCAAAATGTCTCCAAAAAATTATGGACAGTGTGAGGGTATGGTTCACACCCTATGGAAAAGTTTAGGAATTTTTAAAGTACGCTTGCTATATTTGAGAATTTATTTGGCGGTTATAAGAGGTTAAATAAATTAGCAAAGACTATTTATAACTTAAAAGGCTTTGGAAAATTTATGATAGCTCGTTATGGATGTTATCAGCCTAGGATAAAAGTTGGATAATTTTTGATGTAGTCTACTATTTTAATGATCATAAAATAGAATAATAACTCAATGAGCTGCGATTAGAATAATGCTCGAACATTGAAAGTCGCCTCTTTTCGGAGAATTTAAGGGACTCATAATAATGATCCTATAACCTGTTTAAGTAATGTGTAAAAGACGCAATTAATACCCATGATCGGGCTGTAAATAAAGTGGCAGAATATGGAAGAGACTCCTATGAACGGAGATAGAAGAGAACTTTCCTCCTATGAACGAAGATGGAACTGAAGCCTCCTATATATGGAGTGAAGGACTACTAACCCTTTTATTCTATTGCGCTTTCTTTTACTCCAGTCTCGTACTGGTCCCGCTCCTTTCAGTTTCAGCACCTTTCGTTCAGTTCATTTTCAGTACCACACCAGTCTCGTACAGGTCCAGTTCATTTCTGTACTTTATTTCATTATTGCTGATGAGTCCCATATATATATATATATATATATATATATATATATATTTGGACTCATTTGGGCTGATATTCTAGTGTTTGCACCACATTTTAGTCACGTTTTCATTTACATATACTATTCCATGCTAGGTGCACCATTAAGCCTATTTCGGTGTGCAATTGCATTCCTCGTTGTTGGGGGTAAGCACATTGTGCTCCCCTTCCCTTCTTTTATGTATCCCTGTGCTGGACGTGTATTCCCAGCTAGTATATCTTGTTTGCAGGTGACCTGATCATTCCGTTTTACCCCAAATGTAATTTCTGTGCATATCGCACGGTCGTGCGTTTCCTTGACGCACGGTCTGCGCGGTCGTGCGTTTGTGTCTGGGAAGAAAATGGAGCGTCGGGGTTTACTCGTGCGTTTTAACGCACGGGCGAATCCGCCCGTGCGTGAGTAAAACGCACAGGCGAATCTGCCCGTGCGTGAGTAAAACGCACGGTCTACCTGTATCTTTGTGATCTCAGAGCATCGGATTTTACCCGTGCGTTTGAACGCACGGGCGGCGTTGGTCGTGTGTGAACAAATCGCACGGGCGGCGCAACGTATTCTACAAGCCATATTTCATCCGTTAATATCGCACGGTCTGCGCACGATCGTGCATTCGACCGTGCGTGACCAATTTTCATCCTGTTTCCTATAAAAAGCAGGAATCGAGGCAATCAGAAGGGAGGACCGGGAGAGGACGACCGGGAGCGATTCAGAGAATGGGAAATCTCTTCCTTTCCGCTGCTCTTGAGGGTTGAAGGCTTCCCCTTCATCTACTCCACCATCAAGGCCATTTCCGGTGATTTCCACCTCCATCCTTCCATCCGGGAGCATTAGGAAGCTTCGTCCACCATTAGCTCAAGCATTCCTCGCCAAGGAGACCAAGGAAGCGCTGAAGATCGTAGGAGCGGTGACAGCCTCCTTCGAGGCAAGCTCACCATCTGAGGGCCGAGTCCGGAGAGAGCCCGACAACCTCTCATTCTGGTCGTGAACCCAAGACGTGACCTCTTCTTTGTGGTCCTCTCTAACCTTGAATGCTTTTACTTCATTTTGTGTTGTATGAACATGTGTTAAGCTAATCCTAAGTAGTTTTGCTTTCCTTCATATACACTGATGTTGTGGTGGCATGAATAGCCCCTTTGTTCCTAGTGATTTTCTGTGATTTGTTGTGGGTGAAGCCACTAGCAATTGCTAGTGGTGATGTTTTGAGAAGAGGTGCGTGCGACCCTCAACCGTCATAGTGATTTCCCGTCCACGCGCCTTCCAAAGCACGACATCGCGGCCGTTGCACCCATCTCGCCGTGCGAAGCGGAGTTTTGACCCGCATCTTTCTTCATTCTGCAATAGCGTAGGAAACCAAATCAACCCCCCCTCCACCCCCCCCCCCCCCCCCCCCCCCCCCCCCCCCCCGTGGTTACTTATCACTCCTTTTAACTGATTTCCTATTTAGAGCAAATTGTACTACCCAACTTGCAGTCCTTGAGAGATCGATACTTAGAGATAACTTCCCATTTTTATTACTTGAGCGACCGGTGCACTGTCGTCGTATCGCATTTCGTGCCTGCTAATTAGTAGTGCCGAAATAGCGCATCAAGTTTTTGGCGCCGTTGCCGGGGACTGCAAGCGTGTTTGATTTGTTTTTAATTGGAAATTCATTTTAAGGTATTGTATCTTTCTTCAGTATGTTATTTTCTTCTTCTATATCATGTGGGCGCATTTGAATATCCGATGTCGTTGGTGTGGGGACACATCCCACGCTAGTGATAGGTGTCCCAAGTTGTATGGTGTTGTTCAGAAACCGTACGGATCCCATAAGTCTTTTGGCTACTCTACTGCACCTTCGTTATCGCACCTTTACACGGCTGCCGCACCTTTTGTGCCGGCAAAGCCGGCAAAGCAGTGCCTATTTTGCAAAAGTAGAGAGCACGCCTTGAAGGACTGTGCTGCTTATCTTCGCGAATTGGCGGATGACGATGAGCCAGATATCCGGATCGTACCATCTTCAAATTCTGCGAGCACAGCTTCTTTCTCTGATTATGTGTCACTTCCATCTTCACCTTTTGAAGGCTTTGGAATAGACATGTACGTCAGTGTCCCTCATGACTCCATTTCTGATGCGACACCTCATACTTCTTCGGTTCATGTACCACTTTGCGTGAATTTGTGCCCTTGCGTGGAGAGTGAGCCCGAACTCTTACGAAGCACGTCCTCTCCCGCCACGCACGAAATTACATCTGTTGCTGATGTTTTTATTGAGGTCACTTTGCAGGATGTTGCGGACCTGCGCAATGTGGTGCCCACTCTCATGGAGGAGGACAACCTTGATTGTGCTGAAGCAACCGCTTCGGTCCAGTGCGAGGAAGTCCAAGTTATAGAGGAGGCCATTGCGTGCGCTGTGGAGTCTAGCAAAATCTTCGATGATATCATCAGTTTGTCATTTCCGCACCCCATGGGGGATGAAGCCGGGATTGTCCCCTCAGATGAATTTTCTTTTAGTTTTTCTTCCAATTTATTTCCTGACCCCCTTTCTTTATGTACAAGGATGCAGGATGCCCCTCCTCCGGTTGACCAGACCTTATGCATAGAAGAGCTGAAAGCCTGGCGGGATGAGGAAGATACAGTGAAGGAACATCTTGTTTCCTCATCTTCGTTGGTGCTTCCCCTTGAGGATTGGTTACAAGGGGGCAAGCGGTGAGGAGATTTGGGGTTGGAGGCTGAGCATCTTACTTATTTTCCACCCCTACTACCAGGTCCCCGGACCTTTTTCTTTCATCAGCTGTTACTACTTCAAATCAGCTTATAGCTGATTTGTTTTGAGCTTGTAATAATAATTAGGATTTATCGACCTTTGCTCATTCCTAGACTTTTTAAACTGCTTTAATACAGGTATTTGGTCCACCTTTAAGGACGTTAAACAAAAGGGCTTCTTGGGCGACAACCCATGGGAACCACCCGGTTCCGTTTGCTTGATTTAATCTCTATCATGTTTTGTTTGTTTTTGCTTTTGTTTTTAGCTATGCAGGTGTGAACCTGATTGGATGAAGAGGAGGAGATCATTGAAGAAGGATTATACCGCTCTTCTGGCATGCTCTTAGGAGCATAGGTACTCTTAACCCAGCTCTTAGTTTGCTTCAAAAGATTATATTTTCTTGTGTTTCAATGCAAGTCTGGGGGGAGCGAGCCTGTGCTTACGCTACACGCACATACATGCTAGAATGATGTGTTAGGAAATTTATATTTATTGTCTCATTGCATAACGCACACCACATGCGTTTTATTTTTACCCGGGCGCAATTATCGTGTAAATGCTTGATGAATATGTTTAGAAGTTTGATTGTTAGTTTAGGATTGTGTTGCTGAACAGGATGTGACCAGTGCGGTGCTACTAGTAGAGCGCTCACGCAGCTTAAAAATTCACGTAGAATAGATTTAATTACAAAGTTATAGTTTTATTTACTTCATTTGTGTAATTTCTTAATACTCTACTCAAACGGTGAACTTGGTGAATCTAGCGGTAGCCCTAGGTCGAGTGTAGAAGAGCTGTTAGCCTCGTGTTGTTCGAGTTGGAAGGAGAGGAGACCTCGCTCGGTGGTAAAGAACTTGCCCCAAGCTATTTTCAAAACGAGTGCTTTGAATGATCTTGTTGGGAGCATGATGTAGGCCATCATTTGGTCCGGTTGATCTTTGATTTCCCAACCTAACAGTCATCCTTTGCTAGCCCCATTGAACCTTACCCTGCCTATTTGTTAAACTCCACTAATCGTTCACCAAGGCCCCATATCCTAACCTAAAACGCACTAGAGTCAAGCTTTGAAACTTATACATATTGATGATGATTGTGCGATGCGGAGAACAAATATGTGGTGTGTGCGCGCAAAAAAAAAAGATGATGAGATTGAAAAAAAAATTTTGATTGATCCTAAATTATGTCTCTATGGATCTAAAAAAGGAGTAAAAGATCTCTAAAAAGAATCGAACCACAAGTGTGGTAGTCTCGTGCACACCATAGTGCTTAAATGAAGTCTGGGGGAGTGTGCTTCAAGGTGAAGATGTTAAGGTTGAGTTTTGTTTATTTTCCGGAGGTTGAGTGCGTTTAGCCTACGTTCTTCTACTTCATTACCGTACCTTAACCCAAGCCCAAGTCTAACCTAAAAGTCCTACTGATTCTTGATGAGATCGTCTCATGCAGTGGAGAAGGTGTGAAAGGGCAAGCATATGACCATCGACCTTGATGGATTTCTTGGAGAGCTCTTTCTTGAGATCCAATTTGAACAACGCTCACCTCAGCATCTCACGCTATTTTCCCTAGGGAGTGACTGTACGATTCACCAATAATTCACCTTAGAGTAGTGGTATTTTGTATTTTACACTTGTAGAAGTTCTTACAATATAGTCTTGGTTTTAAAATCCTTTCTACTTTATTTTCACGCTCGTTAGTCTTTACTTCCCATCGTGTTTCGCCTGCACAGTTGCTTCCTTAACGTTCATTTTTCTACCATATGATCGAGTAGTTTGCCCGAGACGTGCAAATGAGTAAGTCTGGGGGTGTGATGAGTCCCATATATATATATATTTGGACTCATTTGGGCTGATATTCTAGTGTTTGCACCACATTTTAGTCACGTTTTCATTTACATATACTATTCCATGCTAGGTGCACCATTAAGCCCATTTCGGTGTGCAATTGCATTCCTCATTGTTGGGGGTAAGCACATTGTGCTCCCCTTCCCTTCTTTTATGTATCCCTGTGCTGGACGTGTATTCCCAGCTAGTATATCTTGTTTGCAGGTGACCTGATCGTACCGTTTTCCCTCAAATGTACTTTCTGTGCATATCGCACGGTTGTGCGTTTCCTTGACGCACGGTCTGCGCGGTCGTGCGTTTGTGTCTGGGAAGAAAATGGAGCGTCGGGGTTTACTCGTGCGTTTTAACGCACGGGCGAATCCGCCCGTGCGTGAGTAAAATGCACCGTCGACCTGTATCTTTGTGATCTCAGAGCATCGGATTTTACCCGTGCGTTTGAACGCACGGGCGACGTTGGTCATGCGTGAACAAATCGCACGGGCGGCGCAGCGTATTCTACAAGCCATATTTCATCCGTTAATATCGCACGGTCTGCGCACGATCGCGCGTTCGACCTGCGTGACCAATTTTTAGCCTGTTTCCTATAAAAAGCAGGAATCGAGGCAATCAGAAGGGAGTACCTGGAGAGGACGATCGGGAGCGATTCAGAGAGCGGGATCTCTTCCTTCCCGCTGTTCTTGAGGGTTGAAGGCTTCCCCTTCATCTCCTCCACCATCAAGGCCATTTCCGGTGATTTCCACCTCCATCCTTCCATCCGGGAGCATTAGGGAGCTTCATCCACCATTAGCTCAAGCATTCCTCGCCAAGGATACCAAGGAAGCGCTGAAGATCGTAGGAGCGGTGACAGCCTCCTTCGAGCCAAGCTCACCATCTGAGGGCCGAGTCCGGAGAGAGCCCGACAACCTCTCATTCCTGCCGTGAACCCAAGACGTTACCTCTTCTTTGTGGTCCTCTCTAACCTTGAATGCTTTTACTTCATTTTGTGTTGTATGAACATGTGTTAAGCTAATCCTAAGTAGTTTTGCTTTCCTTCATATGCACTGATGTTGTTGTGGCATGCATGAATAGCCCCTTTGTTCCTTGTGATTTTCTGTGATTTGTTGTGGGTGAAGCCACTAGCAATTGCTAGTGGTGATGTTTTGAGAAGAGGTGCGTGCGACCCTCAACCGTCATAGTGATTTCCCATCCATGCGCCTTCCGAAGCACGACATCGCGGCCGTTGCACCCATCTCGCCGTGCGAAGCGGAGTTTTGACCCGCATCTTTCTTCATTCTGCAATAGCGTAGGAAACCAAATCAACCCCCCCCCCCCCCCCCCCCCCCGTGGTTACTTATCAATCCTTTTAACTGATTTCCTGTTTAGAGCAAATCGTACTACCCAACTTGCAGTCCTTGAGAGATCGATACTTGGGGATAACTTCCCATTTTTATTACTTGAGCGACCGGTGCACTGTCGTCGTATCGCATTTCGTGCCTGCTAATTAGCAGTGCCGAAATAGCGCATCAATTGCCTATAATTTAGAGTTGACGTGAAGATGAGACATTGCTTTAAAGTCAACCCTAAATAGTACTAAACTGGCCTCCGCTTGTAGAGCAGAGCGGGCAGATCGATGTTTGGCTTTATTTTAGTATTTTTGATTATTGTACCTTATTTCAGTATTTTAGTTACTGTACTTTATTTCAGTATTGTCTAAATTTAGAGTTGACGTGAAGATAAGACATTCCTTCAGGGTCAACCCTAAATAGTACCGAACTGGCCGCCGCTTGTAGAGCAGAGCGGACAGATCGATGTTTGGCTTTATTTCAGTATTTTTTTATTACTGTACCTTATTTCAGTATTTCAGTTACTTTACTTTATTTCAGTATTGCCTAAATTTAGAGTTGACATGAAGATGAGACATTCCCTTAGAGTCAACCCTAAATAGTACCGAACTGACCGTCGCTTGTAGAGTAGAGCGGACAGATCGATGTTTGGCTTTATTTCAGTATTTTTGATTTCTGTACCTTATTTCAGTATTTCAGTTACTGTACTTTATTTCAGTATTGCCTAAATATAGAGTTGACGTGAAGATGAGATATTCCTTCAGGGTCAACCCTAAATAGTATCAAACTGGTCATCGCTTGTAGAGCAGAGCGGACAGGTCGATGTTTGACTTTATTTCAGTATTTTTGATTACTGTACCTTATTTCAGTATTTCAGTTACTGTACTTTATTTCAGTATTGCCTAAATTTAGAGTTGACATGAAGATGGGACATTCCTTCAGGGTCAACCATAAATAGTACCGAACTGGACGCCGCTTGTAGAGCAGAGCGGATAGATCGATGTTTGGCTTTATTTCAGCATTTTTGATTACTGTACCTTATTTCTGTATTTTAGTTACTGTACTTTATTTCAGTATTGCCTAAATTTAGAGTTCACGTGAAGATGAGACATTCCTTCAGGGTCAACACTAAATAGTACTGAACTGACCGCCGCTTGTAGAGCAGAGCAGACAAATCGATGTTTTGGCTTTTACTTCATTATTGCCTATAATTTAGAGTTGACGTGAAGATGGGGCATTCCTTCAGAGTCAACCCTAAATAGTGCCGAACAGGTCGTCGCTTGTAGAGCAGAGCGGACAGATTGATGTTTTGGTTTTCTATTTCTTTATTGCCTGTAATTTAAAGTTGACGTGAAGATGAGACATTCCTTCAAGGTCAACCCTAAATAGTACCGAACTGGTCGCCGCTTGTAGAGCAGAGCGGACAGATTGATGTTTTGGATTTTACTTTATTATTGTCTATAATTTAGAGTTGACGTGAAGATGGGATATTCCTTCAGAGTCAACCCTAAATAGTGCCGAACTGGCCGCCGCTTGTAGAGCAGAGCGGACAGATCGATGTTTTGGTTTTCTCCTTTTTATTGTCTATAATTTAGAATTGACGTGAAGATGAGAAGTTCCTTCAGAGTAAACCCTAAATAGTGTCGAACTGGCCATCGCTTGTAGAGCAGAGCAGACAGATCGATATTTTGGCTTTTACTTCATTATTGCCTATAATTTAGAGTTGACGTGAACCCTAAATAGTGTTGAACTGGCCGCCGCTTGTAAAGCAGAGCGAACAGATCAATGTTTTGGCTTTTTATTTCATTATTGCCTATAATTTAGAGTTGACGTAAAGATGAGGCGTTCCTTCAGAGTCAGCCCTAAATAGTGTCGAACTGGCCGCCGCTTGAGAGCAGCGCTGACGAATTAATGTTTTGAGGTTTTGTTCTTGTATTGACTGTAATTTAGATTTGACGGGAATATATTGTGCCTTTGAGAAATATTCCTACGGTAATATATCGTGCCTTCGAGATATATTCCTATGAGAATATATCGTGCCTTCAAGAAATATTCCTACGGGAATATTTTGTGCCTTCGAGAAATATTCCTACGGGATTAAATGTGCCTTCGGAAAATGTGCCTTGGGAAAATGTTGGATGACCGATGAGTTTTACTCTAAGTCAACCCGCACGAAGGACTGTCAGGGAGAGCAACCCGTGCGAAACTAATAGAACTACGTGGGTCTGAGACCATATGCAGGATGATACGGAGCACGTATGTAGCGGTCATGGGAAGACTGCCTCGGCCCAATAAGAGTCCAGATATCCTCTCCCTTATAAATGTTATATTATGTCTATTGTTAGTAGGGGTTGGATTCTGTTCGTGGTTCTAATAACTTGTCTTTAGCATAGGTGACAGGTGCGGATGAGAGACAACACCTATATATAGATGAAGCCACGGAGCAGGCTACGTCAGGTACATGTCGTTAAGCCGCATCCCCTTTTATTGTGCCCTATCTCATGATATCTATATATTGGCAATGAATCCTTGATTGATAGGACTAAATGCGACGGAGATATTGCAATTATCCATACATGTCTTGAGTTTGAGGTTTCTATGATAATTAATCTTCCGCTATAATACTATGTCTTCTGCTAAGTGCTATAAAGTGCACTATTTGATGATGTCTTCCGCTAGAATACTGCTTCCCTACTCTGTTGGTGTGTAGTGACTTTCACTTAACACCACCTCTAGGCGTTATAACAGAGTGTTCAAGGAAGGGGGTTGGAGAAGCTGGTACCTTCACCCTTCGGGATTGCCTCAGCGTCGTGCTAAAAGGGTGGTGTGCGATAAGATCCCCCTGTCGGACAACCGATTTGGGAGGGGGGGGGGGGGGGGGGGGGGGAGGGGTCTTACATGGTCCCTCCTGCCTGCGGGTCATCCTCTGCGACCTCGTCGTCCTCGTCCTCTCTCCTCTTCTCCCTGTACTACTCCTAATTTTGTTCTTCCTATAGCCTGGGGGCAAAAGGCTCTAATATGTCCAGGCTGCTGGCAAAGGAAGCAATTTCCCGCAAAGGGAACATCTCATCGTGCAGCTAGTGCGGGCTGGGGTACTGGAGCTGGTCGGGGTACTGGAGCTGGTCGGGGTGCTGGGGTTGGAGGTGCATGTCGAGGCTGAGGTGCCTGCCTGTAGGGCTGGTGGCGGTGACGCTGCCTCCTATCTCGGTCCTGCCATTGAGGGGCAGTTCCCCTCTCTCGGCCCTGAGTCCGGGGAACCTCCACATGTCCCCTCCATTGCTGGGCCACCATCCGTTGGTCCATCTCTAATGCTGCAGCATGCGTGGCGATCGTGTGAAAGGTAGATTGTGAAATCATGATCAAGGCCTGTCGAAGGTCATCGCACAGTCCTCGGTAGAACCTGATGGCTCTATCTCTATTTGTGGTTTCTAGTGTCCCCGTAAAGTGGGCTAAGTGAATGAACTCGCGCCGGTATTCTGGCACTGTCCTCTCTCCCTGTCGGATGTGGAGGAACCACTCCTGGAGTGCAACTCGGTCGACATCGGAGATGAAGTGTTCCAGGAAGGCCTCAGAAAACTCTCCCCAGAGAATCGTGCTGAGTGGTCGCCCTCTAAATGTGGAGCGGATGGCTGCCCTCCACCAGTCTCAAGCGTAGCCCTCTAATAACGTCACCACTAGGGACACTGCGGCGATGGCGGGGCACATCATGTTGACTAGTAGCTCCTCAACTCTCTCCACCCACTCCTCCGCCTGCATGGCAGATTCGGTGCCTCAGAAGATAGGGGGCCTTATCCCCCGGAATGTCATCAGAAGGTCTGTGGGCATGGTAGGCTGCTGGGGTGGCCGTAAGATGGCCGTCTGGAAGGTGGCCAACAGTGCTGTCAACGTCCGTCCCAGGTCGGTCTCAGTAAAAGGGACTGCAGCTGGAGTAACCGTGTCTGGTGGTGGAGTAGTAGGATGGTACTGGTTCCTAGAGGATGACCTCCCATTATTGGACTCCGGTATCTGGAGAAGTAACAGACGAACATCAGTACTTGCAAAAGTAAGGTAATTTTGCAAAAACTGACTGAAACGGAAGCGAAAAGCATGTGGGTGTACTACTGTGCAGTCTAGAATCCTTAAACTTCTAACCTACGGGTCCACCAGGCTTCCGCTGTGTGGTTTTTCTCGAACTAAGAAACAAAACCTTGAAAGGGAGGATCAAAATACTACGCCATGTGGTCGGATTGTGATCGCTCTGATCCATTTATAGGATCCATCTCCCCCGAACTGAACCCAGGTCGGGGGAGAAGGGACCCTACTGCCCAAGACGACCACTTAGCGCTTCTCGGGTGGTAACGACCCACCCTTTCAAGCAATGAGTGGTCGCCTTGTCAGGCACGTAATCAACATAGCACATCAGAGTCACAATGCAGAAGCAATCATAAGGAAAGACTATCAAGACGTATATATATATATATATATATATATATATATATATATATATATATAAGCAAAGGCCGTAGCCTACTGTTTACATGGACGGCCCTGTGGGCTAAGGGTAACTACTATAACCTTTACACTCCTTATGTAATCCTATACTCTAGGACTCACATCACGGAAGATGGGGGTGATGCTGGAGTATCCGATCGGGCATTCTCAAGAGCGGGTATCCCATCATGCGGTCTGGGGGCTTCGCGCTGTCCCATCTCCTGTGAATGGTCATAATAATAATTGTTAGTCATAGAGCTAAGTGGATAACACATCTCCTCCTCTGATCCATATCCTGGGGATGAGTCTAAGCACCCAAAAGTAGATAGCTGAAGCAAGAAGAGTTAGCAGCAAATATATAACTGATAAGTAGTAAAATATACGTAGATAGCACCCAAAAGTAGATAGCCTCTATCACGCCCGTGTACCTCTCGATCAACTTCACCTCCCGTCGATCGACCTCCCATCCCGTCGATCAGCTCCTGGTCTCGTTGATTTTGCAAAGTCACACCTGTGATAGAGGCCGTGACACATCAATTCCTTCCAGAAGCCAGCGTACACGCCAGCCGTCACGCCCCAGTTGAACCCGACGTCTGCCGCCCAAGGTCACGCCCATGACACCTCAAGTCACGACCATGTGCAGCCATTTTCCCGGTCAAAAGCTTCCAGAAGGCGGCTGAGCCTATCCTTCCAGCACGCGCAGAAGTCACGTCCTCGGTCACGCCCGTGACCGAGGGCGTGTAATTTTAAAATTTTCCCTATAAATAGAGGGGCTCGGCTGAATCAATTCCATTCAGATTTTGAGAGTGTTTTAGTTTTTTTTTGAATTGTTTTGAGTGTATGTGAGTTCTTTTATGCATTTAAGTTCTTTTGTAATTTTCACTTTCCTAGTCTAGTTGTAATGTTTATTTTGAAAATAAAATAGTTTTTTTCTCATTTGGATCTTCTTTTCATTATGTCAAGAGTGTGTGACTGCATGAGTTTAATTTTTACGCTTTCTTTTCATTTTATGTAAGTGTGTGTGTGTGCGTATGAGAATAGATTTTATACGTTTTCGTTTAATTTGTTTTCATTTTATGTAAGTGTGTGTGTGTATGAGATAGTTTTTCTGTTTTCTTTCAATTCAGTCTTTATTACAAGTAGAGTGCATGGGTGTATGAGATAATATTTTCTTTTTTTGCAACTTAGCTTTATTTCAAGTCTTTATTACCACACCCATCCCGGATGAGAGGCTAAGAAATTTTTAGCGCTTGATTAAGATGGTTGGGACAAATATTATTTCTGCATTTATATAAGTCTTTTAATTCTTCTCTGTTAAATGCTTATATCCGCTTATAATATTAACATGTATTTTCTTATTATTAATGTTGTCCTCATTCCGATGAGTGGATAATTTCCTTTAGTGCACGATATCGAAGAGCATTGGGACAAATAAATGGTTTTCTAAAAATTAAAATATCTCTTTTCTAAAAGTAATTAACGAGCTTAAGGTTTACACGAGAAAAACGTTGAGTGGAACCATATAATCGATGTGTGGTTCTCATTTCCATTTTCGTACACTAGTTAGCCGAGAGGCTCGTGTGTATGGATTGATCGCTCATGGGTAAAGAGAAGTGCGCTCTACCCTCGAGAGAGGATGAGGTAAGTCTCCCAAATTAGAATAAAAAACCAATAGAGGGGTTCACAACATAAATCGAGTATTAAGGAGATTCGATGTAAGTGTGTGTGTGTGTGTATGAGAATATATTTTATTCGTTTTCTTGTAATTTCATTTTCATTTTATGTAAGTATGTGTGTGTGTGTGTATGAGATAGTTTTTCTGCTTTCTTTCAATTCAGTCCTTATTACAAGTAGAGTGCGTGAGTGTATGAGATTGTATTTTCTTTTTTTGCAACTTAGCTTTATTTCAAGTCTTTATTAGCAACCCCATCCCGGATGAGAAGCTAAGAACTTTTTATCGCTTGATTAAAATGGTTGGGACGGATATTATTTCTACATTTATATAAGTCTTTTAATTCTTCTTTGTTAAACGCTTATATCCGCTTATAATATTAACATGTATTTTCTTATTATTAATGTTGTCCCCGTTCCGATGAGTGGCTAATTTTCTTTAGTGCACGATGTCGAAGAGCATTGAGACAAATAAATGATTTTCTAAAAATTAAAATATCTTTTTTCTAAAAGTAATTAACGAGCTTAAGGTTTACCGAGAAAAACGTTGAGTGGAACCATATAATCGACGTGTGGTTCTCATTTCCATTTCCGTACACTAGTTAGCCGAGAGGCTCGTGCGTATGGATTGATCGCTCACGGGTAAAGAGAAGTGCGCTCTACCCTCGAGAGAGGATGAGGTAAGTCTCCCGAATTGGAATACAAACCCAATAGAGGGGTTCACAACATAAAACAAGTATTAAGGAGATTCGATTAAAGAACGAGAATTCGGTCAAATATTCTTAATCTCAGGTGGGCGTACCCTCGAGAGAGGTGCGTTCATACTTATGAAACCTCCACGACCAAGCCATTTTAATGTTTTGAAAAGTCATATCTTTTACTTCTAAAAAAGACTATTTTTATCTCAAGGTAATTCAACATCAGGCGCTATCTTCATCATCGTTTAGAACTCTAGTTATACGCATATTATCGTTCTATAAAACTTAAAAACCAACTCAAAATATTACTCCGATAAAATAATAGTTCGTTCCTTATATGTAGAAGTATTCAACGAGACCCAGGACTAAATACGACCTTGATATTTTCTATAAAATATCATATACTATTCACGATAAGGTATACTTGCCTTCATCGATTTTAGTTTGGATAATTTCCCAAAAGCTTACAAAACAAACTCCAAATAAAAAACATCAATAACCGGGCATCCTAATAACGCTAACAGTTATATACAGAAAAGCTCAACTTATATCATTAATCATCATAGCTTGCACACACAATGCGGGTGTTCAAAACCCGCTTACAAAACCCTGTGTCGACACAGATTGGACCGCTTTCCTTCCAGCAGGGTAGCGACCTCGCGGGCCTCACTGATGTGGTCGTCGGTGACAGTGGCCAGACCTGCCACTTTTGAGCGTAGTCGCACCGTATCACCCAGGCCCTCTCGTATAACTTGGTGTACTACTTGGATGTGAGGGACATCCGATGATTCTGCGATTTAGGCCGACCAGTGGAGGCAAATCAGCGGGTACGAAGTGGTGATAACCTGTGGTGCACATCCCCCTATCTACATGAGTGGTCAACTCTCCCGCACCGGTACGAATGGTCTGCGGGCATGACCGACCCACCACTTTTACTACAAGCATTTTAAAGCAACGAACAAAACTCTAGGTCTGTCGCGACTTCCTTAACTCGACCGGTTACCCAATTTTGACAGGGAGACGCAACGGGTGTGAGGGCATATTATTTGGGGCTAACCTTGGAGGAGATACTCAACTCGCGGTTATCCCCAACTAAGGCCTTTTAGTAACAGGAAGAGCCATTTGCTAGCGCAACACCTGGGTTAGCACCGTAGGTATAACAATTTGCAGTAAACGAGTACGATAGTTATGGTACAAAATAAACTGAAGAGTTGCCCTGCTGAATAATAGCGTACTTAAAAAAAAGAAGGCCGAAAGCAAGGGGCTGAAATAACCGGACCAGTACGAGACTGGAATAGTACTAAAAAGGATAACTTAACGAGTAGTAAATATCTGACCAGTGCGAGACTTGAGTATCGAAAGGACTAAATAAAAGCAGTAAATAACTGACCAATACGAGACTGGAGTACTCGAAAGGACTAAATAAATCAATAAATAACTGACTAGTGCAAGACTGGAGTATCGAAAGGAATAAACAAAGTGCAGTGACTACGGGACCAGTACGAGACTGGAGTAATCGAAAGGACTAAATAAAAGCAGTAAATAACTGACCAGTGCAAGACTGGAGTATCGAAAGGAATAAACAAAGAGCAATGACCACGGGACCAGTATGAGACTAGAGAAAAATAAAATAAATAGACAGGTTAGTAGTCCATCACTCCATAATCAGGAGGCTTCAGTTCCCTCTCCTTTTTTAAAAGGAAGGTTCTTGTTGAAACCAAAGAACTGGTTTCGACATTCGAAAGGGGGATGCAGTTAACCCTTACTTGACCCGAGTTAGAAACCTTGACTTGTTACTAAGAACCGAGAGACCTTGCCTTTGAAGAACACTGAGTCCAAAAATGAACCCCTTAAGCTGCAGTGTGGAGGTCCCACCACACACCTGGAAGTTTAAAGAGAGCTTCCCCTCCCAAGCCAATGCTGAGCCTGGGCACCTTGGAGGGCACTAAAGCTCACCTCACCACCAACCTTCACTGACAAGGGGGGAGGGGGTAGTGCTTGCTCACAAGACACACGCGAGGGAGAGGGGGTAGAACAACCCTTCCCAAGGTGCCTATGGGGGTCTATTTATAGACTTCCCAAAATTGGGCTACGGATATCCAAAATTCTGCTATCTGCAGCTCAACCACAAACCTGGACGATCAAAACAAGGGGGGGGGGGGGGGGGGGGGGGGGGGGGGGCGAGTGGAGGATGAAATGTCCCCTCCCCCTTGTCCGGGGTCGAACGAGTGGACTGAGGTCCACCGCCCTGGCTGGGCGAGTGGACCTCATGGTCCACTCCACCCTTCGGGCGAGTGGACCCTTGGTCCACTCACTCAACTGCATGGGGTGAGTGGACCACAGGTCCACTCGACCCCCCACTCGGGCGAGTGGACCAATGGTCCACTCGCCCGGGTCCTTGGGCGAGTGGACCAAGGGTCCACTCGCCTGGGGCCTTGGGCGAGTGGACCCAAGGTCCACTCGACCAAGGAAATCTACCCACTGGGCCTTCTCTTTTTGGTCTTTGACGGCCTCCGATGGTTCGGTCCGCTGCGTCACGGCCACCCACTCTGCCACGACCTCGTCCGCGTCGGGTCTAACCGACTCAGAAAAATATGAGGGTTGTACACAATCCTCTCTCTTTTCGATCTTGCCTTAAGCTCAGAAAGAAAGTCCAACCCACCTATTTGACGAGTAGGTGGGACCTTAGAGGAATCCACGAAGGGACCTGCCAACGACATACTCCTGCCGAGCTTTCCAGCTAAACTTGACCTGAGGTGGAAACCAAACCTTTCTCCACTCAACAACCCTCCCGTGAATCGAGTTCAACTAGAGGTGGAGAAAGCTCACACATATGGTCGAGCTGAACTCGACCTGAGGTGGAGGAAAAATTAACACCTCTAGTCGAGCTGAACTCGACCTGAGGTGGAAGACAAACCTTTCTCCACTCAACAATCCTCCTGTGAGCCGAGCTCAATTGGAGGTGGAGAAAGCTTAACACCTCCGGTCAAGCCAGACTTAACCTGGGGTGGAGGAAAACTAAACACCTCTGGTCGAGCTGAACTCGACCTGAGGTGGAAGTCGGACACTCCATACCTACTAGGGAGACGAGCTCACCTGGAGGGGGAGGAAACTCCACACCTACCAGGGAGCCGAGCTCACCTGGAGGGGGAGGAAACTCCACACCTACCAGGGAGCCGAGCTCATCTGGAGGGGGAGGAAACTCCACACCTACCAGGGAGCCGAGCTCACCTGGAGGGGGAGGAAACTCCACACCTACCAGGGAGCCGAGCCAATCTGGCAGGGGACGAAACCACACCTACCAGGGAGCCGAGCTCACCTGGAGGAGGAGGGAACTCCACACCTACCAGGGAGCTTAGCTCACCTGGAGGGGGAGGAAACTCCACACCTACCAGAGAGCCGAGCTCACCTGGAGGGGGAGGAAACTAGGGAGCCGAGCTCACCTGGAGGGGGAGGAAACTCCACACCTACCAGGGAGCCGAGATCACCTGGAGGGGGAGGAAACTCCACACCTACTAGGGAGCCGAGCTCACATGGAGGGGGAGGGAACTCCACACCTACCAGGGAGCCGAGCTCACATAGAGGGGGAGGGAACTCCACACCTACCAGGGAGCCGAGCTCACCTGGAGGGGGAGGGAACTCCACACCTACCAGGGATCTCACCTGGAGGGGGAAGAAACTCCACACCTACCAGGTAGTCGAGCTCACCTGGAGGGGGAGGAAACTCCACACCTACCAGGGAGCCAAGCTCACCTGGAGGGGGAGGGAACTCCACACCTAATAGGTAGCCGAGCTCACCTGGAGGTAGAGGAAACTCCACACCTACCAGGGAGCCGAGCTCACCTGGAGGGGGAGGAAACTCCACACCTACCAGGGAGCCGAGCTCACCTCTAGGGGGAGGAAACTCTACACCTACCAGGGAGCCCAGCTCACTTGGAGGGGGAGGGAACTCCACACCTACTAGGGAGCTGAGCTCACCTGGAGGGGGAGGAAACTCCACACCTACCAGGGAGCCGAGCTCACCTGGAGGGGGAGGAAACTCCACACCTACCAGGGAGCCGAGCTCACATGGAGGGGGAGGAAACTCCATACCTACCAGGGAGTCGAGCTCACCTGGAAGGGGAGGGAACTCCACACCGACCAGGGAGCCGAGCTCACCTCGAGGGGAGGAAACTCCACACCTACCAGGGAGCCATGCTCACTTGGAGGGGGAGGGAACTCCACACCTACCAGGGAGCTGAGCTCACCTGGAGGGGGAGGAAACTCCACACCTACCAGGGAGCCGAGCTCACATGGAGGGGGAGGAAACTCCACACTTACCAGGGAGCTGAGCTCACCTGGAGGGGGAGGAAACTCCACACCTACCACGGAGCAGAGCTCACCTGGAGGGGGAGGGAACTCCACACCTACCAGGGAGCCGAGCTCACTTTGAGGTGGAGGAAACTCCACACCTACTAGGGAGCCGAGCTCACCTAGAGGGGGAGAAAACTCCACACCTACCAGGGAGCCGAGCAAACCTGGAGGGGAGGAAACTCTATACCTACCACGGAGCCGAGCTCACCTAGAGGGGGAGGGAACTCCACAACTACTAGGGAGCCGAGCTCACCTGGAGGGGGAGGGAACTCCATACCTACCAGGGAGCCGAGCTCACCTGGAGGGGGAGGGAACTCCACACCTACCAGGGAGCCGAGCTCACCTGGAGGGGGAGGAAACTCCACACATACCAGGGAGACGAGCTCACCTGGAGGGGTGGGAAACTCCACACCTACCAGGGAGCCAAGCTCACCTGGAGGGGGAGGGAACTCCACACCTAATAGGGAGCCGAGCTCACTTAGAGGGAGAGGAAACTCCACACCTACCAGGGAGCCGAGCTCACCTGGAGGGGGAGGAAACTCCACACCTACCTGGGAGCCGAGCTCACCTGGAGGGGGGAGGAAACTCCACACCTACCAGGGATCCCAGCTCACCTGGAGGGGGAGGGAAATCCACACCTACCAGGGAGCTGAGCTCACCTGGAGGGGGAGGAAACTCCACACCTACCAGGGAGCCGAGCTCACCTGGAGGGGGAGGAAACTCCACACCTACCAGGGAGCCGAGCTCACCTGGAGGGGGATGAAACTCCACACCTACCAGGGAGCCGAGCTCACCTGGAAGGGGAGGGAACTCCACACCTACCAGGGAGCTGAGCTCACCTAGAGGGGGAGGAAACTCCACACCTACTAGAGAGCGGTGCTCACCTGGAGGGGGAGGGAACTCCATACCTACCAGGGAGCTGAGCTCACCTGGAGGGGGAGGAAACTCCACACCTACCAGGGAGCCGAGCTCACATGGAGGGGGAGTAAACTCCACACTTACCAGGGAGCTGAGCTCACCTGGAGGGGGAGGAAACTCCAGACCTACCTGGGAGCCGAGCTCACCTGTAGGGGGAGGGAACTCCACACCTACCAGGGAGCTGAGCTCACTTGGAGGTGGAGGAAACTCCACACCTACCAGGGAGCCGAGCTCACCTGGAGGGGGAGAAAACTCCACACCTACCAGGGAGCCGAGCAAACCTGGAGGGGAGGAAACTCTATACCTACCACGGAGCCGAGCTCACCTGGAGGAGGAGGGAACTCCACACCTACGAGGGAGCCTAGCTCACCTGGAGGGGGAGGGAACTCCACACCTACCAGGGAGCTGAGCTCACCTGGAGGGGGAGGGAACTCCACACCTACCAGGGAGCCGAGCTCACCTGGGGGGGGGGGGGGAGGAAACTCCACACCTACCAGGGAGACGAGCTCACCTGGAGGGGGGAGGAAACTCCACACCAACCAGGGAGCCAATCTCACCTGGAGGGGGAGGGAACTCCACACCTAATAGGGAGCCGAGCTCACCTGGAGGGAGAGGAAACTCCACACCTAACAGGGAGCCGAGCTCACCTGGAGGGGGAGGAAATTCCACACCTACCAGGGAGCCGAGCTCACCTGAAGGGGAGGAAACTCCACACCTACTAGGGAGGCGAGCTCACCTGGAGGGGGAGGGAACTCCACACCTACCAGGGAGCTGAGCTCACCTGGAGGGGGAGGAAACTCCACACCTACCAGGGAGCCGAGCTCACCTGGAGGGGGAGGAAACTCCACACCTACCAGGGAGCCGAGCTCACCTGGAGGGGGAGGAAACTCCACACCTACCAGGGATCCGAGCTCACCTGGAAGGGGGGGGGGGGGGGGGGAACTCCACTCCTACCAGGTGTTAAAAATGTTGATGTGTGAAGTTGGCGGTCTGGGAGGTGATCGCACGGTCTGGTCTAACCGCACGATCTTGCGGTCTCCTCTGCGGTCTGACCTATTTGGTCTAGCCGCAGTTTATTCGGCCTGACCGCCATTCTTTATGTCCAAGGCTGCCGAGGTGAAGCCGCGTGGTCTGGTTCGTGTGACCGCGTGGCGAGCTATCTTTCTGTATTGTGCGGGTTAAGCTGTTAACCACACAGGGTTGTTGTTCTGTTATCCGGCAGTCCGGTCTGCTGACTGTCCGGGTTCTTGATGGTGGGCACCGACTGAGATTTTCTTAGTCGCAAGGTCTCCCCTTTGTGTTCGCATTAGCTGGTCCCTTGGCGATCTGCTGATGTTTGCGGACACTGGTGTTGGTCGACTTGGTGGGCTGTTGTCTTAGTCGACTTGGCTGTGTTCGCGGTCTCTGGAGGAGGTCTCATATATGCGAACACTGGTGGTGGGCGTCATGACCATGCAGGATGTCATGATCGCGCGGCTTTTTGGAGGAGTGGCGATCTCCTGGTCAGGTTTGAAGTCGGCGAGCTCACTAAGCGTAGATCGATCTTCTGCTGACCGCGTGGGTAAACCGATCTTGGTCGCGCGATCAGAGCGGTGAATCTATCTCCTAGGGTGGTGACTGGATCTGGTCCCACGCCTTTAAATAGGTGTCACTGTAGCAACAATATCATCGCACCAAGTGTAAGCTGAACTCGTGCCTAGAACTTGCGGTCTCTTTTTTAGTGACCGCCCAATTTGCTGATTGAATTTCCCTTGTGCAGCTTCTGCGGATTGTGCGAATAGCAGCGGTCACCTCTTCTTCTAAAGTGTCCGGGCAGTCTTGCGGTTTGCAGTGTGGGTTGCTGAAGTTCAGGAGAATCAGTGGAGTTCGGGAGGTCGCGGAGCTTCAGTGGTGTTGTTCAAGTTGCCGACAGACTGTTCGCGCGATCTCCTCTTCTAGTCGCGTGAACATCCAGGCCGCGCGGTTAGGCGGCTTCTGTGTTCAGACCGCCAGTTATCTTTCTTCAGCATTGTATTTTTCCTTTTGGTTTTGTGTACTGGCGAAATCATGTCTCGCCATGTATACCTCGCTTTGTAATGAAGATTCCTGCTGCTATCAATAAAGATTGTTTTGTTTCATGTGCTTCTGGTTGTTGGCTGTAACTTTAAGTTGTACGATTCCTGCTCACTCCAAGATCTACGGAAAATTTCACATGGTATCAAAGCGAGGTTGGAGTGGATAGAGCAGTGAACAACTCAAAGTTGCCATCGCCTTTGTGAAGAAGGAACCAGTGGTAGAGCCATGGAGACAGGTTTTGCAGGAGGTCTTGGAATTGTGATGCTCACGTCGACTAACTTCAAGAAGTGGAAGTCGTGCATGCAGAGTTATCTTCTGGGCGAAGACCTCTGGGAAGTTGTTGGAGGAGATAGTATGCAGGAAGTTGTCCCAGTTGGGGATAATGGTCATGAGGTGAGGAATTGGAGGAGGATTAATGCGAATGCAGAGTTCACTCTGAAAAGGGCAATATCACCTGACCTATTCGATCACATCTTAGGGTGTGGATCAGCTGCCGAGATCTAGAGAGCCCTAGATGGGCTGTTTAACAAGAAGAATGTAGCGAGGCTACAGTTCCTGGAAAATGAGCTGGCTAGGTCTGCTCAGGGAGATCTGTCTATCTCTGCGTTCTTCCTGAAGATGAAGAACCTGTGCGCTGAGATTTCAGCACTGGATCCCGATGAGCCAATTTCTGAGGCAAAGCTGAAGAGACACATCATCCGCGGCTTGTGGAAGGAGTATGTGGCCTTTGTGACGTCGGTGCAGGGTTGGGCAAATCAGCCGTCTCTGCTGGAGCTGGAGAATCTGCTTGCATCGCAGGAGAGCCTAACAAGGCATATGGATGGGGTGTTAGTGTCTGGGGGAGAAGGCGAGGTGCTCTTCACAGGGAAGAAGAAGAGATGGGATAAGAAGAAGAAGACCGCTGGAGTCAATGGGCCTTCAACTTCTGGACAGCATGAGAGGGGCTATGCTCCCAAGGCTGAAGGGAAGAAGAAGGGAGAAGGACCCAAATGCTTTAAGTGCGGAAAGTTTGGTCACATCAGGAAGGACTGCGGGGTGAATCTTCAGCCAGGGCATGTTGCTGCAGGGAAGGAGGAAACTGAGGCCAGACCAAATGATGGAGGATGGGGAGGCGCCTTCTCGGCTTCTGTCAGAGCTGCGACTCCAATCAACTATCGGGAGGACTAGATCGTGGACTTGGGGTGTGGTCATCACCTCACCGGGGATGAGTCGAAGCTTTCTTCAGCGCAACCTTACTCAGGTAATGATGTTATCATAACTGCTGATGATACTGTGCATACTGTCGAGAAGGTGGGGGTTGTTTCCTTTGGCAGTGATAGGGGGCCACTAACGTTGAAGAATGTCTATCATGTGCCCGGAATGAGGAAAAACCTCTTCTCCGTGACCAACGTTGTTGACGCTGGGTATCCCGTTCTGTTCGGTCCAACAGAAGTAAGGTTTCTACGAAACGTTGAGGCGGTAAAGGCCGATGTCGTTCATGTCGGGAGAAGGGCAAAAGACTTGTTCGTTTTATCGACAAGTTCTTATGTTGACAAGATGAGGACAAATGATAGTGCCGTTATATGGCATGAGAGGTTGGGGCATGTAGGGATGGATAAGCTGAAGGCTATGGCGATAAAAGGTCTAGTCAAGGGCCTACCTAGTCTATCTTTCTACGGTGACGGTCATGTTTGCGTGGGATGTCAGTTCGACAAGTCTCATCGACTGCCGTTTGATAAGTCGTAGACAAGGAGTAGTGTGCCGTTGGAGTGTATCCACGGTGATTTGATGGGACCGACTGCTACCCCAAGCCTCGGAGGCAGCAGGTATATGCTGGTGTTGATCGACGATTACACCAGATATGTCTGGGTCAATTTCCTGAAGGAGAAGGCGGAGGCGTTTGCCAAGTTTGTGGAGTTCAAAGAGCTAGTGGAGGGTCGGCTAGGTCTGCGGATAAAGAAGCTGAGAACTGATAACGGGGGGGGGGGGGGGGGGAGTTCACCTCTGGTGAGTTCTCTAGTTTTTGCAGGAAGGCGGGCATCCGGAGGGAGCTTACTTGTGCGCATACTACACAACAAAACGGAGTTGCAGAGCGAAAGATCCGTCATCTGACGGAGACCTGCAAGTGTTGGCTGCATGCCAAGAGTATCCCAAGGTCCTTCTGGGCGGAGGGAATGTCTTGTGCCGCCTACGTCATCAACGGGATGCCTCTCAGTCCCATCAACATGTTAACCCCGCATGAGATGATGTTCAAGGAAAAGCCAAGCGTGGCGCACCTTCGGGTGTTTGGTTCCACCTGCTATGTGCACGTTCCAAAAGCGCTTCAGACGAAGCTAGATGCAAAAGCAAGGAAGCTAGCCTTCGTGGGATATGATGATCGGAAGAAGGGCTGGAAATGCATGGACCCGAAGACGAGGAGATTTGTTGTCTCTCGCGACATCATGTTTGACGAGGTGACATCATACAAGGGGAGTTCTGGTGTTGAGTTACCAGAAAGCAGGGCTGAGGAACCGGAGAGAGCTGTGGAAAATCTTCAGGTGGAGCTGCCTTTGTCACCAGGTGGTCCATCTATTTCTAGTTCTGAGACGGAGGCTTCTGGATCAGGAAGCAGGGGGAGCGATGCTCCTAGTACGTCTGGAATGGGAGCTATGGAAGAATTAGCTGAGGATAATGCGAGTCAGGGGAAGGTGTTGAGGAGATCGAAGCAAACAATCATTGCCCCTGATCGCTATACAGGAGGAAACATGGTGAGCTTTGTCTCGTGTTTCTTCGCTGGTCCCCTGGATGAGCGGGAACCAGTGAGCTTTGAAAAGGCCAAAGGCGTGAAACAGTGGGATTCGGCTATTAAAGAAGAGATGGCAGCTCTTGAGAAGAACGAGACCTGGTCTTTGGTGCCCAGGCCCAAGGGTATCACCCCTGTTACATGCAAATGGGTCTATAAGCTCATGAAGAAGGCAGAAGACAGTATCGAGCGATACAAGGCTCGCCTTGTGGCTAGTGGATTCTCGCAGCAATACGGTGAAGATTATGAAGAGATATTTAGTCTGGTGGCGAAGATGACTTTAGTACGGTTCGCTATTGCCTTGGCGACATTTTGTGGGTGGGAGATTTGGCAACTCGACGTAAAGAATGCTTTCTTGTACGTCGAGATTGACAAGGATATCTTCATGATCCATCCGCCAGGCTTCGTATCTGAAGATTTTCCAGACTATGTCTGTAAGCTGAAGAAGGCCCTGTATGGGTTGAAGCAAGCGCCGAGGGCGTGGTACGGGATGATTGCAGAATATCTTCTATTTTGTGGATTCGGTGCTTCAGACTCTGACTCAAGCCTGTTTGTCAAGAAGAACGGGGAGATTCAAGTCATCGTGCTACTTTACATCGACGATATGATCATGACGGGGAATTCAAAGGAATAGCGAGCAAAGCTTCGGGCTGAGCTATCCATCAGATTTGAGATGAAGGACTTGGGTGAACTCCACCATTTCCTTGGACTCGAAGTGCAGAGGAAGGAAAGTGGAGTGCTGGTGTCCCAGGCTGGATATGCGGAGCGAATCATGGAGCGATTCAGCATGAAGGAAGGGAAATGCATTTCTACACCTCTGGAGAAGGCCACGAAACTTCGGAAGGATGAGGGGAGGATTTTGGAAGATCCGATTGTGTTCCGAGCTCTGGTTGGGAGCTTCATTTATCTGACAATCACTAGGCCGGATATTGCGTATGCAGTTGGCAGGGTGAGTCGTTATATGGCGGAACCACGGATGCCTCATCTACTAGCGGCCAAGAATATTTTGAAGTATGTCAAGGCGACTTCGGATATGGGTCTCCTATACAGGAGGGATGCGGGCTTCGAGGTGCATGGGTACATGGTTGTTGATTACGAGGGAGATTCGAATGATCGGAAGTCGACCTCTGGATTTGTCTTCATGGCGGGCCCTACAACTAGATCATGGTGCAGCAAGAAGTAGGATTCCGTGTCTGTCTCTACCACGGAAGCAGAATACAAGGCTTCAGCCTTGGCAGCTCAAGAAGCCATCTGGCTTAGGAGGTTGGTGGGAGACTCCATAAGGATATTCGCAGTCTGACTCTGCTCCGCGTCGACAATGAGAGTGCACTCAAACTGGTTACTAATCTAGTGTGTCACGCGAGGACCAAACATATCGAGATCGAGCATCATTTCATTCGTGAGAAGGTGCTGGAGGGGTCTCTTTCTGTCGAGCATGTTCGGAGTCTGGACAACGTTGCTGACATATTCACAAAGGCGCTGGCAAAGGGGTCGTTTACTCGGCCGAGGAGTTTACTTGGGCTATTTTCAACTTCCCACTTCAAGGGGGAGTGTTGAAAATGTTGATGTGTGAAGTTGGCGGTCAAGGAGGTGATCGCGCGGTCTGGTCTAACTGCATGATCTTGCAGTCTCCTCTGCGGTCTTACCTATTCGGTCTAGACGCAGTTTATTCGGCCTGACCGCCGTTCTTTTAGTCCACGGCTGACGAGGTGAGGCCGCGCGGTCTGGTTCGTGTGACCGCGTGGCGAGATCTCTTTCTGTACTGTGCGGGTTAAGCTCTTAACCACACAGGGTTTTTGTTCTGGTATCTGGCAGTCCGGTCTGGTGACTGTCCGGGTTCTTGATGGTGCACGCTGACAAAGGTTTTCTTAGTCATGCGGTCTCCTCTTTGTCTTCACATTAGCTGGTCCCTTGGCGATCTGCTGATTTTTGCGGACACTGGTGTTGGTCGACTTGGTGGGATGTTGCCTTAGTCGACTTGGCTGTGTTTGCGGTCTCTGGAGGAGGTATCATATATGCGAACACTGGTGGTGGGCGTCATGACCATGCAGGATGTCATGATCGCGCGGTTTCTTGGAGGAGTGGCGATCTCTTGGTCAGGTTTGAAGTCGGCGAGCTCACTAAGCGCAGAGCGATCTTCTGCTGACCGTGCGGGTAGACCGATCTTGGTCGCGCGATCATAGCGGTGACTCTATCTCATAGGGTGGTGACTGGATCTGGTCCCACGCCTATAAATTGGTGTCGCTGTAGCAGCAATATCATCACACCAAGTGTAAGCTGAACTCGTGCCAAGAACTTGCGGACTCTTTTTAAGTGACCGCCCGGTTTGCTGATTGAATTTCCCTTGTGCAGCTTCTGCGGATTGTGCGGACAACAACAGTCACCTCTTCTTCTAAAGTGTCCGGGCTGTCTTGCGGCTTGCAGTGTGGGTTGCTGGAGTTTGGGAGAATCAGTAGAGTTCGGGAGGTCGCAGAGCTTCAGTGGTGTTGTTCAAGTTGCCGACAGACTGTTCGCGTGGTCTCCTCTTCTAGTCGCGCGAACATCCAGGCCGCGCAATTAGGCGGCTTCTATGTTCAGACCGCCAGTTATCTTTCTTCAGCATTGTATTTTTCCTTTTGGTTTTGTGTACTGGCGAAATCATGTCTCGCCATGTATACCTCGCTTTGTAATGAAGATTCCTGCTGCTATCAATAAAGATTGTTTTGTTTCATGTGCTTCTGGTTGTTGGCTGTAACTTTAAGTTATACGATTCCTGCTCACTCCAAGATCTACGGAAAATTTCACACCAGGGAGCCGAGCTCACCTGGAGGGGGAGGAAACTCCACACCTACTAGGGAGCCGAGCTCACCTGGAGGGGAGGAAACTCTATACCTACCAGGGAGACGAGCTCACCTGGAGGGGGAGGGAACTCCACACTGTTGGGTTTTCCTTAAGGGTATACACATCTTATGTGCGCAACGGAATATATCAAGAACAACCCAAAGAGACATATGGATCTTGCTAAAATCATGAATCAAGAAATAGAGGCATCATAATTACCTTCACGGGATTGAGTCAGCACTCAATCAAAAGTTCCAAGAAAATTCTTCTAGGATTCGAAATCCTATTCGAAGTGCTTGCTCTGCACTTGCTATCTGCTCCGTCAACAAACGACTCCTCATCGAAGGAGTGAGTGTGGAATTGTGTCCACACCTCTACAGAAGTCCACACAAGAGAAGGAGAACCCCAGATTCTTGTCGCACAAGAACTAGGTCGGAGAAGAAGCGACCTCAATGTCTTCCACGAACTGCTAGGTTCGTTTACAGGAAGAGGCGGCGACTATCGGAAGAGGAGAAAAGCTCTAGCGGAACGATTCGGCGCTGCTCTCTCAAATTGCAAAAGGGGCGGTCTAATTTTCCGTCTTCCGCAAACCGTAAAAGGTTAGCCGTTAGGATTGTGGAAACCTAAATCACAAACTGATTTATATAAAGCTGCGTTTGACGAACCCTAAACAACTTGCGTTCGACAAACCCGCAACAATCTGCGTTCGACGAACCAGCAGAGACCTGCATTCGACGAACCAGCAGAAACCTGCGTTCGACGAACCAGCAGAAACCTGCGTTCGATGAACCAGCAGAAACCTGCGTTCGACGAACCGACAACAATCTGCGTTCGACGAACCCGCAGAAACCTGTGTTCGACGAATCCGCAACAACTTGCGTTCGACGAACCGGCAGAAATCTGCGTTCGACGAACCCGCAGAAACCTGCGTTCGACGAATCCGCAACAACTTGCGTTCGACGAACCGGCAAAAATCTGCATTCGACGAACCAGATAAAACCAGTTCGACTAATCCCTTTAAACGAATTCGCCTATACCCTATAGAAGAATTCGACTATACTAATTCGGATATATGAATTCGATTAAACCATTTAGCCAAATTTTGATTTAGCCGAAATTGTCTAAACACTTTAGCCGAATTCGTCCAAACCTATTAGCCGAATTTGACCCAGTTCGGTTAAACACTTTAGCCGAATTTGTCACGTATAAGTCCAATCGTTTAAACACTTTAAACGATTTCCCGTTGAGACATTCTCAACTTAATTCCAAACAGTCAAAAGAATGATCCTCTACTCACATCCAATATGAGCAAGATCAACTCAATTCTTTCTCCAATTTCTCCAAGCACCTTTTATGTGCGACCCTATAGGCTCATATCACATTGGCAGTGAGACTAGATATTTGACCACTTCCAGATCACCATGGAAGCACCAAGAGTCTCCCACTTGATCTTGAACGTATCAAATAAAAGTCTCACAAATAATTAGCGGCATCTAGCAATGCATCATTACTACCCAAGCAATAAGAGTTCATAACTCAACAAGCCTGTCATGACCAATGTATCAGTGTTGTCATGTCCCTTTGTCCTTTACATTTGGATAGAACTAGAGGCATGGACCGTGTCACCCTCATAATTGCTCAATCCCAGTTTCTTGATATAGAAAAGACTGTCTGAGAATGGTGAGCTCAATATCATATATTGACTCAACCAAGCATGGCCATGCATTTCTCAGTCTCATTCCATCAAGGGGCCCATGGATGTAACTCCTGTCATACAAGAGGACAAATCCCATTTCTGCTCACACACAAACAACCAAATGATTCTTAACATACCTAATAACCACCCTTATCATCAACCTTTCTCAAGAGAAGACTTTAGATGGCATCAAAGTATGCTCTTCCTCACCTGATGAATGCTGTGACTTCAGGTCAAAGGACCACAAACACCATTGTCACTTGAGGCCTACTTGTGACACGTTCATATAACAATCCACAAAGTAGTCTCACGGGGGTCTGTCCAGTACAACTTGTTCTTAACAAGTACCCATGTGATGACTTGATATCACAATATCATGACCTGTGAGAACCGGTCATCAGTCAACGCACATGCTAGTCTTATGGTCTCATCCTCGCCCTAATTTCTAGGATGATACCTCGACCAGGGACCATTTAAGAATGAAGCTTCATATAAATATAGGTCCTCACATTCAAGTCACGTACTTGAATTCCTATGGAAGCAAACATTCTAAGGGCATTCATTATGTTAATTAGTCTATCATATAGAAATAGTTGACATAATAAAAGAATTTGCCATAAATGTAAAATGAAATATACAGTACATAACATAATTCATCAAATGAATAAACAACCGACAAACATGCAATCCACAAGGATCCCACTAAAGATGATCATTCAGGTATCTAATACCCATTGATCTAACATGACCATCATGCTTCCTTTGCGCAAGAGGCTTTGTCAGAGGATCCGCTATGTTATCTTCAGTCGGTACTCTGCAAATGCTCACATCTCCTCGATCGACAATCTCACGAATAAGATGGAACTGCCGAAGTATGTGCTTGGAGCGCTGATGAGATCTAGGTTCCTTAGCTTGGGCAATTGCACCGTTGTTGTCACAGTAGAGAACTATGGGATCAACAATGCTAGGAACTACATCTAGCTCGCCGATGAATTTCCTAATCCACACAGCCTCCTTTGCCGCATTTGCAGCAGCAATATACTCGGCTTCTATCGTAGAATCGACAACTGTCTCCTGCTTGGAACTCTTCCAACTTACAACTCCTCCATTAAGGCAAAATACAAAACCTGATTGGGACTTTGAATCGTCCTTATCAGTTTTGAAGCTAGCATCCGTGTAACCACTTACAATGAGCTCTTCCTCTCCACCATACACCAAGAACGTATCCTTAGTCCTTCTCAAGTACTTTAGGATATTCTTGACAGCTATCCAGTGACCATCACCAGGATCAGACTGATACCTGCTCGTCATGCTCAAAGCATATGAGACATCGGGTCGAGTACACAACATTGCATACATGATTGATCCAATTGCCGAAGCATATGGAATCATCTTCATGCGGTCCTTATCTTCCAAAGATTTCGGACACTGGTCCTTAGAGAGACTCACACCATGTGATATGGGTAAGAATTCTTTCTTGGACTCAAGCATGTTGAACCGTTTGAACACCTTGTCAATGTATGTACTCTGGGTCAAACCAGCAACTTCTTTGATCTATCTCTATAGATCTTAATACCAAGTATGTAAGTCACTTCACCCAAGTCCTTCATAGAAAAGCAGTCCCCTAGCCTGTTCTTAACAACTTGCAGGGTTGAAATGTCATTCCCGATCAGCAGTATGTCATCTATATACAATATCAGGAAGACAACAATGCTCCCACTAATCTTCTTGTAAACACAAGGCTCATCTTCGTTCTTGATGAAGCCAAACTCTTTGATCTTCTCATCAAAATGCAGATTCCAACTTCGAGAAGCTTATTTCAATTCATAAATGGATCGATTCAACTTGCATATTTTAGTGGCTTCACTTGGAGATACAAAACCTTCGGGTTGTGTCATATACACTTCCTCAAGGACGTTTCCATTAAGGAAAGCCGTTTTGACATCCATTTGCCAGATCTCGTAGTCATAATACACAGTAATAGCAAGTAGAATTCTGATGGACTTGACCATGGCTACAGGGGAAAAGGTCTTATCATAGTCAACACCATGAATTTGCCTGAAACCTTTAGCCACCAGCCAACCTTTGAATGTCTGTACATTCCCATCCATGTCAATCTTCTTCTTGAAGACCCACTTGCACCCTATGGGTCGTACCCCTTTAGGTGGTTCCACCAAGGTACAAACTTGGTTTGCATACATGGAGTTCATTTCAGATTTCATGGCCTCAAGCCACTTCTCGGAGTCAGGTCCACACATAGCCTCTTGATAGGTTGCAGGCTCATCATCATGATCCATAAGCAACACACTACCTATTTGAGACACGAGAAATCCATATCTCTCAGGCTCAAATCTTGGTCTATCAGATCTACGTAGGACTTGTGTTTCTTGAGCAGGTTCTCCAGCTACAACAGATTGTAGTCCTTGCCCAGGTTCCAATTCACGTTCGTTCATTGTTTGTGGTTCTTGAACCTCTTCAAGTTCCACCTTTTCAGTCTTTCTGGATAAGAACTCTTTCTCCAAAAAGATGTCAGTCCTTGCGACAAACACTTTGCCCTCGGACGGTAGATAGAAGTAATACCCTTTGGTTTCCCTAGGATATCCCACAAGATAACACTTATCTGATTTGGGTTCCAGCTTGTCAGACATTTGACGTCGTACGTATGCCTCACAACCCCAAATCTTAATGAAAGAAATACTAGGACGCTTCCCAGTCCATATCTCATATGGTGTCTTTTGAACCGTTTTCGTTGGAACTCGATTTAGTGTAAAAGCAGCAGTCTCTAGAGCAAAACCCCAAAAGGAAACGGGCAGATCTGCATGACTCATCATCGACCGCACCATGTCTAACAGGGTACGATTCCTCCTATCAGAAGCACCATTATGTTGCGGTGTTTTGGGTGGGGTGAGCTGTGATACAATACCACACTCTTTCAGATGATCACGGAACTCCTGACTCAAATATTCGCCACCTCGATCAGATCGGAGTGCTTTTATTCTTTTACCCAGTTGGTTCTCTACTTCATTCTTAAACTCTTTGAACTTTTCAAAGGTCTCAGATTTGTTCTTCATAAGAAACACAAATCTGTATCTACTGAAATCATCAGTAAATGTAACGAAGTAGTGGAACCCACCTCTAGCCATAGAACTCATGGGTCCGCACACATCACTATGTATGACACCCAAGAGATCATCTGCCCTCTCAGTATGACCAGTGAAAGGGGCTTTAGTCATCTTGCCTAATAAGCAAGACTCGCATATCTCAAATGATTCATAATCAAATGAGTCAAGTAGTCCATCTCTATGGAGCTTGGATATGCGTTTCTCGTTTATATGGCCCAAACGACAATGCCAAAGGTATGTAGGATTCGAGTCATTTGTTCTTAGTCTTTTATTATTTTTTACATTATAGATCGGATGGTCTAAGTTCAAAACATATAAACCATTAAACAATTGGGCTACACCATAACAAACATCATTTATAAAAATCGAACAACAATTGTTCTTAATTATAAACAAAAAACCCTTCATGTCAAGACATGAAATGGATATAATGTTTCTAGTTATGGCTGGAACATAATAACAATTATCTAGTTCTATTACAAGCCCAGTGGGCAAAGAAAGACAGTAGACACCAATATCGACGGCAATAACTCTTGCTCCATTCCCGACGCGCAGGTCCACCTCCCCTTTACCCAACATTCTTCTCCTTCTCAGTTCCTGCACATTTGTACAAATGTGAGAACCACATCCGGTATTCAATACCCAAGATGAAGGAGCAGAAAGGTTTATCTCTATAACGTAAATACCTGAAGTGGAAGTCATACTTCCTTTCTTCTTTTGCAGATCCTCAATATAGAGGGGACAGTTCTGCCTCTAATGCCCTGCCTTACCGCAGTGGTGGCACTTTCCTTCCTTCGCCAAACCTTTCCTTTTCAGTGCAGAAGACTTGGGATCAAGAGGAGACTTAGATCCAATCTTTGTCTTCTTAGATCCCTTGGCCTTGCCCTTGCTCTTATGCACCATCAGTATGGGGCTGGCAGGCTTGGCCTTCTTCATATTGTTCTTGGCAGTTCTTAACATGCTAAGGAGCTCGGGCAGTGTCTTTTCTATTTCATTCATGTTATAGTTTAAGACGAAGTGCTCATAACTGTCCGGCAACGGTTGCAGGATCAGATTCGTGGCCAAATCTTGGCCCAAGGGAAAACCCAGTTTTTCAAGGTTCCTTATATGCCCAATCATCTTGAGTACGTCAGTCCCTACTGAGTCAAGAGCTCCCATTTTGCACTGAAACAATTCCTTGGATATGTCAAACCTCTCTTGCCGGGCTTGCCCCTCGAACATTTTCTTGAGGTGCCTGATTGTCTCATAACCACACATGCTCTCGTGTTACTTTTGAAGCTCAGAGGACATGGTAGCAAGCATGAGGCATTCCACATCCAAGGTATCATCCTGATACTTCTTGTAAGCATCTTTATCTGCTCTCGGAGCATTTCCGGCCGGCTCTGTGGGGGCTTCACCTTCCAAGACATAGAGCTTGCGCTCTTGCCTGAGAACAATTCTCAGGTTCCTGTACCAGTCGAGGAAGTTCGTCCCATTGAGCTTATCCTTCTCAAGGATGGATCTCAAGGACAGCGTGGAGTGTGATGTATTTGCCATGGAAATTCTACAATAAATTTGCAAAATATTTTTCAGTACTATGTTTCAAAATACATTTACTTTAATAAGGACTTCTATTAAAAGAGCTCCCACTATTTTAATCAAATCGATAACCCTTAATTTCGATTCGGAGAGTTTATGCGAGCTACTCTCTTAGTGGACAAGATCCGTATTTTACCAACACAATGAGTCCGCTTTGGCATTTCTCTCACGATGTGGTTATTTAGGTAGGCAACACTTGCCAATTGCATCAGTATGCAACTCTTGTATGGTTGGTGAATAACTCTTTATTCGCATCCATCATATGGTGCATGCCAACCCTATGCCTCTAAGCACTCAACCTTTGAGGTCACTTAGTTAAGTTGTATCCGATGTCGACAGTGGGATATCACAATTATCCGCTCGCACCCTTACCAAGATAGATTAATGCACCTTGCTTTGGCAAGCCCACACTTCATCGATCGAGGCAGGAAGAGTGTCATCCACTGGAAGGCGTCCAAATACTTAATATTAGATAAGGGATTTTATCTTTCAATTGATGAACATTTCATCGTGATTAACATTTAATCATGATTAATATTTAATCAATGTGCACACAATTCACAAACAGACCAAGCATAACCCAGATACATTCCAAATGCACAAAACCATCAACACTTGATGATATGAATTAAATCTGAATATTTAGAACATTTCTAAACTTTCGGATTTATATGTACCGGATGCTAGCAAAAGCAAACACCCTTATAGCAGTAGACAAGCACGTCTCTCTAGTCTTTAGTTTCACAAACTATCATAGAGACAGACAGTTACTGCGAAGGGAACAATTTCTGAAACATGAAATTAGCAAAAACCTATCTATGATACCACTGTTGGGTTTTCCTTAAGGGTATACACATCATATGTGCGCAGCGGAATATAACAAGAACAACCCAAAGAGACATATGGATCTTGCTAAAATCATGAATTAAGAAATAGAGGCAACAAAATTACCTTCACGGGATTGAGTCAGCACTCAATCAAAAGCTCCAAGAAAATTCTTCTAGGATTTGGAATCCTATTCCAAGTCCTTGCTCTGCACTTGCTATCTGCTCCGTCAACAAACGACTGCTCATGGGAGGAGTGAGTGTGGAATTGTGTCCACACCTCTACAAAAGTCCACACAAGAGAAGGAGAACCCTAGCTTCTTGTCGCACAAGAACTAGGTCGGAGAAGAAGCGACCTCAACGTCTTCCACGAACTGCTAGGTTCGTTTATAGGAAGAGGCGGCGACTGTCGGAAGAGGAGAAAAGCTCTAGCGGAACGATTCCGGTGCTGCTCTCTCAAATCACAAAAGGGGCAGTCTAATTTTCCCTCTTCCGCAAACCGTAAATGGTTAGCCGTCATGAGTGTGGAAACGTAAATCGAAACTGATTTATATAAAGCTGCGTTCGATGAACCCGCAACAACTTGCGTTCGACAAACCCGCAACAATCTGCTTTCGACGAACCAGCAGAAACCTGCGTTCGACAAACCAGCAGAGACCTGCGTTCGACGAACCAGCAGAAACCTGCGTTTGACGAACCAGTAGAAACCTGCGTTCGACAAACCGGCAACAATCTGCGTTCGACGAACACGCAGAAACCTGCGTTCGACGAACACGCAGAAACCTGCATTCGACGAATCCGCAACAGCTTGCGTTCGACGAACCAGCAGAAATCTACGTTCGACGAACCCGCAGAAACCTGCGTTCGATGAATCCGCAACAACTTGCGTTCGACGAACCGGCAGAAATCTGCATTCGACGAACCAGATAAAACCAGTTCGACTAATCCCTTTAAACGAATTCGCCTATACCCTATAGACGAATTTGACTATACTAATTCAGATATATGAATTCGATTAAACCATTTAGCCGAATTTTGATTTAGCCGAAATTGTCTAAACACTTTAGCCGAATTTGTCCAAACCTATCAGCCGAATTTGACCCAGTTCGGTTAAACATTTTAGCCGAATTTGTCAAGTATAAGTCCAATCGTTTAAACACTTTAAACGATTTCCCGTTGAGACATTCTCAACTTAATTCCAAATAGTCAAGAGAATGATCCTCTACTCACATCCAATATGAGCAAGATCAACTCAATTCTTTCTCCAATTTCTCCAAGCACCTTTTATGTGCGACCCTATAGGCTCATATCACGTTGCAAGTGAGACTAGTTATTTGACCACTTCCAGATCACCATGGAAGCACCAACACACACCTACCAGGGAGCCGAGCTCACCTAGAGGGGGAGGGAACTCCACACCTACCAGGGAGCCGAGCTCACCTAGAGGGGGAGGAAACTCCACACCTACCAGGGAGCCGAGCTCACATGGAGGGGGAGGAAACTCCACACCTACCAGGGAGCCGAGCTCACCCGGAGGGGGAGGGAACTCCACACCTACCAGGGAGCTAAGCTCACCTGGAGGGGGAGGAAACTCCACACTTACCAGGGAGATGAGCTCACCTGGAGGGGGAAAAACTCCACACCTACCAGGGAGCCGAGCTCACTAGGAGGGGGAGGGAACTCCACACCTACCAGAGAGCCGAGCTCACCTGGAGGGGGAGGAAACTCCACACCTACCAGGGAGCCAAGCTCACCTGGAGGGGGAGGAAACTCCACACCTACCAGGGATCCGAGCTCACCTGGAGGGGGAGGAAACTCCACAGCTACCAGGGAGCTGAGCTCACCTGGAGGGGGAGGAAAATCCACACCTACCAGGGAGACGAGCTCACCTGGAGAGGGAGGAAACTCCACACCTACCATGGAGCCGAGCTCACTTGGAGGGGGAGGAAACTCCACACCTACCAGGGAGTCAAGCTCACCTAGAGGGGGAGGAAACTCCACACCTACCAGGGAGCCGAGCTCACCTGGAGGGGGAGGAAACTCCACACCTATCAGGGAGCCGAGCTCACCTGGAGGGGGAGGAAACTCCACACCTACTAGGGAGCTGAGCTCACATGGAGGGGGAGGGAACTCCACACCTACTAGGGAGCTGAGCTCACCTGGAGGGGGAGGAAACTCCACACCTACCAGGGAGTTGAGCTCACCTAGAGGGGGAGGAAACTCCACACCTACCAGGGAGCCGAGCTCACCCGGAGGGGGAGGAAATCAACACTTTCCCGAACTATCTGGGGGCTGAGAACCAGTCCATGTCCCAGGTGCTTACTCTCATCGAGGGACGGAGGGATTCAACCATCTTACCAAACCGATCGTCCTTCCTGAAGTCTTGCCAGTAACGAGTCGACCTGATAAGTCTCCCATCTGCTGACATGACTGAGCCTGGTGAATGGTCTCTAGTCGGGGATCTTACCAATTGGGGGCGGAGTACCCATCCACACCTTAGGCGCTTAGCTTACCTGGAGGCAGAGGAACTCAACACCTTCCCAAACTGAGTGGGGGCGGAGAACCATTCCGCGTCCTAGGGGCTTAGCTTACCTGGTGGCAGAGGAACTCAACACCTCCCCAAGCCACTTAACATGTAGCCAGTCGATCCGATGAGTCTCCCATCAGCCGACATGACTGAGCCCGGTGAATGGTCTCTAGTCAGGGATCTTACCAATTGGGGGGGGGGGGGAGTACCCATCCACGTCCTAGGTGCTTACCTTCACTTGGAGGCAGAGGAACTCAACACCTTCCCAAGCCACTTAGCATGTAGCCAGTCGACCCGATGAGTCTCCCATCAGCCGGCATGACTGAGCCCGGTGAATGGTCTCTAGTTGGTGATCTTACCAATTGGGGGCGGAGTACCCATCCACATCCTAGGTGCTTACCTTCACCTGGAGGCAGAGGAACTCAACACCTTCCTAAACCACATAACATGTAGCCAGTTGACCCGATGAGTCTCCCATCAGCCGGCATGACTGAGCCCGGTGAATGGTCTCTAGTCTGGGATCTTACCAACTGGGGGCGGAGTACCCATCCACGTCCTAGGTGCTTACCTTCACCTGGAGGCAGAGGAACTCAACACCTTCCCAAGCCACTTAGCATGTAGCCAGTCGACCCGATGAGTCTCCCATCAGACGACATGACTGAGCCCGGTGAATGGTCTCTAGTCGGGGATCTTACCAACTGGGGGCGGAGTACCCATCCACGTCCTAGGTGCTTACCTTCACCCGGAGGCATAGGAACTCAACACCTTCCCAGAAACTAGCCAACTGGAGGTCGAGGACTTCAACATTTCTCGGGAGCTTAGCTCAACCGGATGCGGAGGACCGCTCGACACTTCCTAGTCAGGGTCTTACCTAAGATACTACCTCTAAATATTTCTCACTTATAATGAGTAGGTTACATATTACAACGCTCCTTCTTGCGCTTACTTGGCCACATGCAACTCGGCGATCTACTTCATCACCTCCTTTACTTTCTTCGTCTTCTTATTCCTTCTCTTTCTCCCGGTCCCTCTTGCTTCTCTGGTCAGCCTGGAGGTGAACGACTTGTTCCTGAAACTGGTCTGCTTAGCTTCCCAGCATCTCCCCGCGCTTTTGTTAAATCAAGAACAGGGCCTCCGCCCCCTTCCTCCCCTTCTTCGAGGTGGAGAACCTCAACAAGAAACTCTGGCGCAGGTCCTTGAAGCTGTAGATGGTGCCTGATGGGAGCTGGTGGAACCAGTCTTTTGCTTCTCCCTTGAAAGTGATGGCGAACAACCTACACTTGGAGGCGTCCGACATCTGCCTGATCGAGGCCATGTCTTCGAACCACTAGAGGTGCTGGAGAGGGTTGTCCTTCCCTTGCCGATGTGCTTGCTCAGCCCCCATCGGAGATGGCGAGGCGAGCACGGGTGCGGGTGGTGTCGAGCACTCGCCGTGAGGGGGGAGTGCGACCCACACGAGTTCCAAGATTGACTTCCTGAACTCGTCAAAGTCACCCTTCTTCACGTACTCGCTGGTGGGAGGTGAGTCCCCCAGCTCATCGCTTCCAGCCATGAGACTTGATCAAAGCTTTCCGAACTAGCTGCTTCCACGCTCACCGCACCAGAATGTTGAAACCAGAGAACTGGTTTCGACGTTCGAAAGGGGGATGCAGCTAACCCTTACTTGACCCGAGCTAGAACACTTGAGTAGTTGCTAAGAACCGAGAGACCTTGCCTTTGAAGAACACTTGAGTCCAAAAATGAACCCCTTAAGCTGCAGCGTGGAGGTCCCACCACACACCCAGAAGTTCAAAGAGAGCTTCCCCTCCCAAGCCAATGCTGAGCTGGGCACCTTGGAGAGCACTAAAGCTCACCTCACCACCAACCTTCACTGACAGGGGGGGGGGGGGGGAGGGGGTAGTGCTTGCTCACAAGACACACGCGAGGGAGAGGGGGTAGACCAACCCTTCCCAAGGTGACCATGGGGGTCTATTTATAGACATCCCAAAATTGGGCTGCGGATAGCCAAAATTCTGCTATCCGCAGCTCAACCACGAATGTGGACGATCAAAACAAGAGGGGGGGGGGGGGGGGGGGAGTGGAGGACGAGACGTCAACTCCCACCCTTGTCGGGGGTCGAACGAGTGGACCGAGGTCCACCGCCCTGGCTGGGTGAGTGGACCTCACGGTCCACTCCACCCTTCGGGCGAGTGGACCCTTGGTCCACTCGCCCAACTGCATGGGGTGAGTGGACCACGGGTCCACTCGCCCACACCCTTGGGCGAGTGGACCCTTGGTCCACTCGCCCCCCCCACCCCCCACTCAGGCGAGTGGACCAATGGTCCACTCGCCCAGGTCCTTGGGCGAGTGGACCCAAGGTCCACTCGACCAAGGAAATCTGCCCCCCCCCCCCCCCCCCCCCCCCCCCCCCACGGGCCTTCTCTTTTTGGTCTTTGACGACCTCCGATGGTTCGGTCAGCTGCGTCATGGTCACCCTCTCTACCACGACCTCGTCCGCGTCTGGTCACACCGACTTGGAAAATATGAGGGTTGTACAGTTCTGTTCTTTCTTCGTTCATAGGAGTTTCTTCCCAATTCTGCCTTTCCTAGTTATAGTCCGGGAATTATCCTAAACGCAGTTCAATATTTCATAAAACACCACATCATTTTGAGCTTTGAGTTTACACCTTTATTTATCGGGTTGTTGTTTATTCATAATGGTGTCCCACGATTATGATGCAATTGCGTGTTAAGATGCCTTCTCCCAATTTGTTTGAAAATTTAACAATATAAAATTTGATCGTTATCTTGAAAAATTGGTGAGCCTATCATTTATCTCCAAATGTCCCCCATAATTTTATAGTATATCCAAGATAGTGGGTTAAGGGCCCACAAGCTGTTCAAATATTTTTCAGCCTTTTGGGGATTTATTTTGCCCAAAGAAAAACTATTTAGACCCTTAAAATTATCAAAACATTTTGTAAAATCCCAAACTTTTGATAGTGCCTTCAAGGGGTTCTAAAATTGAGCCTATAATTTTTCATGAATTTTCCAAAGTTGTTAGGGCTTTTAATTCCTTTAAATAACTCTTGCAAAGGCACTTAAAAATAATAAAACACCTCCAAAAATTCCCAAAAATTTACTGAGGTTAGATCTCTTCATAAGGAACATTTTTCATGTTCACAGTTTTTGCCCTAGGAGCCTAGGTTACCCTCAGAAAAATCAGTAAGGGGGGAAGGGGTTTGGGGTGCGGTTAGCCAATCCTGAGGTTGGGATTGGCTAACTGCACATGCGCTTAGTGCTTTGCCTCCACAACAGATCTGGGCCTGATCCTTTGTGGGTGGGGGCGAATGCGGAGGCGGGCGGGATTTAAGAATCCCACCGCCGTCCGATCTCATCAGGGAGATCAAACGGCCGCCGCTGCTCCCCGACGGTGCAGAGGGTGGCGACCTATGCCACCACCGGTCAGCAGCCGGCTGCCACCGGAGCCGCCCCCGGTCGACTCGTTGGGGGAAGGCGAATAATGCAGTGGTGGTCCGGCGGCCTGGCGCCGCCGGCCACCGTCGGATTTTGTCAAGGAGGAGGGGCCGGGTGGCGCGACCTACATAGGCCTTATTGGCTGATCCCGCGCCGCCCCTCCCTACAACTGAGCCTCCTCCTACCCCCGGTCGGGTCGCAGGGGGTGGGGCTTGTCTCTGGGGGTGGTCCGGTGGCCAGGCCCCACCGGCCGCCGTCGAAAACTGCCACCGAAGCGGTATACGAAAATAGAGGGGGGGGGGGGGGGGTTGTGGGTGCCGCCGGAGACGCGTTCTCCGGCGGCCCCGCCGCTTCTCATTGCCAGGGTAGGGGCCCCCGAGTGGGGCACTGATCCCCCAGCGCCACCACTGACGCTGGGGTGAGTCTCACACGACCAAGCCACCACCCGAGCCTAGGCAAGGCTTGGGGTGGTGCTGGCGGCGCTCCGACGATGGGGGGGCATGCAAGTCGTCGGGGGAGTGGAGAAGGGGGAGGGGAAGGTGTCCACCTGTAGTGGGGGCCTCAGGAGGTGCTCGAGAGGTGGGCCATTGGAGGGTGGCGGTGGTGGTGGGTTTGGAGGGAGTTTTTCGACGGGGGGGGGGGGGGGGGGGGTTCAGGCAGGGGGAGTGGGGCTATATTTATAGGGAGGGAGTGGGACCTCCCTTCCCTTCCTCCCAATATGGGATTAAGGGAGGGGGTGGGGGAAGATATTTCTCCCCCTCCCTCCACTATTACATGGCCAGCTGGGCAAGGTTAGTGGGGTAGTGCAATCCTTCTTGGTGGGGGGGGGGGGGGGTGAGCTCCCTCTTACGAAAAATTCCAAAAATAGGAAGTTTGGGGGGGGGGGGGGGGTCAAGGTCCAAGTGGGTACAACTCGTCGGGTGGAGGGTTAACATTGGGGGTGTCAAATCAACATGGGTGCGTGCACGCTTTTCAGTATGACATAAAGCTTGATTTGACTGTGGTTTGACTTTATGATGTCAGAATTGGTTACAACGAACTTTGATGGTCTTATTTTGACTTTAAGAGTCCACTGAGACTGACTGAGATTGATTCCGAGTTCGTACGCTTAGTATTTTAAAAACTATGTCGTGGCGGCCTATAAAACCTAAAACAGGCATATTTCACGTATGACCTCGGATTGAAGTGCAACGAGTTCCATTGCGCTCGTATTGGTGATACGAGTCTAGCGCAACTGACAGAAGTCGATTCGGAGTACGTATGATCACTATTCCACAACAGTATGGTTGTGATGCGCTATGATACTCAAAATGATCGTTTTCCCTAAACGAACTCAGATCGGAATGGAACCAATTCTGTTGCGCTCGTATTGGTCATACGAGTCTAACGGAACTGCCGGAAGTCAATTCGGAGTACGTACGGTCACTATTCCACAACGGTGTGGTTGTGACGCGCTACGATACTCAAAATGGTCGTTTTCCCTAAATGACCTCAGATCAAAATGGAACGAGTTCCATTGCGATCATACGAGTCTAACAGAACTGACAGAAGTCAATTCAGAGTTCGTATGGTCACTATTCCACAACGATGTGGTTGTGACGCGCTACGATACTCAAAATGGTCGTTTTCCCTAAACGACCTCGGATCGGAATGGAATGAGTTCTGTTGTGCTCGTATTGGTCATACGAGTCTAACAGAGCCTACGGAAGTGAATTCAAAGTACGTATGATCATTATTCCACAACGGTGTGGTTGTGACGCGCTACGATACTCAAAATGGTCATTTTCCCTAAACAATCTTAGATCGGAATGGAACGAGTTTCGTTGCTCTCGTATTGGTCATATAAGTCTAATGGAACTGACGGAAGTCAATTCAGAGTACGTATGGTCACTATTCCACAACAGTGTGGTTGGGACACGCTACGATACTAAAAATGGTCGTTTTCCCTAAACGACCTCTGATCGGAATGGAACGAGTTCCATTGCGCTCATATTGGTCATACGAGTCTACCGGAACTGACGGAAGTCAATTCAGAGTTCCTGTCACAAGATATTAAGATTGGGGTTACTTTCTATCCTCAGGGTTACTTTTATTGGGCCAACTAGGGTCTAGTGACATAATAAAAGTCGGGATGTCACAACGGTAACTGAGTCAACACCTTTATCGTATGGGCCTGGAAGTAGGGTCGAAGCTTTCTTACCGAAGAGATGAGGGCGAAGGTCGTCTTATCAGCCATCAGGTATCTGGCTTCGACGTCAGTGAGGACCTTGCTGAGGTAGTAAACAGGCCGCTGGACTCCTCCTTCATCTTTATTATCACCGAGCTGACGACCGTGGGGGATATTGCTAGGTAAAGGTACAAGACTTCTCCAGGGATAGGTTTTGATAGGAGCAGGGGCGAAGCCAGGTACTGTTTGAGGTGTTCGAAGGACGTCTGACATTCGTCCATCCTCTGGAACCCAGAGTGACGTGCCCCTCAAAGGATTTGAAGAAGGGGAGATATTTATCTCCTGTCCATGCCAGAAATTGCGAAAGAGCATCAATCCTTCCATTTAAGCGATGAGCCTCCTTGATGGAACGGGGCGGTGACATGTCTCCTAGCGCCTTGATCTATTTTGGGTTTGCCTCGATCCCTCGATGGGTTACCATGAATCCCAGGAATTTTCCCGCCGTTACACCAAATGCGCATTTGCTGCGGTTGAGTCACATTTGGAAATGACGGAGGAGCTGAAAGCACCCTTCCATATCTCCTCAGTGGTCGCTGCGGCGGATGCTCTTTACCAGCATGTCATTCACATAGACCTCCATTGTGCTTCCGATGAGGTCTTTGAGCACTTTGTTCATTAGCCTCTGGTAGGTTGCTCCGGCGTTCTTGAGGCCGAAATGCATGACTTTGTAGTAATAAACTCTGTTGTCTATTCAGAATGCAGTGTGTTCCTCGTCTTCCGGGTTCATTCTGATTTGGTTGTAGCCTAAGTATGCGTCCATGAAGCTGAGGAGCTTATGTCTGGTTATTGCATCTACCAACTAATCGATTCTCGGAAGGGGGAAACTATCTTTTGGGCAAGCTTGATTCAGATTGCTATAATCGACACACATTCACCACTTCCCCGAGGCTTTCTTTACCATAACCACATTGGCTAGCCATGTGGGGTATTTTGCTTCGCGAATGAACCGCGCGCGCGCTTCTAGGAGTTTCTCGACTTCTTCTTTGATCGCCTTAAGCCGCTCTGGGGCGAAGTTCCGCTTCTTATGGATCACCGGCCTGCAAGCAGGGTTAATATTTAAGGAATGGAAGATGACCTGAGGATCTACCCCAGGCATATCTTCTGGACTCCATGCGAAGATATCCTCGTTGGCGCGGAGGAAGAGAGCATATTCCTCTCGCTCTTCCTTAGATAGGAGGGACCCAACCTGGACTATCAGGTTCGGATCCTGCTGGGAGATTGGTATTTCGATGAGCCCTTCGATGGACGATCCGCGCTGTAGAGTGGTCTCGTCCCATAAGTCGAAGTTGTTAATATTGAGAGTGATTGCTTCCATTGGTCGTGCCTATTTTAAGAAACACATTCGTGTTGCTTCTTGGTTTCCTCTTACGACCTATATCCCTGCGGCGGTCGGGAATATTATAGCTAGGTGCGGAATAGATGGGATTGCTACAAAGATGGATTGGAGCGGTCTTCCAAAGATGGCATTGTAGGCGGAGGTGGATTCCACCACCACGAACTGGATTTTATGGGTCAACTGCCTCGGGAGTTCGCCTAATGTGACTAGGAGGGTGATCATGCCCTGAAGTGGAACAGGTTGGTTGTCGAAGCCATACAGGCCCGACCGCGGGGCTGAGCTGATCCTTCTGTTGGAGCCTATGTTCCGCATCTCTTGGTTTGAGAATAACAAATACCATGTTGTATTTGATCTTGTATTTTGTGTGTTTATAGTGTGTAGGTTGTACATGAACTATAACTATACATCCCTATGAGTAGTATACTGCATGGAGATGACTCTCTGAAAAGAGAGCTAACGCTCGCGTTAGTTGTTAACGCCCCGCATTAACAACCGTTGAGAAGGAAACCGTTGAGAAGGAAACCGTTGAGAAGGAAACCGTTGAGAAGGAAACCATCGAGAAGAAATGCTGTCGAGAACGAATCCGTCGAGAAGCCAGAGACAACGCCAGGCATTACGTCTTAACGCTGAGCGCTAGCCGTTCGACGAAATGTGATGTCGGTCGACGAAACTGCGTTCGACGAAAGTTGTTGACGTTCGACGAAATGGGATTCCGTTCGACGAATTTGTGTTCTACGAAATGAGATTCCGGTCGACAAAAATTGCGGTTGACGAAATGTGATTTCGTTCGACGACATTGTGTTCGACGAACTTTGATGGCGTTCGACAAAATTGAGTTCGACGACATTGCGTTCGATGAACTTTGATGGCGTTCGACGAAATTGAGTTCGGCGACATTGCGTTCGACAAACTTTGATGGCGTTTGAAGATATTGTGTTCGACGAATATTGATGGCGTTCGACGAAATTTGATGGCGTTCGACGAAATGAGATGCCATTCTACAAACTGCCACGATCTTGATGGTTGCGCGATTTCATCCACGATTGTGCACGTTCACTAACGCCGACATTAACTCTTAACGCCACGCGTTAGCTCCCGAGGCTATTTAAAGTACAACTCCTCTCATTCTAATTGTGATGATTCCAGAATTCCAATAATTTTAAGAGAGGCTCGTGTACAACAATTAAGAGATCTCCCTTGGGCTATCATGAAAATCTAAAGAGGATTTTGAAGGAGAAGGTCTACAACGCATATTCCATACGAAGGATGATCGTTTCAAGAACGCCAATATCTACATCGCCTTCGGCTTCACCTTTAGAATTTCTTGGGGAGTTTCTCATTACTTATCTTGTAATCTTTTAATTTTTCCTTTTGTAATTTGTGTGGAGAAATCGTTCGGGCAGAACGTCAGATTCCGGGAAGGATTCCGTGGGTAAATTCGCCTTGTGTTGGCGACTAGCTAGGTCCTTGTGCGGCTAAGGGGGGGTAATTTGCCGCCTTGTGCGTGGCGACTAGGTCGAGTGTAGATCTAGGGGGTGGCTAGAGGCCTTATCTGGGGTAAGATAAGCAATAGCCAACCGGTCCTTGGGAGAAGGACCGGTGAATCAACAAAAAGTGTTTTTACATATTCTCGCCGTGATTTCTAGCGTTATAGAAATTAAACATTTGTGTATTCAATTTATTATGAAATAAAATCATGTCTTTTAATGTTCTATTCAATTGATTTTATTTCCTCTTCAAGAATGTTTTAATTTATATTTCAGTAAAGTATTAAAATTAACATTTGTGCAATTATCTTTGAAATACAATAATCGTTTTCATTATCTTTGATTTTCTGGAATTGTATTTCATTTAAGATTTCATAAGTAAAATCACTGCAATAATCTTTTTGTGCCAAGGAATATTTTCTGGAGAGCTAACGCCCAGCATTAACACTTAACGCCAACGTTAGCAATAGTTAACAAAAAGTTTTGTTTCTCTTATTTAAAAAGGAATCTTCAATACAATCTTTTCTGAGATATCAAAATATATTTTCTTATAAAATATTCCTAAACTTTGATCACAAACTTTGATAAATTTAATTAAGATATAAAATTCCATAAAACCTTATTCACCCCCCATCTAAGGGCGCCGTAAGATCCAACACGTGGTATCCGAGCGTAGGTTATTCCAATACGACTTCACAACCGGGAATAATGACGCTTCATGATCTCGCATCTTCTAGAGGGGATAATTTTTATGAAAATGAAAAATCATTATGTCCACCATTATTTATGGGTGAAAATTATAATGGGTGGAAAACACTTATGGAAAAATTTCTTAAAACTTTGGATTTTGAAGTTTGGAATATTACAATTAAAAGCCCCCAATTATTCTAAATAAAAATGATATGATTTTAAATGCCAAATCTATGAATAGTCTATATTGTGCTCTAGATCAAAATATTTTCAAACTTATTTATACGCTTCCTACTGCTTTTGAAGTTTGGAAATTTCTTGAGAATACTTATAGTCTTCATTCCGCAGATGATGAACAAGAGGAATTCCTTATGGGTCCAAGAGAAGAAATCAACGAGGACTCATGCTTGGAGGAAGATCTATCTAAGAGAGAAACAATATTGAACTCAATTGATGGCAAAACATCAAGCAAAAGAGAAGACGGAAACTATAGCAAGGTAAGAAAATCTAAATCTTCTCTTTTTGTAACAAATTCTATTTCTACATTTCGTGTGCTTAAATTTGCTAAACGTAAAATTTCAAAGTTGAAACATGCTAATTCCAAATTACGTTTAGAAAATAAAACTTTAAAAGCAAACGCTAAAGTAAAATCTTATATTGATGTTTCAAATTCTCTTTCATGCTCTTTAATTAAAAATGTTAAACCTTGTTTTGATTATAATACATTTAAAGAAGAATTCAAGGTTTTGGAAAAAGGTCTTTTAACTTCAAAAGAGCATAATGAAAAATTGATAAAAGAAAATGATAATTTAAAGGATAAACTAGAATCATTAAAAATGTTTATTAAAAAATTTTCATATAGTAAAAATTCTTTTATTTCTAGTTTATTAAATTATCAAAAGTCTAAAAGCTTAACTTCATATTATAAGAGTATATCTATAAGAAAGAGTGGAAATGAAAATCATCAAAATAAGAACTAATCATTTAAAACATATTGTAACCCACTCTTTCAACATTCAATTCTTAAGAAAGACCATCACTCTTATAAACTCTCAAAGAATCAATATAATAAAATTCATTATAATTATCAACATCAATGTATTTTGAAAAGTAATTTGAATAAACATAAATCTCAAATGAATTATTTTTCAAACAACTATCATCACAAAAAGATGTCAAATAATCATAATATGAATTTAAAAGATAAACAACCAAAGTATGAATGGAGGCCCAAAATTAAAAATGAAACACTAACTCCACTTGTAAAGGCCCATTCATCACTATCTTCCCAAAAGCCAACATGATGTATTTGGGTACCCAAAGGAACCATCACACTTGGTCCCCTTTGGATACCTAAATCTCTAATTCACTAGGAATCATTGTATTGCATGAAGTAGAAATAAATGAAAATGAAATTTTCAATACTCTACTTCATGATATGCTTATTGTCCTTTTCTTTTGTTTATTGTTTATTTTTGAGCCAACATGTTTATGATCACTCTATATATCATGAGATATGACTTTCATTTTAAGCCTAATGTTTAACAAATCAAATTGAATTAAATTGAATATAAAGTCATAAGGTTTTTAAGTGATCTATCTTTCCTTTTATATGTTTTATCCTTTTTAAATCCATTGCCTATAAATGTCTTATATTATCATTATATATTGAATGCTAAACTTGCTAAATGATATTATCAAGACTAATGAAATTACTTTCAAAATTGGATTTAAATGGATTTTTAGGGGTCTTAGGCTAAAATATTAAATGCACAACTTATTGCATATTTGTCTATTTTTGTTGCTGCATATAATAGCCCCTATATTGAAAATCATAATCGAGAAAAATCAGAATCAAATAATATAAAAAATATTGTGTTTTAAATCAAATATTGTAACTCTGTTGCTAACGCCACGCGTTATCACTAACGCTGGCGGTAGCATATTTTTCTAAAAATTCTGATTTCTCTAATTATTATTTTCTGAAAAATTATTTTATTATGTTAAGTATCATTATCTTCTACTTTCAGATACCTTGTATTTGTTTTGTCTAATTTCTACAAATTAAAATAAAAAAGAAAATTACAAAACATTTCTAAATAACCAAAACATTTTTGTGTCCCTTTATGTATATATGTAGTATAATATTCACTTTACAAGCAGTCACTACATATTAAAATGATGAATATGAACCATACAATCACCACCATGATCTATTGATATCCTATGCTAAAATTCTCTATATTCATATATCATAATTCATGATCTATCAAGACCTATCTTAAATCAACTAATTCTATCAACCTTAGGAATTATGAAATATATGATTGCAATTGGTATTATAGTTTCATATCTTGTTTAGTGTGTGTGATGTGCATCTCTACTGTTTGCATGAATCTCATCATATTTAGACCTTAAAATTAACTTGACATTAACAAGATGAAATCAAATAGAACTGCCTCTTCATTCTAGGTCTATAAATTTTCAAAACTCTATAATTGATTACATGCAAACCAATTATATATATTTAGCATATTTTGCATAACATCCAAATTCATTATCCTAGCTGCACCTCTTGGTATATGCTCAATTTAGTGTCTATGCTAGGATTATCAATATAGTGACATGCTAAAGGTAGAGAATTTTGAACTTTAAAATTCATGAGTACAATGTGGTTTCAAAATCCATTATATGTTCTAAAACTAAAGCAAACTTATGTTTTATGAATCAATACTTAGACTAAAACGCTTAGTATATCCATAATCATGAACTTATGACTTGTGTCTCACAATAGCGAGGGCATAGGATTGTGTGCATCAGAGACCTAACCTCTAAGTCATGTCTTATCCTTAACCAGGGAGGGTTCCAACAGGGCCTTGCGAGGCACTGAGGGAGAAGAGTGCTAGGTTGAGCGTCGTCTTTTGTATGCATATGAGATTAATGCCCCAATCTATGGCATGTGTGCAGCTCCTCATGACCATCCGTCACTTTGTACGGGGCTATAGTGTAGTTATGTAGTTAAGGTATCTTGATCTTAGATATACTTATATTATATTCATTGCATGAACATTATCTCACTCTTTATACATAAATCATGCATATTTGTTTTTGTTTCTAACATTGTATCTTGTGTTTGCATATTTTATTATTTTGAGCTTTAATGTTTTTATAAAACACAAGTATTTGAAAAATCACCAAAAACATGCTAAAAGAGCCTTCAAATCTAATCAATATACTCTGAAATTTCAACTGAAGGAAGACCTCTTTATATACAAATGAATTTTGAAAAACATTTTTTTTTCAAAACATCAAAATTTGCAGTTCTGTCTCGGCGTTAAGAAGCTAACGCCTGGCGTTAGCTCTTTTGCTCCAATTTTTTTTTGTTCTGAATAATTTCTGGTATTGTTTTAATGTTATGTGTGTCTTTATTCCTTGTTTGTAAAAAGTTATCTATCTTTTTATTTCCTTTAAAACAAAATTTTATTTCTTTTCAATGAAATATATGTATTTTCTCATGCATTATTTTGGGTTTATTTCTTTTGCATAGAATATATTTTACTGATTGGGCTAAAATGACTTCTATGTTTTCCAGAGAATATATATATAAAAAAAACAAATGCAAAATTACAAAATAATTTCAAAGAACAAAAATATGTTTTTTTTCTCTTTATGTGTGTTTATTATTTTGTGCTTATATAAAAAAGTTTCAAAAATTTATAAAAAAAATTGATTGTTATTCATTGCCATTGTCAAGGATGATTAATTATATCAATTAAAGATTAAATACAATGTTTAATTTAACTTTCAAGTTTCTTAAAAAACATTGTTTTGTATTTGTCATGCCTTGAAAATTATCTTGTTATGTGCAATGAAATTGATTGTAGATAAACATGTGTAGAAACGCTTAGCATGCCTCTAAGTATGAGTAATGTATTATGTTTGATAATGATTTATTCACTCGCTTATTTTTGATAATCTACATGTGTTTACAATCTTATACTTGCATGATTGTGTAGTGTAATAACTTAAGTAATTAAAATGCTTAAATAGATTACCTACACAACATTGAATTAGTTATTATAATTCTTTGTCTTTCATGCACTTATTCTTTAGATAAATGTGGCTTAAAATGCTATGTTTGCAAAACAAGTGAATTCGGAGTCCTTAGTCACTAAACTAAAAAACAAATAATAAATGACAAGGAAAACTCCACCAAGCACTACTCACCCTCCTGATAAGTCTTAATGAGCATTGTGAGGTTGAGCACTTTGGATAAGAATTGTAAAGTGTCTTGTAGCAAACATTTATACATCACTTCTCTTAGTACACCGGATCACAAAAAATTGAAAATAAAGCTAAAAAGTATAAAAGTGATCCCCAAGCACTACTTTGCACCCTGATAAGTCTTAATAAGCATTGTGTGTGCAGAGCACATTGGTAGTTGAACTCTTTATTTATGTGCATTGAAATATTGTGGAAGTAATAGTATTTGTGTATTTTAATATTGTGTTATTTCATTATATATGTCATGTGTTTTCGATTGATTCACTTGTATACTTTATCAAAACACTATTTTGTACACATCATTATCTTTCATAAAACTTCTACTCATGAGAATTGGATCCAAATGCTCATCTACTCAATTCTCTACAAACTTAAGTAAATGCACTAGATAACAAAGCATGATCGCTATACTGTTTATGTTTACTTGAAATGCAAATTCTATTACATTGTAGTTTTTGTTTCTTTTCTTGATATTATGAAATCATGCTTGCAATTTTATCTTAATGGAATATCATCTCTTCAATCTTTAACTCAAACATCAAATTTTCAAATTTAAAACTCATTATCCTTTATATGGTTTTATCTTCTAAAAAGATGTTTATGTTTAAGAGTGCTTATTATATTCTTCTGCTAAGTTTACCACTTATGCTCATTCATGCCTATTATTTTTAACACCGTGTTTTTTCTTTTCAACAAGTGGTATCTTAAAATAAGAATGCTTACTTTATCATTTCAGTTATGCTGCTTACTATTTTATGTTACATCATGCTTATATTTTTCTCAACAAGTAGTATTTAACAATTTTTTGATTGAATCCTATTTTTCTTCTCGACATAGAACATATTACTCCTTATTGCATACTCTCACCTAAACCCTCTTTTGATACTACCAAAAGGGGAGATTAAATTGCATAAATCTAATATTTAGGAGGAGTGCATTATAATAATATTAAACTAAAAAAAGGAGTATTTATGTAGGGGGAGTAATCATATAGCAGGTGCATACACCATCATATGCTCGATCATGACAATCCTTCAATAAGTGGTTCCTAATCAATCTTAGTAGATATACGCTCATCCCTACCCACTTTTGATAACAACAAAGGGGGAGAAGAAATTGAGAAATCTAGTCAAATAGATATTTAGGGGGAGTAAATTATAAGAGAACACTTATGTAGGGGGAGGACTTCATATAGAAAGAGTATGCATTATCGCTTTCAAATCTATCATGCTTTTAACCTGTTATTAATGCATATCTTTTTACCGCACTTATCTATAAACACAAAAGGTCTTAATCTCACTAATTTCTCATACATGTATTTGTTATTATCAAAAGGGGGAGATTGTTGGAGTCTATGTTCCGCATCTCTTGGTTTGAGAATAACAAATACCGTGTTGTATTTGATATTGTATTTTGTGTGTTTATAGTGTGCAGGTTATACAGGAACTATAACTACACATCCCAATGAGTAGTATACTGCATGGAGATGACTCTCTGAAAAGAGAGCTAACGCTCGTGTTAGTTCTTAACGCCCCGCGTTAACAACCGTTGAGAAGGAAACCATTGAGAAGGAAACCGTTGAGAAGGAAACCGTCGAGAAGAAATGCCATCGAGAATGAATCCGTCGAAAATCCAGAGACAACGCCAGGCATTAGGTCTTAATGCTGGGCGCTAGCCATTCGACGAAATGTGATGCCGGTCGACGAAACTGCGTTCGACGAAAGTTGTTGACGTTCGACGAAATGGGATTCCATTCGACGAATTTGTGTTCGACGAAATGAGGTTCCGGTCGACAAAATTTGCGTTTGACGAAATAGGATTCCATTCAACGATATTGCATTCGATGAACTTTGATGGCGTTCGACGAAATTGAGTTCGACGACATTGCGTTCGATGAACTTTGATGGCGTTCGATGAAATTAAGTTCGGCGACATTGCGTTCGACGAACTTTGATGGCGTTCGACAAAATTGTGTTCGTCGAACATTGATGGCGTTCGACGAAATTGCATTCGACGAAATTTGATGGTTTTCGACGAAATGAGATGTCGTTCCACAAACAGGCATGATCTTGACGGTTGCGCGATTTTAGCCACGACAGTGCACGTTCACTAACGCCGGCGTTAACTCTTAACGCCACACGTTAGCTCCCAAGGCTATTTAAAGTACAACCCCTCTCATTCTAATTGTGATGATTCCAGAATTCCAATAATTTTAAGAGAGGCTCGTGTACAGTAATTAAGAGATCTCCCTTGGGCTATCATGAAGATCTAAAGAGGATTTTGAAGGAGAAGGTCTACAACGCATATTCCATACGAAGGACGAACGTTTCAAGAACGCCAACATCTACATCGCCTTCGTCTTCACCTTCAGAATTTCTTGGGGAGTTTCTCTTTACTTATCTTGTAATCTTTTACTTTTTCCTTTTGTAATTTGTGTGGAGAAATCGTTCGGGGAGAACGTCGGATTCCGGGAAGGATTCTGTGGGTAAATTCACTTTGTGTTGTCGACTAGGTCCTTCTGCGGCTTAGGGGGTAATTCGCCACCTTGTGCATGGTGACTAGGTCGAGGGTAGATCTAGGGGGTGGCTAGAGGCCTTATTTGGGGTAAGATAGGCTATTGCCAACCGGTCCTTGGGAGAAGGACCGGTGAATCAACAAAAAGTGTTTTTACATATTCTCGTCTTGATTTCTAGCGTTATAGAAATTAAACATTTGTGTATTCAATTTATTATGAAATAAAATCATGTCTTTTAATGTTCTATTCAATTGATTTTATTTCCTCTTCAAGAATGTTTTAATTTATATTTCAGTAAAGTATTAAAATTAACATTTGTGCAATTATCTTTGAAATACAATATTCGTTTTTATTATCTCTAATTTTCTGGAATTGTATTTCATTTAAGATTTCATAAGTAAAATCACTGTGACAATCTTTTTGTGCTAAGGAATATTTTCTGGAGAGCTAACGCGCAACGTTAACACTTAACGCCAGCGTTAACAACAGTTAACAAAAAGTTTTGTTTCTCTTATTTAAAAAGGAATCTTCAATACAATCTTTTCTGAGATATCAAAATATATTTTCTTATAAAATATTCCTAACTTTGATCGCAAACTTTGATAAATTTAATTAAGATATAAAATTCCATAAAACCCTTATTCACCCCCTCTAAGGGCGCCGTAAGATCCAACACCTTCATGAGTTTCATGCTCTGCAAAGTGGAAAGGAACAGGACATCGACTGAGCTTCTGTTGTCGACCAATATCCTTTTAACATTGAAGTAAGGTTCCCCAATCCCTGCGCTGATCACAAGTGGGTCTTGATGTGGTAGTCGTAACCCTTGCAGATCCTCTTCCCCGAAATCGAGTTAATGTCCTGCTTGAGCTTCTTATCTTCGTGATCCCTTGGGGGTTTGGCAATCGAGAGGATCTGTGTTGCTAGGATGGGAGGTCCGGCGATAGTCTCGATTTATCTCACCATCGGCCTTCCTCCTGCCGCGCCTCAGGGAGCGAGAGGCTACTCCCTTGTCTCTATAGGCGGCTGAGGTTGATTGGGAACCTGACCCTGTAGAAATATTCCTAGGAGTCCCTAGCGGACGAGACACTCGAATTTGTCTTTCAGTCTAGTACATTCCTCGGTGGTATGCCCAGTTCCTCGATGGAACTCGCAATATCTTGGTCGTTCCTCGGATTTGGGGCTGGCACCCGTGGCCTGTGGAGCTCCTGGATGTTTTGAATGGCGTAGAGCACTTTAGTATTGGTGGTGTTTAATGGGGTGTAGACCCTAGGCGGCTGCGGACCTAAGTCTCTTCGGGGGTCACGACGATGTTCATCGTTGCGACGCTCCTTGCCGCGCCATTCTTCTCGCCCTCTAGGGGCTTGCTCCGACCCCCTTTCCTCCTTTGGCTTCCTTCAAACTGCTGATGGTGCGCTTCGATGGCCTCGTCGGCAGCTATCTGAGCTTCTACCCGGTAAACGTGGTCAGGATAACTTGGTATGATTTCCCTCATTAGAGCTGAGTAAATGCCACTTGGGCGGAGACCTCCGAGGACTACTCCTCGCAAGAGCTCGGGGTCGACCCCAGGATTTGTCGAGTCTCCATAGTGAAGCATCAGATAAAATCCTTGAGAGTCTCTCCGTCATTTTGGCGGATTCCTGAGAGATGGGAGGGATCTTGGACAATCCTACGATTGGCGATGAATTGGTCCACGAACTGCTGTGCCATTTCTGCGAAGTTGTTGATGGCTCCATCCCGCAGGGAATGGAACCAAGTGCTTGCTTTTCCTTTCAAGGTTGCTGGGGACAATTGACAAAGGAGCTGATCGGGGGCGTTGTAAATTCTCATGATGGTGGTGAAGTGGTTGACATGTTCCAATGGGTCGTCTGTCCCGTCAAATGTTTCCATGTTGGGAAGCTTGAAACCATTCAGAACTGGATGGGCCAAGACCTGAGGCGATAGTGGGGAGCTATGGTGCATGGGACGGTGGGCGAGAGTTGTGCGTCGCCCCTCCTGACCGTACTCCTCTGCTATCATATCGCGTATCTCTTCTCGAGTGGTTCTTCCTATCACTTGTCTAGGGACAGCTCTTCCCTGGCGCTGGTGATGGTGATCAGCTTCTGGTCCTCTGGCTGGCCGAGTGGGATGAGTGGAGCTTGCAGCATCAAAGAAATCCTCTGAGGCATCTTCTTCTCGAACTGCCTCTTTATTTGGAGCATGATTCGGAGCCGGGGGAGGCGAAACGTTCAACGCTGGAGGTTGAACGGGAGTTCGAGGTGCCTCAAGAATTTTCACGAGAGCCAGCATCTTGGCATGCTGTTCTTCCATTTGTCATATGCGCCCATCCAGTGCTGCTGTAGGATAAGCACTGCCTCTTTCACGAGAGGTACATTGATAAGTGAATGAGAAAGAGTTGGATCGACACGTCCTTCCGGTATCGATCCTTCAGTAGTACGAGCACTTCGTCTTGCCATTACAGTCGGCGGAAAGTACTACCTTCAGTGAGTCATTGCAGAGCTTTGGGAATCATCTTCTCATAGATGGCGCCAAACTATTGCGGATCGCTCAGGTGCTCTAGTAGACCGTTCGAATTGAACCACCTTAACTCGGAAGTGAACCGAGTGAGTAAATAGTCAATGAGTGAATTAGTAAGTGACACAAGGACTTTTAACGTAGAATACTCGAAATGGGTGAAAAATTATGCGGACGGAGCTGTGCCGGCCAACTTCCACTATCTTCTGGGGGGGGGGGGTTACAATTAGAGATGGAGAACTCGAGCGCGACAGGATGCTATTCTTTACAATGATAGAGAGAGACAGAGAACTCTGAGGGTGACAGACCACCTCTCGGAAAAGTAAGTACTTCTTCTTCTAAGAACAATAGTGAGAACAAAAGTGAGAATGTTGAGTCGCCTTTCGCAACCTTCGAAGGATCGAAGGAGATCTTCAAAGATTCGAAGGAGATCTTCGAGGGCCGAAGGAGATCTTCGAGCGCCGAAGGAGAATTCAAAGGAAATATTCAAAGGAGCTCTCTCGGGCAAAGAAGGTAAGGTCCCTTGAAATGAAGGCTATGGGCTCCTTTTATAGCTTTGGTCGGGGGTAGTCCGGTAATTTTGTCATTGTAACCACCGTAACCACATGGAGGGCGAATCACATTTTCCAATTTGGAGCACACGAATCATCATTTTTCGTAAATGACCATCTCGCCCTTCGGGCAGTTCGGACAGCTTCGTTGATGGTGACGAAGGCGACGAATGGGTCCTGCAATCTGAGAAATTAGGAAACGTTAACTGCGCGCGTGTCGGGAATGTGAAAATGTTTTGAGCGATCACGGAAGTGTTCTGAGCATGCCACGAACACGGGAGCGTTCTGAGCGCGCAACGAACACGAGATCATTCTGAACACACATCGAATACGGGAGCGTTCTAAGCGTGCAGTGAACATGGGAGTGTTCCGAGCGTGCAACAAACACGAGAGCGCTCTGAGCGTGTCAGGAGGTGTTCTGAGCGCGCAATGAACACGTGAGCGTTCGACGAATGAGGAAATGAGGAGTCGCACCCCCAAATGGGAATTGGGCTCCGGTCGCACTCGACGAGGAGTGTGACTTTGGTCGGGTCCTCTGCGAGCCCCCATGCAGAAGGGGGAAGGAGTTTTATCCGCACCCCGTTGCGGAGAGGGGTGCGGCTTGGCCGCACCCCTCGGTGGTGCAGTTTGGTCGCACCCCTCGGTGGTGCGGCTTGGCCGCAGGGGTGTGGACCGGCTTGGCCACACCCCCTATGGGGTGCGGTTAGGCCGCACCCCCCTTCATGGGGGATGCAGTTAGACCGCGCTCTACCGAGGTGGGGACGCGGTCTTAGTCGCACCTAGTGCCGCAGGATTGCGAACTGTTCGTAGCAGATTTTTCCACTCTCGCGATCATGGGTTGGACTTTGACCCCACTAACTCCACTCTCCCTTAGTGGGGCTTTCTCTAAACGCACCCCACGACTTTTATATATTCATGGACGAACATCATCTCTATGGGTGCACATCAAGTGTTACAAGGGTAATGAGCACTAACATGTTACCTTATCAGTAGTCATAAGTATTGGAATTAAGAATTTTACGTTCTGATTAATATTTTCATGAATCAGTGAGTTACCTTTGTTGAAACCAGAGAACTGGTCACGACATTCGCAACGGGTATGCAGCTGACCCTTACTTAACATGAGCTAGAACCTTGACTAGTTGCTGAGAACCGAAGGACCTTGCACCTAAGAATACTTGGAACTTAAAATGGACCCCTTAGGCTGCAGCGAGGATGTCCCACCACACACCCGGAAGTTCAATGAGAGCTTCCCCTCCCAAGCCAATGATGAGCATGGGCACCTTGGAGGGCACTAATGATCACCTCACCGTCAACCTCAACTAACAGGGGGGGGGGATGGAGTACTTGCTCACAAGACACATGCAAGGGAGAGGGGAGACCAACCCTTCCCAAGGTGCCCATGGGGGAATATTTATAGACTTCCCAAAATTGGGCTGCGGATAGCCAAGATTCTGCTATCCGCAACTCAACTATGAACCTGAACGACCAAAACAGAAGGGGAGGGGCGAGTGGAGGTTGAGACGTTCACTCCCTCCCTTGTCGGGGGTGGGGTGAGTGGACCAAGGTCCACCACCCGAACTGGGCTAGTGGACCTCATGGTCCACTCAGCCAACCAGGCGAGTGGACCACATGTCCACTCGCCTAGTTGCCCAGGGCGAGCACATGCCTGGGGCGAGTGGACCATAGGTCCACTCGCCTAAAGAGGGGTGCGAGTGGACCTATGGTCCACTCGCCCGGGGCCTTAGGTGAGTGGACCCAAGGTCCACTCGTCCAAGCAAGGAGATTTGTCCCCCCCCCCCCCCCCCCCCGAGCCTTCTTTTCTCGGTCTTGGCGACTTCCAACTGGCCGATCTACTGTGCCACAACTATTTTCTCCACTGCGACCTCATCTGCGCTGGGTCATACCAGCTCGACAAATATGAGGGTTTTACACAATCTCCGCTCTTTTCGAGCTTGTCTTAAGCTCGGAAAGATAGTTCAACCCACCTATTTGACGAGTAGGTGATGATTTAGAGGAATCCACGGAGGGCCCCGCCAATCGATTACTCTAGTCAAACTATCCAGCAGGACTCGACCCGAGGCGGAAGGAGAACCTTTTTCCACTTAACGAACCTCCTGTGAGCCGAGCTCAACTAGAGGTGGAGAAAGCTCAACACCTCTGGTCGAGCTAAACTCGACCTGAGGTGGAGGAAAACTCAACACCTTTAGTCGAGCTGAACTCGACCTGAGGTGGAAGGTGAACCTTTCTCCATTTAACGACCCTCCTGTGAGCCGAGCTCAACTGGAGGTAGAGAAAGCTCAACACCTCTGGTCGAGCTAAACTCGACCTGAGGTGGAGGAAAACTCAACACCTCTAGTCGAGCTGAACTTGACCTGAGGTGGAAGGCGAACCTTTCTCCACTTAATGACCCTCCTGTGAGCCGAGCTCAACTGGAGGTGGAGAAAGATCAACACCTCTGGTCGAAATAAACTTGACCTGAGGTGGAGGAAAACTCAACACCTCTAGTCGAGCTGAACTCGACCTGAGGTGGAAGGCGAACCTTTCTCCACTTAACGACCCTCCTGTGATCTGAGCTCAACTGGAGGTGGAGAAAGCTCAACACCTCTGGTCGAGCTAAACTCGCCCTGAGGTGGAGGAAAACTCAACACCTCTAGTCGAGCTGAACTCGACCTGAGGTGGAAGGCGAACCTTTCTCCACTTAACGACCCTCCTGTGAGCCGAGCTCAACTGGAGGTGGAAAAAGCTCAACAGCTCTGGTCGAGCTAAATTCAACCTGAGGTGGAGGAAAACTCAACACCTCTAGTCGAGCTGAACTCGACCTGAGGTGGAAGGCGAACCTTTCTCCACTGAACGACCCTCCTGTGAGCCGAGCTCAACTGCAGGTGGAGAAAGCTCAACACCTCTAGTCGAGCTAAAATCGACCTGAGGTGGAGGAAAACTCAACACCTCTAGTTGTGGCGAACTCAACCTGGGATGGAGGGAACTCAACATCTCTGGTCGAGCCGAACTCAACCTAAGATGGAGGGAACTCAACATCTTTGGTCGAGCCGAACTCAACCTCAGATGGAGGGAACTCAACATCTTTAGTCGAGCCAAACTCAACCTGAGATGGAGGGGACTCAACATCTCTCGGCGAGTCGAACTCAACCTGAGATGGAGGGAACTCAACAGCTCTGGTCGAGCCAAACTCAACCTGAGATGGAGGGAACTCAACATCTCTGGTCGAGCCAAACTCAACCTGAGATGGAGGGAACTCAACATCTCTGGTCGAGCCGAACTCAACCTGAGATGGAGGGAACTCAACATCTCTGGTCGAGCCGAACTCAACCTAAGATGGAGGGAACTCAATATCTCTGGTCGAGCCGAACTCAACCTGAGATGGATGGAACTCAACATCTCTCATCGAGTCGAACTCAACCTGAGACGGAGGGGACTCAACATCTCTCGGTGAGTTGAACTCAACCTGAGATGGAGGGAACTCAACATCTCTGGTCGAGCCGAACTCAACCTGAGATGGAGGGAACTCAACATCTCTGGTCGAGCCGAACTCAACCTGAGATGGAGGGAACTCAACATCTCTAGTAGAGCCGATCTCAACCTGAGATAGAGGGGACTCAAGTTCTCTGGTCGAGCCAAACTCAACCTGAGATGGAGGGAACTTAACATCTCTGGTCGAGCCAAACTCAACCTGAGATGGAGGGAACTCAGCATCTCTGGTTGAGCCGAACTCAACATAAGATGAAGGGAACTCAACATCTCTGGTCGAGCCGAACTCGACCTAAGATGGAGGGAAGTCAACATCTCTAGTCGAGCCGAACTCAACCTGAGACGGAGGAAACTCAACATCTCTAGTCGAGCCAAACTCAACCTGAGATGGAGGGGACTCAACATCTCTCGGTGAGTCGAAATCAACCTTAGATGGAGGAAACTCAACATCTCTAGTCGAGCCGAACTCAACCAGAGATGGAGGGAACTCCACATCTCTGGTCGAGCCAAACTCAACCTGAGATGGAGGGAATTCCACATCTCTGGTGGAGCCGAACTCAACCTGAGATGGAGGGAATTCAACATCTCTGGTCGAGCCAAACTCAACCTGAAATGGAGGGAACTCAACTTCTCTAGTCGAGCCGAACTCAACCTGAGACAGAGGGGACTCAACATTTCTCGGCGAGTCGAACTCAACCTGAGATGGAGGGAACTAGGCATTGCCCCGGAATAACTGAGGGTGGAGATCTTCAACACTTCCCAGGGGCTTAGCCCACCTGGAGGCGGAGGAACTCAACATCTTCACAAACCAGCTGGGGGCGGAGAACCGGTCCACGTCCTAAGAGCTTAGCTCACCTGGAGGCGGAGGAACTCATTACCTTCCCAAACCAACTGGGGGCGGAGAATCGGTCCATGTCCTAGGAGCTTAGCTCACCTGGAGGCGGAGGAACTCAACACATTCCCAAACCAACTGGGGTGGAGAACCGGTCCACGTCCTAGGAGCTTAGCTCACCTGGAGGCGGAGGAACTCAACACCTTCCCAAACCAACTAGGGGCGGAGAACCGGTCCACGTCCTAGGAGCTTAGCTCACATGGAGGCGGAGGAACTCAACACCTTCCCAAACCAACTGGGGGAGGAGAACCGGTCCACGTCCTAGGAGCTTAGCTCACCTGGAGGCGGAGGAACTCAACACCTTCCCAAACCAACTGGGGGCGGAGAACTGGTCCACGTTCTAGGAGCTTAGCTCAACTGGAGGCGGAGGAACTCAACACCTTCCCAAACCAACTGGGGGCGGAGAACCAGTCCACGTCCTAGGAGCTTAGCTCACCTGGAGGTGGAGGAACTCAACACCTTCCCAAACCAATTGGGGGCGGAGAACCGGTCCACGTCCTAGGAGCTTAGCTCACCCGGAGGCAGAGGAACTCACCACCTTCCCAAATCAACTGGGGGCGGAGAACCGGTCCACGTCCTAGGAGCTTAGCTCACCTGGAGGCGGAGGAACTCAACACCTTCCCAAACCAACTAGGGGAGGAGAACCGATCCACGTCCTAGGAGCTTAGCTCACCTGAAGGCGGAGGAACTCAACACCTTCACAAACCAACTGGGGGCGGAGAACCGGTCCACGTCTAGGAGCTTAGCTCACCTGGAGGCAGAGGAACTCAACACCTTCCCAAACCGGTTTCTCGTCCTGAAGCCTTAACTATAACGAGTCGACCCGATGAGCCTCCCAACTGTCGACATTAATAAGCCCGGTCAGTGGTCTCTAGTCGGGGTCTTACCTAAGGTGCTGACTCTAAACCCTTTTCATCCATCATAGGTAGGTTACATATCTATTACAACGCGCCTTCTCCCGCCTACTCGGCCACATGCATCTCGACCATCTCTTTCATCACCTTCTTTACTTTCTTCGTCTTCTTATTCCCTCTCTTTCTCCGGGTCCATCCTGCTTCTCTGGTCAACCTGGAGGTGGAGGACTTGTTCCTGAATCTGATCTGCGTAGCTTCCCAACATCTCTCCCTGCTTCTGTTGAATCAAGAACAGGGACTCCGCCCCCTTCCTCCCCTTCTTCGAGGTGGAGAACCTCAACAAGAAACTCCGACGCAGGTCCTTGAAGCGGTAGATGGTACCTGATGGGAACTGGTGGAACCAGTCTTTTGCCTCTCCCTTAAAAGTGATGGCAAAGAGCCTGCACTTGGAGGCGTCCATCATCTATCTGATCGAGACCATGCTTTCAAACAACTGGAGATGCTGGAGAGGGTCATACTTGCCGGTGTAGTAAGACACGACAGGTTCACTGAACCTGTCTGGAATGGGAGCTGAGGTAATCAACTTGCAGAAAGGACTCCCCCATCCTTCCTGGTGAGACGGAGGCATCCTCCCTACCCCCTCGCCGGGGCAGTTGGTCCCAGGAAAGATATTGAAGAGCACTCGCGCTTGGAGGCTCAAGCCTTCCTCCAAGGCTGGCCCCTTCCCTTGCTGACGTGCTTGCGCTGTCTCCATCAAAGACGGCGAGGAGAGCACGGGTGTTGGTGGTGTCGTGCACTCGCCCTGAGGGGGGAGTGCGACCCGCAAGATTTCTAGGATCGACTTCATGAACTCTTTGAAGTCACCTTTCTTCACGTACTCGCTGGTAGGGGGCGAGTTCCCCAGCTCACCGCTTCCAGTCATGGAACTTGCTCAGATTTTTTTGAACTAGCTACGTCCACGCTCACTGCACCAGAATGTTGAAACCAGAGAATTGGTCTCGACGTTTACAACGGGTATGCAGTTGACCCTTACTTGACCTGAGCTAGAACCTTGACTAGTTGCTGAGAACTGATGCGTGTCGGCAAGTGCACCGGTCGCTGTCAAGTAATAAATGTGGAGAGTGGCCTCCTCGAATGTCGGTCTCTTGAGGAGTGCAGGTTGGGTGAACGAGATGCGTAGCGTGACTCTTGTTACACGAACGAAACATACATGAAAAAGGGGGGTTTTGGTTGGTTTGTCCTAATCTTAGCAACAGTAAAAGAGATGCGGGTCGAAAGCACCGCTTCGCAAGGTGAGATGGATGCAACAGCCGCGATGCCGTGCTTCGTGAGGCGGATGGAGTGTGTTCTAGCGCGAAAGGGTGAGGGTCGTAAACACCTCTTCACAACCGTCGTTAGCTCTTGCTAACATGGAACAAACACCTTCGTGCGTGTGCGAGTGAGTGAGAACGGAGTGAATCACAAGCAAACCATGAAGAACAACAAGGAAACATTCATTTCAACAAACATCATCATAATATTCGAGTTTACACGGTTCAACGAGTACAATGGAGGAAAGAGGAAAGAAATAACCGATGGTGAAGACTAGCGGCCGTTCACGGCCGGAATGGTAGGTTGTCGGGCTACCTCCGGACTCGGGCGGACTATGCTTCCGGCGTAGAGAGCTGTCACGATCTCCCTACGTAGCTCCGTCGTCTTCGACTTCAGGTTCCTTCTTCTTCTCACCGGGCGAAATGAGAGAATGGTTGCTTGGAGGCTTGCGGACGATGGAGAACACTCACGGACAATGTAGGAAGTCTTGGAATGGATGGAGGAGGCTTCCCCTTGCGTAGGAGATGAAGTGGAGGCGTCCCACGGTGGAGGTCGACGGCGTACGGAACAGGAACTCCGCTCCCGCAAGTGATAATGCCCTAAAAATCGCAACAGGCATTTAAATAGGCGCTGGAATAAATACTGCGCACGGTCATTGGCGCACGACCAGTGGTCGTGCGCACTGGAATTCTGCGATCGTGCGCACTGCCTGGGTGGAACCTGCAAGATACGAAATTTATAAAATAAAATGTTCGCACGACCAGTGGCGCACGACCGGTGGTCGTGCGCACTAGCGTTGATGGTCGTGCGCAATACAGCAAACAGAACTCAGAATTTTAATGATAAGTGCGCACGAGCAGTGGCGCACGACTGGTGGTCGTGCGCACTGGCGTTGGTGGTCGTACGCACTGCACCAAACAGAACTCGTGAAAAAGGGTTAAGTGCACACGATCAGTGGCGCACGACCAGTGGTCGTGCGCAATAGAACCGGCGATCGTGCGCAGTGTTCCTGTGCAGAATTGCACCGGGAACACTTGCACGACTCCTATTCCAGCACAACCACAGATCTAGCCACTGAAAGTGGCACTTGACAGCACATGAATACTACTAATGACAATAAGCACGAAAATTGCACCAAAGTGGGCCTAGATGTGCACCTAGCATGGATTATCAAATATAAACTATAACAAGGCTAAACTGCGGTGAATTGACTAAATAACGGCCCGGATGAGTCCATAAATGTGTATATGATCAGGACTCATCACACCCCCAGACTTAACTGTTTGCGCGTCCCGAGCAAACGAATCCGGCGGAGTGTGAAAACGATAATTAACATAGAGAATTACACGAAGGAGTACGGTGCGAAGTAACATACGCATGCAAGTAGAGAATTTAGTAGAAGGAGATTCTAACTATGCTAACTAATTTACAAGAGTATTAAAGCGTAATTAAAGATTTAGATGTACTCAGTTGGTGAGTTATGAAGAATTTGACGATCATGCCCGGTATGAAAGTGACGAGACACTGAGGCGGGTGTTGCAAAAGATCGGGGCTTAGGAATAACTCCGCTGAATTCCATCAACGTCGTGAACCATACGCTTGCCCGGTCACACTCTCTCCACGGCGCTAGCACTCTCGCAAGTCAAATCAGTAGGGATTTTAGGATTAAAACGGGGCTTAGGTTACGGTATGATATTCAAAGTTAAACACGATGGCTACGCAACCCAAGTGAGCTAAAGAACGCTGCACCACTCAAGACCAACAAACAATGCTCGTGTGACACACCCCCAGACTTATCATGAAAACCAGGTGTGCACACGGCCTACTTCACAAATACCTACAGATTGTCTTTTTTAGCTCGGAAGGATTTTTTCAAAATACTCTTTTTTTTTCTTTTAACATATTTTACTTCTTTTATGTATCCTCCGGTTGGTTCAAAATCAGCAGATAGACTTTATTTCCCTTCATGACACAATGATTCCACACACCACACAAGTTGAGACTTATAAGCGCAGTCAAAAACAATTTGGTTGCGGGTGTAGGATAGGCTTCAGGCTTTGGTTGATGAAGAGGAGCTGAACAAAGGATTGGTAGGCACAAATTTGGCTTGCAACGGTGAACGAAATGGACATGGAATAACAAAGCTCAAACTAGCCAAAGGGTGGCCTACATCATGCTTGACTCAACGAGTAACTCTCACCCATGCTTCGAGAGTCGCTTGGGGCAAGTTCTTAGCCCACGAGAAAGGTAAACCATCCTCCCGACTCGAGCAACACACGACTAGTAATCGCACACACACAACACCGGGTTATCGTCAATTCCATACAAATTCACCACTTGAGTATATTAAATCTAAATTTACGCAGAAATACTAAACATAAATTAGATGCATAAAGAAAATCTAGTTCTACTCAAATTCTACCATAGCATGCGAAGTGACTAGAACACTACATGAGTCAACATCGCACTCCAAATAATAATTCCTACGTTAACAATCTATTTCACATTCCGACCAAAATAGTTTAAACGGAACAACGAAAAAAAGATAAGCACGCACTCAAGTGGGTGAAGTGGTGTGTGAAGCATGAAAACAATGAAAATGACTGGAATAAATAAGAAACAACCTTCTAGTATGCAGTGCAACTCGTGCACAGTGGGTGACAACATATGCTCCCCCAGACTTAAGCTAAACAATATATCTAGAAATTTGAAGCAAAAAGAGGGGAGGAAGTGTTACCCAATGCTCAGAATTGAGCATACCAGACGATCGGCGTTTATGATCAAGAATAGTCCGCAGCATCCGTACCATCAAACACAAAACCTGCAAGCACAAACTCAAAGCAACAAAAGTAAATGCAAAAGCTGAACTAAAAGAAGTTAGAAAAGGAGAAATACGAAATCAGGAAATCTGGGTTGTCTCCCAGTAGCGCTTTCATTTAACGTCCTTAAGCTGGACCAAATACCTGTATTAACATTGTTTGTAAAGTGCAGGAATTAAAAGAGAAATATTCAGAAGCAGTTCAACACATCAGAAGAAACACAAATCAACTAAAAGCGCTCTTATGATGCGCGTCTCCCGTAGCACGTAGGCGAGAGGTGAAGGATTTAGGGCCAGCACTGGTGTTACCCAATGCTCCCCTAACCTCCGCCATCTTGCCACGGAGAGCGGCAGCACGAGCATCGCGCAGAAGTTTTTCCTTTTTAAGTTTGGTGACAGTCGGAGACTGCCACCATTGAAAGTTTTCAGAATTTTCCGCCTTAGTGGCGGGTGGTGTCACTTCCGGTATCGCGGTGACCACCGGATCGGCCCAGGAGATGGAGCGCTTAGATAGTTTATTACAAGATTCACCACAAGAAGATAAATAATCAGCATCCCTAACTAGATCCAAGTCAACGTTTCCCGAACTGCAGTCTTCCTCCTTCTCGGAGTCGAACTCTTTCCGGAAGTCGACCTCTTCTTCCTCATCTGATTGGAGCTCCTCCTTTCCTCCTTCACTTGTTTCTTGATCCTGTATCTTTCCTGCACAGCTTAGAAATTCATCAGAAATAACGAGAGGGGGAGGAGTGGATGTGTCAGCTGTAGCTTCGAGGCGAGTGGGCTGCAGCGCCTTGTTAGGTAGGAGAACACACCCCGTAGCGAAGTCAAGGGTGGCGCCGCTCTCTTTCAAGAACGGCACGCCCAAGATAGGAATGGATTGATTTTCCTGGGGGCCCAACACCTGAAAGTCCGCGACCACAGTCGTCCCCTCAACTATTACTTCCACATTTCTCACTTCCCCCTCAGATTGGATAATAGTGCCGTTAGCGAGAACAAGCGATTTCCTTTCCTCCGTGTTCATCTCAAGTTGTAATCTCGCAACATCTTGCAGTGCAATGATGTTGCGGGAGGAACCGGAATCGCATAAAGCTTTTGTTTCAACCTTATTGATGGAACAAGAAATTACCAACTCACTTGGATCAGTCTCAACCACATCGCCTAGACTCTTCCCTTGATCTATTGGGTTCTTTTCAGTGTTGCTGGGAAGGGTCCCCTGCGACCGCTCGGTTAGCACTTGGGCCAATTGGCCCAACTGCGTTTCCAAGTTACGCATGGATGCAGTTTGATTCACCATATTAGAGTTGGCCGCTTGCATGAACTTCTCCATCATTTCCTCCAAATTACTCTTTTTTTGGATTGGGGGACCTTGGTTATAATCCGGGTGTGGTGGCCTCGGTTGGCTCCCGGAGGCGTAAGCATCGTTTTGATGCTACCCCGGTGCCCATCGTTGGCCAGGTGTGTTTGGATTCCACGAGAAGTTCGGGTGACTTCTCGCTCCCGGATTATAAGCATTATTGAAAGGCGCCCCCTAGGCTGATTTCCTACATAATTAACAGATTCGTTCAAGTTCAAGTGTGCGAAGTCACCTGCCACGTTGTTCCCCGAACACTCATACGCGTGGTGGCCTCCGCCTCCACATCCCTCGCAGGTAATGACAGCAGCAGTCGCGGATGGAGAGGGGAGAGAGTCGACCATGAAAAGACCTCGGCCGCTTCTTGGAGCATTTCTCCCTGCAGTCCAGAATGTACTGTGGGAGGCAGTGTCGCGCAGAATTCGAAGGGCTTCCTCAGGGGTGTGGTTCATCAAGGTGCCACCCGCCGCAGCATCGATCATTGCCCTGTAGTTGGGCTCGATCGCGAAGTAGAACAATTCAACCACATTCCATGGTTGGAGCTCGTGGCCAGGGCAACGTCGAAGGAGATCGTTGAGGCGCTCCCAAGCTTCAGCAAGGGTCTCTTGGTCAAGTTGGCGAAATGTGGCGATCTCCCGCCGCAAGCTTACAATCTTATCCACAGGATGGAATTTAGCAAGGAACTTGGATGCGAGGGCATCCCAAGTTGCAGCAGTCCCGGGCGGAATGGAGTGGAGCCACACCTTTGCTTTGTCGCGGAGTGAAAATGGAAACAGTCTAAGCTTGACCGTATCGTCAGCAATCCCCGCGTAGCGGAAGGTTCCGCAAATATCAGAAAACTCCGCCAGATGCAGATGCGGATCTTCGCTGGCCAACCCCGAGAACTGAGCGTTGTTCCGGATGATGTTTAAGATCGCTGGCTTGATCTCAAACTGATTATTCATAATATTGGGCCCAAACCCCGGATACACACTCCCAGCAGTTGGAGTGGTGTAATCTCTCATCGTGTGGGGCCGAGGCCTGACCGCCTCCTGCTCGTCTCCAGGCTGATGTTGCCCCACGCCGGGCATTCTCGGATCAACATCATTTGGGTCTACCTGATCACCCATGGCCGCTTGTACGGCAGCCGCGCGCCTTCGTGCGTGAGCGGTCCGTTCAATCTCAGGATCGAAGGGTACTAGCTCCCCTGCGGCTTGTCTCTGCATGCACTGTCACAAACAAAAAAGAAAAGCAAAGAAAATCAAAAACAACTGCTCGTATAACGAAAGTCACAACACAAGACGAAACACGCCTGCATTCCCCGGCAACGGCGCCAAAAACTTGATGCGTGTCGGCAAGTGCACCGGTCGCTGTCAAGTAATAAATGTGGAGAGTGGCCTCCCCGAATGTCGGTCTCTTGAGGAGTGCAGGTTGGGTGAACGAGATGCGTAGCGTGACTCTTGTTACACGAACGAAACATACATGAAAAAGGGGGTTTTTGGTTGGTTTGTCCTACTCTTAGCAACAATAAAAGAGATGCGGGTCGAAAGCACCGCTTCGCAAGGTGAGATGGATGCAACAGCCGCGATGCCATGCTTCGTGAGGCGGATGGAGTGTGTTCTAGCGCGAAAGGGTGAGGGTCGTAAACACCTCTTCACAACCGTCGTTAGCTCTTGCTAACAAGGAACAAACACCTTGCGTGCGTGTGCGAGTGAGTGAGAACGGAGTGAATCACAAGCAAACCATGAAGAACAACAAGGAAACATTCATTTCAACAAACATCATCATAATATTCGAGTTTACACGGTTCAACGAGTACAATGGAGGAAAGAGGAAAGAAATAACCGATGGTGAAGACTAGCGGCCGTTCACGGCCGGAATGGTAGGTTGTCGGGCTACCTCCGGACTCGGGCGGACTATGCTTCCGGCGTAGAGAGCTGTCACGATCTCCCTACGTAGCTCCGTCGTCTTCGACTTCAGGTTCCTTCTTCTTCTCACCGGGCGAAATGAGAGAATGGTTGCTTGGAGGCTTGCGGACGATGGAGAACACTCACGGACAATGGAGGAAGTCTTGGAATGGATGGAGGAGGCTTCCCCTTGCGTAGGAGATGAAGTGGAGGCGTCCCACGGTGGAGGTCGACGGCGTACGGAACAGGAACTCCGCTCCCGCAAGTGATAATGCCCTAAAAATCGCAACAGGCATTTAAATATGCGCTGGAATAAATACTGCGCACGGTCATTGGCGCACGACCAGTGGTCGTGCGCACTGGAATTCTGCGATCGTGCGCACTGCCTGGGTGGAACCTGCAAGATACGAAATTTATAAAATAAAATGTTCGCACGACCAGTGGCGCACAACCGGTGGTCGTGCGCACTAGCGTTGATGGTCGTGCGCAATACAGCAAACAGAACTCAGAATTTTAATGATAAGTGCGCACGAGCAGTGGCGCACGACCGGTGGTCGTGCGCACTGGCGTTGGTGGTCGTGCGCACTGCACCAAACAGAACTCGTGAAAAAGGGTTAAGTGCACACGATCAGTGGCGCACGACCAGTGGTCGTGCGCAATAGAACCGGCGATTGTGCGCAGTGTTCCTGTGCAGAATTGCACCGGGAACACTTGCACGACTCCTATTCTAGCACAACCACAGATCTAGCCACTGAAAGTGGCACTTGACAGCACATGAATACTACTAATGACAATAAGCACGAAAATCGCACCAAAGTGGGCCTAGATGTGCACCTAGCATGGATTATCAAATATAAACTATAACAAGGCTAAAGTGCGGTGAATTGACTAAATAACGGCCCGGATGAGTCCATAAATGTGTATATGATCAGGACTCATCAAAAACCGAAGGAACTTGCACCTAAGAGTACTTGGAACTTAAAATGGACCCCTTAAGCTGCAGCGAGGAGGTCCCATCACACACCCGAAAGTTCAAAGAGAGCTTCCCCTCCCAAGCCAATGCTGAGCCTGGGCACCTTGGAGGGCACTAAGTGTAACATCCCCCAAACAACTAGACCCCCAGAGTGTTTTTGTCATGACTAGGTCATGACAAAACCCTAGGAAGCTTGAAGAGACCACTTGGCCTTAGACAAGAAGAAGGAAACCACGGTGGTCTGCAAATAGCAATTTCCAGTTAACAACCTAGGGTTGGAGTTCTAGGTATCAAGCTGATCACATAACCCTACTATGACACCCCTAACCCTTTAAGGAGCCCCTTGGGTCACAAAGGACCCATTGGGGTCAACCCAATTGGTCAATTTGACCAAAGTAAACCCTAACCCAAATAAGTCAAACCTCCCAATTTAGGGTCAATTAGGGTTCCATTGGACCAACTGACTTTCCCCAAGTTCCCCTAATCACTAAGGGATGCCAATGGGTCAACATTGACCCATTGGGCCTAATTAATTTCACCAATTTGACCAAAGTGAACGCTTGGTCAATATTGACCAAATTGGGTTAATTAAGCCCAAAGCTCAATCCCTTTGGGCTAAGCCCAATTTCAATGGCCCAAATGATTAGTCACCATTGAAATTACATGAAATGCCATCCAATTTCTGGAGGGGGTGACTAGGAGAGAGAAATTGGGAGTTTTCCCCAATTTGAAGAGAAAGAAAGTGGCCATTCAAGGTGAATTCATGACATTCAAGGCAAATTGACCCTCCATTCTCTCCCAATTGATGAGGATTCATTCCCTCTATCAGCTATGAGGAGTTTTCTGATGATTTCATGCCAAGGGGAGGTGAATTTAATGGGAGTTTCATATGGCCAAAATATACAATTAATGGTCATTAAGGGCATTCAACTTTGTAACCCCCTCTCCCTCAATTGGGCCCTTTATCACCTTAAGAGGTTTGAGGGAAGTGAAACCACCATCTTTCCAAGAGGATTTCGTGCTCCCTAGTAGGTGGTTGTCATGGCCCCCAACGCTCCTCAAGCAACCATGGCGGATCGGCGATCGGCAAAAGCTTCAAGGCTCCACTCAGGTCTGGTTCTTCTCCTCTTCTTTAGTGGGTAGATCTACATCTAAAATCGGCAAGGATTGGGGCCAATTGGTCCTCAATCAACATGGCTGAAATCTCTATTTTTTGGAGGTTTTCTTCTTGCCCAAACCGTCGGTTCCGACCACCACCGGCCAGCCAAAACCTCCCAATCGCCGACCACCACCTCAAGGAAGGTGGTGGTGGCATTGGCAGGCCGGAGAGGGGCGTGGGTGGCCGGGAAAACCAAGATAGAAAGGCTACAGGTCTGGGCCATCTCCACCCTTGGCTGTAAGAGGAAGATGACCAGCTTCCGTCTGATTTGCTTCAGGATTCGTGCTGAATCATGTAGTATAAATCCTTATGGAATTGTATTTTCTGTCACATATTTTGTTGTACATAGATTAATTTATTAAAAATACTTATGGCTCTATACATAAAAAGTGGTCAACATCAAAGTTGTAGCCCTTGGAGTCTACTTTAATTTAAAATAGATTTCAGCCCAAAAGAAGCTCTGTAGCTCCATGTAGGTCCATTTTGGTGGGACTGGTCCCTAGTGTAGGACAACCACTTTTTCTTGAATAACTTTTGATCGGGAAATGACATTGACTTGAAAATTGAAACATAGGCTATTTGTACTTATACCCTTAACATATCCAAAGATGGGAATTTTATGAGAAAATGTTTCTAAGGTTTTTGTAATAATTTAATAATTCATATACTATTTAATTATAGAGTCTAATGACCTCCAATCCCCTCCAAATTTTGGTGGGTTCTCTTTAGAGTTATTATATGACCCTGGTAAAAATTTCAGCCCAATTGGGACTGATTTGGTTGGGTAATTAGTTAACCCAAAGTTTGGTCAAACTAGGTCAAAAGTGCACATGATGAAATTAGGTGGTCAAATCTCATCAAAGTGGTGTTAAACCTTGTCCACTAGTTTAGGATCACATAATACACTCCCTTGAGTAATTTGGGGTGATGTGGGGTGGATATGCCCTAGGACCCTAGTTTTAACCTTAGGGTTGCACTTTAAGCCTTGTGAAGGACATAGGGGCATATGTCCTTGAATGGTCATGAAACTTGGTAGATGAGTTCATAGAGTGTAAATATGCTCTAGGAAATTTTAAGAGAATTTTAGGACCACTTATCCCCTCTGATTTAGGTTATAATCATTTTTGGGAACCTCCTTATAAGAGAAATTTACATGCTCAAATAATCTTGGACGATGATGAAAGATTAGTGGTACCCTTATAATCATGTAATAGATCTCTGGTAATTTTTGTGTAATTATTGAATTAATTTATCTAGCACTTCATTCACAAGTCATCTATTTTATCTCAGGAATATGTAAATTAAATGAGGGCCAAATATCCTCTGGAAAATTATGAAACTTAGTGGTAGGACATTTTAGAGCATTAAAGAGCTCAGTGAATTTTTGTATAATTTTTGGAATTATTTATCAGTAGGTTACTTCACAATTTTCCCTAGTATAGGTTTACTTGGAATAATTATTTATGTGAATAATTAGTTCTGATAAATTCTGAAATCTAGTCAGTAGACTTTTCTGATCAATCTAAAGGTCTGGTAAATTTTCAATAAATGTTTGACAAGTATTTTTGGTGGTTGCTTCTTTAATTTCTAATTTGGCGGTATTTGTTCAATATTATAATTAGAGGTCAACCCCTTATTGCAAAATTGTGATATTATGTATTTACTGTTTTTTTGACATCATAGATTTTCCATAATTTTATGGGGGTCATATCATAAGAAGATCTAACACTTCCTGTTCAATTTCATGCTTGGCCAATGTTGGAGAAATTATAATAAATGCCAAACAATTAAGGAAAAATATGATCCTCTGAATTTAGTCTTAGAATATCATGATAGACTCCCAGTAATAATCTTGAGTCATTTGGAAGAGTATTTGGAGTACCTCCTCTTATGAAACTCATTTAACTCATTTGGTCTGCGTATAGTAAAACTGTAAAACTTGCGTAATTTGAAGACCAGTAGGTGGGAATGGAAGTTAGATGGTGTGCCTAGCCTAGTTGAAGAGATTGAAGGTCACCAAAAGGAGTTTAGGTGATGAGAGTGTACCCGATAAGCTTAAGGGTATGCTTGTGCTCGGAATTGACGATTAATTGCCTTTCCCCTGGAGAGTCATAAACCATCTAGGGTTAATACAAGTGAAACGGTAAGAGGGCTATGCATATGAGTAGATACCAATAACATTAAGTGTATTGAGAAAGTGAGCCTTGGGGTGTCATCCCATTATGGTTCCTAATACCGTAGCGAGCCCCTTACAAGGTAATCCTCGGGAAGTCCAAGATGAACCATAAATTGTAGGGATAAGTTGTTGTACAAGATTAACTTAATAATACACACACCCACATCCAGTGGTTACGGGAGGTTAGTTAGTTTGATCTTACGAGCGGTAGGCTCGGTGGTTGTAGCAGCAGACTAATTAGTCTGGTGAGCTTATGACTCAGTAATGCTTGTTGGTGCGGACGGGTTGGTCCGGCGAGCTGGTGGCTCGGAAGGTTATGGTGAAGGGAGGGTTAGCCCGGGGAGCTTATGGCTCAGAGATAGATGGTAAACATGTTTGCATGTGCATAAAGGTGGTGGGTCTCCGGTATTGGACGGTCGTTCACACCGACGTCAATACGTTGACTCGGCAAGTGTGGAATTTGCACTTAGCCATGAAAGTCTGGTGGTCCAACCAGCAAGAGTACGGAGATGCTCCGCAGTTTTTCATTGAGGTGTACGATAGGTCTAGGTTAGGTAGTGTGAATACCAACCTAGAGGTGGGCGAGGCCCAACCCGCTGCTTCTGTTTGCCACTACGGGAGTATCCTGGGAGTTTTGCGAGCTCCAAAAAGGGGGAACTAAAGGTCTGTGCGCATAGAGTCAAAGTGTGTGAGTTGCACTTGTGTGAACATAGCATAAACTACATAACTATGCATGTCATGGCATAAGCATTGCATTTCAACCCCTACCCCTATCGTATAAATTGGTTATGGGACTTTTTATACGATATGACTTGCTAAACGACCCCTTGGTCTATAGGTTTGTATGGGCATTCCTATAAACCAATGGTTACTTTTCTATTATGTACCTGCTTTACTTACTGTTCTTTACTTGCTCTTTACCATGCTTTATATTACTGCTTCAATTATCTATATACACATGTGTAGTTGTAGAAATTTCCTGTAGATAAGATCCGTCGTCATCTGCTTTGTTTTATACCCCTTGCTCATGCCCTGTACATCATGTCCTCACTACAAGATCACTTGCGAAAGCTAACTACTAATACTCACTGATCCTAAATTGGTGCTCCTGAACTGGTGCTCCTGTACTAAACTGGCCCGCCTTCGTCTGCACCGGCCTCTGGTGCTGCTGCGTCTCCTCGATCCACTAAAATGATATGGTCCACCGACCGTTAGTAAAAAGACTAAGCTTTATGTTCCCCACCCCACCCCCAATGGCTCCTAGGCACCGAGTGGAAGGAATGAAGCGGAGGACAGCAAGGGGTATAAACAAAGAGCAGATGATGGTGAATCTAACTATAGAAAGTTCTACCACTACACATATGTATATAGTTAATTGAAGTAGTAATAGAGTATGGTAAAGAGTAAGTAAAGAACAGTAAGTAATGACAAGTATATAATATAAAAGAAATGTAACCATTGATTTATAGGAATGCCCATACAAACCTATAAATCAAGGGGTCGTTTAGAAGGCATATCGTATAAAGAGTCCCATAACCAATTTATACGATAGGGGTAGGGGTTGAAATGCAATGTTTATGCCATGACATGCAGAGTTATGAAGTTTATGCTATGTTCATACAAGTGCAACTCACACACTTCGACTCTATGCACACAGACCTTTAGTTCCCCCTTTTTGGATCTTGCAAGACTCCCAGGATACTCCCGTAGTGGCAAACGAAAGCGGTGGGTTGGGCCTCGCCCACCTTTAGGTTGGTATTCATACTACCTAACCTAGACCTATCATACGCCTCAACGCAAAACCGTGGAGCATCTGCGTACTCTTACTGGCTGGACCACCAGACTTTTATGGCTAAGTGCAAATTCCACACTTGCTGAGTCAACGTATTGACGTCGGTGTGAACGACCGTTCAATACCGAAGACCCACCACCTTTATGCACATGCAAATATGTTTACCATCTATATCCGAGCCATAAGCTCCCCGGGCTAACCCGCCTGTCACCATAACCTTCTGAGCCACCGACTCGCCGGACCAACCCGTCCGCACCAATAAACATTACTGAGTCACAAGCTCACCAGACTAATTAGTCTGCTGCTACAACCACCGAGCCTACCGCTCATAAGACCAAACCGACTATATGCCCGTAACAACGGGGTGTGGGTGAGTGTATTATTAAGCTAATCTTATACAACAACGTATCCCTAAAATTTATGGTTTATCTTGGACTTCCCGAGGATTACCATGTAAGGGGCTCGCTACGGTACTAGGAACTATAATGGGATGACACCCCAGAGCTCCCTTTCCACGACATTTAATATGGTTGGTAACTACCCATAAGCATAGCCCCCTTACCATTTCACTTGAATTAAACCTAGGTGGTTTATGACACTCTAAGGGGAAAGACGATCTTTCGTCAATCCCGAACACAACTTACCCTTCACCCACCAAGTACACTCTCATCACATGAACTTCTTTTGGTGACCTCAACCTCTTCGATCTGACCATGTACTCCAAGTAAACTCCATTTCCTTTTAGTAGACCACTAATTACCATAGTTGTACCTTTTTACTATACGCAGACTAAACGAACTATATGAACCACATAAGTAGAGGTACTCCAAATACTCATCCACCTGACACAAGATTATTACTGGAGGACTATCATAACATTATAAGACTAAATCCAGAGATTCATATTTTTCCTTAACATTCTAGCATTTATTTTAATTTCTCCAGCATTTGCCAAGTATGAATATGAACATAAAGTGTGAGGTATTCTTATAATATGGCTCTCATAAAATTAAGATAAATCTTTCATGCCAAAATAACAGTAGATACAGAATGTCACAGTTTTACAAATAGGAATTGTCCTCTAATTATAATATTAAACATCTACCCCAATTTGGAGGTTAATGAAGGAACCATCAAAAATACTTATCCAAAAAGTATGGGAAAATTACTAGACCTTCATCTTAGTCAGAAAAGTCTACTGGCCAAATTTCAGAATTTATAAATGCAAATTAATTACATAAATGAATATTCCAAAGAAACCCTTTCTAGGGAAAATTGTGAATAAGCCTACTGTTAAATAATTTCAAAAATTATGAAAGAAATACCAGATCTCTAATATGATCATAAAGTCTTACTGACTGAGTTTCACAATTTATGGAAATCATTTTCTCACCCATATAAATATTCCAAATAAATCCTAATATGAACATGTTGTGAAGAAGCCCACTGATAACAATCACCAAAAATTATATAAAATCTTACAGAGCTTCCTAGTGCCCTAAAATGTCCTATTACCAAGTTGCAAATTTTTCTAGAGAGTATTGGACCCTCAAATATTTTTTCTTAATACTAAGACAGAATCAGTGCCTTGTGAATGAAGTACTGGTTAAATCATTTAATTAATTACACAAAAATTACCAGGGGTCCATCATATAATTATAAAGGCACTACCAAGGTTTCATCATCATCCAAGACCATTTGTATATGTAAATCTCTTTAATAATGAAAAGCCCTAAAGGGGTTATAACCTAATTTAGGGGGAATAAGGGTTCCTAAAATCCTTCTAAAATTTCCTAGGGTATTATTACACCCTTTGAACTTGTACCCCAAATTCCATGACCATTCCATAAGATTTGACCCCATGTCCTTCACAAAGCTCCAAGTGCAACCCTAAGGGTAAAGCTAGGGCTATAGGGCATATCCAACTCACATTACCCCAAATCACTCATGGAGGTGTTTTAGGTGGTCCTAAACCAGTGGCCAAGGTTCCACATTATGTTGATGAGTTTTGACCACAATACCCTAAAATGAGCATCATACCCTAATTTGACCTAGTTTGACCAAACTTGGGTTAACAAATTACCCAACTAAATCAGTCCCAATTGGGCTGAAATTTTTACCAGGGTCATATAATAACCCTAGGAAGCACCCACCAAAATTTGGAGGGAGTTGGAGGTCATTAGACCCTAAAATTAATTAACATATGAATTATGAAATTATTACAAAAACCTTAGAAATGTATTCTCCTAAAATTCCCATCTTTGGATATGTTACGGGGGTTGATACAAATAGTCTAGGTTTCAATTTTCATGCCCATATCTTTTCCCAATCAAAGGTTATTCAAGGAATGGTGGTTGTCCTACACTAGGGACCAGTCCCACCAAAATGGACCTAAAGGAAGCTACAATACTTCTTTTGGGCTGAAACAAATTTTAAAATAAAGTAGACTCTAAGGGCTACAACTTTGGTGTTGACCACATTTTATGTAGATGGCCCTAAGTATTTTTAATAAATTAATCTATGTACAACAAAATATGTGACAAAAAATACATTAAATAAACATTTATATCATATGACTCAACACAGATCTTGAAGCAATTTCAAAGGCATCCCTTCATCTTCTTCCTCCAGCCAAGGGCCAGGATCGCACCGACCTATAACACTTCCTCCTTCATTTCCTGGCCATCCGACCACCTCCCTGGCCGGCCACCACCATCACCACCTCCGTTGAGGTGGTGGCTATCGCCGGGCGGCGGCACGGCCGCCGGAGGGGCGTTTTCCGGCGAACCCGACCAAGTATTTTTCATGAAAAATTTCAGATTTTTCTCCCTTGGATCGGGCTCAATTGAGCCCGATTTCTCACCTATTTTGATCTAAGATATACCCATAGAGAAAGAGGAGGAGAACCAGACCTCCAATCGGGCTTGATGGTGGTTGTTTCCCAGATTTGCCATGGCCGACCACACTCCTTGAGCTCCTTGCCGATCTCTCAATTCTCCACCAAATGCAACGATCTAGATCTCGATTTCAACTGATATCCCCCTTCTGAAGGTGATGGAAGGGTCAATTTGAGGAGGGGGAGGCTTAATGGTGGAGTGCCATTAATGGCCATTTCAGTTTCACTTGAAAATTCTTGAATTCTCCACCGGATGGCATGGGAAAGGCTGGAAAATGTCTTAGAATTCAATGAGGAGATGAATGGAGGCTGTGGGGAAATGAATGGGGGGGGGGGGGGGTCAATTTGCCTTGAATGCCATGAATTCACCTTGAATGACCACTTTCTCTCTCTTCAAGTTGGGGGAAACTCCCATTTTCTCTCTCCTAGTCACCCCTCCAGAAATTGGATGGCATTTCATGTAATTTCAAGGGTGACTGATCATTTGGGCCATTGAAATTGGGCTTAGCCCAAAGGGATTGAGCTTTGGGCTTAATTAACCCAAGTTGGGCAATATTGACTAAGTGTTGACTTTGGTCAAATTGGTGAAATTAATTAGTCCCAATGGGTCAATGTTGACCCATTGGCCTCTCTTAGTGATCAATGGAACTTGGGGAAAGTCAATTGGTCCATTTGAACCCTAATTGACCCAAATATGGTGGTTTGACTTATTTGGGGCTAGGGTTGACTTTGGTCAATTGGTGATGAGAAGTGGAAAAACTCCATAGTTAAGCGTGCTCGGGCTGGAGTAGTCACGGGATGGGTGACCTCCTGGGAAGTCCACGCGCTGCCGCTTAACTGGCTCAATTCTCATCAAAGGGGGACTGCGGTCTCTAACAACCCAATGTGCCCTATGGTGGGACAGAGAGGGGTTGGGGTGCATGGCCTGCAGACCATCTGGTTAGGCTGAACCCTTTCGGTGCCAGCTGGGTTCCATGTTGGCGGGCCTGTGCCGGGAGGGTGTCGGCGGTCCAGCTGGGTCCCGTGTTGGCGGGCCTGGACCGTTACAAAAAGTCCTATCCTCCAAGATTGCACTTTTTGTAACGGTCCAGACCCGCCAACACGGGACCCAGCTGGACCGCCGGCACACTCCCGGCCCAGGCCCGCCAACACGGGACCGAGCTGGCACCGGAAGGGTTCAGCCTAACCAGATGGTCTGCAGACCATGCACCCCAACCCCTCTCTATCCCACCACAGGGCACAGTGGGTTGTTGGAGACTGCAGTCCCCCTTTGATGAGAATTGAGCTAGTTAAGCGGCAGTGCGTGGACTTCCCAGGAGGTCACTGTGAAAATTTCTCGGACCTTGTGAGAGCAAGCAGGAATAACAACTAGAGATACAAGCCAAATCAACCATAAACAAACTTCAGGCAAATATGTGATCTTTATTGATAGCATAAAACTTCATTACAGGGCAAGACATGCTTGGCGAGACATGATTTCGCCAGCACAAACATCAACCAAGGAAAAACAAGGAAATGCAGATAACTGAGACCGCTCCAGACCGCGCGACCTCCCTGCGATCTCAGATAGTTGCAAGACCGCAACTCTCTGCCAACCACAGAACACCACCAGACCGCTGCACAGACCGCTCCCTTCTTCCGACCTCCTGATTCTCCCGAACTCCAGCACCACAACTCCAAGCCGCAGACCGCCCGAACACTTTCAGAGGAAGAGGTGATCGCTGCTGCCCACACTATCCGCAGAAGCTGCACAAAAGGAATTCAATCAGAGACCGCCCGGTCAGAAATAACCAGACCGCAAGAACAAGAGCGAACTCAGCTTACACTTGGTGTCTCTCTGTTTGCTGCAACAGTGGCTCCTATTTATAGGCGTGAGACCTGAGCTGGTCACCACCCTAGAGATAGGATCACCACCCCTCAGACCACGTGACCTGACCGGTCACACTGCGCGATCAGCAACATTACTTCTGCTTCATTTTTGGTGAACCCGCCAACTTCAATGTCACCATGAGAGACCGCCACTCTCACAGCAGACCGCGACTCCACAAAGAGCTCGCCAGACTGCCCGAAGCTATTCACCACCTGTGTTCGCACGAGACCGCGAACACAGTCAGTTCGCCATCAGATCGCGAACTCCTGTCCGCATGCCGATCTCCTTCTGAGACCGCGAACAGCAACCAGCTCGCATACCAGTCTCCTCCTGAGACCGCGAACTGAGACCACGTGACTAAGACCCTTAGTCCGCGAATACCCCCAGAAAGCCCGGTCAGCTACCAGACCGCATTCTGGAGAGAACCTGGATCAAACTGTGCGGTCACACCAGACCGCCACAGTCTTGAAGAGGACAGCACGCCACGCGGTCACGCACAGACCGCACGGCCCCTTCAGCAGACTTTGGACAAGATCAGCGGTCAACCCGGGAGACCGCAGCTAGGCTAAGATCAGCCAGACCGCGGATGCAGACCGCCAGGTCGTGCGGTCACGTCAGACCGCCCGACCTCCTCCCAGACCGCCCAGGTCCAAAAGCCTCCTTCACTTCCACTTCAACAATTTCAACACTCCCCCTTGAAGTGGGAAGTGGAAACCAGCCCAAGTAGCTCCCTTGGCCGTGTGAACGGCCCCTTTGCCAGCGCCTTTGTGAAGATGTCTGTGACATTGTCCGCACTCCGCACATGCTCGACCGAAAGAGACCCCTCCAGCACCTTCTCCTGTATGAAGTGATGCTCGATCTCGATATGCTTGGTCCTCGCGTGACAAACTGGATTGGTTACCAGTTTGAGAGCACTCTCGTTGTCACCGCGTAGCAGAGTCGGCTCCCGAACCTCTTTGTGGACGTCTCCCACCAACCTCCTAAGCCAGATGGCTTCCTGAGCTGCCAAGGCCGAAGCCTTGTATTCCGCTTCTGTGGTGGAGACCGATACAGAATCCTGCTTCTTGCTGCACCATGATATAGCCGTAGGGCCCGCCATGAAGACGAATCCAGATGTCGACTTCCGATCATCCGAATCTCCCCCGTAATCAGCATCCATGTATCCATGCACTTCGAAGCCCGCATCCCTCCTGTATAGGAGACCCATGTCCGAGGTCGCCTTGACATACTTCAGAATGTTCTTGGCCGCTAGCAGATGAGGTATCCGTGGCTCCGCCATATACCGACTCACTTTGCCTACTGCATATGCAATATCCGGCCTTGTGATCGTCAGATAGATCAAGCTCCCAACCAGAGCTCGGAACACCAATGGATCTTGCATAATCCTCCCCTCATCCTTCCGAAGCTTCATAGCCTTCTCCAGAGGTGTAGAGATGCACTTCCCTTCCTTCATGCCGAATCGCTCCACGATTCGCTCCGCATATCCAGCCTGGGAAACCAGCACTCCACTTTCCTTCCTCTGCACCTCGAGTCCAAGGAAATGGTGAAGCTCACCTAAGTCCTTCATCTCGAACCTGATAGCCAGCTCGGCCCGAAGCTGAGTTACTTCCTTCTTCGAGTTCCCCGTCACGATCATATCGTCGATGTAAAGCAGCACGATGACTTGAAGCTCCCCGCTCTTCTTGACGAACAAGCTTGAGTCTGAGTCTGAAGCACAAAATCCACAGAATAGGAGATATTCTGCGATCTTTCCGTACCACGCCCTTGGCGCTTGCTTCAACCCATACAGAGCCTTCTTCAGCTTGCAGACATGCTCCGGAAAATTTTCAGACACAAAGCCTGGTGGCTGGACCATGAAGATGTCCTTGTCAATCTCGCCGTACAAGAAGGCGTTCTTGACGTCGAGCTGCCAAATCTCCCATCCACTGAATGCCGCCAAGGCAATGATGAACCGAACTGAAGTCATTTTTGCCACCGGACTAAAAGTCTCTTCATAGTCTTCACCGTATTGCTGCGAGAACCCCCGAGCTACAAGACGAGCCTTGTAACGCTCGATACTGCCGTCAGCTTTCTTCTTCAATTTGTAGACCCATTTGCATGTTACAGGAGTAGTGCCCTTGGGCTTGGGCACAAGAGACCAGGTCTCATTCTTCTCAAGAGCTGCCATCTCTTCTTGCATTGCAACATCCCACTCCTTCACGCCTTGGGCCTTCTCAAAGCTCGACGGCTCCCTCTCATCTAAGGGACCAGCGAAGAAACATGAGACAAAGCTCACTGCGTTTCCTCATGTATAGCGATCAGGGGCAACGATTGCTCGCTTCGACCTCCTCAGCTCCTTCCCCTGAACCACATTATCTCCAGCTGCTTCTTCCCTAGCTCCTCTTCCAGACATGCTAGGAGCATTGCTCCCCCTGCTCCCTGAACCAGAAGCCCCCGTCTCGGAACTAGAAGGAGATGGACCACCTGGTGACACAGGTAGCTCCACCTGAAGATCTTCCACTGCTTGCTCTGGCACCTCCACCCTGCTCTTTGGTAGCTCCACTCCAGAAGACCCCTTATAAGATGTCACCTCATCAAATACAACGTCGCGAAATACAACAAATCTCCGCGTCTCTGGGTCCATGCACTTCCATCCTTTCTTCCGCTCGTCGTATCCCACGAAGACTAGCTTCCTTGCTTTCGCATCTAGCTTCGTCCGAAGAGCATCTGGAACATGCACGTAGCAGGTGGAACCAAACACCCTAAGGTGTGCCACGCTTGGCTTCTCCTTGAACATCAACTCATGCGGAGTTAACATGTTGATGGGACTAAGAGGCATCCGGTTGATGACGTAAGCAGCACAAGACATTCCCTCCGCCCAGAAGGACTTTGGGATACTCTTGGCATGCAGCCAACACTTGTAGGTCTCTATCAGATGACGGATCTTCCGTTCTGCAACTCCGGTCTGTTGTGGAGTATGCGCACAAGTAAGCTCCCTCCGGATGCCTGCCTTCCTGCAAAAAGTAGAGAACTCACTGGAGGTGAACTCCCCTCCGTTGTCAGTCCTCAGCTTCTTCACCCGCAGTCTTAGCCGACCTTCCACGAGCTCCTTGAACTCCACAAACTTGGCAAACGCCTCCGCCTTCTCCTTCAGAAAATAAACCCAGACATATCTGGTGTAATCATCGATCAACACCAGCATATACCTGCTGCCTCCGAGGCTTGGGGTAGCAGTTGGTCCCATCAAGTTATCGTGGATGCACTCCAACGACACACTACTCCTTGTCTGCGACTTGTCAAACGGTAGTCGATGAGACTTGCCGAACTGACATCCTGCGCAAACATGACCTTCTCCGTAGGAAGATAGACTTGGCAGGCCCTTGACCAGGCCTCTCACCGCCATAGCTTTTAGCTTGTCCATCCCTACATGCCCCAACCTCTCATGCCATATAACGGCACCATCATTCGTCTTCATCTTGTCGACGTAGGAACTTGTCGATAAAACGAACAAGTCCTTTGCCCGTCTCCCGATATGAACGACCTCGGCCTTCACGGCCTCTACATTACGTAGAAATTTCACTTCTGTTGGGCTGAACAGAACGTGATACCCAGCGTCAACAGCGTTGGTCACGGAGAAGAGGTTTTTCTTCATTCCGGGCACATGATAGACACTCTTCAAAGTAAGTGGCCCTCTATCACTGCCAAAGAAACAACCCCCACCTTCTCTACTGGATGCACAGTATTATCAGCAGTAATGATTGCATTGTTACCTGTGTAGGGCTGTGCAGAAGAAAGCTTGGTCCTGTCTCCGGTGAGGTGATGACCACACCCCGAGTCCACGATCCAGTCCTCCAAATAGTTGATGGGAGCCGAAGCTCCAATAGAAGCCGAGAAGGCTCCTCCCCATCCTCCATCTATATGTCTGGCCTCAGCTTCCTCCTTCTCCGCAGCATGCCCTGCTTGAGTGACCACTCTGCAATCCTTCTTGAAGTGCCCAACCTTCCCGCATTTGTAGCATTTGAGACCTTCCTTCTTCTTCTTCTCCTCAGCCTTAGGAGGATAGCCCCTCTCCTGCTGTCCAGAAGTTGACGGCCCGTAGCCTCCAGTGGTCTTCTTCTTCTTATCCCACTTCTTCTTCTTCCCCGAGAAGAGCACTTCGCCATCTCCCCCAGTCACTGACAACCCCGCCATCTGTCTTGCCAAGCTTTCTTGCGAAGAAAGCAAGTTCTCCAGCTCCAACAGAGATGGCTGATTTGCCCATCCCTGCACCGACGTCACAAAGGCCACATATTCCTTCCGCAAGCCGCGGATGATGTGCCTCTTCAGCTTCGCCTCAGAAATTGGCTCATCAGGATCCAGTGCTGATATCTCAGCGCAGAGGTTCTTCATCTTCAGAAAGAAGGTGGAGATAGAAAGATCGCCCTGAGCCGACCTTGCCAGCTCATTCTCCAAGAACTGTAGCCTCGCTACATTCTTCTTATTAAACAGCCCATCCAGGGCTCTCCAGATCTCGGCAGCTGATCCACACCCTAAGATGTGATCAAATAGATCAGGTGAGATGGCACGCTTCAAGGTGAACTCGGCCTTGGCATTGGTCTTTCTCCACGCCCTCACGGCCGGACCATTGTCACCTGCTTCTGTTGCCTTCACCTCTTCTGTCGCATCTCCTCCAACAACCTCCCAGAGGTCCTCCCCTAGAAGATAGCTCTGCATACACGACTTCCACTTCTTAAAGTTAGTCGATGTAAGCATCTCAATCCCAAGACCTCTTGCAAAACTGCCTTCCATTGTTCTTCCTCTGGTTCCTTCTTCACAAAGGCGATGGCTACTCTAAGTTATTCGCTGCTCTATCCACTCGAACCTGGCTCTGATACCATGTGAAAATTTCTCGGACCTTGTGAGAGCAAGCAGGAATAACAACTAGAGATACAAGCCAAAGCAACCAGAAACAAACTTCAGGCAAATATGTGATCTTTATTGATAGCATAAAACTTCATTACAGGGCAAGACATGCTTGGCGAGACATGATTTCTCCAGCACAAACATCAACCAAGGAAAAACAAGGAAATGCAGATAACTGAGACCGCTCCAGACCGCGCGACCTCCCTGCGATCTCAGATAGTTGCAAGACCGCAACTCTCTGCCAACCACAGAACACCACCAGACCGCTGCACAGATCGCTCCCTTCTTCCGACCTCCTGATTCTCCCGAACTCCAGCACCACAACTCCAAGCCGCAGACCGCCCGAACACTTTCAGAGGAAGAGGTGATCGCTGCTGCCCACACTATCCGCAGAAGCTGCACAAAAGGAATTCAATCAGAGACCGCCCGGTCAGAAATAACCAGACCGCAAGAACAAGAGCGAACTCAGCTTACACTTGGTGTCTCTCTGTTTGCTGCAACAGTGGCTCCTATTTATAGGCGTGAGACCTGATCTGGTCACCACCCTAGAGATAGGATCACCACCCCTCAGACCGCGTGACCTGACCGGTCACACTGCGCGATCAGCAACATTACTTCTGCTTCATTTTTGGTGAACCCGCCAGCTTCAATGTCACCATGAGAGACCGCCACTCTCACAGCAGACCGCGACTCCACAAAGAGCTCGCCAGACCGCCCGAAGCTATTCACCACCTGTGTTCGCACGAGACCGCGAACACAGTCAGTTCGCCATCAGATCGCGAACTCCTGTCCGCATGCCGATCTCCTTCTGAGACCGCGAACAGCAACCAGCTCGCATACCAGTCTCCTCCTGAGACCGCGAACTGAGACCGCGCGACTAAGACCCTTAGTCCGCGAATACCCCCAGAAAGCCCGGTCAGCTACCAGACCGCATTCTGGAGAGAACCTGGATCAAACTGTGCGGTCACACCAGACCGCCACAGTCTTGAAGAGGACAGCACGCCACGCGGTCACGCACAGACCGCGCGGCCCCTTCAGCAGACTTTGGACAAGATCAGCGGTCAACCCGGGAGACCGCAGCTAGGCTAAGATCAGCCAGACCGCGGATGCAGACCGCCAGGTCGTGCAGTCACGTCAGACCGCCCGACCTCCTCCCAGACCGCCCAGGTCCAAAAGCCTCCTTCACTTCCACTTCAACAATTTCAACAGTCACCCATCCCGTGACTACTCCAGCCGAGCACGCTTAACTATGGAGTACTTTCACTTCTCATCACCAATTGAGCTGCAATAGTACTCCACCCCCCCTGTCAATTGAGCTCAATTGGTGATGAGAAGTGAAAGTACTCCATAGTTAAGCGTGCTCGGGCGGGAGTAGTCACGGGATGGGTGACCTCCTGGGAAGTCCACGCGCTGCCGCTTAACTGGCTCAATTCTCATCAAAGGGGGACTGCGGTCTACAACAACCCACTGTGCCTTGTGGTGGGACAGAGAGGGGTTGGGGTGCATGGTATGCAGACCATCTAGTTAGGATGAACCCTTCCGGTGCTAGCTGGGTCCCGTGTTGGCGGGCCTGGGCCGGGAGGGTGCCGACAGTCCAGCTGGGTCCCGTGTTGGCGGGCCTGGACCGTTACACTAAGGATCACCTCACCGTCAACCTCAACTGACAGGGGGGGGGGGGGGTGGAGTGCTTGCTTACAAGACACACGCAAGGGAGAGGGGAGACCAGCCCTTCCCAAGGTGCCCATGGGGGTCTATTTATAGACTTCCAAAAATTGGGCTGCGGATAGCAAAGATTTTGCTATCCGCAGCTCAACTACGAATCTGAACGACCAAAACAGGATGGGGGGAGGGGCGAGTGGAGGTTGAGATGTCCACTCCCTCCCTTGCCGGGGGTCGGGTGAGTGGACCAAGGTCCACCACCCGAACTGGGCGAGTGGACCTCAGGTCAACGTGCCTGGGGCGAGTGGACCACACCCTCTTCGGGCGAGTAGACCTATGGTCCACTCGCCCCCCACTCGGGCGAGGTGGACCATTGGTCCACTCGCCCGGGGCCTTGGGTGAGTGGACCCAAGGTCCACTCGTCCAAGCAAGGAGATTTCCCCCCCCCCCCCCCCCCCCCGGGCCTTCTTTTCTCAGTCTTGGCGACTTCCAACTGGTCGATCTACTGCGCCACAACTATTTTCTCCACTGCGTCCTCATCTGTGTTGGGTCATACCAGCTCGGCAAATATGATGGTTGTACAACCTTAACACAAGAGAATAAGGTGCACACAATCAAAGAAGAGATTACAATAATTATTTTTGATGGGCTTTCCCTAAAGATTTTTGAGTCAAACCGGAAGGACTTTAGCCGAAACGCTCAAGCAAGCCGACCCGACCGAGTAAGTTGCGCTCTCGCGAAGGGTCCCAAAACCGCCCAAAAGGGGACACAGAATGAGTTCTGTGCACGCCCAAGCGGAAGCCCGCCAGGCACCACACGAGACGACGCACACTACCAGAAAAGGGACTTTTAGCCAGGGCAAATTTCCGTGGCTAAAAGTCCAACTCCGTGGCAAAAGGGTTTTAGCATCGGCGAGGTTTACTAGGTTGGATCGTAGAGGGGCCGAGCAGAGGGATCTAGAGGCGGCGAGGGATCGTAGAGGCAGAGAACATAGGGTTTTGAACCGAGCAGATTTCACGAATTTTTCAGCGGGATTTCAGCCTACAGTGCGGGAAAACGATGAGGCAATGATAGCGTGAAGTCTACTCCTTGAAGAATACAGAAATATGTTAATATATATGATATTATTTATTATTTATTAACTAATATTAATAAGTTATTGATATATTTTATATTTAATATCGTTATATGCATATAATAATATAATATTTATGCTTATATGCATAATTACATAATATAAATAAAAATATTATTAAAAAAAAGCTCGCAAGCCGTCTGGCAAGGTCATGAACAAGGTTAATTAGGCTCGGGCTCGGCTCGAATTAAAGCTCGAGCTCGAGTTGCGTTTTTTTCGAGCCGTCTCGTCGAGCTCTCGAGCCGGCTCAACTCAACTTGCACCCCTGATAAAATCAAATTCGTACTGAATACTTCCGTTCGGTTCTCGGTTCTACTCAAGTGTTTTGCAACCGGGCAAAAAAAGTTCGATTCTCAGTCTTACTCATACTATTTTTTTGCCACGAAAAAAACCGTGGCTAATACTTATATTTTTGCCACGAATTAGGAATTGTGGCTAAACTATTAGCCACGAATTAGGAAACCGTGGCAAATAGTATCTTTTTAGCCACGAATTTGGTAAGCCGTGGCAAATGTGTTTACTTTTTGCCACGAATTTGGGGCCGTGGCTAATACTTAACTATTAGCCACGATTTTAGACCCGTGACAAAAAAAAGTGTGGCTAAAAGTCATTTTTCTAGTAGTGGCAGGTGCGTGCCCGGCCAGCGCACACGACCAACACACTGCCAGTGCGGCCGCCGCCACTTCCGTCACCTTCGGCTGCCATTGTCGTCGGGCAACTTGCCCGGGACGCTCAGACCGCCCGGGCGGGGGGGGGGGGGGGGGGGGGGGGGCATGTTCATCATTTTCGAAAAATTGATGATCCATGTGACCAGAACCGAGTTGCAGCATTCGTCAACTCCATATCTAGCAAGGTGCAATTACCAGCACATCCCTTCAAGAAAGCTATAAAAAGACCTTCAGACATTCACTTGAAAGGGAGAAATTTAATAGATAAGCGAGAGCCCTATGGTTTTCCAGTGAGGAAGTGAGACTTAGATCGTTCCTTCGCTCTGAATTCCTTCTGCGCTCTCTCAAGTCTGTTCGCGTTCAATGCTCACGTAGACACATCAGCAGACGTAAGAGTACTTGGAAGAATGCACTCGTTGACACTCTCGCCAAAGCTCTGATGGAGACGACGGCCCTCAACAGGATGATGATAGTACCGGAGCGCTTACGGATGCTACCGACGCGCTTGCGGACGACGGCGCCTCTCCAACCAAAGACTTATGTCGCCATCACCGCGACGACATTTATGATGGACGCCATCGCCGCTACAACCTCCGCCCGCGACGCAAGAACAATAATTAATAGTTATAATAATTTAATTAAAATTATTAATTAATATTGTCATGCTTTATTTTAATTATTGGGACTTGTCATGTTTTGTTTTATTATTTTACTTTGGACTGCGTTTAGCCACTGTGATTGTAAAGCCAATAAAAGGCTATATGTTGGAGGATTTGATTTATTATTGAATGAAAAGAAATTTAAAACCCTAGCTCTAATCCCCTATCCCTGGATCCCTCTCTCTCTCTTGTGGCCGCCCCCTCCTCCTCTTCCCTCTCGCAGATTCGGCTCCCCCAGAAAAAGCCGCACCCTCTCCTACTTCCTCCTCTTGAAGGTTCGGCCAACAAGGAGCAGCCGCCCCTTGCCTTCTCCACCAAGCAGCCGCCACTCTCTTCCTTCACCCTCTCCAAGTTCGGCCAAGGCCGCCCCACCCTCTCTCTTTCCCTCTCAAGCCACTGGCCACCCTTCCTCCTCTAGGAAACCATGCCCCTTCAAGCAGCCCCCTTTGTGACGGAATTTCCTCCACGACGCGTGGTGGGTTCGTGTGGATCTTGGGTAGACGTGAAGCAAAGACGGCGAGCGGGTTCCTCTCCAAACAACGCGCTTACAGTGGAATCGTAGAATAGAGACCGGGCGAGTGCATGTTTGAGGCCAATCTTAACTCAAGCGGCGTAACGAACGATCCACTCGTGTGCTTTCTTTTCTCTAGATTTTTTCTTGTGGTGGAATCTGTGGCGTGATCTTCGAATCACCGAAAATTTTGTGGGGTTTTTTCATCTTCAAATTTGCATTCATCCTTTTCTTTTTAATTTTCGAAGGGGCTTGGCGAGCCCCGACTTTTGTTGGGAGAGATCTACCCATTTCCAAATCGCTATTTTTGGTGGGTCTCTTTTGGTACAACGCACAGCTTGATCGGATCGGGTGGGTCCATTTCGCTTGATCGAACATTGGCTTATCTCCCTTGGGAGATCTAAAGAGGATTAACGATCCTTCGTGTGGCAACTGTTCCTCGTTGCCTAGTCCGGTGTGTTAGAAATTTTCCGTTTAGTGGACTCGATTCATCGAGACGTCCCGATGAAGTCGTACGCAAAAATTAGAGTCTATTCGGACTCCCGCGAGCGTGCGTTAATTTAGTCGCGCGAACGGTCGAAGCCTGTGATAGGTGGGCCAGATAGTCTCGTAACTTCAGTCGCGAACCCGGTCTCACCCTTGGCATATGAATAGGCATGATAAATAAATCTTAATTAATTTGTAGGATTTAATTTTATTTGGTAGTTTTATTTTGGAGATAATGGTGATTTATTATCCCCATTATTTAGTAACTCCTATAGGCTCTCCTATTAAAGCCTATGAAAACTTCCATGCCTTGTACGGATGAACAAGGGTTGAAAGAGGGTCCGGTTATTCTGCCTTTTTGTTTTTGTGAAACTGCCGCAGTTCTTCCTCCTTCTGAGGGCTAGGTTTCCACTATAGATTGAAAGCAGTCGCCATCTTCCTCTGATGGTTTAGGGGTTCTCACGTCAAGGAAGAATTCATATTTTGTCTAGTTCTTACGGGTTCCATATCAGAAAACAGAGGGCTGGTCTATCTCATCTCCTCCCTGGGAAAGATGAACAGTAAATCTTCATTCTCTTACCTGATTCAGTGTGGCGTTGCTTGTCACCTTCAGATCTGCGACTAGCGGGGGACCATCCTCTTCACGACTTCGAAATCGCTTCATCGCCGCCTCCATAACTTTGTTCATGGTTTAACTTTGGAGAAGTGCCATCATGGAGATTGACGAAGAGATTACAGCCTCTGTTTTTGTTTTCTCTTTGATGGATCGGAATTTTGGTACAGGTAATTAGGTAAATAAACCAAATGGTTTTTTGATTATTTCATTCTTTGAAAGTGCAGGTCAACAGTCAACATCCATTTTCATTTCATTGACTTGGGAGAAAAACAAGCTTGCTAGTATCAGCAATCTTGAGCACCTTCACTTATCCGATCACTTATCCGATCAAACATAACTGCGAAATAATTTCTTTGGAAGATATTATCTGAAAAGATTTCTGTTCTCATTTTGGTACGAGATCAAATGTTGCAACTTAGTCGCCTGTTGTTTGATCCAGCAAATACTTATTTTAATTTCTGCTTTTATAATAAGTTTATGTACATGTGTTGTGCTAATAATTTGTTTATTATGGAGGTAAAATATTTATATAGCACAGCATATTAACGGGATCCACCGATGGTGCATATTTCATAAGAGCCGCAATGATGAAGCCTGAGTTTGATGCCAAGAACGGTATTCATTATCTTTTCCGCACTTCAGTAGATATACTGTTCGCTCAAGTTTCATTTTTATTGTGTGTTCTTAAATTAATTTGGTTAATTAGAAATATTAAACATACATTTTACACTCCATTAGAGATTAGTAGATTTTGAATAAGACGATCCTACATCTGCATCGTCGCAACATTCAGTTTTTTTGTGATTATCCTAAATTTTTCGATAACACAATTAGGCGTAGCGACACTATATTTTCTAACAGTTGGTATCAGAGCGAACTTATTTCAATTCTATTAGTCTCATTAATTATTTGGAGTGCGATTAATTTCTAATTAATTTCATAAAGAACACCAAATTAGAAAACCCATTTAGTTTGAGAGAAATAAAATAAGGAGCTGTTTTCTAAAAGTGCATTCATTGAAACAGTTCAAGACAGTCGTCGTGTCTCTTTAAGGCGATTAAGTGCCCACACGTCATTAATATAAGAACACGACATTCATCTTAGAGCAATATTCAGATATCCCGGTGTGAAAGGGTCTTATAGGTTGATAAGATCTGTAGCCGCCAAAGTGGCCATTTCAAGTCAGCCTATGAGATTACGGTTTCACATGTTTTAGGGAGTTCTCTGAGACTACTGCGCAATCATTCTCCCAAAGGAGGTGCTTGCGCAATAGGTTCAGAGGGATACACACGGACATTTGGACGGTAGTGCGGGGATCTAGTAATCTATTCGCCTAAAGGTGGTAGATCTATGAAAAGCTCAAGCGTAACTGTTGCTCGTTCGTGTGTGGAGAATTACTAATTGCGTGGCGCGTAGTCTACCCAAAGGTGTTGCCCGCTGACGCGCCTGGATTCTCCGTTTAGTGTGCTATTTAGGATTTTTAGCCACTGTTGCTCTATTTGTCAAATTCATTTTTATTTTCTCTCTTTTCAGTCACCTTCATTGTCCATAAAAATATTAGACGACTATCAAATAATTCATTGAGTAGAACTTCAAAAATTCTAAGTTCGACATTAAGTCTGCTCTACATAAGGTATATACAGAAGTGGCCATGAGTACCAACCAGCATGCAACTCCTATAGCGAATTTCACTCAATCTGATAGAGATCACTATGATCTCATTACCCGATGCGTTGCTAATAAGGAGAAATCAAAAAATAATGAGACTCACACCGCAATACATATAATCAAGCCCTCATTTAAGAAGAAGTCCAAAACTCCATATAGAGCTCATGAGGAACACGCTTCAGATACTAAGGGCACTACTGAACAGAAGCCTCTTACTTGCTTCTTCTGTAAGAAGAAGGGACACGTGAAGATGGAGTGCATAAAGTTTAAACCTTGGATTGAGCGGCGTGGTTTCACTCATAAAGTTAGCTCTTTGGCATTAGTTCTTTATGAATCCAATTTAATTGAAGCCCCGTTCAGTTCCTGGTGACTTGATAGTGGAGCAATGAATCACGTTGCTTTCACATTGCATGGATTCATTAGGAGGAGGCCAAATAAGGGTGAGTGTAGACTCACGGTAGGCAACAACGCTGAAGTAGAGGTGGAGTTTATAGGAGACGTATGTTTAGTTCTAGCTTCTGGTTATGAACTATACTTAAGAGACATTTTCTATATTCCTTCATTTAGAAGGAACTTGATTTCAGTCTCCGCATTAGATAAACTTAATTATAGCTTTAACATTCTGGGTGGTTCAATTAATATTTCTTTTGAATCACGAGTTATAGGCCAATGCTCATTATCTGGCGGATTGTATAGTTTATGTCTAGCTCCTACAAATATTTATACAACCTCTTTTAATGTAGAGCGTGTTGCCAGTAAAAGACCACTACTTAAGGAAAAATCGTTCATGTTGTGGCATAAACATTTGGGCCACATTTCTAGGGAGAGAATAGAGAGATTAATGAATGAGAATATTCTCCCTACTCTTGACTTCAGTGACCTAGAGACATGCGTCGATTGTTGTAGAGGCAAGATGTCCAAGATCAAGAAGAAGGGCTCCACACGTAGTCTTGATTTATTGGAGGTTATTCATACAGACATTAGTGTCCTTATTTTACTACCCTCTGTAAGAGCACTTACTTCATTACTTTGATTGATGACTACTCCCATTTTTGGTATTTGTACTTAATTAAGGAAAAGTCTGAATCTCTTGATAAATTCAAGATTTTCAAGACTGAAGTTGAGAAACAAATAGGGAAAGTCATCAAGATTGTTAGGTCTGACAGAGGTGGCGAGTATTTTGGTAGACATGATGCCTCTGGGCATCATAAAGGTCTGTTTTCCAGATACTTGGAGAGTTGTGGCATTGTTGCCCAATACTCCATGCCGGGTAGTCCTGAGCAAAATGGTGTGGCCGAAAGGCGTAATCGCACCCTTAAGGAAATGATGAGAAGTATGATGAGTAGGACTAATCTTCCTGAATTTTTGTGGGGTGAGGCACTTAATACTGCGGTGTACATCCTTAATAGAGTACCTTCAAAGTCAGTACCCAAAACACCTTTCGAGTTGTGGACTGGTAGGCGACCCAGCCTTAATCATTTATGCGTTTGGGGTTGCCCTGCAGAAGTCCATTTATATAACCCATCGAAGAGTAAAATTGCCCCTAGATCTTGTCGCTGCTATTTCATAGGCTACCCGATCATTCTAAGGGATTTAAGTTCTATTCCCCTTTAGGAGGACCCAGAATAGTGGAATCACAAACAGCTAAGTTCTTAGAGTTAGATGTTGCTGACGAACCAAGTTGCTCTCGCTCTATTAGTGAAGTCGAGGAAATTGTGTCTATTAATTTGACTGTGCCCTTATTAGATAACCATGTGGTGCCTGAACCTATGATAGAACCTGTAGAGGAAGTGGAACCGGTTTTGCCACCGATTCCAATTGAGATTCCTCCACAGATTCAGGAGGATCGTCCGCCCACTAGGAGATCTATTAGGCAGAGGAGGCCAGCGATTTCCTCAGACTATGAAGTTTACTTAGGCGAGAGTGATTTTGACATTGGTCATATAGTTGACCCAGTGACATTTGAGGAGGCTGTTTCTGGATCTCAAACTGATTTGTGGTGGGAGGCAATAAAAGACGAGATAGAGTCTATGAAGCTGAATAAAGTTTGGGAGTTAGTTGAGTTACCTAAGGGTTGCAAACCCATTGGTTCTAAATGGGTGTTTAAGACCAAAAGGACTCCAAAGGGAAGGTCGAGCGGTTTAAAGCAAGACTGATAGCCAAGGGATTTGCATAGAGAGAAGGTATCGATTATAACGAGACATTCTCTCCTGTTTTCTCTAAAGACTCTTTTAGAGTAATAATGGCGCTTGTAGCTCATTATGATTTGGAGTTACACCAGATGAATGTTAAGACCGCATTCTTGAATGACGATCTTGCTGAAGAAGTCTATATGGTACAGCCCGAAGTTTTCAAGTCCGGTCACGCTGACCAACTTGTGTGTAAGCTTAGTAAATCCCTATATGGTTTGAAGCAAGCTTCTAGACGGTGGTATTTAAAATTCGATGAGGTTGTCACTTCATTTGGTTTCGAAGAAAATAAGGTAGACCGTTGCATATATCTCAAGATCAGTGGGAGTAAATTCATCTTCTTAATTTTATATGTAGATGACATTTTGCTTGCGAGTAGTGATTTGACACTATTGCATGAATCTAAATAGTTTTTGTCAAAGTACTTTGATATAAAGATCTTGGAGAAGCGTCTTTTGTTCTAGGTATTGAGATCATTAGGGGTCGATCTCATCATACATTAGCACTCTCTCAGAAAGCCTATATAGAGCGTGTACTTAAGAGGTTTAGCATGCTCGAATGTAAGCCTGGAGATGTACCTGTGATTAAGGGTGATAAGCTAAACTTATCACAATGTCCCAGGAGCGATATTGAGAGAGTGTGCATGAAGGATATACCTTATGCTAGTGCGGTAGGCAGCTTAATGTATGCCCAAGTCTGTACCAGACCGGACATTGCCTTCGCAGTAGGACTTCTAGGCAGATATCAGTCGAACCCAGGACCAGCTCATTGGGTGGCTGCCAAGAAGGTCTTAAGGTACTTGAAAGGAAGAAAAGACTTTAAGTTGGTCTACCATAAAGTTCAAAACCTTGAAATGGTAGGGTATACAGATTCTGATTTTGCTAGGTGTGAGGATGATAGGAAGTCTACTTCAGGTTATATATTAAAGTTTGCTGGTGGGGCCATTTCGTGGAAGAGTGTCAAACAGACACTCATTACTTCATCCACTATGCACGCAGAGTTTGTAGCTCTCTTTGGAGCTTCTACTCACGCAGTGTGACTTAAGAACTTCATTACATAATTGATGGTTGTCGACTCTATAGTTGGACCCATTCGGTTGTACTGTGATAATATTTCTGCAGTTATGTTCTCCATGAACAATAAAAGTATCACAGGGTCCAAACATATGGAAATTAAGTTCTCAATCGTTAAGGAATTGGTTAAGAAAGGTGACATTACAGTGGAGCATATAGGAACAGATGATATGGTAGCCGATCCCCTCACTAAAGGACTTCGCCCCAATATATTTCAAAAGCATGCCTGCAGTATGGGGCTTATGAAGTCGATTGATATACTAGATTAGTGGGAGGCTACATAAAGCTCCAATTTATTCATCTGTTATTCATTTTTGCACTTTGTTTAAATTCATGAATAATTGTTTGAAATCAAACATTAAGAGAATATTCATAAATTGAATATCATTAAGTTTTGATATTCATAAAGTTTGTGATATATCACACTTCATATAAAAGACTCAGACGAGTGTCAGTCTGAGCATAAGGCTTTGGGCACTTCATTTCATTTCGTAAAGCCTTGGTATGTCTATTTGACACGTTAAGTAAAATTCTTGAGATAACGACATACATGTTCTTTCGAACACTAAAAGATTTCTCAAAGCATGGTTTAGTGCATTCATTAGAGAAATCGGTTGACCACCATATTAGAACAACAACTACATGTGTATACACTCTTCATTATGTTGTTCTAAAATTCTAACCGCGCTTTGTCCATGTCAATTGAATCTATAAGCTACTGTGACCATGGAAGGTCCCGTGTCGCTCAATGATGCGGTTGCCGCCATGATTCGGAGTGAAAGATTTAGTTGGACCGGATTGACGTGGGAGTAGGCTCTTAATATTGCGTTCGCTAATGGTACCCTTAAGTTTAGTGAAGATTTTATACGGAACATCATAAGTTACGATGAATATAAGTCCAAGTGGGAGAATGTTAGAAATTTTCCGTTTAGTGGACTCGATTCATCGAGACGTCCCGATGAAGTCGTACGCAAAAATTAGAGTCTATTCGGACTCCCGCGAGCGTGCGTTAATTTAGTCGCGTGAACGGTCAAAGCCTGTGATAGGTGGGCCAGATCGTCTCGTAACTTCAATCGCGAACCCGGTCTCACCCTTGGCATATGAATAGGCATGATAAATAAATCCTAATTAATTTGTAGGATTTAATTTTATTTGGTAGTTTTATTTTGGAGATAATGGTGATTTATTATCCCCATTATTTAGTAACTCCTATAGGCTCTCCTATTAAAGCCTAGGAAAACTTCCATGCCTTGTACGGATGAACAAGGGTTGAAAGAGGGTCCGGTTATTCTGCCTTTTTGTTTTTGTGAAACTGCCGCAGTTCTTCCTCCTTCTGAGGGCTAGGTTTCCACTATAGATTGAAAGCAGTCGCCATCTTCCTCTGATGGTTTAGGGGTTCTCACGTCAAGGAAGAATTCATATTTTGTCTAGTTCTTACGGGTTTCATATCAGAAAACAGAGGGCTGGTCTATCTCATCTCCTCCCTGGGAAAGATGAACAGTAAATCTTCATTCTCTTACCTGATTCAGTGTGGCGTTGCTTGTCACCTTCAGATCTGCGACTAGCAGGGGACCATCCTCTTCACGACTTCGAAATCGCTTCATCGCCGGCCTCCATAACTTTGTTCATGGTTTAACTTTGGAGAAGTGCCATCATGGAGATTGACGAAGAGATTACAGCCTCTGTTTTTGTTTTCTCTTTGATGGATCGGAATTTTGGTACAGGTAATTAGGTAAATAAACCAAATGGTTTTTTGATTATTTCATTCTTTGAAAGTGCAGGTCAACAGTCAACATCCATTTTCATTTCATTGACTTGGGAGAAAAACAAGCTTGCTGGTATCAGCAATCTTGAGCACCTTCACTTATCCGATCACTTATCCGATCAAACATAATTGCGAAATAATTTCTTTGGAAGATATTATCTGCAAAGATTTCTGTTCTCATTTTGGTACGAGATCAAATGTTGCAACTTAGTCGCCTGTTGTTTGATCCAGCAAATACTTATTTTAATTTCTGCTTTCATAATAAGTTTATGTACATGTGTTGTGCTAATAATTTGTTTATTATGGAGGTAAAATATTTATATAGCACAGCATATTAACGGGATCCACCGATGGTGCATATTTCATAAGAGCCGCAATGATGAAGCCTGAGTTTGATGCCAAGAACGGTATTCATTATCTTTTCCGCACTTCAGTAGATATACTGTTCGCTCAAGTTTCATTTTTATTGTGTGTTCTTAAATTAATTTGGTTAATTAGAAATATTAAACATACATTTTACACTCCATTAGAGATTAGTAGATTTTGAATAAGACGATCATGCATCTGCATCGTCGCAACATTCAGTTTTTTTGTGATTATCCTAAATTTTTCGATAACACAATTAGGCGTAGCGACACTATATTTTCTAACACAGTGTACTTGCACTGTGTGGCTTGCATTCACATCATTTTTTCTTGAGTCGCGCGTCCCTCGAAAATCTGTCCGTAACGAGCGTGTCAGAGAGCGAAGGTTTACATCAATTTGGTATCAGAGCCAGGTTTGCGTTGATTTCTTAATTGACGTCGTCCTACAAATCTCTTAGTTCACCGGCACTCACAACCGTCACACGTTAGAGTTGTCAAAATCTTAAAATTTTCAAATTGTGGTCTGCGTTTAGCGGTCTAAATCTGTTATTTGTCAGAGAAAAAAAAATCAATTTTTTTAACATTCTACATATTATTTCCTGTTAGAAAAAAAATCATCTTTTATAAAATTTGTGTGGTCAGAAGCGTTTTGGTCTACGTTGCATGCGTACGAGACTGGGCACGGAGTATCCTACGTCCTCGTCTCAAATGACGGACGAAAGGGACTCAGATCACGGTCCAATGGCTATTGAGGAACTCCGTCAGGAGTTCAATGATCAGCTGACGGACATCCGAGAGATGCTACACGAGATTCGGCTAGCCCAAAGGGCACCTCAGGATCATGTTGCCCACCAACACGCAGGGGAAAACGTTAATGTTAATCGTATTCCTGATCCTGACCCACCAAACTCTGCAACCTGCCATCGTGCTGAAGGGAACATTAATCCTAATGGTAACCCCGAACAGGCCCCACGAGCACCGCGTGGATTTGATATCACTAGGGCCGTTCGGATCAAACCACCATCTTATGATGGGTTGGGTGACCCCCAAGTTTTCTTGGATTGGGTTATCGAGATAGAATGCTACTTTCAGTGGCAAAATTTGACTGACGAGGATAAGGTGCGCGTGGCGCGTATGAAGTTGTTGGGTCGAGCCAAGTCATACTGGCTGAATGAGGAGCGGCGTTTAGGTGCGAGGGATGGTTTGCCTCCCATTGGTTGGGTGGGCATTAAAGCCTTGTTGACTGACCAGTATGTCCCGACGTATCATCGAACACAAATGTTTGATGAGTTAGCCTCCCTTCGGCAAGGGAATCGCTCGGTCGCAGAGTACATGGGGATCCTGAAAGACATGATGGTTAAATGTGACATTAAGGAGATGCCCGAAGTTACCCTCACCCGGTTCCGCAAGGGACTTAGTCCTGAATTCAGGGTAAACTCCTTCGCTATGGTTACACAGATTTGAACACAACGTATAACGCCGCATTAGACATTGAGAAGCACCTGGCCCACAAGTCTAGATCACGTTCATTTCAGAAGAGTAAGTCCATCTTAGGACCTACTCCGTTAGACATGAAAGATAAATGGAAGTTTCGATCCACTGATTCGAACTCTGTCGTAATTACAGCTAGGAATATGCGTAACCCGTCCAGCGATCGTGTGCCCGTAGGTCAGATTAGCAAATCGAACGCTTCTTGTTTTAGCTGTGGTGTTCAAGGGCACTACGCGAGTGAATGCCCCACTAGGGCCAAGCCCTTAGCTCTGTTGGACACTGCTGATGATTCCGCCGAGCTCGAGTATGAAGTCGGTGATGACTCCGATTCGGAGGGAGTGCCGAGTGATCTAGATGATGACACCAACATTATGGTGATGCGATGTATTTTCGCCACACCGCGTGCGTCTGATGAATGAAATCGGACGAACATCTTTTCTTTAAATTTTAAAAGCGGAGAGAAGTGGTGTAAACTGATTATTGATAGTGGTAGCTGTATGAACGTTATTTCTGAGAATGCGATTACCCGGATGGCGTTAGTGACTGAACAACATCCCCACCCCTATAAGTTCGCGTGGGTTAATAAGACATCCCTCGGTAGCAAAACGTTGCTTAGTACCCCTGGCCATCAAAGCCTATTCGGAGAAGGTTTGGTGTGACGTCATCCCCATGGATGCGTGTCATGTTTTATTAGGTCGCCCATGGCTCTATGACCATGATGTCACTCACTTCGGGCGAGCCAACAGTTATGAGTTCAAGTTTAATGGCAAGACTATTATCTCCAAACCCTCTCCGCCTAAGGACCCGTCGGTCACCTCTAAAGACACAATTGTGCCTGTAGAGAAGAAAATGTTAAGCATGATAGGTAAGAAAGAGTTCGCGCGCCAGACATTTTTGGATGGTGTCCTCTATGCGTTAGTTTGCTTACAAGCAAACGAGGACGTTCCTTCTTTTGAAAATTTGCCGCCAGCTCTGCGTAGCCTGTTAGAGGAGTTTAAGGATATCTATCCGGAAGAGTTACCGCCTGCGTTGCCTCCCTTACGGGACATCCAACATTCGATAGATTTCATACCAGGTTCCTCGTTACCCAATATGCCTCACTATCGATTAAATCCTTCCGCACACTTAGAGTTGCTAACTCAGATTTCTGATTTACTACAAAAAGGATTTATCCGCCATAGTAAGAGCCCGTGTGCCGTCCCGACTCTATTAGCTCCTAAGAAGGATGGATCTTGGAGGATGTGCATGGATAGTAGGGCCATCAATAAAATAACAATTAAATATAGGTTTCCCATCCCTCGATTGGATGATTTGTTGTACATGCTAGCCGGAGCCACGATATTTTCTAAATTGGATCTTAGGAGTGGCTACCACTAAATTCGAATTAGAGAGGGTGACGAGTGGAAGACAGCCTTTAAATCTAAAGAGGGGCTCTACGAGTGGTTAGTAATGTCGTTTGGGTTGTCCAATGCCCTAGTACATTTTCGAGGATGATGACGCATGTCTTCCAACCCTACATGGGAAAATTTATTGTGGTGTACTTTGATGATATCCTCATTTTTAGCACGTCTACACATGACCATGAGTCTCATTTGAGGACTATCTTGGAGACGTTACGTGCGGAAAGGTTGTTTGTCAATCTTAAAAAATGTACCTTCTATGTCGCGTCCGTAGAATTCCTAGGCTATATTGTAAGTTCGGAGGGCATACTAGTGTATCCCAAGAAAGTCCAGGCCATCCAGGATTGGCCGGTACCCACCACAATTCGGGACGTTAGAACCTTCCACGGTCTAGCTACGTTTTACCGCCGATTCATTCGTGACTTTAGTAGCATCATGACACCAATCACCGAGTGCATGAAAAAGGGTGAGTTCACTTGGACAAAGTCGTCTACTCACGCATTCCAAACAATTAAGGCTAAGATGTCGGAAGCCCCCCTTTTGTGACTACCGGACTTTGGTAAAGTTTTTGAATTGTCATGTGACGCTTCGAGGATTGGAATAGGTGGAGTGTTGAGTCAGGAGGGTCACCCTGTTGGCTACTTTAGTGAGAAGCTTGTGGGCCCGAAGTTGAATTATTCTAATTATGGCCGCGAGTTTTATGCCGTCATTCGTTGCCTCCAATATTGGCGGCACTACCTTCTCCCTAAGGAGTTTGTCATCCACTCCGATCATGAAGCGTTAAGGTTTGTTAACTCCCAAAACAAGGTTAGCCCTCAGTATGCCAAATGGGTCTCCTATCTTCAGGAGTACACCTTCATAATAAAACATCTCAAGGGAAACCTTAACCGGGTGGCAGACGCCCTTAGTCAGGTCTCGTTGTTATTATCCACGTTAGAGGTGAAGGTCATCGGATTTGAGCGCATTAAGGACGAGTATATCAACTGTCCGGACTTCAAGGATATCTACTTGTCAGCTAACGGTGACACACCCACTATTATTTCTGCGTATTATATCCGAGATCGTTATTTATTTAGACACGCCAAGCTTTGTATCCCTCGTTCGTCCCTTCGCCATTTTATCGTTTGGGAATTACATAGTGGCGGATTAGGTGGTCACTTTGGGCGTGAGAAGACCATCACCCTAGTTGAGGATAAATTTTATTGGCCGGGCCTAAAGTCTACGGTGCATAAAATCGTGGGGACTTGTCGCACGTGTCAATTATCTAAAGGAAATAAAACGAACGCGGGGCTTTATACCCCTCTTCCGATCCCTTCCGTACCATCGGAAGACATTAGTATGGATTTTATTCTTGGTCTCCCCGTCACTTTTAGGTGACATGACTCCATTTTGGTGGTCGTCGATCGGTTCTCAAAAATGGCATATTTTATTGTAAGTAATAAGACCGATGACGCATCACACATAGCTAAATTATTTTTTAAGGAAGTCGTTGGCCATATGGGCGTTCCGAAAACTATAGTCACTGATCGGGACGTGAAGTTCACTAGTTATTTTTGGAAGACCCTGTGGCGGATCATGGGCACCAAGCTCTTGTTTTTCTCGGCCTACCATCCGCAGACGGATGAGCAAACAGAAGTGGTAAATAGAAGTTTGGGTAGTTTACTCCGTTGCCTGGTAGGTGACCACAAGGGTACGTGGGATCTCCTTCTTCCCCATGCCCAATTAGCGTACAATAATTCTAAAAATTGGTCCACAGGGTTGTCTCCGAATGAGATCGTGCATGGGTATAAGGCACTGATGCCACTTGACTTGATCCCGTTATCTCCATCTTATAAGTCAAGTCAGTTCGCACAGGACTTCGCCTCACATGTTCATACGTTACATAAACATATTAAAGACACGTTAGCTACTCAATACGCTTCGTATCAATCTCATGCTAACGTGCATAAGAGAGCATCCCCCTAAAGGTGGGCGATTTGGTTATTGTGCGCCTCATCCCTGAACGGTTACCTTCAGGAACCATAAAAAAGTTGGCCAATCGGCGAGCGGGTCCCTTTCGGATTTTAAAAAAATTAGGAGAAAATGCATTTCTTTTGGAGTTACCCACTGATTGGGGAATCTCCCCTATTTTTAATGTTTCGGATTTAACGCCTTATATTTCTCTACCGCTTGAATTATCTACCTGCACATTTGCTTCCACTTCATTGTCTATTGGTTTGCTCTCTTCTTCAGTCCCCGCTGGAGGTACGTTGAATGTTGATGGAATTTGCTCCTCTTATTTGCCTAATGCTTTTCCAAGGTTCCCCTGAACCACCTATGTGCCTGACAGGATTCTCCGAGATGACGTGCTCTCCTCTCCTACTGGTGCCATTCGCCGCTACTTGATTCGATGGCGTGATCGCCCGACCTCCGATGACTCGTGGCTTCCAGAATCGGAGGTGGCTCTGTTGGATGATGCTCTTCTCTACCGCTACCGCCAACGCAACTCATCGGTGAAGAGTACTTGTGAGCGGGGGAGGATTGATGGAGACGACGGCCCTCAACAACATGATGATAGTACCAGAGCACTTACGGATGCTACCGGCGCGCTTGCGGACGACGACGCCTCTCCAACCAAAGACTTACGTCGCCATCACCGCGACGACATTTATGACGGACGCCATCGCCACTACAACCTCCGTCTGCGACGCAAGAACATTAATTAATAGTTATAATAATTTAATTATAATTATTAATTAATATTGTCATGCTTTATTTTAATTATTGGGGCTTGTCATGTTTTGTTTTATTATTTTACTTTGGACTGCGTTTAGCCACTGTGATTGTAAAGCCTATAAAAGGCTATATGTTGGAGGATTTGATTTATTATTGAATGAAAAGAAATTTAAAACCCCAGCTCTAATCCCCTCTCCCTGGATCCCTCTCTCTCTCTCGTGGCCGCCCCCTCCCCCTCTTCCCTCTCGCAGATTCGGCGCCCCCAGAAAAAGCCGCACCCTCTCCTACTTCCTCCTCTTGAAGGTTCGGCCAACAAGGAGCAGCCGCCCCTTGCCTTCTCCACCAAGCAGCCGCCCATTGCCTTCTCCACCAAGCAGCCGCCCCCTCTCTTCCCTCCCCCTCTCCAAGTTCGGCCAAGGCCACCCCACCCTCTCTCTTTCCCTCTCAAGCCGCCGGCCACCCTTCCTCCTCTAGGAAACCCGGCCCCTTCAAGCAGCCCCCTTTGTGACGGAATTTCCTCCACGGCGCGTGGTGGGTTCGTGTGGATCTTGGGTAGACGTGAAGCGAAGACGGCGAGCGGGTTCCTCTCCAAACAACGCGCTTCCAGTGGAACCGTAGAAGAGCGACCGGGCGAGTGCATGCTTGAGGCCAATCTTAACTCAAGCGGGGTAACGAATGATCCACTCGTGTGCTTTCTTTTCTCTAGATTTTTTCTTGTGGTGGAATCTATGGCGTGATCTTCGAATCACCGAAAATTTTGTGGGTTTCTTTAATCTTGAAATTTGCATTCATCATTTTCTTTTTAATTTTCGAAGGGGCTTGGTGAGCCCCGACTTTTGTTGGGAGAGATCTACCCATTTTTGAATCGCTATTTTCGGTGGGTCTCTTTTGGTACAATGCACAGCTTGATCGGATCGGGTGGGTCCATTTCGCTTGATCGAACATTGGCTTATCGCCCTTGGGAGATCTAAAGAGGATTAGCGATCCTTCGTGTGGCAACTGTTCCTCGTTGCCTAGTCCGGTGCACTTGCACTGTGTGGCTTGCATTCACATCATTTTTTCTTGAGTCGCGCGTCCCTCGAAAATCTGTCCGTAACGAGCGTGTCGGAGAGCGAAGGTTTACATCAAGCTCTGTGGACTTGGTCATTTTTCTCCTTTTCTGCATTTAAAGTATTTAAACAGAGAGGTGACATGTCACCCTCCAGGAAACTCAAATACTTGTAACCTCAAGAAACATAGTGGATTTCGGTCCGGCACCGCACTGGTCGCGTGATTTTTTTACCCTTTCTGGATTTTCCACGCTAAAACGCATCATGTCATTGTTGTTTGGTTTACTTTTGGCTGTTTGCGTGCCCGATCCAACTTGGACCTAAGGCAGTCCGATTCTCCAGACCGAAGGAAAATCGGGCGACCCCCAACAAATTTTAATATGAAAATTTTAGAAAGTGAAAAAATATAGTATGTCTATATTTATGTATGCATAATCTTAAGCAGCGAATTTTGTTGAGAATGACTTGAGTTCAATGCAATGACGCAAGCACCATCACAACGCTCTTGAAGTCATTTTAGTTGAAATCATGTGAGCAAAACCTAATTATAAAACTGGTCAATATTTATGCAACTTATAGTTATAGATAATTAAGACCAATTGATTATTTGAATTACATCATCGTTATCACCAACTTTGTCAGGCATTTTGTTCTAGATCATAGAGATGGCAAAAGAAAGGCAGATGACTGTGACTTTCGCCATATAGGAAAAAAAAAACTGATCATGCCAGAAAAAATTAGGAAATATTCGTCTAGTTTCTATGAATCTGATAATGGCGATGATTATTCAATCTAATCAAGGGATCTCTGACAATTAGCTCTTGAATCTCAGTTTGGGGAAATTGGCAGTTCTATCAAATTTCTGTGAAAACATTTGATTGAATGGTCAATTAAGTTTGTATTTCGATACTAGTCCAACTTTGTTTTCGAATTTGAATCTCTCTTAAAGCTTATAAACTTATCCAGGCCAAAAACCTGCATTTTTCCAGCACAAGCCTGATGTGCACATGAATACTTTGGCCACCGATAGTGATAGTATTTAGACTATATACTTTCTTTGTCAAGATTCCAAAGTATTTTATTTTATGTTGTATGTTTTTATTTCATTTTTTCTCTACTTTAAATTTTATATTATTTTACTTTGTTTTATTATGATATTTTTTATTTTATTTTTTTTCTAATTTTTAAATTTTTATTTGCTTTGTTTTTTCTATATATTTATTTGTTTTTTTCTATACATGGAAAATACAAAATAAGATGGTTTTTCTTCGTATAGGTAATATTTCTTTGTATGTTTAAATTAAATATACAATACTTTAAGGTTTTAGGAATTTTTTTGAGCTAAAACTTGCAATCCAAGAAAGAACGAATTATACTGTGTCATTTTAAGTACTTGAGCCAAGAGATTTACACCGTCGTTGTTGATAAGGTTTCTAAGGTTCCCTTTGGCGCGGTGTTTTTGCTTCGGTGAGCTTGGATAAAAAACGTTACCGTCATAGAATGTGTATTTGGCATGACAACGGTTAGCCCATCACAAAGAAAATAAAATTAGTTTTGTACATAAAAATGGGTGAAGTTCCTTAGGTGAGGTCGGGCATTCATAAACGGTGGATCATAAGCACCGCATTTGTGACCGTCGCTACCGTGCCAAACGAAGCCTAAATTATTTTATAATGATCGTCATTGTATTTTAATACTTAAATAATAATGATTCATCATGAATGAAGAAAATCAACAAATAAATGAGATCTAGGCTTTATGTGGGGCTCCATTCGTGCTCCGTTGTGATGCCCAATGGTGGGAATTGGAGACATCTCATGTAGGAATTGATCCTCGTTGGTGTTGGTGACCTACTTCTAATAGGGAGGAAACTCTGGCGCAAGTGTACAACCTCCTTTTCGAACGGAATTTTTAGGCTTACGTTGAACGCACCTATTAATATGTGCGATTATAAATACACGTTTTTTTTCTCGCGGGATCCCCTCTCTCCGACAAAAAATTCGACTTTCCCTCTCAAACACACGACTTTCCCTCCCGTGATCCCCCCATTCACACTACCTTCTCTCTCAAACTCGGCCATCGAACCCGAACATTGCTGAGCAAGCCTTCTCTCTCAAACTCGCCTCCCGCCGGCAGTTCTTCCGCTGGAGAATCGCTGAGCAGGTGCTGCTTTCTTAGATAACAACGAGTAAATCTGCAAGGTTGAAGAGGAGCAGATACGACCTTATTTATTATTAGTCTGAGAGTACAGATACGACCTTATTTTCATTTAATCTGAGAGCACTGAACGGCTATAACACCGTATTTATAAGAAATGATTATTCAACTTCAAACTTAAAATCAAATAAACTAGATCCGTATCTGGATTCAATACGACCGTATTGAACATTAGTACGGTCGTATTTCTTCAAGTCGAGAGTACAACTACACATCAAAAATTAAAATGCCTACAAGGGGATATGTCTTCAATACGACTGTACAGTTCTTACATACGATCGTGCCCTATCCAAAATTGAAATAACCTCCTCTTTTATACGACATCAAATCCTAAAATCAAATTAACTAGGGCCGTATCTGTATTCAACACGACCGTACTCAACCTTCATACGGTCGTATTTCTTATAAATGATACTACCAGTACTCATCAAAAATAAAAACCGCCTACATGGGGATATGACTTCAATACGACTGTACAGTGCTTAGATACGATCGTGCTCTTCCTAAAATTGAAAGAACCTCCTCTCTAATACGACAGTATTATACATTGTTTCACCTTCAAAGCACCGAACTAATCTCGCCAGAAAGGTAAGCGACACATTGCGCTGAACTAATCTCGCGAGAAACCTTACTATGTCTGCCGGCTTGGAAGGTTCTCTTCGGACAAATGCAGAGGTTAAGCCTGCTGGTATTAAATCGAAGGGCCTAGGGTTTCTTCAACAGTCGCTCCACTTCAATGCCATCTACACGCGCGCGCGGAGGAGAAGCCGTAAAACCCTAGAAAGGCGTTTCAAATGAGGTGGCCCACGCGTGATGGGGGTATTTAATATCGCACCTATTATTATATGCGTTGAACGCACCAAATTCGGACCCTTTTCGAACAGACACGACGAGCTCTGGTGTCATTTCTCTCTTATCCTGTCCCCTCTCACCCTTCCAAATAGAGGCTGAAAAGAGTTTAAGCACAGAATAAGCGAAAAAATTACTTATAAGAATTATAAATAAGATACTTCAAGATTATGGTTGCATCCAAAATAATTGCATAATAATTTGTAGAGACAAGAAAAATCATTGATTGTTCTGTGACGATGATAAGGAAACGATGACAATGGAAAAGTGAAGAAAAAATTGAGTGTTTTATTATTATTATTTCAATTGAAGCTTTGGTCTACCTCCTTAAAATTGATCGAGTGGATCTTGGATCAATGTCGCCTCGAGCTACGCGATGCCTCAAATATAACTTTTGTGCAAATGACCTCATAATCGACTTTAGTTGGTTGTGTTGGACTCGTAAAGCTTATACGAGTCCTACGATGTCGACCACACTCAATTCCGATGAGTATCGAAGGATCTGTCGTGTCGACTCGACCTTAAGTAATGAAATTATCTAAAAGGTGAATGAGCAACCGGTCTCGGAATTCACCTCAGTCAGTTTTTCAGACTCGTGAAGTTAATATGAGAAACTATCCATGCTCGATTCCGATAAGTATCGGAGAATTTCTCGTTCGGACGCGGTCTGCAGATAACGTATTTATCCACGATGGCGAAATAGAGCAAACAACATCAGAATTCATCTCAATCAATTTTGTTAAACTCATGAAGCTCATATGATTCCAATGAAACTGTCCGCGCTCGATTCCGATGAGAATCGGAGAAAATATGACGTGGACGTGATATAAAAATAACGCAAATGATCCAAAAACGTGCAATCGAACAAACGACCTCGGAATTGAACCCAGTCAGTTTTGTTGGACTCGTAATGATGATACGAGTCCAACAGAGTCATCCATTTGATATTCTGATGCCGTTCGACGAGTTTTTAATGCGAAGTAAAATTAAGTCGTAAACGCTTGAAAAGACAGATAACTGCTCCTTGATCATCATCATACAACAGCTAGATTACCAGAAGCACTCAGAGAGAATGATCTGAAAATAGCCCTTGCAAATCTTCACAATCATAAGCAAGGGTTCATCATCAACAGATCTAGTGAAAGAAAAACAGAAGCTGAAGTTCTTGAGAAATTGCTTCTGAAGAATTCTGAAAACAGAATTCTTATCTTCATCTTCTTTCTTTCTTCTTACTTTCTTCTCACTTTTTCTTCAACTGTAAAAGAGTTTTATTAATCTCTCTTCCAAAGGATTCAGTGGTTCTAAGAGTCTCCTTATCAAAAGACTCAGTGGTTCTAAGAGTCTCCTTATCAAAAGACTCAGTGGTTCTAAGAGTCTCCTTATCAAAAGACTCCGGCACAGCTTGTGCAATCCTACCAGAGAGGTAGTAGAGAGGACTACCCATATTTTGGGGAACCTCTATAAAAATTCTTGGGTCTTTATGTGTGATTTTCTGTGATGTCCATACTTCTGTTTTTCTGTACTTTATTTTCAGCAATCTTTTTATACTTTATTCTGTCTTTAGTTTTGATGGGTGCATAATACTTAAAGTTTTTATTGTATGTGCATAAATAGGGTAGAAAATATTTTAAACTCTATTCACCCCCTCTAGAGAATACTCAGAGGCACACTGTGCACTTTCAAATTGTGTTGGCCTTGCTCATATTGGATATGAGTGAAATGACCAATCTCATGACTATTTGGAGTAGAGTTGGTTCAGGAAAATACTTCTTAGATATTGTGAATATAGTATGGAGCATGCCGAAAAGACTTCAAAGCAATATTGTGAATATCATCGAGAAGACTTCAAGACGACACTGTGAATGTCGTCGTGACAGATAGCTTGTCTTCGGGATCACAAGCCGATATTGTGAATATCGACTCGTGATCAATATCGTCGAGAATGTATCAACTACATAGACAGTCACAACTATTTCGTCGAGAAGTCTCAACAATTTTGTCCAGACTGTCTCGACGAATTTGTCGAGACTGTCTCGATGAATGATCCATGTCATCGAGGCTATCTTGACGACATCGACTGTCACTGGTTACTTCGTCGAGACTATCTCGACGAATGATCCATGTCGTCGAGACTGTCTCGACGACATAGACTGTCATTGGTTATTTCGTCTAGACTGTCTTGACGAATGATCGACTTCGTCGAGATGTCTTGACGATTTCGTCGAGACTGTCTCGACAATTACGTCGAGACTATCTCGACGAATGTAGTCATCCCGACGAAACTATTTATACTTTGTTTTAGTCTGGGTCTGCGGATAGTGGAAGCTTTTGTCTGCCTTATAAACCTGGGTATAAAGGGGCCAGATACATTAGGTTTTTGCAAGTGATAGAACCCGAGAACTGGAAAGAGATCCCAAGTGCGAGTACGAACTTATACCCATGCGTAAAACAGAAGCCATTCTTAGAGATCGAAGAAGGAAGAGTTCCTGTCAATCTCGTCGCAGTTCCAGAAGAATCGTCGCCGCCTCTCCTTAGACGGATCTAGTAATCCGTGGAGACGTAGAGGGCACTCCATCTCTGACCTAGTTCTTGTTCGACAAGTTCTTAGGGTTCTTCGACGCTTGTATGGACTTCTGTAGAGGTGTAAATCTACTTCTACACTAACTCCTTCAGACGAGCTTGCCGATCTCGATAGAGCGGCAGGAACAAGAAGAAGGCTCAGAATAGGATTTCGATTCTGGGAAGATTTTGTGGAGCAATCCGATCGTGTCTCTATTCGATTCAGCACATGTAATTTATTTATTGCTTCGATGTCTTGTTTCTTGGTTTGAGCATGATCCTATTATCTCTCTTTTGGGTTGTTCTTGAATATTCTGCTGCGCATATATGATGTGTCTACCCTTAAGGAAAACCCAACAGTTGTATCAGAGGCAGGTTTTTGTGATTTCCATGTTTCAGAAATTGTTCCCTTTGCAATAACCGTCTTTCTCTATGTTAGTCTGTAAAACTAAAGCATAAATAGACGAGCTTGTCTACCGCCGTAAAGGTGTTTTCTTGTGCCAGCATCCGATACATGTAAATCCGAAGATTTAGAAATATTTTAAATATTCAGATATAATCCATAACATCAATTGTTGATGGTTTTGTGCATCTGGAATGTATCCGGGTTATGCTTGTTGTTTCTATCATGATTGTGAAATTGTGTGCACATTGATTAAATGTTAATCAAGATTAAGTGTTAATCAAACATCATAAAAATCCCTTAAAATTAATATTAAGTGTTCGGATGTCTTCCGATGGATGACACTCTTCCTGCCTCGATCGATAAAGTGTGAGCTTGCCAAAGTAAGGTGTATTAATCTATCTTGGTAAGGGTGCAAGCAGATAATTGTGATATCTCACTGTCGACATCGAGTCAAACTTAGCTAGGTGACCTCAACGGTTGAGTTCCTAGAGGCATAGAGTTGACATGCACCATTTGATGGATGTGAATAAGTGTTATTCACAAACCATATAAGAGTTGCATAATTATGTAATTGGCAAACGTTGTCTACCTAAATAGCCACATTGTGGTTGATCAACCAAAGCTGACTTATGATGGCGGTGAAATACGGATCTTGTTCACTAAGAGAGTAGCTCACATAAACTCTCTGTTGGGAATAGTGCCCAGCAATGTTCCTGATTTGAAGAAGTGCTCAGCTCAATCATAAGTGCAAGTTGTATTTAATGTTTCATCTAGTTCATGCTTGCAAAGATCGACAATATGTCAAGTACTTTAGTTATTTCTGAAAGTACTGTATCGTCAAGAAGAATAGGAGATGTCATCGACAAAGTATGCTTGTCATCATAATGATGGACAAAGCAAAAGCCTAGACTTGGCGAGTTAGTCGAACGCCGAAACTTGGCAAGATCGTCGAACGCAGAAGCAAGATCGTTGAATGCAGAAGCAAGATCGTCGAACTCAGAAGGAAGATCGTCGACCGCTGAGACTTGGCATGTTCGTCGAACACAAGAGGCTGTTCGTTGAACGCGGAATGGAGTTCGTCGAACGCTGAGATAAGACAGAAGAATAAAGCTCGTCGAACGAAGAATGTTGTTCGTCGAACGAAGATTGCCGTTCGTCGAACGCAGAGAAGAATGAAGACAAAAAGGAAGAAATGTCGTCCAGAAGATGCGATATCGTTGACATCACCAAAGTGGCCTTGTCGTCGAGAAGTTGAAGAAGCCTTGTGGCTGAAAAGGCTAAGTATGACTGATGGCGGTGAACATCGTCGTAAAGAAGGCATGTCGTCAAGAAGACTGAAGAAGATCAGCTGAAGACAAGCAGTTGCTAAAGTATGTTCTGTCGACATGTTAAAACTCATGTCGTCGAGAGAACATTGTAATTACAATGACAGTCTGCAAGAGAGAAGCCCTCGACAACACAGTTAGAGATAACATATCGTCGTATGTGCAGATGTGCCAGAATGTCTCGTATAATCGAGATACCTGTGTCAGAGGCAGAAGCTTGAAGACTTGAAGATCTTCCAAGGTCAAGGCATCGACAAAGTACTGTCATCGAGATATCATCCATGTCGTTGTAACAATGGAAATATCGTCGAGACAAATTCAAATGTTGCGGACGCGCTGTCAGTATTTAATGCTGCCGCCTGATTGTCCAATCAGCGCGTGCTCTTATGGAATGGGCGTCTGACATTAAAGGACACCACATGTGACCGTTATGCGGCTCATCTGTCCTATAAAAGGGAACAATGATGCCCTAGAAAACGCTCTTTCAAAATAGAGAAAAGAACGAAAAAGAATCCCGCCGCTACACTTCAATAGAACAATTTTCTCGGCGGAGAAGAAGAAGATCAAGTAGAGAACAAGCATCTAGTGTTCTATGAAGAATCAGTCATCTCCATCGACTGAAAAGTAGCCGGTCAACATCTGGCAAAAGAAGAGAAGGCTGCAGAAGATCCTGTGCTGAAACTCCAAATCAAGAAGCATCTTCATCAACCTAAAGAAGCCGATCTTCATCAGGCTAAGTTGCCGATCTTCATCCGGCAGAAGTAACAGTCTTTTAACATTGTATTTTTTGTAAGGCTCGCGGGCCTATTTGTCTAGCTTGAGGGCTAGAGAGCTGTGAGGCTTGAGGGACAGGGCAGTGGACTTGCGGGTCCAACACCGTCTAGCTTGAGGGCTGGAGAGTTGTGAGGCTTGAGGGCCAGGGCAGTGGACTTGCGGGTCCGATCTTGTCGAGCTTGAGGGCTCGGGCGCAGTAGGGGATTTCGGGCCTATGCTCTAGGCACATGACTTGCAAGTCTGTGTTGTGTAGGGCTTGTGGGCCTGAGTGTCGAGCTTGCGGTTTCGGGGGCAGTAGGGGCTTGCGGGCCTAGGCTGTTGGACTTGCGGGTCCGTGGTGTAAGGCTTGAGGGCCTGAAGTTTTTGGCGGCGTTTGCCAATCCTAGCACACTGCTAGGTAGGCGCAGAGGGAAAGAGGACTACTCAAGACAACCGGTCTTGAGGAACCTCTATACATCTTTGTGTGCTTTTCTGTGTTGTGTTTTCTACTTTATAGATCTATTAACCAGAAATTAAGAACACCAAAAAGGGGATAATAATTTGAAAAATCTATTCACCCTCCCCTCTAGGTGATAAGTCGACACCCAATAAACAACAAGTGGTATCAGAGGGAGGTTGTTCAAAGAAAAGCTTAACAGCTTGAACAGATTTGCCAGTGGGTGTCCAAGTATCATAGCTATGGAGTCAAGAATAGCTATCTGTTCCAGGGAGAACTTTACCATTTGGAAAGTTAGAGCAAGAGTATTCATGGAAGCAATGGATCCTAGAATGTTCCAAATTGTTCAAGAAGGGTCTTATGTTCCTAAGACAGTGTCCAAGAGAATGACTGAAGATGAGATCATCCTAGTCAACTTAGACAAGAAGGCCCAGGGAATTTTAGCTGATGCAGTTGATACTCCCATACTCCAGAAAATGATCCAATGCACCACAGCTAAGGAGATGTGGGACTCTCTAACAATCCTTATGGAAGGATCATAAGAAGAAGGAAGCAAAACAGCTAAGAAGAAAGTCAGAACATTGAGTGACAGTGACTCAAGCTGTTCAGACTCAGAAGAGAAGACTCAGTTCGGATTGACTGTCCTATCTGAGTCATAGGAAGAAGTCCAGGATGAAGTCTCACCTGAACAAGTATGCATAAGAGCTCCTCTATCTACCTCAGACTCAGATTCAGAGACGAGCTCATTTGGTAATGATGACTGGTCCAAGTCAAACAATGATCTCCTAGAAGATGTCAAGATGCTCAAGATGCTGTGCAAGGAGCATGATACAAAGATCTCCTCCCTTCAAGCAAGAAATCTTGATCTCTCAGAGAAAGCAGTGAGGCTAACTCTAGAGAATGCAGAGTTTTGTCAACTCAAAAAGGACTTCAAGGCAAGCTCCAACCTTGACTTGATAGAAAAATTTGGGAAAACTCTGAAGTCATTGATTGAGAGCAAGAAGCTGTGCTGCTCACTAACCAGAGAAGTAGCTCTTCTGAAGAAGGACAAATTTCAGCCCAAAGTCCCGAAATCTAAGAATGACAACACCAGAAGGGTGGAGAGAAAACTCCCCTTTGTAGTAAAGCCTGTGACAAGCTCCTCCAAACCAGAGACCTCTCCTCTACTGGTAAATGGTTGCTGCCCCACTCAGAGAAGGGAGCAGGGATGCTTCAAGGGAGACAGATCAGGCAGACCCTGTGGGAAGATGGATAGCTTGAGGAAGGTAATCTCACCCTCCAACAAGAGTGCTGGGCAATCCAATCTTGGATATTTCAAGATTGGGAGCTCCACTAGTGGAGAAAAGAACATGCCAAAAACCACAAAGGTTCCTCAGGAAGTTATGAGGAGGCAGAAATTTGCTGAGCACAGAGAAGAGAAGAAATCCTTAAAGAAGATTGACTCCAGATGGAAAATAGTGAATGGTGACAGCAAACATCACATCTACCATCAGCACAGTTCACCTTCTTTGCTTCATTCATTTGTTCACACACAAAGAACTCCTGCTCATACAGTCAACCAGAAAAGAAGATATAACAGGTATGAATGTTGGTGCTGTGGAAAGACAGGGCACTTTGCAATTGATTGTTGGTACAATCCAACTGCTCCAAGGGTAACAAATGCTAAACTTACAAACAATGTATTTCACAATCACTATGCATATCCAAGGGCAGTTATATCCAGTATGCCCGTCAAAGCTAACAATTTCCTAGGACCCAAACTCACTTGGGTTCCTAAGGGCTTGTAATCTTTTTTGCAGATAGTCCAAGTGCCCACCCGGAGTAAATCTGGGCCTTGGACAAGGTGGCTATTCTGAACCATAGGCAGAACAACAAAGTATATTAACTAACGAAATTCGTGCAGGTCATCCTACTAAAAAGGGGCCTAAAAGCTGAACAGATCTTGGAATCTATACTCGTCGATTCAAGAAGATGTTACGACGACACAATAGATGTCAACAATAAGCGCATCGGCAGAATATAATCGGGATATTTATCACGGGATTAGATGGGTCCATCGGAGCCGTCTGATCATTTTTTTAGGTACGCGCCTCTTCACCTACCGACACTATAAATAGAGTGAATGCTCGACAATAAAAATTACGCTATCATTTGCCCTAAGCCATTCCGTCGACAAACCCTCGCCTCCTTTAACGTGCTGCTTTCGCTCTCACTCCGAATCAATGGCTCCCAAGAAAGAAGAAGTGATCTCAGGTTGTGAACTTCAGAAAGGAGGTTTCAATGCCTGCTCCGACAAAATAAGATCAGTAATAAGATTGCTGGAGGCATCGGGAATAGAATATGTCCTATGTGAACCCTCGGTTCTTCTCCACCGAGAATTAGGCGAATTCTTTGCCGAAGCAAGACTCGACCTCACTGAATCAAGGATAAAGTCCACAGTGGGAGGCAAGAAGATCAAGATATCTGCGAAAAGCGTTGGAAAAGCACTGAATATGCCAGGAATCCCAAGGGGGGAGGAAGAAGAAGAGCTGATTTCTGAAGATGTGTCCGCAAGCTACACATGGTGCGGCCACACAGGCAAGACCTACGGGTCTATTAAGAGAGCTGAATTCAATCAAAAGGGAAAGCTGATGTCCGACATTGTTGGCAAAGTGTTGTTGTGCAAGCCTGGGTCCCATGACCGAATCTCCAATGAAATGTTCGTTGTCATGGCCCGGATAATCCACTCCAAGAAGATCAACTGGAGTGAGTTCCTCTTCCAGAGATTGAAGAACACCCTGCAGTCCCCTTCCTATGGAAGAATATTGTCCCTTTACCTTCTAAATACCCAGGGTGATGTATTGCACAAGAAAATGGGAGTTCCCCTTCATTACTCCAAGAGACTGGATGCGAAGATGCTAGATCGATGGGACAGGTCCATACGTAAACCATCATCTGATGCACAGTCTGCTCCAAAGAAACTGAAGAAACAAGCATCCCCAATAAATCGCTCGGATTCATCAAGCAGTTATGATAACATACCACCACCCCCACAAATCCGTGGTGCATCTGAGGGGGAGACTTCCACACATAGGGATTTCCCTGTAACAGTACCAGAACCTGCTCCCACAGAGGTTATTGAAGATGCAAGAAACCCCAACTTGGGGAGTGTGCCTGTTGAGGGGGAGTACCAATTAGGGGGCTCAGCCCAAGATAATAAAGTAATCCATGAGGACCTCTCAGCTAGAGGCTCACATCAGGAGGTTGCTCAAGTTGAGGGGGAGACCCATCTTGGGTGCTGTGCCCTAGAAGATTGATGAGTCCCATATATATATATATATTTGGACTCATTTGGGCTGATATTCTAGTCTTTGCACCACATTTTAGGCACATTTTCATTCATATGTACTATTCCATGCTAGGTGCCCTATTAAGCTCATTTCGGTGTGCAATTGCATTCCTTGTTGTTGGGGGTAAGCACATGGTGCTCCCCTTCCCTTCTTTTATGTTTTTCTGATGCTAGACGTGTATTCCCAGCTGTTATATCTTGTATGCAGGTGACCTGATCGTCCCGTTTTCCCCAGAAGTAATTTCTGTGCATATTGCATAGTCGTGCATTTCCTTGACGCACGGTCGGTTGCGGTCGTGCATTTGTGTCTGGGCAGAAAATGGAGCGTCGGAGTTTACTCGTGCGTTTTGACGCACGGGCGGATTCGCCCGTGCGTGAGTAAACCGCACGGTCGACCTGTGTCTTTGCGATTTAAGAGCGTCGGAGTTTACACGTGCGCTTGAACTCACGGGAGGTATTGGTCGTGCATGAGCAAATCGCATGGGCGGCGCATCTTCTTCCCCAAGCCATATTTTATATGTTAATATCGCACGGTCTGCGCACAGTCGTGCGTTCGACCGTGCGTGACCATTTTTCAGCCTGTTTGCTATAAAAAGTAGGAATCGAGGCAGTCAACGAGAGAGCAATTGGAGGTGGACTGGAGTGATTCAGAGAGCGGGAAATCACTTCCTTCCCGCTGCTCTTGAGAGCTGAAGGCTTCCCCTTCATCTCCACCACCATAAAGGCTATTTCCGGTGATTTCCACCTCCATCCTTCCATCCGGGAGCACTAGCAAGCTTTCTCCACCATTAGCTCAAGCATTCCTCGCAGAGAGATCAGAGAAGCGCTGAAGATCGTAGGAGCGGTGACAGCCTCCTACGAGCCAAGCTCACCATCTGAGGGCCGAGTCCGGAGAGAGCCCGACAACCTCTCATTCCGGCCGTGAACCCAAGACGTGACTTCTTCTTTGTGGTCCTCTCTAACCTTTGATGCTTGAACTTCTTTGTTGTTGTTTTATGAATGCTTGTTAAGTTAATCTTAAAGATTATTGCTTGTGTTCATATGCAATGTTGTTGTGATGGCATGAATAGCCCTTTTTCCTAGTGATTTCTGAGATTCGTTGTGTGTGAAGCCACTAGCAATTGATAGTGGTGATGTTTAGAGAAGAGGTGTGTGCGACCCTCAACCGTCATAGTTACATTCCGTCCACGTGCCTTCCGAAGCACGACATCGCGGCCGTTGCATCCATCTCGCCTTGCGAAGCAGAGTTTTGACCCGCATCTCTCTTTATTCTGCAATAGCATAGGATCCCAAACCAAACCTCCCGTTGTTACTTATTAACCCTTTTAACTGATTTCCTGGTTTGAGCAAATCGTACTACCCAACTTGCGGTCCTTTGAGAACGATATTCGGGGAGTTCCTCCCTATTTTATTACTTGAGCGACCTGTGCACTGCGGTCGTTGATGGCGCAAATCTCGCACACCGCTATAGGCGGTAGCTAGACTGCGGCACGAAATGGCAGTGAACCGGTCGTTGTCAAGTAATAATATGAGGAAGTAAATCCCCAAGTATCGAATCTCTCAAGGAACACAGTAAGGTGGAGTTAACGTTCGAGGAAGGACTTGAGATCGAAGTCCTTTGGTTCGGATGGATTGCGGAAACGGGGGTTTTGGATTGTGGAAAATAAAGAGAAAATGCTATGACTACTCCTATGCAATGCCGCTATGCAGTGCTTCGCTTGGCGGGATGGAGACTAGGCAGGCCTTGAGCGCGCTGCGTCGCAAGGGCGGATGGACGAGTAGGCAAGCGGAATCAAACTATGCAGGCCTTGAGCGCGCTGCTTCGTAGGGCGGGTGGATTACACGGGCCGCGATGCCACGCTTCGGTAGGCGGATGGACGAGTAGGCTAACGGAGTGAGGGTCGTAAGCACCTCTTCAACAAGCACGCCACTAGCAATTGCTAGTGCGGCGACGAACGTGACGGCGGGATGGAGGATGGAATGGGGCGCACCTCAAGCAACTCAAACAACAAACATTTCACATAGACATGAAATATATAGAAATACAAACTAGTTTTAAGTGCAACTTCATCTTAATACATAGATCTAACTACATACACATCAATAAGAGAAGAATAAGGCAAGAAATCGACCGAATCCGAAGGCTCGTTGTAGATTCACGGTAGGAAGCACCGGGTTGTCAATCCGCATCCTAGCTCGGTCCGCAACTACGTCCGGGGTAGAGAGAGCTGTCACTACTCTCCAATGAGCCCGTCTTCTTCGTGTCACGATCCGATAGAGGTTGCAAACTTCCTCTTGCTTGATGGAGATGGCGGCTAGATCTCCTCTTTAAGCTTTAGGATGAAGGAGGAGGCCGAGAGGAAGCTCCGGCTCAAGATTGGCGTGAAGAATAAGCCCGGAGCACCTCCATATGGTGGGCGGCGATGGAGGTGCGAAGTCGGAGCTCTGGAGTGAGAAAACGGCGGTCTCGGGCGGAAAAATGCGGGGGGTACCGACCTAATTCGCGAGCAGGAGTATTTATAGGCGCTGGAATAAACAATGCGCACGGTCATTGACTGGTCGTGCGCACTGGCATCCTGTGATCGTGCGCCTGCCTGGACGGAGCCTGTAAGGAAAGAAAATTATAAAATACAATGTTCGCACGACCAGTGGCGCACGACCAGTGGTCGTGCGCGCTATCGTAAGTGGTCGTGCGATAAGGAAGACAGAACTCAGTTTTCCGGGGTTAAGTGCACACGATCAGTGACGCACGACCAGTGGTCGTGCGCAATAGAACCAGTGATCGTGCGCAGTGTTCCTGTACAGATTTGTACCGGGAACACCTGCACGACTCCTGCTCCAGCATACAACACTAATCAAACCACTGAAAGTGACACTTAACCATGCATGAAAACTAATAATGAAGATAAACAAGAAAAAACACCAAAACGGGCCTAGAAGTGCACATAGCATGGAATAACAAATATGAGCGAAAACATGCCTAAAGTGTAGTGCATAGACTAGAAAATCGGCCCAGATGAGTCCATAAATGTGTATATATTTGAGACTCATCACACCCCCAGACTTACCTGTTTGCGCGTCCCGAGCAAACAAATTCTAAGCGAACGGGGAAAGAAAAGTAGATGGTTTAAAATTACAATACAGAGTACCATGCGAAGTCGCATGCTCACGTGCATAAGAAAAATAGTAGAGAAGATTTCTGATTATATAAACAGTTTATATATTTCTAAAAGAGAAAGCATATTACAACTACTCAAAATGGTGAGCTACGGTGAATCGTCCGGTCATGCATACGGAGAAAGTAAACTAAGCGCTGAGATGAGCATTGCTCAAGATCGGGATGCGGGACAAACTCCACTGAAATCCATCAGTGTTGGTGACCATAAGCTTGCCCGGTCACATTCTCTCCACGACACTAGATTGGTTCATAGCGTGAGTCGGTAGGACTTTAGGTTAGAGATGGGGCTTGGGTTACGGTGAGGTAAACAAAGATAAACATGGAGGCTAAGCACACCTAACCCAACATGAGCATAAGAAAGAGCTACCCGCACGACGATAATAAACAAATGCACCACACCCCCAGACTTGGACTTTTGCAACATAGGTGTGTGCACCGCCCGCTCCCAATACCAAAATTTCAAAATTTTCAATTCAACCTTTTTTTTATAACAATCCCCCTTTTTTTCTTTTCTTTCTCTACTTCATTCTTCTTTTTCTTTCTTTTCTTTTTTCAGCAAAAATATCAATGAATACACCCACAATTTCCACTATAAAAATTACCACATCAACACCCCCCAAAATGTAAATAAAACTACAACTAAGGCTCAGATTTGGGTGTGCGAGTAGGTTAGGCTTTTAAGCTTTTGGTGAGATAAAAGTGGGGCTGAATCAAGAGGAAGGGGTAGGCACAAAGGGGCTAGCAAGGGTAGATGATAGGAATGAAATAAAAAGCTCAACCGGGCCAAAATAATGGCCTACGTCATTCTCACGCACTAGAACTATCCTATGCCAATGCTTCAAGAATCGCTTGGGGCAAGTTCTAGCCACCGAGAAAGATTCTCCTTTCTCCCGACTCAAGCAATACGAGTCTAGCGATCGTTTACACACATCCCTACGCTACCGTTTGATTCCACCGGATTCACCATTTGGGTAGAGTAAACAACATTTACACTAATAGAAAAAAATATAAAACCATAAGTATAAAAAGAGATCTAATCTACACAAATTCCTATGCAACCGAACACTCGACTAGGAGCACTACTGGGGTCAACATTTTACTCTGCTACATAGTCCTAAGCCATCACCTAGACTTTCCCAAATAAGCAGGAGAATTAAATTCACAACAGAGCAGGCAAACAGATGAGTACGCGCTCAAGTGGGTGCTGTGGTGTGCAATGAAGATGAAAAATACCAAATAAATGAAATAGAAATACTTCTAGCATGCAATGCAATAGTGCACGTGCGTGGGCACACAGAACTACTCTCCCCCAGACTTAAACTAAACAACCCACATAATATATGACATGAAAATCAAAATAGGGCTAGGGAAAGAGAGTACCCAATGCTTAGAAATGAGCATACCAGAAGATTGGCGTGTAAGCTAAAATGAAGCTACAACATCCGCCATCCAGAAGAAGGATACCTGCAGGGGTCAGCTCCGCAAAACAAAAGAAAAAGAAAAAGATAAACTACAATAAACTACAGCTAACTAAACTAGATTGAATAAAATAAAATGCATGGAAAGTAAGATAAATACTGGGGTTATTGTCATCCCAGCACGACTTATTCAAAACTTTATAATATCTAGCTAATGGGCCTATGAAAAAGAAAATGCACAAGTAACTGCTCCAATATGCGTTTCGGTAGCTGGTACCGATACGGAGATAAGGCAGTCACCCCTCTACCTAAATAATAATAATACCTGCTCCTCACAGGTAGAGGGAAAAGAAAGTAAGAAGAGGAGGAGGCCTGGTCCTCGCTCATCTCACCAAAACTATCCTTGCCCAGCAAGGTATCGTCCACAGCAGGTCCGCAGAAGGAGAAGGCAACGAATGAGGCTTCCTTAATGGAGGAGGAATCAACCTCCTCGCATAAGAGAACACACTCATCATTGACTTGAGCACAAAGCTCCAAGTCCTCCTGAAGTACCTGTGAAGATTCAACCTGCACAGGCTCGGGTGAAGGAAGGGGATCAAGAAATAAAGAAGACGAAGAACATAAATAAACATCAATCAGGGGAGTGATCCCGGTCTCACTCCCATCAGGTTGGGGAAGTAAAATAATGTTGGCATTGTCATCAATGCCGCAAGGCTCAGCGGGATCGATAGTGGCCATGCCCAAGATTTGGACTTCCTCCACCGGTGTTGAGGACAACTCCTCTTCACCTAGAAGGTTGTCCTCCTTCATAGGAATAGGCACAACACATAGATCGCCAGCCTCATCCTGCGACACATCCTCAACAATGTCGTCGGAGACGAGTATAGTATGCACAACAGGGGGAGGAGTAGTGCTCAGATAAAAGTCGAGCACCGATTCCTCACAAAGAATCGAATCCACTAGGGGTGGTGGATGCACTGGGAGAATAGGCTCAGCACTGTCGGTGCATAGATCAGTCGCACATCCGGTGACCGTGTCCATGCCATTCCCTTCAAGATGTGAAGGTGACAAAGATACATAGCCGGATGTTGAAGGTGTGCCGCCAGAGTTAGGAGTTGGGACGATCCGGATATCCGGCTCGTCATCCTCGTCCAATTGGCGAAGATACTCGACACAGTCCTTCAAGACATGATCAGTGCTCCGACAAAACTGGCACTGCCTTGCGGGCTTCTTTGGCACAGCGGGGGCTGAAGCCGAAAAGAAGTAAGATGGTAAAGGCTCAGCAGAGTAGCCATAAGACTTACGCGCACCATATGGAGTATCAGACGAAGTCGGTGCTCCATATGCTGGGCTATAAGACTTATGCCTACTATTCTCCGTAGGGCATTCATCACTAGAGTGGGAGGTAGCTCCACACCAACGGCAATGGAAATTAAGATGTGCCCACATAGTGTGTAGATAATACGATTCAAAATAAAAAAGCTATTGTGAAAAATACTACACCTAACAAAAATTACTAAAGCAACCTAATTAAAACAGGAAAATGGAATAAAAAGAAATAAAACAAAGAAATGCAATTTACAAATGGAAGGGCTTCTCTCTCAGGTTCTCCCTCTCCAGAAAACTCACACGACTGTGTTCCCCGGCAACGGCGCCAAAAACTTGATGGCGCAAATCTCGCACACCGCTATAGGCGGTAGCTAGACTGCGGCACGAAACGACAGTGAACCGGTCGTTGTCAAGTAATAATATGAGGAAGTAAATCCCCAAGTATCGAATCTCTCAAGGAACACAGTAAGGTGGAGTTAACGTTCGAGGAAGGACTTGAGATCGAAGTCCTTTGGGTCGGATGGATTGCGGAAACGGGGGTTTTGGATTGTGGAAAATAAAGAGAAAATGCTATGACTACTCCTATGCAATGCCGCTATGCAGTGCTTCGCTTGGCGGGATGGAGACTAGGCAGGCCTTGAGCGCGCTGCGTCGCAAGGGCGGATGGACAAGTAGGCAAGCGGAATCGAACTATGCAGGCCTTGAGCGCGCTGCTTCGTAGGGCGGGTGGATTACACGGGCCGCGATGCCACGCTTCGGTAGGCGGATGGACGAGTAGGCTAATGGAGTGAGGGTCGTAAGCACCTCTTCAACAAGCACGCCACTAGCAATTGCTAGTGCGGCGACGAACGTGATGGCGGGATGGAGGATGGAATGGGGCGCACCTCAAGCAACTCAAACAACAAACATTTCACATAGACATGAAATATATAGAAATACAAACTAGTTTTAAGTGCAACTTCATCTTAATACATAGATCTAACTACATACACATCAATAAGAGAAGAATAAGGCAAGAAATTGACCGAATCCGAAGGCTCGTTGTAGATTCACGGTAGGAAGCACCGGGTTGTCAATCCGCGTCCTAGCTCGGTCCGCAACTACGTCCGGGGTAGAGAGAGCTGTCACTACTCTCCAATGAGCCCGTCTTCTTCGTGTCACGAACCGGTAGAGGTTGCAAACTTCCTCTTGCTTGATGGAGATGGCGGCTAGATCTCCTCTTTAAGCTTTAGGATGAAGGAGGAGGCCGAGAGGAAGCTCCGGCTCAAGATTGGCGTGAAGAATAAGCCCGGAGCACCTCCATATGGTGGGCGGCGATGGAGGGGCGAAGTCGGAGCTCTGGAGCGAGAAAACGGCGGTCTCAGGCGGAAAAATGCGGGGGGGGGGGGGGGGGGGGGGGGTACCGACCTAATTCGCGAGCAGGAGTATTTATAGGCGCTGGAATAAACAGTGCGCACGGTCATTGGCGCACGACCAGTGGTCGTGCGCACTAGCATCCTGTGATCGTGCGCCTGCCTGGACGGAGCCTGTAAGGAAAGAAAATTATAAAATACAATGTTCGCATGACCAGTGGCGCACGACCAGTGGTCGTGCGCGCTAGCGTAAGTGGTCGTGCGATAAGGAAGACAGAACTCAATTTTCAGGGGTTAAGTGCACACGATCAGTGACGCACGACCAGTGGTCGTGCGCAATAGAACTAGTGATCGTGCGCAGTGTTCCTGTACAGATTTGTACCGGGACACCTGCACGACTCCTGCTCCAGCATACAACACTAATCAAACCACTGAAAGTGACACTTAACCATGCATGAAAACTAATAATGAAGATAAATAAGAAAAAACACCAAAACGGGCCTAGAAGTGCACATAACATGGAATAACAAATATGAGCGAAAACATGCCTAAAGTGTAGTGCATAGACTAGAAAATCGGCCCAGATGAGTCCATAAATGTGTATATATTTGGGACTCATCAGTCGTATCGCATTTCGTGCCTGCTAATTAGCAGTGCCGAATTAGCGCATCAAGTTTTTGGCGCCGTTGCCGGGGACTGCAAGCGTGTACGATTTGTTTTCTTTGGAGATCCGTTTTAAGGTATTTTTGTTTTTTTTTAATTTTTTTTTCTGTTTTGTGTTGAATAGCGGTGTATGCATAGAAGAGATCCTGGTGAGTGCACAACATTTGACCCTGAAATAGAGCGTACTCTGCGGGTGCGTCTCCGTGTTGCTGCCACCATGGATGTTAATGGAAATCAGGCTAATCCTGGAGTGGGAAATGCACCGGTCGTGGGTCAGGTAGCTGACGAAAATGAAGTGGTCAGGCCGAGACCTAGGACCATGAGAGACTACACCACTCCTACAGTTGGGAGTGTGTATCCTGATTTTGGGCCTAACATCATGAACAATCAGTTCGAAATCAAGCCCTCCATCCTGAACATCATCCGTAACAACGCGCAGTTCTCTGGGATGCCCAGTGAAGACCCACATCTTCACTTGACTGAGTTCGCCGACATTTGCGGTACCTTCCGGTATGCTGGAATCACTGATGAAACAGTCAAGTTGAGACTGTTTCCATTCTCATTGCGTGACAAAGCCAAGGTGTGGCTCCATTCTATCCCTCAAGGAACTGCTACAACGTGGGATGTGCTCGCGTCCAAGTTTCTCGCCAAATTCCACCCGGTGGACAAGATTGTGAGCCTTCGGCATGAGATTGCCACCTTCTGGCAAGCTGAGCAGGAAACCCTCGCAGAGGCTTGGGAGCGTCTTTGTGACCTCCTGCGCAAATGCCAAAATCACGAGCTCCAGCCGTGGAACATTGTGGAGACCTTCTACTTCGCCATCGAGCCCAACCATCGGGCGATGATTGATGCTGCTGCAGGAGGAACCTTGATGAACCACACGCCTGAGGAAGCTCTTAGAATTCTGCAGGACACCGCGTCCCACAACACTTTCTGGACTGCGGGGAGAAATGCGCCTAGAAGCGCTCGGGGACTATTCGTGGTGGATTCACTACCTCCCGCTGCTGCGCCCGCGTCTAACATTACATGTGAAGGATGTGGAGGTGGTGGTCACCACTCATACGAGTGCCCAGGTAGCGGGCAATCAGGTGAATTCTCTCAGCTTAGTTTAAATGAGTCTGTAAATTTTGTTGGAAATCAAGCTAGGGGGGCACCCTACGGAAATGCTTATAATCCGGGTGTGAGAAATCACCCCAATTTTTCATGGAACCAAAATGCTGCAGGCCAACGATGGCAACCGGGCCAGCATCAAAACGATGCGCAAGCATCCGGAAGTCAACCAAGGCCGCCTCAGCCGGGTTATAATCAAGGTGCCCCGGTCCCTAAGAAAAGTAATCTGGAAGAGTTGATGGAGAGGTTTATGGAAGTCGCCAACGCTAATATGGTGAACCAAACCGCGTCCATGCATAACTTGGAGACGCAAGTGGGCCAACTGGCTCAAGTGCTAACCGAGCGTGCGCAAGGGACCCTTCCCAGTAATACAGAAAAAAAATCCAATTAACCAAGGGAAGAGTCTCTCCGACGCGGGAGTAGGTGAACTAAGTGAGTTGGTAGTTGCTTGCTCCATTAACAATATTGAAATGGCAGCCCTATGTGATTCCGGTTCATCTCGCAACATCCTCGCCTTGCAGGATGTTGCTAAACTGCAACTTAATATGGATACGGATGAACGGAAGTCACTAGTGCTTGCTAATGGGACCGTAGTTAAGACTGAGGGAGAAGTCAGGAATGTGGAAGTTACTATTGAAGGGACGGTAGTAGTTGCCGACTTCCAAGTCTTGGGACCAAGTCTGAATCAATCCATTCCCATCTTAGGAGTACCGTTCTTAAAAGAGAGCGGCGCCACCTTAGATTTTTCTAAGGGGTGTGTTGTCTTACCCTGTAAGGTGACACCCTCCACTTGTCCCAAGATTGTATCAGAAGCGGTAATCCACTCCCCCCTTGTTTTTACTGATAAACCATCTAGTGATGCAGAAGTCGAGAAAAGAACAGAATCGCCAGAAGGAGCAAAGAATGAAGAGAAGTTGCAAGTTGTGACAGAAGAGGGGAAGGAGGCAAGAGATAGCACTGAAACCAGAATATGGAATGACGAGGGAGACGGTGGAACAAAGCGCCTTATGAAACTTTGCCCGAATCAAAGTAACAAATGTGAACATTTTAAGCAGGTCCATTGGGCTGATCCGGTTGCCACGGCGGCAACGGAAGTGAAGCCACCCACCACTAAGGCGGGAAATTCTGCCTGTTATCAACGTTGGCGCTCTCCAACTGTGGAGAAGCTGAGGAAAGAAAAATTGCTGCGTGAATCACGATCTACTGCCCTCCGACGCGGGAAGGAAGAGGCTAGGGGCAAGGTTGAGACATCCTCCTTGGGCCCTAAAGCCTTCACCTCTTTCCCATCTCGCGCAGCGGGGGAGAACCACCACAAATCAGCATACAGCTGATGTGTGATGGGGTCTCGGGGTTGTGATTGTGCTGTTTCTTCGGTCTGATTTGTGTGCTCTATTTTGTCACTTCGCTGTGTTGGTCGTTTTTATTTTAGTTTGGAGCAATATCTTTCTGCTGCTTGAACAATGCTTAATACAGGTATTTGGTCCACCTTAAAGGACGTTAAACAAAATGGCTTCTTGGGAGACAACCCATGGGTAACCACCCAGTTCCGTCTAGCTTTTTAATTCCTTTTGTGCATTGTTATTTTTGTTTTGCTAACATTGTAGGAGGATGCTCTCTTGTGGACGATGATGAAGGGGAAATATTTAAAAAAAAAATGGGATTACCGCACTTCTGGCATGCTCTTTTATGAGCATATGTCAACTCTACCCCTCTCTTACTTATGTTTGAATTGTTTATTCTAGTTAGTTTTAATCAAGTCTGGGGGAGAAAGAGCGAGCTGTGCACATGCACACACTTTGCATGACATGCTAGAATGTGCTGAGTAGGATTTATATTTTGTTGCGCACATTGCATACACTTGCACCTAATTCACGCGCACTTGATCACGCGTGCTTTTTGGGTATCGCTGCGAGGTTTTCCCACTCGTAAGAATTGAATTGTTAGCATGTGAGTGAGGAGTAGAGAAAAATGTTGACTCGAGTAGTGCTCTAGTCAAGTGCTCCCGTCATGCCTAGAAATTCAATTAGAGTAGAATGAAATTCAGAATTTTAATTTAGTTATTTCTTTTATAGTAGATGAAATTTATTTTACTTTAGTGGTGAATCCGGTGAATCCAACGGTAGCATAAGGTCGAGTGTAGCAGACTAGTAGTAGCTTATTACTAGGGTCGGAAGGAAGGACAACCTTTCTCGGTGGCTAGAACTTGCACTAGGCGACTCTCGACACGATTGTGTTGAAGCACTCGTCATAAAATGTGATATAGGCCATTTCTTGATCCGGTTGAGCTTTGGAAATCCTTACCTACGTAATCACCGTTGCAAGCCCACTTGAGCCTACCCTTCCTCCTTGTTTAGCTCCACCAAAAATTTAACCAAAGCCATACAGCCGAACCTATTTTCGCACCAACCTTTGAGCTGAAAGAAATTTCTTTCTCGATCACATTTGGTGTCATTTTTGTTATGTATGGCAGCTTCAAATTAGCTAAGGGAGTTGTTTTATTGTGCGTACAAACGTCATTTTGTCGATGAGAGAAAAGAAAAGAAAAGAAAGAAAAGAAAAGAAAAAAAAGTGGTGCAAAAATGATACTCTCTCGGCAAATTCAATTTATTTTTGGCTTAACACACCTAGTGTTCAGTTGAAATCTGGGGGTGTCGTGTAATTACTGAAAATTGTGTATTGGTGATTGTTATTATCTTGAGTGCTCAGGTTGTGTTAAGTGCGATTTCCATCGTCCTTCTACTTACCTAGCCTATACTCAACCTAAGCCCAATAATTGCCTATCAGTCCTATTGATTTTAGACACGAGTCGTCTCATGCAGTAGAGAGAGTGCGGATGTGCAAGCCTATGGACACCGACTTTGATGGATTTCTTAGGAGTTTGTCCCTAACTTCGATTCGAGTAATACTCTACTCATTAGTCACGCTATTTTCCCTTTTGCGCGACCGAAAAATTCACCATCCAAGTAAATTAAATTTCAATTTACTGTTTTAGAAATAATTAGATACAATCTTGAGTTTAATTCTGTTCTAATGCATTTCTATGCGCGAGAGCATGCGACTTCGCATTGTTCTCTACCGCTCAAACTCATGCTAACATTCAATTGTTCCGATAGGAGAGCTGAGTAGTTTGCCCGAGACGTGCAAATGGTTAAGTCTGGGGGTGTGATGAGTCCCATATATATATATATTTGGACTCATTTGGGCTGATATTCTAGTCTTTGCACCACATTTTAGGCACGCTTTCATTCATATGTATTATTCCATGCTAGGTGCACTATTAAGCTCATTTCGGTGTGCAATTGCATTCCTTGTTGTTGGGGGTAAGCACATGGTGCTCCCCTTCCCTTCTTTTATATTTTTCTGATGCTGGACGTGTATTCCCAGCTGTTATATCTTGTATGCAGGTGACCTGATCGTCCCGTTTTCCCCAGAAGTAATTTCTGTGCATATCGCACGGTCGTGCATTTCCTTGACGCACGGTCGGTTGCGGTCGTGCGTTTGTGTCTGGGCAAAAAATGGAGCGTCGGAGTTTACTCATGCGTTTTGACGCACGGGCGGATTCGCCTGTGCGTGAGTAAAATGCACGGTCGACCCGTGTCTTTGTGATTTCAGAGCGTCGGGGTTTACTCGTGCGTTTGCACAGGCGGTATTGGTCGTGCGTGAGCAAATCGCACGGGCGGCGCAGCTTCTTCCCCAAGCCATATTTTATATGTTAATATAGCACGGTCTGCGCACGGTCGTGCGTTCGACCGTGCGTGACCATTTTTCAGCCTGTTTGCTATAAAAAGCAGGAATCGAGGCAGTCAACGAGAGAGCGATTGGAGGCGGACTGGAGCGATTCAGAGAGCGGAAAATCACTTCCTTCCCGCTGCTCTTGAGAGCTGAAGGCTTCCCCTTCATCTCCACCACCATAGAGGATATTTCCGGTGATTTCCACCTCCATCTTTCCATCCGGGAGCACTAGGAAGCTTTCTCCACCATTAGCTCAAGCATTCCTCACCGAGAGATCAGAGAAGCGCTGAAGATCGTAGGAGCGGTGACAAATCCTTCGAGCCAAGCTCACCATCTGAGGCCCGAGTTCGGAGAGAGCCCGACAACCTCTCATTCCGACCGTGAACCCAAGACGTGACTTCTTCTTTGTGGTCCTCTCTAACCTTTGATGCTTGAACTTCTTTGTTGTTGTTTTATGAATGCTTGTTAAGTTAATCTTAAGGATTATTGCTTGTGTTCATATGCAATGTTGTTGTGATGACATGAATAGCCCTTTTTCCTAGTGATTTCTGAGATTCGTTGTGTGTGAAGCCACTAGCAATTGCTAGTGGTGATGTTTAGAGAAGAGGTGTGTGCGACCCTCAACCGTCATAGTTACATTCCGTCCACGCGCCTTCCGAAGCACAGCATCGCGGCCGTTGCATCCATCTCGCCTTGCGAAGCGGAGTTTTGACCCGCATCTCTCTTTATTCTGCAATAGCATAGGATCCCAAACCAAACCTCCCGTTGTTACTTATTAACCCTTTTAACTGATTTCCTGGTTTGAGCAAATCGTACTACCCAACTTGCGGTCCTTTGAGAACGATATTTGGGGAGTTCCTCCCTATTTTATTACTTGAGCGACCGGTGCACTGCCGTCGTATCGCATTTTGTGCCTGCTAATTAGCAGTGCCGAATTAGCGCATCAAAGATCAAGGGAATGAGCCTTCTATCCCAGAAGATAGAGGCGCTATGCCTATGCCAACTGAAGACATTACTCTCTAAGACTGCCGAGAGTTAATGGTAGCAAGCAAGATTGTGCTCACAGCTCCAAGTGAGACAGTGCCAAAAGTTTCCAAGGGGAAAGCCAAGGCTATAATGCATATTAGTGAAGAATCATCTGAAAATGTCAGTGAAGCAGCTCCCCAGGGAGGAGGAGATCAAGAAGAACAAACTGCTCAGCCATCTTCGACTCAGGCAGGGTCTCTCTTCCATATGATGTCATCCCTGGTAAATGCTCAGCGCAAACAACTAGAGCAATTCATAGTAAAAACTGTGGATAATCTAAGGGAAGAAATGAAGGGCGAGATCCAGAAAGTGAAGAAGGACATACTCCACCTCAACACCTAGTGCGCTCACTTCTACACACTGGCAGCTCCGGACATTGAAAAGATGAGCGAGGAAGTAAACAAAGTGGGACATCAGACCCATAAAATCCTGAAAAGGCAAGGCAAATTCTCAGACAATGTGTACTTTGGTCTTAAGCAGATAGAGACAAATGCTGCAAATAACAGAAATCAAATTCTGAATAAGGTCAATGCGAACGCTCATACCTTAGATACCCATCTGCTTGAAATAAACAACAATTTGGATGTGACTGAACAAAGCTTGCATGAAAAGCTGAATCAAGTTAGAGAAGGACTTGAGGTGTACAACCCCGATATTCGCCAGGCAAAGAGATGGTCTAAAGAAGGCAATGGAACGGAGCTCGCCGAAAGGGCGAGCGAGAAGGGTCGGTTAGCGAGACGAGCAGTCGTTGAAGCCCAAGGGACTCACGCAAGAGGGGTCGCGAGATCCAGGCCTCGCGAGGCAGACCTCGGCAGATACCGCTAGGAGGGGGCCGGCGAGGTCCTCGTAGGGCGATCGCCTCGAAGAGGCATCGCGAGAAGGACCGCGAGAGCATCCCACAGGATGGTTCTCGCAGTTTCTTGCCCATAACCCGATAGGGCCAAATTACCCTGTCACCCTTGGTGGTCTGCCTTTAGCCTCTCCAAACAGCGGAGTTTGGTTGTTAGCAGACCCATTTGGGGTGCGGATAGTAAAACCAGAAGGAGAAATCCTACTATTTGCAGGACAGATCAGAAAATCTAAAAATAGGACCTCAAGGGCACCTTTGGAGGGGATCTCACTTCAGCTTCCCTCTCCTTAGGCTTTCTTTGGTTAGCATTTCCAAAGCTCTCCAAGGTGCCCGAGTCTCAGCTTTGGCTTGGGAGGGGAAGCGCTCAACGATCTTCCGGGTTAGTGGAGGGACCTCCTCGCTGTGACTAAGGCCTTAGTCAATTTCCTAATCTTCAGTCTACCTTCTCCGAGGGATCAGTAAGGGCCAGCCGCCCCTCATTTCGGTGAGGGCCCCGAGCTCTACGGGAGATCGAGAAATCGGTTTCAAAATTTTGGTGCGGTGAGCGTGGAGCGTGGTTGGTTCAAGAAAGTTCCTGAGAAAGGTTATGGCGGGAGATGAAGAGCAAGGCGAGGAGTTCGGCGAGACACCCCAGGTGGCGATGGCCAGGATGCTCGCAGATTTCAGAAAGAAGGTGCTCGACACCTTGGAGTTTACGGTCACAGCTCTGCGAAGTGAGTTCGCGACCCCAGCACCTCAGATGACCCCTACCCCAGCGGCGGTCGGCGAGAATGCCCCGGGTGGAAGGGCCGGAAAGGAAGTTGCCGTTGGGTCAGGACAGGACAGAGAGGGGCGAGTGTTGTTCGCCAGTCTGGCAAGCCTGATGCCGGCGAGCTCTGGGCCGGCGAGCTCAGTGCCGACAAGCTCTGTCCCAGCGAGCGCGGTGCAGGCGAGCGCGTGCCAGGAGGATGCGGCAACGGTCGGGGTGGTTCAGGCGAGCGTCGCGCTCGCGAGTGCAGTCCCGGCGAGCTCAAGTTTGGCGAGGGAGCTTGGGGGGCGAGCGGAGCCAGAAAAGATGGCAGGAGGGGGAAGCCCCTTTTGCGAGTTGGTGCTTTCCGCACCCATCCGGGGGGGGGGGGGGGTTCGGGGAGTGCGACCGGGTATACTACAACGGTAGGGATGACCCTGTACAGCACCTGCAGAGTTTCGAAGACTCGGTCTCCATCAGGCCGATGTCAGATGCCTTCAAGTGTCGGCTCTTCGCCGTCACCCTCAAGGAGAAGGCCAGGGACTGGTTCCATCAGCTCCCTGCAGGATCAATCTACGCGTTCGAGGACTTGCGCCGAAGTTTTTTGCTTAAGTTCTCGACCTCAAAAAAGAGGAAGAAGGACGCTGACTCCCTCTTCAAGGTGAAGCAGGAGCCCAGGGAGTCGTTAGCTCAGTATGCGGATCGGTTCCAGGAGGAAGTGCAGCTTACTCGGAGATGCCGGGGTTCGCTCTCCAACTCGCCTTCACGGTTGGGTTGAAAGAGAGTTTTTTCAAGATGGCGTTGAAGAGGAAGGCCCCCATCTCCTATGAAGAGCTGATGGAGAGGGTGGTGGAGGAAGTCGCGAGTGAAGAAGCCAACCCGGAGCTCACCAAGAGGCTAGCAAAGCTCAGTGAGCCGGAGGTGAGGCAGCAAGAGGTCAGGAGAAGGGAAGAGCCCCGGGCCCCGGAGGGGGGATGGAGGCCGCACGGCGGAGGAATGCAAGGGCAGGGAAGGGGTTACGGCCCAGGAAGGAGTAACCATTTCGGAGGTCAAGGGAGACCCCACCAGTTGGGGTGGAGGCAGGGTCCGATGCAGATGCCTCCCCCACCCCAACAGGCTATGGCCATTGGCAGGGGAAGAGGAAGAGGAAAGAGAGGCGAGGTGGAAACAGCAGCCGCTAGGAGGAGAAGGAATAGGGTGGCGGAGGCCGAGGCGGGGGAGGTGACATTGTCGTATTGTATCTTCCATGATGAGGAAGGTCACTCAACGGACACCTGCCCGGAGTTCCTGGAGGTGAAAAGGGGCCGAGCCCCCGCGCCAGACAACAAGTGAGAATTAAAGAGGTCGAGCCTCAGGGGGAGGAGGAAGAAAGGTGTGAAAACAGAGTGGACGTGGGAAGTAGAGGAGGGATCGGGGTGATCCATGGGGGGGGTAGGGGTGGAGGCGACCCGCAAGGCTAGCCTTCATACCATGTATCGGCGGAGCGTGGCTTCAACATCCACTGCTCCACCCCCAGTGGAAAGAATTATGTTCTCCCAGAAGGACATGCCGAGCTTCGAGGACCCTTTCTGCGATGCGTTGGTCATCCAGACCGCCATCGAGAACTTCACCGTCTCAAGGATTCTAGTCGACAACGGTAGCTAAGTCAACGTCGTCTTCAAGAAGGCGTTTGACGAGATGAAGGTGGAATCCAAGAGGGTGTTAGCCTAGGATGGCCCCCTGTTCGGCTTCTCAGGAGAAAGGAAGGAAGTAGAAGGTGGAGTGGGGCTCCATATGACCCACGGAGGGCAGTCTCGGAACTGCCGCTTCGTGATAGTGGATGCCCCAAGCAGCTACAGCGCCATTTTTGGGCATCCTCTCATCAGCGCATTTAGATGCGTCCCTTCCACCTTCCACCAGTGTCTAAAATTCAACGCGGGTGGAGTCCAGGTCCGGATCCGAGGAGACCCCAAGATGGCGAGATAGTGCTATGTGACGGCTGTCAACACCATCGCCTGGATGGGAGAGGCGGAAGAATTCGATAAGAGGATGGAGGAGGCGGCAGAAGCTGGAGGAGAGAAAGGAGCTGAGGAGAAGATGGAGGGAGAAGAGGTTCGTGCCCAGGAAGGGATCGCTGAGAGACCCAGGGCGGGAAGAGGAGAAGAGGGAAAGGGAGAAGGTGCCCCAGAAGGAGGGGCGGAAGAAGTAATGATGGCAGGAGGGGGAGAGACAGGGGAAGGAGCCCAAGAGCTCGTTGGCATTGGAGAGGAGAAAAATAAGTGGGAGGAGCAATCTCGGCTGGAGGCCGTGTATGAGATCGTGGAGCTTGAGGTCACCACCCGGCTAGGGGTGGTAGAGAAGGTCCGGGTCAGCGGAGAACTCAATCCAGAAGAGCAGGCGGAGATCCTGGCCTGCGTACAGGAAAATGTGGACGTCTTCGCTTGGAGCGCCGTGGAGATGCCCGGGATCGATGCGGATGTGGCTTGCCACTGCCTCAACCTCGACCCCAGCACCTGCCCCATCCGCCAGAAGAGGAGGTCCATCGCCGACAAGCTGGAAGGACCCATCCGCGAGAAGGTGGGCAAGCTCCTACTGGCGGGCTTTGTATCGGAGATCCAGTATCCAGGCTGGGTCTCCAACGTTGTTATGGTGAAGAAGGGAGGAGGTAAATGGAGAATGTGTATCGACTTTTCTTTACTTAATAAATCATGCCCTAAGGATTGTTACTCCCTGCCTAGGATCGACGCACTGGTTGTCTCAGCCGTCGGTTTTCTTGTGATGTCTTTCTTAGATGCTTTTAAGGTTACCATCAAATCCGCATGCACCCCCCGGTCATCAAAGATGTCTCCTTCATCACGGGGGATGGATGCTACTGTTATAAGATGATGCATTCTGACTCAAGAATGCAGGTGCCACATACCAAAGGATGATGGACAGAGTCTTCCGCGAGCAGAAGGGGAGAAACCTGGAGGTTTATGTTGATGACCTCATGGTAAAAAGCCGAGACCTTGGGTCCCACCTCCGAGACCTTGAGGAGACGTTCGGAACCCTGCGACGATACAAGATGAAACTCAATCCCTTGAAGTGTGTCTTCGGGGCAAGCCGAGGGAAGTTCCTAGGCCACTTGCTCACCCCCGCGGGGGTGGAGCCTAACCCGGACAAGGTTAAGGCGGTAATGGAGTTGGGGTCGCCGAGGAATCTGAAGGAGGTTCAGAGCCTCACAGGGAAGTTGGCTGGGCTCAGCAGGTTCCTCTCCAAGGCAGGGGAGAAGTGTGCGCCTTTCTTCAAGGTGCTACGAGGCAACAAGAAGTTTGAATGGACCCCGGAATGCGAGGAGGCCTTCCAGACGCTGAAAAAACACATCAGCCAGACCCCTCTGCTCTAGGGGCCAAGGCCAGGAGAGGACCTATCCCTGTACCTGGGGGTAGGGTCCGAAGCAGTAAGTTCTGTGTTGATCTGAGAGGAGGGGAAGAAATAGTTCCCCATCTACTACGTCAGCCGAGTGCTGAAGAAGGCGGAGCTCCGGTACCCGATTCTGGAAAAGTTAGCCTTTGCATTGGTGGTGTCAGCTCGGAGGCTCCGACCTTACTTCCAAGCCCATTCAATCAAGGTAGTGACGGACCATTCGCTCCGAAAAATCATGGAAGGGGTGGAGCACTCGGGAAGGTTGGCAAAATGGTCTGTGGAGTTAAGCGAATTCAACGTCACGTTCATGCCCAGGACGTCCATCAGAGCTCAGGCGGTGGTAGACTTCATGGCCGACTATGCGACCGAGGTAGGGGAGCACGAGACACCTCCCCCAGAGGCATGGAAGATGTTGGTGGACGGAGCATCGGGAAAGTACTCCTATGTAGGGGGAATAGTCCTGGTGAGTCCCCAGGGAACCCGGATTGAGCAAGCCTTAAACATCCATTTCCCAATTACTAACAACCAGGCTGAGTACGAGGCAGTGATAGCGGGCTTTCGGCTGGCCCGGGAACTAGGGGTGCAGGACGTGGAGGTCTCGACGGACTCCATGGTGGTAGCATGCCAAATCAAGGGAGAGTTTTGAAGCGAAGGACCCGACCCTCCTGCTATACCTGGAGAAGGTTAAGGGGGTCATCGGGCAGTTCTGCACCTTCTCCATCAAGCATGTGCCGAGGGAGGAGAGCACCCAGGCGGATCTCTTAGCCAAGTTCGGTCCCCGAGCGGGAGGGACGGCTTCGGAACTCTTCCGGCCCTCCATCGAGGAAGGAGAGTTGATGGAGGTGGATCGACGAGCCTCGTGGATGGATCCGTTCATCACCTTCCTATCCTCCGGGCAGTTCCCTGGAGAGGATGTGGACAAGAGGCGCTTTAGGTATAAGTCCGCTTATTACTCCTTGCATGCAGGAGGGCTATATAGGAAGACTCTCTCGGGACTCCTGGCCCGTTGTGTTTCCGAGGAGGAGGTTCCGAGAGTCCTGGAAGAAATCCACTCCAGGGAGTGCGGCAGTCACTCCGGGAGCCGGACCCTGGAAGGGAGGGTGTTGAGGCAAGGCTACTTCTGGCCCACTCTCAGCAAGGATGCGGCAGAGTTCGCGAGGAAGTGTCCTAAGTGCCAGCTCTATGCTCCCCTCCAACTCCTCCCAGATCAAAGGCTCCAGACCATCACGGCTCACTGGCCCTTCGCCATATGGGGGTTGGACCTGGTCGGTCCCTTCCCCCAAGCCAGCGGCCAGAGGAAGTTCCTGCTGGTCATGATCGACTACTTCTCGAAGTGGATAGAAGTGAAAGCACTCGCTAAGGTAACCTCTCAAGTTGTAAGGAATTTTGTGTGGGGGGAGATAATTTGCAGGCACGGGCTCCCTCTAGCTATAGTGACGGACAACGGGCCGCAGTTTGCTAGTGAAGAGTTTGTTGGCTTCTGCACTAATCTCGGCATTGACCTCAGGTTCGCATCGGTCCACCACCCGAGGAGCAATGGGCAGGTGGAGGCGGCGAACAGAATAATTGCTAACCTATTAAAAAAGAAAGTGGAGAACCTCTAAGGGAACTGGGTGGAACAGCTACCCTCAGTCCTCTGGGCCATGAGGACTACTCCGAATACCGCCACCGGGGAGACTCCGTTCAAGCTCTCTCACGGGTCCGAGGCCGTTCTCCCCATAGAGTTTGAGGTAAAGACCCCCCGGGCGATCGCTGCGAGCGAGGGGGATGAAGAGTGGCTAGAAGATAACAACGCAGAGCAGAGGCTGTCTTTGGACCTAGTGGAGGAACTCCGAGACTTGGCCACCATCAGGCAGGAAGAGGTCAAACGGCGGATGGTTCGATACTTTGACAAACATATCCAGATAAAGCACTTTCAAAAAGGAGACCTAGTCTTGAAGAAGGTCGACGCGGCCGGCAGAGGGGCCGCGGTGAGTAAGCTTAATCCCAACTGGGAGGGTCCATATATTATAAGCGAGGTGCTCAAGTTGGGGGGGGGGGGGGCTATCATCTCCAGGATGTGGAAGGGGTGCCCCTCGGTCGAGCCAGGAGTGGGGATGATTTGAAACGATTTTACCCTTAAATGCTTTATTACATTGGTTACAGAACGTCTTACTCCTTTTTGTGATGCTTATAGTCACTGCCATGCCGGAGTGATGAGGTTGGATATGTTGGTGCTGGAATGCCCCAGATCGATTCTGCTCCCGGGCTCTCACCTAGACGGGGGGGGGGGGGGGGGGGGTTCAGGTTGATCTCTGGAGAGGCTGGCAAGGTTGGTGTAGGAATGCCCCAGATCGATTCCGCTCCCGGGCTCTCACCTAGACGGGGGGTTCAGGTTGATCTCTGGAGAGGCTGGCAAGGTTGGATATGTTGGTGCTGGAATGCCCCAGATCGATTCAGCTCCCGGGCTCTCACCTAGATGGGGGGTTCAGGTTGATCTCTGGAGAGGCTGGCAAGGTTGGATATGTTGGTGCTGGAATGCCCCAGATCGATTCCGCTCCCGGGCTCTCACCTAGACGGGGGGTTCAGGTTGATCTCTAGAGAGGCTGGCAATGTTGGATATGTTGATGCTGGAATGCCCCAGATCGATTCCGCTCCCGGGCTCTCACCTAGACGGGGGGTTCAGGTTGATCTCTGGAGAGGCTGACAAGGTTGGATATGTTGGTGCTGGAATGCCCCAGATCGATTCCGCTCCCGGGCTCTCACCTAGACGGGGGGTTCAGGTTGATCTCTGGAGAGGCTGGCAAGGATGACAGGTCTTTTTACTGGAAGGTTCCGTCTCGCTCGACGGGCAGGCCCGCTCGGCAAAGAGAGATTTCGCACGATAATATGCGAGTGGCGAGAATCAATCTTATGCGATTCAGAACATCCAGTCCTCGGCAGAAAGGGTGCCTGTTCCGGGCAAGAGGCGAGCTCACGCCAAGAGAAAAAAAAAATGCCTTGCGAAACCTAGAGAAAATACGCGCGACTAAAAGGATAGTAACTAAGGCGAATGGCGAAAGGCCAGGGCAGCCGAAAAGGTCCCGCACTCGTCTATTCGACAACATAAAACGCGAGAACGGTCATCGCGGGAGTGGCCTACATATAGGTAAACATCGAGATGAGAAAGAGCGAGATATCAACACAGAAAACAATACAAAGAAAGGAGCGAGCGCAACACAGCAAAAAATATGTATTCATTCCCTTTAAAAGTCTGATTTACATAAAGCGGCGATCTCGCCAGCCAAAAAAACAAAATCGAACAAAACAAAGCTGTAAGCCTCACTGGTCGCTCGCGGACACCTCCCCGTCGTCGCTGCTCTTCACTGGCGAAAGCGGGTGGAAGAGCTCAGGGACGACATCTTCCAGGTCCAGATCGGCGGCGTCGGCGGTTAAGAGGCCAGCCGCCTTCATCATCTGGAATATGTAGCGAGCCGAATCCGTAGACTCCAAGCGAACCTCTTCATTTCGCGCTCGCCGCTCTTCCTTCAGACGGCGAGGTGAGGGGGGAACGACGACACATGTGAGGTCGCTGTTTAGGGCCTTCAGCCCGGCCACCTCGCCCTCCAAATCCTTGATGCGAGCGTCGGCTCTCCCGACAGAATCAGCATCCTGCAATTAAGTCCAATTAAAAATCCGAAACAACCAAAGGAAAGAAGGATGAGGAAGTCTAAACTAACCACACTGCCCTCTGCAGCGAGCAGCTTCTCCTTCAGCTGCGTGTTCTCGGCAAGAACCCCCTGGTAAGCCCTCGCGAGCTCCACATTCTGAAGCTCCAGCTGTAAGCAATGCCTCCCCGTCATGTGGGCAAGTTCGGCAGAGCGTAGCTGAGACCTCGCACTCTCGTAAGCAAGGGTTCTCGCGGTCTCATCCTTATAAGACCCCGCGTCCTCGCGACCATAAAGAGCGAACGCGGAGTCGAAGGCATGACCACTGACAGTCTCCTTCTCCACCCAGGAGGGGAGAGTGGAGGAGATATCCACCCTATTAGTCTCCGGCTTCCAAGTGACAAGGGGCTCACCAGTCCCATCCCGGCGCCTCTGGCCAAGGCCGAAGTTGTAGTGGTTCACCGGGATGGGGAGGACGGTGTTGGAGTTTCTGAGATGATCTCAAAGCAATCAACAGTTAATCTTGTTGCCAACGCAATATGAGCCTATAGGGTCGCACATAAAAGCGTTTGGAGAAATTGGAGAAAGGATTGTGTTGGCCTTACTCATATTGGATATGAGTGGAGGACCAATCCTGTGACTGCTTGGAATCAAGTTGAGAATGTCTCAACAAGGGAAATCGTTTAAAGTGTTTAAACGAACGGATTTACACTAGGTAATTCGGCTAATGGGATTAACCGAATTCGGCTAATGGGATTAACCGAATTCGACTAATGGGATTAACCGAATTCGGCTAAAGGGTTTAGACGAATTCGGCTAATGGCAAATTCGGCTAAAGGGTTTCGCCAAATTTATACAGCCGAATTTATATAGTCGAATTCGTCGAAATGGTTTCGCCGGATTCGGTTATTGTGCTTAGTCAAATTCAGTTAATGTGATTAGTCGAATTCGGCGAATTCAATCTGGAAAGTTTTTCCTCTGGTCTGCGGATAGTCGGCTTTATGCCTTGCTTATAAAAGGAATGTGTTTAGGGCTTCGAAAAAAGATGGTTTTGGTTCGATCCTTTTCGCGAGAGAAAAACGACGGAAGTGTTCCGGCTGTTCTCGTTCCGTCCGTCGATCGACATTCCGCCGCAGCTAGTCGCCGCCGCCGGTCGCCGCCTCCTCTGGATCGGACCTAGCAGTCCGTGAGGACGTTGGGAGCTTCCTTCTCCGACCTAGTTCTTGTACGACAAGGAGCTAGGGTTCCTCATCGCTTGTGTGGACTTCTGTAGAGGGATCGATCTATTTCGTTCCTTGAAGAACTCAAGGCAGATTTCGGATTCTTCGTGGAGCACCTTGGTTGAGTATTGACTCAATCCCGCGAAGGTATATTGTATTTCGATTTGCTTCCTTATTCTCTTGAATCATGAAAATCGCAAGATCCGTTGATCTCTTTTTGGGTTGTTCTTGTTCATTTCCGCTGCGCATATTCGATATGTCATCCCTTATGAAGGGGTATAGAAAACCCAACAGACGGAGGTCCTGACCGCCTCCTGGCAGGGCTCTTCGTCCTCACCCCCGAGAGGCCTGTAAGGTCAAACTCGTCGAAGGCGGCCTCGCGGGGCTCCTTACCCTTCGAGGGAGCGAGCGAGACTGCGTTCTTCTTGCTCTTCTTCTTTGGCGGAGATTTCGAAGGGGCAGCGTAACTACCAGAAGTCCCCGATCTCTTGCAAGAAGAGGGCTTAGCTGGGGTGGCGACGCCTCGGCAAGCTTCCGCCCCCAGGGTAGCGAGAGCCATGGTAGCGTCGGTTTTACGGTTGCTCGCGTAGGGGGGATGAAGGGGCAGATCTCGCTCGCCTAGAAACAAACAGTAGTTTTGATAAGTACGATATGGTAGCGAATAAAGACGTAGGTGTTAGGCGAGATCTTTACCTTCTCCGGCGAGAACCGGAGGAAGCGAATCTAGGTTGCGGCGGAGATAAACGACTTCAAAGTTCTTCTTGCAGAAGAACTGATGGAGGAGGGCGTCATGGCCGCCGAGGGCGGTGGGCCGGTAGGTGGTCTCGCTATGTTGAACCGGCGAGAGGGGAATGTTGCCGAAGTTCCCCTTGACGACGACGAACTTCTGGGCCTAGAAGTGGGCCTTGTTGACAGTCTCAACAACCTTCGGACCCGTGCCCACGAAGTAGGATGTCCCATCTTTGTAGGCGCGGAATGAGAACAGCTTCCGGAAGACCGGGAGGCTGAACTCGATGCGCTCCTCGCGAAGGTAACAGGCGAAGGCGGTGATCACCGCCATGGCATTAGGTGTGAGCTGGCCTGGAACCACGCCGTAGTGTTTGAGCACCTAACAAGCAACGAGAACAGGATTAGTCCACCTGGCGAGCGAAAATCGAGTGGCAACAAAAAAATATATATAGGAAGTAAGCGAGAGCGATTATTACCTGGCGAACTTCGGGCCACAAGGGAAGGCGCAGGCCCACCGCGAAATGGGCGGTAGGAATGGCCAACTCGTCGACCATCAGGTCATTGATGACGTCGTCCTCACTAGGGCGGCGTGCCTCGAAAGGGGCGGGGGGTGATGTAGTCAGCGACCGCGCTGAAGTACTCCTCATCGGTCAAATTACAAGTGAAGAAGCTGTGCTCGGCGAAAGCCTTCGCGACCCTTCGCCGACCCTCCGACTCCGCATCGCCACCCATCTTAGCAACCTGCAAGAAAAGATGAAACGCGAGAACGAGAAGAAGCGAGAGCTCTGAAGCAGAGGAAGAAGAAGGTCGAGAGTAAATGCGGTGGTTGACTCAGTTAAGACCGCCTATTTATAGCCGAAGCAAAAGGGCGGGAAGAAGTCCAAACGCCGGCGAGCACGAGTATCCACAAAAACATCACATCACGTACGCGGGCGAAGGAGACCTGCGGGTTTCGTGCAAACAACATTTCGGCAGGACACGTTTAGCGAGAATAGAGGATCCTCGCAAGCACAATATAATAATTAAAATAGATCCATTGACAGCGAGCGAGAAACCGTAAAAGATAACGATGCTTATTGTCGAGAGAAATAAAAGCCAGCATCAGTGGCAAATGCGCGAGCCACTAAACGTAGCAAGATCATTCAAAAGCGATGACAACTGTTACGAATAATGTCACGATATAGTAGCTAGCGAGAATCGTGGGGGAGCCATTTCCACCTGCCTCCGCCCCGCGACCCTGATCTCGGCGGTACTCTAGAGTTGTAGTACTCCTCGGCCAATCGGCCCTCCCCGTCCGTGAGGTAGGCGTAGTCTCTCATCCTAGCTATATGAACCTCCGACGTCGTAGCGCTCTCATCCTGGTCGCGCTGTCTGGCCTGTCGGAGCCTCGCACACTCTTCCATCAAAACTGCGTGCCTGTCCTCGATGGCTTCTCTGTCCCGCCTCGCCTGCATGTTGAGATCCATCAGCATCCTCCCGTGCTTCCTCAGCAACTCCGCGGCTCGCTGCTTCAACATCTCGGGGTCTCGCGGATCCCCTAAGAAGTCCTCTACTTGGTCTTGAAGGGGGGACATCTCGTCGTCGCCTAGCTCAGAATCGGTAGGCGGATTTTTGGTATTGTCTGCAAGATATTACAGAGAGGTCAGATGGCGCGCGTGAGTTCGCGCAGTGTTTCAGCGAGGTCAGGAGACTTACCAAGCGGGGGACGAAAAGTCGAGGGACGGCCCTGGAACACGTTGCCGTAGTGAGGATAGAGAGATTTGCCCAAGCCGGCGGGGTAGGCTGCACTGTTGGTAGGAGGGATCGTCGGCGGCGCAGAACCCCAGGTCTCCTCGCTCGTCAAGAGCCGGAATCCGGGCTTGTCTATGATTTTGTCAGGAGGCGGAAGTGGAGACGGAGGCCTCAATGTATGGCGGGCCGGGGACTTCAGGGGCGAGACTGTAAGAGATAAGGAACGGCAGTCAGATAGTTGACAAGAAACATTCTGGCGCGCGAGATTATGATCATACCGGTAACGTTCTTCCCAGCAAGGTTCATATCCGCCTGCAGGCTTTTGCGAGACCCCTCCGCGGGTTCCCCCGTGTTCTCGCTCGGCAAAGCATCCTGCGAGTAGAAATGAATGACAAGAAAATTTATTAACGCGAACTGGAGGGGTGGCTCGTACCTTCTCGTTATGGCGATCGTCGGGGGAGGAATCCAACATCGTGGAGTCATCCCCGGTTCGGCGAGCCGCCTTCGCCTTCTTGACTTTCGACGACTTGGCGGGAGGGGGCCGGTTCATCCAGGCGGGGACCTTGGCCGTGGAAGGGAGCTCGCCGACTTTCACCTCCCTCATGCGAGCCTTGATTTCTTCAGTAAGAGGCATCTACAGACAGCTACAATGTCAGGCAAAGGAAAAGGAAGAGAAGTGGCGGCGCACGCCACTGGGGACTCGGGACGATATTTATAACCCAGAGTGGGTCCCACCAAAGATTCCCTACAGATCATCAAGTCGCGGGCGAATACCAGGGGTTGGATGATTCTTCGCGAGCACAAATGTCCTCGCGAAGAGCGGGGATTGTGTACAACCCCGATATTCGCCAGGCAAAGAGATGGTCTAAAGAAGGCAATGGAACGGAGCTCGCCGAAAGGGCGAGCGAGAAGGGTCGGTTGGCGAGACGAGCAGTCGTTGAAGCCCAAGGGACTCACGCAAGAGGGGTCGCGAGATCCAGGCCTCGCGAGGCAGACCTCGGCAGACCTCGGCAGATACCGCTAGGAGGGGGCCGGCGAGGTCCTCGTAGGGCGATCGCCTCGAAGAGGCGTCGCGAGAAGGACCGCGAGAGCATCCCACAGGATCGTTCTCGCAGTTTCTTGCCCATAAGCCGATAGGGCCAAATTACCCTGTCACCCTTGGTGGTCTGCCTTTAGCCTCTCCAAACAGCGGAGTTTGGTTGTTAGCAGACCCATTTGGGGTGCGGATAGTAAAACCAGAAGGCGGAATCCTGCTATTTGCAGGCCAGATCAGAAAATCTATAAATAGGACCTCAAGGGCACCTTTGGAGGGGATCTCACTTCAGCTTCCCTCTCCTTAGGCTTTCTTTGGTTAGCATTTCCAGATCTCTCCAAGGTGTCCGAGTCTCAGCTTTGGCTTGGGAGGGGAAGCGCTCAACGATCTTCCGGGTTAGTGGAGGGACCTCCTCGCTGTGACTAAGGCCTTAGTCAATTTCCTAATCTTCAGTCTACCTTCTCTGAGGGATCAGTAAGGGCCAGCCACCCCTTATTTTGGTGAGGGCCCCGAGCTCTACGGGAGACCGAGAAATCGGTTTCAACATGAGGAAAGGGTAATTAAACAAGCCCTAAAGGGGGATAAGGAAATAATAAATGCCAGTTCACATCAAGCCATGTGTATAACAAATCAAATAAAGCAGTCAATGAAGCAACCCCCATCACTATATGAAGCTGCCAATCCTTCTGCAAGCACTGATTCAGCTGAGTATGGAATAGAGTTTGGAGAATCAGCAACCTCCAGAAAATGAAAGAGAATTCAGAGCAGCCAGTATCGATAAAAGAGACTGAGGAAAATTGAGCTGGATCCACAATCAGGAAGTTGGAGTCCTGTCTCAAGAGAAATAATAATTGAATCATGGATTCAGATTGGATACCCTCAGAAGGACTATCAAAGAGTATACCAGACAGTTGAATGGGAAAAACATCTGAAGCAGCTGGAAAGGAAGAAGAACCACAAGCTAGCATTCCCAAAAGGTCCTCCTCCCTCTCCTAAGAGAATTCCCCTGCCCATCAACTACCATCAGAGGCAAAGGCAGAAAACCAAAGGGGCAAGCAGCAGCAGACGCTGATGGGGCAACACATTAAAATCTTAATTTATTTTGTTGGGGAAAATGAATGCTAATGTTTATTCTTGAACATTTAATCCATTTATATGCTTGAAGAACATTTCATCTATTTATATGATTGCTGCTTTAAGTATGATGTTACTATCTGAAATGATATATCTTTTCATGAGTGTCATTTATCATTGAGGTAAGTTAGGGCTTCTTCAAATAGGGGGAGATTGTTGGGAACAGTGCCCAACAATATTCCTGATTTGAAGAAGTGCTCAGCTCAATGATAAGTGCAAGTTGTATTTAATGTTTCATCTAGTTCATGCTTGCAGAGATCGACATTATGTCAAGTACTTTAGTTATTTCTGAAAGTACTATATCGTCAAGAAGAATAGGAGATGTCATCATCAAAGTATGCTTGTCGTCATAATGATGGACAAAGCAAAAGCCTAGACTTGGCGAGTTAGTCGAACGCTGAGACTTGGCAAGATCGTCGAACGCAGAAGCAAGATCGTCGAACGCAGAAGCAAGATCGTCGAACGCAGAAGCAAGATCGTCGAACTCAGAAGGAAGATCGTCGACCGCTGAGATTTGGCGTGTTCGTCGAACACAGAAGGCTGTTTGTCGAACGCAGAATGGAGTTCGTCGAACGCTGAGACGGGACAGAAGAATAAAGCTCGTCGAACGAAGAATGCTGTTCGTCGAACGAAGATTGTCATTCGTCGAACGTAGAGAAGAATGAAGATAAAAGGAAGAAATGTCGTCCATAAGACGCGGTATCATCGACATCACCAAAGTGGCCTTGTCGTCGAGAAGTTGAAGAAGCCTTATCGCTGAAAAGGCTAAGTATGACTGATGGCGATGAACATCGTCGTAAAGAAGGCATGATGTCGAGAAGACTGAAGAAGATCAGCTGAAGACAAGCAATTGCTAAAGTATGTTCTGTCGACATGTTATCACTCATGTCGCTGAGAGAACAATGCGATTACAACGAAAGTCTGCAAGAGAGAAGCCCTCGACGACACAGTCAGAGATAGCATATCGTTGTATATGCAGATGTGCCAGAATGTCTCGTATCGTCGAGATACCTGTGTCAGAGGCAGAAGCTTGAAGACTTGAAGATCTTCCAAGGTCAAGGCATCAACAAAGTCCTGTCATCGAGATATCATCCATGTCGTTGTAACAATGGAAATATCATCGAGATAGATTAAAATGTTGCGGACGCGCTGTCAGCATTTAATGCCGCCACCTGATTATCCAATCAGCGCGTGCTCTTATGGAATGGGCGTCTGACATTAAAGGACACCACATGCGACCGTTATGCGGCTCATCTGTCCTATTAAAGGGAACAATGATGCCCTAGAAAATGCTCTCTCAAAATAGAGAAAAGAACGAAAAAGAATTCCGCCGCTACACTTCAATAGAACAATTTTCTCGGCGGAGAAGAAGAAGATCAAGTAGAGAACAAGCATCTAGTGTTCTCTGAAGAATCAGTCATCTCCATCGACTGAAAAGTAGCCGGTCAACATCGGCATAAGAAGAGAAGGCTGAAGAAGATCCAGTGCTGAAACTCCAAATCAAGAAGCATCTTCTTCAACCTAAAGAAGCCGATCTTCATCAGGCTAAGTTGCCGATCTTCATCCGGCAGAAGTAACAATCTTTTAACACTGTATTTTTTGTAAGGCTTGCGGGCCTATTTGTCTAGCTTGAGGGCTGGAGAGCTGTGAGGCTTGAGGGCCATGGCAGTGGGCTTGCGGGTCTGACACCGTCAAGCTTGAGGGCTGGAGAGCTGTGAGGCTTGAGGGCCAGGGCAGTGGACTTGCGGGTCCGATCTTGTCGAGCTTGAGGGCTCGGGCGTAGTAGGGGCTTTTGGGCATTGGCTGTAGGCACGTGACTTGCGGGTCTGCGTTGTGTAGGGCTTGAGGGCCTGAGTGTCAAGCTTGCGGGCTCGTGGGCAGTAGGGGCTTGCGGGCCTAGGCTGTTGGACTTGCGGGTCCGTGGTGTAAGGCTTGAGGGCCTGTAGTTTTTGGCGGCATTTGCCGACCCTAGTACACTACTAGGTAGGCGCAGACGGAAAGAAGACTACTCAAGACACCCGGTCTTGAGGAACCTCTATACATCTTTGTATTCTTTTCTGTGTTGTGTTTTCTACTTTATAGATCTATTAACCAGAAATCAAGAACACCAAAAAGGGGATAGTAATTTGAAAAATCTATTCACCCCCCTCTAGGTGATAAGTCGACACCCAATAAACAACACTCTCCAAATTGGTATTGAGGGTTATCAATTTGATTAAAATAGTGAGAGCTTTTAATAAAATCCTTATTAAAATAAAATATATTTTGAAATATAGTACTAAATTCTTTGCAAATTTATTGTAGAATTTCAATGGCAAGTGGATCTCACTCCACCCTATCCCTAAGAGCCATGCTTTAGAAGGACTAGCTCAACGGGATGAACTTCCTTGACTGGTATAGGAACTTGAGGATTATTCTCAGGCAAGAGCGCAAGCTCTACGTCTAGGAAGAGGAAGCCCTCATCGAGCCAATCGGGAATGCTCCCCAAGCAGATAAAGATGCTTACAAGAAGTATCAGGATGATACCCTGGATGTTGATAGCCTCATGCTTGCTACCATGACCTCTGAGCTTCAGAAGCAATATAAGAGCATGCGTGGTTATGAGATAACTGAGCACCTCGAGAAAATGTTCGAGGGGCAAACTCGGCAAGAGACATATCTAAGTGTTGATTAAAATTCCGCTTGCACGAAATAAAATCCGAACTAGCAATCCGAGAAGGCAAGTATACCTATCGAACTGTAGTATAGGAACGCAAGTGTCGTATTAAAATCCGAGAACCGTTGATTACTTATACTCAAACGAATTACTATTATTTTATCTTAATAATTTTTTGGATGGTTTTGTCTGCTAGGTTAAAATAAAAGTTGGATATAAGTACGGCTAAACGATGATTAAGAAATAGCACTCGATCTTGACTTACTTCGGCCTAAGTTGATCAAAATTCAAAAGCAAACTTAAAACTTAATAAAGTAAGGGCAGCTTGACCGTGGGGGTTCCTATAGTTTGAACATGCTTCTCTCGAAGATATGCCCAACTGAGTTTAGGAAAATCCGACCGAACTCTCGTCCCGTATTCGAATACCTAAAACTCGCTTTAAGTGGTGAACCCCGCTATTGGGTTTTACTCCAATCCAGGAGATTTACGTCATTCTCTCTCGAGAAATGTGTGTAACTCTCTTTACTCTTAAGTGCTCACTTCAGACTATCGGCCTCTCGGCTAGCCAAGAATGAAAGCAAAGGTGGGGATTATATATCGATAATATAGCTCCACTCAATTTTAATTAAGAGTAAATCTAAGGCCCAACACTTTAGAAAGTGAAAGAAGACTAAAGGATCATAACTTGATCAACTCATCCTCAGATCATCAAGATCGAGTACTATGAGGATTTAGTTACTCATGGTGGAGGGGTAGGAGAGAGAAATGATGAAGATTTTAAGAGAACAAAAACATACCATTTTTATTAAATAAAAGTTCAACTGAGATTACAATTGCATGGAAAGGCTACTATAAAAGGAAATTACAAAGGCATTACAACATTCATATGAAAACTAGAAAAGGAAATGCATTGAAATAAGAGAGAGAGAGAAAGAGAATAAAATGACATGGAAAACACTGAAAATAGAGTAGTAGCACTAGTTCTCTCTCCAAAAACTGAATGAGGAAAGCTTGGAGGTCATTTCAATTTATAGAATTTTTTCTGCCTCGGTCACGCCCTCAGTCACGCCCGTGACTAAGGGCGTGACATTGTTTAATCAATTCTGCGGCTTGTATCAGGTTCGGCGCACGATTCTGACGCGATTTGATGGGTCACGCCCTAGGTCACGCCCGTGACTGAGGGCGTGACCATTTCGGTGGTTAGCTCGGGTCATGGGCGCTGGCGGCGATCATGGGCGCTGGCGGCTGGCTGACGTGGCAGTCACGGGCGTGACTGGAAGCACGCCCGTGTAACAGTGGCGTGACCAATTCGGTGGTCAGCTGGTCGAATCTGAGCTGTTCACGGGCTGGTCACGGGCGTGGCTTGCGTGTCACGGGCGTGACTTGTGTGTCACGGCCGTGTACTTTGGGCGTGTCTGACCAGATCTTCTGAATTATGTTGGCAGCAGCTTAACTGGAAACAGCAACTTACACGCCCTAGGTCACGCCCGTGACTGAGGGCGTGACTTAGGAAATTTTGCATTTTTGACCTGAAAATTCAGAAAACTTAAGTTAGCACTAAAAATAGGAAAATGAACCAAAATTGCATTTAGGTATGCAACAATAAGCAAAAAGTAAGAGTAAATATCCTAAAAATAACCTAATTAAACTAACTAGATTTAGCATTATCAAATTCCCCCAAGCTTACACTTTGCTTGTCCCCAAGCAAAGAAATATGCTTTAGCTAATAAAATAAAATGACTAATCAAAAAGATTTAATTATGCTAAACACGAGTACCTTGCGAAATTCCAAGTAGGGAGAATAGTGAAAAGGAAACCTAAAATAAGTACTTTATTTAAGCTTAATTTTTATACCCTTTACTAACAAAAATTAATCATCCAAAATTTTTAACTAAAAAGTTTTTATAATAAAATTGAGCAAAGTAACAAGTGAGATAGTGCATTGAATTGTTACTAAACCCTAAGAGACAAATTATAACTATATCATTCTAAGAACAAGAATCTAAATTCATACCCAAGACTTAACTATTCTACTTTTCTTCTTTACTTAGCTAAAGCAAATTTAGGAGCATGAATCAAGAGGACTTTATTAGGACCGAAATATTTGGTTTAGGCATATGAATTGGAATGGGAATCGAAGATAAAAGTGATTGCTATAATCACACTAAACCATAAACATGAGTTTTATAAAATTTCCGATATGAATGATAAGAGGCAATCCTTCATTATAAGCATATAGCATATTTTCTTTCTTTCTCTTTCATAGCCATTTTTTTTTTTTTTTTTTTTTGAAATTTTGGCAAAGATAACTAATACAAATATGCTTAAAATATCTCCTTTTTGAGCAAATTCTTTTCTTTGAAGCTCTCCATGCAATAAACCAATCACACTCTTTTAGAAATTTAAATAAAACTCAAAGTGTTAGTGTGATTCAAATAGGTTTGGAAATTTTGGCTTTGGTGAAAAATTTGATAAGTGGAGGTGACAATAAAACATGGGAAAAGGCTCAAAAGATGCTAACAAAGGGTTTCTTTTTAAGGGTTGGCATGAAGGCTCAAACTTAAAACAAAAAATGGCCTAAATCATTTTCATTGCTCTCTAAATTTAGATAAAGCATGAGTTTTGAAGGATTTCAAAAAGTAAGCCCTAGATATTAAATAAAGACTAATGAACTTATCCTGAAAATAAGAATAATAAGCGTCTAGGATTATTCACATTTACTACACAAATCAAAAGTTAACCTTGCAAAATATATCTAAAAATGAAGAGAAAATAGTGGATGAAGAATTTTTACGAAAGTAAAGAAGATAAAAGAGAAAACGATAAGGAAAGTACAAGATTTTAGAAAAAACTTTTCAGATTAACATGCTACCTAGAATTAGAACACTACATGAGTCAACAATTTACTTGTGAAACATAATTAAAAGTAGGATTAGAAATTTTGAAATTAACTAAGGCTATATAAGATATTTTGGGAAAAACAAAACATAAAGCAAGGGGTACTATTGATTTTACCAAAATCTAATTTAGACTACTAAAAGAAAAGAAGACATTCTCCCCCAAGCTTACGATAGACATTGTCCTCAATGGAAAAGGAGAGTGAAGGAAGGGGTAATTAAAACTGAAAAACTGAAACAGGCACTTCCCTGGATTTATGGGCTTGAACGGGTGTGTGATGCCGCTCCCCCTTGCTGGCGCTTTGAATCTTCATGAAATATCATCTTGAATTTTTCTTGAAACCAGCAATGTTGAAACAGGCGATCGCCGAAGTTGAGAGTATCAGAGCCATCCAGGGCCAAAAAATTTAAAACAACAATTTTAAAAACCTTGGGTTGCCTCCCAAGAGCGCCCTCTGTTTAATGTCGTTTGAGCTCGACTAAAAGAATATAGTTCAAAAGTTAATCCAAATTATTACAGTCCAGACAAAAGAAGTTTTTCATTGTCCATGTCAACATTGTCACCAGAAAAATAAAGTTTTAGACGATGCCCATTAACCTTGAAATCACCCTTATCTGGGTGTGATATCAAAACAGTTCCATACGGATAAACTTCCTTTACATTAAAAGGACCTGACCATCTAGATTTTAATTTTCCAGGAAATAAACGTAGACGAGAATTATAAAGTAATACTTGGTCTCCTGGTTTAAATGTTTTCGGGAGCCTTAAATTTTTATCGTGAAAGCATTTCGTTCGTTCCTTATATAATTTATTATTTTCATACGCATTGGAGCGCCACTCATCGAGTTCGTTGAGTTGGAATTTTCGAAGATCGGCGGTGGAGTGGGGATCAAAATTTAAAAATTTAAGGGCCCAGAAAGCACGATGTTCTAATTCGACCGGTAAATGGCACGATTTCCCATATACTAACCGATACGGTGTACAACCGATGGCGGTCTTGTACGCTGTTCGGTAAGCCCAAAGAGCATCGTCTAATTTATGTGACCAGTCTTTACGTGAGGTGGAAACAGTTTTTTCTAAAATACGTTTGATTTCTCTATTCACTACCTCGACCTGGCCGTTAGTTTGGGGGTGGTAAGCAGTTGAAAGCTTATGTGTAACGCCATATTTTAAAAGTGTTTTTGCAAATTGTGCGTTACAAAAGTGCGAACCCCTGTCACTAACGATGGCCCTAGGAGTACCGAATCGAGAAAATAATTTTTTTAAGAAAATAATAACGACTCGGGAGTCATTAGTAGGAAGAGCTTGGGCCTCTGCCCATCGAGACACGTAGTCTACCGCAACTAAAATGTATTTATTACCATGGCTAGAAGGAAGAGGACCTACAAAATCTATTCCCCAAAGGTCGAAAACTTCGCACTCGAGGAAATAATTTTGCAACATTTCATTTTTATTTGAGATATTTCCGGTCCGTTGGCAGCTATCGCACCGTCTCACAAACGATTGGGCATCTTTAAAAAGGCTAGGCCAATAAAAGCCTGCACTAAGTACTTTGTGAGCGGTCCGATTGGCTTGATAGTGCCCACCAGTCGGTGCTTCGTGTAAGTGTTTGAAAATATTTTGTCCTTCTTCGAAAGAAACACATCTCCTTATTACTTGGTCTGCACAAACTCAAAACAGATACGGGTCCTCCCAAAAATAATTCTTCAGGTCAGAGAAGAATTTCTTCTTTTGCTGATAGGAAAATTCTTTTGGGAGGACTCGAGCTACTAAGTAGTTGGCGAAGTTTGCAAACCAAGGAGAAGGAGTAGTGTTGATTGATAATAACTTCTCGTCGGGAAAATAATCATTAAAAGTTTGTTCATTTAAATCTTCAATAAATGGGTTATCTAATCGTGAAAGATGGTCTGCGGCCAAATTCTCAGCCCCCTTTTTATCTCGGATTTCCAAGTCGAACTCCTGGAGGAGTAAGACCCAGCGAAGTAAGCGTGGTTTGGCATCTGGTTTAGAAAGTAAATATTTGAGGGCCGAGTGGTCCGTAAAAACAATAATTTTTGAAAGTGTAATATAAGGTCGAAATTTGTCGAATGCAAAAATAACTGCTAATAATTCTTTCTCCGTTGTGGTATAGTTCGCTTGCGCGGATGTAAGTGTTTTACTTGCGTAGAAAATAGGGTGGAAGTTTTTAGATATACGTTGACCTAAGACGGCTCCCACCGCAAAGCTACTTGCATCGCACATGATTTCGAATGGAAGGTCCCAGATTGGAGCTATCATAATTGGCGCATTTATTAGCTTATTTTTGATTAATTGAAAAGCAGATAAGCATGTATCATCAAAAATAAATGGAGTGTCTTTTTCTAAAAGATGAGTGAGTGGTTTGGTAATTTTCGAAAAATCTTTTATAAACCGCCGGTAAAAACCGACATGTCCTAGAAAGCTTCTTATGGCCTTAACGTTGGTTGGCGGTGGCAGTTTTTCGATCACTTCTATTTTTGCTTCATCGACCTCAATTCCTCTTGCTGATATCTTATGACCTAAAACCAATCCCTCCCGTACCATGAAATGACATTTTTCCCAGTTCAGGGCGAGATTGGTCTCCTCACACCGTTCTAACACTTTTTCTAAATTTTCTAAACAAAAATCGAAGGAATCACCAAACACGGAAAAGTCGTCCATAAATACCTCCATAATACTTTCTACGTACTTGTCGAAAATGGCCAACATACACCGTTGAAATGTTGCCGGCGCATTACATAAGCCAAACGGCATTCTTCGATAGGCGAAGGTGCCGAAAGGACAAGTAAACGTCGTTTTCTCCTGGTCCTCGGGCGAGATGGGAATTTGGAAGTAGCCCGAGAGACCATCGAGAAAACAATAAAAGCTATGGCCGGATAATCGTTCTAAGATTTGATCGATGAATGGCAAGGGGAAATGGTCCTTGCGGGTGGCGTCGTTCAATTTGCGATAATCAATACACATACGCCACCCAGTCACCGTCCGTGTTGGGATTAAGTCATTATTATCATTTAACACTACCGTGATACCTCCTTTTTTAGGAACTACTTGAACGGGACTTACCCATTTGCTATCTGAAATTGGATAGATAATTCCTGCGTCTAATAATTTCACAACCTCACCCTTTACTACTTCTTTCATGTTTGGGTTTAATCGGCGTTGAGGTTGGATAGAATTTTGTGAATTATCTTCCATTAGAATTTTGTGCATGCAGAAAGATGGACTTATGCCCTTAATATCAGAAATCTGCCAAGCAATTGCTTGGCGGTGTTTTTGTAAAACTTTTAGCAATTTGGCATTTTCAGATCCACTTAAATATGCCGACACTATTACTGGTAACTTAGAGTCTTTTTCTAAAAATTCATATTTTAAATGCTTGGGTAGTTCTTTAAGTTCTAAAGTGGGAGGTTCTTCGTATGAAGATTTGAAAGACTTTTCTTTTTCAAAAGTAATTTCTTCAAAAATTTTTGATTTAATTTGAAAATTTGAGGGGGCGGGAGCAATGGCCATTTTCATTTCTTGTAATATTTTAGTGGAGGTGTTTGAAGATGAACAAAAAGAAGAAGAACCAGTTTCAGAAATACAAAAAGAAGGGTCTTCACTTAACACATCTAAGAAAAAACACGAATCGTCATTTTCTAGGGTATTTTTCATAGAGGGTGTTATGGAGAAGGTTACTTCATCATCTCCAACTCGGAGGAATAGCTTACCATTACTCACATCAATGATAGCACGGGAGGTGGCAAGGAAGGGGCGGCCAAGGATTAGGGGAACCTCGACATCCTCTTCAATGTCCAAAATGACAAAATCCACCGGGAAGATGAATTTGTCTACTTTTACGAGCACGTCCTCCACAATTCCCAGCGGATATTTTATCGTCCTATCTGCTAGTTGTATACTCATACGTGTGGGGCTAAGGGTGCCCACTCCTAACTTTTTAAACAAGGAGAATGGCATTAAGTTGATGCTTGCTCCTAAGTCGGCCAACGCGTTCTTTACAAATAGATCACCAAAGAGGCACGGGATAGAAAAACTACCTGGATCGTTAGCCTTTTTCGGTAATTTATTTGTTAGGACGGCGGAACACTCAGCATTTAAAGTTACGTGCGATAGATTTTCTAGCTTTTTCTTATTAGTTAGAAGATCCTTCAGGTACTTAGCGTACTTGGGCATTTGTGATATCGCTTCATGGAAGGGCAAATTGATGTGTATTTGCTTAAACATTTCCAGGAAGCGATGATATTGATCATCTAATTTTTCCTTGTTGAGTTGAGATGGATAAGGCGGGGCGGGGTTGTTTTTGAAAATATGAGGTGGAGTGATAAAATCTGTTTGAGTGAGTGGTGTTTTTAAAATAGGGGCGGATCTTGCCTCGGGCTCTTCGCTAACCGGACCGGATACTTGCTTTCCACTCCGAAGAGTTACAGCTTTCGCTTGCTCTTTCGGGTTGGGCTCGGTGTTAGCGGGAAGAGTCCCGGGCGGTCGCTCGGATATTATTTTGGCGAGCTGCCCGATTTGGTTTTCTAGATTTTTAACGGATCCGGCTAAGTTCCGGACGGTTGCTTCGTTCGTACTTATATATTTTGAAAACATCTCCTCCAAAGATGGAGGTTTTTGAAAGTTAACAAGGGGTGGAGGTGGTGTAAATTCATTTTGTAGAGGCGGGCGAGTTGTGTTTGCAGGATTACTCCAAGAAAAGTTTGGGTGATTACGCAGCGCAGGATTATAATTATTCGGTAACTGAAAACCAGGTGCATGAAAATTAGAAGCAGAATAATTATTATAAGCATTTCTATTGCCTACGAAATCAGCTTGTTCGGAGGTGGCTTTTGCGAATTCCCAAACCTGAGGTGCGGAAGGAGCATTCATTTCGGATATCTTTTTGCTAAGCATTTCCACTTGTAGTGCCAGCTGGGAGACGTTATCCACTTCGTACATACCTGCAGGTTTGTTTGGGCGGGATCTTGGCACATTCCACTGATAGGTGTTCATGGCCATATCCTCAAATAGTTCAAGAGCGGCTTCCGGGGTTTTGTTATTTAAGGTACCACCGGAAGCGGCGTCTATCATTTGCTTAGTATGTTGATTTAGCCCGTTATAAAATGTCTGCACTTGTAACCATACAGGCAGAGCGTGATGAGGGCAGCGTCTTAAGAATTCTTTATACCTTTCCCAGGTATCATAAAGCGTTTCAGAATCTATTTGGCAAAAAGAAGAAATATCATTTCTAAGCTTAGCAGTTTTCGCAGGTGGAAAATACTTAGTTAGAAATTTTTCAGTTAACTGGGCCCAAGTGGTGATAGAACCTCTAGGTAGAGTTGACAACCACTGCTTAGCCTTTGTTCTTAAAGAAAATGGGAAGAGTCTTAGCCTAATTGCATCATCCGTAACACCATTTATTTTGAAGGTGTCACAGATTTCAAGGAAGCTAGCAATATGTGCATTCGGATCTTCATCTTGTAATCCGTCGAACTGCACATATTGCTGCACCATGTGAATTATGCTTGGCTTTAGTTCGAAATTATTATTATTTATGGCAGGGCGGACTATACTAGTTTCCGTCCCTTCCAGGTTAGGCCTTGCATAATGGGACATAGTCCATTCAGGGACCGCAACCATGTTGGGGACTTCATTTTGGTTAGGTTCGCCCATATTAACAACTGACTCCGAATCCTCAGCCAGTTCTTGGAATGTAGGATCTTGAACTTGCGATTTTCTCCGAAGAGTACGCTCAAGTTCTTGGTCCAAGTCTACAAGTTCTGACGGATTCGCTCGGGTCATAAGCTAGAAAGAGAGAAGGGAAAATAAGATTGAGAAATTCGAAAAAGGTCTCTCTTTTTTTTTTTTGAATTAATTTTGTTTTTTCAAGAAAGAGGAGAAAAAAAAAAGTGATAAAAGTAATAGATTCGTTCTTTCAAAATATCAACAAAATGCGAGTCCCCGGCAACGGCGCCAAAAACTTGTTGATTAAAATTCCGCTTGCACGAAATAAAATCCGAACTAGCAATCCGAGAAGGCAAGTATACCTATCGAACTGTAGTATAGGAACGCAAGTGTCGTATTAAAATCCGAGAACCGTTGATTACTTATACTCAAACGAATTACTATTATTTTATCTTAATAATTTTTTGGATGGTTTTGTCTGCTAGGTTAAAATAAAAGTTGGATATAAGTACGGCTAAACGATGATTAAGAAATAGCACTCGATCTTGACTTACTTCGGCCTAAGTTGATCAAAATTCAAAAGCAAACTTAAAACTTAATAAAGTAAGGGCAGCTTGACCGTGGGGGTTCCTATAGTTTGAACATGCTTCTCTCGAAGATATGCCCAACTGAGTTTAGGAAAATCCGACCGAACTCTCGTCCCGTATTCGAATACCTAAAACTCGCTTTAAGTGGTGAACCCCGCTATTGGGTTTTACTCCAATCCAGGAGATTTACGTCATTCTATCTCGAGAAATGTGTGTAACTCTCTTTACTCTTAAGTGCTCACTTCAGACTATCGGCCTCTCGGCTAGCCAAGAATGAAAGCAAAGGTGGGGATTATATATCGATAATATAGCTCCACTCAATTTTAATTAAGAGTAAATCTAAGGCCCAACACTTTAGAAAGTGAAAGAAGACTAAAGGATCATAACTTGATCAACTCATCCTCAGATCATCAAGATCGAGTACTATGAGGATTTAGTTACTCATGGTGGAGGGGTAGGAGAGAGAAATGATGAAGATTTTAAGAGAACAAAAACATACCATTTTTATTAAATAAAAGTTCAACTGAGATTACAATTGCATGGAAAGGCTACTATAAAAGGAAATTACAAAGGCATTACAACATTCATATGAAAACTAGAAAAGGAAATGCATTGAAATAAGAGAGAGAGAGAGAAAGAGAATAAAATGACATGGAAAACACTGAAAATAGAGTAGTAGCACTAGTTCTCTCTCCAAAAACTGAATGAGGAAAGCTTGGAGGTCATTTCAATTTATAGAATTTTTTCTGCCTCGGTCACGCCCTCAGTCACGCCCGTGACTAAGGGCGTGACATTGTTTAATCAATTCTGCGGCTTGTATCAGGTTCGGCGCACGATTCTGACGCGATTTGATGGGTCACGCCCTAGGTCACGCCCGTGACTGAGGGCGTGACCATTTCGATGGTTAGCTCGGGTCATGGGCGCTGGCGGCGATCATGGGCGCTGGCGGCTGGCTGACGTGGCAGTCACGGGCGTGACTGGAAGCACGCCCGTGTAACAGTGGCGTGACCAATTCGGTGGTCAGCTGGTCGAATCTGAGCTGTTCACGGGCTGGTCACGGGCGTGGCTTGCGTGTCACGGGCGTGACTTGTGTGTCACGGCCGTGTACTTTGGGCGTGTCTGACCAGATCTTCTGAATTATGTTGGCAGCAGCTTAACTGGAAACAGCAACTTACACGCCCTAGGTCACGCCCGTGACTGAGGGCGTGACTTAGGAAATTTTGCATTTTTGACCTAAAAATTCAGAAAACTTAAGTTAGCACTAAAAATAGGAAAATGAACCAAAATTGCATTTAGGTAAGCAACAATAAGCAAAAAGTAAGAGTAAATATCCTAAAAATAACCTAATTAAACTAACTAGATTTAGCATTATCACTAAGGCATTGTTTCAGTGCAAAATGGGAGCTCGAGACCTAGTAGGGACTCATCTACTCAAGATGATCGGGTATATTGAGAACCTTGAGAGACCAGGTTTTCACTTGGGCCAAGAGTTAGACACTAATCTGATCCTGCAATCGTTGTCGGACAGTTATGAGCAGTTTGTCTTGAACTATACCACAAATGAAATAGACAAGACACTGCCCGAGCTCCTTGGCATGTTTGAAGGCTAAGCCTGCTAGCCCCATACTGATGGCGCATAAATGCAAGGTCAAGGCCAAGGGATCAAAGAAGACGAAGATAGGATCTAAGTCTTATCTTGAACCCAAGTCTTCACCACTAAAAAAGGTCTAGCTAAGGAAGGGAAGTGCCACCATTGCGGTAAGGCAAGGCATTGGAGGAGGAATTGTCCCCTCTATATTAAGGATCTGCAGAAAAAGAAGGGAAGTGTGACTTCTGCTTAAGGTATTTTCATTATAGAAATAAACCTTTCTGCTCCTTCATCCTAGGTAATGGATACCAGATATGGTTCTCACATTTGTACAAATGTGCAGGAACTGGGAAGGAGAAGAATGTTGGGTACAGGAAAGGTAGACCTGCGCGTTGGAAATGGAGCAAGAGTTGCTGCCATTGCCGTAGGTTTTGAAACCAATAAATTGGTCTCTCGAGGAGTTCGGGCCCTCAACAAGTTGAGGGGTGACCAACACTTACTCCTCCCAAGGGAGAGTCCTAGGCTAAGAGGCTAAGGAACTAGGAACAAGACCAAGGGCTTAGCGAGGAGGTCCCACCACACACCCGGAAGATCTTAGAGCGCTTCCCCTCCCAAGCCAATGCTAAGCTTGGGCACCGTTGGAGGCTCTCTCAACCCAACAAATGAACTTAGGGGGAGAGGAGGCCAAAAGAGAGGTCCTCTCCAAATGGTTTCCCCTTGGGCTTATTTATAGTTTTTGGAAACAGGTCTGCAAATAGCCAGATTCTGGCCTACGGGATTACGAAAATACCCCCGGATTTGGCCTGTGAACAGCCAAATCCCGTTGTTCTTAGGCTCTAAACGCAGTCCAAAACACCCTCCCGGGGCTGGGCGAGAGGGGGCCGACCTACTCTCTTGCTCGCCCCCCTCACTGGGCTGGGCGAGCCCGGGAGGTCTCCCACCCCTCCTGGGCTCGCCCCCTGCTGGGGCGGGGCGAGCCGGGAGGGCGCCTCCCTCCTGGGGTCGCCCCCTGCTGGGGCGGGGCGAGCCATGAGGGCGCCTCCCTCCTGGGCTCGCCCCCTGCTGGGATGGGGTGAGCTGGGAGGGCGCCTCCCTCCTGGGCTCGCCCTTTGCTGGGGCGGGGCGAGCCGGGAGGGCGCCCCTCCTGGGCTTGCCCCCTACTGGGGTGGGGCGAGCCGAGAGGGTGCCTTCCTCCTAGGCTCTCCCTCTGCTGGGGTGGGGCGAGCTGGGAGGGTGCCTCCCTCCTGGGCTCGCCCCCTGCTGGGGCGGGGAGAGCCGGGCGGGCGCCTCCCTCCTGGGCTCGCCCCCTGCTAGGGCGGGGCGAGCCGGGAGGGCGCCCCCCTCCTGGGAAAGCCCCCTGCTGGGGCAGGGAGAGTCGGGAGGGCGCCTCCCTCCTGGGATCTCCCCATGCTGGGGAGGGGCGAGCCGAGAGGGCACCCACCTCCTGGGATCGCCCCCTGTTGGGGCGGGGCGAGCCGGGAGTGCTCCCCATCCTAGGCTTTCCCCATACTGGGGCGGGGCGTTCTGGGAGGGCACCTCCCTCCTGGGCTCGCACCCTGCTGGGGTGGGGGCGAGACCAGGAGGTCGCCCACCTCGGGTCCCTCCCCCTTGCTGGGGCGAGGGCGAGACCAGGAGGGCGCCCGCCTCGGGTCTCGCCCCCTTGCTAGGGTGGGGGCGAGACCAGGAGGGCACCCGCCTCGGGTCTCACCCCCCTTGCTGGGGCGGGGGCGAGACTAGGAGGCCGCCCTCCTAGGGTCTCGCCCCCATTGCTGGGGCGGGGGCGAGACCAAGAGGCCGTCCGCCTCGGGTTTCACCCCCTTGCTGGATTGGGGGCGAGAGAGGGGGGGGGGGGGGGGGGGGCAGGCCGCCCCTCCTTCCCCGCCCACCCTTTCTTCCTGCCCTAGACCTTGCTGGAAAACAATGTCTTAAAGGACTCTTTGGGTCCTGGGAGCCTACTGGGCGAATACAGGGTTGTACACAATCCCCGCTCTTTTCGAGCGGGGTACACGCTCGGAAAGAAAAGTCCAACCCTGTCTATTCGGTGAGTGGCGGTGAATGAAATTGAGAAGACCCTACATCATCCCTGTGAAAATTTGCTCCAGCTTCCCAGAGAGTCCATCCTACCCTGCCGGCCATTGAGAACCCGGCTAGCGGATCCACCTCGGGGGAAAAATACTTACCCTCCCCGGGAGGTCTTCCTACCTTGCCGGCTAGTGAGAGCCCGGCCAGCGGAGCCACCTCGGGGGAAAAGTACTTACCCTCCCTGAGAGGTCTTCCTAACCTGCCGGCTAGTGAGAGCCCGGCTAGCGGAGCCACCTCAGGGGAAAAATACGTACCCTCCCCGGAAGGTCTTCCTACCCTGCCGGCTAGTGAGAGTCCGGCTAGCGGAGCCACCTTGGGGGAAAAATCACTTAGAGAACTTCCAGCCACCGAGCGGTTCCTGGCCCTGCCAGCTAGGTGGGAGCCTGGTCAGCGGGCCAGCATTGGGGCTAAGCACCTTGAGAACTTCTGGCCACCGAGCGGTTCCCGACCCTGCCAGCTAGGTGGGAACTGGTCAGCGGGCCAGCATCGGGGCTAAGCACCTTGAGAACTTCCGGCAACCGAGCGGTTTCCGGCCCTGCGAGCTAGGTGGGAGCCTGGTCATCGGGTCAGCATCGGGGCTAAGTACCTTGAAACCTTCCTGCCACCGAGCGATTCCCGGCCCTGCCAGCTTGGTGGGAGCCTAGTCAATGGGCCAGCATCAGGGCTAAGTACCTTGAGACCTTCCCGCCATCGAGCGGTTCCCGGCCCTGCCAGCTAGGTGGGAGCCTGGTCAGCGGGCCAGCATCGGGGCTAAGTACCTTGAGACCTTCCTGCCACTGAGCAGTTCCCGGCCCTGCCAGCTAGGTGGGAGCCTGGTCAGCGGGCCAGCATCGGGGCTAAGTACCTTGAGACCTTCCTGCCACTGAGCGGTTCCCAGCCCTGCCAGCTAGGTGGGAGCCTGGTCAGCGGGCCAACATTGGGGCTAAGCACCTTGAGAACTTCCGGCCACCGAGCGGTTCCTGGCCCTACCAGCTAGGTGGGAGCCTGGTCATCGGGCCAGCATCGGGGCTACGCGCCTTGAGAACTTCTGGCCACCGAGCGATTCCCGGCTCTGCATGCTAGGTGGGAGCCTGGTAAGCGGGCCAGCATCGGGGCTAAGTACCTTGAAACCTTCCTGCCACCGAGAGGTTCCCGGCGTGCCAGCTAGGTGGCAGCCTAGTCAGCGGGTCAACATCGGGGCTAAGTACCTTGAGACCTTCCTGCCACCGAGAGGTTCCCGGTCCTGCCAGCTAGGTGGGAGCCTGGTCAGCGGGCCAACATCAGGGCTAAGTACCTTGAGACCTTCCTGCCACTGAGCGGTTCCCGACCCTGCCATCTAGGTGGGAGCCTAGTCAGCGGGCCAGCATCAGGGCTAAGTACCTTGAGACCTTCCAGCCACTGAGCGGTTCCCGGCCCTGCCAGCTAGGTGGGAGCCTGGTCAGCGGGCCAGCATCGGGGCTAAGCACCTTGAGAACTTCCGGCCACCGAGCTGTTCCCGGCCCTACCAGCTAGGTGGGAGCCTGGTCAGTGGGCAAGCATCGGGGCTAAGTACCTTGAAACCTTCCTGCCACCGAGCGGTTCCCGGCCCTGCCAGTTAGGTGGGAGCTTGGTCAGCGGGCCAGCATCAGGGCTAAGTACTTTGAGACCTTCCTGCCACCGAGAAGTTCCCGGCCCTGCCAGCTAGGTGGGAGCCTGGTCAGCGGGCCAGCATTGGGGCTAAGTACCTTGAGACCTTCCTGCCACCGAGCGGTTCCCAGCCCTGCTAGCTAGGTGGGAGCCTGGTCAGCGGTCCAACATTGGGGCTAAGCACCTTGAGAACTTCCGGCCACCGAGCGGTTCCCGACCCTACCAGCTAGGTGGGAGCTTGGTCAGCGGGCCAGCATCGGGGCTAAGCACCTTGAGAACTTCTGGCCACCGAGCGGTTCCCGGCCCTGCCAGCTAGGTGGGAGCCTGGTAAGCGGGCCAGCATCGGGGCTAAGTACCTTGAAACCTTCCTGCCACCGAGCGGTTCCCAGCCTGCCAGCTAGGTGGCAGCCTAGTCAGCGGGCCAGCATCGAGGCTAAGTACCTTGAGACCTTCCTGCCACCGAGAGGTTCCCGGTCCTGCCAGCTAGGTGGGAGCCTGATCAGCGGGCCAACATCAGGGCTAAGTACCTTGAGACCTTCCTGCCACTGAGCAGTTCCCGGCCCTGCCATCTAGGTGGGAGCCTAGTCAGCGGGCCAGCATCAGGGCTAAGTACCTTGAGACCTTCCTGCCACTGAGCGGTTCCCGGCCCTGCCAGCTAGGTGGGAGCCTGGTCAGCGGGCCAGCATCGGGGCTAAGCACCTTGAGAACTTTCGACCACCAAGCGGTTCCCGGCCCTGCCAGCTTGGTGGGAGCCTGGTCAGCAGGCAAGCATCGGGGCTAAGTACCTTGAAACCTTCCTGCCACCGAGCGGTTCCCGGCCCTGCCAGTTAGGTGGGAGCTTGGTCAGCGGGCCAGCATCGAGGCTAAGTACCTTGAGACCTTCCTGCCACCGAGCGGTTCCCGGCCCTGCCAGCTAGGTGGGAGCCAGCTCTGCGGGCTAGCATCGGGGCTAAGTACCTTGAGACCTTCCTGCCACCGAGCGGTTCCCGAACCTGCCAGCTAGGTGGGAGCCTAGTCAGCGGGCCAGCATCGGGGCTAAGTACCTTGAGACCTTCCTGCCACCGAGCTGTTCCCGGCCCTACCAGCTAGGTGGGAGCCTGGTCAGCGGGCCAGCATCGAGTCTAAGTACCTTGAGACCTTCCTGCCACCGAGCGGTTCCCGGCCCTACCAGCTAGGTGGGAGCCTTGTCAGCGGGCCAACATCAGGGCTAAGTTCTTTGAAAAAACATTCATTACATTGGCCAGTGTTGGGAATCTTGTCCACATGATTCTTGATTTGAAGAAGTCATCATGTCAAGAATACTTCACTTTGTATTTGATTATCTCTCTAGCATATTATCTCAGGAAATTAAAGCAATATCGTCGAGAAGGACAAGTGATGTCGTCGACAAAGAATGCTTATCGTTGTAATGATGAGCAAAGCAATCGCTAAGAAGATGAAGTATCGTCGACATTAACAAAGTGGGCATACTGTCAAGAAGAGTAGATATCATCGTAAAGAAGTCTTGTCGCTGACAATGCTAAGGTTGACTGATGAAATTGGATATCGACATGAAGAAGGCATGTCGTCGAGAAAACAATGAGATCACGACGACATGATGCAAGAAGGAAGCTCACGACAACACTGTCAGAGAAAGAAGATCGTCGTATATACAGAATCGCCAGGATATCTTGTATCGTCGAGATACCTCCATCAGTGGAAGAAGGAAGACCGCGACGACAAAGTCAGAGACAGCTTGTCGTCGTAATGATGCAGATATCTTCAAGACAGAATTCAAATCTTGCGGACGCGCTGTCAGCAATTAATGTCGCCGCCTGATTGTCCAATCAGCGCCGACTATGATGGATGGGCGTCTGACAGGAAAGGAAGGTGAATATGACCGTTATACGGCTGGTCCATTCTATAAAAGGGAACAATGTTGCCCTAGGAAAGGAGGCTTGCTGTGCAAGAAAAAGAACGTGAAAAAGAATCCCGCCGCTCTTCAATAGAATAGTATTTTTCAGCGGAGTAGAAAGAGAATAAGATTCAAGAGTTCTCATAAGAATCGGTCATCTCCATTGACTGAGAAGTCGCCGTTCAACATCAGGCTAAAGTAGAAGATTGAAGAAGGAGCTGAGCCGTAAATATCAAATCTAAAGCGTCCTCTTCAACCGTAAGAAGCCGATCTCCATCAGTCTAAGAAGTCGTTCTCCATCAGGCTAAGTTGTCGATCAACATCTGGCAGAAGAAACAGTTTTCTTTACTGTATTCTCTTGTAAGGCATGCGGGCCGAACCGTCTAGCTTGAGGGCTGGAGAGCTGTGAGGCTTAAGGGCAGGGCACTGCACTTGCGGGTGCGTCTTGTTGAGCTTGTGGGCTCGGGGGCAGTAGGGGCTTGAGGGCTTAGGCTGTTGGGACTTGTGGGTCCGTGTTGTAGGGCTTGAGGGCCTGAGTGTCGAGCTTGCGGGCTCGGGGGCAGTAGGGGCTTGAGGGCTTAGGCTGTTGGGACTTGCGGGTCCGTGTTGTAGGGCTTGAGGGCCTGAGTGTCGAGCTTGCGGGCTCGGGGGAAGTAGGGGCTTGCGGGCCTAGGCTGTTGGGACTTGTGGGTCCGAGGTGTAAGGCTTGAGGGCCTGAAGTTTTTGGCGGCGTTTGCCGATCCTAGCACACTGCTGGGTAGGCGCAGAGGGAGAGAGGACTACTCAAGACACCCGGTCTTGAGGAACCTCTATAGATCATTGTGTGCTTTCTGTGGTTTATTCTTTATTTCTTAGATCTATTAACCAGAAAGTAAGAAAAACCTAAAGGGGGATATTATAAAAAGAAAAACCTATTCACCCCCCCCCCCCTCTAGGTGATTAAGTAGACACCCCATGAACAACAATTGGTATCAAATCCAGGTTGTTCAAAGAAAAGCTTAACAACTTGAACAGATCTGCCATTGGGTGTCTAAGTATCATAGCCATGGAATCAAGAATAGCTATCTGCTCTAGGGAGAACTTTGCCATTTGGAAAGTCAGAGCAAGAATAATCATGGAGGCGATGGATCCAAGAATGTTTCTGATTATTCAAAAAGGTCCCTCCGTAACAATGATAAAAGATGAAACTCTTCTTGCCAGCTTGGACAAAGAAGCAAGTAGCATTCTAGCTGATGCAGTTGATACTCACACTTTCCATCAAATTACTCACTGCACTACAGCCAAGGAAATGTGGGAGTCACTAGCAATCCTCATGGGAGGATCACCAGGAGTAAAAGACACTGTCACAGAGAAGGGAAAGATCAAGACCTTGAGTGATAGTGAGTCAAGCAATACAGATACAGAGGAAGAGCCTCACTTTGGACTTACTGCCCTATCTGAATCAGAGGAAGAAGTCAGAATCTCAATTCAAGACTACAAACACTTGACAATAACTACATTAAACTTTAAATAAAGCATATAAACGTGTAACTTTCTACTTAGCTTCCTGAGTACATCAGACATGATGTAGCTCCCCCTTGATGTGATCCCTCTTCTTTTGTGGCTCCCCCTATCTTTAGGGTCTCCTTGAGCACCATTTCTCCCCCTTTATGACTTCTTGCCTTCTGCTTTTCTAACCAAGGAGTAGCACAAGCTCCCCCTTGATTTGATGTCTCTTCTTTACGGCTCCCTTTCTGACTTCTTTCTCCTCCATCGAATGGAACCGTCACATAAAAAATCTGGAAGAAAGAGCAAGACATAAGATGGCTTTTACCCATGGTCCCCCTCCTCCTCCAAAGAAGATTCCAAAGCCACAGAACTTCTATAGGCAAAAGATGAAGAAAGAAGCAAAGAACGCCAGCTCCAGCAAAGACGCCCTGCTTATCAACCACTGAAAGACATTTATTTCTTAAGCTCATTTTAAGAACATTTAATCTAGCTAAATGAACTGTCTTGTATATGCACAATTCTAGAACACTTATATGTGCATGCTTATAAGGCATATGCATGATATTACTGTAGCATGCTTAATGTGCACGGTATTCATAAAACTGCAGCTACTGCTATATCTAGTTATTGCCTGCTGATAACTGATAATGTGTGCTTAGCTAGCAAAATATCATACATAGGTATACGTTAGAAATCAGATGCAGGTTCTGTAGGTTATGCAGGTTATGCTAGACATTCAGAAATAGATTATGCAGGGTGCAACAAAGACAGGAAAGAAGTCAGAAACGGAGCCGTAAAGAAGAGACATCAAATCAAGGGGGAGCTTGTGCTACTCCTTGGTTAGAAAAGCAGAAGGCAAGAAGTCAGAAAGGGGGAGAAATGGTGCTCAAGGAGACCCTAAAGATAGGGGGAGCCACAAAAGAAGAGGGATCACATCAAGGGGGAGCTACATCATGTCTGATGTACTCAGGAAGCTAAGTAGAAAGTTACACGTTTATATGCTTTATTTAAAGTTTAATGTAGTTATTGTCAAGTGTTTGTAGTCTTGAATTGAGATTCTGACTTCTTCAAATAGGGGGAGATTGTTGGGAATCTTGCCCACATGATTCTTGATTTGAAGAGGTCATCATGTTAAGAATACTTCACTTTGTAATTGATTATCTCTCTAGTTTATTATCTCAGGAAATTAAAGCAATATCGTCGAGAAGGACAAGTGATGTCGTCGACAAAGAATGCTTATCGTTGTAATGATGAGCAAAGCAATCGCTGAGAAGATGAAGTATCGTCGACATCAACAAAGTGGGCATACTGTCAAGAAGAGTAGATATCGTCGTAAAGAAGTCTTGTCGCTGACAATGCTAAGGTTGACTGATGAAATTGGATATCGACATGAAGAAGGCATGTCGTCGAGAAAATAATGAGATCACGACGACATGATGCAAGAAGGAAGCTCACGACAACACTGTCAGAGAAAGAAGATCGTCGTATATACAGAATCGCCAGGATATCTTGTATCGTCGAGATACCTCCATCAGTGGCAGAAGGAAGATCGCGACGACAAAGTCAGAGATAGCTTGTCGTCGTAATGATGCAGATATCTTCAAGACAGAATTCAAATCTTGCGGACGCGCTGTCAGCAATTAATGCCGCCGCCTGATTATCCAATCAGCGCCGGCTATGATGGATTGGCGTCTGACAGGAAAGGAAAGTGAATATAACCGTTATACGGCTGGTCCATTCTATAAAAGGGAACAGTGTTGCCCTAGGAAAGGAGGCTTGCTGTGCAAGAAAAAGAACGTGAAAAAGAATCCCGCCGCTCTTCAATAGAACAGTATTTTTCAGCGGATTAGAAAGAGAATAAGATTCAAGAGTTCTCATAAGAATCGGTCATCTCCATTGACTGAGAAGTCGCCGTTCAATATCAGGCTAAAGTAGAAGATTGAAGAAGGAGCTGAGCCGTAAAGATCAAATCTAAAGCATCCTCTTCAACCGTAAGAAGCCGATCTCCATCAGGATAAGAAGCCGTTCTCCATCAGGCTAAGTTGCCGATCAACATCTGGCAGAAGAAACAGTTTTCTTTACTGTATTCTCTTGTAAGGCTTGCGGGCCGAACCGTCTAGCTTGAGGGCTGGAGAGCTGTAAGGCTTGAGGGCCAGGGAAGTGCACTTGCGGGTGCGTCTTGTCGAGCTTGCGGGCTCGGGGGCAGTAGGGGCTTGAGGGATTAGGTTGTTGGGACTTGCGGGTCCATGTTGTAGGGCTTGAGGGCCTGAGTGTCGAGCTTGCGGGCTCGGGGGCAGTAGGGGCTTGAGGGCTTAGGTTGTTGGGACTTGCGGGTCCGTGTTGTAGGGCTTGAGGGCCTGAGTGTCGAGCTTGCGGGCTCGGGGGCAGTAGGGGCTTGCGGGCCTAGGCTGTTGGGACTTGCGGGTCCGAGGTGTAAGGCTTGAGGGCCTGAAGTTTTTGGCGGCGTTTGCCGATCCTAGCACACTGCTGGGTAGGCGCAGAGGGAGAGAGGACTACTCAAGACACCCGGTCTTGAGGAACCTCTATAGATCGTTGTGTGCTTTTTGTGGTTTGTTCTTTATTTCTTAGATCTATTAACCAGAAAGTAAGAAAAACCTAAAGGGGGATATTATAAATAGAAAAACCTATTCACCCCCCCTCTAGGTGATTAAGTAGACACCGCACAAACAACAGTAAGCACAATACATGCGAGAAAAACTATGTCTGAAAATGAAACATCGCGATACATAGGCTTATGGGCAGAAAAACAACTAAGTATGGAGGCCAAAACTTGGTCTCCTACTCCCAGGCCTGGTCTTGCTCGACCTCTTTCGGTTGCTGTTGTTGCTGCCTCGGCCCCTCGCCTCCATTATTTCCAAAAACTCAGGGCAGGCGGATGTCGCGTGACCCTCCTCATCGTGGAAGTCACAGTAATGTAACTCAACCATATCCCATCTTCTTCCTCTTCTTTCTGCTTTCCTGGCTCTCCTCCTTCTTCCTCCGCCAATTGCCATGGCTTGCTGAGGTGGTGGAGAGGATGCTTTTGATCCCTGTCTCCAACCTGGGGCATCGGGCCTCTCTCCCTGGAAGTTGCCCTCTTCTCGGTCGAACTTCCTCTTGGGAGCCTCCCCCCTTGCTGCCTTGCTTCCGGCTCGCTCAACTCGGCCAACATTCTTGCGAACTCCGGGTTGGCCTCCTCACTTTCGATATCTTCCGCCACCCTTTCCATCAGCTCTTCGAAAGATAGGTGAGACTTCCGCTACAAGCTCATCTTTAAGAACCCCTCCCGGCCCCACCTTAAAGGCGAGCTGGAGGGTGAAACCTGGCACTTCCTTGATGAGCAGGACCTCTTCCTGGAACCTGTGAACATAATGAGCCAGCGACTCCCTTGGCTCTTGCTTGATCTTAAAGAGTGGTTCAGCATCCTTCTTCCTCTTCCTTGATGTCGAGAAGCACAGTAGGAAACCTCGACGCAAGTCTTCGAAGGTAAAGATAGATCCCGCAGGGAGCTGGTGGAACCAATCCCTAGCCTTCCCCTTCAGAGTTGTCGCGAAGAGTCGGCACTTGAAAGCGTCCGACATGGGCCTGATGGAGACCATGTCCTCAAACCACTGCAGGTGCAGGACTGGGTCATCCTTGCCGGAGTAGTGAGACATCTCCGGCCCCCCGAACCCCTCTGGAGCCGGGGCTGAGGGAACCAGCTCACAAAAAGGACTTCTCTTGATCGCCCCCCCTTGGGGCTGGGCGAGTGGGGGTATGACACCTGCCCACTCGCCCCCTTGAGGCTGGGCGAGTGGGGGCCTGACACCTCCCCACTCGCCCCCTTGGGGCTGGGCGAGTGGGGGCCTGACACCTCCCCACTCGACCCCTTGGGGCTGGGCAAGTGGGGGCCTGACACCTCCCCACTCGCCCCCTTGGGGCTGGGCGAGTGGGGGCCTGGCACCTCCCCACTCGCCCCCTTGGGGCTAGGCGAGTGGGGGCCTAGCACCTCCCCACTCGCCCCTCCTAGGGGTCCGGGTGAGTGGGGGCCGAATGCCTCCCCACTCCCCCCGCTGGCACCTCCTTCCTGGGTTGCTGGCCGGGAGTGTTCTCGCCCACCCGCTGAATCGGGACCTCTGGACCACCTCCTCTCCTGCATTCGCCTATTGTGGCAAAAGTTAGCTGCAAGGTCTGCAGGACCTCCTGCCTGAAATTTTCAAACATCTCCAGCGTCACTCCAGCCACCGGGGGCTGCGAGTGGTCTGGGTCAGATCCTCCTCCACTTCCAGCCATGGAGCTCAGCTTGAGAGTTTCTTGTGTTGGTCACTCTCCACGCTCACCGCACCATAATGTTGAAACCAATAAATTGGTCTCTCGATGAGTTCGGGCCCTCAACAAGTTGAGTGGTAACCAACACTTACTCATCCCAAGGGAGAGTCCTAGGCTAAGAGGCTAAGGAACTAGGAACAAGGCCAAGGGCTTAGCGAGGAGGTCCCACCACACCCAGAAGAACTTAGAGCGCTTCCCCTCCCAAGACAATGCTAAGCATGGGCACCTTTGAAGGCTCTCTCCACCCAACAAAGGAACTTAGGGGGAAAGGAGGCCAAATGAGAGGTCCACTCCAAAAGGTGCCCCCTTGGGCTTATTTATAGTTTTTGGAAACGGGTCTGCAAATAGCCAGATTCTGGCTTACGGGATTACGAAAATACCCCCGAATTTGGCCTGCGAACAGCCAAATCCCGCTGTTCTGAGGCGCTAAACGCAGTCCAGAACACCCTCCCGGGGCCGAGCTAGAGGGGGCCGACCTCCTCTCTTGCTCGCCCCCCTCACTGGGCTGGGCGAGTCCGGGAGGTTGCCCACCCATCCTGGGCTCGCCCCCTGCTGGGGCGGGGCGAGCCGGGAGGGCGCCTCCCTCCTGGGCTCGCCCTGTAACATCCCAACTCTAAGATAGAGTCTAGCTGGTTCAGTTGAACCCTTGGAGGAGCTTAGGCCGGGTCAGAGGAAAACCACGACCCGACCTTCGCCACTTAATGGTGGTCATTTAGAGAAATGACTGTTTTCTATAGCATTGTGCTTCGCCATAACACCGAAATAGTACAGTGAGCATACGTGCTCCGAATCGACTTCCGTTAGTGGCGTTAGACTCGTATGGTCGATACGAGTGCAATGGAATTCGTTTCATTCCAATCCGAGGTCATTTGGTTTAAGTGACCATTTTGAGTGCCGTAGCGCGACATGTAAGACCCCATTTTTTTCCTTTTTCAAACACGGGTCTTATGCCCAGAATCACCGTTTTGCGGTGACACCCACACTCGGGAAGGTCGTCACTACAAAACGCCGATCCTACCAGCCTTATTGATCGCAAAGAAGTTAAGCTTAAACAAACTTATAGAAGCCAAGTCCACATCACTTATAAATAAACTATCATAAAGAGATGTCCACATAATCATAACTGAAATCAAAGACAGAAATATCAAAGGCTCCTGCCCGATACTGTTGGTGTTTCCTTGGTGATCTGGAAGTGGTCAAATATCTAGTCTCACTGCCAACGCGATATGAGCTTATGTGGTCACACACAAGAGTGTCTTGAGAAGTTGGAAGGAGAATTGTGTTGGCTCGGGATTTCTCAAGAACTTGTTTTTTCTTGGCTTGAGATTTCTCGAGAAATCATATTCTTGGTTTGGGATTTCTCGAGAAGTCAATTGGGATTTCTCGAGAAATTATATCCTTGGGATTTCTCGAGGACTGCATCTCCTGCTTTGGAATTTTTCGAGAAATCAGACCAATCCTATGACTTAGTTGAACGCAGAGTTCAGTTCGTCGAACTGATGGTATTCGTCGAACGCAGAGTTCAGTTCGTCGAACTGAAAGCATTCATCGAACACAGTGTTCAATTCGTCGAACTGAAGGTGTTGGTCAACCACTGAGACTGGTGTTAGTCGAGCGCTGAGACTGGAGTTCGACGAATGTCGAGCGCGTTCGACGAACGGCGAGGAATGGCCGGCGCGTTCGACGAACGGACGGCGCGTTCGACGAACGGCCGGTGTGTTCGACGAATGGCGCGCGCATTCGACGAATGGCGCGCGCATTCGACGAATGGCCAGCGCGTTCGACGAACGCGAGCCAGTTCGTTAAACGCAGTTCGACGAATTCTGTTTTCTTCACTTAAAGTCGTGGCTGTGCGGATAGCTCCTTTTTGCGCGTGGGTATAAGAGAATGTGATTCTTTTTGACCTAACTGATGCGATCTATTTTTGTGAAAGAAAGTGAGAGCGGCGGAAGAGTTCCGCCTGTAGCCCCGAAAAGAAGTGTTCCGACCGGTCGATCCCGCCACCGCTGTCGCCTCTTCCTGTATTCGGATCTAGCAGTCCGTGGAAGACATAGAGGACAGTTCTTCTCCGACCTAGATCTTGTGTGACAAGAGGCTAGGGTTCTCCAGTGCTCCTGTGGACTACTATAGAGGCGCAGATCTATTTCTGTGCAAGGAACTCAGCCGCACAATCTTGAATCTGCCATTGGAGCATCTCGATTGAGTATCGACTCAATCCCGCGAAGGTATATCGTTTTATTGCCTCTTACTATTTCTTGAATCAATAAAATCGCAAGTTCCTTAACTCTTTGGGTTGTTCTAGTTATTTATTCTGCTACTCATATGTGATATGCTGTATTATCATTTATGAAATGATATTAAGAAAACCCAACAGTGGTATCAGAGCCAGGTTGGCAATCTAATGCGTGTAAATCAGAAATTTAGAAGTGTTCTAAATGTCTGGATTTCTTCCTAGGTGTTTGATTTCGAAGAAATGTTCTAGATTGGAACACTCCCAAGAATGCATGTGATTGCGTTGCGATTTCATTGTTTCAGAAATAGTTTCTCCTTTGCAGTAACCGTCCCTCCAAGTGATTTGTGAAATCACATGTCTGAGATTTTGAATCTGACATTGAGAGACGAGCTTGTCTACTGCACAAGTGGAGTTGTTTTTGCTGTGTCCAATGCATGTAAATCTGGAGAATTAGAAGTGTTCTAAGTGTTCAGATTTAGCCCTTATTATCAAAGTGTTGATAATTTTATTTTGTGCGCATTGTGATGCATTTGGTTTGAAATTGAAGTGTGGGCTTGCCAAAGCAAGGTACATTAATCTATCTTGATAAGGGTGCGAGCGGATAATTGTGATATCCCACTATCGACATCGGGTCTATCTTAACTAGGTGACCTCAAAGGTTGAGTGCCTAGAGGCATAGGGTTGGCATGCACCATATGATGGATGCGAATAAAGAGTTATTCACCAACCATACAAGAGTTGCATAGTGATGCAATTGACAAGTGTTGTCTACCTAAATAACCATATTATGAGAGGAACGCCAAAGCGGACTCATTGTGTTGGTGAAATACGGATCTTATCCACTAAGAGAGTAGCTCGCATAAACTCTCCGAATTGATATTAAGGGTTATCAATTTGAATAAAATAGTGGGAGTATTTAATTAAAGTCCTTATTAAAGTAAAATGTATTTTGAAATATAGTACTAAAAATCTTTTGCAAATTTATTGTAGAATTTCCATGGCAAATACATCACACTCCACGCTGTCCCTGAGAGCCATCCTTGAAAAGGACAAACTCAATGGGATGAAATTCCTCGACTGGCACAGGAACCTGAGAATTGTTCTCAGGCAAGAGCGCAAGCTCTATGTCTTGGAAGGGGAAGCCCCTGCAGAGCCGACCAGGAATGCTCCGAGAGCAGATAAAGATGCTTACAAGAAGTATCAGGATGATACCTTGGATGTGGAATGCCTCATGCTTGCTACCATGTCCTCTGAGCTTCAGAAGCAACACGAGAGCATGTGTGGTTATGAGATAATCGGGCACCTTAAGAAAATGTTCGAGGGGCAAGCCCGAAAAGAGAGGTTTGACATATCCAAGGCATTATTTCAGTGCAAGATGGGAGCTCGAGACTCAGTAGGGACTCACGTACTCAAAATGATTGGGTATATCGAGAACCTTGAAAAATTGGGTTTTCTCTTGGGTCAAGAGTTGGCCACAGATCTGATCCTGCAATCGTTGCCGGACAGTTATGAGCAGTTCGTCTTGAACTATAACATGAATGAAATAGAAAAGACACTGCCCGAGCTCCTAGGCATGTTGAGAACTGCCCAAAATAACATGAAGAAGGCCAAGCCTGCCAGCCCCATACTGATGGTGCATAAGGGCAAGGCCAAGGGATCCAAGAAGACAAAGATAGGATCTAAGTCTCATCTTGATCCCAAGTCTTCTGCACTGAAAAGGAAAGGTCTGGCGAAGGAAGGAAAGTGCCACCACTGCGGTAAGGCAGGGCATTGGAGGCAGAACTGTCCCCTCTACATTGAGGATCTGCAAAAGAAGAAGGGAAGTGTGACTTCCACTTCAGGTATTTACGTTATAGAGATAAACCTTTCTGCTCATTCATCTTGGGTATTGGATACCGGATGTGGTTCTCACATTTATACAAATGTGCAGGTCACATTTGTACAAATGTGCAGGTCACATTTGTACAAATGTGCAGGAACTGAGAAGGAGAAGAATGCTGGGTAAAGGGGAGGTAGACCTGCGCGTCGGGAATGGAGTAAGAGTTGCTGCCGTCGCTGTTGGTGTTTACTGTCTTTCTTTGCCCACTGGGCTTGTTATAGAACTAGATAATTGTTATTTTGTTCCGGCCATAACTAGAAACATTGAATCCATTTTGTCTTGACATGAAGGGTTTTTCATTTATAATTAAGAACAATTGTTGTTCGATTTTTATGAATGATGTTTGTTATGGTGTAGCCCAATTGTTTAATGGTTTATATGTTTTGAACTTAGACCATTCGATCTATAATGTTGAAAATAATAAAAGACTAAGAACAAATGACTCGAATCCTACATATCTTTGGCATTGTTGTTTGGGCCATATAAACGAGAAACGCATATCCAAGCTCCATAGAGAGGGACTATTGGACTCATTTGATTATGAATCATTTGAGAGATGCGAGTCTTGCTTATTAGGCAAAATGACTAAAGCCCCCCTTTCACTGGTCATACTGAGAGGGCAGATGATCTCTTGGGTGTCATACATAGTGATGTGTTCGGACCCATGAGTTCTATGTCTAGAGGTGGGTTCCACTACTTCGTTACATTTACTGATGATTTCAGTAGATACAGATACGTGTTTCTTATGAAGAACAAATCCGAGACCTTTGAAAAGTTCAAAGAGTTTAAGAATGAAGTAGAGAACCAACTGGGAAAAAGGATAAAAGCACTCCGATCTGATCGAGGTGGCGAATATTTGAGTCAGGAGTTCTGTGATCATCTGAAAGAGTGTTATATTGTATCACAACTCACCCCACCCAGAACACCGCAACATAATGGTGTTTCTGAGAGGAGGAATCGTACCCTGTTAGACATGGTGCGATCGATGATGAGTCATGCAAATTTGCCCGTTTCCTTTTAGGGTTTTGCTCTAGATACTGCTACTTTTACACTAAATCGCATTCCGACGAAGACGGGTCAAAAGACACCATATGTGATATGGACTGGGAAGCGTCCTAGTATGTCGTTCATTAAGATTTGGGGCTGTGAGGCATACGTACGACGTCAAATGTCTGACAAGCTGGAACCCAAATCAGATAAGTGTTATCTTATGGGATATTCTAGGGAAACCAAAGGGTATTACTTCTACCTGCCGTCTGAGGGCAAAGTGTTTGTCGCAAGGACTGGCGTCTTTTTGGAGAAAGAGTTCTTATCCAGAAAGACTGCAAAGGTGGAACTTGAAGAGGTTCAAGAACCACAAACAATGAATAAACGTGAATTGGAACCTGAGCAAGGACTACAATCTGTTGTAGCTAGAGAACCTGCTCAAGAAACACAAGTCCTACGTAGATCTGATAGACCTAGATTTGAGCCTGAGAGATATGGATTTCTCGTGTCTCAAATAGGTAATGTGTTGCTAATGGATCATGATGATGAGCCTGCAACCTACCAAGAGGCTATGCGTGGACCTGACTCCGAGAAGTGGCTTGAGGCCATGAAATCTGAAATAGACTCCATGTATACAAACCAAGTTTGTACCTTGGTGGAACCACCTGAAGGGGTATGACCCATAGGGTGCAAGTGGGTCTTCAAGAAGAAGACCGACATGGATGGGAATGTACAGACATTCAAAGGCCGGTTGGTGGCTAAAGGTTTCAGGCAAATTCATGGTGTTGACTATGATGAGACCTTTTCCCCTGTAGCCATGGTCAAGTCCATCAGAATTCTACTTGCTATTGCTGCGTATTATGACTACAAGATCTGGCAAATGGATGTCAAGACGGCTTTCCTTAATGGAAACCTCCTTGAGGAAGTGTATATGACATAACCCGAGGGTTTTGTATCTCCAAGTGAAGCCACTAAAATATGCAAGTTGAATCGATCCATTTATGGATTGAAATAAGCTTCTCGAAGTTGGAATCTTCGTTTTGATGAGAAAATCAAAGAGTTTGGTTTCATTAAGAACGAGGATGAACCTTGTGTTTATAAGAAGATTAGTGGGAGCATTGTCGTTTTCCTGATATTATATGTAGATGACATACTTCTGATCGGGAATGACATTCCAACCCTGCAAGCTGTTAAGAACAGGCTAGGGGACTACTTTTCTATGAAGGACTTGGGTGAAGCAACTTACATACTTGGTATTAAGATTTATAGAGATAAATTGAAGAAGTTGCTGGGTTTGACCCAAAGTACATACATTGAGAAGGTGTTGAATCGGTTCAACATCTTTGAGTCCAAGAAAGGATTCTTACCCATGTCACATGGTGTGAGTCTCTCTAAGGACCAGTGTCCTAAATCTTTGGAAGATAAGGACCGCATGAAGTTGATTCCATATGCCTCGGCAATTGGATCTATCATGTATGCAATATTATGTACTCGACCCGATGTCTCATATGCTTTGAGCATGACAAGTAGGTATCAGTCTGATCCTGGTGATGGTCACTGGATAGCTGTCAAGAATATCCTAATGTACTTGAGAAGGACTAAGGATACGTTCTTGGTGTATGGTAGAGAGGAAGAGCTCGTTATAAGTGGTTACACGGATGCTAGCTTCCAAACTGATAAGGACGATTCAAAGTCCCAATCAGGTTTTGTATTTTGCCTTAATGGAGGAGCTGTAAGCTGGAAGAGTTCCAAGCAGGAGACAGTTGCCGATTCTACGACAGAAGCCGAGTATATTGTTGCCGCAAATGCGATAAAGGAGGCTGTGTGGATTAGGAAATTCATCGGCGAGCTAGATGTAGTTCCTAGCATTGTTGATCCTGTAGTTCTCTACTGTGACAACAACGGTGCAATTGCCCAAGCTAAGGAACCTAGATCTCATCAGCGCTCCAAGCACATACTTCGGCGGTTCCATCTTATTTGAGAGATTGTCGATTGAGGAGATGTGAGCATTTGCAGAGTACCGACTGAAAAAAATATAGCGGATCCACTGACAAAGCCTCTTGCGCAAAAGAAGCATGATGGTCATGTTAGATCAATGGGTATTAGATACCTGAATGATCATCTTTAGTGGGAGCCTGGTGAATTGCATGTTTGTTGGTTGTTCATTCATTTCATGAATTATGATGTGTACTATATGTTTAATTTTATATTGGCAAGTTCTTTTATTGTGTCAACTGTTTCTATATAATAGACTAATTAACATAATGAATGCCCTTAGAATGTTTGCTTCCATAGGAATTCAAGTACGTGACTTGAATGTGAGGGCCTATGTTTAAATGAAGATTCATTCTTAAATGGTCCCTGGTCGAGGTATCATCCTAGAAATTAGGTCGAGGATGAGACCATAAGACTAGCATGTGTGTTGACTGATGACCGGTTCTCACAGGTCATGATATTGTGATATCAAGTCATCACATGGGTACTTGTTAGGAACAAGTTGTACTGGACAGACCCACCGTGAGACTACTCTGTGGATTGTTATATGACCGTGTCACAAGTAGGTCTCAAGTGACAATGGCGTTTACGGTCCTTTGACCTGAAGTCACAACATTCATCAGGTGAGGAAGAGCATACTTTGATGCCATCTAAAGTCTTCTCTTGAGAAAGGTTGACGATAAGGGTGGTTGTTGGGTATGTTATGAATCATTTGGATGTTTGTGTGTGAGCAGAAATGGGATTTGTCCTCCTTTATGACAGGAGTTACATCCATTGGCCCCTTGATGGAATGAGACTGAAAAATGCATGGCCATGCTTGGTTGAGTCAATATATTATATTGAGCTCACCATTTTTGTCAGTCTATTCTAGATCAGAAAACTGGGGTTGCACATTTATGAGGGTGGCACGATCCATGCCTCTAGTTCTATCCGGATGTAAGGGTCAAAGGGATATGACAACACTGATACATTGGTCAAGACAGGCTTATTGAGTTATGAACTCTTATTGCTTGGGTAGCAATGATGCATTGCTATATGCCGCTCATTGTTTGTGAGACTTTTCTTTGATACGTTCAAGATCAAGTGGGAGACTGTTTGTGTTTCCATGGTGATCTGGAAGTGGTCAAATATCTAGTCTCACTGTCAACGTGATATGAGCCCATGGGGTCGCACACAAGAGTGTCTTGAGAAGTTGGAGGGAGAATTGTGTTGGCTCAGGATTTCTCGAGAACTTGTTTTTTCCTGGCTTGAGATTTCTCGAGAAATCATATTCTTGGTTTGGGATTTCTCGAGAAGTCATTTGGGATTTCTCGAGAAATTATATCCTTGGGATTTCTCGAGGACTGCATCTCCTGCTTTGGAATTTTTCGAGAAATCAGTCCAATCCTATGACTTAGTTGAACGCAGAGTTCAGTTCGTCAAACTGATGGTATTCCTCGAACACAGAGTTCAGTTCGTCGAACTGAAAGCATTCGTCGAACGCAATGTTCAGTTCATCGATCTAAAGGTGTTGGTCGACCGCGGAGACTGGTGTTAGTCGACCGTTGAGACTGGAGTTCGACGAACGGCGAGCGCTTTCGACGAACGGCGAGCCCGTTCGACGAACGGCTGGCGCGTTCGATGAACATCAGGCGCATTTGATGAACGACCAGCGCATTCGATGAACGGACAGCGCGTTCGACGAATGCTAGCCAGTTCGTTGAACGCAGTCCGACGAATTCTATTTTCTTCATTTAAAGTCGTAGCTGTGCGGATAGCTCCTTTTTGCGCGTGGGTATAAAAGAATGTGATTCTTTTTGACCTAACGGATGCGATCTATTTTTGCAAAAGAAAGTGAGAGCGGCGGAAGAGTTCCTCCTGTAGCCCCGAAAAGAAGTGTTCCGACCGGTCGATCCCGCCGCCGCTGTCGCCTCTTCCTGTATTCGGATCTAGCACTCCGTGGAAGACGTAGAGGACAGTTCTTCTCCGACCTAGATCTTATGTGACAAGAGACTAGGGTTCTCCAGCGCTCGTATGGACTACTATAGAGACGCAGATCTATTTCTGTGCAAGGAACTCAGACACACAATCTTGAATCTGCCATTGGAGCATCTCGATTGAGTATCGACTCAATCCCGCGAAGGTATATCATTTTATTGCCTCTTACTATTTCTTGAATCAGTAAAATCGCAAGTTCCTTAACTCTTTGGGTTGTTCTAATTATTTACTCCGCTGCGCATATGTGATATGCTGTATTATCATTTATGAAATGGTATTAAGAAAACCCAACAGATACATCAAATCCTCACTACATAAACACTCGCGGAAGCAAATCAACTAGTAGTAACACTCACGGATCCCGACACTGGTGCTCCTGCAACAAGGGGTGTAAAAAAAAGCAGGTGACAGGGGTATAGGGAATGCTTCTACACTACACATGTATATATATATATAATTGAAGCAGTAAAAGAGCATAGTAAGAGCAGGTAAAGAATAAGTAAAGTGCAGTAAGTAAAGACATGTATATAATAGAAAGTAACCATTGATTTATAGGAATGCCCACACAAACCTATTGACCAAGGGGTCGTTTAGCAGGGCCTATCGTATAAGAAGTCCCATAACCGACTTATACGATAGGGGTAGGGGTATGCAATGTTTATGCTATGTCATGCAAGGTATGGTGTTAAATGTTATGTTCACACAAGTGCAACTCACACACTTTGACTCTATACGCACAGACCTTTAGTTCCCCCTTTTTGGAGCTAGTAAGACTCCCAGGATACTTCCATAGTGGCAAACGGAAGCGGTGGGTTGGGCCTCGCCCACCTTTAGGTTGGTATTTGTACTACCTAACCTAGACCTAACGTACGCCTCAACACTAAGAACACAACAACGAAGCTCCTGCGTACTCTTGATGGATAGACCACCAGACTTGTCTTGGTAAAAGGGTTATCCACTCTTACCGAGCCCAAGCATTAATGTCGGTGCAACGATCATCAGCACTAAGGACCCACCACCTTATGCACATGCAAACATGTTTACCATCTATCTCCGAGCCATAAGCTCGCCTGCTAATTCTCCCGGCACAACAAACAATACTGAGCCACAAGCTCACCAGACTAATTAGTCTGCTGCTACAAACACCGAGCCTACTGCTCGTAAGACCAAACCGACTAATACACCATTAATCATGGGGTGTGAGAGAGTGTGTTATTAATTACTCTTGTACAACATCTTGCTCCTACGATTTATGGTTAGTCTTGGACTTCCCGAGGATTACCCTATAAGGGGCTCGCTATGGTACTATGAACTATAATGGGCAGACACCCCAAGACTCCCTTTCTCAAGACATTTTATATTGTGGGTATCTACCCATATGCCTAAGCCTCTCGTGTTTTCACTTTTATTTACTCTAGGCGGTTTATGACACTAGGGGAAAGACGATCTTTCGTCAATCCCAAGCACGATCTTACCCTTAGCCCACCTAGCACTCTTATCTCCTAAACTCCTTTCTGTGACCTCATCCTCTTCAACCTGACCATGCACACCATCTACATACCAATTCCACCTTAGTAGGCCACTAAACACCTAAGTTTCACCGTTTTACTAAGCACAGACCAAACTAACTATGCGAAGCTTATAAGTAGAGGTACTCCAAATATTCCACCACATGACACAAGATTTTTACTGGAGGACTATCATGACATTATAAGACTAAATCCAAGGACTCATATTTTTCCTCAACATTTCAGCATTTATTTAAATTTCTCAAATATTTGCCAAGTATGAATATGAACATGAAGTGTAAGGTATTCTCATGACATGATCCTCATAAAATTAAGATAAATCTATCATGCCAAAATAACAGTAAATAATGAATATCACAATTTTACAGTAAGGAAATGTTCTCTATTTTTAATATTTAACTTCAATCCAAACTTGAAGGTTTATGAAGGAACTACCAAGAATACTTATGCCAAAATTATAGAAAAATTACCAGACCTCTATTATGTCCAGAAAAGCTCAATTACAGAGTTTCACAATTTATGGGAATCATTTCCTCACTGAAATAATTAATCCAAATAATTCCTAATTTGCACATGTTGTGAAGTAGACTACTGATATCAACTTCCAAAAATTCTATAAAAATTCACAGAGCTTCCTAGTGCTCTGAAATGTCCTATCACCAAGTTGCACATTTTCCAGAGAGTTTTGGACCCTTAATTATATTTCTTAAGATTGAGACAAAATAGGTGCCTTGAGGATGAAGTACTAGTTAAATCATAAAATAAATTATACAAAAACCACCAGGGGTCAATATTATGATTATAAAGGCACCGCCAAGATTTCATCTTCATCCAGGATCATTTGTGCATGTAAATATCTCTTAAAAAAAGTTTATCTAAAGGGGTTATGACCTAATTTAAAGGGGATTGTTGGGGATTCGGCGCAACCAACTCGGCCAAAAGCCCGAACTTGTTGGAACCTTAGTTTTGATTTGAGTTATGATCCACCTTTAGTATCTATGTTTATGTCATAACTCATATTGTACAACTTAGATTAAATATCCTATTAAGTTAAAAGGCTGAAAATAATATATATATATAAATAATATACTAAGAAATATATATATAATAATAGGCTAATTAATATAAGAGAAAATATAATAAGAGAAATTAATATAAAATAATATAAGAGAAATAAAATATTTCATATTGTTAGCTGTGTTCGACATTCGTCGAACGACGCTCGGCATTCATCGAACGGCGATCGGCGAACAGATCCTATTACAGCAGCGCTCGACAGATTATAGCAAGGAAAGCTGCGGTCGACGAACGTGGAACAGAGGTCGACGAATGACGAACGGCGGTCGATGAAATCCAACAGATATTCAGAAACAGTAATATTAATATTGAGGTCGACGAATCAAATGTTTGAGCTCGACGAAAGTAGAGCTCAGCTCGATGAAAGTTTTGCAGATTTATATTTCATATTCTATATGCTGTCAGACTTTATTAAAGCAATATTTCTTTATTCTATTTTATATATTGCTATATATATTGCATTTCTGACATTACAACATGCAAGCATTTAATGCTGTAGCCGTTTGGCAAAAGCATTAATTAATATAGCCGTTGCAACAAGTCAAAGACGGCAAGTTATCTGCTCAAGGATCTGGGAAATGAAAGTGACTTTACTCCCTTCCTTTCTGGTCGGCAAGGATTCAAACAGCTATACTTTACAGCATAATATATATCTTATATATATTTGTGCATGTAAATATCTCTTAAAAGAAGTTTATCTAAAGGGGTTATGACCTAATTTAAAGGGGATTGTTGGGGACTCGGCGCAACCAACTCGACCAAAAGCCCGGACTGTTTGGTGAAGGCGCTACCTATCCTTAATAGAGCTGGTCACCCAAGCAGGATCCACGTGACAGCCAGTTAGGCCCGCGTGGGACACGCCCTTCCGCTTCGACTAGTGCCGCAACACCGGGGCAATTGTTGAACCGCAGTTCCAACAATCCCCCCCAGCAACGACCCGGGGTTTCGAACACGCGAACCCCTCTGATACCACTTGTTGGGGACTCGGCGCAACCAACTCGACCAAAAGCCCGGACTGTTAGTGAAGGCGCTACCTATCCTTAATAGAGCTGGTCACCCAAGAAGGATCCACGTGGCAGCCAGTTAGGCCCGCGGGGGACACGCCCTTCCACTTCGACTAGTGCCGCAACACCGGGGCAATTGCTGAACCGCAGTTCCAACAATCCCCCCAGCAACGACCCGGGGTTTCAAACACGCGACCCCCTCTGATACCACTTGTTGGGGACTCGGCGCAACCAACTCGACCAAAAGCCCAGAATATTTGGTGAAGGCACTACCTATCCTTAATAGAGCTGGTCACCCAAGCAGGATCCACGTGGCAGCCAGTTAGGCCTGTGGGGGACAAGCCCTTCCGCTTCGACTAGTGCCGCAACAACGGGGTAATTGCTGAACTGCAGTTCCAATAGGGATAATTGCTTCTAAAATTCTTATAAAATTACCTGGGGCCTAATTACACCCTATGAACTTATCCACCAAGTTCCATGATCATTCAAGAACATTTGACCCCATGTCCTTCACAAGGTTCAAGAGAAACCCTAAGGTTAAAACTAGGGTCCTAGGGAATATCCACCTCCACACCACCCCATCTTACTCATGAAGGTGTTTTAGGTGATCCTAAACCAGTGGCCAAGGTTTCAACTCATGGTGATGAGTTCTGACCACCATACCCCAAGATAAACACCATGCCCTAACTTTGACCCAATTTGACCTAACTTAGGTTAACAAATTACCCAACCAAATCAGTCTCAATTGGGTTGAGATTTTTACCAGGGTCATGAAATAACCCTAAGAAGTACCCACCAAAATTTGGAGGGCATTGGAGGTCATTTGACCCAATAATTAATTAATATTTAATTTATGAAATTATTACAAAAACCTTAAAAAAAGGTTCTCCTAAAATTCCCATCTTTAGGTATGATATGTGTGTAGGTGTAAATATCCTAGGTTTCAATTTTCAACTCCATCCCAAAATCCAATCAAAAGTTATTCAAGCTATGGTGGTTGTCCAACACTAGGGACCAGTCCCACCAAAATGGACCTACAGGGAGCTACAGAACTCTTTTTGGGGTGAAATCAATTTTAAAATAAATTAGACTCCAAGGGCTACAACTTTATATTGGGCACTTTTTCATTTGAGGGGTTCTAGTATTTTTAATAATTAAAATGAAATACTGCAGGAAGTATGACAAAATGTGTTGGAACAAGTCTCTGCGTTCGATGAAATATGATCTGCGTTCGACGAACTATGTTCTGCGTTCGACGAACGTCGTGCTTCAGTGCGCTCGACGAAATTCGATCTTCGATCGATGAATTAATTCAGTTCGATGAATTAATTTAGTTTGGCGAATTATCTCCGTTCGACGAACTCCGGGTTCGACGAACTCCGGGTTCGATGAACTCAACTATTATTTCGGTGAATTAATTCCATTCGACGAACTCCGGGGTCGGTTCGACGAACTCAACAATCAGTTTGACGAACACCAGAATGTGTTCGACGAATGAATTCTGTTCGACGAACTCTGGGTTCCGTTCGACGAACTCAACTATTAATTCGGTGAGTTAACTTCGTTCGACGAATTTCTTCAAAATGAAATAACATTATAACATATAACATAATCACATAAATCTTACTGATCACGACAAATCCGACGGCTCGCAGTCATCATCCCCATTGGATGGACGGCGCGCGACAGCCCATCCTGGGCTTCTTTGCAGGATAATTTCCCGGCCTCCTGTGCCGCTTCCCGGCCAGCCAATGCCACCACCACCTCCGTTGAGGTGGTGGCCGGTGATAGGGGTTGGCCGGCCGGAGGTGGTCGGAATTGGGTTTGAGTAGGGGAAAGAGAGATCAAACCGAGCCCTTTCGGAAGCACGATCCGAGCCCAATTGAGCTCGGATCAAGCCCCAAATTATGAAAAGATCTAGCACTAAGGGAGAGGAGGCGGATCGGACCTGTGTGGGGGCTTGGTGGCGCGTATTCCGATGAGTTGCCATGGCCGGAGGTGGAGCTTTCGGCGCCATGTCGATCCTAGCTTCTGGTGCTCGATTTCTTCGGGGAAGATGGGGGTTTCACTCCTTTCCAACCTCTGAAGATGTTAAAGGGGTCAATTGAGGCTAAGAGGGGAGGTGTTGGAACCCGGATACCGGTCCAACTATGTTCGAGACTAGGGAGTAGCTTGAGTTACTTCTCTCTCTTCGTTCAATCCCTAGACCTAAGTATTTTGAGCTAGAGACATGCCCTCACGGTTAGGTGGTAGATTGCTGGAAGAGGACCCAAAGGCTGCAGCGAGGAGCTCCCGCCACTTACCCAGAAGTCTTCTTGACTTCCCCTCCCTGAAAACTAGAGGCTGAACCTGTCTCAGATAGCACGAAGAAGAAAGCACAGGCTCTCAAGGGGGGGAGGGGGTGGATCCGTGCTGATCTGAGACATAATGGGTCCTATTTATAGGCAAAATCTTCTAAGGGTAGAATGGTCCGGATGACCTGCGGATAGCGTAATTCCGCCTTACAATTTTACTAAGCACACCCCAAATTGGTCTGCAGGTAGCCAGACTCCGTTGTCCCGAAGGGCTATAGGCAGACCACCAAGGGTGCCCAGATGATTCTATCCCCCGGAATCCGAGTCTGCTCGCCGAGGAGATACCTGCCTACTCGCCAGGCCCCCTTGGCTCTACTAGCCGAGGGAGATACCGGCCTACTCGCCGGGTATCTTCGACTCCGCTCTCCAAGGTGTCAGCCTACTCGCCAGGTACCTTCGGCTCTACTCGCCGAATACACACCGGCCTACTCGCCAGGTACGTTCGGCCTACTCGCCGAATACGGGTTGTATACAATCCCCGCTCTTTGCAAGCTCGCTAGAGGTCTGAAAGAAGAGTCCAACCCTTTATTCGGCGGAGCTGCGAGTTCACGAGCTCTTCCTCTATAAATAGAGTGGGGGGATGCCTTCACTACTGCAAGCTGAGATGTCTTCTGGTGGTGGTTCTACCGCGGCCGCTAACCGGGAGCTCGCTGACAATGAGCCTGAGGCGGCCGAGGTTTTAGGCATTCTTGGCGAGTTCCTGACGCCTTGCCTTCCAGGCTCTGCGCGGAAGAATAAGCACAAGAAGAGAAGGATCGACCCCGATCTCCACGAGAGGTCCTCCATGTTGGATCGGTCGGCGCCCTTAGAGGGGGGGGGGGTGAATAAGGGTTTTTAAAAACTTTAGATTTTATTTAGAAAAACTTTGGAATATTGCAATATTAAACAAGAAGTCAAGTAAAACAAAAAAGAGAGACAAGCTTTATTGATATTAAATAAGTTTTACAAAACTTGATCTCAATGGCGCTAGAGATCGGATGCGAATAATCAAAGCTCTTTTCGTTTTCTATCCCGACTCGCTTCCCCACGAACCGGTGGCCCTAGCCTTCTCCTCCCCGGATTCGGCCTCAAGCCGCTCTAGCCAATCCTTCCCCGGATGTGGCCTCGAGCACCCCCTAGACCTAGCCTAGATCTAGTCGCCAACACGAAGCGAATTTCAGCCCTAAGTCCTACCCCAGACCTAGTCGCCAACACGAGGCAAATTCACTACCGTTTACAAAGAAAAAGAGAAATAAAATAGAAGACAGCAATAATAAAAACTCCCTATATGGATCTCTTGGAGAAGTGGACGAAGGCCCGCAGAGTATGATCGTAGTCGATGCGGTCTTTCATCATGATGATGACGCGTGTTGAAATCTTCTCCACGGATCTCCTTATGGCTTTATGGATTTGTGGGAGTATCTCTCCGAACTCTCCTCTCTATGCTGTGGTACGAGGCTATGGAATTTGGGATCTCTAGAGGATGATGAAGACTGAGCCAAAGTGTCCATTTTATAGCCTCAGCGCTACCGCCGGCGCTAGCGCTACCGCCGGCGCTAGCCCGGATTAAGTAATGTTTTGCGCGGCAGGATCTTCAATCCGCGGAAACATTTTGCTCTATGCCTCTTGTGCGCCACGCTACCGCCAGCGCTAGTAGCTACCGCCGGCGCTATCCCTGATTAAGTAATGTTTTGCGCGGCAGGATCTTCAATCCGCGGCAACATTTTGCTCTATGCCTCTTGTGCGCCATGCTACCGCCAGCGCTAGTAGCTACCGCCGGGCGCTAGCTCCTTCTATATAAGCCGCCGGAATTGCGTTAATCATCGCTAGCGCCAGGCGTTATCGCTACTGCCGGCGCTAGTGGCCATGTTGGAATTCTGGCCTCAATTTTGGGGACAACCATCCTTGAGTCATGTGGACTTTGATTTCCGGCACACTTAAACACACAAGATCAAATACATATAGGATTTGTTATTCTCAAACCTAGGAGATGCGGAAGACCATGTTCCAACAAACTCCCCCTTTGATAATAACAAATCCATTAATGATAAATCAAAGCATTAATAAATAAGCATGATGAGACTATACTTGTGTGTGTGTGAGAGTGATGACTTTAGGATAATTATTGATTTTAGCATTTAGAATTGCTCCCCCTAACTACATGCTCCCCCTAAGTGAATGCTCCCCTAATATGTAAGCTATCGTCTTAATTTGTCATATTGGGTTTTTGATAGCGGGTTATATTTATCATGTTAGTTCTCCCCCTTTGTTATTAGCAAAAGTGGGTAGGGAAACAAAGCACTAATAATGTGTAAATAAAAGAGAAGGCATGATCGAGCTTTTTAAGTAAATGATAAGGAGTTTTAGAATTGTTTTTCATCGAAATAGATCAGAGTTATGAGCATTACAAAATTTTCAGAGTTTTTAGCATAAAAGATTTTTATGTTTGAAGTAACCAATAACAAGTGTTCCAAGTAAATCTATCACTTAATGAAAGATAGGAATTTTTAAGAATAAGTGATGATGCAAAGAATACAAGATATTAAGTAAGCATGAAAGCGCAAGGTAAAACACTTATATGGTTAAGATGCGGAAGACTTATAGCAATACAAGAAACATCTTATTGTAATCAAGAATAATCCATACAAAGATATATGAGTTTAATTTCAAAAAGAAGATGTTTATGTAAATCATGTTTCAATGAAAATCTTTTATGGTTGACAAAAATAACCAAGCATGAAATAATATTATCACAAAGAGATTACTACAATGTTATTTCAATTCACAATTTCAAATCATGCCAAACATTATAGAAAAATGCTAGGTTATCTAGTGCATTTCATAAGTAAAGAGTAATATAGAATTAGCATTAGGATCCAATACTCATGAGAAGAAGTGTTATGGAAGATAATGATGTGTACATAAGTGTATTTTTGAGTAGTGTAAACAAATGTTTTAATCAAAAATACAAGAAATATGTAAAGTAATAGCACAATAAAACACAAATAAGATTACTTCCACACACTTGAATGCACAATAAAAAGTACAACTACCAAGGTGCTCTGCACACACAATGCTCATTAAGACTTATCAGGGTGCAAAGTAGTGCTTGGGGGATCACATATTTTATTTTAAATTTTAAGACTAGTGATCCGGTGTACTTAAGAGTAAGTGGTTTTTCTTATTTTTGAAAGAAAGATTTGATTTGCACAAGACACTTTACTATTCTTTCCAAGGTGCTCAACCTCACAATGCTTATTAAGACTTATCAGGAGGTTCAAGTAGTGCTTGGTGGAGTTATCTTTGTCATTTATTTTATAATTTTGTTTTGTACAAAGTTCTCCGAATACACTTGTTTTGCAAATAAATAGAATTTATGAAAAACATAACCACTTTTCTTAATTTTTAAGAGTGCAAAATAAGGAGTGTAGGTAAGATACTTGTGCAATTTTAATCCATTGTACTAATACAAAACATACACAAGTATTCTTAGATTAAACACATATGTAGGCAATGCCAAAAAGGGTGAGTGAATAAATATCATTATCAAACATAAAACATTTACTCATACTTAGAGGCATGCTAAGCTTAGTTCTACACAACCTTTAAAATATAATTGATGCACATATTAATAGATATATCAAAGCATGATGAAAACAATGTTCAACGTAGTTTGAAAAGATAAATTGCAACATTGTAGAATTTCTAAATAATAAATTAAATCATGCTTGATTTTTCACAAAAATCATACAGTTTTTTTGATAGTTTTAAAGTTTTATATTTTTGTATTTGATTTTAGCAAATAAAAGCATATTTTTGTAATTTTTGCTTTTGTAATTTTTATATTTGATTTTTGCATAAAGATGAACTTTAAACAAAGGAAACAACACAAGCGAAAAAGAAAAACATATTTTTTGTAATTTGGTTTTTGTAGTTTTGTATTTGATTTTTCAAAAAATAAAGAAAAACAGAAGTGCAAAACTAAGTAGAAAATATAGATTTATATATTTTTATGGATTTTTTGAATTTTAAAAAATACATAAAATCGAACATGGACGCTAGCGCCTGCGGTAGCGCTAGCGCGGGAGACAGTGAACGATTTTTTAGGATTTTGGAAATTTTAATTTTGGATCTTGATTAAGTGTCATAATAGAAGTTTCATGCTGAAATTTCAGATTTTTAGGAAATGTCTAGATAGTGCAAATTTCATGAAACATTAGCGATTTTGTATATGACTTTACCAACTAAACTTTATAAGTGATATATTTCATTATATCTCCATTTTAATACTTTTAAGGCTTATATTTACCAATGTAGTTTGAAAATGATATGAAATGTAAGCATGAGAGGTCATGAATGAACAAATCAAATATGCATGATTTTAGAGATTAACAATAATGTTCATGCACAATCATACCATGGATAAGCCCTAGATGAGAATACCCAGCCTGTATATCTTGGTAAACAAATAAAGCCTAACATAGACACAAATATTCTTTAGGCGACAATGTTAGTATGATAAGTTTGAGATTAATGTTATACCAAGGTTTGTTGATACAATGTTTCAACTTATAGACCTAGAATGGAGTGACGATTTTATTTGATTTGATATCAAGATGATTCAAAGGTCTAAACTAGAAATAAATCGCAATATACACCAACCATTATAATATCAATTGTCATCAGTTAATATATCAATTATAATTCATATAAATGTGATAGAAATAATTATTTTTAGAAGACATTTGATATGACTTATGATGTTAGAGAATTTTAGCAAAGGACATCAATAGATCATAGTGGTGTTTGTGAATTCTATATTCATTATGAAGATAAATTCTTTCAATACATTTTAGTGATTTTCCTTTAATTAAGAATTTTGATTTAGATCTTTGAATTTTCTTTTAGATCAAGTTATTTCACTAAACCACTTGTTGGTGAAGGCTAAGAATCTTAATAGCCAAATAACCGGATTTAATTTGAAATATCTTATAGCAAATTTAGAGTTTGATTCATATGGATAATATAAGATATTTAGAAGCAATGAATATAAGAATACAAGATAGGTCATCAAAATAAAATATGATTTTGAATTTTGATCAATTTGATTTTATGAATATATTAAGCTTTTAAGAGATAAAATCATATTTTTAATACTGTATAGGATGACCATGACATGATAGTTCAAAAGAAATAGGAAAACAAGAAAAATTAAAAGACATGAAGGCATATCATGAAGTAGAACTTTATATATTTCATTTTGAAAGGATTCTACTTCATGCAATTGATGATACCTAATGAATAAGAGATTTAGGTATCCAAAGGGGACCAGGTGTGGTGGTTCCTTTGGGTACCCAAATATATCGTGTATGTTTGTGGGTAGTTAGTGATGAATGAGTCCTTTCATGTGAAGTTAATGTTTCATTTTTAATTTTGGGCCTCCATTCAAACTTTGGTTTAATGTTATTCTTATATGTCAAATTTCCATTATGATAATCTTTATATTGATGATTATGATTGTAATGATTATTGAAAGTATTTTTCATAGGAAATTTGTGAACGTTTAATTTTTCATTGGGAGAAGATTGATATTATAAATGATGATGATGATAGTGTTTTGGAATTTCATTTACAATCTTTTGATGTTTTTTATTCCCATTGTTTAGTTTTTTCATATTTTGAGATATCATATTTAACTTGCTTTTAGAGTTTGTTTGATATTGAGAATTTTTCTTTAAGATTTCCTTAAGCAAGCGTTAGTTTCTAATTCATTGTTCTTAAGTTTCAAGTTATGTCTAGCTTTGTTATACGCAATTGTGCTATTTTTAAGAGTAGAAACAATTGAATCAATATGGTTTTGGTATTCATTTCTGTATTCCTCAAATGTTTCATCCATCTCTTCAATTTCAATTTTATAACTTTTGCATGTAGCACAATCACCTTTTAAAGATGAATTTTCTAAAGATAATTTTTCATTATGTTCTTTTATACAAATAATTTCTTTTTCAAGTTCCTTAAGTTTTTCCTTAAAATTATCACAATCAAAACAAGGTTTTGTGTTTTCAAGTAAAGGACAAGATGGTGAAACCACATCACAATTAGATTCTAAATTAACATTAGTTTTTAATCTCTTATTTTCTAAACGTAAATTTTTATTAGTAATTTTCAATTTCTTGATCTTACATTTAGCAGTTTTTAGTATATTGAAACTAGAAATGGAAGTTATCACACAAGAAGAAGATTTTGACTTTCTTACAGCGCTTTTGGTAGAGGCAAAATGTGTGCATGAAGTTCCTTCGTTATCTTTTGCGCCTTCATCCATCATAGATGAATTTTCATCTTCTTTTTCTTTTGATGTATTGCTCTCTTTTTCCAAGTTAGTTTCCATGATTTCCATGGCTTTGCAACGAGAGAGATCTTCTTGAATAGTAGTGGAAGCTTGTATGTTCTTCTCCTCCTGTGTTTGATCTATACCTGCGAGAGGAAAATCATACATTTCTTCAAGAAATTGCCAAACTTTGTATGCACTAGAAAAGCAATATATTAATTTGAAAATTTCATTTGATAGAGCACAAAATAAATAATGTTTGGCTTTTGCATTTAGTTGACGTTCTTTTTTATTTAATTCATCCGTTGGTCTAACTATTGCTATATCCCATGCATTGATATCTAAGCTTTTAATAAATTTTTCCATTAATAATTTCCACCCTTTATAATTTTTCCCTTCGAATAAAGGTGGTTTAGGAGATTTTTCTTCTTCATAAAGATTTACCCCACTAGTAGAAGCGAGATCATGAGACGCCATTATTCCCGGTTGTTAAGCCGATTTAGAATAACCTGGCTCTGATACCACTTGTTGGATCGGTCGGCGACCTTAGAGGGGGGGGGGGGGGGTGAATAAGGGTTTTCAAAAACTTTAGATTTTATTTAGAAAAACTTTGGAATATTGCAATATTAAACAAGAAGTCAAGTAAAACAAAAAAGAGAGACAAGCTTTATTGATATTAAATAAGTTTTACAAAACTTGATCTCAATGGCGCTAGAGATCGGAGGCGAATAATCAAAGCTCTTTTCATTTTCTATCCTGACTCGCTTCCCCACGAACCGGTGGCCCTAGCCTTCTCCTCCCCGGATTCGGCCTCAAGCCGCTCTAGCCAATCCTTCCCTGGATGTGGCCTCGAGCACCCCCTAGACCTAGCCTAGATCTAGTCGCCAACACGAGGCGAATTTCAGCCCTAAGTCCTACCCCAGACCTAGTCGCCAACACGAGGCGAATTCACTACCGTTTACAAAGAAAAAGAGAAATAAAATAGAAGACAGCAATAATAAAAACTCCCTATATGGATCTCTTGGGAAGTGGACGAAGGCCCGCAGAGTATGATCGTAGTCGATGCAGTCTTTCGTCATGATGATGACGCGTGTTGAAATCTTCTCCACGGATCTCCTTATGGCTTTATGGATTTGTGGGAGTATCTCTCTGAACTCTCCTCTCTATGCTGTGGCACGAGGCTCTGGAATTTGGGATCTCTAGAGGATGATGAAGATGGAGCCAAAGTGTCCATTTTATAGCCTCAGCGCTACTGTCGGCGCTAGCGCTACCGCCGGCGCTAGCCCGAATTAAGTGATGTTTTGCGCAGCAGGATCTTCAATCCGCTTAATTATTTTGCTCTATGCCTCTTGTGCGCCACGCTACCGCCAGTGCTAGTAGCTACCGCCGGCGCTATCCCTGATTAAGTAATGTTTTGCGTGGCAGGATCTTCAATCTGCGGCAACATTTTGCTCTATGCCTCTTATGCGCCATGCCACTGCCAGCGCTAGTAGCTACCGCCGGGCGCTAGCTCCCACTATATAAGCCGCCGGAATTGCGTTAATCATCGCTAGCGCCAGGCGTTATCGCTACCGCCGACGCTAGTGGCCATGTTGGAATTCTGGCCTCAATTTTGGGGACAACCATCCTTGAGTCATGTGAACTTTGATTTCCTGCACACTTAAACACACAAGATCAAATACACATAGGATTTGTTATTCTCAAACCTAGGAGATGCGGAAGACCATGTTCCAACACTCCACAGATCACGAGTCCACTGCGCGGGACGGGTCTAAGCCGAAAAGGGTGGCCGCTTCGCCCATCCAGGAAGAGTCCAATCTCGACCTAGTCCCGCGACAGGATGGGGGCATGACTGAAGTCACGATCAGGGGGGCTGGCGAGACGGGACGGCCTCCAAGCAATACGGGTGTCCTGCCTTCTTCTCCGGCTCGTCATACCGAAATGCCAGGTAGGGTTGCTGAACCACTCTATTTTGGTATCCCGTCTACTCAAATTGGATAACTCACTGAGATCTTCTCGCTCTACAGCACCTTCCAATTGTCTTCTCCCGCCATCCCGCCTGGGCGAGGCGCCCATCAGAGACCGGACGACTGCGTCCTCTACTGCTCCGGGGTACGCGGGGGTGACCATCATCCCGTCATCTCGCCCTTCCTCCGGAGGGAAGTCCATAACCATCAGCCCCAGGCCTAAGGGTGCGGGTGTAGTCCTCCGGTTATCCAGCTCCGTCGGCGCGCCGCGGGTCGATCCACCACGAATTCAAGGGGAAGATGGTGCCCTTGTAGACGTTCGCCTATCTCCTGCCGGTACTCGATCTACTCGATCCCCTTTCTTCTCGCTTTCATTATTCTGCCTCGCCGTCTCAGCTCTCTTTCTCATTTTCAGGCAATCAGAGGTCCGCCTCTTCTAGCCATCAGCCGTCTCTGGAGTCTCTTCCGAAATCACCGCCGCCTGTGATGTCTACTCCCATGAGGGATTTCCTCGCCGACCCTCCGACATTTGGTGAAGAGTCAAGGACTCGCCTAATTGCTGTTCTCCGAGCCCATGAATCCTTTTTACTGGCTATGCCGCCTGCCGAGGTGAATGCTCAGCTGGTTGATCTGGGGGACCGCCTCGCCGGAGTGGAGGAGTTCCAACAATAGCTGCAGGGCGAGGATGACTTACTTGATCGGATGACCGACTTGGAGGCAAGGTTGTACGATATGGAAACTCGCCAGAAGGCCACCGAGGATGACCTCCATCGGTTCACGCAGGTGGCCGGTACCGTGGGGGAAGCCTCCCCGCTGGAAGAACATATCTGGAGAGGTGAGGACCATCTCCATCAGGGTGAAGAGAGCTTGGAGAGAGCTTGCAAAGATCTGCGTGCATCCCGCAACATCACCTGGAGGGCTCGCCACCCTCAGCGTACGCGTCGCCGAGGCCGCGGTCCGGTGCATCACGGTTGAGGTCCTAGGGGTGATCTCCATTTTTTGATTTTTTGAGCCTAGTTGCCTGGGCCTTTGTAACCGACGGGTGCCGTTTTGTGCCTTTTTACTGTACCCGCGCTACGCGCCTTTAGGATTTTCCTGCGTATATTTTTGCTTCTTTTGGCCGCACGCTTCTTTACTTTCATTATGCATGTGTCTCTGCTTTTTAATCGTCTTCTCGCCCTTAGGGCGCTTACTCACTTAGGGCGTACTCGCCTCGCTCATTGGTCTACTCGTGCGCGATTAGACTGGGGAGCGGTGGGGGGGGGGGGGGGGCTATAAATATGGACCCCCCCAGGGGGATAGCGGTACGCTCCCTTAGCTTCTCAAATTCCCCTTCCTCCTCCTAACCCTCCTCGCCGGCTTCCTCCTGCACCCTGTCGAGAATGGTGAAAGAACCTTCTGAGGAGGACCACGCCTTCTGCGTGAGCAACTTCAGGGCGCACAGCTTCCCTTCCTCGTCGACCCTGGGCGAGGAACTAGCGGACGTGGAGAACCGCTTCTTGCCGCCCGGCTACACAGCGAGGCGGCCAACACCCGGCGAGTTCCTCAACTCGCTCTATAACGGGGAACTCGCCCTTCCCCTCGCCAACTTCTACGTAGGGTTGAGGCTTCCTCTGTGGCCTGAGGTGTGTCAGGTCCTTCGGTACTTCGGGATGGTCCCCGTGCAGGTTAATCCCAACGCAATAAGCGTTCTAATCGCCTATACGTGCTACCCGCGCGAGGAGAAGATCGAGTTCGACCTCTCTGTCTTCCGCAAGGTGCTTACCTTAAAGGCGACCAACGACGACACTATGTTCTTCACCAGCATGTGCGTCAAGGTCGCTGAGACGCTCAATAAGGTCCATCACTGGACCGACAAGTTCGTCCTCGTGCGAGGCAACTTCGGCAACATCCCGTTCGCTCCGCTCCAGAAGACCGAGGCTGAGTACAGGCCGCCTCGCCTGAGGGGGGACGCGCTGAGCCTCTACCTCTACATGAAGGACAAGGTCATGGACGTCGTCTACCTGCGGCGAGGCGTGGACCAGCTCTCCTTCGTAGACCTGGGAGCAGGTAATTCTTGAGTTAGACTCACCGCGTGATCTCAGTTACCCGTTCTCAATTGGGTCACCGGTTAACGGATTCATTTATTCTTGCAGGGGAGCGTGTCGTCCCCACTCGCCCTCCCCACGATGCCTCCTGACAACGATCGAGCGAGTCCCATCCTGGGGGGGCCTCTCGCAGAGGTGGTGGTCGCGGTGGACAGCGAGACACCTCCATCCACCGGCAAGGGCAAGGGTCGGGTCGACCCAGAAGCGGTCGTAGTCAGCGAGCCGAGGCAAAAGAAGCAGAAGACGAAGGGCTCATCTTCTCGCCCCCAGCGAGTCCTCCTCCGGATCCCTCCACCCATACACATTATGGGTTTGGGATGAGGGGCCAGGACTCCTGGGGGAATCCCCTGATGATATGGTATCCTGAGTCGAACAGGATCTCAGTTAGCTCGCTCCTCCCTTCCTGGGAAGACTTCGAGGAGGTCGGCGATGAGGCATTCAACCTGATCTTTGGGTTGTACGGCCGCGATGACGCCGAGGTGCTCGTAGAGATTCTCATCCGCGAGTTGGCCAATCTCAGCTGCCGCTCTGTCCTCCAGACGACCGAGTTGTTTCATCAGACCGCGTGGCGGGGGATCCAATCGAAGAGGCGGCTCCGCGACCAGGGCGTCGCCTACGCGGAGTTGGAGAAACTGGTGGTCGAGAAGGACAAGGAACTCTCCCAGCTCCGTGCCATGGAGGCTACCCCTCCCGAGGTATGGGGTCTTACTCGCCCCCATCTTTCTCGCCTACCCCGGCATTGGTTAACGCTTTACTTTTCAGGAGGCCGCGATGGCGTTGGTGACGGGGATATCGGAGTTGGAGGAGCAGCTAGCCGCCTCGCAGAGTCAAGTCGATTATCTCGGTAATTGTCTCGCCGAGGCCGAGTCCGAGATAGAGGAGCTCCGCCATCAAAGACAGGGGGGAGGGGGGGGGGGGGTGGGGGGGGTGGGGGGGTGGGGGGGGGGGGAGTCGTCGACCACGCTAGCCCTCCTCCAGTTTACTCCCGCTCAAGTTGCCGAGACACGCAGGAAGCTGGCGATCGCGACCGCCGTGTTCGTGCGGGAGCGTCTCCGACGTCGGTTCATGTTCACTGTGGAGGGGGCCCAAGTCGATCTCGCGACCCTTCTTCCAGAATTATATCGCGAGGCGGTGAACCCACCCCCTGCGGGGACCCGAGGCAAGGACTCTTCTAGCGGGTCAGAGGAAGAAGATCAGAACGATTAAGCTCCCCTCTTTACCAGTCTCTCACGAATCATTTGTAATAATTAGCTTTGTTTGTGTGAACATCTTCGGCGTACTCGCCCTTTATATTTTGTGAATAGGTGTTTTTGTCTTAGTTTATTCTGTGACTGTGTTGCCTGTTCTCGCCGTGTGGCTGCTTTTCCTTTCCTTATCGTACTCGCCTCTAAGGGATACTCGCTCATAGCTGCGATTCGCATAGGGCCATTCATTTTGTGGGTGCGGCGACTGGGCCTCCCTCACCTGCCCAGAATGCGAGAAGGTTGTCGGGGCTTGTTGCGCTGAGTGCACGCGCATCAACGCTACGATCTTGGGCGAGGCGGTGAGACAGGTTCAGCATCGGTCTCGCGCCGGTGGGGTGTCGGTAATACCCGCCTCGCCCTCTTTTCTCAACCCCTGGGCTCAGGGTAGGGCCTAGCATACCCTTGAATCTGGGTCTCACTCGAGGGGGCAAGTAGCCAGCTAGCAGGGGAGGAGCCCAGTGCCACGGCCTGGTCTACGGTAGCGCTCTGCTCGAGGACTTAGAATTCACTCGAGGGGGCAAGTAGCCAGCCTGCAGGGGAGGAGCCCAGTGCTACGGCCTGGTTTACGACAACGCTCTGCTCGAGGACTTAGAATTCACTCGAGGGGGCAAGTAGCCAGCGTGCAGGGGAGGAGCCCCGTGCTACGGCCTGGTCTACGGCAACGCACTGCTCGAGGACTTAGAATTCACTCGAGGGGGCAAGTAGCCAGCCTGCAGGGGGGAGCCCCGTGCTATGGCCTGGTCTACGGCAACGCTCTGCTCGAGGACTTAGAATTCACTCGAGGGGGCAAGTAGCCAGCCTGCAGGGGAGGAGCCCAGTGCTACGGCCTGGTCTATGGCAACGCTCTGCTCGAGGACTTAGAATTCACTCGAGGGGGCAAGTAGCCAGCCTGCAAGGGAGGAGCCCCATACTACGACCTGTTCTACAGCAACGCTCTGCTCGAGGACTTAGAATTCACTCGAGGGGGCAAGTAGCCAGCCTGCATGGGAGGAGCCCAGTGCTACGGCCTGGTCTACGACAATGCTCTGCTCGAGGACTTAGAATTCACTCGAGGGGGCAAGTAGCCAGCCTTCAGGGGAGGAGCCCCGTGCTACGGCCTAGTCTACGGCAACGCTCTGCTCAAGGACTTAGAATTCACTCGAGGTGGAATGTAGCCAGCCTGCAGCGGAGGAGCCCAGTGCTACGGCCTGATCTACGGCAACACTCTGCTCGAGGACTTAGAATTCACTCGAGGGGGCAAGTAGCCAGCCTGCAGGGGAGGAGCCCCGTGCTACGACCTGGTCTACGACAATGCTCTGCTCGAGGACTTAGAATTCACTCGAGGGGGCAAGTAGCCAGCCTGCAGGGGAGGAGCCCAGTGCTACGACCTGGTCTACGACAACTCTCTGCTCGAGGACTCAGAAGAGTTTCGTTACTTGATACCTGTCTCCTAATGGGTGGAGTGTTACACATTTTGGACAGAAAATATTCGCTTTATTCTACCACAAAAGATGAACTAGATATTACATAGATTTTAGGAGTAGAAATGTTTCAGGTCGTCTCCACTCCAAGTGTTTCCCATGAGTTCTCCCTCAACGTTCTGCAGGCGGTACCCACCGGTTCTTAACACCTCGAACACAATGTAGGGGCCTTCCCAATTGGGTTGAAGTTTACCTACCGCGACGGATCTTCCTGCGGCGTCCACCTTTTTGAGAACCAGGTCTCCCTTGGCGAACTGCTTGACTCGGACATGCTTGTCGAAGTGCTTTGCCATCCTTCGCTTGATCTCTTCTTGTCGGATCGTGGCCTGGTCGCGAAGTTCCTCCATGAAATCCAAGGCGAGTCGTTGGGCCCCTTCATTCTCGAGTCTCCACCCTTCATCCCCGTCTTCTGCCGCCACCACCCTGGGACTCCGGACTTCGAACTCTAGTGGGATGAGAGCCTCCAAGCCGTGTGATAGCTTGAATGGTGTTTTGCCGGTTGTCGTGGTGGGGGTAGTCCTCAGGGCCCAGAGGACCGAGGGGAGCTGTTCCACCCAATTTCCCTTCAGGTTCTCCACCTTCTTCTTGAGCAGGTTGAGGATGACTTTGTTGGCTGCTTCAACCTGGCCGTTGCTTTGTGGGTGATGGACTGAGGCAAAGCGGAGGTCGATGCCGAGTTGGCTGCAGAAGTCGGCGAGTTCGAGACTCGCAAACTGCGGACCGTTGTCGGAGACGATGGCGAGGGGTAGACCGTGCCTACATACGATCTCTCCCCAAATGAAATTCTTCACTACCAGGGAGGTTGTCTTCGCCAGGTCCTTTACTTCCATCCACTTGGAGAAGTAATCGATCATCACCAGGAGATATTTTCTTTGTCCGCTTGCCGGAGGGAAAGGTCCTACCAGGTCCATTCCCCAAATGGCGAAGGGCCAGGGGGCGGTTATCGATCGGAGACGTTGGGCTGGCTATAACTGGAGCGCGGCGTAGAGTTGGCACTTTGAGCATCTCTTCGCGAACTCCTCCGCGTCTTTCCTGATGGTGGGCCAAAAGTACCCCGCTCGGAGTACTCTCTTCTCCAGGGTTCGGCTTCCCGAATGACTGCCGCACTCGCCTGTGTGAATCTCCTCCAAGACCCGGGAGGCTTCCTCCTCGGACATGCACCTGGCCAGGGGACCTGATAGAGTCTTCCTGTAGAGCACCCCGTCAGTTAGTAAATAACAAGCTGACTTGTACCTGAACCTCCTCTTGTCCTGAACCTCCACAGGCAAGCACCCTGTGGTCAAGAAGGTGACCAGGGGATCCATCCACGAAGCGGGTTGGTCGATGTCCATCACCTCTCCCTCCTCGATCGAAGGCTGAAACAACTCGGTGATTGTCCTCCCGACCAGGGGGGCCATATTTGGCCAGTCGATCTGCTCGGGCGTTCTCCTCCCTTGGCACGTGTTGTATTGAGAAAAACTTGAAGGCGCCCACCAAGTCTTTGACTTTTACCAGGTAGCGCTGCAGTACCGGCTCTCTTGCTTCAAACTCTCCTCGGATCTGGGAGGTGACCACCAGTGAGTCTGTATAACCCTCATATTTTCTGAGTCGGTGTGACTCGACGCAGATGAGGTCGTGATAGAGAGGGCAACTGTTGTGCAGTGGACCGAACCAACAGAGGTCGTCAAGACCAAAAAGAGAAGGCCCGGGGAGGGGGGCAGATCTCCTTGGGCGAGTGAACCTTGGGTCCACTCGCCCAAGGCCCCGGGCGAGTGGCGGGGGGGGGGGGGGGGGGGGGGGGGGGGGGAGTGGACATCCGATCCACTCGCCCAAGGTGGGGGGCGAGTGGACCTTGGGTCCACTCACCCCAAGCCCGTGGGGAGTGGACCTATGGTCCACTCGCCCGGGGTGCGAGTGGACCATAGGTCCACTTGTCCGGGAAGCTGGGCGAGTGGACCAAGGGTCCACTCGCCCGGTAGGTTGAGTGGACCTCAAGGTCCACTCGCCCAGTCAGGGTGGTGGACCTCGGTCCACTCATTTGACCCCCGGCAAGGGGGGGGGGAGTGGATGTCTCAAGCTCCACTCGCCCCTCCTCTTGTTTCAGTCGTTCAGGTTGGTTGTTGGGCTGCGGATAGTAGATTTTTGGCTATCCGCATCCCAATTTTTGGGAAGTCTATAAATAGACCCCCATGGGCACCATGGGAAGGGATGTATATACCCCCCCTCCCTCGCATGTGAAAAAGCACTACCCCTCCCCTCCCCCTGTCATCGAAGGTGGACTGTGAGGTGATCCTTAGTGCCCTCCAAGGTGCCCAGGCTCAGCATTGGCTTGGGAGGGGAAGTTCCATGTGAGCTTCCGGGTATGTGGTGGGAGCTCCACGCTACAACTTAAGGGGTTTGTTTTTGGACTCAAGTGTTCTTCAGGGCAAGGTCTTTCAGTTCTTAGCAACTGGTCAAGGGTTCTCGCTCAGGTCAAGTAAGAGTTAGCTGCATCCCCCTTGCGAACGTCGAGACCAGTTCTCTGGTTTCAACATTATGGTGCGGTGAGCGTGGAAGCAGCTAGTTCGGAAAGCTCTGGGCAAGTCTCATGGCTGAAAATGATGAGCTGGGGGACTCACCCCTGCCGGCGAGTGCATGAAGAAAGGTGACTTCAAGGAGTTCAGGAAGTCAATCCAGGAAGTCTTGCGGTTTGCACTCCCCCCCTCAGGGCGAGTGCTCGACATCACCAACACCTGTGATCCCCTCGCCATCTTTGATGGAGATAGTGCAAGCATGTCGGCAAGGGAAGGGGCCAGCCTCGGAGGAAGGCCTGACCTCCAAGCACAAGCGCTCTTCAATAACTCCCCTGGGTCCAGCTGCCCCGAGTGAGGGGGTAGGGAAGATGCCTCCGTCTCACCAGGAAGGAGGCAGAGTCCCTGTGCCTGATTCAAGAAAAGCACAGGCTCTCAAGGGGGGGAGGGGGTGGATCCGTGCTGATCTGAGACATAATGGGTCCTATTTATAGGCAAAATCTTCTAAGGGTAGAATGGTCCGGATGACCTGCGGATAGCGTAATTCCGCCTTACAATTTTACTAAGCACACCCCAAATTGGTCTGCAGGTAGCCAGACTCCGTTGTCCCGAAGGGCTATAGGCAGACCACCAAGGGTGCCCAGATGATTCTATCCCCCGGAATCCGAGTCTGCTCGCCGAGGAGATACCTGCCTACTCGCCAGGCCCCTTGGCTCTACTAGCCGAGGGAGATACCGGCCTACTCGCCGGGTATCTTCGACTCCGCTCTCCAAGGTGTCAGCCTACTCGCCAGGTACCTTCGGCTCTACTCGCCGAATACACACCGGCCTACTCGCCAGGTACGTTCGGCCTACTCGCCGAATACGGGTTGTATACAATCCCCGCTCTTTGCAAGCTCGCTAGAGGTCTGAAAGAAGAGTCCAACCCTTTATTCGGCGGAGCTGCGAGTTCACGAGCTCTTCCTCTATAAATAGAGTGGGGGGATGCCTTCACTACTGCAAGCTGAGATGTCTTCTGGTGGTGGTTCTACCGCGGCCGCTAACCGGGAGCTCGCTGACAATGAGCCTGAGGCGGCCGAGGTTTTAGGCATTCTTGGCGAGTTCCTGACGCCTTGCCTTCCAGGCTCTGCGCGGAAGAATAAGCACAAGAAGAGAAGGATCGACCCCGATCTCCACGAGAGGTCCTCCATGTTGGATCGGTCGGCGCCCTTAGAGGGGGGGGGGTGAATAAGGGTTTTTAAAAACTTTAGATTTTATTTAGAAAAACTTTGGAATATTGCAATATTAAACAAGAAGTCAAGTAAAACAAAAAAGAGAGACAAGCTTTATTGATATTAAATAAGTTTTACAAAACTTGATCTCAATGGCGCTAGAGATCGGATGCGAATAATCAAAGCTCTTTTCGTTTTCTATCCCGACTCGCTTCCCCACGAACCGGTGGCCCTAGCCTTCTCCTCCCCGGATTCGGCCTCAAGCCGCTCTAGCCAATCCTTCCCCGGATGTGGCCTCGAGCACCCCCTAGACCTAGCCTAGATCTAGTCGCCAACACGAAGCGAATTTCAGCCCTAAGTCCTACCCCAGACCTAGTCGCCAACACGAGGCAAATTCACTACCGTTTACAAAGAAAAAGAGAAATAAAATAGAAGACAGCAATAATAAAAACTCCCTATATGGATCTCTTGGAGAAGTGGACGAAGGCCCGCAGAGTATGATCGTAGTCGATGCGGTCTTTCATCATGATGATGACGCGTGTTGAAATCTTCTCCACGGATCTCCTTATGGCTTTATGGATTTGTGGGAGTATCTCTCCGAACTCTCCTCTCTATGCTGTGGTACGAGGCTATGGAATTTGGGATCTCTAGAGGATGATGAAGACTGAGCCAAAGTGTCCATTTTATAGCCACAGCGCTACCGCCGGCGCTAGCCCGGATTAAGTAATGTTTTGCGCGGCAGGATCTTAATCCGCGGAAACATTTTGCTCTATGCCTCTTGTGCGCCACGCTACCGCCAGCGCTAGTAGCTACCGCCGGCGCTATCCCTGATTAAGTAATGTTTTGCGCGGTAGGATCTTCAATCCGCGGCAACATTTTGCTCTATGCCTCTTGTGCGCCATGCTACCGCCAGCGCTAGTAGCTACCGCCGGGCGCTAGCTCCTTCTATATAAGACGCCGGAATTGCGTTAATCATCGCTAGCGCCAGGCGTTATCGCTACTGCCGGCGCTAGTGGCCATGTTGGAATTCTGGCCTCAATTTTGGGGACAACCATCCTTGAGTCATGTGGACTTTGATTTCCGGCACACTTAAACACACAAGATCAAATACATATAGGATTTGTTATTCTCAAACCTAGGAGATGCGGAAGACCATGTTCCAACAAACTCCCCCTTTGATAATAACAAATCCATTAATGATAAATCAAAGCATTAATAAATAAGCATGATGAGACTATACTTGTGTGTGTGTGAGAGTGATGACTTTAGGATAATTATTGATTTTAGCATTTAGAATTGCTCCCCCTAACTACATGCTCCCCCTAAGTGAATGCTCCCCTAATATGTAAGCTATCGTCTTAATTTGTCATATTGGGTTTTTGATAGCGGGTTATATTTATCATGTTAGTTCTCCCCCTTTGTTATTAGCAAAAGTGGGTAGGGAAACAAAGCACTAATAATGTGTAAATAAAAGAGAAGGCATGATCGAGCTTTTTAAGTAAATGATAAGGAGTTTTAGAATTGTTTTTCATCGAAATAGATCAGAGTTATGAGCATTACAAAATTTTCAGAGTTTTTAGCATAAAAGATTTTTATGTTTGAAGTAACCAATAACAAGTGTTCCAAGTAAATCTATCACTTAATGAAAGATAGGAATTTTTAAGAATAAGTGATGATGCAAAGAATACAAGATATTAAGTAAGCATGAAAGCGCAAGGTAAAACACTTATATGGTTAAGATGCGGAAGACTTATAGCAATACAAGAAACATCTTATTGTAATCAAGAATAATCCATACAAAGATATATGAGTTTAATTTCAAAAAGAAGATGTTTATGTAAATCATGTTTCAATGAAAATCTTTTATGGTTGACAAAAATAACCAAGCATGAAATAATATTATCACAAAGAGATTACTACAATGTTATTTCAATTCACAATTTCAAATCATGCCAAACATTATAGAAAAATGCTAGGTTATCTAGTGCATTTCATAAGTAAAGAGTAATATAGAATTAGCATTAGGATCCAATACTCATGAGAAGAAGTGTTATGGAAGATAATGATGTGTACATAAGTGTATTTTTGAGTAGTGTAAACAAATGTTTTAATCAAAAATACAAGAAATATGTAAAGTAATAGCACAATAAAACACAAATAAGATTACTTCCACACACTTGAATGCACAATAAAAAGTACAACTACCAAGGTGCTCTGCACACACAATGCTCATTAAGACTTATCAGGGTGCAAAGTAGTGCTTGGGGGATCACATATTTTATTTTAAATTTTAAGACTAGTGATCCGGTGTACTTAAGAGTAAGTGGTTTTTCTTATTTTTGAAAGAAAGATTTGATTTGCACAAGACACTTTACTATTCTTTCCAAGGTGCTCAACCTCACAATGCTTATTAAGACTTATCAGGAGGTTCAAGTAGTGCTTGGTGGAGTTATCTTTGTCATTTATTTTATAATTTTGTTTTGTACAAAGTTCTCCGAATACACTTGTTTTGCAAATAAATAGAATTTATGAAAAACATAACCACTTTTCTTAATTTTTAAGAGTGCAAAATAAGGAGTGTAGGTAAGATACTTGTGCAATTTTAATCCATTGTACTAATACAAAACATACACAAGTATTCTTAGATTAAACACATATGTAGGCAATGCCAAAAAGGGTGAGTGAATAAATATCATTATCAAACATAAAACATTTACTCATACTTAGAGGCATGCTAAGCTTAGTTCTACACAACCTTTAAAATATAATTGATGCACATATTAATAGATATATCAAAGCATGATGAAAACAATGTTCAACGTAGTTTGAAAAGATAAATTGCAACATTGTAGAATTTCTAAATAATAAATTAAATCATGCTTGATTTTTCACAAAAATCATACAGTTTTTTTGATAGTTTTAAAGTTTTATATTTTTGTATTTGATTTTAGCAAATAAAAGCATATTTTTGTAATTTTTGCTTTTGTAATTTTTATATTTGATTTTTGCATAAAGATGAACTTTAAACAAAGGAAACAACACAAGCGAAAAAGAAAAACATATTTTTTGTAATTTGGTTTTTGTAGTTTTGTATTTGATTTTTCAAAAAATAAAGAAAAACAGAAGTGCAAAACTAAGTAGAAAATATAGATTTATATATTTTTATGGATTTTTTGAATTTTAAAAAATACATAAAATCGAACATGGATGCTAGCGCCTGCGGTAGCGCTAGCGCGGGAGACAGTGAACGATTTTTTAGGATTTTGGAAATTTTAATTTTGGATCTTGATTAAGTGTCATAATAGAAGTTTCATGCTGAAATTTCAGATTTTTAGGAAATGTCTAGATAGTGCAAATTTCATGAAACATTAGCGATTTTGTATATGACTTTACCAACTAAACTTTATAAGTGATATATTTCATTATATCTCCATTTTAATACTTTTAAGGCTTATATTTACCAATGTAGTTTGAAAATGATATGAAATGTAAGCATGAGAGGTCATGAATGAACAAATCAAATATGCATGATTTTAGAGATTAACAATAATGTTCATGCACAATCATACCATGGATAAGCCCTAGATGAGAATACCCAGCCTGTATATCTTGGTAAACAAATAAAGCCTAACATAGACACAAATATTCTTTAGGCGACAATGTTAGTATGATAAGTTTGAGATTAATGTTATACCAAGGTTTGTTGATACAATGTTTCAACTTATAGACCTAGCTGTGACGATTTTATTTGATTTGATATCAAGATGATTCAAAGGTCTAAACTAGAAATAAATCGCAATATACACCAACCATTATAATATCAATTGTCATCAGTTAATATATCAATTATAATTCATATAAATGTGATAGAAATAATTATTTTTAGAAGACATTTGATATGACTTATGATGTTAGAGAATTTTAGCAAAGGACATCAATAGATCATAGTGGTGTTTGTGAATTCTATATTCATTATGAAGATAAATTCTTTCAATACATTTTAGTGATTTTCCTTTAATTAAGAATTTTGATTTAGATCTTTGAATTTTCTTTTAGATCAAGTTATTTCACTAAACCACTTGTTGGTGAAGGCTAAGAATCTTAATAGCCAAATAACCGGATTTAATTTGAAATATCTTATAGCAAATTTAGAGTTTGATTCATATGGATAATATAAGATATTTAGAAGCAATGAATATAAGAATACAAGATAGGTCATCAAAATAAAATATGATTTTGAATTTTGATCAATTTGATTTTATGAATATATTAAGCTTTTAAGAGATAAAATCATATTTTTAATACTGTATAGGATGACCATGACATGATAGTTCAAAAGAAATAGGAAAACAAGAAAAATTAAAAGACATGAAGGCATATCATGAAGTAGAACTTTATATATTTCATTTTGAAAGGATTCTACTTCATGCAATTGATGATACCTAATGAATAAGAGATTTAGGTATCCAAAGGGGACCAGGTGTGGTGGTTCCTTTGGGTACCCAAATATATCGTGTATGTTTGTGGGTAGTTAGTGATGAATGAGTCCTTTCATGTGAAGTTAATGTTTCATTTTTAATTTTGGGCCTCCATTCAAACTTTGGTTTAATGTTATTCTTATATGTCAAATTTCCATTATGATAATCTTTATATTGATGATTATGATTGTAATGATTATTGAAAGTATTTTTCATAGGAAATTTGTGAACGTTTAATTTTTCATTGGGAGAAGATTGATATTATAAATGATGATGATGATAGTGTTTTGGAATTTCATTTACAATCTTTTGATGTTTTTTATTCCCATTGTTTAGTTTTTTCATATTTTGAGATATCATATTTAACTTGCTTTTAGAGTTTGTTTGATATTGAGAATTTTTCTTTAAGATTTCCTTAAGCAAGCGTTAGTTTCTAATTCATTGTTCTTAAGTTTCAAGTTATGTCTAGCTTTGTTATACGCAATTGTGCTATTTTTAAGAGTAGAAACAATTGAATCAATATGGTTTTGGTATTCATTTCTGTATTCCTCAAATGTTTCATCCATCTCTTCAATTTCAATTTTATAACTTTTGCATGTAGCACAATCACCTTTTAAAGATGAATTTTCTAAAGATAATTTTTCATTATGTTCTTTTATACAAATAATTTCTTTTTCAAGTTCCTTAAGTTTTTCCTTAAAATTATCACAATCAAAACAAGGTTTTGTGTTTTCAAGTAAAGGACAAGATGGTGAAACCACATCACAATTAGATTCTAAATTAACATTAGTTTTTAATCTCTTATTTTCTAAACGTAAATTTTTATTAGTAATTTTCAATTTCTTGATCTTACATTTAGCAGTTTTTAGTATATTGAAACTAGAAATGGAAGTTATCACACAAGAAGAAGATTTTGACTTTCTTACAGCGCTTTTGGTAGAGGCAAAATGTGTGCATGAAGTTCCTTCGTTATCTTTTGCGCCTTCATCCATCATAGATGAATTTTCATCTTCTTTTTCTTTTGATGTATTGCTCTCTTTTTCCAAGTTAGTTTCCATGATTTCCATGGCTTTGCAACGAGAGAGATCTTCTTGAATAGTAGTGGAAGCTTGTATGTTCTTCTCCTCCTGTGTTTGATCTATACCTGCGAGAGGAAAATCATACATTTCTTCAAGAAATTGCCAAACTTTGTATGCACTAGAAAAGCAATATATTAATTTGAAAATTTCATTTGATAGAGCACAAAATAAATAATGTTTGGCTTTTGCATTTAGTTGACGTTCTTTTTTATTTAATTCATCCGTTGGTCTAACTATTGCTATATCCCATGCATTGATATCTAAGCTTTTAATAAATTTTTCCATTAATAATTTCCACCCTTTATAATTTTTCCCTTCGAATAAAGGTGGTTTAGGAGATTTTTCTTCTTCATAAAGATTTACCCCACTAGTAGAAGCGAGATCATGAGACGCCATTATTCCCGGTTGTTAAGCCGATTTAGAATAACCTGGCTCTGATACCACTTGTTGGATCGGTCGGCGACCTTAGAGGGGGGGGGGGGGGGGTGAATAAGGGTTTTCAAAAACTTTAGATTTTATTTAGAAAAACTTTGGAATATTGCAATATTAAACAAGAAGTCAAGTAAAACAAAAAGAGAGACAAGCTTTATTGATATTAAATAAGTTTTACAAAACTTGATCTCAATGGCGCTAGAGATCGGAGGCGAATAATCAAAGCTCTTTTCATTTTCTATCCTGACTCGCTTCCCCACGAACCGGTGGCCCTAGCCTTCTCCTCCCCGGATTCGGCCTCAAGCCGCTCTAGCCAATCCTTCCCTGGATGTGGCCTCGAGCACCCCCTAGACCTAGCCTAGATCTAGTCGCCAACACGAGGCGAATTTCAGCCCTAAGTCCTACCCCAGACCTAGTCGCCAACACGAGGCGAATTCACTACCGTTTACAAAGAAAAAGAGAAATAAAATAGAAGACAGCAATAATAAAAACTCCCTATATGGATCTCTTGGGAAGTGGACGAAGGCCCGCAGAGTATGATCGTAGTCGATGCAGTCTTTCGTCATGATGATGACGCGTGTTGAAATCTTCTCCACGGATCTCCTTATGGCTTTATGGATTTGTGGGAGTATCTCTCTGAACTCTCCTCTCTATGCTGTGGCACGAGGCTCTGGAATTTGGGATCTCTAGAGGATGATGAAGATGGAGCCAAAGTGTCCATTTTATAGCCTCAGCGCTACTGTCGGCGCTAGCGCTACCGCCGGCGCTAGCCCGAATTAAGTGATGTTTTGCGCAGCAGGATCTTCAATCCGCTTAATTATTTTGCTCTATGCCTCTTGTGCGCCACGCTACCGCCAGCGCTAGTAGCTACCGCCGGCGCTATCCCTGATTAAGTAATGTTTTGCGTGGCAGGATCTTCAATCTGCGGCAACATTTTGCTCTATGCCTCTTATGCGCCATGCCACTGCCAGCGCTAGTAGCTACCGCCGGGCGCTAGCTCCCACTATATAAGCCGCCGGAATTGCGTTAATCATCGCTAGCGCCAGGCTTTATCGCTACCGCCGACGCTAGTGGCCATGTTGGAATTCTGGCCTCAATTTTGGGGACAACCATCCTTGAGTCATGTGAACTTTGATTTCCTGCACACTTAAACACACAAGATCAAATACACATAGGATTTGTTATTCTCAAACCTAGGAGATGCGGAAGACCATGTTCCAACACTCCACAGATCACGAGTCCACTGCGCGGGACGGGTCTAAGCCGAAAAGGGTGGCCGCTTCGCCCATCCAGGAAGAGTCCAATCTCGACCTAGTCCCGCGACAGGATGGGGGCATGACTGAAGTCACGATCAGGGGGGCTGGCGAGACGGGACGGCCTCCAAGCAATACGGGTGTCCTGCCTTCTTCTCCGGCTCGTCATACCGAAATGCCAGGTAGGGTTGCTGAACCACTCTATTTTGGTATCCCGTCTACTCAAATTGGATAACTCACTGAGATCTTCTCGCTCTACAGCACCTTCCAATTGTCTTCTCCCGCCATCCCGCCTGGGCGAGGCGCCCATCAGAGACCGGACGACTGCGTCCTCTACTGCTCCGGGGTACGCGGGGGTGACCATCATCCCGTCATCTCGCCCTTCCTCCGGAGGGAAGTCCATAACCATCAGCCCCAGGCCTAAGGGTGCGGGTGTAGTCCTCCGGTTATCCAGCTCCGTCGGCGCGCCGCGGGTCGATCCACCACGAATTCAAGGGGAAGATGGTGCCCTTGTAGACGTTCGCCTATCTCCTGCCGGTACTCGATCTACTCGATCCCCTTTCTTCTCGCTTTCATTATTCTGCCTCGCCGTCTCAGCTCTCTTTCTCGTTTTCAGGCAATCAGAGGTCCGCCTCTTCTAGCCATCAGCCGTCTCTGGAGTCTCTTCCGAAATCACCGCCGCCTGTGATGTCTACTCCCATGAGGGATTTCCTCGCCGACCCTCCGACATTTGGTGAAGAGTCAAGGACTCGCCTAATTGCTGTTCTCCGAGCCCATGAATCCTTTTTACTGGCTATGCCGCCTGCCGAGGTGAATGCTCAGCTGGTTGATCTGGGGGACCGCCTCGCCGGAGTGGAGGAGTTCCAACAATAGCTGCAGGGCGAGGATGACTTACTTGATCGGATGACCGACTTGGAGGCAAGGTTGTACGATATGGAAACTCGCCAGAAGGCCACCGAGGATGACCTGGGCGCACAGCTTCCCTTCCTCGTCGACCCTGGGCGAGGAACTAGCGGACGTGGAGAACCGCTTCTTGCCGCCCGGCTACACAGCGAGGCGGCCAACACCCGGCGAGTTCCTCAACTCGCTCTATAACGGGGAACTCGCCCTTCCCCTCGCCAACTTCTACGTAGGGTTGAGGCTTCCTCTGTGGCCTGAGGTGTGTCAGGTCCTTCGGTACTTCGGGATGGTCCCCGTGCAGGTTAATCCCAACGCAATAAGCGTTCTAATCGCCTATACGTGCTACCCGCGCGAGGAGAAGATCGAGTTCGACCTCTCTATCTTCCGCAAGGTGCTTACCTTAAAGGAGACCAACGACGACACTATGTTCTTCACCAGCATGTGCGTCAAGGTCGCTGAGACGCTCAATAAGGTCCATCACTGGACCGACAAGTTCGTCCTCGTGCGAGGCAACTTCGGCAACATCCCGTTCGCTCCGCTCCAGAAGACCGAGGCTGAGTACAGGCCGCCTCGCCTGAGGGGGGACGCGCTGAGCCTCTACCTCTACATGAAGGACAAGGTCATGGACGTCGTCTACCTGCGGCGAGGCGTGGACCAGCTCTCCTTCGTAGACCTGGGAGCAGGTAATTCTTGAGTTAGACTCACCGCGTGATCTCAGTTACCCGTTCTCAATTGGGTCACCGGTTAACGCATTCATTTTTTCTTGCAGGGGAGCGTGTCGTCCCCACTCGCCCTCCCCACGATGCCTCCTGACAACGATCGAGCGAGTCCCATCCTGGGGGGGCCTCTCGCAGAGGTGGTGGTCGCGGTGGACAGCGAGACACCTCCATCCACCGGCAAGGGCAAGGGTCGGGTCGACCCAGAAGCGGTCGTAGTCAGCGAGCCGAGGCAAAAGAAGCAGAAGACGAAGGGCTCATCTTCTCGCCCCCAGCGAGTCCTCCTCCGGATCCCTCCACCCATACACATTATGGGTTTGGGATGAGGGGCCAGGACTCCTGGGGGAATCCCCTGATGATATGGTATCCTGAGTCGAACAGGATCTCAGTTAGCTCGCTCCTCCCTTCCTGGGAAGACTTCGAGGAGGTCGGCGACGAGGCATTCAACCTGATCTTTGGGTTGTACGGCCGCGATGATGCCGAGGTGCTCGTAGAGATTCTCATCCGCGAGTTGGCCAATCTCAGCTGCCGCTCTGTCCTCCAGACGACCGAGTTGTTTCATCAGACCGCGTGGCGGGGGATCCAATCGAAGAGGCGGCTCCGCGACCAGGGCGTCGCCTACGCGGAGTTGGAGAAACTGGTGGTCGAGAAGGACAAGGAACTCTCCCAGCTCCGTGCCATGGAGGCTACCCCTCCCGAGGTATGGGGTCTTACTCGCCCCCATCTTTCTCGCCTACCCCGGCATTGGTTAACGCTTTACTTTTCAGGAGGCCGCGATGGCGTTGGTGACGGGGATATCGGAGTTGGAGGAGCAGCTAGCCGCCTCGCAGAGTCAAGTCGATTATCTCGGTAATTGTCTCGCCGAGGCCGAGTCCGAGATAGAGGAGCTCCGCCATCAAAGACGGGGGGGAGGGGGGGGGGGGGGGGGGGGGGGTGGGGGGGTGGGGGGGGTGGGGGGGTGGGGGGGGGGAGTCGTCGACCACGCTAGCCCTCCTCCAGTTTACTCCCGCTCAAGTTGCCGAGACACGCAGGAAGCTGGCGATCGCGACCGCCGTGTTCGTGCGGGAGCGTCTCCGACGTCGGTTCATGTTCACTGTGGAGGGGGCCCAAGTCGATCTCGCGACCCTTCTTACAGAATTATATCGCGAGGCGGTGAACCCACCCCCTGCGGGGACCCGAGGCAAGGACTCTTCTAGCGGGTCAGAGGAAGAAGATCAGAACGATTAAGCTCCCCTCTTTACCAGTCTCTCACGAATCATTTGTAATAATTAGCTTTGTTTGTGTGAACATCTTCGGCGTACTCGCCCTTTATATTTTGTGAATAGGTGTTTTTGTCTTAGTTTATTCTGTGACTGTGTTGCCTGTTCTCGCCGTGTGGCTGCTTTTCCTTTCCTTATCGTACTCGCCTCTAAGGGATACTCGCTCATAGCTGCGATTCGCATAGGGCCATTCATTTTGTGGGTGCGGCGACTGGGCCTCCCTCACCTGCCCAGAATGCGAGAAGGTTGTCGGGGCTTGTTGCGCTGAGTGCACGCGCATCAACGCTACGATCTTGGGCGAGGCGGTGAGACAGGTTCAGCATCGGTCTCGCGCCGGTGGGGTGTCGGTAATACCCGCCTCGCCCTCTTTTCTCAACCCCTGGGCTCAGGGTAGGGCCTAGCATACCCTTGAATCTGGGTCTCACTCGAGGGGGCAAGTAGCCAGCTAGCAGGGGAGGAGCCCAGTGCCACGGCCTGGTCTACGGTAGCGCTCTGCTCGAGGACTTAGAATTCACTCGAGGGGGCAAGTAGCCAGCCTGCAGGGGAGGAGCCCAGTGCTACGGCCTGGTTTACGACAACGCTCTGCTCGAGGACTTAGAATTCACTCGAGGGGGCAAGTAGCCAGCGTGCAGGGGAGGAGCCCCGTGCTACGGCCTGGTCTACGGCAACGCACTGCTCGAGGACTTAGAATTCACTCGAGGGGGCAAGTAGCCAGCCTGTAGGGGGGAGCCCCGTGCTATGGCCTGGTCTACGGCAACGCTCTGCTCGAGGACTTAGAATTCACTCGAGGGGGCAAGTAGCCAGCCTGCATGGGAGGAGCCCAGTGCTACGGCCTGGTCTACGACAATGCTCTGCTCGAGGACTTAGAATTCACTCGAGGGGGCAAGTAGCCAGCCTTCAGGGGAGGAGCCCCGTGCTACGGCCTAGTCTACGGCAACGCTCTGCTCAAGGACTTAGAATTCACTCGAGGTGGAATGTAGCCAGCCTGCAGCGGAGGAGCCCAGTGCTACGGCCTGATCTACGGCAACACTCTGCTCGAGGACTTAGAATTCACTCGAGGGGGCAAGTAGCCAGCCTGCAGGGGAGGAGCCCCGTGCTACGACCAGGTCTACGACAATGCTCTGCTCGAGGACTTAGAATTCACTCGAGGGGGCAAGTAGCCAGCCTGCAGGGGAGGAGCCCAGTGCTACGACCTGGTCTACGACAACTCTCTGCTCGAGGACTCAGAAGAGTTTCGTTACTTGATACCTGTCTCCTAATGGGTGGAGTGTTACACATTTTGGACAGAAAATATTCGCTTTATTCTACCACAAAAGATGAACTAGATATTACATAGATTTTAGGAGTAGAAATGTTTCAGGTCGTCTCCACTCCAAGTGTTTCCCATGAGTTCTCCCTCAACGTTCTGCAGGCGGTACCCACCGGTTCTTAACACCTCGAACACAATGTAGGGGCCTTCCCAATTGGGTTGAAGTTTACCTACCGCGACGGATCTTCCTGCGGCGTCCACCTTTTTGAGAACCAGGTCTCCCTTGGCGAACTGCTTGACTCGGACATGCTTGTCGAAGTGCTTTGCCATCCTTCGCTTGATCTCTTCTTGTCGGATCGTGGCCTGGTCGCGAAGTTCCTCCATGAAATCCAAGGCGAGTCGTTGGGCCCCTTCATTCTCGAGTCTCCACCCTTCATCCCCGTCTTCTGCCGCCACCACCCTGGGACTCCGGACTTCGAACTCTAGTGGGATGAGAGCCTCCAAGCCGTGTGATAGCTTGAATGGTGTTTTGCCGGTTGTCGTGGTGGGGGTAGTCCTCAGGGCCCAGAGGACCGAGGGGAGCTGTTCCACCCAATTTCCCTTCAGGTTCTCCACCTTCTTCTTGAGCAGGTTGAGGATGACTTTGTTGGCTGCTTCAACCTGGCCGTTGCTTTGTGGGTGATGGACTGAGGCAAAGCGGAGGTCGATGCCGAGTTGGCTGCAGAAGTCGGCGAGTTCGAGACTCGCAAACTGCGGACCGTTGTCGGAGACGATGGCGAGGGGTAGACCGTGCCTACATACGATCTCTCCCCAAATGAAATTCTTCACTACCAGGGAGGTTGTCTTCGCCAGGTCCTTTACTTCCATCCACTTGGAGAAGTAATCGATCATCACCAGGAGATATTTTCTTTGTCCGCTTGCCGGAGGGAAAGGTCCTACCAGGTCCATTCCCCAAATGGCGAAGGGCCAGGGGGCGGTTATCGATCGGAGACGTTGGGCTGGCTATAACTGGAGCGCGGCGTAGAGTTGGCACTTTGAGCATCTCTTCGCGAACTCCTCCGCGTCTTTCCTGATGGTGGGCCAAAAGTACCCCGCTCGGAGTACTCTCTTCTCCAGGGTTCGGCTTCCCGAATGACTGCCGCACTCGCCTGTGTGAATCTCCTCCAAGACCCGGGAGGCTTCCTCCTCGGACATGCACCTGGCCAGGGGACCTGATAGAGTCTTCCTGTAGAGCACCCCGTCAGTTAGTAAATAACAAGCTGACTTGTACCTGAACCTCCTCTTGTCCTGAACCTCCACAGGCAAGCACCCTGTGGTCAAGAAGGTGACCAGGGGATCCATCCACGAAGCGGGTTGGTCGATGTCCATCACCTCTCCCTCCTCGATCGAAGGCTGAAACAACTCGGTGATTGTCCTCCCGACCAGGGGGGCCATATTTGGCCAGTCGATCTGCTCGGGCGTTCTCCTCCCTTGGCACGTGTTGTATTGAGAAAAACTTGAAGGCGCCCACCAAGTCTTTGACTTTTACCAGGTAGCGCTGCAGTACCGGCTCTCTTGCTTCAAACTCTCCTCGGATCTGGGAGGTGACCACCAGTGAGTCTGTATAACCCTCATATTTTCTGAGTCGGTGTGACTCGACGCAGATGAGGTCGTGATAGAGAGGGCAACTGTTGTGCAGTGGACCGAACCAACAGAGGTCGTCAAGACCAAAAAGAGAAGGCCCGGGGAGGGGGGCAGATCTCCTTGGGCGAGTGAACCTTGGGTCCACTCGCCCAAGGCCCCGGGCGAGTGGCGGGGGGGGGGGGGGGGGAGTGGACATCCGATCCACTCGCCCAAGGTGGGGGGCGAGTGGACCTTGGGTCCACTCACCCCAAGCCCGTGGGGAGTGGACCTATGGTCCACTCGCCCGGGGTGCGAGTGGACCATAGGTCCACTTGTCCGGGAAGCTGGGCGAGTGGACCAAGGGTCCACTCGCCCGGTAGGTTGAGTGGACCTCAAGGTCCACTCGCCCAGTCAGGGTGGTGGACCTCGGTCCACTCATTTGACCCCCGGCAAGGGGGGGGGGAGTGGATGTCTCAAGCTCCACTCGCCCCTCCTCTTGTTTCAGTCGTTCAGGTTGGTTGTTGGGCTGCGGATAGTAGATTTTTGGCTATCCGCATCCCAATTTTTGGGAAGTCTATAAATAGACCCCCATGGGCACCATGGGAAGGGATGTATATACCCCCCCTCCCTCGCATGTGAAAAAGCACTACCCCTCCCCTCCCCCTGTCATCGAAGGTGGACTGTGAGGTGATCCTTAGTGCCCTCCAAGGTGCCTAGGCTCAGCATTGGCTTGGGAGGGGAAGTTCCATGTGAGCTTCCGGGTATGTGGTGGGAGCTCCACGCTACAACTTAAGGGGTTTGTTTTTGGACTCAAGTGTTCTTCAGGGCAAGGTCTTTCAGTTCTTAGCAACTGGTCAAGGGTTCTCGCTCAGGTCAAGTAAGAGTTAGCTGCATCCCCCTTGCGAACGTCGAGACCAGTTCTCTGGTTTCAACATTATGGTGCGGTGAGCGTGGAAGCAGCTAGTTCGGAAAGCTCTAGGCAAGTCTCATGGCTGAAAATGATGAGCTGGGGGACTCACCCCTGCCGGCGAGTGCATGAAGAAAGGTGACTTCAAGGAGTTCAGGAAGTCAATCCAGGAAGTCTTGCGGTTTGCACTCCCCCCCTCAGGGCGAGTGCTCGACATCACCAACACCTGTGATCCCCTCGCCGTCTTTGATGGAGATAGTGCAAGCATGTCGGCAAGGGAAGGGGCCAGCCTCGGAGGAAGGCCTGACCTCCAAGCACAAGCGCTCTTCAATAACTCCCCTGGGTCCAGCTGCCCCGAGTGAGGGGGTAGGGAAGATGCCTCCGTCTCACCAGGAAGGAGGCAGAGTCCCTGTGCCTGATTCAAGAAAAGCACAGGCTCTCAAGGGGGGGAGGGGGTGGATCCGTGCTGATCTGAGACATAATGGGTCCTATTTATAGGCAAAATCTTCTAAGGGTAGAATGGTCCGGATGACCTGCGGATAGCGTAATTCCGCCTTACAATTTTACTAAGCACACCCCAAATTGGTCTGCAGGTAGCCAGACTCCGTTGTCCCGAAGGGCTATAGGCAGACCACCAAGGGTGCCCAGATGATTCTATCCCCCGGAATCCGAGTCTGCTCGCCGAGGAGATACCTGCCTACTCGCCAGGCCCCCTTGGCTCTACTAGCCGAGGGAGATACCGGCCTACTCGCCGGGTATCTTCGACTCCGCTCTCCAAGGTGTCAGCCTACTCGCCAGGTACCTTCGGCTCTACTCGCCGAATACACACCGGCCTACTCGCCAGGTACGTTCGGCCTACTCGCCGAATACGGGTTGTATACAATCCCCGCTCTTTGCAAGCTCGCTAGAGGTCTGAAAGAAGAGTCCAACCCTTTATTCGGCGGAGCTGCGAGTTCACGAGCTCTTCCTCTATAAATAGAGTGGGGGGATGCCTTCACTACTGCAAGCTGAGATGTCTTCTGGTGGTGGTTCTACCGCGGCCGCTAACCGGGAGCTCGCTGACAATGAGCCTGAGGCGGCCGAGGTTTTAGGCATTCTTGGCGAGTTCCTGACGCCTTGCCTTCCAGGCTCTGCGCGGAAGAATAAGCACAAGAAGAGAAGGATCGACCCCGATCTCCACGAGAGGTCCTCCATGTTGGATCGGTCGGCGCCCTTAGAGGGGGGGGGGGGTGAATAAGGGTTTTTAAAAACTTTAGATTTTATTTAGAAAAACTTTGGAATATTGCAATATTAAACAAGAAGTCAAGTAAAACAAAAAAGAGAGACAAGCTTTATTGATATTAAATAAGTTTTACAAAACTTGATCTCAATGGCGCTAGAGATCGGATGCGAATAATCAAAGCTCTTTTCGTTTTCTATCCCGACTCGCTTCCCCACGAACCGGTGGCCCTAGCCTTCTCCTCCCCGGATTCGGCCTCAAGCCGCTCTAGCCAATCCTTCCCCGGATGTGGCCTCGAGCACCCCCTAGACCTAGCCTAGATCTAGTCGCCAACACGAAGCGAATTTCAGCCCTAAGTCCTACCCCAGACCTAGTTGCCAACACGAGGCAAATTCACTACCGTTTACAAAGAAAAAGAGAAATAAAATAGAAGACAGCAATAATAAAAACTCCCTATATGGATCTCTTGGAGAAGTGGACGAAGGCCCGCAGAGTATGATCGTAGTCGATGCGGTCTTTCATCATGATGATGACGCGTGTTGAAATCTTCTCCACGGATCTCCTTATGGCTTTATGGATTTGTGGGAGTATCTCTCCGAACTCTCCTCTCTATGCTGTGGTACGAGGCTATGGAATTTGGGATCTCTAGAGGATGATGAAGACTGAGCCAAAGTGTCCATTTTATAGCCACAGCGCTACCGCCGGCGCTAGCGCTACCGCCGGCGCTAGCCCGGATTAAGTAATGTTTTGCGCGGCAGGATCTTCAATCCGCGGAAACATTTTGCTCTATGCCTCTTGTGCGCCACGCTACCGCCAGCGCTAGTAGCTACCGCCGGCGCTATCCCTGATTAAGTAATGTTTTGCGCGGCAGGATCTTCAATCCGCGGCAACATTTTGCTCTATGCCTCTTGTGCGCCATGCTACCGCCAGCGCTAGTAGCTACCGCCGGGCGCTAGCTCCTTCTATATAAGCCGCCGGAATTGCGTTAATCATCGCTAGCGCCAGGCGTTATCGCTACTGCCGGCGCTAGTGGCCATGTTGGAATTCTGGCCTCAATTTTGGGGACAACCATCCTTGAGTCATGTGGACTTTGATTTCTGGCACACTTAAACACACAAGATCAAATACATATAGGATTTGTTATTCTCAAACCTAGGAGATGCGGAAGACCATGTTCCAACAAACTCCCCCTTTGATAATAACAAATCCATTAATGATAAATCAAAGCATTAATAAATAAGCATGATGAGACTATACTTGTGTGTGTGTGAGAGTGATGACTTTAGGATAATTATTGATTTTAGCATTTAGAATTGCTCCCCCTAACTACATGCTCCCCCTAAGTGAATGCTCCCCTAATATGTAAGCTATCGTCTTAATTTGTCATATTGGGTTTTTGATAGCGGGTTATATTTATTATGTTAGTTCTCCCCCTTTGTTATTAGCAAAAGTGGGTAGGGAAACAAAGCACTAATAATGTGTAAATAAAAGAGAAGGCATGATCGAGCTTTTTAAGTAAATGATAAGGAGTTTTAGAATTGTTTTTCATCGAAATAGATCAGAGTTATGAGCATTACAAAATTTTCAGAGTTTTTAGCATAAAAGATTTTTATGTTTGAAGTAACCAATAACAAGTGTTCCAAGTAAATCTATCACTTAATGAAAGATAGGAATTTTTAAGAATAAGTGATGATGCAAAGAATACAAGATATTAAGTAAGCATGAAAGCGCAAGGTAAAACACTTATATGGTTAAGATGCGGAAGACTTATAGCAATACAAGAAACATCTTATTGTAATCAAGAATAATCCATACAAAGATATATGAGTTTAATTTCAAAAAGAAGATGTTTATGTAAATCATGTTTCAATGAAAATCTTTTATGGTTGACAAAAATAACCAAGCATGAAATAATATTATCACAAAGAGATTACTACAATGTTATTTCAATTCACAATTTCAAATCATGCCAAACATTATAGAAAAATGCTAGGTTATCTAGTGCATTTCATAAGTAAAGAGTAATATAGAATTAGCATTAGGATCCAATACTCATGAGAAGAAGTGTTATGGAAGATAATGATGTGTACATAAGTGTATTTTTGAGTAGTGTAAACAAATGTTTTAATCAAAAATACAAGAAATATGTAAAGTAATAGCACAATAAAACACAAATAAGATTACTTCCACACACTTGAATGCACAATAAAAAGTACAACTACCAAGGTGCTCTGCACACACAATGCTCATTAAGACTTATCAGGGTGCAAAGTAGTGCTTGGGGGATCACATATTTTATTTTAAATTTTAAGACTAGTGATCCGGTGTACTTAAGAGTAAGTGGTTTTTCTTATTTTTGAAAGAAAGATTTGATTTGCACAAGACACTTTACTATTCTTTCCAAGGTGCTCAACCTCACAATGCTTATTAAGACTTATCAGGAGGTTCAAGTAGTGCTTGGTGGAGTTATCTTTGTCATTTATTTTATAATTTTGTTTTGTACAAAGTTCTCCGAATACACTTGTTTTGCAAATAAATAGAATTTATGAAAAACATAACCACTTTTCTTAATTTTTAAGAGTGCAAAATAAGGAGTGTAGGTAAGATACTTGTGCAATTTTAATCCATTGTACTAATACAAAACATACACAAGTATTCTTAGATTAAACACATATGTAGGCAATGCCAAAAAGGGTGAGTGAATAAATATCATTATCAAACATAAAACATTTACTCATACTTAGAGGCATGCTAAGCTTAGTTCTACACAACCTTTAAAATATAATTGATGCACATATTAATAGATATATCAAAGCATGATGAAAACAATGTTCAACGTAGTTTGAAAAGATAAATTGCAACATTGTAGAATTTCTAAATAATAAATTAAATCATGCTTGATTTTTCACAAAAATCATACAGTTTTTTTGATAGTTTTAAAGTTTTATATTTTTGTATTTGATTTTAGCAAATAAAAGCATATTTTTGTAATTTTTGCTTTTGTAATTTTTATATTTGATTTTTGCATAAAGATGAACTTTAAACAAAGGAAACAACACAAGCGAAAAAGAAAAACATATTTTTTGTAATTTGGTTTTTGTAGTTTTGTATTTGATTTTTCAAAAAATAAAGAAAAACAGAAGTGCAAAACTAAGTAGAAAATATAGATTTATATATTTTTATGGATTTTTTGAATTTTAAAAAATACATAAAATCGAACATGGATGCTAGCGCCTGCGGTAGCGCTAGCGCGGGAGACAGTGAACGATTTTTTAGGATTTTGGAAATTTTAATTTTGGATCTTGATTAAGTGTCATAATAGAAGTTTCATGCTGAAATTTCAGATTTTTAGGAAATGTCTAGATAGTGCAAATTTCATGAAACATTAGCGATTTTGTATATGACTTTACCAACTAAACTTTATAAGTGATATATTTCATTATATCTCCATTTTAATACTTTTAAGGCTTATATTTACCAATGTAGTTTGAAAATGATATGAAATGTAAGCATGAGAGGTCATGAATGAACAAATCAAATATGCATGATTTTAGAGATTAACAATAATGTTCATGCACAATCATACCATGGATAAGCCCTAGATGAGAATACCCAGCCTGTATATCTTGGTAAACAAATAAAGCCTAACATAGACACAAATATTCTTTAGGCGACAATGTTAGTATGATAAGTTTGAGATTAATGTTATACCAAGGTTTGTTGATACAATGTTTCAACTTATAGACCTAGAATGGAGTGACGATTTTATTTGATTTGATATCAAGATGATTCAAAGGTCTAAACTAGAAATAAATCGCAATATACACCAACCATTATAATATCAATTGTCATCAGTTAATATATCAATTATAATTCATATAAATGTGATAGAAATAATTATTTTTAGAAGACATTTGATATGACTTATGATGTTAGAGAATTTTAGCAAAGGACATCAATAGATCATAGTGGTGTTTGTGAATTCTATATTCATTATGAAGATAAATTCTTTCAATACATTTTAGTGATTTTCCTTTAATTAAGAATTTTGATTTAGATCTTTGAATTTTCTTTTAGATCAAGTTATTTCACTAAACCACTTGTTGGTGAAGGCTAAGAATCTTAATAGCCAAATAACCGGATTTAATTTGAAATATCTTATAGCAAATTTAGAGTTTGATTCATATGGATAATATAAGATATTTAGAAGCAATGAATATAAGAATACAAGATAGGTCATCAAAATAAAATATGATTTTGAATTTTGATCAATTTGATTTTATGAATATATTAAGCTTTTAAGAGATAAAATCATATTTTTAATACTGTATAGGATGACCATGACATGATAGTTCAAAAGAAATAGGAAAACAAGAAAAATTAAAAGACATGAAGGCATATCATGAAGTAGAACTTTATATATTTCATTTTGAAAGGATTCTACTTCATGCAATTGATGATACCTAATGAATAAGAGATTTAGGTATCCAAAGGGGACCAGGTGTGGTGGTTCCTTTGGGTACCCAAATATATCGTGTATGTTTGTGGGTAGTTAGTGATGAATGAGTCCTTTCATGTGAAGTTAATGTTTCATTTTTAATTTTGGGCCTCCATTCAAACTTTGGTTTAATGTTATTCTTATATGTCAAATTTCCATTATGATAATCTTTATATTGATGATTATGATTGTAATGATTATTGAAAGTATTTTTCATAGGAAATTTGTGAACGTTTAATTTTTCATTGGGAGAAGATTGATATTATAAATGATGATGATGATAGTGTTTTGGAATTTCATTTACAATCTTTTGATGTTTTTTATTCCCATTGTTTAGTTTTTTCATATTTTGAGATATCATATTTAACTTGCTTTTAGAGTTTGTTTGATATTGAGAATTTTTCTTTAAGATTTCCTTAAGCAAGCGTTAGTTTCTAATTCATTGTTCTTAAGTTTCAAGTTATGTCTAGCTTTGTTATACGCAATTGTGCTATTTTTAAGAGTAGAAACAATTGAATCAATATGGTTTTGGTATTCATTTCTGTATTCCTCAAATGTTTCATCCATCTCTTCAATTTCAATTTTATAACTTTTGCATGTAGCACAATCACCTTTTAAAGATGAATTTTCTAAAGATAATTTTTCATTATGTTCTTTTATACAAATAATTTCTTTTTCAAGTTCCTTAAGTTTTTCCTTAAAATTATCACAATCAAAACAAGGTTTTGTGTTTTCAAGTAAAGGACAAGATGGTGAAACCACATCACAATTAGATTCTAAATTAACATTAGTTTTTAATCTCTTATTTTCTAAACGTAAATTTTTATTAGTAATTTTCAATTTCTTGATCTTACATTTAGCAGTTTTTAGTATATTGAAACTAGAAATGGAAGTTATCACACAAGAAGAAGATTTTGACTTTCTTACAGCGCTTTTGGTAGAGGCAAAATGTGTGCATGAAGTTCCTTCGTTATCTTTTGCGCCTTCATCCATCATAGATGAATTTTCATCTTCTTTTTCTTTTGATGTATTGCTCTCTTTTTCCAAGTTAGTTTCCATGATTTCCATGGCTTTGCAACGAGAGAGATCTTCTTGAATAGTAGTGGAAGCTTGTATGTTCTTCTCCTCCTGTGTTTGATCTATACCTGCGAGAGGAAAATCATACATTTCTTCAAGAAATTGCCAAACTTTGTATGCACTAGAAAAGCAATATATTAATTTGAAAATTTCATTTGATAGAGCACAAAATAAATAATGTTTGGCTTTTGCATTTAGTTGACGTTCTTTTTTATTTAATTCATCCGTTGGTCTAACTATTGCTATATCCCATGCATTGATATCTAAGCTTTTAATAAATTTTTCCATTAATAATTTCCACCCTTTATAATTTTTCCCTTCGAATAAAGGTGGTTTAGGAGATTTTTCTTCTTCATAAAGATTTACCCCACTAGTAGAAGCGAGATCATGAGACGCCATTATTCCCGGTTGTTAAGCCGATTTAGAATAACCTGGCTCTGATACCACTTGTTGGATCGGTCGGCGACCTTAGAGGGGGGGGGGGGGGTGAATAAGGGTTTTCAAAAACTTTAGATTTTATTTAGAAAAACTTTGGAATATTGCAATATTAAACAAGAAGTCAAGTAAAACAAAAAAGAGAGACAAGCTTTATTGATATTAAATAAGTTTTACAAAACTTGATCTCAATGGCGCTAGAGATCGGAGGCGAATAATCAAAGCTCTTTTCATTTTCTATCCTGACTCGCTTCCCCACGAACCGGTGGCCCTAGCCTTCTCCTCCCCGGATTCGGCCTCAAGCCGCTCTAGCCAATCCTTCCCTGGATGTGGCCTCGAGCACCCCCTAGACCTAGCCTAGATCTAGTCGCCAACACGAGGCGAATTTCAGCCCTAAGTCCTACCCCAGACCTAGTCGCCAACACGAGGCGAATTCACTACCGTTTACAAAGAAAAAGAGAAATAAAATAGAAGACAGCAATAATAAAAACTCCCTATATGGATCTCTTGGGAAGTGGACGAAGGCCCGCAGAGTATGATCGTAGTCGATGCAGTCTTTCGTCATGATGATGACGCGTGTTGAAATCTTCTCCACGGATCTCCTTATGGCTTTATGGATTTGTGGGAGTATCTCTCTGAACTCTCCTCTCTATGCTGTGGCACGAGGCTCTGGAATTTGGGATCTCTAGAGGATGATGAAGATGGAGCCAAAGTGTCCATTTTATAGCCTCAGCGCTACTGTCGGCGCTAGCGCTACCGCCGGCGCTAGCCCGAATTAAGTGATGTTTTGCGCAGCAGGATCTTCAATCCGCTTAATTATTTTGCTCTATGCCTCTTGTGCGCCACGCTACCGCCAGCGCTAGTAGCTACCGCCGGCGCTATCCCTGATTAAGTAATGTTTTGCGTGGCAGGATCTTCAATCTGCAGCAACATTTTGCTCTATGCCTCTTATGCGCCATGCCACTGCCAGCGCTAGTAGCTACCGCCGGGCGCTAGCTCCCACTATATAAGCCGCCGGAATTGCGTTAATCATCGCTAGCGCCAGGCGTTATCGCTACCGCCGACGCTAGTGGCCATGTTGGAATTCTGGCCTTAATTTTGGGGACAACCATCCTTGAGTCATGTGAACTTTGATTTCCTGCACACTTAAACACACAAGATCAAATACACATAGGATTTGTTATTCTCAAACCTAGGAGATGCGGAAGACCATGTTCCAACACTCCACAGATCACGAGTCCACTGCGCGGGACGGGTCTAAGCCGAAAAGGGTGGCCGCTTCGCCCATCCAGGAAGAGTCCAATCTCGACCTAGTCCCGCGACAGGATGGGGGCATGACTGAAGTCACGATCAGGGGGGCTGGCGAGACGGGACGGCCTCCAAGCAATACGGGTGTCCTGCCTTCTTCTCCGGCTCGTCATACCGAAATGCCAGGTAGGGTTGCTGAACCACTCTATTTTGGTATCCCGTCTACTCAAATTGGATAACTCACTGAGATCTTCTCGCTCTACAGCACCTTCCAATTGTCTTCTCCCGCCATCCCGCCTGGGCGAGGCGCCCATCAGAGACCGGACGACTGCGTCCTCTACTGCTCCGGGGTACGCGGGGGTGACCATCATCCCGTCATCTCGCCCTTCCTCCGGAGGGAAGTCCATAACCATCAGCCCCAGGCCTAAGGGTGCGGGTGTAGTCCTCCGGTTATCCAGCTCCGTCGGCGCGCCGCGGGTCGATCCACCACGAATTCAAGGGGAAGATGGTGCCCTTGTAGACGTTCGCCTATCTCCTGCCGGTACTCGATCTACTCGATCCCCTTTCTTCTCGCTTTCATTATTCTGCCTCGCCGTCTCAGCTCTCTTTCTCGTTTTCAGGCAATCAGAGGTCCGCCTCTTCTAGCCATCAGCCGTCTCTGGAGTCTCTTCCGAAATCACCGCCGCCTGTGATGTCTACTCCCATGAGGGATTTCCTCGCCGACCCTCCGACATTTGGTGAAGAGTCAAGGACTCGCCTAATTGCTGTTCTCCGAGCCCATGAATCCTTTTTACTGGCTATGCCGCCTGCCGAGGTGAATGCTCAGCTGGTTGATCTGGGGGACCGCCTCGCCGGAGTGGAGGAGTTCCAACAATAGCTGCAGGGCGAGGATGACTTACTTGATCGGATGACCGACTTGGAGGCAAGGTTGTACGATATGGAAACTCGCCAGAAGGCCACCGAGGATGACCTCCATCGGTTCACGCAGGTGGCCGGTACCGTGGGGGAAGCCTCCCTGCTGGAAGAACATATCTGGAGAGGTGAGGACCATCTCCATCAGGGTGAAGAGAGCTTGGAGAGAGCTTGCAAAGATCTGCGTGCATCCCGCAACATCACCTGGAGGGCTCGCCACCCTCAGCGTACGCGTCGCCGAGGCCGCGGTCCGGTGCATCACGGTTGAGGTCCTAGGGGTGATCTCCATTTTTTGATTTTTTGAGCCTAGTTGCCTGGGCCTTTGTAACCGACGGGTGCCGTTTTGTGCCTTTTTACTGTACCCGCGCTACGCGCCTTTAGGATTTTCCTGCGTATATTTTTGCTTCTTTTGGCCGCACGCTTCTTTACTTTCATTATGCATGTGTCTCTGCTTTTTAATCGTCTTCTCGCCCTTAGGGCGCTTACTCACTTAGGGCGTACTCGCCTCGCTCATTGGTCTACTCGTGCGCGATTAGACTGGGGAGCGGTGGGGGGGGGGGGGGGGGGGGGCTATAAATATGGACCCCCCCAGGGGGATAGCGGTACGCTCCCTTAGCTTCTCAAATTCCCCTTCCTCCTCCTAACCCTCCTCGCCGGCTTCCTCCTGCACCCTGTCGAGAATGGTGAAAGAACCTTCTGAGGAGGACCACGCCTTCTGCGTGAGCAACTTCAGGGCGCACAGCTTCCCTTCCTCGTCGACCCTGGGCGAGGAACTAGCGGACGTGGAGAACCGCTTCTTGCCGCCCGGCTACACAGCGAGGCGGCCAACACCCGGCGAGTTCCTCAACTCGCTCTATAATGGGGAACTCGCCCTTCCCCTCGCCAACTTCTACGTAGGGTTGAGGCTTCCTCTGTGGCCTGAGGTGTGTCAGGTCCTTCGGTACTTCGGGATGGTCCCCGTGCAGGTTAATCCCAACGCAATAAGCGTTCTAATCGCCTATACGTGCTACCCGCGCGAGGAGAAGATCGAGTTCGACCTCTCTGTCTTCCGCAAGGTGCTTACCTTAAAGGCGACCAGCGACGACACTATGTTCTTCACCAGCATGTGCGTCAAGGTCGCTGATACGCTCAATAAGGTCCATCACTGGACCGACAAGTTCGTCCTCGTGCGAGGCAACTTCGGCAACATCCCGTTCGCTCCGCTCCAGAAGACCGAGGCTGAGTACAGGCCGCCTCGCCTGAGGGGGGACGCGCTGAGCCTCTACCTCTACATGAAGGACAAGGTCATGGACGTCGTCTACCTGCGGCGAGGCGTAGACCAGCTCTCCTTCGTAGACCTGGGAGCAGGTAATTCTTGAGTTAGACTCACCGCGTGATCTCAGTTACCCGTTCTCAATTGGGTCACCGGTTAACGCATTCATTTTTTCTTGCAGGGGAGCGTGTCGTCCCCACTCGCCCTCCCCACGATGCCTCCTGACAACGATCGAGCGAGTCCCATCCTGGGGGGGCCTCTCGCAGAGGTGGTGGTCGCGGTGGACAGCGAGACACCTCCATCCACCGGCAAGGGCAAGGGTCGGGTCGACCCAGAAGCGGTCGTAGTCAGCGAGCCGAGGCAAAAGAAGCAGAAGACGAAGGGCTCATCTTCTCGCCCCCAGCGAGTCCTCCTCCGGATCCCTCCACCCATACACATTATGGGTTTGGGATGAGGGGCCAGGACTCCTGGGGGAATCCCCTGATGATATGGTATCCTGAGTCGAACAGGATCTCAGTTAGCTCGCTCCTCCCTTCCTGGGAAGACTTCGAGGAGGTCGGCGACGAGGCATTCAACCTGATCTTTGGGTTGTACGGCCGCGATGACGCCGAGGTGCTCGTAGAGATTCTCATCCGCGAGTTGGCCAATCTCAGCTGCCGCTCTGTCCTCCAGACGACCGAGTTGTTTCATCAGACCGCGTGGCGGGGGATCCAATCGAAGAGGCGGCTCCGCGACCAGGGCGTCGCCTACGCGGAGTTGGAGAAACTGGTGGTCGAGAAGGACAAGGAACTCTCCCAGCTCCGTGCCATGGAGGCTACCCCTCCCGAGGTATGGGGTCTTACTCGCCCCCATCTTTCTCGCCTACCCCGGCATTGGTTAATGCTTTACTTTTCAGGAGGCCGCGATGGCGTTGGTGACGGGGATATCGGAGTTGGAGGAGCAGCTAGCCGCCTCGCAGAGTCAAGTCGATTATCTCGGTAATTGTCTCGCCGAGGCCGAGTCCGAGATAGAGGAGCTCCGCCATCAAAGACGGGGGGGAGGGGGGGGGGGGTGGGGGGGGTGGGGGGGGGAGTCGTCGACCACGCTAGCCCTCCTCCAGTTTAATCCCGCTCAAGTTGCCGAGACACGCAGGAAGCTGGCGATCGCGACCGCCGTGTTCGTGCGGGAGCGTCTCCGACGTCGGTTCATGTTCACTGTGGAGGGGGCCCAAGTCGATCTCGCGACCCTTCTTCCAGAATTATATCGCGAGGCGGTGAACCCACCCCCTGCGGGGACCCGAGGCAAGGACTCTTCTAGCGGGTCAGAGGAAGAAGATCAGAACGATTAAGCTCCCCTCTTTACCAGTCTCTCACGAATCATTTGTAATAATTAGCTTTGTTTGTGTGAACATCTTCGGCGTACTCGCCCTTTATATTTTGTGAATAGGTGTTTTTGTCTTAGTTTATTCTGTGACTGTGTTGCCTGTTCTCGCCGTGTGGCTGCTTTTCCTTTCCTTATCGTACTCGCCTCTAAGGGATACTCGCTCATAGCTGCGATTCGCATAGGGCCATTCATTTTGTGGGTGCGGCGACTGGGCCTCCCTCACCTGCCCAGAATGCGAGAAGGTTGTCGGGGCTTGTTGCGCTGAGTGCACGCGCATCAACGCTACGATCTTGGGCGAGGCGGTGAGACAGGTTCAGCATCGGTCTCGCGCCGGTGGGGTGTCGGTAATACCCGCCTCGCCCTCTTTTCTCAACCCCTGGGCTCAGGGTAGGCCCTAGCATACCCTTGAATCTGGGTCTCACTCGAGGGGGCAAGTAGCCAGCTAGCAGGGGAGGAGCCCAGTGCCACGGCCTGGTCTACGGTAGCGCTCTGCTCGAGGACTTAGAATTCACTCGAGGGGGCAAGTAGCCAGCCTGCAGGGGAGGAGCCCAGTGCTACGGCCTGGTTTACGACAACGCTCTGCTCGAGGACTTAGAATTCACTCGAGGGGGCAAGTAGCCAGCGTGCAGGGGAGGAGCCCCGTGCTACGGCCTGGTCTACGGCAACGCACTGCTCGAGGACTTAGAATTCACTCGAGGGGGCAAGTAGCCAGCCTGCAGGGGGGAGCCCCGTGCTATGGCCTGGTCTACGGCAACGCTCTGCTCGAGGACTTAGAATTCACTCGAGGGGGCAAGTAGCCAGCCTGCAGGGGAGGAGCCCAGTGCTACGGCCTGGTCTATGGCAACGCTCTGCTCGAGGACTTAGAATTCACTCGAGGGGGCAAGTAGCCAGCCTGCAAGGGAGGAGCCCCATACTACGACCTGTTCTACAGCAACGCTCTGCTCGAGGACTTAGAATTCACTCGAGGGGGCAAGTAGCCAGCCTGCATGGGAGGAGCCCAGTGCTACGGCCTGGTCTACGACAATGCTCTGCTCGAGGACTTAGAATTCACTCGAGGGGGCAAGTAGCCAGCCTTCAGGGGAGGAGCCCCGTGCTACGGCCTAGTCTACGGCAACGCTCTGCTCAAGGACTTAGAATTCACTCGAGGTGGAATGTAGCCAGCCTGCAGCGGAGGAGCCCAGTGCTACGGCCTGATCTACGGCAACACTCTGCTCGAGGACTTAGAATTCACTCGAGGGGGCAAGTAGCCAGCCTGCAGGGGAGGAGCCCCGTGCTACGACCTGGTCTACGACAATGCTCTGCTCGAGGACTTAGAATTCACTCGAGGGGGCAAGTAGCCAGCCTGCAGGGGAGGAGCCCAGTGCTACGACCTGGTCTACGACAACTCTCTGCTCGAGGACTCAGAAGAGTTTCGTTACTTGATACCTGTCTCCTAATGGGTGGAGTGTTACACATTTTGGACAGAAAATATTCGCTTTATTCTACCACAAAAGATGAACTAGATATTACATAGATTTTAGGAGTAGAAATGTTTCAGGTCGTCTCCACTCCAAGTGTTTCCCATGAGTTCTCCCTCAACGTTCTGCAGGCGGTACCCACCGGTTCTTAACACCTCGAACACAATGTAGGGGCCTTCCCAATTGGGTTGAAGTTTACCTACCGCGACGGATCTTCCTGCGGCGTCCACCTTTTTGAGAACCAGGTCTCCCTTGGCGAACTGCTTGACTCGGACATGCTTGTCGAAGTGCTTTGCCATCCTTCGCTTGATCTCTTCTTGTCGGATCGTGGCCTGGTCGCGAAGTTCCTCCATGAAATCCAAGGCGAGTCGTTGGGCCCCTTCATTCTCGAGTCTCCACCCTTCATCCCCGTCTTCTGCCGCCACCACCCTGGGACTCCGGACTTCGAACTCTAGTGGGATGAGAGCCTCCAAGCCGTGTGATAGCTTGAATGGTGTTTTGCCGGTTGTCGTGGTGGGGGTAGTCCTCAGGGCCCAGAGGACCGAGGGGAGCTGTTCCACCCAATTTCCCTTCAGGTTCTCCACCTTCTTCTTGAGCAGGTTGAGGATGACTTTGTTGGCTGCTTCAACCTGGCCGTTGCTTTGTGGGTGATGGACTGAGGCAAAGCGGAGGTCGATGCCGAGTTGGCTGCAGAAGTCGGCGAGTTCGAGACTCGCAAACTGCGGACCGTTGTCGGAGACGATGGCGAGGGGTAGACCGTGCCTACATACGATCTCTCCCCAAATGAAATTCTTCACTACCAGGGAGGTTGTCTTCGCCAGGTCCTTTACTTCCATCCACTTGGAGAAGTAATCGATCATCACCAGGAGATATTTTCTTTGTCCGCTTGCCGGAGGGAAAGGTCCTACCAGGTCCATTCCCCAAATGGCGAAGGGCCAGGGGGCGGTTATCGATCGGAGACGTTGGGCTGGCTATAACTGGAGCGCGGCGTAGAGTTGGCACTTTGAGCATCTCTTCGCGAACTCCTCCGCGTCTTTCCTGATGGTGGGCCAAAAGTACCCCGCTCGGAGTACTCTCTTCTCCAGGGTTCGGCTTCCCGAATGACTGCCGCACTCGCCTGTGTGAATCTCCTCCAAGACCCGGGAGGCTTCCTCCTCGGACATGCACCTGGCCAGGGGACCTGATAGAGTCTTCCTGTAGAGCACCCCGTCAGTTAGTAAATAACAAGCGGACTTGTACCTGAACCTCCTCTTGTCCTGAACCTCCACAGGCAAGCACCCTGTGGTCAAGAAGGTGACCAGGGGATCCATCCACGAAGCGGGTTGGTCGATGTCCATCACCTCTCCCTCCTCGATCGAAGGCTGAAACAACTCGGTGATTGTCCTCCCGACCAGGCGGGCCATATTTGGCCAGTCGATCTGCTCGGGCGTTCTCCTCCCTTGGCACGTGTTGTATTGAGAAAAACTTGAAGGCGCCCACCAAGTCTTTGACTTTTACCAGGTAGCGCTGCAGTACCGGCTCTCTTGCTTCAAACTCTCCTCGGATCTGGGAGGTGACCACCAGTGAGTCTGTATAACCCTCATATTTTCTGAGTCGGTGTGACTCGACGCAGATGAGGTCGTGATAGAGAGGGCAACTGTTGTGCAGTGGACCGAACCAACAGAGGTCGTCAAGACCAAAAAGAGAAGGCCCGGGGAGGGGGGCAGATCTCCTTGGGCGAGTGAACCTTGGGTCCACTCGCCCAAGGCCCCGGGCGAGTGGCGGGGGGGGGGGGGGGGGGGAGTGGACATCCGGTCCACTCGCCCAAGGTGGGGGGCGAGTGGACCTTGGGTCCACTCACCCCAAGCCCGTGGGGAGTGGACCTATGGTCCACTCGCCCGGGGTGCGAGTGGACCATAGGTCCACTTGTCCGGGAAGCTGGGCGAGTGGACCAAGGGTCCACTCGCCCGGTAGGTTGAGTGGACCTCAAGGTCCACTCGCCCAGTCAGGGTGGTGGACCTCGGTCCACTCATTTGACCCCCGGCAAGGGGGGGGGGGAGTGGATGTCTCAAGCTCCACTCGCCCCTCCTCTTGTTTCAGTCGTTCAGGTTGGTTGTTGGGCTGCGGATAGTAGATTTTTGGCTATCCGCATCCCAATTTTTGGGAAGTCTATAAATAGACCCCCATGGGCACCATGGGAAGGGATGTATATACCCCCCCTCCCTCGCATGTGAAAAAGCACTACCCCTCCCCTCCCCCTGTCATCGAAGGTGGACTGTGAGGTGATCCTTAGTGCCCTCCAAGGTGCCCAGGCTCAGCATTGGCTTGGGAGGGGAAGTTCCATGTGAGCTTCCGGGTATGTGGTGGGAGCTCCACGCTACAACTTAAGGGGTTTGTTTTTGGACTCAAGTGTTCTTCAGGGCAAGGTCTTTCAGTTCTTAGCAACTGGTCAAGGGTTCTCGCTCAGGTCAAGTAAGAGTTAGCTGCATCCCCCTTGCGAACGTCGAGACCAGTTCTCTGGTTTCAACATTATGGTGCGGTGAGCGTGGAAGCAGCTAGTTCGGAAAGCTCTGGGCAAGTCTCATGGCTGAAAATGATGAGCTGGAGGACTCACCCCTGCCGGCGAGTGCATGAAGAAAGGTGACTTCAAGGAGTTCAGGAAGTCAATCCAGGAAGTCTTGCGGTTTGCACTCCCCCCCTCAGGGCGAGTGCTCGACATCACCAACACCTGTGATCCCCTCGCCGTCTTTGATGGAGATAGTGCAAGCATGTCGGCAAGGGAAGGGGCCAGCCTCGGAGGAAGGCCTGACCTCCAAGCACAAGCGCTCTTCAATAACTCCCCTGGGTCCAGCTGCCCCGAGTGAGGGGGTAGGGAAGATGCCTCCGTCTCACCAGGAAGGAGGCAGAGTCCCTGTGCCTGATTCAAGAAAAGCACGGGGAGGCGCAAGGAAGCTACGCAGATTGTTTCCAGAGGCAAGTCTCCCACCTCCAAGTTGACCAGGGAAGCAGGAAGGACCAGGAGAAAGAAAAGGAATGAGAAAGCAGAGAAAGTGGAGGAGGTGATAAAAGAGGTGGTCGAGTTGCATGTGGCCGAGTAGGCGCAAGGAGGCGCATTGTAAAAGATATGGAACCTCCCCATGTTGAATAAAAAGTAGGTAGAGATAGAACCTTAGGTAAAGCCTCTGGGAAGGTGTTGGGTTCCTCTGCCTCCAGGTGAAGGTAAGCACCTAGGATGTGGATGGGTACTCCGCCCCCCAGTTGGTAATATCCCCGACTAGAGACCATTCTCCAGGCTCAGTCATGCCGGCAGATGGGAGACTCATCGGGTCGACTGATTGGTTATATCCCTGACTAGAGACCATTCTCCGGGCTCAGTCATGCCGGCAGATGGTAGACTCATCGGGTCGACTGATTGGTTATATCCCCGACTAGAGACCATTCTCCGGGCTCAGTCATGCCGACAGATGGGAGACTCATCGGGTCGACTGATTGGTTATATCCCCGACTAGAGACCATTCTCCGGGCTCAGTCATGCCGGCAGATGGGAGACTCATCGGTTCGATTGATTGGTTATATCCCCGACTAGAGACCATTCTCCGGGCTCAGTCATGCCGGCTGATGGGATACTCATCGGGTTGACTGATTGGTTATATCCACGACTAGAGACCATTCTCCGGGCTCAGTCATGCCGGCATATGGGAGACTCATCGGGTCGACTCGCTGCTTGAGTAAGTGACTTGGAGAGATGATGAGCTCCTCTGCCTCCAGGTAAGCTAGGCCCCTTGGACGTGGATGTGTATTCTACCTCCAGTTGGTTTGAAAAGTGCTGAGTTCCTCTGCCTCCGGGTAAGCTAGGCCCATAGGACGTGGATGGGTACCCCGCCCCCAACTGGTTTGGGAAGGAGCTGGGCTCCTCTGCCTCGAGGTAAGCTAAGCCCCTAGGACGTGGACTGGTACTCCGCCCCCAATTGGTTCAGAAAGGTGTTGAATTCCTCTACCTCCAGGTAAGCTAAGCACCTAGGACGTGGATTGGATCTCTGCCTCAGTTGCTTTGATAAGATGGTAGAGTTCCTCTGCCTCTAGGTGAAGGTAAGCACCTAAGATGCGGATTAGAACTCTGCCTCAGTTGCTTTGGTAAGACGACAGAGTTTCTCCGCCTCTAGGTGAATGTAAGCACCTGTGACGCGGACTGGTTCTCCGCCCCCGGATAGTTCAAGAAATTGTTAGTTCACTACCCCTCCAGGTGAGCTCGTCTCCCTGGTAGGTGTGGAGTCCACTCCCCCTCCATGTCAGCTCGGCTCCCTGGTAGGTGTGGAGTTCAATCCCCCTCCAGGTGAGCTCGGCTCCCTGGTATGTGTGGAGTTCCCTGCCCCTCCAGGTGAGTTCGGCTCCCTGGTAAGTGTGGAGTTCACTCCCCCTCCAGGTGAGATCGACTCCCTGGTAGGTGTGGAGTTCCCTCCCCCTCCAGGTGAGTTTGGCTCCCTGGTAGGTGTGGAGTTCCCTCCCCCTCCAGGTGAGCTCGGATCCCTGGTAGGTGTGGAGTTCCCTCCCCCTCCAGGTGAGCTCCGCTCCCTGGTAGGTGTGGATTCCACTCCCCCTCCATGTGAGCTCGGCTTTGTGGTAGGTGTGGAGTTCCCTCCCTCTCCAGGTGAGCTCGGCTCCCTGGTAGGTGTGGAGTTCCCTCCCCCTCCAGGTGAGCTCGGCTCACTGGTAGGTGTGGAGTTCCCTCCCCCTCCAGGTGAGCTTGGCTCCCTGGTAGGTGTGGAGTCCACTCCCCCTCCATGTGAGCTCGGCTCCCTGGTAGGTGTGGAGTTCCCTCCCCCTCCAGGTGAGCTCAGCTCCCTGGTAGGTATGGAGTTCCCTCCCCCTCCAGGTGAGCTCGGCTCCCTGGTAGGTGTGGAGTTCCCTCCCCATCCAGGTGAGCTCGGCTCCCTGGTAGGTGTGGAGTTTCCTCCCCCTCCAGGTGAGCTCGGCTCCCTGGTAGGTGTGGACTCCACTCCCCCTCCATGTTTGCTCGGCTCCCAGGTAAGTGTGGAGTTCCCTCCCCCTCCAGGTTAGCTCGGCTCCCTGGTAGGTGTGGAGTTCCCTCCCCCTCCAGGTGAGATCGGCTCCCTGGTAGGTGTGGAGTTCCCTCCCCCTCCAGGTGAGCTCGGCTCCCTGGTAGGTGTGGAGTTCCCTCCCCCTCCAGGCGAGCTCGGCTCCCTGGTAGGTGTGGAGTTCCCTCCCCCTCCAGGTGAGATCGGCTCCCTGGTAGGTGTGGAGTTCCCTCCCCCTCCAGGTGAGCTCGGCTCCCTGGTAGGTGTGGAGTTCCCTCCCCCTCCAGGCGAGCTCGGCTCCCTGGTAGGTGTGGAGTTCCCTCCCCCTCCAGGTGATCTCGGCTCATTGGTAGGTGTGGAGTTCCCTCCCTCTCCAGGTGAGTTCGGCTCCATGGTAGGTGTGGAGTCCACTCCCCCTCCATGTGAGCTCGGTTCCCTGGTAGGTGTGGAGTTCCCTCCCCCTCCAGGTGAGCTCGGCTCCCTGGTAGGTATGGAGTTCCTTCCCCCTCCAGGTGAGCTCGGCTCCCTGGTAGGTGTGGAGTTCCCTCCCCCTCTAGGTGAGCTCGGCTCCCTGGTAGGTGTGGAGTTCACTCCCCCTCCAGGTGAGCTCGGTTCCCTGGTAGGTGTGGAGTTCCCTCCACCTCCAGGTGAGCTCGGCTCCCTGGTTGGTGTGGAGTTCCCTCCCCCTCCAGGTGAGCTCGGCTCCCTGGTAGGTGTGGAGTTCCCTCCCCCTCCAGGTGAGTTCGGCTCCCTGGTAGGTGTGGAGTTCCCTCCCCCTCCAGGTGAGCTCGGCTCCCTGGTAGGTGTGGAGTTCCCTCCCCCTCCAGGTGAGCTCGCCTCCCTAGTAGGTGTGGAGTTCACTCCCCCTCCATGTGAGCTCGGCTCCCTGGTAGGTGTGGAGTTCCCTCCCCCTCCAGGTGAGCTCGGCTCCCTGGTAGGAGTGGAGTTCACTCCCCCTCCAGGTGAGCTCGGCTCCCTGGTAGGTGTGGAGTTCCCTCCCCCTCCAGGTGAGATCGGCTACCCGGTAGGTGTGGAGTTCCCTCCCCCTCCAGGTGAGCTCGGCTCCCTGGTAGGTGTGGAGTTCCCTCCCTCTCCAGGTGAGCTCGGCTCCCTGGTAGGTGTGGAGTTCCCTCCCCCTCTAGGTGAGCTTGGCTCCCTGGTAGGAGTGGAGTTCACTCCCCCTCCAGGTGAGCTCGGCTCCCTGGTTGGTGTGGAGTTCCCTCCCCCTCCAGGTGAGCTCGGCTCCCTAGTAGGTGTGGAGTTCCCTCCCCCTCCAGGTGAGCTCGGCTCCCTGGTAGGTGTGGAGTTCCCTCCCCCTCCAGGTGAGCTCGTCTCCCTCGTAGGTGTGGAGTTCCCTCCCCCACCAGGTGAGCTCGGCTCCCTGGTAGGAGTGGAGTTCACTCCCCCTCCAGGTGAGCTCGGCTCCCTGGTAGCTGTGGAGTTCCCTCCCCCTCTAGGTGAGCTCGGCTCCCTGGTAGGAGTGGAGTTCACTCCCCCTCCAGGTGAGCTCGGTTTCCTGGTAGGTGTGGAGTTCCCTCCCCCTCCAGGTGAGCTCGGCTCCCTAGTAGTTGTGGAGTTCCCTCCCCCTCCAGGTGAGCTCGGCTCCCTGGTAGGTGTGGAGTTCCCTCCCCCTCCAGGTGAGCTCGGCTCCCTGGTAGGTGTGGAGTTCCCTCCCCCTCCATGTGAGCTCGGCTCCGTGGTAGGTATGGAGTCCACTCCCCCTCCCTGTGAGCTCAGCTCCCTGGTAGGTGTGGAGTTCCCTCCCCCTCCAGGTGAGCTCGGCTCCCTGGTAGGTGTGGAGTTCCTTCACCCTCCAGGTGAGCTCGGCTCCCTGGTAGGTGTGGAGTTCCCTCCCCCTCCAGGTGAGCTCGGATTCCTGGTAGGTGTGGAGTTCAATCCCCCTCCAGGTGAGCTCGATTCCCTGGTAGGTGTGGAGTTCCCTCCCCCTCCAGGTGAGCTCCGCTCCCTAGTAGGTGTGGAGTTCACTCCCCCTCCAGGTGAGCTCGGCTCCCTGGTAGGTGTGGAGTGCCCTCCCCCTCTAGGTGTGCTCGGCTCCCTGGTAGGTGCGGAGTTCCCCCCCTCCATGTGAGCTCGGCACCCTGGTAGGTGTGGAGTTCCCTCCCCCTCCAGGTGAGCTCGGCACCCTGGTAGGTGTGGAGTTCCCTCCCCATCCAGGTGAGCTCGGATCCCTGGTAGGTGTGGAGTTCCCTCCCCCTCCAGGTGAGCTCGGCTCCCTGGTAGGTGTGGAGTCCACTCCCCCTCCACGTTTGCTCGGCTCCCTGGTAGGTGTGGAGTTCACTCCCCCTCCAGGTGAGCTCGGCTCCCTGGTTGGTGTGGAGTTCCCTCCCCCTCCAGGTGAGCTCGGCTCCCTGGTAGGTGTGGAGTTCCCTCCCCCTCCAGGTGAGCTCGGCTCCCTGGTAGGTGTGGAGTTCCCTCCCCCTCTAGGTGAGCTCGTCTCCCTGGTAGGTGTGGAGTTCCCTCCCCCACCAGGTGAGCTCGGCTCCCTGGTAGGAGTGGAGTTCACTCCCCCTCCAGGTGAGCTCGGCTCCCTGGTAGGTGTGGAGGTCCCTCCCCCTCTAGGTGAGCTCGGCTCCCTGGTAGGAGTGGAGTTCACTCCCCCTCCAGGTGAGCTCGGTTTCCTGGTAGGTGTGGAGTTCCCTCCCCCTCCAGGTGAGCTCGGCTCCCTAGTAGTTGTGGAGTTCCCTCCCCCTCCAGGTGAGCTCGGCTCCCTGGTAGGTGTGGAGTTCCCTCCCCCTCCAGGTGAGCTCGGCTCCCTGGTAGGTGTGGAGTTCCCTCCCCCTCCAAGTGAGCTCGGCTCCCTGGTAGGTATGGAGTCAACTCCCCCTCCCTGTGAGCTCAGCTCCCTGGTAGGTGTGGAGTTCCCTCCCCCTCCAGGTGAGCTCGGCTCCCTGGTAGGTGTAGAGTTCCTTCCCCCTCCAGGTGAGCTCGGCTCCGAGGTAGGTGTGGAGTTCCCTCCCCCTCCAGGTGAGCTCGGATCCCTGGTAGGTGTGGAGTTCAATCCCCCTACAGGTGAACTCGATTCCCTGGTAGGTTTGGAGTTCCCTCCCTCTCCAGGTGAGCTCGGCTCCCTAGTAGGTGTGGAGTTCACTCCCCCTCCAGGTGAGCTCGGCTCCCTGGTAGGTGTGGAGTGCCCTCCCCCTCTAGGTGTGCTCGGCTCCCTGGTAGGTGCGGAGTTCACCCCCTCCATGTGAGCTCGGCACCCTGGTAGGTGTGGAGTTCCCTCCCCCTCCAGGTGAGCTCGGCACCCTGGTAGGTGTGGAGTTCCCTCCCCATCCAGGTGAGCTCGGCTCCCTGGTAGGTGTGGAGTTCCCTCCCCCTCCAGGTGAGCTCGGCTCCCTGGTAGGTGTGGAGTCCACTCCCCCTCCATGTTTGCTCGGCTCCCTGGTAGGTGTGGAGTTCCCTCCCCCTCCAGGTGAGCTCGGCTCCCTGGTAGGTGTGGAGTTCCCTCCCCCTCCAGGTGAGCTCGGCTCCCTGGTAGGTGTGGAGTTCCCTCCCCCTCCAGGAGAGCTCGGCTCCCTGGTAGGTGTGGAGTTCCCTCCTCCTCCAAGTGAGCTCGGCTCCCTCGTAGGTGTGGAGTTCCCTCCCCCTCCAGGTGAGTTCGACTCCCTGGTAGGTGTGGAGTTCCCTCCTCCTCCAGGTGAGCTCGGCTCCCTGGTAGGTGTGGAGTCCACTCCCCCTCCATGTAAGCTCGGCTCTGTGGTAGGTGTGGAGTTCCCTCCCCCTCAAGGTGAGCTCGGCTCCCTGGTAGGTGTGGAGTTCCGTCACCCTCCAGGTGAGCTCGGCTCCCTGGTAGGTGTGGAGTTCTCTCCCCCTCCAAGTGAGCTCGACTCCCTGGTAGGTGTGGAGTTCACTCCCCCTCCAGGTGAGCTCGGTTCCCTGGTCGGTGTGGAGTTCCCTCCCTCTCCAGGAGAGCTCGGCTCCCTGGTAGGTGTGGAGTTCACTCCCCCTCTAGGTGAGCTCAGCTCCCTGGTAGGTGTGGAGTTCCCTCCTCCTACAGGTGAGCTCGGCTCCCTGGTAGGTGTGGAGATCCCTCCCCCTCCAGGTGAGCTCGGCTCCCTGGTAGGTGTGGATTTCCCTCCCCCTACAGGTGAGCTCGGCTCCCTGGTAGGTGTGGAGTCCCCCCCCCCCCCCCCCTCCAGGTGAGCTCGCCTCCCTAGTATGTGTGGAGTTCACTCCCCCTCCACGTGAGCTCAGCTCCCTGGTAGGTGTGGAGTTCCCTCCCCCTCCAGGTGAGCTCGGCTCCCTGGTAGGAGTGGAGTTCACTCCCCCTCTACGTGAGCTCGGCTCCCTGGTAGGTGTGGAGTTCCCTCCCCCTCCAGGTGAGCTCGGCTCCCTGGTAGGTGTGGAGTTCCCTCCCCCTCTAGGTGAGCTCGTCTCCCTGGTAGGTGTGGAGTTCCCTCCCCCACCAGGTGAGCTCGGCTCCCTGGTAGGAGTGGAGTTCACTCCCCCTCCAGGTGAGCTCGGCTCCCTGGTAGGTGTGGAGGTCCCTCCCCCTCTAGGTGAGCTCGGCTCCCTGGTAGGAGTGGAGTTCACTCCCCCTCCAGGTGAGCTCGGTTTCCTGGTAGGTGTGGAGTTCCCTCCCCCTCCAGGTGAGCTCGGCTCCCTAGTAGTTGTGGAGTTCCCTCCCCCTCCAGGTGAGCTCGGCTCCCTGGTAGGTGTGGAGTTCCCTCCCCCTCCAGGTGAGCTCGGCTCCCTGGTAGGTGTGGAGTTCCCTCCCCCTCCAAGTGAGCTCGGCTCCCTGGTAGGTATGGAGTCCACTCCCCCTCCCTGTGAGCTCAGCTCCCTGGTAGGTGTGGAGTTCCCTCCCCCTCCAGGTGAGCTCGGCTCCCTGGTAGGTGTAGAGTTCCTTCCCCCTCCAGGTGAGCTCGGCTCCCTGGTAGGTGTGGAGTTCCCTCCCCCTCCAGGTGAGCTCGGATCCCTGGTAGGTGTGGAGTTCAATCCCCCTACAGGTGAACTCGATTCCCTGGTAGGTTTGGAGTTCCCTCCCTCTCCAGGTGAGCTCGGCTCCCTAGTAGGTGTGGAGTTCACTCCCCCTCCAGGTGAGCTCGGCTCCCTGGTAGGTGTGGAGTGCCCTCCCCCTCTAGGTGTGCTCGGCTCCCTGGTAGGTGCGGAGTTCACCCCCTCCATGTGAGCTCGGCACCCTGGTAGGTGTGGAGTTCCCTCCCCCTCCAGGTGAGCTCGGCACCCTGGTAGGTGTGGAGTTCCCTCCCCATCCAGGTGAGCTCGGCTCCCTGGTAGGTGTGGAGTTCCCTCCCCCTCCAGGTGAGCTCGGCTCCCTGGTAGGTGTGGAGTCCACTCCCCCTCCATGTTTGCTCGGCTCCCTGGTAGGTGTGGAGTTCCCTCCCCCTCCAGGTGAGCTCGGCTCCCTGGTAGGTGTGGAGTTCTCCCCCCCACCAGGTGAGCTCGGCTCCCTGGTAGGTGTGGAGTTCTCGCCTTCCACCGCAGGTCGAGTTCCATTAGACCTAAGGTGTTGAGCTTTCTCCACCTCCCGTTGAGCTTGGCTCATAGGAGCGTTGTTAAGTGGAGAAAAGTTTGCCTTCCACCTCAGGTCGAGCTCGGCTCGACTAGGGGTGTTGAGTTTTTCTTCCACCTCAAGTCAAGTTCCATTCGACCTAAGGTGTTGAGCTTTCTCCGCCTCCAGTTGAGCTCGACTCATAGGAGGGTAGTTAAGTGGAGAAAGGTTTTCCTTCCACCTTAGGTCGAGCTCGGCTCGACTAGGGGTGTTGAGTTTTTCTTCCACCTCAAGTCAAGTTCCATTCGACCTAAGGTGTTGAGCTTTCTCCACCTCCAGTTGAGCTCGGCTCATAGGAGGGTTGTTAAGTGGAGAAATGCTTGCCTTCCACCTCAGGTCGAGCTCGGCTCGACTAGGGGTGTTGAGTTTTTCTTCCACCTCAGGTCAAGTTCCATTCGACCTAAGGTGTTGAGCTTTCTCCACCTCCAGTTGAGCTCGACTCACAGGAGGGTTGTTAAGTGGAGAAAGGTTCGCCTTCCGCCTCACGTTAGGTTCAGTTGAAAAACTCGGCAGGAGTATCCCGTTGGCATGGCCCATCGTGGATTCCCCTAAGGTCCCACCTACTCGTCAAATATGTGGGTTGGACTTTCTTTCCGAGCTTAGGGCAAGCTCGAAAAGAGCGGGGATTGTTTACAACCCTCATATTTTCCGAGTCAGTGTGACCCGACGTAGATGAGATCGTGATAGAGAGGGCGATTGTTGTGCAGCGGACCGAACCAACAGAGGTCGTCAAGACCAAAAAGAGAAGGACCGGGGGGGGGGGGGGGGGCAGATCTCCTTGGGCGAGTGAACCTTGGGTCCACTCGCCCAAGGCCCCGGGGCGAGTGGACCCTTGGTCCACTCGCCCAAGGACCCGGGCGAGTGGACCTTTGGTCCACTCTCCCGAGTGTGTGGGGGGGGGGAGTGGACCTCGGGCCCACTCGCCCAAGGTGGGGGGGGGGGGGGGGGGCGAGTGAACCTTGGGTCCACTCGCCCCAAGCCCGTGGGTGAGTGGACCTATGGTCCACTCGCCCGGGCAGCTGGGCGAGTGGACCAAGGGTCCACTCGCCTGGTAGGTTGAGTGGACCACAAGGTCCACTCACCCAGTCAGGGTGGTGGACCTCGGTACACTCATTCGACCCCCGGCAAGGGGGGGAGTGGACGTCTCAAGCTCCACTCGCCCCTCCTCTTGTTTCGGTCATTCGGGTTGGTTGTTGGGCTGCGGATAGTAGATTTTTGGCTATCCGCAGCCCAATTTTTGGGAAGTCTATAAATAGACCCCCATAGGCACCTTAGGAAGGGATGTATATACCCCCCTCCCTCGCGTGTGAGCAAGCACTTCCCCTCCCCTCCCCCTGTCATCGAAGGTGGACGGTGAGGTGATCCTTAGTGCCCTCCAAGGTGCCCAGGCTCAGCATTGGCTTGGGAGGGGAAGTTCCATGTGAGCTTCCAGGTATGTGGTGGTACCTCCACGCTGTAGCTTAAGGGGTTCGTTTTTGGACTCAAGTATTCTTCAGGGCAAGGTCTTTCGGTTCTTAGCAACTGGTCAAGGGTTCTCGCTCAGGTCAAGTAAGAGTTAGCTGCATCCCCCTTGCGAACGTCGAGACCAGTTCTCTGATTTCAACTGAGTCGGAGTGGACTCTGATGTCATGGATTCCCAACTCCTGGGCTAGGCGTAATCCCGCGATTACGACTTCATATTCTGCCTGATTGTTGGTAACGGGGAAGTGAATGTTGATGGCCTGCTCAATTCTGGTGCCCTGAGGGCTGATCAGGATGATGCCTCCTCCACATGAATTCTTCCCCGACGCTCCATCCACGAACACTTCCCAAGCCACCTGCTGGGGTGTCTCCTTCTCGCCTACTTCCGCGGTGTAGTCGGCTAGGAAATCCGCCACCGCTTGGGCCTTCATGGCTAGTCGGGGCACGTAGGTGACGTCAAACTCGCTAAGTTCTACTGACCATTTTGCCAACCTTCCAGAATGCTCTACTCCTTCTAGGACACTGCGGAGAGGGTGGTCGGTCAGTACCTTGATCGGGTGGTCCTGAAAGTAAGGTCGGAGTCTCCGCGCCGACACAATCAAGGCAAACGCCAATTTTTCCAGGATGGGGTATCGCAGTTCTGCCTTCCGCAGGACCCGACTTACGTAGTAAATGGGGAGTTGGCGTTTCCCCTCCTCACGGACCAAGACCGAGCTTACCGCTTTCGACCCCACCCCTACGTATAGGAAGAGGCCTTCTCCCTCTATAGGCCCTTGCAACAGAGGTACCTGGGCCAACTGGAGTTTCAGGCTTTCGAAGGCTCCCTGACACTCTGCCGACCATTCGAACTTCTTATTGTCTCGGAGGGTTTTGAAGAAAGGTGAGCACTTCTCTCCTGCCCTAGAGAGGAACCTACTCAGCCCTGCTAGGCGACCTGTCAGGCGCTGAACTTCCTTGATGTTCCTGGGTGCTTCCTTCTCCATGATCGCCTTCACCTTGTCCGGGTTCGGTTCTACTCCTGCCGGAGTCAAGAGGTGTCCCAAGAACTTCCCCTTCCCAGCCCCGAACACGCACTTGGCCGGATTCAGTCTCATCTTATACTTTCGCAGTGTGGCGAAGGTCTTCTCCAAGTCACGGAGGTGCTCTTCGACGCTCTTGCTTTTCACCATAAGATCGTCGACGTAGACTTCCAAGTTTCGCCCCTTCTGCTCTTTGAACACCCTGTCCATCATGCGCTGGTAGGTCGCTCCTGCGTTCTTAAGTCCGAATGGCATCATTTTATAACAATAGCATCCGTCGTTGGTAATGAAGGATACGTGATTCACATCGGGTGGATGCATGCGGATTTGATGGTAACCAGAAAAAGCATCTAAAAACTCATGACAGGGAATCCGACGGCCGAATCTACTAGCTCGTCGATTCTAGGCAAAGGGTAACAATCCTTGGGGCAAGCTTTATTAAGGATAGAAAAGTCGATACACATGCTCCATTTTCCCTCCCCCTTCTTCACCATTAAAACATTGGAGACCCAGCCTGGATACTGGATCTCCGTTACAAACCCCGCTTCCAGCAGCTTTCGGACCTCCTCCCGGATGGGCTCGGCCAGAGCAGTGGCGGTCGCCCAGCTCCCCGCTTCTGGATGCAAGACATGATCTTCTCCTTGTCTTCTTCTTCCAGCTCCCCGCTGATCTTCACCTTTCCCGGCCTGCTTCCTTCAAATAGAATCTCCCTCTCCTCCACTTCCTCAGCTGCCTCCAGCCTCGCCATCTCTTCCATCACCTGGTCTACTACCTCGGCCTCTTACTTCCAACTGATCGTGTTGACCGCGTTAAGGTAGCACTGCCTGGCTACCTTTGGGTCGCTCCGGATCCTGATCTGCAGCCCTCCTTGATTTTATTTGAGGCATTGATGATAGGATGAGGGCACGCACTTGTAGGCGCTAATGAGGGGCCTTCCGAAGATGGCATTGTAGCTGCTAGGAGCGTCGACGATGACAAACCTGCAGCATTTGGTAGTACCCCCCAGTGTTATGACCAGCTCCACTCCTCCTTCTATTTCCTTCCTCTCTCCGGAGAAGCCGAAGAGTGGTCCCTCCGTTCGTGGTAACCCTCTTCTCTTCCACCTTCATGGCATCGAATGCCTTCTTGAAGACTACATTGACGGAACTCCCGTTATCCACGAGGATGCGGGAGACCGTGAAGTTTTCTACCGCTGCCTTGATTACCACCGCATCATGAAAGGGGTTCTCGTTCCCCAACATATCTTCCTCCGAAAAAGTGATTTCTCTGATAGGCTGCGGCGTATGGGAGGTGGAGGCCACACTCCTTCGATATACGGCACTAAGGCTTCCCTTCCAGGTTGCCTCTAACCCTGCCCCTCCGTGGATGACGTCTATTCCTCCGTGGGCTCCGAGGTCTCCCCGGTCCTTGCATCTTCATGGACCGGGGGATCCTCCCCCCTCGATCCTCAACATCCTCCCTCCCTCTCGCTCCTGCTGCCCCTCCTGGGCTCCTTCTGCTCCTCTCCTCAACTCTAGGAATTCGGGTCACGTGGCCGTAGCATGGCCCTCCCCACGATGGAAGTCGCAATAGAGCACTACCTGGCGCTCCTCTTCCTATCGGGGCCGTCATGCCCTCGCTCTCCTTTCTCACCCTCGTCCTCTTCTGATCACGTTTGGTTCCCTAGGCGACGCTTGGTTCTGCCTCCACTGCCCCTGCCTCCGCTCGAGTGAATGGCAAATGTCTCGCCGCTCCGGGGAGTACCTTCTCTCCGGTCTCCCTTAGTAACCTCCTCCTGCGCGTCTCCAGGACGGCCGGTGTGGCGGGGCCTGGAACCTCCTCTCTTGGTTCTGCTGGTCCCTATCCTCCCTGGACCTTCCCTCTTCTCGCCTTCTCGGCTCGTCCCTCCTCTTGGTCTCTCGCCGATCGCCTCCAGCCCCTTCCTTCTCTCCTCCCTCCAACCTCGCCAACTTGGCCACGAACTCCATGCTGGTTGCCTCCCCCTCGATCTGCCTCGCGGCCCGATCGACAAACTCCTCGAATGACAACGGGGGGTTGCGGGTGATCTCCATCTTGAAGAATCCTGGCTGCAGCCCCAGCTTGAAAGCCAAAAACAGAGTGTGCCCCGGGACCTCCTGGACCTGGAGGATCTCCTCCTGGAAGCGGTCAAGGTAGGACCCAAGCATCTCCTGGGGCCTTTGCTTGACGAGAAAGAGGTCCTCTGACCCCTTCTTCCTCTTCTTGGACGTGGAGAAGCGCAATAGAAAACTCCTTCGCAGGTCCTCGAAGTTGTAGATGCTTCCCGCCGGCAACTGATGGAACCAGTCTGGGGCCTTCTCCTGTAAGGTAATGGCAAACAGCTGGCACTTGAAGACATATGTCATCGGCTTGATAGAGACCATATCTTCGAACCATTGCAGATGCTTGATGGGGTCATCCTTTCCGGAGTAGAAACTTATGGCGGGTTCCACGAACCCTGCTGGAATGGGGGCAGACAGCACCAGCTCGCAGAATGGACTAGGCGGGGCGAGCTGGCGAAGTGGGCGAACTCGGTCGTACTCTCCCTCCAACCGGTGGGTCTCCATCGGGCTCACGAAGAGCACTCGCACGCGGAGCGGCTGATCTTCACTCCCTAGGGGCGTCTCTTTGCTGGGGTGCTGGCTCGTTCCGGCCTCGGTGGGCGAGGCGGCGGCGACAGGAGAAGGAGCTCCCGCCTCGGCGTGGGGCGCGAGTAGCCCCCTGATGGTGTCTTCCATTGCTTTCATGCCCTGCTCGAAAACGCTCTTGGTTACGAACTCGCTCAGAGGCAGCGAGTCTGCCTGGCCGGTCCCCGGCACTCTATGCTCAGTCATGGGATCGTCCGATGAGATTTTCTTCTCTTGCTACAGTCCACGCTCACCCCACCAAAAATGTTGGAACCCGGATACCGGTCCAACTAACTATGTTCGAGACTGGGGAGTAGCTTGAGTTACTTCTCTCTTCGTTCAATCCCTAGACCTAAGTATTTTGAGCTGGAGACAAGCCCTCACGGTTAGGTGGTAAATTGCTGGAAGAGGACCCAAAGGCTGCAGCTAGGAGGTCCCGCCACTTACCTAGAAGTCTTCTTGACTTCCCCTCCCTGAAAACCAGAGGCTGAGCCTGTCTCAGATAGCACGAAGAAGAAAGCACGGGTTCTCAAGGGGGGGGGGGGGGGGGGTGGATCCGTGCTGATCTGAGACATAATGGGTCCTATTTATAGGCAAAATCTTCTAAGGGTAGAATGGTCCGGATGACCTGCGGATAGCGTAATTCCGCCTTATAATTTTACTAAGCGCACCCCAAATTGGTCTGCAGGTAGCCAGACTCCGATGTCCCGAAGGGCTATAGGCAGACCACCAAGGGTGCACAGATGATTCTATCCCCCGGAATCCGGGTCTGCTCGCCGAGGAGATACCTGCCTACTCGCCAGGCCCCCTTGGCTCTACTCGCCGAGGGAGATACCGGCCTACTCGCCGGGTATCTTCGACTCCGCTCTCCAAGGTGTCGGCCTACTCGCCAGGTACCTTCGGCTCTACTCGCCGAATACACACCGGCCTACTCGCCGAATACGGGTTGTACAGGAGGAGTTACTCGGATTGCCATTAATGGCCATTAGTGAAGATTTCGGTTTCACTTGGTGGAGTGAATTGGACATCAATGTGGCCGGGGAAGGGTTGAAAACTTCTCCTCTCCCCAAGGGGAGACCAATGGTGCCATTATTGGAGGAGATGAAAGGTTTCTCTTTCTCCTCCATTAACTCCCCCTTCTTTCTCTCTATTCCAAATTGGGCTCTCTCTCTCCTAGCTGATATCCCTAAAATTGAATGGCCCAATCAGTAGCACTCAATCCCGTTTGGTGGTGGACCACCTCAATTGGGTCTAGCCCAATTGGATTGGGTTTAATTTGGGCAAATTAGGTCATTTTGACCCAAATTTAGGATAAGATTGACTTTGGTAAATTGGTCAAATTGGAGGTCCCATGATGGGGCTTTCTGGTCCATTAAGTTCCTAATATCCCTATAAGGGTAGGGGCAAGGTCAATTTGGCATGGTGGAGGCCAATTGAGCCAAATTGAGCTAGTTTTACCAATTTAGGGTAAAGGTTGACTTTAGCCAAATTGGCCTCTTTGGTTGACCCCAATGGGTCCCTAGTGCTCCAAGGAGACCCCTAATGGGTTAAGGATACTATGGTGGAGTCAAGGTTCAAGGAAAGGCCCTAAAGTCCAACCTTAGGCTAGGTATCTAAAAACTGCTATATGCAGACCACCGGATTTCCCCTTCTCATCCAAGCTCACATGGTCTTAAGCTCTTCCTATGGTTTTGTCATGACCTAGTCATGACAAAACCAACTTAGGGGGTCTAGTTGTTTGGGGGATGTTATAAATCCCAATAAACAAAAAAAATAATTTCATCCTCGAAATTCATGCTAGGCTCGTGGGGTTTTCACCGAGAGTGCCTGAACGTAACATCCCCTAAGAATTGAAGTTATTTCTGACTCGAAGAGCATCGACTATCTCTGCCACACCAGTTATAGTGGCTCTCAAGTGAATCACTCGATCGGAGGCTACCGGGCCATCTATAGTAGAAATTCGCTACTCCAGCCGTAGTAGAGCTCTCCTAAAGGAGGAGACATGGAAGACGTCGTGCAATCCCGCTAACTCCCGCGGCAACTCCAGTTTATAAGCCAACAGGCTGATGCACTCCAGGATCCTGTAGATCCCCATCTATCTCAGACTGAGCTTCTTCCGCCTGCGAACCCGCAAGACTCCCTACATCAGATGTATCTTCCGAAACACCCGGTTTCTAACCTGGAACTCTACTTGACGATACCACGCATCGTAATACCTGACCTGGCAGCTCTGGTCCTCCAGCATCCTAACTCAAATCAGTCACACCTGGGTATCTGTGTCATCCATAAATTTCGAGCCGAGTGCCATGGGATCCTCATCATGGATCCAAGATAGTGGAGTCCTGCGCCTCCGTCCCTCTGAGGGTGGAAAGTTGTGATGACATCAACCAAGAGCCCAGATAAGCCTGGACTGATCTTCACTTTTTGGACGTACATCATCCATCCTGATTCGACACGATCATCCTGGTCACACTACGATAACGGACAAACTGCTCAACAAATCCCACCAAACACCAACGGGAGTGTCCTTCCAGCCCGGGGTGACCCTAGCTACCTTGGTCAGTTTATCCTCGATGTTCCAAACAAACTTGTGCCTGGAGTGGGGATGTGGTAACCTGTGTATGAAATCCATAATTATGTCCTCGAACTCCACTCTAACATGGGCAGTGACTGTGGTAGTTCTCCAAAGACTCTTGCACTTGGCCTTCGCCGTGCATCACAAAACATATGACGTCTTTCTTCATTCCGAGGACATACGTGTTCCGGAATACACCATTTTTCCGGTGACTAAAGCTCTTGTTAATATGGGTAGATAACGCTTCTATAATGTTTTCTCCGCATGTTTAGATTCTTATTCCTTCAAGTACGCCCGAGTGATCAATCATCTCCACTCTACAACTTATCCAGTTCTTACCATTGGTGGAACTGATCAGATCATCAAGTGTCCCAATTATCCTCAAAATTTTATGGTGGTGCACTTGTGAACTTATGAGTATATGTTAACCAATCTTTATTAGTATTCACGTTTATAAGATGACTCCCAATCACTTTCTATGTGGAGTTTGATTCATAAGGTACACGGGTAAAATTCTTTTGAAACCCTAAGATTTTCACAAGTCAATTTCATCACGGAAATATCATCACGTTTATTTCACAAATTCCTATCGCTTCCACATATGCTAGTCTTGATCACTTTCGGATGGTCCAAAGTAAGATAAACTTAGATCGTTCTTATCATAGTAAACTCAAACACTATATTTTAATTCCAATAAGTCATCGTCTAAGATCTCGGTTTATTCATCGTCATAGCTCCCAAGGTATAAGGGTTATTATTGTAGTTAAAATTTTCTACCATGACAGGGCCTGATTTTTTTTTACAATTCATGAGCTAATTACTTCTGAATGCCCCAAACTACCAGAACTTTCAAATATAACTAAAGCTTGCACGACCTAATTTCTGTTCCCAACTTCTAGAAAGGCATCTGCATCCCTAAGTGACTAAACCTAGCAACTTTACATTTCTAATGCTTCAACTAAAGTCAAGTCGTTGCTCGATCTACGATGTACTGGTAATACTTCAGATCATCATTCCAGACCCAATGTTACACCATCTCATCTTTGCCTGCGTAACATCGAATACGATCGACCTCAAAATCACTATGTTTACGACGCAGCATCTTCTAAATTAGATCCAAAGGAAACCCAAGTCAGTAACTAATTTGCCCAATAAACAAAAGGTCAGCCCCAATAAACAAAAGATAAGCCCCAATAAACAAAAGATAAGCCACTATCTATTTTGGGCTGAGTATCTTCAATATCACCCAATTATATTCGTCCCAAGTTTGCAAACAATTCTTAGGGCACACAGCCTTAGACTTGGGGTTCTATCTTGAGGCTCATTGGTGTACTCCATACTTTAGACTCTTCAAGGTCCCCTTTACGACAACCTTATCCGGGTCAACTTGTGTCCCAACCCCAAACGGGTCTCTTCTGATCTTGAATTCTTATCCAACCCTCGGTGTTTGTCGTGGTGGTTGTCTCAATATAATCATGTCACCGATATGAGGGTTGAGTCTATGAGTCCCCTACCATTCTGCTTATGTGTCAATCTCCCTAAGGTGGTCTTATCAGTTTGGATAATCCTTTGATAGATGAAGTAGGGATATCATAGTTATGGATTAGGTGGCCACTCTCATGTTAAGCTCCTTATTTAATCTTTTTGGGGTATCCTCGTACCTTCACCAAAAGTATATCTGTGGTTTATTTCAGACTAGGGCAAGGTATAGGTATAAAATGTCATGGTAAGTCACGTGTCCTAGTGGAGTTTAAATCTAACTCGTTGACTAAAGGACTGTCTAAAGAGATCTTTGTAGTCAGAGGTATTCCCTGCTGGGGGCAAGGTTCGTCGCAGGCTACAAAAGAAAGCTTGTCAAAAGATTCAGTTAAAAGTGGACTTTTTCATGTGATTTTCCCATATGGGCACACCATTGCTTCCGCTGCTTAGTTTGTCCTCAAACTAAACTCGCGCGGGGTGGCCCAGGGTTTGTGGACTTCTTTTCTTTGGATCGAGGTTTGCTCTGATACCACTTTGTAAGACCCCTTTTTTTTTCCTTTTTCAAACCCGGGGTATTATGCCAAGAACCGCCGTTTTGCGGTGACACCCTCACTCGGGAAGGTCGCCACTACAAAACACCGATCCTGCTGGCCTTATCGACCGCAAAGAAGTTAAGCTTAAACAAACTTATAGAAGCCAAGTCCACATCACATATAAATAAACTATCATAAAGAGATGTCCACATAATCATAACTAAAATCAAAGACAGAAATATCAAGGGCTCCTGCCCGATACATCAAATCCTCACTACATAAACACTTGCGGAAGCAAATCAACTAGTAGTAACACTCACGGATCCTGACACTGGTGCTCCTATGCTAGACTGCCCCGCCTCCATCTGCACCGGCCTCTGGTGCTGCTCCGTCTCCGTGGTCTCCTAAAATGATAAAGTCCACCGACCGTTAGTCAAAAAGACTAAGCCAATCCCCCACCCCTCCCCCGGTGACTCCTAGGCACCGTGCAGGAAGGATGAAGCGGAGGACAACAAGGGGTGTAAACAATATCAGGTGACAGGGGTACATGGAATGTTTCTACACTACACATGTATATATATATATATATAATTGAAGCAGTAAAAGAGCATAGTAAGAGCAGGTAAAGAATAAGTAAAGTGCAGTAAGTAAAGACATGTATATAATAGAAAGTAACCATTGATTTATAGGAATGCCCACACAAACCTATAGACCAAGGGGTCGTTTAGCAGGGCCTATCGTATAAGAAGTCCCATAACCAACTTATACGATAGGGGTAGGGGTTAAATGTTATGTTCACACAAGTGCAACTCACACACTTCGACTATATGCGTACAGACCTTTAGTTCCCCCTTTTTGGAGCTAGCAAGACTCCCAGGATACTTCCGTAGTGGCAAACGGAAGCGGTGGGTTGGGCCTCGCCCACCAATAGGTTGGTATTTGCACTACCTAACCTAGACCTAACGTACGCCTCAACGCTAAGAACACAACAACGGAGCTCCTGCATACTCTTGTTGGATAGACCACCAGACTTGTCTTGGTAAAAGGGTTATCCACTCTTACCGAGCCCAAGCATTAATGTCGGTGCAACGATCATCAACACTAAGGACCCACCACCTTATGCACATGCAAACATGTTTACCATCTATCTCCGTGCCATAAGCTCACCGGCTAATTCTCCCGGCACAACAAACAATACTGAGCCACAAGCTCACCAGACTAATTAGTCTGCTGCTACAACCACCGAGCCTACCGCTCGTAAGACCAAACCGACTAATACACCCGTAATCACGGGGTGTGAGAGAGTATGATATTAATTACTCTTGTACAACATCTTGCTCCAACGATTTATGGTTAGTCTTGGACTTCCCGAGGATTACCCTATAAGGGGCTCGCTACGATACTTGGAACTATAATGAGCTGATACCCCAAGGATCCCTTTCTCAAGACATTTAATATTGTGGGTATCTACCCATATGCCTAAGCCTCTTGTGTTTTTACTTGTATTAACCCTAGGTGGTTTATGACACACTAGGGGAAAGACGACCTTTCGTCAATCCCAAGCACGATCTTACCCTTAGCCCACCTAGCACTCGTATCTCCTAAACTCCTTTCGGTGACCTCATCCTCTTCAACCTGACCATGCACACCATCTACATACCAATTCCACCTTAGTAGGCCACTAAACACCTAAGTTTCACCGTTTTACTAAACGCAGACCAAACTAACTATGTGAAGCTTATAAGTAGAGGTACTCCAAATATTCCACCACATGACACAAGATTTTTACTGGAGGACTATCATGGCATTATAAGACTAAATCCAAGGACTCATATTTTTCCTCAACATTTCAGCATTTATTTAAATTTCTCCAATATTTGCCAAGTATGAATATGAACATGAAGTGTAAGGTATTCTCAAGACACGATCCTCATAAAATTAAGATAAATCTATCATGCCAAAATAACAGTAAATAATGAATATCACAATTTTACAGTAAGGAAATGTCCTCTATTTTTAATATTTATCTTCAATCCAAACTTGAAGATTTATGAAGGAACTACCAAGAATACTTATGCCAAAATTATAGAAAAATTACCAGACCTCTATTATGTCCAAAAAAGCTCAATTACAGAGTTTCACAATTTATGGGAATCATTTCCTCACTGAAATAATTAATCAAAATAATTCCTAATTTACACATGTTGTGAAGTAGCCTACTGATATCAATTTCCAAAAATTCTATAAAAATTCACAGAGCTTCCTAGTGCTCTGAAATGTCCTATCATCAAGTTGCACATTTTTCTAGAGAGTTTTGGACCCTTAATTATATTTCTTAAGATTGAGACAAAATAGGTGCCTTGAGGATGAAGTGCTAGTTAAATCATAAAATAAATTATACAAAAACCACCAGGGGTCAATATTATGATTATAAAGACACCAACAAGATTTCATCTTCATCCAGGATCATTTGTGCATGTAAATATCTCTTAAAAGAAGTTTATCTAAAGGGGTTATGACCTAATTTAAAGGGGATAATTGCTCCTAAAATTCTTATAAAATTACCTGGGGCCTAATTACACCCTATGAACTTATCCACCAAGTTCCATGATCATTCAAGAACCTTTGACCCCATGTCCTTCACAAGGTTCAAGAGCAACCCTAAGGTTAAAACTAGGGTCCTGGGGCATATCCACCTCTACACCACCACATCTTACTCATGAAGGTATTTTATGTAAGATCCCCCTCCCGGAACACAAAACACGGCCGAGGCGAGTCTTATGCCCAGGACAGCCGCCTTGCGAAGGTGCCAGCACATGAGCTAGCCTCCCCCACAAGACGCCTATCCTGACGGCTGAACCAACTGAACAGCGCCAACCCATCAATAATGTAAAAGCAAGAAGCCATATTTAAATCCACACAAGCAAGAGTCCCAAAAACAATGAGACAGGAAGCTCCTGTACTATATCAGAGTGACAAAAGAAACGCCTCAAGGGCTACATCTCAAACTGTGCTCACGTCTGTCACCGACGGTAGTGAGTGTATCGTGGCCTCCGGCCCTGTCGTCCTAACCTGGCTATTCTCCTCCAGCGCCGTGCGCTGCTGCTCTAGGGTGCGCTCCTAAAAAGAGGGACATAGCAACCGTTAGTCATAAAGACTAAGTGGCTTCACATCCGCTCCCCCGGCGACTCCAAGGCATCAGGCGGTAGGAAAGGAAGAAAAGATGCAATATAAGCAATAATATACAAAGCAGGTGACAGGAATGGTTGTTCATATATGTCGGTTGTATAAGTACCCAAGTACTTGCAACAACTCTAACTAACAAGTACATAATTAACAGTGGTTATATAAGCAAGTACTAGTAACAAGAAAGCATGAACAGAGTATCACAGAACCGAATTGAACTTAACTTATAAGGATGCCCATACAAGCTTATAAGTTAAGGATCTAAACATGAAGGTAACTCATCATATAAAGGTGCCCATACAAGTTTATATGATGAGGATCCAATGCGGTGCAATGCAATGATTATGAAAGATGAATGCAATGCAATGATTACGATATGATGACTCACCCATGCATATTTACTATGTCGACATAGACCTTTAGTTCTCGCTTTTTGAAGGGTAGCTAACCGCTCAGGCATCTCCCGTCGTGGCCAGACGGAGATTGTGGAACGAGCTCCTCCACTACTAGGAGGGTATGAACACCACCAGTCCTAGGCCTCTGTACGCCTCGACGCTAAGAACACACAGCAGAGACCCTGCGTACTGCTCTCAACGTGCTGAGCCTTCAAGGACATAGAAGGGGCTTGGGTAGGTAAGCACCAAGAGTCCAACCCAGCCGGTCTAGAGTCTAACTGTCGGCTTCTGTCGGTGTCACGACTAGCAAGCCCGTAGACCCGCCACAAGTAATCCTCCAACCAGGGCCCATACAACACCAGGTGAAAGCCATGCAACCCATGTGCTTCCCATGCACAACCTGACTCCTATGAAATCCCCCATGTTATCTCATAATCTTTACCTTGAATATTTCCCCAAATTTCAAGCCTTGTCTATATTTACCAATGTTACTTGCAATACAACAAATTTATAGGAAGAGACTAACAATATTACCGTAAATATAAATCCAACATTCATAATACTGATCGAGGGTGGTCTCAATACCATTATTCACATGTCCACCAAATTTTACGGACATCCGATAAGTAATTTGAGAGAAATCTAAACAACATTATAAATTTTACAGGTATATCGCTGTTGATCGAAACTGGATTTCTGGGAGTTACGCTCCACCACCAATAACGTGCCACCCCATTTTGAAAATCTCTTTCCGAGGGCTACAACTTTTATGTTGAGCCCTCAGCCCAGATCCAGTCACATCATGGCTAGAAGTGGGTTTGAACCCTGCTGTGCACCACAGGACAGAATCTGTCCATCACATTACACTTTATAATTTCAGACACAGCCTATTTCGACCAGACCTTGAGGGAGCTACTGGGCTCCTCACAAATCGTACAACCAGTCGTTGGAAAGGTATCTCTGACGGTTATAACTTCCATCATAAGCTCAGGGACCAGCCCCGACTGTATCAAGCCTAAACAGCGACTCGAATACAGCCGGTCTAGTTTGACAGATTTCTTTATAATATAATGGTAATTTTAATAAAACACAATACTTCCAACAGCTTTATAGTACTCTACCGTTCACCAAAAACGATGTGCAATCATTCATTAGAAAGGTGTTACCAAGGGCTACAACTTTCTAGTTGAGCCCAAAGCCTGGATCTAGCTAGGTCATACCTTAAAAGAGGCTTGAACTCAGCTGCAATATATAAACTGCCCTAGGTTTGGTCTGCAGATAATAATCTGCACAAATCTTAAAGTGCATCTAACAGCTGCTGTTCGCTTTCTTCCTCCAGCAGAAACTACCACTTTCCACAAATCTTATTTCCTCCAATACTCCCTCATGAGGCCGCCAATTTTCACGAAATCAACTCCTTTGCCCTCGCATCGAAGAGAGGAGTTATTCGAAGGCATTTTCGCGGCGAGCGACGCCCTAAAGCGAAAATCCTGGCGTGGCCTCTTCCTACGAATCTCCATAAAGTCACCAAACCAAGCTCTTTTGAGCTCGATGTCTCTCCTAGTTTTATATAGAGATCTATCACCAAGGGAGAGGGGTCGGAAGTCACCTGATTTCTGGCCGACGATTGCGGTTGTCTCCTCCGCGGCATGGCGGCAGTTGGCCAAGCTCAAATCCTTTTCCAAGCTTTTCTCCTTCAAAGCTCCTTGGGTAAAACCCTTCAAGTGGGGGGAAGGAGATGAAGAAGAAGAAGAAGAAAATGAGCCCGAGAAAATAATGGCTCGGCCCCTTTTTGGTGAAGAATGAGGCTAATGGCTTAAAGAAAAGAGATAGTGGGATTTGATTTGACAAGCATTTATGGCCACAACTTCCAATGCAATTAAGCCTTTACTGGAAGGCAGCAGAAAAATGCCCAAACACTTTCGTCGAACGCTTCAACTTCGTCGACCGACGATCAACTGCCCCTTCGACGTTCGTCGAACGCCGACAATTTTGTCGATCGATGAATGGCTGCCCCTTCGACGTTCGTCGAATGGCGGCACTTTCTTTGATCGCCGAACGACTACAGCTTCATCGACCGACGATCGACTGCCCCTTCGACGTTCGTCGAACGGCGGAAATTTTGTCGATCGCCGAACGACTACAGCTTCGTCGACCGACGATCGACTGCCCTTTCGACGTTCGTCGAACGGCGGCAATTTTGTCGATCGACGAACGGCTGCCCCTTCGATGTTCGTCGAACGGAAGCAGCAGAGACAAACAAACGGGATGTTACAAATCCAATAAACAAAAAAAAAATTTTCGTCCCCGAAATTTTGAGTCTGGGCTACGGTATCGAAACAAAGTATGACAAACTAGTTTAGGTCATACCTGGGGAAAACAATCCCGGGTAACACTGCTGCATAAGGTCCATCGGCTCCCAAGTGTATTCCTCCCGTCCGTTGTTGGACCACATAACTTTCACTAATGGAACACTCTTTCTCCGCAGCACTCTGGTCTCGGTGTCTACTATCCGCATAGGCTCCAGCCGGACAGACCTGTCGGTCTCCACAGAACCAGATGTAGTTACAACATGTTGATCAGGGCGAAGCAAGGCCCCCGAAGGGAGGACACATGGAAAATGTCATGTAAATTCTCCAACTCTGACGGTAACATCAACCGATAAGCTAAGGGGCCAATCCGCTCCAGGATGGTATAAGGCCCCATATAACGAGGGCTGAGCTTCTTCCTTCCCCGAACCCGAGACACACCGTGCATCGACCTGACCTTCAAGAACACCTTGTCTCCAACATGGAATTCCACTGCCCTGTGCTTTTTGTCATAATATTTTTCCTGTTGGCTCTGCGCTTCAAGCATGCGGTCTCGAATCAGTCTGACCATTTCATCGGTATCATCGATGAATTTCACCCCTAACGCCTTCGGGTCCCATCATGGACACATGACAAAGGTTTCATGCACCTCCTCCCATATAATGCCGCATAAGGAGCCATGCCGATGCTCGTCTGATGGTTGTTATTATAAGAGAACTCTACAAAGGGCAGAAGTCTCTCCCACGGCTCAGCTCGATCCAAAACAGAAAGGCGCAACAAATCTTCTAGGGTCCTGATCGTCCGCTCTGACTGGCCATCCGTCTAAGGGTGGAAGGCCATGCTAAAAGTCAAACGTGAGACCAAATATGCTTGCACTGCTCTCCACTCCTTGGCGGTGAAGCGACCGTCACGGTCTGAAACGATAGTTTTGGGCACTCCATGATAGCGAACAAACGGCTCGACGAAGAGTCTCACCAACACGTCAACATGTGTATCCTTCCTCATCGGTATAAACCTCGCGACCTTCGTCAGACGATCCACAACCACCCATACAGAGTCATTCTCAGAGCGGGAACGAGGTATCCGGTGAACGAAATCCATGGATATATCTTCAAACTTCCACTCGGGAATGGTCAACGGATGCAACAACCCAGCCGGGCTTCTACACTCTGCCTTTACCTTCTGGCACGCCTCGCAGTAAGTGACAAAATAGGTGACATCCCGCTTCATCCCTGGCTAAAACATCATCCTCCGCAAATCAGTATACATCTTGACAATCCCGGGATGCACCGAATATTTTGTGCAGTGAGCCTCCTTCATTATGTCTTCTCGAATACCTCCTCCCGCGGCTATGTATAACCTGCCATGGGAATGAACAAGATCCTCCTGCATGGTGTACTCCCCCGCGGTTCCAGCTTCCACTGCTCGAAGTATAGATTCTAGGGCAGCATCCTTCCTTTGCTCCGCTCGGATGCGATCTCGAATAACACAAACTATGCTCATTGCGGCCAGGTACTCGGCGAAAACCTATGGATCGGCTCTAGACACGAGCATGATCTGCATCTCCTCAAGCATCCTTACCAACTCCCTGGCCATCAGTCGTGACTCTGGACTGGATGTCCTCCTGCTCAGTGCATCGGCCACCGAACTTGCCTTCCCTGGGTGATAGTTTAGCGTGTAATCATAGTCGCTCAAAAACTCAATCTACCGCCGCTGCCTTAAATTTAGATCCTTCTGGGTGTGTATATACTTTAAGTTTTTGTGATCTGTGAATATCTCGCAGTGAACACCATATAAATAATGCCTCCAAATCATCAAGGAAAAAACCACTTCTCCCAACTCCAGATCGTGCACCGGATAATTCACTTCATACTTCTTAAGCTGCCTTGAAGCATAAACAATCACGTGTCCATGCTGCTCACGTTCCCGTGCTGCATCAGTACAACACCCATCCCCTGAAAAGATGCATTTGTGTAAACCTGAAATCCTTCCTTCCCAGATGGAAGAGCAAGGATCGGGGCCGAGGTGAGGCGATCCTTCAGCTCCTGAAATGCGTACTCACACTTAGGTGACCACACGAATGGCACCTCCTTCTTGGTCAGCGCAGCGAGTGAAAGAGCGATCTTCGAGAACCCCTCGACAAACTTGCGGTAATACCCGGCAAGTCCCAAAAAACTGCACACATCTGCTGCTGAATTCAAAGGCTGCCATTCCTTCACTGCACGAACCTTAGCAGGGTCCACGGCCAATCCTGCCCCACTGATGACATGACCCAAGAAGGCAACCTTCCAGAGCTAGAACTCGCACTTGCCGAACTTGGCGAACAACTGATGCTCCCTCAGCTTCGCTAACACCAACTCCAGATGCGTCCTATGGTCCAATATCGACTTTGAATAAACCAAGATGTCCTCGATGAATACAATCACAAAGTCGTCCAAATAAGGCTCAAACACCCTGTTCATCAGGCTCATGAATGCTGAGGGGGCATTAGTGAGCCCAAAAGGCATAACCGTAAACTCTTATAACCCGTACCTCGAGCTAAAAACAGTCTTCTGGATATCCTCCTCCTGAATCCTCAATTGATAATAACCAGAGCGCAAGTCGAGCTTGGAGAACCACTGTCCTCCTTCCAACTGATCGAAGAGCTCGTCAATTCGCGGCAGGGGATAAGTGTTCTGGACCGTCAGCCGGTTGTGATCTATCGATAATCTACACACAAGCGGAGCAAACCGCCCTTCTTCATTACGAACAGAACCGGGGATCCCCAGGGTGACGAACTAGGGCGAACGAACCCTGAGTCTACCAACTCTTGCAATTGCACTCGAAACTCCGCTAGCTCCTTAGGTGCCATTCTGTACGGGCCCGAGAAACAGGTTTAGCACCCGGTGCTAGCTTAATTTGGAAGTCTACCTCTCTAGACGGGGGTAATCCGGGTAGGTTTTCAGGGAAAACATCTGGAAAATCCCGAACTACCGGTGCATCCTTCATATCAGTCACCATCTCCTTCATCTCAAAACAGATCATGAACACCTCATCGCCTTGCTCGTGAGACTTTACAACCTGTACAGAGGACAACAAGTTCTGAGATACGAATCTTATACCTTGAATTACCACCTCCGAGTCATCATGCCTCAGCGTGATTCGCTTTGCCACAAAGTCGATCTTCGCGTGATTCCAATGCAACCATGTCATGCCCAAGATTAGATCAAAGTCTGGCATCCGCAACACTATTGCCGGTGTCTCAAATTGCTTCCCACCGATGGATATTACCATGCTGCACTTGGTGGTAGATAGTACCTCCGAGCCATCCGGAAGGCGCACCCTCCTGGGGGCTCCCTCGAAACACTGCACCGCATCTAATTCACTCACGAACTCTTCCGATACAAACGAATGAGTGGCACCCGTATCGAAAAGAGTAAGGGCGAGCTTACCGCAAATGAGCACGGTACCCGGGGTTTTAAATCATGCACACTTAAGCATAATAGTTATGAAAAGATGAAACTAATGCATGATTACCTGTGATGACCTCCTGCGGGTCTCGTTCCTGAGTTAGATCCAAAGTGTATACCTGCTCCTGAGCAGGCCTGGGGTTCCTACCCTGCCAACCTTGGCCTCGGCCTCGACCTCTACCCCGATGCGCCCCCGGGGGAGCCATGAATCTACCCCGCTGCGCCCCTGGGGGATCCATGGGGTGATTCAGAGCATTTCCTTGCAGCTGCGGGGAGTAGGCCCGAATGTGACCGAGCTGGTGGCAATAGTAGCAAACTCCGACACCTCTTTGCGGATGAGGCGCTTGATTCTGATGCGATGGGGGCAATGGTAGCGGCCGTGCTGGCTGCTCTATCCTAAAGATTGGACGAAAATGCCCACCATCTCTCCTCCGGTCTCCGCCAATGTCCCTGGTGTTCTGCCTCCTCCTGAAACTGGGCCCTGCCTCCATCACGCCCTCTGCGGGCCTCTTTCCCTTAGACTGGACCCCCAAATGGTCCGCCTCCAACTTTTGCACCGTCTCTATAATCTGTGCGAGGCTCGAATCGGCGACAAAGAGAAGAGTCTGCCTCAGTGGATCTCACAATCCCTTGTAGAACCGCTTCGCGTACCCGCGATCATCTAGATCATAAGAGTCTGCAAATCTAGCCAAGTGCTGAAATTCCCGTTGATACTCCACGACTGTCCTAGATCCCTGCTTCAGCTGCAAGAACCTCTCCTCGAGTTCATCTCGGGTTGTAGAAGAGACAAAATGCTCCAGGAACACGTCTGCAAACACATCCCAGCTTATGTCAAGATGGTTAAGCCCTTCAAAGGTTGAGCCCATCAAGGACTTCCACCACCTCTTCGCATGTAGATCCAAGGCCGTGACCGCCAACGTGACTGCCATATTGCCTGGGCATCGTATCCCTGCCAGTAACTCCTGCACTGTGTCCAACCATTCCTCCGTCTGAACTGCGGACTCCATCCCATGATAGGTGGGAGGGGAGAGAGCATGGAAGGTGCTTAACCAATTTGAGTTTGGAGCCTGCGGCTGTACCGGCATCTGCTGAGACCTGAAGGCATCCAGGATTGCCGTCAGCGTCTAGCCCAACTCTGATTGTTGAAAAGGAGTAGGTACAGGAGGCACGGGAGCGGCCGTCGCTGGTTCTGAACGTACCAGGATCTTCATGCAAGGTAGATTTTTGGGTTAGGTTGGCTACTTGGAAGAAGATAATAGACCTACTTAATGCGAATTACACATGGGCACACCACCTCTTCCGCTCATTCAGTTTGTCCTCAAACTGAAGAGGTGAGAGGGTGCACCATGCGGGAATGGACTTCTTTATTTCAGGATCGTTGCAAGCTGATACCATTTGTAAGATCCCCCTCCCGGAACACAAAACACGGCCGAGGGGAGTCTTATGCCCAGGACAGCCGCCTTGCGGAGGTGCCAGCACATGAGCTAGCCTCCCCCACAAGACGCCTATCTTGCTGGCCGAACCAACTGAACATCGCCAACCCATCAATAATGTAAAAGCAAGAAGCCATATTTAAATCCACACAAGCAAGAGTCACAAAAACTATGAGACAGGAAGCTCCTGTACTATATCAGAGTGACAAAAGAAATGCCTTGAGGGGTACATCTCAAACTATGCTCATGTCTGTCACCGACGGTAGTGAGGGTATCGTGGTCTCCGGCCCTGTCGTCCTGACCTGGCTATTCTCCTCCAGCGATGTGCGCTGCTGCTCCAGGGTGCGCTCCTAAAAAGAGGGACGTAGCAACCATTAGTCATAAAGACTAAGTGGCTTCACATCTGCTCCCCCGGCGACTCCAAGGCAATATAAGCAATAATATACAAAGCAGGTGACAGGAATGGTTGTTCATATATGTCGGTTGTATAAGTACCCAAGTACTTGCAATAACTCTAACTAACAGGTATATAATTAACAGTGATTATATAAGCAAGTACTGGTAACAAGAAAGCATGAGTAGAGTATCACAGAACCGAATTGAACTTTAACTTATAAGGATGCCCATACAAGCTTATAAGTTAAGGATTTGAACATGAAGGTAACTCATCATATAAAGGTGCACATACAAGTTTATATGAAGAGGATCCAATGCGGTGCAACGCAATGATTATGAAGGATGAATGCAATGCAATGATTATGATATGATGACTCACCCATGCATATTTACTATGTCGACATAGACCTTTAGTTCTCACTTTTTGAGGGGTAGCTAACCGCTCAGGCATCTCCCGTCGTGGCCAAATGGAGACAGTGGAACGAGCTCCTCCACTACTAGGAGGGTATGAACACCACCAGTCCTAGGCCTCTGTACGCCTCGACGCTAAGAACACACAGCGGAGACCCTGTGTACTGCTCGCAACGTGCTAAGCCTACAAGGACACAGAAGGGGACTTAGGTAGGTAAGCACCAAGAGTCCAACCCCAACCGGTCTAGAGTCTAACTGCCGGCTTCTGTCGGTGTCACGACTAGCAAGCCCGTAGACCCGCCACAAGTAATCCTCCAACCAGGGCCCATACAACACCAGGTGTAAGCCATGCAACCCATGTGCTTCCCATGCACAACCCGTCTCCTATGAAATCCCCCGTGTTATCTCATAATTATTACCTTGAATATTTCCCCAAATTTCAAGCCTTGTCTATATTTACCAATGTAATTTGCAATACAACAAATTTATAGGAAGAGACTAACAATATTACCGTAAATATAAATCCAACATTTATAATACTGATCGGGGGTGGTCTCAATACCATTATGCACATGTCCACCAAATTTTACGGACATCCGTTAAGTAATTTGAGAGAAATCCAAACAACATTATAAATTTTACGCGTATATCGCTGTTGACCGAAACTGGATTTCTGGGAGTTGCGCTCCACCACCAACAACGTGCCATACCATTTTGAAAAGCTATTTCTGAGGGCTACAACTTTTATGTTGAGCCCTCAGCCCAGATTCAGTCACATCATGGTTAGAAGTGAGTTTGAACCCTGCTGTGCACCACAGGACAGAATCTGTCCATCACATTACACTTTATAATTTTAAACACAACCTATTTCGACCATACCTTGAGGGAGATACCGGGCTCTTCACAAATCTTACAACCAGTCGTTGGAAAGGTATCTCCGACGGCTACAACTTCCATCATAAGCTCAGGGACCAGCCCCGACTGTATCAAGCCCAAACAGCGACTCGAACACAGCCGGTCTAGTTTGATAGATTTCTTTATAATATAATGGTAATTTTAATAAAACACAATACTTCCAACTGCTTTATAGAACTCTACCGTTCACCAAAAACTATGCGCAACCATTCATTAGAAAGGTGTTACCAAGGGCTACAACTTTCTAGTTGAGCCCAAAGCCTGGATCTAGCTGGGACATACCTTAAAAGAGGCTTGAACTCAGCTGCTATATATAAACTGCCTCAGGTTTGGTCTGCAGATAATAATCTGCACAAATCTTAAAGTGCATCTAACAGCTGTTGTTCTCTTTCTTCCTGCAGCAGAAACTACCACTTTCCACAAATCCTATTTCCTCCAATACTCCCTCATGAGGCCGTCGATTTTCATGAAATCAACTCCTTTGCCCTCACATCGAAGAGAGGAGTTATTCGAAGGCATTTTCGCGGCGAGCGACGCCCTAAAGCGAAAACCCTAGCGTGGCCTCTTCCTACTAATCTCCATAAACTCACCAAACCAAGCTCTTTTGAGCTAGATGTCTCTCCTAGTTTTATCTAGAGATCTAGCACCAAGGGAGAGGGGTCGGAAGTCACCTGATTTCCGGCCGACGATCGCGGTTGTCTCCTCCGCAGCATGGCGGCAGTTGGCCAAGCTCAAATCCTTCTCCAAGCTTTGCTCCCTCAAAGCTCCTTGGGTAAAACCCTTAAAACGGGGGGAAGGAGATGAAGAAGAAGAAGAAGAAAATGAGCCCGAGAAAATAATGGCTCGGCCCCCTTTTTCTTGAAGAATGAGGCTAATGGCTTAAAGAAAAGAGATAGTGGGATTTGATTTGATAAACATTTACGGCCACAACTTCCTATGCAATTAAGCCTTTACTGGAAGGCAGCAGAAAATTGCCCAAACACTTTCGTCGAACGTTTCAACTTCGTCGACCGATGATCAACTACCCCTTCGACGTTCGTCGAACGACGGCAATTTCGTCGATCGACGAACGGCTGCCCCTTCGACGTTCGTCGAACGGAGGCACTTTCGTCGATCGTCGAACGGTTACAGCTTCGTCGACCGACGATCGACTGCCCCTTCGACGTTCGTTAAACGGTGGCAATTTTGTCGATCGCTGAACGGCTACAGCTTCGTCGACCGACGATCGACTGCCCCTTTGACGTTCGTCGAACGGCGGCAATTTCGTCGATCGACGAACGGCTGCCCCTTCGACGTTCGTCGAACGGAAGCAGCAGAGACAAACAAACAGGATGTTACATTCAGGTGATCCTAAACCTTTGGCCAAGGTTTCAACTCATGGTGATGAGTTCTGACCACCATACCCCAAGATAAACACCATGCCCTAACTTTGACCCAATATGACCTAACTTGGGTTAACAAATTACCCAACCAAATCAGTTCCAATTGAGCTGAGATTTTTACCAGGGTCATGAAATAACCATAAGAAGTACCCACCAAAATTTGGAGGGCATTGGAGGTCATTTGACCCAATAATTAATTAATATTTAATTTATGAAATTATTACAAAAACCATACAAAAAGGTTCTCCTAAAATTCCCATCTTTGGGTATGATATGTGGGTAGGTTTAAATAGCCTAGTTTTCAATTTTCATGTCCATCCCATAACCCAATCAAAAGTTATTCAAGATATGGTGGCTGTCCTACACTAGGGACCAGTCCCACCAAAATGGACCTACATGGAGCTACACAACTCCTTTTGGTGTGAAATTAATTTTAAAATAAATTAGACTCCAAGGGCTACAACTTTTATATTGGGCGCTTTTTCATTTGAGGGGTTCTAGTATTTTTAATAATTAAAATAAAATACTGCATGAAGTATGACAAAATGTGTTGGAATAAGTCTCTGCGTTCGACGAAATATGATCTGCGTTCGACGAACTATGTTCTGCGTTAAACGAATACTGTGCTTCAGTGCGCTCGATGAAATCCGATCTTCGATCGACGAATTAATTCAGTTCGACGAATTAATTTAGTTCGGCGAATTAACTCCGTTCAACGAACTCCGGGTTCGACGAACTCAACTATTATTTCGGTGAATTAATTCCGTTCGACGAACTCCGGGGTCGGTTCGACGAACTCAACAATCAGTTCGACGAACACCAGAGTGTGTTCGACGAATGAATTCCGTTCGACGAACTCCAAATTCCGTTCGATGAACTCAAATATTAGTTCGGTGAATTAACTCCGTTCGACGAATTTCTTCAAAATGAAATAACATTATAACATATAACATAATCACGTAAATCTTACTGATCACGACTGTTGGATCGATCGGCGCACTTAGAGGGGGGGGGGGTGAATAAGGGTTTTCAAAAACTTTAGATTTTATTTAGAAAAACTTTGGAATATTGCAATATTAAAACAAGAAGACAAGTAAAACAAAAAGAGAGACAAGCTTTATTGATATTAAATAAGTTTTACAAAACTTGATCTCAATGTCGCTAGAGATCGAAGGCGAATAATAAAAACTCTTTTTCGTTTTCTATACCGACTCGTATCCCCACGATCCGGTTGGCTTTAGCCGATCTCTCCCCAGATACGGCCTCAAGCCGCTCTAGCCAATCTATCCTCAGAAAGGCCTCGAGCACCCCCTAGACCTAGCCTAGATCTAGTCGCCAACACGAGGCGAATTTCAGCCCTAAGTCCTACCCCAGACCTAGTCGCCAACACGAGGCGATTTCACTACCGTTTACAGAAAAGATATGAAATGAAAAGACAATAATATAAAAACTCCCTCTATGTGGATCTCTTGGAGAAGTGGACGAAGGCCCGCAGAGTATGATCGTAGTCGATGCGGCCTTTCGTCACGATGATGACGCGTGTTGAAATCTTCTCCACGGATCTCCTTAAGGCTTTATGGAATTGTGGGAGTATCGCTCTGAATCTTCCTCTCTCTGCTGTGGCACGAAGCTCTGGAGATTGGGATTGGAGGAGGATGAAGAATTCGGAGCCAAAGCATTCAATTTATAGCCTTAGCGCTACCGCCGGCGCTAGCGCTACCGCCGGCGCTAGCCCGAATTAAGAAACAATTTGCGCGGCAGAATCTCCCATCCGTGGCAACATGCTGCACTATGCCTTATATGCGTCACGCTACCGCCGGCACTAGTAGCTACAGTCGGCGCTATCCCCGATTAAGAAACTTCTTGCACGGCAGGATCTTCAATCCGCGGCAATGAGGCTTTCATTCCTTCTGTGTTCACCGATACCGCCGGCGTTATCCTCTACCGCCAGGCGTTAGCGCCTTCCAAAACAGCTCCCGGAAACGCGCTCATCAACGCTAGCGCCCGACGCTAGTTGCTACCACCGGCGCTAGTGAGCCTCTTCGAATTTTGGCCTCAATTTTGGGGGCAGTCATCATGTGTACTCCTTGAGTCATGTGGACCTAGTAAACCTGCACACTTGAACACACAAGATCAAATACACATAGGATTTGTTATTCTCAAACCTAGGAGATGCGGAAGACCATGTTCCAACAAACTCCCCCTTTTAATAATAACAAATCCATTAATGATAAATCAAAGCATTAATAAATAAGTATGATGAAACTCTACTTGTGTGTGTGTGAGAGTGATGACTTAGGATAATTATTGATTTTAGCATTTAGAATTGCTCCCCCTAAATATATGCTCCCCCTATGTGAATGCTCCCCTAATATGTATGCTATCAACTTAATCAATCATGTTGGGTTTGCATTTTAATAGTGGATTATATATTTATCATGTTAGTTCTCCCCCTTTTGCATTTTATCATTGTTAGTTCTCCCCCTTTGTTATTATCAAAAGTGGGTAGGGAAACAAAGCACTAAAAATGTGTAAATAAAAGAGGAGGCATGATCGAGCTTTTGAAGTAAATGATAAGGAGTTTTAGATTTGTCTTTCATTGAAAATGATCAGAGTTATGACTTATTTTATCCCTTTTGTTTGTAGTTCTCCCTCTTTTATATATCAGAGTTTTAGCAAAAAAAAATGATTTCCCTTTTAAATAAGAGTTTTAAACCTAAAAACAATCATGATTTCCAAGTAACCAATCTACCCAGACAATATGTCAACACCCTAGCCCCGTACTAAGTGACGGATGGGCAAGAGGAGCTGCAAACATGCCGTAGGTTGGGGTGTTAATCCCATATGCAAACACTAGAAAAAAAACTTAACCTAGCACTCTTTCCCCCCATTGCCTCGCAAGGCCCCACTGGAACCCTCCCCGGTTAAGGACAAGACATGACTAGAGATAAGGTTATCTAATGTCTACAACCCTACGCCCCCGCTATGTCACTTTATTTTATGATTTTGTTTTGTACAAAGTTCTCCGAATACACTTGTTTTGCAAACCAATATAATTTATGAAAAAGATAACCACTTTTCTTAACTTTTAAAAGTGCAAATAAAGGTTGTGTAGGTAAGATACTTGTGCAATTTTAATTCATTGTACTATTACAAAACATACACAAACATTCTTAGATTAAACACATAAGTAGACAATGCCAAAATAAGTGAGTGAATTGCGATCATTATCAAACATAAAACATTACTCATACTTAGAGGCATGCTACGCATAGTTCTACACAACTTTTTCAATATAAATTATGCACATATTAATAGATGTATCAAAGCATGATGAAGGCAATGTTCAAAGTAGTTTGAAAAGATAAATTGCAACATTATAGAAGTTCTAAATAATAGATTAAATCATGCTTGATTTTCAATGAAGTCCATACAATATTTTTTGATATTTTTGAGGAATAATTTTTATTTAAAGCTTGAACTCATAAAAATTGATCTTGGACTTCCCGAGGACTACCTTGTGAAAGGTTCGCCCGGTACTAGGTGATATGATGGGATGATAGCCCAAATCACCCTTTCGCAAGATACAAGTAAAAAAGTTAAGTTCAAAAACTAACAATTTTTGATAATTTTTTGTTTTATATTTTTGTATTTGATTTTTGCTTTAAGAAATAGAATTTAAGCAAATGACAAACCACAAAGGCAAAATATATAATATTTTTGTAATTTGGCTTTTGTATTTTTGTATTTGATTTTTCAAAAAATAAAGAAAAATAGAAGTGCAAAAACTAAATAGAAAATATAGATTTATATATTTTTATGGATTTTTTTGAATTTTAAAAAATACAGAAAATCGAACATGGACGTTAGCGCCTGCGGTAGCGCTAGCGCGGGAGACAGTAAGTGATTTTTGAGGATATTGGAAATTTTGATTCTTGATCTTGATTAGGTGTCCCATTAGGAGTTTCTTGCTGAAATTGCAGAATTTAAGATGTTTTTGATGGTTAAACACCAAAAAAATGCATTTTTGAATTTGTGTTAATTTGAAAGATCTAGGACACCTAATCATCGCATGAGACATATTTTCTTATATCTTTATTATGATTTTTCAAAGGCTTGTGTTTACCAAAATAATGTAATAGATAGAAAATGTAGCCACAAGACATCATGTTTGAATTCACCAAATAAGAATGATTTTTAATTATGTACTAATGTATATGCGAAGAATAAACTAGGTATGCCCTAGATACCAATATGCAGACAATATGTCTTGACAAAAACTTATAAAACCTATCATAGACACAAATATTCTTTAGGTACCAATGTTAGTATGATAAGTTTGAGATTAATGTTATGCCAAAGTTTGATAGTGTTTCAATTTATAAACCTAAAATGGAGTGAAAATTCTATTTGGTTTGATATCAAAATGATTCATAGGTCTAAACTAGAAATAAATCACAATACACACATAATACACCATAACACCAACCATGGTAAACAATTATAATGTCAATTGTTATCATATAATTTGTGATAGTTGTTTATAGATGATTCTTGATATGGATTATGATTTTAGAGATGTTTAGCAAAAGATATCACTAGATCATGGTGGTGTTTGTGAATTCAATATTCATTATGAAGATAACTTCTTTCAACACATTTTAGTGATTTTCCTTTAATTAAGAATTTTGAATATATATATGTGATTTTTTGATAGGTGAACAATAGTGATGGTTTAGATCATGTTTGACATCAAGGAGAGAACACAATTTTTTTGTTGTGAACAATGACACCCATATTAGAAGTTGAGCTTTTATTTAAATCTTGAATTTTCTTTTAGATCAAGTTATTTCACTAAACCACTTGTTGGTGAAGGCTAAGAATCTTAATAGCCTAATAACCGGATTTAATTTGAAATATCTTATAACAAATTTAGAGTTTGGATAATATAAGATATTTAGAAGTAATGAATATAATAATAAAAGATAGGTCATCAAAATATGATTTTTAATTTTGATCAATTTGTTTTATAAAACCATATTAAGCTTTTAAGAGATAAAATCATATTTTCAATATTGTATAGGATGACCATGACATGATAGTTTAAAAGAAAACAAAAAGAAAAAGATAGAAAAGACATTAAAGCACATCATGAAGTATATATTTGTGTATTTCATTTTAATTGATTTCTACTTCATGCAAATGATGGGATACTAATGAATAAGAGATTTAGGTATCCAAAGAGGACCGGGAGTGACGGTTCCTTTGGGTACCCAAATACATCGTGTTTTCTTTTGGGGAGATATGATTGAATGGGCCCTTTTGATCTGAGTTTGTGTTTCATCTTTAACTTTTGGCCGCCATTCAAACATTGGTTTAATATTATTCTTATTTATCAAATTTCCATGATGATTTTGCAAAACATTTTTTTATAGGAAATTTGTTTATTTTTATGTTTGGAGAGTGGTTATTTTGTAAATGATAATGATTTGGAATTTTATTTTCAAGCATTTGATATTTTTTTATTTCCTTTGTTGGGCTTAGACATATTATGGAAACTCATATTTAACTTGCTTTTGGAATTTGTTTGAAATTATTGATTTATGTGTTGAGAATTTTTCTTTATTATTTCCTTAAGCAAGTTGACTTTAGTTTCCAATTCATAATTCTTAACGTTAAGATTATGTCTTGCTTTGTTATAGGCTATTGTGCTATTTTTAAGAGTGGATACAATAGACTCAATATGATTTTGATAATTGTTTCTATATTCATCAAATGTTTCATCCATCTCTTGAATTTCTATTTTAAAATCTTTGCACTTAGCACAGTCATTTTTCAAGGAAGAATTTTCTACACAAAATCTTTCATTTTGTTCTTTTATACAAATAAGTTCCTTTTCAAGTTCTTTGCATTTTTCATTTAAATTATTACAATCAAAACAGGATTTTGTATTTTCAAGTAAAAAACAAGATGATGAAGACACATCACAATTTGATTCTAAATTAACATTAGCTTGTAATCTCTTATTTTCTAAATGTAAAATTTTAATAGTGATTTTCAATTTCTTGATCTTACGTTTAGCAGTTTTTAGTATATTGAAACTAGAAATGGAAGTTATCACACAAGAAGAAGATTTTGACTTTCTTACAGCACTTTTGGTGGAAGCAAAATCTTCGTTATCTTTTGGCCCTTCCTTCATCGTAGATGAATTTTCATCTCCTTTTTCTCTTGGTGTGTTGTTCTCCTTTTCTATTTCAATATTCTCCATGGCTTCGCTCCGAGAGAGATCTTCTTGAATGATAATGGATGCTTGTACGTTCTTTTCCTCCCATGTTTGTTCCACACCTGCGAGAGGAAGATCATACATTTCTTCAAGAAATTTCCATACTTTATAAGCACTAGAAAAGCAATACACAAATTTGAAAACTTCATTTGAGAGACCACAAAATAGATAATGTTTAGCTTTTGCATTTAAATGAAGTTCCTTTTTATTTGATTCATCCACACGTCTTATTATTGCTAAGTTCCATACTTCGATATCTAAAGTTTTAATAAATTTTTCCATTAAAAATTTCCATCCTTTATAATTTGTTCCTTCAAATTAAGGTGGTGCAAGTGATTTTACCTCTTCACAAAAATCTCCCCCACTAGTAGAAGCGAGATCATGAGACGCCATTATTCCCGGTTGTTAAGCCGATTGGAATAAAACCGCTCTGATACCACTTGTTGGATCGGTCGGCGCCCTTAGAGGGGGGGGGGGGTGAATAAGGGTTTTCAAAAACTTTAGATTTTATTTAGAAAAACTTTGGAATATTGCAATATTAAAACAAGAAGACAAGTAAAACAAAAAGAGAGACAAGCTTTATTGATATTAAATAAGTTTTACAAAACTTGATCTCAATGTCGCTAGAGATCGGAGGCTAATAATAAAAACTCTTTTTCGTTTTCTATACCGACTTGTATACCCACGAATCGGTTGGCTTTAGCCGATCTCTCCCCAGATACGGCCTCAAGCCGCTCTAGCCAATCTATCCCCAAAAAGGCCTCGAGCACCCCCTAGACCTAGCCTAGATCTAGTCGCCAACACGAGGCGAATTTCAGCCCTAAGTCCTACCCCAGACCTAATCGCCAACACGAGGCGATTTCACTACCGTTTACAGAAAAGATATGAAATGAAAAGACAATAATATAAAAACTCCATCTATGTGGATCTCTTGGAGAAGTGGACGAAGGCACGCAGAGTATGATCGTAGTCGATGCGGCCTTTCGTCACGATGATGACGCGTGTTGAAATCTTCTCCACGGATCTCCTTAAGGCTTTATGGAATTGTGGGAGTATCGCTCTGAATCTTCCTCTCTCTGCTGTGGCACGAAGCTCTGGAGATTAGGATTGGAGGAGGATGAAGAATTCGGAGCCAAAGCATTCAATTTATAGCCTTAGCGCTACCGCCGGCGCTAGCCCAGATTAAGAAACAATTTGCGCGGCAGAATCTCCCATCCTTGGCAATATGTTGCACTATGCCTTATATGCGTCACGCTACCGCCGGCGCTAGTAGCTACCGCCGGCGCTATCCCCGATTAAGAAACTTCTTGCGCGGCAGGATCTTCAATCCGCGGCAATGAGGCTTTCATTCCTTCTGTGTTCACCGATACCGCCGGCGTTATCCGCTACCGCCAGGCGTTAGCGCCTTCCATAACAGCTCCCGGAAATGCGCTCATCATCGCTAGCGCCCGACGCTAGTTGCTACCGCCGGCGTTAGTGAGGCTCTTCGAATTTTGGCCTCAATTTTGGGGGCAGTCATCATGTGTACTCCTTGAGTCATGTGGACCTAATAAACTTGCACACTTGAACACACAAGATCAAATACACATAGGATTTGTTATTCTTAAACCTAGGAGATGCGGAAGACCAAGTTCCAACAACGACAAATCTGACGGCTCGCAGTCATCGTCCCCATTGGATGGATGGCGCGTGACAGCCCATCCTGGGCTTCTTTGCAGGATGATTTCCCATCCACCTGTGCCGCTTCCCGGCCAACCAATACCACCACCACCTCCGTTGACGTGGTGGCCGGCGATAGGGGGGTTGGCCATCCGGAGGTGGTCGGAATCGGGTTTTGAGGAGGGGAAAGAGAGCTCAAACCGAGCCCTATCGGAAGCACGATCCGAGCCCAATTGAGCTCAGATCAAGCCCCAAATTATGAAAAGATCTAGCACTAAGGGAGAGGAGGCGGATCAGACCTGTGTGGGGGCTTGGTGGCGCGTATTCCGGCGAGTTACCATGGACAGAGGTGGAGCTTTCGACGCCATGTCGATCCTAGCTTCTGGTGCTCGATTTCTTAAGGGAAGAGGGGGGTTTCACTCCTTTCCAACCTCTGAAGATGTTAAAGGGGTCAATTGAGGCTAAGGGGGGTGGAGTTACTCGGATTGCCATTAACGGCCATTAGTGAAGATTTCGGTTTCACTTGGGGGAGTGAATTTGGACATCAATGTGGTCGGGGAAGGGTTGAAAACTTCTCCTCTCCCCAAGGGGAGACGAATGGTGCCATTATTGGAGGAGATGAAAGGTTTCTCTTTCTCCTCCATTAACTCCCCCTTCTTTCTCTCTCTTCCAAATTGGGCTCTCTCTCTCCTGGCCGATATCCAAGAAATTGAATGGCCCAATCAGTAGCACTCAATCCCGTTTGGTGGTGGACCACCTCAATTGGGTCTAGTCCAATTGGATTGGGTTTAATTTGGGCAAATTAGGTCATTTTGATCCAAATTTAGGATAAGGTTGACTTTGGTAAATTGGTCAAATTGGAAGTCCCATGATGGGGCTTTTTGGTCCATTAAATTCCTAATATCCCTATAAGGGTAGGGGCAAGGTCTATTTGGCATGGTGGAGGCCAATTGACCTAATTGAGCTAGTTTGACCAAATTAGGGTTAAGGTTGACTTTGGCCAAATTGGCCTCTTTGGTTGACCCCAATGGGTCCCTAGTGCTCCAAGGAGACCCCTAATGGGTTAAGGATACTATGGTGGAGTCAAGGTTCAAGGAAAGGCCCTAAAGTCCAACCATAGGCTAGGTATCTAAAAACTGCTATATGCAGACCACTAGGATTTCCCCTTCTCATCCAAGCTCTCATGGTCTTAAGCTCTTCCTATGGTTTTGTCATGACCTAGTCATGACAAAACCAACTTAGGGGATCTAGTTGTTTGGGGGATGTTACATGACACGACGACGCAATTTTAGAATATGGAGCATACGTGCTCCGAATCGACTTCCGTCAACTGCGTTAGACTCATAAAGTTGATACGAGTGCAACGGGATTCATTTCATTCCAATCCGAGGTCATTTGGTAAAAGTGACCGTTTTGAGTACCGTAGCGCGTCACGATGACGAAGTTTTAGAATATGGAGCATACATGCTCTGAATCGACTTCCGTCAACTACGTTAGACTCATAAAGTTGATACGAGTGCAACGGGATTCGTTTCGTTCCAATCCGAGGTCATTTGGTGAAAGTGACCGTTTTGAGTACTGTAGCACGTCACGACGACGCAGTTCGTCGATCTCTTACCCGTTCGTCGATCGGAGGCCATCAGGCGACAGTTCATCGATCTCCCGCCCATTCGTCGAATGCAGTTAGTCGATCTCTCGCTCGTTCATCGATCGGAGGCCGCCAGGCGACAGTTCATCGATCTCCCGCCCATTCGTCGAATGCAGTTCGTCGATCTCTCGCCTGTTCGTCGATTGAAGTCCGCCAGGCGACAGTTTGTAGATCTCCCGCCCTTTCGTCGAATGCAGTTGGTAAAAGTGACCGTTTTGAGTACCGTAGCGCGTCACGACGACGAAGTTTTAGAATATGGAGAATACATGCTCTGAATCGACTTCCGTCAACTACGTTAGACTCATAAAGTTGATACGAGTGCAACGGGATTCGTTTCGTTCCAATCCGAGGTCATTTGGTGAAAGTGACCGTTTTGAGTACTGTAGCACGTCACGACGACGCAGTTCGTCGATCTCTCACCCGTTCGTCGATCGGAGGCCATCAGGCGACAGTTCATCGATCTCCCGCCCATTCGTCGAAAGCAGTTAGTCGATCTCTCGCTCGTTCATCGATCGGAGGCCGCCAGGCGACAGTTCATCGATCTCCCGCCCATTCGTCGAATGCAGTTCGTCAATCTCTCGCCTGTTCGTCGATTGAAGTCCGCCAGGCGACAGTTTGTAGATCTCCCGCCCTTTCGTCGAACGCAGTTCGTCGATCTCTATATAAAAGAGAGGGAGACGTATATATATATGTATATACATAAAAATCAGTCAGAGAAACAAAACCAGCGAAATCCTTAACATGCGCATGGCAAAACCAGGGGAGAAACTTAGGCGAGGGAAGGGAAATCTCACCGGGGGTATTTCGACCTTCCTCCAGGACAGATATTTTGGGAGAGGAGCTTCGTTGGGGGCATCAGATTGGCCGGTCATGGCTATAAAATAGGTGGCAAGGTCCTCTCTTCGGATACACCCCTCCTCTCTTCCTCCTCTTGTGAATGTTCTGTAGAAATAGGGACAGTAGCTTCAGCTTCTGATGCTTTTTGGGAAAATTCCTAACATAGCTCTTGAGTTATAATGATGTTCTGTTATAGGAGAAGGGATTTGGCCAGTTATGCCATACTTCCTCTCACTCCTCTTCTTCTTTATCACCGTCTACCTCTCTTCCTCTTATACCTCTTAAATTTTTATGATGCTCTGAATTTAGAGACACTGATGAATTTTGAGTTCATCACCTGTTAGCTGCGTTTACATTTCTTCAAAACTAAAATCACCATTGGAGGGTCTTGAACAAATTTTGATACCACGTGAAGTTTTGTAGCATGACCCATATAATGGAATAATAATGACAGGAACTTGTTTAAACCATGTTCTGGAGGCCATAATTTTGTAGATTCTGTTTATATCATGTTACAGGACTCCTTGGTTTTGAACCTATTGCAATAATTTTTTCGATGCGAGTTCATGGTTTTGAGTATTTGGTTTCATGTTTCCCATTTGCTATATGTTCGTACTTTATTTGCGAGATTTGGTTGGACTCTAGTTTGTTGGGTTTCATTTGGAGTTTTTGGTTGTGAGGAGTTTTAAACTTCATCGTGCCTTGCTTTATTAATGTCTGAATAATTAAGTGACTTCAGCCTAAGAGGCCGTGAAGCTTTTTAAAGCCAAGCCTAAGATCAGGCTAAGCAAATTTACATTATTTTGGGCTTGATTTATATATTGAATTTACATTCTCCTCCTCTTAGAAGCTATGTCGAAATGGAGACATCGCTCATCTCAGTTTTGGGGATTTCTAATCTTCAGTTTACACTAATATTTGGCTACGAGAATCACATGATGGATATGATTCGAGTGAGAAAAACAAAATAGATTCTATTATAATTGCTCAGAACAAAATTCTGATAAGTCAAGGCCTTTTGAGCTATATGCATGAGCCTCATCCTTCCCCACTGATCACTGGGAATCACTTCCCTTTTGGTTTGAGCATTTGAGCTACTTTAACTATGTATTGTTGACATAAGAGAGTTAGAAATTTTGAACTTCAGGTGGTGTATGTTCTCATGCATGCTTCTTAGCTGATCCATTTCATAGTCCCTCTTCTCAATTCTCTTCTTCTACTTCCCGTAAAAGTGGGTTGGCTCTTTTATGAAAGCAAATAAGATATATGTATATATATAATAATAATAACTTCCATTAGTAGAGGATGGTTTGGGATCAAATCGTGCAAAATAAAAGTTGGATATGTTACCTTTGATACCCTATTTAGTCTTTCCTGTGCGTTGAGAATGAATTTTGATTAATTTCAAGAAAACTCTTCTCTTTCCCCCTCTTCCTCCTTTATCCCCTTCCACTTTGGGTTATAGTGGTGTTTGGGTTATGCTCCAGGAAATCTATTCCTAGCAAATTCTTCATAATAGATGATTTGGTTATGCTCCAGGAAATCGATTCATGGAAATTTCTTCATAATAGCTGATTGGGTTATGCTCCAGAAAATCGATTCATGGAAATTTCTTCATAATAGGTTATATATGAGGATGGCTTGGGTTGGACTGCCAAGCAATCCAAAAGATCGATGAAAGACGGATTTAAATGTTTTCCCATCTTGGGTAGAAATATCATTAAGCTTATAAAGAGTTTCTCTGCTCTCCCTCTATAAGCTCTCAGATGGAATTATTGGTAAGCTTAAAGAGAGTTTCTCTGCTCCCCTCTTATGAAAACAAATGTCGCCTTCGAGAAGTCATTCCTACGGGAATGAAAGGTTGCCTTCGAGAAAGTAATTCCTACGGGAATGAAATGTTGCCTTCGAGAAAATAATTACTACGGGAATGAAAGGTTGCCTTCGAGAAAGTAATTTCTACGGGAATATATTGTGCCTTCGAGAAATATTCCTACGGGTATGTATTGTGCCTTCGAGAAATATTCCAACGAGAATATATTGTGCCTTCGAGAAATATTCCTATGGGAATGTATCGTGCCTTCGAGAAATATTCCTACGGGAATATATTATGCCTTCGAGAAATATTCCTACGGGAATATATTGTGCCTTCGAGAAATATTCCTATGGGAATATATTGTGCCTTCGAGAATTATTCCTACCGGAATGTATTGTGCCTTTGAGAAATATTCCTATGAGAATATATTGTGCCTTCGAGAAGTATCCCGATGGGAATTAAATGTACCTTCGGAAAATATGCCTTGTGAGAATGTCAGATGGCCGATGAGTTTTACTCTAAGGCAACCCGCGCGATGGATGGTTAGGGAGGGCAACCCGTGCGAAACTAATAGAACTACGTGGGTCTGAGTTCGTATGCAGGATGATACGGAGTACGTAGGCGGTGGTCGTGGGAAGACTGCCTCGGCCCAATAAGAGTCCAAATATCCCCTCTCTTATAAATGTTATATTATGTCTGTTGTTAGTAGGGGTTGGATTCTATTCGTGGTTCTAATAACTTGTCTTTAGCACAGGTGACGGTGCGGATGAGAGACAACACCCATGTGTGGATGAAGCCACGGAGCAGGCTACGTCAGGTACAAGTTGTTAAGCCGCATTCATTTTTGTTGTGCCCTATCTCATGATATCTATATATTGGCAATGAATCATTGATTGATAGGACTAAATGTGGCAGAGATATTGTCCATACAAGTCTTGAGTTTGAGGTTTCTGTGATGATTAATCTTCCGCTATAATACTACGTCTTCCGCTAAGTGCTATAAAGTGCACTCTTTGATGATGTCTTCTGCTAGAATACTGTTTCCCTACTCTGTTGGTGTGTAGTGACTTTCGCTTAACATCACCCCTAGGCGTGGCAATGGAGTGTTCAAGGAACGGGGTTGGAGAAGCTAGTACCTTCACCCTTTGGGATCGCTTTGGCATCATGCTGAAAGGGTGGTGTGCGATAAGATCCCCCGGTCAGACCGCCGATTTGGAGGGGGGTCCTACAAATGGATCAGAGCGCAAATGATCTTTTCGACCAAAAGTGATCACAAAAACAACTCTTTCTCCACCGGTCATTATTGCGTGGTTCGGGACGAACCACTGTAGCGGAAGTGGTGGTGGACCTTAAAGGTAAATGTTGACAACAAACTTGGCATATACATGTGGATCAACACTTAAATGTCTTTACCACATCTGATCTCAACTGATGATTTACCTTGTCCCCATAAAACACTTTCATTAAACCCTACAAACGACCACTTCAAATTTTGAACCCCGGGTTTAAGCCTCTTTGTTTTATTGGGATTAAATTCTCGTTTTCAAAATTCCATTCGAGGTAAACTAATCAAATGGAATTTTGTGTGCAATGTGAGGATTCTATTAATAATTTCAACCCCCCAAGTTTAATCCTCTTTGTTTTATTGGGATTAAAATTCTTGTTTTCAAAATTTCATTTGAGGTAAGCTAATCAAATGAAATTTTGAGTGTATATGGAGAATTGCTCTAACGATTACAAATACAAAGTTTGCTTTGACTTGATCAATTTGACGATCTGTTTAAAATAGAGTTGTGTAATCGTAGAAGAACTATGAGGTATGTTTCAATCTAACGCAACATCTATCAGTACGATCTGTTTTACTTCTTTTATTGTATATTGCTTGCGGTCGAAAAGTGGCGGGTCGGTCATGCCTGCAGACCGTACGTACCAGTGCGGGAATGTTGATGAATCTAGGCGACAGAGAGATGTGCACCCCGGGTGCTCGGCTGTATCTTATATGCCCCGCTGGGTCCCTCCACTGGTTGGCAAAATTCAGTTATTATCGGACGTCTCCTGCGTACGAGAGTACACAGGGTTGTACGTTAGGGCCTGGGTAGTGTGGTACATCCACACCCAGAAGTGGCAGGACCGGCCACAGTCACCGACGGCCACATCGGTGAGGCCCGCGGGGTTCGCTACCCTACTGGAAGAAAAGCGGTCAAAATATGGCAACATCAGGTGCAACTATTAAACTATGGTATGTGATTACTGTGGCGGGTCAGTCACGCCCGCAGACCATTCATACCGGTGCGGGAGGGTTGACGACTCATGGCGACAGGGAGATGTGCATCGCGGGTTATCACAACGTCGAACCCGCCGTTTTGCCTCCACTGGTCGGCCTAAATTTTGAAATCGCCGGATGTCGCTCACATCCAAGAGTACACGGAGTTGTACGTTGGGGCCTGGGTAGTGCGGTAAGTCCACACCCAGAAGTGGCAGGACCGGCCACTGTCACCGACGGCCACATCGGTGAGGCCCGCGGGGGTCACTACCCTGCTGGAAGAAAAGCGGTCAGACTATGTTGATGTAGGGAGTTGTGATGAGTCGTGAGTACTCATCATGCATGGCTTGCATACGCATCATTTGCATCATAACATACATATTTACATGTACCATTAACATATAACCTTCGTATGGGAGTTGGTTATATGTTCATGGATTTACACTGCTTACTTACATTTCTGTTTATCTGTTCCACTAACATATAACCTTCGTATGGGAGTTGGTTATATGTTCATAGATTTACACTGCTTACTTACATTTCTGTTTATCTGTTCCACTAACATATAACCTTCGTAGGGAGTTGGTTATATGTTCATGGATTTACACTGCCTAGTTACATTTCTGTTTATCTGTACCATTAATATATAACCTTCATATGGAGTTGGTTATATGTTCATGGATTTATACTGCTTTCTTGCATTTCTTTTTATCTGTTACACTAACACATAACCTCTGTAAGGGAGTTAGTTATATGTTTATGGGTTTTTACTATGTGCCTCTAGGACACAACTCATAAATTCTTGCGTTTCAGATATGCAAACCTTGGTGGTATTCAATTATGCTAGAATTATTTACTAAGAATCACTAACTAAGCTGGCAATTCATCTAGCGAACAATTTGTCGCACAAAATATTCTCACGAACAATATATATCCAAGTCACGGCAGAATAAGCCTGACTACGGTAAAGTTATCCTCTATTTCGCTTAAGCTACTTATTACAGTACACGGCGGGAGCCGTCAACACAGCTCATTAGGTAAAAAACCTATAGACCCTTAACTTTGGGATCGTTCGACACCTATAGTGGTTTATAGTAGGTCCCGTTTTGAATCTCCGTGACCCACTCGTATTTTCGGGGACGAAAATCTTCTTTGTTTTATTGGTTTGTAACATCCAAACTCTAAAATAGGGTCTAGCCGGTTCAGTTGAACCCTTGGAGGAGCTTAGGCCGGGTCAGAGGAAAACCACGACTCGACCTTCGCCACTTAATGGTGGTCATTTAGAGAAATGATTGTTTTGGATAGCATTGTGCTTCACCACAATACCAAAATAGTACAGTGAGCATACATGCTCCGAATCGACTTCCGTCAGTGGCGTTAGACTCGTATGGTCGATACGAGTGCAACATAATTCATTTTGTTCCAATCTGAGGTCATTTGGTGAAAGTGACCGTTTTGAGTGTCGTAGCGCGACACGATGATGCGGCTTTAGAATATGGAGCTTACGTGCTCCGAATCAACTTCCGTCAACTGCGTTAAACTCATAAAGTTGATACGAGTACAACGGGATTCATTTCGTTCCAATCCGAGGTCATTTGGTGAAAGTGACCATTTTGAGTGTCGTAGCGCGTCACGATGACGCAGTTTTAGAATATGGAGCATACGTGCTTCGAATCGACTTCTGTCAACTGCATTAGACTCATAAAGTTGATACGAGTGCAACGGGATTCGTTTCGTTCCAATCCGAGGTCATTTGGTGAAAGTGACCGTTTTGAGTGTCGTAGCGCGTCACGACGACGCAGTTTTAGAATATGGAGCATACGTGCTCCGAATCAACTTCCATCAACTGCGTTAGACTCATAAAGTTGATACGAGTGCAACGGGATTCGTTTCGTTCCAATCCGAGGTCATTTGGTGAAAGTTACCGTTTTGAGTACCGTAACGCGTCACGACGACGCAATTTTAGAATATGGAGCGTAGGTGCTCCGAATCGACTTCCGTCAACTGCGTTAGACTCATAAAGTTGATACGAGTGCAACGGGATTTGTTTCGTTCCAATCTGAGGTCATTTGGTGAAAGTGACCATTTTGAGTACTGTAGCGCGTCACGACGACGCAGTTCGTCGATCTCTCACCCGTTCGTCGATCTCTAGCGCGTTCATCGATCGGAGGCCGTCAGGCGACAGTTCGTCGATCTCCCACCCATTCATCTAACGCAGTTCGACGATCTCTCGCTCGTTCGTCGATCGGAGGCCGCCAGACGACAGTTCGTCGATCTCCCACCCATTCGTCGAACGCAGTTCGTCGATCTCTCGCCCGTTCGTCGATCGGAGGCCGCCAGGCGACAGTTCGTCGATCTCCCGCCCTTTTGTTGAACGCAGTTCGTTGATCTCTATATAAAAGAGAGGGAGCCGTATATATATATATGTATATTCATAAAAATCAGTCAGAGAAACAAAACCAGCGAAATCCTTAACAGGCACATGGCAAAACCAGGGGAGAAAGTCAGGCGAGGGAAGGGAAATCTCACCGAGGGTATTTCGACCTTCCTCCAGGACAAATATTTTGGGAGAGGAGCTTCGCTGGGGGCATCGGATTGGCCGGTCATGGCTATAAAATAGGGGGCGAGGTCTTCTCTTCGGAGACACCCCTCCTCTCTTCCTCCTCTTGTGAATGTTCTGTCGAAATAGGGACAGTAGCTTCAGCTTCTCATGCTTTTTGGGAAAATTCCTAACTTAGCTCTTGAGTTATAATGATGTTCTGTTATAGGAGAAGGGATTTGGCAAGTTATGCCATACTTCCTCTCCCTCCTCTTCTTCTTTATCACCGTCTACCTCTCTTCCTCTTATACCTCTTCAATTTTTATGATGCTCTGAATTTAGAGACACTGATGAATTTTGAGTTCATCACCTATTAGCTGCGTTTACATTTCTTCAAAACTAAAATCACCATTGGAGGTTCTTGAACAAATTTTGATACCACATGAAGTTTTGTAGCATGACCCATATAATGGAATAATAATGACAGGAACTTGTTTAAACCATGTTCTGGAGGCCATAATTTTGTAGATTCTGTTTATATCATGTTACAGGACTCCTTGGTTTTGAACCTATTGCAATAATTTTTTCGATGCGAGTTCATGGTTTTGAGTATTTGGTTTCATGTTTCCCATTTGCTATATGTTCGTACTTTCTTTGCGAAATTTGGTTGGACTTTAGTTTGTTGGGTTTCATTTGGAGTTTTTGGTTGTGAGGAGTTTTATACTTCATCGTTCCTTGCTTTATTAATGTCTGAATAATTAAGTGACTTCAACCTAAGAGGCCGTGAAGCTTTTTAAAGCCAAGCCTAAGATCAGGCTAGGCAAATTTACATTATTTTGGGCTTGATTTATTTATTGAATTTACAATCTCCTCCTCTTAGAAGCTATGTCGAAATGGAGACATCACTCATCTCAGTTTTGGGGATTTCTAATCTTCAGTTTATACTAATATTTGGCTATGAGAATCACATGATGGATATGATTCGAGTGAGAAAAACAAAATAGATTCTATTATAATTTCTCAGAACAAAATTCTGATAAGTCAAGGACTTTTGAGCTATATGCTTGAGCCTCATCCTTCCCCACTGATCACTGGGAATCACTTCTCTTTTGGTTTGGGCATTTGAGCTACTTTAACTATGTATTGTTGACATAAGAGAGTTAGAAATTCTGAACTTCAAGTGGTGTATGATCTCATGCATGCTTCTTAGCCGAGCCATTTCATAGTCCCTCTTCTCACTTCTCTTCTTCTACTTCCCGTAAAAGTGGTTTGGCTCTTTTATGAAAGCAAATAAGATATATATGTGTATATATATATAATAATAATAATAACTTCCATTAGTAGAGGATGGTTTGGGATCGAATCGTGCAGAATAAAAGCTGGATATGTTACCTTTGATACCCTATTTAGTCTTTCCTGTGCGTTGAGAATGAATTTTGATTAATTTCAAGAAAACTCTTCTCTTTCCCCCTCTTCCTCCTTTATCCCCTTCCACCTTGGGTTATAGTGGTGTTTGGGTTATGCTCCAGGAAATCTATTCCTAGCAAATTCTTCATAATAGCTGATTGGGTTAAGCTCCAGGAAATCGATTCATGGAAATTTCTTCATAATAGTTGATTGGGTTATGCTCCAGGAAATCGATTCTTGGAAATTTCTTCATAATAGCTGATAGGGTTTTTGCTCCAGGAAATTTATTCATGGAAATATCCTTATAGTGGCTGTTATAGTGGCTGTTTGGGTTAAACTTCAGGAAAGTTTTGTTATTGGCAATCTCATTATTCATTACTTGTTGTTTGGGTTGAGCTCCAGGAATCTTCGTTTATTAGCAATTTCTTTATTGGGTGTTTGGGTTATGCTCCAGGAAATCTATTCCTAGCAAATTCTTCATAATAGCTGATTGGGTTATGCTCCAGGAAATCAATTCATGGAAATTTCTTCATAATAGCTGATTGGGTTATGCTCCAGGAAATCGATTCATGAAAATTTCTTCATAATAGCTGATATGGTTTTTGCTCCAGGAAATTTATTCATGGAAATCTCCTTATAGTGGTTGTTATAGTGGTTGTTATAGTGGCTGTTTGGGTTAAACTTCAGGAAAGTTTTGTTATTGGCAATCTCATTATTCATTACTTGTTGTTTGGATTGAGCTCCAGGAATCTTCGTTTATTGGCATTTTCTTTATTGGTTGTTTGGGTTAAGCTCCAGGAAATTTCGTCTATTAGCTCCAGGAAATTTCATTCATTAGAAATTTCATCATTTGGGGTATGGAGGCTGTTTGGGTTTATGCTCCAGGAATTTTATTCATCAGAAGTATCACCATCTTGGGCTATAGTGGCGGTTTGGGCTATTATAGTGGTTGTTTGGAATTTACTCACAATAATGGAGGATTGAATTCCCACCATTCTTTCACTTGGCTGGGAGGTTCACGTCCCCTTCCAGAACTAGGCTTTGAAAAGTAATCTTGCTATTCATGCTAGGTTTGTGGCAAGTTTGGTTCCACCCGCAATACTATCCTATGGGAATTCTTGCTACTTCACATTAAGCTTCGGCCACTCCCTCTTTCTCTCGGTCCCGGGAGTAACTTGCATGAAGGTGCTATCTTAATTCTCAGTCCATACTATTGATCGAAACTCGAAATCTGTTTTAATGCTTCGCTCTCACCTTGGCTTAATGCTATCAGTGGTATAGTTTAAAAATAGTTTAAGTTAGATTTGGGTTTGGAGAACTTGGACAATCCTCCGAGATAATTTGCACCCGTTAAATCGAAGAGATTGATGGCTTAATACTTAAATCCTAGATTGGCCAACGGGGCTCCCACCACCCCCATCTTTATTGCTTTTCTTTAGTTTTTCAACTACTAAAGTTGTAGCTGAATCCCTATCATGGTAATGAGGAATTGACCAAAATCTGCTTCACATGGGGTTTCTCATCTTCTGCTTCTCAATTCCATATTTCGGGTGTCTTCTATCATGGATATAGTATTTATATTGGCGACTGATACCTCCATACTACCATTAATCTTACCATGCGACGAGCCTGGGATTTTGGAGAGATATAGTTCAGATATTGTCAGGTGGGGATGCTGTTGGATATGAGGATTCTACAGGGCTGCACGTTTCTAAGAATTGGTTATATTCTCAACCACTTACTCTCTCATATATTGCATACTGGCTTCGCTTCTCTCTTTCTATATACAGATTAGCATTCAATAAAGTAAAGGAAAGGAGGTTGTAGTTAATGATTAAAAGACATATCTCTTTCCGCTCTCTACTTACTATCCTTGTGACTTCTTATTATGGAGGGTTATATATGAGGATGGCTTGGGTTGGACTGCCAAGCAATCAAAAAGATCGATGAAAGACGGATTTAAATGTTTGCCCATCTCGGGTAGGAATATCATTAAGCTTATAAAGAGTTTCTCTCCTCTCCCTCTATAAGCTCTCGGATGGAATTATTGGTAAGCTTAAAGAGAGTTTCTCTGCTCCCCTCTTATGAAAACAAATGTCGCCTTCGAGAAGTAATTCCTACGGGAATGAAAGGTTGCCTTAGAGAAAGTAATTCCTACGGGAATGAAATGTTGCCTTCAAGAAAATAATTCCTACGGGAATGAAATGTTGCCTTTGAGAAAGTAATTCCTACGGGAATATATTGTGCCTTCGAGAAATATTCCTACGGGAATGTATTGTGCCTTCGAGAAATATTCCTACGGGAATATATTATGCCTTCGAGAAATATTCCTACGGGAATGTATCGTGCCTTCGAGAAATATTCCTACGGGAATATATTGTGTCTTCGAGAAATATTCCTACGGGAATATATTGTGCCTTCGAGAAATATTCCTACGGGAATATATTGTGCCTTCGAGAATTATTCCTACGAGAATGTATTGTGCCTTCGAGAAATATTCCTACGAGAATATATTGTGCCTTCGAGAAGTATCCCGATGGGAATTAAATGTGCCTTCGAAAAATGTGCCTTGGGAGAATGTCGGATGGCCAATGAGTTTTACTCTAAGGCAACCCGCACGATGGACGGCCAGGGAGGGCAACCCGTGCAAAACTAATAGAAATACGTGGGTCTGAGACCGTATGCAAGATGATACAGAGTACATAGGCGGTGGTCGTGGGAAGACTGCCTCGGCCCAATAAGAGTCCAGATATCCCCTCCCTTATAAATGTTTGTTGGGTATTGTATCCACAATAACCTTGATTTGTAGGAAGTCATCCTTGAACCAAGATTGAATTTCTTGTGTATTTGATATGCTTTTGTAGTATTGTCCTTGTAGGTTCACATTGCTAAGTGTAGACCAATGTCAGGTCACAATGGGTCAAAAAGCACAGTTTCATACAATGTAATTCCTCATTGTGTGGGACATGGTGTTGACTCATGTGCGATCTCTCTATTGGGATACACTTCATTTTCAAGACAATTGAAGCTCATGGTTTGGAGGTGCAGCTGGTGTCCAAGTGTGGAAGAAAGAAAATTTTCATGAAAGTTTTCCTAAGTCAATTTTTCGAGAAGTTAAGCTATTTCTCGAGAGATTCAATTGATTTCCCGAGAAGTCTTTCTCAGCGGTCGAGTAGTCTTTCTCAGCGGTTCTATCCCTTCTGAAGTATTTCTTGAAGTTTATTTCTCGTGAAGTCAAGAGTTCTCGAGAAGTCTTTCAATCCTTCGAAAAGTTTTTCTTTATCATTTCTCGAGAAGTCCATCATTTCTCGAGAAGTCTTTTCCAAGCCTCTGAAATTTTCTTCCATGATTTTTCTCGAAATCAAGCTGCTATCTGTCGAGAAGTTATACATTTCTCGAGAAGTTTGATTCTCGTTATTCTCATGATTTTAATCTATTTGACGTTACGTCTTTTCCGTCTGTTTTACGTAACGACTTTCTTCATTTCGGTTAAGTTTAACCCTTTCCTAATTCTTATCATTAAGCATTTGTCTATATAAGGCTCTCTCTTATGATTAATCTTATTTAGTATTATTATTGGTGAATCATTAATCTCTTCTGTAACCTAATCTCTCCATCCGATTCAAGAAGAATGAAAAGTGCCGCGCTCGTCGCCAATTGTTGGAGATCGATCTGAAGTTCTGATTCATCGTCTCCAGTGGAAGAAAAGTTTCGATCGATCTTCTCTCCATCATCTACTATATCTGTTGGATCGAATCGAATCGTAGAAGATCAGATCTATGTCGTTTTCAAGTCTTCCTCATCGACATCACGTCAAAGCTATTCAAGTCTCAAGAAGGAAGAAGATCTCTAAGGAGTTTTCAGATCTGTTCGTGAATTGATAAGTGTTATATCATTCTTTAATTTCATTTGATTGTAGGAGAGGTTTTCTCCGAGTTGTAGGAGAGGTGTTCTCCGAGTTGTAAGAGAGGTTCTCTTTGAGATTGTAGGAGATTTGATTCTGAGTTGTAGGAGTGTTGACTCCGAGATTGTAGGATCATTCTTGATCCGAGTTATAGTGAAGTAGTCAAGTCTAGCTGTGGTGCTAGATTGGCGAGGCCGGCAAGTGGAGTACCCAAGAACGGGGAACCACTATAAATCTCTTGCATCGTTTGTGATTGTGATTTGCTTTCTGTGCATTCTTTTTATCATGATTTTTTTATTCCGCAAAAGACACAGTTATCACCTATTCACCCCCCTCTAGGTGATTTAGGTTGGCAACTAGATATTACAATTGGTATCAGAGGGACGCTGTTAATTGCTAGGTTAACACCTTGAATAGGATCCATACATTCTAGTTGCTAGCAAATCATGGAAAGAAGCAAGGAATCTTCCTCGTTGAAATTGCCAATATGCACAAAGGCTAATTTCCCTATGTGGAAAGAAAGAGTCAAATTTTACATGGAAGCCGTAGACCCAAGAATTTTCCAAGTCATGGAAGAAGGCCCTCATGTGACAATGACTGCCTCAACAATTGAACCTACCGTTCAAGTTCCAAAGAAAATGATGGATTTAACAAAGGATGAAATCCCTCTCGTTTCCCTTGATAAAAAGGTGAAGAATATAATTGCTAGTGCGGTGGACGACTCCATATTACAAAATCTAATAGACTGCAAGTTAGCCAAAGGTATGTGGACATACTTAATAGTTCTTATAGAAGGTACTGAAGAAGTAAGGGATGACAAAAGATCTCTTCTAAATCAAGAGTATGAGGCATTCAAGCAAAGTAAGAAGGAGTGCATTGCTGATGCATACGAAAGATTCTTCAAAATCATTAACGGCCTAATAAATATGGTCGGGAATTTACTAATGGTGGACTGGATGACAAATTCCTGCGATCCCTGACGAAAGACTGGGATAGCAAGATAGTGGCAATCAGGGAGTTTGGAAAGTTACCAAACCTAGACCCACAGAATCTGTTTGGGAAGTTATTATCCCATGAGCTGCAAATGAATATTTGCAAAACAGAAGAAGACGGGAATAGGATTTCAAGCAAGGAAAGGACCTTGGCTATGAAGGCTGAGAGTTCCAGAAAAAGCAGAGCCTTGTCTCCAATTAGAGCACATGAATCTGATGATGAAAAAGAATCTGAAGCTGGCTCCTCCATTTCTGAAATGTCTGATGGGGAGTTTTCTCTAATCTCCCGTCAGTTCAAGAAACTGCTTAGTAAAAGAAGGCACATGAAGAACAAGTCTTCCTCCTCTGACAATAGACATTCTCGACGTGATGGTGATCATCACAGAGAGGGTTCAAGCAATTATGACAGGTATAAGACTAAACCTAGTAAACATATTTCTTCTGATATAGTTTGTTATTGCTGTAATAAGCCAGGGCACATGATCGTTGAATGCCCTTATAAGAAGAAAGTGGGTGGAAGAAAAGATGAAAAGAAATCCACCTTCGTGAAAAAGAAGACTGAAAGAAGCCTAGTCGCCAAAAAGTCCAAAACTTTAAGCGACAGTGACTCAGAGAAATCAAGTAGTGAATAAGAAGCCTACTTCGGGCTGATGGCCATGACTGATGATGAAGAAGAACCTCCATATACCGGGAAGGTAAATTCTCACACCATCTTATCTGATTCTGATTATGCCTCAGCTGAACAAGAGGATTACCCCTCAGATGATGACTCAAATCTCATGACCCAATATACTGGAATGCTTAAAAGCATTGACAGATGCCGAAAGGTAGCCAAAATTCAGGCCAAGGAGATCATGTCTCTCAAAGAAGTGGAATCTAATCTGAGAAAGGAAGTTGAACAACTTTCTTCTTTCAGAGAGAAAATCCAAGTCTTGAAAGACAAGATCAAAAGCTCAGATGAGCTCCTTGATCGGAGAGAGAACTCCATCAAAGCTCTGGAAGAACAGCTAGCCACTGAGAAGAGGCTAGTTGAAAAGTTTTCACAACCTAAAACTATTCTTCCAATCATTGATACTTTCTCTGCTAAAGCAGGTAGCAGTGTATTAGGTCATGTGGTTGGTCCTAGTAATTCTTCTAAGGGCACCCTTGCCAAGAAGAAATATAAGAATGCTAAGAAAGCTACCGTCGAAGAGAAAGGGAAAGCCCATCAAGATCAAGTGGTATTAAAGAAAGTTTTCTTTCATACAAATGTCTATGATATGGAGAGCACTTATGGTCACTTGACACGACCAATTAATTTTGCGCCTGTCAATGACTATAAGGGGTGGGCTCGTCCTCGAAACCTTGGTGAAAGTGCTTTCAAGGCACCTTACCAAGAGATTAATCTGAGAGATTATGGTCCTTATGTTCATGGTCTGAGTGCTATGAGAGCACCAATAGTGAAGGCTGTTGCACCCAAGCCTAAGGAGAAAGCACTACCATGTGTGTGCTGTACTCATGAGGCATCCTCATCTAGAAGGATTGCTCCTGCCAAAACTAACGTTCAAAAAGTTAAGCAGGAGAATACTAAGAGAAGGTACAACATGTTTAACTATTGGTGTTGCGGAAAAATAGGTCACTTTGCCGTAGATTGCTGGTTCAATTCCACTTATTCCAAGAGACCACAAGTTAACATTGCAAGAAAGACCGCTCACAATATTAATTTTCAGCGTGGTGCTCAACTAACAAGGGACCAAGGACCCAAAATAGTTTGGGCTCCTAAGGCAAAATAATTTGTTTTTGCAGGTATGTCCAAAGGCCAACAAAAATCCTATCTGGTATTTGGACAGTGGTTGTTCTCGGCATATGACCAGGATAAGAAGCCTTTTGCAAAATTTATTCCAGTTGAGAATGGTCCAAAAGTTATTTTTGGCGGATCTGACAAAGGAATAACAAAAGGCCACGGTATGATTACTAACGGTAATGTATCCTTTTCAGATGTATCTTATGTGGAAGGATTAGAACATAATCTGATAAGCATAAGTCAACTTTGTGATAAAGGATACATAGTTGATTTTCGTAAAGATAAGTGTTTGATAAAGTCGGCTGAAAATCTAGAAACGATTTTATCAGACACTCGTTGTAGAAATATATTTTGTTTAAATTTTCTTTGTTTATCCTCTTCTACACCAGTGTGTCTTTTAGCAAAAGATAGTGCATCTCTTGCTGACCAATGGAACAAGAGATTAGCACATATTAATTTCAAAACTATAAATAAATTATTTTCACAAAACTTAGTGCGTGATGCGCCAAATATTAAGTGCGTTAAAGATAGACCTTGTTATGCTTGTGTAAAAGGCAAGCAAATTAGAGCTACCTTTAAAAGCATAATTGGCAAAGATTCAACTAGGTGTTTATACCTACTTCATATGGACTTGTTTGGTCCTTTGCAAATTAGAAGTTTAGGAGGTAAGTCTTACACATTGGTTATTGTAGATGACTACTTACGTTTTGCATGGGTATTTTTTCTAAAACACAAGTCAGATACCTTTGATATTTTCACTAAGTTTGTCAAGCAAATCCAGAATTAATTTGAATGTTCGGTGGTCAAAATCAGAAGTGACCATGGAACAGAATCTGGAGCCATGACAGATATCTGTGAAAGCCTTGGTATCTTTCATGAGTTTTCCTCTCCTCAAACTCCACAACAAAATGGGGTAGCTGAGAGAAGGAATAGAACACTCATTGAGGCTGGCAGAACAATGTTGAGCGACACTTCACTACCCGAGTACCTCTGGGCTGAAGCCGTCAACACTGCTTGCCACATGCAAAACAGAGCACTCATAAATAAGAACCATGAAAAGACTCCTTATGAACTACTAAAATGCAAGAGACCAACCATCTATTATTTTAGAATCTTTGGTAGTAAATACTTTGTACTTAATAATGGAAAGCATTACAAAACGAAGTTTAGTGAAAAGAGCTTTGAAGGTATTTTCGTAGGCTATAGTAGCCATAGTTGAGCTTATAGAGTTTTTAATATGAAACCTCTGGTTGTAGAAGAATCCATTAATGTTGTATTTGATGAGACGAGTATGCTACATAGCAGCTCCTCTAGTGTTTTTGTTGAATATGCAGGTTCAAGGCTGCAAGACTTATGCTTGGAGAAGCCAGTCAAAGACGATGCTCAAACCTTCGTCAAGATCTCTCCCCCAACCACTCCAAATAATGCGAGGAATCTTGAATTCAGACATCTGAGGGGACATCCTATTGATCAGATCATAGGAGACCCTCATGGAGGCATAAGAACCAGAAGAGGTACTACTAACGAAAATATGTATTTGAGTTTTCTTTCACAGGTTGAACCGAAGAAGTTTCAAGAAGCAAATGAAGACCCCCATTGGATAATTGCAATGGAAGAAGAGTTGAATCAATTCAAGTGTTGCAAAGTGTGGACTCTAGTTCCAAAACCCAAGGATAAAAATATCATTGGAACGAAGTGGGTCTACAGAAACAAATTGGATGAAGACGGAACAATCATAAAGAACAAAGCCGGACTTGTAGCAAAAGGTTACAGACAGGAAGAAGGGATCGAATTTGATCAAACTTATGCTCCAGTAGCAAGACTCGAAGCGATCAGGCTGTTTTTAGCCTATGCTGCATTCAAAGGATTCACCGTATACCAAATGGACGTCAAGTCAGCTTTTCTGAATGGTAATTGTTGAAGTCATGCGGTCTCAAATGGTTGAAGCCGAGCGGTCTAGTGCCAGCGGTCTGTGCGGTCTCCCAGAACCAGACCGCACCTTCTCCTCGGAAGTACGAGATCGCGTTATATGAAGATCAATGGTCTCCAACTCCATCAAGTAACGATCTGATAACCGCGATCTGTGCGATCTCCCAGCACCAGACCGCGCCTTCTCCTCAAAAGTGCGAGATCGCGTTGTATGAAGATCTGTGGTCCCCAGCTCAATCAAGTAACCATTGGATAACCGCGGTCTGTGCGGTCTCCCAGAATCAGACCGTCGTCTCTCCTCAGGAATATCAGATCGCTTCATATGAAGAGAAGCGGTCTGGTCCCCCTGGTCTCTCCCTTACGGGGGAGTGTTCGCCAGAGCGGTCACACGGTCTGTTGGCCTTCTCTGTCACACGACCTTCCACCTGTCGTGTGACCGCCAGTCTCCTCTCCAGACCGCAGAGGTCACTGCAAGCTTATTCTCCCTGATCGCCTGACCGCCCAGCTCTCTTTGTGTATTGTATTTGTATTTAGTCCCACATTGTGTATTTGGTTTTTCCCTTTTCCCTCCTAGTTTATATAAAGGAGGCAATACTCTTGTAATACTTAGTTTTTTGGAAATAAAAATTCTGTTATTTTCAAATTCTCACAGTAATATAAAAGAAGAAGTATACATTGAACAACCTCCAGGTTTTGTAGATTCTGAACATCCTGATTATGTTTATTTACTGCAAAAAGAATTGTATGGATTGAAACAAGCTCCTCGAGCTTGGTATGAGATGCTGTCTAACTTTCTTCTTGAGAACAAGTTCACAAGAGGAAAGATAGATAAGACATTATTTCTTAGGGAAGTAAAAGGCAAGATTTTGCTAGTGCAAATCTATGTCGATGACATTATTTTTGGCTCCACAGACGACAACCTTTGCAAGAAGTTCTCAAAACTTATGCAAGGGATGTTTGAAATGAGCAGTATGGGTGAGCTGAAATATTTCTTAGGACTTCAAGTGAAACAATCTGAAGATTTAATTTTCATCTCACAGACGAAGTTCACCAAGGAGTTGGTTAAGAAATTTGGAATGGAGAGTGCAAACTCTATGAGAACTCCAATGAGCTCAGCTATGTCTCTGGACAAGGATGAGAAAGGGAAACCTTTAGATGAAACCAAGTACATAAGCATAATTGTCTCTCTGCTCTACCTTACTGCTAGTAGGCCTGATATAATGTTCTCTACTTGTGTATGTGCTAGATATCAGGTGAACTCTAAGGAATCTCACTATACTGCTGCAAAGCGAATTTTGAGATATCTTAAGGGTACACAAAATCTTGGCTTATGGTACCCAAGAAGTAATGATAGCGAACTAATAGGTTTTTTCAGATGCAGATTTTGCAGGTAGCAGAGACGACAGGAAAAGCACTTCCGGAACATGTCAATTTCTCGGAAGAAGACTTATATCCTGGAGCAGCAAGAAGCAAAATTGTGTTGCAATTTCAACCGCCGAGTCGGAATATATTTCTGCAGGCAGTTGTTGCGCACAACTTCTTTGGATAAAGAATCAGCTTGAAGATTACAACTTGAAGTTTAAAGAAGTTCCAATGTTTTGCGACTCCTCCAGTGCTATAATTATTGCAAATAATCCAGTCTCGCACAGCCGGACAAAGCATATTGAGTTGAGATACCATTTCATCTGGGAGCATGTGGAGAATGGGGTCATCAATCTATGTTATGTCCCTACGGATAAGCAAGTTGCGGATATTTTCACGAAGCCGTTGGATGAGACCAAATTCTCTTTCTTCAAGACAGAACTTGGAATGCTCAACATGGAGTAATTCAAGCCAAGAAGAAGTCAAGAAAATAGATAGATCATCAAATGTTCTAATTCTAAGGGAAGCAGAGGTCTATCATTTTGGAAGAAGAAAAATCTAAGTCTTCATTGGATTTCTCGAGAAATGGAGTTAAATTCTCGAGAAATGCTATGTCTCTGGTGAAAATGGATGAAGACAGGATCTTAGCTCTTTTCGAGAAATGATACTTTACTTCTCGCAAAATGGGATTGCACTTCTCGAGAAATGGGTTATCCCTCGAGAAATGAGCTTGCAAAGATAGATCGGCAGAATATTTGGATTTCTCGAGAAATCAGACAACCTCTCGAGAAATTGATCTTATTTTTCGGAATTCTATTTTTCTATTTCGAGAATACAAAAGGTCAGGTACGCGTGTTTATTTTCTTATATATTAAATAAAATTCATTTAAAATTATCACATCAAATCAAACTATAAATAGACAACCAAAATGAATTAATGTTCACCCGAGATCATCTTCCATTCTTCTCGAAAAGCCGCTGACGGTTCATCTTCCCTTCTCGCGACATCTGATTTCGGGTTCGTCCCTAGACGCGATTTCTCTCTTTCAGCTCTCATTCTTCGATCTCCTCTCGATCAATGGCATCTCCTTCAAAGCCTAAGATCAGCGTGGGCAGTGAACTGGTGCGTCTAGGCCTCAGTTCGATCTCAGATGATTTGTAAATCTATTATATCTTCTAGATGCAGCAGGTTTGACCTTTGTTCTTGAGCATCTCTGTCGGATTTTATTCAAAGAAGTAGAGGAATTCTTTATCAACATCAAGGTTCACAAGGATGGGAAAAGGATGAAATCTACAGTGGGCAATTTCAAGGTCAAGATCAGCCCTAAGACTCTATCCAAATATCTGAGACTGCCAGTGGTAGAATCTGAGGACATCCTAGAAGATGCTGATTGGGTTAAGGCAGTAATTTTCTGTGGAATAGATAAAGCAGCTACAACAGTTAGAAGGCAGAAAATTAATGATGAAGGAATGTTGTTGGTAGACATCATTTCCAAAATGTTGCTGTGTAATACAGGTAGCTTGGGTTATGTCTCAGCAGATGTCTTCTGCTTGATGATAGCAGTGATCTGTGGGAAGAAGTGTAACTGGGCAAATCTTCTTTTCTCCAAGATTAAAGACAGCATTCTGGCTCCAAATTTTGCAAGAATACTGTCACTGTATATAAATCAGCTCAACCAAGAGGTTTTTGACATGTCCAAAGGAGCAATCCTTCACCATCTGAAGAAGATAGATGTCCCCATAATACAGAGGTGGGACACTAGGATTACAAAGCCAACTACAGGTGCATGTTCCCAGGGGAGCCACTTCCTTCTGTTTCTTCTGAACCTCAGAATGTGAATCAAGCTCCAGCTCCCTCTGCTACTCTTCCTCCAGCTGTCACTTCAACCCCAGCTCAACCACCAGCTCAGCAACAAATTCCAGATCCACCTCAATCATCAATTCCACAAGATCCCATTCCATCTGCAGAGCCAGTTCTTCCTCCACTCTCAACTCAGGTTCCATCTGGTACATTTATTTCTGCTGATCCAGCTATTCCAAATGTACAAGATGATCAAGACACTCATATGGAAGACACTCCTCTTTTAGATGATGATGCAGTTAAATCACCTCTTCCTCCTCCAGATGCTGATGCAGCAAATGTTGATTCCACCATTGCAGAAGTTGTCAATGATACTCAAAAAGATGTTGTTGCAGAGCACAGTACTACTGACCACATGGCAGGGTCAGGTGCTGATTTTGATTTCTTCAATGAAGCTGATAATGATTCAGTTCATAGTTTGTCTCCTCCCCTAGTACATGTTGAGGGGGAGCAAGAGTCTTGTTTGGAGTCCAACAAGGATGCTCAAGGAGAGCAAGTTGGTGAAGGAGGTGAGAAGGTCAAAATTTCTTCTCTTAAAGTTATAAGTTCTGTGATTCTTGAAGAACTTCCAGAGGATTTTCAGCCTGCTTCTATCCCTCCTCCTTTGTATGAAGAAAACTCTCTTATAGGTAAGATATATATGTTACTTAAAAAGCAAAGTGATAAATTTGATTATTCTTTTAAAGAAATTCATGCTAGAATAACTGATGTTGAAAGAGAAATGAATAGAAAGCTAGCTGAATCCAAAGCAAGTACTGATCAACTCAAGAAAGTTGTTATTCAGGGTGGAAAAGCAATAGATCACACCATTCAGGGTGTAGGAAGAGTTCTGGATGAAGTTTTACAAGTCAGAAAAACACAGGAATCCATGACTTCCAAGGCTGAAGAGAATAATTTTAAGGTTATTGATGAGGTAGGATTGTTTAAAGAATCTGTTATCCAAACCCTTATATAAGTCAGAAAGGGTGAGGACAAGATGATAGAACTTTTAGATCATTCTTTATCTAAATTTCAAAGGAATTTGGGAAATCAGTTAGAGCAGTTATCTTATGGTGTTCAAAGGCAGATTGGAGATATCAATGCTTACACATCCAAGACTGCAGTTTGGCTCCATCGTGAGATCTTTCCTGAATTGGGTATTGACCCTGATCAGCCTCCTCCTCAGTTCTCTCCTAGGCCAGCAGGGTTGCATGATGATACTCCATCAGTTGAAGCTCATTCCTCTATGCCTACTTCTAGAAAAAGGAAGTATGGTGAAGGCCCGTCTGCTAGCAAGTCAGTTCCAGGATCAAGCACACCAGGCTCTGGAAAAGCTGTTGCTGCTGAAGAATTTCCAGAAGTATGGAGTCCAGTTTCAAAAATCATTATTCTTGATACTCTAAAGTTAGTTGAAGAAGTTTGTTTGAAAGCTTCATAATATTACAGTACAACTGAGTGGAAGAAGTATGACACGAGCAAGACAAAGAGAAGGATTCACTTCAGGACTCATGGTTACAACAATCCTACAGCTCCAACAGCTCCTCCAAAGTACCATCCCAAGCCATATGCCTATTTTTCAAGACAAGAACAGAAGAGAAAGAATAATGCCAATGTCTGAATACAAGATTATGAAGACCATCAAAACTTTCTTGTGTGAACATTAATTCATAAGACAATCTTGAATCTATATATATAGTTTTTGATTTTGATGAGACAATCTTATATATATATATATAGATATTGTTTTTGATGCTCTCTCTGCTTGTATATTTTTTTCATCTGTGGTATGTTTTATTTGTGTTTTATATTAATGCAATTCATCTTGGTAAGTAGGGTTCTGACTTCTACAAATAGGGGGAGATTGTTGGGTATTGTATCCACAATAACCTTGATTTGTAGGAAGTCATCCTTGAACCAAGATTGAATTGCTTGTGTATTTGATATGGTTTTGCAGTATTGTTCTTGCAGGTTCACATTGCTAAGTGTAGACCAATGTCAGGTCACAATGGGTCAATAAGCACAGTTTCATACAATGTAATTCCTCATTATGTGGGACATGGTGTTGACTCATGTGTGATCTCTCTATTGGGCTACACTTCAATTTCAAGACAATTGAAGCTCATGGTTTGGAGGTGCAGCTGGTGTCCAAGTGTGGAAGAAAGAAAATTTTCCTGAAAGTTTTCCTAAGTCATTTTTTTGAGAAGTTAAGGTATTTCTCGAGAGATTCAATTGATTTCTCGAGAAGTCCTTATGAGCTCTCGAGAAATACTTGTAGTTCTCGAGAAGTCTTTCTCAGCGGTCGAGTAGTCTTTCTCAGCGGTTCTATCCCTTCTGAAGTATTTCTCAAAGTTTATTTCTCGTGAAGTCAAGAGTTCTCGAGAAATCTTTCAATCCTTCGAAAAGTTTTTCTTTATCATTTCTCGAGAAGTCCATCATTTCTCGAGAAGTCTATTCTAAGCCTCTTCCATGATTTTTCTCGAAATCAAGCTGCTATCTCTTGAGAAGTTATACATTTCTTGAGAAGTTTGATTCTCGTTATTCTCGTGATTTTAATCTATTTGACGTTACATCTTTTCCGTCTGTTTGACGTGACGGCTTTCTTCGTTTCGGTTAAGGTTAATCCTTTCCTAATTCTTATCATTAAGCCTTTGTCTATATAAGGCTCTCTCTTAGGATTAATCTTATTTAGTATTATTATTGATGAATTATTAATCTCTTCTGTAACCTAATCTCTCCATCCGATTCAAGAAGAACGAAAAGTGCTGCGCTCGTCGCCAATAGTTGGAGATCGACCTGAATTCTGATTTATCATCTCTAATGGAAGAAAAGTTTCGATCGATCCTCGCTCCATCATCTACTGTATCTGTTGGATCGAATCGAATCGTAGAAGATCAGATCTGTGTCATTTTCAAGTATTCCTCATCGACATCACGTCAAAGTCATTCAAGTCTCAAGAAGGAAGAAGATCTCTAAGGAGTTTTCAGATCTGTTCGTGAATTGATAAGTGTTATATCATTCTTTAATTTCATTTGATTGTAGGAGAGGTTTTCTCTGAGTTGTAGGAGAGGTGTTCTCCGAGTTGTAAGAGAGGTTCTCTCTGAGATTGTAGGAGATTTGTCTCCGAGTTGTAGGAGTGTTGACTCCGAGATTGTAGGATCATTCTTGATCCGAGTTATAGTGAAGTAGTAAAGTCTAGCTGTGGTGCTAGATTGGTGAGGCCGGGAAGTGGAGTACCCAAGAACGGGGAACCACTATAAATCTCTTGCGTCGTCTGTGATTGTGATTTGCTTTCTGTGCATTCTTTTTATCAAGATTTTTTTATTCCGCAAAAGACGCGGTTATCACCTATTCACCCCCCTCTAGGCGATTTAGGTTGGCAACTAGATATTACAATGTTATATTATGTCTGTTGTTAGTAGGGGTTGGATTCTGTTTGTGATTCTAATAACTTGTCTTTAGCACAGGTGACAGGTGCGAATGAGAGACAACACCCATGTGTGGATGAAGCCACGGAGCAGGCTACGTCAGGTACAAGTTGTTAAGCCGCATTCCTTTTTGTTGTGCCCTATCTCATGATATCTATATATTGGCAATGAATCATTGATTGATAGGACTAAATGCGGCAGAGATATTACAACTATCCATACAAGTCTTGAGTTTGAGGTTTCTGTGATGATTAATCTTCTGCTATAATACTACGTCTTCCGCTAAGTGCTATAAAGTGCATGGTTTGATGATGTCTTCCGCTAGAATAATGTTTCCCTACTCTATTGGTGTGTAGTGACTTTCGCTTAACATCACCCCTAGGTGTGACAATGGAGTGTTCAAGGAAGGGGGTTGGAGAAGCTACTACCTTCACCCTTTGGGATCGCTTCGGCATCGTGCTGAAAGGGTGGTGTGCGATAAAATCCCCTGGTCGGACCGCCAATTTGGAGGGGGGGTCTTACACGCCCCCTGCTAGGTCGAGGCGAGCCGGGAGGGCTCCTCCCTCCTGGGCTCGCCCCCTGCTGGGGCGGGGCGAGCCGGGAGGGCGCCTCACTCCTAGGCTCGCCTCCTGTTGGGGCGGGGCGAGCCGGGAGGGCGCCCCCTCCTGGGCTCGCTCTCTGCTGGGGCGGGGCGAGCCGGTAGGGCGCCTCCCTCCTGGGCTCTCCCCCTGTTGGGGCGGGGCGAGCCTGGAGGGCGCCTCCCTCCTGGGCTCTCCCCCTACTGGGGAGGGGCGAGCCTGGAGGGCACCTCCCTCCTGGGCTCTCCCCCTACTGGGGAGGGGCAAGCCAGGAGGGTGCATCCCTCATTGGCTCGCCCCCTGATGGGGCGGGGTGAGCCGGGAGGGCGCCTCCCTCCTGGGCTCGCCCCCTGTTGGGGCGGGGCGAGCCGAAAGGGCGCCCCCCTCCTGGGCTCGCCCCCTGCTGGGGCGGGGCGAGCCGGAAGGGCGCCTCCCTCCTGGGCTCGCCCCCTTCTGGGGCGGGGCGAGCCGGGAGGGCACCCCCTCCTGGGCTCGCACCCTGCTGGGGCGGGGCGAGCCGGGAGGGCGCCCCATCCTGGGCTCGCCCCTTGCTGGGGCGGGGCGAGCCGAGAGGGTGCCTCCCTCCTGAGCTCTCCCCCTGCTAGGGCGGGGGCCAGACCAGGAGGCCGCCCGCCTTGGGTCTCGCCCCCCTTGCTGGGGCGAGGGCGAGACCAGGAGGCTGCCCGCCTCGGGTCTCACCCCCTTACTGGGGCGGGGGCGAGACCAGGAGGCCACCCGCCTCGGGTCTCGCCTCCCTTGCTGGGGCGGGGGCGAGACCAAGAGGCCGCCCGCCTCGGGTCTCGCCCCCCTTGCGGGGGCGGGGGTGAGACCAGGAGGCCGCCCGCCTCGGGTCTCGGCCCCCTTGCTGGGTTGGGGGCGAGAGAGGGGGGCAGGCCGCCCCTCCTCCCCTCGCCCACCCTTGCTTCCTGCCCTGGACCTTGATGGAAAACAATGTCTTATAAGACTCCTTGGGTCCCGGGAGCCTACTCAGCGTATATAAGGTTGTACAATAAGATTCTCTGGTCGTGCCTAGTTTCGAAGGGGGATCTTACAAAGGGATCATAGGTAAAAATCGATCGCTTGAGCCAGTAGTAGTCACATAAATACCTTCTTGCCCACTAGTCATTTTTGCTTGGATCGAGACAAACCAATGCAACAGAAGCGATGGTGGACCCAAAGGACAATTTAAGACAGAAAATAAACACAACTTCTAGTACAAGTCTAAAAACGTAGAAAATGAATAGAAAATTTCCAACTTTATATAACTTAGAGATGAGAACAACTAGATATGCCAACCAACATTGTTTAGTAAACTTCAGTTAGCATAACTCTAGACAAATTAGACATGAGAACAACTAGGATCTGACATCCAGCCTAGTTTAGTCAACTTCAACTAGAATAACTTTAGATAACTTAGACACAAGTTAATTATAGATGGATAATCTCAACGTAAATGACCACACTGAACTTTCGAGAATAATATTTTTCATAGCGGTGTGTGTTCACTCGGGTGTTATGGAGTAATGGTTAATCATTATACCCCAAAACATTCATTCAATGGTGGCATCATACTATCTTGTTTCCTAAAGGTTGGAGGGTCATATTCTTCATAAATATTTTTGACACTTCTGCGCACACCCTCAACGTATCTAAATTCGTTCACATCGTTTGACCCCGGGTTTGTGCCTCTTTGTTTTATTGAGAGTTAAGCATCTTACAAACCCGTGTGCTCCTTGTAGAAAAGAAATTTTTGTCATTTCATCTATACCCTAGGTTGATTCCTCTTTGTTTTATTGGGGAATTTTGAAGCTAAATAATTTAATGGTCAATAATTTGTTTGTCCACCAAAAACTTTCATTGTGTTGTTAGTGCACTGCACAACAAACATCATGATGTTATTGATCTCTCGTGGTTATGTCAGAATGTTGATTCATTTAAGTTAACTTTCTCTTTTGCCGAACAAGCACTTAAGAGATAATATAATAATCAGTTAATTCAATTAATTGTTTTAAACTCCTTAATTTTTTAGATCGAGGGTGCAGTTGAATGAAAATCTAAACCATTTCGATAATGTTGTAGTACCTCTCAATTATCAATGACCGGTCTGATGAGCACATGACAAATTTTAAGGGGAGGTCTGAGAAATTTGTTAAGTTCGAGTTGTATTTGATTGTTGATCAAAGATATATGTTTCCAAAAGTGTTAAATTATGGACAAATGGTTCAAAAATCGTAACACTCGTAGTGATAAGATTTTGCAATGTGATTTATTAAGTTAACAAATTTATACAATTACAATATATACCAAGTGAAATCACGAGACGTATGCCAAACTTTGTAAGGTGTGAATAAGTGATGAGTAGACTCTACTCAAGATATTTAATATATACACTAAACCTGATAGAGATGCCTTGTTGGCTTATCCGCCTTGTCCGACATGTAGTTTTGAGATGAATGTTGATATTCTCAATTTAGACTCTAGTTCTCATGAAATCACAATAGTTGCGTCGATGCTCTGGTTTACATATATAATGTGATGATATTGTAAACTAAATAAGATTATTGAGAATGTGTGTTGGAGACTCATGACAGACTGAAAAGATATTGATGCAAGACAACCATTGATGATACTTGCAGTAGGGATCTAGTGTTTTAAAGATCCGGTCCTGCAAGGTGTAAACGAATTTGTGGCTTGGCAGTTTTGTTGGTTCATGAAACCTGTACTGCGATAGAGAAGTTGGTAGTGGTAGCCTGATGTACATGGTCTTGCAAATGATTAGCTTGTATGATGTTGTACACACCACGTTCTTGCAGAATACCTTCAAGTTTTGTTTGTGACTGAAATTTGATCTCAATTTAATCAGCATGGACTGATGTTGTTACTATTGAAGTAGTGAGTGCCACTATTAGTTTGTATGGCTTTACAAGACAAGAGAGCTCATAAAATCTAGATTCTACGTATGAATCGTAACGATATAGAATGTATTTATGAGCTTGAAATTGTTATGTGAGACGTATCCATAATTGTCGATGGAGAGTATGTTTTACTCTCATCTAGAAAAACCCCTGCTCCATTCACATTTTTGGGGCAGAAAATTCTCTTTGTTTTAATGGATTTGTAACATCCCAAAATTCTGACCTGACCTGTTTCATCTAGGGGACCTAACCGGTTCAATCAATATCTCTTGGCGAGCCTATTCAGGGACAGTGCGACCTTATTGGTCTGGTAAGTCAATTACAATTGGTTTAATCCGAATTTCGAGCAATAATGACTCAAATAATCTTTTTAAGCAAATGAGTTCAGAATGGACTCCGGTCAGTAATGTTACACTCGTAAGACCAATATAAATTTAACAACGTTTGTTTCGTCACATTCCGATACATATATATGAAGTTGACCAAAAAGGGTTGTCTCGAGCGCAACGCCTCAAATATGACTTTTGTGCAAATGACCTCATAATCGACATTAGTTGGTTGCGTTAGACTCGTAAAGCTAATACGAGTCCAACAGAGTTGACCACATTCAATTCCGATGAATATCGGAGAATCTGTCATGTCGACTCGACCTAAAATAACAAAATTATCTAAAAGGTGAAATCGAGCAACCGATCTCGGAATTTACCACTGTCAGTTTGTTAGACTCGTGAAGCCAATACGAGTTCAACAAAACTGTCCGCGCTCGATTCCGATAAGTATCGGAGAATTTGTCGTTCGAACGTGGTCTACGGATAACGTATTTATCGATGATGGTGAAATCGAGCAAACAACCTCGGAATTCACCTCAGTTAATTTGTTAGACTCGTGAATCTCGTACGAGTCCAACAAAACTATCCGCGCTCGATTCCGATGAGAATCAGTGAAAATATGATGTGGACGAGATATAAAAAAAAGAAACGTCCCAAAAATGTGCAATCGAACAAACGACCTCGGAATGGACCCCAATCAGTTTTGTTGGACACGTAATGATGATACGAGTCCAACAAAGTCGTCCGTTTGAAATTTCGACGTTGTTCGGCGAGTTTTTAATCCGACATAAAATTTGGTTGTAAGCGATCCAGAGAGCATAAAATGAGCAAATGAACTCGAATTTGATTGCTGATTATTTCGGTGGATGCGGACCGATGAGACAACCAGCCCTTCTGGGAACAATTTTTGAGTCCTTAAGAGTGAGATACGGGGGTTTGATTATATAATAAATAATTTTTTTAATAATAATAATAATAGTAATTATCGTTATATATATACACTATATCTAAACATAATGTTGTTGTTCACCTCCCCTTTCACCCGATCAGCTGCGCCTTCATCTGCCCCATGGCAACTCGACGCAAACCAAGCTGAGCCCTGCTCTTCTCCAGCCTCTTCCTCCGAGCATCCCTCCAAGCGACCATGGCGGAATCCACACCTCAATGGCCGACCATCTCCCTCCTCGAGCTCCCACAGTCCTGGCCAACTCCACCTCCTTCCATTTATCGGCAAGCCCGAGATCCACAACTGTCCCTCCCACTTCTCCGGCCTGCTCGACCAATCTCCGACCACCTCTCCCAGGGCCGAGTAGCTCTCCTCCGGCAAGCCTTTACTTCCGAGCTCCCCTCTCCGCCTCCTCTCTCAAGGTCGAGATCCACCAAACCGAGCCATCTCCCATGGCTGAAAACTCCAAGCACCAGCATCACCTCCACCAAGGCCGACCACCAAGCTCCAGATCTTCCGAGCCCCATCTTTCAACTCAAAGGCCGGCGATCTCCTAGCTCTCCGGCGAAGCCACATCTCCGGCGAGCTCCATCCCAATCGACCCGGCTCCGACTCAAAAGCCGAAGCAGCTTCATCCTCCGCGACCGAAATTTGTAGATCCATGCCGAGCTTCATGATTCGTGGCCGAAGTTTGTAGAACCATGTTGAGCTTCATCCAAGGCCGAAAACGGCGCGCTTGAAGCGTTCTACATCCTCTCCGACAACGTTCGGCGAGATCCGACTACGATCGGGAGCGACGTGCAAATGCCGCATACACGACTATTAGGTAGCATGCATGGTCACCCTGTGAGTTCTTCCTCGACTCCTCCCTCTGTATAGATCATAGGTTTCCAGTTGTATAAACCTTCTTGCAAATGTCCCATTTTACCGGGGACCCGCGGACACACGAGTGTAGTCGTGCTCGGCGTGGCCGCAGATCATTTTGAGTGGCTCCTTGTGACACCTCTCCGCGATTCTCGGGGTGCGACCCAATGATAAATAAATATTAGTGCCCGCGCGGTCGAAACAACGATGACCGCATGGTGAAAAATAATATTGATGCGCGCGCGATAAAAATAACGACGATCGCGTGGCGTCGAATAAAATTGATGTGCGCGGGGTCAAAATAACGACGACTGCGCGGCGGTAAATATATATTAATGTGCACGCGGTCGAAACAAAGACGATCGCGCGACAACAATTAATATCGATATACGTGCGGTCGAAATAACGACGATCGCGCGACAGTAAATAAATATTAATGCCCGCGCGGTCGAAACAACGACGATCGCACGTCGACAATTAATATTGATGCGTGTGCAGTCGAAATAATGACGATAACGTGTCTGTAAATAATATTGATGCACGCGATCAAAATAGCAACGCTCGCGCATCGATAAATAATATTAAACTGTGCGGCGAGATCGATGGTGAATCTCGTGATGAAACCCGCGGTGAGCGTGCGATGAAAATAAGCAGTGGAGCTTGCAGCGACGACTTACGCGGATGATGGATGAGTGCAATGGTGGTAATCGTGAGGCTTGCGACAGAGACCTTCGACAATGAAGATTCTCAGCCCGTGGAATGCCTAGTGGACTTATGGAAGAATAACTGAACCGACGCTGTTAGCATCACCTACTTCATGATAATGAATCAACAACATGATGTTTATTGAATCATGGCCGCGCCGCCAACCATATGAGGTGGTTAACCCAAATCCTTTTCGAAGTCTGGGAAGTGATTAGGATCCCTAATTTGAGGCGTTTATCACACTTAAAGTATATGATTATACATAACCACTTAGTGGTTTTATGAATTTAGCAGAGGTGAAATTTGTGTAGTGTTTTTGTTGGGTGGAGTAGGGAGTTATTCGCCTCCCCTAGTTGGTGCGCGCCCTACATTATACGTAACTCTGCTTGTTTGAAAAGATAACGTGTGTGAATGTATGTGGCGGGTCGCTGACTCTACCGGCGAGACACTCCGGAGGGTTAGTACAGCGACTCTAGGATAGTGTCATGGTTGAATAACAGTGCGCACCCTAGCTTAATTTGTTGTTTTTTGTAGCACCACCTGGAGTTCGACCTGCGCTATGCCTTGGTACATTTGTTTGTTCCGCCAGTATGGGCGAAGACCGAGTACGCGCTCGGACAGTCTTACGTAAGGCCTATGGATGATTGTGCTTAAATACCTTAGAAGTGGTCAGGACGTGCCACTGCCACCATTTGGCCATGACGGTGGTGCATGTGGGCTTAGCTACCCTATGAATAAGTGTCTCAGTTGTTAGTTTGTACTTGATTTCGATCAAGTGCTTGCGTCTCAACACTGCTTGAATTATTAAGGCTATGTCGACATAGATTTCATGCGCATATGCGATGATTATGCTAATCTCGGTTGAGTTTATTCTTTTACTCGTACTGCTCTTAAATGATAGCACGTTTAATTCTGTTTTAGCTTAGCCATCGTTGGGTGCATGAGTGTGGACATCGCTAGGTTCGAAACTGTAAGAACCCACCCACCCACCCCCCCCCCCCCCCCCCACCCCCCCATTTTCAACCAAGGAGATCCTTATGCCCAGGGCGAGCGTCCCCCCAAAAGGTTCGCGTGTCTGAAGAGGTCTCATCACCCTCTTACCTGACCCACGACCCAATTGGCGGAACATTCGCCCTGTAAGGCTATTGCATCATTACCGAAAAACATTCACAGAGTATAAAATTTACGGAAACAAAAACACATCACAGAACATTCCAACATGATATATAATAAATCATAAATGAAAACCCACGATGGGGTATATAGAGTCTCGCAGCGATAACCGTCATAGTCATAAGACGACAAAATATCTAATCAAAAGAGGAATCTCTCATCCTCTCCTCAGAGTAGTACCCTCACATCCTCATAAATCATCTGAACTGGCTCAGGTAACTCCTCGTCATCATGGGCACGTCTACGCTCGTCCATCCGCTCCTGCTCCGTTAGTAGACGCATCAGTTCCTACAATGATAATGTACAGAAGTACGTTAGCCACGATGGACCAAGTAAATCCCACGCTCCTCCCCAACCCCCTAATGGGCACCAGGGAGAACACATGTATGGAAAGTTAGCACAATAGCTGAAGCAAATATACATTTATATTAGGGTTATATAAAAGAAGCAGTAATCTGAAACTATTCGTAAAGAGGGGAAAACAGCTAAAGTAGTAAATTCACTCGCCATCGTATAACCCTTCCTAACGGTGGTTATACGATGTCGGACCAAGGTGAGAGCATAAGTAATGTATATATATATATATATATATATGATATGATGGCATGTATGGTTGTCCTCCCTGTCACTCGAATGACGTGTCTCAGTCACTTTCCCCTATGTCGACATAGTGACCTGTTAAGAGAAGGAGCTCACTTCCCAGGCCTCACTGCCTTGGCCAGACGGTGACAGTGGGTCGGTCGGTCGCTCCCACTTCTAGGTTATGGATACACCCCAACTTCCTAGGTCTTCGTACCTCTATGAAGAATAGGTACTCTCGGTGGGAACACATCCTCACCTTGTGCGGAGATCCTCTCGGCACATAACCAAATAGGTGTGAGACGGACCTGTGTGGAAGGGGTAGCTAACCCCCGGTCCTCTTCACTACCAAAAACAAAAGAGTTCGTCGTACAACTTCTTCCATAGTGTATATTATGGGGAAGCCGACGAACCCGCCACCTTGGTAACCATGCTCCCTCCCACGTTCCCATGCATAAAGAAATGAATGAGATGACAATATTTGGAAATACTTATACACAGAATGTACACCGGGATAGTTCAAGAATTACTACGACGAACAAATTTTTATTAAATATTTTAAGGTTTAAAAGGCTCACATGTCTGATCTAATCAAATATTAATTCACTGTAGTCACTAAATTTGCACACAATGATGACTAAGGAGGTGTATCATATAAGACAATGTCCCCCTTTTTTTCTGTACATAACCACTGAGACAATTATATATAACAAAGTAAGGTATACAGATGCATACTTAATCATTGAGAGATATACTAACGAAAAATAGTTGTGCACATTCTTCTAAAATATATTGTTCAGTTAATAAGTAGCCTAGTGAGAGAATGTTAAGTATATATAAAAAAATAATGATGAAAAAGAAAAGAGAAAGTTCATGAATCTCTGTGAAGACACAATTTAGTTCCAGAATATTTGAAGATTGAAATGGCTCGAACACTAGATCTAATTAAATATAAACTTGCTGCAGCGAGAGATACCAGTTTTGAATAATTTGGTGATTAAGGTAGTGTATCATATAAGATAATATTTTCTGCGTACCAGATTATTATGCAGGCGATAAGAAGCGAAATAAAACAAATGTAAGCATGTCATCCACTTTGGAGCATTTATATATATATATATCAAAAATTTACACACATTTTGTAAGACCCTCTTTTTTTTTGCTTTTAAACCGGGTCTTACCGCCCAGAACTGTCGTCTTGCGGCGACACCATTACACCCAATGGTCGCCGCCACAATACGCCGATCCTGCCGGCTATCCATCATCATCCAGGAAAACCATATTCACAGTAATAGAAGCATTAAATGAAACAAGTCCACAAAATCACATTATAAATTTATCATAATACAAGATTATAATGTCCACGATGAGAAAGAACGAAAAGAATAGGGGCTTACGCCCAGTACATGTTCAAATATAGTGCAATAATACTCTCACTCTACATCTATGCGGAAGCTATCAAACTCTGTCTTCATGCATCTGTAGCTGCTGCTGCGACGACGTGTAGTGGCTCCTCTGCTTCATCCCGTCCTCCTATCCTGTCTCCTGAACGGGGTCCTGCTGTTCCGACACATCATCCCTAAAATGATAAGGTCCACTGAACGTCAGTCTATAAGACTCAGCATATTCCTCACCGCCTCCACCCGCGACTCCTAGGCACCGTGCGAGAAGAGGGAGCGGAGGACATCAAGGGGTAAATCAAATCAGGTAACATGTGGCTAGACTAGCAGGGTTTATAATTACTGAACATTAAATAATAATAATTCTATGCTAGCAGAGTATAGAGCGACATCAATAAGTAAAAGACAATGCAATATAAAGAAGTAGGTATAACACATAAGAGCAGTTACAAATGTAACCTTAACTTATATGCACACACAAAAGCACATAAGCTAAGGGATCTGGCACTAAGGTAAACTTATCGTATAAAAGAGCTCATACTAATTTATACGATGAGGTCTCTGATTTATGCAAAAATGCTATGCTATGATATGCAATGCAATGGTATGCAATATTGCAACTCACACACACGACACTGTACGTACAAACCTTTAGTTCCCACTTTTCGGAGGTAGCTAACCTCTCGGGAACCTCCCGTAGTCGTCAAATGGTGGCAGAGGAGTGGGCGTCTCCTCACCTAGATGGGTAAGTCACACTAACAGACCTAGGCCCTAAAGTACGCTGTGATACCGGTATCCGGTACTCACGAGCTCCTGTGTACTAAACTGTATTGGCCAGGCAGGGTCTAGGGAATCCGTCCCGTCGGACGCGCAGTAAAACAACCTGGCCCCTAATCAAACCACTAGCACTATCGAGTCAACGAACTGCTGTCGGTGTGACGACTAAGCCAGAACCGAAGACCCACCACATCTTATGCATATACAAATATGTATTAACTCTTACTACCGAGCCTCCAGCTCGCAATTCTAAATCAACATTTATAAAGTCTTATATTTAAGCTACGAGCGAACCGCTCGCAGGACTATCCCAGTCCTTATTCCTTTCGACCCTAGCCTACCGCTCGCAGGACAATCCCAGTCCTTCCTTATAACCCGAGCCTACCGCTCGCAGGACTATCCTAGTCCTTATTCCTCATTACCTGAGCCTACCGCTCGCAGGACTATCCCAGTCCTTCCTTATAACCTAAGTTTACCGCTCGCAGGACTATCCCAGTCCTTCCTTATAACCCGAGCCTACCGCTCGCAGGACTATCCCAGTCCTTCTCCCTTATAACCCGAGCCTACCGCTCACAGGACTATCCCAGTCCTTCCTTATAACCCGAGCCTACCGCTCGCAGGACTATCCCAGTCCTTCCTTATAAACTGAGCCTACCGCTCGCAGGACTATCCCAGTCCTTATTCCTTTCGACCCGAGCCTACCGCTCGCAGGACTATCCCAGTCCTTATTTCTTATGACCCGAGCCTATCGCTCGCAGGACTATCCCAGTCCTTCCTTATAACCCGAGCCTACCGCTCGCAGGACTATCTCAGTCCTTCCTTATAACCTGAACCTACCGCTCGCAGGACTATCCCAGTCCTTATTGCTTATAACCCGAGCCTACCGCTCGCAGGACTATCCCAGTCCTTATTCCTTATAACCTGAGCCTACCGCTCGCAGGACTATCCCAGTCCTTATTCCTTTCGACCTAAGCCTACCGCTCGCAGGACTATCCCAATCCTTCCTTATAACCCGATCCTACCGCTCACAGGACTATCCCAGTCCTTCCTAATTACCCGAGCCTACCGCTCACAGGACTATCCCAGTCCTTATTCCTTTTGACCCGAGCCTACCGCTCGCAGGACTATCCCAGTCCTTCCTTATAACCCGAGCCTACCGCTCGCAGGACTATCTCAGTCCTTATTCCTTTCGACCCGAGCCTACCGCTCGCAGGACTATCCCAGTCCTTCCTTATAACCCGAGCCTACCGCTCGCAGGACTATCCCAGTCCTTCATTATAACCCGAGCCTACCGCTCGCAGGACTATCCCAGTCCTTGTTCCTTTCGACCCGAGCATACTGCTCGTAGGACTATCTCAGTCATTCCTTATAACCCGAGCCTACCACTCGCAGGACTATCCCAGTCCTTATTCCTTTCGACCCGAGCCTACCGCTCGCAGGACTATCCCAGTCCTTCCTTATAACCCGAGCCTACCGCTCGCAGGACTATCTTAGTCCTTATTTCATTCCATCCCAGATTTGGGAGGGAGATTATGTTTCAAGTTCTCCTACTTTACTACTCTTGTCTATTGTTAGTTGATCTTAGCAGCTTGGGGTGAATCCTGGACTTCCCGTGGATTACCCGGTGAAGGGCTCGCAACGGTACTAGGGAATGTGATGGTGACTGAAGCCCAAATCCCCCTTTCAGGGATATTTATTTTATTTAGTTGCTACCCATTCTTGTATGCCCATTAGCTCTCCAATTGCTCTAAAATCCTAGGGTGGATTACCATTTGACTCGGGCAGACATGTGTAGGTGTTCTATTGAACACCGAACCATGTCATTCCTAGTGACCGACAATTTCCTTGTGTTATCTCTCAATCACATTTTTCACTTCTTGCTAAGTCATCCTTCGCCTCCCCTAAAAGGTCCTTGTCAAATTCCTGAATTGATAGTTTTACTAAACGCACCCCGTCTTATTTCTGATGGCTGCCCTTGGAGATTAAACCTTCAACCTAATTGGGCATCTGCAATTCTCTTAGAGTTAGTAACTTTGGGGGTGGTGACCATAAGGAAGGGGTCCGAATCTATGTTTTCAGTTTCTACTGTTCACAGGCCAAGGTGTAATTGAACTAGGTCTGACTCTTAAGATGCAACCTTGGTCCTATCAAGTCCTAATGAGTTCCCAGTTCTTGCCATAAGTTCACAATGTGTAATGATCTAACAACCTCAAATCCTACATTCATGCTCTTCCAGGAAATCCTTAATCATAATTTCTATTCAAATAGATGGGGTGGAAGTGAAGTTTTACGCAACATGTACCATCTACAGATCTCTATAAATTTTTATAAATTCACAATAGCATAGTATTGATCTAAAAACTTCAATGCCTAAGTTTCATAATATTCCAAGGAGTATTCGTCCATAATATTCATTTAATATAAGTGGCGTGCCAATAAGGGTTTACACTACAACCACCATCTACTGGTCACAATAATTTCTGATAAAATTACGGAAGTATGATATTGACCTAAAAACATCAATGCCTAAGTTTCATAATTTTCCAAGGATTATTTGTCCATAATATTCATTTAATACAAGTGGTGTGCCAATAAGGGTTTACACTAAAACGACCATCTACAGGTCACAGTAAATTCTGATAAAATTACAGTAGTATGATATTGACCTAAAAACATCAGTGCCTAAGTTTCATAATTTTCCAAGGAGTATTTATCCATAATATTCATTTAATACAAGTGGTGTGCCAATAAGGGTTTACACTACAACCACCATCTACAGGTCACAATAAATTTTTATAAAATTACAGTAGTATGATATTGACCTAAAAACATCAGTGCCTAAGTTTCATAATTTTTCAAGGATTATTTGTCCATAATATTCATTTAATACAAGTGGTGTGCCAATAAGGGTTTACACTACAACCACCATCTACAAGTCACAATAAATTCTGATAAAATTACAGTAGTATGATATTGACCTAAAAACATCAGTGCCTAAGTTTCATAATTTTCCAAGGAGTATTTGTCCATAATATTTATTTAATACAAGTGGTGTGCCAATAAGGGTTTACACAACAACCACCATCTACATGTCACAATAAATTCTGATAAAATTACAGTAGTATGATATTGACCTATAAACATTAGTGCCTAAGTTTCATAATTTTCCAAGGAGTATTTGTCCATAATATTTATTTAATACAAGTGGTGTGCCAATAAGGGTTTACACTATAACCACCATCTACAGGTCATAATAAATTCTAGTAAAATTAATGTAGTAATATATTGACCTAAAAACATCAGTGCCTAAGTTTCATAATTTTCCAAGGAGTATTTGTTCATAATTACCATTTAATACAAATGGTGTGCCAATAAGAGTTTACACTACATCTACCATCTACAGGTCACAATAAATTCTGGTAAAATTACAGTAGTACAATATTGGCATAAAAACATCTTATCCAGAGTTTCATAATTATCAAGTGATTTTTCACCTTAATTATTTCATAAATTAAGAAGTGTCACAAACTAAATATATGAAATTTCACCAAGTATTATCCATCCATAAATCTTCCAAAAATCTTAGAGGTTCATAACTAAATTCCACATGATTTTCCAGGGTTTCAAAAATTTCCCAATATTTTTCATCAATAAAATTTAAGTTATTCAAAAATACAACATATGATAATTTCCATGATTTCTAAGGAAATAATCTCTAAAAATTCCTACAAAATTTCCAGAGGTTCTAGTTGATGTTACAAGGTATTCCTCAGAGTTTCAGATTTTTCCATAAGGTTTTTGCCTTAAACATTTCATTAATACATAATTTTGACATAATTCAATTTTATCAATTACTTAGGATTTTTGATCCCAAAATCCTAATTTTTCTTGGAGTAATGAATTATGTCATAAAGAAGGTATGACCAAGGTTCCAGAAGCTATCACTAAGCCATTTATGCTAAATATACAAAATATCTCCTTTTGTTATTGGCACACCATATCACTTATTAGACAAAAGCATGCAAGAGGAATTACCCCACATGCAGAGGTCCAATTGCTCTCAAATTTTAGCCATGGTCTAATGATGACCTAATAAGTGTGACACCCAAATTTGGGGTCATTTGGAGTTATACAACTCCAAAAATATCATTTATTTGATTTAACATATTTTAAATAAAACCTTAGGAAAATTATCTCCTAAAAATCTGATTTTTGGATACAATCTAGGTATAGAGAACATGCATGCATGGCCAAAATTTCAGCTTCATCAGACTTGGCCTTTGAAAGTTATACACATTCAAAGATCTGGTTTCTCTTTTGACCAGCCTGACTAAAATGAGTGATGTGGGTCCTACAGTGATCCAAATGATCTAATTTAAATTTCAAATGAAAGTAGACATCAAGGCCTACAGTAGTTATCTCAGGCAACGTTTCCTAAAAAGGCCTCTAAGTGCCTTAAAATCAGGCATGAACATTCACATGAAAGTGTGACAGATTTCATATAATGAATAATATATATATATATATACACATTCCTGCACGAATCATAAAGCAAACTGACGGCATCCCGTCATCTTCCCCAGCTCGCCAACGGCTAGGATTCCATCTCGCTGGGTGACTTTGTTTCTCCATTTCCCGGCAACCTACAACCCACCACCATCGGCCACCGCCTCCACCACCTCCGTTGAGGTGGTGGTTATCGCCAGGCGGCGACACGGCCGCCGGAGAGCCCGTCTCCGGCGATCTAGAGCAAGAACTAAAGCTCGGAAAATCTCCGTCTAGCTCGCATGGGATCGGGCTCAATTGAGCCCGATATCACTCCTAGGTGGATCTAACATCTAGCATAGAGGGAGAGGGGGAGGAACTTGCCTCTATTCACGCGTGGAGGCGACCAAATTGCCAGATCGCCATTGTTGTTATTCCAAGCTCGGACCTTGCTCGAATATCACCACCAGTGCACGATCCTTCTCAGTAACTTAGGGTTTTAGTGCTCTCTGAGTTCTGAAGCTAATGGTGGCTCGAATTGGAGGAATGAGGTTGCTTATGGCCTCTTGCCATTAAAGGCTAGGCCGGCCATCTCCCATGGCCGCCCAATTCAGCCAGTGCATGGCTAGGCCGACTGCCCAAAGCTGGGGAAATCAATTCCCCAGCTCAGGGCTGCAGAATGAGGAGGGAATTGGGTGCCATGTGGCACCCATTCCCTCTTTTCCTCCTCTTTCCCATCCTTGTCTTCTTCCCCCACTTTTGACACTTGGACAAGGCCTCCTTTTCCCCAATTTCAAATTCCAGCATGCTTATGGTCTGGTCACCATGTGGGTTGACCACTTGAGCCATGGGATTGGGCTAAGACCACTTGATTTGAGTTTTGGGCTCACTTGACCCAAATAGGCCAAATTGGGGACTTTTGGGTTTGGGCTTGGCTCAAGCTCAGACCACTTAATGTGACTGACCCACATTACTGTCTTGGACCCTATGGACCCATTACAAGAGGAATTGAGTCATGGTGGGGTCATATGGGGCTTGATTGCACTTATTTGCCTATAGGTGCAATTTGGGTATTTTGGTGATTTTGCCCTAATTCTCCAAAATTGAATGTGCACTTTGGTTTGCTTATGCCTCGTTTACTCCCCTTAATGTTTAGGTTGGGTTGTGCTAGGTTAATTTGGCCAATTTGGGGCCAATTGAAACATAAAGGGTATAAGTGGTAATTTGGGCAAATTGGTAATTTGCCCAATTTCCCCAAAATTGGCTTACACCAAGGGTCCAATGTGGGGCCTTTAGACTCCCTAAGTGTCCCAAGTGTGTTATGGGTGATCAATTTGATCACAATGGGTCAATTGAAGTTCAATTTAAGTTTTTAGTACTAATAGGTCAATTTGGGGCTTTTTAGTAATTGGCCCAATTTCCCCAAATTGGTGGTCCTAGGATGGGGCTTTTGGGTCCATTAGGTCCCCTAGGGAGGTTTCCACATGATGGTGGGTCCAATTTGATCATTTGGAGTTCAATTGCCCTTATTTATAGAGGTTTGACCTAGGTGGCCTAAGGTTGACTTTTGGTCAATTTGACCAATTTGGTTGGCCTCAAAGGTCCCTAGTGGTCTACTCACCTCCTTGGATGGTCATGGGGGTCATGGTGAGGTTAGGTTGGCACATTGGAGTCTGTTGGTCACCCCTAGGCTAGTCCATCAATATTTGCTATATGCACCCAAAAATGCATTCCTTCCTATCTTAATGAGTTCATGGGGCCTCTTTGGCCCACTTTGTGTACTTGATTCATCCTAGGGGGATCTCCATGGCTATGTGTGATGCTCAAGGTGCTTTAGCCTCTTTCAGTCCACTTTACACTAGGGTGGCCCATGGTGGCTGAGTGCACACCATGGGTTCTTCACTCCTTTCAACTGGTCATCCTAGTGCCCGGTGTCACTTATCATATTTTTGTCATGACTTGTCATGGCAAAAATTCTCTAGGGGCCTAGCAGTTTGGGGGATGTTACAAATCCTAATAAACGAAGAAACAATTTCATCCCCGAAATTTAGGTTGGGTCTACGGAAGTCAGAGTTCAGAATATACCAGGAAGATTTAGTAGTTTTTGTGCAACACGACTCCCAACTAATATTGGAAACGGTTAGGTTTAGTTCACATCGCTTCATCCTCAGTCTTCTCCCAAGTGCACTTTCGTTAAATTTTACTATGTCCGTAACCAAGATCTTCTTCCTGGGTCTCCTTAAATATTTATCAGTTTGATGAAGATATACATAGTGGAGGGAGGACATAAGTTGAAGTAAAGTTGCATATTCACAAGGCGAGTGTAGGAATCCACTAAGTCTTATAATCCATAATATGATGTCTGTACCCTTATTTGTTAGGTGATTGCAATTAGAATTTAGACTTGTCTTCCAAGATCATGATATGCTTATGGCTTGGGCAATATTGATTCTCCTAATTTTCATGACATCGTCATTCTTTTAATACTTTATGTCAACGTTTAATATGCTTCTAAGATCCAAAATGATATTTAGTAAATGTAAATATGTCATGGTCATTTACTAAACTAAAAGAATACTCTAGTAATAATAAAGCTTAGTTCTGGTACCTAAATTCATGTGAGTCATCAATTCCAATGCTCATAAAATTCATATATTGTAAATCCTTCAAGATTAATTTTTGATGTGCACCCAATCACATTAACGTCCTGAAGCCTCATTCCTAATTGTTATCCCAAATCATGTGTTATTAACGGTCAGATCTATAGTCCTCATTTTTGTTAAACGCAAAACAAGCTCAAATTTTGCATGAGACCTATCACCTCTGAATCAACTATCGTAAATATGTCGTGAATTGATCTCTAAATCATTCCCCAAGTCTTGTATGTGATAATTTACAAATTTCAACTCTTCGTAATGTCATATTTGTTTTTGGCCTCGTTCTTATTTCTTTCATAACTATGGGGTCCCCAATTTGTACACCAAGTATCAGTTATCATGGGCCAATAGGTTTAACAGAATTTTCAGAGACTAATCATGATCCAAGACAGTGTTCGACAGAAGTTCATAGTTTCCCTCCTTAAAATAATTGTAGATGATTAATTATGTGGCTAAGGGTGCAAAACCCATTTCGTGAAGGAAGTATGATAACTAATCAATAGTTAAGTATATTAAAATTTTCAGAAGTTTAATGGAGACCACGAGTCTATCTACTCATTTCTGTAATATTCCAGATTTTTGTACTGAACTAGGGGAACATGACCCTGGAATTCTCAATTTTGCTTAATGTAACAAGAGTTCACAAACCCCAATTTCCTACGGGACTCAATCCTCAAAGTCTTTGATTCCTTCAGAGATGAAAGACCTCTTGATAATAAGTACATGTTTCAAATTTCAAGAGAGTTGACCAAGGAAAATAATTCTTATCCATAAAACTCGGTGTGTGTAACAACATGGGTATTATCTTAAGCTACCTTGGTCTTGCAGGGGGGACCCACCAATATGTAGGGGTCCAAATGGCCTCAAATTTGTCGAGGGACCTTTCTTTCCGAGACCTACCATCCATAAAAGGTTTGAGTGGATTGGTTTCCATTAAGCTTTAGGTCTACCACAATCGTATGTAATGCAATCATTTCCAAATCCATAGAACTTTATCTCCAGAATTCTGATTCTTGGGCAGCATGTGTATCGTACTAAATCTACATGTACAGTGTAAAATTCAGATTATTTGGATAAGCCAGATAATGGGGGCACACAGATTTAGGTCTAGGGTTCACTTTATATACCCTGCACCAAAATAGGTGCCCGGGGAGTTGTATTGCAGAGACTTTTATGTTTCCAAAACAACCCAAGTTAACATCATAGTGATCCAACAAACGAAGAAACAAGATTAGCCTCCCATAAATCTTGTGATGGGTTTCTTATATCCAAAAATTTGGACATCTCGTGTATTTACATAATCCTTATTGGTATACAGTCCTTGAGATTTGTGTATATGGTAAGGTTCTCTACCATCAAAATGCCATTTACCGTAACTTTCCAAGGATCGTGTGCCTATTAAGTGGTCTTCTCTAAGTTGGAATTCTCATTCCACATTTGACATCCTTTCTTTGTCATGGTTTTCCGAGGGTGGAAGTGTGGAGTATTAGCTTCTAAGCACATAAGTTAAGCCTTATGAGTCTCATACTAATCCGATAGTACAATCACAAGCACCAAATTCACTTAAGATTGTCCTATTTGTTTGTTTGAGGGGTGTTAATATCACTTAGGAAGTGACGTGGGTATATCAGAGAGTAAGTCCTGAACACTTACACACGCTTTCAACTCCTTTTAGTCACTTTGGGGGTATCCTACTACTTTGGTCAAAATATTTTTGAGGTTGATGCCGGACTAGGATACCTTATGAGATGTCTTGCTAAGTCAAACAAATACGGTGTACTAGTCAGGTTGGCCTAATCTCATCGTTAAGTGGAAAAAGTTATGTGATTTCCCGTATGGGCACACCACTGCTTCCGCTGCTAGTTTGTCCTCAAACTAAGCTCGAGCGGGATGGCCCAGGGTTTGTGGACTTCTTTTACTTGGATCGAAAGTCGGCTAAGCTGATACCAGTTTGTAAGACCCTCTTTTTTTTCTCTTTTAAACCGGGTCTTACCGCCCAGAACCGTCGTCTTGCGGCGACACCATTACACCCAATGGTCGCCTCCACAATACGCCGATCCTGCCGGCTATCCATCATCATCCAGGCCAACCAAATTCACAGTAATAGAAGCATTAAATGAAATAAGTCCACAAAATCACATTATAAATTTATCATAATACAAGATTATAATGTCCACGATGAGAAAGAACGAAAAGAATAGGGGCTTACGCCCAGTACATGTTCAAATATAGTGCAACAACACTCTCACTTTACATCTATGCGGAAGCTATCAAACTCTGTCTTCATGCATCTGTAGCTGCTGCTGCGACGACATGTAGTGGCTCCTCTGCTTCATCCCGTCCTCCTGTCCTGTCTCCTGAACCGGGTCCTGCTGTTCCGACACATCATCCCTAAAATGATGAGGTCCACCGACCGTCAGTCTATAAGACTCAGCATATTCCTCACCGCCTCCACCCGCGACTCCTAGGCACTGTGCAGGAGGAGGGAGCGGAGGACATCAAGGGGTAAATCAAAGTAGGTGACATGTGGCTAGACTAGCAGGGCTTATAATTACTGAACATTAAATAATAATAATTCTATGCTAGCAGAATATAGAGCAACAGAAATAAGTAAAAGACAATGAAATATAAAGAAGTAGGTATAACAAATAAGAGCAACTACAAATGTAACCTTAACTTATATGCACACACAAAAGCACATAAGCTAAGGGATCTGGCACTAAGGTAAACTCATCGTATAAAAGAGCCCATACTAATTTATACGATGAGGTCTCTGATTTATGCAAGAATGTTATGCTATGATATGCAATGCAATGGTATGCAATGTTGCAACTCACGCACACGACTCTGTACGTACAGACCCTTAGTTCCCACTTTTTGGAGTCAGCTAACCTCTCGGGCACCTCCCGTCATGGTCAAACGGTGGCAGAGGAGCGGGCGTCTCCTCATCTAGGTGGGTAAGTCACACTACCAGACCTAGGCCCTAACGTACGATGTGATACCGGTACCCGGTACTCACGAGATCCTACGTATTAAACTGTATTGGCCAGGCAGGGTTTAGGGAATCCGTCCCGTCGGACACGCAGTAAAACAACCTGGCCCCTAATGAAACCACTAGCACTGCCGAGTCAACGAACTGTTGTAGGTGTGACGACTAAGCCAGAACCGAAGACCCACCACATCTTATGCATATGCAAATATGTATTAACTCTTACTACCGAGCCTCCAGCTCGCAATTCTAAATCAACATTTATAAAGTAGAGCCTACCGCTCGCCAGACTACACCAGTCTTATATTTAAGCTACGAGCTCACCGCTCGCTAGACTACACCAGTCTTATATTTAAACTGCGAGCCTACCGCTCGCTAGACTACACCAGTCTTATATTTAAACTGCGAGCCTACCGCTCGCTAAACTACACCAGTCTTATATTTAAGCTACGAGAGTACCGCTCGCCAGACTACACCAGGTTATATTTAAGCTACGAGCATACCGCTCGCCAGACTACACCAGTCTTATATTTAACCTACGAGCCTACCGCTCGCTAGACTACACCAGTATTATATTTAAACTACGAGCCTACCGCTCGCTAAACTACATATATTTAAGCTACGAGCGTACCGCTCGCAGGACTATCCCAGTCCTTATTCCTTTCGACCCGAGCCTATCGCTCGCAGGACTATCCCAGTCCTTCCTTATAACCCGAGCCTGTTGGACATGTGTGTCACATCCCTTTGTTTGAGAATAACAAATCCCAAATTGTATTTGATCTTGCTTGTCGTATGTTTATAGTGTGCATGAACTATTGGTGTAATACTCCACAGGTAGAAAGCAGCTGAATTCAAACATCTGGAAGAATGCACTACCGCCAACGTTAGAGCTACCGCCAGGCGCTAGCTCAGGTTCCGTTCGACGAACTGGAAGCTGCGTTCGATGAAATCTGAAGGAAGCTCTGTTCGACGAACGAGGAGCTCCGTTCGACGAATATTCCTGCGTTCGACGAATTTGTGCTCAACAAGCTGCGTTCGACGAACGAGGAGCTTCATTCGACAAATTTGGCTGCGCTCGACGAATTTGTGCTCGACAACTGGGTTCGACGAACTTGAAGCTCCGTTCGACGAAAATTTTGTTCGACAAATTCCGTTCGACGAAAGTTTGTTCTGCCACGCCGCCGACGGTTTCGCAACCGCTACCGCCAGCGCTAGCACTACCGCCTGGCGCTATCTCAAGTTTGTGAACAGCCCCATGCCGCCGACGATTTCGCAACTGCTCCACACGAACGCCACCGCAGGCGCTAGGAGATAACACAGGCGCTATCTTCATGATCTATAAATTGATGGGCTCTTTCTTGTTTTGGCAATCTATCCCAGAGAGGTTGCAAGTGCCACAATTCTATTGTTGTTATGCTGCCGAAAATGGATCTCCCACTAAAAGCTTAAGGAGAATTCTGGAGGAGGACTACGTCACGCTACATCCGAAGGACGATCGCTTCGACCTCGCTCATACTACAGCGATCCTTCATCTCCGACTTCAGAAGATCTCATAAAGGGAGTTTTTATAATTGTTATCATTATTTTCATTCCATACTTTCTTTGTAACCGTTTAGTTAATTCGCCTTGTGTTGGCGACTAGGTCTGGGTTGGACTTAGGGAGTAATTCGCCTTGTGTTGGCGACTAGTTCTAGGTGATTAGATCTAGGGGGACTCGAGGCCATATCCGGGGAACGATTGGCTAGAGCGGCTTGAGGCCTTATCCAGGGAAGGATAAGCTAAAGCCAACCGGTTTGTGGGGATACAAGTCGGTATAGAAAAGGAAAAGTTATTTACATTTGTACGCCTCCGATTTCTAGCGATATTGAAATCAAATTTATGTAAACACCTTTTTATATAAATACAATCATGTCTCTATTTGTGTTTACTTGATTTCTATCATTTGGCATAATCTCTAAATATTGGTTACAAAGTTTTCAGTTCTAATTACTTTATCTAAATTGTTTAGTTCAATCTCTTTCATCATAAAACAATTTAGTACTTGTTTCTAAACTTGGTTATTATGATATTCTCTTAATTTAGCTAAATTGTTATTTCATTCTAATATTACTTTAAACAATTTAGTAATTTTCATAAAATTATAAAGAAGAATTTTTATTCCCTTATTCACCCCCCCCCCCCCCCCTCTAAGGGTGCCGTAAGATCCAACAAGTGGTATCAGAGCGAGGTTATTCCAAATCGGTTTAAAAACTGGGAATAATGGCGTCTCATGATCTCGCTTCTACTAGTGGGGGAAACTTTCTTATAAATGAAAAATCTTTAGCACCACCTTTATTTGAAGGCAAAAATTATAATGGGTGGAAATTTCTTATGGAAAAATTTCTTAAATCTTTGGATATTAAAGTATGGAATATTACAATTAAAATGCCCCCAAGTATTTTAAATAAAAATGAAATGTTTTTAAATGCCAAATCTATGAATAGTCTATATTGTGCATTAGATCAAAATATTTTCAAACTTATTTATACACTTCCTACTGCTTATGAAGTTTGGAAATTTCTTGAGAATACTTATAGTCCTTCTTCCACAGATGATGAACAAGAGCAATTCCTTGTGTATCCAAGAGAAGAAACTGATGAGGACTTATGCTTGGAGGAAGAAGAACACAACGTCACAATATTGGACTCATTTGTTGGCAACACATCAAGCAAAAGGGAAGACAGAAATTCAACTATGGAAGAGGAATGCAAAGAAGATGTCAAAGGATTCATTAGTCCAAATCTTGCCTCATCCCATAGCAATGTAAGAAATTCAAAAACTCCTCTTTTTGTAACAAATTCTATTTCTACTTCTCGTATGCTTAAAACTGCTAAACGTAAAATTTTAAAGTTAAAAATTGCTAATTCCAAATTACGTTTAGAAAATAAATCTTTAAAAGCAAACGATAATGTAGAATCAAATATTGATGTGTTGAATACTCTCTCTTGCTCTTTAGTTAAAATTCCTATTCCTTGTTTTGATTGCAATTTATTAAAAGAAAAATTGAAGGAAATTGAAAAATGGCTCTTAATTTCTAAAAGACATAATGAAAAATTGATAATTGAAAATGATGCTTTATCTTGTAAGTTATTACAATTAAAATCTTTTGTTGAAAAATTTCAAATGTCATGTAATGAATTTCATCATAAGATTTTGAATAACAAAGATAAAATAACTTACAAAATCATTTCTAAAAAGGACCATTTTCATACATCAACTCAAAAGGAGTTTAGTTTCAAAAAGAATTATGACCCTCACTGTTGAAACCAGAGAACTGGTCTCGACGTTCGCAAGGGGGATGCATCTAACCCTTACTTGACCTGAGCGAGACCCTTGACCAGTTACTGAGAGCGGAAGAACCCCACCCTTGAAGAACACCTAAGTCCACGAACGGACCCCTTAAGATGCAGCGTGGAGGTCCCACCACATACCCGGAAGTTCAACGAGAGCTTCTCCTCCCAAGCCAATGCTGAGCCTGGGCACCTTGGAGGGCACTAAGAATCACCTCACCGTCCACCTTCGATGACAAGGGGAGGGGAGGGGTAGTGCTTGCTGACACACGAGGGAGGGGGGTCGTAACATCCCTTCCCAAGGTGCCCATGGGGGTCTATTTATAGACTTCCCAAAAATTGGGTTGCGGATAGCCAAAATTCTGCTATCCGCAGCCCAATTACGAACCCGAACGACTGAACCGAGAGGGGGGCGAGTGGAGGATGAGACGTCCACTCCCCCCCCCTCCTTTGCCGGGGGTTTGGTGGATGGACCAAGGTCCAACCCCCGAGCTGGGCGAGCGGACCTTACGATCCACTCATCCTTCCGGGCGAGTGGACCATGGGTCCACTCGCCCAGCCACCCGGGCGGGTGGACACAAGGTCTCCCCGCCCCCGGGCGAGTGGACCAGTGGTCCACTCGCCCGCACGCTTGGGGCGAGTGGACCCTGGGTCCACTCGCCCCCCACCCTGGGCGAGTGGACCCAAAGGTCCACTCGCCTCACACTCGGGTGAGTGGACCAGTGGTCCACTCGCCCGGGTCCTTGGGCGAGTGGACGAAGGGTCCACTCGCCCGGGGGCCTTGGGCGAGTGGACCCAAGGTCCACTCATCCAAGGAGGCTTGCCCCCCCGGGCCTTCTCTTTTCGATGCTCACGACCTCTGACGGGTCGTTCCACTGAGCCCCCTCACTTGCGTCGGGTCACACCGACTCGAAAAATATGAGGGTTGTACACAATCCCCGCTCTTTTTGAGCTTGCCTTAAGCTCAGAAAGAAAGTCCAACCCACCTATTTGACGAGGAGGTGGGACCTTAGGGGAATCCACTAAGGGCTCTGCCAACGGGATACTCCTGTCGAGTTTTTCAACTGAACCTAACTCGAGGCGGAAGGCGGACCTTTCCCCACTTAACATCCCTCTTATGAGCCGAGCTCAGATGGAGGTGGAGAAAGTTCCTCACCTTAGGTCGAATTGAACTTGACCTGAGGTGGAAGAAAAACTCAACACCCTTAGTCAAGCCGAGCTCGGCCTGAGGTGGAAGGCAACTCAACACCTCTAGTCGAACCGAACTCGACCTGAGGTGGAAGGCAACTCAACACCTCTAGTCGAGCCGAACTTGACCTGAGGTGGAAGGCAAACCTTTCTCCACTTAACATCCCTCCTATGAGCCGAGCTCAGCTGGAGGTGGAGAAAGTTCAACACCTTGGGTCGGATTGAACTTGACCTGAGGTGGAAGAAAAACTCAACACCCTTAGTCGAGCCGAGCTCGACCTGGGGGGAAGGCAACTCAACACCTCTAGTCGAGCCGAACTCGACCTGGGGTGGAAGACAAACCTTTCTCCACTTAACATCCCTCCTATGAGCCGAGCTCAGCTGGAGGTGGAGAAAGTTCAACACCTTAGGTCGAATTGAACTTGACCTGAGGTGGAAGAAAAACTCAACACCCTTAGTCAAGCCAAGCTCGACCTGAGGTGGAAGGCAACTCAACACCTCTAGTCGAGCCGAGCTCGACCTGAGGGGAAGGCAACTCAACACCTCTAGTCGAGCCGAACTCGACCTGAGGTGGAAGACAAACCTTTCTCCACTTAACATCCCTCCTATGAGCCGAGCTCAGCTGGAGGTGGAGAAAGTTCAACACCTTAGGTCGAATTGAACTTGACCTGAGGTGGAAGAAAAACTCAACACCCTTAGTCGAGCCGAGCTCGACCTGAGGTGGAAGGCAAACCTTTCTCCACTTAACATCCCTCCTATGAGCCGAGCTCAGCTGGAGGTGGAGAAAGTTCAACACCTTAGGTCGAATTGAACTTGACCTGAGGTGGAAGAAAAACTCAACACCCTTAGTCAAGTCGAGCTCGACCTGGGTGGAAGGCAACTCAACACCTCTAGTCGAGCCGAGCTCGACCTGAGGGGAAGGCAACTCAACACCTCTAGTCGAGCCGAACTAGACCTGAGGTGGAAGACAAACCTTTCTCCACTTAACATCCCTCCTATGAGCCGAGCTCAGCTGGAGGTGGAGAAAGTTCAACACCTTAGGTCGAATTGAACTTGACCTGAGGTGGAAGAAAAACTCAACACCCTTAGTCGAGCCGAGCTCGACCTGAGGTGGAAGGCAAACCTTTCTCCACTTAACATCCCTCCTATGAGCCGAGATCAGCTGGAGGTGGAGAAAGTTCAACACCTTAGGTCAAATTGAACTTGACCTGAGGTGGAAGAAAAACTCAACACCCTTAGTCGAGCCGAGCTCGACCTGGGGGGAAGGTAACTCAACACCTCTAGTCGAGCCGAACTCGACCTGAGGGGGAAGACAAAACTTTCTCCACTTAACATCCCTCATATGAGCCGAGCTCAGCTGGAGGTGGAGAAAGTTCAACACCTTAGGTCGAATTGAACTTGACCTGAGGTGGAAGAAAAACTCAACACCCTTAGTCAAGCCGAGCTCGACCTGAGGTGGAAGGCAACTCAACACCTCTAGTCAAGCCGAGGTCGAGCTAAGGGGAAGGCAAACCGTTCTCCACTTAACATCCCTCCTATGAGCCGAGCTCAGCTGGAGGTGGAGAAAGTTCAACACCTTAGGTCGAATTGAACTTGACCTGAGGTGGAAGAAAAACTCAACACCCTTAGTCGAGCCGAGCTCGACCTGAGGTGGAAGGCAAACCTTTCTCCACTTAACATCCCTCCTATGAGCCGAGCTCAGCTGGAGGTGGAGAAAGTTCAACACCTTAGGTCGAATTGAACTTGACCTGAGGTGGAAGAAAAACTCAACACCCTTAGTCGAGCCGAGCTCGACCTGAGGTGGAAGGCAAACCTTTCTCCACTTAACATCCCTCCTATGAGCCGAGCTCAGCTGGAGGTGGAGAAAGTTCAACACCTTAGGTCGAATTGAACTTGACCTGAGGTGGAAGAAAAACTCAACACCCTTAGTCGAGCCGAGCTCGACCTGGGGGGAAGGCAACTCAACACCTCTAGTCGAGCCGAACTCGACCTGAGGGGGAAGACAAACCTTTCTCCACTTAACATCCCTCATATGAGCCGAGCCCAGCTGGAGGTGGAGAAAGTTCAACACCTTAGGTCGAATTGAACTTGACCTGAGGTGGAAGAAAAACTCAACACCCTTAGTCAAGCCAAGCTCGACCTGAGGTGGAAGGCAACTCAACACCTCTAGTCGAGCCGAGCTCGACCTGACGGGAAGGCAAACCGTTCTCCACTTAACATCCCTCCTATGAGCCGAGCTCAGCTAGAGGTGGAGAAAGTTCAACACCTTAGGTCGAATTGAACTTGACCTGAGGTGGAAGAAAAACTCAACACCCTTAGTCGAGCCGAGCTCGACCTGAGGTGGAAGGCAAACCTTTCTCCACTTAACATCCCTCCTATGAGCCGAGCTCAGCTGAAGGTGGAGAAAGTTCAACACCTTAGGTCGAATTGAACTTGACCTGAGGTGGAAGAAAAACTCAACACCCTTAGTCAAGCCGAGCTCGACCTGAGGTGGAAGGCAACACAACACCTCTAGTCGAGCCGAGCTCGACTTGAGGGGAAGGCAACTCAACACCTCTAGTCGAGCCGAACTCGATCTGAGGTGGAAGGCGGGAACTCCTCACCTATCAGGGAGCTGATCTCACCTGGAGGGGGAGGGGATCAACCATCTTATCAAAGCAACTGAGGCAGAGATCCAATCTACGCCTTAGGTGCTTACCTTCACCTAGGGGCAGAGGAACTTCACCATCTCATGCCAACTGACGGTGGAACACCCATCCACGTCCTAGGGGCCTAGCTTACCTGGGAGTAGATGAATTCAACACCCTTCCCAACCACTTGGGGGTGGAGTACCCGTCCATGCCCTAGGAGTCTAGCTTGCCTGGAGGTGGAGGAACCCCATACCTTCCCAATCCAGTTGGGGGCGGAGTACCCGTCCATGTCCTAGGGGCCTAGCTTACCTGCGGGCGGAGGAACCCATCACTCTTTCAAACCAACTGGGGGTGGGAGGTCCATCCACGTCCTAGGGGCCTTGCTTACCCAGAGCTGGAGGTGCTCATCATCTCTCCAAGTCACTTACTCAAGCAGCGAGTCGACCCGATGAGTCTCCCATCTGCCGGCATGACCGAGCCCGGAGAATGGTCTCTAGTCGGGGATATTACCAATCAGTCGACCCGATGAGTCTCCCATCTGCCGGCATAACTAAGCCCGGAGAATGGTCTCTACTCGGGGAATTTATCAACCAGTCGACCCGATGCGTCTCCCATATGCCGGCATAACTGAGCCCGGAGAATGGTCTCTACTCGGGGAATTTATCAACCAGTCGACCCGATGAGTCTCCCATCTGCCGGCATAACTGAGCCCGGAGAATGGTCTCTACTCGGGCAATTTATCAACCAGTCGACCCGATGAGTCTCCCATCTGCCGACACAACTGAGCCCGGAGAATGGTCTCTACTCGGGGAATTTATGCACCAGGGGGGCGGAGTACCCATCCACATCCTAGGTGTTTACCTTCACCTGGAGGCAGAGGAATCCAACACCTTCCCAGAGGCTTTACCTAAGGTTCTATCTCTACCTACTTTTTATCCAACATGGGGAGGTTACATATCTATTACAACGCGCCTACTCGGACACATGCATCTCGGCCATCTCTTTCATCACCTCCTCCACTTTCTCTGCCTTCTCATTCCTTTCCTTTCTTCTGGTCCTTCCTGCTTCCCTAGTCAACCTGTAGGTGGGAGACTTGCCTCTGGAACCGATCCACGTAGCCTCCTTGCGTTCCCCCGTGCATTTGTTGAATCAGGCACAGGGACTCCGCCTTCTTCCTGGTGAGACAGAGGCATCCTCCCTACCCCCTCACTCGGGGCAGCTGGCCCCGGGGGAGTTATTGAAGAGCGCTTGCGCTTGGAGGTTTGGGCCTTCCTCCGAGGCTGGCCCCTTCCCTTGCCGACCTGCTTGCTATATCCCCATCAAAGATGGCGAGGCGAGCACAGGTGTTGGCGATGATGAGCACTCGCCCCGAGGGGGAGTGCAAACATCAAGACCTTCTGGATTGACTTTCTGAACTCATCGCAGTCACCTTCCTTCACGCACTCGCCGGCAGGGGTGAGTCCCCCAGCTCATCGCTTCCAGCCATGAGACTTGCCAGAGCTTTCCGAACTAGCTGCTTCCACGCTCACCGCACCATAATGTTGAAACCAGAGAACTTGTCTCGACGTTCGCAAGGGGGATGCACCTAACCCTTACTTGACCTGAGCGAGACCCTTGACCAATTATTGAGAGCGGAAGAACCCCACCCTTGAAGAACACCTAAGTCCACGAACAGACCCCTTAAGCTGCAGCGTGGGGGTCCCACCACATACCCGAAAGTTCAACGAGAGCTTCCCCTCCCAAGAATGCTGAGCCTGGGCACCTTGGAGGGCACTAAGGATCACCTCACCGTCCACCTTCGATGACAAGGGGAGGGGAGGGGTAGTGCTTGCTCACACATGAGGGAGGGGGGGTCGTAACATCCCTTCCCAAGGTGCCCATGGGGGTCTATTTATAGACTTCCCAAAAATTGGGTTGCGGATAGCCAAAATTCTACTATCCGCAGCCCAATTACGAACCCGAACGACTGAACCGAGAGGGGGGCGAGTGGAGGATGAGACGTCCACTCCCCCCCCCCCCTTTGCCGGGGGTCGGGTGGATGGACCAAGGTCCACCCCCCGAGCTGGGCGAGCGGACCTTACGGTCCACTCATCCTTCCGGGCGAGTGGACCATGGGTCCACTCGCCCAGCCACCCGGGCGGGTGGACACAAGGTCTCCCCGCCCCCGGGCGAGTGGACCAGTGGTCCACTCGCCCGCAGGCTTGGGGCGAGTGGACCCTGGGTCCACTCGCCCCCCACCCTGGGCGAGTGGACCCAAAGGTCCACTCGCCCCACACTTGGGCGAGTGGACCAAGGGTCCACTCGCCCGGGGGCCTTGGGCGAGTGGACCCAAGGTCCACTCGTCCAAGGAGGCTTGCCCCCCCCCCCGGGCCTTCTCTTTTCGATGCTCACGACCTCTGACGGGTCGTTCCACTAAGCCCCCTCACTTGCATCGGGTCACACCGACTCGAAAAATATGAGGGTTGTACACTCACAAAATTCTTAAGAGCCACTATTATAAGTATCAATATATTTTCAATCATGACTCAAATTTAAAAACTCCTTTACATGAAAATCAAAGTAAAAAATATTATTCTTCATATTATAAGAGTATGTCTATAAGAAAGAGTGGAAATGAAAATCATCAAAATAATAATCAATCTTTTAAAACATATTGTAACCCGCTCTTTCAACAATCACTTCTAAAGAAAGACAATCACTCTTATAAACTTTCAAAGATTCAATATAATAAAATTCATTATGATTATCAACATCAATCTATTTTGAAAAATAATTTGAATAAACATAAATCTCAAATGAATTATTTTTCAAACAAATATAATCATATAAAGATGTCACATAATCATAATATGAATTTAAAAGATAAACAACCAAGGTATGAATGGAGTCCCTTAAAGAAAAATGACACATCAACTTTAATTAGAAGGGCCCATTTATCCTTGTCTCCTAAAAAGCCACCACGATGTATTTGGGTACCCAAAGGAACCATCCCACATGGTCCCCTTTGGATACCTAAATCTCTTATTCATTAATATCCATTCATTTGCATGAAGTAGAAACAAATAAAAATGAAATATCACTACTCTACTTCATGATATGCTTATTGTCACTTTTCTTTTGTTTATTTTTTATTTTTTTGAACAAACATGCTATGATCACTTTATATATCATGAAATATGACTATCATATATTAAGCCTAATGTTTATCAAATCAAATTTGAATTAAAATTGAACATTAAATCATATATTTTTCAAAGTGATCTATCTCTCATCTTTGATTGTTCTTTATCCTTTTAAATCCTTTACCCTTAGTTGTCTTGAATTATCATTAGAAATTGAATATTGAAATTATTATCAAGACTATTGAAACTATTTTAAAGATTGGATTTAAATGGTTTATTAAAGAGCTTAAACTAAAAATTAAAATGCGCAACGTTTTTGATTCTTTTCTATTTTTGTTTGCTGCATATGACAGCCCTTATAATGAATAATATTATCTAGAAAAATTGAAAATATAAATTCATCTAAACACATATTTAATCTTTCAAAAATGTGAGTTTACGATCAAAACTTCAAACAGCCATATCTTTTGATCCGCTCGTCTGATTTTCGCGTTTAATATATTTTCGGAAAGAGCACAGAAATCTCCATCCAATGGCAAACTAGGCTTGCCCATTTGAGTTCGTATGGTGCTTTCAATTTGCCTAATTTCAACTCCATTTTAAAAGCTCTCTTAGTTTGCTTGATTTGGAATTTTTTGTGTTTATGGATTTTTTATCACATGCTATCCTTAGTATAATTGTTTCATATATTAATTTAGATATTATGTGTGTGATGTGTGTCACTAATGTTTGCATGTAATTTAGACCTTAGAATCATCTTGTATCATTAAGATCAAATCAAAAGTTTAATCATTTCATTCTAGGTCTAAAGAAAATTAATTTCAAAACTTCTTATATTACATGCAACAATGTCTCCATTAATCCGATGTAATAACATTGCATTCAAACTCATCATCCTAGCATCACTTCTTGGTCTATGCTTATGCTAGATATAATATTTACAATGTTATTCAAATTTCATGATATCTATGTGTTTTTGAAATTATAATAGAATACCAAAATTCCAAACAAACACATAGTTTATGGATTAATCATTAGAATATATATGAATATTGTATCATAAATCATATATTATCATGCAAAACCAAAGATCAATAGATTAAATTATTGAATGCAAATTTTATTATAAATTTCAAAACTTTATATATGTGATCTTTGTCTTTAATATGATTGCATGATCATCATTTCCTAGACTTACAAATCAAACATGCTTATTCAAAAGAAAATCATCAAATCATATTGTCATAAGTCTAGAAGAATTAGAATTTACATACATCTTGATGATCTAACATATATTGTATGCAAAATTCTCTATAATCATAATTCATAATTCATGTTCTATCAAGAAATATCTCAAATCAATGATGTCTATCACCTAGGAATTATGAATCTTATGATAAAAATATGAATTATGTATTCTTTCCATTATTTGATGTATGAATCTGCTTTGCTAGTGATTGCATGTATCTCTCATATTTGTAGACTCTAAAATCAACTTTGTAATGAAAGTATAAATAAAACTTAATCATCACTCTATTCTAGATCTATACTTTGAAACTCTATTTTGGAATACATGCAACATTAATATTAATCTTATGACATGACATTAAACCCAAAACTCATCAAACTAGCTTTATCACTTATTGAATATTAGTAATTGTGCTAGTTATCTCATATCGTCATCTCATAAAAGTAGAAAAACTATGCTGCTTTATATAACTCATCACATTAAACAAAACCCATAGTTTATATATCAACCCATAGTTTAAAAGCTTAGGTTGTCCAAAGATTATTCACCTATGACTTCATATCTCACAATAGCGGGGGCGTAGGGTTGTATGCATTAGAGACCTAACCTCTAAGTCATGTCTTGTCCTTAACCGGGGAGGGTTCCAGTGGGGCCTTGCAAGGCACTGGGTGGAAAGAGTGCTAGGTTGAGCGTTCTCTAGTGTGTGCATATGGGACTAACACCCCAACCTACGGCATGTGTGCAGCTCCTCAAGCCCATCTGTCACTTAGTACGGGGCTAGGGTGTAGACATTTAGTTCAGGTAGTCTTTAATCTTAGGACATACTTATATTACTCTTCGCATGATCATTTTATTTACTTATCACTTAAATCATGCATATTTTGGGGTGTTTAATAAAAAATGTGTCCTCTTGTGTTTGCATAATTTATATTTTTGAGATTAAATGTTTTTGTAAAACATATGTATTTGAAAATGCTAATGTTTTATGCAAATTTGAGCAATCAAGACATCTCTAAAAATTACAAAATTTCTACATAAGACAACTGTAAGGACACTTAATCAAAATCAAAAATCAAAAATTTAAATTTCTCAAAAAATCCCGTACTATTTGCCGCGCTATCACTAGCGTCGGCGCTAGCGTGGGTGTTTGATTTTTCTGATTTTTAAAATTTCTAAAGATCTATAACAAAATGTTAGTTCATATGTACTACTTATTTGTTGTGTTTCTGACTTTTGTTATTTGTGTTTTATTCATATTATGAAAAAAACAACTATAAAAGTTCAAAATTAAAAAATACAAAAATATGTTTTATGGTTTTCTATTTTTATTCATATTATAAAAAATCAACTACAAAAATTCAAAATTCAAAAATACAAAAATATGTTTTTGATATTTGTGTTTTATTCATATTATGAAAAATCTACTACAAAAATTCAAAATTCAAAAATACAAAACTATGTTTTTGATATTTGTGTTTTATTCATATTATGAAAAATCTACTACAAAAATTCAAAATTCAAAAATTACAAAAATATATTTTTGTGATTTTCTGTTTTTAATTGATTTAAAAATGATAAAACAAAAAAAATTGTATGATCTTTATTGCCAATATCAAGCATGTATGAATTCTACTATTTAGAATTATTTACAATGTTAAAATTTATTCCTTGAAATTACTATGAACATTGTTTTGTTTATCATGCTTTGATATATCTATTTAAAGTGCATCAATTGTATTGAAAAATGTGTAGAACCAAGATTAGCATGCCTCTAAGTATGAGTAAATGTTGTATGATTGATAATGATACATTTCACTCACTTATTTTGGTAATCAACGTGTGTGTTTAAATCTAAAATGCTTGCTTGTGTGTTGTAATTGTACAATGAATTAAAACTTGCATAAGTTTATTGCCTACACTACATTTGAATTGCACTTATGAAATTTAGAAAAGTGGTTAAGTTAAAAATTTTTGGGTTTGCAAAACAAGTAATATGTAGACAATTATAACTCCACCAAGCACTACTTGAATCTCCTGATAAGTCTTCATAAGCATTGTTGAAAGTGCACAGTTAACCTCATTAGAATTCTCTAGAGGGGGGGTGAATAGAGATTTAAAATATTTTGTGCATATATATATATTTATATGTGGTGATCACAGATTAAGGCTTCCCACACACCAACAAGAATTAACCAAGTAAAGAAAATAAATGCAAAAAAAAAAATCACAGCACAACACAAGGAAATATAGTGGTTCCCCAAACTTTGGGTAGTCCACTCTTCTACCCCCTTGGTAGGAAATTCACTATCTTGTACTGAGTCTTTTGATAAGGAGACTCTTAGAACCACCCTGTGTCTTTTGACAAGGAGACTCTTAGAACCAACTGAGTCTTTTGAAAAGGAGACTCTTAGAACCAGTACAACTGAATTTTTTGAAGAGAAATTCTAAAAACTCTTTTACAATATGTGAAAATAAGATAAAGAAGAAAGAGAGATAATAAAAAGACAAGAAAGAATCTTCTTCCTAGCAAGAAGATTGGAAGCACAAGAAGTAGTGAATAAAATCTCTCTTCTATAGTGAGAAGGAGATTGTAGCCCTTTTTCTCTCTTTTGTGAGAGCTATCAGAGTATGCAGCAGAGTGGCTTCAGAAGCAGGAGAAGATGGAAGCTTGATCTTTGCTGCAGCACTATCTCTCAATTTTCTCTTTTCACTTGGGAGCTCTTCCTCTTTTTCAAATGTAAGAATGGTGGATCACTTCTTATTGCTCTCTGCCGACCACCTTGTTATTTATAGCTCTGTTCATTAAAATAACACTATAGGAGAGTAATCAATTAGCAGGCAGAGTATTAGAAAGAAAGAGAAATTTCCATAATAGTTATATCCATAAAAGGAAAGTATTCAATCTGATTTCAAATAATGTATATAAAGGATTTAATCAATTTAGCCAAGAATCTATTAGAGGAAAGAATGATTCAGAACGGCTATAAAGAATAAATTGATTCCATATAAATCAGATCTATGAAAGAAGGAAAGAGATCTGGCGATTTTTGAATTAGTCATAGAAATCGACGTGCGTCGATTACTATTCGACGTAGGCGTCGAATTCGTCCTGGCAGAGCGTCGAGAGGAGAATAAGGAAGGTACGTCGACTTCTCAAGATACGTCGACTAGAAGTCAGAGCTACGTCGACATAGGATACGTCGAATTCTGCTTGGAGCTACTTCGACTCATTCTGAAAGAAACGTCGACACAACTTCGACGTTGCGTCGAATACTATTCGACGCATATTTACTTACCTTGATTTTCCTTTCTTGGAATTCATATTTAACTCATTTTCAGGGGTTAAGAGAAATCATTTTCCCAACAATCTCCCCCTATTTGTCTTAACCCTATAGGAGAGAAAGCATATAATTAATACTTCACAGCATTTGTAAAGATAAGAAATATATTAAACAATTAGAATAAGAAAGCATATGACAAGCATTTGTCTTTCACAAGAATTAAACCAGAAACTTCTTTCTGTACATGAAGTTGACAAAAGCAGAATAAAGTTTCCTAGATAAGTTTTCAATAGCATCAAAAATGTAGCCCCTGGCTCTATCAGGTCGTTCCTGGACATTCCTGATGATTGTATGCAGTTTTTCCAAGAGTTTATCACCATCAGGGATAGTGTCATTTATGGAGTAGCCTTTGCTGATGATGATTGCTGCCTTTTCATCAATCATCTCAATTGTAATGTTTTGAATTTTCTTTTCAGTAGGCTTGATCTCAGGTGGTCCCTTGCTATCAACCTTGGGCCTATATTTTGTTTTCTTTTCTGATTGCTGCTTCTCAGGAATCTCAGCCATTTTTCCTTTCCCTTTCCAGGGTGAGGCATGCCACTTGTCTAATTTTACAGGTCTGTTGGGCTTCTTGTAGGGAATGTAAGTATCTTCTGTACACCCTACACCCTTCTTGTGCTTTTGGCCATTCTCTAGGATGACCCCTGCCTGAGGGTTTTTCTTTTGATAAGCTTCAATATCAAACAACTTCTTTGGAATTTTGATAGAAGATTCAGCAAGAATTTGTTACTTGGTCATTCCCCTGTTGATTTTTTCTATCCAGGCATTCCTTTTATCTTCCACTTCTTTCCTAGCTGCTTCATATTCATACAGTTCTCTTTCTCTTATCTGTTCATGCCTCTTTTCCATGTCAGGGTCATGGTACTCCTTCACAGGGCTGTTAGGAGTGATAATAGGCATCTTTTCAAATCTTTTTATTTCCCTCACATGCTTTTCTATACTTCTTTTCTTTTGCATACTCTTTCCTTTCTTCTTTGGAGAAGTTTTGCCAGTAGGGAATGGCTTCTCTTTTCCTTTTCATCTGTCCTTCTGGACTTTTCCTAGGTAGAATCTGCTTAGTGAGTTTTGCTATTGGAGGAGGTAAAGGTAGCAGTAAAGGTAGATAAGAAGGTTGAGGTGGAGGTAGAGGTAGAGAAGGAGAGGGAGATGGAGATTTCTCTTTAGGTGGAGAAGGAACTTTCTCAAGAAAAAGAGTTTGTTCTGCAATAGAAGGCAGAATGACCTCTGGTAGAGTAATCTCTGCTGAGGGAGTTTTGTCTCTTCCAGGCTCTTCTGAAGGGATTGTCCTCAAGTAGAGGTGTCTTCAGTTTGATGTAACTAGTAGAGAAGAAAGGACAGTGATGCTGAAATTATTTTTCACATAGGGGTGCATCAGTCCACATTTGTCCCTTCCAGTCATCAGAGGTGGCTGCTTCTTCCTCCCCCTGAACTCCTGAGTTCTTTACCACAGGAAGCTCCCCCTGAGTATATGGGGCATCAGATCTAAATGCTGAATCCACAACATGATCTCCTTCAGTGTGATAAGAGGAAGTCTTTCCAAAGTATTTGTTGAATGTGTAGTCAGAGTGATTGGAGAGGATTGGAGCCTATTATAAGAGAAGAGGTTGGTGTAATTCTTTAGAGATAATGTTTAGAGTTGAAAAGGAAATTAATCCTGAGCTTTTAAGAGAGATAGAGAACCTGACAAGGTGGGTTTCTGGAGCCATTCTCCCCCTGGTTTATATCCTGCATAAAGGATTTAAACCTTTCTGGCGACAGAGGCCGTTCTTGAATGAGAGCATTAAGCTCAGGAAGAGAAGAAGAGAGGGTTGCCAATTTGGCTGCACAGGTGTTGATCATGGCAGCACATTCGTCGGCGAAGTGATTCAGGCGATTCTGGAAATCACTTACTAGGTCTTCGAGAGCATCATTCATCGTTTTGATGAGGGCCGATTGATCAGGGGTTGGTGCCATTGTTGCAGAGAGAGAGAGAGAGAGAGAGAGAGAGAGAGAGAGAGAGAGAGAGAGAGAGAGAGAGAGAGAGAGAGAGAGAGAGAGAGAGGTAGAAGACAAAGTTTTGGCGGGTTTTAGGAGAGTATATATTATGAAATAAGAGGTATTATTTAAAGGAGGGGAAACGTCGAGAAAGGAAACAGAAATCAAGGTATATCAGGTAATCCAATCGTCAAAAGAGGAAGTAAGGATTTGATTCTAATTGTAACCAGATGTCGACGTTACGTCGAATTGATGTCGACATATGCGTCGATATGGAGTCGACGCTCCATGGAGATTTGTCCACTTACTGTTCTGTCGACGTGTTCATAGCCCTGCATCGATATAAGTTCGACGGTGTGTCGATAAGTTATCGATGTATCTTTGCCGGGAAGAAATCAACGCCTGCGTCGAGTTCTTCTCAAGAGTGCGTCGATATGTATTCGACGCATCTTCAAATACTTTCTTAGATTTCCTGATTTCTTTTAGATTTCCCAACAATGGTGGTTATAGACTACCATCAAGCATTCCTAAGGTGTTGATGAAATAATTATGCTTAGTTTCATCTAAGGGTTTTGTGAAGATGTCTGCTCTTTGATTGTCTGTGGGAATATATTCTAAGGTTATCTTACCCTTCTCAACATTGTCTCTAAGGAAGTGATGTCTGATCTCTATATGTTTGGTCTTACTATGAAGGACTGGGTTGGATGCAATGGATATAGCACTATAGCTATCACAATAGATCTTAGAGTTATGTATTTCCAATTTGTAGTCAAGAAGCTGATTTTGCATCCACAGGATTTGTGAACAATAGCTCCCAGCAGCTATGTATTCAGCTTCAGCTGTTGAGGTTGAGATTGAGGTTTGTTTCTTATTAAACCATGATATCAATCTGTCACCTAGGAATTGGCAAGTGCCAGATGTGCTTTTTCTATCAACCCTACATCCAGCATAATCTGCATCTGAGAAACCTATTAATTCAAAGTTGGTTTCTGCTGAGTACCATAGACCTAGTTCAGGGGTTCCCTTTAGGTATCTAAGAATCCTTTTTACAGAGGTGAGATGGGATTCCTTTGGATCAACCCGAAATCTAGCACATATGCAAGTGGCCCTATAAGTCTTTTGATCTACTGATTTTCCTTTATCATCTTTTTCTATAATGGCATTGGTTGCCATGGGTGTTTTCATGGTAGATGCTGATTCCATACCAAACTTTTTAATTAGCTCTTTAGTATATTTGGATTGTGAGATGAAGATCCCCTCACTACTTTGTTTTACTTGTAATCCTAAGAAATATGAGAGTTCTCCCATACTACTCATTTCAAATTTAGATTGCATTAGATTAGCAAATATTTTACACAGTTTAGGATGAGTTGAGCTAAAGATGATGTCATCTACATATATTTGAACAAGGAGGAGTTGGTTTTTATGGGTTCTAGTAAAGAGTGTCTTGTCCACTTTTCCTCTTTCAAAGGAATTATCTAGGAGGAAATTGGAGAGAGTTTCATACCAAGCTCTAGGTGCTTGCTTAAGACCGTATAGTGCTTTGTTAAGTCTGTAAACAAAGTTAGGAGAAGAGGGATTAACAAAACCTGGTGGTTGCTCCACATATACCTCTTCTTGAAGGTCACCATTCAGAAAAGCACTCTTGACATCCATTTGGTAGACTTTCATCTTCATGAAGGCTGCATAGGCAAGAAAGAGCCTGATTGCCTCCAATCTGGCTACTGGAGCAAAGGTCTGGTTGTAGTCTATCCCTTCTTCTTGTCTATATCCTTGTGCTACAAGTCTTGCCTTGTTCCTGACAATTACTCCAGTGGAATCTAGTTTGTTCCTGTATACCCATTTTGTACCAATCAAAGGGTAGTTTCTTGGTCTTTCAACTAGGTTCCACACTTTGTTTCTCTCAAATTGGCCTAGCTCTTCTTGCATGGCCATAATCCAGTGAGGATCACAATTTGCTTCCTCAAACTTCTTTAGTTCAACTTGTGATAGGAAGCATTGGAGCATCATCCCATTGGAGACCTGGTGTCTTGTTCTTACTCCTGTATTGGGGTCTCCAATTACTTGAGTTTGTGGATGATCTTTCAACTTGACCCTTGTCCTGCCTGGACTTGTCAGATGTTCTTCTTCCTCATTGGTGATAGGATCATTGTCCACCTGGCCTTCCTGAACCATGTTCTCTTGTGGGAGTTGGTTTTGAATACTCTTTTCTGAATCTTCTTCATGTTCTTGTTCAGATTCCTCACTTGATTCCTCTATCTGGTTTTCTTTTCCATTATTTGTGTTCTCGAGAACCAGTTGTTCAAGCTGTGTTTCTATGCTGCTGCTTTCCTGTGGAAAAGAGCTGGTGGGAGTTCTCTCCCCCTTAAACAGCATGTTAGTTTCATCAAATATAATGTGCATAGACTCTTCAATTTTAAGAGTTCTCTTATTATAGCATCTATAGGCTTTACTAGATGCTGAGTATCCCAGAAATATTCCATCATCAGATTTCTTGTCAAACTTGGCAAGATGATCAATTCCATTATTTAGGATAAAACAAGCACATCCAAAGATCTTAAAATATTTAACTATGGGTGTTTTTCCTTTCAGGAGCTCATATGGACTTTTTGATTTAGTTTTGTGTATTAGGCTTCTATTTAGAACATAGTTGGCAGTGTTGACTGCTTCAGCCCAGAAAGTTTTTGGTAAACCTGATTCTACAAGTAAGGTCCTTCCTGATTCTATTAAAGTTCTATTCTTTCTTTCAGCAACTCCATTTTGCTCGGGGGTTCTAGGGGATGAAAAACTTTGTTTGATACCTATATCTTCACAGAAACTACTTATAAACTGATTTTCAAATTCAGTCCCATGATCACTTCTGATTATGGAAACCTGACTATTGAGTTCAGATTGAATTTGTTTTATGAATCTTGAGAGAGTCTTGTGGTTTTCAGACTTAGCCCTTAGAAAGAATACCCAGCTGAATCTAGAATAGTCATCCACAATGACTAGGGTATAGGATTTTCCACCTAAGCTCTGAGTGGATATGGGACCAAAGAGATCCATGTGTAGTAAGTAAAGAACCCTGGGAGAGTCATCCTTACCAATTGGTTTGAAGGATGATTTGGTTTGTTTTCCTAGTTGGCAAGGTCTGCATGGAGAATCCTTAGAGTACCTACCCTTTGGTAAGCCTCTAACTAGGTTATTCTTTGCTAGTTTACTAATGGTTTTGTAGTTTAGATGACCTAGTCTCCTATGTCATAAGTCACTTTTATCAATAATATTGTTGAATAAACAAACTTCTGTGGGTGAGGAGCTAAAGTCCACTACATATACTTTTCCTTTTCTAATTCCATTGAGTACTGTGGCACCAGTCTTGATATCAATGATATGGCAGAGTAGTGTGGTGAATTTTACCTCATACTTACCATTTTCACATATCTGACTTATACTTATCAGATTGTGCTTCAGTCCTTTAACTACTGCCACATTCTTGAAGGTGACTTTCCCTTCTTTGAAGTCTCCAAAGCCCCTGGTTTGGCCACAGCTAGAGTCTCCAAAGGTCACTGATGGTCCAAGTCTATCCTCAAAGTTGATCAATAAATTTTTGCATCCTGTCATGTGCATGGAGCATCCACTGTCCAAGTACCACACCAGCCTGGAGATGTGATACATCTGCACATAAAGTTTTACACATTAGTTTGGACCCTGCTGAGCTGGGGTCCCTTCCTCCCATCAGTGAAAGAATTAATGAAAGAATAAGTAGGTTTTTCTGAATATCCTTCCTCCTTTAGGGGTATTGGTTTATCATACCAATTTTCTTTGGTGATGTTACAGAAATAGTGGTCATAGTAAAAGGAAATGGATTGAGAGACCTGTTTGGAAGAGGAGAAATTTCTGTCTGGTTGGTTGCGTCGATATGGATTCGACGTAGGTTTATGGTTGCGTCGATATGAAATCGATGCTTCCTTCTCCATTCTGCGTTTATTTTTAGTTGAAGCATGAGAGAGGTAGCGTTGAGTAGGAGTCGACGCACTTTGGTGCAAGCGTCGATTAGAAATCGACGTGCGTTGATAAGAATTCGACGCATGTTTGACTCTTTTCTGAGGATATTTTCCTAGGATTCCTTCATATGTAATGGGATTAGTTTTATTAAAGACAGTGGTTGTTTCTGGATTTTCCTGTGATCTTTCTCTTATCAAATGACCTTCCCTAGTGAAGTGAATGGGATGTCTCCAAACAGATTTTCTAGGTGATTGAGTCTTTGGTTCTAAGTTGGTATTATCTCCTAGTTGTCTAAGTCTTTCAGTAAGATTTCTAGAGATGTTTTTGAGCTTCTGATTTCTCCCATTTAGAGAGTCTTCAAAGACCTTTGCCTTTGCTAGCTCATTTTTCAGTGTTAGATTTTCTGTATAGATTTTGTCTAATTCCTTTAGGCTAAGCTCATAGTTATTATACTGTGTATTTACTTGTTTGAGATTGTTTAATTCATTTCTTAGTTCCTTAATTTCTTTTTCAGATTTGATTAGATTTAAACAGAGTTCTTTGAAATTGTTTTTGAAATCAGTGGAAGAGAAATCTATATCATCAAGTATATTTACCATAGATGTATCATTGGGCTTCTCAGTGGCCATCAAACAGGTTTCCTCCAGCTTGGCCTCTTCTTGATCATTGCCAGATGAGGTGCTTTCTTCAGATTCTGAATCACTCCATGATTGAGGAATGAGACCTTTGTCTTTCTTCTTTTTCTTCTGTAGATCTGTTCTTTTCAGATCTTTCTTTTCGCTGATCTCCTTAGGACATTCAGGTGCAATATGTCCAGGTTTCCTGCAAGAGTAATACATAATCTCTTTAGTAGGTGTCTTGTTATACCTGGTTTTTGAGTCTCTTCCTCTGGATCCTTTTGTTTTGATCCACTTCTTGAACCTTCTGGCCAGTAGGCTGATCATCTCCTCATCACTTGTAGAGGGTTCACCTTCAACAGCCTTCAATGCAATATTCTTTTCTTTTGAGAGTGAAGGAGTCTTTTCTTTCTCTTCTTTCTCAGCTCTTGTCTTCAACAGATGTTCATAAGATTTTAATTTGCCCAACAGGACATCTGTTGAAATTTCTCTTTGACTTCTGGAGTCTCTAATTGGCCAGATTCTTGAATCCCAAGAGCTAGGGAAGCAAGCTAGCAGTTTGTCATTTATCTCAGTGAGAGATATGTCCTTTTCAAGTGTTCTCAACTCATTCACTATGAGGCTGAATCTGGCATACATGTCAGCAACACTTTCACCTTCTTTCTTCTGAAAGTTTTCATATTGAGAGATGAGTAGTGCCTTTCTATCCTTTTTCTCATCAGCACTTCCCTCTACCATTTTGGTGAGAGCTTCCCATACTTCCTTAGCTGACTCACAATCAGCAATCTTTTGGAAGATTTCATCTGAGAGGGTTGAGACTAGGATATTCATAGCCTTGGCATCATATCCTTGGGCTTTCTTTTCTTCCTCTGTCCACTCAGCTTTTGGAACAAGTGTTTCAGTCACTTTTCCACTTGAGTCTTTTCTGAATGGCTTGGGGGGACCTGTCAAGATAACATTAAACAATTCATCATCAATAGAGTTTAAATAAATTCTAATTCTTGTTTTCCAAAGTGCAAACTTTTCAAGGCTGCAAATTGGTGCTCTGGTGGAAGCATAATCTTTGATTTGTGCCATGTGAAAAATAATTGTTAGAAAAATATATATATATAAATAAGAGGTAGGACCTTTTTGATCAAGGAGTTATCCTTTTTAGATCAACCTAGCTCTGATGCCAATTGAAAGTGCACAGTTAACCTCACTAGAATTCTCTAGAGGGGGGGGGGGGGGTGAATAGAGATTTAAAATATTTTGTGCAAATTTATATATTTATATGTGGTGATCACAGATTAAGGCTTCCCACACACCAACAAGAATTAACCAAGTAAAGAAAATAAATGCAAAAAAAAAATCACAGCACAACACAAGGAAATATAGTGGTTCCCCAAACTTTGGGTAGTCCACTCTTCTACCCCCTTGGTAGGAAATTCACTATCTTGTACTGAGTCTTTTGATAAGGAGACTCTTAGAACCACCCTGAGTCTTTTGACAAGGAGACTCTTAGAACCAACTGAGTCTTTTGAAAAGGAGACTCTTAGAACCAGTACAACTGAATTTTTTGAAGAGAGATTCTAAAAACTGTTTTACAATATGTGAAAATAAGATAAAGAAGAAAGAGAGATAACAAAAAGACAAGAAAGAATCTTCTTCCTAGCAAGAAGATTGGAAGCACAAGAAGTAGTGAATAAAATCTCTCTTTAATAGTGAGAAGGATATTGTAGCCCTTTTTCTCTCTTTTGTGAGAGCTATCAGAGTATGCAGCAGAGTGGCTTCAGAAGCGGGAGAAGATGGAAGCTTGATCTTTGCTGCAGCACTATCTCTCAATTTTCTCTTTTCACTTGGGAGCTCTTCCTCTTTTTCAAATGTAAGAATGGTAGATCACTTCTTATTGCTCTCTGCCGACCACCTTGTTATTTATAGCTCTGTTCATTAAAATAACACTATAGGAGAGTAGTCAAGTAGCAGGCAGAGTATTAGAAAGAAAGAGAAATTTCCATAACAGTTATATCCATAGAAGGAAAGTATTCAATCTGATTTCAAATAATGTCTATAAAGGATTTAATCAATTTAGCCAAGAATCTATTAGAGGAAAGAATGATTCAGAACGGTTATAAAGAATAAATTGATTCCATATAAATCAGATCTATGAAAGAAGGAAAGAGATCTGGCGATTTTTGAATTAATCATAGAAATCGACGTGCGTCGATTACTATTCGACGTAGGCGTCGAATTCGTCCTGGCAGAGCGTCGAGAGGAGAATAAGGAAGGTGCATCGACTAGGGTGCGTCGACTTCTCAAGATACGTCGACTAGAAGTCAGAGCTACGTCGACATAGGATACGTCGAATTCTGCTTGGAGCTACTTCGACTCATTCTGAAAGAAACGTCGACAAAACTTCGACGTTGCGTCGAATACTATTCGACGCATATTTACTTACCTTGATTTTCCTTTCTTGGAATTCATATTTAACTCATTTTCAGGGGTTAAGAGAAATCATTTTCCCAACAATTGTGAGGTTGAGCACCTTGGAAAGAATAGTAAAGTGTCTTGTGCAAACCTTAGTTATTACACCACTTTGTTAAAAATTATGTGCATTAAAAGTGTGTGAAAGTAATTTACTTGTGTTTTATTGTGCACTCTACTTTGCATATGTCTTGTATTTTGTTGATTTAAATCAATTGTTAACATTACCCAAAATACACTTTTGTGCACATCATTATCTTTCATAACACTTCTTCTCATGAGTATTGGATTCTAATGCTTTATCTATACTACTCTTTATATAAAAAATGCACTAGATAACCTAGCATGATCTCTATAATATTTTGGTATTTCTTGAACTTAAAATTAAGTAACATTGTAGTATAATCTTTCTCTGATATGTTCATTTCATGCTTGGTATCTTTATGAAAAACTTTGAGATTTCAAAAAGGTTAAAACATCTTTCAATTTTAATCTAAAACTCATATTTTTTCCTTATGCTTTTCATGCTTACAAAAAGATGTTTCTTATAATCTTCCGCTTGCTTACAACTCTTATCTTTTTATTTGATATCTCTTATATACTATGCTTAAAATCTTTATCATTATCTATATTACAAAAGCTCGATCATGTTTTATCATTTATAAGAAATGCCTCCTTACTACCCTCACCCCACCTTCTTTTGATAATACCAAAAGGGGGAGATTAATTGAAGAAATCTATATAGGAGAAATATAGAAGATTTAGGGGAGAATAATTAATGTAATCTATCATTTAGGGGGAGTAAAACATAAATTGCATTTATGTAGGGGGGGCATTAAGATAGGGGGAGTATGCACATTATCATGCTTATCATATACTATAGTTGCACTATCATCTTGCTTATCATATACTATAAACACTATTGTTGATTTCTTGCTAAGAGGATTTGTTATTATCAAAAGGGGGAGATTGTTGGACATGTGTGTCACATCCCTTTGTTTGAGAATAACAAATCCCAAATTGTATTTGATCTTGCTTGTCGTGTGTTTATAGTGTGCAGGAACTATAGGTGTAATACTCCACAGGTAGAAAGCAGCTGAAATCAGACATCTGGAAGAATGCAATACCGCCAGCGTTAGAGCTACCGCCAGGCACTAGCTCAGGTTCCATTCGACGAACTGGAAGCTGCGTTCGATGAAATCTGAAGGAAGCTCTGTTCGACGAACGAGGAGCTCCGTTCGACGAATATTCCTGCGTTCGACGAATTTGTGCTCAACAAGCTGCGTTCGACGAACGAGGAGCTTCGTTCGACGAATTTGGCTGCGCTCGACAAATTTGTGCTCGACAACTGGGTTCGACGAACTTGAAGCTCCGTTCGACGAAAATTTCGTTCGACATATTCCATTCGACGAAAGTTTGTTCTGCCACGCCGCCGACGGTTTCACAACCGCTACCGTTAGCGCTACCGCCTGGCGCTATCTGAAGTTCATGCATAGCGCCACGCCGCCGACAATTTCGCAACCGCTCCACACGAATGCTACCGCAGACGCTAGGAGATAACACAGGCGCTATCTGTTGGAGCATGCGTTTCGCACTCTTCCGGTTTGATAATAACAAAATCCCATTTGTATTTGATTCTACTTTTATTGATGGTGTGCAGATAACAGGTATGCGATGTTCGCAATTGTGATTGGAGCTCAATTTGACTGTATGAAGAATTTCAATGTCAAAATTTTCTGACATCTACTGTCGCCCAGGCGACAGGACAGAAGTTACAGCAACTGCCCGCACGGCAGCACGACGAATAGCAGTTTGGCGCTGTCGGAATTCCGACAGCGATGTCGCCCAGGCGACAGGCCATAAGTTACAGCAACCGCTCGCACGACAGCACGACGAACGGCAGTTTGGCGCTGTCGGAATTCCGACAGCGATGTCGCCCAGGCGTCAGTGAAAATCTATAAAGTAGTTCGTTTTGTTCGTGCATTCCAAGCTTTGAAGATTCTAAGTTCCTTCCTGAGTGCATACGAACCAGAGAGCTCTAGAACCTCATCAACTTCCATTTGTGCTTAGAGGGTTTGAGATTGAAGACGAGATTGGACGCGCTTCTACATCAACGATCATCTCGAGGCTTCAACCTTCCTTTTAGAGATCTGAATTTCTAGGGAGTTCTTCATTTCATTTTGTATTTTCATTTATATACATTTCACTTTGTATTGGTAGGGAAATCGTCTCCTTGTGCGTGACGTCTAAGTCCTTGTGTGGCTTAGGGGAAAATCTCTTCCTTGTGCGGAGCGTCCAAGTCCTTGCGTGGCTTGGTAGGAAATTGTGGCCTTGTGTGTACGTCTAGATCTTGGGAAGATCTAGAGGATAGGCTTGGGCTTGGTCTAGGGAGATACAAGTGATAGCCTTCCGATCCTTGGGAGAAGGATTGGCAAACAAAAATTGTCAAAAGTTTATTATCTTATTTGTGCCTTAATCTTAAGCATTGTTAAGATCATTTTTATTGTATGTGAATTTCATGATTAAAATATTATGCCTTTTCTTTAATTGCAAATTTGGTTGCTTAATCTTTAACTTAGAAATTTGTGTTTGATCTAATTTAAAATTTTCATAGTTTGTAAATTTTTATAAGTGATTTTTAGAAAAGAAAAATTTGTTTTAAAAATTCTTAAGTAAAAAATCATAATTTAAAAAGGCCCTTATTCACCCCCCTCTAAGGGCGCCACAAGATCCAACACGTGGTATCAGAGCCAGGTTTCTCCAAAATGATTTTACCACCGGGAGTAATGGCGCACAACGATCACGCGTTTGTTGAGGGGCAAAGAATTAGTAGGCCACCACTTTTTATGGGCACATACTATAACTATTGGAAAACCCGAATGCGGTGTTTTCTAATAGCTCTCGACATAGAAGTTTGGAATATGGTCGAGACGAGTTATACTTCCCCAACATATGATGTAGGAAATGTAACAATGGACAAATCCAAAGACAAGTGGGATGACAATGATAAATTAAAATGTAAAAACAATGCAAAAGCCATGAATGCTCTATTTTGCGCACTAGATCGCACTGAATTTAATAGAGTTTGTGCTTGTGATACTGCATATGAAATTTGGAATCTTTTAGAAATCACTCATGAAGGTACTTCGCAGGTAAAGGATTCAAAGCTATTTCAACTGGAGTCAGAATTCGAAAGATTCAAAATGGAGGTGGATGAAGAAATTGATACAATGTACACACGATTCACTAAAATCGTGAACGATTCAAAGGTGCTGGGTAAGGTTTTCTCCAATGGAGATTTAGTGAGGAAAATCTTAAGATCACTTCCCCCGAAGTTCAATCCTAAAGTGACTGCAATCTCTGAGTCACATGATCTTAAGACCTTACAATTGGAGAGCCTCATTGGAAATCTGAAAACTCATAAGGTGGAGTTGAAAATCCAAAGCCAAGAGTACAAGTTGGAGCCCAAAAAGAAGAGCTTGGCGTTGAAATCAAGAAGGGAAGTTGAGACGGAATCAGAAGAAAGTGAGGAAGACGAGGAAGGACTATTTGTGAGGAACTTTAAAAAGTTTATGAGAAATCCGGAGAGGAGAAATTCATGTAAAAGATTTTTCAAAAAGAACGATTTTGTCTACCAAAAAGGCAAAGGAAAAATGGAGAATGAAGAGGAGCGTCCGCTACCGGAGTGCTACCATTGCAAGAAGATTGGTCATATCAGAAGCAAGTGCCCAAAATATCTGAGAGAGCAGAAAGAGAAGAGGCACGATAAGAATTTCAAAAAGAAGGTTCTGAAGGCGGAGACTTGGGATGACACAACTTCTGAAGGCTCAAGTGAAGCAAGCGATGAAGATAAAGAAGAAGCAAATGTATGCTTGATGGGGAAAGAAAATGCGTCATCTGACGACGATTGTAGTGTCCAAAGCGACACTGAGGTAACTCCTCCATCTTATGAAGATTTATATTATGAATTTATGAAAATTTGCAAATTTTTGGATAAAAGCCTAAAGGAAATTGATTTTTTTAAAGTCTGAAAATAAAGGTCTTTTAAAAGTGAATAGAAAATTATCAAATAAATTGAAAACTATTGGGAAAAGAAGGTAATTTGTCAAGAGTGTGATCACTCTTCGACAGGGATAAAAGAACTTGAAAACACTATTTCTAAGTCCGATCAAAAAATTGATCAACTTCTAAAAGAGAAAAAGGATTTAGAAAAAGTGGTCAAAACTTCTCATTCTCAATTAGAGAATTATAAGAAAAATGTTGCAAATAGATGTGGCATGATAGTAAAAGAAAATTCAATTTTAAAGTCCAAAGTAAATGAGTTGAACATGGCAATTGGAAAATTTGGTGTTGGAAAAAAATCTCTGGATATGATTTTAGCCAACCAATGCCATGGGACAGCAAAATTTGGGCTAGGATATGTTTCTGGAAGCTCTGGAAGCTATCGGAAATTTCCGACAGCTGATGTCGGAACCAGCGACAGCTCTAGGTTCAGAAAACCTGTTTTTCAAAATGAAAATTTTTCTAAGTCCACACATAAAGATGTTTCCTCCAGCAAGAGTCTAGAGAAACCGTTGAAAAATGGTTCCTCACCATTCATTGCATGTGCCAAATGTCATCGATTTGGTCACATCTCGGACTCATGCTGGAAGAAAGGAAAAGTTAATGTTAAACAAATCTGGGTACCTAAGGCGTCCACCTATACCATGGGATCGACCACTTGGTTAACCAGATCTTTACTCTCATCATCTTTTTAGGTGTGTGTGCAGGCTAGGAATAAGAAAGATGTGTGGTATTTGGACTCTGGATGTTCAAAACACATGACGGGCGATAAATCAAAGTTCCTTAGCCTGGAGATGAAGAAAGGTGGAACAGTGACCTTTGGAGATAATGGAAAGGGTAAAGTCAAAGGCATTGGAGTAGTAGAAAATACTAAAGTTGCAGATAATGAGAAAAATGAAGAAGATGTGGAACAAAATCTGAGGAAAAATGATGATGATGATGATGAAGAAAAAGTAGAGAAAGAAGATGAAAAAGATGGTGAAGAAGAAGAAGAATAAGGATATGTACCTCCAACCGATCTAAGGTTCTCAAAAGATCATCCGCAAGAATTTGTTATTGGAGAACCATTAAGTGGGGTACATACACGTTCTAGTTTACATGAAATTTTTTCAAATTTATGTTTTGTCTCAAATATAGAACCAAAAGATGTTGCCACCGCTTTAAATGATGAATCTTGGTTCCTAGCTATGAATGAAGAACTTAACCAATTTGAAAGAAATAAAGTTTGAATTCTTGTTGATAGACCTAGTGATCATCCAGTGGTAGGAGTCAAATGGATTTTAAAAAACAAATTAGATAGTGACTCTAGGGTCACTAGAAACAAAGCTAGGCTTGTAGCGAAGGGATATAATCAAATTGAAGGGGTAGATTTTGATGAAACATTTGCACTCGTAGCACGGTTGGAAGAAGTTAGAATTTTTGTTGCATTTACTAGTCATAAAAGATTTAAATTATTGCAAATGGATATTAAAACTGCATTTTTAAACGAGTTGATTAAAGAAGAAGTTAATGTTGAACAACCCCCAGGCTTTATAAATGAAAAATTTCCTAATCGCGTGTATAAATTACTAAAAGCTTTGTATGGTTTAAAATAAGCACCACGAGCATGGTATGATAGATTTACTATATATTTATTACAAAATGGTTTTAAAATGGGTGGTGTTGATTGTACACTCTTCATTAAGCAAGTTGATGATAATTTAATTGTTTTACAAATTTATGTTGATGATATTATTTTTGGAGCCACTAATGAAGAGTTGTGTAATTATGTTGTAAAAATGATGGAAAGTGAATTTGAGATGAGTATGGTAGGAGAATTAAAATATTTCTTAGGATTTCAAATTGTTCAAAAACATGATGGAGATTTTATTAACCAATCAAAATATATTCATGATGTTTTAAAATGATTTGGATTTGAAAATCTCAAACAAGCAAATACTCCTATGAGTGTATCTTTAAAATTAGGAAAAGATGAAAGTGGAATATCCATAGATCAAACTTTATATAGAGGCATGATAGGTTCACTTTTATACTTAACCGCTTCTAGACCAGATATTATGTTTTCAGTTTGTTTATGTGCTAGATTTCAAGCCGATCCCAAAGAATCACATTTAAAAGCGGTAAAAAGAATTTTTAGATATTTAATTGGCACATCAAAACTTGGTTTGTGGTATCCTCATAGCAATGATTTTACTCTTTCTGTCTATTCTGATTCTGATTATGCTGGTTGTTCACTAGATAGGAAAATCACTAGTGGCACTTGTCACTTTTTAGGCTCTTCACTCATTTCGTGGTTGAGTAGGAAACATAATTTCGTTGCCCTCTCAACCACCGAGGCTGAATACATCGCACTTGGTAGTTGTTGTGCACAAGCTCTTTGGATGAAACAAACTTTAGAAGACTTTAACATTAAACAACAAACAATAGAGCTATGGTGCGATAACAAAAGTGCAATTGATTTAACTTACAACCCGGTTCATCACTCTAGGTCTAAACATATTGAAGTTAGGCATCATTTTATAAGAGACCACATTAAAAATAATCAGATTAAAATTTCATTTACAGGCACGGATAATCAACTAGCGGATATATTCACTAAACCGTTACTGGATTCCCGTTTTTCTATGCTTAGGCTAGAATTGGGAATCCTAGACATTTCACAATGATTATATCACTACTTATGACCTATAAAATTAAAAATATCACAAAACCTATACATTTTAAAAAGAAAAACTAAATTTTAAATCAAACCATAGAATTTGAATGACTTAACAAAAATTCTCACATCCTTAATATTACATACAAATTGTTAACAGTATAAATCAACATAAGATTAAGTTCATTAACAGAAAATGAAATCTGGGCAAGTTCACTGTCGCCCAGGCGACAGTGAATGTCGGAAAATTCCGACATCAGTCAGAAGCAGCAACCTGCTGGAAACTACTCAGAATCATCATATCCATCCCCGCTGCTTTCTGGACAGTCTTCTGAAAATCCACGTCTTACGGCCTTTCCACGTCGAGTCCATCTAACCGATTGGCGTGTCGGTTCTTCATCTGGGACTTCCCATTCGGCCGCTTCTTCAGGAGTAGGCTTTAACTTCAGTCCCTTCACCAGAAATTTCATAAACTTCTGCATTCTACTGCGATCTTTCTTCACTTCTTTCGTGTGCTCTTCAAATGAATCACGAAGATCATCTATAGACTCTCGTAGTGATCCTCCTCTAGGATTTGTAGGCTCTCTAATTTCTATTCCAGGATGAGGCTTTTTATGAGACTTCTTCACTTTCATGGTACCCGTATAGTATATCTCAGGAACACAATCATCTAAGTATGAATCTTGACCTATCCATTCATACTTCTTATATAGAATACGTTGAATTATAGACCCCATTGGCAAAGTATGAATCTTCACCCATTTTGGATGTTTTAATCTAAAAGCATAACGAATCTGGGCAAGGATGAGGTCCGCTACATCGAAGGGTTCCTCCTCTATAATAAAATATGTAAACAATGTTAACTGTGCTGTGATACTCCTTGTATCACCACATTTTAGCATGACCGTGTTCTTTAATATGTCTTGGACTAAATAGGCACCAGGAGTAAGTGAAGAGACTTCCGTGATTAGCGTCCTCTTTTGACTTCCATGTAAACTCATATTTACAAGAGTCCAATCTCTGTCCTTTCTATAACTCTCTACTATGTCTGGCATATGATCACTCATAAGAAGACCAAATTCATCTCTAAGATCAACATGTGTTATTTCCACTTGTTGACCTTGGATTCTCGATCTCACTCCCCCATCCAATTCAGTGTATTTCGGGTCTTCCAAATGGTTGTAAAACTCTCGGATCAAGATATATGAGAACATATCTACTGAAATTACTGATAATATACCTGCATTAGCAAGACGAATGTAGATATGGTCGTCCTTAGGAGAGTCAAATTTGACATATTTTGAAACTCTAATTATTGCTTTCTCAATCCCCGGATATACTTGATAAGAACTATGCGCATCTTCAGATGTACTTTTCCGAGCCTTAGAACTGGAAGCCATTCTGCAAACATAACAAAACTAAGTTAAACAAGTTCTGTGCACTGGGACGATGTCGCCCAGGTGACATTGACTGTCGGAAAATTCCGACAGTAATCCAGTTAACTTTTTATAAGATTTTTCAACTAGACTTCCAGATCTACTCAAAATCAAGCTATATTTCTGTTAAAAAAAATTTCTTGAACAAAACTACACCTTCTCACATATCATTTACTATTCATCTTCTTCAACCATCTTCAAAAGGAAAATCTTCAGTTTTAGAAATTAAACCATGTAAAAATACAAATCTTAAACCCCAAAAATCACAAGATCCAAACACATTTCACCAAGATCCAAACACATTTCACCAAGATCCAACAAGATCCACTTGATTTACACTAGATCTACACCTTTATACACAAAACTTCAAAGGTCTAAACTATTCATTCAAAGTAAAATGAAAAACACATTTTTCTTCTTCTCTACTTTAAAAATCTCCAATCTCTAAAAAACAAATTGAGTCAAAAATCTAAAAATCAAACAAACATACCTTAGATCTAGGGTTGTCGCCGCACTCCGACAGTTTCCTCTCGCCTTCCAGTCCAGAAAATGAGATACAATCAGGTTTGACTCGGTTTTTAGCCTTCTTTATACTTTTAGCTGTCGCCCAGGCGACAGTGACTGTCGGAAAATTGCGACAGCTCCCAAATTTGCTTAATCTTCAATTTTGGTCTCTATGATGCTTTACACTAGTTATATATCATTATTAATGCTACAACTCATGAATTGATGCCAAACCATATGCTTTTTATTTTTTAAAAATGGCTATTTACATGATTATAAGATTTCATTTCCGCTCTATCATAGTATTGACACTCCTGCTAAGTGGTATAGACTATTGGAAATTGTTTTCGCATGCCTCTAAATATGAGAAATTGTTTATATATAATAATGAGCTATCACGTTCACTTCTTTTGATCCATACATATGTCTTTCTATTTAATATATACATGAATCATGTTTACTTTAACATAATACAATAGCATTTCATAAATACTACTTTCAACCTTGATTTGTTAGCACAACCAAATATACACCATCTTTTGCGATTCAAGTGAATTCGGAGATCCTTGGTCAATTAAAAATACATATCTATACAAACTACAAAGTTACGATATCAAAAAACTATGTGATCAACAAAAAGTTTAAATTGAGGACAAGGATACTCCACCAAGCACTACTTACCCTCCTGATAAGTCTTAATAAGCATTGTGAGGTTGAGCACCTTGGAAAGAATTGTAAAGTGACTTGAGCAAAATAAAAAAATGGTATTCTATTCTTATTATGCTATATCTTCAAGGTCAAAGTTGTTTTTATATGCTTATATTATATTTTCTATTCCAATGATCATGTAAATTAAATAATTTCATATGTTTGATCAAAGCAACACTTGTACACATCATTATGTTATATAAACTTTCATCTCATGAGAATTGGACCGAAAAGATTCCAAATTTCTATACACAATTGTGTCTTTCTATGATACTTTAAAATGACATTAATCATGTTTAAGTTATTTTTTATTCCACTACTTCATATGGCTATCCCATCTCTTCATGAGTTTATTCAATACTATGACATATTACTATTATTTCAAGACCTTCAATCATTTTCAACGCAAGTGCTTCCGCTTACTCTTATTTTCTACATCCTATCTCTTCCCTTAAGAACTACTCATTCATTTAAATTAACTTTTGCTAATACCAAAAGGGGGAGAATTATAAGTATATTCAAGAAATCAAAGAACAATTCCACCTAAATCTTCCACCTAAAAATACATCATTTCAATTTACTATAACATTTAGGGGGAGCATTCATTTAGGGGGAGCATTCATCTAGGGGGAGCTTACATTTAAGAGGAATATATCATGTTATTTTTGTGCACACACCATATGTTAAAAACAACAACCTAAATAGACATGATTTCTTTTTATACGGATTTGTTATTATCAAAAGGGGGAGATTGTTGGAGCATGCGTTTCGCACTCTTCCGGTTTGATAATAACAAAATCCCGTTTGTATTTGATTCTACTTTTATTGATGGTGTGCAGATAACACGTATGAGATGTTCACAATTGTGATTGGAGCTCAATTTGACTGTATGAAGAATTTCAATGTCAAAATTTTCCAACATCTACTATCGCCCAGGCGACAGGACAGAAGTTACAGCAACTGCCCGCACGGCAGCACGACGAATAGCAGTTTGGCGCTGTCGAAATTCCGACAGCGATGTCGCCCAGGCGACAGGCCAGAAGTTACAGCAACCGCTCGCACGACAGCATGACGAACGGCAGTTTGGCGATGTCGGAATTCCGACAGCGATGTCGCCCAGGCGACAGTGAAAATCTATAAAGTGGTTCATTTTGTTCGTGCATTCCAAGCTTTGAAGATTCTAAGTTCCTTCCTGAGTGCATACGAACCAGAGAGCTCCAGAACCTCATCAACTTCCATTTGTGCTTAGAAGGTTTGAGATTGAAGACGAGATCGGATGCGCTTCTACATCAACGATCATCTCGAGGCTTCAACCTTCCTTTCAGAGATCTGAATTTCTAGGGAGTTCTTCATTTCATTTTGTATTTTCATTTATATACATTTCACATTGTATTGGTAGGGAAATCGTCTCCTTGTGCGTGAGGTCTAAGTCCTTGCGTGGCTTAGGGGAAAATCGCTTCCTTGTGCGGAGCGTCCAAGTCCTTGCGTGGCTTGGTAGGAAATCGTGGCCTTGTGTGCTACGTATAGATCTTGGGAAGATCTAGAGGATAGGCTTGGGCTTGGTCTAGAGAGAGACAAGTGATAGCCTTCCAATCCTTGGGAGAAGGATTGGTAAACAAAAATTGTCAAAAGTTTATTATCTTATTTGTGTCTTGATCTTAAGCATTGTTAAGATCATTTTTATTGTATGTGAATTTCATGATTAAAATATTATGCCTTTTCTTTAATTGCAAATTTGGTTGCTTAATCTTTAACTTAGAAATTTGTGTTTGATCTAATTTAAAAATTTCATAGTTTGTAAATTGTTATAAGTGATTTTTAGAAAAGCAAATTTTGTTTTAAAAATTCTTAAGTAAAAAATCATAATTTACAAAGACCCTTATTCACCCCCCCCCCCTCTAAGGGCGCCACAAGATCCAACACTATCTTAAAGATCTATAAATTGATGGGCTCTTTCTCATTTTGGCAATCCATCCCAGAGAGGTTGCAAGTGCCACAATTCTATTGTTGTTATGCTGTAGAAGATGGATCTCCCACTAAAAGCTTAAGGAGAATTCTGGAGGAGGACTACGTCACGCTACATCCGAAGGACGATCGCTTCGACCTCGCTCATACTACAGCGATCCTTCATCTACGACTTCAGAAGATCTCATATAGGGAGTTTTTATAATTGTTATCATTATTTTGATTCCATACTTTCTTTGTAACCATTTAGTTAATTCGTCTTGTGTTGGCTACTAGGTCTGGGTAGGACATACAGAGTAATTCGCCTTATGTTGGCGACTAGTTCTAGGTGATTAGATCTAGGGGCTCGAGGCCATATCCGGGGAAGGATTGGCTAGAGCGGCTTGAGGACTTATCCAGGGAAGGATAGGCTAAAGCCAACCGGTTTGTGGGGATACAAGTCGGTATAGAAAAGGAAAAGTTATTTACATTTGTACGCCTCCGATTTCTAGCGATATTGAAATCAAATTTATGTAAACACCTTTTTATATAAATACAATCATGTCTCTATTTGTGTTTACTTGATTTCTATCATTTGGCATAATCTCTAAATATTGGTTACAAAGTTTTCAGTTCTAATTACTTTATCTAAATTGTTTAGATAAATCTCTTTCATCATAAAACAATTTAGTACTTGTTTCTAAACTTGGTTATTATGATATTCTCTTAATTTAGCTAAATTGTTATTTCATTCTAATATTACTTTAAACAATTTAGAATTTTTCATAAAATTATAAAGAAGAATTTTTATTCCCTTATTCACCCCCCCCCCCCCCCTCTAAGGGCGCCGTAAGATCCAACAGATCCTACCACTCGCAGGACTATCCCAGTCCTTCCTTATAACCTGAGCCTACCGCTCGCAGGACTATCCCAGTTCTTATTCCTTATGACCCGAGCCTACCGCTCGCAGGACTATCTCAGTCCTTCCTTATAACCCGAGCCTACCGCTCGCAGGACTATCCCAGTCCTTTCTTATAACCCGAGCCTACCGCTCGCAGGACTATCCCAGTCCTTATTCCTTATAACCCGAGCCTACCGCTCGCAGGACAATCCCAGTCCTTCCTTATAACTCGAGCCTACCGCTCGCAGGACTATCCTAGTCCATATTCCTTTCGACCCGAGCCTACCGCTCATAGGACTATCCAAGTCCTTCCTTATAACCCAAGCCTACCGCTCACAGGACTATCCCAGACCTTATTCCTTTCGACCTGAGCCAACCGCTCGCAGGACTATCCCAGTCCTTATTCCTTATGACCCAAGCCTACCACTCGCAGGACCATCTCAGTCCTTCCTTATAACCCGAGCTTACTGCTCGCAGGACTATCCCAGTCCTTCCTTATAACCCGAGCCTACCGCTCGCAGGACTATCCCAGTCCTTATTCCTTATAACCCAAGCCTACCGCTCGCAGGACTATCCCAGTCCTTATTCCTTATAACCCGATCCTACCGCTCGCAGGACTATCCCAGTCCTTATTCCTTTCGACCTGAGCCTACCGCTCGCAGGACTATCCCAGTCCTTCCTTATAACTGGAGCCTACCGCTCGCAGGACAATCCCAGTCCTTACTTATAACCCGAGCCTACCACTCGCAGGACTATCCCAGTCCTAATTACTTTCGACACGAGCCTACCGCTCGCAGGACTATCCCAGTCCTTCCTTAGAACCCGAGCCTACCGCTCGTAGGACTATCTCAGTCCTTATTCCTTTCGACCCAAGCCTACCGCTCGCAGGACTATCCAGTCCTTCCTTATAACCCGAGCCTACCGCTCGCAGGACTATCCCAGTCCTTATAACCCGAGCCTACCGCTCGCAGGACTATCCCAGTCCTTATAACCCGAGCCTACCACTCGCAGGACTATCCCAGTCCTTATTCCTTTTGACCCGAGCCTACCGCTCGCAGGACTATCCCAGTCCTTCCCTATAACCCGAGCCTACCGCTCGCAGGACTATCCCAGTCCTTATTCCTTTCGACCCGAGCCTACCGCTCGCAGGACTATCCCAGTCCTTCCTTATAACCTGATCCTACCGCTCGCAGGACTATCCCAGTCCTTCCTTATAACCCGAGCCTACCGCTCTCAGGACTATCTCAGTCCTTATTTCATTCCTTCCCAGATTTGGGAGGGAGATTATGTTTCAAGTTCTCCTACTTTACTACTCTTGTCTATTGTTAGTTGATCTTAGCAGCTTGGGGTGAATTCTGGACTTCCCGTGGATTACCCGGTGAAGGGCTCGCAACGGTACTAGGGAATGTGATGGTGACTGAAGCCCAAATCCCCCTTTCCAGGATATTTATTTTATTTAGTTGCTACCCATTCTTGTATGCCCATTTGCTCTCCAATTGCTCTAAAATCCTAGGGTGGATTACCATTTGACTCGGGCAGACATGTGTCGGTGTCCTATTGAACACCGAACCATGTCATTCCAAGTGACCGACCATTTCCTTATGTTATCTCTCAATCACAATTTTCACTTCTTACTAAGTCATCCTTCGCCTCCCCTAATAGGTCCTTGCCAAATTCCTGAATTGATAGTTTTACTAAATGCACCCCGTCTTATTTTTGATGGTTGCCCTTGGAGATTAAACCTTCAACCTAATTGGGCATCTGCAATTCTCTTAGAGTTAGTAACTCTGGGGGTGGTGACCATAAGGAAGGGGTCCGAATATATGTTTTCAGTTTCTACTGTTCGCAGGCCAAGGTGTAATTGAACTAGGTCTGACTCTTAAGATGCAACCTTGGTCCTATCAAGTCCTAATGAGTTCCCAGTTCTTGCCATAGGTTCACAATGTGTAATGATCTAACAACCTCAAATCATACATTCATGCTCTTCCAGGAAATCCTTAATCATAATTTCTATTCAAATAGATGGGGTGGAAGTGAAGTTTTACGCAACATGTACCATCTACAGATCTCTATAAATTCTGATAAATTCACAATAGCATAGTATTGATCTAAAAACTTCAATGCCTAAGTTTCATAATATTCCAAGGAGTATTCATCCATAATATTCATTTAATATAAGTGGAGTGCTAATAAGGGTTTACACTACAACCACCATCTACAGGTCACAATAATTTCTGATAAAATTACAGAAGTATGATATTGACCTAAAAGCATCAATGCCTAAGTTTCATAATTTTCCAAGGATTATTTGTCCATAATATTCATTTAATACAAGTGGTGTGTCAATAAGGGTTTACACTACAACCACCATCTACAGGTCACAATAAATTCTGATAAAATTACAGTAGTATGATATTGACCCAAAAACATCAGTGTCTAAGTTTCATAATTTTCCAAGGAGTATTTATCCATAATATTCATTTAATACAAGTGGTGTGTCAATAAGGGTTTACACTATAACAACCATCTACAGGTCACAATAAATTCTGATAAAATTACAGTAGTATGAATTGACCTAAAAACATCAATGCCTAAGTTTCATAATTTTTCAAGGATTATTTGTCCATAATATTCATTTAATACAAGTGGTGTTCCAATAAGGGTTTACACTACAACCACCATCTACAGGTCACAATAAATTCTGATAAAATTACAGTAGTATGATAGTGACCTAAAAATATCAGTGCCTAAGTTTCATAATTTTCCAATGAGTATTTGTCCATAATATTCATTTAATATAAGTGGTGTGCCAATAAGGGTTTACACTACAACCACCATCTACGTGTCACAATAAATTCTTATAAAATTAAAGTTGTATGATATTGACCTAAAAACATCAGTGCCTAAGATTCATAATTTTCCAAGGAGTATTTGTCCATAATATTCATTTAATACAAGTGGTGTGCCAATAAGGGCTTACACTACAACCACCATCTACATGTCACAATAAATTCTGGTAAAATTAAAGTAGTAATATATTGACCTAAAAATATCAGTGCCTAAGTTTCATAATTTTCCAAGGAGTATTTGTCCATAATTACAATTTAATACAAATGGTGTGTCAATAAGGGCTTACACTACATCTACCATCTACATGTCACAATAAATTCTGGTAAAATTACAGTAGTACAATATTGGCCTAAAAACATCTTATCCAGAGTTTCATAATTATCCAGTGATTTTTCACTTTAATTATTTCATAAATTAAGAAGTGTGACAAACTAAATATATTAAATTTTACCAAGTATTATCCATCCATAAAACTACCAAAAATCTCAGAGGTTCATAACTAAATTCCACATGATTTTCCAGGGTTTTAAAAATTTCCCAATATTTTTCATCAATAAAATTTCAGTTATTCAAAAATGCAACATATGATAATTTCCATGATTTCTAAGGAAATAATCTCTAAAAATTCCTACAAAATTTCCAGAGGTTCTAGTTGATGTTACAAGGTATTCCTCAGAGTTTCGGATTTTTTCCACAAGGTTTTTGCCTTAAACATTTTATTAATACATAATTCAATTTTATCAATTACTTAGGATTTTTGATCCCAAAAATCCTAATTTTTCTTGGAGTAATGTATTATGTCATAAAGAAGCTATGGCCAAGGTTCCAGAAGCTATCACTAAGTCATTTATGCTAAATATACAAAATATCCCTTTTTGCTATTGGCACACCATATCACTTATTAGACAAAAACATGCAAGAGGAATTACCCCGCATGCAGAGGTCCAATTGCTAGCAAATTTTAACCATGGTCTAATGATGACCTTATAAGGGTGACACCCAAATTTGGGGTCATTTGGAGTTATACAACTCCAAAAATATCATTTATTTGATTTAACATATTTTAAATAAAACCTTAGGAACATTATCTCCTAAAAATCTGATTTTTGGATACAATCTAGGTATAGAGAACATGCATGCATGGCCAAAATTTTAGCTTCATCAGACTTGGCATTTGAAAGTTATACACATTCAAAGATCTGGTTTCACTTTTGACCAGCCTTACTAAAATGAGTGTTGTGGGTCCTACAGTGATCCAAATGATCTGATTTAAATTTCAAATGAAATTAGACATCAAGGACTACAATAGTTATCTCAGGCAACTTTTCCTAAAAAGGCCTCTAAGGGCCTTAAAATCATGCATGAATATTCACATGAAAGTGTGACAGATTTCATATAATGAATAAAATATATATATACATTCCTGCACGAATAATAAAGCAAACGACGGCATCCCGTCGTCTTCCCCAGCTCGCCAACAGCTAGGATTCCATCTCGCTGGGTGACTTTGTTTCTCCATTTCCCGGCAACCTACAGCCCACCACCGCCGGCCACCGCCTCCACCACCTCCATTGAGGTGGTGGCTATCGCCAGGCGGCCACACGGCCGCCGGAGAGCCCGTCTCCGGAGATCTCGAGCAAGAACTAAATCTCGGAAAATCTCCCTCTAGCTCGCATGGGATCGGGCTCAATTGAGCCTGATATCACTCCTAGGTGGATCTAACATCTAGCACAGAGGGAGAGGGGGATGAACATGCCTCTGTTCGCACGTGGAGGCGGCCAAATCGCCGGATCGCCATTGTTGTTCTTCCATGCTCGGACCTTGCTCGAACATCACCACCAGTGCACGATCCTTCTCAGTAACTTAGGGTTTTAAGTGCTCTCTGAGTTCTGAAGCTAATGGTGGCTCGAATTGGAGGAATGAGGTTGCTTATGGCCTCTTGCCATTAAAGGCTAGGCCGGACATCTACCATGGCTGCCCAATTCAGCCAGTGCATGGCTAGGCCGACTGCCCAAAGCTGGGGAAATCAATTCCCCAGCTCAGGGCTGCAGAATGAGGAGGGAATTGGGTGCCATGTGGCACCCATTCCCTCTTTTCCATCCTTGTCTTCTTCCCCCACTTTTGACACTTGGACAAGGCCTCCTTTTCCCCAATTTCGAATTCCAGCATGCTTATGTTCTGGTCACCATGTGGGTTGACCACTTGAGCCATGTGATTGGGCTAAGACCACTTGATTTGAGTTTTGGGCTCACTTGACCCAAATAGGCCAAATTGGGGACTTTTGGGTTTGGGCTTGGGTCAAGCTCACACCACTTAATGTGACTGACCCACATTACTGTCTTGGACCCTATGGACCCATTACAAGAGGAATTGAGTCATGGTGGGGTCATATGGGGCTTGATTGCACTTATTTGCCTATAGGGGCAATTTGGGTATTTTGGTGATTTTGCCCTAATTCTCCAAAATTAAATGTGCACTTTGGTTTGCTTATGCCTAGTTTACTCCCCTTAATGTTTAGGTAGGGTTTTGCTAGGTAAATTTGGCCAATTTGGGGCCAATTAAAACATAAAGGGTATGAGTGGTAATTTGGGCAAATTGGTAATTTCCCAATTTACACAAAATTGGCTTACACCAAGGGTCCAATGTGGGGCCTTTAGACTCCCTAAGTGGCCCAAGTGTGTTAGGGGTGATCAATTTGATCACAATTGGTCAATTGAAGTTCAATTTAAGTTTTTAGTACTAATAGGTCAATTTGGGGCTTTTTTAGTAATTGGCCCAATTTCCCCAAATTGGTGGTCCTAGGATGGGGCTTTTGGGTCCATTAGGTCCCCTAGGGAGGTTGCCACATGATGGTGGGTCCAATTTGATCATTTGGAGTTCAATTGCGCTAATTTATGGAGGTTTGACCTAGGTGGCCTAAGGTTAACTTTTGGTCAATTTGACCAATTTGGTTGGCCTCAAAGGTCCCTAGTGGTCTACTCACCTCCTTGGATGGTCATGGGGGTCATGGTGAGGTAACGTTGGCACATTGGAGTCTATTGGTCACCCCTAGGCTAGGCCATCAAAATTTGCTATATGCACCCCAAAATGCATTCCTTCATATCTTAATGAGTTCATGGGGCCTCTTTGGCCCACTTTGTGTACTTGATCCATCCTAGGGGGATATCCATGGCTATGTGTGATGCTCAAGGTGCTTTAGCCTCTTTCAGTCCACTTTACACTAGGGTGGCCCATGGTGGCTCAGTGCACACCATGTGTTCTTCACTCCTTTCAACTGGTCATCCTAGTGCCCGGTGTCACTTATCCTATTTTTGTCATGACTTGTCATGGCAAAAATTCTCTAGGGGCCTAGCAGTTTGGGGGATGTTACACATTTGTTAAAGCACATATAAATAACTCTCCCAACTATGGTGGTGGCCTGCCAAGGGTTTCTCCAAGGCCTGCCAGAGACACCAACCCCCGGCCATCACTCACGGTGGATGTGCCCGGGGTGGGACCTCCGGTGGTTGGCTGTTCGGCGGTGGGCCGTCGCCGCCGGCGATCGAATTTTCTGGAGGTAAAATCTCTAGGCCACGTGCATGCATGGCCGCATGCTCGGAGCTTGAAGCCCTTGCGGGGCTTCCCCACCGTTGTCGCGGTTGGTTAGCTCCGGCCACCACGTCCGGTGGGAGCTCCCAGGGGGGGGGGGGGGGGGCGCTCCGGTTGTTCGATTCAAAAGTGCGCTCACGAAGAAAATCGAGGGCTGCGGATTATCGGTTACTATTTGGTTAGAGAATTTAGACCGCTAGCAGCGGTCGAGGCCGGACTTCGCCCGCCGCGGCAAATGCCACTCTTGCGACGGGCTTTCCTTTGATTGAAAAGTAGCGGTTACAAGTGCAGGAAAGCAGAAGCCGGCCGGTCAAACAGTTCGCGAGACCAGAAACTCGAGACCGGAGCTCCGACAAGCGAGCTCTTCGATTCGAGTGTGCGTCCCTTGTGAACAGTGCCGCCCCCTATTTATAGGCTTGGGGGCCTGCCCGAATGGGCAGGGATAAAATAACCTCCTGCCCGGGTACAGGAGAAACGGGCAGGCGGTGACGGGATGCATAAAGAAGAAAAAAGAAAGAGGCCGCGCGACCTGACGGCCTGCCTTCCCTACCCGTCTGACTTGAGGCTGAGGATACCGGGACTAAGTCAATGATGCAGACCGAGCGGCCTGGAGATTGAGGTCGCGGTCCGCCTTCTGGTCATGACTTAGCCGTTTTTTACAAGGTAACTCGGATAGCCTTTGATCTGGAGCCCCGGCCTGTTCTTCGGGGCTGGAACCTCGAGTTTCTATGGGACAACCCGCGCGGCCTTCTAGCTGAGACTGCAGATGAACTTTTTACCTTAGCTCTTGATGATCTTCTCCCTTTGGGGGCGATCCGGAAATGACACCAGGCCGCCCGGCCTGGCCCTTCTTGAACTGGGAACCGCTGATCCCGGGACCCAGCGACCTGACCCAGGAGTTCGAGCGGTCTGCTAATGGTCCAACCCGAGAAGCGGTTTTCCGGGCAAACATAATCCCCGCATATTTTCAAATCTCAAGAGAATTTCGAAAATATTAGCTTTGACCGGGAGACCGCTTCCGACCTGCCTTAAATTCTATAAGAGAGCCAGAGAATTCATTCTGCGGAGTTTTTCCTGAAATCACGGTGTATTACTCGCCAGTTGCGGTTAGAATTTTTAAGACCGGCAATTCTTCCGCAATGGACTTCCTGGACGCTGTGTTAGACCGCGTGGATCCCAGCGGAGATCAGAAGAGGGTGGAAGATAAGAGGCGCGAATCGTCGGAGAAATCGAATAAGGAGAAGGAAAAGCAAGACCGGAAGGACCGGAAAAAGAGAAAGCGGGCCGAGAAGGCCGCAGCGGATAGTCCCAAACCGGTCGTGGACTTAACAACTCCCAAGACTCCTGCAGAGCCCGTGGCGAACAGTTCGAGGCCTCTTCTTGGTGACCCGCTGATTCCTTCAGAAGACCCTGGTCAACAGGTCGCCAACCCGCTGAACAAAGAGGAGACCGCTCCTCCTGAAAAAGCTGATACCGGTAGCCCTTCGAAGAAGACCCGCGAAAATGACTCGTTTGGCATGGAGATTACTCCTTCTGGGAACCCCCATCTGCTAGTTAGAAACTTGGAGGAAGAGGCGGTCAACTCCCCAAGGGCGGGCGATATGAATACCCCTTTGTCCGTGGACGACTACCCCAGCCCTTCCAAAGAAGTTAGCCCAGCTCCGAGCAAGAAGGAGAGGAAAAGGAAGAAGACCGGGTCCGTGACCGAGCGGATAACGAAGAAGGTCAAGAGGTTAGCCGCTAAGGAAAGGGCGGCTCTTAAGAAACCGACCGAATCCCTCCTCCAGACCAATTCGCGACTAAAGGAGGAGCTAGGCCTTGCGACTCCTCCACCCAACAAGTCAAATGAATCACCGGCTACCCCCGATACGAAACCGGGCGAACTGCCTTCGGACTCGGCGAGCAGCTTATCTTTTAATGGGATCTTCAGGGGTATGGATGAGCTGGTGAAGCGAGATCAGCTTCTTGACAGCCCGATTGTTTCCAGACAAAATCCCTCTGCCACTGATAATACAGTCCGGCCTGAAGAGACCGCTCGGACGGAGGCCGAAGAACGAGAAGCTGCCGCCCGGACTGCCTTGGAGGTCGAAGAGAGAACGAGGGAGCTTGAAGAAATGCTGAAAGCGCGGGAGGAAGTTCCCCCAGCGATGACCGGGGAAGAAATAATGATGGTGAAGAAGGAGGGGGCGGAACGAACTTTGAGCAAGCCGTCGCGGCCTGATCCTCTTGTGGCAGGTAAGGGCTCCACGGACTATAAAGCTGTCCGCTTCTCCATTCCGCGGCCTCGCCATAATAAATTAGTGAACCCGCCGCCGATCCTCCTTTCTTTAGCGGCCCGGTTCCCTTCTGTTAGACAAAGTACGGAAAGACTCTGGCGTGAGCAATGTCAGAGGATGAATCCGGAACGGTCTAAGTGGCCTGTCCGTCCAGGCACTGCTCTTGTATTTATGTTCATTTGTATATATATATATGGCGTTGCATGCTCTTACTTTTCATAACCGAGCGGCTTCTTTCAGATAGTGTGGATCAGGTTACGAAGCCGGGCGACCTTGAGGCCAGCCCGCCTCCGTTAGTTCCACTGATTCCAACCAGTGCAACGACTTTGCCGGAAGGACTGCAGCTGTTTGACCATCTCGAGGAAGATCTGGTCAACCTGAGAGCCCGCTTGAAGGAGGTAGGAGACCGGGAGGCCGCCACTCGGACCACTCTGGAGGCTGAGCAGATTGCGAGGAAGAAAGCTGAAGAGGCGCTGAAGGCGCAGTCGGAGATCAACCGGAAATCCGGCTCAGAAAAGGAGAAAGTCCTGGAGACTCAGCTTGAGGCCGCGCGGGCAGCAGTGGTGGCTACGCGAGCTGCTCTAACCGCTCAACTGGAGAAGGAGAAGAGAGCCTCTGCTAAATTTGAGAGTGACTCGAAATATTACCAGGATAAATTCCTGCGGTTAACCAGAGAAGTCGCCGCTGGTCGGCGAAATATGAACGATGGGGTGGTAGCTGTTAGCCGCCCGACTATTGGAGCGGGCTCGAATCCTCCCCCAGTCCGGGCGGCTGATCCAATGATTGACGAGGCCGCCGCAACCCCCCGTATGATTGCCGCTACGCGGGTCGAAAGGGATGCCGGGCGGCTTCATAGCACAATCAACCACCTTCATTATCATACAAGCCAGATTTACTCTCTCCTGAACACAACCAGTGACCAGGTCGCGCGACTTCACAGAGAGGATGTCTCCCCAGAACGTCGTCAGCCGTGATCGGCCTTTGAGAACAATTTGTACTATAAGCGTGGCTTATTGGTTTGAACAATGTTCTTTGTCTTGTATTCTGGATAACTCGTGCGGTCTCTTATTTAACCGCTATACTTTGTGTTCTGTTTTAGATCTCATGCTTTATTCGAACCGACTTCAGGTCGCTCGATCTGTGATGTATGCTTGCTTCGTTTTTCTTGGATGCCTTTGCTTCTTTTATTTTTCTGGTGAATCTAACCATTTAGGTCATTGACCGCGCGGTTAGAATGTATAGTCGCGATATGATTTTACTATTCACAGATCATAGAAATCTATAAGTAGGGAATTCTTCGAAGTCATTCTCACGATTTCCGGATGGCGCGGTCCAAGAACAAGTCGCAGCGACCTGTTAAAGTTAAAGCCGTCCGAGCTGATGCGGCCTTAGCATTCCATTCGGGGGACCATCCGGAATGCCGCCTTACTCAGAGCGAACTGGACGATTTCATCGCAAAACACATGGCAGGGAGTAGTCTGCTCGCGCGGCTTCCTCTACGCGATGAGCGGATTAACTCTTCCAATCCACACCAGATAGCTATCCCGGTCGACCACTTCGAATATGGCTTCAAGTTTCCACTGCCGCTTGAAGTCATAGCCATCTTCGACCATTACGGGGTCGTACCCGGTCAACTTCCACCGAACTCCATCGCCTCCATATATAGTTTCATCTCGTACCTGCGGTTCGAGCGGATCAGGTTCTCCCTCGACCTATTCAGAAAGTTCTTCTCGGTGCGGGCTGCCTCCGACTCGGGGACTTCAGCTTACAGGGGGCACCTCTACTTCGGCTGCCATGGGTTGAAGATCGTCAATTTGGCGAACAAAGTCTCCGACTGGTCGGAGCGGTTCGTAATGCTCGAAGGCAACTTCGAACTGTTGCAGACCAACCCGCAAGTCCGAGGGGAAGAAGTTTTCCAGATCCCTCAGGTCGGAAAGATTGAGGCGGACACCTTCGCGTTCCTTGAGAACGAGCGGTTGGATATCAACCACTACATCCCGCTGTTCTCGGAGCTGGAGGATATCCTCCCTGAGCATAGTAAGTTTTTTTAGACCGTCTGTATGTAACCGCGCGGACTTCGTTATTTACACTTTTGTTTTCTCTTTACAGCTGCCCACGCCGTCCCTGCGAACAAGCCGGTCACGCCAGTCGTCCCGGTTTTGACTCAAAGGGAGAAGAGGCTGAAGCGAAACAGATCGCTATCGTCTGAGGAAGAAGGCCCGGCTTCTCCTGATGACTACGAGCTCCTTCGTTCTTGTGGGAACCCGCCCGACCTGCAGGGCAACCCGACCGTCCTCTGGCATAGGGATGGGAGCCGCATTCGGGTATCCACCGCGCTCCCTCCGTGGGGGAGTGAAAAGATTGACCGCCACGCCCTAGCCGCCGGGGCCGCCTTGTATGGTCGAAAGACCCTAAAGAAGCTGAGGAATACTCCCGAAGAAGAGCTCCCCCGGCTAGCGGCTCAAGCCGGCGCCTGGGGGTTTTCGGCCAACCACTTCATGGCCCTGGCGTATAAGCGGCTAGTTTCTTTTCAGAAACACCTGGAGAAGAAGTACGAGGAGCAGGCTGCGGAGAATACGCGGCTTCGAGAGGAGAACGTGCGGCTTCAAGAAGTCGTGGCGGTGAGTTTCTCAAAAGACAATGCAGTTCCCTTTGTTTAGCCGAGCGGCCTAACTCATTTTTCCTCTTCTTGCAGAAGCAATATGAGGTGACCAACCCGGCCTTCCAAGATGAGGTGCTGCCTCATGTGGCCCAGGGGATCGACAAAGCCTTGGGTCTCATAGGTGACCGGGGCGGTCTGTGTGAAGGATTTGATGGAACCACCTTCTCCGACCTCTTCCCCGCCTTGAAGGTCCAACTTGACGAAATCAGCCGAAGGAAAAAAGGGAAGACTAAGGTGGGTGAGGAGGTGGAGGCCGATGTGGGCAGGGAGATCGTACTCCATCAAGGGGGTGATGGAAGTGGTGAAGCCGCCGACGAGGTCGATGCGGATAACGAAGCCGGTGATGCTGATGAGGATGATGAGGATGACTTGTCCTCCGGGACCACCGGCTCCGCCAGTAAGACCGGGCGATCTAGTTACAGCGGTTCGTCGGGTTCCTCTTCATTCAGTGAAGGCTATTCGCCGGATGTTGACATCGAGGGTCTGAACTCAAGTCCGCCTGTTAAGAAGAAAAGAAAGTCGGCAGACTAGTGCTTTCGTTTTGATTTTAACTTTTGTAACCGCCGGTTTCTTTTTGTTAGCCGGGCGGTCAATATTTTGTTTTAACATATTTTGAAGAAATGAATAGAAATTTTTACCTGTCTGGCCGTCCTTCTGTTACTACTTACTTGTGATTGATACCTTGTCTTTTCCCTTTTTCTTTTCTTTTGCTCTTTTCGTTCTAACCGCGCGGACATCCTGGTCCGAGCATAAGTGATGATTGATTGTCTTCGACTATCCTTTGTCCAACCCGCACGATTATTTATTTGGATCTCAGGATATTCGATTTCTAATCGGTATAGACCATAACAGATAGATTCATGCGACTAAAATTCGGACCGCGCGGCTTCTTTTCATTTGAAGATACTTTATACTTGCTGCTATAAATAATGAACAACTTTCACGCGGTTCGAATTCAGTCCTGGCGAGTAATCCATTGTGTCTAGAGATAATTTTCGCTAAGAAATAGCTTAACCTGATCGGTTAGAGCACAATCCGAGCGACCATATATTCAGATCCAGAGATATCCAATTTCGACTATTCATTCAGGAATAGATAGTGCCCGGCCGGTTTAAAATTCAACCCGGATCATATAGCCGGATCCAGAAATACAACTTGATAGAATGGAGAGATAGATAGATCCGATTCAGTCAAAATGTAACCCGAGCGATCATATAATTAGCTCCAGAAATATTCAACTTTATAAAGGATGGATGATCCCGCCCGGTTTGAATGCAACCCGGACAATCAGATAATCAGCTTTGGAGATATCCAACTTAGTTTAAAGACAGACAGATTCGCCCGGCTAGAACACAATCCGGATAATCATATGACTAAATCTAAAAAACATCCAACTTATTAAAGGATGGATAGATAGATAAAACCGTCCGGCCAGAATGAGATCCGAGCAATTATATATATTAGTTCCCGAAATATCAACTTATAAAAGATGAATGGACCCGCCCGGCTTGAATGCCACCCGGGTAATAGATGATCAGCTTTGAAGATTTCCAACTTAGTTTAAAGACAGACAGATTCGCCCGGCTAGAACACAATCCGGATAATCATATGACTAAATCTAAAAAACATCCAACTTATTAAAGGATGGATAGATAGATAAAACCGTCCGGCCAGAATGAGATCCGAGCAATTATATATATTAGTTCCCGAAATATCAACTTATAAAAGATGAATGGACCCGCCCGGCTTGAATGCCACCCGGGTAATAGATGTTCCGGAGATACCCAATTAAAAAATTGATAAGGTCGCCCGGTTGGATAACCACTCGGGTCATTATATAATTGCCAGGAAATATCCCAACTTATATCCAATCAGACCGTTCGGTTTGGATGTTCAGACCGCACGGTCTTAATATCATAACCCTTTATTAGGGTAGACGAACACCTGCACCTGTTTTAACCAAATCTTCCTCGAATTGTTCTTATACAAGAAACCATAAGAGGCAAATGCCTCCCTGTAGAGAAAGAATAAAAAAGGTATGTACAGACTCAAATGACCAAGTGGGCAGGTGGGCCTCGGCGGCGAACATTGCTTTCCTCAAGTGGTCATAAGAGCTGTAAACGACTCATCCGCTCTCTTGCCTAGGGTTACAAGCTGAGTTGATCAATTGGGCAGGTGGGCCTCGGCGGCGAACATTGCTTTCCTCAGAGAGATCAACTCGGTTGTGGGCCCAACTAGGCACCGTTTCGAGAGTACCTAAGAGTATTCGATGGTCACAGACTATGATGATCAGTTGGGCAGGTGGGCCTCGGCGGCGAACATTGCTTTCCTCAGAAAGATCATCAAAGCTGTAACTATATCCCTTCGGGGCATGATAGAGCTGACAAACACCTAGACCTCCCTTGATGCAGGGGTGTGTCAGATATCGGCCGGGATCCAAAATTCTGAAGACCTCCGCAGCGGAATTGGCAAGCTACCACTACACGTGTGCGAAAACTCCCCGCATCACATGGTCTTGGTGGGTTTTACGCTACGACTACAATCCGAGGGGGTTCGAGCAGAATTCGGCGATATCTCAGAGGTTTGGGGAGTGAGATATGTATATTTACATTCACAATGTAGAGAACCATCAGACAAGAAGAGGTGTCAGTATAGGGCTTTTCATTTAATACTAAAAGAGATGTAGAGAATAAAAGAGATAATTCAAGGATAGAATCGTTTAAGATCGTCACCGCTCCAAGTACGCGGGATGTCTTCCCCTTCACTGGTGTGGAGACGGTAGGCCCCGTTCTTTAATACTTCTTTGATGATAAAAGGTCCTGCCCAATTAGGATCCAGCTTTCCAACATTACCAGACCTGGCTGCAGCATCTACTTTCTTTAATACCAAATCACCACTTGCGAACTGCTTTACTCTGACATTTTTGTCAAAATACTTTGCCATTCTCCTTTTAACTTCCTCCTGTCTGATAGTTGCCTCGTCTTGAAGCTCCTCGATCAGATCCAGACTATACCTCATAGCCTCATCATTTTCATCCATCCATGATTCTCCTCCCTCTTTTGCATACATAACCCTTGGAGTGACCACTTCAAATTCTACGGGAACAACAGCCTCTGAGCCATGGGATAGTTTGAACGGCGTCTCCCCTGTAGCTGAAGATGGCGTAGTACGAAGAGTCCAAAGGATGGAAGGAAGCTGGTCCGCCCAATTCCCTTTTTGATTTAAGACCCTTTTCATCAAGAGCTGCCGGATTTGCCTGTTCGCTGCTTCCACCTGACCATTGGTCCTGGGATGATGTACTGAGGAAAATCGCAGATCAATTCCCGCCTGATCGCAGAAGCTTTTCATCTCGGAATTGTTGAACTGTGGACCGTTATCGGTAACAATTGCTAACGGAATTCCATGCCGGCAGATTATTTCCCCCCAGATGAAGTTTTTGACAATTTGAGTTGTTGTTTTCGCCAGCGCTTTTGCCTCAATCCACTTACTGAAATAGTCGATCATTACAAGGATGAAACGGCGTTGACCGCTGGCCATCGGAAAGGGTCCCATAAGATCCATTCCCCATACTGCAAAGGGCCATGGCGCGGTTATCGACCTGAGCGACTGAGCAGGCAAATTTTGAAGAGGAGCGAACTTTTGGCACTGGACACATCGCCTGGCAAATGCTTCAGCATCTTTCCTCATGGTCGGCCAGAAATATCCCTGCCGCAAGATCCTTTTCTCCAAAGTCTTTGCTCCTGAATGACTACCACACTCTCCTGAATGAATTTCCTGAAGTATGATCGGAATTTCTTCTTCTGAGACACATCGCGCTGAGGGAGAAATCAGAGTTTTCCTATACAGGACTCCTGCCATCAAGTAGTAGTAGGCTGCCTTTCTTTTGAATCTATTTCTGTCCCTGATTGATGAATGAAACTCTCCTTTTGACAGAAACAATTCATAGGGGTCTTTCCAGGAAGGATGCTGATCGATCTGCATGAGCTCCTCTTCCTCTGTCTCATCTATTGCCGGACGAAAGAGTTCTGAGGTCACCCCTCCTGATGGAAGACCAAACTTTGACAATTCGTCTGCCTCTTCATTCTGTGTTCTCGGAATGTGTTCGATAATGAAGGATTTGAATCTCCCAATTTCTTTCTTAGCTAAAAATAGATACTTTCTCAATATCGGTTCTCTTGTTTCATAATTCCCTAGAACCTGCGAAGCCATCACAAGAGAATCAGTTTTCACATGAACGTGTTCTATCCCAAGCTCCTTCGCGAGTCTCAAGCCGGCCAAGAATGCTTCGTATTCGGCCTGGTTATTTGTAACTGAAAAGAAGAATTTGATAGCCTGCTCCAGCCTGATGCCATTTGGACTGATCAGAACCACTCCGGCTCCCACGGAGTTTCTGCCAGAAGCCCCATCCACATAAATGATCCAAGCCAAGGGAGATTGCACTACTTGTTCTGGATTAGACTCCATCGTGTCTACCAAGAAATCTGCCAATACTTGTGCCTTTATTGCCGTTCTGGGAATGTATAATATTTCGAACTCGCTTAGCTCGATTGCCCATTTGGCCAACCTTCCTGAATGATCCGGCTTTTCCAAGATGCTCTTTAGTGGATGGTCCGAGACCACCTGAATGGGATGAGCCTGAAAATAGGGGCGGAGCCTTCGTGATGACATGACCAAAGCCAAGGCTAATTTCTCCAAGATTGAATATCTAGTTTCCGCATCTTTGAGGATGTGGCTGACATAATATATAGGAAACTGCTTCTTTTTTTCTTCCCGCACCAGGACAGAGCTTATCGCATCTGGGCCCACTCCCAAGTATAAGAATAGTGTTTCCCCTTCGCGAGGGCTTTGAAGAAGAGGGGTTGAGGTTAACTGCTTTTTCAACTGTTCGAAAGCATTATCGCACTCTTCACTCCATTCGAACTTAGATCCTCCCCTAAGTGTTTTGAAAAATGGAGCGCTTTTATCCCCTGACTTGGAAATGAATCGGCTCAATCCTGCCAACCTCCCCCCAAGTTGCTGCACTTCCTTCGGATTGCGAGGAGGGGTCATGTCTAGGATGGCCTTTACTTTATCTGGGTTTGGCGCGAGGCCATTAGGAGTGAGAAGGTGTCCCAGAAATTTTCCTTTGTTGGCCCCAAACACACATTTCAATGGATTTAGTTTCAATTTGAACCTCCGCAGAGTAGCGAACGTCTCTACGAGGTCTTTCAGATGGATTGAAAAAGTTTTACTTTTTAGAAGAAGATCGTCTATATATACTTCAAGATTTCTCCCTTTCTGTTTTTTGAATACTGTGTCCATCATCCTCTGATATGTCGCCCCCGCATTTTTGAGCCCGAAGGGCATGACAAGATAACAATAACATCCATCATTGGTAATGAAGGATGTATGCGGGATATCAGGTTTGTGCATCTTAATCTGGTGATAACCAGAAAATGCATCTAGAAAGCTCATGAAATTATATCCTACCGCGGAATCTACTAAAACATCTATCCGAGGCAAGGGATAGCAATCTTTGGGGCACGCTTTATTGAGCTTTGTGAAGTCCACGCACATGCGCGACTTCCCACCAGATTTTGGAACCATTACAATGTTCGACATCCACGTTGGATATTGAATTTCAGAAATAAAACCCGCTTTTAGGAGCTTGGAAACCTCCTCTCTGATGGGCAATGCCAGCTTTGTTGCCACCTCCCTCTTCTTTTGTTGGATCGGCTTGAATTCAGGAGAGACGTTGAGGTGATGGCATGCTACGTCTGGATCTACCCCAGGCATGTCCTCCGCTGACCAGGCGAAGATGTCCAAGTTCTCCAACAGGCAGGAGGTTAGTTGAGCTTTTTCCTCTTCCGACAGCTCGGCGTTGATGATCAGCTTCTTTTCTTCCCCTTCAGTAATGGGGACTTCTTGGATCTCCTGGGCAGGTTCCAGGTAAACTCCTTTCCGCTCTGTGCTTTCTTTGATTTCCTCAGGGAGCTTGGACATCTCGTAGATGTCATTCTGAGCCTTGTGAAGTGGTGCCTCGGTGATCACATTAACTGTCTTTACATATCATTCGCGAGCAACCCTTGGATCACTCCGGATCCGATATTGACGCCCCTCAGCGGCGAACTTCAAGGCCAAATGGAAAGTAGATACTACCGCTCTGTAAGCGTTCAGAATTGGCCTTCCGAAAATTGCGCAGTAGCTGCTTGGGGCTTCCACCACCACGAAGTTTATCAACTTTGTTATACCCCCCAGCGATACCAAAAGCTTTATGCACCCCTCCACTTCCTTCTTCTCTCCCGAGAAGCCATAGAGGGGCCCTTCCGTGGAGAGTAAAGACTTTCCAGTTTTAAGGGCTTCGAATGTTTCACGGAAAATGAGATTAACTGAGCTGCCGGTATCAATCAGAATTTTGTGCACGGTGTAGTTTTCAATAACCGCCTTTATCACCACTGCATCATCAAAAGGATTTGCATTTGGGGAAAGATCTTCTTGGCCGAAGCTAACGACTGCCCTTTCTGGAGTAGAAGTGGAGGCGACTGCCACTTCTTGCTTTGTAACTCTCCCGATGCTAGATTTCCGAGAAGATTCTACTCCTGCCCCACCATGAATGCAATAGACGTTGCCAAGAGGGCCAACGTCATTCACCTCTATACACTCGGTTGTGGGATGTATATCCCCATAGCAAACTGCCTCTTCCACATCAGCGCACTCCCAGGTCACTTCGACCACTTCCTTCTTCTTCTCGGTTCGCGGCTCAACCGGGGTTTCTTGCCGAATCAACCCTCGGAGCTTCCCCTCTTTCAGGAGCTTCTCTATCAACCACCGGAGGGCCCGGCAATCCTCAGTCTGATGCCCTCCTCTTTATGATATTCACAATAAAAGTTAGGGTTCCGGTTGCGAACTTCTGATTTCAAGGGAGGAGGCCTCTTGAAGTCAGGCCTCTTTTGGAGAATCTGCACGACCTCGTTCATGGTGACGTTGAGAGGGGTGAACGACTCCTGAGATTCATCATATCGGATGGATGGGATAGTTGGGGATGGTTGTGCGATGTACTGTGGCAGATACACAGGCATTATTTGCGGAGCTCCCATGGGTTGAGTGGGTGCGATGGCCAACGGCGGTTTCTGATCTTGAAACCGTTGATGGCCGAGGAATGGTTGTTTAGGCTTAAGATTCCTCCCCCTCTGAGCCCGGGGTTCGAAATCAGGCCGAGATGGATGATTGTAACGTTGCTGATGAGTTGATGCGGGATTAAACTGATCGTTATTGCTGAGCAATTTGGCAACATAACCAGGATTAGTCTTTTCTCCCCTGATAAATTTGTTAGCCAGACTAATCATCTCCTGGTATGTTTTTGGCTCCCTGATTTGAGCTTCAAATTTCAGCGGCCCCTCCCTAAGGCCATGCATCAGAGCGACCCTATATAACTCTGGATCGACGTTTTGCACCTCCATTATCTCCCTTTGGAAACGGTCAACGAAGCGGGCCCACGTTTCGTTTTCCTGCTGCCGTATCTCAAATAGGGCTGCCGGACCGTTCTTCCTCTTTTTCGAGGTAGAGAATCGAAGCAGAAATTCTCTACGCAGTTCTGCAAAACATCTAATGGATCGAGGATGCAATCCATAGAACCATTCTCTGGCTTGTCCATCGAAGGACGTCACCAGGAGCTTACACTTAGTTGCATCGGTGATGGTCCTCAGAGCAACAGCCGATTCAAATGCTTGGAGATGAATTGCCGGATCGGACTCCCCACCATATGTTGATAAGCGTGGTTCTCGAAAGTTATTCGGAGCCGGCTCTCCCCGGATCTCATCCGTGAAGGGAGAACTCTCCTCGGCATCCTCGTATAGAGAAAAAGCAGGGTGGTAGGGGATCTCTGCTGCGGTCATTTGCGGACAGGCCGCCTGATAGGAGCGGGCAGGTGCTCCGGCCGGGTAGGACTGGTAGGCGGTGACCTCAGGCGGATAGGAAAAGCGAGCGGCCTGAGAAGCCGCCCCCTGGAAGTCAAGGACTCGAGCCGGCAAACAGCGCGCGGCCTCTTGGTAGAAATTCTGCCGATCCGCAGAACCTTCTGGTGGCGGTTGGGAGTGAGCGACCTGCGCAAATGGGTATGGAGGTGGAGGAGGTAGAACAGGGGTCATGGCCGGGTTAACCGCGGCCTGTTGGGGGGCTAACCGCTTGGTTAGCAGAGCTAGAGCCTGACTGATCGCGTCCAGACGCTGATCAGTTGCTTTCTGAGCCTGGTCGGCTTCTCTCTTAGTTTGCTCCAGAGCCTCCCACAGGGAGTCATCGCTATGATCGGACCGGTCTCTTGGAGGGAACTGGCGGTCTGACATGCTGAACCAAAGATTTCGCTGATAGTCCGCGATCTGAAGGTCGCGTGTTTCTGTTCGATTCAAAAGTGCGCTCACGAAGAAAATCGAGGGCTGCGGATTATCGGTTACTATTTGGTTAGAGAATTTAGACCGCTAGCAGCGGTCGAGGCCGGACTTCGCCCGCCGCGGCAAATGCCACTCTTGCGACGGGCTTTCCTTTGATTGAAAAGTAGCGGTTACAAGTGCAGGAAAGCAGAAGCCGGCCGGTCAAACAGTTCGCGAGACCAGAAACTCGAGACCGGAGCTCCGACAAGCGAGCTCTTCGATTCGAGTGTGCGTCCCTTGTGAACAGTGCCGCCCCCTATTTATAGGCTTGGGGGCCTGCCCGAATGGGCAGGGATAAAATAACCTCCTGCCCGGGTACAGGAGAAACGGGCAGGCGGTGACGGGATGCATAAAGAAGAAAAAAGAAAGAGGCCGCGCGACCTGACGGCCTGCCTTCCCTACCCGTCTGACTTGAGGCTGAGGATACCGGGACTAAGTCAATGATGCAGACCGAGCGGCCTGGAGATTGAGGCCGCGGTCCGCCTTCTGGTCATGACTTAGCCGTTTTTTACAAGGTAACTCGGATAGCCTTTGATCTGGAGCCCCGGCCTGTTCTTCGGGGCTGGAACCTCGAGTTTCTATGGGACAACCCGCGCGGCCTTCTAGCTGAGACTGCGGATGAACTTTTTACCTTAGCTCTTGACGATCTTCTCCCTTTGGGGGCGATCCGGAAATGACACCAGGCCGCCCGGCCTGGCCCTTCTTGAACTGGGAACCGCTGATCCCGGGACCCAGCGGCCTGACCCAGGAGTTCGAGCGGTCTGCTAATGGTCCAACTCGAGAAGCGGTTTTCCGGGCAAACACCGGTGAGGTGCTTGTCGGCGGCCGACCGCTGCCGGCGGTGGCCGGACAATTAGCTATTATATATAAATATATAAATATATATATATATATTTGTTTGGAAGGAGGAGCCTGCCGGAGCGGTTTCTGTCGGGTCCCTCCGCCTCAAGGGCCTTGAGGGAGGGTCGTGGGGACTCTCCCTCCCCTTCACACGCCCCATGCAAGCCCGAAGCCCGCGGTGGCGGTGGATGTTGGTGGGGGTGGTCCGAGGCTTCCAAGGCCGGGATCACCGTCTCCGATGGTCGGAGACGGCAGAGGTCGGCGAGAACAGATCTAAGGGCAGGGAGGAGTCAGATGAACTTACATTCGTGTCGTTTAGGCGAGGGGATCGTCGCGCGACCATTGATAGTGGTGTAGCTCGCCAAAGTTCGTGGAGGAGACTCGCCGGAAGGTCACCGGGGCTGGGTTTCTTGCTGATTAGGGAGGTATGGTGCACAAAAAATGAAATCCTAGTGTTTAGGGGGGCTTATATAGGAGTGAGATCTGTTTTTAAGCTTTGGGGAGGAGTTAATGCCCCTTCCCTTGGTGAATCCGCCCCCTCTTCACATTCCAGCCGACCAAGCCCTTCCCAAGGCATTGGGAGTGGATGAGAATCAATTCCCATGGCTGCATATTAATGGTATTGATGAGGGGGGGGGGGGGGGGGGGGGGGGGGGGGGGGGGGGGGGGGTGGGGGGTAAATTCATTAATGAGACGTAAAAACGAAATATTTCACGGATTAATTTTTATTTTTAATTCAAATAATTATGGCACCATACTTAGGCCATTTATGATTTCTATAAAGGAAAATTTTATAATTTTTTTGATATTGTTTTCTATTTATTTTATTTATTTGGTGTTTTAAATATAGTTAAATCAAAATACATAGATTTTGTATTAAATATTTGATTTTAATTAATATAACTCTTTCATATATTTATAGGACCCTACTGTATAGTCTTAGGTCAAGGTCTAAATGTGTCTGAGTAGCTTGAATTTAGGAAAAAATTTAAGTTTCGGTGGTCGACGAACTTCAACCTGCGTTCGACGAATTAATCCAGTTCGACGAACTTAACTTTCAGTTCGTCGAACTCAGCTTTGTTCATTGAACTTAGCCTTGAGTTCGTCGAACTCAATTTTCAGTTCAATTCAGTTTGACGAACTAATCTTTCAGTTCGTCGAACTCAGCTTTGTTCGGCAAACTCAGCTTTGAGTTCGACGAACTCAGCTTTGAGTTCGTCGAAATCAGTTTTTAGTTCAGCGAGTTAATTCAGTTCGACGAACATAACTTTTAGTTCGTCGAACTCAGCTTTGTTCGAAGAACTCAGCTTTGAGTTCGTCGAACTCAGTTTTTAGTTCAATTCAGTTAATTCAGTTCGACGAACTTTAATCTGCGTTCGACGAACCCGTTCTGCATTAGACGAATTAATTCAGTTCGACGAATTTTCTTCTCCAGCTTTGTAATTTGCCTTTTGTGTGATCCATGTTGGTCAAATTGACAAGTTTGAATGGGTCAATTGATTCGCTTAGAGTATTTGTGCACTTGTAGGTATTATCTGGTCTTACTAAGACCTAACAGGTCAATTCATGTACCTAGGAGCTCTATTGTGTGCATAAGTCAGAAATTTTTTCCATTTAGCCTGGTGGGTGGATTGAGTGACTTATTGGGTCAACAACACCCAATAGGGTGTCAAACCACCATTTGGGTGTCATTGAAGCCCACAAGACCATAGCGGTTCAATTAATCACGAAGGGGCCTAGAAATTAAAAATTGGGATGTTACAAATCCAAAAAGTCAAACAAAATTTTCATCCTCGAAAATTCGATTGAGTCATAGTAGTTTCAAAATCGAGCAAAATTACTAAGCTTAAAATAAGGAGTCCAAAAAGATTTGGGTGTTACCTGACGTAAAGAGGCCAGGGTAAAGTTCTCGCATCTGGTTCTTGGGTTCCCAAGTAGATTCCTCGGTCCCGCAGTTGTCCCATAGAACTCGGACAAGGGGAACTCTCTTCCGCCGCGGGACCTTATCTCGGTATCCATGATCCGCACCGGCTAGAGGGATACAGATGGATCGGGTTCTACTGGCTCGGGGGTCTCCTGAATGACGTGTTCCGGGCGTAGTAGTGCGCGTCTTAATGAAGAGATGTGGAATACATCATGCAGCCCCTGAAGCTCCGTGGGTAGCTCCAACCTATACGCCACTTCACCGATCCGTTCGGTGATGGTGTATGGCCCCATGTATCTTGGGCTCAACTTTCGCTGTCGGCGGAGTCGAGATACACCGTGGCGAGGGCGGATCTTCAAGTAAACCTTGTCGCCCACGGCGAATTCAACGTGTCGATGGCGGGCGTCGTAGTACTTAGCTTGACGGATCTGAGCTTCACGCATCCATTCCTGTATTAGCTGAACGATTTCCGTCATATTCTCCATGAAAACGGGCCCTAGGGCCCTCAGATCCGCATCTTGGGCCCAAGAAAGTGGAGTATGACATTTCCGGCTGTATAAAGCTTCGTATTGGGCCATGCCAATGCTTGCATGATACGAGTTGTTGTAGGAGAATTCGACTAAAGGTAGGAGACGCTCCCATGGCTCCTTCTTATCCACCAAGCATAACCGGAGAAGATACTCCAAAGTCCTATTTGTGCATTCTGTTTGCCCGTCTATTTGGGGGTGAAATGATGTGCTGAATGCTAGTTTGGTCCCCAAATATGCTTGAACGCTCCTCCATTCATTTTAGGTGAATCGACCATCTCGGTCTGAGACTATGGTTTTTGGCACACCGTGGTACCGAACCACATTCTCAATGAAAAGACGCACCAATTTTCCAACACTATCGTCTTGGCGGTTGGGAAAGAATCTCGCAACCTTCGTCAAACGGTCGACCACCACCCAGATAGATTCGTTCCCGGTCCGAGAGCGGGGCAGGCCATTGATGAAATCCATGGATATTTCTTCAAATTTCCACTCAGGGACGGGAAGCGGCTGTAGTAACCCGGCAGGGTTCTTGCACTCTGCCTTAACAAGCTTGCACGTCGGGCAATGTGTCACAAAAGTGACAACGTCTCGCTTCATCCTAGGCCACCAGAATGTTTTCTTCAGATCCGCATGCATCTTTGTGATGCCCAGATGAATCGAGTACCAAGTGTGATGGCTCTCATACAAAATCTCATGCCGAAACTGTACACCTGAAGGAACGAACATCCTATCACATAAGTAAAGGATTCTGTCCCGTATCTTAAAATCTGGGTGTTCTTTTTTGGCCTTCAAACGGGCAGTCCCGTCCTCGAACAATGGGTCACCTTGTTGGGATCTCTAATCCTGTCCCGAAGATCACACATAATATTCGTCCAATACAACTGATGTGCTGCTGCAATCGAATCTCCCCGAGCGATCACGGTGATCCCCATCTCCTCGAGTCCTCGTACAATATCTCTCGGAGTGCCGATCATCCAGTTAGATGAGGCTATAGGGTTCTTACTCAAGGCATCCGCAACAGTGTTTGCCTTGCCCGGGTGATATTGAAGGTCGAAGTCATAATCGCACAAGAACTCCAACCACCGCCTCTGTCGTAGGTTCAGCTCCCTCTGTGTGAAGACGTACTTGAGGCTCTTGTGGTCCGAGAATACCTCACATCAGATGCCGTACAAGTAGTGCCTCCATATTTTTAGAACAAATACCACTGCACCCAGCTCCAAGTCATGCGTAGTGTAGTTTCTCTCGTGCACTTTTAGTTGCCTCGAGGCATAGGCAACTACCTTCCCATGTTGCATCAAGACCGCTCCTAAGCCCTGCTGACAAGCATCTGTGTACACTTGGAAACCTTCCTGGCCTGATGGTATGGTCAGTATAGGAGCAGAGGTAAGCCTCCCCTTCAACTCCTGGAAGGCCTCTTCACACTGTGATGTCCATATGAATTTCGCATCCTTCTTTGTTAACGATGTCAGTGGTAGAGCGATCTTAGAGAATCCCTCTACAAACTTGCGATAATATCCCGCAAGCCCGAGAAAACTCCTTACATCTGCTACGGAGCAAAGCTGCGGCCAATCCCTGACGGCCCTAATCTTAGCTGGGTCCACTGCTATGCCATTGGCGCTGACGATGTGACCCAATAAGATAAAGCACAGACAGAGCTGAAGATGAGCTCGATTGCTTCATTGACCAACTTGAATAACGCGAAGAGCTAGATTCTTCTTCGCTACGCGCCTATGCGAAGAAAGAAAATGAGCCTTTGTCCAATCTGATGATCTCATATCTCGTATATAGAAGAAAATGCGAACAGTATTCGAGCTCTAAAAGCCAACCTCCTTAAGCCAAAATTCGCATTTTGAAAATTTTGCGTATAGCTGGTGTTCTCGCAGCTTTTGAAGTACTTTCTCCACGTGTGTGACATGCAGCCCTTCCGAAGCCGAATACACCAGAATGTCATCGATGAATACAATGACAAAATGGTCGAGGAAGGGTTCGAACACCCGATTCATTAAAGACATGAATGTTGTCGGGGCATTAGTGAGACCAAACGGCATCACTATGAATTTGTATTGCTTGTAACGAGAGCAAAACGCGGTCTTCTCAATGTCCTTATCATCAATCCTGAGTTGGTAATATCCTGACCGATGATCGAGTTTGGAGAAGCACCGAGCCCCCTGTAATTGATCAAACAATTCTTCTATCTTTGTGAGAGTATATGTATTATTTACGGTCAACTGGTTCAACTCTCGGTAGTCAATGCAAAGTCGGAGGGATCCGTCCTTCTTCTTCACGAAGAGTACAGGTGCTCCCCAAGGAGAAGAGCTGGGTCGGACGAATCCCGAGTCTACCAACTCTTAAAGCTGCACTCTGAATTCTGCTAGCTCTTTTGGCGCCATCCTGTAAGGAGATCTCGAGACTGGACGAGCCCCGGGAAGGAGGTGGATTTTGAAGTCCTCTTCCCGGTGTGGAGGCAGGCCTGGAAGCTTCTCAGGGAAGACATCCGAAAATTCCTTTACCACCTTTACTTCGGCCAACTCTACAGCCTGCCCCATCATTTCGACGTAGACCACGAACACCTCATCACCTATCATGGTGGCCTTCGCCGCCTGTATGGAATTAAGCACGAGACGAGAGATAAACGGTATACCTTGATAGGTGATTGTTCCTCCCATTAGTACTTGGAGGGTCACCTTCCTGCTCTGACAGTCTATCTATGCTGCATGATCCGCGAGCCAGTCCACTCCTAGTATCAGGCCAAATCCTGACAGCTGGAGTACTGCTGCTTCAACCACCATTTCCCTATCGTCTATTTTTACCTTGAATTTGCATAAGTCTGAGGAGATCATCTATGATCTATCAGGGAGTCGTACCCCTAGTGGGTTCCCTGTGAGGTAAACCACTCCTGGCTCCTGACGTATGAAATCATGAGACACAAAGGAGCGAGTGGCTCCCGTGTCAAAGAGCGCTCAAGCAGCCTGATCATTGATCCAGAGGATCCCTGAGGTTTCAATTTAATCGATTGATATATTATTATTTTTTTTTACGGTAATATATATAAGCACGTAATAAAAGTATCACAGGTAATATGCAAAATATGCATATGTATATAAAATTTTCCCGTACCGTTCACCACGTCCGCGGTGGCTCGATCCCTCTCTAGGTCCAAAGCATAAGCCTGCTGGGGAGGTCGATGTTGTCCTCTACCAGGCTGGCCTCGTCGACGACCTCCGCCCCGATGAAAGTCCCGATGTCCTTCCCTTGGTGCCAGTAGGGGGCATTGGGGTCATAGATGCCCTAACTCGTTGCAGTTGAAACAATGCCTCTCAAAAGTTCGTTGCTCTACCGCATATGCTGGTGCGAGAAGGGCTCGTTGTTGTGCTGGGGGAGGTGGAGGTGTCCTCCTCTGATGATAGTCACGAGGTGGCTGGTGGCGATCTCCTCGCTCATAGCCCTATGATCTCCCCGATCGTTTCCGCGCCCGCGTTGATGCCTGGTCCCTTGACCCCTCTGATCCTGTCCTTGGGGTGTCTCTGCTACTCTCTTCAACCTGTTCCTTTCTCGGGTGGTTTTTAAGTCAGCCTCCATCGTCTTTGCAAGGTGGATAATAACCTCAAAGGGAGCGCGAACTGTTGTCATCAGTGGTTGACGGATGGAGTCATTGAGGCCCTGAAAGAACCTCTTAGCCCGGTTCTCATCCTCTATGGCCATGATACCAGCATACCGGGCAAGGTGGGAGAACTCCCGCTGGTACTCAATAACTGTCATAGTACCTTTCCGAAGATGAAGAAAACGTTCCTGGAGCTCTGTCCGGTCGGAGCTAGAAATGAAGTGCTCCATCATCAAGGTAGAAAAATTCCTCCAGGAAATCTCAGTCAGTCGGCGGGCCCTACAGGTGGTCTGTAGGACGGACCTCCACCACAGCCTAGCATACCCCTCCAGAAGGGTGGTGGCTAGGGAAACCGCATAGTAGGAAGGGCAGTGCATTCCCCTGAGTAGCTCCTCAATCCTCTCCAGCCAATCCTCTGTCTGGATGGCCGACTCTGTCCTTTTGAAGACCGGGGGACGAAAACTCCTGAACATCACCAATCTCTCTGCATCTGTAGGGCCTTGTGCCCGTAGCGGCAATTACTATGGTAGTGAGGCTCGGAAGGTATCTAGTAGTGCAGTAAGAGTCTGCCCTAGCTCCGTTTGGTGAAACGGGGCTGGCTGGGCCGTCATTGCCTAACCAGTGGGTGCAGCAGGAGGTGGAGGGGCCCACTTGTCAACTGGGGTGTCGGGGAGATATATGTCCTCGTCGGTGTCATCGGCGTTCTCGTTTCTTATCTCGAGGCTAGGCTCCCGAAATTCCTGTTTCAAGTTATTGAAATATGTGTGTCAGCGCTGTCCAATCAAGCTAATAGGTGGGTACTTGGTCGAAGAATTAGTTCGGTTGGGTTTTACTAGCGAAACTTTGCGCGATGTTTTATCATGAATCTTCAGCGGTCCACCACGCTTCCGTTGCCTAGTTCGTCCTTGAACTAAGTATCGTATCACGGTGGACCATCTGTGATGATTTTATAAATCCGGATAGTTTTTCCCTCTGATACCTTGTAAGGACCCCCCCCCCCCCCCCCCCCCCCCCCATTTTCAACCAAGGAGTTAGGGCACAACCAAATAGGTGTGAGACGGACCTGTGTGGAAGGCGTAGCTAGCCCCCGGTCCTCTTCACTACCAAAAACAAAAGAGTTCGTCGTACAACTTCTCCCATAGTGTATATTATGGGGAAGCCGACGAACCCGCCACCTTGGTAACCATGCTCCCTCCCACGTTCCCATGCATAAAGAAATGAATGAGATGACAATATTTTGAAATACTTATACACAGAATGTACACCGGGTTAGTTCAAGAATTACTGCGACGAACAAATTTCTATTAAATATTTTAAGGTTTAAAAGGCTCACATGTCTGATCTAATCAAATATTAATTCACTGTAGTCACTAAATATGCACATAATGATGACTAAGGAGGTGTATCATATAAGACAATGTCCCCCTTTTTTCTGTACATAACCCCGGAGACAATTATATATAACAAAATAAGGTATACATAGGCATACATAATCATTGAGAGATATATACCAACGAAAAATAGTTGTGCACATTCTTCTAAAACATATGGTTCAGTTAATAAGTAGCCTAGTGAGAGAATGTTAAGTATATATAAAAAAATTATGACGTAAAAGAAAAGAGAAAGTTCATGGATTTCTGTGAAGACACAATTTAGTTCCTGAATATTTTAAGATTGAAAAGGCTCGAACACTAGATCTAATTAAATATAAACTTGATGCAGCGAGAGATACCAGTTTTGAATAATTTGGTGAATAAGGTAGTGTATCATATAAGATATTATTTTCTGCGTATCAGATTATTATGCAGGCGATAAGAAGCGAAATAAAACAAATGTAAGCATGTCATCCACTTTGGAGCATTTATATATATATATATATATATATCAAAAATTTACACACATTTGTTAAAGCACATATAAATAACTCTCCCAGCTACGGTAGTGGCCTGCCATGGGTTTCTCCAAGGCCTGCCAGAGACACCAACGCCCCGGCCATCACTCACGGTGGATGTGCCCGGGGTGGGACCTCCGGTGGGTGGCTGTTCGGCGGCCGGCCGTCACCGTCGGCGACCGGATTTTCTGGATCTAAAAGCTCCAGGTCCACGTGCATGCATGGCCGCATGCTCGTGGCCTGAAGCCCTTGCGAGGCTTCCCCACCGCTGCCGGCGGTGGGTCAGCTCCGGCCACCACGTCCGGTGGAGCTCCCAGGGGGGAGCTCCGGTGAGGTGATTGCCGGCGGCCGGCCGCCGCCGGCGGTGGCCGGACAATTAGCTATTAGATATATATATACATATATATTGGAAGGAGGAGCCCGCCGGAGCGGTTTCTGTTGGGTCCCTCCGCCTCAAGGGCCTTGAGGGAGGGTCGTGGGGACTCTCCCTCCCCTTCACACGCCCCATGCAAGGCCGAAGCCCGTGGTGGTGGCGGAGGTTGGTGGGCGTGGTCCGAGGCTTCCAATGCTGGGATCACCGTCTACGGTGGTCGGAGACGGCAGAGGTCGACGAGAAAAGATCTAAGGGCAGGGAGGAGTCGAAGGAACTTACATTCGTGCCGTTTAGGCGAGGGGATCGTCGCTCGGCCATTGATAGTGGTGAAGCTCGCCGGAGTTTGTGGAGGAGACTCACCGGAAGGTCACCGAGGTTGGGTTTCTTGCTGATTAGGGAGGTATGGTGCAGGAAAAACGAAATCCTAGTGTGGAGGCGGGCTTATATAGGAGTGAGATCTGTTTGTAGGCTTTGGGGGAGGAGTTAATGCCCCTTCCCTTGGTGAATCCGCCCCTCTTCACATTCTAGCCGGCCAAGCCCTTCCCAAGGTATTGGGAGTGGATGGGAATCAATTCTCATGGCTGCATATTAATGGTATTGATGAGGGGGGGGGGGGGGGGGGGGGGGGGGGGGGGGTTTAAATTCATTAATGAGACGTAAAAACGAAATATTTCACGGATTAATTTTTATTTTTAATTCAAATAATTATGACAGCATACTTAGGCCATTTATGATTTCTATAAAGGAAAATTTTATAATTTTTTTTGATATCGTTTTCTATTTATTTTATTTATTTGGTGTTTTAAATATAGTTAAATCAAAATACATAGATTTTGTATTAAATATTTGATTTTAATTAATATAACTCTTTCATATATTTATAGGACCCTATTGTATAGTCTTAGGTCAAGGTCTAAGTGTGTCTGAGTAACTAGAATTTAGGAAAAAAATTAAATTTCTGTGGTCGACGAACTTCAACCTGCGCTCGACGAATTAATCTAGTTCGACGAACTTAACTTTCAGTTCGTCAAACTCAGCTTTGTTCGTCGAACTTAGCCTTGAGTTCGTCGAACTCAGTTTTCAGTTCGACGAACTTATCTTTCAGTTCGTCGAACTCAGCTTTGTTCGACGAACTCAGCTTTGAGTTCGACGAACTCAGCTTTGAGTTCGACGAACTCAGTTTTTACTTCAGCGAGTTAATTCAGTTCGACGAACATAACTTTCAGTTCGTCGAACTCAGCTTTGTTCGACGAACTCAACTTTGAGTTCGACGAATTCAGCTTTGAGTTCGTCGAACTCAGTTTTTAGTTCAATTCAATTAATTCAGTTTGACGAACTTTAATCTGCGTTCGACGAACCCATTCTGCGTTCGACGAATTAATTCAGTTTGACGAATTTTCTTCTCCAGCTTTGTAATTTGCCTTTTGTGTGATCCATGTTGGTCAAATTGACGAGTTTGAATGGGTCAATTGATTCGCATAGATTATTTGTGCACTTTTAGGTAGTATTTGGCCTTACTAAGACCTAACAGGTCAATTCATACACCTAGGAGGGTCTATTGTGTGCATAAGTCAGAAATTTTTTCCATGTAGCCTGGTGGGTGGATTGAGTGACTTATTGGGTCAACAACACCCAATAGGGTGTCATCCCACCATTTGGGTGTCATTGAAGCTCACAAGACCTTAGCGGTTCAATTAATCACGAAGGGGCCTAGAAATTAAAAATTGGGATGTTACAGAAACAGTAGGTTCTAATCACTGTTCAATTTATTATGCACCTATACTTGACAGCTAACTAGCTTACCTTCATTTTTTTACTATATACTGTTTAGTTTATTTGCTCATAAATGATAACATGCTAGTTGTACTTATCTTATTACCATATTTGTACTCGTCTGCTAAACTTGCATACTATACTGTCTGTCACTTCCTGCATCGTGATATTTCCCTCTCTTGAGCGTTAGGGATTTGGAGGGAGCGGGATATGATGAACCACTCAGTCTGTATGACTGTTGAACTATTTTTAGGCGGAGATTCCGCCGAAGGCGATGCAACCGAAATCGTACAACTAGTAGGGCCAGTGCGGCCAATTGAACAGTGATTTGTAACATATATGGACGAAAATTCACATTTTCTGGGACGAAAATTCTCTTTGTTTTATTGATTTGTAAAATCCCCAAATTATGACCTGACCAATTGAGCCACCTATGTGACCTAACCAGTTCAATCAAGCCCTCTTGGCGAACCTATTCAGGGCCAGTGTGATCTTGTTGGTCCGGTAAGTTGATTACAATTGGTTTAATCCGAATTTCGAGCAATATTGACTCAAATAATCTTTTTGAGCAAATGATTTCAGAATGGACTCCGGTTAGTGATGTTACACTCGTCAGACTAATATGAATTCAACGATATTTGTTTCGTCACATTCCGATGCATATATATGAAGTTGGCCAAAAAAGGGTCGACTCGAGCTACGCGATGCCTCAAATATGACTTTTGTGCAAATGATCTCATAATCGAACTTAGTTGGTTGTGTTAGACTCATAAAGCTAATACGAGTACAACAGAGTCGACCACACTCAATTCTGATTAGTTTTGGAGAATCTGTCTTGTAGACTCGACCTTAAGTAACGAAATTATCTAAAAGGTGAAATCGAGCAACCGGTCTCGGAATTCACCATAGTCAGTTTTGTTAGACTCATGATGCCAATACGAGTTCAACAAAACTGTCTGTGCTCGATTCCGATAAGTATCAGAAAATTTGTCGTTCAGGGGGCGGTCTGTGATTATTGTATTTATCCACGATGGTGAAATTGAGCAAACAGCCTCGGAATTCACCTCAGTCAATGTTGTTAGACTTGTGAAGCTCATACGAGTCCAACGAAACTGTCCAAATATGGCTTGGGCGCGATATACAAATAACGCAAACGACCCAAAAATTTGTAATCGAACAAGCGACCTCGGAATGAACCCCAGTCAGTTTTGTTGGACTTGTAATGATGATACGAGTCCAACGGAGTCGTCCGTTTGAAATTCCAGCTTCGTTCGGAGAGTTTTTAATGCTACGTAAAATTAGGATGTAAACACTCCGGAGAGCGTAAAATGAGCAAATAAACTCGGATTTGACTGCAGATTGTTCCGGTGGATGCGTATCGCCGAAACGGTCGTAACGAGGCCTCATGGGACAATTTTGAGTCCTCTAGAGTGAGATAAAGGCGTTTAAATGTAATAAATAAAAGTTTTAATAATATTAATAATAGTAATTATTATCTTGTAATATATATGTACTATATTTAAAGGGTGCTGATAGAGGCAGCCCTTTTGGCTTTAGGCAACCCATAAATTGGGTGGGTCCCATCTTTTTTTCTTCCCCCCATAACCTAGAAATACTTAGGTGCGCAACTCTCACCTAGAAATAGGTGGGGGGGAAATACAGCCGTATGATCTTAGATCTGACGGTAGGGAAAATACTGACATTATTTATTATTCATAAATACTGCAATATTTAGAGTTATCAATGGCTGAGATGCACTCCTCTCACCATGATCTAGGTGCAGATACTCACCTAAAATTTATAGCAACCCATAAACCCTCCCGTGTTTTTCATTTCTTCCGCCGCTCTGCCCTGTATCCCCCCTCCCGCTGAACAACGATCTTCTCTTCCCCATCGCTCGCCCCTCCACCGATGTTATTTCCTCCACCGCCGCTCAGGACATGACCGCCGTAGAGCCTAATGACTGTTGCGCGACATCCATTCCGCCCGCCTGCGATGCCGCGGAACTCCATTCCAGCCCTACCTTGCCGGAAGACATCACCATTTCCACTGTAGAGGCTCCAGTTGACCTCGATTTGGACTAAGAACCGTCTATTGCTCGCCTTAAGCCGTTCCACAGTAGTTCTCCATCTCGTTCGCAGTCCCCTTCTTCAGATTCTGGTATATTTTTTTGCTTCTTATTTTCTATTTTTCCATTCAAATACAGATTCTGGTTCTTCCATGTTAAATGCTGTACTTGAACGGAGATTCTGGTTCATCCATGTTAAATGCAGATTCTGGTTCATCCACAGCATGGATGAACCACTGATGCAATTAGTTCAAATAAAGATTCTGGTTCATCCACCGATGCTATTTTTTTTCCTTCTTATTTTCTATTTGTATTTGAATGGAGATTAAAGAATTTGTATTGGAGTAAGAAGCAATCAGTTCGCAGCATTTAACATGGATGAACCAGCATTTACCATATAGAAAATGTACAGAATTTGTATTTGAATAAATTTGGTGCAGTGAAATTAAATGGAGCATTTAACATGGATGATTCAGCTTACATGATTCTAATCTCCACCTAGAGCTGCATCAAAAATCCAAGACTGGCATCTTCTATTTTATAATTAAGTTTTGATTAACCATTGGCATCAAAAATCCACCTAGAGCTTACATGATTTCAAACCATCGGCATCTTCTATTTTATAATTAAGTTTTGATTAACCAATATGCATTATTGTGAATGTTATTGTGAGGCATATTATCAATGTTTGAGTTTTTTTTTTGTTTAATGTATACATATTGGACAGAAAAGTTTGACATTAGCACAAGTAGACATGAAATTACATTTTACCACCAATATGAGTTTTCCTACGAAAGAAGAGTTAGTCAGTTGGGCACGTAATATTGCCAAAGGACTTGGGTTTGTGATCACCATTAAAGGGTCCGATAAATTGACATCTCGAAGCAAACCTATAGTTAAGCTTGGGTGTGATAGAGAGGGATATAAACGTCTAAGTCAAAGGTCTAAAGGGTGGATTAACCAAAATATAAGAAAATCCTCCTCTAAGTGTTGTGGATGTACTTTCGCTTTGTTAGGTGTATGAAATGTTATTGGAACTGAGTGGACTATTGAAGTGAAATGTGGTGTTCACAACCACAAGATGGTGCACTTAGAAGCCCATGCTTATGCTGGCAGATTTCAGAGACTGAGCAGAAAACTATACATGAGATGTACGTTGCAGGAGTAAAACCACGTAAGATATTATCAACATTGAAGAAAAAAGATAAGAGTAACACTACAATGCTTAGAACTTTATACAATGAAAGAGCTAAGATACAGAAAACAGAACTAGAAGGAGGAACAACAATACAGTTTCTTTACAAGTGCATCACTGAATTTGGGTACACTAGTTTTAATAAAGTGAAAGTTGATTGCAATCATTTGGAGAGCTTGTTCTTTGCGCACCCCATCTCTATTTGTCTTTGCAAAATATTTCCAACGATATTTCTCATGGATTGCACATATAAAATCAATAGATACCGTCTTCCATTACTTTCTGTTGTTGGGGTAACGTCAACAAATATCACTTTTTATGCTGTATTTATATTCATGTCAAATGAGACTGAAAGTTGTTATGTTTAGGCGCTTAATTGTTTCGATTACTAAATTATAGAGCCATTAGTTCACTAAATTATAGAGCCTTTAGTTCAATTACTAAATATAAAACAATATTTAATCTTTTTTTGGCAGGGTGGCGCACATTACAAAGTGGAATGATGTGTTATGAATGCGCCAAAATCTAAACAATTTATTTATAATGTAGAATGATAATTTTTGTAGTACAAACGTATATGCAAATATCTATATATACACAATGTGGAATGATATGTTTTTGTTATGCTTTCATTTTTTTTTTTAAAAAAAATGGGCTGCCAATAACAAATTCTGCTACAATGTGAAAAATTGGGCTGCTATTAACGATGGGCTGCCTAAAGCCAAAAGTAGGCTGCCCATAACAACACCCTATTTAAACCAAATGTTGATGTTCACCTCCCCTTTCACCCGATCAGCTGCGCCGTCATCTTCCCCATGGCAACTCGATGCAAACCTAGCTTATCCCAGCTCTTCTCCAGCCTCTTCCTCTGAGCATCCCTCCAAGCAACCATGGAGGAATCCACCTCCTTGGTCGAACATCTCCCTCCTCGAGCTCCCACCATCCAAGCCATCTCCCCCTCGTTCTATTTATCAGCAAGCCAGAGATCCACGGCTCTCCCTCCCACTTCTCCGGCCTGCTCGACCAAGCTCTGACCACCTCACCCATGGCTGAGTAGCTCTCCTCCGACAAGCCTTTACTTCCGAGCTCCCCTATCTACCTCCTCTCTCAAGACTGAGCTCCACCAAACCGATCCATCTCCCATGGCTGAAAACTCCAATCTCCAGCCTCACCTTCACCAAGGCCGACCACTAAGCTCCAGATCTTCCGAGCCCCCTCTTTCAACTCCAAGGCCGGCGATTTACTAGCTCTACGACGAAGCCACTTCTCTGACGAGCTCCAACAATAAGGCCGACTCTTCCTCCTCCTACTAGCATCTCTCACGACAACATTCATCCCAATTGACCTGGCTCTGACTTAAAATCTGAAGTAGCTTCATCCCCCGCGGCCGAAATTAGCAGATCCATGCCGAGCTTCATCCTCAGTGGCCAAAGTTTGTAGATTCATGTTGAGCTTCATCCAAGGCCGAAAACGATGCTCTTGAAGCGTTCTACATCCACTCCGACGACGTTCGACGAGATCCGACTACGATCAGGAACGACGTGCAAATGCCGCATACGCGGCTATTGAGTAGCATGCATGGACACTCTGTGAGTTCTTTCCCGACTCCTCCCTCTGCATAGATCTTAGGTTTTCAATTGTAGAAACCTTCTCGCAAAGGCCCTGTTTTTCCGGCGATCCACGGACACACGAGTGTAGTCGTGCTTGGCGTGGCTGCAGATCATTTTGAGTGAGTCCTTGCAACCCCTCTCCGTGAGTCTCGGGGTGCAGCACAATGATAAATAAATATTAAAGCGCTCGGGGTCGAAACAATGTCGATCACACGATGACAAATACTATTGATGCGCGCGCGGTCGAAATAACGACGATCGCGCGACGTCAAATAATATTGAAGAGTGCACGGTCGAAATAACGACGATTGCGCGATAGCAAATAAATATTAATGCACGCGCGGTCGAAACTACGACAATCACGTAGCGACAATTAATATTGATGCGCGTGCAGTCGAAATAACGATGATCGTGCGGCGGTAAATAAATATTAATGCGTGCGCATTCGAAACAAAGACGTTTGCGCAACAACAATTAATATTAATGCGTGTACTGTTGAAACCGTCGACCGGTCTCTTGAGTTCGGACCCACTAGGGGTTGTAGCCCACACCTACTTCTCCTTCACTGATTGTAAGACCTCAAATCAGAGAGTTGGATTTCTGGAATCCAGCGCTATCGCCGGCGATAGCGGCTATCGCCCGGCGATAGCGTTCTGTTGAGAAGGTTTCTGTTGCGAGGCTGTCACGCGGCGGTAAGTCTAACGCCGGCGACACCGTGACACGTGTCATGCACTGTTCAAAGCAGTGGCGTTGACTGGTCGGAGTCGGTTCTTTAGAGCTATCGCCAGGCGATAGCGCTACCGCCCGGCGACAGCTCCAAAATGTACTTTGCGGCCGAAATCGTGGGCATTAATGGCACATTGACTTTGGGGCCTTGTTTTGGATAGAGGTGCCGAGGAGGTGGCCTTAGGAGGCCAAAAGGCTCTTAGATTCCTTCATGCCTTAAGGGTTTTGGCTTGGAGAGAAGGAGGGCTTTGTAGATGATGATGAATAGGGTTTCTAAACCCTAGGGCTTGGATTTGGTGGAGCTACACTCATCGGAATCCCTCAACGTTGGTGGCTACGCGTAGAGGAGGGCTAGACGCTCCTTTCCATCCGTGCCAAAAATCAAGCCATGGCCTCGAAGCGACGTCTAAGGGTAACGATCTTTTCTACCCTCCTTTGGACTTGTGTTAGTCCATTTTCGTGCATATTTGAGGTCCCTACCCAAAAGGGTGAGGTCGTGACCTCCGACGGGTGTATTCGTGTTATCCCCGTCAAATCTTGCATACATGTAGAGTCCATGCATGGAATGGACGTAGGCGCGCTGTGTGTAACATCCCTCAAACTGCTAGACCCCTAAGTTGGTTTTGTCATGACTAGGTCATGACAAAACCATAGGGAGAGCCATTTGACCTTGAGAGCTTAGGAAAGAAGGAGGAAACCACCTTGGTCTGCAAATAGCAATTTCCATTTACCAAGCTTAGGGTTGGACTTTAGGGCCTCAACTTGACCTTTTGACCCCACCATAGTATCCCTAACCCTTTAGGGGCCCCCTTAGGGCACCAAGGGCCCATAGGGGTCAACCTAAGAGGCCAAATTGACCAAAGTCAACCTAAACCCCCAAATTGGTCAAAGTAGCCTATTTAGAGCCAATCAACCTTCACCATGTCAAATTGATCACACATCTAGGTCTAGAATACCATAAGAGGCCTAGTAGACCTAAAAGCCCCATCATGGGACCCCCAGGGGTGCAAATTGACCAAAATGCCCTTTTTAGGTCAAAATGGCAATTCTTTGCAAAGTACCCTAATTAACCATCACCATATTAAATTGACCCTGCCCATAGTGTTATCATATCATAGGGGACTCAGTGGACCAAAAAGCCGCATGACCAAGTCAACCCTAGGGCTCAATTTGACCAAAGTAAATTTAGTCTATTTTGGTCAAATCAGCTTAGATTGGGTCAACTAAGACCCATATGACCAAATTGACCCCACCAATAGTTTCTAAACTTAATTTGGAACCCAATGGACCCAAAAGCCCCATCCTAGAGTCACCCAATTGGCCAATTTGACCCAAAGTCAAAATTGCCCAATTTAGGTCAAATCTCTCAAACCTAACCCAATCCTATTGGGCTAACTCATTTGGTTGGTCAACCAGCCCAAGTAGACTACCATTAAACTCAGGAGAGAGTATAGAAACCGGCCATGATGTTTAGGAGAGAGAAAATGGAGGTTTCCCCATTTTTGAGGTGAGAGAAAGAGGCCATTCATGGCCATTAAGAAGATTCACCCCTTGGCCTCCCCCATTAACTCTTCCATTCATCTCCTCTGCTGATTAAAAGGATATTCCAGCAGTTTCCAAGGGGGATTAAGGCAGGGGGAATGAATGGGGGCCGGCCTTGGGAGGAATTCGAAGGGGCCATTAATGGCATTGGTGGTTAAAGCCACCATTGCCTTCATTCGACCCCCCCCCCCCCCCCATCACATTCAGAAGCCGGAGAGGAGAGAAACCTCCAAGCTTTCAGAGGAAATCGTGTGTTGTAGGCCTGAATCGGCATGGCGTCGCAACCACCCCGAGCTCCCATGGTGTACTCAAGGACAACGCGACGACAAGCTCATCAGCAGGTCCGATTCCCTTCCCTGACTCCTGAGGATTAGATCCCAATCGCCGGCGGCTCGTTTCGTGTCCAATTGGCCAGAAATCAAGCCAGCCAAGCCTCCCGTCGATCGGGTTGGGCTTCCTCTTCCAAATCGTGATTCCGGCCACCTCCGGCCGAGCAAACACCGCTCATCGCCGGCCACCACATCAACTGAGGTGGTGGTGGCGTTGGTCGGCCGGGGCGGCGCTCAGGTGGCCGGGAAATCATCAATCAAGGCTGCCCAGGCGCGGCAGATCCTAGTCGTTGTCTATCGGGGACGATGACCGGGCGCGGTTGGATCTGCGCCAAGATTCGTGCGCCCCATAGTTATAATTCCTATTTTTCTGTGATTAAAATGCAGTGATTAGTAAATTCTTTTAAAAATACTTAGAGGCTCCTAGGGAAAAATTGTCCAACATTGAAGTTGGAGCCCCTGATGCCTAGTTTAATCCAAAATTGAGATCACTCGATTTGGAGCCCTGGTTAGGGCACAACACTCATTTTGGTGAGGTCTGTCCATAAGGTTAACCAGAGTTTATTTTTGATGCCCACACCAATCCAGAACTCCAAATGACTTGAAATTTGGGGGGTAGTCTAATCTTATACATATGAAAGAAATGTCCAAATATCAGATTGATTGGAGAAATTTTCCCTATAATTTTTGGAAAAGTTCAATAATCCTTGTGTAACCTAATTAGGTGCCCTAAACACCTCAAAACCCTTCCAAACCTGGATGGGTGGTCCTAGAGAGTAAATAGGGTCCCTGGTTAAAATCTCATAATTTATGGAGATGATTTGGTGGGGTAATTCACCATGTCAACCTTAGGCTCCCTAGGTTTAGGAAAAACTTTGGCTGAGTGCCCCCACTCTTCCACAAAGCCAAATGGCTTCATATTTTGGGTGCACATCACCCTCCCCCATGCCAACCTTTGGTCCAAATTTAGTAGCCATTGGAGGAGGTTTACCCTAGTAAATCAAAAAGGGGCTAAATGCTATTAGCACCCCAATTAGGTACCCAATAGAACCCCACTCCTCACCAAATGTTGGTAGGATCATCGGTGGTCATTTCACTGACCTCTGACCAGTGTAGTGAGTAACTTGGACTTGGGCAAAGTAGGGAGTTCCCTTGGCCATTTGTTTGCTTAAGGGTTATGATTAGGGCAAAAGTGTACTTGAGCTAATTTTTGAGTGTGGAGGGGTTTCCTCCCACTGATTGGAAGGGGTGACCTTGGTCACTGACTTGGGATGTATGGGACACCCCAAGGAGCAATTTTGGATGAGTTAAGGCTTAGTGTGCCCTTAAACCCTAGTGGCTAACCTTAGGAGGCCCTTTAGGATTTGTGAAGGACATAGGAATGTTTGCCCATGGAGAGAAGTGTAATAGCCTTCTCTGAGTTCTAAGAGTGTTATAAAACCCTCATAAGAAGTTTGGGTGGATTTGGAGAAGTTTGGACCTTAACCCTAGGTTAAACCCTAAAGGGGTGCAATTAGAGGCCAATGAAGGAAGAAGGGTCAAACCTTAATGGTTTGACTTGAAATTTTGGGGAGATGATCTTGGTAACCAGAGAATGCTACTGTGAGAAATTGGTGGGGTTTGGAGTTGCCAAACCTAGGTAATAAATCCTTGGGTAGATTTGTAAATATTTAGGGTTTTGGGATTTAGGGAGAAATAATACTTAGTGATTAACCATCTTCTGTCACCAACTTAGTTTTAGTGTTATTAATCCCTGGCAGATTCTGTTAGAATCATATTGTTGGCAATTTTTGGAATGATTAATTTTAGGGTGTTAGATTTTTGTAATTGCATGAAACTTTGCTGGATGACATTTCATACCAACATGAACCCACAGTATATTCCTCATAATTTATGGATTAATATTCTTGGTACCTCTAGTTCAATTTGGAATTATTTGCAAATATATCCTCTGTGGAAATTGCAAATATACCCTCTGTGTAACAAGGTCAAACTTTGTAGGACTGAATATTTTGGTATGCATCACCTCTGTATTAATTTACATAGGGTTTGGAGATCATATGAGGGTACCTCCGTTGGAATTTATTAGAAATAAATGAATTTTAGAATTTTTAAAAATAGTAAATCTGGCTGATTTTTCCTAAAAAATTCATATCCACTGATTATTAGGTACTCTTGATTTATGTAAAAATTGGGGTAGGCATTGGAAGTCAGAAAAGTACACTTGTAGCTCAAACCTTAGGAAATTGCCCTTTGGAAAAATTGTTTTAAATATTAATATTATGGGAAAAATTATGAAACTCTGAATTTGATCTTAAATAAGTAGCATGGACCCCCAATAAATCCATTGGGTCATAGAGTTGATTATTTAGTGTACCTCCCTTCATGAGCATCAAAACGTTGAGGGTGGTCTGCGTTTAGCATTTTGGCAACTTTGGGATTAAGGGTCAAACTGGTGGTCTTGGTTGGAGATGTGAGGCTTAATTGGTAGTCATGTAATTATGTGAGGATCCCTGGTGTAATTAGGGTTTGGTGAGTCCTAGGGTGGTGGGGAGCCACCCTTGCGGTAGGTCGTCCTGGATTGACGAAAGATCATCTTTTCCCGTTAGCGTCCTAGAGCACCTAGGTATAATTTGGGTAAGGTATTATGAAGGTTTACTTATAGGAGTCTAGCCGGTTTAGTCCGGTGAACTTGTGATTCTGAAATGTTTATTGGTGACGGGCGGGTTAGCCCGGGGAGCTTGTAGCTCGGAGTTGTTGGAAGTTAAGTTGCATGTGCATAAGGTGGTGGGACCTTTGTGTTGGCGATCGTTGCACCGACGTTGATACTTGGGCTCGACAAGTGTGGTATTTACACTTAGCCATAAAAGTCTGGCGGTCCAGTCAGTAAGAGTACGCAGGCGCTCCGCGGGTTTTGCGGAGGCGTATGATAGGTCTAGGTTAGGTAGTGCATATACCAACCTAGAGGTGGGCGAGGCCCAACCCACCGCTTCCGTTTGCCACTACGGGGGTATCCTGGGAGTCTTGCTAGCTCCAAAAAGGGGGAACTAAAGGTCTATGCGCATAGAGTCGTAGTGAGTGAGTTGCACCTGTATGACCATTGCATAATAACATACTCTGCATGTCATGGCATAAACATATCATTCAACCCCTGTCACCTATCGTATAAATTGGTATGGGACTTTTTATACGATAGGCCCTGCTAAACGACCCCTTGTCTATAGGTTTGTATGGGCATTCCTATAAATAAAAGGTTAATTTTATGATATTTACTTGCCACTACACTTACTGCTTACTGTTCATTATATTCTTTTACTATGCTGCTTTCTATTTCCTGCTTCATTTATATATATACCTGTGTAGTGTAGAATTCACCTTGTCATCTTCTTTTGTATTACCCCTTGTTTGTCCTCCACTTCCTCCTCCCCAAACGGTGCCTAGGAGCCTTGGGGGGAGGGGTGGGGAATTGGCTGAGTCATTTTGACTGACGGTCGGTAGACCTTATCATTTTAGGAGACCGCGACGATGGGGCAGCACCAGAGGCCGGTGCAAATGGAGGCGGGGCAGTCTAGCTCAGGAGCACAGATGACAGGATCCGTGAGTGTTTGTTTTAGTTGATTTGCTTCCATGAGTGACCTTTGTAGTGAGGCTATTTTGTAATCGGGCAGAAGCCCTTGTTATCGTATCTTTCTATTCAGTTATGTATGTGGACATCTCTTGATGGTTTAATTATATGTGATGTGGACTTAGTTTGTTATTTCATTTAAACCTTACTTTTCTTGTGATCGAATTGGCCGGCAGGATCGGCGTTTTGTAGTGGCGACCTTCCCGAGCGAGGGTGTCACCGCAAAACGGCGGTTCTGGGCCTAAGACCCGGTGGTTTTTGCAAAAAAAATATGGGGTCTTACAAGTGGTATTAGAGCAAACCTCGATCCAAGGAAAAGAAGTCCACAAACCCTGGGCCACCCCGCGCGAGCTTAGTTTGCGGACAAACTAGCAGCGGAAGCAATGGTGTGCCCATAAGGGAAATCACATGAAAAGATCCACTTATAACTGAATTTTCCTTAGCTAAGTCCCTTACGAGTGCAATCTTTCTTATTTAGTCGGCCGCGGAACCTACACTGCAGCATGGAGTTCCACCGACTCCGGACGTCGTCCCACCACTGGCTCCTACCCCGTTTCAGCAGACGGAGTTGGGGCAGACACTGACTGCCATTTTGGAGATGTTCAGGGCACAGCAGGCACCGGCTCCCCAGCAAAACCCCGGGGCCAACTGGCTGAGCATCTTTCGGGGTCTCTCCCCACCAGCATACATCGGGATGGAGAATGTCGTAAGAACTGAGGAGTGGGTGGATATTATGCAAGAGATGCTGACGGGAATCCAGTGCCCGGTAGATATGGAGGTGCCACTGGTGGTTTCATGCTTGGAATCCCATGCCAAGAGGTGGTGGAAGAGGTTCCTGGCTACAGCTTATCCGGGACTGGAGGCAGCAGATGTTGCATGGGAGGATTTCAAGGCGGCGCTGCTAGAGCATTTTGTGTCGCAGTCGGCAAGAGATGATCTGGAGGATAGGTTTCTGCAGTTGCGGCAGGGGAGTAGGTCAGTGCTGGAGTACCACCAGGAGTTTACCCACCTGTCCTGGTTTGCGGTATCTTACCAGCTGGATGATTCGGGATATGCAAAGAGGTTCTATAAGGGCCTTCGTGATGAGATGAGGCAGGCCCTCCTCTTCGTCTCCGACAGCAGCATGACGAAGATCCTGGAGATGGCCAAGAAGCTGGAGGGAGACCAGCATGTTGTTCGTGGGAGAAAGAGACCAATGGAGGATCAGGGAAGAAGTAGCAGAAGGGATCAGCCGAGAGGCCGAGACGATGGAGAAGGAAGGACAGAGGTCCGACCCCGTCAGGAGGTGAGGCAGGTGCAAAGGGAGCCGGTAGTGCTGGCTCCTCAGCCTCTGCAGATGAGGGAGATGCCAAGGATTGGAGGAGGTGGGCCACCTACGGAGTGCTTTCACTGCCACCAGGTCGGCCACATCAAGAGGAACTGCCCCCAGAGGAATGCTCCACCAGCATTTCAGGCAGCACCACGGGGTCAACATCTCGGGGGCCGAGGACGTGGTCGAGGTCGTGGATTTCAGGGCGACGATCGGAGACAGTACAGGGAGCAGGCTTATGCCCTAGACTTGGCCAGGCCCCGGGACCCAGCAAGGGTCATCACAGGTACTTTGTTGTATTTTCATTTAAATGTTAATGCCTTTTTAAGTTTTAGCCTTACCTTAGCATTGAATCAAACATCAAAACCTTCAGGTTTAGTATCCGTTTTTGGCAAACCTGCTTTTACCTTGTTCGATACGGGTGCCTCGCACTAGTTCGTCTCGGCTAAGTTTATCGAGGACCTGGACCAAGTCCAGCACTCCAAAAGCGACTATAGGAGGGTGCGGTTTCCGGACGGATCGGAGGTTCTAACAAACGCAACGTGCATTATGAGTGTGGAGATTAGAGGAAGACTGTTCGAGGCCCTGGCAACTGTGCTGAAGATGAAAGACTACGACCTGATTCTGGGCATGAGTTAGTTGTATGAGAACCAGGCAAGGATTGACTGCCCGTCAAGGCAGATCATGCTAGAGCATAGAGACGGTGATGTGACATTCGAAGGTACTCAACCCCCCCCCCCCCCCCGTTTCTTCTTATCATCTATTCAGGCCGTCAAGGCCCACCTGCAGGGAGACGAGGTTTATCAGGTGCTCTTTGAGGCGACTGAAGTCAAGGACTCAGTGTCAAGTATCCCGGTGGTACGAGATTTCGCTGATGTATTTCCGGAGAAGCTTCCTGGGCTGCCACCGCACCGCGAGAAGGATTTTCAGATTCAGCTGGTGCCAGGGGAAAAGCCGGTGTCCAAAGCTCCTTATCGGATGGCCCCGAAGGAGTTGGTAGAGTTTCGGAGCCAGCTGCAGGAGCTGGTGGAAGATGGGTTCGTTAGGCCGAGTTCCTCACCTTGGGGAGCTCCGGTGTTATTCGTGAAGAAGAAGGACGGGATGCTCAGATTGTGCATCGACTACTGAGCACTGAATAGGCTGACGGTGCGGAACACGTACCCTCTGCCAAGGATATACGAGCTCTTCGACCAGCTAGAGGGAGCCCACTGCTTCTCAAAGCTGGATTTGAGGTCGGGGTATTATCAGCTGAGGATCCAGGAGGAGGACATCCCGAAGACGGCTTTCAGCAGCCGATACGGATTGTACGAGTTCACTGTGATGTCGTTCGGACTCACAAATGCACCATCAGCATTTATGAGCCTGATGAACCAGGTGTTCGAGCCTTACCTCGACATCTTTGTCATTGTATTCATCGACGACATCCTCATCTACTCAAGGACGGAGGAGGAGCATGCACGACATTTGGCACTAACCTTAGAGAAGCTTCGGGAGCATCAGTTGTATGCGAATTTCAGCAAATGTCAGTTCTGGTTGACGGAGGTGGCCTTCCTGGGTCATATCATCAGTGGAGCGGGCTTAGCAGTGGATCCAACAAAGATTCAGGCAGTACGGGATTGGCCGCCGCTGAAGACGGCCACCGACGTGAGGAGTTTCTTGGGACTTGCCGGCTACTACCGGAAGTTCGTTCAGGGGTTTTCTCAGATAGCCCTCCCGCTTACTTCCCTGACAAGGAAGGATGCTGTTTTTACTTGGACGTCGCAGTGTGAGACAGCTTTCCAGGAGCTGAAAGGTCGGCTTACTTCGGCTCCCATCCTTGCCCTTCCGTCGGGGAAGGAAGGATTTCAAGTGTATACTGATGCGTCGTATCAGGGGATGGGTGCCGTTCTGATGCAGAACGGGCATGTGATAGCTTACGCCTCCCGTCAGTTGAAGAATCACGAGCGGAATTACCCAGTGCATGACTTGGGGATGAGAGCGGTCGTATTCGCTCTCAAGATCTGGCGGCACTACCTTTATGGTATCCACTGCGACATATTCTCAGATCACAAAAATCTGAAGTATGTAGATACGCAGAAGGAGCTGAATATCCGGCAGAGGCGGTGGGTGGAATTCTTATCAGACTACCAGTACATGATGCATTACCACCCAGGAAAGGCGAACGTAGTAGCAGTCGCGTTGAGCAGGAGAGCTACTACGTCAGGAGCGGAGCCTAAGTTGATGGCCATGGAGTTAGTGCAGATGTTCGAGAATATGCAGATCTCCCTAGTATCTGAGGATGATCCGGAGCTGTACGAGGAATACTTAGCGGCGACTGGTGCTACTTACGACATTCGAGACCGCATCAGGGAAGGGCAGAGGCAGGATGCCAAGCTGGAGCCGATATTCAGAGCCTTGGAGGCAGGCTCAGCCGGAGATTATTCGCTGAAGGACGACCTGTTAAGTTTTAGGGGTCGAGTGTATATACCGACAGGAGATCAGATTCGGGAGGATATTATGACAGAGGCTCACTACAGTAGGTATTCAGTACACCCGGGTATTACCAAGATGACGGCGGACTTGAAGAAGACCATGTACTGGCCAGGTATGAAGTGAGACATCGTTTACTTTGTGACCCACTGCGAGACTTGCCAGCTTGTGAAGGCGGAGTGCCGGAACCCAGCAGGATTGTTGCAACCACTTCCGGTGCCGGAATGGAAGTTCGACGATATAGCGATGGATTTTATTCACGGTCTTCCCCGATCTCGTGCGGTAAATGACTCGATTTGGGTGATCGTTGATAGATTGACGAAGGTGGCCAGGTTCATTCCGATCAGGAAGGATGATTCGGTTAGGGTTTTGGTACGAAAGTTTGTGGAGCAGTTTGTCCGATATCATGGTGTGCCAAGGACGATCGTGTCTGACCGAGATGGACGTTTTACGTCGAGGGAGTGGAGAGCGGTGCAGGCCTACCTAGGCACCCGGTTGACCTTCAGTACAGCTTTTCACCCCCAAACAGACGGGCAAACGGAGCGCACCAATCTGACCCTGGAGGATCTTTTGCACCTTTACATTCTAGACCGCGGGGAGCCATGGGAGAGAGTGTTGCCGTTAGTCGAGTTCTCATACAACAACAGTCACCAGGCTAGTATAGGCAGAGCACCATACGAGGCATTATATGGACGGAGGTGCAGGACACCATTGTCTTGGATTCAGGATGAGGATCCCAAGGCTCTTGGCTCAGAGTTCATGGAGGACACGGAGGCCCAGGTGAGGTTGATTCGAGATAGGATGCTGGAGGCCCAGAGCAGGCAGGCCAAGTATTACGATGCGCGTCATCGTATGGTGGAGTTCCAGGTGGCAGACCGGGTTTTCTTGAAGATACGTCCGATGCACGGAGTCTCGAGGGTTCGCGGGCGGAAGAAGCCCAGTCCGAGGTTTATGGGGCCCTATAGGATCCTTGAGCGGATCGGCCCCTTGGCTTACAGACTGGAGCTACCACCGGATTTGGAGGGACTGCATGACGTATTCCACGTCTCCTCACTTAGGAAGGCTTTACTTCGGTCTGAGCAGCGGGTGTCTACTTCAGAGGGGCCAGTAGCTACAGATCGATCGATTCACCTGGAGCCGGTTCGGATAGACGACACAGAGCTACGAGTCTTGCGGCGCAAGAAGGTTCCGCTGGTCAAGGTCCTGTGGAGGAATCATGGATAGGAAGAGCACACTTGGGAGCCACTGGACTTGATGCAGCAAAAATATCCGCAGCTTTTTACGACAGGTACAATTTACTTTTTCCGGGATGTTACTTTTTCTTCTAGTAGAAACCCCACAGGCTTGTCTGAATTTCGAGGACGAATTTTTTTTAATGTATTGGGATTTGTAACATCCCTCAAACTGCTAGACCCCTAAGTTGGTTTTGTCATGACTAGGTCATGACAAAACCATAGGGAGAGCCATTTGACCTTGAGAGCTTAGGAAAGAAGGAGGAAACCACCTTGGTCTGCAAATAGCAATTTCCATTTATCAAGCTTAGGGTTGGACTTTAGGGCCTCAACTTGACCTTTTGACCCCCACCATAGTATCTCTAACCCTTTAGGGGGCCCCTTAGGGCACCAAGGGCCCATAGGGGTCAACCTAAGAGGCCAAATTGACCAAAGTCAACCTAAACCCCCAAATTGGTCAAAGTAGCCTATTTAGAGACAATCAACCTTCACCATGTCAAATTGATCACACATCTAGGTCTAGAATACCATAAGAGGTCTAGTAGACCTAAAAGCCCCATCATGGGACCCCCAGGGGTGCAAATTGACCAAAATGCCCTTCTTAGGTCAAAATGGCAATTCTTTGCAAAGTGCCCTAATTAACCATCACCATATTAAATTGACCCTGCCCATAGTGTTATCATATCATAAGGGACTCAGTGGACCAAACAGACCCATGACCAAGTCAATCCTAGGGCTCAATTTGACCAAAGTCAATTTAGCCTATTTTGGTCAAATCAGCTTAGATTGGGTCAACTAAGACCTATATGACCAAATTGACCCCACCAATAGTTTCTAAACTTAATTTGGAACCCAATGGACCCAAAATCCCCATCCTAGAGTCACCCAATTGGCCAATTTGACCCAAAGTCAAAATTGCCCAATTTAGGTCAAATCTCTCAAACCTAACCCAATCCTATTGGGCTAACTCATTTGGTTGGTCAACCAGCCCAAGTAGACTACCATTAAACTCAGGAGAGAGTATAGAAACCGGCCATGATGTTTAGGAGAGAGAAAATGGAGGTTTCCCCATTTTTGAGGTGAGAGAAAGAGGCCATTCATGGCCATTAAGAAGATTCACCCCTTGGCCTCCCCCATTAACTCTTCCATTCATCTCCTCTGCCGATTACAAGGAGATTCTAGCAGTTTCCAAGGGGGATTAAGGCAGGGGGAATGAATGGGGGCCGGCCTTGGGAGGAATTCGAAGGGGCCATTAATGGCATTGGTGGTTAAAGCCACCATTGCCTTCATTCGACCCCCCCCCCCCCCCCCCCCCCCCCCCCATCACCTTCAGAAGCCGGAGAGGAGAGAAACCCCCAAGCTTTCAGAAGAAATCGTGTGTTGTAGGCCTGAATAGGCATGGCGTCGCAACCACCCCGAGCTCCCATGGTGTACTCAAGGACAACGCGACGACAAGCTCATCAGCAGGTCCGATTCCCTTCCCTGACTCCTGAGGATTAGATCCCAATCGTTGGCGGCTCGTTTCATGGCCAATTGGCCGGGAATCAAGCCAGCCAAGCCTCCCGTCGATCGGGTTGGGCTTCCTCTTCCAAATCGTGATTCCGGCCACCTCCGGCCGAGCAAACACCGCTCATCGCCGGCCACCACCTCAACGGAGGTGGTGGTGGCGTTGGTCGGCCGGGGCGGCGCTCAGGTGGCCGGGAAATCATCAATCAAGGCGGCCCAGGCACGGCAGATCCTAGCCGTTGGCTATCGGGGATGATGACCGGGCGCGGTTGGATCTGCGCCAAGATTCGTGCGCCCCATAGTTATAATTCCTATTTTTCTGTGATTAAAATGCAGTGATTAGTAAATTCTTTTAAAAATACTTAGATGCTCCTAGGAAAACATTGTCCACATCAAAGTTGGAGCCCATGATGTCTAGTTTAATCCAAAATTGAGATCACTTGATTTGGAGCCCTGGTTAGGTCACAGCACTCATTTTGGTGAGGTCTATCCATAAGGTTAACCAGAGTTTATTTTTGATACCCACACTAATCCAGAACTCCAAATGACTTGAAATTTGAGGGGTAGGCTACTCTTATACATATGAAAGACATATCCAAAAATCAGATTGATTGGAGAAATTGTCCCTATAATTTTTGGAAAAGTTCAATAATCCTTTTGTAACCTAATTAGGTGCCCTAAACACCTCAAAACCCTTCCAAACTTGGATGGGTGGTCCTAGAGAGTAAATAGGGTCCCTGGCTTAGATCTCATAATTTATGGAGATGATTTGGTGGGGTAATTCACCAAGACAACCTTAGGCTCCCTAAGTTTAGGCAAAACTTTGGGTGAGTGCCCCCACTCTTCCACAAAGCCAAATGGCTTCATATTTGGGGTGCACATCACCCTCCCCCATGCCAACCTTTGGTCCAAATTTGGTGGCCATTGGAGGAGGTTTACCCTAGTAAATCAAAAAGGGGCTAAATGCTATTAGCACCCCAATTAGGTACCCAATAGAACCCCACTCCTCACCAAATGTTGGTAGGATCATGGGTGGTCATTTCACTGACCTCTGACCAGTGTAGTGAGTAACTTGGACTTGGGCAAAGTAGGGAGTTCCCTTGGCCATTTGTTTGCTTAAGGGTTATGATTAGGGCAAAAGTGTACTTAAGCTAATTTTTGAGTGTGGAGGGGTTTCCTCCCACTGATTGGAAGGGGTGACCTTGGTCACTGACTTGGGATGTATGGGACACCCCAAGGAGCAATTTTGGATGAGTTAAGGCTTAGTGTGCCCTTAAACCCTAGTGGCTAACCTTAGGAGGCCCTTTAGGATTTGTGAAGGACATAGGAATGTTTGCTCATGGAGAGAAGTGTAATAGCCTTCTCTGAGTTCTAAGAGTGTTATAAAACCCTCATAAGAAGTTTGGGTGGATTTAGAGAAGTTTGGACCTTAACCCTAGGTTAAACCCTAAAGGGGTGCAATTAGAGGCCAATGAAGGAAGAGGGGTCAAACCTTAATGGTTTGACTTGAAATTTTGGGGCGATGATCTTGGTAACGAGAGAATGCTACTGTGAGAAATTGGTGGGGTTTGGAGTTGCCAAACCTAGGTAATAAATCCTTGGGTAGATTTGTAAATATTTAGGGTTTTGGGATTTAGGGTGAAATAATACTTAGTGATTATCCATCTTCTGTCACCAACTTAGTTTTAGTGTTATTAATCCCTGGAAGATTCTGTTAGAACCATTAGAAAACTTTTGAAGGTTCAAATTGTAATTATTCATATTGTTGGCAATTTTGGGAATGATTAATTTTAGGGTGTTAGATTTCTGTAATTGCATGAAACTTTGCTGGATGACATTTCATACCAACATGAACCCACAGTATTTTCCTCATAATTTATGGATTAATATGTTTGGTACCTCTAGTTTAATTTGGAATTATTTGCAAATATATCCTCTTTGGAAATTGCAAATATACCCTCTGTGGAACAAGGTCAAACTTTGTAGGACTGAATATTTTGGTATGCATCACCTCTGTATTAATTTGCATAGGGTTTGGAGATCATATGAGGGTACCTCCTTTGGAATTTATTGGAAATAATTGAATTTTGGAATTTTTACAAATAGTAAGTATGGCTGATTTTTCCTAAAAAATTCATATCCACTGATTATTAGGTACTATTGATTTATGTAAAAATTGGGGTAGGCATTGGAAGTCAGAAAAGTACACTTGTAGCTCAAACCTTAGGAAATTGCCCTTTGGAAAAATTGTTTTAAATATTAATATTATGGGAAAAATTATGATACTTTGGATTTGATCTTAAATAAGTAGCATGGACCCCCAATAAATCCATTGGGTCATAGAGTTGATTATTTAGTGTACCTCCCTTCATGAGCATCAAAACGTTGAGGGTGGTCTGCGTTTAGCATTTTGGCAACTTTGGGGATTAAGGGTCAAACTGGTGGTCTTGGTTGGAGATGTGAGGCTTAATTGGTAGTCATGTAATTATGTGAGGATCCCTGGTGTAATTAGGGTTTGGTGAGTCCTAGGGTGGTGGGGAGCCACCCTTGCGGTAGGTCGTCCTAGATTGACGAAAGATCGTCTTTTCCCGTTAGCGTCCTAGAGCACCTAGGTTTAATTTGGGTAAGGTATTATGAAGGTTTACTTATAGGAGTCTATCCAGTTTAGTCCGGTGAACTTGTGATTCTGAAATGTTTATTGGTGACGGGCGGGTTAGCCCGGGGAGCTTGTAGCTCGGAGTTGTTGGAAGTTAAGTTGCATGTGCATAAGGTGGTGGGTCCTTTGTGTTGACAATCGTTGCACCGACGTTGATACTTGGGCTCGGCAAGTGTGGTATTTACACTTAGCCATAAAAGTATGGCGGTCCAGTCAGTAAGAGTACGCAGGCGCTCCGCGGGATTTGCGGAGGCGTACGATAGGTCTAGGTTAGGTAGTGCATATACCAACCTAGAGGTGGGCGAGGCCCAACCCACCGCTTCCGTTTGCCACTACGGGGGTATCCTGGGAGTCTTGCTAGCTCCAAAAAGGGGGAACTAAAGGTCTATGCGCATAGAGTCGTAGTGAGTGAGTTGCACCTGTATGACCATTGCATAATAACATACTCTGCATGTCATGGCATAAACATATCATTCAACCCCTGTCACCTATCGTATAAATTGGTATGGGACTTTTTATACGATAGGCCCTGCTAAACGACCCCTTGGTCTATAGGTTTGTATGGGCATTCCTATAAATCAAAGGTTAATTTTATGATATTTACTTGCCACTACACTTACTGCTTACTATTCATTATATTCTTTTACTATGCTGCTTTCTATTTCCTGCTTCATTTATATATATATATACCTGTGTAGTGTAGAATTCACCTTGTCATCTGCTTTTGTATTACCCCTTGTTTGTCCTCCGCTTCCTCCTCCCCATACGGTGCCTAGGAGCCTTGGGGGGAGGGGTGGGGAATTGGCTGAGTCATTTTGACTGACGGTCGGTGGAACTTATCATTTTAGGAGACCGCGGCGACGGGGCAGCACCAGAGGCCGGTGCAAATGGAGGCGGGGCAGTCTAGCTCAGGAGCACAGATGATAGGATCCGTGAGTGTTTGTTTTAGTTGATTTGCTTCCATGAGTGACCTTTGTAGTGAGGCTATTTTGTAATCGGGCAGAAGCCCTTGTTATCGTATCTTTCTATTCAGTTATGTATGTGGACATTTCTTTATGGTTTAATTATATGTGATGTGGACTTAGTTTGTTATTTCATTTAAACCTTACTTTTCTTGTGATCGAATTGGCCGGCAGGATCGGCGTTTTGTAGTGGCGACCTTCCCGAGCGAGGGTGTCACCGCAAAACGGCGGTTCTGGGCCTAAGACCTGGTGGTTTTTGCAAAAAAAAGGGTCTTACACTGTGTGAAGCCCATCCGAAACGGTTTGTCCGGGTTGGTGATGCTTTTTGATATTATGCGTGTCGGGGAAGACTCCGTGTTGACATCCTACTTTGTAGGACTAGAGGGTGCTACTGCATGCGCAGCAACGCCTGGGTGTGTGCCCCAGGGAGCACCCGAAGTTAGAAGCAGAAATGGAGGTTCTGTTCACTGTCGTCTGGCGTTAGCGTTATCGCCGGGCGGTAGCTCCCAGACTTGGTTCTGGTGATTTTGTGCGTTCTGAGGCAGTGGGAGTGCTACTGCATGTGCATCAATGTCTGGGGGTGTGCCCCGGGAAGCACCCACAGCTAGAAGCCAAAATGGAGTTTCTGTGCACTGTCGCCAGGCGATAGCGTTAACGCCGGCGACAGCTCCCAGACTGAGTTCTGATGATGTTGTTGTGCCCACCTATTGAGAGAACCTGAGGCATGTGTGCCCAACCTGTGAGGGTGTCCTAGTGGATGACTTAGCGGCCCGTAGAGCTGGCTAATTGAGAATACCTGGGCTGAGGGGACGCCATACCCGCTTTTCGTGTTGTACAACGAGAGCTGTGAACAACGGGCATTTGGCGAACTCGAAACCGCACCATTGCAGCACCTGATTAGTAAGGCTCGTACAGCATGTCGGGAAGCAATGGGAAAGAGTCTTCGGACTACGGAATGTTCACAATTAAAGCACGGGAGAGCCCTGGTATTCGGGCCACCGACTTTAGCCTCGAAGGGCAAAGCCATCAAGAGTGGATGGTGGTGGAAGGCGGAGTACACCAAAGAGTGCCTGAGAGCACGAGACGTGGAGGCCTTTCCCACGTTTGTGATGGATGCATATGTAGGAATTGTTGTGGGTCATGTCAGCCGCTTCATTCTGTTATATATATATGATGTGATGCTCTTGCAGGGATGGGAAACTGCCACCCCCTCGAAGGGGTGGGGTCGTTATATTTGGTCAGCTGTTGCTGACCGTTGCCCTGTTTTGCCACCATTTTTGGTGGGCTTGTTGTACAGGTGCTGGACCGAGCGGGAACATAGCGGGCTCATAGCGGGCTGAAGCCCCTGTGCTGCTGCGGCCCTTGAAGGCCTTTTTGATGTTCTCTTGTTTTCATGTATGGTCGGCCTGCGCGCCGATGTCGATAATTTGTAAGGCCGTTGTGTAAAACACTTTATTCCTATTAATAGAAGTGGACATACCCGGGTTCGGTTTTTGGGGTTTATCTTGTCTCTTTTCAGCTTCCGCATAGAATGCTCTGAGTTAGGCTTCGTTGTATAGCGTCGTTCGATATTTCAATTAAGTGACGTTCCCATTTGTTTTGTAGTATATGGCGTGGGGCCCCGGCCGGACCCTCTGTTATATGCTCCCGAACGGATGGAGGTGTTACAAATTGGTATCAGCTTCTAGGGTTCCGTGTCCTTCTAAGGAATTCGTGGACGAATTCTTGTAAGGGGTGGTGAGCACGTGTGTGCGCTACCGTCGAGACGTAAAATAAACCCAAAAATGTCCACTTAGGAATAAAATGTAACAACAAACCAACAATTATTGCATGATTTTGGAACCTGAGTGTTCCTTTTGTTGTTAGTTGCGATTGTGTTGTCGCCTAACTGTGTGATGCACTCGTGTAGGGCACTCGAAGTACGGCGGGACCGTCGCGTCCCCGTGACGTGGTGGAGAGTAGCGGGTCTGCTGAGGCTCCTACACCTCCGTCTGCTGAGATGGTGCGGCTTGTCACAGAAGCCGTTCTAGCTGCGTTGAATGGCCAGCCTGGAAGGCAAGGTCAACCGCCGGTGCAGGAAATGGCCCCAGAGCCACTAAGAGTGGAGCAAGTCCCTGTGAGGCGTGCTGCTGAGCAACAGCTGAAGCACTTCCTGGGATTTCGACCTCCTCCGTTTACCGGGGTTGAATCCCCAGCTGAGGCCGAGGACTGGCTGTCGCATGTGGAGCAAATTCTGACAGCGACACAGTCGGATGAAGCGCAGAAAGTGACCTTCGCTACTTTCTTGTTGGAAAAGGAAGCCAGGCGGTGGTGGGATGAGGTAGAGAGGCGCCAGTTTGCGGGAAGGAGACTGGTTGATGTGCCGTTGGAAGAGTTCTCGAGAATCTTCCTGGCAAGGTATGTGCCTCCGTCGCAGCAGATCGCGATGGAGAACCAGTTCCTGGCTCTGATGCAGGGTGATAGACTGGTTGATGACTACCTGTATGAGTTCACCCGCCTCGGGCGTTACACTGGAACTTCTTTCGATGACGAGGGGAGAAGGGTGAACAGGTTCTACGGAGGCTTGCGTAGTGAGTTGCGGTACCTTCTGACAGGGCCGTTGACGCAGGGTTTCACGACCCTCGTTAGTTCAGCCCGAGCGCTTGAGCAGGACATGCTCAAGGAGAAGGGCAAGGTGGCTGTGGTCGAGGCAGTGCCGGAGGGCAAGGCGCCGAGTGCGGCGAAGTTGCGGAGGTTGAATCGCTGGAAGAAGGCTCGATTATCTGGGCCAACTCCCTCTGCTTCGGGCACGTCGTCTGGACGTGGCCCTCTTATTTGTTTTACTTGTGGCAAGCCTGGCCATTTCTCTCGGGATTGCCGCAGTGGGCTTCCAAGGTCAGAGAAGAAGACTGGGCCATCTTATTCTGAGAAGGGGAAGGCGGTTGAGTTCACTGCCTCCCGTATGGCTCCCCCGCAGCCCAGAGTTTTCAGTCTTGGTCAGCAGGAGGCTATCAAAGCCAAGGACGTCGTGACAGGTATAATTTAAGATGCAGTCCTTACTGTTTTATATACCTGTTTTAGTGTTCATGCTAACCTTGTTTGGCGGCGTAGGCTTTGTAAATGTCTTAGGCGTCCCTGCGAGAGCGCTTTTCAATACTGGAGCTTCGCACTCCTTCTTATCGTCGGACTTCATCCAACGTATTGGTGCGCCGTCGATTGCTTCTGCAGATGGACTGGAGGTCCTACTGCCGAATGGATATTCGATGCGTGTGGAGAGGAGTTGCTGCGTGAAGGTTCTAGTTGGAAGCCAGGAGTATGACCTGAAAGCATCGTTACTCCCCCTAGTTGAGTTTGATGTTATCTTCGCCATGGACTGGCTGTCGGAGCAGCGTGCGTGCATCGATTGCACCTCCAAGGAGGTGAGGTTTGGGCAGTATGCCGATCGTGAGACGGTCTTTGCGGGCATGCGTGGATCGAGCAAGATGCTGATGTCAGCTCTCCAGGTGTCCAAGGCAGTGCGACAGGGAGCCGATTTATTCTTTGCTCTAGTGGAGGCTTCAACGTCGAGGCCCAGCCTAGTGGATGTTCCGGTAGTTTCAGAGTTCCCCGATGTGTTCCCGAGCGATCTCCCCAGTGCTCCGCCGCAGCGGGAGATAGATTTCACGATTGAGTTGGTGCCAGGCGCTAAGCATGTGGCCCGCTCGCCGTATCGTATGGCTCCGAAGGAGTTTGCGGAGTTGAAGCTGCAGTTGCAGGAGCTGCTTGAGCAGGGCTACGTGCGTCTAAGTTTCTCACCTTGGAGTGCACCAGTCCTCTTTGTCAAAAAGAAGGACGGTAGCCTGCGGCTTTGCATCGATTATCGGGAGTTGAACAAGCTGACCGAGAAGAACAGGTATCCTCTTCGGAGGATAGATGACTTGTTCGACCAGCTCGTTGGTTCGATAGTATACTCGAAGCTGGACTTGAAGTCTGGCTATTATCAGGTGCGGATCAGGGAGTACGACATCCCGAAGACTGCCTTCAGTACAAGGTACGGGCAGTATGAGTTCACCGTGATGCCGTTTGGGCTGTCTAATGCGCCTTCGGTGTTTATGGACTTGATGCACCGGACTTTCCGAGAGTACCTCGACCGGTTTGTGATCGTCTTCCTTGACGACATACTGGTCTACTCTCAGTCCGAGGAGGAGCACGGTGATCACCTGCGAGTAGTCTTGGAGGTTCTGAGAAGGAACCAGATATATGCCAAGTTCTCGAAGTGCGAGTTCTGGATACCTTCCGTGGCGTTCTTAGGCCATGTGGTTAGTGGAGCGGGTGTGGCGGTAGATCCGGTGAAGGTTGCGGCCATCAGGGAGTGGCCTGATCTTTCTTCTGTAGCGGAGGTCCGTAGCTTTCTCGGGCTGGCCGGCTATTACAGGCGCTTCGTGGAGAACTTCTCACGGATCGCGCTGCCTCTTACGACGCTGACACGGAAGATGCAAGAGTTTATTTGGACGCCCGCGTGTGCGCAGGCTTTCGAGGAGTTGAAGTGGCGGCTTACCACGGCTCCGATCTTATGTTTGCCTTGCGGCACGGAGGGCTTTGAGATCTACAACGACGCTTCTGGGAGCGGTCTTGGCTGTGTTCTGCAGCAGCATGGCCAGGTAGTAGCACGAAGATGTACAAGGACATGAAGGTCCTTTTCTGGTGGCCGGGTATAAAGAGGGACATCACTCACTACGTGGCCAAGTGCCACACATGTGCGCTAGTGAAGGCGGAATGTTAGAAGCCCGGTGGCTTTTTGAAGTCATTACCGGTTCCGGAGTGGAAATTCGATGACGTTTCCATGGATTTCGTGCATGGGCTGCCGAGATCGCAGAGCGGGAACGATGCCATCTGGGTAGTCGTAGACCGGCTGACAAAGGTGGCGCACTTTATCCCCAACCGGAGGGATGACTCGGTGGAGAAGTTGGCGAAGCTGTATGTTGATACAGTAGTACGACTGCACTGTCTTCCCCGAAGCATCGTCAGTGATCGAGATGGACGCTTTACTTCGAGCGACTGGAGGCTAGGCAACCGTCTATTGGGTACGAAGTTGCAGTTTAGCACGGCCTTTCATCCTCAGACGGATGGCCAAACTGAGCGTACCAATAGGACGATGGATGACATGCTCCGGATGTGCATCCTGGATTCCGGCAAGGGGTGGGAAGATCACCTCTTTCTTGTTGAGTTCGCGTACAACAACAGCTATCAGGCGAGTATTCAGATGGCGCCTTTCGAGGCCCTCTATGGCAGGAAGTGCCGCACTCCCTTAGCTTGGGCGGAAACGGGCGAGACGAAGCTCTTCAAGAGGAAAGACGTCGAAGAGGCGACTTCGACGGTACGTATGATCCGGGAGAGGCTTTTAGTTGCGCAGGATAGGCAGGCGAAGTACTATAATGCGAAGCACCGCGACGTCCAGTTCGCCGTTGGCGATTGGGATTACTTGAAGATCAGGCCGTTCAAGGGTGTATCCAGGATTCGACGCTTGAAAAAGCTGAGTCTGAGATACCTTGGACCGTTTGAGATCGTCGAGCGCGTCGGCGAGGCGGCTTATAGGCTTGCACTATCGGCTGGACTGAGCGGGCTACATGATGTATTCCACATCTCGGTGTTGCGGAAGGCAGTGCAAGAGCCTATGCATGTGGTTGCGGCGGATCAGGTGCCCGTGGATAGTGGGCTTAAGACGACGGTCAGGCCCGTTAGCATCGAGGATGCTGAGGTGCGTCAGTTGCGGAACAGGGCGAACCTTATGGTAAAGGTCCGTTGGGACAACTGCGGTCGCGAGGAACTCTCATGGGAGCGTGAGCAGACCATGATGGAGGAGTTCCCCGAGCTGTTTCGGTGACATTTATCTCTCTTTTTCCCCTTTAAGTAAAGACCTTTTTGGATATATATATATATATATATATATATATATATATATGCCTGTTTTTACAAATTTCGGGACGAATTTTTTATAAGGAGGGGAGGGTTGTAAGACCTCAAATCAGAGAGTTGGATTTCTGGAATCCAGCGCTATCGCAGGCGATAGCGGCTATCGCCCGGCGATAGCGTTCTGTTGAGAAGGTTTCTGTTGCGAGGCTGTCGCGCGGCGGTAAGTCTAACGCCGGCGACACCGTGACACGTGTCATGCACTGTTCAAAGCAGTGGCGTTGACTGGTCGGAGTCGGTTCTTTAGAGCTATCGCCAGGCGAAAGCGCTACCGCCCGGCGACAGCTCCAAAATGTACTTTGCGGCCGAAATTGTGGGCATTGATGGCACATTGACTTTGGGGCCTTGTTTTGGACAGAGGTGCCCGGGAGGTGGCCTTAGGAGGTGGCCTCAACGTATCTAAATTCGTTCACATCGTTTGACCCCGGGTTTGTGCCTCTTTATTTTATTGAGAGTTAAGCATCTTACAAACCCGTGTGCTCCTTGTAGAAAAGAAAATTTTGTCATCTCATCTATACCCTAGGTTGATTCCTCTTTGTTTTATTGGGGAATTTTGAAGCTAAATAATTTAATGGTCAATAATTTGTTTGTCCACCAAAAACTTTCATTGTGTTGTTAGTGCACTGCACAACAAACATCATGATGTTATTGATCTCTGGTGGTTATGTCAGAATGTTGATTCATTTAAGTTAACTTTCTCTTTTGCCGAACAAGCACTTAAGAGATAATATAATAATCAGTTAAGTCAATTAATTGTTTTAAACTCCTTAATTTTTAGATCGAGGGTGCAGTTGAATGAAAATCTAAACCATTTCGATAATGTTGTAGTACCTCTCAATTATCAATGACCGGTCTGATGAGCACATGACAAATTTTAAGGGGAGGTCTGAGAAATTTGTTAAGTTCGAGTTGTATTTGATTGTTGATCAAAGATATATGTTTCCAAAAGTGTTAAATTATGGACAAATGGTTCAAAAATCGTAACACTCGTAGTGATAAGATTTTGCAATGTGATTTATTAAGTTAACAAATTTATACAATTACAATATATACCAAGTGAAATCACGAGACGTATGCCAAACTTTATAAGATGTGAATAAGTGATGAGTAGACTCTACTCAAGATATTTAATATATACACTAAACCTGATAGAGATGCCTTGTTGGCTTATCCGCCTTGTCCGACATGTAGTTTTGAGATGAATGTTGATATTCTCAATTTAGTCTCTAGTTCTCATGAAATCACAATAGTTGCGTCGATGATCTGGTTTACATATATAATGTGATGATATTGTAAACTAAATAAGATTATTGAGAATGTGTGTTGGAGACTCATGACAGACTGAAAAGATATTGATGCAAGGCAACCATTGATGATACTTGCAGTAGGGATCTAGTGTTTTAAAGATTCGGTCCTGCAAGGTGTAAACGAATTTGTGGCTTGGCAGTTCTGTTGGTTCATGAAACCTGTACTGCGATAGAGAAGTTGGTAATGGTAGCCTGATGTACATGGTCTTGCAAATGATTAGCTTGTATGATGTTGTACACACCACGTTCTTGCAGAATACCTTCAAGTTTTGTATGTAACTGAAATTTGATCTCAATTTAATCAACATGGACTGATGTTGTTACTATTGAAGTAGTGAGTGCCACTATTAGTTTGTATGGCTTTACAAGACAAGAGAGCTCATAAAATCTAGATTCTACGTATGAATCGTAACGATATAGAATGTATTTATGAGCTTGAAATTGTTATGTGAGACGTATCCATAATTGTCTATGGAGAGTATGTTTTACTCTCATCTAGAAAAACCCCTGCTCCATTCACATTTTTGGGGCTGAATATTCTTTTTGTTTTAATGGATTTGTAACATCCCAAAATTCTGACCTGACCTGTTTCATCTAGGGGACCTAACCGGTTCAATCAACCTCTCTTGGCGAGCCTATTGAGGGACAGTGCGACCTTATTGGTCTGGTAAGTCAATTACAATTGGTTTAATCCGAATTTCGAGCAATAATGACTCAAATAATCTTTTTAAGCAAATGAGTTCAGAATGGACTCCGGTCAGTAATGTTACACTCGTAAGACCAATATAAATTTAACAACGTTTGTTTCGTCACATTCCGATACATATATATGAAGTTGACCAAAAAGGGTTGTCTCGAGCGCAACGCCTCAAATATGACTTTTGTGCAAATGACCTCATAATCGACCTTAGTTGGTTGCGTTAGACTCGTAAAGCTAATACGAGTCCAACAGAGTTGACCACATTCAATTCCGATGAGTATCGGAGAATCTGTCATGTCGACTCGACCTAAAATAACAAAATTATTTAAAAGGTGAAATCGAGCAACCGATCTCGGAATTTACCATTGTCAGTTTGTTAGACTCGTGAAGTCAATACGAGTTCAACAAAACTGTCCGCGCTCGATTCCGATAAGTATCGGAGAATTTGTCGTTCGAACGTGGTCTACGGATAACGTATTTATCGATGATGGTGAAATCGAGCAAACAACCTCGGAATTCACCTCAGTTAATTTGTTAGACTCGTGAATCTCGTACGAGTCCAACAAAAATATCCGCGCTCGATTCCGATGAGAATCAATGAAAATATGATGTGGACGAGATATAAAAAAAAAGAAACGTCCCAAAAATGTGCAATCGAACAAACGACCTCGGAATGGACCCCAATCAGTTTTGTTGGACACGTAATGATGATACGAGTCCAACAGAGTCGTCCGTTTGAAATTTCGACGTTGTTCGGCGAGTTTTTAATCCGACATAAAATTTGGTTGTAAGCGCTCCAGAGAGCATAAAATGAGCAAATGAACTCGAATTTGATCGCTGATTATTTCGGTGGATGCGTACCGATAAGACAACCAGCCCTTCTGGGAACAATTTTTGAGTCCTTAAGAGTGAGATACGGGGCTTTGAATATAATAAATAATTTTTTTAATAATAATAATAGTAATTATCGTTATATATATACACTATATCTAAACATAATGTTGTTGTTCACATTATATGTAACTCTGCTTGTTTGAAAAGATAACGTGTGTGGATGTATGTGGCGGGTCGCTGACTCTATCGGCGGAACACTCTGGAGGGTTAGTACAGCGACTCTAGGATAGTGTCATGGTTGAACAACAGTGCGCACCCTAGCTTAATTTGTTGTTTTTTGTAGCGCCACCTGGAGTTCGACCTGCGCTATGCCTTGGTACATTTGTTTGTTCCGCCAGTATGGGCGAAGACCGAGTACGCGCTCGGACAGTCTTACGTAAGGCCTATGGATGATTGTGCTTAAATACCTTAGAAGTGGTCAGGACGTGCCACTGCCACCATTTGGCCATGACGGTGGTGCATGTGGGCTTAGCTACCCTATGAATAAGTGTCTCAGTCGTTAGTTTGTACTTGATTTCGATCAAGTGCTTGCGTCTCAACACTGCTTGAATTATTAAGGCTATGTCGACATAGATTTCATGCGCATATGCGATGATTATGCTAATCTCGGTTGAGTTTATTCTTTTACTCGTACTGCTCTTAAATGATAGCACGTTTAATTTTGTTTTAGCTTAGCCATCGTTGGGTGCATGAGTGTGGACATCGCTAGGTTCAAAACTGTAAGATCCCACCCCCCCCCCCCCCCCCCCACCCATTTTCAACCAAGGAGATCCTTATGCCCAGGGCGAGCGTCCCCCCAAAAGGTTCGCGTGTCTGAAGAGGTATCATCACCCTCTTACCTGACCCACGACCCAATTGGTGGAACATTCGCCCTGTAATGCTATTGCATCATTACCGAAAAATATTCACAGAGTATAAAATTTACAGAAGCAAAAACACATCACAGAACATTCCAACATGATATATAATAAATCATAAATGAAAACCCACAATGGGGTATATAGAGTCTCGCAGCGATAACCGTCATAGTCATAAGACGACAAAATATCTAATCAAAAGAGGAATCTCTCATCCTCTCCTCAGAGTAGTACCCTCACATCCTCATAAATCATCCGAACTGGCTCAGGTAACTCCTCGTCATCATGGGCACGTCTACGCTCGTCCATCCGCTCCTGCTCCGTTGGTAGGCGCATCGGTTCCTAAAATGATAATGTACAGAAGTACGTTAGCCACGATGGACCAAGTAAATCCCACGCTCCTCCCCAACCCCCTAATGGGCACCAGGGAGAACACATGTATGGAAAGTTAGCACAATAGCCGAAGCAAATATACATTTATATTAGGGTTATATAAAAGAAGCAGTAATCTGAAACTATTCGTAAAGAGGGAAAAACAGCTAAAGTAGTAAATTCACTCGCCATCGTATTCCTAACGGTGGTTATACGATGTCGAACCAAGGTGAGAGCATAAGTAATGTATATATATATATGATATGATGGCATGTATGGCTGTCCTCCCTGTCACTCGAATGACGTGTCTCAATCACTTTCCCCTATGTCGACATAGTTACCTGTTAAGAGAAGGATCTCACTTCTCAGGCCTCACTGCCTTGGCCAGACGGTGACAGTGGGTCGGTCGCTCCCACTTCTAGGTTATGGATACACCCCAACTTCCTAGGTCTTCGTACTTCTATGAAGAATAGGTACTCTCGGTGGGAACACATCCTCACCTTGTGCGGAGATCCTCTTGGCACATAACCAAATAGGTGTGAGACGGACCTGTGTGGAAGGGGTAGCTAGCCCCCGGTCCTCTTCACTACCAAAAACAAAAGAGTTCGTCGTACAACTTCTTCCATAGTGTATATTATGGGGAAGCCGACGAACCCGCCACCTTGGTAACCATGCTCCCTCCCACGTTCCCATGCATAAAGAAATGAATGAGATGACAATATTTGGAAATACTTATACACAGAATGTACACCGGGATAGTTCAAGAATTACTACGACGAACAAATTTTTATTAAATATTTTAAGGTTTAAAAGGCTCACATGTCTGATCTAATCAAATATTAATTCACTGTAGTCACTAAATTTGCACATAATGATGACTAAGGAGGTGTATCATATAAGACAATGTCCCCCTTTTTTCTGTACATAACCACTGAGACAATTATATATAACAAAATAAGGTATACGGAGGCATACTTAATCATTGAGAGATATATTCTAACGAAAAATAGTTGTGCACATTCTTCTAAAACATATGGTTCAGTTAATAAGTAGCCTAGTGAGAGAATGTTAAGTATATATAAAAAAAATAATGATGAAAAAGAAAAGAGAAAGTTCATGAATCTCTGTGAAGACACAATTTAGTTCCAGAATATTTTAAGATTGAAATGGCTCGAACACTAGATCTAATTAAATATAAACTTGCTGCAGCAAGAGATACCAGTTTTGAATAATTTGGTGTATCCACTTTGGAGCATTTATATATATATATATCAAAAATTTACACACATTTTGTAAGACCCTCTTTTTTTTGCTTTTAAACCGGGTCTTACCGCCCAGAACTATCGTCTTGCGGGGACACCATTACACCCAATGGTCGCCGCCACAATACGCCGATCCTGCCGGCTATCCATCATCATCCAGGAAAATAATATTCATAGTAATAGAAGCATTAAATGAAACAAGTCCACAAAATCACATTATAAATTTATCATAATACAAGATTATAATGTCCACGATGAGAAAGAACGAAAAGAATAGGGGCTTACGCCCAGTACATGTTCAAATATAGTGCAACAATACTCTCACTCTACATCTATGTGGAAGCTATCAAACTCTGTGTTCATGCATCTGTAGCTGCTGCTGCGACGACGTGTAGTGGCTCCTCTGCTTCATCCCGTCCTCCTGTCCTGTCTCCTGAACGGGGTCCTGCTGTTCCGACACATCATCCCTAAAATGATGAGGTCCACTGAACATCAGTCTATAAGACTCAGCATATTCCTCACCGCCTCCACCCGCGACTCCTAGGCACCGTGCGGGAGGAGGTAGCGGAGGACATCAAGGGGTAAATCAAATCAGGTAACATGTGGCTAGACTAGCAGGGTTTATAATTACTGAACATTAAATAATAATAATTCTATGCTAGCAGAGTATAAAGCGACAACAATAAGTAAAAGACAATGCAATATAAAGAAGTAGGTATAACACATAAGAGCAGCTACAAATGTAACCTTAACTTATATGCACACATAAAAGCACATAAGCTAAGGGATCTGGCACTAAGGTAAACTTATCGTATAAAAGAGCTCATACTAATTTATACGATGAGGTCTCTGATTTATGCAAGAATGTTATGCTATGATATGCAATGCAATGGTATGCAACATTGCAACTCACACACACGACTCTGTACGTACAAACCTTTAGTTCCCACTTTTCGGAGGTAGCTAACCTCTCGGGAACCTCCCGTCGTCGTCAAACGGTGGCAGAGGAGTGGGCGTCTCCTCACCTAGGTGGGTAAGTCACACTACCAGACCTAGGCCCTAACGTATGCTGTGATACCGGTATCCGGTACTCACGAGCTCCTGTGTACTAAACTGTATTGGCCAGGCAGGGTCTAGGGAATCCGTCCCGTCGGACGCGCAGTAAAACAACCTGGCCCCTAATCAAACCACTAGCACTATCGAGTCAACGAACTGCTGTCGGTGTGACGACTAAGCCAGAACCGAAGACCCACCACATCTTATGCATATGCAAATATGTATTAACCCTTACTACGGAGCCTCCAGCTCGCAATTCTAAATCAACATTTATAAAGTCTTATATTTAAGCTACGAGCGAACCGCTCGCAGGACTATCCCAGTCCTTATTCCTTTCGAGCCGAGCCTACCGCTCCCAGGACAATCCCAGTCCTTCCTTATAACCCAAGCCTACCGCTCGCAGGACTATCCTAGTCCTTATTCCTTATTACCTGAACCTACCGCTCGCAGCACTATCCCAGTCCTTCCTTATAACCTAAGTCTACCGCTCGCAGGACTATCCCAGTCCTTCCTTATAACCCGAGCCTACCGCTCGCAGGACTATCCCAGTCCTTCTCCCTTATAACCCGAGCCTACCGCTCGCAGGACTATCCCAGTCCTTCCTTATAACCTGAGCCTACCACTCGCAGGACTATCCCAGTCCTTCCTTATAAACTGATCCTACCGCTCGCAGGACTATCCCATTAACTTATTCCTTTCGACCCGAGCCTACCGCTCGCAGGACTATCCCAGTCCTTATTTCTTATGACCCGAGCCTATCGCTCGCAGGACTATCCCAGTCCTTCCTTATAACCGGAGCCTACCGCTCGCAGGACTATCTAAGTCCTTCCTTATAACCTGAACCTACCGCTCGCAAGACTATCCCAGTCCTTATTCCTTATAACCCGAGCCTACCGCTCGCAGGACTATCCCAGTCCTTATTCCTTATAACTCGAGCCTACCGCTAGCAGAACTATCCCAGTCCTTATTCCTTTCGACCCGAGCCTACCGCTCGCAGGACTATCCCAGTCCTTCCTTATAACCCGAGCCGACCGCTCACAGGACTATCCCAGTTCTTCCTAATTACCCGAGCCTACCGCTCACAGGACTATCCCCGTCCTTATTCCGAGCCTACCGCTCGCAGGACTATCCCAGTCCGTCCTTATAACCCGAGCCTCTCGCTCGCAGGACTATCCCAGTCCTTATTCCTTTCGACCCGAGCCTACCGCTCGCAGGACTATCCCAGTCCTTATTCCTTTCGACCCGAGCCTACCCCTCGTAGGACTATCTCAGTCCTTCCTTATAACCCGAGCCTACCACTCGCAGGACTATCCCAATCCTTATTCCTTTCGACCCGAGCCTACCTCTCGCAGGACTATCCCAGTCCTTTCTTATAACCCGAGCCTACCGCTCGCAGGACTATCCCAGTCCTTCTTTATAACCCGATCCTACCGCTCGCAGGACTATCTTAGTCCTTATTTCATTCCTTCCCAGATTTGGGAGGGAGATTATGTTTCAAGTTCTCCTACTTTACTACTCTTGTCTATTGTTAGTTGATCTTAGCAGCTTGGGGTGAATCCTGGACTTCCCGTGGATTACCCGGTGAAGGGCTCACACCGGTACTAGGGAATGTGATGGTGATTGAAGCCCAAATCCCCCTTTCCGGGATATTTATTTTATTTAGTTGCTACCCATTCTTGTATGCCCATTAGCTTTCCAATTGCTCTAAAATCCTAGGGTGGATTACCATTTGACTCGGGCAGACATGTGTCGGTGTTCTTTTGAACACCAAACCATGTCATTCCTAGTGACCGACCATTTCCTTGTGTTATCTCTCAATCACATTTTTCACTTCTTGCTAAGTCATCCTTCGCCTCCCCTAAAAGGTCCTTGTCAAATTCCTGAATTGATAGTTTTACTAAACGCACCCCGTCTTATTTCTGATGGCTGCCCTTGGAGATTAAACCTTTAACCTAATTGGGCATCTGCAATTCTCTTAGAGTTAGTAACTCTGGGGGTGGTGACCATAAGGAAGGGGTCCGAATCTATGTTTTCAGTTTCTACTGTTCGCAGGCCAAGGTGTAATTGAACTAGTTCTGACTCTTAAGATGCAACCTTGGTCCTATCAAGTCCTAATAAGTTCCCAGTTCTTGCCATAAGTTCACAATGTGTAATGATCTAACAACCTCAAATCCTACATTCATGCTCTTCCAGGAAATCCTTAATCATAATTTCTATTCAAATAGATGGGGTGGAAGTGAAGTTTTACGCAACATGTACCATCTACAGATCTCTATAAAATTTGATAAATTCACAATAGCATAGTATTGATCTAAAAACTTCAATGCCTAAGTTTCATAATATTCCAAGGAGTATTCGTCCATAATATTCATTTAATACAAGTGGCGTGCCAATAAGGGTTTACACTACAACCACCATCTACAGGTCACAATAATTTTTGATAAAATTACAGAAGTATGATATTGACCTAAAAACATCAATGCCTAAGTTTCATAATTTTCCAAGGATTATTTGTCCATAATATTCATTTAATACAAGTGGTGTGCCAATAAGGGTTTACACTAAAACCACCATCTACAGGTCACAGTAAATTCTGATAAAATTACAGTAGTATGATATTGACCTAAAAACCTCAGTGCCTAAGTTTCATAATTTTTCAAGGAGTATTTATCCATAACATTCATTTAATACAAGTGGTGTGCCAATAAGGGTTTACACTACAACCACCATCTACAGGTCACAATAAATTTTTATAAAATTACAGTAGTATGATATTGACCTAAAAACATCAGTGCCTAAGTTTCATAATTTTCCAAGGACTATTTGTCCATAATATTCATTTAATACAAGTGGTGTGCCAATAAGGGTTTACACTACAACCACCATCTACAAGTCACAATAAATTCTGATAAAATTACAGTAGTATGATATTGACTTAAAAACATCAGTGCCTAAGTTTCATAATTTTCCAAGGAGTATTTGTCCATAATATTTATTTAATACAAGTGGTGTGCCAATAAGGGTTTACACAACAACCACCATGTACAAGTCACAATAAATTCTGATAAAATTACAGTAGTATGATATGGACCTATAAACATTAGTGTCGAAGTTTCATAATTTTCCAAGGAGTATTTGTTCATAATATTTATTTAATACAAGTGGTGTGCCAATAAGGGTTTACACTACAACCACCATCTACAGGTCACAATAAATTCTGGTAAAATTAAAGTAGTAATATATTGACCTAAAAACATCAGTGCCTAAGTTTCATAATTTTCCAAGGAGTATTTGTCCATAATTACCATTTAATACAAATGGTGTGCCAATAAGGGTTTACACTACATCTACCATCTACAGGTCACAATAAATTCTGGTAAAATTACAGTAGTACAATATTGGCCTAAAAACATCTTATCCAGAGTTTCATAATTATCAAGTGATTTTTCACCTTAATTATTTCATAAATTAAGAAGTGTCACAAACTAAATATATGAAATTTCACCAAGTATTATCCATCCATAAATCTTCCAAAAATCTTAGAGGTTCATAACTAAATTCCACATGATTTTCCAGGGTTTCAAAAACTTCCCAATATTTTTCATCAATAAAATTTAAGTTATTCAAAAATACAACATATGATAATTTCCATGATTTCTAAGGAAATAATCTCTAAAAATTCCTACAAAATTTCCAGAGGTTCTAGTTGATGTTACAAGGTATTCCTCAGAATTTCAGATTTTTCCACAAGGTTTTTGCCTTAAACATTTCATTAATACATAATTTTGACATAATTCAATTTTATCAATTACTTAGGATTTTTGATCCCAAAAATCCTAATTTTTCTTGGAGTAATGTATTATGTCATAAAGAAGGTATGCCGAAGGTTCCAGAAGCTATCACTAAGCCATTTATGCTAAATATACAAAATATCTCTTTTTGTTATTGGCACACCATATCACTTATTAGACAAAAACATGCAAGAGGAATTACCCCACATGCAGAGGTCCAATTGCTCTCAAATTTTAGCCATGGTCTAATGATGACCTAATAAGTGTGACACCCAAATTTGGGGTCATTTGGAGTTATACAACTCCAAAAATATCATTTATTTGATTTAACATATTTTAAATAAAACCTTAGGAAAATTATCTCCTAAAAATAAGATTTTTGGATACAATCTAGGTATAGAGAACATGCATGCATGGCCAAAATTTCAGCTTCATCAGACTTGGCCTTTGAGAGTTATACACATTCAAAATCTGGTTTCTCTTTTGACCAGCCTGACTAAAATGAGTGATGTGGGTCCTACATTGATCCAAATGATCTAATTTTAATTTCAAATGAAAGTAGACATCAAGGCCTACAGTAGTTATCTCAGGCAACTTTTCCTAAAAAGGCCTCTAAGTGCCTTAAAATCAGGCATGAACATTCACATGAAAGTGTGACAGATTTCATATAATGAATAATAATAATATATATATATATATATATATATATATATATACATTCCTGCACGAATCATAAAGCAAACTGACGGCATCCCGTCGTCTTCCCCAGCTCGCCAACGGCTAGGATTCCATCTCGCTGGGTGACTTTGTTTCTCCATTTCCCGGCAACCTACAGCCCACCACCATCGGCCACCGCCTCCGTTGAGGTGGTGGCTATCGCCAGGCGGCGACACGGCCGCCGGAGAGCCCGTCTCCGGCGATCTAGAGCAAGAACTAAAGCTCGGAAAATCTCCGTCTAGCTCGCATGGTATCGGGCTCAATTGAGCCCAATATCACTCCTAGGTGGATCTAACATCTAGCACAGAGGGAGGGGGGGGGGGGGGGGGGGGGGGACTTGCCTCTATTCACGCGTGGAGGCGGCCAAATCGCCAGATCGCCATTGTTGTTATTCCAAGCTCGTACCTTGCTCGAATATCACCACCAGTGCATGATCCTTCTCAATAACTTAGGGTTTTAGTGCTCTCTGAGTTCTGAAGCTAATGGTGGCTCGAATTGGAGGAATGAGGTTGCTTATGGCCTCTTGCCATTAAAGGCTAGGCCGGCCATCTCCCATGGCCGCCCAATTCAGCCAGTGCATGGCTAGGATGACTGCCCAAAACTGGGGAAATAAATTCCCCAGCTCAGGGCTGCAGAATAAGGAGGGAATTGGGTGCCATGTGGCACCCATTCCCTCTTTTCCTCCTCTTTCCCATCCTTGTCCTCTTCCCCCACTTTTGACACTTGGACAAGGCCTCCTTTTCCCCAATTTCAAATTCCAGCATGCTTATGGTCTGGTCACCATGTGGGTTGACCACTTGAGCCATGGAATTGGGCTAAGACCACTTGATTTGAGTTTTGGGCTCACTTGACCCAAATAGGCCAAATTGGGGACTTTTGGGTTTGGGCTTGGCTCAAGCTCAGACCACTTAATGTGACTGACCCACATTACTGTCTTGTACCCTATGGACCCATTACAAGAGGAATTGAGTCATGGTGGGGTCATATGGGGCTTGATTGCACTTATTTGCATATAGGTGCAATTTGGGTATTTTGGTGATTTTGCCCTAATTCTCCAAAATTGAATGTGCACTTTGGTTTGCTTATGCCTCGTTTACTCCCCTTAATGTTTAGGTTGGGTTGTGCTAGGTTAATTTGGCCAATTTGGGGCCAATTGAAACATAAAGGGTATAAGTGGTAATTTGGGCAAATTGGTAATTTGCCCAATTTCCCCAAAATTGGCTTACACCAAGGGTCCAATGTGGGGCCTTTAGACTCCCTAAGTGTCCCAAGTGTGTTATGGGTGATCAATTTGATCACAATGGGTCAATTGAAGTTCAATTTAAGTTTTTAGTACTAATAGGTCAATTTGGGGCTTTTTAGTAATTGGCCCAATTTCCCCAAATTGGTGGTCCTATGATGGGGCTTTTGGGTCCATTAGGTCTCCTAGGGAGGTTTACACATGATGGTGGGTCCAATTTGATCATTTGGAGTTCAATTGCCCTTATTTATAGAGGTTTGACCTGGGTGGCCTAAGGTTGACTTTTGGTCAATTTGACCAATTTGGTTGGCCTCAAAGGTCCCTAGTGGTCTACTCACCTCCTTGGATGGTCATGGGGGTCATGGTGAGGTTAGGTTGGCACATTGGAGTCTGTTGGTCACCCCTAGGCTAGGCCATCAATATTTGCTATATGCACCCAAAAATGCATTCCTTCCTATCTTAATGAGTTCATGGGGCCTCTTTGGCCCACTTTGTGTACTTGATTCATCTTGGGGGATCTCCATGGCTATGTGTGATGCTCAAGGTGCTTTATCCTCTTTCAATCCACTTTACACTAGGGTGGCCCATGGTGGCTGAGTGCACACCATTGGTTCTTCACTCCTTTCAACTGGTCATCCTAGTGCCCGGTGTCACTAATCCTATTTTTGTCATGACTTGTCATGGCAAAAATTCTCTAGGGGCCTAGCAGTTTGGGGGATGTTACAAATCCCAATAAACTAAGAAACAATTTTGTCCCCGAAATTTAGGTTGGGTCTACGGAAGTCAGAGTTCAGAATATACCAGGAAGATTTAGTAGTTTTTGTGCAACACGACTCCCAACTAATATTGGAAACGGTTAGGTTTAGTTCACATCGCTTCATCCTCAGTCTTCTCCCAAGTGCACTTTCGTTAAATTTTACTATGTCCGTAACCAAGATCTTCTTCCTGGGTCTCCTTAAATATTTATCAGTTTGATGAAGATATACATAGTGGAGGGAGGACATAAGTTGAAGTAAAGTTGCATATTCACAAGGCGAGTGTAGGAATCCACTGAGTCTTATAATCCATAATATGATGTATGTACCCTTATTTGTTAGGTGATTGCAATTAGAATTTAGACTTGTCTTCCAAGATCATGATATGCTTATGGCTTGGGCAATATTGATTCTCCTAATTTTCATGGCATCGTCATTCTTTTAACACTTTATGTCAACGTTTAATATGCTTCTAAGATCCAAAACGATATTTAGTAAATGTAAATATGTCATGGTCATTTACTAAACTAAAAGAATACTCTAGTAATAATAAAGCTTAGTTCTGGTACCTAAATTCATGTGAGTCATCAATTCCAATGCTCATAAAATTCATATATTGTAAATCCTCCAAGATTAATTTTTGATGTGCACCCAATCACATTAACGTCCTGAAGCCTCATTCCTAATTGTTATCCCAAATCATGTGTTATTAACGGTCAGATCTATAGTCCTCATTTTTGTTAAACGCAAAACAAGCTCAAATTTTGCACGAGACCTATCACCTCTGAATCAACTATCGTAAATATGTCGTGAATTGATCTCTAAATCATTCCCCAAGTCTTGTATGTGATAATTTACAAATTTCAACTCTTCGTAATGTCATATTTGTTTTTGGCCTCGTTCTTATTTCTTTCATAACTATGGGGTCCCCAATTTGTACACCAAGTATCAGTTATCATGGGCCAATAGGTTTAACAGAATTTTCAGAGACTAATCATGATCCAAGACAGTGTTCAACAGAAGTTCATAGTTTCCCTCCTTAAAATAATTGTAGATGATTAATTATGTGGCTAAGGGTGCAAAACCCATTTCGTGAAGGAAGTATGATAACTAATCAATAATTAAGTATATTAAAATTTTCAGAAGTTTAATGGAGACCACAAGTCTATCTACTCATTTCTGTAATATTCCAGATTTTTGTGATGAACTAGGAGAACATGACCCTGGAATTCTCAATATTGCTTAATGTAACAAGAGTTCACAAACCCCAATTTCCTACGGGACTCAATCCTCAAAGTCTTTGATTCCTTCAGAGATGAAAGACCTCTTGATAATAAGTACATGTTTCAAATTTCAAGAGAGTTGACCAAGGAAAATAATTCTTATCCATAAAACTCTCTGTGTGTGTAACAACATGGGTATTATTTTAAGCTATCTTGGTCTTGTAGGGGGGACGCACCAATATGTAGGGGTCCAAATGGCCTCAAATTTGTCGAGGGACCTTTCTTTCCGAGACCTACCATCCATAAAAGGTTTGAGTGGATTGGTTTCCATTAAGCTTTAGGTCTACCACAATCGTGTGTAATGCAATCATTTCCAAATCCATAGAACTTTATCTCCAGAATTCTGATTCTTGGGCAGCATGTGTATCGTACTAAATCTACATGTACAGTGTAAAATTCAGATTATTTGGATAAGCCAGATAATGGGGGCACACAGATTTGGGTCTAGGGTTCACTTTATATACCCTGCACCAAAATAGGTGCCCGGGGAGTTGTATTGCAGAGACTTTTATGTTTCCAAAACAACCCAAGTTAACATCATAGTGATCCAATAAACGAAGAAACAAGATTAGCCTCCCGTAAATCTTGTGATGGGTTTCTTATATCCAAAAATTTGGACATCTCGTGTATTTACATAATCCTTATTGGTATACAGTCCTTGAGATTTGTGTATATGGTAAGGTTCTCTACCCTCAAAATGCCATTTACCGCAACTTTCCAAGGATCGTGTGCCTATTAAGTGGTCTTCTCTAAGTTGGAATTCTCATTCCACATTTGACATCCTTTCTTTGTCATGGTTTTCCGAGGGTGGAAGTGTGGAGTATTAGCTTCTAAGCACATAAGTTAAGCCTTATGAGTCTCATACTAATCCGATAGTACAATCACAAGCACCAAATTCACTTAAGATTGTCCTATTTGTTTGTTTGAGGGGTATTAATATCACTTAGGAAGTGACGTGGGTATATCAGAGAGTAAGTCCTGAACACTTACACATGCTTTCAACTCCTTTTAGTCACTTTGGGGGTACCCTACTACTTTGGTCAAAATATTTTTGAGGTTGATGCCGGACTAGGATACCTTATGAGATGTCTTGCTAAGTCAAACAAATACGGTGTACTAGTCAGGTTGGCCTAATCTCATCGTTAAGTGGACAAAGTTATGTGATTTCCCGTATGGGCACACCACTGCTTCCGCTGCTAGTTTGTCCTCAAACTAAGCTCGAGCGGGATGGCCCAGGGTTTGTGGACTTCTTTTACTTGGATTGAAAGTCGGCTAAGCTGATACCAGTTTGTAAGACCCTCTTTTTTTTCTCTCTTTTAAACCGGGTCTTACCGCCCAGAACCGTCGTCTTGCGGCGACACCATTACACCCAATGGTCGCCGCCACAATACGCCGATCCTGCCGGCTATCCATCATCATCATCCAGGCCAACCATATTCACAGTAATAGAAGCATTAAATGAAATAAGTCCACAAAATCACATAATAAATTTATCATAATACAAGATTATAATGTCCACGATGAGAAAGAACGAAAAGAATAGGGGCTTACGCCCAGTACATGTTCAAATATAGTGCAACAACACTCTCACTTTACATCTATGCGGAAGCTATCAAACTCTGTCTTCATGCATCTGTAGCTGCTGCTGCGATGATATGTAGTGGCTCCTCTGCTTCATCCCGTCCTCCTGTCCTGTCTCCTGAACTGGGTCCTGCTATTCCGACACATCATCCCTAAAATGATGAGGTCCACCAACCGTCAGTCTATAAGACTCAGCATATTCCTCACCGCCTCCACCCGCAACTCCTAGGCACCGTGCAGGAGGAGGGAGCGGAGGACATCAAGGGGTAAATCAAAGTAGGTGACATGTGGCTAGACTAGCAGGGTTTATAATTACTGAACATTAAATAATAATAATTCTATGCTAGCAGAGTATAGAGCAACAGAAATAAGTAAAAGACAATGAAATATAAAGAAGTAGGTATAACAAATAAGAGCAACTACAAATGTAACCTTAACTTATATGCACACACAAAAACACATAAGCTAAGGGATCTGGCACAAAGGTAAACTCATCGTATAAAAGAGCCCATACTAATTTATACGATGAGGTCTCTGATTTATGCAAGAATGTTATGCTATGATATGTAATGCAATGATATGCAATGTTGCAACTCACGCACACGACTCTGTACGTACAGACCTTTAGTTCCCACTTTTCGGAGGCAACTAACCTCTCGGGCACCTCCCGTCGTGGTCAAACGGTGGCAGAGGAGCGGGCGTCTCCTCACCTAGGTGGGTAAGTCACACTTCCAGACCTAGGCCCTAACGTACGATGTGATACCGGTATCCGGTACGATCCTACGTACTAAAGTGTATTGGCCAGGCAGGGTTTAGGGAATCCGTCCCGTCGGACACACAGTAAAACAACCTGGCCCCTAATCAAACCACTAGCACTGCCGAGTCAACGAACTGTTGTAGGTATGACGACTAAGCCAAAACCGAAGACCCACCACATCTTATGCATATGCAAATATGTATTAACCCTTACTACCGAGCCTCCAGCTCGCAATTCTAAATCAACATTTATAAAGTAGAGCCTACCGCTCGCCAGACTACACCAGTCTTATATTTAAGCTACGAGCTCACCACTCGCTAGACTTCACCAGTCTTATATTTAAACTGCGAGCCTACCGCTCGCTCGACTACACCAATCTTATATTTAAACTACGAGCCTACCGCTCGCTAAACTACACCAGTCTTATATTTAAGCTACGAGAGTACCGCTCGCCAGACTACACCAGTCTTATATTTAAGCTACGAGCGTACCACTCGCCAGACTACACCAGTCTTATATTTAACCTACGAGCCTACCACTCGCTAGACTACATCAGTATTATATTTAAACTACGAGCCTACCGCTCGCTAAACTACACCAGTCTTATATTTAAGCTACGAGCGTACCGCTCGCAGGACTATCCGAGTCCTTATTCCTTTCGACCTGAGCATATCGCTCGCAGGACTATCCCAGTCCTTCCTTATAACCCGAGCCTATTGGACATGTGTGTCACATCCCTTTGTTTGAGAATAACAAATCCCAAATTGTATTTGATCTTGCTTGTCGTATGTTTATAGTGTGCATGAACTATTGGTGTAATACTCCACAGGTAGAAAGCAGCTGAATTCAAACATCTGGAAGAATGCACTACCGCCAGCGTTAGAGCTACCGCCAGGCGCTAGCTCAGGTTCCGTTCGACGAACTGGAAGCTGCGTTCGACGAAATCTGAAGGAAGCTCCGTTCGACGAACGAGGAGCTCCGTTCGACGAACGAGGAGCTCCGTTCGACAAATATTCCTGCGTTCGACGAATTTGTGCTCAATAAGCTGCGTTCAACGAACGAGGAGCTTCGTTCGACGAATTTGGCTGCGCTCGACGAATTTGTGCTCGACAACTGGGTTCGACGAACTTGAAGCTCCGTTCGACGAAAATTTTGTTCGACAAATTCCATTCGACGAAAGTTTGTTCTGCCACGCCGCCGACGGTTTCGGAACCGCTATCGCCAGCGCTAGCGCTACCGCCTGGCGCTATCTCAAGTTTGTGCACAGCGCCATGCCGCCGACGGTTTCGCAACCGCTCCACACGAACGCCACCGCAGGCGCTATGAGATAACACATGCGCTATCTTCATGATCTATATATTGATGGGCTCTTTCTCGTTTTGGCAATCCATCCCAGAGAGGTTGCAAGTGCCACAATTCTATTGTTGTTATGCTGCCGAAGATGGATCTCCCACTAAAAGCTTAAGGAGAATTTTGGAGGAGGACTACGTCACGCTACATCCGAAGGACGATCGCTTCGACCTCGCTCATACTACAGCGATCCTTCATCTCCGACTTCAGAAGATCTCATAAAGGGAGTTTTTATAATTGTTATCATTATTTTCATTCCATACTTTCTTTGTAACCGTTTAGTTAATTCGCCTTGTGTTGGCGACTAGGTCTGGGTTGGACTTAGGGAGTAATTTGCCTTGTGTTGGCGACTAGTTCTAGGTGATTAGATCTAGGGGGACTCGAGGCCATATCCGGGGAAGGATTGGCTAGAGCGACTTGAGGCCTTATCCAGGGAAGGATAAGCTAAAGCCAACCGGTTTGTGGGGATACAAGTCGGTATAGAAAAGGAAAAGTTATTTACATTTGTACGCCTCCAATTTCTAGCGATAATGAAATCAAATTTATGTAAACACCTTTTTATATAAATACAATCATGTCTCTATTTGTGTTTACTTGATTTCTATCATTTGGCATAATCTCTAAATATTGGTTACAAAGTTTTCAGTTCTAATTACTTTATCTAAATTGTTTAGTTCAATCTCTTTCATCATAAAACAATTTAGTACTTGTTTCTAAACTTGGTTATTATGATATTCTCTTAATTTAGCTAAATTGTTATTTCATTCTAATATTACTTTAAACATTTAGTAATTTTCATAAAATTATAAAGAAGAATTTTTATTCCCTTATTCACCCCAATCTAAGGGCGCCGTAAGATCCAACAAGTGGTATCAGAGTGAGGTTATTCCAAATCGGCTTAAAAACTGGGAATAATGGCGTCTCATGATCTCGCTTCTACTAGTGGGGGAAACTTTCTTATAAATGAAAAATCTTTAGCACTACCTTTATTAGAAGGCAGAAATTATAATGGGTGGAAATTTCTTATGGAAAAATTTCTTAAATCTTTGGATATTAAAGTATGGAATATTATAATTAAAATGCCCCAAGTATTTTAAATAAAAATGAAATGTTTTTAAATGCCAAATCTATGAATAGTCTATATTGTGCATTACATCAAAATATTTTCAAACTTATTTATACACTTCCTACTGCTTATGAAGTTTGGAAATTTCTTGAGAATACTTATAGTCCTTCTTCCACAGATGATGAACAAGAGCAATTCCTTGTGTTTCCAAGAGAAGAAACTGATGAGGACTTATGCTTGGAGGAAGAAGAACACAACGTCACAATATTGGACTCATTTGTTGGCAAACATCAAGCAAAAGGGAAGACAGAAATTCAACTATGGAAGAGGAATGCAAAGAAGATGTCAAAGGATTCATTGGTCCAAATCTTGCCTCATCCCATAGCAATGTAAGAAAATCAAAAACTCCCTCTTTTTGTAACAAATTCTATTTCTACTTCTCGTATGCTTAAAACTGCTAAACGTAAAATTTTAAAGTTAAAAATTGCTAATTCCAAATTACGTTTAGAAAATAAATCTTTAAAAGCAAAACGATAATGTAGAATCAAATATTGATGTGTTAAATACTCTCTCTTGCTCTTTAGTTAAAATTCCTATTCCTTGTTTTGATTACAATTTATTAAAAAAAATTCAAGGAAATTGAAAAATGGCTCTTAATTTCTAAAAGACATAATGAAAAATTGATAATTGAAAATGATGCTTTATCTTGTAAGTTATTACAATTAAATTCTTTTGTTGAAAAATTTCAAATGTCATTTAATGAATTTCATCATAAGATTTTGAATAACAAAGATAAAATAACTTACAAAATCATTTCTAAAAAGAACCATTTTCATACATCAACTCAAAAGGAGTTTAGTTTTAAAAAGAATTATGACACTCACAAAATTCTTAAGAGCCACTATTATAAGTCTCAATATATTTTCAATCATGACTTAAATTTAAAAACTCCTTTACATGAAAATCAAAGTACAAAATATTATCCTTCATATTATAAGAGTATGTCTATAAGAAAGAGTGGAAATGAAAATCATCAAAATAATAATCAATCTTTTAAAACATATTGTAACCCGCTCTTTCAACAATCACTTCTAAAGAAAGGCAATCACTCTTATAAACTTTCAAAGAATCAATATAATAAAATTCATTATGATTATCAACATCAATCTATTTTGAAAAATAATTTGAATAAACATAAATCTCAAATGAATTATTTTTCAAACAAATATAATCATATAAAGGTGTCACATAATCATAATATGAATTTAAAAGATAAACAACCAAGGTATGAATGGAGACCCTTAAAGAAAAATGACACATCAACTTTAATTAGAAGGGCCCATTTATCCTTGTCTCCTAAAAAGCCACCACAATGTATTTGGGTACCTAAAGGAACCATCCCACATGGTCCCCTTTGGATACCTAAATCTCTTATTCATTAATATCCATTCATTTGCATGAAGTAGAAACAAATAAAAATGAAATATCACTACTCTACTTCATGATATGCTTATTATCACTTTTCTTTTGTTTATTTTTTATTTTTTTGAACAAACATGCTATGATCACTTTATATATCATGAAATATGACTATCATATATTAAGCCTAATGTTTATCAAATCAAATTTGAATTAAAATTGAACATTAAATCATATATTTTTCAAAGTGATCTATCTCTCATCTTTGATTGTTCTTTATCCTTTTAAATCTTTTACCCTTAATTGTCTTGAATTATCATTAGAAATTGAATATTGAAATTATTATCAAGACTATTGAAACTATTTTAAAGATTGGATTTAAATGGTATATTAAAGGGCTTAAACTAAAAATTAAAATGCGCAACATTTTTGATTCTTTTCTATTTTTGTTTGCTGCATATGATAGACCTTATAATGAATAATATTATCTAGAAAAATTGAAAACATAAATTCATCTATACACATATTTAATCTTTCAAAAATGTGAGTTTACGATCAAAACTTCAAACAACCATATCTTTTGATCCGCTCGTCTGATTTTCACGTTTAATATATTTTCGGAAAGAGCACAGAAATCTCCATCCAATGGAAAACTAGGCTTGCCCATTTGAGTTCGTATGGTGATTTCAATTTGCCCAGTTTCAACTCTGTTTTAAAAGCTATCTTAGTTTGCTTGATTTGGAATTTTCTGTGTTTATGGATTTTTTATCACATGCTATCCTTAGTATAATTGTTTCATATATTAATTTAGATATTATGTGTGTGATGTGTGTCACCAATGTTTGCATGTAATTTAGACCTTAGAATCATCTTGTATCATTAAGATCAAATCAAAAGTTTAATCATTTCATTCTAGGTCTAAAGAAAATTAGTTTGAAAACTTCTCATATTACATGCAACAATGTCTCCATTAATCCTATGTAATAACATTGCATTCAAACTCATCATCCTAGCATCACTTCTTGGTCTATGATTATGCTAAGTATAATATTTACAATGTTATTCAAATTTCATGATATCTATGTGTTTTTGAAATTATAATAGAATACCAAAATTCCAAACAAACACATAGTTTATGGATTAATCATTAGAATATATATGAATATTGTATCATAAATCATATATTATCATGCAAAACCAAAGATCAATAGATTCAATTATTGAATGCAAATTTTATTATAAATTTCAAAACTTTATATATGTGATCTTTGTCTTTAATATGATTGCATGATCATCATTTCCTAGACTTACAAATCAAACATGCTTATTCAAAAGAAAATCATCAAATCATATTGTCATAAGTCTAGAAGAATTAGAATTTACATACATCTTGATGATCTAACATATATTCTATGTAAAATTCTCTATAATCATAATTCATAATTCATGTTCTATCAAGAAATATCTCAAATCAATGATGTCTATCACCTAGGAATTATGAATCTTATGATAAAAATATGAATTATGTATTTCTTTCCATTATTTGATGTATGAATCTACTTTGCTAGTGATTGCATGTATCTCTCATATTTGTAGACTCTAAAATCAACTTTGTAATGAAAGTATAAATCAAACTTAATCATCACTCTATTCTAGATCTATACTTTGAAACTCTATTTTGGAATACATGCAACATTAATATTAATCTTATGACATGACATTAAACCCAAAACACATCAAACTAGCTTTATCACTTATTGAATATTAGTAATTGTGCTAGTCATCTCATATCGTCATCTCATAAAAGTAGAAAAACTATGCTGCTTTATATAACTCATCACATTAAACCAAACCCATAGTTTATATATCAACCCATAGTTTAAAAGCTTAGGTTGTCCAAAGATTATTCACCTATGACTTCATATCTCACAATAGCGGGGGCGTAGGGTTGTATGCATTAGAGACCTAACCTCTAAGTCATGTCTTGTCCTTAACCGGGGAGGGTTCCTGTGGGGCCTTGCGAGGCACTGGGTGGAAAGAGTGCTAGGTTGAGCGTTCTCTAGTGTGTGCATATGGGACTAACACCCCAACCTACGACATGTGTGCAGCTCCTCAAGCCCATCTGTCACTTAGTACGGGGCTAAGGTGTAGACATTTAGTCCGGGTAGTCTTTAATCTTAGGACATACTTATATTACTCTTCGCATGATCATTTTATTTACTTATCACTTAAATCATGCATATTTTGGGGTGTTTAATAAAAAATGTGTCCTCTTGTGTTTGCATAATTTATATTTTTGATATTAAATGTTTTTGTAAAACACATGTATTTGCAAATTTGAGCAATCAAGACATCTCTAAAAATTACAAAATTTCTACATAAGACTACTGTAAGGACACTTAATCAAAATCAAAAATCAAAAATTTAAATTTCTCAAAAAATCACGTACTGTTTGCCACGCTATCACTAGTGCCGACGCTAGCATGGGTGTTTGATTTTTCTGATTTTTAAAATTTCTAAAGATCCATAACAAAATGTTAGTTCATATGTACTACTTATTTGTTGTGTTTCTGACTTTTGTTATTTGTGTTTTATTCATATTATGAAAAAAACAACTATAAAAGTTCAAAATTCAAAAATACAAAAATATGTTTTATGGTTTTCTATTTTTATTCATATTATGAAAAATCAACTACAAAAATTCAAAATTCAAAAATACAAAAATATGTTTTTGATATTTGTGTTTTATTCATATTATGAAAAATCTACTACAAAAATTCAAAATTCAAAAATATAAAACTATGTTTTTGATATTTGTGTTTTATTCATATTATGAAAAATCTACTACAAAAATTCAAAATTCAAAAATTACAAAAATATATTTCTGTTTTTAATTGTTTTAAAAATGATAAAACAAAAAAAAGTTGTATGATCTTTATTGCCAATATCAAGCATGTATGAATTCTACTATTTAGAATTATTTACAATGTTAAAATTTATTCCTTGAAATTACTATGAACATTGTTTTGTTTATCATGCTTTGATATATCTATTTAAAGTGCATCAATTGTATTGAAAAATGTGTAGAACCAAGCTTAGCATGCCTCTAAGTATGAGTAAATGTTGTATGATTGATAATGATACATTTCACTCACTTATTTTGGTAATCAACGTGTGTGTTTAAATCTAAAATGCTTGCTTGTGTGTTGTAATTGTACAATGAATTAAAACTTGCATAAGTTTATTGCCTACACTACATTTGAATTGCACTTATGAAATTTAGAAAAGTGGTTAAGTTGAAAATTTTTGGGTTTGCAAAACAAGTGTATTCGGAGAATGTTGTCTCACAAATGTAAACAAAAATTATATATGTAGACAACTATAACTCCACCAAGCACTACTTGAATCTCCTGATAAGTCTTCATAAGCATTGTTGAAAGTGCACAGTTAACCTCACTAGAATTCTCTAGAGGGGGGGGGGGGGGTGAATAGAGATTTAAAATATTTTGTGCAAATATATATATATTTATATGTGGTGATCACAGATTAAGGCTTCCCACACACCAACAAGAATTAACCAAGTAAAGAAAATAAATGCAAAAAAAAATCACAGCACAACACAAGAAAATATAGTGGTTCCCTAAACTTTGGGTAGTCCACTCTTCTACCCCCTTGGTAGGAAATTCACTATCTTGTACTGAGTCTTTTGATAAGGAGACTCTTAGAACCACCATGAGTCTTTTGACAAGGAGACTCTTAGAACCAACTGAGTCTTTTGAAAAGGAGACTCTTAGAACCAGTACAACTGAATTTTTTGAAGAGAGATTCTAAAATCTCTTTTACAATATGTGAAAATAAGATAAAGAAGAAAGAGAGATAATAAAAAGACAAGAAAGAATCTTCTTCCTAGCAAGAAGATTGGAAGCACAAGAAGTAGTGAATAAAATCTCTCTTCTATAGTGAGAAAGAGATTGTAGCCCTTTTTCTCTCTTTTGTGAGAGCTATCAGAGTATGCAGCAGAGTGGCTTCAGAAGCAGGAGAAGATGGAAGCTTGATCTTTGCTGCAGCACTATCTCTCAATTTTCTCTTTTCACTTGGGAGCTCTTCCTCTTTTTCAAATGTAAGAATGGTGGATCACTTCTTATTGCTCTCTGCCGACCACCTTGTTATTTATAGCTCTGTTCATTAAAATGACATTATAGGAGAGTAATCAATTAGCAGGCAGAGTATTAGAAAGAAAGAGAAATTTTCATAATAGTTATATCCATAGAAGGAAAGTATTCAATCTGATTTCAAATAATGTCTATAAAGGATTTAATCAATTTAGCCAAGAATCTATTAGAGGAAAGAATGATTCAGAACGGCTATAAAGAATAAATTGATTCCATATAAATCAGATCTATGAAAGAAGGAAAGAGATCTGGCAATTTTTGAATTAATCGTAGAAATCGACGTGCGTCGATTACTATTCGACGTAGGCGTCGAATTCGTCCTGGCAGAGCGTCGAGAGGAGAATAAGGAAGGTGCGTCGACTATGGTGCGTCAACTTCTCAAGATACGTCGACTAGAAGTTAGAGCTACGTCGACATAGGATACGTCGAATTCTGCTTGGAGCTACTTTGACTCATTCTGAAAGAAACGTCGACACAACTTCGACGTTGCGTCGAATACTATTCGACGCATATTTACTTACCTTGATTTTCCTTTCTTGGAATTCATATTTAACTCATTTTCAGGGGTTAAGAGAAATCATTTTCCCAACAATCTCCCCATATTTGTCTTAACCCTATAGGAGAGAAAGCATATAATTAATACTTCACAGCATTTGTAAAGATAAGAAATATATTAAACAATTAGAATAAGAAAGCATATGACAAGCATTTGTCTTTCACAAGAATTAAACCAGAAACTTCTTTCTGTACATGAAGTTGACAAAAGCAGAATAAAGTTTCCTAGATAAGTTTTCAATAGCATCAAAAATGTAGCCCCTGGCTCTATCAGGTCGTTCCTGGACATTCCTGATGATTGTATGCAGTTTTTCCAAGAGTTATCACCATCAGGGATAGTGTCATTTATGGAGTAGCCTTTGCTGATGATGATTGCTGCCTTTTCATCAATCATCTCAATTGTAATGTTTTGAATTTTCTTTTCAGTAGGCTTGATCTCAGGTGGTCCCTTGCTATCAACCTTGGGCCTATATTTTGTTTTCTTTTCTGATTGCTGCTTCTCAGGAATCTCAGCCATTTTTCCTTTCCCTTTCCAGGGTGAGGCATGCCACTTGTTTAATTTTACAGGTCTGTTGGGCTTCTTGTATGGAATGTAAGTATATTCTGTACACCCTACACCCCTCTTCTGCTTTTGGCCTTTCTCTAGGATGACCCCTGCCTGAGGGTTTTTCTTTTGATAAGCTTCAATATCAAACAACTTCTTTGGAATTTTGATAGAAGATTCAGTAAGAATTTGTTCCTTGGTCATTCCCCTATTGATCTTTTCTATCCATGCATTCCTTTTATCTTCCACTTCTTTCCTAGCTGCTTCATATTCATACAGTTCTCTTTCTCTTATCTCTTCATGTCTCTTTTCCATGTCAGGGTCATGGTACTCCTTCACAGGGCTGTTAGGAGTGATAATAGGCATCTTTTCAAATCTTTTTATTCCCTCACATGCTTTTCTATACTTCTTTTCTTTTGCATACTCTTTCCTTTCTTCTTTGGAGAAGTTTTGCCAGTAGGGAATGGCTTCTCTTTTCCTTTTCATCTGTCCTTCTGGACTTTTCCTAGGTAGAATCTGCTTAGTGAGTTTTGCTATTGGAGGAGGTAAAGGTAGCAGTGGAGGTAGATAAGAAGGTTGAGGTGGAGGTAGAGGTAGAGGTGGAGATGAAGGTAGAGAAGGAAGTTGAGGTGGAGGTAGAGGTAGAGAAGGAGAGGGAGATGGAGTTTTCTCTTTAGGTGGAGAAGGAACTTTCTCAATAAAAAGAGTTTGTTCTGCAATAGAAGGCAGAATGACCTCTGGTAGAGTAATCTCTGTTGAGGGAGTTTTGTCTCTTCCAGGCTCTTCTGAAGGGATTGTCCTCAAGTAGAGGTGTCTTCAGTTTGATGTAACTGGCAGAGAAGCCAGGAGAGTGATGCTGAAATTCTTCTTCACATAGGGGTGCATCAGTCCACATTTGTCCCTTCCAGTCATCAGAGGTGGCTGCTTCTTCCTCCCCCTGAACTCCTGAGTTCTTTACCACAGGAAGCTCCCCCTGAGTATATGGGGCATCAGTTCTAAATGTTGAATCAACAACATGATCTCCTTCAGTGTGATAAGAGGAAGTCTCTCCAAAGTATTTGTTGAATGTGTAGTCAGAGTGATTGGAGAGGATTGGAGCCTATTATAAGAGAAGAGGTTGGTGTAATTCTTTAGAGATAATGTTTAGAGTTGAAAAGGAAATTAATCCTGAGCTTTTAAGAGAGATAGAGAACCTGACAAGGTGGGTTTCTGGAGCCATTCTCCCCCTGGTTTATATCCTGAATAAAGGATTTAAACCTTTCTGGCGACAGAGGCCGTTCTTGAATGAGAGCATTAAGCTCAGGAAGAGAAGAAGAGAGGGTTTCCAATTTGGCTGCACAGGTGTTGATCATGGCAGCACATTCGTCGGCGAAGTGATTCAGGCGATTCTGGAAATCACTTACTAGGTGTTCGAGAGCATCGTTCATCGTTTTGATGAGGGCCGATTGATCAGGGGTTGGTGCCATTGTTGCAGAGAGAGAGAGAGAGAGGTAGAAGACAAAGTTTTGGCGGGTTTTAGGAGAGTATATGTTATGAAATAAGAGGTATTATTTAAAGGAGGGGAAACGTTGAGAAAGGAAATAGAAATCAAGGTATATCAGGTAATCCAATCGTCAAAAGAGGAAGTAAGGATTTGATTCTATTGTAACCAGATGTCGACGTTACGTCGAATTGATGTCGACATATGCGTCGATATGGAGTCGACGCTCCGTGGAGATTTGTCCACTTACTGTTCTGTCGACGTGTTCATAGCCCTGCGTCGATATAAGTTCGACGGTGCATCGATAAGTTATCGATGTATCTTTGCCGGGAAGAAATCAACGCCAGCGTCGAGTTCTTCTCAAGAGTGCGTCGATATGTATTCGACGCATCTTCAAATACTTTCTTAGATTTCCTGATTTCTTTTAGATTTCCCAACAATGGTGGTTATAGACTACCATCAAGCATTCCTAAGGTGTTGATGAAATAATTATGCTTAGTTTCATCTAAGGGTTTTGTGAAGATGTCTGCTCTTTGATTGTCTGTGGGAATATATTCTAAGGTTATCTTACCCTTCTCAACATTGTCTCTAAAGAAGTGATGTCTGATCTCTATATGTTTGGTCCTACTATGAAGGACTGGGTTGGATGCAATGGATATAGCACTAGAGCTATCACAATAGATCTTAGAGTTATGTATTTCCAATTTGTAGTCAAGAAGCTGATTTTGCATCCACAGGATTTGTGAACAATAGCTCCCAGCAGCTATGTATTCAGCTTCAGCTGTTGAGGTTGAGACTGAGGTTTGTTTCTTACTAAACCATGATATCAATCTGTCACCTAGGAATTGGCAAGTGCCAGATGTGCTTTTTCTATCAACCCTACATCCAGCATAATCTGCATCTGAGAAACCTATTAATTCAAAGTTGGTTTCTGCTGAGTACCATAGACCTAGTTCAGGGGTTCCCTTTAGGTATCTAAGAATCCTTTTTACAGAGGTGAGATGGGATTCCTTTGGATCAACCAAAAATCTAGCACATATGCAAGTGGCAAACATGATGTCAGGTCTGCTAGCTGTTAGATATAGAAGGGATCCTATGATGGCCCTATAAGTCTTTTGATCTACTGATTTTCCTTTATCATCTTTTTCTATAATGGCATTGGTTGCCATGGGTGTTTTCATGGTAGATGCTGATTCCATACCAAACTTTTTAATTAGCTCTTTAGTATATTTGGATTGTGAGATGAAGATTCCCTCACTACTTTGTTTTACTTGTAATCCTAAGAAATATGAGAGTTCTCCCATACTACTCATTTCAAATTTAGATTGCATTAGATTAGCAAATCTTTTACGCAGTTTAGGATGAGTTGAGCTAAAGATGATGTCATCTACATATATTTGAACAAGGAGGAGTTGGTTTTTATGGGTTCTAGTAAAGAGTGTCTTGTCCACTTTTCCTCTTTCAAAGGAATTATCTAGGAGGAAATTGGAGAGAGTTTCATACCAAGCTCTAGGTGCTTGCTTAAGACCGTATAGTACTTTGTTAAGTCTGTAAACAAAGTTAGGAGAAGAGGGATTAACAAAACCTGGTGGTTGCTCCACATATACCTCTTCTTGAAGGTCACCATTCAGAAAAGCACTCTTGACATCCATTTGGTAGACTTTCATCTTCATGAAGGCTGCATAGGCAAGAAAGAGCCTGATTACCTCCAATCTGGCTACTGGAGCAAAGGTCTAGTTGTAGTATATCCCTTCTTCTTGTCTATATCCTTGTGCTACAAGTCTTGCCTTGTTCCTGACAATTACTCCAGTGGAATCTAGTTTGTTCCTGTATACCCATTTTGTACCAATCACAGGGTAGTTTCTTGGTCTTTCAACTAGGTTCCACACTTTGTTTCTCTCAAATTGGCCTAGCTCTTCTTGCATGGCCATAATCCAGTGAGGATCACAATTTGCATCCTCAAACTTCTTTGGTTCAACTTGTGATAGGAAGCATTGGAGCATCATCCCATTGGAGACCTGGTGTCTTATTCTTACTCCTGTATTGGGGTCTCCAATTACTTGAGTTTGTGGATGATCTTTCAACTTGACCCTTGTCCTGCCTGGACTTGTCATATGTTCTTCTTCCTCATTGGTGATAGGATCATTGTCCACCTGGCCTTCCTGAACCATGTTCTCTTGTGGGAGTTGGTTTTGAATGCTCTTTTCTGAATCTTCTTCATGTTCTTGTTCAGATTCCTCACTTGATTCCTCTATCTGGTTTTCTTTTCCATTATTTGTGTTCTCGAGAACCAGTTGTTCAAGTTGTGTTTCTATGCTGCTGCTTTCCTGTGGAAAAGAGCTGGTGGGAGTTCTCTCCCCCTTAAACAGCATGTTAGTTTCATCAAATATAATGTGCATAGACTCTTCAATTTTAAGAGTTCTCTTATTATAGCACCTATAGGCTTTACTAGATGCTGAGTATCCCAGAAATATTCCATCATCAGATTTCTTGTCAAACTTGGCAAGATGATCTTTTCCATTATTTAGGATAAAACAAGTACATCCAAAGATCTTAAAATATTTAACTATAGGTGTTTTTCCTTTCAGGAGCTCATATGGAGTTTTTGATTTAGTTTTGTGTATTAGGCTTCTATTTAGAACATAGTTGGCAGTGTTGACTGCTTCAGCCCAGAAAGTTTTTGGTAAATCTGATTCTACAAGTAAGGTCCTTCCTGATTCTAGTAAAGTTCTATTCTTTCTTTCAGCAACTCCATTTTGCTGAGGGGTTCTAGGGGCTGAAAAACTTTGTTTGATACCTATATCCTCACAGAAACTACTCATAAACTGATTTTCAAATTCAGTCCCATGATCACTTCTGATTATGGAAACCTGACTATTGAGTTCAGATTGAATTTGTTTTATGAATCTTGAGAGAGTCTTGTGGGTTTCAGACTTAGCCCTTAGAAAGAATACCCAGCTGAATCTAGAATAGTCATCCACAATGACTAGGGTATAGGATTTTCCACCTAAGCTCTGAGTGGATATGGGACCAAAGAGATCCATGTGTAGTAAGTAAAGAACCCTGGGAGATTCATCCTTACCAATTGGTTTGAAGGATGATTTGGTTTGTTTTCCTAGTTGGCAAGGTCTGCATGGAGAATCCTTAGAGTACCTACCCTTTGGTAAGCCTCTAACTAGGTTATTCTTTGCTAGTTTACTAATGGTTTTGTAGTTTAGATGACCTAGTCTCCTATGCCATAAGTCACTTTTATCAATAATATTGTTGAATAAACAGACTTCTGTGGGTGAGGAGCCAAAGTCCACTACATATACTTTTCCTTTTCTAATTCCATTGAGTACTGTGGCACCAGTCTTGATATCAATGATATGGCAGAGTAGTGTGGTGAATTTTACCTCATACTTACCATTTTCACATATCTGACTTATACTTATCAAATTGTGCTTCAGTCCTTTAACTACTGCCACATTCTTGAAGGTGACTTTCCCTTCTTTGAAGTCTCCAAAGCCCCTGGTTTGGCCACAGCTAGAGTCTCCAAAGGTCACTGATGGTCCAAGTCTATCCTCAAAGTTGATCAATAAATTTTTGCATCCTATCATGTGCATGGAGCATCCACTGTCCAAGTACCACACCAGTCTGGAGATGTGATACATCTGCACATAAAGTTTTACACATTAGTTTGGACCCTGCTGAGCTGGGGTCCCTTCCTCCCATCAGTGAAAGAATTAATGAAAGAATAAGTAGGTTTTTCTGAATATCCTTCCTCCTTTAGGGGTATTGGTTTATCATACAAATTTTCTTTGGTGATGTTACAGAAATAGTGGTCATAGTAAAAGGAAATGGATTGAGAGACCTGTTTGGAAGAGGAGAAATTTCTGTCTGGTTGGTTGCGTCGATATGGATTCGACGTAGGTTTATGGTTGCGTCGATATGAAATCGATGCTTCCTTCTCCATTCTGCGTTTATTTTCAGTCGAAGCATGAGAGAGGTAGCGTCGAGTATGAGTCGACGCACTTTGGTGCAAGCGTCGATTAGAAATCGACGTGCGTTGATAAGAATTCGACGCATGTTTGACTCTTTTCTGAGGATATTTTCCTAGGATTCCTTCATATGTAATGGGATTAGTTTTATTAAAGACAGTGGTTGTTTCTGGATTTTCCTGTAATCTTTCTCCTGTCAAATGACCTTCCCTAGTGAAGTGAATGGGATGTCTCCAAACAGATTTTCTAGGTGATTGAGTCTTTGGTTCTAAGTTGGTATTATCTCCTAGTTGTCTAAGTCTTTCAGTAAGATTTCTAGAGATGTTTTTGAGCTTCTGATTTCTCCCATTTAGAGAGTCTTCAAACACCTTTGCCTTTGCTAGCTCATTTTTCAGTGTTAGATTTTCTGTATAGATTTTGTCTAATTCCTTTAGGATAAGCTCATAATTATTATACTGTGTATTTACTTGTTTGAGATTGTTTAATTCATTTCTTAGTTCTTTAATTTCTTTTTCAGATTTGATTAGATTTAAACAGAGTTCTTTGAAATTGTTTTTGAAATCAGTGGAAGAGAAATCTATATCATCAAGTATATTTACCATAGATGTATCATTGGGCTTCTCAGTGGCCATCAAACAGGTTTCCTCCAGCTTGGCCTCTTCTTGATCATTGTCAGATGAGGTGCTTTCTTCAGATTCTGAATCACTCCATGATTGAGCAATGAGACTGTTCTCTTTCTTCTTTTTCTTCTGTAGATCTGTTCTTTTCAGATCTTTCTTTTTGCTGATCTCCTTAGGACATTCAGGTGCAATATGTCCAGGTTTCCTGCAAGAGTAACATATAATCTCTTTAGTAGGTGTTTTGTTATACCTGGTTTTTGAGTCTCTTCCTCTGGATCCTTCTGTTTTGATCCACTTCTTGAACCTTCTGGCCAGTAGGCTGATCATATCCTCGTCACTTGTAGAGGGTTCACCTTCAACAGCCTTCAATACAATATTCTTTTCTTTTGAGAGTGAAGGAGCCTTTTCTTTCTATTCTTTCTCAGCTCTTGTCTTCAACAGATGTTCATAAGATTTTAATTTGCCCAACAGGACATCTGTTGAAATTTCTCTTTGACTTATGGAGTCTCTAATTGGCCAGATTCTTGAATCCCAAGAGCTAGGGAAGCAAGTTAGTAGTTTGTCATTTATCTCAGTGAGAGATATGTCCTTTTCAAGTGTTCTCAACTCATTCACTATGAGGCTGAATCTGGCATACATGTCAGCAACACTTTCACCTTCTTTCTTCTGAAAGTTTTCATATTGAGAGATGAGTAGTGCCTTTCTATCCTTTTTCTCATCAGCACTTCCCTCTACCATTTTGGTGAGAGCTTCCCATACTTCCTTAGCTGACTCACAATCAGCAATCTTTTGGAAGATTTCATCTGAGAGGGTTGAGACTAGGATATTCATAGCCTTGGCATCATATCCTTGGGCTTTCTTTTCTTCCTCTGTCCACTCAGCTTTTGGAGCAAGTGTTTCAGTCACTTTTCCACTTGAGTCTTTTCTGGATGGCTTGGGGGGACCTGTCAAGATAACATTAAACAATTCATCATCAATAGAGTTTAAGTAAATTCTAATTCTTGTTTTCCAAAGTGCAAACTTTTCAAGGTTGCAAATTGGTGGTCTGGTGGAAGCACAATCTTTGATTTGTGCCATGTGAAAAATAATTATTAGAAAAATATATATATATATATAAATAAGAGGTAAGACCTTTTTGATCAAGGAGTTATCCTTTTTAGATCAACCTAGCTCTGATGCCAATTGAAAGTGCACAGTTAACCTCACTAGAATTCTCTAGAGGGGGGGTGAATAGAGATTTAAAATATTTTATGCAAATATATATATTTATATGTGGTGATCACAGATTAAGGCTTCCCACACACCAACAAGAATTAACCAAGTAAAGAAAATAAATGCAAAAAAAAAAAAATCACAACACAAAGAAATGTAGTGGTTCCCCAAACTTTGGGTAGTCCACTCTTCTACCCCCTTGGTAGGAAATTCACTATCTTGTACCGAGTCTTTTGATAAGGAGACTCTTAGAACCACCCTGAGTCTTTTGACAAGGAGACTCTTAGAACCAACTGAGTCTTTTGAAAATGAGACTCTTAGAACCAGTACAACTGAATTTTTTGAAGAGAGATTCTAAAAATTCTTTTACAATATGTGAAAATAAGATAAAGAAGAAAGAGAGATAATAAAAAGACAAGAAAGAATCTTCTTCCTAGCAAGAAGATTGGAAGCACAAGAAGTAGTGAATAAAATCTCCCTTCTATAGAGAGAAGGAGATTGTAGCCCTTTTTCTCTCTTTTGTGAGAGCTATCAGAGTATGCAGCAGAGTGGCTTCAGAAGCAGGAGAAGATGGAAGCTTGATCTTTGCTGCAGCACTATCTCTCAATTTTCTCTTTTCACTTGGGAGCTCTTCCTCTTTTTCAAATGTAAGAATGGTGGATCACTTCTTATTGCTCTCTGCCGACCACCTTGTTATTTATAGCTCTGTTCATTAAAATAACACTATAGGAGAGTAATCAATTAGCAGGCAGAGTATTAGAAAGAAAGAGAAATTTCCATAACAGTTATATCCATAGAAGGAAAGTATTCAATCTGATTTCAAATAATGTCTATAAAGGATTTAATCAATTTAGCCAAGAATCTATTAGAGGAAAGAATGATTCAGAACGGCTATAAAGAATAAATTGATTCCATATAAATTAGATCTATGAAAGAAGGAAAGAGATCTGGCGATTTTTGAATTAATCATAGAAATCGACGTGCGTCGATTACTATTCGACGTAGGCGTCAAATTCATCCTGGCAGAGCGTCGAGAGGAGAATAAGGAAGGTGCGTCGACTAGGGTGCGTCGACTTCTCAAGATACGTCGACTAGAAGTCAGAGCTACATCGACATAGGATACGTCGAATTCTGCTTGGAGCTACTTCGACTCATTCTGAAAGAAATGTCGACACAACTTCGACGTTGCGTCGAATACTATTCGACGCATATTTACTTACCTTGATTTTCCTTTCTTGGAATTCATATTTAACTCATTTTCAGGGGTTAAGAGAAATCATTTTCCCAATAATTGTGAGGTTGAGCACCTTGGAAAGAATAGTAAAGTGTCTTGTGCAAACCTTGGTTATTACACCACTTTGTTAAAAATTATGTGCATTAAAAGTGTGTGAAAGTAATTTACTTGTGTTTTATTGTGCACTCTACTTTGCATATGTCTTGTATTTTGTTGATTTAAATCAATTGTTAACATTACCCAAAATACACTTTTGTGCACATCATTATCTTTCATAACACTTCTTCTCATGAGTATTGGATTCTAATGCTTTATCTATACTACTCTTTATATAAAAAATGCACTAGATAACCTAGCATGATCTCTACAATGTTTTGGTATTTCTTGAACTTAAAATTAAGTAACATTGTAGTATAATCTTTCTCTGATATGTTCATTTCATGATTGGTATCTTTATGAAAAACTTTGAGATTTCAAAAAGGTTAAAACATCTTTCAATTTTAATCTAAAACTCATATTTTTTCCTTATGCTTTTCATGCTTACAAAAAGATGTTTCTTATAATCTTCCGCTTGCTTACAACTCTTATCTTTTTATTTGATATCTCTTATATACTATGCTTAAAATCTTTATCATTATCTATATTACAAAAGCTCGATCATGTTTTATCATTTATAAGAAATGCCTCCTTACTACCCTCACCCCACCTTCTTTTGATAATACCAAAAGGGGGAGATTAATTGAAGAAATCTATATAGGAGAAATATAGAAGATTTAGGGGAGAATAATTAATGTAATCTATCATTAAGGGGGAGTAAAACATAAATTGCATTTATGTAGGGGGAGCATTAAGATAGGGGGAGTATGCACATTATCATGCTTATCATATACTATAGTTGCACTATCATCTTGCTTATCATATACTATAAACACTATTGTTGATTTCTTGCTAAGAGGATTTGTTATTATCAAAAGGGGGAGATTGTTGGACATGTGTGTCACATCCCTTTGTTTGAGAATAACAAATCCCAAATTGTATTTGATCTTGCTTGTCGTGTGTTTATAGTGTGCAGGAACTATAGGTGTAATACTCCACAGGTAGAAAGCAGCTGAAATCAAACATCTGGAAGAATGCACTACCGCCAGCGTTAGAGCTACCGCCAGGCGCTAGCTCAGGTTCTGTTCGACGAACTGGAAGCTGCGTTCGATGAAATCTGAAGGAAGCTCTGTTCGACGAACGAGGAGCTCCGTTCGACGAATATTCTTGCGTTCGACGAATTTGTGCTCAACAAGCTGCGTCCGACGAACTAGGAGCTTCGTTCGATGAATTTGGCTGCGCTCGACAAATTTGTGCTCGACAACTGGGTTCGACGAACTTGAAGCTCCGTTCGACAAAAATTTCGTTCAACATATTCCGTTCGACGAAAGTTTGTTCTGCCACGCCGCCGACGGTTTCACAACTGCTACCGTTAGCGCTACCGCCTGGCGCTATCTCAAGTTCATGCATAGCGCCATGCTGCCGACAATTTCGCAACCGCTCCATACGAACGCTACTGCAGGCACTAGGAGATAATGCAGGCGCTATCTGTTGGAGCATGCGTTTCGCACTCTTCCGGTTTGATAATAACAAAATCCCGTTTGTATTTGATTCTACTTTTATTGATGGTGTGCAGATAACAGGTATGCAATGTTCGCAATTGTGATTGGAGCTCAATTTGACTGTATGAAGAATTTCAATGTCGAAATTTTTCGACATCTACTGTCGCCCAGGCGACAGGACAGAAGTTACAGCAACTGCCCGCACGGCAGCACGACGAACAGCAGTTTGGCGCTGTCGGAATTCCGACAGCGATGTCGCCCAGGCGACAGGCCAGAAGTTACAGCAACCGCTCGCACGACAACACGACGAATGGCAGTTTGGCGCTGTCGGAATTCCGACAGCGATGTCGCCCAGGCGACAGTGAAAATCTATAAAGTGGTTCGTTTTGTTCGTGCATTCCAAGATTTAAAGATTCTAAGTTCCTTCCTGAGTGCATACAAACCAGAGAGCTCTAGAACCTCATCAACTTCCATTTGTTCTTAGAGGGTTTGAGATTGAAGACGAGATCGGACGCGCTTCTACATCAACGATCATCTCGAGGCTTCAACCTTCCTTTTAGAGATCTGAATTTCTAGGGAGTTCTTCATTTCATTTTGTATTTTCATTTATATACATTTCACTTTGTATTGGTAGGGAAATCGTCTCCTTGTGCGTGACGTCTAAGTCCTTGCGTGGCTTAGGGGAAAATCGCTTCCTTGTGCGGAGCATCCAAGTCCTTGCGTGGCTTGGTAGGAAATCGTGGCCTTGTGTGCTACGTCTAGATCTTGGGAAGATATAGAGGATAGGCTTGGGCTTGGTCTAGGGAGATACAAGTGATAGCCTTCCGATCCTTGGGAGAAGGATTGGCAAACAAAAATTGTCAAAAGTTTATTATCTTATTTGTGCCTTAATCTTAAGCATTGTTAAGATCATTTTTATTGTATGTGAATTTCATGATTAAAATATTATGCCTTTTCTTTAATTGCAAATTTGGTTGCTTAATCTTTAACTTAGAAATTTGTGTTTGATCTAATTTAAAATTTTCATAGTTTGTAAATTTTTATAAGTGATTTTTAGAAAAGCAAAATTTGTTTTAAAAATTCTTAAGTAAAAAATCATAATTTAAAAAGGCATTCACCCCCCCCCCCCCCTAAGGGCGCCACAAGATCCAACACGTGGTATCAGAGCCAGGTTTCTCCAAAATGATTTTACCACCGGGAGTAATGGCGCACAACGATCACGCGTTTGTTGAGGGGCAAGGAATTAGTAGGCCACCACTTTTTACGGGCACAGACTATAACTATTGGAAAACCCGAATGCGGTGTTTTCTAATAGCTCTCGACATAGAAGTTTGGAATATGGTCGCGACGAGTTATACTTCCCCAACATATGATGTAGGAAATGTAACAATGGACAAACCCAAAGACAAGTGGGATGACAATGATAAATTAAAATGTAAAAACAATGCAAAAGCCATGAATGCTCTATTTTGCGCACTAGATCGCACTGAATTTAATAGAGTTTGTGCTTGTGATACTGCATATGAAATTTGGAATCTTTTAGAAATCACTCATGAAGGTACTTCGCAGGTAAAGGATTCAAAGCTATTTCAACTGGAGTCAGAATTCGAAAGATTCAAAATGGAGGTGGATGAAGAAATTGATACAATGTACACACGATTCACTAAAATCGTGTACGATTCAAAGGTGCTGGGTAAGGTTTTCTCCAATGGAGATTTAGTAAGGAAAATCTTAAGATCACTTCCCCCGAAGTTCAATCCTAAAGTGACTGCAATCTCTGAGTCACATGATCTTAAGACCTTACAATTGGAGAGCCTCATTGGAAATCTGAAAACTCATGAGGTGGAGTTGAAAATCCAAAGCCAAGAGTACAAGTTGGAGCCCAAAAAGAAGAGCTTGGCGTTGAAATCAAGAAGGGAAGTTGAGACTGAATCAGAAGAAAGTGAGGAAGACGAGGAAGGACTATTTGTGAGGAACTTTAAAAAGTTTATGAGAAATCCGGAGAGGAGAAATTAAGATTTTTCAAAAAGAACGATTTTGTCTACCAAAAAGGCAAAGGAAAAATGGAGAATGAAGAGGAGCGTCCGCTACCGGAGTGCTACCATTGCAAGAAGATTGGTCATATCAGAAGCAAGTGCCCAAAATATCTGAGAGAGCAGAAAGAGAAGAAGCACTATAAGAATTTCAAAAAGAAGGTTCTGAAGGCTGAGACTTGGGATGACACAACTTCTGAAGGCTCAAGTGAAGCAAGCGATGAAGATAAAGAAGAAGCAAATGTATGCTTGATGGGGAAAGAAAATGCGTCATCTGACGATGATTGCAGTGTCCAAAGCGACACTGAGGTAACACCTCCATCTTATGAAGATTTATATTATGAATTTATGAAAACTTGCAAATTTTTGGATAAAAGCCTAAAGGAAATTGATTTTTTTAAAGTCTGAAAATAAAGGTCTTTTAAAAGTGAATAAAAAATTATCAAATAAATTGAAAACTATTGGGAAAGAGAAGGTAATTTGTCAAGAGTGTGATCACTCTTCGACAAGGATAAAAGAACTTGAAAACACTATTTCTAAGTCCGATCAAAAAATTGATCAACTTCTAAAAGAGAAAAAGGATTTAGAAAAAGTGGTCAAAACTTCTCATTCTCAATTAGAGAATTATAAGAAAAATGTTGCAAATAGATGTGGCATGATAGTAAAAGAAAATTCAATTTTAAAGTCCAAAGTAAATGAGTTGAACATGGCAATTGGAAAATTTGGTGTTGGAAAAAAAATCTCTGGATATGATTTTAGCCAACCAATGCCATGGGACAGCAAAATTTGGGCTAGGATACGTTTCTGGAAGCTCTGGAAGCTGTCGGAAATTTCTGACAGCTGATGTCGGAACCAGCGACAGCTCCAGGTTCAGAAAACCTGTTTTTCAAAATGAAAATTTTTCTAAGTCCACACATAAAGATGTTTCCTCCAGCAAGAGTCTAGAGAAACCATTGAAAAATGGTTCCTCACCATTCATTGCATGTGCCAAATGTCATCGATTTGGTCACTTCTCGGACTCATGCTGGAAGAAAGGAAAAGTTAATGTTAAACAAATCTGGGTACCTAAGGCGTCCACCTATACCATGGGATCGACCACTTGGGTAACCAGATCTTTACTCTCATCATCTTTTTAGGTGTGCGTGCAGGCTAGGAACAAGAAAGATGTGTGGTATTTGGACTCTGGATGTTCAAAACACATGACGGGCGATAAATCAAAGTTCCTTAGCCTGGAGATGAAGAAATGTGGAACAGTGACCTTTGGAGATAATGGCAAGGGTAAAGTCAAAGGCATTGGAGTAGTAGAAAATACTAAAGTTGCAGATAATGAGAAAAATGAAGAAGATGTGGAACAAAATCTAAGGAAAAATGATGATGATGATGATGAAGAAAAAGTAGAGAAAGAAGACGAAAAAGATGGTGAAGAAGAAGAAGAACAAGGATATGTACCTCCAACCGATCTAAGGTTCTCAAAAGATCATCCGCAAGAATTTGTTATTGGAGAACCATTAAGTGGGGTACGTACACGTTCTAGTTTACATGAAAGTTTTTCAAATTTATGTTTTGTCTCAAATATAGAACCAAAAGATGTTGCCACCGCTTTAAATGATGAATCTTGGTTTCTAGCTATGAATGAAGAACTTAACCAATTTGAAAGAAATAAAGTTTGGATTCTTGTTGATAGACCTAGTGATCATCCAGTGGTAGGAGTCAAATGGATTTTCAAAAACAAATTAGATAGTGACTCTAGGGTCACTAGAAACAAAGCTAGGCTTGTAGCGAAGGGATATAATCAAATTGAAGGGGTAGATTTTGATGAAACAATTGCACTCGTAGCACGGTTGGAAGCAGTTAGAATTTTTGTTGCATTTACTAGTCATAAAAGATTTAAATTATTGCAAATGGATATTAAAACTGCATTTTTAAACGAGTTGATTAAAGAAGAAGTTTATGTTGAACAACCCCCAGGCTTTATAAATGAAAAATTTCCTAATCGCGTGTATAAATTACTAAAAGCTTTGTATGGTTTAAAACAAGCACCACGAGCATGGTATGATAGATTGACTATATATTTATTACAAAATGGTTTTAAAATGGGTGGTGTTGATTGTACACTCTTCATTAAGCAAGTTGATGATAATTTAATTGTTTTACAAATTTATGTTGATGATATTATTTTTGGAGCCACTAATGAAGAGTTGTGTAATTATGTTGTAAAAATGATGGAAAGTGAATTTGAGATGAGTATGGTAGGAGAATTAAAATATTTCTTAGGATTTCAAATTGTTCAAAAACATGATGGAGTTTTTATTAACCAATCAAAATATATTCATGATGTTTTAAAATGATTTGGATTTGAAAATCTCAAACAAGCAAATACTCCTATGAGTGTATCTTTAAAATTAGGAAAAGATGAAAGTGGAATATCCATAGATCAAACTTTATATAGAGGCATGATAGGTTCACTTTTATACTTAACCGCTTCTAGACCAGATATTATGTTTTCAGTTTGTTTATGTGCTAGATTTCAAGCCGATCCCAAAGAATCACATTTAAAAGCGGTAAAAAGAATTTTTAGATATTTAATTGGCACATCAAAACTTGGTTTGTGGTATCCTCATAGCGATGATTTTACTCATTCTGTCTATTCTGATTCTGATTATGCCGGTTGTTCACTAGATAGGAAAATCAGTAGTGGCACTTGTCACTTTTTAGGCTCATCACTCATTTCGTGGTTGAGTAGGAAATAGATTCTGTTGCCCTATCAACCACCAAGGCCGAATACATCGCACTTGGTAGTTGTTGTGCACAAGCTCTTTGGATGAAACAAACTTTAGAAGACTTTAACATTAAACAACAAACAATAGAGCTATGGTGCGATAACAAAAGTGCAATTGATTTAACTTACAACCCGGTTCATCACTCTAGGTCTAAACATATTGACGTTAGGCATCATTTTATAAGAGACCACATTAAAAATAATCAGATTAAAATTTCATTTATAGGCACGGAAAATCAACTAGCGGATATATTCACTAAACCGTTACTGGATTCCCGTTTTTCTATGCTTAGGCTAGAATTGGGAATCCTAGATATTTCACAATGATTATATAACTACTTATGACCTATAAAATTAAAAATATCACAAAACCTATACATTTTAAAAAGAAAAACTAAATTTTAAATCAAACCATAGAATTTGAATGACTTAACAAAAATTCTCACATCCTTAATATTACATACAAATTGTTAACAGTAGAAATCAACATAAGATTAAGTTCATTAACAGAAAATGAAATATGGGCAAGTTCACTGTCGCCCAGGCGATAGTGAATGTCGGAAAATTCCGACATCAGTCAGAAGCAGCAACCTGCTGGAAACTACTCAGAATCATCATATCCATCTCCGCTGCTTTCTGGACAGTCTTCTAAAAATCCACGTCTTACGGCCTTTCCACGTCGAGTCCGCCTAACCGATTGGCGTGTCGGTTCTTCATCTGGGACTTCCCATTCAGCCGCTTCTTCAGGAGTAGGCTTTAACTTCAGTCCCTTCACCAGAAATTTCATAAACTTCTGCATTCTACTGCGATCTTTCTTCACTTCTTTCGTGTTCTCTTCAAATGAATCACGAAGATCATCTATAGACTCTCGTAGTGATCCTCCTCTAGGATTTGTAGGCTCTCTAATTTCTATTCCAGGATGAGGCTTTTTATGAGACTTCTTCACTTTCATGGTACCCATATAGTATATCTCAGGAACACAATCATCTAAGTACGAATCTTGACCTATCCATTCATACTTCTTATATAGAATACGTTGAATTATAGACCCCATTGGCAAAGTATGAATCTTCACCCATTTTGGATGTTTTAATCTAAAAGCATAACGAATCTGGGCAAGGATGAGGTCCGCTACATCGAAGGGTTCCTCCTCTATAATAAAATATGTAAACAACGTTAACTGTGCTGTGATACTCCTTGTATCACCACATTTTAGTATGACCGTGTTCTTTAATATGTCTTGGACTAAATAGGCATCAGGAGTAAGTGAAGACACTTCCGTGATTAGCGTCCTCTTTTGACTTCCATGTAAACTCATATTTACAAGAGTCCAATCTCTGTCCTTTCTATAACTCTCTACTATCTCTGGCATATGATCACTCATAAGAAGACCAAATTCATCTCTAAGATCAACATGTGTTATTTCCACTTGTTGACCTTGGATTCTCGATCTCACTCCCCCTTCCAATTCAGTGTATTTCGGGTCTTCCAAATGGTTGTAAAACTCTCGGATCAAGATAGATGAGAACATATCTACTGAAATTACTGATAATATACCTGCATTAGCAAGACGAATGTAGATATGGTCGTCCTTAGGAGAGTCAAATTCGACATATTTTGAAACTCTAATTATTGCTTTCTCAATCCCCGGATATACTTGATAAGAACTATGCGCATCTTCAGATGTACTTTTCCGAGCCTTAGAACTGGAAGCCATTCTGCAAACATAACAAAACTAAGTTAAACAAGTTCTGTGCACTGGGACGATGTCGCCCAGGCGACATTGACTGTCGGAAAATTTTGGCAGTAATCCAGTGAACTTTTTATAAGATTTTTCAACTAGACTTCCAGATCTACTCAAAATCAAGCTATATTTCTGTTAAAAAAAATTTCTTGAACAAAACTACACCTTCTCACATATCATTTACTATTCATCTTCTTCAACCATCTTCAAAAGGAAAATCTTCAGTTTTTGAAATTAAACCATGTAAGAATACAAATCTTAAACCCCAAAAATCACAAGATTCAAACACATTTCACCAAGATCCAACAAGATCCACTTGATTTACACTAGATCTACACCTTTTATACACAAAACTTGAAAGCTCTAAACCATTCATTCAAAGTAAAATGAAAAACACAATTTTCTTCTTCTCTACTTTAAAAATCTCCAATCTCTAAAAAAAAAATTTGAGACAAAAATCTAAAAATCAAACAAACATACCTTAGATCTAGGGTTGTCGCCGCACTCCGACAGTTTCCTCTCACCTTCCAGTCCAGAAAATGAGATACAATCAGGTTTGACTCGGTTTTTAGCCGTCTTTATACTTTTAGCTGTCGCCCAGGCGACAGTGACTGTCGGAAAATTCCGACAGCTCCCAAATTTGCTTAATCTTCAATTTTGGTCTCTATGATGCTTTACACTAGTTATATATCATTATTAATGCTACAACTCATGAATTGATGCCAAACCATATGTTTTTTATTTTTTAAAAATGGCTATTTACATGATTATATGATTTCATTTCCGCTCTATCATAGTATTGACACTCCTGCTAAGTGGTATAGACTATTGGAAATTGTTTTCGCATGCCTCTAAATATGAGAAATTGTTTATATATAATAATGAGCTATCACGTTCACTTCTTTTGATCCATACATATGTCTTTCTATTTAATATATACATGACTCATGTTTACTTTAACATAATACAATAGCATTTCATAAATACTACTTTCAACCTGATTTGTTAGCACAACCAAATATACACCATCTTTTGCGATTCAAGTGAATTCGGAGATCCTTGGTCAATTAAAAATACATATCTATACAAACTACAAAGTTATGATATCAAAAAACTATGTGATCAACAAAAAGTTTAAATTGAGGACAAGGATACTCCACCAAGCACTACTTACCCTCCTGATAAGTCTTAATAAGCATTGTGAGGTTGAGCACCTTGGAAAGAATTGTAAAGTGACTTGAGCAAAATAAAAAAAATGGTATTCTATTCTTATTGTGCTATATCTTCAAGGTCAAAGTTGTTTTTATATGCTTATATTATATTTTCTATTCCAATGATCATGTAAATTAAATAATTTCATATGTTTGATAAAAGCAACACTTGTACACATCATTATGTTATATAAACTTTCATCTCATGAGAATTGGACCGAAAAGATTCCAAATTTCTATACACAATTGTGTCTTTCTATGATACTTTAAAATGGCATTATTCATGTTTAAGTTATTTTTTATTCTACTACTTCATATGGCTATCCCATCTCTTCATGAGTTTATTCAATACTATGGCATATTACTATTATTTCAAGACCTTCAATCATTTTCAACACAAGTGCTTCCGCTTACTCTTATTTTCTACATCCTATCTCTTCCCTTAAGAACTACTCATTCATTTAAATTAACTTTTGCTAAAACCAAAAGGGGGAGAATTATAAGTATATTCAAGAAATCAAAGAACAATTCCACCTAAATCTTCCACCTAAAAATACATCATTTCAATTTACTATAACATTTAGGGTGAGCATTCATTTAGGGGGAGCATTCATCTAGGGGGAGCTTACATTTAAGAGGAATATATCATGTTATTTTTGTGCACAAATCATATGTTAAAAACAACAACCTAAATAGACATGATTTCTTTTTATACGAATTTGTTATTATCAAAAGGGGGAGATTGTTGGAGCATGTGTTTCGCACTCTTCCGGTTTGATAATAACAAAATCCCGTTTGTATTTGATTCTACTTTTATTGATGGTGTGCAGATAACACGTATGAGATGTTCACAATTGTGATTGGAGCTCAATTTGACTGTATGAAGAATTTCAATATTGAAATTTTCCAACATCTACTGTCGCCCAGGCGACAGGACAGAAGTTACAGCAACTGCCCGCACGGCAGCACGACGAACAACAGTTTGGCGCTGTCAGAATTCCGACAGCGATGTCGCCCAGGCGACAGGCTAGAAGTTACAGCAACCGCTCGCACGACAGCACGACGAACGACAGTTTGGCGCTGTCGGAATTCCGACAGCGATGTCGCCCAGGCGACAGTGAAAATCTATAAAGTGGTTTGTTTTGTTCGTTCATTCCAAGGTTTGAAGATTCTAAGTTCCTTCCTGAGTGCATACGAACCAGAGAGCTCCAGAACCTCATCAACTTCCATTTGTGCTTAGAAGGTTTGAGATTGAAGACGAGATCGGATGCGCTTCTACATCAACGATCATCTCGAGGCTTCAACCTTCCTTTCAGAGATCTGAATTTCTAGGGAGTTCTTCATTTCATTTTGTATTTTCATTTATATACATTTCACTTTGTATTGGTAGGGAAATCGTCTCCTTGTGCATGAGGTCTAAGTTAGAAATATTATGCCTTTTCTTTAATTGCAAATTTGGTTGCTTAATCTTTAACTTAGAAATTTTTGTTTGATCTAATATAAAAATTTCATAGTTTGTAAATTTTTATAAGTGATTTTTAGAAAAGCAAAATTTGTTTTAAAAATTCTTAAGTAAAAAATCATAATTTAAAAAGGCCCTTATTCACCCCCCCCCCCCCCCTCTAAGGGCGCCACAAGATCCAACACTATCTTCAAGATCTATAAATTGATGGGCTCTTTCTCGTTTTGGCAATCCATCCCAGAGAGGTTGCAAGTGCCACAATTCTATTGTTGTTATGCTGTCGAAGATGGATCTCTCACTAAAAGCTTAAGGAGAATTCTAGAGGAGGACTATGTCACGCTACATCCGAAGGACGATCGCTTCGACCTCGCTCATACTACAGCGATCCTTCATCTCCGACTTCAGAAGATCTCATATAGGGAGTTTTTATAATTGTTATCATTATTTTCATTCCATACTTTCTTTGTAACCATTTAGTTAATTTGCCTTGTGTTGGCGACTAGGTCTGGGTAGGACATAGGGAGTAATTCGCCTTGTGTTGGCGACTAGTTCTAGGTGATTAGATCTAGGGGCTCGAGGCCATATCCGGGGAAGGATTGGCTAGAGCGGCTTGAGGCCTTATCTAGGGAAGGATAGGCTAAAGCCAACCGGTTTGTGGTGATACAAGTCGGTATAGAAAAGGAAAAGTTATTTACATTTGTACGCCTCCGATTTCTAGCGATATTGAAATCAAATTTATATAAACACCTTTTTATATAAATACAATCATGTCTCTATTTATGTTTACTTGATTTCTATCATTTGGCATAATCTCTAAATATTGGTTACAAAGTTTTCAGTTCTAATTACTTTATCTAAATTGTTTAGATAAATCTCTTTCATCATAAAACAATTTAGTACTTGTTTCTAAACTTGGTTATTATGATATTCTCTTAATTTAGCTAAATTGTTATTTCATTCTAATATTACTTTAAACAATTTAGAAACTTTCATAAAATTATAAAGAAGAATTTTTATTCCCTTATTCACCCCCCCCCCCCCTCTAAGGGCGCCGTAAGATCCAACAGATCCTACCACTCGCAGGACTATCCCAGTCCTTCCTTATAACCTGAGCCTACCGCTCGCAGGACTATCCCAGTTCTTATTCCTTATGACCCGAGCCTACCGCTCGCAGGACTATCCCAGTCCTTTCTTATAACCCGAGCCTACCGCTCGCAGGACTATCCCAGTCCTTCCTTATAACCCGAGTCTACCGCTCGCAGGACTATCCCAGTCCTTATTCCTTATAACCCGAGCCTACCGCTCGCAGGACTATCCCAGTCCTTCCTTATAACTCGAGCCTACCGCTCGCAGGACTATCCTAGTCCTTATTCCTTTTGACCCGAGCCTACCGCTCGTAGGACTATCCAAGTCCTTCCTTATAACCCAAGCCTACCGCTCGCAGGACTATCCCAGACCTTATTCCTTTCGACCCGAGCCTACCGCTCGCAGGACTATCCCAGTCCTTATTCCTTATGACCCAAGCCTACCGCTCGCAGGACTATCTTAGTCCTTCCTTATAACCTGAGCCTACTGCTCGCAGGACTATCCCGGTCCTTCCTTATAACCCGAGCCTACCGCTCGCAGGACTATCCCAGTCCTTATTCCTTATAACCCAAGCCTACCGCTCGCAGGACTATCCCAGTCCTTATTCCTTATAACCCGAGCCTACCGGTCGCAAGACTATCCCAGTCCTTATTCCTTTCGACCTGAGCCTACCACTCGCAGGACTATCCCAGTCCTTCCTTATAACCCGAGCCTACCGCTCGCAGGACTATCCCAGTCCTTACTTATAACCCGAGCCTTCCGCTCGCAGGACTATCCCAGTCCTTATTAATTTCGACACGAGCCTACCGCTCGCAGGACTATCCCAGTCCTTCCTTAGAACCCGAGCCTACCGCTCGCAGGACTATCTCAGTCCTTATTCCTTTCAACCCAATCCTACCGCTCGTAGGACTATCCAGTCCTTCCTTATAACCCGAGCCTACCGCTCGCAGGACTATCCCAGTCCTTATAACCCGAGCCTACCGCTCGCAGGACTATCCCAGTCCTTATTCCTTTTGACCCGAGCCTACCGCTCGCAGGACTATCCCAGTCCTTCCTTATAACCCAAGCATACCGCTCGCAGGACTATCCAGTCCTTATTCCTTTCGACCCGAGCCTACTGCTCGCAGGACTATCCCAGTCCTTCCTTATAACCCGAGCCTACCGCTCGCAGGACTATCTCAGTCCTTATTTCATTCCTTCCCAGATTTGGGAGGGAGATTATGTTTCAAGTTCTCCTACTTTACTACTCTTGTCTATTGTTAGTTGATCTTAGCAGCTTGGGGTGAATCCTGGACTTCCCGTGGATTACCCGGTGAAGGGCTCGCAACGGTACTAGGGAATGTGATGGTGACTGAAGCCCAAATCCCCCTTTCCAGGATATTTATTTTATTTAGTTGCTACCCATTCTTGTATGCCCATTTGCTCTCCAATTGCTCTAAAATCCTAGGGTGGATTACCATTTGACTCGGGCAGACATGTGTCGGTGTTCTATTGAACACCGAACCATGTCATTCCAAGTGACCGACCATTTCCTTGTGTTATCTCTCAATCACAATTTTCACTTCTTACTAAGTCATCCTTCGCCTCCCCTAATAGGTCCTTGCCAAATTCCTGAATTGATAATTTTACTAAACGCACCCCGTCTTATTTTTGATGGTTGCCCTTGGAGATTAAACCTTCAACCTAATTGGGCATCTGCAATTCTCTTAGAGTTAGTAACTCTGGGGGTGGTGACCATAAGGAAGGGGTCTGAATATATGTTTTCAGTTTCTACTGTTCGCAGGCCAAGGTGTAATTGAACTAGGTCTGACTCTTAAGATGCAACCTTGGTCCTATCAAGTCCTAATGAGTTCCCAGTTCTTGCCATAGGTTCACAATGTGTAATGATCTAACAACCTCAAATCCTACATTCATGCTCTTCCAGGAAATCCTTAATCATAATTTCTATTCAAATAGATGGGGTGGAAGTGAAGTTTTACGCAACATGTACCATCTACAGATCTATATAAATTCTGATAAATTCACAATAGCATAGTATTGATCTAAAAACTTCAATGCCTAAGTTTCATAATATTCCAAGGAGTATTCGTCCATAATATTCATTTAATATAAGTGGAGTGCCAATAAGGGTTTACACTACAACCACCATCTACAGGTCACAATAATTTCTGATAAAATTACAGAAGTATGATATTGACCTAAAAACATCAATGCCTAAGTTTCATAATTTTCCAAGGATTATTTGTCCATAATATTCATTAAATACAAGTGGTGTGTCAATAAGGGTTTACACTACAACCACCATCTACAGGTCACAATAAATTCTGATAAAATTACAGTAGTATGATATTGACCTAAAAACATCAGTGTTTAAGTTTCATAATTTTCCAAGGAGTATTTATCTATAATATTCATTTAATACAAGTGGTGTGCCAATAAGGATTTACACTACAACAACCATCTACAGGTCACAATAAATTCTGATAAAATTACAGTAGTATGAATTGACCTAAAAACATCAGTGCCTAAGTTTCATAATTTTTCAAGGACTATTTGTCCATAATATTCATTTAATACAAGTGGTGTGCCAATAAGGGTTTACACTACAACCACCATCTACAGGTCACAATAAATTCTGATAAAATTACAGTAGTATGATAGTGACCTAAAAACATCAGTGCCTAAGTTTCATAATTTTCCAATGAGTATTTGTCCATAATATTCATTTAATATAAGTGGTGTGCCAATAAGGGTTTACACTACAACCACCATCTACGTGTCACAATAAATTCTTATAAAATTACAGTTGTATGATATTGACCTAAAAACATCAGTGCCTAAGATTCATAATTTTCCAAGGAGTATTTATCCATAATATTCATTTAATACAAGTGGTGTGCCAATAAGGGTTTACACTACAACCACCATCTACATGTCACAATAAATTCTGGTAATATTAAAGTAGTAATATATTGACCTAAAAATATCAGTGCCTAAGTTTCATAATTATCCAAGGAGTATTTCTCCATAATTACCATTTAATACAAATGGTGTGTCAATAAGGGCTTACACTACATCTACCATCTACATGTCACAATAAATTCTGGTAAAATTACAGTAGTACAATATTGGCCTAAAAACATCTTATCCAGAGTTTCATAATTATCCAGTGATTTTTCACTTTAATTATTTCATAAATTAAGAAATGTGACAAACTAAATATATTAAATTTTACCAAGTATTATCCATCCATAAAACTACCAAAAATCACAGAGGTTCATAACTAAATTCCACATGATTATCCAGGGTTTTAAAAATTTCCCAATATTTTTCATCAATAAAATTTCAGTTATTCAAAAATGTAAGATATGATAATTTCCATGATTTCTAAGGAAATAATCTCTAAAAATTCCTACAAAATTTCCAGAGGTTCTAGTTGATGTTACAAGGTATTCCTCAGAGTTTCAGATTTTTTCCACAAGGTTTTTGCCTTGAACATTTTATTAATACATAATTCAATTTTATCAATTACTTAGGATTTTTGATCCCAAAAAACCTAATTTTTCTTGGAGTAATGTATTATGTCATAAAGAAGGTATGGCCAAGATTCCAGAAGCTATCACTAAGTCATTTATGCTAAATATACAAAATATCCCTTTTTGCTATTGGCACACCATATCACTTATTAGACAAAAACATGCCAGAGGAATTACCCCACATGCAGAGGTCCAATTGATCTCAAATTTTAACCATGGTCTAATGATGACCTAATAAGGGTGACACCCAAATTTGGGGTCATTTGGAGTTATACAACTCCAAAAATATCATTTATTTGATTTAACATATTTTAAATAAAACCTTAGGAAAATTATCTCCTAAAAATCTGATTTTTGGATACAATCTAGGTATAGAGAACATGCATGCATGGCCAAAATTTCAGCTTCATCAGACTTGGCATTTGAAAGTTATACACATTCAAAGATCTGGTTTCTCTTTTGACCAGCCTTACTAAAATGAGTGTTGTGGGTCCTACAGTGATCCAAATGATCTGATTTAAATTTCAAATGAAATTAGACATCAAGGCCTACAATAGTTATCTCAGGCAACTCTTCCTAAAAAGGCCTCTAAGGGCCTTAAAATCAGGCATGAATATTCACATGAAAGTGTGACAGATTTCATATAATGAATAATATATATATACATTCCTGCACGAATAATAAAGCAAACGACGGCATCCCGTCGTCTTCCCCAGCTCGCCAACAGCTAGGATTCCATCTCGTTGGGTGACTTTGTTTCTCCATTTCCCGGCAACCTACAGCCCACCACCGCCGGCCACCGTCGGCCACCGCCTCCACCACCTCCGTTGAGGTGGTGGCTATCGCCAGGCGGCGACACGGCCGTCGGAGAGCCCGTCTCCGGAGATCTCAAGCAAGAACTAAAGCTCGGAAAATCTCCCTCTAGCTCGCATGGGATCGGGCTCAATTGGGCCTGATATCACTCCTAGGTTGATCTAACATCTAGCACAGAGGGAGAGGGGGAGGAACATGCCTCTATTCGCACGTGGAGGCGGCCAAATCACCGGATCGCCATTGCTATTCTTCCATGCTCGGACCTTGCTCGAACATCACCACCAGTGCACGATCCTTCTCAGTAACTTAGGGTTTTAAGTGCTCTCTGAGTTCTGAAGCTAATGGTGGCTCGAATTGGAGGAATGTGGTTGCTTATGGCCTCTTGCCATTAAAGGCTAGGCCGGACATCTCCCATGGCTGCCCAATTCAGCCAGTGCATGGCTAGGCCGACTGCCCAAAGCTGGGGAAATCAATTCCCCAGCTCAGGGCTGCAGAATGAGGAGGGAATTGGGTGCCACGTGGCACCCATTCCCTCTTTTCCTCCTCTTTCCCATCCTTGTCTTCTTCCCCCACTTTTGACACTTGGACAAGGCCTCCTTTTCCCCAATTTCGAATTCCAGCATGCTTATGTTCTGGTCACCATGTGGGTTGACCACTTGAGCCATGTGATTGGGCTAACACCACTTGATTTGAGTTTTGGGCTCACTTGACCCAAATAGGCCAAATTGGGGACTTTTGGGTTTGGGCTTGGCTCAAGCTCAGACCACTTAATGTGACTGACCCACATTACTGTCTTGGACCCTATGGACCCATTACAAGAGGAATTGAGTCATGGTGGGGTCATATGGGGCTTGATTGCACTTATTTGCCTATAGGGGCAATTTGGGTATTTTGGTGATTTTGCCCTAATTCTCCAAAATTAATTGTGCACTTTGGTTTGTTTATGCCTAGTTTACTCCCCTTAATGTTTAGGTAGGGTTGTGCTAGGTTAATTTGGCCAATTTGGGGCCAATTGAAACATAAAGGGTATAAGTGGTAATTTGGGCAAATTGGTAATTTGCCCAATTTCCCCAAAATTGGCTTACACCAAGGGTCCAATGTGGGGCCTTTAGACTCCCTAAGTGGCCCAAGTGTGTTAGGGGTGATCAATTTGATCACAATGGGTCAATTGAAGTTCAATTTAAGTTTTTAGTACTAATAGGTCAATTTGGGGCTTTTTTAGTAATTGGCCCAATTTCCCCAAATTGGTGGTCCTAGGATGGGGCTTTTGGGTCCATTAGGTCCCCTAGGGAGGTTGCCACATGATGGTGGGACAATTTGATCATTTGGAGTTCAATTGCCCTTATTTTTGGAGGTTTGACCTAGGTGGCCTAAGGTTGACTTTTGGTCAATTTGACCAATTTGGTTGGCCTCAAAGGTCCCAAATGGTCTACTCACCTCCTTGGATGGTCATGGGGGTCATGGTGAGGTTAGGTTGGCACATTGGAGTCTATTGGTCACCCCTAGGCTAGGCCATCAAGATTTGCTATATGCACCCCAAAATGCATTCCTTCATATCTTAATGAGTTCATGGGGCCTCTTTGGCCCACTTTGTGTACTTGATCCATCCTAGGGGATATCCATGGCTGTGTGATGCTCAAGGTGCTTTAGCCTCTTTCAGTCCACTTTACACTAGGCTGGCCCATGGTGGTTGAGTGCACACCATGGGTTCTTCACTCCTTTCAACTGGTCATCCTAGTGCCCGGTGTCACTTATCTTATTTTTGTCATGACTTGTCATGGCAAAAATTCTCTAGGGGCCTAGTAGTTTGGGGGATGTTACACATTTGTTAAAGCACATATAAATAACTCTCCCAGCTATGGTGGTGGCCTGCCATGGGTTTCTCCAAGGCCTGCCAGAGACACCAACCCTCAGCCATCACTCACGGTGGATGTGCCCGGGGTGGGACCTCCGGTGGTTGGCTGTTCGGCGGCCGGCCGGCGCCACCGGCGATCAGATTTTTTGGAGCTAAAAGCTCTAGGTCCACGTGCATGCATGGCCGCATGCTCGGAGCCTGAAGCCCTTGCGGGGCTTCCCCACCGTTGTCGCGGTTGGTTAGCTCCGGCAACCACGTCCGGTGGGAGCTCCCAGGGGGGCGCTCCGGTGAGGTGCATGTCGGCGGCCGACCGCTGCAGGCGGTGGCCGGACAATTAGCTATTATATATAAATGTATATATATATATATATATATATATATATTTGTTTGGAAGGAGGAGCCTGCCGGAGCGGTTTCTGTCGGGTCCCTCCGCCTCAAGGGCCTTGAGGGAGGGTCGTGGGGACTCACCCTCCCCTTCACACGCCCCATGCATTCCCGAAGCCCGCGGTGGCGGTGGAGGTTGGTGGGGGTGGTCCGAGGCTTCCAAGGCCGGGATCACCGTCTCCGATGGTCGGAGACGGCAGAGGTCGGCGAGAAAAGATCTAAGGGTAGGGAGGAGTCAGATGAACTTACATTCGTGCCGTTTAGGCGAGGGGATCATCGTGCGGCCATTGATAGTGGTGAAGCTCGCCAAAGTTCGTGGAGGAGACTCGCCGGAAGGTCACCGGGGCTGGGTTTCTTGCTGATTAGGGAGGTATGGTGCACGAAAAATGAAATCCTAGTGTGGAGGGGGCTTATATAGGAGTGAGATCTGTTTTTAAGCTTTGGGGAGGAGTTAATGCCCCTTCCCTTGGTGAATCCGCCCCCTCTTCACATTCCAGCCGACCAAGCCCTTCCCAAGGCATTGGGAGTGGATGAGAATCAATTCCCATGGCTGCATATTAATGGTATTGATGGGGGGGGGGGGGGGGGGGGGGTAAATTCATTAATGAGACGTAAAAACGAAATATTTCACGGATTAATTTTTATTTGTAATTCAAATAATTATGGCACCATACTTAGGCCATTTATGATTTCTATAAAGGAAAATTTTATAATTTTTTTGATATTGTTTTCTATTTATTTTATTTATTTGGTGTTTTAAATATAGTTAAATCAAAATACATACATTTTGTATTAAATATTTGATTTTAATTAATATAACTCTTTCATATATTTATAGGACCCTACTGTATAGTCTTAGGTCAAGGTCTAAGTGTGTCTGAGTAGCTAGAATTTAGGAAAAAATTTAAGTTTCGGTGGTCGACGAACTTCAACCTGCGTTCGACGAACTTAACTTTCAGTTCGTCGAACTCAGCTTTGTTCGTTGAACTTAGCCTTGAGTTCGTCGAACTCAATTTTCAGTTCAATTCAGTTTGACGAACTTATCTTTCAGTTCGTCGAACTCAGCTTTGTTCGGCAAACTCAGCTTTGAGTTCGACGAACTCAGCTTTGAGTTCGTCGAAATCAGTTTTTAGTTCAGCAAGTTAATTCAGTTCGACGAACATAACTTTTAGTTCGTCGAACTCAGCTTTGTTCGAAGAACTCAGCTTTGAGTTCGTCGAACTCAGTTTTTAGTTCAATTCAGTTAATTCAGTTCGATGAACTTTAATCTGCGTTCGACGAACCCGTTCTGCATTAGACGAATTAATTCAGTTCGACGAATTTTCTTCTCCAGCTTTGTAATTTGCCTTTTGTGTGATCCATGTTTGTCAAATTGACGAGTTTGAATGGGTCAATTGATTCGTTTAGAGTATTTGTGCACTTGTAGGTATTATTTGGTCTTACTAAGACCTAACAGGTCAATTCATATACCTAGGAGCGTCTATTGTGTGCATAAGTCAGAAATTTTTTCCATTTAGCCTGGTGGGTGGATTGAGTGACTTATTGGGTCAACAACACCCAATAGGGTGTCAAACCACCATTTGGGTGTCATTGAAGCCCACAAGACCATAGCGGTTCAATTAATCATTAAGGGGCCTAGAAATTAAAAATTGGGATGTTACAAATCCAAAAAGTCAAACAAAATTTTCATCCTCGAAAATTCGATTGGGTCATAGTAGTTTCAAAATCGAGCAAAATTACTAAGCTTAAAATAAGGAGTCCAAAAAGATTTGGGTGTTACCTGACGTAAAGAGGCCAGGGTAAAGTTCTCGCATCTGGTCCTTGGGTTCCCAAGTAGATTCCTCGGTCCCGCAGTTGTCCCATAGAACTCGGACAAGGGGAACTCTCTTCCGCCGCAGGACCTTAGTCTCGGTATCCATGATCCGCACCGACTAGAGGGATACAGATGGATCGGGTTCTACTGGCTCGGGGGTCTCCTGAATGACGTTTTCCGGGCGTAGTAGTGCGCGTCTTAATGAAGAGATGTGGAATACATCATGCAGCCCCTAAAGCTCCGGGGTTAGCTCCAACCTATACGCCACTTCACCGATTCGTTCGGTGATGGTGTATGGCCCCATGTATCTTGGGCTCAACTTTCGCTGTCGGCGGAGTCGAGATACATCGTGGCGAGGGCGGATCTTCAAGTAAACCTTGTCTCCCACGGCGAATTCAACGTGTCGATGGCGGGCGTCGTAGTACTTGGCTTGACGGCTCTGAGCTTCACGCATCCATTCATGTATTAGCTGAACGATTTCCGTCATATTCTCCATGAAAACGGGCCCTAGGGCCCTCAGATCCGCATCTTGGGCCCAACAAAGTGGAGTATGACATTTCCGGCTATATAAAGCTTCGTATGGGGCCATGCCAATGCTTGCATGATACGAGTTGTTGTAGGAGAATTCGACTAAAGGTAGGAGCCGCTCCCATGGCTCCTTCTTATCCACCAGGCATAACCGGAGAAGATACTCCAAAGTCCTGTTTGTGCATTCTGTTTGCCCGTCTATTTGGGGGTGAAATGATGTGCTGAATGCTAGTTTGGTCCCCAAATATGCTTGAATGCTCCTCCATTCATTTTAGGTGAATCGACCATCTCGGTCTGAGACTATGGTTTGTGGCACACCGTGGTACCGAACCACATTCTCAATGAAAAGACGCACCAATTTTCCAACACCATCGTCTTGGCGGTTGGGAAAGAATCTCGCAACCTTCGTCAAACGGTCGACCACCACCCAGATAGAGTCGTTCCCGGTCCGAGAGCGGGGCAGGCCATGGATGAAATCCATGGATGTTTCTTCAAATTTCCACTCAGGGACGGGAAGCGGCTGTAGTAACCCGACAGGGTTCTTGCACTCTGCCTTAACAAGCTGGCACATCGGGCAATGTGTCAAAAAAGTGACAACGTCTCGCTTCATCCCAGGCCACCAGAATGTTTTCTTCAGATCCGCATGCATCTTTGTGATGCCCAGATGAATCGAGTAGCAAGTGTGATGGCTCTCATACAAAATCTCATGCCGAAACTGTACACCTGAAGGAACGAACATCCTATCACAGAAGTAAAGGATTCTGTCCCGTATCTTAAAATCTGGGTGTTCTTTTTCGGCCTTCAAACGGGCAATCCCGTCCTCGAACAATGGGTCATCTTGTTCGGCATCTCTAATCCTGTCCCGAAGATCACACATAATCTTCGTCCAATACAACTGATGTGTTGCTGCAATCGAATCTCCCCGAGCGATCACGGTGATCCCCATCTCCTCGAGTCCTCGTACAATATCTCTCTGAGTGTCGATCATCCAGTTAGATGAGGCTATAGGGTTCCTACTCAAGGCGTCCGCAACAGTGTTTGCCTTGCCCGGGTGATATTGAAGGTCGAAGTCATAATCGCACAAGAACTCCAACCACCGCCTCTGTCGTAGGTTCAACTCCATCTGTGTGAAGACGTACTTGAGGCTCTTGTGGTCCGAGAATACCTCACATCGGATGCCGTACAAGTAGTGCCTCCATATTTTTAGAGCAAATACCACTGCACCCAGCTCCAAGTCATGCGTAGTGTAGTTTCTCTCGTGCACTTTTAGTTGCCTCGAGGCATAGACAACTACCTTCCCATGTTGCATCAAGACCGCACCTAAGCCCTGCTGACAAGCATCTGTGTACACTTGGAAACCTTCCTGGCCTGATGGTATGGTCAGTATAGGAGCTGAGGTAATCCTCCCCTTCAACTCCTGGAAGGCCTCTTCACACTGTGATGTCCATATGAATTTCACATCCTTCTTTGTTAACGATGTCAGTGGTAGAGCGATCTTAGAGAATCCCTCTACAAACTTGGGATAATATCCCGCAAGCCCGAGAAAACTCTTTACATCTGCAACGGAGCAAAGCTGCGGCCAATCCCTGAAGGCCCTAATCTTAGCTGGGTCCACTGCTATGCCATTGGCGCTGACGATGTGACCCAATAAGCCAACCTCCTTAAGCCAAAATTCGCATTTTGAAAATTTTGCGTATAGCTGGTGTTCTCGCAGCTTTTGAAGCACTTTCTCCAAATGTGTGACATGCAGCTCTTCTGAAGCCGAATACACCAGAATGTCATCGATGAATACAATGACAAAATGGCCGAGGAAGGGTTCGAACACCCGATTCATTAAAGACATGAATGTTGTCGGGGCATTAGTGAGACCAAATGGCATCACTATGAATTTGTATTGCTCGTAACGAGAGCAAAACGCGGTCTTCTCAATGTCCTTATCATCAATCCTGAGTTGGTAGTATCCTGACCGATGATCGAGTTTGGAGAAGCACCGAGCCCCCTGTAATTGATCAAACAATTCTTCTATCTTTGGGAGAGGATATGTATTCTTTACGGTCAACCGGTTCAACTCTCGGTAGTCAATGCAGAGTCGGAGGGATCCGTCCTTCTTCTTCACGAAGAGTACAGGTGCTCCCCAAGGAGAAGAGCTAGGTCGGACGAATCCCGAGTCTACCAACTCTTAAAGCTGCACTCTGAATTCTGCTAGCTCTTTTGGCGCCATCCTGTAAGGAGATCTCGAGACTGGACGAGCCCCTGGAAGGAGGTGGATTTTGAAGTCCTCTTCCCGGTGTGGAGGCAGGCCTGGAAGCTTCTCCGGGAAGACATCCGAAAATTCCTTTACCACCTTTACTTCCGCCAACTCTACAGCCTGCCCCATCATTTCGACGTAGACCACGAACACCTCATCACCTCTCATGGTGGCCTTCGCCGCCTGTATGGAATTAAGCACGAGACGAGAGATAAACGGTATACCTTGATAGGTGATTGTTCCTCCCATTAGTACTTGGAGGGTCACCTTACTGCTCTGACAGTCTATCTATGCTGCATGATCCGCGAGCCAGTCCACTCCTAGTATCAGGCCAAATCCTGACAGCTGGAGTACTGCTGCTTCAACCTCCATTTCCCGATCGTCTATTTTTACCTTGAATTTGCATAAGTCTGAGGAGATCATCTATGATCCATCAGGGAGTCGTACCCGTAGTGGGTTCCCTATGAGGTAAACCACTCCTGGCTCCTGACGTATGAAATCATGAGACACAAAGGAGCGAGTGGCTCCCGTGTCAAAGAGCGCTCAAGCAGCCCGATCATTGATCCAGAGGATCCCTGAGGTTTCAATTTAATCGATTGATATATTATTATTTTTTTTTACGGTAATATATATAAGCACGTAATAAAAGTATCACAGGTAATATGCAAAATATGCATATGTATATAAAATTTTCCCGTAGCGTTCACCACGTCCGCGGTGGCTCGATCCCTCTCTAGGTCCAAAGCATAAGCCTGCTGGGGAGGTCAATGTTGTCCTCTACCAGGCTGGCCTCGTCCACGACCTCCGTCCCGATGAAAGTCCCGATGTCCTTCCCTGGGTGCTAGTAGGGGGCATTGGGGTCATAGATGCCCTAACTCGTTGCAGTTGAAACAACGCCTCTCAAAAGGTCGTTGCTCTCTGGTGCGGGAAGGGCTCGCTGTTGTGCTGGGGGAGGTGGAGGTGTCCTCCTCCGATGATAGTCACGAGGTGGCTGGTGGCGATCTCCTCGATCATAGCCCTATGATCTCCCCGGTCGTTTCCGCGCCCGCGCTGATGCCTGGTCCCTTGACCCCTCTGATCTTGTCCTTGGGGTGTCTCTGCTACTCTCTTCAACCTGTTCCTTTCCCGGGTGGTTCTTAAGTCAGCCTCCTTCGTCTTTGCAAGGTGGATAATAACCTCAAAGGGAGCGTGAGCTGTTATCATCGGTGGTTGATGGATGGAGTCATTGAGGCCCTGAAAGAACCTCTTAGCCCGGTTCTCATCCTCTATGGCCATGATACCAGCATACCGGGCAAGGTGGGAGAACTCCCGCTGGTACTCTATAACTGTCATAGTACCTTGCCGAAGATGAAGAAAACGTTCCTGGAGCTCTGTCCGGTCGGAGCTAGAAATAATGTGCTCCGTCATTAAGGTGGAAAAATTCCTCCAGTAAATCTCAGTCAGTCGGCGGGCCCTACAGGTGGTCTGTAGGACGGACCTCCAACACAGCCTAGCATACCCCTCCAGAAGGGTGGTGGCTAGGGAAACCGCATAGTAGGAAGGGCAGTGCATTCCCCTGAGTAGCTCCTCAATCCTCTCCAGCCAATCCTCTGTCTGGATGGCCGACTCTGTCCTTTTGAAGACCGGGGGACGAAAACTCCTGAACATCACCATTCTCTCTGCATCTGTAGGGCCTTGTGCTCGTAGCGGCAATTACTGTTGTAGTGAGGCTCGGAAGGTATCTAGTAGTGCAGTAAGAGTCTGCCCTAGCTCCGTTTGGTGAAACGGGGCTGGCTGGGCCGTCATTGCCTAACCAGTGGGTGCAGCAGGAGGTGGAGGGGCCCACTTGTCAACTGGGGTGTCGGGGCGATATATGTCCTCGTCGGTGTCATCGGCGTTCTCGTTTCTTATCCCGAGGCTAGGCTCCCGAAATTCCTGTTTCAAGTTATTGAAATATGTGTGTCAGCGCTGTCCAATCAAGCTAATAGGTGGGTACTTGGTCGAAGAATTAGTTCGGTTGGGTTTTACTAGCGAAACTTTGCGCGATGTTTTATCATGAATCTTCAGCGGTCCACCACGCTTCCGTTGCCTAGTTCGTCCTCGAACTAAGTATCGTATCACGGTGGACCATCTGTGATGATTTTATAAATCCGGATAGTTTTTCCCTCTGATACCTTGTAAGGACCCCCCCCCCCCCCCCCCCCCCCATTTTCAACCAAGGAGTTAGGGCACAACCAAATAGGTGTGAGACGGACCTGTGTGGAAGGCGTAGCTAGCCCCCGGTCCTCTTCACTACCAAAAACAAAAGAGTTCGTCGTACAACTTGTCCCATAGTGTATATTATGGGGAAGCCGATGAACCCGCCACCTTGGTAACCATGCTCCCTCCCACGTTCCCATGCATAAAGAAATGAATGAGATGACAATATTTTGAAATACTTATACACAGAATGTACACCGGGTTAGTTCAAGAATTACTACGACGAACAAATTTCTATTAAATATTTTAAGGTTTAAAAGGCTCACATGTCTGATCTAATCAAATATTAATTCACTGTAGTCACTAAATTTGCACATAATGATGACTAAGGAGGTGTATCATATAAGACAATGTCCCCCTTTTTTTCTGTACATAACCACGGAGACAATTATATATAACAAAATAAGGTATACATAGGCATACATAATCATTGAGAGATATATTCCAACGAAAAATAGTTGTGCACATTCTTCTAAAACATATGGTTCAGTTAATAAGTAGCCTAGTGAGAGAATGTTAAGTATATATATAAAAAATTATGACGTAAAAGAAAAGAGAAAGTTTATGGATTTCTGTGAAGACACAATTTAGTTCCAGAATATTTTAAGATTGAAAAGGCTCGAACACTAGATCTAATTAAATATAAACTTGCTGCAGCGAGAGATACCAGTTTTGAATAATTAGGTGAATAAGGTAGTGTATCATATAAGATAATATTTTCTGCATATCAGATTATTATGCAGGCGATAAGAAGCGAAATAAAACAAATGTAAGCATGTCATCCACTTTGGAGCATTTATATATATATATCAAAAATTTACACACATTTGTTAAAGCACATATAAATAACTCTCCCAGCTACGGTAGTGGCCTGCCATGGGTTTCTCCAAGGCCTGCCAGAGACACCAACGCCCCGGCCATCACTCACGGTGGATGTGCCCGGGGTGGGACCTCCGGTGGGTGGCTGTTCGGCGGCCGGCCGTCACCGTCGGCGACCGGATTTTCTGGATCTAAGAGCTCCAGGTCCACATGCATGCATGGCCGCATGCTCGTGGCCTGAAGCCCTTGCGAGGCTTCCCCACCGCTGCCGGCGGTGGGTCAGCTCCGGACACCACGTCCGGTGGGAGCTCCCGGGGGGGAGCTCCGGTGAGGTGCTTGCCGGCGGCCGGCCGCCGCCGGCGGTGGCCGGACAATTAGCTATTATATATATATATATATATATATATATATACATATATATTGGAAGGAGGAGCCCACCAGAGCGGTTTATGTTGGGTTCCTCCGCCTCAAGGGCCTTGAGGGAGGGTCGTGGGGACTCTCCCCCCCCCCCCCCCCCCCCCCCCTCTTCACACGCCCCATGCAAGGCCGAAGCCCGTGGTGGTGGCGGAGGTTGGTGGGCGTGGTCCGAGGCTTCCAAGGCTGGGATCACCGTCTCCGGTGGTCGGAGGCAGAGGTCGACGAGAAAAGATCTAAGGGCAGGGAGGAGTCGAAGGAACTTACATTCGTGCCGTTTAGGCTAGGGGATCGTCACTCGGCCATTGATAGTGGTGAAGCTCGCCGGAGTTCGTGGAGGAGACTCACCGGAAGGTCACCGAGGTTGGGTTTCTTGCTGATTAGGGAGGTATGGTGCAGGAAAAACGAAATCCTAGTGTGGAGGCGGGCTTATATAGGAGTGAGATCTGTTTGTAGGCTTTGGGGGAGGAGTTAATGCCCCTTCCCTTGGTGAATCCGCCCCTCTTCACATTATAGCCGGCCAAGCCCTTCCCAAGGTATTGGGAGTGGATGGGAATCAATTCTCATGGCTGCATATTAATGGTATTGATGAGGGGCGGGGGGGGGGGGGGGGGGGGGGGGGGGGGGGGGGGGGGTTAAATTCATTAATGAGACGTAAAAACGAAATATTTCACGGATTAATTTTTATTTTTAATTCAAATAATTATCACAGCATACTTAGGCCATTTATGATTTCTATAAAGGAAAATTTTATAATTTTTTTGATATCGTTTTCTATTTATTTTATTTATTTGGTGTTTTAAATATAGTTAAATCAAAATACATAGATTTTGTATTAAATATTTGATTTTAATTAATATAACTATTTCATATATTTATAGGACCCTATTGTATAGTCTTAGGTCAAGGTCTAAGTGTGTCTTAGTAACTAGAATTTAGGGGAAAAAATTAAGTTTCTGTGGTCGACGAACTTCAACCTGCGTTCGACGAATTAATCCAGTTCGACGAACTTAACTTTCAGTTCATCAAACTCAGCTTTGTTCGTCGAACTTAGCCTTGAGTTCGTCGAACTCAGTTTTCAGTTCGACGAACTTATCTTTCAGTTCGTCGAACTCAGCTTTGTTCGACGAACTCAGCTTTGAGTTCGACGAACTCAGCTTTGAGTTCGACGAACTCAGTTTTTAGTTCAGCGAGTTAATTCAGTTCGACGAACATAACTTTCAGTTCGTCGAACTCAGCTTTGTTCGACGAACTCAACTTTGAGTTCGACGAATTCAGCTTTGAGTTCGTCGAACTCAGTTTTTAGTTCAATTCAGTTAATTCAGTTTGACGAACTTTAATCTGCGTTCGACGAACCCATTCTGCGTTCGACGAATTAATTCAGTTTGACGAATTTTCTTCTCCAGCTTTGTAATTTGCCTTTTGTGTGATCCATGTTGGTCAAATTGACGAGTTTGAATGGGTCAATTGATTCGCTTAGAGTATTTGTGCACTTTTAGGTATTATTTGGCCTTACTAAGACCTAACAGGTCAATTCATACACCTAGGAGGGTCTATTGTGTGCATAAGTCAGAAATTTTTTCCATGTAGCCTGGTGGGTGGATTGAGTGACTTATTGGGTCAACAACACCCAATAGGGTGTCATCCCACCATTTGGGTGTCATTGAAGCCCACAAGACCCTAGCGGTTCAATTAATCACGAAGGGGCCTAGAAATTAAAAATTGAGATGTTACAGAAACTGTAGGTTCTAATCACTGTTCAATTTATTATGCACCTATACTTGACAGCTAACTAGCTTACCTTCATTTTTTTACTATATACTGTTTAGTTTATTTGCTCATAAATGATAACATGCTAGTTGTACTTATCTTATTACCATATTTGTACTCGTCTGCTAAACTTGCATACTATACTGTCTGTCACTTCCTGCATCGTGATATTTCCCTCTCTTGAGCGTTAGGGATTTGGAGGGAGTGGGATATGATGAACCACTCAGTCTGTATGACTGTTGAACTATTTTTAGGCGGAGATTCCGCCGAAGGCGATGCAACCGAAATCGTACAACTAGTAGGGCCAGTGCGACCAATTGAACAGTGATTTGTAACATATATGGACGAAAATTCACATTTTCTGGGACGAAAATTCTCTTTGTTTTATTGATTTGTAAAATCCCAAAATTATGACCTGACCAATTGGGCCACCTATGTGACCTAACCAGTTCAATCAAGCCCTCTTGGCGAACCTATTCAGGGCCAGTGTGATCTTGTTGGTCCGGTAAGTTGATAACAATTGGTTTAATCCGAATTTCGAGCAATATTGACTCAAATAATCTTTTTGAGCAAATGATTTCAGAATGGACTCCAGTTAGTGATGTTACACTCGTCAGACTAATATGAATTCAACGATATTTGTTTCGTCACATTCCGATGCATATATATGAAGTTGGCCAAAAAAGGGTCGACTCGAGCTACGCGATGCCTCAAATATGACTTTTGTGCAAATGATCTCATAATCGAACTTAGTTGGTTGTGTTAGACTCATAAAGCTAATACGAGTACAACGGAGTCGACCACACTCAATTCTGATTAGTTTTGGAGAATCTGTCTTGTAGACTCGACCTTAAGTAACGAAATTATCTAAAAGGTGAAATCGAGCAACCGGTCTCGGAATTCACCATAGTCAGTTTTGTTAGACTCTTGATGCCAATACGAGTTCAACAAAACTGTCTGTGCTCGATTCCGATAAGTATCAGAAAATTTGTCGTTCAGGGGGCGGTCTGTGATTATTGTATTTATCCACGATGGTGAAATTGAGCAAACAACCTCGGAATTCACCTCAGTCAATTTTGTTAGACTTGTGAAGCTCATACGAGTCCAACGAAACTGTCCAAATATGGCGTGGGCGCGATATACAAATAACGCAAACGACCCAAAAATTTGCAATCGAACAAGCGACCTCGGAATTAACCCCAGTCAGTTTTGTTGGACTCGTAATGATGATACGAGTCCAACGGAGTCGTCCGTTTGAAATTCCAGCTTCGTTCGGAGAGTTTTTAATGCTACGTAAAATTAGGATGTAAACACTCCGGAGAGCGTAAAATGAGCAAATAAACTCCTATTTGACTGCAGATTGTTCCGGTGGATGCGTATCGCTGAAACGGTCGTAACGAGGCCTCATGGGACAATTTTGAGTCCTCTAGAGTGAGATAAAGGCGTTTAAATGTAATAAATAAAAGTTTTAATAATATTAATAATAGTAATTATTATCTTGTAATATATATGTACTATATTTAAAGGGTGCTGATAGAGGCAGCCCTTTTGGCATTAGGCAACCCATAAATTGGGTGGGTCCCATCTTTTTTTCTTCCCCCCATAACCTATTGAGAAATACTTAGGTGCGCAACTCTCACCTAGAAATAGGTGAGGGGGAAATACAGCCGTATGATCTTAGATCTGAAGGTAGGGAAAATACTGACATTATTTATTATTCATATATACTGCAATATTTAGAGTTATCAATGGCTGAGATGCACTCCTCTCACCATGATCTAGGTGCGAGATACTCACCTAAAATTTATAGCAACCCATAAACCCTCCCGTGTTTTTCATTTCTTCCGCCGCTCTGCCCTGTATCCCCCCTCCCGCTGAACAACGATCTTCTCTTCCCCATCGCTCGCCCCTCCACCGATGTTATTTCCTCCACCGCCGCTCAGGACATGACCGCCGTAGAGCCTAATGACTGCTGCGCGACATCCATTCCGCCCGCCGGCGATGCCGCGGAACTCCATTCCAGCCCTACCTTGCCGGAAGACATCACCATTTCCACTGTAGAGGCTCCAGTTGACCTCGATTTGGACTAAGAACCGTCTATTGCTCGCCTTAATCCGTTCCACAGTAGTTCTCCATCTCGTTCGCAGCCCCCTTCTTCAGATTCTGGTATATTTTTTTGCTTCTTATTTTCTATTTTTCCATTCAAATACAGATTCTGGTTCTTCCATGTTAAATGCTGTACTTGAACGGAGATTCTGGTTCATCCATGTTAAATGCAGATTCTGGTTCATCCACAGCATGGATGAACCACTGATGCAATTAGTTCAAATAAAGATTCTGGTTCATCCACCGATGCTATTTTTTTCCTTCTTATTTTCTATTTGTATTTGAATGGAGATTAAAGAATTTGTATTGGAATAAGAAGCAATCAGTTCGCAGCATTTAACATGGATGAACCAGCATTTACCATATAGAAAATGTACAGAATTTGTATTTGAATAAATTTGGTGCAGTGAAATTAAATAGAGCATTTAACATGGATGATTCAGCTTACATGATTCTAATCTCCACCTAGAGCTGCATCAAAAATCCAAGACCGGCATCTTCTATTTTATAATTAAGTTTTGATTAACCATTGGCATCAAAAATCCACCTAGAGCTTACATGATTTCAAACCATCGGCATCTTCTATTTTATAATTAAGTTTTGATTAACCAATATGCATTATTGTGAATGTTATTGTGAGGCATATTGTCAATGTTTGAGTTTTTTTTTTGTTTAATGTATACATATTGGACAGAAAAGTTTGACATTAGCACAAGTAGACATGAAATTACATTTTACCACCAATATGAGTTTTCCTACGAAAGAAGAGTTAGTCAGTTGGGCACGTAATATCGCCAAAGGACTTGGGTTTGTGATCACCATTAAAGGGTCCGATAAATTGACATCTCGAAGCAAACCTATAGTTAAGCTTGGGTGTGATAGAGAGGGATATAAACGTCTAAGTCAAAGGTCTAAAGGGTGGATTAACCAAAATATAAGAAAATCCTCCTCTAAGTGTTGTGGATGTACTTTCGCTTTGTTAGGTGTATGAAATGCTATTGGAACTGAGTGGACTATTGAAGTGAAATGTGGTGTTCACAACCACAAGATGGTGCACTTAGAAGCCCATGCTTATGCTGGCAGATTATCAGAGACTGAGCAGAAAACTGTACATGAGATGTACGTTGCAGGAGTAAAACCACGTAAGATATTATCAACATTGAAGAAAAAAGATAAGAGTAACACTACAATGCTTAGAACTTTATACAATGAAAGAGCTAAGATACAGAAAACAGAACTAGAAGGAGGAACAACAATACAGTTTCTTTACAAGTGCATCACTGAATTTGGGTACACTAGTTTTAATAAAGTGAAAGTTGATTGCAATCATTTGGAGAGCTTGTTCTTTGCGCACCCCATCTCTATTTGTCTTTGCAAAATATTTCCAACGGTATTTCTCATGGATTGCGCATATAAAATCAATAGATACCGTCTTCCATTACTTTCTGTTGTTGGGTTAACGTCAACAAATATCACTTTTTATGCTGCATTTATATTCATGTCAAATGAGACTAAAAGTAGTTATGTTTGGGCGCTTAATTGTTTCGATTACTAAATTATAGAGACATTAGTTCACTAAATTATAGAGCCTTTAGTTCAATTACTAAATATAAAACAATATTTAATCTTTTTTTGGCAGGGTGGCGCACATTACAAAGTGAAATGATGTGTTATGAATGCGCCAAAATCTAAACAATTTATTTATAATGTAGAATGATAATTTTTGTAGTACAAACGTATATGCAAATATCTATATATACACAATGTGGAATGATATGTTTTTGTTATGCTTTCATTTTTTTTAAAAAAAAATTGGGCTGCCAATAACAAATTCTGCTACAATGTGAAAAATTGGGCTGCTATTAACGATGGGCTGCCTAAAGCCAAAAGTAGGCTGCCCATAACAACACCCTATTTAAACCAAATGTTGATGTTCACCTCCCCTTTCACTCGATCAGTTGCGCCGTCATCTTCCCCATGGCAACTCGATGCAAACCTAGCTTATCCCAGCTCTTCTCCAGCCTCTTCCTCTGAGCATCCCTCCAAGCAACCATGGAGGAGTCCACCTCCTTGGTCGAACATCTCCCTCCTCGAGCTCCCACCATCCAAGCCAACTCCCCCTCGTTCTATTTATCAGCAAGCCAGAGATCCACGGCTCTCCCTCCCACTTCTCCGGCCTGCTCGACCAAGCTTTGACCACCTCACCCATGGCTGAGTAGCTCTCCTCCGGCAAGCCTTTACTTCCGAGCTCCCCTATCTACCTCCTCTCTCAAGACTGAGCTCCACCAAACCGATCCATCTCCCATGGATGAAAACTCCAATCTCCAGCCTCACCTTCACCAAGGCCGACCACCAAGCTCCAGATCTTCCGAGCCCCCTCTTTCAACTCCAAGGCCGGCGATTTACTAGCTCTACGACGAAGCCACTTCTCTGACGAGCTCCAACAATAAGGCCGACTCTTCCTCCTCCTTCCAGCATCTCTCACGACAACATTCATCCCAATTGACCTGGCTCTGACTTAAAATCTGAAGTAGCTTCATCCCCCGCGGCCGAAATTAGCAGATCCATGCCGAGCTTCATCCTCAGCGGCCAAAGTTTGTAGATTCATGTTGAGCTTCATCCAAGGCCGAAAACGACGCTCTTGAAGCGTTCTACATCCACTCCGACGACGTTCGACGAGATCTGACTACGATCAGGAACGACGTGCAAATGCCGCATACGCGGCTATTGAGTAGCATGCATGGACACTCTGTGAGTTCTTTCCCGACTCCTCCCTCCGCATAGATCTTAGGTTTTCAATTGTAGAAACCTTCTCGCAAAGGCCCTATTTTTCCGGCGATCCACGGACACACGAGTGTAGTCGTGCTTGGCGTGGCCGCAGACCATTTTGAGTGAGTCCTTGCAACCCCTCTCCGTGAGTCTCGGGGTGCAGCACAATGATAAATAAATATTAAAGCGCTCGGGGTCGAAACAATGTCGATCACACGATGACAAATACTATTGATGCGCGCGCGGTCGAAATAACGACGATCGCGCGACGTCAAATAATATTGAAGAGTGCACGGTCGAAATAACGACGATTGCGCGATAGCAAATAAATATTAATGGACGCGCAGTCGAAACAACGACAATCACGTAGCGACAATTAATATTGATGCGCGTGCAGTCGAAATAACGATGATCGTGCGGCGGTAAATAAATATTAATGTGTGCGCGTTCGAAACAAAGACGTTTGCGCAACAACAATTAATATTAATGTGTGTACTGTTGAAACCGTCGACCGGTCTCTTGAGTTCGGACCCACTAGGGGTTGTAGCCCACACCTACTTCTCCTTCACTGATTGTAAGACCTCAAATTAGAGAGTTGGATTTCTGGAATCCAGCGCTATCGCCGGCGATAGCGTTCTGTTGAGAAGGTTTCTGTTGCGAGGCTGTCACGCGGCGGTAAGTCTAACGCCGGCGACACCGTGACATGTGTCATGCACTGTTCAAAGCAGTGGCGTTGACTGGTCGGAGTCGGTTCTTTAGAGCTATCGTCAGGCGATAGCGCTACCGCCCGGCGACAGCTCCAAAATGTACTTTGCGGCCGAAATCGTGGGCATTGATGGCACATTGACTTTGGGGCCTTGTTTTGGACAGAGGTGCCGGGGAGGTGGCCTTAGGAGGCCAAAAGGCTCTTAGATTCATTTATGCCTTAAGGGTTTTGGTTTGGAGAGAAGGAGGGCTTTGGAGATGATGATGAATAGGGTTTCTAAACACTATGGCTTGGATTTGGTGGAGCTACACTCATCGGAATCCCTGAACGTTGGTGGCTACGCGTAGAGGAGGGCTAGATGCTCCTTTCCATCCGTGCCAAAAATCAAGCCATGGCCTCGAAGCGACGTCTAAGGGTAACGATCTTTTCTACCCTCCTTTGGACATGTGTTAGTCCATTTCCGTGCATATTTGAGGTCCCTACCCAAAAGGGTGAGGTCGTGACCTCCGACGGGTGTATTCGTGTTATCCCCGTCAAATCTTGCATACATGTAGAGTCCATGCATGGAATGGACGTAGGCGCACTGCGTGAAGCCCATCCGAAACAGTTCGTCCTGGTTGGTGATGCTTTTTGATATTATGCGTGCCGAGGAAGACTCTGTGTTGATATCCTACTTCGTAGGACTAGAGGGTGCTACTGCATGCGCTGCAACACCTGGCGGTGTGCCCCGGGGAGCACCCGAAGTTAGAAGCAGAAATGGAGGTTCTGTTCACTGTCGCCTGGCGTTAGCATTATCGCCGGGCGGTAGCTCCCAGACTTGGTTCTGGTGATTTTGTGCATTCTGAGGAAGTGGGAGTGCTACTGCATGTGCAGCAATGCCTGGGGGTGTGCCCCGGGAAGCACCCACAGCTAGAAGCCAAAATAGGGTTTCTGTGCACTGTCGCCAGGCGTTAGCGTTAACGCCGGCGACAGCTCCCAGACTGAGTTCTGGTGATGTTGTTGTGCCCACCTGTTGAGAGGACCTGAGGCCTGTGTGCCCGACCTGTGAGGGTGTCCTAGTGGATGACTTAGCGGCCCGTAGAGCCGGCTAATTGAGAATACCTGGGCTGAGGGGATGCCATACCCGCTTTTCGTGTTGTACAACGAGAGCTGTGAACAACGGACATTTGGCGAACCCGAAACCGCACCATTGCAGCACCTGATTAGTAAGGCTCGTACATCATGTCGGGAAGCAATGGGAAAGAGTCTTCGGACTACGGAATGTTCACAATTAAAGCACGAGAGAGCCCTGGTATTCGGGCCACCGACTTTAGCCTCGAAGGGCAAAGCCATCTAGAGTGGATGGTGGTGGAAGGCGGAGTACACCAAAGAGTGCCTGAGAGCACGAGACGTGGAGGCCTTTCCCACGTTTTTGATGGATGCATATGTATGAATTGTTGTGGGCCGTGTCAGCCGCTTCATTCTGTTATATATATATGCTGTGATGCTCTTGCAGGGACGGGAAACTGCCACCCCCTCGAAGGGGTGGGGTCGTTATATTTGGTCAGCTGTTGCTGACCGTTGCCCTGTTTTGCCACCGTTTTTGGTGGGCTTGTTGTACAGGTGCTGGACCGAGCGGGAACATAGCGGGCTCATAGCGGGCTGAAGCCCCTGCGCTGCTGCGGCCCTTGAAGGCCTTTTTGATGTTCTCTTGTTTTCATGTATGGCCGGCCTGCGCGCCGATGTCGGTAATTGGTAAGGCCGTTGTGCCTCTTTTGTTGTGTAAAACACTTTATTCCTATTAATAGAAGTGGACATACCCGGGTTCGGGTTTTGGGGTTTATCTTGTCTCTTTTCAGCTTCCGCATAGAATGCTCTGAGTTAGGCTTCGTTGTATAGCGTCGTTCGATATTTCAATTAAGTGGCGTTCCCGTTTGTTTTGTAGTATATGGCGTGGGGCCCTGGCCGGACCCTCTGTTATATGCTCCCGAACGGATGGGGGTGTTACAAATTGGTATCAGCTTCTAGGGTTCCGTGTCCTTCTAAGGAATTCGTGGACGAATTCTTTTAAGGGGTGGTGAGCACGTGTGTGCGCTACCGTCGAGACGTAAAATAAACCCAAAAATGTCCACTTAGGAATAAAATGTAACAACAAACCAACAATTATTGCATGATTTTAGAACCTGGGTGTTCCTTTTATTGTTAGTTGCGATTGTGTTGTCGCCTAACTGTGTGATGCACTCGTGTAGGGCACTCAAAGTGCGGCGGGACCGTCGCGTCCCCGTGACGTGGTGGAGAGTAGCGGGTCTGCTGAGGCTCCTACACCTCCGTCTGCTGAGATGGTGCGGCGTGTCACAGAAGCCGTTCTAGCTGCGTTGAATGGCCATCCTGGAAGGCAAGGTCAACCGCCGGTGCAGGAAGTGGCCCTAGAGCCACTAAGAGTGGAGCAAGTCCCTGTGAGGCGTGCTGCTGAGCAACAGCTGAAGCACTTCCTGGGATTTCGACCTCCTCTGTTTACCGGGGTTGAATCCCCAGCTGAGGCCGAGGACTGGCTGTCGCATGTGGAGCAAATTCTGACAGCGACACAGTCGGATGAAACGCAGAAAGTGACCTTCGCTACTTTCTTGTTGGAAAAGGAAGCCAGGCGGTGGTGGGATGAGGTAGAGAGGCGCCAGTTTGCGGGAAGGAGACTGGTTGATGTGTCGTTGGAAGAGTTCTCGAGAATCTTCCTGGCAAGGTATGTGCCTCCGTTGTAGCAGATCGCGATGGAGAACCAGTTCCTGGCTCTGATGCAGGGTGATAGACTGGTTGATGACTACCTGTATGAGTTCACCCGCCTCGGGCGTTACGCTGGAACTTCTTTCGATGACGAGGGGAGAAGGGTGAGCAGGTTCTACGGAGGCTTGCGTAGTGAGTTGCGGTACCTTCTGACAGGGCCGTTGATGCAGGGTTTCACGACCCTCGTTAGTTCAGCCCGAGCGCTTGAGCAGGACATGCTCAAGGAGAAGGGCAAGGTGGCTATGGTCGAGGCAGTGCCGGAGGGCAAGGCGCCGAGTGCGGCGAAGTTGCGGAGATTGAATCGCTGGAAGAAGGCTCGATTATCTGGGCCAACTCCCCCTGCTTCGGGCGCGTCGTCTGGACGTGGCCCTCTTATTTGTTTTACTTGTGGCAAGCCTGGCCATTTCTCTCGGGATTGCCGCAGTGGGCTTCCAAGGTCAGAGAAGAAGACTGGGCCATCTTATTCTGAGAAGGGGAAGGCGGTTGAGTCCACTGCCTCCCGTATGGCTCCCCCGCAGCCCAGAGTTTTCAGTCTTGGTCAGCAGGAGGCTATCAAAGCCAAGGACGTCGTGACAGGTATAATTTAAGATGCAGTCCTTACTGTTTTATATACCTATTTTAGTGTTCATGCTAACCTTGTTTGGCGGCGTAGGCTTTGTAAATGTTTTAGGCATCCCTGCGAGAGCGCTTTTCGATACTGGAGCTTCGCACTCCTTCTTATCGTCGGACTTCGTCCAACGTATTGGTGCGCCGTCGATTGCTTCTGCAGATGGACTGGAGGTCCTACTGCCGAATGGATATTCGATGCGTGTGGAGAGGAGTTGCTGCGTGAAGGTTCTAGTTGGAAGCCAGGAGTATGACCTGAAAGCATCGTTACTCCCCCTGGTTGAGTTCGATGTAATCTTCGGCATGGACTGGCTGTCGGAGCAGCGTGCGTGCATCGATTGCACCTCCAAGGAGGTGAGGTTTGGGAAGTGTGCCGATCGTGAGACGGTCTTTGCGGGCATGCGTGGATCGAGCAAGATGCTGATGTCAGCTCTCCAGGTGTCCAAGGCAGTGCGACAGGGAGCAGAGTTATTCTTTGCTCTAGTGGAGGCTTCAACGACGAGGCCCATCCTAGTGGATGTTCCGGTAGTTTCAGAGTTCCCCGATGTGTTCCCGAGCGATCTCCCCGGTGCTCCGCCGCAGCGGGAGATAGATTTCACGATTGAGTTGGTGTCGGGCGCTAAGCCTGTGGCCCGCTCGCCGTATCGTATGGCTCCGAAGGAGTTGGCGGAGTTGAAGCTGCAGTTGCAGGAGCAGCTTGAGCAGGGCTACATGCGTCTGAGTTCCTCACCTTGGAGTGCACCGGTCCTCTTTGTCAAAAAGAAGGACGGTAGCCTGCGGCTTTGCATCGATTATCGGGAGCTGAACATGCTGACCGAAAAGAACAGGTATCCTCTTCTGAGGATAGATGACTTGTTCGACCAGCTCGTTGGTTCGACAGTATACTCGAAGCTGGACTTGAAGTCCGGCTATTATCAGGTGCGGATCAGGGAGTGCGACATCCCGAAGACTGCCTTCAGTACAAGGTACGGGCAGTATGAGTTCACCGTGATGCCGTTTGGGCTGTCTAATGCGCCTTCGGTGTTTATGGACTTGATGCACCGGACTTTCCGAGAATACCTCGGCCGGTTTGTGATCGTCTTCCTTGACGACATACTGGTCTACTCTCAGTCCGAGGAGGAGCACGGTGATCACCTGCGAGTAGTCTTGGAGGTTCTGAGAAGGAACCAGATGTATGCCAAGTTCTCAAAGTGCGAGTTCTGGCTACCTTCCATGGCGTTCTTAGGCCATGTGGTTAGTGGAGCGGGTGTGGCGGTAGATCCGGTGAAGGTTGCGGCCATCAGGGAGTGGCCTGTTCTTTCTTCTGTAGCGGAGGTCCGTAGCTTTCTCGGGCTGGCCGGCTATTACAGGCACTTCGTGGAGAACTTCTCACAGATCGCGCTGCCTCTTACGACGCTGACACGGAAGATGCAGGAGTTTATTTGGACGCCCGCGTGTGCGCGGGCTTTCGAGGAGTTGAAGTGGCGGCTTACCACGACTCCGATCTTATGTTTGCCTTGCGGCACAGAGGGCTTTGAGATCTACAGCGACGCTTCTGGGAGCGGCCTTTGCTGTGTTCTGCAGCAGCATGGCCAGGTAGTAGCGTACGACTCTCGCCAGCTGAAGGTGCACGAGCGGAACTATCCGGTCCACGACTTAGAGTTGGCGGCCGTGATATTTGCCCTGAAGCTTTGGCGGCATTATGTGTATGGCGTGAAGATCGATATCTTCACAGACCATAAGAGCCTGACGTACCTTCTATCGCAAAAGGGTTGAATATGCGACAGCAGAGGTGGATGGAGTTCCTTAGGGACTACACCTTCGAAATTCATTACACTCCCGGGAAGGGGAATGTTGTCGCGGACGCGCTTAGTCGCAGGGCTCCAGCGCAGGCCAACTGGATTCAGATGCATGATGAGCACCTGATACGTGACCTGGAGGCCTTGGATATTTCTTGCGTGGAGAAGAGGAGCAGTGCTGATGCTTGCCTCTGTTGGACTGAGGTGCAGTACGACCTCGCAGATAGAGTCCGCCAGGCTTTAGAACTCGATCCGAGTTTAAAGCGCTACGCGGAGGAGGTTGGTGGTGGGCCGGATGCCCAGTTTCAGGTGCGTGACGGGTTGCTGTGGAGAGGCGACCGTTTGTGTGTCCCCATGGCGGGTGAGCTGTGCGATGAGTTGATGTACGAAGCGCATCGTACCAGGTATTCAGTTCATCCGGGGAGCACGAAGATGTACAAGGACATGAAGGTCCTTTTCTGGTGGCCGGGTATGAAGAGGGACATCGCTCACTACGTGGCCAAGTGCCACACTTGTGCGCTAGTGAAGGCGGAATGTCAGAAGCCCGGTGGCTTTTTGAAGTCATTACCGGTTCCGGAGTGGAAATTCGATGGCGTTTCCATGGATTTTGTGCATGGGCTGCCGAGATCGCAAAGCGGGAACGATGCCATCTGGGTAGTCGTAGACCGGCTGACGAAGGTGGCGCACTTTATCCCCGACCGGAGGGATGACTCGGTGGATAAGTTGGCGAAGCTGTATGTTGATACAGTAGTACGACTGCACGGTGTGCCCCGTAGCATCGTCAGTGATCGAGATGGACGCTTTACTTCGAGCGACTGGAGGCTAGTCAACCGTCTATTGGGTACGAAGCTGCAGTTTAGCACGGCCTTTCATCCTCAGACGGATGGCCAAACTGAGCGTAACAATAGGACGATGGAGGACATGCTCCGGATGTGCGTCCTGGATTCCGGCAAGGGGTGGGAAGATCACCTCTTTCTTGTTGAGTTCGCGTACAACAACAGTTATCAGGCGAGTATTCAGATGGCGCCTTTCGAGGCCCTCTATGGAAGGAAGTGCCGCACTCCCTTAGCTTGGGCGGAAACGGGTGAGACGAAGCTCTTCAAGAGGAAAGACGTCGAAGAGGCGACTTCGACGGTATGTATGATCCCGGAGAGGCTTTTGGTTGCGCATGATAGGCAGGCGAAGTACTATAATGCGAAGCACCGTGACGTCCAGTTCGCCGTTGGCGATTGGGTTTACTTGAAGATCAGGCCGTTCAAGGGTGTATCCAGGATTCGACGCTTGAAAAAGCTGAGTCCGAGATACCTTGGACCGTTTGAGATCATCGAGCGCGTCGGCGAGGCGGCTTATAGGCTTGCACTATCGGCGGAACTGAGCGGGCTACACGATGTATTCCACATCCCCGTGTTGTGGAAGGCAGTGCAAGAGCCTACGCATGTGGTCGCGGCGGATCAGGTGCCCGTGGATAGTGGGCCTAAGACGGCGGTCAGGCTCGTTAGCATCGAGGATGCTGAGGTGCGTCAGTTGCGGAACAGGGCAAACCGTATGGTAAAGGTCCGTTGGGACAACTGCGGTCGCGAGGAACTCTCATGGGAGCGTGAGCAGACCATGATGGAGGAGTTCCCCGAGCTGTTTCGGTGACGTTTATCTCTCTTTTTCCCCTTTATGTAAAGACCTTTTTGGATATATATATATATATATGCCTGTTTTTACAAATTTTAGGACGAATTTTTTATAAGGAGGGGAGGGTTGTAAGACCTCAAATCAGAGAGTTGGATTTCTGGAATCCAGCGCTATCGCAGGCGATAGCGGCTATCGCCCGGCGATAGCATTCTGTTGAGAAGGTTTCTGTTGCGAGGCTGTCGCGCGGCGGTAAGTCTAACGCCGGCGACACCGTGACACGTGTCATGCACTGTTCAAAGCAGTGGCGTTGACTGGTTGGAGTCGGTTCTTTAGAGCTATCGCCAGGCGATAGCGCTACCGCCCGGCGACAGCTCTAAAATGTACTTTGCGGCCGAAATCGTGGGCATTGATGGCACATTGACTTTGGGGCCTTGTTTTGGACAGAGGTGCCCGGGAGGTGGCCTTAGGAGGCCAAAAGGCTCTTGGATTCCTTTATGCCTTAAGGGTTTTGGTTTGGAGAGAAGGGGGGCTTTGGAGATGATGATGAATAGGGTTTCTAAACCCTAGGGCTTGGATTTGGTGGAGCTACACTCATCGGAATCCCTCAACGTTGGTGGCTACGCGTAGAGAAGGGCTAGACGCTCCTTTCCATCCGTGCCAAAAATCAAGCCATGGCCTCGAAGCGACGTCTAAGGGTAACGATCTTTTCTACCCTCCTTTGGACATGTGTTAGTCCATTTCCGTGCATATTTGAGGTCCCTACCCAAAAGGGTGAGGTCGTGACCTTCGACGGGTGGATTCGTGTTATCCCCATTAAATCTTGCATACATGTAGAGTCCATGCGTGGAATGGACGTAGGCGCGCTGTGTGAAGCCCATCCGAGACGGTTCGTCCGGGTTGGTGATGCTTTTTGATATTATGCATGCCGGGGAAGACTCCGTGTTGATATCCTGCTTCGTAGGACTAGAGGGTGCTACTGCATGCGCAGCAACGCCTGACAGTGTGCCCCGGGGAGCACTCGAAGTTAGAAGCAGAAATGGAGGTTATGTTCACTATCGCCTGGCGTTAGCGCTATCGCCGGGCGGTAGCTCCCAGACTTGGTTCTGGTGATTTTGTGCGTTCTGAGGCAGTGGGAGTGCTACTGCATGTGCAGCAATGCCTGGGGGTGTGCCCCGGGAAGCACCCACAGTTAGAAGCCAAAATGGGGTTTATGTGCACTGTCGCCAGGCGTTAGCGTTAACGCCGGCGACAGCTCCCAGACTGAGTTCTGGTGATGTTGTTGTGCCCACCTGTTGAGAGGACCTGAGGCCTATGTGCCCGACCTGTGAGGGTGTCCTGGTGGATGACTTAGCGGACCGTAGAGCCGGCTAATTGAGAATACCTGGGCTGAGGGGAAGCCATACCCGCTTTTCGTGTTGTACAACGAGAGCTATGAACAACGGGCATTTGGCGAACCCGAAACCGCACCATTACAGCACCTGATTAGTAAGGCTCGTACAGCATGTCGGGAAGCAATGGGAAAGAGTCTTCGGACTACGGAATGTTCACAATTAAAGCACGGGAGAGCCCTGGTATTCGGGCCACCGACTTTAGCCTCGAAGGGCAAAGCCATCAAGAGTGGATGGTGGTGGAAGGCGGAGTACACCAAAGAGTGCCTGAGAGCACGAGACGTGGAGGACTTTCCCACGTTTGTGATGGATGCATATGTAGGAATTGTTGTGGGTCGTGTCAGCCGCTTCATTCTGTTATATATATATATGTTGTGATGCTCTTGCAGGGACGGGAAACTGCCATCCCCTCGAAGGGGTGGGGTCGTTATATTTGGTCAGCTGTTGCTGACCGTTGCCCTGTTTTGCCACCGTTTTTGGCGGGCTTGTTGTACAGGTGCTGGACTGAGCGGGAACATAGAGGGCTCATAGCGGGATGAAGCCCCTGCGCTGCTGTGGCCCTTGAAGGCCTTTTTGATGTTCTCTTGTTTTCATGTATGGCCGGCCTGCGCGCCGATGTCGGTAATTTGTAAGGTCGTTGTGCCTCTTTTGTTGTGTAAAACACTTTATTCATTTTAATAGAAGTGGACATACCCGGGTTCGGGTTTTGGGGTTTATCTTGTCTCTTTTCAGCTTCCGCATAGAATGCTCTGAGTTAGGCTTCGTTGTATAGCGTCGTTCGATATTTCAATTAAGTGACGTTCCCGTTTGTTTTGTAGTATATGGCGTGGGGCCCCGGCCGGACCCTCTGTTATATGCTTCCGAACGGATAGGGGTGTTACACTGATACTCTTGATCATGGATGAAGAAAAATGAATAGACCCAAAGCTGTAGCGAGGAGATCCCGCCACACACCCGGAAGATCTTAGAGAGATTCCCTCTCTAACCAATACTCAACTAGGCACCTTGGAGGGCAATACGAGCCAACCAAAACTAGTTTGGAGGAGAGAGCCCACAAGACCAGATCTCCTCCAAGGTGCCCTTATGGGTCTATTTATAGTTTTTCTAGTCTAGTCTGCAAATAGCATAAATCTTCTTTTTAGTTTTACTAATTGCACCCCAAATTGGTCTGCTAACAGCCTGTCTCCGCTGTTCTGAAAGGCTATTGGCAGCCCATAAAGGGTATCTAGGTAATTTCCTCACTAAAGCCCTTCGGGCGAGTGGTCCGTGAAGGCATGATGCACAAATCTCGCACACCGCTATAGGTGGTGGTTAGACTGCGGCACGAAACGGCAATGTACCGATCGTTCAAGTAATATAAAACGAGGAGTAAATCCCCGAATATCGATCTCAAAGGAACACAGTAAGGTGGAGTTAACTATTGAGGAGGACTTGAGATTGAAGTCCTTAGGTCGATGTTTCACGAAGGTGGGTGGTTTGGTTTTTGCAAAATAAAATAAAAGCTATCAACTACTCCTATGCAATGCCGCTATGCAATGCTTCGCTTGGCGGGATGGAAACTACACGGGCCACAGTGCACCGAATCGCTAGGCGGATGGACGAGTAGGCTCGCGGATGGAGTGGAGAGAATGGCGGAATGAGGGTCGCAAGCACCTCTTCGCAAAGCACGCCACTAGCAATTGCTAGTGCGGCACTGAACACAAACAAGCCACACCACAAGGCACACCTCAAAATGATAAGCAAGAAAACCCAAATCACATAGACATAATTAAGTATAAATGCTAATAGTCAAAACACACTTCATCAAACATATAAGAAATCCAACTAAGCTATCACTACAAGGGGAGGTGAGTGTGCGAAATCGACCGACTCTGAAGTCTTGCTGAGGGTTCACGAAAGGAATCGTCGGGTTGTCAATCCGCGTCCAAGCTCGGTCCTCAACTGCGTCCGGGGTAGAGAAGGCTGTCACTACCTTCCAGTGGACCCGTCTTCTTCGTGTCACGAACCGGAGGAATGAGCACACAAGCTGCTCCGATCTTGAAGAAGAAGGCTAGGTTGACTCCCTTCTTGAAGCTCAAGGATGAAGGAGGAGGCCAAGAGGATGCTCCGGCGAAGATTTGGCGTTGAAAGCTTGCCCGGAGCTCCTCCATAAGGTGGGCGGTGAAGGAGGCGAAACCCTGCAAAAAACGTGGAAAACAGCGGAGGAAATCGGTCTGAATACCCTAATTTCGCGGAGCAGCGGTTTAAATAAGGAGCAGAATAAACACAGCGCACGGTCAGTGGCGCGCGACCAATGGTCGTGCGCGAAGGAATGCCTGTGATCGTGCGCAGTCAACCTGTAGCAAAGAAAAAGATGGAAAATAATACACGGTCAGGGGCGCACGACCAGTGGTCGTGCACGAAGGAATCCTCTGATCGTGCGCAGACGCTCTGTCAGGGAAGGGAATTAACGCACGACCACTGGTCGTGCGCCTGATCGTGCGCGAAGGAATGCGCACGATCAGAGGCTTTTTAGGCCAAAAATTGCCCCGCTCCATCCGAACGTTCATGCGATCCCAGGGCCTGCAGGAAAAATACTAGACCACAAAAATACATGAAATCACACCAAGATGGGGCATAAATGTGCACTAAGCAATGAGATGGGCATCGTGATCAAATAGAATTAAATATGGGCCTAAAGTGAAGTGCAAGTGCATGAAACCTAGCCCAGATGAGTCCGAAAATCACTATATAAACTAGACTAATCACACCCCCATACTTATCTGTTTGCACGTCCCGAGCAAACACATCCTAAGCAGGCGGGGAAAAATAAATGGCTAGCTTAAAATTACACCGAGGAGTACCATGCGAAGTCGCATGCCCAAGTGCATAGAGAAATAGTAGATAAGGTTTCTAATTATACACACAGTTTATATATTTCTAATGGAGTAAATAAATATTACTACTACTCAAAAAATGAATCACGGTGAATCAATCGGTCACGCATACGGAGAAAGTAAAACACACGCAGAGATGAGCATTGCCCAAGCTGGGGTTTGGGACAAACTCCACCGAAATCCATCGATGTCGAAGACCATAAGCTCGCCCGGTCACATTCTCTCCACAGCACTAGATTAGTTCAGAGCGTGAGTCGGTAGGACTTAAGGTTTTTCATGGGGCTTGGGTTACGGTGAGGTAAACAATGATAAACAGGACGACTTAAAGCACCTAACCCAAATGAGCTTAAACAATAACACTATCCCCGCAGCTACAAAAACACGCGGATGCACCACACCCCCAGACTTGGACCTGAACGCATGGGTATGTGCACCGCCTACTCCAAAATACATATCTCAAATAGATTTTCAATTAAACTCATTCTCATTTTTCTTTTCTTTTCTTCTCATTTCATTTCTTTTTCTAATTATATATTTTTCTAATTCAGCAATTGTTCAAGGGAGTACAACCACATCTCCAAATTTAACATCACCACATCAACATTCCAAAATACAAATTTGAAAACAGCTAAATCTCAGCTTTGGGTATGTGACTAGGACCGGCTTTTTGGTTTTGGTGGAATAAAATGTGGGGCTGAATCAAAGGGATGGGGTAGGCACAAATGGGCTAACGAGGATAAGATATCAGGATTGGCACAAAGGCTCAACCGGGCCAAAATGATGGCCTACGTCATTCTTGCGCAACAGAATTATCCTATGCCAATGCTTCAAGAATCGCTTGGGGCGAGTTCTTAGTCACCGAGAAAAATTATCCTTTCTCCCGTCTCAGGCAATACACGTCTAGCGATAATTTACACATATCCCAATGCTACCTTTTGATGCAGACCGGATTCACCATTTGAGTAAAGTAAACGACATTTACACTAATAGAAATGTATAAGACTAATAGTATAAAAAGGAATCTAATCTACACAAATCTCTATGCTCACAAAAGCTTTAGACTAGGAACACCGGAGTCAACATTTTACTCCACTACATAATTTAAAAGCCAGCACAATGATTTTCCCAATCACACAAAGGGAGGAGTTCCACTCAAGACGCGCCAACAACTAAGTATACGCTCAAGTGGTTGCTGTGGTGTGCAATGAAAATGAACAATAACTTAAATAGAAGCTTCTAGTATGCAGTGCACTCGTGCACGTGAGCGGGTAAACAAAACTACTCTCCCCCAGACTTAAACTATGCATTAAGATATTCTAAAACAAAGTTAGGGGAAGAGGGTACCCAATGCTCAGAAATGAGCATACCAGAAGACGCATGAAAACCAAGACAAAGAGCAGCTTCCGACAACCAGGAGATGACCTGCAAGGGTGCGCTCCACAAAAACAAAAGAAAGCAGAAATGCTAAAAAGAAATGCAACGAACTAAACAAACTGGATAAATTGAAATTGCAAGAAAAGTAAGATAACTACTGAGGTTATTGTCATCCCAGCACGACTTATTTGGCATTTGTACAGTTCTAGCTTATAGGCCTATGAAAAGAAAAGTGCACAGGTAGTTGTTCCATTATCCGTTTCGATAGCGGGTACCGATACGGTGACAGAGCAGTTACCCCTCTACCTGTATAATAATACCCACAAACCGCAGGTAGAGGAAATAGAATGTAAGAAGAGGAGGAGGCCTGGTCCTCACTCATCTCACATAAAAAATCCTTGCCCAACAAGGTATCGTCATCAGGGGGGTAGCAGGAGGAAGAGATCAATGTTGGAGCTTCCTCATCGGAGGAGGGATCAACCTCCTTGCACATGAGGATGCTATCATCATTGACCTGAGCTGGAAGCTCCAAGTCCTCCTTATGTACCTGCGGAGACTCAACCTGCACGGGCTCAGTTATAGCAGAAGGAGGGTCAAGAAATAAAAGAGAAGAATGACTTAAATAAAAATCAAGCGGGGGAGTGTTTCCGGTCTCACTCCCATTAGATTGGGAAAGTAAAATAATGTTTGCATTGTCATCAATGTTGCAAGGTTCGGCGGGATCAACAGTGGCCATGCCTAAGATTTGGACTTCCTCCGCCGGTACTGAGGAAAGCTCCTCTTCACCTAGAAGGTTGTGCTCCTCCATTGGAGTAAGCACAAAACATAGATCGACGGCCTCGTCTTGTGACACATCATAAACAATGTCGTCAGAGACGACCGTAGTAGTATGCACAAAAGGGGAAGGAGTAGTGCTTGAATAAAAGTCAAGCACCGATTCCTCACAAAGAATCGAATCTACGCACGGTGATATATGCACAGGGGAGATAGGCTCGGCCATGTCAGAGCCTATATCAGCCACGCATCTGGTGACTGTATCCACATCATCCCCTTCAAAGCATGAAGGTGACACGGACATATAACCAGATGTTGAAGGCGTGCCTCCAGAAGTAGGAGTCGGGATGATCCGGATATCCGGATCATCATCCTCGTCCAATTGGCGAAGATACTCGGCACAGTCCTTCAGGGCGTGATTCATGCTTTGACAGAACAAGCACCGTTTTATATTACTCCTTGGTCCTTGAGGGGCCGGGGAGGAATATAAAAATGGTGTATGCGGCGAGGACGAGTGGCCATAAGACTTGGGCACAGGGCATGAAGAACCATAGGAAAATGGTGCTCCGTACACCGGGCCACGAGAATTATGCCCACCATCTTCCGTAGGGCATCTATCACTAGCGTGAGAAATATCTCCACACCAACGGCAACGAATATTGAATGCAGCCCACATGATGTGAAGATAATAAGATTCAAAAAGAAAGACACTGTTGTGCAAAATACTACACCTAACACTGATTACTAAAGCAACCTAATATAAAACAGGAAAACAGAATAGGAAGAAACAGAACAAAAGAATGCAATATACAAAGGGAAGGGCTTCTCGCTCAGATTCTCCCTCTCCAGAAAACTCACACGTCTGTGTTCCCCGGCAACGGCGCCAAAAACTTGATGCACAAATCTCGCACACCGCTATAGGTGGTAGCTAGACTGCGGCACGAAATGCAGTGTACCGATCGTTCAAGTAATATAAAACGAGGAGTAAATCCCCGAATATCGATCTCAAAGGAACACAGTAAGGTGGAGTTAACTATTGAGGAGGACTTGAGATTGAAGTCCTTAGGTCGATGTTTCACGAAGGTGGGTGGTTTGGTTTTTGCAAAATAAAATAAAAGCTATCAACTACTCCTATGCAATGCCGCTATGCAATGCTTCGCTTGACGGGATGGAAACTACACGGGCCGCAGTGCACCGAATCGCTAGGCGGATGGACGAGTAGGCTCGCGGATGGAGTGGAGAGAATGGCGGAATGAGGGTCGCAAGCACCTCTTCGCAAAGCACGCCACTAGCAATTGCTAGTGCGGCACTGAACACAAACAAGCCACACCACAAGGCACACCTCAAAATGATAAGCAAGAAAACCCAAATCACATAGACATAATTAAGTATAAATGCTAATAGTCAAAACACACTTCATCAAACATATAAGAAATCCAACTAAGCTATCACTACAAGGGGAGGTGAGTGTGCGAAATCGACCGACTCCGAAGTCTTGCTGAGGGTTCACGAAAGGAATCGTCGGGTTGTCAATCCGCGTCCAAGCTCGGTCCTCAACTGCGTCCGGGGTAGAGAAGGCTGTCACTACCTTCCAGTGGACCCGTCTTCTTCGTGTCACGAACCGGAGGAATGAGCACACAAGCTGCTCCGATCTTGAAGAAGAAGGCTAGGTTGACTCCCTTCTTGAAGCTCAAGGATGAAGGAGGAGGCCAAGAGGATGCTCCGGCGAAGATTTGGCGTTGAAAGCTTGCCCGGAGCTCCTCCCTAAGGTGGGCGGTGAAGAAGGAGGCGAAACCCTGCAAAAAACGTGGAAAGCGGCGGAGGAAATCGGTCTGAATACCCTAATTTCGCGGAGCAGCGGTTTAAATAAGGAGCAGAATAAACACAGCGCACGGTCAGTGGCGCGCGACCAATGGTCGTGCGCGAAGGAATGCCTGTGATCGTGCGCAGTCAACCTGTAGCAAAGAAAAAGATGGAAAATAATACACGGTCAGGGGCGCACGACCAGTGGTCGTGCACGAAGGAATCCTCTGATCGTGCGCAGACGCTCTGTCAGGGAAGGGAATTAACGCACGACCACTGGTCGTGCGCCTGATCGTGCGCGAAGGAATGCGCACGATCAGAGGCTTTTTAGGCCAAAAATTGCCCCGCTCCATCCCGAACGTTCATGCGATCCCAGGGCCTGCAGGAAAAATACTAGACCACAAAAATACATGAAATCACACCAAGATGGGGCATAAATGTGCACTAAGCAATGAGATGGGCATCGTGATCAAATAGAATTAAATATGGGCCTAAAGTGAAGTGCAAGTGCATGAAACCTAGCCCAGATGAGTCCGAAAATCACTATATAAACTAGACTAATCACACCCCCAGACTTATCTGTTTGCACGTCCCGAGCAAACACATCCTAAGCAGGCGGGGAAAAATAAATAGCTAGCTTAAAATTACACCGAGGAGTACCATGCGAAGTCGCATGCCCAAGTGCATAGAGAAATAGTAGATAAGGTTTCTAATTATACACACAGTTTATATATTTCTAATGGAGTAAATAAATATTACTACTACTCAAAAAATGAATCACGGTGAATCAATCGGTCACGCATACGGAGAAAGTAAAACACACGCAGAGATGAGCATTGCCCAAGCTGGGGTTTGGGACAAACTCCACCGAAATCCATCGATGTCGAAGACCATAAGCTCGCCCGGTCACATTCTCTCCACAGCACTAGATTAGTTCAGAGCGTGAGTCGGTAGGACTTAAGGTTTTTCATGGGGCTTGGGTTACGGTGAGGTAAACAATGATAAACAGGACGACTTAAAGCACCTAACCCAAATGAGCTTAAACAATAACACTATCCCCGCAGCTACAAAAACACGCGGATGCACCACACCCCCAGACTTGGACCTGAACGCATGGGTATGTGCACCGCCTACTCCAAAATACATATCTCAAATAGATTTTCAATTAAACTCATTCTCATTTTTCTTTTCTTTTCTTCTCATTTCATTTCTTTTTCTAATTATATATTTTTCTAATTCAGCAATTGTTCAAGGGAGTACAACCACATCTCCAAATTTAACATCACCACATCAACATTCCAAAATACAAATTTGAAAACAGCTAAAGCTCAGCTTTGGGTATGTGACTAGGACCGGCTTTTTGGTTTTGGTGGAATAAAATGTGGGGCTGAATCAAAGGGATGGGGTAGGCACAAATGGGCTAACGAGGATAAGATATCAGGATTGGCACAAAGGCTCAACCGGGCCAAAATGATGGCCTACGTCATTCTTGCGCAACAGAATTATCCTATGCCAATGCTTCAAGAATCGCTTGGGGCGAGTTCTTAGTCACCGAGAAAAATTATCCTTTCTCCCGTCTCAGGCAATACACGTCTAGCGATAATTTACACATATCCCAATGCTACCTTTTGATGCAGACCGGATTCACCATTTGAGTAAAGTAAACGACATTTACACTAATAGAAATGTATAAGACTAATAGTATAAAAAGGAATCTAATCTACACAAATCTCTATGCTCACAAAAGCTTTAGACTAGGAACACCGGAGTCAACATTTTACTCCACTACATAATTTAAAAGCCAGCACAATGATTTTCCCAATCACACAAAGGGAGGAGTTCCACTCAAGACGCGCCAACAACTAAGTATACGCTCAAGTGGTTGCTGTGGTGTGCAATGAAAATGAACAATAACTTAAATAGAAGCTTCTAGTATGCAGTGCACTCGTGCACGTGAGCGGGTAAACAAAACTACTCTCCCCCAGACTTAAACTATGCATTAAGATATTCTAAAACAAAGTTAGGGGAAGAGGGTACCCAATGCTCAGAAATGAGCATACCAGAAGACGCATGAAAACCAAGACAAAGAGCAGCTTCCGCCAACCAGGAGATGACCTGCAAGGGTGCGCTCCACAAAAACAAAAGAAAGCAGAAATGCTAAAAAGAAATGCAACGAACTAAACAAACTGGATAAATTGAAATTGCAAGAAAAGTAAGATAACTACTGAGGTTATTGTCATCCCAGCACGACTTATTTGGCATTTGTACAGTTCTAGCTTATAGGCCTATGAAAAGAAAAGTGCACAGGTAGTTGTTCCATTATCCGTTTCAATAGCGGGTACCGATACGGTGACAGAGCAGTTACCCCTCTACCTGTATAATAATACCCACAAACCGCAGGTAGAGGAAATAGAATGTAAGAAGAGGAGGAGGCCTGGTCCTCACTCATCTCACATAAAAAATCCTTGCCCAACAAGGTATCGTCATCAGGGGGGTAGCAGGAGGAAGAGATCAATGTTGGAGCTTCCTCATCGGAGGAGGGATCAACCTCCTTGCACATGAGGATGCTATCATCATTGACCTGAGCTGGAAGCTCCAAGTCCTCCTTATGTACCTGCGGAGACTCAACCTGCACGGGCTCAGTTATAGCAGAAGGAGGGTCAAGAAATAAAAGAGAAGAATGACTTAAATAAAAATCAAGCGGGGGAGTGTTTCCGGTCTCACTCCCATTAGATTGGGAAAGTAAAATAATGTTTGCATTGTCATCAATGTTGCAAGGTTCGGCGGGATCAACAGTGGCCATGCCTAAGATTTGGACTTCCTCCGCCGGTACTGAGGAAAGCTCCTCTTCACCTAGAAGGTTGTGCTCCTCCATTGGAGTAAGCACAAAACATAGATCGCCGGCCTCGTCTTGTGACACATCATAAACAATGTCGTCAGAGACGAGCGTAGTAGTATGCACAAAAGGGGAAGGAGTAGTGCTTGAATAAAAGTCAAGCACCGATTCCTCACAAAGAATCGAATCTACGCACGGTGATATATGCACAGGGGAGATAGGCTCGGCCATGTCAGAGCCTATATCAGCCACGCATCTGGTGACTGTATCCACATCATCCCCTTCAAAGCATGAAGGTGACACGGACATATAACCAGATGTTGAAGGCGTGCCTCCAGAAGTAGGAGTCGGGATGATCCGGATATCCGGATCATCATCCTCGTCCAATTGGCGAAGATACTCGGCACAGTCCTTCAGGGCGTGATTCATGCTTTGACAGAACAAGCACCGTTTTATATTACTCCTTGGTCCTTGAGGGGCCGGGGAGGAATATAAAAATGGTGTATGCGGCGAGGACGAGTGGCCATAAGACTTGGGCACAGGGCATGAAGAACCATAGGAAAATGGTGCTCCGTACACCGGGCCACGAGAATTATGCCCACCATCTTCCGTAGGGCATCTATCACTAGCGTGAGAAATATCTCCACACCAACGGCAACGAATATTGAATGCAGCCCACATGATGTGAAGATAATAAGATTCAAAAAGAAAGACACTGTTGTGCAAAATACTACACCTAACACTGATTACTAAAGCAACCTAATATAAAACAGGAAAACAGAATAGGAAGAAACAGAACAAAAGAATGCAATATACAAAGGGAAGGGCTTCTCGCTCAGATTCTCCCTCTCCAGAAAACTCACACGTCTGTGTTCCCCGGCAACGGCGCCAAAAACTTGATGCACAAATCTCGCACACCGCTATAGGTGGTGGCTAGACTGCGGCACGAAATGCAGTGTACCGATCGTTCAAGTAATATAAAACGAGGAGTAAATCCCCGAATATCGATCTCAAAGGAACACAGTAAGGTGGAGTTAACTATTGAGGAGGACTTGAGATTGAAGTCCTTAGGTCGATGTTTCACGAAGGTGGGTGGTTTGGTTTTTGCAAAATAAAATAAAAGCTATCAACTACTCCTATGCAATGCCGCTATGCAATGCTTCGCTTGACGGGATGGAAACTACACGGGCCGCAGTGCACCGAATCGCTAGGCGGATGGACGAGTAGGCTCGCGGATGGAGTGGAGAGAATGGCGGAATGAGGGTCGCAAGCACCTCTTCGCAAAGCACGCCACTAGCAATTGCTAGTGCGGCACTGAACACAAACAAGCCACACCACAAGGCACACCTCAAAATGATAAGCAAGAAAACCCAAATCACATAGACATAATTAAGTATAAATGCTAATAGTCAAAACACACTTCATCAAACATATAAGAAATCCAACTAAGCTATCACTACAAGGGGAGGTGAGTGTGCGAAATCGACCGACTCCGAAGTCTTGCTGAGGGTTCACGAAAGGAATCGTCGGGTTGTCAATCCGCGTCCAAGCTCGGTCCTCAACTGCGTCCGGGGTAGAGAAGGCTGTCACTACCTTCCAGTGGACCCGTCTTCTTCGTGTCACGAACCGGAGGAATGAGCACACAAGCTGCTCCGATCTTGAAGAAGAAGGCTAGGTTGACTCCCTTCTTGAAGCTCAAGGATGAAGGAGGAGGCCAAGAGGATGCTCCGGCGAAGATTTGGCGTTGAAAGCTTGCCCGGAGCTCCTCCCTAAGGTGGGCGGTGAAGAAGGAGGCGAAACCCTGCAAAAAACGTGGAAAGCGGCGGAGGAAATCGGTCTGAATACCCTAATTTCGCGGAGCAGCGGTTTAAATAAGGAGCAGAATAAACACAGCGCACGGTCAGTGGCGCGCGACCAATGGTCGTGCGCGAAGGAATGCCTGTGATCGTGCGCAGTCAACCTGTAGCAAAGAAAAAGATGGAAAATAATACACGGTCAGGGGCGCACGACCAGTGGTCGTGCACGAAGGAATCCTCTGATCGTGCGCAGACGCTCTGTCAGGGAAGGGAATTAACGCACGACCACTGGTCGTGCGCCTGATCGTGCGCGAAGGAATGCGCACGATCAGAGGCTTTTTAGGCCAAAAATTGCCCCGCTCCATCCCGAACGTTCATGCGATCCCAGGGCCTGCAGGAAAAATACTAGACCACAAAAATACATGAAATCACACCAAGATGGGGCATAAATGTGCACTAAGCAATGAGATGGGCATCGTGATCAAATAGAATTAAATATGGGCCTAAAGTGAAGTGCAAGTGCATGAAACCTAGCCCAGATGAGTCCGAAAATCACTATATAAACTAGACTAATCACACCCCCAGACTTATCTGTTTGCACGTCCCGAGCAAACACATCCTAAGCAGGCGGGGAAAAATAAATAGCTAGCTTAAAATTACACCGAGGAGTACCATGCGAAGTCGCATGCCCAAGTGCATAGAGAAATAGTAGATAAGGTTTCTAATTATACACACAGTTTATATATTTCTAATGGAGTAAATAAATATTACTACTACTCAAAAAATGAATCACGGTGAATCAATCGGTCACGCATACGGAGAAAGTAAAACACACGCAGAGATGAGCATTGCCCAAGCTGGGGTTTGGGACAAACTCCACCGAAATCCATCGATGTCGAAGACCATAAGCTCGCCCGGTCACATTCTCTCCACAGCACTAGATTAGTTCAGAGCGTGAGTCGGTAGGACTTAAGGTTTTTCATGGGGCTTGGGTTACGGTGAGGTAAACAATGATAAACAGGACGACTTAAAGCACCTAACCCAAATGAGCTTAAACAATAACATTATCCCCGCAGCTGCAAAAACACGCGGATACACCACACCCCCAGACTTGGACCTGAACGCATGGGTATGTGCACCGCCTACTCCAAAATACATATCTCAAATAGATTTTCAATTAAACTCATTCTCATTTTTCTTTTCTTTTCTTCTCATTTCATTTCTTTTTCTAATTATATATTTTTCTAATTCAGCAATTGTTCAAGGGAGTACAACCACATCTCCAAATTTAACATCACCACATCAACATTCCAAAATACAAATTTGAAAACAGCTAAAGCTCAGCTTTGGGTATGTGACTAGGACCGGCTTTTTGGTTTTGGTGGAATAAAATGTGGGGCTGAATCAAAGGGATGGGGTAGGCACAAATGGGCTAACGAGGATAAGATATCAGGATTGGCACAAAGGCTCAACCGGGCCAAAATGATGGCCTACGTCATTCTTGCGCAACAGAATTATCCTATGCCAATGCTTCAAGAATCGCTTGGGGCGAGTTCTTAGTCACCGAGAAAAATTATCCTTTCTCCCGTCTCAGGCAATACACGTCTAGCGATAATTTACACATATCCCAATGCTACCTTTTGATGCAGACCGGATTCACCATTTGAGTAAAGTAAACGACATTTACACTAATAGAAATGTATAAGACTAATAGTATAAAAAGGAATCTAATCTACAAAAATCTCTATGCTCACAAAAGCTTTAGACTAGGAACACCGGAGTCAACATTTTACTCCACTACATAATTTAAAAGCCAGCACAATGATTTTCCCAATCACACAAAGGGAGGAGTTCCACTCAAGACGCGCCAACAACTAAGTATACGCTCAAGTGGTTGCTGTGGTGTGCAATGAAAATGAACAATAACTTAAATAGAAGCTTCTAGTATGCAGTGCACTCGTGCACGTGAGCGGGTAAACAAAACTACTCTCCCCCAGACTTAAACTATGCATTAAGATATTCTAAAACAAAGTTAGGGGAAGAGGGTACCCAATGCTCAGAAATGAGCATACCAGAAGACGCATGAAAACCAAGACAAAGAGCAGCTTCCGACAACCAGGAGATGACCTGCAAGGGTGCGCTCCACAAAAACAAAAGAAAGCAGAAATGCTAAAAAGAAATGCAACGAACTAAACAAACTGGATAAATTGAAATTGCAAGAAAAGTAAGATAACTACTGAGGTTATTGTCATCCCAGCACGACTTATTTGGCATTTGTACAGTTCTAGCTTATAGGCCTATGAAAAGAAAAGTGCACAGGTAGTTGTTCCATTATCCGTTTCGATAGCGGGTACCGATACGGTGACAGAGCAGTTACCCCTCTACCTGTATAATAATACCCACAAACCGCAGGTAGAGGAAATAGAATGTAAGAAGAGGAGGAGGCCTGGTCCTCACTCATCTCACATAAAAAATCCTTGCCCAACAAGGTATCGTCATCAGGGGGGTAGCAGGAGGAAGAGATCAATGTTGGAGCTTCCTCATCGGAGGAGGGATCAACCTCCTTGCACATGAGGATGCTATCATCATTGACCTGAGCTGGAAGCTCCAAGTCCTCCTTATGTACCTGCGGAGACTCAACCTGCACGGCTCAGTTATAGCAGAAGGGGGGTCAAGAAATAAAAGAGAAGAATGACTTAAATAAAAATCAAGCGGGGGAGTGTTTCCGGTCTCACTCCCATTAGATTGGGAAAGTAAAATAATGTTTGCATTGTCATCAATGTTGCAAGGTTCGGCGGGATCAACAGTGGCCATGCCTAAGATTTGGTCTTCCTCCGCCGGTACTGAGGAAAGCTCCTCTTCACCTAGAAGGTTGTGCTCCTCCATTGGAGTAAGCACAAAACATAGATCGTCGGCCTCGTCTTGTGACACATCATAAACAATGTCGTCAGAGACGAGCGTAGTAGTATGCACAAAAGGGGAAGGAGTAGTGCTTGAATAAAAGTCAAGCACCGATTCCTCACAAAGAATCGAATCTACGCACGGTGATATATGCACAGGGGAGATAGGCTCGGCCATGTCAGAGCCTATATCAGCCACGCATCTGGTGACTGTATCCACATCATCCCCTTCAAAGCATGAAGGTGACACGGACATATAACCAGATGTTGAAGGCGTGCCTCCAGAAGTAGGAGTCGGGATGATCCGGATATCCGGATCATCATCCTCGTCCAATTGGCGAAGATACTCGGCACAGTCCTTCAGGGCGTGATTCATGCTTTGACAGAACAAGCACCGTTTTATATTACTCCTTGGTCCTTGAGGGGCCGGGGAGGAATATAAAAATGGTGTATGCGGCGAGGACGAGTGGCCATAAGACTTGGGCACAGGGCATGAAGAACCATAGGAAAATGGTGCTCCGTACACCGGGCCACGAGAATTATGCCCACCATCTTCCGTAGGGCATCTATCACTAGCGTGAGAAATATCTCCACACCAACGGCAACGAATATTGAATGCAGCCCACATGATGTGAAGATAATAAGATTCAAAAAGAAAGACACTGTTGTGCAAAATACTACACCTAACACTGATTACTAAAGCAACCTAATATAAAACAGGAAAACAGAATAGGAAGAAACAGAACAAAAGAATGCAATATACAAAGGGAAGGGCTTCTCGCTCAGATTCTCCCTCTCCAGAAAACTCACACGTCTGTGTTCCCCGGCAACGGCGCCAAAAACTTGATGCACAAATCTCGCACACCGCTATAGGTGGTGGCTAGACTGCGGCACGAAATGCAGTGTACCGATCGTTCAAGTAATATAAAACGAGGAGTAAATCCCCGAATATCGATCTCAAAGGAACACAGTAAGGTGGAGTTAACTATTGAGGAGGACTTGAGATTGAAGTCCTTAGGTCGATGTTTCACGAAGGTGGGTGGTTTGGTGTTTGCAAAATAAAATAAAAGCTATCAACTACTCCTATGCAATGCCGCTATGCAATGCCGCTATGCAATGCCGCTATGCAATGCCACTATGCAATGTCGTTATGCAATGCTTTGCTTGGCGGGATGGAAACTACACGGGCCGCAGTGCACGGAATTGCTAGGCAGATGGACGAGTAGGCTCGCTGATGGAGTGGAGAGAATGGCGGAATGAGGGTCGCAAGCACCTCTTCGCAAAGCACGCCACTAGCAATTGCTAGTGCGGCACTGAACACAAACAAGCCACACCACAAGGCACACCTCAAAATGATAAGCAAGAATACCCAAATCACATAGACATAATTAAGTATAAATGCTAATAGTCAAAACATACTTCATCAAACATATAAGAAATCCAACTAAGCTATCATTACAAGGGGAGGTGAGTGTGCGAAATCGACCGACTCCGAAGTCTTGCTGAGGGTTCACGGAAGGAATCATCGGGTTGTCAATCCGCGTCCAAGCTCGGTCCTCAACTGCGTCCGGGGTAGAGAAGGCTGTCACTACCTTCCAGTGGACCCGTCTTCTTCGTGTCACGAACCGGAGGAATGAGCACACAAGCTGCTCCGATCTTGAAGAAGAAGGCTAGGTTGACTCCCTTCTTGAAGCTCAAGGATGAAGGAGGAGGCCAAGAGGAAGCTCCGGCGAAGATTTGGCGTTGAAAGCTTGCCCGGAGCTCCTCCCTAAGGTGGGCGGTGAAAAAGGAGGCGAAACCCTGCAAAAAAACGTGGAAAACGACGGAGGAAATCGGTCTGAATACCCTAATTTTGCGGAGAATCGGTTTAAATAAGGAGCAGAATAAACACTGCGCATGGTCAGTGGCGCGCGACCAATGGTCGTGCGCGAAGGAATGCCTGTGATCGTGCGCAGTCAACCTGTAGCAAAGAAAAAGATGGAAAATAATGCACGGTCAGGGGCGCACGACCAGTGGTCGTGCACGAAGGAATCCTCTGATCGTGCGCAGACGCTCTGTCAGGGAAGGGAATTAACGCACGACCACTGGTCGTGCGCCTAATCGTGCGCGAAGGAATGCGCACGATCAGAGGCTTTTTAGGCCAAAAATTGCCCCGCTCCATCCCGAACGTTCACGCGATCCCAGGGCCTGCAGGAAAAATACTAGACCACAAAAATACATGAAATCACACCAAGATGGGGCATAAATGTGCACTAAGCAATGAGATGGGCATCGTGATCAAATAAAATTAAATATGGGCCTAAAGTGAAGTGCAAGTGCATGAAACCTAGCCCAGATGAGTCCGGAAATCACTATATAAACTGGACTCATCAAGGCACCACTCGGCCGACTTCTCACGCGCTAGGTTCCACTGGGCGGGCGGTCCGTAGGGGCACCACTCGCTCGATACTTGGCTTGCTTGGCGAGTGGGGTCCCGCCCTCACTCACATTGACCTCCCGCGCACTCGCACTCTTAAGCGAGTGAGTGCTTTGCGGATGAGGCTTGCACTCGCCCTGAGGCTTCCCCGCCTCTCTTAACCTGGGCGAGTGCTCTTCTTGCCCTACCTTGCATGCTCTTTGACCCTTTGGGACTCGGTGACCCACTCGACGAATACGGGGTTGTACACAATCCCCGCTCTTTGCGAGCGAGTTCTACGCTCGGAAAGAAAAGTCCAACCCCTGGTATTCGGTGAGTGCCTGCTGACCCAGAGGGAAACATATTGGTGGGCCCCACCCCTCTGCTATATATATCTCAGGCCTCTGCCTTGAGGGTGGCCGTCTTCCAATTACGATTTCTCTTTTTCGCCTTTGAGCTCTCGCCAGCTCAACGACGTTCATGAGGCCATCGCCGAGGCCGCTTTCGCAATGTCTGCTGGAGCGTCTCGCTGCTGCATAGGAGAAGAATACCTCCAAAACCGCTTGCTACGCCCCCTGGCTCTCGACGAAGAGGGACCCAACCTTGCTCTATCAATCTAGAAAGGCCAAGGAGGTTCGGCGAGACCCTTTGGCGATTGAGTCCGCTTCAGGGACTCTGCCCCCTTTGCGCAATCCCTCTGACAACATCTTCGAGGTAACATGATCTAGCTTGCTCTGTGGTTGATGCTGTGTTGCGTTGCCTCAATATCCAAGATCACTCGCAGGACACGCTGGGGACGGGAGGTGACCCCAAGACTAGCCTGGCGGGTGTTGACGTTCTCCCGCCTATTGTCGAGGATGTTCCGCCAGCCCAGGAGTCCTGCCCTCCCACCACTCTCGGCGGGACACTGCTGGAGATCGGTAAGCCGTTTGTTGCTTTCTCGCCTACCTTGTTACTTGTCTTCTTTCTTACCCAGTCTTTCGCAGCTGTCATCTTCGGAACCACTGGGCTATCTTTGGTCCCGCGCAACACTCCAGCCCGCGAGACCATCATCACTCTTTCGGCATAGGAGTTGGAACACTCGGCTGGGAGGGACCTCAACCGTGATTCCCCCGCTGCCGACTTAGCCACCACTTTTGCCGCCAACCAGGTTCCTCCTCGCCCTAGCAAGGAGAAATTGCTTCATCCACCCATCCAACCATTCGCAGGGCAACCAAGATCCTCTCTCCAGATCCCAGGACGATGAAGGAATGGATGCCGAAGGTCCTCGACAAGCTGATCTGGATGCAGCGAGAACAAGCCAGCCAGACAGATGAGCTCCGGGTGGCCTTTGAGCGCAGGCTAAGCACTCTCGAGAGGGACTACTCGCATATCGTGGGTGAGATGGAGCGGCAGGGAGGCGGGTGTGAGGGGACTTTCTCTGGGAGGCACATTGCGCTGGCTAGGGATCAGATGCGCTTGGTCAATCAAGAGCTCACAGCTGTAACTGCATACTACTAACCGCGAGTGCCACCGAGGACGGGGAGGCGAGGTCGGGGTCGATGGCAATGGATTCAATACTGAGCCTACCAGCACTCGCCCCCTGTATTCCCTCACCCCGCGCAACTAATCTATTTCTGTAATGCATTCCGAGATCGGCTTTGTAATGTAAATAATCATGTACTTTGGACGTTAATTGTCTCTATTTCGCATAATTTTCTTTCCGTTTTGCCGAGTGGTGCATTCAATGCTTTGATCTCGCCTCATTTTACCCTACTTTTGCCTTTCCGCGGAGGACTCTATGCGTGACCCTCGCCACTCGCCGGCGAGTGAGACAGAGGTGGGGCTGGCTCGAATCTTGAGGCGTCGAGGGTAGCGTGGTTACTATCCACACCACACGCCTCGAAAAGTTATTGATTTCTTTATTTTTCTATAAATAGACCGACCCACCGACTGCATTTATCACTTTCATTTCAACTTCTCTCTTTTTGCTTTCACACTCACACTCGCACCTCTCTCCAGATTTCTTTCGCCACCGTTCTTTCGCGCGATGGTGGTCGAGCTCGATGGCAAGGGCAGGTGTTCTCAAGCATTCACTAACCATGATTTCGCCACCTACGATCTATCCCAAGAGGATTTCACCATGGCGATCGCGAACTACGTCATGTCGGGGTTCGTTGTGCACCGCCCTGGTGATCGCGACCACATCAACCAATTCTCTCCAGACACTCTCGTCTTCCCCCTGGAACACTTCGAGGTGGGACTCCGCCTCCCCCTCTGGCTCAAGCTGCGCCAGACCTTCCGCAACTTTGGCGTAGTTCCCGCGCAGCTGAACCCCAACTCCATCGCGATGCTGGTAGCTTTCGCCTGCTACCTGCAGGAAGAGGGGATCGATTTCTCCCTCCCTGTCTTCCGCAAACTATTCAACTTCCAGGCGAATGGCGGGGTAGCCTTTTTCTCTTGCCAGAGCCCGCTCAAGGTCACCGGTACTGCCAATAAGAACCACGACTAGTTTCTGCGGTTCATCTTCGTGACAGGGAGCTTTGACAACACACTTCTCGCGCCCATGCAGGAGGATGAGTCGACCTATAGGTCTCCTACTCTGGGGGGCTATGAGGCCAAGCTCCACCTGTTCATCCAAGGTCATGGCATGAACATAGTGTACCTACGGAAGCACCTCGATTCTCTCCCAGCAGTCCTGCGGGGAGAGGGTAAGGCGAACTATTTCAACCCTAGCTCCCGCTTACTTTCATCTGCTTTCTTTTTTCCATACTTGATTCATCTGATGCAGGGATTCGAGACCTCCCCCTCCACCCGCCGAATGCGAGCATGGAGACCTCCCCGGATGCCGCCCTTGCTCTCGCGCGGTCTATCACTGAAGCTTGCCGCACAGATCTGGGCTCCTCGAAGCCCAGCGGCCAGAAGCGGAAGCCTGACGCGGCTACCGGTTTTCCTTGTAAGCGGTCCAAGCCTTCCTCAACCGCCAGGGTAAGGAGGTCGTTGGCGAGACATCTGGGCCGAGTGCCACGATTACGGTGGATACGGCTGTCAGGGCCTCCATCGCGCCGACGGGGTCTTCCTCAAGACCATCTCCGAGAGGGCATCAAAATTTTGCCCTCGGCGAGAAATACTCGGATGAAGTAGGCGAGCCCCTGCTCCAGTGGGACCGGAAGGCCAACCGGGTCTCCATCTCCTCCCTCCTTCTGACCTGGATGGAGCAAGAGACTACCAACGGCGAGGCCTACGACCTCTCCTTCGCGCTTTACAGCCACGATGACGCCTCCATCTTCAACGCTGAGTCCACACGGACGCTCGCGCATGAGGCTGTGCGGGCTCAACTGTGCTCTCTCGAGCTCACGCATATGTCCTTGCGCCACAACATTACCCTTGTGCAGAATCTCACTGAGGTCGAGAGGACGCGCGGGCTCGCTTCTACTGAGGTCGTGGCCCTGAAGCAGCAGCTGGCGACCTCCAAAGCCCTTCTCGCCAGCCGCCCAGCCCGAGTGGTAAGTATGATCTTTGCAGTGACGTAAGCTTTCACACTTCCTTGCTTTCTTGCCCTGGTGCTAACACTTTCTTTTCTTGCAGGACACAACCAACTCTGACGTCTTGCGGGTGTGTGTGGCCACCCTCGAGGACCGGGTCAAGGAGCTGCAGGCCGAGAATCAATTGCTGCGAAACGTCGCTGTTCCGCCGCCTTCCGCAGAGGACATTCGACATTTCTACTCCCACGTTGAGCTCGAAGCGCTGATGCAGGAGACTGCCCAAGGAACGACGAAACATGCGTTGCAAGTGATTCAAAGTGCTGGGCTCTTGAAGGAAGGGGGCGAGAGGATCACGGCTCGCCACGTGCTGCCCGAGCTCTTCGGCCAGCCAAATGCCCCAGATGATGAGATTGGCGGCCTCTGCCCTTTAGACGTGAGCAGCAGATCGTCAAGCGAGAAGTCTGGCGACGCTCCCTGAAGCTTTTTCTTTTTTATTTTAGTTGTAGTGCGAGATCTTCTTTTGTGTAAACCCTTTACAAATGAAATGAAATGAAAGATTTTTGCTTCTCTATTTCTATTATTTTTCTCTCTGCTTACTTGCTGTCATTCGTTAATAACCCACGCGCTCGTATGCCTCGCTCATTCGTGCATCTCTCCCATGTATGCCTTACTAATAGTTCATGCTCTCACGCTCTCGCCCACGCACTAGCGCTCCCTCGCTCATTGGCGTACCGTCGGCCCTTAATCCTAGGTCGTGACCAAGATGTTCTCTCCCCATAGGCGTGCCACACGGTCACAACTCTTTCACGCGCGTTCATGCCCTTTTAGGACTTAGGCAGTCGCGTTGATTTCTGTCGGGAGCATGACTAGGCCGAGAGCTCACCTCGTCTCGAATGATTCTTACATCCTTTCGGGTAGGTTGACACCCTAGGTGCGTTCGTCGGGCGAGTGTCCTTCTTAATGAACACCATTCGCCGGCGAGTGTCCTTCTTAATGAACACCATTCGTCTACCTCATACTGCCAGACTTACCTTGTGTTGATCTTTTCTTTCTATGATTTTCCTTCTTTACTTTGCCTTCATCATGGGTCACCACCGAGTGAGCCTACGACCCTTCCAGCAAGGTGAGAGCCTAGTTAGCAGGTCTGCTCGGGGCTAATCATTTGAAACTTTCCATCCTGCCACCGAGTGAGCCTACGACCCTGCCAGCTAGGTGAGAGCCTGGTCAGCGGGTCTGCTGGGGGCTAACCTTTTGAAACTTTCCATCCGGCCACTGAGTGAGCCTACGAGCCTGCCAGCTAGGTGAGGTCCTGGTCAGCGGGTCTGCTCGGGGCTAAGCTTTTGAAACTTTCCATCAGGCCACCGAGTGAGCCTGCGGTCCAGCCAGCTAGGTGAGAGCCTGGTCAGCGGGTCTGCTCGGGGCTAACCTTTTGAAACTTTACATCCGGCCACCGAGTGAGCTTATGGCCCTGCCAACTAGGTGAGAGTCTGGTCAGTGGATCTGCTCTGGGCTAACCTTTTGAAACTTTCCATCCCGCCACTGAGTGAGTCTACGACCCTACTAGCTTGGTGAGAGCCTGGTTAGCGGGTCTGCTTGGGGCTAACCTTTTGAAACCTTTTCCTCCTGCCACCGAGTGAGCTTACGGCCTTGCCAGTTAGGTGAGAGCCTGGTCAGTGGGTCTGCTCGGGGCTAACCTTTTGAAACTTTCCATCCGGCCACCGAGTGAGCCCGCGGCCCTGCCAGCTAGGTGAGAGCCTATTCAGCGGGTCTGCTCGGGGCTAACCTTTTGAAACTTTCCATCCAGCCACCGAGTGAGCATACGGCCCTGCCATCTAGGTGAGAGCCTGGTCAGTGGGTCTGCTCGGGGCTAACCTTTTGAAACTTTCCATCCTGCCACCGAGTAAGCCTACGACCATGGCAGCTAGGTGAGAGCCTGGTCAGTGGGTATGCTCGGGGCTAACCATTTGAAACTTTTTCCTCCTGCCACCAAGTGAGCCTACGACCCTGCCAGCAAGGTGAGAGCCTGGTCAGCGGGTCTGCTCGGGGCTAACCTTTTACAGCTTTCCATCCTGCCACCGAGTGAGCCAACGACCCTGCCAGCTTGATGAGAGCCTGGTCAGCAAATCTGCTCGGGGCTGACCTTTTGAAACTTTTTCCGCCTGCCACTGAGTGAGCCTACGACCCTGCCAGCTAGGTGAGAGCCTAGTCAGCAGGTCTGCTCGGGGCTAACTTTTGGAAACTTTCCATCCTGCCACCAAGTAAGCCTACGACCCTGCCAACTAGGTGAGAGCCTGGTCAGCGGGTCTGCTCGGGGCTAACCTTTTGAAACTTTCCATCCTGCCACCGAGTGAGCCTACGACCCTGCCAGCTTGATGAGAGCCTGGTCAGCGGGCATGCTCGGGGCTATTCATTGCAACCTTTCACTTGCCTGCCTCTCCAGAGATCAACCTGAACCCACCGGCTAATGAGAGTCCAGTAGCGGAAATAATCTGGGGCACTCCAGCACCTCATCACCTTGCCAGCCTCTTTAGAGATCAACCTGAACCCACTGACTAATGGGAGCCCGACAACAGAATCGATCTGGGGCACTCCATCACCCCATCAGCTTGCCAGCTTTTCCAGAGATCAACATGAACCCATCGGCTGACCGAAAGCAGAATCGATCTGGGGCACTCCAACACCTCATCACCCTGATAGCCTCTCCAGAGATCAACCTGAACCCACCGACTAATGAAAGCCCGACAGTGGAATCGATCTGGGGAACTCCAGCACCACATCACCTTGCCAGCCTCTCTAGAGACCAACCTGAACCCACCGGCTAATGAGAGCCCCGCAGCGGAATCGATCCGGGGAACTCCAGCATTCAAGCTCATTATATATGCATATAATAGAAAAGAAAAATAAACTTATACCAATTTAACATATACCTGTATCTCTGGCGTTGTAGACCATGTCTGGCTCCCCGAACCCCTCCAGAACCGTGACTGAGATGATCAACTCGCAAAATGGACATCCCTCCCCGACTCGGCGAGTGGTATGATCTCATGGATACATCTCGCGCAACTCAGTACTCGCCTGATTGGGGAATAGTTGCCGCCCGGGCAGATCTCACACACTCGCCTCCGCCATTACTGCTTTTCTGGGTCGCTGGCCTGGGGCGAGTGGAATGATCTCGCAGAGTAAACTCGCGCACCTCATCACTCGCCGAGTTGGGGAGGGGCTGCAGTCCGGGCAGATCTCGCCCACTCCTTTCCGCCACTACTTCCTTCCCGGGTCGCTGACCTGGTGCGTTCTCGCCTATCAGCCTGGATGCGACCACCGGGACCACAAACATCGTGCACTCGCACTTTGCTGTGAATGCGAGCTGCAGAGTCTGCGAAACCTCACGCTTCAAGTCCTTAAACATCCCTGTCATCACCCCACTCACGAGCGGCTGCGAGTGTCCTAGGTCAGATCTTTCTTCCTCACCTCCAGCCATGGAGTTCAGCTAGGGATTTTCTTGTGTAGGCTATGCTCCACGCTCACCGCACCAAAAATGTTGAAACTATCGATCGGTCTCTTGAGTTCGGACCCACTGGGGCTATAACCCATACCTATTACTCCCTCACTGACACTCTTGTTCGTGGATGAAGAAAAATGAATAGACCTAAAGTTGTAGCGAGGAGGTCCCGCCACACACTTGGAAGATCTTAGAGAGCTTCACCTCCCAAACCAATGCTCAACTGGGCACCTTGGAGGGCAATACGAGCCAACCAAAACTAGCTAGGAGGAGAGAGCCCAAAAGATCGGATCTCCTCCAAGGTGCCCTTAAGGGTCTATTTATAGTTTTTCTAGTCTGGTCTGCAAATAACATAAATCCGCCTTTTAGTTTTACTAATTGCACCCCAAATTGGTCTGCTAACAGCCTAACTCCGTTGTTCTGAAGGGATAATGGCAGCCCACGAAGGGTATCTAGGTAATTTCCTCAGTAAAGCCTTCCGGGCGATTGGTCCATGAAGGCACCGCTCGCCCGACTTCTCGCGCGCTAGGTTCCACTGGGCGGGCGGTCCGTAGGGGCACCACTCGCCCGATACATGGTGTTGGGAAAAACCCTTTGATTTAACTTAATAAATTATCTACAAAGTGATTTCATCCCTTAGGTTGAATTACTCATTGTATAGTGAGGGTAATCTGGTCAATAGTGTTGGATCAGTAGGCGCCCTTAGAGGGGGAGGGGAATAAGGGTTTTTAAAACTTATGTTATATTTTGATAATAAGCGATTAGGATGATGAGAAAATAAAGGCACACTAAATAAAATCAAATAGAGACATGCTTTATTAATATGAAATATAGTTTTACAAAAATTGATTTCTATAACGCTAGAAATCGGTGGCGAATAATAATAAACTCTTTTTTGTTTTATATCCCGCCTCGCATTCTCATGAACCGGTGGCCCTAGCCTATCCTTCCTCGGATTTGGCCTCAAGCCGCTCTAGCAAATCCAACCCCGGATATGGCCTTAAGCACCCCCTAAACCTAACCTAAATCTAGTCGCCAACACGAGGTGAATTTCAGCCCTAAGTCCTACCCAGACCTACTCGCCAACACGAGGCGAATTCTCTAACGGTTTACAGGAAAAATGAAATGATAATAATAAAAACTCCCTCTTGAAGAACTTCTGAAGTCGGAGACGATGATCCACTGTAGGATGAGCGTTGTTCAAGCGGACATCGTTTGGATTCGGCGTGAAGAGGTCCTCCTTCAGAAATTCGCAGAGCTTTGGTGGGAGATCAACTTTCGGCCAAATCAGGCTCTGGAATTCTAGCACTCAACCTCTCTCTGTGATGTGTTTCCAAAATGAGAGAAGAGGGGTCCTATTTATAGCCTGAGTGCTAGCGCCTGCTCTAGCGCTACCGCCGGCGCTATCCCGGATTAGGACATATTCTGCGCGGGGGAATCATCAATCCGAGGAAACATTTCTCTCTTGCCTTATGTGCTCTGCGCTACCGCCTGCGCTATCCGCTACCGTCGGGCGCTAGCTCCTTCTATATGTGCTCCTGAATTGCGCTAATCATCACTAGCGTCGGGCGCTAGGTGCTACCGTCGGCGCTAGTGGGCATGTTGGATTTGTTGGCTCAAATTTGGGGGCAACCTTCTTATGTAATCCTTGAGTTATATGGACTTTGTTTCCTGCACACTTAAACACACAAGATCAAATACACATATGATTTGTTATTCTCAAACCTAGGAGATGTGGAAGACCATGTTCCAACAAACTCCTCCTTTTGATAATAACAAATCCATTAATGATAAATCAGAGAAACCTACTTGTGTGTGTGTGTGAGTGATGACTTAGGATAAATATTGATTGTAGAATTTTAGAATTGCTCCCGCTAAATACATGCTCCCCCTAAGTGAATGCTCCCCTAATATGTAAGCTATCATTTTTAATTAATCAAGTTAGTTTTTCATTTTGATAGCGGATTTTATTTATCACGGTAGATCTCCCCCTTTTGTTATTAGCAAAAGTGGGTAATGAAGCAAAACACATAAAAGTGTTGATAATAAGATAAAGGCACGATCGAGCTTTGAGAGAGAAGAAAATGATAAGGAGTTTTAGAATAATTTTCATAGAAATAAATCAGAGTTTTTAGCATAAGTATGAAAAGAGTACAGATAAATGTAATGTAGCAGAAGACTTATAAAAATACAACAAACAACTTTTTGTAAGACATGATGATTCATAAAAAGATGTTTTTGTAAAAAAATTTCTTAAAAAAAATATCATGAAGTAACCAAGCATGAAAGAGATGTATGAAAGAGAGACTATTACAATGCTATTCTAATTCATAAAGTCAAAAACACATCAAACATTGTAGAAAGCATGCTAGGTTATCTAGTGCATTTTAGATATAAAAAGTATTATAGAATTAGCATTAGGATCCAATACTCATGAGAAGAAGTGTTATGTAAGATAATGATGTGCACAAAGTGTATTTTAAAAGAGTAAACAAATGTTATAATCAAAAATACAAGACAAATGTAGAGTAAAGTGCACAATAAAACACAGATAAGATTACTTCCACACACTTTTATGCACAATGAAAAATGTACAACTACCAAGGTGCTTTGCACACATAATGCTCATTAAGACTTATCAGGGTGCAAAGTAGTGCTTGGGGATCACACAATTTTATTTTTTTCAGTTTTTTTTTATCTGGTACACTTAAGAATAAGTGGTATTTTTTTGGAAATGAAGGTTTGCGCAAGACACTTTACTAATCTTTCCAAGGTGCTCAACCTCACAACGCTTATTAAGACTTATTCGGAGGTTCAAGTAGTGCTTGGTGGAGTTATCTTTGTCACTTTATGTAACATCCCCAATCCTTCTCGACCCTTTGGAAATGTTAGGGCATAGTGGTGAGATGAGTGGCCACAAGTGCCCTAGGCTAGGGTAGAAATTGCACGGCTCAACAACCAACCTAACCCTCAATTGTCCAAAGCTCAAAAACCAACCTAACCCTAAGCCCCTCAACTAGGTCAATTGACCCTCAATTGTCTAAATTGACCTCACCTATGATGCCCTAACCACTAAGGGAGACCTATAGGATGGAAATTGTACATGGGTGGGACCCAATTGCATGAAATTGACCAAAGTCAAACTTTACCCAATTTTAGTCAAACCTACACCCATTTGATTAAATTGAACCAATTGGGGCCCCACCATGGACCAACCAATGTTGGGTGATGTTAAGGGACTCATGACCCCCAAGTGGGGTCAACCTACTCACCTTGGTTGACCAAAGTCAACCATGGTCAACATAGCCCATTAAAGGGAATTCTAGGCCTAAATTGAGTGGAACCCCAACACCAATCAATTAACCATTATCCATGGACCTAAGACATGCACATATCATCCCTAGACTGAACCCAAGCATTAAGCTTGATTAATCAAATGAAGTGGGACCAAAAGTTGATTAAAAAGCAAAAGCAAAAGGCAAAAGAAAAAGCTAACACCCCCTCCTCTACACTCCATCTCCAATCAGTCTAGGGGCCTCCCCTGATTGCGGGGGGTCTGAGCTTGACCCAGAGGGAAGCAAGAGGCCAGCCAGGCAGGAGGGTGGCAGCAAGGAAGCTCAACCGAGGAAGCTCAAATTCAAAACCAACTATAGAGACCTCCTCACTTCATTCCAGCCACACCATCACCTTCAGGAGGTAGAGAGCAGTCTGGAACGGCACTTGGAGCAGAGCTTTAGCTGGAGAATTGAGTTTGGGAGCGGGATCGTCGGAGCAAGGCATATCCATGGCAAACCGTCGTCGGAGCCGCCGCCACGCCCCAATCACGGTTCGTTTCTCCTCCCATCCCCCCATGCTAGCTTCCTATCACAAAACGAGGAAGGATCGGGCTCAATTGAGCCCAGATCTACCCATGAAATACATGGATTTCTGCTCAAATCGGGACGTCTGGGATCACCGGAAACCGCCGCCTCTGGTCGCCTGTCGCCGGTGGATGGAAGCCCCGACCACCACGAAGGTGTCGGTTGTGTTGGTCGGCGATGGTGGTGGCTGGATCGCCGGCAATCTCCCCCGCAACATCGCCCAACGCGGTTGAATCGCAACCGTTTGCTGGAGGAGGAAGACGACGCGCCTGCCGTGAGATCTGCTTTAAGATCTGTGCTAAATCATTTCTTTAATTAATTTTAATTCAATAGCTTGATTTTCTGCCTAAAAAAAATCAGTTCACTTCTATAATTAATTAAGGCATCCTAATGGCTGAATTAGAAAAAGTGCCCAACATGAAAGTTGTAGGCCTTGGTCTTGACTTTCATTAGGGATTAAGTTCAAGTCATTTGGTGACCCACAGCTCCCTAGGGAGCTGTTTTACTAGGACTGGTCCTACACTAGGTCAGTCCACTAAATTAATTACCTAGCCCAAACCCCTCAAGCTTTGAGGCTGAGCATTTAACCATGGATATGTATACCTTAGGGGAACCCCCTGCCCAAAGGACAGCCCTTAATGAGCATCTTTACCTAGGGTTTTTGTGGTAATTAGGATTTTTAAATTATGTTGATTTTTGGAGCATATGATGTCCAAATGACACCAAATTTTGGTGGCATGCAATTTAGTACATGTGTAGTACCTGCCTATATTTTCACTCCATTTGGAGTTGTTTTGATATAGAAAGTGGGAAACCCTAAGGATGGCATTTAAGGGTCAATTAGGGTTTAGGCCATTTTGAGGAGTTGAGTGAGTTAGCCTCCTCCACCTTGATGATTATGTAGGTATTGATATTCAAATGCTTGTGACACACCCTAATGGGCCATTTGGAGCCATTAGGGTGGTGTGACCTAAAACCCTAAAGGAAAACCCTTAAGGTTGCAAAGTTGTGATTTGTGAAGGACATATGACCAAATATCCTTGCCTTGACTCAGAACCTTGTAGGCATGTTTTTAAGAGTATAAAATGGCTTAGGTAGTTTAATGGGAATTTTTAGTGTCATTTAATTATTTTTCTCCTAATAAATGAGATTGCCACTTTTTCCTTAAATAAATAAAGTGCATGGACATATGACCTTGTATGGATTTGAAACTTTATCAGTGGCTGAATAGGAATGAAAATAGACTATAGTAATTTTGTTATGATTTATTGAAGCATTATACCTTGTGTAGGAATTTTTAAGTGCTTACTAGCTTAGAAGAATTTAATTATGAAAAATGTCAAATCATTGGGTAAAATTATAATACTTGGATATCTGTCATTTTATGGTGATACATGCCCATGATAATTATTTGGAAGCTTTTATATTTGTATTTCTTGTACCTCATGAAGAAATTGATATTTACAACACTTGGAAGTTAAATCATTTTAAAATGCCAAATCATATGGTAATGACACAATCCTTTGGCAGAGGACTCTATATCCCCATTTGGACACTTGGTAATTTTTGTAGAATTTTCATATGTGAAATACTATTTTTCCTAATTATAGTGGCATTTTGGTAATTATACAACTATGATGATTTAGTAGGCCAAATGACATCCTAGGGTCATGGAACTCAGTTAACTACCTTGATATGGGATATTACCTTACTGATAATTTCCATGTAGCATGTAGAAGCATTTTGTTGGTAGTTCATGTGTAATTTGACTTAAGGCCTGAACTACTTTAAATTATAATAAATACCAATTTAATATAGAAAATTATGGAAATTGGAACATACCTTATTAAGGTCATTGGGAGCCTAGGATAATTATACCAGACCTTGGTGATGAGTTTTTAGAAGGATTCCCTTATGAGGTTTGAGGTTAGTTCAACTTAGTGGTCTGCGATTAGTAAAAATGGAATTTTAAATTTTAGACTATTCAGACCCCTAAGTAGTGTTTAGATCTTATATCCATTCAGTATTTGAGTGATAACTCACAATGATTCAAGGAGGATCAAACCTAGGGTTAGCAGTGAGTTTGTGCTAGGGTCAGTGTATGAGGTATGGAGGTACGTCCAACCCAATTGGGTGGGACGGGTGTTGAGCTAAGTCACTTTAAGTATATGAAATAATGAGGGGTAAACCAAATGTTAATCATCAACTAAAGTAATTGTCTTGAGGAGGATGGTGGGGTTGAGCGCATTGAATCCGTAGTACCGTTGGGAACCCCTTTACGGGGTACACCGCGGGAAGTCCAAGATTCACCCTAATCTAACACTAACTAAATTATAGGTAAGAGTAGCCTAAGTAGATCTGCAAACTAGTATGTATCTCCTTCGGGAAGGAGATGGGTTGGATCAACTTGTGTGTTAGTCCCTGAGATGGAAGCTCGAGTGGACTTGTTAACACCTGTTACTTATGCAAATAGTGGCGAGTCTTCGGTACTAGGCTAGTCGTGTCACCGATGATAGTACATTGACTCAGGTGAGGGTGAGGTTTAAGGGGGCCGGTAAGTTTGAGTACCGCGGTCTGGAGGACTATCCCTAATAACCCACCCCGACCTTAAAGTCTGGTGGATTCCAGCAAGAGTACGCAGGAGCTCCGCTGTTGTGTTCTTAGCGTTGAGGCATACATGAGTTCTAGGCTTGGTAGTGACCATACCCGCCTAGGATGTGGAGTGCCCGATCCACTGCCACCGTGAGCCACGACGGTCGGTACCCGAAAGGTTGGCTTCCTTTCAAACAAATTGGGAACTATAAAGGTCTGTGCGCATAGAGTCTTGTGGGTGAGTCACATTGCATAAACACATTAAACCATCATAAGCATAGCATAGCATAACATACACATTAGCATACCCCCATCATATAAATTAGTATAGGCTCTTTTATATGATGGGTTACCTGGACATCTTAACTTATATGTCGTATGGGCGTTCATATAAGTTAAGGTACGAATCTGTGATGGTAGATTAGTTTTACTTACTGCACCGCATTTTCTTTCTATTACTGTTTTACTTCATGCTCTACTTTACTGTCATTTATATGCACTATACAGCTAGCTAGTTTTACTGATTTACCTATACCTGCTAGATTAGTGTCATGTCACCTCTTCTTTGTTTACCCCTTGTTGTCCTCCGCTTCTTCCTCCCGCTCGGTTCCTAGGAGTCGTGGAGGGAGGTGAGGACAAAACGACTTAGTCTTTATGACTAACGGTCGGTGTGACCGCAGGAGTCCGAGGAGACGGAGTTGTCCCGCGCGTAGCTGGACGAGATGGCAGGACCTGAGCAGCGGATGCAGCGTACTACCACGACGCCACAGGTTGATGACTAGATAGTTAGATTTCCGCATTTGAGAGTTTTGTTGTAGTTTCCGCATGTTGTAGAGAGAGAGAGTACTTATTTTGGATATGTATCGGGCTTAAGCCCTTTTTGCTCGTACTGTCTCTTTTTGGACTTTCTGTTTCATTATATATGATGTTGTGACTTGTGGACATGCATTTATTTCTGTACTTCACTTCGGCATATTTTACTAATGATCGTATAGCCGACAGAGTTGGTGTTGAGCGGTGTTAGCCAACCCGAGTGTTGGTGACACCACAAGGCAGCGATTCTGGGCGAAGATCCACCTCAACCGTGCGATGCGGGAGAGGTTCGAGTTTTCATGTACCCGAACGGTTCTTAAGAAAAGAGATCTTACAAATGGTATCAGATGACGAACGATCATAAGAGAACAGTCCACAACATACTGGGTCACCCCGCTCGAGCCTAGTTTGCGGACAAACTAGGCAGCGGAAGCTATGGTGTGCCCATGTCTGGAATCACATAAAACAGTCCAATAATCAACAAGTAAGGCCAAAATTTTTAACTAAATCCCTATCTTTTGTAGACCCAATGAGCACGGAATCTCAGGTCAGTATCCCTCCCCCTCCGACTACCACTACTCTTCAGCAGTCGGAGTTGGGACAGACGTTAGCAGCCATTTTAGAGACCTTCAGGGCCCAGTCCATCCCGGCACCACTGCCAAACCCGAGAGCGAACTGGTTGAGCACCTTTAGAGGTCTTTCCCCACCGACCTACCGAGGGACAGAGGATGCAGTGAAGACTGAGGAGTGGTTGGACACCATTCAGGAGATGCTGGCCGGCATCGGTTGCCCGGTCGGCAAGGCAGTATTTTTGGCAGTATCAGCTCTGGATGCACATACAAAGAGGTGGTGGAAGTCGCTGCTAGAGACCACTTTTAGAGATAGGGAGTACTCAGATATTTCTTGGGATGAGTTTAGTGCCACTTTCCTGGAGCACTTCATATCCAGCACGGACAGAGATGAGCTGGAAGAGATGTTTCTACACCTCACTCAGGGGACACACTTAGTGATTGAGTAACAGAGGGAGTTCTCCCATTTAGCCAGATTTGCGAGGTCTCATGCCGCAGATGATCGCACTCTTGCGAAGAGATTCTACAAGGGGCTTCGAGACCCGTTGAGGCAGGCACTCTTGTTTGTTTCTGAGGGCAGCCTAACTCAGATTATCGAGACGGCAAAGAAGCTGGAGGCAGATCAGATCAGAGTGCAGGGCGGAAGGAAAAGGCCAGCTGAGGCCAGGTACCAGGGGGAGAGCAGCAGAGGCTCGCAGCGGGGCAGACTTATGAGGCACCGGAGGGGTGGGGGACGTCCTCGTCCTCAGATTGCACCAGTACAGCAGCCCCAGCCCTTACTAGCCCCACAGCCCCTACGTACCTGGGGGCCCCAGAGATTTGATGACCGGAGACGCGCTCTAGTGGTGTGCTTTGAGTGCAACCAGCCAGGTCACGTCAGGGCCCATTGCCCTCGTCGAATCCCTCCACCACCTCCTCCACCACCAGCAGCACCTCCGGCAGCCCCTCCAGCACAACGGGGCCGAGGCCGAGGACGGGGTCGAGGCAGGGGGTATCACGATAGAGGTAGGCAGCAGGAGCAGGTTTACGCCTTGGATCTTGCACAGCCGAGGAACCCGGAGGAAGTTATAGCAGGTAATTTAATGCTTTCAGTACTTTAATTTATTACTGCTTAAATTTACCTGCATTTTCAACCTTCTAGATTTGAAGTTAAGCAAACAATCCACTTTCCCCGGGCATTATAGTGGTGTGTGGCAAGCCCGCCCACACCCTATTCGATATTGGTGCCTCGCATAACTTTGTTTCCGAAGACTTTGTTAAGGGCTTGGAGCAACTCCATTATTGCACGGGACCCACCAGGAGAGTACGCCTCCCCAATGGATCAGAAATCGAGACGACGGCTAAGTGCACCTTGAAGGTGACCATCGACGGCCTAACGCTCGATGCTCCAGCTTCGGTGCTGAAGCTCGCCGACTTTGACCTTATCTTGGGCATGACGTGGTTCGCTTGGAACCACGCCCAGATAGACTGCCAAGCAAAGAGAGTGGTGTTGCGGCACGATACCACCTCCGCGATGTTCGAAGGTATTGAACTGATCCCCCGCTCTTCTTTATCTTCTGTCCAGGTAGTCAAGGCCCACGAGTAGGGCGACGAGGTATATCTTGTATGCTTCGAGATGGCGGAGGTGGAGGCCTCCTTATCAGACATTCCTATAGTACGGGACTTCTCCGACGTATTCCCAGAGAAGTTGCTCGGACTACCACCGCATCGAGAGATAGATTTTCCGATTCAGCTGGTGTCGGGAGCGAGGCCTGTGTCTCGGGCACCGTACCACATGGCACCCAGGGAACTGGCATAGTTTAGGGTGTAGTTGAAAGAGCTGGTAGATGCGGGTTTCGTCAGGCCGAGCTCTTCACCTTGGGGAGCGCCGGTGTTATTTGTGAAGAAGAAGGATGGAACGCTCAGATTGTGTATAGATTATCGGGAGCTCAATAGGCTGACGGTGCGGAACACCTATCCGTTACCGAGGATTGACGAGCTCTTCGATCAGTTTCAAGGAGCTCACTGGTTCTCCAAGCTCGACTTGAGATCAGGTTTCTATCAGCTACGGATTCGAGAGGAGGACATACCGAAGACAGCTTTCAGTTCCCGGTATGGAATGTATGAGTTCACGGTGATGCCCTTCGGGCTCACTAATGCCCCCTCAGCATTCATGAGCATGATGAACAGGGTGTTCAAGGCTTTTCTCGACATCTTCATTATTGTATTCATCGATGACATTCTAGTATATTCCAGGACGGAGGAGGAGCATGCTGGGCATCTGGCCCTAGTATTGAGGAAGCTGAGAGATCACCAGATGTATGTGAAGTTCTCCAAGTGTCAGTTCTGGCTATGGGAGGTGGCTTTTCTGGGACACATCATCAATGGAGAAGGTCTGGCAGTGGATTCGGCCAAGGTGCGGGCCGTTCAGGAGTGGCCTCGACTGCAGTCAGCTTCAGATGTGTGGAGCTTTCTAGGATTAGCGGGCTATTACCGGAAGTTTGTGGAAGGATTCTCCAGGATTGCCCTTCCGCTCACTTCTTTCACCAAGAAGGACGCCCCATTCGTCTGGCCTCCGCAGTGTGAGGCAGCCTACTTGGAGCTGAAGGGCCGACTCACCTCTTCCCCCATCCTTGCACTTCCATCTGGGAAGGAAGGATTTCAGGTTTACACAGACGCATCATTTCAGGGGTTGGGAGCAGTGTTGATGCAACATGGTCACGTGATCGCGTACGCTTCTCGTCAGTTGAAGGCACATGAGAGGAACTACCCAGTGCATGACCTCGAGGTCAGAGCTGTCATCTTTGCCTTGAAGACCTGGAGGCACTACCTTTATGGGGTTCATTGTGAGATCTTCTCAGACCACAAGAACCTCAAGTATATTGATACGCAGAAGGACTTGAACCTACGTCAGCGGAGGTGGTTAGAGTTCTTGTGCGACTACACGTACACATTGCATTACCATCCAGGCAAGGCCAACACCATAGTGGATGCTTTGAGCAGGAGAGGAGGTGCACCAGGAGCAGAGAGCCGTGTGATGGCTATGGAGTTGACTCAGGCATTGGAGGACATGTACATTACAGTTGTATCCAGGGTCGACCCCGAGACGTATATGGAGTATCTAGCATCCTTGAATATTGTCTGCGATATTCGGGACCGCATTCGGGAGGCTCAGTTGCAGGACCCTGCCTTGGAGCCAGTATTCAGATCGTTGGTGGACGGCGTGGCAGGGGACTATTCTTTGAGGGAGGATCTTATGCACCATCGAGGCCGAGTCTACATCCCAGATGGAGGAGGTATTAGAGATGAGGTGCTCAGGGAGGCTCATTGCTCTCAGTATTCAGTGCATCCAGGGATCACGAAGATGGCAGCAGACCTCCGGAAGGTTGTGTTTTGGCCAGGGATGAAGAGAGATATTATCCAGTATGTGACGCACTGCGAGGGCTGCAAGCACGTGAAGGCGGAGTGCAGGAGCCCGGGAGGAATGTTACAGCCATTACCAGTACTTGAGTGGAAGTTTGAAGACATATCGATGGACTTCATGCATGGTCTACCTCGCTCCCGCTCTGGGAATGACTCGATATGGGTGATAGTGGGCAGGCTGACGAAGGTAGCTCGGTTTATTACAGTACGGAAGGAGGGGCCGGTCGGTGACCTTGTAAGGGTGTTTGTGGAGCAGGTGGTCAGATATCACGGGGTGCCCAAGTCGATAGTTTCAGATAGAGACGGGCGCTTCACTTCGAGGGAGTGGAAGGCGGTTCAGGCTTACTTGGGATCCCGGTTGACCTTTAGCACAGCATTCCATCCACAGACTGACAGTCAAACTGAGCGCACCAACCGGACTATGGAGGACCTACTGCGTTTGTGCATCCTAGATACGGGCAAGCCCTGGGAGAGACTGTTGCCCTTGATAGAGTTTTCCTATAACAACAGTCACAGGCTAGCATTGGGATGGCACCTTATGCCGCATTATATGGGAGGTAGTGCCGCACACCACTTTCCTGGATCCAGAATGAGGACCCGAGGTCGTTAGGTTCAGACTATATTGAGGAGACGGATGCGCAGGTGAGGCTGATCAGGGAGCAGATGCTGGAGGCCCAGAGCAAACAGGCGAAGTACTATGATGCGAGGCATCGTATGGTGGATATCCAGGTGGGAGATCGTGTGTTCTTGAAGATTCGTCCTATGCACGGGGTTTCTCGAGTGCGGGGGCACAAGAAGCTCAGTCCTCGGTACGTGGGGCCTTATTTGATCATGGAGCGGATCGGTCCTTTGGCGTACAGGCTGGAGTTACCGCCAGAGTTGGAGAACCTGCATGACGTCTTCCACGTCTCTTCGCTTCGGAGAGCCCTGCTTCGTCCTGAGCAGCATGTTACATCCACATCAGGCCCGGTGGCACCCGATCGATCAGTCCTACTAGAGCCCATCCGGATCGACGATTCGGAGGTCCGAGTCCTGCGGCGGAAGAGTGTACCATTGGTGAAGGTGTTGTGGTCCAACCACGGGCGAGAGGAGCACACATGGGAGCCCATGGACCTCATGCAACAACGCTACCCGGAACTCTTCACCTCAGGTACAACCTAAACCTCCTTGCAAATTTCTTTTTACCTTATATTGCGTAGAACCCGTAGACCCGATCTTAAATTTCGGCGACGAAATTTTTTTTGTTTATTAGGATTTGTAACATCCCCAATCCTTCTAGACCCTTTGGAAATGTTAGGGCATATTGGTGAGATGAGTGGCCACAAGTGCCCTAGGCTAGGGTAGAAATTGCTAAGTGCACACCAAAGCTCAAAAACAAACCTAACCCCAAGCCCCTCAACTAGGTCAATTGACCCTCAATTGTCAAAATTGACCTCACCTATGATGCCCTAACCACTAAGGGAGACCTATAGGATGTAAATTGCACATGGGTGGGACCCAATTGCATGAAATTGACCAAAGTCAAACTTTACCCAATTTTAGTCAAACCTACACCCCTTTGATTAAATTGAACCAATTGGAGCCCCACCATGGACCAACCAATGTTGGGTGATGTTAAGGGACCCAAGACCCCCAAGTGGGGTCAACCCACTCACCTTGGTTGACCAAAATCAACCATGGTCAACATAGCCCATTAAAGGGAATTCTAGGCCTAAATTGAGTGGAACACCAACACCAATCAATTAACCATTATCCATGGACCTAAGACATGCCCATATCAGCCCTAGACTGAACCTAAGCATTAAGCTTGATTAATCAAATGAAGGGGGACCAAAAGTTGATTAAAAAGCAAAAGCAAAAGGCGAAAGAAAAAGCTAACACCCCCTCCTCTACACTCCATCTCCAATCAGTCTAGGGGCCTCCCCTGACTGCTGGGGGTCTGAGCTTGACCCAGAGGGAAGCAAGAGGCCAGCCGGGCAGGAGGGTGGCAGCAAGGAAGCTCAACCGAGGAAGCTCCAATTCAAAACCAACTATAGAGACCTCCTCACTTCGTTCCAGCCACACCATCACCTTCAGGAGGTAGAGAGCAGTCGGGAACGACATTTGGAGCAGAGCTTTAGCTGGAGAATTGAGTTTGGGAGCGGGATCGCCAGAGCAAGGCATATCCATGGCAAACCGTCGTCGGAGCCGCCGCCACGCCCCAATCACGGTTCGTTTCTCCTCCCCTCCCCCCATGCTAGCTTCCTATCACAAAACGAGGAAGGATCAGGCTCAATTGAGCCCGGATTTACCGCTGAAATCCATGGATTTCTGCTCAAATCGGGACGCCTGGGATCGCCGGAAACCGCCGCCTCCGGCCGCCTGTCGCCGGTGGATGGAAGCCCCGACCACCACGAAGGTGTCGGTGGTGGTGGCCGGCGGTGGTGGTGGCTGGAACGCCGGCAATCTCCCCCGCAACATCGCCCAACGCGGTTGAATCGCAGCCGTTGGCTGGAGGAGGAAGACGACGCGCCTGCCGTGAGATCTGCTTTAAGATCTGTGCTAAATCATTTCTTTAATTAATTTTAATTCAATAGCTTGATTTTCTGCCTCAAAAAAAATCAGTTCACTTCTATAATTAATTAGGGCATCCTAATGGCTGAATTAGAAAAAGTGCCCAACATGAAAGTTGTAGGCCTTGGTCTTGACTTTCATTAGGGATTGAGTTCAAGTCATTTGGTGACCCACAGCTCCCTAGGGAGCTTTTTTACTAGGACTGGTCCTACACTAGGTCAGTCCACTAAATTAATTAACTAGCCCAAACCCCTCAAGCTTTGAGGCTGAGCTTTTAACCATGGATAGGTATACCTTAGGGACACCCCCTGCCCAAAGGACAGCCCTTGATGAGCACCTTTGCCTAGAAACCCTTAAGGTTGCAAAGTTGGGATTTGTGAAGGACATATGACCAAATGTCCTTGCCTTGACTCAGAACCTTGTAGGCATGTTTTTAAGAGCATAAAATGGCTTAGGTAATTTAATGGGAATTTTTAGTGTCATTTAAGTATTTTTCTCCTAATAATTGAGATTGCCACTTTTTCCTTAAATAAATAAAGTGCATGGTCATATGTCCTTGTATGCCTTTGAAACTTTATCAGTGGCTGAATAGGGATGAAAATGGACAATAGTAATTTTGTTATGATTTATTGAAGCAGTATACCTTGTGTAGGAATTTTTAAGTGCTTACTAGCTTAGAAGAATTTAATTATGAAAAATGTCAAATCGTTGGGTAAAATTATGATACTTGGATATCTGTCATTTTATGTTGATACATGCCCATGATAATTATTTGGAAGCTTGTAGATTTGTATTTCTTGTACCTCATGAAGAAATTGGTATTTACAACACTTGGAAGTTAAATCATTTTAAAATGTCAAATCATATGGTAATGACACAATCCTTTGGCAGAGGACTCTAGATCCCCATCTGGACACTTGTTAATTTTTGTAGAATTTGTATATGTGAAATACTATTTTTCCTAATTATAGTGGCATTTTGGTAATTATACAACTATGATGATTTAGTAGGCCAAATGACATCCTAGGGTCATGGAACTCGGTGAACTACCTTGATATGGGATATTACCTTACTGATAATTTCCATGTAGCATGTAGAAGCATTTTGAGGGTAGTTCATGTGTAATATGACTTAAGGCCTGAACTACTTTAAATTATAATAAATACCAAATTAATATGAAAAATTATGGAAATTGGAACATACCTTATTAAGGTCATTGGGAGCCTAGGATAATTATACCAGACCTTGGTGATGAGTTTTTAGAAGGATTCCCTTATGAGGTTTGAGGTTAGTTCAACTTAGTGGTCTGCGATTAGTAAAAATAGAATTTTGAATTTTAGACTATTCAGACCCCTAAGTAGTGTTTAGATCTTATATCCATTCAGTATTTGTTTGATAACTCACAATGATTCAAGGAGGGTCAAACCTAGGGTTAGCAATGAGTTTGTGCTAGGGTCAGTGTATGAGGTATGGAGGTACGTCCAACCCAATTGGGTGGGACGGGTGTTGAGCAAAGTCACTTTAAGTATATGAAATAATGAGGGGTAAACCAAATGTTAATCACCAACTAAAGTAATTGTCTCTTTTTGCTCTTTTTGCTCGTACTGTCTCTTTTTGGACTTTCTGTTTCATTATATATGATGTTGTGACTTGTGGACATGCCTTTATTTCTGTACTTCACTTCGACATATTTTACTTATGATCGTATAGCCGGCAGAGTTGGTGTTGAGCGGTGTTAGCCAATCCGAGTGTTGATGACACCGCAAGGCAGCTATTCTGGGCGAAGATCCACCTCAACCGTGCGGTGCGGGAGAGGTTTAAGTTTTCATGTACCCGAACGGGTCTTGAGAAAAGAGATCTTACACTTTATGTCATTTTTTTTGTTTTGTACAAGGTTCTCCGATTACACTTACTTTTGCAAACCAATTAGATTTTGAAAGTATAACCACTTTTCTTTATATTTAATAGTGTAAATAAGTGTAGTGTAGGTAAGATACTTGTGCAAATTTAATTTATTGTACAATTACAATAACTAGCAGACATCTTTAGATTAAAAACATAAGTAGACTTAGCCAAAAAAAGGTGAGTGAAGAAATATCATTATCAACCATAAAACATTTACTCATACTTAAAGGCATGCTAAGCAAAGGTTCTACACTACTTTTGCAATATAATTGATGCACATATTAATAGATATATCAAAGCATGATAAGAACAATGTTCAAGGTAGTTTGACAAGATAAATTGGAACATTGTAGAAGTTCTAAAGATAGTTTAAAAACATGCTTAATTATCACAATAAATTCCATACAGTTTTTTGTTAGTTTTTGTGTTTTATATTTTTGTATTTGATTTTTGCATTTAGAAATAGAATTTAAACAAAAAAAAATATTTTTTGTAATTTGGCTTTTGTAATTTTGTATTTGGATTTTTCAAAAATGAAATAATGTCAGAACAGCAAAACTAAGTAGTACATATAATAGAGCATAAATATAGGTATTTTATAAAATTTAAAAAATATAAAAAAACAGAACCAAGCGATACCGCTCGCGGTAACGATAGCGCTGGCGGTTGCGCTGCTTTATTTAATTCCCTTTTCTCTTTGTCATTTCGGCCATTGCCTCTCAAGCTCTCCCAAAAAACCCTAGAAAATAACCCAGCCCTCGCATAGATCTAAGGTAAAACTTCATCTTTTCTTATGATTTTTGTTTTAAACTTTGATTTTGATGTTAGAGATGAAGATATTTGAAGTTATTTAGTGATTTTAGAAACTAGATCTACAATGCTTGATTCTTTTATTTTTGAAGAGAGGAACTAGAACAAATCTTCCTTATTTTTATGATTCTTGTTCTAAATAGTTGATTTTGATGAAGATTTATGACCTCTTTTAAGAAAAACTTTTGATTTTGATTATAGATCTAAAAAAAGAATCTTCAAGATTTTTTTTTTCATTTTGAATTTTGATGAGGATTTTTTGTTTTGATTTTAGCTTAGATTATGTGGGTTTCTTGGATCTAGCAATTTAGGATTTGCAATTCTTTTATTTTAGAGAGATCTTGACATTTCAGATCAGAGAACTAGCATCGGCGCTACTGCAGGCGCTAGTGTTAGCGCTGGCGCTAGTGAATTTTGCTTAATTTTAATTTCTCTTCTGATGTGGCAGATGGATCCTGGATCAAAAGAAAAGAAAAGTGCAGAGCTGGTCGTGGAGGCTGTAGTAGTAGGTGTCCCATATTACGTGGAATTTTCCATGCCAAGACACCATCAATCATGCAACTATTCGCAACCTCCGAAGTGTTGAATGTGTTTCTTTCGGAGGGGTTTTCTTCAGAGTTAGTACGAGAGTTCTATATGCACTTGGAAGACCCATCGCAGACTGATCTAGATGGAGGAGTGCAGTCACAGGTGCAGGGACAAGAGGTGACTATCACCCATGAAAAATTGAGGGTCGTGTTTGGATTGACCGAATATCCAGATCAGTTGGAGATAGTTGAGAAGTTTAGAGTAGATAGGGATTGGACTAATGTAAACTTTGTGCTACATAACAGGGCATGCAAGAGTCTGATCACCTCTCTGTCGACCCTTACAGTAGACGCCCTACAGTTCAGGAAGTATTATGCCACACAATTATGCTGAAATTAGGTGATACGGCGAAGGTCACAACACAACTCAGTTATGTCTCCTATTTCATTTTGGAGGAGGAAAATTTTGACGTGGCTGACTTGTTACTCTCATTGATCTGTTACTCATACAAGTTGCAGCAACCTTCCCGTCGGAGATATAACAACTTGCCCCTTTGGTGGCATCATACAAAGGGTCATTCAAATGACGTACCCTTCTGTTGAGATTGGTTTTTATCTTATGGACTGCTATCCTCCTATCTACAGTACCTCGCACTTACGAGCTACATCCCTCCCGGATGAGCCATCAACATCTACTCGACCACCACTCTGGCGAGGAGCGTCAACACGAGAGACACGAGATGGTTCATTTGATCGATTTCGAGATGATATGGGAGAACGGATGATACGGGTGGAGGAGGATATATCGGAGGTAAAGAAGGATGTGTCCGATATGAAAAAGATGTTGAAATTTATGATCAAGGTGTAACACCCCCATCCGTTCGGGAGCATATAACAGAGGGTCCGGTCGGGGCCCCACGCCATATACTACAAAGCAAACGGGAACGTCACTTAATTGAAATATCGAACGACGCTATACAACGAAGCCTAACTCAGAGCATTCTATGCGGAAACTGAAAAGAGACAAGATAAACCCCAAAACCCATACCCGGGTATGTCCACTTTTACTAAATAGGAATAAATGTTTTACAACACAAAATTTAGGCACGACGGCCTTACAAATTACCAACATCGGCGCGCAGGCCGGCCATACATGAAAACAAGAGAACATCAAAAAGGCCTTCAAGGGCCACAGCAGCGCAGGGGCTTCAGCCCGCTATGTTCCCGCTCGGTCCAGCACCTGTACAACAAGCCCACCAAAAGCGGTGGCAAAACAGGGCAACGGTTAGCAACGGCTGACCAAATTATAACGACCCCACCCCTTCGAGGGGGTGGCAGTTTCCCGTCCCTGCAAGAGCATCACAGCATATATATATAACAGAATGAAGCGGCTAACATGGACCACAACAATTCATACATATGCATCAATCACAAATCTGGGAATGGCCTCCACGTCTCGTGCTCTCAGGCACTCTTTGGTGTACTCCGCCTTCCACCACCATCCACTTTTGATGGCTTTTCCCTTCGAGGCTAAAGTCGGTGGCCCGAATACAAGGGCTCTCATGTGCTTTAATTGTGAACATCCCGTAGTCCGAAGACTCTTTCCCATTGCTTCCCGACATGCTGTACGAGACTTACTAATCAGGTGCTGCAATGGTGCGGTTTTAGGTTCGCCAATTGCCCGTTGTTCACAGCTCTCGTTGTACAACACGAAAAGTGGGTATGGCGTCCCCTCAGCCCGGGTATTCTCAATTATCCAGCTCTACGGGCCGCTAAGTCATCCACCAGGACACCCTCACAGGTCGGGCACACAGTGCTCAGGTCCTCTCAACAGGTGGGCACAACAACATCACCAGAACTCAGTCTGGGAGCTGTCGCCAGCGTTAACGCTAACGCCTGGCGATAGCGCACAGAAACCCCATTTTGGCTTCTAGCTGTGGGTGCTTCCCGGGGCACACCCCCAAGCATTGCTGCACATGCAGTAGCACTCCCACTGCCTCAGAACGCACAAAATCACCAGAACCAAGTCTGGGAGCTACCGCCCGGCGATAACGCTAACGCCAGCGGTAGTGAACAGAAACTCCATTTCTGCTTCTAACTTCGGGTGCTCCCGGGGCACACCCCCAGGCGTTGCTGCGCATGCAGTAGCACCCTCTAGTCCTACGAAGCAGGATATCAACACGGAGTTTTCCTCGGCACGCATAATATCAAAAAGCATCACCAATCCGGACGAGCCGTCTCGGATGGGCTTCACACAGCGCGCCTACGTCCATTTCACGCGTGGACTCTACATGTATGCAAGATCTGACGGGGATAACACGAATCCACCCGTCGGATGTCACGACCTCACCCTTTTGGGTAGGGACCTCAAAAATGCACGGAAATGGACTAACACATGTCCAAAAGAGGGTAGAAAGGATCGTTACCCTTAGACGTCGCTTCGAGGCCATAGCTTGATTTTTGGCATGGTTAGAAAGGAGCGTCTAGCCCTCCTCTACGCGTAGCCACCAACGTTGAGGGATTCCGATGAGTGTAGGTCCACCAAATCCAAGCTCTAGGCTAGGGTTTACTATTTGATCTCCTTCTCCAAAGCTCTCCCTCTCTCTTAATTAAAACCCTTAGAGAATAATGGGTTTCAAGAGGGTTTCGGCCACCCTATGCCAGCTCCCGAGCCAAGACCGTCCAAAACCGACCCAAAAGTCAATTGGCCATCAATGCCCACAATTTCGGCCGCAAAGTACATTTTGGCGCTGTCGTCGGGCGGTAGTGCTATCGTCTGGCGGTAGCGCTATCGCCTGGCGATAGCGCTAAAGAACCGACTCTGACTGGTCAACGCCACCGCCTAAGATCAGTGACTGCCACGCGTCACGCTGTCGCTGGCGTTAGCACTAACGCCGCGCGATAGCCTCCAGACAGAAACCTTCTCAACAAAATGCTATCGTCGGGCGATAGTCGCTATCGCCAGCGATAGCGCCTGCTCAAGAATTCCGAGCCCACTGGTCGACCAACCACCTGGGCCGACACCTAACCATTGGTCTCGACAACTCACTATCGTCGGGCGGTAACACTACCGCCAACGATAGTGCTGGATTCCAGAAATCCAACCTTTCTGATTTGAGGTCTTACAACCCTCCCCTCCTTATAAAAATTTCGTCCCGAAATTTGTAAAAACAGGCATATATATATCCAAAAAGGTCTTTACAAAAAGGGAAAAAGAAGAGAGATAAACGTCACCGAAACAGCTCGGAGAACTCCTCCATCATGGTCTGCTCACGCTCCCATGAGAGCTCCTCGCGACCGCAGTTGTCCCAACGGACCTTTACCATACGGATCGCCCTGTTCTGCAACTGACGCACCTCAGCATCCTCGATGCTAACGGGCCTGACCGCCGTCATAAGCCCACTATCCACGGGCACCTGATCCGCCGCGACCACATGCGTAGGCTCTTGCACTGCCTTCCGCAACACGGAGATGTGGAATACATCATGTAGCCCGCTCAGTTCCGCCGATAGTGCAAGCCTATAAGCCGCCTCGCCGACGCGCTCGATGATCTCAAACGGTCCAAGGTATCTCGGACTCAGCTTTTTCAAGCGTCGAATCCTGGATACACCCTTGAACGGCCTGATCTTCAAGTAAACCCAATCGCCAACGGCGAACTGGACGTCGCGGTGCTTCGCATTATAGTACTTCGCCTGCCTATCATGCGCAACCAAAAGCCTCTCCGGGATCATACGTACCGTCGAAGTCGCCTCTTCGACGTCTTTCCTCTTGAAGAGCTTCGTCTCACCCGTTTCCGCCCAAGATAAGGGAGTGCCGCACTTCCTGCCATAGAGGGCCTCGAAAGGCGCCATCTGAATACTCGCCTGGTAGCTGTTGTTGTACGCGAACTCAACAAGAAAGAGGTGATCTTCCCACCCCTTGCCGAAATCCAGGATGCACATCCGGAGCATGTCCTCCATCGTCCTATTGGTACGCTCAGTTTGGCCATCCGTCTGAGGATGAAAGGTCGTGCTAAACTGCAGCTTCGTACCCAATAGACGGTTGACTAGCCTCCAGTCGCTCAAAGTAAAGCGTCCATCTCGATCACTGATGATGCTACGGGGCACACCGTGCAGTCGTACTACTGTATCAACATACAGCTTCGCCAACTTCTCCACCGAGTCATCCCTCCGGTTGGGGATAAAGTGTGCCACATTCGTCAGCCGGTCTACGACTACCCAGATGGCATCGTTCCCGCGCTGCGATCTCGGCAGCCCATGCACAAAATCCATGGAAACGTCATCGAATTTTCACTCTGGAACCGGTAATGACTTCAAAAAGCCACCGGGCTTCTGACATTCCGCCTTCACTAGCGCACAAGTGTGGCACTTGGCCACGTAGTGAGCGATGTCCCTCTTCATACCCGGCCACCAGAAAAGAACCTTCATGTCCTTGTACATCATCGTGCTCCCCGGATGAACTGAATACCTGGTACGATGCGCCTCGTACATCAACTCATCACGCAGCTCACCCGCCTTGGGGACGCACAAACGGTCGCCTCTCCACAGCAACCCGTCACGCACCTGAAACTGGGCATCCGGCCCACCACCAGCCTCCTCCGTGTAGCGCTTTAAACTCGGATCGAGTTCTAAAGCCTGGCGGACTCTATCTGCGAGGTCGTACTGCACCTCAGTCCAACTCAAACAGGCACCGGCACTGCTCCTCTTCTCCACGCAAGAAATATCCAAGGCCTCCAGGTCACGTATCAGGTGCTCATCATGCATCTGAATCCAGTTGGCTTGCGCTGGAGCCCTGCGATTGAGTGCATCTGCGGCAACATTCCCCTTCCCGGGAGTGTAGTGGATCTCGAAGGTGTAGTCCCCAAGGAACTCCATCCACCTCTGATGTCGCATATTCAGCCCCTTCTACGTCAGAAGGTACGTCAGGCTCTTATGGTCCGTGAAGATGTCGATCTTCACGCCATACACATAATGCTGCCAAAGCTTCAGGGCAAATATCACGGCCGCCAACTCTAAGTCATGGACTGGATAGTTCCGCTCGTGCACCTTCAGCTGGCGAGAGCCATACGCTACTACCTTGCCATGCTGCTGCAGAACACAGCCAAGGCCGCTCCCAGAAGCGTCGTTGTAGATCTCATAGCCCTCCGTGCCGCAAGGCAAACATAAGATCGGAGTCGTGGTAAGCCGCCCCTTCAACTCCTCGAAAGCCTGCGCACACGCGGGCGTCCAAATAAACTCCTGCATCTTCCGTGTCAGCGTCGTAAGAGGCAGCACGATCCGTGAGAAGTTCTCCACGAAGCGCCTGTAATAGTTGGTCAGCCCGAGAAAGCTACGGACCTCCGCTACAGTAGAAAGAACAGGCCACTCCCTGATGGCCGCAAGCTTCACCGGATCTACCGCCACACCCGCTCCACTAACCACATGGCCTAAGAACGCCACGGAAGGTAGCCAGAACTTGCACTTCGAGAACTTGGCATACAGTTGGTTCCTCCTCAGAACCTCCAAGACTACTCGCAGGTGATCACCGTGCTCCTCCTTGGACTAAGAGTAGACCAGTATGTCGTCAAGGAAGATGATCACAAACCGGTCGAGGTACTCTCGGAAAGTCCGGTGCATCAAGTCCATAAACACCGAAGGTGCATTAGACAGCCCAAACGGCATCACGGTGAACTCATACTGCCCGTACCTTGTACTGAAGGCAGTCTTCGGGATGTCGCACTCCCTGATCCGCACCTGATAATAGCCGGACTTCAAGTCCAGCTTCGAGTATACTGTCGAACCAACGAGGTGGTCGAACAAGTCATCTATCCTCGGAAGAGGATACTTGTTCTTCTCGGTCAGCTTGTTCAGCTCCCGATAGTCGATGCAAAGCCGCAGGCTACCGTCCTTCTTTTTGACAAAGAGGACCGGTGCACTCCAAGGTGAGGAACTCGGACGTACGTAGCCCTGCTCAAGCAGCTCCTGCAACTGCAGCTTCAACTCTGCCAACTCCTTCGGAGCCATACGATACGGCGAGCGGGCCACAGGCTTAGCGCCTGGCACCAACTCAATCGTGAAATCTATCTCCCGCTGCGGTGGAGCACCGGGGAGATCGCTCGGGAACACATCGGGGAACTCTGAAACTACCGGAACATCCACTAGGCTGGGCCTCGCCGTTGAAGCCTCCACTAGAGCAAAGAATAACTCTGCTCCCTGTCGCACTGCCTTGGATACCTGGAGAGCAGACATCAGCATCTTGCTCGATCCACGCATGCCCGCAAAGACCGTCTCACGATCGGCACACTGCCCAAACCTCACCTCCTTGGTGGTGCAATCGATGCATGCACGCTGTTCCGACAGCCAGTCCATGCCGAAGATTACATCGAACTCAACCAGGGGGAGTAACGATGCTTTCAGGTCATACACCTGGCTTCCAACTAGAACCTTCACGCAGCAACTCCTCTCCATACGCATCGAATATCCATTCGGCAGTAGGACCTCCAGTCCATCTGCAGAAGCAATCGACGGCGCACCAATACGTTGGATGAAGTCCGATGATAAGAAGGAGTGCGAAGCTCCAGTATCAAAAAGCGCTCTCGCAGGAACGCCTAAAATAATTACAAAGCCTACGCCGCCAAACAAGGTTAGCATGAACACTAAAATAGGTATATAAAACAGTAAGGACTGTATCTTAAATTATACCTGTCACGACGTCCTTGGCTTTGATAGCCTCCTGCTGACCAAGACTGAAGACTCTAGGCTGCGGGGGAGCCATACGGGAGGCAGTGGACTCAACCGCCTTCCCCTTCTCAGAATAAGATGGCCCGGTCTTCTTCTCTGACCTTGGAAGCCCACTGCGGCAATCCCGAGAGAAATGGCCAGGCTTGCCACAAGTAAAACAAATAAGAGGGCCACGTCCAGACGACGCGCCCGAAGCAGAGGGAACTGGCCCAGATAATTGAGCCTTCTTCCAGCGATTCAACCTCCGCAACCTCGCCGCACTCGGCGTCTTGCCCTCCGGCACTGCCTCGACCACAGCCACCTTTCCCTTCTCCATGAGCATGTCCTGCTCAAGCGCTCGGGCTGAACTAACGAGGGTAGTGAAACCCTGCGTCAACGGCCCTGTCAGAAGGTACCGCAACTCACTACGCAAACCTCCGTAGAACCTGTTCACCATTCTCCCCTCGTCATCGAAAGAAGTTCCAGCGTAACGCCCGAGGCGGGTGAACTCATACAGGTAGTCATCAACCAGTCTATCACCCTGCGTCAGAGCCAGGAACTGGTTCTCCATCGCGATCTGCTGCGACGGAGGCACATACCTTGCCAGGAAGATTCTCGAGAACTCTTCCATCGGCACATCAACCAGTCGCCTTCCGGCAAACTGACGCCTCTCTACCTCATCCCACCACTGCCTGGCTTCCTTTTCCAACAAGAAAGTAGCGAAGGTCACTTTCTGCGCTTCATCCGACTGTGTCGCTGTCAGAATTCGCTCCATATGTGATAGCCAGTCCTTGGCCTCAGCTGGGGATTCAACCCCGGTAAATGGAGGAGGTCGAAATCTCAGGAAGTGCTTCAGCTGTTGCTCAGCAGCACGCCTCACGGAGACTTGCTCCACTCTTAGTGGCTCTGGGGCCACTTCCTGCACCGGCGATTGACCTTGCCTTCCAAACTGGCCATTCAACGCAGCTAGAACGGCTTCTGTAACTCGCCGAACCATCTCAGCAGACGGAGGTGTCGGAGCCTCAGCAGACCCGCTACTCTCAACCACGTCATGGGGACGCGACGGTCCTGCTGCACTTCGAGTGCACTACACGAGTGCATCACACAGTTAGGCGACAGCACAGTCGCAACTAACAACAAAAGGAACACTCAGGTTTCAAAATCATGCAATAATTGTTTGTTTGTTGTTACATTTTATTCCTAAGTGGACATTTTTGGGTTTATTTTATGTCTCGACGGTAGCGCACACACGTGCTCACCACCCCTTAAAAGAATTCATCCACGAATTCCTTAGAAGGACACGGAACCCTAGAAGCTGATACCAATTTGTAATACCCCCATCCGTTCGGGAGCATATAACAGAGGGTCCGGTCGGGGCCCCACGCCATATACTACAAAACAAATAGGAACGTCACTTAATTGAAATATCGAACGACGCTATACAACGAAGCCTAACTCAGAGCATTCTATGCGGAAGCTGAAAAGAGACAAGATAAACCCCAAAACCCATACCCGGGTATGTCCACTTTTACTAAATAGGAATAAATGTTTTACAACACAAAATTTAGGCACAACGGCCTTACAAATTACCAACATCGGCGCGCAGGCCATACATGAAAACAAGAGAACATCAAAAAGGCCTTCAAGGGCCGCAGCAGCGAAGGAACTTCAACCCGCTATGTTCCCGCTCGGTCCAGCACCTGTACAACAAGCCCACCAAAAACGGTGGCAAAACAGGGCAACGGTCAGCAACGGCTGACCAAATTATAACGACCCCACCTTCGAGGGGGTGGCAGTTTCCCGTCCCTGCAAGAGCATCACAGCATATATATATAACAGAATGAAGTTGCTGACACGGACCACAACAATTCATACATATGCATCAATCACAAACGTGGGAATGGCCTCTACGTCTCGTGCTCTCAGGCACTCTTTGGTGTACTCCGCCTTCCACCACCATCCACTCTTGATGGCTTTGCCCTTCGAGGCTAAAGTCGGTGGCCCGAATACCAGGGCTCTCCCGTGCTTTAATTGTGAACATCCCGTAGTCCAAAGACTCTTTCCCATTGCTTCCTGACATGTTGTACGAGACTTACTAATCAGGTGCTGCAATGGTGCGGTTTCAGGTTCGCCAAATGCCCGTTGTTCACAGCTCTCGTTGTACAACACGAAAAGCGGGTATGGCGTCCCCTCAGCCCAGGTATTCTCAATTTGCCGGCTCTACGGGCCTCTTAGTCATCCACCAAGACACCCTCACAGGTCGGGCACATAGGCCTCAGGTCCTCTCAATAGGTGGGCACAACAACATCACCAGAACTCAGTCTGGGAGCTGTCGCCAGCGTTAACGCTAACGCCTGGCGATAGCGCACAGAAACCCCATTTTGGCTTCTAGCTGTGGGTGCTTCCCGGGGCACACCCCCAGGCATTGCTACACATGCAGTAGCACTCCCACTGCCTCAGAACGCACAAAATCACCAGAACCAAGTCTGGGAGCTACCGCCCGGCGATAACGCTAACGCCAACGGTAGTGAACAGAAACTCCATTTCTGCTTCTAACTTCGGGTGCTTTCCGGGGCACACCCCCAGGCGTTGCTGTGCATGCAGTAGCACCCTCTAGTCCTACGAAGCAGGATATCAACACGGAGTTTTCCCCAGCACGCATAATATCAAAAAGCTTCACCAATCCGGACGAACTGTCTCGGATGGGCTTCACACAGCGTGCCTATGTATATTTCACGCGTGGACTCTACATGTATGCAAGATCTGACGGGGATAACACGAATCCACCCGTCGGAGGTCACGACCTCACCCTTTTGGGTAGGGACCTCAAAGATGCACGGAAATGGACTAACACATGTCCAAAAGAGGGTAGAAAGGATCGTTACCCTTAGACATCGCTTCAAGGCCATGGCTTGATTTTTGGCACGGTTAGAAAGGAGCGTCTAGCCCTCCTCTATGCGTAGTCACCAATGTTGAGGGATTCCGATGAGTGTAGCTCCACCAAATCCAAGCTCTAGGCTAGGGTTTACTATTTGATCTCCTTCTCCAAAGCTCTCCCTCTCTCTTAATTAAAACTCTTAGAGAATAATGGGTTTCAAGAGGGTTTCGGCCACCCTATGCCAGCTCTCGAGCCAAGACCGTCCAAAACTGACCCAAAAGTCAATTGGTCATCAATGCCCATGATTTCGGCCGCAAAGTACATTTTGGCGCTGTCGCCGGGCGGTAGCGCTATCGCCTGGCGATCGCGCTAAAGAACCGACTCTGACTGGTCAACGCCACCGCCTAAGATCAGTGACTGCCACGCGTCACGCTGTTGCCGGCGTTAGCACTAACGCCGCGCGATAGCCTCTAGACAGAAACCTTCTCAACAGAACGCTATCGCCGGCCGATAGTCGCTATCACCGGCCGATAGTCGCTATCGCCAGCGATAGCGCCTGCTCAAGAATTCCGAGCCCACTGGTTGACCAACCACCTGGGCCGACACCTAACCCTTGGTGTCGACAACTCACTATCGCCGGTCGGTAACACTACCGCCAGCGATAGTGCTGGATTCCAGAAATCCAACCTTTCTGATTTGAGGTCTTACACAAGGCCTTAAAGCTGAAGCTGTCATCACCGAAAAGAAGAGGATGGGATATCCCTACATAGGATCCTCCTAGACATTCTATTCGAAGAACTCGCAGACGACGGTCACCAAGTCCAAGTGTGGAAGAGGTAGATGGCGAAGAGTAGTGGAATAGGAAAGACCTGAGGATAACTAAATTTTAAGTTTTGTAATAATACAGGAATTTAAACCTATGTTCTTGGTTACTGTCAGCTAGCGTTGGCGCTAGCGCTACCAGCTAGCGCTAGCGCTATCTGCAATGTTTAATTTTGTTGTTTTTGAATGTTTGACTGTTTTTATCTGGTCCTTCTTTGGTAGTTTTTGAAGGTTTTGTTTTACGTTTTATTTATAAATTTGAGGTCATATGAAGTGGATATGTTTAAGCAATTTTAAGATCCTATGAAGTAGTATATGTTTGAAATCATATCACATAGAAATTTTTTGAATTCAATTTATGTTGGTGATATATGATATATAGATATATAATGAGTTTAGGAAGAATAGATTGGTCTTTAGAAATAAAGGGCATGACTTTACAATTTGATAATTTGATTTATAAATCTTTAAGTGATAACGTCTTGTGTCTATATGATGACCATACCATGATAGCAAAAAGAGATAAGAAAATAAAAATAAAAAGACAATAAAGCATATCATGAAGTAGAAAATTTGTAAATTTCATTTTTGAAGATATTCTACTTCATGCATTTGGTTATACCTAATGAATAAGATATTTAGGTATCCAAAGGAGACCAAGTGTGGTGGTTCCTTTGGGTACCCAAATATAACGTGTAGGTTTGTGGGTAGATATTGATGAATGGGTCCTTTCATATGAAGTTAATGTTTCAGTTTTAATTTTGGGCCTCCATTCAAATCTTAGTTTCTTATACATCAAATTTCCATTTTGATAATCTTTATATTGAAGATTATGATTGTAATTATTATTTAAGGTATTGTTTATAGGAAATTTGTGTAATGTTACTTTTAAGTTTGGAGAAACATGCTTTTGTAAATATTGGTGGTTTTGCCTTTGATTTACAAATACGTTGTGTTTCTTATTTCCATTATTTGGTTTAGTTAAAATATTCATGTTCATATTCATATTCAACATGTTTTTAGATATTTCTTGATATTGTGAATTTTTATTTATAATTTTCATAAGCATGTTGATTTTTGATTTTAATTCATCATTCTTGATCTTTAGATTATCTCTAGCTTTATTATAAGCTATTGTGCTATTTTTAAGAGTGGAAACAATAGAGTCAATATGATTTTAATATTTATTTCTAAATTCATCAAATGTTTCGTCCATCTCCTTGATTTCAATTTTATAATTTTGGCACGTAGCACAATCACTTTTCAAAGATGAATTTTCTAAAGATAATTTTCATTATGTTCTTTTACAAAAATAAGTTCTTTTTCAAGTTTCTTAACTTTTTCTTTAATATCATTACAATCAAAACAAGATATAGAGTTTTCAAATGAAGAGCATGATGGAGATTCAAACACGTCATTTTTGGATTCTATATTCACATTTGCTTTCAAAGTTTTATTTTCTAAATGTTGTTTTGCATTAGCCCTTTTAAATTTCTTAATCTTACGTTTAGTAGTTTGTAGTAATTGTAATGTAGAAATAGAAGTACAAAAAATGGAATTTGATTTCCTTACACTGCTATCGGAAGAGGCTAGATTTGAACATATAGTTTCTTTGACATCTTTTTGGCACTCCTCTTCCGAGGTTAGGATTTCTTCTTTTTAACTTGATGTGCTCTCCATTGTTCCATCATGAGAGGAGCTTTCTTGACCATTTGTGCAATCTTGTATGTTCTCCACCTCTTTCGTTTGTTCCATTCCTGTATATGGAGAATCATACATTTCTTCAAGAAATTTCCATACTTTGTATGCACTAGAAAAATAATATATCAATTTAAAAATTTCTTGAGATAAAGCACAGAAAATACTATTTAAAGCTTTTGCATTTAGATGACGTTCCTGTTTATTTGATTCATTCGCTGGTCTAACTATTGATATATCTCATGCATTGATATTTAAATTTATAATAAACTTTTCCATTAAAAATTTCCATCCTTTATAATTTCTCCCTTTGAATAAAGGTGGTTTAAGAGATTTTTCTTTTCATAAAAATTTACCCCATTAGTATAAGCGAGATCATGAGACGTCATTATTCCCGATTGTTAAGCCGATTGGAATATAACTTGGCTCTGATACCACTTGTTGGATCGGTAGGCGCCCTTAGAGGGGGGGTGTGAATAAGGGTTTTTAAAACTTATGTTATATTTTGATAATAAGCTATTAGGATGATGAGAAAATAAAGGCACACCAAGTAAAATCAAATAGAGACATGCTTTATTAATATGAAATATAATTTTACAAAAATTGATTTCTATAACGCTAGGAATCGGTAGCGAATAATAATAACTTCTTTTTATTTTATATCCCGACTCGCATCCCCACGAACCAGTGGCCCTAGCCTATCCTTCCTTGGATTCGGCCTCAAGCCGCTCTAGCCAATCCAACCCCGGATATGGCCTTGAGTACCCCCTAGACCTAACCTAGATCTAGTCGCCAACATGAGGAAAATTTCAGCCCAAAGTCCTACCCCAAACCTAGTCGCCAACACGAGGCGAATTCTCTAACGGTTTACAGGAAAAATGAAATGATAATAATAAAAACTCCCTCTTGAAGAACTTCTGAAGTCGGAGACGATGATCCGCTGTAGGATGAGCGTTGTTGAAGCGGACATCATTTGGATTCTGCGTGAAGAGGTCCTCCTTCAGAAATTCACAGAGCTTTGGTGGGAGATCAACTTTCGGCCAAATCAGGCTCTGGGATTCTAGCACTCAACCTCTCTCTCTGATGTGTTTCCAAAATGAGAGAAGAGGGGTCCTATTTATAGCCTCAGCGCTAGAGCCTGCGCTAGCACTGCCACCAGCGCTATCCCAGATTAGGACATATTCTGTGTGGGGGGATCTTCAATCCGAGGAAACATTTCTCTCTTGCCTTCTGTGCTCCGTGCTTCCGTCTGCGCTATCCTCTATCGCCGGGCGCTAGCTCCTTCTATATGTGCTCCGGAATTGCGCTAATCATCGCTAGAACTGGGCGTTAGGTGCTACCGCCGGCACTAGTGGGCATGTTGGATTTGTTGGCTCGAATTTGGGGGCAACCTTCTTATGTAATCCTTGAGTTATATGGACTTTATTTCCTGCACACTTAAACACACAAGATCAAATACACATAGGATTTGTTACTCTCAAACCTAGGAGATGCGGAAGACCATGTTCCAATAATTATATGTCTTAGGGTGTCACACTCAACCTAGGTTGTCAAGACTAGATCAAGAGAAGCACAATTTGGGCAAAGTTAACATTTGCGTCGAATAGAAATCGACGCAACATCGAGTTAATGTCGATGCTACTCTGACTAGAAGTCCAAGTGGTCCAACCCTTCTGTCGAAGTAATTCAAGTCGATGTTACGTCAAATAGATATTGACGTAGAAGCCATGAACCTGTCGAAGTACCTTGAGAAGTCGACGAAGCTTCTACTTCATCTCAACACAGAAGGAAGTATCTGTCGAAGCCATCTAAAGTTGACGCAACATCGACTTCATCTCGACGTAGATAATGAAGTTCAGAGCCATGCCTTCAACTCGACGGTTACGTCGATAAGGTATCGACGCAACATCGACAAGCAGAGTTCAATCAGAGCAAGGATGAATTCGAAGCTCCTCTTAAAAGAACTCAAAAGTGCGTCGATAAGAGAGGAAGAGAACTCGATGCTACGTCGAATACAGTGTGAAAAGGAAACCTTTTTAGCTGTCATTTTGGACCCTCTCTCATGGCCCACAGCACTGAAGACCGTTCTCCAACGACTTATTTATTGTCTCAAATAGAAAGAAGAATTAAGAGAGGTCATAAAAGCTTTCTTGGAAAAAAGCTTACATTTGGTGGACGGGTCGTGAATTAAAGAAGGAAAGAAAGAGAAATTGTCTAGAAAAAATAACCTTTTTAGGATCTACCAGAAAAGGAAATGAATTCAAAATCAAAGAGGGACAATAAAAGGGAGGAGCAGAAAGAGAAACAATAGTGCATTCATCACAATTGGCAAAAGTATTCTATTAGGGCTTCCTCTTCTTCTTCTTCCTCCTGGAACCCTAATAGAGAAAAGATAGACAAGAAAGAACAACTGCTCTGCCTCTCTGACTGCAGAACAACTGAAGGTTGCTCATCATTAATATCATATAGCAGCCAGAGTTCAATCAGAAGGAAGAAAAAAGATCTGACAGTCATAGCTCCTGCAAATCATCACAATCATAAGCAGGAGTTCATCATCAACAGATCTAGTAGAAGAAAATAGAAATTGTTCTTGAGACAGGCTTCATAAGAATTCTGAGAACAAAATTCTTCTTCCTCCCCCTTCTTCTTTCTCCTTCTCATTCACAAATGTACAAGAGTTTTAAGAATCCCTCTTCCAAAGGATTCAGTGGTTCAAGATCTCCTTATCAAAAGATCTGGTTGGTTCAAGATCTCCTTATCAAAAGATCTGGTTGGTTCATGATCTCCTTATCAAAAGATCAGTGGTTCTAAGAGTCTCCTTACCAAAAGACTCGGGCACAGGTGGTGCATTCCTACTAGGTGGTAGAAGAGAGGAAATTCCATATTTTGGGGAACCTCTATAAAATCTTTGTGTCTTCTGGGTGTGAAATTTCTGTGATGTCCTTATTTCTTTAGCTGCTTTTCTTGCTTTATTTAAAACAACATTTGTTTTATTCTGTGTAAGGATTTGTTGAAGCATAACACTTAGTGTTTTATTATATTTGCACAAATAGGATAGAATTATTCTTAAATCTCTATTCACCCCCTCTAGAGTATTCTCAGAGGCACTCTGTGCACTTTCACTTGGATTGCTTGGCGAGTGGGGTTTCGCCCTCACTCGCCTTGACCTCCCGCATACTTGCACTCTTAAGCGAGCGAGTGCTTTGCGGATGAGGCTCACACTCGCCCCGAGGCTTCCCCGCCTCTCCTGACCCGGGCGAGTGCTCTTCTTTCCCTACCTTGCATGCTCTTTGACCCTATGGGACCCGGGGACCCACTCGATGAATACGGGGTTGTACATGTACAGTCAAAATAACTACGATAGCGCGAATGTAAATAATATTGATGTGTGCGATCAAAATAGCAGCGTTCGCGTGTCGTAATATTAAACTGTGCGGCGAGATTGATGGTGGATTCGTGATGAAACCCGTGGTGATCGTGCGATGAAAATAAGCAGTGGAGCTTGCAGCGATGACTTACGAGGATGATGAATTCGTGCAATGATGGTAATCGTGAGGCTTGCGGCAGAGACCTTCGACAATGAAGATTCCCAGCCTATGGAATGCTTAATCGACTTAGGGAAGAATAACTGAACCGACGCCGTTAGCATCACCTACTTCATGATAATGAATCAACGACATGATGTTTGTTGAATCATGGCCGCGTCGCCAATCATATGAGGCGGCTAACCCAAATCCTATTTGAAGTCTGGGAAGTGATTAGGATCCCTAATCTGAGGTGTTTGTCGCACTTAAAGTATATGATTATACATAGCCACTCAGTGATTCTATGAATTTAGCAGATGTGAGATTTGTGTAGTGTTTTTATTGGGTGGAGTAGCGAGTTGTTCGCCTCCCCTAGTTGGTGCGCAACATTATATGTAATTCTGTTTGTATGAAAAGATAATATGTGTGAATGTATGTGGGGGTCGCTGACTCTACTGGTGGCGCACTCCGGAGGGTTAGTACAACCACTCTAGGATATTGTCATGGTCGAATAACCGTGTGCTCCCTAGCCTAATTTGATGTTTTTGTAGGTGTTAGCCATATGAAGTTCGACCTGAGTTATGTCTCAGTACATTTGTTTGTTCCACCAGTATGGGCGAAGACTAAGTACGGGCTCAGACAGCCGTACGTAAGGCTTAGAGATGAATGTGCTTAAATACCCTAGAAGTGGCCAGGACGTGCCACTGCCACCATTTGACCACGATGGTGGTGCATGTTGGCTTAGCTACCCCACGAATAAGTGTCGCAGTCGTTAGTTTGTACTTGATTTCGATCGAGTGTTTACGTCTCGACACTGTTTGAATTATTAAGGCTATGTCGACATAGATTTCATATGCACCTGTGATGATGATGTTAATCCCGGTTGGTTTTTTTTACTAGTACTGCTCTTAGATGATGACACGTTTCATACTATTTTAGCTTAGCCATCGTTGGGTGCGTGAGTGTGGACACCGCTAGGTTCAAAACAGTAGGTTCTAATCACTATTTGTGAATCTCCTTGCTAGGACATTGAACATATCATCTTCAGGAGTAGAGGGCTCTCCTTCAGTAGCTTTCAGAGCAAGGCTCCTTTGGATAGGAGCTGGAGTAGTTTACCTCTCTTTTGACTCAGCCCTGTTCTTTAGTAGCATCTCATATGACTTAAGATTTCCTAGCAAAGCTTCAGTTGAGATCTTTCTGTGGCACCTGGACTCTCTGATTGGCCAGATTCTTGAATCCCATGAGCTGGGGAAGCACATGAGGATTTTATCATTAATCTCAGTCAAAGAAATCTCCTTGTCCAAGCCTCTGAGCTCATTAATGATAATACTGAATCTGTCATACATATCAGCAACAGATTCTTCAGCTTTCTTCTGAAAGTTCTCATACTGGGATATGAGAAGGGACTTTTTATCCTTTCTTTCATCAGCACTTCCTTCCACCATTGTGGTGAGTGAATCTCATATCTCTTTTGTTGATTGACATTCTGCAACCTTCTAGAAAATGTCATCTAACATTATTGATATCAGAATGTTCATGGCCATGGCATCACATGCCTTAACCTTCTTCTCAGCCTCTGTCCATTCCTTTCTTGGGACATCATCAGTTGTTGAGGATTCTCCTGCCTTTTGTCTGACTGGAGCTGGAGGACCTGTGAGAAGAATATTATAGATGTCTTCAACAATGGAATTCATATAAAGCCTTATTCTGGCCTTCCAGAGTGCGAACTTATTTAAGTTACACACTGGGGGGTCTTGTAGAAGCATAATCCTTAGAACTTATTTTTCTTTATGAAATATATTTGTAATAAAGAAACAAGAGCAGGAGGTCTTTTTGATTAAAGTGTTAACCTTTTAATGATCAACCTCCCTCTGATACCAATTGAAAGTGCACAGTGTGCCTCTGAGAATCCTCTAGAGGGGGGGTGAATAGAGATTTAAAATTATTTCTATCCTAGCTGTGCAAACACAATAAAACCTTAGTATTATGCTCCAACAAATACTCACACAGAATAAAACAGTGCTGAATGTAAAGCAAGAAATAAGTAAAAGTTATCTAGTTATCTAGCTATAAGGGACAACACGGAAAATAAGCAATCCAGAAGACACAAAGATTTTTATATAGGTTCCCCAAAATGTGGGTAGTCCTCTCTTCTACCACCTGGTAGGATTGCATAACCTGTGCCTGAGTCATTTGACAAGGAGACTCTCAGAACCACTGATCTTTTGATAAGAAGATCATGAACCACCAGATCTTTTGATAAGGAGATCTTGAACACCAGATCTTTTGATAAGGAGATCTTGAACCACTGAATCCTTTGGAAGAGGGATTCTTAAAACTCTTTTACAGGAGATAAAGAGGAGTAAGAAGAAGAAGAGAAGGGTAAGAATTCTGTTTTCAGAATTGTTATGAAGGTTGTATGAACAGCTTCTTGAATCTTTCACTAGATCTGCTCTTGATTAACTCCTGCTTATGATAGTGATGTATTGCAGGAGCTTTGGATCTCAGATCCTTTCTGTTTCTACTGATTGAGTTCTGGCTGCTATATGATTATGATGAAGAGCAGCTTTCAGATCCTCTGTTCTATGAGATGGAGAGCAGCAATTGTTTCTTCTCTGTATATTCTATTAGAGTTCCTGAGGGGGAAGAAGAAGAAGCCCTAATAGAAAATCGTTAGCCGAGAGTAATGAGTGCTCTGTATTTCTCTTTCCTTTCTTCCCTTTTATTGTCCTTGTTCAATTTGAATTTTTTCCCCTTTCTGGTAAGTCCTGAAAAGGTAATTTTGTCTGGACAATTACTCCTTTCCTTCCTTCTTTAATTCCTGACCCGTCCACCAACAATAAGCTTGTTTCCTATTAAGCTTTTCTCTGTTCTCTATTACTTCTTGATTCTATTTGAGGCAATTAAGGAGCATTTGGGGAACGGTTTTGTGTGAGGTGGGCCATGAGAGAGGGTCCAAAAATGACAGCTGAAAAGGTTCCCTTTTCAGACTATGTTCGATGTAGCGTCGAGTTCCCTTCCTCTCTTATCGACGCACCTTCGAGTTCTTATGGGAGCAGCTACGAATTTATCCTTGCTCTGATTGAACTCTGCTAGTCGATGTTGCATCGATATCTTATCGACGTAACCGTCGAGTTGAGGGCATGGTTCTGAACTTCATTATCTGTGTCGAGATGAAGTCGACGTTGCGTCGACTTTAGATGGCTTCGACAGATATTTCCTTCTGCGTTGAATTAAAGTAGAAGCTGCGTCGACTTCACAAAGTACTTCGACAGATCTTTGTCCTCTATGTCGATATCTTTTCGACGTAACGTCGACCTGATCTACTCCGACAGAAAGAGTATGTTGCTTGGACTTCTTGTTAGAGGAGCGTCGACATCCATTCGATGTTGCGTCGATTTTTATTCGACACAAATATTAACTTCACCAAATTTGTGCTTCTCTTGATATGGTCTTGACACCCTAGTGTTGGTGTTTCCATGGTGATCTGGAAGTGGTCAAATATCTAGTCTCACTGCCAACGCGATATGAGCCTATGAGGTCGCACACAAGAGTATCTTGAGAATTTGGAGGGAGAATTGTGTTGGCTTAGAATTTCTCGAGAAATCAGACCAATCCTATGACTTAGTGGAATGCAGAGTTCAGTTCGTCGAACTAATGGCATTCATCGAACGCAGTGTTCAGTTCGTCGAACTGAAGGTGTTAGTCGATCGCTGAGACTGGTGTTAGTCGACTGCTGAGACTGGAGTTCGACAAACGGCGAGCGCGTTCGACGAACGACGAGCCTATTCCTCGAATGGCCAGCGTGTTGCATTAATCTATCTTGGTAAGGGTGCGAGCGGATAATTGTGATATCCCACTGTCGACATCGGGTCCAACTTAACTGGGTGACCTCAAAAGTTGAGTGCCTAGAGGCATTGGGTTGGCATGCATCATATGATGGATGCGAATAAAGAGTTATTCACCAGCCATACAAGAGTTGCATAGTGATGCAATTTGCAAGTGTTGCCTACCTAAATAACCGCATTATTAGAGGAACGTCAAAGCAGACTCATTGTGTTGGTGAAATACGGATCTTGTCCACTAAGAGAGTAGCTCGCATAAACTCTCCGAATTGATATTAAGGGTTATCAATTTGAATAAAATAGTGGGAGTATTTAATTAAAGACCTTATTAAAATAAAATGTATTTTGAAATATAGTACTAAATAAACTTTGCATTATTTTGTAGAATTTTCATGGCAAATACTTCACACTCCACGTTGTCCCTGAGAGCCATCCTTGAGAAGGATAAGCTCAATGGGATGAATTTCCTAAACTGGTTCAGGAACCTGAGAGTTGTTCTCAGGCAAGAGCGTAAGCTCTATGTCCTTGAAGAAGATCCCCCCGAGGAGCCAGCCTCTACTGCACCTCGTGCAGATAAAGATGCTTATAAGAAGTATGGAGATGACTCATTGGATGTTGAATGTCTCATGTTCGCGACCATGAACTCTGAGCTTCAGAATCAACATGAGAACATGAGCTGTTACGAGATGGTGGAGCACCTGAAGAAAATGTTTCAAGGGCAAGCTCGCCAAGAGAGGTTTGACATATCCAGGGCGTTATTTCAGTGTAAAATGGGAGCTTGGGACCCAGTAGGAACTCACGTACTCAAGGTGATTGGGTATATAGAGAACCTTGAAAGACTGGGGTTTCCGTTGGGCCAAGAGTTGGCCACTGATCTGATCCTGCAATCATTGCCGGACGGTTATGAGCAGTTTGTCTTAAATTATAATATGAATGAAATTGACAAGACACTGCCCGAGCTCCTAGGCATGTTGAGAACTGCCGAGATCAATATGAAGAAGGTCAAGCCTTCTAGCCCCATATTGATGGTGCATAAAAGCAAGGGCAAGGCCAAGGGATTCAAGAAAACTAAGGTGGGACCTAAGTCATATCTTGATCCCAAGTCTTCAGCACTGAAGAACAAGGGCTTGGCCAAGGAAGGGAAGTGCCACCATTATGGTAAGGCAGGGCATTGGAGGAGGAACTGTCCCCTCTATCTTGAAGATCTGCAAAAGAAGAAGGGAAGTATGACTTCCACTTCAGGTATTTTTGTTATAGAAATAAACATTTCTGCTCCTTCATCTTGGGTATTGGATACCAGATGTGGTTCTCACATTTGTATAAATGTGCAGGAACTAACAAGGAGAAGAATGCTGGGTAGAGGAGAGATAGACCTGCGCATTGGAAATGGAGCAAGAGTTGTTGCCATTGTCGTTGGTGTTTATCGTCTTTCTTTGCCCACTGGGCTTGTAATTGAACTTGATAATTGTTATTTTGTTCCTGCTATAACTAGAAACATCATTTCTATTTCATGTTTGGACATGATTGGTTTCTCTTTTATTATAAAGAACAATTGTTGTTCTATTTATAAGAATGATGTTTGTTATGGCGTTGCCCAATTGTTTAATGGTTTATATGTTTTGAACTTAAACCATCCGATCTATAACATAGAAAATACTAAAAGACTAAAAACAAATGACTTGAATCCTACGTATCTCTGGCATTGTCGTTTGGGCCATATAAATGAGAAACGCATATCTAAGCTCCATAAAGATGGATTATTGGACTCATTTGATTATGAATCATTTGAGAGATGCGAGTCTTGCTTATTAGGCAAAATGACTAAAGTCTCTTTCACTGGTCATACTAAGAGGGCTGATGATCTTTTGGGTGTAATACATAGTGATGTATGCAGACCCATGAGTTCTATGGCTAGAGGTGGGTACTACTACTTCGTTACATTTACTGATGATTTTAGTAGATACGGATACGTGTTTCTTACGAAGAACAAATCCGAAACCTTTGAAAAGTTCAAGGAGTTTAAAAATGAAGTAGAGAACCAACTAGGAAAAAGGATAAAAGCACTCTGATATGATCGAGGTGGCGAATATCTAAGTCATGAGTTTCATGATCATCTGAGAGAGTGTGGTATTGTATCACAGCTCACTCCGCCCGGAACACCACAGCATAATGGTGTGTCTGAGAGGAGGAATCGTACTTTGTTAGACATGGTATGGTCGATGATGAGTCATGCAGATTTGCCCGTTTCCTTTTGGGGATTTGCTTTAGAGGCTGCTGCTTTCACATTAAATCGTGCTCCAATGAAAACGGTTCTAAAGACACCAAATGAGATATGGACTGGGAAGCGTCCTAGTATGTCTTTTATTAAGATTTGGGGTTGTGAGGCATATGTGTGATGTCAAATGCCTGACAAGCTGGAACCCAAGTCGGATAAGTGTTATCTTGTGGGATATCCTAGGGAAACCAATGGGTATTACTTCTACCTGCCGTCCGAGGGCAAAATGTTTGTCGCAAGGACTGGCGTCTTTTTGGAGAAAAAGTTCTTATCCAGAAAGACTGCAAAGGTGGAACTTGAAGAAGTTCAAGAACCACAAACAATAGCTGAACCGATTTTAGAACCTGAGCAAGGACTGCAAGTTGTTGTAGCTAGAGAGTTTGCTCAAGAAACACAAGTCCTGCGTAGATCTTATAGACCAGGATTTGCGCCTGAGAGATATGGATTTCTCGTGTCTCAAATAGGTAATGTGTTGCTTATGGATCATGATGATGAGCCTGCAACCTATCAAGAGGCTATGTGTGGACTAACTCCGAGAAGTGGCTTGTGGCCATGAAATCTGAAATGGACTCCATGTATGCAAACCAAGTTTGGACCTTGGTGGAAACACCTGAAGGGGTATGACCCATAGGGTGCAAGTGGGTCTTCAAGAAGAAGACCGACATGGATGGGAATGTACAGACACTCAAAGGCCGGCTGGTGGCTAAAGGTTTCAGGCAAATTCATGGTGTTGACTATGATGAGACCTTTTCACCTGTAGCCATGGTCAAGTCCATCAGAATTCTACTTATTATTGCTCCATATTATGACTACGAGATATGACAAATGGATGTCAAAATGGCTTTTCTTAATGGAAACCTCCTTGAGGAAGTGTATATGACACAACCCGAGGGTTTGTATCTCCAAGTGAAGCCACTAAAATATGCAAGTTGAATCAATTCATTTATGGATTGAAACAAGCTTCTCGAAGTTGGAATCTTCATTTTGATGAGAAAATCAAAGAGTTTGGTTTTATCAAGAACGAGGATGAACCTTGTGTTTACAAGAGGATTAGTGGGAGCATTGTCGTTTTCCTTATTTTGTATGTGGATGACATACTATTAATCGGAAATGACATTCCGACCCTGCAAGTTGTTAAGAACAGGCTAGGGGACTGCTTTTCTATGAAGGACTTGGGTGAAGCAACTTATATACTTGGTATTAAGATCTATAGAGATAGATCGAAGAAGTTGCTGGGTTTGACCTAAAGTACATACATTGAGAAGGTGTTGAAACGGTTCAACATGCTTGAGCCCAAGAAAGGATTCTTACCCATGTCACATGGTGTGAGTTTCTCTAAGGAAGAGTGTCCAAAATCTTTGGAAGATAAGGACCGCATGAAGTTGATTCTTTATGCTTTGGCAATTAGATCAATCATGTACGCAATGTTATATACTCGACCCGATGTCTCTTATACTTTGAGCATGACTAGCAGATATCAGTCTGATCCTGGTGAGAGTCACTGGATTGTAGTCAAGAATATCTTACAGTACTTGAGAAGGACTAAAGATGTATTCTTAGTGTATGGTAGAGAGGAAGAGCTCGTCGTAAAGGGTTACACAGATGCTAGCTTCCAGACTGATAGGGACGACTCAAAGTCCTAATCAGGTTTTGTATTTTGCCTTAATGGAGGAGCTGTAAGCTGGAAGAGTTCCAAGCAAGAGACAGTTGCTGATTCTACAACTGAGGCTAAGTATATCATTGCAGCAAATGCGGCGAAGGAGGCTATATGGATTAGGAAATTCATCGGCGAGCTAGATGTAGTTCCTAGCATTGTTGATCCCGTAGTTCTCTACTGTGACAACAACGGTGCTATTGAACAAGCTAAGGAACCTAGATCTCATCAGCGCTCCAAGCACATACTTCGGCGGTTCCATATTATTCGAGAGATTATCGATCGAGGAGATGTGAGCATATGCAGAGTACCGACTGAAGAAAATATTGCGGATCCACTGACGAAGCCTCTTGCACAGAGAAAGCATGATGGTCATACTAGATCAATGAGTATTAGATACCTGAATGATCGTCTCTAGTGGGAGTCTTGTGGATTATATTTGTCGGGTGTTGATTATTCATGTGATGAATAGAGTACTGTGTATTTTATCTTACATTTATGGCAAGTTCTTTTATTATGTTATATGTTTCTACTGATAGACTAATTAACATAATGAATGCCCTTAGAATGTTTGCTTCCATAGGAATTCAAGTACGTGACTTGAATGTGAGGGCCTATGTTTAAATGAAGCTTCATTCTTAAATGGTCCCTGGTCGAGGTATCATCCTAGAAATTAGGGCGATGATGAGACCTTAAGACTAGCATGTGCATTGGCTGATGACCGGTTCTCACAGGTCATGATATTGTGATATCAAGTCATCACATGGGGTACTTGTTAGGAACAAGTTGTACTGGACAGACGCACCGTGAGACTACTTCGTGGATTGTTATATGAACGTGTCACAAGTAGGTCTCAAGTGATAATGGTGTTTGTGGTCCTTTGACCTGAAGTCACAGCATTCATCAGGTGAGGAAGAGCATACTTTGATGCCATCTAAAGTCTTCTCTTGAGAAAGGTTGACGATAAGGGTGGTTGTTGGGTATGTTACGAATCATTTGGAAGTTTGTGTGTGAGCAGAAATGGGATTTGTCCTCCTTTATGACATGAGTTACATCCATGGGACCCTTGATGGAATGAGACTGAGAAATGCATGACCATGCATGGTTGAGTCAATATGTGATATTGATCTCACCATTTTTATCAGTCTATTCTAGATCAGGAAACTGGGATTGAACATTTATGAGGGTGACACGGTCCATGCCTCTAGTTCTATCCGGATGTAAGTGACAAAGGGACATGACAACACTGATACATTGGTCAAGACAGGCATGTTGAGTTATGAACTCCTATTGCTTGGGTAGCCATGATTCATTGCTAGATGCCGCTCATTGTTTGTGAGATTTTTATTTGATACGTTCAAGATCAAGTGGGAGACTGTTGGTGTTTCCATGGTGATCTGGAAGTGATCAAATATCTAGTCTCACTGCCAACGCGATATGAGCCTATGGGGCCGCACACAAGAGTATCTAGAGAAGTTGGAGGGAGAATTGTGTTGGCTTGGAATTTCTCAAGAAATCAGACCAATCCTTTGACTTAGTGGAATGCAGAGTTCAGTTTGTCGAACTGATGGAATTCGTCGAACACAGTGTTCAGTTCGTCGAACTAAAAGCATTCGTCGAACATAGTGTTCAGTTCGTCGAACTGAAGGTGTTAGTCGACCGCTGAGACTGGTGTTAGTCGACCGCTGAGACTAGAGTTCGACGAACGGCGAGCGCGTTCGACGAACGGTGAGCCTGTTCCTCGAATGGCCAGGGCGTTCGACGAACGGCCAGCGCGTTCGACGAATGGCCAACGCGTTCGACGAACGCTAGCCAGTTCGTCGAGCGCAGCTCGACGAATTCTGTTTTCTTCACTTAAAGTCGTGGTTGTGCGAATAACTCCTTTTTTCGCGTGGGTATAAAAGAATGTGATTCTTTTTTACCTAACTGATGCGATCTATTTTGCAAAAGAAAGTGAGAGCGGCGGAAGAGTTCCGCCTGTAGCCCCAGAAAGAAGTGTTCCGACCGATCGATCCCGCTGCCGCTGTCGCCTCTTCCTGTATTCAGATCTAGCATTTCGTGGAAGATGTAGAGGACAGTTCTTCTCCGACCTAGATCTTGTGTGACATGAGGTTAGGGTTCTCCAGCGCTCGTGTGGACTACTATAGAGGCGCAGATCTATTTCTGTGCAAGGAACTCAGCCACACAATCTTGAATCTGCCATTGGAGCATCTCGATTGAGTATCGACTCAACCCCCTTTAGGTATAATTTCTGCAATGTGTTGATGGATGTTTTTTATTTCTTGAATCAGTAAAATCGCAAGTTCCTTAACTCTTTTGGGTTGTTCTAGATATTTTATTCCGCTGCGCATATATGATATGTTGTATTATCATTTCTGAAATGGTATTAAGAAAACCCAACACCTAGGTGGAGTGTGACATCCTAAGACATCCAATCACCAGATTACCCTCACTATACAATGGTTAATTGAAACCTAATAGTTAAAATCACTTTTAGATAATTTGTTAAGTTAAATCTAAGGGGTTTTTCCGAACAATCTCCCCTTATTTATCTTAACAAATTTTACAGTGATTTTACACATTTCTTAGCATAAAACAGAAATACATACATGACAACATAGACATAAGAGAATGACAAAATGTTTTTCACAGGCCATTTCATTCCATTGTCAAGAAATATATAAATATCCATAGCTGTTTTTCAGGAACTATAAAACTTTACAGAGTACCTTACTGCTCCTTCTCATGAGTTCTTCTCTTCCTTGAAAATACTTTTACCTTCCTATGAGCAATGTTCAGAGGCTCATCATCTTCTGTAATAGCATCTTTGGGAAGCTCCCCCTGAGCGTTTGCATTTACTTCAGCCTGCTGTGTAGCTTCCTGAGCAATCTGGGCAACCTCATCCAGAATAGCATTCTGAGGCTTCTCCTGATCAGCTGCTGTTCCTACAACTGCCATCTCAGCTTCCAGATTCCTTTGAATACTTAGAGCGGGCTCCCCCTGAATATCTGGGAGCTCCTCCTGATCTGCTGCATCTGTTTGCTCCTCATTCAGCTTTTCTGAAGCAGGCTCCCCCTGGACCTGTGCATCTTGAAAGATTGTAACTTTGTCAGGAGCAAAAGCTTCATCAGCATCATCTTTACCATGCCCACTCAAATCAAGGACAGGTCTTTCTTCCTCCAAAATGTCCCCCCCCCCCCCCCTTCTTAACCTTGATGTGAAAAGAGGTTAAGAATTCTTTTGTGACCATGGAGGAAGACACAAAGTCCTTGAGACTTTGGAAGGATCTTGTAGAATCTAATAACACAGCCTCCATTGGGAGTACTTCTTGTCAAATTTCCTTGCTTGGGAGGCCACCATGTCTGAAAATGTGGAGGAGGCAAGGCTAACTGCTTTGGAGATTATTTGCTCAAGGTTAATTGTGGGGATATGAGAGGTAGATGGAGGAGGTGATGGAGGGAAGTCTTCTTGGATAGGGGAGAGAGCATGATAGGTTTCAGGTGAGATATGAATAGGTGGTGGAGGAGGTGGAAGCAAAAATGGAGATGGCTCTTGGTCAGATGGGGATTGGTGTTGTTGTTGTTGTTGTTGTTGTTATTGCTGTTGCTATTGCTGTTGTTGAGATGGAATATCCTCCTGAGGGGGATCTGGAACCGTGTCCAGTGGAGGGGGAGAGATAGGAGGAGGGATATTATCCCTTGAAGGGTCTCGTATTTGCCTCTCCGGCTCTAGAGGGGGGGAGATGGAGGAGGTGAGGCTGGAGCTTGACCAGGCTTCAAGATTTGCCTGGTCCACTTAGAAAATATCCCAATATTAATCATTTTCCCAGGAGGAATGAGAACTCCTTTGGATTTGCAGATGCTTGGATAATGTTGAAAGAGCACTTGGCTCATTATTCTCATGTAAGCATTTTCCTTGTGGGCATACTTATGCCCAATCATTCTTAGAGTACCTTTCCCCAGTTTACCTTTTTCTTCAGAACTAGAGCTCCCATTATTTGAAGCTGTTGCTTTGGAATAGCATCATGTGCTGATATTTTACATAGCAACATCTTCCCTACAATGTCTGCAAGGAACCTATATTCTTCACCAAGATCAATCTTCTTTAGATTGATGGGCTTATCTTTCTTAAACTGCATAATCTCTAGGGCCCTCTTGGTCTCATCCCCTGATAATTCATCTGATTCATTTCTAGGAAGGAGATCATACGTTTGGTTCAATATTTCCTTTGTTATCAGTACATTTGTGTCACATACGTTTCCCTTGAAGGAACCATCCTATCCTATCTGAACACTATCTTTAAACTCAGTTAGTTCTATATCCAGAATCTTGCATCTGGTGGATATCAGCTTGGTTAATCCAGCATCTCGAAACAGACCAAGAATGGCCTTTAAGCTTTCGGCCACTGCACCGAACGAATCTATGTCCATATCAAATCTGAAGTTCACTTTTGGTGGAGCCATCAGATTAATGGTACCTGCAAACACAAAGAGAAACGAGAGAGAGAGAGAGAGAGAGAGAGAGAGAGAGGAGAGCTGGCGAACAAGAGAGTAAGAGAGCAAGGAGAGGAAAATTCGAAAGCGTAAATGTTTCGACGCAGTAATTGCTTAAAAGCAGATGGATCGCCGCAACTTAGGGTTTAGGTCGATGCACCGTCGATAAAACTTATAATTTGGTGCGCAAAGTTGTGTCGAGATTGCATCTAGGAGCAATTCTGCGCTCACTGTTATATCGACGTTGCGTCGACTAGTATTCGACGTAACTTTGAGATTGTTCAGTAGACCATAAGTCGACGTGGTCCTATCAACGTTACGTCGATTTCCAATCGACGCAACCTTGACTTTGAGCAGCGACAATGAGTCGACGCATGCGTCGATATGAACTTGACGTTGCGTCGAGATCAATTCGAATTATCCACTCTGAGTGCTTCTTGACGCTGGCGTCGAGTAGAGGTCGATGGTACGTCGACTTCTTTTCGACGCACCTCTGAATGAACAGATTTATTTCCTTAGAAAATCCTTGTTGTTTTTCCCAGCAATTATATTGATTGAAAATAGATTATAATATAAATTTAATAAACATTGAGGAAGATTCAAGGCAGAGATTACTCCCTTGAATAAATCTTGTTCCTTAATCAAGACCTACATCTTTCTTCCCACTTCATTTTCTCCTGAGTGGGACCCTACCTAACCCTGCATAAACAATTCAAACATTAGAAGGAACCCAGGTTACCTTGGGCCCTTTGCTTTTACCATTGTAGGGTTCAATGAAAGAATAGAAAGGTCTTTCATGATACCCTTTGAGTTGATAAGGAATGGGTTTCCCAAACCTATTATTTTGATACTTATAATGAGTGTAAAATGTATCTAAATAAAGAAGATCAGCAGAATGCTTTATTATTCTAGGTTTTGCTTTAACCTTTTGGTTGTTGTTATTTGACTTCTCTACATTGTTCTTACCTAGGAGTCTTTCTTTCCTATTCAGATTTACTTGATTAGGTTTATCTACCCTATCTGGATGACTGTTAACCTTACCCTTGGATGATGCACTGTTCTCACTTGATTGGTACTCACTAGGTCTAATAAATGACACTGAATTGTTCCAGGCAGGTTTCTTAGGTGCTTCTGTGCTAGTGGAGGGCTCTGCCCCTAACCCTAGGTGATTAAATCTCATAGAGAGATTTTCTGTGATGTCCTTGAGCTTCTGACTCCTCCCATTGAGTGAGTCCTCAAAGGCTTTTGCCTTTGCTAGCTCTTCCTTTACATTTATGTTTTCTTTTCTCAGTTTAATCAATTATGACTCTTTATCTTTAATATCATTTGTTAGATTTTGATTTATTAGGTACATTTCATCTTTCTTATGGTTCTCTAATTCAGTCATAGCTGTGTCTAATTCTTTTTCTACCCTAAGATGATCAATGCAGAAGTCTTTAAAATAAGTTTTGAAATCATCTGAACTAAAATCAAAGTCATCAAAAATTGATACCTAATCCTCTTCATCATTTGATAACATCCCCAGTGCTATCATGCAGGCTGCTTCTGCTTCATCATCACTTTCAGATGATGAGGAGCTTAACTCAGCTTCTGAGTCACTCCATGTTTCAGCAATGAATCTCTTGACTTTCTTCTTGTCTATCCCATTGAAAGACTTCTTCTTCTTTTCATCCTTTTTGTTGCTTCTGTCCCTTTGCTCTTGTGGGCATTCTGGAGCAATGTGCCCTGGTTTGTTACAAGTATAGCAGATAATCTCCTTCTTTGGAGTTTTATCATACCTGGGCCTTGAATCTCTTTCTCTTCTCCTTGAGTCTTCAGTCTTGACCCATTTCTTGAATCTTCTTGCTATGAGATTGAACATCTCATCTTCAGGAGTAGAGGGATCTCCTTCAGTAGCTTTCAGAGCAAGGCTCCTTTGGATAGGAGCTGGAGTAGTTTCCCTCTCTTCTGACTCAGCCTTGTTCTTTAGTAGCATCTCATATGACTTAAGCTTTCCTAGCAAAGCTTCATTTGAGATCTCTCTGTGGCACCTGGACTCACCGATTGCCCAGATTCTTGAATCCCATGATCTGGGGAAGCACATGAGGATTTTTATCATTAATCTCAGTCAAGGAAATCTCCTTGTCCAAGCCTCTAAGCTCATTAATGATAATACTGAATCTGCCATACATATCAGCAACAGATTCGTCAGCTTTCTTCTGAAAGTTCTCATACTGGATATGAGAAGGGATTTTTTGTCCTTTCTTTCATCAGCACTTCCTTCCACCATTGTGGTGAGTGAATCTCATATCTCTTTTGCTTATTGACATTCAGCAACCTTCTAGAAAATATCATCTGACATTGTTGATACCATAATGTTCATGGCCTTGGCATCACATGTCTTGACCTTCTTCTCAGCCTCTGTCCATTCTTTTCTTAGGACAACCTCAGTTGTTGTGGATTCTCCTGTCTTTTGTCTGACTAGAGTTGGAGGACCTGTGAGAAGAACCTTATAGATGTCTTCATCAATGGAATTTATATAAATCCTTATTCTGGCCTTCCAGAGTGTGAACTTATTTAAGTTACACACTGGGGGTCTTGTAGAAGCATAATTCTTAGAACTCATTTTTCTTTATGAAATATATTTGTAATAAAGAAACAAGAGCAGGAGGTCTTTTTGATCAAGGTGTTAACCCTTTTAATGATCAACCTCTCTCTGATGCCAATTGAAAGTGCACATTGTGCCTCTGAGAATCCTCTAGAGGGGGGGCTGAATAGAGATTTAAAATTATTTTTATCCTAGCTGTGCAAACACAATAAAACCTAAGTATTATGCTCCAACAAATACTCACACAGAATAAAACAGTGTTGAATGTAAAGCAAGAAATACAGTAAAAGTTATCTAGTTATCTAGCTATAAGAGACATCACAGAAAATAAGCAATCCAAAAGACACAAAGATTTTTATAGAGGTTCCCCAAAATGTGGGTAGTCCTCTCTTCTACCACCTGGTAGGATTACACCAACTGTGCCTGAGTCTTTTGACAAGAAGACTCTCAAAACCACTAATCTTTTGATAAGGAGATCTTGAACCACCATATCTTTTGATAAGGAGATCTTGAACCACCAGATCTTTTGATAAAGAAATCTTGAACCACTGAATCCTTTGGAAGAGGGATTCTTAAAACTCTTTTACAGGAGAGAAAGAGAAGGAGAAAGAAGAAGAAGAGAAGGGTAATAATTCTGTTTTCAGAATTCTTGTGAAGGCTGTATGAACAGCTTCTTAAATCTTTCACCGGATCTGCTCTTGATTAACCCCTGCTTATGATAGTGATGTATTGTAGGAGCTTTGGATGTCAGATCCTTTCTGTTTCTACTGATTGAGTTTTGGTTGCTATATGATTGTGATGAAGAGCAGCTTTCAGATCCTCTGTTCTATGAGATGGAGAGCAGCAGTTGTTTCTTCTCTGTATATTCTATTAGAGTTCCTGAGGGGGAGAAGAAGAAGCCCTAATAGAAAATCGTTAACCGATAGTAATGAGTGCTCTGTATTTCTCTTTCCTTTCTTCCCTTTTATTGTCCCTGTTCAATTTGAATTTTTATCCCTTTCTGGTAAGTCTTGAAAAAGTATTTTTGTCTGGACAAATACTCCCTTCCTTCCTTCTTTAATTCTCGACCCGTCCACCAACAATAAGCTTGTTTCCAAGAAAGCTTTTCTCTATCCTCTTTTACTTCTTGATTCTATTTGAGGCAATTAAGGAGCTGTTGGGGAACGGTCTTGAGTGAGGTGGGCCATGAGAGAGGGTCCAAAAATGACAGCTGAAAAGGATTCCTTTTCAGACTGTATTCGACATAGCGTCGAGTTCCCTTCCTCTCTTATCGACGCACCTTCGAGTTCTTGTGGGAGCATCTTCGAATTCATCCTTGCTCTGATTGAACTCTGCTAGTCGACGTTGCATCGATATCTTATCGACGTAACCGTCGAGTTGAGGGCATGGTTCTGAACTTCATTATCTGCGTCGAGATGAAGTCAACATTGCGTCGACTTTAGATGGCTTCGACAGATATTTTCTTCTGCGTTGAATTGAAATAGAAGCCGCATCAACTTCACAAAGTACTTCGACAGGTCCATGACCTCTACGTCGATATCTTTTCGACGTAACGTCGAATTGATCTACTCAGACAGAAAGAGTATGTTTCTTGGACTTCTTGTCAGAGGAACGTCGACATCCATTCTCTGTTGCGTCGATTTTTATTCGACGCAAATATTAACTTCACCAAATTTGTGCTTATCTTGATATGGTCTTGACACCCTATGTTGAGTGTGACATCCTAAGACATCTAATGACTAGATTACCCTCACTATATAATGGGTAATTGAAACATAATAGTTATAATCACTTTTAGATAATTTGTTAAGTTAAATCTAAGTGGTTTTTCCCAACATCTCGGCGCAACATCGAGTTCTTGTCGACTCGTGTGTCGTCTTATTAGTCGCGGGCCAAAGTCGAGGTTGCATCAATTGAAAATCGACGTAACATCGACAGGACTACGTCGACTTAAGGTTTGTTAAACATCTCCAGATTACGTCGAATATTATTCGACGCAACGTTGATATTACCGCGTGCTCAGAATGTTGGATTTTCTACTTACCATTCAGAATGATAAATGCATATCAAATATGCTCAGCGGAATAAAATAAAAATAAGAACAACCCTAAACAGTTCATGGATCTTGCGATTTCATGATGCAAGAAATCAATAAAGCAATACATTGCAATGTACCTGAAAAGGGATTGAGTCAATACTCAATCGAGATGCTCCAAGAAAAAATCCAGAGAACAATCGTTGAGTTCCAAGCACTGAAATGGATCGGCGCCTCTACGGAAGTCCACACGAGCGTTGAAGAACCCTAGCCTCTTGTCGCATAAGATCTAGGTCGGAGAGAAGAAATCCCTCAGCGTCTTCCACGGACTGCTAGGCCCGACTACAGGAAGAGGCGGCGGCGGCAACGGTCGGACGGAACTCTTCCGTCAGAAGCTTTTGGCGGAACTCTTCTGTCGCTCTCAGTCTATCACAAAAACAGATCGCATACCTAGGTCAAAAGAATCGCATTCTTTTTATACCCAGGCGAAAAAGAGAAGCTATCTGCACAGCCACGACATTAATTGAAGCAAACAGAATTCGTCGGGTGATGATTAACTCGTCGAATACTGCGTTCGACGAACTGGCTAGCGTTCGTCGAATGCGCTGGCTGTTCGTCGAACGGGATGGCCGTTCGTAAAACGGGCTGGCCGTTCGTCGAACGGTCTGGCCGTTCGTCGAACGGTCTGGCCGTTTGTCGAACGGGCTGGCCGTTCGTCGAACGCGCTGGCCGTTCGTCGAACGCGCTGGCCGTTCGTCGAACGCGCTGGCCGTTCGTCGAATGCGCTGGCCGTTCGTCGAACGCGCTGGCCGTTCGTCGAACGCGCTGGCCGTTCGTCGAACGCGCTGGCCGTTCGTCGAACGCGCTGGCCGTTCGTCGAACGCGCTGGCCGTTCGTCGAACGCGCTTTGAGTTTGTCGAATGTGCTTTGATTCGAACACTTGTCAACACGCTCCATACAATATTCACAATACTTGTGGAGCATTCAGTTGACTCGACCCGATTCCAATAAGTCGTAGGATTGGTCCTTCACTCATATCCAATATAAGTAAGGCCAACACAATTCTTCCTCCAACTTCTCCAAACACTATTGTGTTTGACCCCATAGGCTCATATCGCGTTGGCAGTGAGACTAGATACTTGACCACTTCCAGATCTCCATGGAAACACCAACAGTCTCCCACTTGATCTTGAACGTATCAAATAAAAGTCTCACAAACAATGAGCGGCATCTAGCAATGCATCATTGCTACCCAAGCAATAAGAGTTCATAACTCAACAAGCATGTCTTGACCAATGTATCAGTGTTGTCATGTCCCTTTATCTCTTACATCCGGATAGAACTAGAGGCATGGACCGTGTCACCCTCGTAATTGTTCAATCCTAATTCCTTGATCTAGAATAGACTGTCTGAAATTGGTGAGCTCAATATCACATATTGACTCAACCAAGCATGGTCATGCATTTCTCAGTCTCATTCCATCAAGGGGCCCATGGATGTAACTCTTGTCATATAGGAGGACAAATCCCATATCTGCCCACACATAAACACCCAAATGAATCTTAACATACCCAATAACCACCCTTATCATCAACCTTTCTCAAGAAAGACTTTAGATGGCATCAAAGTACGCTCTTCCTCACTTGATGAATGTTGTGACTTCGGGTCGAAGAACCACAAGCACCATTGTCATATGAGACCTACTTGTGAAATGTTCATATAACAATCCACACAGTAGTCTCGTGATGGGTCTATCCAGTACAACTTATTCACTAACAAGTACCCATGTGATGACTTGATATCACAATATCATGACCTGTGAGTACCGGTCATCAGTCAACGCACATGTTAGTCTTTATGTTTCATCATCGCCCTGAACTTCTAAGATGATACTACGACCATGGACCATTTAAGAATGAAGCTTCTTATAAACATAGACCCTCACATTCAAGTCACATACTTGAATTCCTATGGAAGAAAATATTCTAAGGGCATTTATTATGTTAATTAATCTATCAGTAGAAACATTTGACATAATAAATGAACTTGCCATAAATGTAAAATAAAATATAAAGTACTCTATTCATCACATGAATAATCAACAACCGACAAATACAATCCACAAGACTCCCACTAAAGACGATCATTCAGGTATCTAATACCCATTGATCTAGTATGACCATCATGCTTTCTCTGTGTAAGAGGCTTCGTCAGTGGATCCGCAATATTTTCTTCAGTCGGTACTCTGCATATGCTCTCATCTCCTCGATCGACAATCTCTCGAATAAGGTGGAACCGCCGAAGTATGTGCTTGGAGCGCTGATAAGATCTAGGTTCCTTAGCTTGTACAATAGCACTGTTATTGTCACAGTAGAGAACTACGGGATCAACAATGCTAGGAACTACACCTAGCTCGCTGATGAATTTCCTAATCCACACAGCCTCCTTCGCCGCATTTGTAGCAGTGATATACTCGGCCTCAGTCATAGAATCAACAACTGTCTCTTGCTTGGAACTCTTCCAACTTACAGCTCCTCCATTAAGGCAAAATACAAAACCTGATTGGGACTTTGAATCATCCCTATCAGTTTGGAAGCTAGCATCCGTGTAACCATTTACACTTAGCTCTTCCTTTCCACCATACACCAAAAATAAATTCTTAGTCCTTCTCAAGTACTTCAGGATATTCTTGACGGCTATCCAGTGACCATCATTAGGATCAGACTGATACCTTCTCGTCATGTTCAAAGCATAAGAGACATCGGGTCGAGTACATAACATTGCTTACATGATTGATCCAATTGCCGAAGCATATGGAATCAACTTCATGCGGTCCTTACCTTCCAAAGATTTTGGACACTAGTCCTTAGAGAGACTCACACCATGTGACATGGGTAAGAATCCTTTCTTAGACTCAAGCATGTTGAACCATTTCAACACCTTCTCAATGTATGTACTCTGGGTCAAACCTAGCAACTTCTTCGATCTATCTCTATAGATCTTAATACCAAGTATATAAGTCGCTTCACCCAAGTCCTTCATAGAAAAGCAGTCCCCTAGCCTGTTCTTAACAGCTTGCAGGGTCGGAATGTCATTTCCGATCAACAGTATGTCATCCACATACAATATCAGGAAAACGACAATGCTCCCACTAATCCTCTTGTAAACACAAGGTTCATCCTCGTTATTGATGAAACCAAACTCTTTGCTTTTCTCATCAAAATGAAGATTCCAACTTCGAGAAGCTTGTTTCAATCCATAAATGAATTGATTCAACTTGCATATTTTAGTGGCTTCACTTGGAGATACAAAACCCTCGGGTTGTGTCATATACACTTCCTCAAGGAGGTTTCCATTAAGGAAAGCCATTTTGACATCCATTTGTCATATCTCGTAGTCATAATATGGAGCAATAACAAGTAGAATTCTGATGGACTTGACCATGGCTACAGGTGAAAAGGTCTCATCATAGTCAACACCATGAATTTGCCTGAAACCTTTAGCCACCAGCCGGCCTTTGAATGTTTGTATATTCCCATCCATGTCGGTCTTCTTCTTAAAGACACACTTGCACCCTATGGGTCGTACCACTTCAGTTGGTTCCACCAAGGTCCAAATTTGGTTTAGATACATGGAGTCCATTTCAGATTTCATGGCCTCAAGCCACTTCTTGGAGTCAGGTCCACACATAGCCTCTTGATAGGTTGCAGGCTCATCATCATGATCCATAAGCAACACATTACCTATTTAAGACACGAGAAATCCATATCTCTCAGGCTCAAATCTTGGTCAATCAGATCTACGCAGGACTTGTGTTTCTTGAGCAGACTCTCTAGCTACAACAACTTGTTGTCCTTGCTCAGGTTCTAAAATCAGTTCAACTATTGTTTGTGGTTCTAGAACTTCCTCAAGTTTCACCTTTGCAGTCTTTCTGCATAAGAACTCTTTCTCCAAAAAGACGTCTGTCCTTGCGACAAACATTTTGCCCTCGGACGGCAGGTAGAAGTAATACCCTTTGGTTTCCCTAGGATATCCCACATGATAACATTTATCCAACTTGGGTTCCAGCTTGTCAGGCATTTGACCTCGCACGTATGCCTCACATCCCCAAATCTTAATAAAAGACATACTAGGATGCTTCGCAGTCCATATCTCATATGTGTCTTTAGAATAGTTTTCGTTGGAGCACGATTTAATGTGAAAGCAGCAGTCTCTAAAGCAAATCCCCAAAAGGAAACAGGCAAATCTGCAAGACTCATCATCGACCGTACCATGTCTAACAAAGTACAATTCCTCCTCTCAGACACACCATTATGTTGTGGTGTTTCGGGCGGAGTGAGTTGTGATACAATACCACACTCTCTCAGATGATCACGAAACTCATGACTCAGATATTCACCACCTCGATCAGATCGGAGTGCTTTTATCCTCTTTCCCAGTTGGTTCTCTACTTCATTTTTAAACTCTTTGAACTTTTCATAGGTTTCAGATTTGTTCTTCATAAGAAACATGTATCTGTATCTACTGAAATCATCAGTAAATGTAATGAAGTAGTAGTACCCACCTCTAGCCATAGAACTCATGGGTCCACATACATCATTATGTATTATGTCCAAGAGATCATGGGCCCTCTCACTACAACTAGTGAAAGAGGCTTTTGTCATCTTGCCTAATAAACATGATTCACATCTCTCAAATGATTCATAATCAAATGAGTCCAATAATCCATCTTTATGGAACTTGGATATGCGTTTCTCATTTATATGGCCTAAATGACAATGCCAGAGATATGTAGGATTAGAGTCATTAGTTTTTAGTCATTTGGTATTTTCTATGTTATAGATCAGATGATTTATGTTCAAAACATATAAACCGTTAAACATTTGATCAACGTCATAACAAACATCATTCTTATAAATAGAACAACAATTGTTCTTAATAATAAAAGTAAAACCAATCATGTCCAAACATGAAATAGAAATGATGTTTCTAGTTATAGCAGGAACAAAATAACAATTATCAAGTTCAATAATAAGCCCAGTGGGCAAGGAAAGATGGTACAATCCTACGGCAACGGCAGCAACTCTTGCTCCATTTCCAAAGCGCAGGTCCACCTCTCCTTTACCCAGCAGTCTTCTCCTTATTAGTTCCTGCACATTCGTACAAATGTGAGAACCACATCTGGTATCCAATACCCAAAATGAAGGAGCATACATGTTAATTTCTATAACATAAATACCTGAAGTGGAAGTCACACTTCCCTTTTTCTTTAGATCCTCGATGTAGAGGGGACAGTTCCTCCTCCAATGCCCTGCCTTACCGCAGTGGTGGCAATTTCTTTCTTTAGATAATCCCTTCTTTTTCAGTGTAGAAGACTTGGGATCTAGCAAGACTTAGGTCCCACCTTAGACTTCCTGAATCCCTTAGCCTTGCCCTTGCCTTTATGCACCATCAATATGGGGCTAGCAGGCTTGGTCTTCTTCATGTTGTTCTCAGCAGTTCTTAACATGCATAGGAGCTCGGGCAGTATCTTATCTATCTCATTCATGTTATAGTTCAAGACAAACTGCTCGTAACTGTCCGACAACGATTGCAGGATCAGATCAGTAGCCAACTCTTGGCTTAAACGAAACCCCAGTCTCTGAAGGTTCTCAATGTACCCAATCATTTTGAGTACATGAGTTCCCACTGGGTCTCTTGCTCCCATTTTACACTGAAATAAAGCCTTAGTGATGTCGAACCTCTCTTGCCGAGCCTGCCCTTGAAACATTTTCTTCAGGTGCTCGATAATCTCAAAGCCACACATGGTCTCATGTTGCTTCTGAAGCTCAGAGGTCATGGTAGCGAGCATGAGGCATTCGACATCCAGGGATTCATCTTGATACTTCTTATAAGCATCTTTGTCGGCACGGGACGAGTTCTCGGTCGGCTCTGATGGGGAATCCTCTTCCAAGATATAGAGCTTACGCTCTTGCCTGAGAACAATTCTCAGGTTTCTATATCAGTCAAGGAAGTTAGTCCTATTGAGTTTGTCCTTCTCAAGGATAGCTCTCAGGGACAAGGTGGAGTGAGATCCACTTGCCATGGAAGTTCTACAAAATAATGCAAAATGTATTTTAGTACTATATTTCAAAATACAATTTTATTTAATAAGGTCTTTTATTAAATACTCCCACTATTTTATTCAAATTGATAACCCTTAATATCAATTTGGAGAGTTTATGCGAGCTACTCTCTTAGTGGACAAGATCCGTATTTCACCAACACAACGAGTCCGCTTTGGCATTCCTCTCATAATGCGGTTATTTAGGTAGGCAATACTTGCCAATTGCATCACTATGCAACTCTTGTATGGTTGGTGAATAACTCTTTATTCGCATCCATCATATGGTGCATGCCAACCCAATGCCTCTAGGCACTCAACTTTTGAGGTCACCTAGTTAAGTTGGACCCGATGTCGGTAGTGGGATAGCACAATTATCTGCTCGCACCCTTACCAAGGTAGATTAATGCACCTTGCTTTGGCAAGCCCACACTTCATCGATCGAGGCAGGAAGAGTGTCATCCATCAGAAGGCATTCGTATACTTAATATTGGATAAGGGATTTTTATAAAATTGATTAACAATTAATCAATGTGCACATTTACAAAATTACAACATTCACAAACCAAATACATCCCAGATGTGCACAAAATAAAATTATCAACGCTTTGATAGAAAGGGATAAATTTGAGCATTTAGAACACTTCTAAATCTCTAGGTTTACATGCATTTGACACAGGAAAAAACAACTCCACTTATGCAGTAGACAAGCTCGTCTCTCAATGTCAGATTCAAAATCTAAGACATTTGGTTTCACAAACCAATTAGAGGGACGGTTACTGCAAAGGAGAAACAATTTCTGAAACAGTGAAATCGCAACGCAACCACATGCGTTCCTCTGATACATCAAAATAGATGCTCCATGAAAAAATCTGGGCATTTAGAACACTTCTAAATTTCCTGATTTACACGCACTGGATCGCTAACCTCGCTTTGATACCACTGTTGGGTTTTCTACTTACCATTCAGAATGATAAATGCATATCAAATATGCGCAGCGGAATAAAATAAAAACAAGAACAACCCTAAACAGTAAATGGATCTTGTGATTTCATGATTCAAGAAATCAGTAAAGCAACACATTGCAATGTACCTGAAAAGGGATTGAGTCAATACTCAATCGAGATGCTCCAAGATGAAATCCAGAGAATAATCGTTGAGTTCCAAGCGCTGAAATGGATCAGCATCTCTACGGAAGTCCACACGAGCGTTGAAGAACCCTAGCCTCTTGTCGCACAAGATCTAGGTCGGAGAGAAGAAAGCCCTCAACGTCTTCCACGAACTGCTAGGTCCTACTACAGGAAGAGGCGGCGGCGGCGGCGATCGGACGGAACTCTTCCGTCAGAAGCTTTTGGCGGAACTCTTCCGTCGCTTTCAGTCTATCGCAAAAACAGATCGCATACCTAGGTCAAAAGAATCGCATTCTTTTTATACCCATGCAAAAAAGAGAAGCTATCTGCACAGCCACGATATTAATTGAAGCAAATAGAATTCGTCGGGCGATGATTAATTCGTCGAATACTGCGTTTGACGAACTGGCTAGCGTTCGTCGAACGGGCTGGCCGTTCGTCGAACGCCCTGGCCGTTCGTCGAACGCGCTGGCCGTTCGTCGAATGCGCTGGCCGTTCATCGAACGCGCTGGCCGTTCGTCGAATGCGCTGGCCGTTTGTCGAACGCGCTGGCCGTTCGTCGAACGCGCTGGATGTTCGTCGAACGCGCTGGCCGTTTGTCGAACGGGTTGGCAGTTCATCGAACGCGCTTTGATTCGAACACTTGTCAACATGCTCCATACAATATTCACAATACCTGTGGAGCATTCAGTTGACTTGACCCGATTCCAATAAGTCGTAGGATTGGTCCTTCACTCATATCCAATATGAGTAAGGCCAACACAATTCTTCCTCCAACTTCTCCAAATACTCTTGTGTGTGACCCCATAGGCTCATATCGCGTTGGCAGTGAGACTAGATACTTGACCACTTTCAAATCACCATGGAAACACCAACACAAAATTGCATCTAGAAGCTTTCTAGACTTATTTTTCCGCGCCAAATACTTATCATTATCGACGGTGCGTCGACATAAACCCTAAGTTGCGATGAATCATCTTCTCTTAAGCAACCTCAGCGTCGAGATCATTGAACTTTCGAATTTTCCTTACCTTTCTCTCTTGTTCTCTTGTTCTCCAGCTCTCTCGTGCTGCTCTCTCTCTCTCTCTCTCTTGTTTTCTCTTTGTGTTTGCAGGTACCATCGATCAAATGGCTCCACCCAAGGTTAATTCTGGATTTGATGTCGACATAGATTCGTTCAATGCTGCTGCAGAAAGCTTCAAGGCCATCCTTGGTTTATTTCACAAAGCAGGATTAACCAAGCTGATCTCCATGAGATGTAAAATACTTGATGCAGAGTTGATAGAGTTCAAAGATACTGTAAAAATAAGGGATAATGGTTCCCTCCATGGCAGAATTTCTGGAAAAGATATCAGCATAACAGAGGAAATGTTGTCTCAAACATTTGATCTACCCACAGAAGAGGCTTCTGATGTGTTGTCTGGGGAAGAGACGAAGAAGACATTAGAAATAATGCAATTCAAGAAAGAAAGTCCCATAAATCTAAAAAAGGTGGATCTGGCAGAAGAGTACATATTTCTGGCAGACATAGTGGGAAAAGTGATGTTGTGCAAGATATCAGCACATGATGTTATACCCAAACAGCAACTGCAAATCATGGGAACTCTGACTCTGGAAAAGAAGATAAACTGGGGGAGATGCCTCTTGAAAATGATTGGCCATAAGTATGCACACAAAGAGAACTCCTACATGAGAATAATGAGCCAAATTCTCCTCCAACACTATCCAGAGGACTGCAAATCCAAAGGAGTGACAATTCCACCAGGAAAAAGAATCAACATTGGGATCTTCTCTAAGTGGACTAGGCAAATTTTAAAGCATGGTTAAGCTTCAGCCTCACCTCCTCCATCTCCTCCTCCTCAAGATTTAGAAAGGCAAATACAAGATCTTCCAAGAGATAGTATTCCTTCTCCTCCCTCTCAAACTCCTCTGGACACAGTTCCAGATCTCCCTCATGATGATGTTCCAGCTCAATCATCTCCTCAACAACAACAACAACAACAAATCACTCAATCCATACCATCCATTTTTACTCCAGATTCTCACTTTGCTCCACCTCCACCACAACCAATTCATGTCTCACCTGAAACCTACCATGCTCTCTCCCCTATCCAAGAAGACTTCCCTCCATCACCTCCTCCATCTACCTCTCATATCCTCAAATTGACCTTGAGCAGGTCATCTCCAAGGTAGTTGGCCTTGCCTCCTCTACCTTTGCATACCTAATGACCTCTCAGGCAAGAAAGTTTGACAGGAAATATTCACAAATGGAGGCTGAATTATTAGATTCTAAAAGGTCCCTCCAGAGTCTTAGGGACTTTATGTCTTCCTCCATGGTCACAAAAGAGTTCTTAACCTCTCTTGCCAGCCAGGTTAAGAAGGGGGGGAACATTCTGGAGGAAGAAAGGCCTGTCTTAGAGGTGGGTGGCCATACTAATATCTCTCCTACTCCTGACAAAGTTACTACCTTTCAAGATGCATAGGTCCAGGGGGAGCCTGCACCAAAAAATAAGAATAAGGAGGAAATAGTATTAGTAAATCAGGGGGAGCTCCCAGATACTCAGGGGGAGCCCACTCCAGCAAATCAGGGGGAGCTCTCAGATAATCAGGAGGAGCCTGCTCCAGAAGTTCAAAGAAATCTAGATATAGAGATGGCAGATGCAAGTACAGCAGTAGTTCAGGGGGAGCCTCAGAATGAAAATCTGCTAGATGAAGTAGCTCAGATTGCTCAGGAAGCTGCCCAGCAGGCTGAAGTAAATGCACAATCTCAGGCGGGGCATCCCAAAGACATTATTACAGAAGAAACAACAATGTCTCCTAAAGATAATGAGTCTCTGAACATTGCTCCAAGGAAGGTAAAAGTGTTTTCAAGGAAAAGAAGAACTCCTGAGAAGGAGCAATGAGACTCAGGTACTCTGTAAAGTCTTATACTTCCTGAAAAACAGCTATGGTGATCTATATATAGTTCTTGACTATTGAATGAAATGGCTTGTGATTACAGTCTGTAATTTTCTTATGTCTATGCTGTCTTGAATGTATTTTTGGTTTATATAAAAGGAATGTGTAAAATCACTTTATTGAATCTGTAAAATTTGTTAAGATAAATAGGGGAGATTGTTGGGAAAAACCCTTTGATTTAACTTAACAAATAATCTAAAAAGTGATTTTATCCCTTAGGTTGAAATACCCATTGTATAATGAGGGTAATCTGGTCATTAGATATCTTAAGGTGTCACACTCAACCTAGGTTGTCAAGACCAGATCAAGAGAAACACAGTTTGGGCAAAATTAACATTTGCGTCGAATAGAAATCGACGCAACATCGAGTTAATATCGACGCTACTCTAACTAGAAGTCCAAGTGGTCCAACCCTTCTGTCGAAGTAATTCAAGTCGACGTTACATCGAATAGATATCGACGTAGAGGCCATGAACCTGTCGAAGTACCTTGAGAAGTCGACGCAGCTTCTACTTCATCTTAACGCAAAAGGAAGTATCTGTCGAAGCCATCTAAAGTTGACGCAACGTCGACTTCATCTCGACGCAGATAGAAAAGTTCAGAGCCATGCCTTCAACTCGACGGTTATGTCGACAAGGTATCGACGCAACGTCGACAAGTAGAGTTCAATCAGAGCAAAGATGAATTTGAAGCTGCTCTTACAAGAACTCGAAGGTGCGTCGATAAGAGAGGAAGAGAACTCGATGCTACGTCGTATACAGTCTGAAAAGGAAACCTTTTCAGCTGTCATTTTAGACCCTCTCTCATGGCCCACAACATTGAAGACCATTCTCCAACGACTTATTTATTGCATTAAATAGATAGAAGAATTAAGAGAGGTCAGAAAAGCTTTCTTGGAAATAAGCTTACAGTTGGTGGACAGGTCGTGAATTAAAGAAGGAAAGAAAGAGAAATTGTCCAGAAAAAATTACCTTTTCAGAACCAACCAAAAAAGGAAATGAATTCAAAATCAAAGAGGGACAATAAAAGGGAGGAGAATAAAGAGAAACAATAGTGCATTCATCACAATCGGCAAAAGTTTTCTATTAGGGCTTCCTCTTCTTCTTCCTCCTCCTAGAACCCTAATAGAGAAAAGACAGAAGAAAGAACAACTGCTCTCCCTCTCTTACTGCAGAACAACCAAATGCTGCTCATCATCAATATTAAATAGCAACCAGAGTTCAATCATAAGGAAGAGAAAAGATCTCACAATCATAGCTCCTGCAAATCATCACAATCATAAGCAGGAGTTCATCATCAACAGATCTAGTAGAAGAAAATAGAAGTTGTTCTTGAGACATGCTTCATAAGAATTCTGAGAACAGAATTCTTCTTCCTCCCCCTTCTTCTTTCTCCTTCTCATTCACAACTGTAAAAGAGTTTTAAGAATCCCTCTTCCAAAGGATTCAGTGGTTCAAGATCTCCTTATCAAAAGATCTGGTTCGTTCAAGATCTTCTTATCAAAAGATCTGGTTGGTTCATGATCTTCTTATCAAAAGATCAGTGGTTCTAAGAGTCTCCTTACCAAAAGACTCAGGCACAGGTGGTGCATTCCTACCAGGTGGTAGAAGAGAGGAATACCCATATTTTGGGGAACCTCTATAAAAGCTTTGTGTCTTCTGGGTATGAAATTTTTGTGATGTCCCTATTTCTTTAACTACTTTTCTTGCTTTATTTAAAACAGCATTTGTTTTATTCTGTGTAAGGATTTGTTGAAGCATAACACTTATTATTTTATTGTATTTGCAAAAATAGGATAGAAATATTTTTAAATCTCTATTCACCCCCTCTAGAGTATTCTCAGAGGCACTCTGTACACTTTCACTTGGCTTGCTTGGCGAGTGGGGTTCCACCCTCACTCGCCTTGACCTCCCACGCACTCGCACTCTTAAGCGAGCGAGTGCTTTGCGGATGAGGCTCACACTCGCCCCGAGGCTTCCCCGCCTCTCCTGACCTGGGCGAGTGTTCTTCTTTCCCTACCTTGCATGCTCTCTGACCCTTTGGGACCCGGGGACCCACTCGACGAATACAGGGTTGTACACGTACAGCCAAAATAACTACAATAGCACGAATGTAAATAATATTGATGTGTGCGATCAAAATAGCAACGCTCGCGTGTCGATAAATAATATTAAACTATGCGGCGAGATCGATGGTGGATCTCGTGATGAAACCCGCGGCGATCGTGCGATGAAAATAAGCAGTGGAGCTTGCAGCGACGACTTACGAGGATGATGAATTCGTGCAATGATGGTAATCGTGAGGCTTGCAGCAGAGGCCTTCGACAATGAAGATTCACAGCCTATGGAATGCTTAATCGACTTAGGGAAGAATAATTGAATCGACGCTGTTAGCATCACCTACTTCATGATAATGAATCAACGACATGATGCTTGTTGAATCATGGCCGCGTCGCCAATCATATGAGGCGGCTAACCCAAATCCTATTCGAAGTCTGGGAAGTGATTAGGATCCCTAATCTGAGGTGTTTATCGCACTTAAAGTATATGATTATACATAACCACTCAGTCATTCTATGAATTTAGCAGAGGTGAGATTTGTGTAGTGTTTTTGTTTGGTGGAGTAGCGATTTGTTCGCCTCCCCTAGTTGGTGCCCTACATTATATGTAATTCTACTTGTATGAAAAGATAATATGTGTGAATGTATATGGCGGGTCGCTGACTCTACTGGTGGCGCACTCCGGAGGGTTAGTACAACCACTCTAGGATATCGTCATGGTCGAATAACCGTGTGCTCCCTAGCCTAATTTGATGTTTTTTGTAGGTGTTAGCCACATGAAGTTCGACCTGAGCTATGTCTCATTACTTTTATTTGTTCACCAGTATGGGCGAAGACTGAGTACGGGCTCAGACAACCGTATGTAAGGCCTAGAGATGATTGTGCTTAAATACCTTATAAGTAGCCAGGACGTGCCACTGCCACCGTTTGACCACGACGGTGGTGCATGTTGGCTTAGCTGCCCCACGAATAAGTGTCACAGTCATTAGTTTGTACTTGATTTCGATCGAGTGCTTACGTTTCGACATTGTTTGAATTGTTAAGGCTATGTCGACATAGATTTCATATGCACCTGTGATGATGATGTTAATCCCGGTTGGGTTTTTTCTTTTACTAGTACTGCTCTTAGATGATGACACATTTCATACTGTTTTAGCTTAGCCATCGTTGGGTGCGTGAGTGTGGACACCGCTGGGTTCAAAACAGTAGGTTCTTGTAACGGCTAATTATTATGCACATATACTTGATAGTCAACTAGCTTACCTTCATTTTTTTACTATACACTGTTTAGTTTATTTGCTCATATATGATAGTTTGCTAATTGTACTTATCTTATTACCATATTTATACTTGTATGCTATACTTGCATAGTATGAAAGTGAGTTTAGTTCTTAATATTAAAGCTCTTGTTTAAGTTTATTTCAAAATAATGATATATATAAATATATGTGCTGAGTGAGTAATAAAATCAAACACTAAGAAGGCATAATAATCACAGTACAGCAAAAAGAAATAAAACAAAAGCAAACATCCAGAAGACACAAGATATATAGTAGTTCCCCAATCAACCTGGGTACATCTACTCTTCTACCCACTGGTAGGAATCCACTGGAGGTTGTTGATCAGGTGCCCTCACACCAAGGTGTTTTTATTCAGGTGTCTACACACCACAAAGCTTTTGATCAGTTGCTCAAAACCAAGATGCAGGTTTTTGCTAATGTGCCCTGTCACCGGGAGTTAACTTTTGAAGGGAGTTATAACCCTTTACAAGAGGAAGGAAATAAAGAAAACAAAAAAGATTATAGTGTTCTTCTCTTTCTAAGAAGACTCTTGAAGATCCTGATGGTTTGTTGAGTTTGGATCTTGATGATGATGTTGAAGAGCTCCCCCTATCTGATTTAGATTGATAACAGCTTGTGGATGGAGCTTCTTCACTTGATTACAAATACTCTTCTTTTCTTCTTCTGCAGTTTTGATCCTGAGCAAATAATATTGATTGGTGTCTCAGGATGTAGATGACCTGCAAAGAAGAGTTTAGCAAAAAGAAGATATAATATATTTTGATCTGCTTCTTCTTTTTGCCCTCTGTTTTTCTCTTCCTAGTTCTTCTTATTTCTTTTTCTCTTTTTCTTTCTGTCTCTTAATTTTTTCTCTCTGAATATATAATCTGGAGAGCTGTTTTGGCTGATTTGAATTCTTGCCGACAAGAGCGGAAAGAGATAATATCTCTTTTATTTCCTGGATCCTCGAGAACATAAATTGTCGTCTTTGGCTTTGATGCAACGGCTATAACATTTATTGTTCTGTAACGGCTAATTCAAATAAAGGAAAGGCAGCAAAATATAAATAGAAATAATAAAATATTTCTTTAATAAATCTGACAACCTATTTGATTTTAGTCGAGCTGAGAAAGAATAATTTATATATCTGATAATATTTCGTCGAGCTCAGCTTCACGTTCATCGACCTGATCATTTGATTCGTTGTTCTGAGCTTCTATTGAAGATTCGTCGAACGCAGACTTGAGTTCGTCGAACGGAAGGATTCGTCGACCGCTGAGCCTGGATGATTTCGTCGATCGCTGAAATATTGAGTTGTTCGTCAAACGCGGACTTGAGTTCGTCGAACGCAACTTTTCATCGAGCGCTGAGACGGGCTAGATCATTGATCGCTGAGATATTGAGTTGTTCGTCAAACGCAGACTTGAGTTCGTCGAACGCAGGATTTTGTCGACCGCTGAGACGGGGTCTGTTCGTCGACCGCTGAGATAATCTATTCGTCGACCGCTGAACCGCTGAGACGGGATCGTCGAACGCTGAACCGCTGAGACGGGATCGTCGAACGCTGAACCGCTGGATTTCATCGAGCGTAGAATGACTACCATTCGTCGAGCGCAGAGCGTCGTTCGTCGACCGCAAATGGTCATTCGTCGAACGCAGAGAACATGTGTTATTTTTATTCTTCTCTTATTTTCTCAGCCTATTAATTATATATATTTTCAGCCTACTATCTTAATGGGATTTGATCTAAGTTATAAGATGTGTTATGATAGAAACTTAGACATTAAAGGTGGATCCTAACTCAAATCAAAACTAAGGTTCCAACATAGTATACCGTCCGTCACTTCCTGCAACATGGTATTTCCCTCCCTTGAGTGTTAGGGCTTTGGGGGGAGCGGGAATAACCACTCAGTCTGTATGAATGATGTGTTCCGTTGAATCATTTTTTTGCGGAGACTCTGCCGAAGGCGACGCAACCGAAACTGTGGGTGTTCCCAAAGCTATGGCGTGGACTCGATGTGGACTCGGCGTGGACTGGACGTGGACTCGATGTGAACTTGTCGTGGACTTGACGCGGACTTTACGTGGCCTCGACGTGGACTTGGCGTGTAGATAGAAGATATGATGATGATCGTTTCTACCCTTAGCAACATCATTAGTCATAGAGTTAGCTCATTGGATTTACATATTTACTGCACTTATATATCTTTCATCAGGCTTGACATGTTACTTGTGAGCCCTCAGATTTTCTATAGACTATTGTACTCTGACTGTGGGGTTATTGTGCCGTTGTTGTGGCTATTTCTGTCTTGTTTTATATACTCATATATTTCTGTGCTCTACTATGTGACTACTAGTCTTCCGCTACTTCTTATAGTGTATCCTAATTGGGGGTGTGATGGTTGTTCGCTTAGCATCATCATCTATTCGTAGCTTGGAAGAGAATGATGGGAGAGGGTTGAGACGTTCATACCTCTACTCTTCTGTTATTCCCTTGATGCAAATTGGTGGTAGTGGGCGATAAGATCCCCTAGTCGTGCATAGTTCCGAAGGGGGATCTTAGATATACCATCTCCCTTTGTTAAGGGTTTACCTCTGATAGTGATAGTTCTCATATGCAATAAATGTTGTTATTATTTTCGTTTGAGATTGAATAAAAAGTGATCAATGGGAAGAAGGGGACGTTGACGGATAACGTGTCTTATTCACAATTGATTTTTTTTCCTTTTCATGAAAAGAAGTAGAGAAGGCATAATTGATGATAGCATTCCTGAATAGTGTGGCCACCGCGCAGCGTTGTGGGAGAAATCAAATTTTTTAAGCCCGTGAATATTTTTCATTCAAACCATGTCGAATATTATCATCATTTTCGTTTCAAGATTTGAACTTCTAATTATTATAGTCTCAAACTATGTTTAGTACAGGTTTGAAGCCATGTAAAGTTTTTGAGCCATGTGAAGTTTTTGAGCCTTTAATGTTATAGTACCTCTATAATTGCTTCACACTGCCTTTCCATCACAACAAACTCGCACCACTCTCAAATTTAAAACATTACCTTTGTTCAATTTAGTAATTAATTTCTTCCGGATCAATTTGGACATTAGTCAAGGACTTCAAAAACCATGCTTTCATTGTTGAGGGAGTGTGTTTCCTATCTAATTTAAATTGTGAACACTGCCATGATGTATATTGATCCATCTTTGACAAAACAAGATGAATATCCTATAAGGTCCATCTTTGATAAAACAACATTGAATACCCTATAAGGTTATAATTCATTTAAGATATCATTCCCCAACTACAATATCAACATCAGTCGCCGCCCCCGCCGAATGATGTCGCCCGTCGAATGATGTCGTCCATCGAATGTTGTCGCCCGTCGAATGTTTGCCACACGCCGAATATTTTCCACACGGGAGGACATTTTTGAGAATTTCTATGCGGGCGAAGCCCGCTAAGAGTCAGCGAGCATGGGCGAACCCCATGCGGAGCTGCTCGTGTGTGCATATATATATTATATATGTATATATTCATATATATATATGTATATATATGTATATATGTATATATATAGGGCCATTTACCGGGACCTCCCCTCTAACTTTGCTAAATTACTGAGAGCACCCCTCTTATTTTCGAAATTACAAAAAACTCCCCTATAAGTTAGCATAATTACAAAAACTTCCCTTGAAGTTTTAATTTCATTACAAAAAACCCCATCCGTGATACAATTTCATTACAAAAAAATCCAGAATTTTTGTTCATGATGTTATGAAATTAAAAGTTCAGGAGAGGTTTTTGTAATTTCGAAAATAAGAGGGGTGCTCTCAGTAATTATGCTAACTTACAGGGGAGGTACGGGTAATTATTTCTCTCTCTCTCTCTCTCTCTCTCTCTCTCTCTCTCTCTCTCTCTCTCTCTCTCTCTCTCTCTCTCTCTCTCTCTCTCTCTCTCTCTCTCTCTCTCTCTCTCTCTCTCTCTCTCTCTCTCTCTCTCTCTCTCTCTCTCTCTCTCTCTCTCTCTCTCTCTCTCTCTCTCTCTCTCTCTCTCTCTCTCTATACATATATATATATATATGTATGTATCTCTCTATATATATATATGTAAAATTGTAAATATATATGTATATATATATATATATATTTGTATATATAGATATGTATATATGTATATGTATATATGTATATGTATATATGTATATGTATATATGTATATGTATATGTATATATGTATATATGTATATGTATATATGTATATATGTATATGTATATATGTATATATGTATATGTATATATGTATATATGTATATGTATATATGTATATGTATATGTATATATGTATATATGTGTATGTGTATATGTATATATGTATATGTGTATATGTATATGTATATATATATATACTAATATATAAAGATATCACTTTATGGTGTAACATGGTCGACAAACGAATACGAGCCGTCAGATTCTTCTTATCGGTGATAACCACCGTTCGATAAGGAGAGAGGGAGGGAGAGAGTGAGAGAGGGGAGAGAAGGAGTGGGCCCACAATTAAGAGAGAGAGAGGGGAGAGAGGGAGTGGGGCCCACAATTAAGAGAGAGAGAGCGAGGGAGGGGAGAGAGGGAGTGGGGCCCACAATTAAGAGAGAGAGAGCGAGGGAGGGGAGAGTGGGCGACAACATGTCTTGGAGTTGGAGAGAGAAATAGAGAGAAAGAGAAAGGAGAGAGGTGGAGGTGGGTCCATCACCATTTTGATTAATATTTAAATATATATAACTAAAAACTTTATTAAATTTTACATAAAAGTTTGATATATAGTATATAAATGTTTATTAATATTTATTTAAAACATCAATTTATCAAAATATTTATTAAATTAATGTTTATTAAATTAATGTTATGCATGTGATACTTGTTGTGCGATGCTCGCGTGCGGGAGTAGATGAGCACAGACGGGAGTACCTCGGCTTGACGACAATCACGCTGCTCGCATTTCCTCTAGCGCACGACAAAATAAGGCAACATGTGTAGTATTGTGCGATCGAGGAATTGCAAGCGGCGTGAGCGCGTCAAGCCAGGGTACCATCGCGCAGGGCACGGGAGGCTCCCCGTGCACTGTCACTCGTGTGTGTGTGTGTGGGCACGGGAGGCTCCCCGTGCACTGTCACTCGTGTGTGTGTGTGTGTGTGTGTGTGTGGGCACGGGAGGCTCCCCGTGCACTGTCACTCGTGTGTGTGTGTGTGTGTGTGTGTGTGTGTGTGTGTGTGTGTGTGTGTGTGTGTGTGTGTGTGTGTGTGTGTGTGTGTGTGTGTGTGTTAAATAAGGCTGATTATGCTGCTACAGTGCTTGTCTGTCGCAAGTCAAACTTCTTCGGCGGTGTTACAATCCCGTGCCTCGGTTCTCTTCCTCATTTGCTGCGCATCACCCGCATCTTCAGCGATTCGCCCCCTTCTTCAACGATTCGCCCGCTCAACTCTTCAGCGACTCCCCCGCTCCATCATAATATCCTCCCTGTCCTGCTCCTTCAAAAGGCGGAAGACCTAAGTGTCGCACAACAATTCAGCCGATCGAACTCGCTGCAGATCTACGCTGAACGGCGAACGCCGCTCAACAACTCCCTCTCACAGATCTACCGAAAACCGAAAACCCTCCAGCGCCTCCACCGAGACCACAACTTGCGGCCGCTCCACACACCGTCGAGGATCTTCAACCCAACACACCATCCCCACCTAAGCAACCAACGACATCTCCCGGAAGAATCTCCCTCCACACCTCCCTCCAGATATTCGCAATCCGTAACTCATTCCCGATCAATCTCTCAGTCATCCTCAACCTTACCACACCTACCACTCCCTCAGGTTCCCCTCTTTTGATACAAATTGAGTGCAGTATAATAATACAACTTGATGCATGGTTTCTACATAGGAAAACTTCTCCAGCATATATAGGCTTCGTTTGGGAGGACTTATTTTTACTGGTCAAGCGGTTACGAGCGCATGAACTGGACCATAATTAAGGTCCGGTTTATGCGGTCATAATCGCTTGACCGGTAAAAATAAGTCCCCCCAAACAGAGCCTAAGTCTTGCAGAATGTGATATGATGATTCTGATAGGTAAATTGAGTGAATGAAGTGAAATCGCAAGTTGAAATTAATATATCCATCATCAATGCACATGTATATACTATCCAAATGCTCATAAGGCATTTTTTTATATCAGGTTATGTGCATTATAGTTAATTTTATTGAAAATTATTAAACTTATTGCAACTCTTCTTTGGACTACATTCAATTGGACATATGTTACAGAAGATAAACTACTCTGTTTTAATGTTATTTTTACCATTCACTTTTACTACATTATAGGTATTTGAAGTCCTCTAAGTACAAAATTTATAATTATATATATATACTATATATAAAGAAATACTACCCTAATTAGCTCCAACTGCGGAGTGATAGGGCATACCAAAAAAAGTTGTGGTCATTCAAGCAAGAATGTAGAACATCCAATGCCAACAACATCAACTTCTAGAGCAAAGTTACCGGTTAGTGATTTATTATTAGCTTTAATTTATATCATTATTGAACAACTAAAATAACCTAGTCTACTTTTCTTGTGTAGGTAAAGAATAAGGTTGCATCACAAAGAAACATATACCGAACCACCAAATTCATCACTTCCATCTTTTACAACAGGTGAGAATTTGACGTTGAATTCATAATTAAAATGCAGTTTTTTTATAATTAAACATTACTAAATTTTATGTGTTCTTTGCAGGATTTGAGGACTTCATGTAATAGATTGGATGGCGAAGATAGATTGATCGATTAAAATTTAGATGGACATTTATTACTATACGCTGTTGTTGTCAATGTGGTCAGCTATTTAGAAGAGTTCTTTGTTTTTTGATTAACTTCCTCACATATGTATGAGACTGAATCCAAGCAATTTCCTCTTGATGTTGAATGCACTTTCTAATTGTCAAAAAGAAGGTTAGATCCTTTCTTAATGAGAAACTATTGCCAATCGCTATGAACCATTATCGGGTGCACTACTCAATTCATGTATAAGAGCGCGAGAGATGAAAATTTCACATGTTTTATATACTTTATATATACAAGATAATATCTCAAATATTTTATAAGAAAACAACGTTACACATTATAATCAAAATGAATCTCTCATAACATTATTTCTAAATTAAAAAGGGATAATTTATTATCAAAATAAATCTCTCAAAATTTGATTAAATTCACCCTTAGGCTGCAAATGACGCAAAATCACTGAATTCAGCGGCAGAATAGTAAATTTTTTTGCATAAAATCTATTCGGTCTTCAAATAGTGCAGAATAATCACTTAAATCGGGCGCATAATAGTCAAATATATACATACATTTATTTGGCCTGCAAATAGCGCAGAATGACCACTAAATTTAGCCGCCGGAAATGTTTGAAATAATCCAGGACCAAAATGCCCCTCTTCCTTTCAATTAAATGGTATAATAAATAAGAATATAATAGTGAAATTAATTGAGGTTGCAATGTGTTCTCATAATGCATTTCAAAGGTGCAGAATGCCAAAATTGAAAATTTAAGGTGCAATGTGCCAAACACTCTCAATTCAGGGATGTTAAAAGTGCCAAAAATCCCTATCTTCTTACTTTGAGGAATAGACATGAGAAAGATTCTATGAATCTGAACAACTAAAAAGAAAAATACGAATAGAATAATAGTAAGAAAAAGCTTAAAAAAGAGAGCAGGTGATACTAATGCCATTCATGTTTTTATAATGTACGATATTCTACAAGATTCCACCGGGCATAAAAACTCAATTTCCTGCTGGAGCAGCTGTCAAATTGCCCGAGAATCATAACGAGAGAATCTCGGTGGCTTCGATCGATGTGGAAGGAAGAACAATACTGCGGACGAAATTTTTTGGTGGAGATTAGTTCCTCGTGCTGATAGATTGGGGGTCTGTCCAGCTTTGAAGGGCAGTTGTCTGTAGATTTGTCCTTGAAGTGGTAGAGACGCGTTTATCGTCTCCGGTGTATGGAGGATCACTCGGCGCACAGAGGAAGGGAGGCGAATGAAGCTCATACGGATGGATTCATGGCTATCGATTGCGGGGCCGGAAGTCCGATATCGGAAGATCTGACGTTGTTGGGGCTTTTTAACTTTGACGGGTTAATTGGGCCTTCGGGTCCATTGGCTGCTGACCTAGCCTTCTCTAACAACTCATCGTTGCATCCTATGCCTGGCAATTACGTTTCGTTGACATTTCCAGACGATTTGGAACAAGCTCGGGATTCAATTCAAGCGGATGAAGGAACTTCTGATCGTGGATATTCCAGATTCAGTGAAAGGTTGGCAGCTCAAAAACCTAATTATCAACCCGTGTTTTCTCCGAGTTCCACCGGGGGGGTCGAATTATTATTTGATACACGTGATTCTCAATTAGATTATTACTTCACTACAAGCGTTGTTCCTAAATCGATAGGTGGTTTTACCTTCTCTGATAGAATGATTAGGGCGCTATCCTTGCTTAAGGAGTCCTCCGTTGGGAATTGTCTTGCCCAAGTATGGATGCCTGGTAAGCATGGCGATAATTATATGTTGAGCACATGCGAGCAGCCATTTCTGCTGGATCAGATTCTCGAGGGATATCGTGAGGTTTCTAGGGTTTTCACCTTTTCTGCAACAGAAACTTCTGGAATGTTTCCTGGAGTTCCGGGCCGTGTATTTATCTCGGGGTTGCCTGAGTGGGCCTCAAATGTCATCTACTACACCAAACTTGAATACTTAAGGGTAGACTATGCCGTCACTCATGATGTCAGGGGATCACTTGCTGTCCCAATTTTTGATCACAATAAATCCAAGTGCTGCGCTGTTCTTGAGTTTGTCACAACGCAAGAGAAGCCAAATTTCACTATTGAGTTGGAGAATGTTTGCAGAGCGCTGAAGGTGCTAATTTGATTAATTTTTATGAGAACATATTGAATATTTTCTTTCTCAAGTAAACATATACTTTCATTTGTGCCATTTTTTTGAAACTTTTATCACTTCTACCAATTTCAGAACAGATGGTTTAAACAATTGCGCTTCACTTTAATCTCCGAGTCTTTGAAATTGGTAGAGAGGAGTAAAGAATTGAGCTTTGATTTAATATGCGCTTATTGATGTATTTCTTTGTTATTTCCATTATTGATAAAATCTCGTAATTAAATATACAGCCAAGGTTATGTTTTGCTATCTAATGTGCTGAGATTTGTTTTCTCCTTGCATCTTATGTGGACAATGCATATGTACCATGCATATGTACTCGAGGAAACTTGTATTTTTTACTATGCATCAATATTGTATTTTTTGTATGCACTTTTGGCCATTACTATAAGCATGTGCCCTGAAAATTTTCCTATTACTGGCAGGCTGTGGATTTAAGGACAACCAAAGCACATCCTTATCACCAGGTACTGAATGGTTACATGCTATTCCACTACACAGTGCTTTATAAGTCTATGCTTTAGGCTTCGTTTGGGAGAACTAACTGGTGGCTTTGGTGAAAAATGAAGCTCCTGTGAGACATCAAGGTCTGACTGGAGTTTTTGGCCTTTCTCACCGCACAGGAGCTCCAAAGTGGAAGTTATCAAACACGCCAATTTCTCTGTGGGCGTTTTTGTTCCACCTAAATGAAGTTAAAACGCCCAAGCAAATCGAGTCTTAATTAGGTTCTTGTAATAGTAAGGTGCTTATGTTCTTTAGCATATTGCTTTTCCTACAGAATCTTACAAAGGATCAAAAATCAGCTCTCTCCGACATATTAGATGTTCTAAGAGCTGTTTGCGATGCGTATATGCTACCATTGGCACTTACATGGATGCCCATTTCAAGTGATTCTGAAAATGTAGAGGATGATGGTATGACTGCTATATTTGAGACCAAGCGATTCTCGAAGGAAACCATTCTTTGCATTCAAGAGTCAGCCTGCTACGTGAATGACCCACAAATGCATGGTTTTCTGCAAGCCTGCACTGATCATTATCTTACAAATGGGCAAGGAGTTGCCGGAAAAGCATTTCTATCACATCATCCTATTTTTTCTGCAGATGTTAAAGGGTATGACATTGGGGAATATCCGCTTGTCCATCATGCTCGCAAGTTTGGTTTGCAGGCTGCTGTTGCTATCTGGTTAAGGAGCACCTTCACTGGGGATGATGATTTTGTATTGGAGTTCTTTCTTCCGGTGAATTGCAAAGGATGTGCAGAGCAACAACTCTTGCTAAATAACCTCTCAGTTAGCATGCAGAAAATCTGTAGGAGTTTGAGGATTAGTTTAGATGCTGGGGCTGCTGGGCCTAAGGTCACTGAAGCTGGCACTAAATATATGGAAGGGGCAAACAACCAGTCTTCAGAAATAACTGCCAAAAATTCTCAGAAAATGTCCAATAGAAGCTTACATATGTCTGATAGAAACAAAGAGTTAGCTGATGCATCTTCTAATTGTCAAAACATGGAGTTTCGTGAGCAGGTGCGATTCTTACCTCTGGTTTGTTATTTATGATAATTGTATTAAAAAAGATCAGTTTAATTATGTTTTTCCACTCTGCACAATGCTTCATGAAATGATTGAGAGAGGGTGGGTGGGTGGGCTTTATTCAGAAAGAAAACTATAAAGATGTAATGAACTCTTTTGATTTCACTCTCGTTTCTAGGATGCATATTCGATGAGGGGGATTGATAGGGCATTTTTTCCTTGTTGATGAAGAAAAGAGAGTTGTAGGTTATAGATTTTCCTTTTTAAAATACAATCAACACTGCTCAGATGCCATCACAAGTCTCTTCTAGAGATAATCCATCAGAAGGGATTAGGCATCCCAGGATTGTTAGTTGAATACAAGATGGCAGATAACTCATACACTCAATTTAGGGAAGTATCTGAGGAATGATAGGACCCAGTGACCAAGGAGTTTGAGAGGGCATCACTAAAGAACTTGTGACCCTGGGGCACTGTTATGATGCGCGACGAGCCCAACCCGCGCCGGGGCCGCACGTACCAACGACGCCTACACTCCGCGGACGCGTGACGACATGTTTTATTATCTTTTATCTAGTTATGTGTTTGCATCTTTTAATTCAGCATTTTGACCCATATGTTGTAAGCCCAAATGGGGGGCAGCTTTGGTGAACCACTACTTGACCGACCGGTTGGGGCCTTTGATTCTATGCAAGTTTAATTCCAAAACACACACACTCTCTCTCTTCTTTTTCCTCTCCCTATCTCTCTCTCTCTCTAGCCGACGGAACACCACCGTAACCCGCGCCCGCTCCAAACCTAGTCGCAACTCGCGATTTGCTGCTGCCAGCTTCCGACGTCCATGCTCAGCCGGCCGCTCCCTCTTGTCGCCAGCCATAGCACCTCCCGATCCAAGGAAGGGAGATCTCCCTCCTCTGACGCATCCTCCTCCGTCGAGACCCTTCACGAGATCACAATCGGAAGCCCATAACTGGCACCATGGAGAATATTGTTATAGAAGTAGAGGACTCTGGGGTCATACAACTGATTGTTCAGGGAAGTGCTATAGAGTCCGTTCATCTTTTGACTACCTTTCTGTCACCCTACAACTATTGTTGCAACTTGCAAGTTGTTCCACCTTACAAAGCAAGATCGGAGGATTAATTTAGATCTCTTAGCAAATGATATTTGTTCACCACCCTTGGTCCTTGGTTCATGCGCTGAAGAAAGAGAAAGGTACTAACGTAGGGCAATGATGTGAAAGTGGACTTTAAGCAATCCAAGCCTAGTGTGCGGGGTTGGGGAAATAATCTTAACTAACCTTGGGATGATGCGTGTCTGCAAAGAGTTATTTGCCAGTACATTGCCAATTGGAATAGAAGCATAAAAATCTCGCAACTAGCACAAACATCACTTAGATAATTTACAACAAACTAGCAAATTAATTTTTCCGTTAGTTAATATGCGTAGATGAATATATCCTGAAAGCGCGGAATAGAATCTCTGAGCACTTTTCTAGATGGAGGGTGAATAGAGGAGTCACCAAAAGTGACCTAATTTAACTTCTTTTAACTTATGTGATGGTTTCACAAATTAGTTAGAGATGAATCAAAGCATAAACTCAATAAACATAAAAAAAAATAATGCTTCCAGATGACAATTTATAGAGGTTCTTCAATCAACTAGGTACGTCCTCTCTTCCACAAATCTGTGAGCTAGCACTGCCTCTACACCAAGGCGAATAGTCTTTTCCACTGGAGACTCCAACCCATAGAATCTTTTCTTCTGGATATTCAAGAACCCAAACAACTCTTTTGAAGGGTGAGCCTGATAACCCTGTACAGTAGTTGGTTGTGAAGTTGAGGGATTTAGATCAAATAGATGTTGTCACAGAAAAAGAGTGACTAGCTGAATCCTATAAGAGGAGGATTCAGTTTATAGAGAGAAGAAGAATAAAGAAGAGAGCTGTCGTTCTCGACGGCAGGGCTTCTTTTTCTTCTCGATTAATTAGTTCTAGGGCATCCTTTAGAAATAAGAATCTTCTATATATCTTCTTTTCCATATTTGTGCAAGTCCCAAAGAAGCATGCGCGACATGAGCGGCAGAAAGCTGGCGCCTCCTTTTCTTGGAACTTCAACGACTATATTTCATTTTGACGGATTCTTTGAACTCGGCCGATGATCCTTGAGCGTCTCGGTCAATGATCGATGAGGGGAGCTCTTCCTGGGAAGGGCAATGCGGTTGACGATCACAGGACATCGATCAACGATATGTGATCAACCTTTCTTTGATCTGGGGTCAGCGATCGACGATCGCTGAACGAGGCTAACGGTTACCAGCCAATGGTCGGTGATTGTTGGACTGGCTTCTTCATATCTTCTATTAGCTGAGTGGTTTAGTCACCGATCAACGAACGGCGGTCAACAATCGTAGATCTCTGAGATAGCTTCATCAGTTTTTGATCTGTGAGCTTCCTGGTCACCGAACAACTGTCGGCGGTCAATGATCATTGATCGTTGGGAATTCCTTGATCAACGACCGCTGAGCGCTCCGGTCTTTGTTTAACGATTGTCGGTTAACGAACGTTGAATGCAGAGCTTCATGATCCATAAATATAAGTAGTCTGATCCATACACGAATGTTGAAAAATAATAAATCCAAACAATGACAACTCATGGATTAGGGGCTGCGGGCAAAAGAGTGGAGATCCGATGGATGTAAATGTTATGATGGCTGTCCAGGGAGTGGAGAAGACTGTAGGAGTGATGGCTGTCTGTTTTGGGAGTAGGGAGTTGCTTGTCCAGGTCTGGACTGAGAGAGGCTAAGGGTGTATGTCCTAGGGGAGGTGGTAGTTTGGGCTGGGAGAGGGAGCTACTGAGTGGTGACTGCTTGCGGAAGGTTCTGACTAACTCTATGGTGCGGAGGAAAGGTGCTGCAATAGGAATATGTGGGTAGCGGCATATTTGAGAGTGGTTGATATGAATACTACTCTCTGGTTCCACGCCCGCCTCGTCTAACGTCGTCACTTTAGTTTAACACATGTTATGTTATCTATGTAGCCCTTGTGATATTGTCGTCATTTCATGCCCACTCCTGGCTATATAAGGGAGTGGAGGAGAGTTATTTTCTTCATCAGTGATTTGTCTAGTTTAGGCTCTCATAGGAGAGTTTACCTCTTAAAGAGACCCTTCCCTAAAGAGATTGGACATCGAGCTTGCATCGGTGTATTTTTTTATCCGTTTCGTCTTCATCTACTATATTTTGTTTTGATATAAGCATTGACTATGAAGTGGTTCGACCTGCTGCTCCATTATGGTTCAATCGAACCGTAATATTTTCTCAATCCATGTGCTGTGTCTGCTGCACTCACCGCCGTCTCCTACCCGTTTGCATTCTTACAGTTGCCTCTTGGAAGCCATCCACCACCTGCATAGGTTGACGCCACTTACGCTCGCCTTTTAACCCCTGATTGACAAAGCAACAAACCCTCGATGAAGACTCAACCCTCGACATGCAAGGGAGAGGACCGTTGCAGGCCTAGACATGCCATTTCATCACTTGATAGGCAACGATGATCGAAGCAGAAGTCTCAAGTTGGGCTTCACTGGGATCGATAGCCCCCGATAACAATCAACACAACCCTTCAAGTCACAGTCCAACCTGGCGCCATTGCAGCGTCCTGCTCGCCCATGACCACCAACCTTTGCACTCACTCTCCAACAATCTCTCATCTCCCTTGGTAACAATTGTCCCTCGGCCCCCGCTGCTCCTTCGGATCCTCCACATCGTACCCACAACCCGTTCCATCGTTCCATGGTTCTCCGCACCTCGAGGACGTCTCTGCTTCAGCCTCCACCGATTCCACTCGCTTGGACCAGCTCAGAGCACGATTAAAAGATCTCACACTCCTTCACGAGCTCTTGACCACCGTCGTCAACCATTAACTGATACCTCCGCTCCCTTCTCCACCCTCTACCAGTTGGCTAAAGTCACATAGAGTTCTTGCACCCTGTTGGGGACATTCATCCAGCTCACCTCTGCCATATTGAGATTCCAGTGTTCGATGAAACCTTCCCCCTCGGTTGGATCACCAGCGCCGAACAATTTTTTGATCGCTAGTTCACCCCCGCCAACCAGAAGGTGCCAATGATGACTATATACATGGAGGTTCTTACGCTCCATTGGGTACGTTGGACGCGCCAAAATATCTCCGATCTCTCCCGGCCTCCGAAGGAGGAACTCCGACGCTATTACGACACACAAAGCGGTCAATTCTGTTCTCTAGTTTGCTATTGTTGCGACCTACATTGCGAGTCATCGAGGTCACCAAGAACGTCATTGCACTCTCTCCAGGCCATTACCTGAGCTACTTCATAATAGACCTGCAGTCCCAACTCCGCGCATGCCTTCATGTCCACAACCTATATACTCACTCCCACACTATGGAGCAAGCCCGTTGCCTCGACGAGGAATTCTATGCAACCCAGCCGCCCTCCTTACCCGACCACCCCACCAACAACTGCTACCGCCGAAACCTCAACCACCGCTCTATCGACTGGATCCTCCGTCACCACTTGGACCTCCATTGATTGGTCCTCCCCCGTCTCAATCGGTCCTGCTATCGATGATACCCACACCATCCTAACGCTTATCTCACCCTGTATACCTCAAACTATGACAGAAGGGCCTATATTTTCGTTGTTAGCAGTCGTACTCACCTACACACAAATGCACTTTCAAGGACCTGCGTTTGCTGATCTGCGATGAAGACGATGATCCCGACTTCGTCGACTTGGGTCCTATGATGGTTGCAGATGACCCCTTTGGGCTCGACCTTCATGACATGGCTGATTTTTTTGCCTGAGGCTGAGAAATATTGATAAGAATACGACTATCTGGGTCCATGACCGCCTAGCCAAATATTGTCACCATACTCTAGCACATAATATTATCTGTATAACCCTTATTCGACGAGGGGGGACTATGACTAGTTATAAGCCTCCTAGGCCTCAGAAGGTTGACCATTGACCAGATGGAAGGACGTCATTGAGGGCACGTGGAGCTCATCCGAAACTCGTCAGTTTTGCTCATCAGCCTGCCGGCGAGCTCCTTCAGAGTTCGCTAGTGAGCTCTCTTAGCAGTCTCCAGCTCGTCCATAAATTCTCTTCCTAAGCGACCTCCAGTCTAGCGAGCTCGGCCCCAGCGCGCCCGACTTTGGCCACCTCGCCCTCAGCAAGCCTGGCTCTGGCGACCTCGCCCTCAGTAAGCCCGGCTCTGGCGACCCCTCTCTCAGCAAGCCCGACTTTGGCGACTTCTCCCTCAGCAAGCCTGGCTCTGGCGACCTCGCCTAAGGCGACCTGCTTCAGCTTGTCAACTTCGGATGTTCTCCAGAGTATGGTCGCCCGGGAAACAGGTTTCTTGTATCCAGCATAAATGGGGGTGGCTATTCACAGACACCCCCTGGATTGCCTATAAATAGGACCCCAGGGTACAAACAAAAGACACATTGACCCCCCCGGTTCCCCTAATCTTCAGTTCTCGCCTCTCCTGCGCCTAGCTCAACTTTGGCTTTAGGAGAGGAAGTTCTTATAAACTCCTGAGTATGTAGAGGGACCTCTTTGTTGCAGCGCGCGGGTCTCGTTTGTAGACAATCTAGAGCTCATTTCTTATTCTTCAGCTTCCTTTGTTGTGTTTTGTCCGGGTCGGACGCTGGGCCTATAAACTTTGGTCACCCCTAGGTTCGAATTTTGTGAATCGAATTTCTCGGTTCCAACACTTTGGTGCAGTGAGCGTGGGCTGTGATCAAAGGAAGAAACCTCTAGTGCGAGATCCCATGACAATTCATGACGAGTGGGAGTTCGTGATAACCAACTCGCAAGCTCTGAGCGAGTTCATGATACGAGCTGACCTCGCGGAATTTAGGCGGGGTATGGAGAGATGATGCAAGCTCTGCTCGCGCCTTGTGCCGAGATCAGAGCAATCTCTCCGCCAGTCGTCACCTCGCTGGAAGATGCCGAGCTGTCTAGGTGGCCTGGGAAGGAGGCCGCGACACATTTGGAGGAGCGACCTCAGTATGGGCGAGCCCAGTACGTAACCCTATAGTCTCTTCACTTCCGCGAATTCGAGTCGGCTCGCCCGTTGCCAGTTCGGCAGTTCGGATCGGCAAGTCCGTTTTGCGAGCAGATTTTGACTGTGCCTGTCCTTGAAGCATTTTGCGAGCCCACTCTTAGTTATTATACAAGGAAGGATGAGCCTCTCCACCACCTACAGTGGTTTGAGGACATTTCCATCCTTAACATGACAGACAATGTTTTAAATGTCGGATGTCGGGTACATATCGGGTTGAGTTTTTAAATGTCGGATGTCGGTGACATTTGAAAATGTCGGGTTTTAAAACTACAATATATTAATATTAATATTATGTATGTAAAATATAAATATGCATCTATCATGTTTTTATGCAACCCTAAAATATACAAAAGATGATGACACATTGTAATAATTAATTAATTATACAGTTTTATAAGTTTTTTCTTATTATTTATATTGGCAAAACAGCTGATAAACAACAAAAAATTCTTGTTAAACAAATTTCATTATACAACATGATAGCCAATACGATAGCAACAATAGTAGAAGACTAGAAGTCAAACAAATGTAACTGACAATAAATTCAAAGAGATAAGTATGGATTCAAATTAGCATACAGATATGGAACAGAAACAAAGAGCAGTCACAATAAAAGTTTCCTTCCACTTATGCAAGCTCTATTCAATGATCTGTAGCCATCAGGGGACATAAATATGATGGCAGCTGCATCAGTATTTGCAGTATAGTTTTGGCAGCATCTTCCTGGAGAAATCTGAGCATAACATAGACAGCAGAAGTAGAAGAAATCAGAACTCTTACATAGATAGCAGCTGCATAGCTGTATTAAAAGATGCATAATATTATTATTTAATATATTTAACTGAAATGATTAATATATAATTGCACTATTGATGTTCATATCGGTATAACAATCACAAAAGGAATAGTTTTTATAATATACATATCTTTATAGTAATATATATATATATTTACTAAAATACATAATAAGAATACAAAACTATGGTAAGTATGGACATGAATTATGCAGATATTTTTTATTACATTAATATGATAACTATTTTAGCCACCATTAAAATGGACCACAAGGAATATATTTAGTATGTTATACATTCACATGATCACATCCATCTTAAATTTAATAATCTTCCTTTCTAAAAATGCGGCAACGACCAATAAACCTTATTACCATAATATTTTGGATGACAGCTACAGATTTTTCATCCAAAGCATCTGCAAGATCTTGTAAAATAGGCTGAAGTAGTTGTGCACCAGACATGCTAATAATACTAAATATAAAAATTAGAAGAAATGAGTATAAAAAAAGATTTATCATATGTTAGGACTTAGGATGAAGCATTCATCACTGAAATCAATTTGTTGTTTTGAAATATAACAAAGTTCCAGCAAGGACTATGCGACATTCATTAAAAAACAATACTTCAAAGTTAGAATAGTCTTTTCAATGGCATTCACACAAAACTGAAGCTATTTGACGTCATCTTTTTTCTGGAGATAATGAAAAGCAAAGAATAGTCAAACATACGAGATAAAAATTATTATTCATTTTTTAAAGTTAAATGTATTGCTCACCTCATTCATTATCATCCCTTCCCGAGCATCTTCTGAAATGTCATCTTCAAGGAGGTCTTCCTATGATGAAGCAGAAGACTCAAGTTCGTCTTCTTCAGCAAGACAATCTATTTTTCATTTTTCTTTATCTTTTGACAATTTAGTATTTGTAGCAGATTGACGAGAACTTTTTCTTGTCTCAGTATCTACATCCATGCACTTTGCCACTTGCTGCCAAGTCAACCCCTCTCCGGGAAAGACCTCTTCCTCATCAATTGATTTATTTGCAGAAGTAGAGCCCACCAACCACTATGTCACTTTTTTCATCATCAAAGCTTTTTGCAGCAAGTAGATCATTTTTAGATTCCATTGACCTTGCCTTTAGATTAGTATTGAATTTTACAATGACAAGATCATTCAATCTCTTATGATCTAGTCTGTTTCTCTTTTTTTGTATGAATCTGTTATTTATAAAATCAATCAATCCAATTAATTTTTTTTGACATAATAAATATATATAAATTTTAGTTACAAGTAAATAGTAATTTACCATTTCAAATGCACTCTAATTTCTTTCACAACCGGAAGAGCTAGTAGTCAAGCTGAGAACACGTACTGCCATTTCTTTCAAATCAGGTGCATCATTCCCATTAAACTTCCACCAATTCACTAATTACATTTAAACCAAAAATGTTAATCAAATCATCGCTACAAAATTATAAACATCACTCAGTAAAATAGTTAAATAAGTAAATAAATTTAGAAAAAATTGTACCAAGATCAAAAGAACTATTGAGACTTTGTCTCTTTACAATGTCTCTGCCTAAAAGATCATTTCTTATGTTGATATAGACAAATTTGGTCATCAATGCGATCTTGAATGTGTTAGGGGTAAGGCTTCACCCGTACCGGTGGGCAATACCAGCTGCTCAAATACTGCACCACGCGAAGCAGTCCACGACAATGATCCATAGTGGCCCCCAATCCGGAGCCCCTAACAGGACTGCGGCCCCCACACCCCAACCCGTCTCCTCAACCAGTTTAATCGAGGCGGGTTGTTGAGGCGGGGATTCGATCCCCCGCCCCCTTGATGAGAACTTTTCAACACAGGCCTCATCTCCAACTGAGCCGCGGCTCAGTTGGTGATGAGGGCCGCGTTAAAGGCTTCTTGTCAAGGGGGCGGGGGATCAACAACCCGCCTCGATTAAACTGGTTGAGGAGACGGGTTGGGGTGTGGGGGCCGCGACCCTGTTAGGGGCTCCAGATTGGGGGCCACTACGGATCATTGCCGTGGACTGCTTCGCGTGGTGCGGTATTTGAGCAGCTGGTATTGCCACCGGTACGGGTGAAGCCTTACCCCTAACATAAAAGTGCACACCCGTACCGGTGGGCAATAACAGCTGCTCAAATACCGCACCACGCGAAGCAGTCCACGACAATGATCCATAGTGACCCCCAATCCGGAGCCCCTAACAGGGCCGCGGCCCCCACACCCCAACCCGTCTCCTCAAACAGTTTAATCGAGGCGGGTTGTTGAGGCGGGGATTCGATCCCCCGCCCCCTTGATGAGAACCATTCAACACAGGACTCATCACCAACTGAGCCGCGGCTCAGTTGGTGATGAGGGCCGCGTTAAAGGCTTCTTGTCATGGGGGCGGGGGATCGAATCCCCACCCCAACACCCCGCTTGTAACGCCCCTGATTTTCGTTAATTATTTTACGTACCCTCTGTGACGTAATTTTGGCGTAAGGGCGTTACGTCAGCTCTTTTGATAGTGTTTCGAGCCTTAGCTTAGTTGGAGCTCGTGATTCAGATCGAGCGTGCGAGATTTCGCGTCGTTTCGAGTTACAGTGAAGGTTTGGAGTAATTATCAAGATTTTAGCTTCAGGAGGCTTTATCCGGAGTTTGGCTTGTCGGAATTGAATTCTGACTTCGCAGTTGGATTCGTAGCGCCGTGTTTTAGTTAGGGTGCGAATTTCGTAGAAATTCGAGGCGTTTTGGTCGCCCTCGCAGTTTTAAGTATTTTGAAGGATTAATTAATTATTTAAATAATAAATTAGGTTTATATATAAGCCTAAAATCCTTCCCTTCCCTATTCATCTCCTTCCTCGATCAAAATCAGCCGCCGAAGGTTAGGGCGAGAGCGGAGCTTCGTGGAGCCTTCAACCGGTGATTTCTAGAGCTGTAGTGGTCGGAATCGAGTTTGGTTTGAAGATTTGGAAAGCTCTCGGCGAGATCTTCGTCTTAGTGGTAAGCTTGTTCTTCTTCGTGGAAGTTTTGGAGTTATGGAAATGACCTAACTCTTCCTTTCGGTCCTTAGCGCTTCAGGTCTTCGTGCTCGGGAGTTACCTTGGCTTTCGGAGCGGAGTTAGGCGAGTTTTGCAAGGTTAAGGCAAGTGGTTTCTTCCTCTTTCTCTCTTGATCCTTTTGACGGTTGGTTTGCCAGTTTTGAGCTCTTGTCATGCTGTTTAGCAAGAGTTTGTGTGTTTGGTGTAGTAACTTATGATCTAGAACCTCCCCTTGATTTTCTCCTCCTCAATCTTACCCTAATATCAAGTTTTTTCCCCTTGTTCCTGCGGTGGCTCGAGAGACAGATTTGGATGTCTCGAGACATAGCTGATGTCTCGAGACATAATTGTCTCTGTCTTTGGGGATGTCTCGAGACATAGCTGATGTCTCGAGACATACCTGTCTCTGCAGCTTTGGATGTCTCGAGACATAAGGGATGTCTCGAGACATAGCTGTCTCTGGCCCTTTCTTGTCTCGAGAGATACCTTCCATGTCTCGAGAGATTTCTCTTGTCTCGAGAATTTCCCTTCATATCTCGAGAGGTCCCTTTCTTGTCTCGAGAGATACCTTCCATGTCTCGAGAGATTTCTCTTGTCTCGAGAATTTCCCTTCATATCTCGAGAGGTCCCTTTCTTGTCTCGAGAGATACCTTTCATGTCTCGAGAGATTTCTCTTGTCTCGAGAATTTCCCTTCATATCTCGAGAGGTCCCTTTCATGTCTCGAGAGGTTGCCTATTACTCGAAAATTCAACCTTCTATCTTCCGAGAAGTCCTTTGTAGTTCTCGGGAAGTCCTCATTTTGATGTGATTTTTGCATGACCACCGCTAGGGGCGCTGCCCCTTGGACCCCGTTAGGGGCTCTGCCCCTAAGACCCCGCCAGGGGCGCGGCCCCTTGGAACCCCGCCAGGAGCGCATGTGATTTCGTTGCGATTCTCATGTTTAAATCTTGTGTCCTCTCAAGCGCACAAGGATGTTGCTAGTATCCCTTCGGTGCTCCTGATCTTGAATCCCTTTTGCTTGAATTCTTTTACTCGTTGTGGTCTGTTAACGTTTGAGTTTACTCTTATGATTCGTCATGATTTATGCCTCTAATTACTCCTCCTCCTTCTTGAAACCTTGTGCCTCTTACAAGGGTACAAGGAGTTTTGCCCAAGTCTCTTGGGTGTCCTTGATCGTGAATCCCTCGAGCTTGAACCCCTTTGCCTTTTTGGTTCAATGACTCCGAGTCTCCCCTTATGAATCGTTTGATCAGCAGTTATCTCATGGTGACCCTATCCTTAGGGTGTTTCTTCCTAGTATTTGTGATGTTAGCAGTATGCGGTGATGTTGCCAATAACTGCATTGCGTCTTTGATCATGTTTACCTCCTATCAAAATTCTAAACCTGCTGTGATCTTGCAAATCGTTGGTTTAGCTTGTGATTCATCTTGATCGGTGTGTGCCTTGCTTTGACCCTATCTCTTAGGGTATCCCTGTTGATTGTTTCTCGGGCTTCGTCCCGTGTCTTAATGATTTAATTAAAATGAATATATACTTTTAGCTTGCACGGTGGCCATTTCAAGGACGTGATCAACAGGCGTTGCCTGTGTTCCTGTGGGCCGTGTTTGGGTGGTTGGGTCTAGAAGTACCCCCACCTGGATTTGGGCTTGGGTTGCGGAGGTAAGAAACCGCACCCGTTTATTTGAGCTGATCAGTCTCATGTATGCAAAATTTACAAGATAATTAATTTATACTTGCTCCTACTTATGATATTTGGTTGCACTTGGTGCTTTGCTTAGCTCCTTGTTTCAGAGCTTCCTTTTTTAGTGAATCAGGCTTGGGTTGGTACCCCGTACGCCTTTCTTGCTTGTCTTTTCCTTATTTTCTTGCCACTTGCAATTCCCTTGCTGAGGCGTTCTTGTTTATTGAATGCCTCAGGTCCAGAGCCGTAGCGGTTAGTGGAGTAGCCCGAAGTCTTCGGGAGTTTTTAGCTGCTGTTTACCCCGCTGCTGCGAGGTAGTAGTAGTTGTTGTTGTTTGTTTTCTCCTTGTGTTCAGACATGCTAGTTTGGGCCAATGGGTTAGTGTCAGCTTATTGACGCTCATTGTGCCTCTTTGATACTTTATAGTTTACTTACCAGTTTATGCCACTGCTTTTAGATCTGATACCTTACTCTCTGGGAATGATTTATGACTAGGTGCATTATAGTGATAAAATGGCTTTTCATTCATCTTCATCTCATCATATTTAACTAAAACCCTTAGTTTTAAAGTCACCTAAAGATATTTTCTATACTTATACTACGCCTAGTTAAGTGCATATTATCTACTTTATGTCTTGCCTTCACGTGCATATAGGACCTTAAATGAACTAAATCAAGTGTTTTCCGCTGCAGTTACATATATAATTTTCTCTGTGGACTAGTTGATCCACGAACTGAGAGACACAGTTCTGACTCTAAACCCTAATAAATGATTTCAAATAATGATTATCGTGAAATTATGTTTTCAACTATCAAGTAAGAGGTTACCGCCTGAGCGTCTGCAGTTGTCTCCTGCATGACGTGGCATCATGACACGTATTTTCTCTTCCTCTGATATTCTTAATTCCTGAGAAAATGCGGGTTGTGACACCGCTGCATTAGAATGGATGCAGAGACGGGTTGGGGTGTGCGGGTCGCGGCCCTGTTAGGGGAGCTTGATTGGGGGCTGATTGGGGGGCGGGTTAACTCGGAGCCGCTAATGCCCACGGTATTGCCCACCGGTACGGGTGAAGCCTTACCCCTAACAGAATGACTACATCCCACTCATACATCTTCGCCATACAACCAATTATCCCATTCATATATATACCCTCTTTCTCCATTTTCCCCAGTTTGCAAAATAAAAGTATGGATTAAGGTAATGACCAACAATGTGTACGGGAGTACTCAACTTACTATTAGTCCTTTCAATTAGCTTCCATATAGGAAGATACCTAGACTCATTGCGATTTAGAGCAATCACAATTTCTTCTTTAGCCTTTAGCATATCTCCATATATCCACCCTATAAAAGACATCTCCATCGGCCCTTCTGAGTACCTTCACTAATAGAGCAAATATACTAACAACAATTTCCGCATCTTTCCAAAATTTCACATTATAAACAATTGTAGCATCCTATAATTTAAATAAATTGACACAAGTAACATAACACAAGTTAATCATTAATTATAAAACAAAGTTTTGTATTTTAGCCTCTTTCCAAGTAGTGTGCGGGCTAACTTTGAGTCTTCCCATTGTTGCGACGAAAACATAGTCCTTAACTCTTTATTTTTGTCTAGAATGCTCTGCAAAGATAAAAATACAGTAGCAAATCTAGTCACTTCTAGTTGAATAAGTTCATGAGACTCCAAATCTTTGGTAAATTGCATCAATAAATCAAGAGAAATGGTATGTCCATATATAAATACTATCATTCTACGACCTTGGGTGATGACATTTATGATTTGTTTTATTTTGACAATATCTCAAAGCAATAAATTAATTGTGTGCGCTGCACATGACGTCCAAAATATAGTGGTCTTTTCATAGATAGCATCTTTGCCGCTGGCATATTATTAGATGCATTGTCTGTGACAACTTGCACGACATTTTTTTCTCCTGGTCCAGACTCAGATGTGATTGTCTCGTCAACAAATTAAAAAATATACTTTCCATCATGAACGTCAGATGAGACATTCCTAGACCTCCAAAATGCAAGTGCACCATAATATTTATAGTACTATTTCCCTTTCTGTCGGTTCATGCATCAGTCATAATGCTACAACCATTTAATTTACAAGTAGGTGTGAATGTATTCAATGATTCTTTTGTTCTCTCTACTTCTTTCATTAGATGTTTTTCTCTCAACTCATACGTGCTAGGGCTTTTCAATCCTTGTCCACACTGACCAATAACTTGTACCATGTGATCAAAAGAGGGAAGCAACAAGGCATTAAAGGGAATGCCTGCCTCATATACCCATCGCGCAATATATGTGTTAGTTTCCTCCCTTATTTACTTCTTCCACTTATCTTATATTCTTATCCTAATGTCATCTTCCCACCTTTACTTTTTTGTGCAACACTATCCGCCTGTAGTTTGAAATATATATCTAATGGTCCTTTCATCTTCATTTTAGAAAACAAACTCGTATGTGATTGGGAGTTGTCTACTGAATCCATTTCACCTCCAATTACCACTTCATCACGGTCCACTTCTAATCTAGCAATTTTGGCTTCTTTCATTGCTTTCTGTTTAAAGCAGCATTAGCTTGAATTTTCACCTCTTGTGGCACTTTCGGGCTTAGTTTAACATTGCCTCGAAGCCCAACTAGATGTGCCTTCAATCAACTTATCGCTCCACTTAATACTTGATTGCAATACCCTATTTATGTCCTTCGCATCAACCTTTTCACCATGAGACGAAAAAGGATCCCTACCTAGCCTTGTATTTGATTCATTTGTTGAAGCTTCAGACAACATCCTATGAAAGATAACAAAATAAAATAGTACAGAAAGTAAAGAAAATGTAAGGAAATGATTCTACATCTTTAGAGTGAGTTGGATTTTTTTCCACCTCTGAAGCAAGAAGATCAACTTGATAAAATGTAGAGGAAGTGCGAATCAACCTATATATAAAATATATGTGAAGCAAATCAGTTAACAAGCTAATATATTTTATTTTGTTTGGATACTTTGATCCAATTTGCTAAAGGGGTCCTTTGTTTAATATAAAGCTTTAAATTTTATTGAAGGAAATTATAAGGAAAATTTACCCCTTTTAGTCGAGAGTGGGTTTAAATAAGTTGGCAGCTTTATCTTATCCTCCACTATTTTCTGCTGAACTTTACTCCGATATCCTCCAACAAATGGTGGCTGCAATTGAGGTTGATCACACTTAGACAACATCAGTTAAAAACATGCAATTATATTTTAGTACATTGGACCCACAAAAGAATAGTAATACATTTCATATCATAAATTTACTTTTAGTAAACCTGAGAAGCTGAACAATGAAGAGATAAAACACATGGACTGATAAATGTTATAAATCATTTAAACAAAGTCTAACTAATACCGTGTTGGAGGATCATCATTGGCAAGGAATGACTTCAGATAAATAATAAAGACCAACAAACATTGGCAAGGATTTCCTTGAGTTTTATTTCACTGCTAAAACTTTCAGCATTCAATACTTCAGTGGGAGTATTATATTTTACTTTATTTTATTAAAATTAACAAATGTCTAATTGCAATAAATCATATAAACAATACAATCTCAAACTTGAAGAAAATAAAACTCAGATAAACTTCTGTCAAGTTTGAGTTTAAGAAGCAGTGAATAGCTTCTGGAATAACTACAGAGAACCCAACAAAAATAAAAGGGAACTTAAATGCTCCAAATTGCTGTATCATTGCTAAAAATTAAATTGAGAGCTGAGCTAACCTGAAGCAAGAGTTGAACCTTGAAGCAACCTGAAGTAAGAGCTGAAGCAAGAGCTGTACTAATGGATGAGAAGAAAGAGTTGAAGTAGAAACCCTGAAAGAGCAAATATTGTTTAGCTTATGTAGCAATCAAAGATCAAATGGTTATAATATCAGTAAATCAATCTGTTTATGTGCTCGACGAGGTTATAGTGAGTCAGTGACTGGATTATTGAGTCTTCCCGACACTCGAGAAAGGAGGATTAACGGTTGAAAATGATGGAGTCTTGCCGAAGGTCGACGAGGGAGGATCGACGCTGGACGAGGAAAGATCGACTGGAAGATGGAGTCTTCCCGGCGCTCGACGAGGGAGGAGGAAGGAGTAGACTCGCAGCGGACTCCGATCGCGGGATAGATTAGGGCCAATGCAGCTCAACCGACGTTTATACCAAAATTAAAATAACCGTAATGTTAGGAATTCGTCCGATACGCGTAACTATCGGAACATCCGATAAGTCGGAAATTACCCGATTAATCGGCCGATTTGATTAAAAATGATTTTTTCCTATTTATTTGAAAAAATGGATCGTTTTTCTCTCAAATCAGACATGTCGGCCGACATTTAAAACATTGAGTGTAGGTTTTTCGCAATCACCTTCAAGGGGAAACAAGAGACTGTTCCACCAGTTGCCGACGAGTTCTATCTATTGCTTCGAGGATCTGTGTCGTAGATTGATGCTGCGTTTCGCATCTAAGAAAAGGAAGAAGAGGCCTATGACTTTATTTCTTCTTAAGCAAGGGCCCTAGGAGACGTTGTGGAGTTATATTGATCGCTTCCAGGAGGAGATCCTGGGTATCCAGGAAGTGGATAACTTTACTCTACAACTAGCTCTCACGCGCGGCTTGGAGGAAGGACTATTTAAGATGGAGGTGGGCTGAGATCCCCCCGTTTCCTTCGAAGGTCTTTTAGACCATGCGGGATGGTACATCGAAACGGAGGCCACCAACAAGAGTTTTTTGGCTTCGTTAACAAGATTGACTAAGAGGAGTTGAGGACCTCGGGAGGAGGTAGGAGTCTGGAAGAAACTCGCAGGTAGGGCGGAGAGTTCAGGAGGCCATGAGCTATTTCGGAGCCCAGGGAACCCGAGAGGAGGTTCCAGGTCACGGTGAATAGACCCCCTTGGAGGCCAGCAAGAATGAGACCTCGTCCGTTCAGACCCGGTCAACATCGTTCTCCTATGCATCAGACTCATTTCAATGCGCCGAAGAGTTGTCAGGAGATCAGGAGGCTCAACATGTCTCCTCCTTGGGAGGCGATGACGTTAGCCCATTTAGACCAGCAGTAGCGGAGAAGAGTTCATCATCAGAGGCTGCAGAGAGGGAATGCGGTTCCTTATTGTGATTTCCACCTGGTGGAAGGGTATGCCACTTCGGCATGCCCAGAGTTCCTGGATATGAGGAGAGTTGCGGAAGGAGCACGAATAACCAAAGGAGCGGGGCAGAAAGATCAGTAGTAGGAGGCAGCAAAAAGTGTTCAAGTGCAGGTCGCCTACTGAGATGGTGATCCGGGGACTTCCCACCCCGGCGAGGAGTTTGACGGCGAGGTCGTGTGACCCCGCTTTCGTGATGACGACCTCAGGTACCGTGTCGCCTTCGAGACCCGCTGATCTCGCTAGCGTCAGGAAGAGGTATCACTAGAAGGTCCTTCTCACGGGAAGGAGACCTGATGACAATTGCGCCAGAAGAGACCACGACGCCCTGACCTCGTGAAGTTGATGGAGGCTGAAGGGTAGAGCCCGACAATGATAGCCTGCGAGCTCACGGCGGAGGAAGTCCAAGGGGCGCCAGCAACAAAATCACCCCGGCAGGTGGAGTGACGACCGAAGTTGCGACAATGTTGGTCGTCGCAGGCGGGGCAAGTTTTTGCGACACTGGGGGAAGCTGCTTGCCCACAGTGGGCGAGGCAGTTGTGACCGCGAGGCCTCGAAAGAAGCGGGTATGTTCACTCTCCGGAGTGCGTTCCTTTACCGCGACATTAGCGCAAGCAGAGGTCGACCTCGTGTTCGGCGTGGTCCCCAGAGGGACGCCTCCAGAAGGCGGAGGAGTCCTGGTCGCCTCGTCAGAAACGTGAGCTGCAAAGCAATTCAGCCAGCAAAGGATTGCCAGCTATTTTCCATATACGATGAACATTACTCACCAGGCGAAGTAACGAGGTGAGTCCTCGGCTTGCTCGAGGGGACCTCGTTCCCTCCTGCAAGAGAGTGGTGATGCCGTAATCCTCCACGGTTAGGTTCATAACGGAACCGAAGGCACACCGAAGGGGTTGTCAGCAAAGAAGAAAGATGCCAGAGACAACGCCATATCAGATCACCAGTTATAAGTTGCGACCTCAAAGTTACCTCGACGACTTGATCCAGACGGTGGTCCTGGAGTGGGTCAGAAGTAGGGGATGGTGCGACCTTCTTAGTAGGGGGCTCGCTCCCCTCTTTGGAGGTCTCGACATCGCCCGGACCCTGTTCTTTTGAGGCCGAGGCCTCAACCCTCTTCCTCTTCTCCCTCCTTTCCCTCCTCTCCTGCTTGAGGTCGCTTCGAGAAGGATCTCCCTTGGAATGAGCTCAGAGGTTGACAGTGGCCGTGTAACGGCCCGGAGACCGTCACAGTATATCAGTAGTTCTTTAAAAGTAATGTTTTTAAAACTTCATCTTTTGGCGCAGTGCAAAATCATAAATCACATTGAGTACCACATAACAATATCACATGACTTGTCTCTGCATTAAAAGTAATACATGCCAAAATTCCACATTTAATTAAATTAGACATACCTAATTATCACGTGCAACCAAGCTTCAAAATTTCTTTTTGTCAATCATTCTTTTCCTAAAAAAATTTGACAACTAAAAGATTAGTCTTTAATAAAGACTAAGTGAGAAACTTACATTTTTAATCGCTTGTACATGCAAACAAGGCGAAACAGTAACAACTTGCATACATATTTCTTTATTTCAGTTGGATTAACTAATAACAGCATACTTAACTAAACAGGCTTTATCAAGCATGAATCATAAAACATGTAGCCAGGTAATAATAAAGGCAACAATAAACATTTCTCAATTTCTTTGTCTATGAAGTGTTTCATTTGCATATGATTCATACATGATGATAATTTTCATATTCATATAGCATAAAGCCGTTATTCATTTCTTTTCAATGTCTTCATTTCATTCGTTAAGGGGTACTGCATTTATTTCAGTATTCAGTCTTGGGCCCACTCCACTTGGGTCGAATTCAGTGCGCACAACTCGCTTAAGACCCGTTAAGTCCAACTGAGTTGATCCGGGAGTTTGATCCAGTGTGTACAACTCGCTTAAGACCTGTTAAGGTCCAACTGGATTTAAATCAGTCCACAGATACCCTTAACGTATGCATCGATGCAATCCATATTTCTTTCATTATTTCTGTCTTTATAGTCTATCATTTATTGTGAATTGCGAGCTTATATAAATTCATAACATTCAATTCACATGCAGTAAAGAAGCTCACTATAAAATTTAATAACAGTGTCTAAATTGAAAATACTTGAAGATAAAGCATAAATTAAAAAAGTAATCCTCACCGTGAGTATCTCTTTTCTTTTGGCTTTCTTCGGGTCATCATCGCGCCGAACTTGGGACGTCATTCTTCTTCGTATCTATAAGTAAGCATTCTTGTTAATATGATTTGAGGCTGCGTTGTTTAATAGACTTCATATTGACTCCTTGTACGATTTTTTTTTTACTTTTAAAAGAGTCTTTCTAGGGTAAGAATAACAATGGTTTTTAAATCCTCAACATCCTAATTTTTATATGAGGGTGACTAGCTCTAATAAGTGAGAACCTTATATGAAATCATCATTTCCAATTATCACATATAATCTACATTAGTTCTCTATGAAAACCAGCAGCCTTATGAATAACAACAGCAATTCCATCAATTTAAACATTAGTTTCTAGTAGTTTTTTATGGATTTTACAATTCATTTTAACATTCAGCAGCCCTAATTATAATTCCAGCAAATCTGGTAGTAAATCTCCATAGAAATCGCATATAAATCATCCAACAAACTTTAAGGAACTGAACACTAGTAGTCTACTCTTAAACAAGGTTTAATATCAATTTCAGCATGTTAAATCAAACAGGATAATATATTCAAATAAAATTTATCCACATCATCCAAGCTTATAGCAGCTAGTTCTCTTTTCCTCCATCAATCTCAATTAATTTCTTCTTGGAAATGTTTAATAAGCTTACATGCAATCCAACTTAAGGCAGTCATACATAGATGCATCACACTCCATGATTTAAAACTCTAAAATATGGACCATAAATCCAAACCAACATTCAAATGAAATCCCCAAAATCAGCCATATGAACTTTCCAAATATAAAACTCAAAATCTGAAACTTTCCTTTTTATATTTCCATAAATCGAACCTAAGGCAACCATATTTCTTCATGGAAATGCAATTAAAGGGAGGAGAAGAGAGATTACCGTGGGAAGTAGCTGAAGAAATACGACTCCATCATTTTCACCTTAAGGAGAAGGATAGACCCCTGATACTATTCAGTAGCTGGAAGGAAGAACTCACAGTGCGAATTACCAAAGCTTTTAGGGATTAGTTCCTCCGATCTCTCACTGTTAGCGCCGATAGGTCACCATTAGCGCACCGACTAGGAGGAGGGCTTAGGGTTAGTAGAGAGGAGTTTTCTCCCTGTTTCTATCCGATCAATCGAGAGGGAGGGCAGTGGCGTGGAAGAGCAGCGGCGAGGAAGGGTGTTCCGAAAGCCCTAGGCGAGAGTGTGAAGAATGGGAGCGTCCGCGTGCGGGATTTGACGGTAAAGGGGGGCTCGATATTGCTTTAAGGAGACGGTCGGTTCAGTCCACCGCTTAAATCCACCGCCTAATAAACCAAATGAACTCAAGTCCAATTGTTACTACCCGCACACCACTTCTTTATCCGCACACCAAAACAACTACTAGCACACCAATCTTTCTTCTCTAAAGCTCTTAATGCATTGAAATTCTCTATTAGCACACCAATGCTAAATTACTTATCAGTTATTTTAAACAATAATAACTTACATTATAATTTATCGTACACAATTGTTGTGGCGACATTTCTTAATGCACACCAATTTCATTTGTTTAAGATTTCGGGTGTTACAGGCCGGGGTCTCGGGGCCGATATCGGGCTCCCCCCCCGATGGACTGAATGCTCTTCACCTCTGCGGCCGAGGTGGATTTCTTCACATCAGACGAGGTGATCTTTTTCTCGCCAGACATGATTCAGGGTGCAGATTTTGGGGGTCCCAACCCCTATTTATAGGGGAGGAAGATCCGACACCCCTCAACTTGGCAGACTTCAGCTCGCCGAATAAGGGTTGGACAGTTCTTTCCGAGCTCCAAGGGAGTTTGCAAAGAGCAGGGATTATGTGTAATCCGTATTCGACGAGGGGGGCTTAGGACTAGTTATATGCCCCCAGACCTCAGAAGGTTGACCATTGACCAGAAGGAAGGACGTCATCGAGGACACGTGGAGCTCATCCGGAACTCGTTAATTTTGCTCATCAGCCTGCCAACGAGCTCCTTCGGAGCTCGCTTAGCAGTCTCCAGCTCGTCCGCGTGCTCTCTTCCTAGGCGACCTCCAGTCCAGCGAGCTCAGCCCTAGCACGCCCGACCCTGGCGACCTCACCCTCAGCAAGCCTTGCTCTGGCGACCTTGCCCTCAGTAAGCCCGGCTCTGGCGTCCTCTCCCTCAACAAGCCCGACTCTAGTGTCCTCTTCCCTAGCAAGCCCGACTCTGGCGACCTCGCCCTCATCAAGCCGGCTCTGGCGACCTCGCTCTCATATAGCCGGCTCTGGCGACCTCGCCCTCATCAAGCCGGCTCTGGCGTCCTCGCCCTCAACAAACCCGACTTTGGTGACTTTGCCCTCAGTAAGCCCGGTTCTGGCGACCTCGCCTAAGGCGACCTGCTTCAGCTCGCTAGCTTCAGATGTTCTCCAGAGTAAGGTTGTCCGAGAAACATGTATCTCGTATTCAACATAGGTGAGAGTGGCTATTGACAGACACCCACCCTGGATTGCCTATAAATAGGACCCCAGAGCACAAGCAGAAGACACGTTGAGCCCCCTCCTAGGTTCCCCTAATCTTCAGTTCTCGCCTCTCTTGTATCTAGCTCAGCTATGACTTTCGGAGGGGAAGTTCCTATAAACTTCCGGATGTGTGATGAGACCTCCTCGCTGCAGCACGCAGGTATCGTTTGGAGGCAATCTAGAGCTCATTTCTTATTCTTCAACTTCCTTTGTTGTGCTTTGTCCGGGTCGCGGACGCTAAACCAGTAACCTTTGGTCACCCTTAGGTCCGAACTTTGTGAATCAAATTTCTCGGTTCCAACCAATGTTTTAAAAACCGGACCGGCCGGTTGGACCAGTCGGACCGCCGACCGGTCCCTCAAACGGTCTGGTCAGGGTTTTAAAACATCCCCCCCAACCGAGAACCGGTGAATTGCCCGGTTGAACCTGTAAACCAGAGCAATTTTATCAACGACCGGGCGGTCCAAAACCTGAGAAATAATCAGCAAAATCGTAGGCAGTGAGATTCGAACGCGGATCTGCTAGCCAAATGTGAGCCTTCACCCAACTGAGCCACCGAAATTTGCTGAAAGATGTGATACATAGAATCCAAGCAGGTTGGTTGAAGTGGAGAGGCGCGTCTGGGATCTTATGTGATCGTAAAGTACCATTAAAACTTAAAGGCAAGTTTTATCGTATTGCAATTAGACCAGCAATGCTCTACAGTTCTGAGTGTTGGGCAGTGAATGGTGTACATGAGCAAAAAATGGGTGTTGCGTAGATGAGAATGCTTATGTGGATGTGGTCATACGAGACTGGATAAAATTAGGAATGAATGTATCAGGGATAAGACATGAGTGACGCCGATTGTAGAGAAGCTGCGAGAAGCTCGTTTAAGATGGTTCAAACATGTACATAGGAGACCATTAGAGGCACCTGTTAGGCGTTGTGAGAGTTAGTCACTAGATATGTTAAACGGGGGAGGGGTAGACCAAAAAAGACATGGAATGAAACTATAAGGAAAGACATGATGTACTTAGGCATTAGTGAGACTATGATTAAAGATAGGGCGCAATGGCGACAGAGGATCCATATAGCCGACCCCACTATGGTGGGATAAAGGCTTGAGTGTTGTTGTAATCCTTTTTGCCTTTTAGTTATTCTAATATCTAAGTATAAATAAACAAAAATATATACGTATATATTTTTATATATAAAATACATATATTATAAATAAATGAAATATATATATATAAAATACATATACAACAACAACAACAACAGAACCCATATAGTCCCCAATCATTGGGGGTATGGGCGGGGGAAGATTGGAAACAGACCTAACCTTTGGCCCTATGCCCAAAGTGGCTTCTCTCAGAGGAGAAAGACTGAACCTTTGACAATAGATGCACAAAGTGGCTGCTCACAGATTACCACTTAAATAGTGGCCCCCTATACCGTCACGTTTGCTGCGGAATCATGCCCTCAAATCAAAGCCAAAGACATCAGAGAGGGCAGACTCAAGAATCCATTTTGATTTATGTGCACATAACCATGCTTCCTTCATTCAGCATCCAGAGCATTGGTCTTGCACAATATATATAAAATACAAATGAAATATATATATATATAATGCAGATTTTTATCATAAAATATTATGACTTTCATTTGATATAATTTCTAGCATATTCATTTTAATAAATATATGAAATTAAAAAATAAAAATTTAAGCTTGTGATTTATTAATCATTTGAGATCAAATCTGAATGAAGGAAGCATGGTTATGTGCACATAAATCAAAATGGATTCTTGGGTCTGCCCTCTCTGATGTCTTTGGCTTTGATTTGAGGGCATGATTCCGCAGTAAACGCGACGGTATAGGGGGCCACTATTTCAGTGATACTCTGTGAGCAACCACTTTGTGCATTTATTGTCAAAGGTTAGGTCTTTCTCCTCTGAGAGAAGCCACTTTGTCCATAGTGCCAAAGGTTAGGTCTATTTCCAATCCTCCCCCGCCCGTACCCCCAATGATTGGGGACTATATGGGTTCTGTTGTTGCTGAGATCAATTCTAAAGTTTACTTTTATGTTGTGAATAATTATTTATCTTGAAGTCAACTTAATAAAAACTCAATGTTCATAAAAAACATTGATGCTTTATTATTTATGTGATAATAAATTTGTTTTATTTGACATGAATTAGTTGAGCTATGATATTTTTAATTTTTATGCAAATATTTGATATAAGTGTAACGTTGATTATTTTTATTTTCCTAGCATTGTTATTATAAATATTATTATTATTATATATATAAATTTCATATTTATGAAGTTGTAATAGTTCCATCCCGGTCGAACCGGTTGGACCGGTTCCACCCCGGTCGAACCGGTCGATCGAAGGACCGGTTCCACCCTAAACCCCGGTCGAAGGACCGGTTCCACCCCTGTCGAACCACCGGTTCCACCCTGGTCGAACAACCGGTTCCACCCCGGTCGAACCACCGGTCGAACCATCGATTCCACCCCGGTCGAACCACCGGTTCCACCCCGGTCGAACCACCGGTCGAACCACCGGTCGAACCACCGGTCGAACCACCTGTCGAACCACCGGTCGAACCACCGGTCGAACCACCGGTCGAACCACCGGTCGAACCACCGGTCGAACCGCCGGTTCCACCCCGGTCGAACCGCCGGTTCCACCCCGGTCGAACCGCCGGTTCCACCCCGGTCGAACCGCCGGTTCCACCCCGGTCGAACCGCCGGTTCCACCCCGGTCGAACCACCGGTTCAGCCCCGGTCGAACCGGTTGGATCACTGGTTCGATGTCCGGTCTGGTTTTCAAAATGTGGTTCCGACACTATCTATGTTGTCATAGAGACATTTTCGTCATTTCATGTATGCGAACTCCCGCCTATATAAGGAGAGGCATTTTCTTCATCCGAGATCATTTGTCTATTTTAGGCTCTCATAGGAGAGTTTGGCTTTTAGAGAGATCCTGCCCTCAAAAAGACTAGATATCGAGCTTACCTTGACATATTTTGTATCCATTTCGTTTTCATTACTATATTTTGTTTTGCGATAGCCATTAGCTATTTGTGGTTGGTGGCTAGAAAAAGAGAGGGGAGGGGCAGAAATGGTAAGGAACTATTGGGGTGCAAGACACAAAAATAGAAGTCGACCCCTAGTGCCTCACGGAGTCGGCACCCCATGAAGACCGCCGGAATCCAAGAAGTAAATTTCCAAATTCTGCGATCCCCATCAGATACTCTTCTTGCCACTATAACGGTACCCAAGAACAAAATCACATCTTGTTACTGTCTAATAAGCGTCGTGTGGCCAACTCTATCGTAGCGAGTGAGCCAACATGTTTCTTGGCCTTATGGAAACCTAGTATTGATGCAGGTGGAACACGAGATGTTACAATGGAGATGTTCCACTGCTCACATGACCCCATGATCCTTTTGTGCTATGAAACATTATGAACCCTAAAAGTAGTCTTGCAAAGCATTGTATAAACCACTTTATGCGCCTTAATCACAACAGCGGGAGATTTATCCAGGAACGAAATGCCGATGAGCCAATAACATCATTTTATCAAGAAAAATAGAAGAAGAAGGAGCCAAGGCCTGGCCCCTCATTTTCATTGCCTTATGCCTCCCTTCATGTTTTGAATTATTCGAAGTATCTTTTGAGCATAAATATTACATTACTAGCATGGAGATTTTGATTTCAACAATTGGTGTATTTTGTTGCAGTAGTAAGTGCTCTGTATTTGGTTCTACGGGCGTAGCTGCCCATCTCTTTGATTTCATCTTCTTCTCTACTAAGGTTAAAATTAATGATTGAGGAAGGGACATCTACCCCTTTGCAATTGTTGCAAAGATGACTAGAGAAGATTTGAAATTAGTGCATTGAGGCTTGAAGAGGAAGAAGCGGGAATTAAAAATTTAAATATGTTAAAGGTGAAGAAATAGGGATTCACCACTATTTATATGTACCAGGGGATAATTCTGCCACATATTTCGTACTCCACTATGACGCCACTTCCAAGAACATAAAATTCATGGCATCAACACCTTTCTTCTTCTGGTCCAGACAAGTGTAAGCACGGGTCTCTTCCTGTTCGACCTCCATGGTCTTCCTGCTCATTACTTCACAGATTCTCTCTATCGTTAGGTTCCAACACATTGAGGAGGTGAGCATTTCCCTTGTCAGTCACAGTTCTTAAGACATTCTGTTGCTCCAAGACGTTCGACATCTAGTCCTGCTTTCCATTTTACTCTCTTAGCACTTTTTAGGTTATGCTCTATTGCACTAACACCTCCTTTAATTGGTACAAAGCTTTTTTCCTTGGATTTAGTGCTTTGCTAGCCTCCAAGTATTGGTGTTCGGTATGAAAAGGCATGAAGTTGAGACCTCTCGAAGGAAAGGCATGTCAAATGGGTCTCAATTGAATTCACTCAGACAATTGGCCCAAGGCTTGATAAACTAACTTGTTTTTGGCCTATATCTTTATATCTCTACCTGGTTTAGAGCTGGTGACATCCTCCAAGGTCCTTGTGTATGACATGTGTCATGCTTATTACACGTTAAAGTAAAATTCTTTTAGGGTCAGTTCGTTTGGTCAGAATCGGAATATTGGATTTAGAATTAGAGATCCATTTTCATTGGAATTGAACTTCTAATTCCAATTCAGATGCCCCACTTTCATGTAACTAAACGGATCCTAAGGGGTCTCCATAGTTGTATTAGCAAAAAAATTATTATACTAGTGATCACTTTCTATACAATGAACATGCAATACATTTTTGTTTCACACAGTTTTTATTATACTAAACAAATGGTTTAAGAACCATAATTGCAATATTGTATGAAAATATTATTTATTTATTTTGGTAGGATATATGTTAACGGATGTGCACGCCGAAGAGACGCCGTGGCGGGTCTACACTTGTAGGAAGACGACGGACACCAGCCCACCAATCGTAGAAGAGACCGTCGAGGAGCACGCTTCTTTATTATTTCTATTTCGATGTTATTTTGAGTTTTACTATTTGCAGATCGCTTTTGTTATTCTTATCCTGCTGCTATAAGGGGTGTTGTATACTTGTATTTCTTTTTTATGCTTGGATGAATGGAATTTAGGGCTGCTCCCTAAGATTTTCTCCTCTACCTTAATCCCTCTCGTCTGCTTCACCACCACTGGCCCTTCCCCTGTCGGATTCCTCTCCGGGTTCATAACAAATTGGTTCGACCTGCCTCACCGCCCGCTGCCTTAGCTGCCGGTGCTCGCTGCCCTTGTTTCTGCGCCAGATTCGTTTCCCTTGCCGGTGCTCGTTGCCTCTGGATCGGGTCGGGACGTCTTCCGCCAGCGTCGACCGTGCCCTGTGCCGCTCCCGACTCCGCCTGCATCCAGCGGCCGCTCCGCCCAGTTCAACCGACGTTCGCGTGTCCAACACCAGATCTGCTGTCGTTTGCGTGTCCAGCGCCGGATCGGCCTTCGTTCGCTCGTCCAGCTCCTAGTTTCGCGCAGAAACGCCGCATCTTCGCCGATCCAGTCCAGATCCACCTCCTCCAACCACCTTTTGCCAGATCCGGTCCCATGGCCCCCAACACCCGCTCCTCCGGTGACCCCGTTTCCGATTCCGTCTCCGACGCCATCAGCCGCCGCGTCGAGGCTCAGGATCAGCTCATCGCCTCCATGCATGCCTCGCTCCTCGCCCTCCACTCCAAAATCGACTCCCTCCAGGCGTTGACCACCCCCTATGGCTCAAGCTCGGCCGCGAACGGGGGCTCCCTCCTCGGCGCCATACCGGTGAGACCAACCGAGCCGCAACACCACCAAGCTCCTGGCCGGTCCGCTCTCTCCCTCGACATTCTGTCCTTCGTCGGCATCGACCCGATGGGTTGGATACTTGGATCGGTAAGGCAGAGCAATACTTCGACCTCAACCTCACTCTGGAACAGGACAAGGTGTCCACCGTTCTTGTTGGCCTGGATGGTTCGGCACTCCATTGGGCCCGCTGGCTTCGCTAGTCGAACCAATCCCTCTCCTGGACCAAGCTCAAGCAGGAGATGATTCAGCGGTATGACACCTTCTACTCCGGTTCCTCCGCTAATGAGCGCCTCCGCGGCGTCCGCCAAACTACTGACCTTGACGATTATATCGACGAGTTCGTCGCCCTGGTCACCTACGTCCCCGGGCTGCCGCCAGATCATTACCTGTGCTTCTTCATGCTGGGCCTGCCGCCCCATATCCGCTCCCGTCTCCACACGCATCACCCCCGGACGGTTTTTGATGCCTTGGAGATGGCGCATCTGGTGGAGGCCGACCTCGCCCCCCGGTTGCTTGCACCTCCGGCCGGCCACTACCAGGGACGACCACCATAGAGACCACCCGCCCCGGCGCCGGTGCTGCTGTTGACCCCTGGGGGGAACCGGTCAGGCTGACCGCCGCCCCAACGCAGCTCCAACCGGGAATATGTTGATATGGATGCTCTATTGTAGTGTACACTGAATCAGGAGGAGGTCTGCTGTCGATCACAAAAAGGTTAACACCTTGATTAAAAAAATCCTCACTTAAATTTTATATCTTAAAATTATTTTCAGAAAATGAGTTCTAAGGACTATGCATCCACAAGACCACCAGTGTGCAATCTGCATAAGTTTACACTCTGGAAGGCCAGAATAAAACTCTATATGAATTTTATTGATGAAGAAATTTTTGATATTATTGTATTAGGTCATTTAGTACTATTCAGAAAAGATGCAAGTGGGACATTGACACAAGAACTTGTCCTTAGAGCAGAATGGACTGATGCTGAGAAGAAGATGAAGACATGTGATGCCAAAGCCATGAACATCCTGGTGTCCACTATGTCAGATGACATATTCCAAAAGGTGGCTGACTGCAACTCAACAAAAGAAATCTGAGAATCACTGTCTAAACTAGTTGAAGGATGCTCAGATGAAAGAAAGGACATGAAGTCTCTTCTCATATCCCAATATGAGAACTTTCAAAAGAAATCTGAAGAAAATGTTGCTGAGATGTATGAGAGATTGAAGTCTTCAACATCATTATTAATGAGCTTAGGGGAATGGATAAGGAGATCTCACTGACAGAGATCAATGAAAAATTTCTTATGTGCTTCCCAAGCATTTGGGACTCAAGGATCTGGGCCATTAGAGAATCCAGATGTCACAGAGAAATCTCCACTGATGTCTTGCAGCTTGCTAGGCAAGCTCAACTCCTGTGAGCTACTGCTGAAAAGTAGGGATGAGACTGAGACAAAGTAGAAAGCCTCAATCCCAAAGGAAAGGACTATAACATTGAAGGCAACTGAAGGAGAGCCTTCTACTTCTAAAGAAGAGATGGTCAATTTCCTGGTCAGAAGATTCAGAAAATGGGTCAAGTTTGAAGACTTCAGAAGGAAGGAAATGAGTTCAAACAAACTAAGATTTGATAAGACTCCAAAGCAGGAAATAATCTACTTTGCATGCAGAAAACCTGGGCACATTGTCTCTGAATGTCCTGAAGAGCAAAAGGACAGAAACAGCAGCAAGAATGAGCATAAGAAGAAGTCCTTCAAGAAGAAGGACAAGAAGAAGGGAAAAAGTTTCATAGCTGAAACTTGGAGTGACTCAGAATCTGAGTCAAGCTCCTTTTCATCTGACAGTGATGAAGAATGTGCTGCTGAAGAAGCTTGTCTAATGGCTTTAGAAGATCCAACTACTGAGGAAGATCAGGTATCCTTGTTTGATGATTTTGATTTTACTTCAGAAGACTTTAAAAACTGCTTTAAAGATTTGTGTCAAGACTATCCTAATAGTAAAAAAGAACTTAAAACAATTAGAGAAGAATTAGAAGATCTTAAGAAAGATACCTTGTATTTTGTTAATTATGAACTAATGAATCAAATATATAGAAAAGAAACAAAAATAAATAAACTAATTAGTGAAAACTCAAACTTAAAAGAAGAGTTTACAAAGACAAGACTCATTCAATAAGAGAAGTCAAATGCTCAAAGATATTACACAAAATCTCTCCATGAGATTTAAGCACCTTGGTTTAGGAGCAGATCTATCCACCAGTACAGTAATCCCTAGCAAACCTGTCTGGGAAAAATCCTATAGTGTTCATTAGACCTAATGAAAATCAATCTAATAACAATTTAGAACCTTGTGAAGAATTGAATAACAACACTAATAAGATCACAATATTCAATAGGGTAAACATTGCTGAACAAAAAATAATTCTAGGTAAGCACCCCATAGAAAATTCAATCAATAATTATCAAATTATTAATAAAAGGAATTATACGTCGAATAGAACTCGACACAATTTTAAAGATGCGTCGAATGCAACTCAACGGAGTTCTGCATATGCTTCGATATCTACTCGAAGCAGGTATGAAGATGCGTCGAATTACACTCGATGAAATCACTATTCTGCATCGACGTATTATCAACGCAATTATGCAGACACGTCGAATTACACGACACAACTTTAGAGGTACGTCGATTTCTTCTCGACGCATGTTTCCAGCAAATGATCTCAAAACATCTAGACTTCCCTCTTCTATTTCTCACTACAATTCTAGATGCTTCTACTGTTCTAAAGTTGAGCACAAGACCAAACATTGCTGACATAATAAACCAGCACTTCTTCAACTTAAGGGGTACCCTGAAAGACCAACTTATTCTTTCATAACTCCTTATAATGATAGAAGAAAGGGACCCCGACAAGTGAGGATCTATACTAATGTTTAAATTCATGTGCAGAAAGGAGACTGTTTTACCACAAACAACAGTGGTACCTGGACAGTGGATGCTCCATGCATATGACTTGAGCAAAAGAGGTGCTGGAAAATTATATGGTCAAGGAAGGCCGTAAGGTAGTCTTTGGTAACTCCCACTCTGGTCAGACCAAAGGATATGGTGTGCTCAGAGTTGGAGAAATCTCCTTTTTCATGGTAGCTTATGTCGAAGGTCTTCAACATAATTTAATTAGTATTAGTCAATTATGTGATGGTGAATACAAAGTTGTATTCACTAAGTTTTTATGTCATATAGTTAGTTCTATAACTAATCAAATAGTATTGACTGAACTTAGAAAGGGTAAGGTATATGTAGTAGATTTTGATAATGCTAAGTCTGAAGTTTGTTTGTTCAACTCCAATCTAGAAAATAATTAATTATGACATAGGAGACTTAATTACTTAAATTTTAAAACAATAGCTAGGCTATCCAAGCATAACCTAGTAAGAGGCTTACCAATTGGTAAGTTTAAGAAAGACCATCCTTGTAGAGCTTGCCAACTAGGAAAACAAACCAAATCATCATTCAAACCAATTGGTAAGAATGATTCCCCTCGAACCCTCTATCTGTTGCACATGAATCTATTTGGTCCTATCTCCACTCAAAGCTTAACAGACAAGTCTTATACATTAGTTATTGTAGAAGTCTTTTGTAGATTCAGCTGAGTGTTCTTTCTAAAAGTTAAGGCAGAAACCTTCAAGATCCTCTCAAGGTTCATTAGACAGATTCAATCTGAATTCAATACTTAGGTTGCTATGATCAGGAGGGATCATGGTACTGAGTTTGAAAACCAGTTAATCTGTAGATTCTGTGAGGATGAAGGGATAAGACAACTTTTCAGCTCCTAAACCCCCCCAACAAAATGGGTTGAATGAAAGAAAGATAGAACCCTAATTGAATCAGGAAGGATATTATTGACTGAATCCAGTTTGCCAAAGTCCTTTTGGGTTGAGGTAGTGAATACAACCAACTATATTCTGAATAGAAGTCTCATTCACAAAACTAAGTTATAGACTCCTTATGAATTATTGAAAGGAAAGACACCTATAGTCACATACTTTAGAATTTTTGGGTGTACTTGCTTCATTCTGAACAATGGAAAGATCCAACTTGCCAAATTTGTTAAGAAGGGTGATGATGAGATATTCTTGGGATACTCCTCATCAAGCAAGCCCTATAGGTGTTATAATAAGTGCTCTCTCAAAATTAAGGAGTCAATGCATGTGGTGTTTGATGAGATTAACATGTTCTTTAAGGGGAAGGAAACTTTCACCAATGCTATATTGCAGGAAGAAGATCAACTTGCAGATCAAGTTGAAAGGCTCAACATTATAAATCACTCATCAGCCTGCCAGGACAAAGGAGAACAACAGATTGACAATGAAATAGATGAAGATTCTGATGCAGATGATGATGTCATTAATGCACCTGTTCTACCAGAAACAAAGATTACTCTACAGGAAGAAAATAGTGCTCCCACAGTCAATGAGTAAGAAGAAATCCAAGAGGATGTGAATCCACTCAACAGTTCAGCAAAAACTAGGATAATCCTAAAGGATTACCCTCCATCTTAAGTTATACGAAATATGACAGTGGGAGTGAACACAAGAAACCATGTCACAAATGAGACTATGTTGCAGTGCTTCCTCTCATAATATAAGCCAAGGAAGTTTGAAGAAGCAGATAGTGATCCTCACTGGATTGCTGCCATGCAAGAGGAGCTTGCACAGTTTGAAAGAAACATGGTCTGGTCTCTAGTTGAAAGACCAAGAAATTACCCAATCATAGAAACAAAATGGGTATATAAAAACAAGATGGACTCAAATAGATTCATAGTCAGGAACAAAACCAGACTTGCTGCTCAAGGATACATCCAAGAGGAGTGAATTGATTGCAATTAGACATTTGCTCCAGTGGCTAGACTGGAAGCAATCAGAATGTTCCTTGCTTATGCTGCACATATGAAGATCAAGGTATATCAAATGGATGTGTAATGTGCTTTTCTAAATGGAACTCTTCAGGAAGAAGTATATGCGGAGCAACCCTTAGGTTTTGTCAAACCATCTCATCCCTCCTTTGTTTATAAATTAGATAAAACACTGTATGATCTCAAGCAAGCTCCAAGAGCTTGGTATGAGTCCTTATCCACCTTTCCTCTAGAAGACTCTTTTGTAAGAGGTAAGGTGGATAAAACACTTTTCACTAGAGCACATAAAGATCAGCTACTTCTAGTACAAATATTTGTAGATGATATAATATTTGGCTCAACAGATCAAAGACTTTGCAAAAGTTTTGCTGACCTAATGCAGACTAAGTTTGAGATGAGTAGCATATGGGAATTATCCTACTTTCTTAGTCTCCAAGTAAAGCAAAATCCAGATGACATTTTCATATCCCAATCCAAGTATACCAAAGAGCTTATCAAGAGGTTTGTGATGGAAAATGCCTCTATCATGAAAACCCCCATGACTACCAATACTGTACTTGATAGAGATGAAAATGGTAAGTCATTTGATCAGAAGACTTACAGAGCAGCCATTGGCTCACTCCTCTACCTTATAACTAGCAGATCAGATATCATGTTTGCTACATGTATATGTGCTAGATTTCAGGTTGACCCTAAAAAATCCCACATGAGTTCTGTAAAAAGAATACTCAGATATCTAAAGGGTACACCTGAACTTGGCTTATGGTATCCCACAGAATTTGGATTTGATTTAGTATGTTATTCAGATGCAGATTATGTTGGATGCAGGCTTGATTGAAAGAGCACCTCAGGAACTTGTCAATTCCTAGGTGCTAGACCGATCTCCTGGTTTAGCAAAAAACAAATCTCAGTCTCCACTTCTATAGCTGAAGCCAAGTATATAGCTGTAGGAAGCTGCCACTCACAAATATTGTGGATGCAAAATCAGTTGTTAGATTACAACTTTTTCCTTGAGAACTCCACAATATTCTGTGACAGTTCTAGTGCTATTTCTATAGCTTCCAATCATGTTCTCCACAGTAGAACTAATCACATAGAGATAAGACACCACTTTCTCAGAGATAATGTACAGAAGGGTAAGATCAATCTTCAATACATTTCTACTGATAATCAAAGGGCTGACATATTCACTAAGCCACTTGATGAAAGCAAACACAATTTCTTCATCAATGCACTGGGAATGCTTGATGGAGCTCTTTAGGTCACATTCATTATGTAATAAAACCTATTTTCCATAGAAAGGTATTGTTGGGAAAAACAACAATATTTTTGAGAAAAATGTAACTGTTCAATCAGAGCTGCGTCGAAATACAAATCGACATACCGTCGATTTCTACTCGACGTTAGCTTCGAGAGCTGGCTGGGATAATTAATTTGAATGGCACTCGACGCAGCGTCTAATTTCTATCAACATATGCGTCGACTTAATAGTTGTTGCAAGAACCCGAAGTCACGTCGATTACCTTACAACAAGCAGATCAGATATCATGTTTGTTACATGTATATGTGCTAGATTTCAGGTTGACCCCAAAGAATCCCATGTGAGTTCTGTAAAAAGAATACTCAGATATCTAAAGGGTACACCTGAACTTGGCTTATGATATCCCACAGAATCTGGATTTGATTTAGTATGTTATTCAGATGCAGATTATGCTGGATGCATGCTTGATTGAAAGAGCACCTCAGGACCTTGTCAATTCCTGGGTGCTAGACCGATCTCCTGGTTTAGCAAAAAGCAAATCTCAGTCTCCACTTCTACAACAGAAGCCAAGTATATAGTTGTAGGAAGCTGCTGCTCATAAATATTGTGGATGCAAAATCAGTTGTTATATTACAATTTTTCTCTTGAGAACTCCACAATATTCTGTGATAGTTCTAGTGCTATTTCTATAGCTTCCAATCATGTTCTCCATTGTAGAACTAATCACATAGAGATAGGACACCACTTTCTCAAAGATAATGTAGAGAATGGTAAGATCAATCTTCAATACATTTCTACTGATAATCAAAGGGCTGACATATTCACTAAGCCACTTGATGAAAGCAAGTACAATTTCTTCATCAATGCACTGTGAATGCTTGATGGAGCTCTTTAGGTCACATTCATTATGTAATAAAACCTATTTTTCATAGAAAGGTATTGCTGGGAAAAACAACAAATTTTTTGAGAAAAATGTAACTGTTCAATCAGAGCTGCGTCGAAATACAAATCGACATACCGTCGATTTCTACTCGACGTTAGCTTCGAGAGCTGTCTGGGATAGTTAATTCGAATGGCACTCGACGGAGCATCGAATTTCTATCAACGTATGCGTCGACTTAATAGTTGCTGCAAGAACCCGAAGTCACGTTGATTACCACTCGACGCAAACGTTGACATATCAAGCACGCGCATTGTTGCTTCTAGAAGCTACATCGACTTACTTCGGCGCGCTATATCTATTTCTTATCGACGTTGCTTCGAGTACAACCCTAAATTGCGACAAATCGTCTTCTAAAAACAACTTAGTCGTTAGACTTTAATGTGCTTTCGAATTCTCTCCACCTCGCTCTCCTCTTCTTCTGTCTCTCTACTTTTATCTTCTTTCTTCCTTGCAGGCACACGACGATAAATCAATGGTCTCTCATGGAGATCAAAGAGACATTCTTGAAGCAATTGATTTGGCACTAGAAACATTGCTGTCTCAGTTTTCTTCTTTATATCTAGATTTCTCAGAAGACTGCTATCGCAAGTTGTGTGACCAACATTAAAGGTTAAGGAACCTCACTGCCTAGACAAAAGACATTGAAAAGGAGATGAAATCGTCTGCACTGTCTGCTGAGGTCTTTATATCTTTTTTTAATGATATAAAGCAGGGGGAGAAGTACGACAGCAAGCCTCCTCCTGATTCAGTGTACACTGCAATAAAGCATCCATATCAACAATCTCCCTGTGTTCTGAAGAACCAACCATCATCTTCCAATTCTCTCTGGCACCTGCTCCATCCTCTCCCAGAATTCTGCCAGCAATCTATGGGGAGTCATCAAATCAAGGGGAGTCTGATCTATTCTCAAATGATGAGGATTATTAGGCCAGTTTGAAAGAATTCTCATTATGGGCTGATTCACCCATCCCTGAAAACACAGAACTCAAGCCTGCTTCTGTAGAGTCAACCACAGTACTACCTGCTGTATCTACCACAGTACGACCTGTTTCTGAGCCTACTCTTTACTTTCCTGATTCTACTCCAGACCCTCTTCCTTCTGTTCCTATTCTAATAGCCCCAACACCAACCCCAGACAAAGGGACACATTCAAGGGAAGAAATATAGTTTGAGGAAGAAACACATTCAGAGGAAGGGGATATGAGAGAAACATACCTATCTGTGAGAGATATACAAAGGAACAGAGAAAACAACACAAAAAGGACAGGTCATACAACAAAACTTATGAGAAAATTGAAATACCTGAAAATCAGATGAAATTGTACACTGACCCAATCTTGAGAAAGTCTTTGAAGAGGTTAGAGAAGGAGAACAATATGAGTATGAGACATCTCAAAGAAAAATTGAAGAAAAAAGAAAGAAATTCATTGAAAGACTGAAAAAAGGAAAGATGCTGTGGAAGAAAAGCAAATAAAAGAGGCAATTCAAATTCCAAGTACTCTATTTGACTCTTTAAAATATGCTGCCATGAATCCTCAAGCTAAAATCCTGAAAGACAAAGAACAACTTGACAAAATGTTTCTTGGATGTAATCAAGACATAGAAGATCAGCCATATAAAAAGAAGAAGAAGATTGTGTTCAAGATAACTCCAACTTCTGGTAACCCACAATCAACATTCATAGTGCCAGATTCAGATTCAGAAAAGCTTGATCTGGTTGAAATCAATGAGCTGACTGCTAAAGTCATCAGCCTTGGATTCAAGATCAATGATGTCTACCCTGATGCAGAAGCTGACTTGGAGAAATTATTCAAAGGGCATGACAGAATTCAGAAGAATCCAGAAAAGGCCAAACCAGCCAACTTCAAATATGTTGAAGCAAAGTTCAGAAAATTCTATGTGACATTTTCTATTTTTCTCAGAAAAAAAGTAGAATATTTCTTTGGGTAACTAACTTTGATAAACACTTATTTATATTAATCAGATGTGTGAATTTATTCTGTTATAGTATATTTATATGTATTCTGCTTTATTTTTCAAAATGATTGAAATCACTTTTATTTTTTGTAAAATTTGTTAAGATAAATAGATGGAGATTATTGGGAAAAATATCTTTTGGATTTATCTTACAAATTATGTAAAAGTGATTTCATCATCTAGGATTCATTACCCATGTTGTATTGTGAGGGTAATATGATAATTAAATGTCCTAGGATGTCACATTCATATTAGGATGTCAAAGACCAGTCCAAAAGAGTGCGGGAATTCAGTTGAGTTAATTCTGCGTAAACTAGAAGTCGACGAAGCTTCGACTTCAAGTCGAAGTAACTTCGAATAAAAGTAAGGATAACTCAGACTGGTAGTCGATGCATCAGTTGAAGTCGACGCAACGTCGAAATGTACTCGACCCAGAAGGCAGAGTCAATCAAAATAATGTTGAAGGTGACGCAACTTCGAATTACAGTCGGTGCAGAAAGAAGAGCTTAGAGTCTAGGCCTTCATCTCGACGGATACGTCGATAAGGACTCTACGCAACGTCGATATCATAGTTCATTTCAAAGTTGTGGAAGATTTCGAAGCAGCTTCTATTAGAACTCAGAGGTGCGTCGATAAGAAGACAAATGTATTCGACGCAACGTCGAATACAGACACAGAATTAGAATACTTCCTATATTATATTCTGAAGCTTATGCAGAGGATATAAATGGAAGTTATTTGAATTCCAACATGTCGTCCATAATCAAGAATGGAAAGAAGAATTCCAGAGATACAATAAAGATATATTTGGATGTTATTCAAAAAGGTTTGGACGGGCTGCCAACAGAAATGAAAAGAGAACAATTCTACCTCTAGGATATTCCTACTAGGGAAATAACAAAAAAGGAAAAGAATTTATCAAGATTCGACAGGAGAATAAGGAGACAGAGGAAGAGAAAACACAATAACAGTCTCAGAGATTTCAACATGCTATCTTCTTCCTCCTCCTTCCATCATTGAAGCAGAGATACAAAAATATAGAAACAAATTTCTGCTACTTGTTCTTCCCTCTGCTGCAACAAACTGAAAGAGGGTCTCCTTAACAAAAGACTCAGACCTTGGTTCTAAGAGTCTCCTTATCAAAATACTCAGTGGTTCTAAGAGTCTTTATCAAAAGACTCAGGCACTGGATAGTGTATTCCTACCATGGTGGTAGAAGAGTGGAGTACCATATTTTAGGGAACCACTATAGATTGTCTCATCTGTGCTGTCCCGTTTTTATTTTACTCTGTGTTTACTTTATTCTGGATTGGTATTTCTGAATGCATACTTGTTAGGATTATTATTATTCTGTGCACTTATTTTGTTAAAAGTTTTAAAACTCTATTCACCCCCCGCTAGAGAATACTCAGATGACTCACTGTGCACTTTCAGAATACGATGACCTCTGCAGCAAGGGCTTGTGCTTCCGCTGTCGCCAGCCCTATTCTCCTACACATGTGTGCTCCGTCAAGGAGTTCCATGCCATCATCGACGACTTCGACCCGGAGGTTACATTAACGGATTTTGAGGCCCTCGAACTCTCCGAGGAAGACGACCCTTTGGACACTGCCCCGGCTGCGTACCACCGCATAGAGTTGCCTTGTTTCTCGGTGGGAGGGATTTCGGGACCCCAGACCATGAAAATTGTGGGCAAGCTGTGTGATCGTTCCATTATCGTCATGGTGGACAATGTTGTTAGCCACAACTTCCTCTTCACACAGCTGGCGCATTAGCTGAGCCTCCCATTGGTGCCCTCCCCTGATTTTACAGTCTGCTTGGGCGATGGGCGTCGCCGGCCAACCCAGGGATGTTGCACTGCCGTCTCGCTTTCGGTGGGGTCCTGTTCGGTGACCGCAAATTTCTACGTTTTAGGCCTCGGTGGTATCGATGTTATCCTTGGAGTGGCTTGGCTCCGCACGCTGGGTGATGTGCGGGTCAATTGGGCGACCATGACTATGCAGTTTCTCTATGAGGGCCAGCCGTGCCGCCTTGTGGGCGACTCCGCCCTTTTGCGCTCTCCTGTCTCCTTCTGCACGAACCAACGGACGACCGACGTCGATTTTTCTGCTTGGCTTTGGCCCATCTCCGGTCCGCCAACGATGCCCCTCTCACACCCGCCGGACCTTCAGGAGCTACTCACCGAGTTCGCCGATATCTTTGAGTCCACTGCCGGCCTCCCTCCAGCTCGACCGACCGATCACGCCATTTCCCTCCAGCCCGGCACTGCGACAGTGTCCGTACGACCTTACCTCTACGACCATGTGCAGAAGGATGAGATCGAGCGTCTGGTTTGTGAGATGCTAATAGGGGGCCTCATTCGTCCCAGAGCGAGCCCTTTCTCCAGCCTGATCCTCCTGGTCCGGAAGGACGACATCTGGCGGTTTTGTGTGGACAATCGGGAGCTCAACATGGCCATAATACCGGACAAGTACCCGATCCCGGTGTTTTAGGAGCTCTTGGATGAGCTTCACGGGGCCGCTTTCTTCACCAAATTGGATCTCCGAGCGGGTTATCACCAGATCCGAGTGTGGCCAGAGGATATCGCCAAGACCGCCTTCCGTACTCACGACGGCCACTATGAGTTCCTGGTCATGCCCTTCGGGCTGACCAATGCTCCCGCCACCTTCCAGGCCACGATGAACAACATCTTTCGGGCGGTACTTCGCAGATACGTCCTTGTTTTTTTGATGATATTTTGGTCTACAGTTCTTCCCGGCAGGATCGTCTCCGATATATCCGCCTCACTCTGACCAACATCCGACGCCATCATCTCAAGCTCCACCCAAAGAAGTGTTCCTTTAGAGCGGCGGAGGTGAGCTACCTTGGCCACACCATCTCGACATGGGGGGTTGCTATGGACGAGGAGAAGATCACGACGGTCCTCCATTGGTCGACACCTACTTCCCTGCGGGACGTCCGGGGTTTCCTCGGCCTGACCCGTTACTACCGCCGATTCATCCAGGGGTATGGGGTGCTGGCTCAACCCCTCACACAACTCCTGAGGAAGTCAGAAGAGGGGCCCTTTTAGTGGTCGGCTGTGACCGCCGCCGCCTTTGCCTCCCTTTAGCAGGCCCTGGTGCACGGACCAGTGTTGGCCATGCCCGATTTCTCCCGTTCTTTTCTCGCGGAGTGCGACGTGTCGGGCTCCAGGGTCGGAGCCGTCCTCATCCAGGCCGGCCGACCGGTGGCCCACTTCAGTCGCGCCTTCTGCAACACCAAACGCAGCTGCTCCGCATACGAGAATGAGCTCATGGGCCTCGTTCTCGCTGTTCAGCATTGGCTCCCCTACCTTCTGGATTGCTCGTTCGTGGTTCACACCAACCGCCACAACCTCCGCTACCTCCTGCAGCAGAAGATCGCCACGCTCGCCCAACAAGTTTGGGTCGCCAAACTTCTAAGCTATGATTTCAGTATCGAGTTCTGCCCGAGGAGGGGAAACCGGGCGGCCGATGCCCTCTCTCTCCAGAGCCAGACTCCAGAGCTCGCAGCAATCTCTCATCCGGTGTGGGAAGATACCGCGACCATCCAACGCGAAGTTGAGGCCGATCCCTTGCTGAATGGCATCCGGACGACGCTCATCGCCAACGCTACCGCTCACCCACCATACACCCTTGTAGGGGGTCCGCCTGTTCTTCAAGGGCCGCCTCGCCCTGTCGTCCCCGAGCATTCCACGCCTCCTCGCCGAGTTCCACGCCTCCTCGCCGAGTTCCACGCCTCGCCGAGTTCCACGCCTCCTCGCCGAGTTCCACGCCTCCTCGCCGAGTTCCACGCCTGGCCCTCTGGAGGGCACGCGGGGCTTTCCATACGTACCTCCGCTTGGCGGCCTCTCTCTATTGGCCCCACATATTCCGGCAGGTCAAAGCCTTCGTGGCCGCCTGCCTCGTCTGCCAGCAGACCAAGTACGAAGCGGCGTTTCCGGGCGGACTCCTTCAACTCCTACTCATACCGGACCGCATTTGGGAGGACATGGCCATGGACTTCATCACCCGGCTACCACGCAAGCAGGGGTACGACTTCATATTGGTCGTGGTGGACAGACTGTCCAAGTACTGCCACTTCATTCCCCTCTGCCATCCTTACACCGCTGCCACCATCGCAGAGAGCTTCATTAGCGGTGTCGTGCGCCTCCATGGGTTTCCCCGGTCGATTTTGAGGATCGTGATCCGCTCTTTTTGAGCACCTTCTGGACTACACTGTTTCGGCTACAGGGTACTCGCCTCCGCATGAGCACCGCTTATTACCCGCAGACGGATGGACAATCCGAGGTCCTCAACCAATGTTTGGAAACGTACCTCCGCTGTTTCGTGGGGGAGCAGCCACGGGGTTGGGCCAAGTGGCTCAATTGGGCGGAGTACTCCTACAACACGACATACCACCATGTGGCCGACACTACACCGTTCGAGGCTGTTTACGGCCGCTCGCCACCCTCCATTGTCCGCCACCTCTCCGAGGAATGTCAGTTGGAGAGTCTGTCATCCACCCTACGCGACAGGGATATTATCCTCGACCATTTGAAGCACCACTTGCGAAGGGGGCTCAACAGAAGATGACGTCCTTTGCGAACCGGAAGAGACGCGACCTTTCCTTTCAGGTGGGGGAGAAAGTGTTCATCAAGCTACACCCGTACCACCAACTATCGGTGGCCCGCCGACCCTGCCCGAAGCTTGCTCCCCGGTTCTTCGGTCCATTTGAGATCCTCGCTCGTATTGGCGCAGTCGCCTACCGCCTCCACGTTCCTAGTGGAAGCCGCGTACACCCGGTCTTCCATGTTTCTCAGCTGCGCCGTGTGGTGGGCGAGCATGCCACCACGGATCACATTCCGGCCGATCTCGATCTTTCTGGTGAGGCGCCGTACCACCCGGCCAAAATACTTGATCGCCGGTGCCGGCCCCAGGGAGGCCCCACTTCGGATCGGCCTCAACTTCGCCGGAGGAAAATATTTTGTTAAGAATTTCTCCTTCATTTCGGCCCATGTAGTGATGGAACCTCTAGGAAGAGATCCCAAACACTGCTTAGCCTTAGTCCGCAAAGAGAAAGGAAATAAACGCAAACGAATGACGTCATCGGTGACGCCATTTATCTTGAACGTATCGCAAATTTCCAAAATTTTTAATAAATGTAAATTAGGATCTTCATCCGGTAAGCCGTCGAAAACGATGGTTTGCTGTACCATCTGAATGATACTCGTTTTAATTTCAAAATTATTATTCGCCATCGCCGGACGAATAATGCTAGATTGTGTTCCCTCCCAATTCGGCCTCGCATAATAGGACATAGTCCGTAGCGGAGCCTCATTATGGTCGGGGTCGTCCATTATATCTTCGTTAGTCTCTCCGATTGACTCTTCGCAAATTATTGGTAGATCACTAAATCAGAGACGTCGCCGCAAGGTGCGCTCGATTTCCGGATCAAAACAAAATTCAAGATTAATTAAAGAGTTTCCTCGGGTCATAAACCAAAAGAAAAGAGAAAAAGACGTGGAAAAAGAAAAAAAAGAAGGTAAAATAAACTTTTAGATAAATATATTTATTACATTTTATTATATTTTTATTTTTATTTTTATTTTTTTATGTAGATTTTTTAATTAGGTGATTTAATATTAGTCCTGGACTTCCCAAGGTCAACCCGGTGAAGGGCTCGCAAGGTATTAGAGGCTGTGATGGGAATTCAAGCCCAAAGCGTCCTTTCCAGGAATTTAGTTACACCTTAATAAGAAAATAAGAAAAGAAAAGATAAAATTAATAGATATTTCTTTTTTTTTCGAAATATCAACCGAAATCCCCGGCAACGGTGCCAAAAACTTGATGCGCAAAACTATGTCTGCAAACGATAACGACAAGTGTACCGTATCGAATGTAGTATAGGTTATAGAAACCAAGGTCGTATTAGACTCGGGGCGGTTGAGTACTCTTACTTTGGAAAATCTCTATTATTTTATCAAATAAAACTTGGGGTTGGTTGTCGCAAGAAAAAGAGATAACTTATTTTAAAGCTATAAGTTAAAAGACTAGTACTCAACCTTGAATCACCTCGGAAAATAAATATGGGAAATAAAATTTTTAATTCTCTTAAAAAAATTACTTGACCGTGGAGGTTCCCGAATTATAAACGTTTCTCTCTCGAGAATACGCTCAACTGAGTTTAGGTTGATCAATCGAACTTTCGCTCTAGAATCAAAACCCCTAAAACTCTCTTTATCGTAGTGAACCCCTCTATTGGATTTGACTCCAATCCGGGAGAATTATGTCATCCCCTCTCGAGGAGTGCATTCAACTCTCTTTATCCTTGAAATGATCGATTCGAATTCAAAACCTCTCGGTTATTAGACTACGAAAACAAGAATGAGAATTATATATCGAAAATATAATCTCAATCCAATAAAGTTTAAGGATAAATCTAAAGCATTCTAAGGAAGAGAAAGAAAAGCTAAAGATTAAATCATAAATTATATTTTCCTTGGATCATCTCGGCCGAGTACTAATAGAAATTTAGCTACTCATAGAGATGGAGGAATTAACGAAAATAAAGAGGTGCATGATTAAAAAGAGAGTAGAATAAGAGAAAAAGAACTATTTTATTGAATTGCAAAAGAAGTTACAACTAAGGAATTGAAAGTTACAAGCTTGAAAAGAAAGTACAAGTTAAGAAGAAAGAGGAGTACAAGAGCTTGAGAATAAGAAAACAGTGCAAAAACTAAAGCTAGAACTCCAAAAATTCGTCCTTGATCATCTGGAGAAGCTCCCTTTAAATAACTGAAAATTTGGTGTTACACGCCCTTGGTCACGCCCGTGACCAAGGGACGTATAAGGGGCGTGATCGACGCAGCAGCGGAGAGGGCGCCTTCTGGAGTAATTGTGTGCGTTACGTGCGTGTCACGCCCCTGGGTCACGCCCGTGACCCTGGCGCGTTTAACCTTTAAAACACGTTGCTGGCGGGAAGCTTCGGCGGGAAGTGGCGCGGGATGAGTCACGCCCGTGTACAGGATGTCACGCCCCCTTGTCACGCCCGTGACCTGGGGCGTGTAATTTTAATTGACGTGGCAGACTGATCTGGATGCTGGTGGCGGGTCGCGGCCGTGTCACTGGGTCACGCCCTTGGGTCACGCCCGTGACCTGGGGGCGTGTACTTGGCGAATCTCCACGGAATGACCCCAGGGTGGCGGAAACAGGTCTGGAATACCTCATAGGTTACACGCCCATGGGTCACGCCCGTGACCTTGGGCGTGTACTTGCACTTTTTTCCCAAAATGCCCAGAAAACCTGAAAACACAAGATTAACTTAAGTTAGTTCATGGAATTGAAAAAGGAGTATTATTCAAGATGTAAATCAAATAATTTACATAATTTTATATTAAAAAAATATGTTAAACTTGTACTAAAAGATGAGTAAATAACTTACTCATCAAACACCCCCATACTTGAGCTTTTGTTATTCCAGAGCAAAAGAATGAGGAAAGAATTACAAGAAATCGATATTATTTCTAATCAACCAAAATTTCATTAAACCAAGAATAAGTTAAAAGTAAATTCTAGTAATTCAAGAATTAAGTCATAAGTTATGGTAGTAATTTAAAAAGAGAAAAATGTTTAGCTAGGTACTTCTCAAGATAACTATTTAGCAATGAAATTATAGAAATTTTCAAACAAGAATAGATTGAAATTATAAACACTCTAACATAGAAGAAACTTAAAGGAGAAGACACCTACCAAAATATTGTTCTCTAAATAATTTTATTTAGGACCTGAATCAATAGAGATGACTAAGAATTGGTTTTAACGAAATGGCAAAATGAAGAGATACTAAAATAAAGGTGATGAATTTTATCCTCTCACTTTATTTGAATACGAAAATGTATATGTTTAGGAAAATAATGAATTTTATCCTCTTATTTTCCATGCCATATAATCTTTTTAAAATTTCTCTTCAAACAAAAACCCAAAATGTATATGTTTTAGATGTAATGAATTTTATCCTCTTACATCATGACATATAATCTTTTAAATAATTTTGGGTGCATATGTTTAGGAAATAATGAATTTTATCCTCTTATTTCCATGACATATCTTTTTTCTACATTTTTTTTATTTTGCCAACAAAGGGTAGGGGAAGAAGAAATATTTCTAGTTAATAAATTAAATTATTTTGAGAGCAAATTTTTTTAGTGGAATGAAATTTCCTAAGATCTTAACGTTAAAAGAGAATATAATAAAACTCTAGAGATGTTTAACCAATTTACCACAAAGTGAAGCTATTTAAAATTAAAATGAGAAGTAGTGCTAAATAAAATCTCTTATTGAATTAAAAACATAAAATGTTTCTTAAAACTAAATTACTTCAAATTTAAGTTTAACAAATTCTGATAAAACAAATTTAAGCTTCACAATTTTGATTAGAGAAAACAGGCGTTAACTCATAACGAGCGAGTTTCAAATAATCTTAAGCGTGCGCCAAATAAGCTCTGCAAATCAAACGACCACGGATACAAATAGCAAATAATATAACATCCACTACAAGCATAAGTCCCAAATGTCCAATAATAAAAGATTCAAACTCCAAATAACAACTTACACGTGCAGACGATGACTATGGGGGGCTGATCGAGGCATCCAAGGCTATTGTGGGCTGACCGGGTGGCTGAAATGGGCGTAGGAGGGCTGAATGCAGCGGGTGGGAGGCTGCACGGGGTTTGGTGGAATGGGAGAATAACGGTGAGGCAGTATTGGGTCGTTCGTGGGTTGGACGGTGGTGCAGGAAGGGAAAAACAGGGGTGGAAGTGGACTGTTTGCTGAAAACGGGAGGGGGGAAAGGGAAATAGGCTAGCAGCGGGCTGATTGGGGGTTTAGGGAGGGATTCTGTGGAGGGGAGAGGTGACGGGAGATGGTTGGGCTGTTAATAAACCTTGGGGGTTGCTGGAAAGGAAGGGGGGTGGGTTAGGGCTAACAGAGGTCGATTTGGGGCGGAGGAAGGGTCACGTGCGGCTAGACGGGAGGTAGACGGAGGCGTATAGGGCTTACCGGGAATAGGCGGGATGAAGGGGATGAGTTCCTTGGAGTCACACCAAGAGGAGGGAGGAGATCGGCCACCTGCGACACACAGGGAGCGGGATGCGGCTTCACGCCGAATTGACCGAGCGGTTGATAAAGAGCAAATAAACCTTCGATCCCTTTCTCAGCAAGTCACCTATTTATAACAAAACTACTTAGGGCATCCCGAAACGGACGGCTCATAATGCACGATCCGATCGTTTGCCAACACAAACTCAAAATACATAAATAAATATATAAAATCGACTCGCAACGACGATCCAGACGCAACCGTGGGCTCAGATCGACAGTCCGAGCGAGGGTTCACCGCCTCCTGCGGGAATAGATCTGCGCGCCATCAACTCTCCCCGGCTTGAAAGCACTCATCTCCGGTGAGTGAAGATGGTCATACTCGCGGCGAAGCTGGGGGGTGAGTCTTTCAAGCTCCTCTGAGTACATCCATATAACATCGTATAGCGGGCGACCGCTCCAACGAACAAGATAGCGGACGATGGATTGCCCGTCAATGGTGTAGAAGTCGTGGCCCATAATCTGACAAATGTCGCCGGTAGAAATGGGAGTCTCTGACAGTAATGAATCTTCGCCTGGTTGCTGGCTCGGCAGAACCGTCCCTTGTACTTGGTGGATCTCCTGGAGTGACTCCTCAGACAGGGATGGGATGGGATTGGTGGGGACCAAAGGTGATGATGGCTCAGGTGTGTGTGTGGAGTAAGGGTCCGCATACACGCGCTCCTCGTAGTAAGGAGTTAGGTCCTCTACATTGAATACTCGGCTGATGCCCATGCCATGAGGGATGTCAATCTCATATGCGTTAGTACCAATCCACCGTACGACTATATAGGGGCCCATTCGGCGAGCGCTTAATTTCTTTGCAGGCCCATGTGGGAGCCTCTCTGGTCGAATACGAATCAACACCTGCTCTCCTGCCTCAAAGATTTCCTCACGCCTGTGCTGATCCGCTCGATCTTTATAATAATCATTACTAGCTGCAATTTTTTTTCGGACTGACTCATGAAGTGCATGCACATGCAGAATAAAGGACTCGACCGACTCACTGGGTCGAGACTCAAGTGGAATATCAATCAGGTCGATAGGTTTCCTAGGTTCATAACCTAATATGATATGGAATGGACTCAAGCCCGTGGATCTATTGACCGAACTATTATATGCAAACTCAGCTATGGGTAACACGGAATCCCAAGTGGATGGGCTATCTCCAACTAGGCATTGTAGGAGGGTCCCCAAACTACGGTTGACAACTTCAGTTTGTCCATCCGTCTGTGGGTGATAGGCGGAGGAAAACTTCAAGGCTGTACCCGTTTTTTTCCATAACTTCTTCCAAAAATAACTCATAAATCGAACGTCACGGTCCGAGACGATGGACGTGGGCAACCCGTGGTACTTAAAAACCTCTCGAAAGAATAGAACCGCCACATGAGAGGCGTCAGCGGTTTTCCGACAAGGAATAAAATGGGCCATTTTGGAGAAGCGGTCCACCACTACAAAAATCGAATCAAGCTTCCTCGACGTACGAGGGAGCCCTAGGACGAAATCCATGCTAATATCAGTCCATGTTCACAAAGGGACGGGTAATGGAGTGTACAATCCGGTGGGTTGGCGGGATCCCTTCGCAGTCTGACAGACTCGACAATGGCGCACAACCCTAGTAACGTCCTTCTTCAGGCCAGGCCAGAAGAAGCGATCCTCAACTAATGCTATCGTCTTGTCTCGGCCAAAGAGCCCAGCGGCTCCGCCGGCGTGTAGCTCCCAAATGAGAAAATCTCTTAGGGACGTCTGCGGGACACAAAGACGCGAACCCATAAATAAATACCCATCAGTGATAGTGTACCCGTCGCGAGGATCAGGTGGGTCCCGAGATAACGCAGCATGTATCTCACGAAAATCGGGGCACTCAAGATAATCAAAGGCTAGGCGCTCAAAGCCCACTACTCTAGTGCGCATGGTGTGGAGGAGACTGACGCGGCGACTCAAAGCGTCAGCCGGCTTGTTCTCAACACCCGCTCGGTGCTTGAGAACATAATGGAACTCCTGCATGTATTCCACCCACTTAGCATGACGGTGGCCCAATTTCTTCCGCGAGTCCAAGTATCGCAGGGCCTGGTGCTCAGAGTACAAAACAAACTCCTTGTGCAGGAGGTAGTGGCGCCAATGGCGTAGGGCCTGTACTATGACGTAGAACTCTCTGTCATAGTTGGAGTACTTTTGCCGGGCGTCATTCAGTTTCTCACTGAAGTAAGCAACTAGATGACCTTCCTGACTAGGCACTCTTCCAATGCCAACGCCAGATGCGTCGCAGGCCACCTCGAAGGGCTTGGAGAAATCTGGTAAGCGCAGAACATGGGCAGACGATAATCGTTCCTTGATCTCCTCGAAGGCCCGCGTGACGGCCTTCGTCCATACAAAATCCCCCTTGCGGATGCAGCTCGTAAATGGGGCCATAATGGAGCTGAATCCCCGAACAAACCGCCGGTAGAAGGTGGCCAACCCATGAAAACTCTGGGCCTCGTGGATATTCGACGGGACAGGCCAATCACGAATGGATTTGACCTTGTTCGGGTCGACTGATATACCAGAGGCGGAGATGATATAGCCTAGGAAGTGTACCGATGCGGACAGAAAATAGCACTTTTTCAGGTTGATATATAGGTGCTCTCTCCGCAGCAAATCAAATACAAGGCAAAGATGGCGAAGGTGCGGTGCGGTCCTGGCTGTAGATCAATATATCGTCAAAATACACTACCAAGAACTTGCCCATATAGGGCCGCAAGATCTGCGTCATCACCCTCATAAAGATACTGGGCGCATTAGATAACCCGAGTGGCATGACAAGCCACTCGTACAAACCATCCTTCGTCTTGAAGGCCGTCTTCCACTCGTCCCCTTCCCTAACTCTAATCTGGTGGTACCCACTGCGAAGATCGATCTTCGAGAAGATCTGGGCACCAGCCATAGAATCCAAATGGTCATCGAGGTGGGGAATGGGAAAACGATACTTCACGGTAATTTTATTGATGGCACGACTATCTATGCACATGCGCCAACTTCCGTCCTTCTTCGGGGTGAGAAGGGCCGGTACGGCACAAGGGCTCAAACTCTCTCGAATGAACTTCTTTCGAAGAAGCTCATCAACTTGCTGCTTCAGTTCGGCGTGCTCTGTCGGGTTCAAACGATAGTGTGGAAGGTTTGGCAAAGATGCCCCAGGGATTAGATCAATGGCGTGCTGGATGTCCCTCAGGGGAGGGAGCTCATCAAAGATTTCCTCACGCCTGTGTTGATCCGCTCGATCTTTATAATAATCATTACTAGCTGCAATTTTTTTCGGACTGACTAATGAAGTGCATGCACATGCTGAATAAAGGACTCGACTGACTCACTGGGTCGGGACTCAAGTGGAATATCAATCAGGTCGATAGGTTTCCTAGGTTCATAACCTAATATGATATGGAATGGACTCAAGCCCGTGGATCTATTGACCGAACTATTATATGCAAACTCAGCTATGGGTAACACGGAATCCCAAGTGGATGGGCTATCTCCAACTAGGCATCGTAGGAGGGTCCCCAAACTACGGTTGACAACTTCAGTTTGTCCATCCGTCTGTGGGTGATAGGCGGAGGAAAACTTCAAGGCTGTACCCGTTTTTTTTCATAACGTCTTTCAAAAATAACTCATAAATCGAACGTCACGGTCCGAGACGATGGACGTGGGCAACCCGTGGTACTTAAAAACCTCTCGAAAGAATAGAACCGCCACATGAGAGGCGTCAGCGGTTTTCCGACAAGGAATAAAATGGGCCATTTTGGAGAAGCGGTCCACCACTACAAAAATCGAATCAAGCTTCCTCGGCGTACGAGGGAGCCCTAGGACGAAATCCATGCTAATATCAGTCCATGTCCGCAAAGGGACGGGTAATGGAGTGTACAATCCGGTGGGTTGGCGGGATCCCTTCGCAGTCTGACAGACTCGACAATGGCGCACAACCCTAGTAACGTCCTTCTTCAGGCCATGCCAGAAGAAGCGATCCTCAACTAATGCTATCGTCTTGTCTCGGCCAAAGTGCCCAGCGGCTCCGCCGGCGTGTAGCTCCCAAATGAGAAAATCTCGTAGGGACGTCTGCGGGACACAAAGACGCGAACCCATAAATAAATACCCATCAGTGATCGTGTACCCGTCGCGAGGATCAGGTGGGTCCCGAGATAACGCAACATGTATCTCACGAAAATCGGGGCACTCAAGATAATCAAAGGCTAGGCGCTCAAAGCCCACTACTCTAGTGCGCATGGTGTGGAGGAGACTGACGCGACGACTCAAAGCGTCAGCCGGCTTGTTCTCAACACCCGCTCGGTGCTTGAGAACATAATGGAACTTCTGCATGTATTCCACCCACTTAGCATGACGGTGGCCCAATTTCTTCCGCGAGTCCAAGTATCGCAGGGCCTGGTGCTCCGAGTATAGAACAAACTCCTTGTGCAGGAGGTAGTGGCGCCAATGGCGTAGGGCCTGTACTATGGCGTAGAACTCTCTGTCATAGTTGGAGTACTTTTGCCAGGCGTCATTCAGTTTCTCACTGAAGTAAGCAACTGGATGACCTTCCTGACTAGGTACTCTTCCAATGCCAACGCCAGATGCGTCGCAGGCCACCTCGAAGGGCTTGGAGAAATCTGGTAAGCGCAGAACATGGGCAGACGATAATCGTTCCTTGATCTCCTCGAAGGCCCGCGTGACGGCCTTCGTCCATACAAAATCCCCCTTGCGGATGCAGCTCGTAAATGGGGCCATAATGGAGCTGAATCCCCGAACAAACCGCCGGTAGAAGGTGGCCAACCCATGAAAACTCCGGGCCTCGTGGATATTCGACGGGACAGGCCAAACACGAATGGATTTGACCTTGTTCGGGTCGACTGATATACCAGAGGCGGAGATGATATAGCCTAGGAAGTGTATCGATGCGGACAGAAAAGAGCACTTTTTCAGGTTGATATATAGGTGCTCTCTCCGCAGCAAATCAAATACAAGGCAAAGATGGCGAAGGTGCGGTGCGGTCCTGGCTGTAGATCAATATATCGTCAAAATACACTACCAAGAACTTGCCCATATAGGGCCGCAAGATCTGCGTCATCACCCTCATAAAGGTACTGGGCGCATTAGATAACCCGAATGGCATGACAAGCCACTCGTACAAACCATCCTTCGTCTTGAAGGCCGTCTTCCACTCGTCCCCTTCCCTAACTCTAATCTGGTGGTACCCACTGCGAAGATCGATCTTCGAGAAGATCTGGGCACCAGCCATAGAATCCAAATGGTCATCGAGGTGGGGAATGGGAAAACGATACTTCACGGTAATTTTATTGATGGCACGACTATCTATGCACATGCGCCAACTTCCGTCCTTCTTCGGGGTGAGAAGGGCCGGTACGGCACAAGGGCTCAAACTCTCTCAAATGAACTTTTTCCGAAGAAGCTCATCAACTTGCTGCTTCAGTTCGGCGTGCTCTGTCGGGTTCAAACGATAGTGTGGAAGGTTTGGCAAAGATGCCCCAGGGATTAGATCAATGGCGTGCTGGATGTCCCTCAGGGGAGGGAGCTCATCAGGGAGCTCCTCAGGCATGATGTCTCCGTAAGCATCCAACAGCCGGCGTGCATCTGGGTCAGTGATCTCAGCATCACTAGGAACCTCAGTTGACATAGTGGCGGCCACAACGAACATAACTCCCGCGTCCAAACTCTCTCTCAGGAAATCACCCTTCCTCAAAACATGGAGAGGTCTTGATGACCCCGCACTAACACAAGACTCGACCTTGCCCTTGGGAGGATCCTTGGGCTGGGTCAGGGTGAGGGTGATCTTTGGACTTTTGTCGAAGAAGACACACGTGTTGACCGATCATAACATGTGGCATCGCGGTCGTATAACCAGGGTCGTCCAAGTAACACGTGGGCGACATCCATAGGGAGGACGTCACACCAGACCTGGTCCTCAGTAGAGGCTAGGCTAATGGGCACCAGATAGCGCTGGGTCACGTGGATGGTGGATTTGTCCACCCAGAGGACACGATAAGGGTGCGGGTGCGGTTCAGCAGTGAGTTGCATCCTCTCCACCCCTTTCTTAGCGACAATATTTACGCAGCTACCACTATCAATGGCGAGCTTGCAGGGGCCTCCTGCACTCGGGAAATATGTGAAGAAGATCGTTGTGCGTCGCCAATCCTCCTTAGCTCGTGGTGTGTGTAAGAGGCGACGGAGGACTCCTAACTCTAGTGCCCTATCAGCGTCGCACTCCCATCCGTCCTCTACTACGGCTGTAACCTCCTCGATGGGAGCATCTCCAGCCTCAGGGCATGGCTCTTCGGATTCCTCAATCAATAAATTTCCCGTCGGGCACTGCGCCGCCACGTGTCCCATACCCTCACATCTATAACATTGGATGCTCCCAGGTTTGGGACCTCCAGGAATAATAGCTTTCCCCGCTCCATCGGCGGGGGTGCGAGGAGGGACCGTAGCTGTGGTCATAGTAGGCCTCCTGGCTATGGAGGTCTTAGGTCATGTAGTGACCTGCCTAGGACCAGCTGAGCGTAAATACTGCTCATACTCGAGTGCAAGTTGAAAAACCTGCTCGACCGTCTCGATTCGGTGGGGAATTAGTTCCCTACGGATGTCAGCTCTAAGACCTGTCCGAAAACGAGAGGCAGTGGCGATGGGCTCCTCATCAATATCACTGTGGACCACAAGTTCGTCAAAGCGAGACATGTACTCTGCGACGGAAAGGGTCCCCTGTCGCAAGGAATTTAGCTGGTCTATGAGTTGATCATGATATGACGCAGGGAGGTATTTATCCCTCAGGCGATCTTTCATCTCATCCCAGTGGGTGATGGGATAGTACCCCTCAGGCTCTACGGATCTCTCCACGCTTGACCAGTAGATTTTCGCTTGGCCTACTAGCTTCATTTTGGCGAAACGTACGCGCCGCTCATCACTCATCTCATACCAGTCAAAGTAATGATCCATCTCCATGATCCAATCACTTAATACCTTCGGGTCCAGATGACCGTCGAAGGAGGGCGCGTCAATACGGATACGTCGAGTGATATAGTCCTCATCAGGGGTCACCCCTCGACGTGGCTCATAACGTTCGTCGTACTCACCATCATCGTCGTAATCATATCGCGCGGGAGGGACTCGACCTCTCCTACGCGGTGGGGGTGGTGGTCTGGGATTCCTATCGGGTCCCCCACGATATTGGTAACCGCGGTGGAAATTTCCGCTTGCAGGAGGGGGGTCTCTGCGAGGAAGCCCCTACCATGTCTCTCACGAGGTGGCGTAACGTCGCCGTGATCCTCGAGGGGTTCGTCATCAAGGGGAGGAACCGCTCGTTCTCTAGGGTTTTCTAACCGATCGACCCGTGTGTTGACTCTAGTCATGGAGATTTCATCCAGTTAGGTTCAACTTGAAAATGATTCAGTATTGGAGATCAGAATAGATTCAAGATCACCGTTAATAGTTTTCATGTAATTTAAAATGTTGGTGATTTATATTCTCTAATAGGTTTGATGTTGATGTAAGAGCTGCATACTATACTTTAAAATCATGCTTTATTTGTCTCTGAATCTTGTAATATATGTAATTTCCTACTTACTGGAGAGATTTAATTTTTGTGCAGATTTGAATTTTTCATTGACCCTAAATTAGACAGGTTTTGAGTTTCGACTAAATCATTTCTGTATTATTTCTAGGTAAAATGCAGTTCTCAGGAACCTACTGATAAAAAACGAGCCGTGAAGCACATTAGCCTGAATGTTCTGCAGAGATATTTTGCTGGGAGCCTCAAGGATGCTGCAAAGTGCCTGGGGGGTGAGCTTCTTGATCCAATTTTGAACATATTTCTGACTAGTATCAATTCGAGGTGAATGCTTCGGAGGGGGAGTATTTCACTCCCCACTAGTAATAAAATTGTTTCTAGTGATTGTTTCTGTTCATTACTTCTTATCTAACATTAATTGGTTCTAGGTAGAAGAGCCCATGATCTATATTAATACACAAGGCCGTATGATTTTCTCAATGTAGGGTTATATTCTCAATACACTTCTTCACTTGTATGGCCTTTGACCTCTAGCATGTGGACTTCTTTTTATTAGGTGACGTGTGAGTGGGCCGTTTGGCCTAACCCATATTAGTACTAAAGTATTCAACCTACCATCAATTTGTTGTATGTGAAACGGCCCAGAAATTATATTATATGCCCAAGGCTATATGAGTTTTCAGATCTGAGAGTATATTCTTGACAACCGTAGTCATCAATAGAATTGCATAGTAATGAAACTTCTAAGGTTATAATGTGATTTAAGTCATGAAGAATAATATTCACATATATATATTCATATATTCATATATATATATATATGTATATATATATGTATATAAATATAATTTCATATTGTATTGATTTCAAGAAGAGTATTATAAAAAGAGGTATGTAGCATCTAGTGCCTAAGACTTCCCATTTGAAATGAAAGTTTAGTTGATTTTCCCTCTTTTTATTTAGCTTAGAAAATCGTGATACAATTTCTTTCGAGAAAATGATTGAAATGGTCATAAACTTGACCGCTCATTAATTCCTGCAAGAGCGCTCGATCAGTGAGCTATTACCCCTTACTCCTTTATCACTGAGCGGTCATTTAGGGGCCTTAGCTGGTGATCCGGGCCATAAATAGTCCATCGATTATTATAATCATTTTCTCATTTATTTTTCTTGCATACTGAACGAAGATAATTGCATCTTTTATTTTTTTCAGTTTGCCCTACCACACTGAAAAGGATTTGCAGACAGCATGGGATTTCTAGATGGCCATCTCGCAAGATAAAGAAGGTGAACCATTCATTGAAGAAGATCCAGCGTGTTATAAACTCTGTACAAGGAGTAGAGGGAACATTCAAGTATGACCATAAAACTGGATGTCTAGTAGCAGATGTAACACCTGAAAATGATCACGTTTCTCTTTCTTCTCCACCTTTGTGCGAAGAGCAAATATTACATGAGAATCTGGGGCTGAGTAATGATAAGAGCACGGGTCAATGGGTGAAAGTCAACTCCAAAACAAATGAAGTCCATCTCCAATTGAAGTTGCCATTAAGAGACAGGTCGATCGAAGATTCGCCGGAGAAGGATGACATGAATTTTAAAATAGATAGACATCCTTCTGTTTCAAGTATGAGTGATTTTTCAAATGAAAGTGCTTCAAGTAGCCAAATTTTGAAAGAGAGCTCAAAAAATGAGTCATTTTTTACTGGAAAAGGTGCAGTCTATGTGGTTAAGGCTGCTTACAAAGCTGACATTGTGAGATTTAAACTGTCACCATCAATGGGCTGCCTCCAGTTATATGAGGAGATTGGAAAGAGATTCAAATTGTGTACTGGGACATTCCAGCTCAAATATATGGATGATGAGGAAGAGTGGATCATGTTGACTAATGATTCCGATTTGCAAGAATGTATTGAAGTATTGGAGTCCATGGCTTCTCAATGTATCAAACTTCAAGTTGGCGACGTACCATTTTGATTCCTAATTGTGGAGGGAGAAGAAGTGATTTGAGGAAAAATTGAACGAGGAAGAGAACTGAGGCTCGACACGAAACCAAATCCTTCAAGTGAATGAGTATTTTGAGTTCTCTTTCGGGCCTTCCTTTATTAAATCTGCTGGTCATTGGATATGGGTCTTAGAACCTGGTTGCTGAATGAATCAGGTTTGCTTGGTTGAATGGTAAGGCGCTGGAAAGATGAATCCAGGAACTTGAACTGAAATTGAATTGACTGTCATGTGAAGATGAAAACAATGGGAGAGGGAGCTATTCTATATTAACAGCATGTGCATATTGTATAGTTATGGCAGTCTACGGAAATCCCGAGTTACAGGAATTAAGCCGGGGGTTAATTACTAGAACCTTCCTGAAAATTTTAAATACTCTCAGGGATCTCCTCTTTACTGTATGAAATTACAAAATTTTCCCTTCACAGTTAACATAGCTAGTTTTTGGTACAAGAAATCTTCCCTCTGGGAGAGGTGCATCCGTGATATATGTTAGCTAAGATGGGATATCTTATAGCATTGTAAATTTAGAGGATAGGTTTTATAAGTTCAAAAAGAAGAGGGGAGAACCCTGTAATTATGCAAAGTCCCAGAGGATGTCCCGATAATTTACCCTTAAATCAGGTTACTAGAATGTTGACTTGCATTTGACAATATGGCTCTGTTTGACTAGGTGTTGGTTCGCCGCCACCAGAGGAATCACGAAAGGCAGAAAGCGGCAATGCATGTTCCCGAGGAACACACTTGGCCAATTTCCGCTGATTTGGCGCCGCTCGGACTGCGGTTTCTACCTCGGTGTAAGTGTATTTATTTTTAGGAGTGTTTGTAAATTTATCTGTTATATTACCTAAGTTTTCTAATAAAATGATCTCATATATACCTTTTATTTTTATTTTCTTCGTTATTTTTTGCTCAGCAGTTTGTGACCGGCACTTCTGCTGATGAGCAGCGGAAAATAAAACAGTATTTAGGCACTTACAGAAGTAGAGCCTAATCCGTTTGTGTTCAATGTCTAATGATTTTTTGTCTTGCATTCTTGACTGGAAGGGATGTTAAATGCCTCCGCTCTTCCATCAGATAAAGTGAGAGAACATAGTTTTTTCTTGTTGTCACAAAGTTGCATAATGAAATAGACAAGTGTTGGATCGGATTGATCAGGTCGTATACTAATTAGGTATAATTCTCTCAATCTGTTAGAATGTCTCAACTTAATATTTGGGTTTTTTTTCACAGTCAGAGTTGCATAATGAAAATAAATAGTGAATGCTTGATCAGACTGACGAAGTCACGTACAGACAAGGTTCAGCTCTGTCGGTCTGTTTGAATGTCTCATCTTTTGGTTTTTTGAGTGATGTTATAAGCAGTCCGAATTTGGCTATTCGCACCCAAAAAACACAAAATCTCTCAATTTTCTATGTATCATCGCAGTCCTAATTGGATGTAGCATTGCCAAGAAGCCACTTTTTTCCTTGTACTCCTCCGCGCCCCCTTCCTCCGCATCTTCCATGTCCTTTCTGACGCCACCCTTAATGGAGACGCCGGCCAAACTCAATTTTCCTCTTAGTTCGCTGTAGCCGCTTTGTTAGGGTTTGACCCTAAGAAAGACGTGTGGTAGCAGATGAGAGGGAGAGGGCATTAGCTTCCAAGAAGCAAAGGGACGTAGTAGTTTCTAAGAAAGATGCGTGGCATCAAGAAGAAGCTGCACCTCAAAAATTCGTGCTTGAGCTGGAGGATTGGGTGAAGGATGTCGGGAGGCTGCACTTCCTCTGTCTCCATGAGGTTCCAGGGTAAGGTCTTCTTCCTCCCCCACTCTTTCTCTCTCTCATTTTCGCTCACTCACTCTCTTCCTCTAACTATGAGGTTATAGGGCTCCTGGTAAGGGTTCCTTCAAAGCAGCTCTATCTCCATGAGAGATGTAGAGATAGAGTGAGAGTGAGAGTGAGATAGAGTGAGAGTGAGAGTGAGATAGAGAGTGAGAATGAGTGAGTGAAGTGTACCTTTACATGTTACCAGAGTTGGGTCAGTCGACAGAAGACGATTTCTCCTCTATATCTCCATTTTTTGAAGGATTTGCCGCTGTTTTCTCTCTTTTTTAATGCTTGATTATTTTAGTAGGTATAAGATGGAGCTCCCATGAATATGTTGCATTAAGTGTGTTTCGTTGCATGTTTAGGCTAGTTATATTATGCTTGGGATTGTTTATTTTGTTTCTTCTATCTACACAGGTAGTTCCTCTTCAACTGGCAACTTAAATTTTACACAGTTTGTAGCCTCAGAGAATAAATTGCTTCATTATGTGCCAAACATGTACATTCATCCTTGTTGTTTTTTCTTCCTGAGAATATCTTTGGACACCTAATTTTTATTCTTGAAAGCATGAATTCCATTTGGGGTTATGATTACAATGGCTCTTTCAATTTTTATATCTTTTTTGTTGATTAACCCGACGAAAATAGTTCATAAAGGGCTAGGGTGGTCTCCTCAAATTGATGCTTAATGATGTTTTTAGGGTGCGAATAAAAAAATGGACTACAATAAAATGTTTGGACTGCGAATATCAATGGAATGCGAATAACGGTTTTAGGACTGCTTATAACGTTACTCTTTTTTTTCATGTTGCCACCGAGTTGTATGATGAAAATGGACGTTGAGTGCCTGATCTGATTGATCAGGTGGCGTACAAACAAGATTTAGTTCTTCTGATTTGTTAGAATGTGTCAATTGTTTTTTTTTCATGTTGTCATAGATGTACAACCCGTATTTGTCAAGGGTAGACACAATCCAGTTATTGACCAATTACATCAAACCGACACAGTTGACCATTGATTAGGAGAAATGTCACCCAAGAAGAGCCAAAGACATTCGATAGGGGAGGTCCCTCTTGAGGTCTCCCCCATGGGCGAGGCCCTTCACAGCTCGTCATAGGAGCTCGCAGGGCTGGTTCCCGACTATAGAGGTCCTTCCAAGACCGCGTCAATCATCTTACCAGGATCTTGCAACATGCTGGATAGGTCAGGTTTTCTACGGGGGTGGCTATTCACAGGCCGCCCCAGGTTCCTTTCACCAAGTCCGTGCCTTCCTTGTGCCTAGCTCAACTTTCACTTTCAGAGGAGAAGTTTCTATAAACTTCTGGGTGTGTAGCGGGATCTCCTCGCTGCAGTACGTAAGGTTTGTTTGTAGGCAATCAAACTTCTCTCTCTCTAACCATCAGAACCACGGTGTTAGACCATAGGCCAGTAACTTTAGGCTACCTCTTAGATCCGAACTTTTTGTGAACCAGTTTCTTGGTTCCAACATTTTTTGGTGCGGTGTGTGTGAATCGTAGCTAGAGGAGGAAATTCTTATGAGAAAACATCATGGCTCACTGTGACGAACCAGAGATCGACGCCAGCTACTCGCGAGCTGATAACGAGTTCGTCACGCGAGCTGACATCACAGAATTCAGCAGGATGATGCAGGATACCATTTAGGCTCTTCTCGCACCTCGCGTCGAGGTCACTGCGACTTTGCCTCGCCATGTCACTGTTGGAACATGCGTTCCACATCTCTTGGTTTGAGAATAATAAATACCGTGATGTATTTGATCTAGTTTTGTGTGTGTTTATAGTGTGCAGGTCGTACATGTCCAAACATATATTGAACGAGGATAAAAGATGGACGACAAAGCTAATCTCTGTATGCTAACGCCAGCGGTAGCGATATCGCCCGACATCAGTGATATCGTCGAGACGTCAAGCCGAAGCTGTAACATATCGTCAAGATGTCAAGCCAAAGCTAATCTCTGTGTGCTAACGCCAGCTGTAGAGATACCGCTCGACGCATGCTATATCGTCGAGATGTCAAGACGACACTGCGACATATCATTGAGGAAGTTATACATAACAAGTTACTACCGTGGCGCGTTAGCTCTAACGCCCTGCGGTAACATAAGGAAAGACCATCAATCAACACATGATCAATGAGCAAAAGAGGAAGGAGATAAGTTGACGAGGAAAGATATAACAATAATGCAGGCGATAGCGCTACCGCCTGGTGGTAGCGGTCGTTCCCGAAATTTGCGGAGCGCGACTTCCATATCTGCCACGATCCGTGTGTTGCTCTTATTTAATTTAGCTACAGCCCGAACTTATCACTAACGCCAACATTAGCTCATGAGATCTATTTAAAGAGCGACTCCTCTCCTTCTAAATGGGTGTGGATTATTCCTTTGCCTCCATAGCCAGAACTCGAATATTTTGTGAGAGGCTCATCTCCAGACATTGAGAGAACTTCCTTGGGCGAACACGAAGATGAAAAGATGAATCTGAAGGAGAAGGGTTAAAACGCATATTCAACATGAAGGGTGAGCGCATCAACAACGCCGACGTCTACACCTTCTTCGTCTCCACCTTCATTAAATCTTGGGGAGTTTCTCTTATACTTTATTTATCTTGTAATTTTTTTATTTTATCTTGTTGTAACGGGAGTGGAGAAATTGTTCGGGGAGAACGTTGGATTTCAGGAAAGATTCCGTTGAAAATTCGCCGCGGTTTGTGGTGACTAAGTCTTGCGAGACTCAGGGGAAAATTGTCCGGAGTGGACGTCGGATTCCGGGGAGGATTCCATAATTCGCCGCGTGTTGTGGCGACTAGGTCTAGGGTAGATCTAGGGGCTGTTCGAAGCCTTATCCGGGAGAGATATGTTAGAACCAACTGGTCCTTGGGAGAAGGGTCGGTAGAGAAAATGAAAAAGGATTTTTATTCATCGCCTCGATCTTAATGTCACAAAGATCAAAGTTTTGTAATCCTTGTTTATTGAAATAAAAAATCATGTCTACTTTGTGTTTTATTATGATTTTATTTCACATGTCTTAACTTACTTTAAATAATATTTTTCTATCAAAGTCTCAACTCAAAGTACATTGCAAATTATTTTTTGTAGAATACACTTTTGGAATTCATTCTCTGTGAGCTAGCTCCATGCGGTAATACTTACCGCCGACAGTAGTGAAAAAAGATTGAAAACCTGTTTCTTTAAAAGTAATCTTCAATATAATCTTTTCTGAGATATTAAAATATATTCTTCTATAAAATATTTTGTAATTTCATTAATAAACTATGATATTCTTATTTAAGCGTTAAATTCCTAAAAGCCCTTATTCACCCTCCTCTAAGGGCGCCTCAAGGTCCAACAAGTAGTATCAGAGCGAGGTTATTCCAAAATGGCTTCACAACCGGGAATAATGTCGCTTCATGATCTCGCTTCCACCAGAGGGAATGAAATTTTATTAAATGAAAAATCTTTAGCACTACCGTTATTTATGAGTGAAAATTATAAAGGCTGGAGAATCGTAATTGTAAATTTCTTAAATCTTTAGATAAAGATGTTTGGAATATCACTACTAAAAAGCCCCAAGTATTCTAAATAAAAATGAAATGGTTTTAAATGCGAAATCTATAAATAGTTTATTTTGTGCACTAGATAAAAATATTTTCAAACTTATTAATACTTTACCAACTGCTTATGAGATTTGGATTTTTCTTGAAAAAATTTATGATTCTCTTTCTACTGGTATGGAACAATCACAAGAACTGGAGAATATGCAAGCTTGCAGAAGTATTCAAGAAAGCTCATCTCTTGATGGATCCATGAAATACACATCAAACAGAAGGGGAGATGACAAATCATCAATGGAAAAGGAATGTCAAGAAGAAGATGTCAAAAGAACTTTATGTTCAAACCTTGCCCTATCCGATAGCATTGTAAGCAAAGCAAATTCCTCTCTTCTTGTTTCAACGTCTATTTCTACATTGCATGTGCTAGATATGGCTAAACGTAGAATTAAGAAATTGAAAAATATTAATTCAAAATTGCATTTAGAAAATAAAAATTTAAAAGCATAACTTATTGTAAAATCAAAATTTGATGTGACTTGTTCCCTTAGACTCTTTAGTTGAAAATACTGCACCTTGTATTGATTGCAATGAACTAAAAGAAAAATTCAAGATTTTTGAAAAGAGTCTCTCAAAGAATATAATGAAAAATTATCTTTAGAAAATTAATCTATGAAAAGTGATTGTGTTATGTGCAAAAAATATAAAATTGCATTAAAGAGATGGGTGAAATTTTTGAAGAATTGAGAAATGATTATCAAATTCATTAATTATATAACCTCAATTCTTAAAAATAACACACTTGCTTACAATAAAGCTAGACATAATCTCAAGATTGAGAATAATGAATTGGAAACAAAAATTAACTTGCTTAAGGAATTATGAATAAAAACTCACAAACCATAAATCCACAATATAAGCAAAATTCAAAAACAAGTTGAATATGAATTTTCATATCTTGACTAAGCCAATTGGAAACAAAAATCAACTTGCTTAAGGAAATTATGAATACAAACTAACAAAACATAAATTCACAATATCAAGCAAAATTCAAAAGCAAGTTGAATATTAATTTTCATATCTTGACTAAGCCAAATAGTGAAAAATATCAAAAGCTTGTAAATGAAATTTCAAAACACTATCATCATCATTTACAAAATCAATTTTCTCCCAACATAAAATTGAATGCACACAAATTTCCTATAAATAAACAATTCAAAAGTCAATATTATTCTAAGTCTCAAGATAATGACAATGGAAATTTGAAATATAAAAATAATATTTTTTCTAGATATGAATGGAGATCCATACATAAAAACGACTCATCAACTTTACTTGAAAGAGCTCATTCATCGTTATCTCCTCATAAATCATCACGTTACATTTGGGTACCCAAATGAAGCATCATATTTGGTCCTTTTTGAATACCTAAAACTCTTATTCATTAATATCCAATAAACGTGTGATGAAGAAATGAACTAAAATGCAATACTCAAAATCTACTTCACAATGTGCAAAAAATGAAAATAAAAACAAATTCTCCTTTATGTTTTCTTTATGCATTTTTTTTGGTTTGTGTCTTTATTTTTATTGAGCTAAAAATCTTTTATGCATTTTTTTTGGTTTGTGTCTTTATTTTATTGAGCTAAAAATCTTTTATTGAATAGTTAAAAGATTACAATTATTGAATAGCCAAAAATCTTTTATTGAATGCACACAAATAGGCTCCGTTCGTTTGGTTGGAATTGAGATGCAGGAATTGGAATTCACTTCAATTCTAATTCCCGCAGGAATTGGAATTGAAGTCATTTCGAATTTTGCTGTTCGGCTGAATGCAGGAATTCTGTCACAGAAATTAGAATTGACAATTCCGATGTTCGACTGTATCTCAGAATTCAATTGATGGAATTGAATTTTTAAATTTCAAACATTAAATTTAACTGAATTGAAATATCAGAATGAAAACATATGTCCACATATGTTTAAGTTCAGAAGTACCATGAGGAGGTGTGTCAGATTTTTCCATGAAGTGCCAATGCTTAAGTTCAGATTTTGCCATGAAGATAGTGGTAGAGCTTGGAAGAGTAGGAATAAAATACACACATACACAATTGTTGGATGTTGACCCAGAAATCGGCGATCCTACCCTGGGAGGCCTCTTTTGCTATATTTTTGTAGATTACGCGCCCGGGAAAGATTAGACCTCACACGAAGGCACTTTTTACACCCGAAGTAGTAAGAAGGGGCAGCCTCATCCTTCAAACCGCCCAAGTGGGGCGGCCTCTCCATTCAAACCGCCCAAGTGGGGCGGCCTCTCCATTCAAACCGCCCAAGTGGGGCGGCCTCTCCATTCAAACCGCCCAAGTGGGGCGGCCTCTCCATTCAAACCGCCCAGGTGGGGCGGCTTCTCCCTTCAAGTCGCCCAGGTGGGGCGGTCTCTCCCTTCAGACCGCGCGGGTAGCGGCCTCCTCCTTCAGTCCGCGCGGGTAGGCGGCCTCCTCCTCCAGTCCACGCGGGTAGGCGGCCTCCTCCTTCAGTCCGCGCGGGTAGGCGGCCTCCTCCTTGAGTCCGCGCGGGTAGGCGGCCTCCTCCTTCAGTCCACGCGGGTAGGCGGCCTCCTCCTTCAGTCCGCGCGGGTAGGCGGCCTCCTCCTTCAGTCCGCGCGGGTAGGCGGCCTCCTCCTCCAGTCCACGCGGGTAGGCGGCCTCCTCCTTCAGTCCGCGCGGGTAGGCGGCCTCCTCCTTCAGTGCGCGCGGGTAGGCGGCCTCCTCCTTCAGTCCGCGCGGGTAGGCGGCCTCCTCCTTCAGTCCGCGCGGGTAGGCGGCCTCCTCCTTCAGTCCGCGCGGGTAGGCGGCCTCCTCCTTCAGTCCGCGCGGGTAGGCGGCCTCCTCCTTCAGTCCGCGCGGGTAGGCGGCCTCCTCCTTCAGTCCGCGCGGGTAGGCGGCCTCCTCCTTCAGTCCGCGCGGGTAGGAGGCCTCCTCCTTCAGTCCGTGCGGGTTGGCGACCTCCTCCTTCAGTCCGCGCGGGTAGAACTCCAGTCACCGACTCACCGGAGGTGACGACATCGACCCAGAGCCTATAAATAGGACCCTCGACCATGAAGAAAGGACAGGCAAGTTGGGGGCAAAACCGGCGGCTAGAAACAGTCAGACCGCACCATGCTGCCACCTGTCCGGGCGACCTGTCCGGGCGACCTGTCCAGGCGACCTGTTCGGGCGACCTATCCGGGCGACCTGTCCGGGCGACCTCAGCGACCTGTCCGGGCGACCTCAGCGACCTGTCCGGGCGACCTCAGCGACCTGTCCGGGCGACCTCAGCGACCTGTCCGGGCGACCTCAGCGACCTGTCCGGGCGACCTCAGCGACCTGTCCGGGCGACCTCGGCATACAGCCCGCGCGGCTTACTCTTTTCTTACCCGCAACTCTCTTGTATTCATTCTATTTTCCATGTACTAAACACAATGAGCTGTAATATAGATTATTAAATAAAGGGAAAGCCCGTCGCAGGAGTGGCATTTGCCGTGGCGGGCGAAGTCTGGCCTCGCCGCAAGCTAGCGGCCCTCTCTTCTTCTCTTCTCCCCTCTTCACTCGCAACTCAAGTAACCAGCTGCTCGCGGCCTCCTTTTCCCCCTATTTCCTCGAGTAGATCGTGGAGGTGCCATTTTGGATTCAACATTGGAATGTCAGATTTTTTTTGCAATGAACATCTATGTCACATATATAGTTTATTGAGTTTTCTTCTAGTGGTTGATCTTGCCGTTGATATCAATGAATTATTCATTCCCCAGATCAGTGCACTGGAGCTGTGGGTGAAGCATATATTATGCCTATAGGATTTTGCCTGTAGGATTTTGGGGCCATGGAAAAGGAGAAAAACAAAAACAAGGAGCTGTGGGTGAAGCAGTCATTATGCTCCCTAGAGAAGAGGTGGCGAGAGAGGAATTAGGGGCTAACATACACAAACAAATACTCATACAAAAACAAACACACAAACAAAATAAAGAAAAGGAACCAGCTCTAGAGCAAAACCTAGATCTACAGGGCAAAAAGAAATCTCCATGGCCTACACCGAAGCAAGATCTAGGGCAAAAGCGAAGAAAGAAAATCGAAATTTGCTTGCTGCCGGACGATCGACGACGGAGAGGGAGGAGTCGCACGCCGTGTAGGGAGGGCTCGCCGGAGAAGAGGTGGCGAGAGAGGAGTCGCGAGAGTGAGATGAGTGGCGAGCGAGAGAGGAATCGCGGGGGAGGAGGGTGCAGAGCGGCGGATCACGAGCGAGGTCGCGCTGTGCGGGATTCGCGAAAGAGGATTTGCACTGCGCTGGAATCGCGAAATCTGAGGTCCGGAGGTCGGAAATGGGGGTCACCGAGTTGCGTTGTGCGGTAATTCTTATGGGAATTCAATAGAATTCCGATTCCCACGAAATTTTAGGGCCGCCGAACAACATATATTGGAATTGGCAAATGAATGACAATTCCAAACCCCCAATTCCGATGAAACGAACGAAGCCATATTGAATAGTTAAAATCTTATATTGAATAGCCAAAATTTTTATATTGAATACTCAAAATCTTATATTGAATAGCTAAGAATCTTATTATATTGAATAGTTAAAAGATTACAATTATTGCACATAAATAATCGTTGTAAACTTAAAGCTAGTATCCACATCATCCAAATTGACTATTCTAAAGTTGCTTTCAACATTAAAAGTAATGTGGATTATATGAAATGTGAAAAATTGGTTATCTAAAAAGATAGATTCTAAGGGTCTTAGGCTAAAACTTAAAATGCGCAATTTTTTAATTATTTTTTTCAATTCTTTGCTGCATGTGATAGCCCCTACTATGTTAAATTATAATCAAGAAAAATCAGAATCGAAAAAAATCATAAAAAACATATTTAATTCTTGGAAAATCTAGTCTCTGTGAGCTACCACCTGACGATTACCCTTACCGCAGGCGGTAGCCTATTTTCCTGAATAAAAACTCGGATTTCTCTAAATATTAATTTCTGAAAAATTATTCTGCTACTTTAATCATCACTATGTTTGCTTTTATAAAATTTTATATATGTTTTGGTTAATATTCAAAAAATAAAAAAGAAAATTTACAAAAATAACCAAAAATATTTTATGATTGTATGTATCTCATTATATTTAGACCTTAGAATCAACTTGGTATCTATAAGATAAAATCAAGTATAATTATAATTTAATTCTAGGCCAATAAAAAAAATGAATCAAAACTCTATGTTGAATAAATGCAAATCTATTATATATTTATCTATCTTTACATATCATTGCACCTTCCTGCCCTAACTCATCATACTAGCATCATCCCTTACCATAGGTAGAAATCAATGCCCATGCTAGTTATGTCATGTCATGCTTTGCTAAAGTAAAATATAATACTAAAATTTGAAAATTGTAATATCCACGTTGTTGATTGCATGAATAAAAATTTCTAAATGGATTTAAATCCAACAATCTTAACTATAATTGTAAATCTAAAAATTAATCAAGCAATTGTACCATAGTTCATATATCCATATGGTAAAACGCTTATTGTTGAAACAAGAGAACTGATCTCGACGTTCGAAAGGGAGATGCAGCTAACCCTTACTTGACCCGAGCTAGACCCTTGACCAGTTACTGAGAGCTGAAGAACCCTATCCTTGAAGAACACCTAGGTCCACAAACGGACCCCTTAAGCTGCAGCGTGGAGGTCCCACCACATACCCGGAAGCTCACAAGGAACTTCCCCTCCCAAGCTAATGCTGAGCCGGGATACCTTGGAGGGCACTAAGGATCACCTCACCTTCCACCTTCGATGACAAGGGGAGGGGAGGGGTAGTGCTTGTTCAAAACACACTCGCGAGGGGGGGGGGGGGGGGTACCAAAAACCCTTCCCAAGGTGCCCATGAGGGTCTATTTATAGACTTCCCAAAATTGGGCTGCGGATAGCCCAAAATCTACTATCCGCAGCTCAACCACGAACCTGAACGACCAACACAGGAAGGGGGGCGAGTGGAGGTTGAGACGTCCACCCTCCCCATTGCCGGGGGTCGGGTGAGTGGACCAAGATCCACCACCCGAACTGGTCGAGTGGACCTCATGGTCCACTCAACTAATCGGGCGAGTGGACCTATGGTCCACTCGCCCAGTTGCCCGGGGCGAGTGGACCATAGGTCCACTTGTAACGACCCAATTTCCAATACGAATTAAAAGAAAATGGAGTTGGTGTGCAAATAGTCTTAAGAGTTAATTATGAAGTTGGTGTGCCAATAAAATTAAGAGTTGAGGATGAATTTGGATGCTAATAGGAGACATTGGTGTGCCAATAGTTAATTTGATGTATTAGGAGAAACTTGAAGTAATTGAACCTATAAGAAACTCAATTAAGCTTGGGCGGTGGAATTGACCGGTTCAAGTGCGAGATTTAGGGCTGAAGCGGCGCGGTGATTAATAAGAAAGGATCATTTCGACCTCTTCTCTCGCACGTCTTTATCGCAAGCCGGGAGCGAGCGTTTCTGCTAGGGCTTACCATCGCTGCCTGCTGCCGCTGCCTGCTCCTGCCGCATGTTAGGGCCGATGATTCCCTCTATTCCAGCCGACGATAACAATGATTCCTTCTCTTGTTCTTCATCGACTGCAACCTAGAAGACCTACCGCAGCCTTCTTGCATTTCTGCTGCCTTTTCCTGTGATTTAGTTGTGCTTGGCCGACGGTTTTGGACTTTGGATGACAACTTTGGGCTGAAATTCTTCCACTGTGAGCATCTATTCTCCCTTTGCTTCTTCTTAATTGCTGCAAGTTCATTTTAATTGCAAAAACTTGGTCGGCTAGGGTTCTAGATTTGGGAAAATTTTTGATTTGGAGATTGCTTGGTGTTGGCCAACTAATGTTATATTCGATTTGGAGTTGGCTATGACTTAGAAGAGTAATAATGAAATATTAGTTGTTGGTTGGCGGTTTTAACCGGAGAGAGTTTAATTGGAAGTTGGTGTGTATGCTCGTTAAGATTCCATAACTTCTTCAAGTAAGAAAGAATGGGTTTGGAGTTGTGAGATTTACTAATGGCTATATAAGTTGGAAATTTAACATGGGAATTGAGAGTTGGTATTTATATTGTTTATATAAATACCAACTGAAAGTAACGCGGGGATTCCATAACTTCTTCAGTTGGTTTATATTGTTGACAAACTGAAAGTAACGTGGGGATTTATATGCATATATAAAGATAATTTCATGAAGTTAGACATGTGGCTTTGACCTTCTTTCCTTGTCTGACTATTGAAAAATTGAATATAAATAAAAAGTTACTTATTTAATGAGAGTTACTTATTTTAATGAGTCTGGAATCTAAGTGCAAGTCTTAAATGTTGTTAAGTGCAAGTCTTGAACCTTAAGTAATACATAAGATTTCAATGTTCTTACAAAGATGCGTAATTCACTCGACACCTAATATCAGATATCACAAAAGAAGGCAACAGATGGTAGTTATGACAAGAATTCAGAGATTGACAAAGAAAAGAGAAAAGCAAGGTGAGTACTTATTTCTTTAATTATGCCTAGCTTTGAATATTTGGAATATACACATGATTAGTTTTCATACTGAAAATATTTTATTGACTGTGCATTGACATGAAATTGAAATTGTTTGCATTTATGAATCACGGATAATTATGAAAATTTTTAGAATCTGTTGAATCGGAAATAACAAGAATTAAGTGATGATCTTAAAATGTTTGAATACAACCAATGATACCTGATACGAAGATTAAATATGAATATTGACTATGAATATTGAATATGAAAATACGTGAATAAGAACAGAACGAAAAGATAACATACATTGAAAAGATAATATACATGCATTGGAAATTATAAGGGTTAACCCAGTGCTGTGGGGGGTATGAATACCCACGGTGGAATAATTTTGAGATATATATGCGGCCGTCGAAGGCCAGAAGCCGTTGAAGGCTCAGGGGTCGTGGAAGACCCGGATGAATTTTAATATACCCTTATGATTTCTTAATTTCATAAAGCTAAAGAGAAACGGGGAATCTAATCCAGAAACTGACTATGCGAACATCTGATAATTGATGATGGAAAATGAATTGACTAAATCACAGTTGAAAGAATCTGAAATTGATGAAAAGATTTCGAATAAAAGAAATGAAATGACCGTGAACAAATAAAGACTGAATGTGAATAGAAGTTATGAAGAAATAAAATGAATACAAGAAATTGAAAAGTAAACATATCATTACGTTATTGATATGTCATTATTTATGATAAATGCAAATTGAATCCGATAATGAAAGGTGAATAAAACTTCTGATAATTGAAATTGACTCATAAGAGATATGAACGAAGAAGGAATATAAGAATGAACGAATATGAACGTGAATGAAGAAGGCTAAAATATTCGATGAAATGAACTTGAAGGAACATACACATATAAAGAATTTGAAGAACCTAAAGAACAGTATGCATATTGATACTGATATTTCTTGTTTGCATGTACAATAATTAAAGAGGTATGTTACTCGCTTAGTCATATTCATTATGACTAAACCCCTTGGTTTCACATTTTTTTAGGAAAATGAGAGTTCCAGAGGGCTCCTAAGAATACAAAGTTGACCAGAGAGGAAAAGCAAAATAAGAAAGATCGAGCTAAGGTATGAGTAAATTTAAAGAAAAGTTTTTATTATGTGTTTTATCTTGTATTCACAATACTTACTTCTAGAACATCCTGACATGAATGATATGAAAATAAGTTTTGATACAGATTTCAAGTGAGGTCTGAATTGGGGCCTCATAAAGTGGTATCAGAGCTAGGTTTGCAAGAAGTTGGTTGCAGTGAGTACATAATACGTACACATGATATGAAATTGAGGGAGTCTTAGTGGAAGGGCTTGAGAAGCTCCAGGAAAGTAAGAAGTGAAATCATCTGCGAAGTGATAAGTTGATGTGAATGGTAAGTCATGAAGTTTGATTACTGATTGAGTAAATTCGAAATAGCGTAGAAACAACGAATATGATGAATGTACATTAGTAATTGGTGAATGTAAATTAGGTATTATTGAGTTTTTGATGCGTGTGTTTAGACATGAACGAAAAAGAGTGAAGTGAATTAGATAGATACATGTAGATATCATATATGAAAGTTAAAGGATAGAGTTAAAATACTCGGGATGGAAATTGAATTTGAATAACGAGAGCAATAATTGAATATGATTAGAAAATGAAACGACTATGTATGCAGAATTGTAATTCCACCTTCGCTCTATATACTGTATCTGGGATTCTGGCCAGATCCTTTATACAATATGAAGTTTTGAAGGAGATGTTACAAAAGATAAAGGATGCAAGAATAAAAAGTTTGAAAAGACCAAGTCAATCATGGGTTAATATGTATGAACTATGAAATCTAAGATGATGTAAAGAAGTGTGATCTGATCTAAGTGATAACTACAAATTTGAAACAACGACTTATGAATTGTGAACTTATGAAAGAAAGAAAATAATGAGTCATATAAAACGATTAAATTGAATAGCATGTAGAGGACAAAAGATGGAAGTCAATAGAGATGAGAAGTCATATTTGAAATTAGCAATATTTTCGAGGACGAAAATTCCTGTAAGAGGGGAAGAGTTTGTAACAACCCAATTTCCAATACGAATTAAAATAAAATGGAGTTGGTGTGCAAATAATCTTAAGAGTTAATTATGAAGTTGGTATGCCAATAAAATTAAGTGTTGATTATGAATTTGGGTGCTAATAAGAGACATTGGTGTGCCAACAGTTAATTTGATGTATTAAGAGAAATTTGAAGTAATTGAACCTATAAGAAACTCAATTAAGCTTGGGCGGTGGAATTGACCGGTTCAAGTGCGAGATTTAGGGCTGAAGCGGTGCGGTGATTAATAAGAAAGGATCGTTTCGACCTCTTCTCTCGCACGTCTCTCTCGCAAGCCGGGAGCGAGCGTTTCTGCTAGGGCTTACCGTCGCTGCCTGCTGCCGCTGCCTGCTCCTGCCGCATGTTCGGGCCGATGATTCCCTCTATTCCAGCCGACGATAACAGTGATTCCTCCTCTTGTTCTTCATCGACTGCAACCTAGAAGACCTACCACAGCCTTCTTGCATTTCTGCTGCATTTTCCTGTGATTTAGTTGTGCTTGGCCGACGGTTTTGGACTTTGGATGACAACTTTGGGTTGAAATTCTTCCACTGTGAGCATCTATTCTCCCTTTGCTTCTTCTTAATTGCTGCAAGATCATTTTAATTGCAAAAAATTGGTCGGCTAGGGTTCTAGATTTGGGAAATTTTTTGATTTGGAGATTGCTTGGTGGTGGCCAACTAATGTTATATTCGATTTGGAGTTGTCTATGACTTAGAAGAGTTATAATGAAATATTAGTTGTTGGTTGGCGGTTTTGACCGGAGAGAGTTTAATTGGAAGTTGGTGTGTATGCGCGTTAAGATTCCATAACTTCTTCAAGTAAGAAAGAATGGGTTTGGAGTTGTGAGATTTACTGATGGCTATATAAGTTGGAAATTTAACATGGGAATTGAGAGTTGGTATTTATATTGTTTATATTAATACCAACTGAAAGTAACGTGGGGATTCCATAACTTCTTGAGTTGGTTTATATTGTTGACAAACTGAAAGTAACGTGGGGATTTATATGCATATATAAAGATAATTTCATGAAGTTAGACATGTGGCTTTGACCTTCTTTCCTTGTCCGACTATTGGAAGATTGAATATAAATAAAAATTTACTTATTTAATGAGAGTTACTTATTTTAATGAGGCTGGAATCTAAGTGCAAGTCTTGAATGTTGTTAAGTGCAAGTCTTGCACCTTAAGTAATACATAAGATTTCAATGTTCTTAAAAAGATGCCTAATTCACTCGACACCTAATATCAGATATCACAAAAGAAGGCAACAGATGGTAGTTATGACAAGAATTCAGAGATTGACAAAGAAAAGAGAAAAGCAAGGTGAGTACTTATTTTTTAACTATGTCTAGTTTTGAATATTTGGAATATACACATGATTAGTTTTCATACTGAAAATATTTTATTGACTGTGCATTGAGATGAAATTGAAATTGTTTGCATTTATGGATCACGGATAATTATGAAAATTTCTAGAATCTGTTGAATCGGAAATAACAAGAATTAAGTGATGATCTTAAAATGTTTGAATACAACCAATAATACCTGATACGAAGATTAAATATGAATATTGACTATGAATATTGAATATGAAAATACATGAATAAGAACAGAACGAAAAGATAACATACATTGAAAAGATAATATACATGCATTGGAAATTATAAGGGTTAACCCAGTGCTGTGGGGGGTATGAATACCCACGGTGGAATAATTTTGAGATATATATGCGGCCGTCGAAGGCCAGAAGCCGTTGAAGGCTCAGGGGTCGTGGAAGACCCAGATGCATTTTAATATACCCTTATGATTTCTTAATTTCATAAAGCTAAAGAGAAACAAGGAATCTAATTCAGAAACTGACAATGCGAACATCTGATAATTGATGATGGAAAATGAATTGACTGAATTACAGTTGAAAGAATCTGAAATTGATGAAAAGATTTCGAATAAAAGAAATGAAACGACCGTGAACGAATAAAGACTGAATGTGAATAGAAGTTATGAAGAAATGAAATGAATACAAGAAATTGAAAAGTAAACATATCGTTACGTTATTGATATGCCATTATTTATGATAAATGCAAATTGAATCCGATAATGAAAGGTGAATAAAACTTCTGATAATTGAAATTGACTCATAAGAGATATGAACGAAGAAGGAATATAAGAATGAACGAATATGAACGTGAATGAAGAAGGCTAAAATATTCGATGAAATGAACTTGAAGGAACATACAAATATAAAGAATTTGAAGAACCTAAAGAACTGTATGCATATTGATACTGATATTTCTTGTTTGCATGTATAACAGTTAAAGAGGTATGTTACTCGCTTATTCATATTCGTTATAACTAAACCCGTTGGTTTCACATTTTTTTAGGAAAATGAGAGTTCTATAGGGCTCCTAAGAATACAAAGTTGAACAGAGAGGAAAAGCAAAATAAGAAAGATCGAGCTAATGTATGCGTAAAATTTAAAGAAAAGTTTCTATTATGTGTTTTATCTTGTATTCACTATACTTACTTCTAGAACATCCTGGCATGAATGATATGAAAATAAGTTTTGATACAGATTTCAAGTGAGGTCTGAATTGGGGCCTCACACCACTCGCCCCCTCACTTCGGGCGAGTGGACCTATGGTCCACTCGCCCCTCCACTCGGGCGAGTGGACCTTAGGTCCACTCGCCCGGAGCCTTGGGCGAGTGGACTTAGGGTCCACTCGCCTAAGTGGGAAGTGTTCCCCCCGAGTCTTCTCTTTCTCGACCTCGGCTACCTTTGGCTAGTCAATATTCTGCGTCACGACCAATCTCTCTACCACGACCTTCTCCGCATCAGGCCACACCGACTCGGAGAATATGAGGGTTGTACACAATCCCCGCTCTTTTTGAGCTTGTCTTAAGCTCGAAAAGAAAGTCTAACCCACCTATTTGATGAGTTGGTGGGGACTTAGGGGAATCTGAGGAGGGCCCTGCCAATGGGTTATTCTTTCCTAGTTTTTCAGCTGAACCTGACTTGAGGCGGAAAGCGAACCTTTCTTCACTTAACAACCCTCCTGTGAGATGAGCTCAACTGGAGGTGGAGAATATTTAACACCTCTGGTCGAGCTGAACTCGACTTGAGGTGGAAGGCGGAAACTCCACACCTACCAGGGAGACGAGCTCACCTGGAGGGGGTGGAAACTCCACACCTAACAGGGAGCCGAGCTCACCTGGAGGTGGAGGAAACTCCACACCTTATAGGGAGCCGAGCTCACCTGGAGGTGGAGGAACTCAACACCTAACAGGGAGCCGAGCTCACCTGGAGGTGGAGGAAATCAACACCTAACAGGGAGCCAAGCTCACCTGGAGGTGGAGGAAACTCCACACCTAATATGGAGCCGAGCTCACCTGGAGGTGGAGGAACTCAACACCTAACATGGAGCCGAGCTCACCTGGAGGTGGAGGAAACTCCACACCTAACAGGGAGTTGAGCTCACCTGGAGGTGGAGGAAATCAACACCTAACAGGGAGCCGAGCTCACCTGGAGGTGGAGGAAACTCCACACCTAACAGGGAGCTGAGCTCACCTGGAGGTGGAGGAACTCAACACCTAACAGGGAGAAGAGCTCACCTGGAGGTGGAGGAAACACTACACCTAACAGGGAGCTGAGCTCACCTAGAGGTGGAGGAACTCAACACTTAACAGGGAGCCGAGCTCACCTGGAGGTGGAGGAAGCTCCACACCTAACAGGGTGTCGAGCTCACCTGGAGGTGGAGGAAACTCCACACCTAACAGGGAGCCGAGCTCACCTGGAGGTGGAGGAACTCAACACCTATTAGGGAGCCGAGCTCACCTGAAGGTGGAGGAAACTCCACACCTAACAGGGAGCCGAGCTCACCTGAGGTGGAGGAACTCAACACCTAACAGGGAGCCGAGCTCACCTGGAGGTGGAGGAAGCTCCACACCAAACAGGGAGTCGAGCTCACCTGGAGGTGGAGGAATCCCCACACCTAACAGGGAGTCGAGCTCACCTGGAGGTGGAGGAACTTAACACCTAACAGGGAGCTGCACTCACCTGGAGGTGGAGGAACTCAACACCTAACAAGGAGCCGAGCTCACCTGGAGGTGGAGGAACTCAACACCTAACAGGGAGCCGAGCTCACCTGTAGGTGGAGGAACTTAACACCTAACATGGAGCCGAGCTCACCTGGAGGTGGAGGAACTCAACACCTAACAGGGAGCCGAGCTCACTTGGAGGTGGAGGAACTCAACACCTAACAGGGAGCCGAGCTCATCTGGAGGTGGAGGAAGCCCCACACCTAACACGGAGTCGAGCTCACCTGGAGGTGGAGGAACTTAACACCTAACAGGGAGTCGAGCTCACATCGAGGTGGAGGAACTCAACACCTAATAGGGAGCCGAGCTCACCTGGAGGTGGAGGAACTCAACACATCCTCATACCGGCTTCTCTTCTTGGAGCCTTACCAACCCAAACGAATCTACCCGACGAGCCTCCCAGCGACCGACATCAACAAGCCTGGGCGAGTGGTCTCTAGTCGAGGACTCGACCTAAAACGAGTCTGACCGACGAGCCTCCCAGCGACTGGCATCAACAAGACCGGGCGAGTGGTCTCCAGTCGAGGACTTAACCTAAAACGAATCTACCCGACGAGCCTCCCAGCGGCCGACATCAACAAGCCCGGGCGAGTGGTCTTCAATCGAGGACTCGACCTAAAACGAATCTACCCGATGAGCCTCCCAGCGACCGACATCAACAAGCCCGAGCGAGTGGTCTCCAGTCGAGGACTCGACCTAAAATGAATCTACCCGACGAGCCTCCCAGCGGCCGACATAAACAAGCCCGGGCGAGTGGTCTCCAGTCAAGGACTCGACCTAAAATGAATCTACCCGACGAGCCTCCCAGCGACCGGCATCAAGAAGCCCGGGCTAGTGGTCTCCAGTCGAGGACTCGACCTAAAACGAATCTACCCGACGAGCCTCCCAGCGACCGCATCAACAATTCCGGGTGATTGGTCTCCAGTCGAGGACTCGACCTAAAATGAATCTACCCGACTAGCCTCCCAGCGACCGACATCAACAAGCCCGGGCGAGTGGTCTCCAGTCGAGGACTCGACCTAGATGCTATCTTTAACAACTTTCGATATATTATAAATAGGTTACATACCATTACAATGCGCTTCCTTGCGCTTACTCGACCACGTGCACCTTGGTCGTCTCCTTCATCACTTCCTCCATCTCCTCAGCTTCCTCCTAGTCCTTCCAGGTGGAGTTGTCTCCTCTCTGTCGGGGCTCTTCCGCCTTCCCTTACTTCCAGAAACTCCGGGCATGTGGCTGTCGCGTGGCCCTCCTGCTGATGAAAGTCATAGTACGGCAATGCCACCATCCCTGCTTCCTTCCTTGCGCCACCCTCTTCTTATTTCCTCTTTTTCGGCCAATCATCATGGCCTGCAGGGGTTGGGGTTGCAATGGCCTTGGGTCCGGCTGCCATACTGCTGGGTTGAACCGTCCCTGTTCCTCCTGAAAGTTTCCTCTCCCTTGGAAATGGCCTCTTCCTGGGCCTTGAGGGAGTCCTCCTGGCGGCCTCCAGGTTGGTCGAGCGACTGGTAGTTGAAACCTCCAACCTTGCTCCTACCCAACGGGGGGTCCCTGGTCCCCCTGACTTCTCGCTTCCTCCTTCTTCTTCCCTCCTTGCTCTTTCTTTTCCTCATTCTCCTCTTTCTCACCCTTGGCCAACCTTGCCATGAACTCCTGGTTTGTGGCCTCACACTCAATTTCTCGAGCAGCGTGCTCCATCAGCTCTTCGAAAGTCAGGGGAAGGTCCTGAGTCAAACTCATCCTGAACATCCCCTGCTGTAAGCCGAGGGTGAAAGCCAGCTGCAGGGTATGCCCGGTGTTGAAACCAGAGACCTGGTCTCGACGTTCGAAAGGGAGATGCAGCTAACCCTTACATGACCCGAGCTAGACCCTTGACTAGTTACTGAGAGCTGAAGAAACCTACCCTTGAAGAACACCTACGTCCACAAACAAACCCCTTAAGATGCAGCTTGGAAGTCCCACCACATACTCGGAAGCTCACAAGTAACTTCCCCTACCATGCCAATGCTGAGCCTGGGCACCTTCGAGGGCACTAAGGATCACCTCACCTTCCACCTTCAATGACAAGGGGGAGGAGAGGGGTAGTGCTTGCTCATAACACACAGGCTGAACGACCAACACAGGAAGGGGGGCGAGTGGAGGTTGAGATGTCCACCCTCCCCATTGCCAGGGGTTGGGTGAGTGGACCAAGATCCACCACCCGAACTGGGCGAGTGGACCTCATGGTCCACTCATCTAACCAGGCGAGTGGACCATAGGTCCACACGCCCAGTTGCCCGGGGCGAGTGGACCTATGGTCCACTCGCCCCCTCACTTCGGGCGAGTGGACCTATGGTCTACTCGCCCCTCCACTCGGGCGAGTGGACCTTAGTTCCACTCGCCCGGAGCCTTGGGCAAGTGGACTTAGAGTCGAGCTCACCTGGAGGTGGAGGAAGCTCCACACCAAACAAGGAGTCGAGCTCACCTGGAGGTGGAGGAAATTAACACCTAACAGGGAGCCGAGCTCACCTGGAGGTGGAGGAACTCAACACCTAAGAGGGAGCCGAGCTCACCTGGAGGTGGAGGAACTCAACACCTAACAGGGAGCCGAGCTCACCTGGAGGTGGAGGAACTTAACACCTAACTGGGAGCCGAGCTCACCTGGAGGTGGAGGAACTCAACACCTAACAGGGAGCCGAGCTCACCTGGAGGTGGAGGAACTCAACACCTAACAGGGAGCCGAGCTCACCTGGATGTGGAGGAAGCCCCACACCTAACAGGGAGTCGAGCTCACCTGGAGGTAGAGGAACTTAACACCTAACAGGGAGCTGAGCTCACCTGGAGGTGGAGGAACTCAACACCTGACAGGGAGCCGAGCTCACCTGGAGGTGGAGGAACTCAACACATCCTCAGACCGACTTCTCTTCTTAGATCCTTACCAACCCAAATGAATCTACCCGACGAGCCTCCCAGCGACCGACATCAATAATCCTGGGCGAGTGGTCTCTAGTCGAGGACTCTACCTAGAACGAGTCTACCCGACGAGCCTCCCAGCGACCGGTATCAACAAGCCCGGGCGAGTGGTCTCCAATCGAGGACTCGACCTATAACGAATCTACCCGACGAGCCTCCCAGCGACCGACATCAACTAGCCCGGGCAAGTGGTCTCCAATCGAGGACTCAACCTAAAATGAATCTACCCGACGAGCCTCCTAGCGATCGACATCAACAAGCCCGGGCGAGTGGTCTCCAGTTGAGGACTCGACCTAAAACGAATCTACCCGACGAGCCTCCCAACGACCGACATCAACAAGCCCGGGCGAGTGATCTCCAATCGAGGACTCGACCTAAAATGAATCTACCCGACGAGCCTCCCAGCGACCGGCATCAACAAGCTCAGGCGAGTGGTCTCCAGTCTAGGACTCGACCTAAAACGAATCTACCCGACGAGCCTGCCAGCGACCGACATCAACAAGCCCGGGCGAGTGGTCTCCGGTCGAGGACTCGACCTAAAATGAATCTACCCGACGAGCCTCCCAGCGACTGACATCAACAAGCCCGGGCGAGTGGTCTCCAGTCGAGGACTCGACCTAGATGCTATCTTTAACAACTTTCGATATATTATAAATAGGTTACATACCATTACAATGCGCTTCCTTGTGCTTACTCGACCACATGCACCTTGGTCATGTCCTTCATCACTTCTTCCATCTTCTCAGCTTCCTCCTGGTCCTTCCAGGTGGAGTTATCTCCTCTCTGTCGGGGTTCTTCCTCCTTCCCTTACCTCCAGAAACTCTGGGCATGTGGCTGTCGCGTGGCCCTCTTGCTGATGGAAGTCACTGTACGACAATGCCATCATCCTTGCTTCCTTCCCTGTGCGACCCCTCTTCTTATTTCCTCTTTTTCGGCCAATCATCATGGCCTACAGGGGTAGGTGTTGCAACGGCCTTGGGTCCGGCTGCCACCCTGCTGGGTTGAACCGTCCCCGTTCCTCCTAAAAGTTTCCTCTCCCTTGGAAATGGCCTATTCCTGGGCCTTGAGGGAGTCCTCCTGGCGGCCTCCAGGTTGGTCGAGCGACTGGTAGTTGAAACCCCCAGCCTTGCTCCTGCCCAATGGGGGGTCCCTGGTCCCCCTGACTTCTCGCTTCCTCCTTCTTCTTCCCTCCTTCCTCTTTCTTCTCCTCCTTCTCCTCTTTCTCACCCTTGGCCAACCTTGCCATGAACTCCTGGTTTGTGGCCTCACACTCAATTTCTCGAGCAGCGCGCTCCATCAGCTCTTCAAAAGACAGGGGCGGGTCCCGAGTCAAGCTCATCTTGAATAGCCCCTGCTGTAAGCCGAGGGTGAAAGCCAGCCGCAGGGTATGCCCGGGCACCTCAATGACAAGGAGGACTTCCTCCTGGAATCTATCCACGTAACTCCCCAATGTCTCCCCTGGCCTTTGTTGAACCAAGAACAGGGCCTCCGCCCCCTTCCTCCTCTTCTTTGAAGTGGAGAACCTTAGCAAGAAACTTCGACGCAGGTCCTCGAAGCCGTAGATGGTTCCCGCTGGGAGTTGGTGGAATCAGTCTCTCGCCTTCCCCCTGAACGTGACCGTGAAGAGTCTGCATTTAAAGGCATCCGACATTTGCCTGATCGAGGCCATGTCTTCGAACCACTGGAGATGCTGAACAGGGTCGTCCTTCCCTGCATAGTAAGACATGTCAGGCTCGCTGAACCCATCTGGAACGGTAGCTGAGATGATCAGCTCGCAGAAGGGACTTCCCCATCCTCCCTGGCGAGTCGAAGGCGTTCTCTCTGGCTCCCTACTGGGGTAGCCGGTCCCAGGAGAGCAGTTGAAGAGCACTCTTGCTTGAAGACCTGAGGCTTCCCCTATGGTCAGCTCCTTCCCTTGCTGATGTGCTTGCTCCGCCTCCATCAGAGATTGCAAGGCGAGCACAGGCGGGGGTGGTGTCGAGCACTCACCGTGAGGGGGGAGTGCGACCCGCAAGAGCTCCAGGATTGACTTCCTGAACTCGTCAAAATCACACTTCTTCACGTACTCGATGGTAGGGTCGAGTCCCCCAGCTCATCGCTTCCTGCCTTGAGACTGGCTCAGGGCTTTCCGAACTAGATGCTTCCACGCTCACCGCAGCAGAATGTTGAAACCAGAGAACTGGTCTCGACGTTCGAAAGGGAGATGCAGCTAACCCTTACTTGACCCGAGCTAGACCCTTGACTAGTTACTGAGAGCTGAAGAACCCTACCCTTGAAGAACACCTAGGTCCACAAATGGACCCCTTAAGCTGCAGCGTGGAGGTCCCACCACATACCCCGAAGCTCACAAGGAACCTCCCCTCCTAAGCCAATGTTGAGCCTGGGCACCTTGGAGGGCACTAGGGATCACCTCACCTTCCACCTTCGATGACAAGGGGGAGGGGATGGGTAGTGCTTGCTCACAACACACATGCGGGGGGGGGGGGGGGGGGGGGGTGGGGGGGGGAGGGGGTACCAACAACCCTTCCCAAGGTGCCAATGGGGGTCTATTTATAGACTTCCCAAAATTGGGCTGTGGATAGCCCAAAATCTACTATCCGTAGCTCAACCACGAACCTGAACGACCAACAAAGGAAGGGGGGCGAGTGGAGGTTGAGACGTCCACCCTCCCCATTGCTGGGGGTCGGGTGAGTGGACCAAGATCCACCAACCGAACTGGGCGAGTGGACCTCATGGTCCACTCAGCTAACCAGGCGAGTGGACCATAGGTCCACTCGCCCAGTTGCCCGGGGCGAGTGGACCTATGGTCCACTCGCCCCCTCACTTCGGGCACTCGCCCCCTCACTTTGGGCGAGTGGACCTTAGGTCCACTCGCCCGGAGCCTTGGGCGAGTGGACTTAGGGTCCACTCGCCCAAGTGGGAAGTGTTCCCCCCCAGGTTTTCTCTTTCTCGGTCTCGGCTACCTTTGGCTAGTCAATCTTCTGCGTCATGGACAATCTCTCTACCACGACCTTCTCCGCATAGGGCCACACCGACTCAGAGAATATGAGGGTTGTACACCCGGGCACCTCAATGACAAGGAGGACTTCCTCCTGGAATCTATCCACGTAACTCCCCAACGTCTCCCCTGGCCTTTGCCGAACCAAGAATAGGGCCTCCTCACCCTTCCTCCTCTTCTTTGAAGTGGAGAACCTTAGCAAGAAACTTTGACGTAGGTCCTCAAAGCAGTAGATGGTTCCTGCTGGGAGTTGGTGGAACCAGTCTCTCACCTTCCCCCTAAACGTGACCGCGAAGAGTCTGCATTTTAAGGCACCGACATTTTCCTGATCGAGGCCATGTCTCGAACCACTGGAGATGCTGAACAGGGTCATCCTTCCCTGCGTAGTAAGACATGTCAGTCTCGCTGAACCCATCTGGAATGGGAGCTGAGATGATCAGCTCACAGAAGGGACTTCCCCATCCTCCCTGGTGATTCGAAGGCGTTCTCTCTGCCTCCCTACTGGAGTAGCCGGTCCCAGGAGAGCTGTTGAAGAGCACTCTTGCTTGAAGACCCGAGCCTTCCCCTATGGTCAGCTCCTTCCCTTGCTGATGTGCTCGCTCTGCCTTCATCGGATATTGCGAGGCCAGCACAGGCGCGAGTGGTGTCGAGCACTCACCATGAGGGAGGAGTGCGACCCGCAAGAGCTCCAGGATCGACTTCCTGAACTCTTCAAAATCACCCTTCTTCACGTATTCGCTTGTAGGGGGCGAGTCCCCCAGCTCATCGCTTCCTTCCATGAGACTGGCTCAGGGCTTTCCGAACTAGCTTCTTAGATGCTCACCGCACCAGAAAGTTGAAACCAGAGAACTAGTCTCGACGTTCGAAAGGGAGATGCAGCTAACCCTTACTTGACCCAAGCTAGACCCTTGACCAGTTACTGAGAGCTGAAGAACCCTACCCTTGAAGAACACCTAGGTCCACAAACGGACCCCTTAAGCTGCAGTGTGGAGGTCCCATCACATACCCGAAAGCTCACAAGGAACTTCCCCTCCCAAGCCAATGCTGAGCCTGGGCACCTTGGAGGGCACTAAGGATCACCTCACCTTCCACCTTCGATGACAAGGGGGAGGGGAGGGGTAGAGCTTGATTATAACACACACGTGAGGGGGGGGGGGGGGGGGGGGTACCAACAACCCTTCCCAAGGTGCCCATGGGGGTCTATTTATAGACTTCCCAAAATTGGGCTGCGGATGGCCCGAAATCTACTATCCGCAGCTCAACCACGAACCTAAATGACCAACACAGGAAGGGGGGGCGAGTGAAGGTTGAGACATCCACCCTCCCCATAGCCGGGGGTCGGGTAAGTGGACCAAGATCTACCACCCGAACTGGGCGAGTGGACCTCATGGTCCACTCAGCTAACCGGGCGAGTGGACCTATGGTCCACTCGCCCACCATAGGTCCACTCGCCCCTCACTTCAGGCGAGTGGACCTATGGTCCACTCGCCCCTCCACTCGGGCGAGTGGACCTTAGGTCCACTTGCCCGGAGCCTTGGGCAAGTGGACTTAGGGTCCACTCGCCCAAGTGGGAAGTGTTCCCCCCGGTCTTCTCTTTCTCGGTCTCGGCTACCTTTGGCTAGTCAATCTTCTACGTCACGGCCAATCTATTTACCACGACCTTCTCCGCATCGGGCCACACCGACTCAGAGAATATGAGGGTTGTACACTTATTATGTCCATGATCATTAACTCATGACATGTGTCTCACAATAGTGAGGGCGTAAGATTGTGTGCATTAGAGACCTAACCTCTAAGTCATGTCTTGTCCTTAACCGGGGAGGGTTTCAATGGGGCCTTGCGAGTCACTGTGGGGAAAGAGTGCTAGGTTGAGCGTCGTCTTTTGTATGCATATGAGATTAACACCCCAACCTAGGATATGTGTGCACCTCCTCATGCCCATACGTCACTTAGTACGAGGCTAGAGTGTAGACATGTTGTTAGAGTATCTTGATCTTAGATATACTCATACTATATGCATTGCATGAATATTATTTCACTCTGTATGATCATTTCAATCATGCATTTTTTGTTCAAACATGCTATTTTGTGTATTTCATACTATATACTCTTTGGGCTTTCACGATGTTGAAAAACATATGTATTTTGAAAGAATATTTTGACACCTTAGACCAAAAATCTCTTATCCGCAACTTTTCATTATCATTTAAAACTCTTTGCGGTATTTGTTGTCACTTATCTTAGAAAACATGAATTAAGAAAAATCAGAATGAAAAATTATCAAAAACCGTGTTTTGTAAGCAAAAGAAAAATTCTATGTTGCTAGTGCTGTGCGGTAGTACTAGCACCGACGGTAGCATAAAATCGATTTTTTCCTTTCTTTTTGCATTTTTTCTGGCATATAAGATCATTATACTGATGTGCTCTTAATATACTTCTGTATTTTCCAGAAAATTATTTATTTTTAAATATTTAAAAATCAAATACCAAATTACAAAACAATTTCAAAGAACAAAAATATGCGTTTCTTATTGTTTTTTCTGTGTATATTATTTTGTGTTTTTTATAAAAAACCAAAAATTATAAAAACTGATTGTTATTCATTGTCATTGTGAATGATGATCAATTATATCAATTAAGATTAAATATAATGTTTAATTTAATTTTCAAGTTTCTTGTTGGGAACACTGCCCACAATGTTTCAGATTTGGAGAAATCCCTAAGTCAATGATAAGTACAATTTGTATTTGATTTTCATTTGATGTGACATGAGCAGGTTAGGACATCATACATGTTAAGTATAATGTTTTAAGATAAAGCAAGAAGGACTAAGGCAAATATCGTTGTGTAAATAACACTCACTCGACGATATCGTTGTGTTCACTCACAGAAGACAACAGAAGAAGTCAGTCAAGAATCGTTGTGACAATAAGAGGAACATGACGATATCATTATGTCAACAAGGTACACATGATGATATTATTGTAAGAACAAGAAGAAACAACTAAGTAAAGAATCGTCGTGATAATAAGAAGAATGCGACGATATCGTTGTGTCAACAAGGTACACACGACGATATCGTTGTGAGATCAAGAAGAAACAACTAAGTCAAGAATCGTCGTGACAATAAGAAGAACACGACTATATCGTTGTGACAACAAGTATCACACGACGATATTGTTGTGAAGACTCAAGAAGGGCTAGCTAAGTCATATATCATCATGATAACAAGTATCACATGACGATATCATTGTGAAGACTCAAGAAGGGCTAACTAAGTCATATATCGTTGTGGCAATAAGTATCATACGACGATATCGTTTCAAAGACTCAAGAAGGGTTAGTTAAGTCAAATATTGTCGTGACAACAAGTATCACACGACGATATCGTTGTGAAGACTCAAGAAAGCTTGCAAAGTCCTTTATCTCCGTATCAACTATCTTCACATGACGATATCGTCTTGTCAAGCTCATAAGGAGGAAATTCAAAATGACAAAGATGACGAAGTCAGATGTCAAATAAACCACTTCTGTAAACTGCTATGTGTTGGGAATATTGCTCTCAATGTTCCCTTGATTTGAAGAGGCATCACACTCAATGCTAAGTACATATTGTATTTAATAAACCCTATTTTATATCATGTATATGCAGAGTTAGGTTATTCCAAACAATGGAATAGTTCTGTGGTTTTACTGTCAAAACCGCTCAGACGACAGCATGGTCTCAGCTGAACTGCTGAGACGCAGCCAGAGTCGCTGAGAAGGAGTCTGCCTCGGCTGAGATGCATTTAGACAGAAATTGCTGAGAAGACTAACTGTCTCAGCGGATCCACTGAGATGAAGACAGATTCAGCCGCTGAGACTGAAGACTGTCTTTGCCTAACCGCCGAGACAGATTCATATTTGAATAAAGCACTGGCAGGATCTGCTTTTGGCGCAAGTGGTTGTAAAGCAAGATAAAGTTTTCTATTCCTCTCCATACTGTGTCAGAGCCCTCTTTAGAGCCGTTGAAGATTGGAGGGTGTACAAAAGAAAAGGTTAGGGCATTATAGAAGGTGTGGAAGATAATCCAAAAAGAAAACTACTGTGCCATTGACGGCTTCCACAAATATCTCCCAGTCTGCTTCCTGAAGCTACAAGCAAGCATCTGAGATACAATAGCTCCTATAGATTCAATCCAGAAGAGCAAGAAGATCATTCTTCCTCAACTGAAGAAGAAGATCAGATAGAAGCAAGGACTGAAGCTTCTACTATTCAGCCCTGCTTCAAGACAGCACCTGTTGTGCATCAACAACAGAAGACCAGCACTGAAAGATTTATCTTTACAAGTCCTCCGTTGTAAGCAAACATTATAACCTCTGTAAGAACATTAGTGTTCTGAGTGTGTAGGGACTTGTGCCTAAGTTTGTAGGGCTATTGAGCCTAAGCTTGTAGAGCTGTACTCCCAGCTTGAGGTGTAGGATCTCTGTTGAGATCTGAGGTAGGGTTTCTTGATATGCCTGAGGTAGGAAATCAGGAGGATTTTTGAGTTGTAAGAGTTGGAGCACTCTGAGTTGTAGGGCTGTTGAGCCTGAGGTAGGGCAGTTGGGCCTGAGGTAGGGTTTGGAGCAAACCTGAGAGATCCTGAGTGATCTGTGTTGTAAGCTCTTGAAGCTGAGTTTGAAGGAGGTTGCCTTGTCTAACACACTGTTAGAAAAATGTACAGGGAAAGTTGACTACCCATAGACACACTGTCTTAGGGAACCACTATAAACACTTGAGTGCTTTCTGTGGTTTGCATTTATTTTACTTAATCACCAACAACTGCAAGCTGTAAATAAGAAAATTCAAAGAAACCTATTCACCCCCTCTAGGTGAATTAGACTAAGACCTAATAAACTATCAAGTGGTATCAGAGCTAGGTTGGTCAATAAGGACTTAACTGTCTGACCAAATCCTACAAAGGAGTAGTCAAATCTGAATCCAATGGATGCCACTGGAGGTCAGAAGGAGATGGGGTCAATGAAGTTGCCCATATGCAAAAGGAGACTTTTGGCATATGGAAGCAAATGGTATGGCTGTTCATGGAAGCCTCAGACCATATGATATATGTTACTCTTAAGGAGGGACTTTTTGTCTTCACAAAGCCCTCCACTATAGATCCTACAAGGCAAGTGGCCAAGTCATATGCTGAAATGACTAAGGATGAAATTGCACTTGCTACCATGGACAAGAGATCATAAAATATAATAGTAAATGCAATTGATGATTCCACCTTCCAGAACTTGGTGCATTGTGAGACTGCCAAACATATGTGGGATATACTCATAGTGTATTTGGAAGGTACTGGAGAATTGAGGGATGATAAGAAATCCCTCCTTAATAAGGAGTATGAAGCCTTCAGGCAACACAACCTGGAATGCATAGCTGATTGCTCTGAGAGATTCTTCAGAGTGGTAAATGAGCCGAGGACCTATGGAAGGGTCTTTAACCATTATGAGCTGAATGATAAATTCCTAAGATCTCTAACTAGAGATTGGGATACAAAGATCTGTGCCATCATAGAAATGGCAAAGCTGGGTGAGACTCCTCCCCATACACTGTTTGGAAATCTTCTCTCCTATGAGATGCAACTGTCTGCAAGGAAGGAGGAGGACACATCCACCAGGCCTCATATAAGGGAGAGAGCTGTGGCTCTCAAAGCTGAAAGCTCCAAGAAGAGTAAAGCCAGAATGCCTTCTCCACCAAGAAGGGCTGCTGACTTAGAAAATTCTGAGCCCAGCACATCAGACAGCAACTCATGTGATGAGGAGTTTGCTTCCTTCTCAAGGCACTTCAAGAAGATGATGAGGAGGAAGTAGTGGAAGAACAAACCTTCCTCCTCCTCACATCCCAAGAAGGATCGCAATATATTAGAAAGACAGCACACCAAGGGTGACAGGTATGATCCTAAACATGTTAAACATATTTCAAATAATATCATATGTTATTGCTGCATCAAGCCTGGACATGTCATAACTGACTGTCCAGTCAATAGAAAGGAAAGAGATGATAAGAAGCCTCATCACCAGAAGGGAAGGAGGGGTGAAAAATCCTTCCTAGCAAAGAATGAGAAAAGCTGGAGTGAATCTGAGTCTTCATCCTCAAATTCATACGAAGAAGAAGAGGAAGCCTACATTGGGCTGTTTGCAACTGAAGAGGATGAAGACTATCTTGCTGCTAAGGTTGGCATTAGGGCCCCTCTGTCACACTCAGATAGTGACATAGGGAGGATGAAGATGAAGATAAATGTTATGGCTTAATGGCCATGTCTGATGATGAAGAAAGTCAGGATAATCCTGATAAGGTATCAACTCCTCTCATCCCCTCTTTTGATTATGAGTCAGTTCCAAAATCTGAAGCATGCTCATCAAGTGATGAAAGTGGTTCAGATTCTGATGTGGATGTCAATCAATTGATTGACAAATATGGTGCTCTTTTGGAAGCTCTGAAAAAGAGCAAGAAGCAAGCCAAGAAGCAAGCTCTTTAGATTGCTTCCCTTCAACAGGCAAAGCCAGATTGCACTGAGTCATCTACCCAGATGGCTCAGATGAGTAGAGAAATAAGCCAGCTGAAGGGAATTACAATATTCCAACTAATCACCATCAGCCAAAAGAACAGGTCATTAAGGACCTTGAGGAGAAGCTTCTCAAAGAGAAGAGCTTGGTGGCTCAATTCTCCAAACCCAAATCCATACTGCCCATTATTGACACCTTCTCCTCCCAAACAGATAGGAGAGGGCTTGGTTTCAATAAGGTGGCAGTAGGTGCTGAGAATGGAGGAAAGGGCCAGGCTAAAGCTAAGCCTCATACCACCTTTCAAAAGGTGTTTCTTCCCTCTAACAGGTATGATCAGGATAACATGTATGGTCACTGGAATAATTGAGGTTCCTATAGAAAAAAAATACTCCTTACTATAACAGAAGAAAGGGAATGTGGATGAGTGTTTTGAAAGCTCCCCATGAAGAAATTCAAATGCCATATCTAGGCCATTTGTACTTGGTACTTCAACCCCATCATTCAAGTATAAGGAAGCTGCTTCTTCCAAAACCCTCTAAGAAAAACACATGGCTGTTGTCAAGCCTATAGTCAAGTCTAACAGCTCAGTATCTGATGCCATCAAGTATTGCTTAGCTGCCAAGCTAAGTCAAGCTGATGTCATTCAGATAAATTCTGCTTAGACTAACTATAGACAATCAACTAGCCAGGTTATTGCTAACAGGAATTGGAAGAATGTTGCTGCCTTCTTAACTGAACACAAGCATTCTGATGCTCCTTCCACCTCAAAGAGTGTTCAGAAAAGAAGGCACAACATCAATGAATGTTGGTGCTGTCGTAAAGTGGGACACTTTGCAATAGATTGTTGGCACAACACTAGTGTGTCTAATGCAAAGAGGAGCTTTCCTGCAAAAGTTGCAGTGAGTGGAAGAGTGACTGTTTATGCTAACAGGAACCTAGGACCCAAAACCATTGGACTCCTAAGGGAAAATGAATTGTATTTTGCAGGATAGTTCAAATACTAGCCTAAGGGAAATATGGTACTTGGACAGTGGGTGCTCAAGGCACATGACAGGAACAAGGATCCTTCTACAGGATTACACTCCTGTGAAGAATGGACCAAAAGTTATCTTTGGAGGTTCTGAAAAAGCAGTCACCAAAGGATATGGTATGATCACAAATGGCATATTCTCAATAACAAGGGTAGCTTATGGTGAAGGGTTGCAACACAACCTTGTAAGCATAAGTCAACTATGTGACTTGGGCTATGTCATTGAATTCCACAATGACAAGTGCTTGATCAAAAAGTCAATTGACTTAGAGATCATTATCTCAGGCACTAGGAGTGGGAATGTTTATTGCTTAGATTTTATTTGCAATAATTTTTTACCTTCTGTGTGTCTTGTGGCTAATGAAAGCGAGTCTCTTTGTGTTTAATGACACAAGAGACTTGCGCACATTAACTACAAGATAATGTATAGACTATTTTCTAAAAACCTTGTTAGGAATAGTCCAAATTTGAAATGTGTTAAATGTGGTCCCTGTCATGCATGCCAAATGGGCAAGCAAACTAGGGACACCTTTAAAAGCATTGGCTCCAAAGACATTGAAAGATGTCTATATCTGTTGCATATGGACTTGTTTGGTCCTTTGCCCATTCAGAGCCTAGGTGGGAAGTTGTATACTTTAGTGATTGTAGATGATTACTCAAATTATACATGGGTATTCTTCCTTAAGAAGAAATCTGGTACTTTAGATATCTTCATAAACCATGTCAAGGCAATCCAAAATGAACTACAATGTACTGTGGTCAAAACTAGAACTGACCATGGTACAGAATTTCAATCTGGGGCCATGACAAAGTTTTGTCAAAAATTTGGTATCACCCAAGAGTTCTCCTCCCCAAGGAATCCACATCAAAATGGTGTGGCTAAGAGGAGGAATATGACCTTAATAAAAGCTGGGAGAACACTGCATAGTGACTCATCACTCCCAGAATATTTCTTGGCAGAGGCAGTCACTACTGCTTATTATGTTCTCAATAGAGCTTCCATCAATAAGGCCCTTGAAAAAACCCCCTATGAGATTCTGAAAGGCAAACAACCAACACTTTCATACTTTAAAATCTTTGGTTGTAAATGCTATATTTTAAATAATGGAAAATCCCAACTAACAAAGTTTGCTGAAAAATGCAATGTTGGGGTTCTTGTTGGATATAACTCATATAGTAGAGTCTATAGAGTATTCAACAAGAAAACTCATGTTGTAGAAGAGTTTATGCATGTTGTCTTTGATGAGACCAACCTCCTTTATAAGGGCTGGTCAAGTTCTTCTGTTTTGACAGGTAATGAACAGAAGATGAAAGAAATGTCTATCCAAGACATACCCAGCACCAGTAGAATCTATTCAGATGCTGCTTTTCCTGATGATGAAGATCAGCAGGCTGCTGAAGAACCTATTGCTCCAGATGAAGAGCTGTAGATTGCTGACAGATTGCCTGCAGCCACCAGGCATCTAAGGGATCATCCAAGGAACTAGATAATTGGAGATTAGAACCAAGGGATGATCACCAGAAGCAGGGCTCACAATGAAGCTCTATTCTTGAGCTTTCTATCACAGATTGAGCCCAAGAAGTTTGAAGAAGCAAATCAAGACACCTTCTGGATTCAAGCAATGCAAGAAGAACTGCTTCAATTCAAAAGGTGCAAGGTATGGAAGTTGGTGCCAAAACCTCAAGGACACAACATTATTGACACAAAATGGATCTACAGAAACAAGCTAGATGAGAATGTCATCATCATTAAGAATAAGGCTAGACTGGTAGCCAAGGGATACATGCAAGAAGAAGGTATTGACTTTGATCAAACCTTTGCCCAGTTGCAATGTTAGAAGCAATAAGGTTATTTCTTGCCTATGCTGCCCACAAGGGGTTCAAAGTATACCGGATGGATGTCAAGTCAGCCTTCCTAAATGGATATTTGAAAGAAGAGGTATATGTTGAACAACCATCGGGTTTTGTATATCCAACCCTTACCTCCCATGTTTATTTTCTTAGGAAAATATTATATGGTCTAAAGCAAGCCCCTAGGGCTTGGTATGAGACCCTGTCTAGCTTTCTCATGAAGAACATGTTCTTGAGGGGAAAGATAGATAGTACATTGTTTCTTAGGGAAACAAAGGGCGAGTGTCTCCTAGTCCAAATTTATGTTGATGACATAATATTTGGGTCTACTGATGACAACCTTTGCAAAAGGTTTGCCAACCTTATGCATGGGGAGTTTGAGATGAGTAGTATGTGAGAGCTCAAGTACTTTTTAGGCCTCCAAGTGAAATAGTCTTTTGAGGGGATATTCATCTCTCAGACCAAGTACACTAGGGAGCTTATCAAGAAGTTTGGGATGGAATCTGCTTCCACCATGAAAACTCCCATAGGGTCCAACATTTCCCTGGATAAGTATGAGAAGGGGAAGCCCTTTGATGAATCCATGTACATGTGCATTATTAGATCCTTGTTGTATCTGACTGCTAGTAGACCAGATATTATGTATGCTACATGTGTTTGTGCTAGGTACCAAGCTTGCCCTAAGGAATTTCACTACTCAGCTACAAAGAGGATTTTGAGATACCTTAAAGGCAGCCAACATCTTGGCCTTTGGTACCTTAAGTACAATGATTTTGAACTTACTGACTTTTTAGATGCAGATTTTGTAGGATGCAAAGAAGATAGGAAAAGAATAAATGAGACTTGTCAATTCCTAGGAAGGAGGTTGATCTCTTGGAGCAGCAAGAAGCAGACCAGTGTGGCTATATCCGCTGCTGAGTCTGAATATATAGCTATAGGGAGCTGCTGTAAACATCTATTATGGATACAACACCAGCTAGAGGACTACAACCTCAAGGTAAGTCACTCTCCATTGTATTGTGACTCATCAAATGCTATCTCTATTGCTAAGAATCATGTCTCTCATAGCAGGACTAAGCATATAAAGATAAGATATCATTTTATTAGAGAGCCTATCGAAAGTGAAGATATCTGCCTTGAATTTATCCCCACTGATAATCAAGTAGCTGATATCTTTATAAAACCATTGGATGAGGCTAAATTTAATGCTTTCAAAATTGAGCTAGGAATGTTGAATTTAGAATAGGCTTCAACATTTTATTTTGTCCATCATATTTGTTATATTATTTCCTAAGCTTTGCTAGAAAATATTAATGCCTCAGAACATTTAGTGACATGATAAGGGGGAAGGACAATCCAATTTAAAATGTTTCATTGTGTGGCAGTGAGGTCAGCTGAAACAACTGAGAAAGTCTAAGCTGAACTACTGAGATGGCTAAAATAGTCTCAGTAGTTGATAATACCTTGTCCCAGCGGGTTCACTCCGTCTCAGCTGTTCCGTTGAGACGGGCTGGTTCAATGAAATTTTTTCTTGATTAAAAATTCAATAATATAAAATCATTTAAATTGATAAGTCAAATCAACATCTGTCATTAGAGCTCACCTAAACCAAGCCTCTATAAATAGATCAATGTTGATTAAATAATTTACAAATCCTTACACCCCAGCCGGTGAGGCGAACCATCTTCCATCCCGTCTCAGCGACTCGTCCTTCTGAAAAAATGGCGCCAAAATGTCAAAGGATCTCCAAGAAGGCTATGCGATCATTAGAAATGAATTCCAACATGACCAATCTGAGATTAAAGAAGTGATTCAACATTTGGTTGATCAAGGATTAGAATGCCTACTATCAGAGCCATTATTAATTTTTAGAACTGAAGTTCTGGAATTGTACAGTAAGCAGAGCTTTCATATTCCAAATTTTCCTCAAAATACAAGATTGGAAGCTGGAAGATTAAGATTTCTCCAAGAAAGATGGAGAAAGCATTTCAACTACCATCATGCAGTCATGATGAGGAAGATGGTGTGTTAGAAAAGGATAATGAAAAGGCCCTTAATTGGTGTGAGTATAGTGATGCCAAAACTGGCTCACTGAAGAGGAAGTACTTCAATCAGAGAGGAAGGCTACTATCTGATATAGTAGGAAAGACATTACTATGCAAGCCAGGGTCACATGATACAATATCAAATCACATGTTTGAATTGATGACAAAAGTGGTCTTGAAGAAAAAGACCACCTGGGCTGCTGTAATTTTCCAAAGGATAAAAGAATGTCTGCAGGCCCCCAACCTAGGCAGAATTATTTCTCTATATCTTCTAAACACCTATCCAAAAGAATTTAATAGCTCCAAAGAATCCAACCTTCATTATCTTAAAAGAATGGATAGAAGGACATTGGAAATGTTCTCAAGGGTGCTTCCAATGAGTCATCCCTCTGATCTAAAAGAGAAGAAAAAGAAATTAGTCAAAAGACTAAAGAAGGCCAGAATAGTGTGTTCTGATTCTGATTCAGATGGTGCTGAAAATGTCCCTGTTGAGGATAATCAAGGACCTGCCAGCAGTCTTGACAAAGGTGTTCATGAAGAGCATGACACTAAAGGATATGAGGATCATGCTGATGCTAAAGAGCATGAGAAGAATGAGGATCATGCTGCTGCTTAAGAGCATGAGAAGAATGAGGATCATGCTGCTGTTGAAGAGCATGAGAAAGATGTGGAGGTTGCTGCTGCTGAAGAAAAATCTAAAGGCAATGAAGCAGATCACACTCAAAGTGATGCTCCTAATCCTCAAGTAGCTGATAACAATGCACAGAATGTGCTCTCATCTTCAGAAGATCATGAAGATGAACAATTGGACATTGATGCTGACTTACACAGTAAGATTGATTTAATTATATCAAATCTAAAAAGAAGAATGAATCTAATCCCTAATGAACAAACATATTACTGGGGAGATGATCTAGAAGGAATGGATGCTCCATCTGAGGGGGCGCAAGTAGGATCAGCTGGAAAAGAAAGTAAGGAGGCAGAAGATAATATTAGTCGAAACAGACAATATCAGTAGGATCAACATCCATTCCTTCTAGATCATCTGAAGATTCATTAGGGATTTCTTCTTTCTAGATTACAAACAGACAATATCAATCGAAACATGTTTATTCAGTTTAGTTTTATACCTTTCGTTGCTGTGTTCTTTCTTGTGATGTTCATCATCACGCCTTGATATTCTTTGGCTCCTTTTTCTGAGCAATTTCTTGAATTTCTTGGAGAGTGAAGAGAACTCTCCATCGGACATGTCTAAGCTTGATGAGCAATCCACAGACTCATCGTCTTCATCTGACGGCTGTGTCCTTTCAAATGATCTAGCTATACCTCTTCTTGACTCTTTGGCCTCCAGTGCCACAGAGTTCTCCCTTCCAGAAGTGGAGCATCCTTCTTCTTCAGCTTTTCTAATACTCAGCTTTAACTTATGGGAGAGCAGCTTCCCATACAGAATCTTTGGCTCTGTAGTAGCCAACTTACCATATTCTCTGATAGCTATCACTTTGGGGTCCCATTCCTTAGACAGGGATCTAAGGAATTTATCATTTAGTTCACCCATGGTGAATTCCCTTCCATAGTTTCTCAAACCATTTACAATCTTGAAGAATTTCTCGTAGGTGTCAGAAATTGTGTCTTTGCCTTGTTGCTTGAAGGCTTCATATTCTTGGTTCAACAAAGACTTCCTGTCATCTCGAACTTCTTCAGTACCTTCCATCAGAACCACACTAGAATCCCACATCTCTTTTGCAGACTTGTAGTGAATCAGATTTTGTAGCATTGAATCATCAACTGCACCTGCTATGATGCGCTTCGCTTTCTTGTCCAGAGTGACAAGTGCAATTTCGTCCTTTGTCATATCCATTAGTTTCTTTGGCACATTTTTGGTGGGATCAATGGTAGAAGCAACCGTAGGAATGACGGGACCTTCCTTAACTATCTGGGAGATTCGGGGATCATTTGCTTCCATGTAGAAGATAACTCTTTCTTTCCACATCGGGAAGTTCTCCTTAGTGCAAACTGGGAGCTTGGAGGAAAACCTTTCCATGCCTCTGTCCATAGATAGAGATCTTGACAACGTTGAAGGATCTTTAATCTAGGTGTTAACCTCTTAAAGATAACCTGTCTCTGATACCAATTGAAAGAAATCGTTGTCTACCTAAATCACCTAGAGGGGGGTGAATAGGTGATCTCTACTGCGATTGCGGAATAAAAATTTTGCACAAACACAAAAAAAAATCACAGCACAGAGACACAAGATTTATAGAGGTTCCCCAAGGGTGGGTACTCCTCTCTCCCGCTCCGCCTATCTAGCACTTCGGGATAGCGTCGACAACTTCACCAAAACTTGGATTTATCAACAAATCCTACACTCGGAGACAATGGCTCCTACAAACTCGGAGAACAACCTCTCCTACAAACTCAGAGTAAACAACTCCTATAACTCAGAGTAAACAACTCCTACAAAATAACTCGGAGTAAAAACTCCTACAGGAATTAAATAAAGTTTGAAATAAAACTTCTCTTGAATCTCAATAGAGATTAACTTTAGATCTGAAAAGACTGAATCTTCTTCTTCCTTTAGAGTGAAAGCTTGGATCTTCAAAGATTCGGAAGAGTAAAGAATCGGCAAACCTGATCTGAGTAGGCCCTTTGATTAATTCGAAAAGATCTTCAATATTGAGAGCAACAACTAGATCAAAGGCCTTCTTATCTGAGAAATCTCTAGCAAACACTGAAGAACGAATCTTGAGCGGCGCAGAAGTTAGATCTCAGAAAACTTGTTCAGCACGAGAAAGAAGAAATGGCTGGCTTCCTTTTTCACAATCGGGAGATGTCTTTCTTGCCCTAAAATAAGAGATTATTTATAGGGAGACCTCCAACGGCTCGGGCGACAAACAAGGAGAGGTCGCCACGTGTACTGTACACGGTGGCCAACCCTAAATTTTAAAAACGAAATGTAAATTTGAAATTCGTCTGTCCGTCATTCGTCGAGACTTCACGTGAACATTCGACGAATTGACTTGGCCATTGAAAAATACTGAACAAAGCTTGAAAACTGTCTTCTATTTTCATTCGTCGGAATTCGTCGGGAGTTCTCGAGAACATTCGACGAATTGACTTAGCCGCACATTTTCCTTCACAAGCCTGCCTTTTTGACTTCTGTCTGCGTTCATCGATATTCATCGGGAGTTCTCGAGAACATTCGACGAATTGACTTAGACGCAGAAATTTCTTCTTCAAACTAGAAAATTGGCTTATGTCTGGATTCGTCGAGATTCATCGGAAGTTCACGAGACATCTCGACGAATTGACTCAGCAAAAATTTCTTTTCTTCTGAAAACCTGCTCCACTCCTCAAACTTGAAAACCTTCAGTTATGAGTATATGAAGTACACCCCAATAGAGAGATTACACATGGACCAACACTTTGTTCTACACAATGAGGGATTACATTGTCTAGAACTGTGTTTGGTGATCCATTGCAACCTGACTTTGGTGTGCACTTAGCAATTTAGAACCTGCAAACACATAACTAGAGAACAACATCAAATATAACTCAATTCAACTTAGTTGAACACTTCCTCAAATCAAGGTAATTGTGGCTACAATACCCAACACATATTATATTTGATAAACCCTATTTTACATCATGTATATGCAGGGTTAGGTTATTCCAAACAATGGAATAGTTCTGTGGTTTTACTGTCAAAACTGCTGAGACGACAACAAGGTCTCAGCTGAACCGCTGAGACGCAGCCAGAGCCGCTGAGAAGGAGTCTGCCTCTTAGCTGCATTTAGACAAAAACTGCTGAGAAGACTAATTGTCTCAGCGGATCCGCTGAGACGAAGACAAATTCAACCGGTGAGACTGAAGACTGTCTCAGCCCAACCACTGAGAAAGATTCATATTTGAATAAAGCACCGGCGGGATCTATGTCACAACCCGCATTTTCCCACGAATTTAATAAATATTATCAGAGCAAAGGGAAAATACGCCCTATGATGCCACGTCAAGCAGGGGACAACTACCGACGCTCAGGCAAACACTCCTTACGATTATTTTATAAAAGACATAAATGTGCTTGGATTAAAAAGAGAATTTTACATTTTTGCTTAAGACCGTGTCCCTCGGTCTGGTGGATCATCTAGTCCACAAGTAGAAAACTATACATACGCAGCGGAAAATAGGTTCAGTTTAGCCTACATGAGCATGAAGGTCAACATCCCAGAAATGATATGCACATATCTATATTTAGTATAGTACGAAAAGATTTTCTACGATCTTCAAAGTATATGACATTTATTTAAAATCATGATATGCAAGAATGGCATTTTTATACCAAGAAAGTAACTAATGCATCCTAGCATAAAGCTTCCCAGAGAGAAAGTAGGTAAACAACCTAAAAGTAACAGCAAAACAACTAGCAAGTAAACTAGCACAAGAAAACTAGAGCTATGGGCGTCAACAACTGACACGAGCCCATAGAAAAGAAGGAAAACACCCAAAAGAGGGCAACAACTAAAGAACTGCCCCTTACCTAGAAGAGAGGAAGGGCCTCGACAGGAAAACTGAACGACACAGCTCTAACTCCTGCGGCAGCTAAAGACCTGAACCTGAGACATTCATAAGAAAAGAATGCCTCAGCCCAAAGGGTGTAAGAAAACCAAGAATAGTAGCAATCAGAAATAAAAGATTGCAGAAGGGAGAACTAAGCAGATAAACATCAATAATCTTACAACAACTCGAGCCAGCTCAAACGAGTGCACTCGGTAAGAGGAAAAGCCTGCAGCAGATGGGTAATAGCCAAAGCAATCAAAGCCAACCACGTGTCCGTCATTGCGGCTCAGAGGTGGTGGTTATACATATAATATCATAATACACATATATGAGCATACATGTTTATAAGAACTTGAGACAGATCAGCTCAAATAAAATAGGTGGCGGTCCTTTATCCTCTGCCAACCCAAAAAGCCAAACCCGGGTGGTGGTACTCTATCCACTGCCACCCGAAAAGCCAAAACTGGGTGGTGGTACTCTATCCGCTGCCACCCAAAAAGCCAAAACTGGGTGGTGGTACTCTATCCACTGCCACCCAAAAAGCCAAAACCGGGTGGTGGTACTCAATCCACTGCCACCCAAAAAGCCAATACCGGGTGGTGGTCCTTTATCCACCACCACCCAAAAACTACCCACCGCACAAGGCTTAAGACAAAGGTTCTAAATAATTAAATTAAGTTTCAATTAAGACACATGACGTAACCCGAGATATCAACACCATAACACCCTAAGAATAGGGTCACAAAGGAATAAACACTACTCAACGATTCATTTGAAAACACTTGGTGAGTCCAAACTTGACTCCCAACGAACTTCCCGTAACAGTACGATGAATAAGGCACGACAAGACACCATAAAAGATCGCTAACCAGATGCAGGACAACTCAAAGAATAAAGCATAGCTTCATCAAAAGTCTCAACAAAAGGGCTTAAAACGCTTGATAACATCGCTTACGATACCCGGGAACACCCGACAAAAGGAACATATAAATATATGAGGAAATAATTCAGAATAAGCGAAGAAATTGACAAGAAAGACTTATATCAAAGTCGACGAGAAAGACTTATATCAAAGTCGACGAGAAAGACTCATACCAAAGTCGACGGGAAACTTCTTAAAAGAAGAAGTAATTGCACGATCTTAGGGCGAGCAAACTTTGCTAAACCTAGGGAAGTCTTATCAGACTACCTGGTAGCATAACTAAACAGGTATAGAAGTTATCCAGATTCCAAGGGGACGACAACAGCAATCAAGAACCCAGAACACCAATAAGACCCCAAAAGGGAAACACAACAGCCCCTAACATAAAATCAACAGGTTAGGCAGACAGGGAAGAAGAAAGGATTAAAATGAAGGACTTTCAATCACCCATCAAAATCAAGCCAAGGGAACTACTACTACTTGAAGGACACAACCAACAAGAGAGCCTAGTATAACTAAGCTTCAAGAACAAAGTCATTAAGGAGAAGGACCGCTATTTGCAGCCCACAACCACTAAAAAGAAATCTTTACATTCAACCTGATTGCTAAGACAGTGAAGAGGAAGCATTACCCTTCACTGAGAAAGTTAACACAAAAATTACATGGAAGACTGGGTCAGAAAGGGTATAAAATACTCAAAAACAAAAGGCAGATTACACAGAAAACCAGGGAGTTCTGGATAGAAATTCTGGACAGAAAGACTAAAAATTTCATGGCAGATGTTTTAATAAATTCTGGACCAAATGGCTAGAAAATTCAGGAGCTACACCGAGAGAACTTCTAAACAAGTCTTTGGTATAAACGGGAATCAAAATGCACAAGAAGAAACTTGATTTCTGAGAATACACAGAAAATGACTTTTCTGAGAGAATCTATCAGAACAACAAGGAAAACCACAAACAGAACTTCACTTGCAGAAAAGGGGAGAAACAATCATTAAAGGGGAAGAGGAAAGAAGACCAGGAAAAAAGGATTAAAAGAGAAGGGAAAAGGCAATAGATGACCTCAACAGCTAGGCTACTAGTGTGAGACTAAGAGTGACTTTATAATTTAACCAACATTTGAATATAATTGCCGAACATGACATCCTTATCCTCTTATAACCAAGACAATATAACCAAAGCAATTGAATGCCGTATAACAAGAATAAGCTGGAACTATGAATCGATTACGCAACTTGAATTGTCGAGACTTGCAACCTGAAGGCGGTCCACCAGTCATATAACAACAATTGAACATAACATCGAGGATATAATTATATAAGACATCCCCCAAATAAATCCAGCAATAGATTATGAATATAGCAGCCCCCAACAAGAATCCAGAGTTTGCTAACCAAACTAGGGAATCTGCTATTTAAAAATTCTAGAAAGCTTTGCTAACAAACAAGAGGAAATACCACATATAGCCCAACAAAATTTAACTTAGCAAATACCCAAGTAAATTCCTAGCATATAGATGCCGAATTTTATAAATCAAGAGTTTATTTTAGGATGGAACCATGGGAGATTCACTAAACTTCAGCACATAATCGGATCATTACTAGCATAACTAAGGGAATTTACCAAAACTTTGAACATAATCAACATAGCTGCTAACTATGACACCAAGGAAAAATCAAATAGCTGCTAATCATGAACCCAAGGAAATACCAAGTAGCTGTTATCATAAACCAAAGGGGAAAATACCAAATAGTTGTTATCATAAACCAAGGGGGAAAATACCAAATAGCTGGGCCTTATACAACCAACAAAAGAATTTATCACATAGCAGCAGAAAGTTCTCCAAAAAAATGTATAAATCCGACCCCAAAGTAGCGGGCATCCAAGGCAAAATAGGCAAATTCCCAAAATCTACATTTGCAGCAACAGGCAACTTCCCAAAATCTACATGTATAGCAACAGCAACGCCCAACAATTACAGCAACAGGGAAGTAGCAGCAGGCATATCAAAAAAACATGTGATGGGTCCTATGGTAGCATGCAACATTTTTTGCACAAGTAAAAGCATTTTGCTTTTGTTTTTATTTTGCAATATCATAATGAGGAGCAGTTGTAGTCAAACTGGGGTAAGAAAGAAGCAAAAGAAGAAGAAGATGATGAAGAAGAAGTTTTCTTGCCTCCAAATGACCCGGAGAACCACCGGACCGCGACAAGCTCGCTGAAGACCTAGCCCCGACGACGAAGACAAGCCCCGACAACCAAGATCCTTCCTCCACCGACGGCTCCGGCGCCTAGCGACACCCGCCCGACGGAAACCCTAATCCTCCTAAACAGCACAAGAGAAGCACAGGAAGAGGAGAGGAATCCGAATAGCTCTGCTCAATTCTATACATATATATATAATATTTCTTTATAAATGATAATAATTGCCCATACACACTTATACGAAAAAAACCTAGCATTAAACCCACCAGACAGGGACGACGACGATTCCGAAACGGTAACGCCCCCCTCATATTTACACTACGCAACAATAAATTCATATGTAAGACATTATCATTTCGCATCCCCACTTAGAAGACTATAAGGAAAGCTGGGGAGTTACAACCACCCCTCCTAACAAAAAGTTTCGCCCCGAAACTTTGCAACAATGATACCAAACATTTTACCACAAACATCCCCCACATACCCGCTTAGATTAATTATAAGAGAAAACCTGGGGCGTTACAATCTACTTTTGGCGCAAGTGGCTGTAAAGCAAGATAAAGTTTTCTCTTCCTCTCCATACTGTGTCAGGGCCCTCTTTAGAGCCGTTGAAGATTAGAGGGTGTATAAAAGAAAAGGTTAAGGCATTATAGAAGGTGTGGAAGATAATCCAAAAATCAAACTACTGTGCCATTGCCGGCTTCCACAAATATCTCTCAGCCTGCTTCCTGAAGCTACAAGCAAGCATCTGAGATAAGATAGCTCCTCCAGATTCAATCCAGAAGAGCAAGAAGATCATTCTTCCTCAACTAAAGATGAAGATCAGATAGAAGCAAGGACTTATGCTTTTGCTATTCAGCCCTGCTTCAAGACAGCACCTGTTGTGCATCAACAACAGAAGACCAACACTGAAAGATTTATCTTTACAAGTCCTCTGTGGTAAGCAAACATTATAACTTCTGTAAGAACATTAGTGTTCTGAATGTGTAGGGCCTTGTGCCTGAGTTTTTAGGGCTGTTGAGCCTGAGATTGTAGGGCTGTTGAGCCTGAGTGTGTAGGGATATTGAGCCTGAGCTTGTAGAGCTGTACTCCCAGCAAGCATCTGAGATAAGATAGCTCCTCCAGATTCAATCCAGAAGAGCAAGAAGATCATTCTTCCTCAACTAAAGATGAAGATCAGATAGAAGCAAGGACTTATGCTTTTGCTATTCAGCCCTGCTTCAAGACAGCACCTGTTGTGCATCAACAACAGAAGACCAACACTGAAAGATTTATCTTTACAAGTCCTCTGTGGTAAGCAAACATTATAACTTCTGTAAGAACATTAGTGTTCTGAATGTGTAGGGCCTTGTGCCTGAGTTTTTAGGGCTGTTGAGCCTGAGATTGTAGGGCTGTTGAGCCTGAGTGTGTAGGGATATTGAGCCTGAGCTTGTAGAGCTGTACTCCCAGCTGTACTCCCCACGCAGTATACTAGCCGTTCGTCGAACGCAGTATACTAACCATTCGTCGAATGCAGTATACTAGCCTTTCGTTGAACGCAGTATACTAGCCGTTCGTTGAACGCAGTATACTAGCCGTTCGTCGAACGCAGTATACTGGCCGTTCGACTAAGTCGCGCAGGATTGGCCTGATTTCACGAGAAATCTCAAGGATTTAATTTCTCGAGAAATCCTTGGAAATTAATTTCTCGAGAAATCCCAAGGATTTAATTTCTCGAGAAATCCCAATGCAGGAATAGAACTTCTCGAGAAATACCAAACCTTAAAATTGACTTCTCGAGAAAAACCCAAGCCAACACAATTCTTCCTCCAACTTCTCAAGACACTTTTGTGTGTGACCCCATAGGCTCATATCGCGTTGGCAGTGAGAATAGATATTTGACCACTTCCAGATCACCATGGAAACACTACAGTCTCCCACTTCATTTTGAACGTATCAAATAAAAGTCTCACAAACAATGAGCGACATCTAGCAATACATCATTGCTACCCAAGCAATAAGAGTTCATAACTCAACAAGCCTGTCTTGACCAATGTATAAGTGTTGTCATGTCCCTTTGTCACTTACATCCGGATAGAACTAGAGGTATGGACCATGTCACCCTCGTAATTGTTCAATCCGATCTAGAATAGACTGACAAAAATGGCAAGCTCAATATCATATATTGACTCAACCAATCATGGCCATGCATTTTTCAGTCTCATTCCATCAAGGGGCCCATGGATGTAACTCCTGTCATAAAGGAGGACAAATCCCATTTCTGCTCACACACAAACATCCAAATGATTCATAACATACCCAACAACCACCCTTATCGTCAACCTTTCTCAAGAGAAGACTTTAGATGGCATCAAAGTACGCTCTTCCTCACCTGATGAATGCTGTGACTTCAGGTCGAAGGACCACAAACACCATTGTCAGTTGAGACCTACTTGTGACACGTTCATATAACAATCTACAAAGTAGTCTCAAGATGGGTCTGTCCAGTACAACTTGTTCCTAACAAGTACCCATGTGATGAATTGATATCACAATATCATGACCTGTGAGAACCGGTCATCAGTCAACGCACATGCCAGTCTTATGGTCTCATCCTCGCCCTAATTTCTAGGATGATACCTCGACCAGGGACCATTTAAGAATGAAGCTTCATTTAAACATATGCCCTCACATTCAAGTCACGTACTTGAATTCCTATGGAAGCAAACATTATAAGGGCATTCATTATGTTAATTAGTCTATGAGTAGAAACAAATAACATAATAAAAGAACTTGCCATAAATGTAAAAATGAAATACACAGTACTCTATTCATCACATGAATAATCAACACCCGACAAATACAATCCACAAGACTCCCACTAGAGATGATCATTCAGGTGTCTAATACCCATTGATCTAGTATGACCATCATGCTTTCTCTGTGCAAGAGGCTTCGTTAGTGGATCCGCAATATTTTCTTCAGTCGATACTCTGCATATGCTCACATCTCCTCGATCGACGATCTCTTGAATAAGATGGAAACGCCGAAGTATGTGCTTGGAGCGCTGATGAGATCTAGGTTCCTTAGCTTGTGCAATAGCACTGTTGTTGTCACAGTAGAGAACTACGGGATCAACAATGCTAGGAACTACATCTAGCTCGCCGATGAATTTCCAAATCCATATAGCCTCCTTCGCTGCATTTGCTGCAGCGATATACTCGACCTCAGTTGTACAATCAACAATTGTCTCTTGCTTGGAACTCTTCCAGCTTACAGCTCCTCCATTAAGGCAAAATACAAAACTTGATTGGGACTTTGAGTCGTCCCTATCAGTCTAGAATCTAGCATCTGTGTAACCCTTTACGATGAGCTCTTCCTCTCCACCATACACCAAGAATACATCTTTAGTCCTTCTCAAGTACCTTAAGATATTCTTGACTGCAATCCAGTGACTCTCACTAGGATCAGACGGATATCTGCTAGTCATGCTCAAAGCATTAGAGACATCAGGTCGAGTACATAACATTGCGTACATGATTGATCCAATTGCCGAAGCATATGGAATCAACTTCATGCGGTCCTTATCTTCCAAAGATTTTGGACACTGGTCCTTAGAGAGACTCACACCTTGTGACATGGGTAAGAATCCTTTCTTGGACTCAAGCATGTTGAACCGTTTCAACACCTTCTCAATGTATGTACTTTGGGTCAAACCCAATAACTTCTTTGATTTATCTCTATAGATCTTAATACCAAGTATATAAGTTGCTTCACTCAAGTCCTTCATAGAAAAGCAGTCCCCTAGCCTGTTCTTAACAGCTTGCAGGGTCAGAATGTCATTTCCGATTAATAGTATGTCATCCACATACAAAATCAGGAAAACGACAATGCTCCCACTAATCCTCTTATAAACACAAGGTTCATCCTCATTCTTGATAAAACCAAACTCTTTGATTTTCTCATCAAAACGAAGATTCCAACTTCGAGAAGCTTATTTCAATCCATAAATGGATCGATTCAACTTGCATATTTTAGTGTATTCATTTGGAGATTCAAAACCCTCGGGTTGTGTCATGTACACTTCCTCAAGGAGGTTTCAATTAAGGAAAGCCGTTTTGACATCCATTTGCCAGATCTCGTAGTCATAATACGCAGCAATAGCAAGTAGAATTCTGATGGACTTGACCATGGCTACAGGGGAAAAGGTCTCATCATAGTCAACACCATGAATTTGCCTGAAACCTTTAGCCACCAGCCGGCCTTTGAATGTCTGTACATTCCCATCCATGTCAGTCTTCTTCTTGAATACCCACTTGCACCCTATGGGTCGTACCCCTTCAGGTGGTTCCACCAAGGTCCAAACTTGGTTTGCATACATGGAGTCCATTTCAGATTTCATGGCCTCAAGCCACTTCTCGGAGTCAGGTCCACACATAGCCTCTTGATAGGTTGCAGGCTCATCATCATGATCCATTAGCAACACATTACCTATTTGAGACACGAGAAATCCATATCTCTCAGGCTCAAATCTTGGTCTATCAGATCTACGCAGGACTTGTGTTTCTTGAGTAGGCTCTCTAGCTACAACAACTTGTAGTCCTTGCTCAGGTTCTAAAATCGGTTCAGCTATTGTTTGTGGTTCTTGAACTTCTTCAAGTTCCACCTTTGCAGTCTTTCTGGATAAGAACTCTTTCTCCAAAAAGATGCCAGTCCTTGCGACAAACACTTTGCCCTCGGACGGCAGGTAGAAGTAATACCCTTTGGTTTCCCTAGGATATCCCACAAGATAACACTTATCCGACTTGGGTTCCAGCTTGTCAGGCATTTGACGTCGCACGTATGCCTCACAGCCCCAAATCTTAATAAAAGACATACTAGGACGCTTCCCAGTCCATATCTCATATGGTGTCTTTAGAACCATTTTCATTGGAGCACGATTTAATCTGAAAGCAGCAGTCTCTAAAGCAAATCCCCAAAAGGAAATGGGCAAATCTGCATGACTCATCATCGACCATACCATGTCTAACAAAGTACGATTCCTCCTCTCAGACACATCATTATGTTGCGGTGTTCCGTGCGGAGTGAGCTGTGATACAATACCACACTCTCTCAGATGATCACGAAACTCATGACTTAGATATTCGCCACATCGATCAGATCGGAGTGCTTTTATCCTTTTTCCCAGCTGGTTCTCTACTTCATTTTTAAACTCTTTGAACTTTTCAAAGGTTTCAGATTTGTTCTTCATAAGAAACCCGTATCCGTATCTACTGAAATCATCAGTAAATGTAACGAAGTAGTAGTACCCACCTCTAGCCATAGAACTCATGGGTCCGCATACATCACTATATATTACACCCAAAAGATCATCAGCCCTCTCAGTATGACCAGTGAAAGGGACTTTAGTCATTTTGCCTAATAAGCAAGACTCGCATCTCTCAAATGATTCATAATCAAATGAGTCAAATAATCCATCTTTATGGAGCTTAGATATGCGTTTCTCATTTATATGACCCAAACAACAATGCCAGAGATACGTAGGATTTGAGTCATTTGTTTTTAGTCTTTTAGTATTTTCTATGTTATAGATCAGATGGTTTAAGTTCAAAACATATAAACCATTAAAAAATTGGGCAACGCCATAACAAACATCATTCTTATAAATAGAACAACAATTGTTCTTTATAATAAAAGAGAAACCAATCATGTCCAAACATGAAATAGAAATGATTTTTCTAGTTATAGCAGGAACAAAATAACAATTATCAAGTTCTATTACAAGCCTAGTGGGCAAAGAATGATGATAAACACCAACGACAACGACAATAACTCTTGCTCCATTTCCAACACGCAGGTCTATCTCTCCTCTACCCAGCATTCTTCTCCTTGTCAGTTCCTGCACATTCGTACAAATGTGAGAACCACATCCGGTATCCAATACCCAAGATGAAGGAGCAGAAAGGTTTATTCTGTAACAAAAATACCTGAAGTGGAAGTCATACTTCCCTTCTTCTTTTGCAGATCCTCAATGTAGAGGGGATAGTTCCGCCTCCAATACCGTGCCTTACCGCAGTGGTGGCACTTTCCTTCTTTCGCCAGACCTTTCCTTTTCAGTGCAGAAGACTTGGAATCAAGAGGAGACTTAGATCCAATCTTCGTCTTCTTGAATCCCTTGGCCTTGCCCTTGCTCTTATGTACCGTCAGTATGGGGATGGCAAGCTTGGCCTTCTTTATATTGATCTCGGCAGTTCTCAACATGCCTAGGAGCTCGGGCAGTGTCTTGTCAATTTCATTCATATTGTAATTTAAGACAAACTGCTCATAACTGTCCAACAACGATTGCAGGATCAGATCAGTGGCCAACTCTTGGCCCAACAGAAACCCCAGTCTTTCAAGGTTCTCTATATAACCAATCATCTTGAGTATGTGCGTTCCTACTGGGTCCCGAGCTCCCATCTTACACTGAAATAACGCCCTGGATATGTCAAACCTCTCTTGACGAGCTTGCCCTTGAAACATTTTCTTTAGGTGCTCTACCATCTCGTAACAGCTCATGTTCTCATGTTGCTTCTGAAGCTCAGAGTTCATGGTCGCGAGCATGAGACATTCAATATCCAAGGAGTCATCTCCATACTTCTTATAAGCATCTTTATCTGCACGAGGTGCAGTAGAGGCTGGCTCCTCGGGGGGATCTTCTTTAAGGACATAGAGCTTACGCTCTTGCCTGAGAACAATTCTCAGGTTCCTGAACCAGTCTAGGAAATTCGTCCCATTGAGCTTATCCTTCTCAAGGATGGCTCTCAGGGACAACGTGAAGTGTGAAGTATTTGCCATGAAAATTCTACAAAATAATGCAAAGTTTATTTAGTACTATATTTCAAAATACATTTTATTTTAATAAGGTCTTTAATTAAATACTCCCACTATTTTATTCAAATTGATAACCCTTAATATCAATTCGGAGAGTTTATGCGAGCTACTCTCTTAGTGGACAAGATCCGTATTTCACCAAACACAACGAGTCCGCTTTGGCGTTCCTCTCATAATGCGGTTATTTAGGTAGGCAACACTTGCCAATTGCATCACTATGCAACTCTTGTATGGTTGGTGAATAACTCTTTATTCGCTTCCATCATATGGTGCATTCCAACCCAATGCATCTAGGCACTCAACTTTTGAGGACACCCAGTTAAGTTGGACCCGATGTCGATAGTGGGATATCACAATTATCCGCTCGCACCCTTACCAAGATAGATTAATGCACCTTGCTTTGGCAAGCCCACACTTCATCGATCGAGGCAGGAAGAGTGTCATCCATCGGAAGGCATCCGTATACTTAATATTAAATAAGGGATTTTATTTATAAAATTGATTAACAATTAATCAACGTGCACTTTTACAAAATTACAACATTCACAACCAAACACATCCCAGAAGTGCACAAAATAAAATTATCAACGCTTGATAAAAAAAGGGCTAAATCTGAGCATTTAGAATATTTCTAAATCTCCAGATTTACATGCATTTGACAAAGGTAAAACAACTCCACTTATGCAGTAGACAAGCTCGTCTCTCAATGTCAGATTCAAAATCTAAGACATTTGGTTTCACAAACCAATTAGAGGGACGGTTACTGCTAAGGAGAAACAATTTCTGAAATAATGAAATCGCAACGCAATCACATGCATTCTTGGGAGTGTTCCAATCTAGAACATTTCTTCGAAATCCAAACACCCAGGAAGAAATCCAGACATTTAGAAAACTTCTAAATATCGGATTTACATGCATTAGATCGCAAACCTCGGTCTGATACCACTGTTGGGTTTTCATAATACCATTTCAGAAATGATAATACAACAAATCATATATGCGCAGCGGAATAAAATAACTAGAATAACCCAAAAGAGTTAACAGGAAATTGCGATTTCACAGATTCAAGAAATTAAACAACATCCACATCACAGTGCATAAATTATACCTGAAGGCGGGTTGAGTCGATACTCAACCGAGATGCTCCAATGGCAGATCCAGAGAACAAAACTTGAGTTCCAAGCACTGAAATTGATCTGCGCCTCTACGGGAAATCCACAGGAGTGCTGGAGAACCCTAACCTCTTGTCGCACAAGATCTAGGTCGGAGAAGAACTGCTCTCTACGTCTCCAACGAACTGCTAGGTTCGATGACATGGAGAGGCGACAGCGGCGGCGGGATCGACCGGTCGGAACCCTTCCTTCCGGGGCTACAGGCGGAACTCTTCCGCCGCTCTCACTTTCAGTTTAAAATAGATTGCATCATTTTGGTCAAAAAGAATCGCATTCTTTTAGACCCACACGCAAATGGGGAGCTATCCGCACAACCATGACTTTAAGTGAAGAAAACAGAATTTGTCGAACTGCGTTCGACGAACTGGCTAGCATTCGTCGAATGCACTTCGACGAACCATTTGACGAACGCGCTACGCTAGCCATTCATCGAACGCAGTATACTAGCCGTTCGTTGAACGCAGTATACTAGCCATTCATCAAATGCAATACACTAGCCGTTCGTCGAACGCAGTATACTAGCCGTTGGTCGAACACAGTATACTAGCCATTCGTCGAACGCAGTATACTGGCTGTTTGACTAAGTCGCGCAGGATTGGCCTGATTTCATGAGAAATCTCAAGGATTTAATTTCACAAGAACTCCCTGGAAATTAATTTCTCGAGAAATCCCAAGGATTTAATTTCTCGAGAAATCCCAATGCAGGAATAGAACTTCTCGAGAAATACCAAACCATAAAATTGACTTCTTGAGAAAAATATAAGCCATCATAATTCTTCCTCCAACTTCTCAAGACACTCTTGTGTGTGACCCCATAGGCTCATATCGCGTTGGCAGTGAGACTAGATATTTGACCACTTCCAGATCACCATGGAAACACCAACAGATTTCTGAGTTGTATGAGTTGGTGCACTCTGAGTTGGTAGGGCTGTTGAGCCTGAGGTAGGGCAGTTCGGCCTGAGGTAGGGTTTGGAGCAAGCCATAGAGATCCTGAGGGATATGTGTTGTAAGCTCTTTGAGCTGAGTTTGAAGGAGGTTGCCTTGTCTAACACACTGTTAGAAAGGTGTAGAGGGAAAGTGGACTACCCATAGACACACTGTCTTGGGGAACCACTATAAACACTTGTGTTCTTTCTGTGGTTTGCATTTGTTTTACTTAATCACCAACAACTACAAGCTGTAGATAAGAAAATTCAAAGAAATCTATTCACCCCCCTCTAGGTGAATTAGACTACTACCTAATAAACTATCACTCTGACATCAATATTTTAAGGTTTTGACCATTTGATGGGTAAGAGCTATAAAAGCAGAAGAGAGGGTCGGCAAACCATAACGACTTGAAAAATCTCGTGCCCTAGTATTCTTCGAAAGGATTGACGACAAAAAGGCAATAGAACAGTAAAAAGAAAAGCCTTTTCGAAGAAAGAAGAAGAAGAAGAAAAGCTTCCATAAGAAAACTCTCATTCTTAAGAGAAAGAAAACTTCTTCATTCAAGAAAGCTGAGCACAGATCCAGATCTGAAGGTTCATTTTATTGAAGATCTTGTGTTGCTGCTAAAGAAGGCTTTCTACTCAGAAATGCCTAAGAAGACTCAAGCTATTCAAAGCTCTATCCTTAAGAGTCTTAGTCTGTAAAAATCTTCTTCTAAATATCTTTTGTAGGATCTCTTTGAGATCTGAGTTGTAGGGGTTCTTGCACTGTGAGTGTAGGGTCTGTGAAGACTTGAGTTGTAGGAATTCTTAGGAAATTTGAGGTTGGATCCCTGCTGGGGATCTGAGCTGTTGGAGTGCTTGCACTATGAGGTAGGATTTGCTGAAGATCTGAGCTGTAGGGCCTGTTATGCCTGAGTTGTATGGTTCTGGGAACCTGAGGTAGGATCCTGAGTAGATCTGAGTTGCAGGGCCGGTAGTGCCTCAGTTGTAGAGCCGTTGTGTTTGAGGTGTAGGATCTGTGAAAGAGATCTGAGATATTGGAGGAGTTTGCCAAGTCTAGCATAATGTTAGATAGGTGAAGGGGGACAGTGGAGTACCACACTAGGGAACCACTATAAATCCTGGTGTGCTTTCTATGGTGTGATTTATGGTTGCATTTTCAAGCTAATTTAGTCTTAAACTCTAAAAGGCTAAAACATTTTAAAACACCTATTCACCTCCCCTCTAGGTAATTAGACTACACCCTAGACTTTCAAGTGGTATTAGAGCTAGGTTGTCCAAAAAGCTTAACAACTTTAACTGATCTGCCCTTGGGTGTGTCAAGTTATCACCATTGCTCCTGGAGAAAACTACAAAGAGTTAAGCTCCATGAAGAAGGAAAGAAGATCTGATGCCAAGAAATTCAGATCTCTAAGTGAAAATAGTGGTTGCTTCTCATATATTGAAGAAGAAGCCTATAAAGGGCTAACTACAAGAGGAATAAGAGCACACTTTAGTCTCTCAGATAGTGACACTGATGATGAAGGCTGCTCTGTAGCTAAAAGAGGGATAATAACATCTCTCACTCTCTCAGATAGTGAATACGAGGATGAGGAGTTCTATGGGCTTGTAGCCCTATCTAATGAAGAAGATCAGGATGATTCTCATCCTACTCAGTATGCATTCCTCACACATTTTCATTATCTGCTTCAATTGAAAAGACCAAAAGTGCATCAGATGATTGCTTATCATCTGATGAGAGCAATGCTGATGGTGAAGTAGAAAACTGTGAAAATGGAGGTTTAGTTCTTATTTATTTTATTGAAAGATGATCTTGCTTAATTTTTAATTTCAAGGTAAGTGATATATATATATATTTATATAAGTGCTTGCTGTAGGAGTAATAAGCACAAACAGTTAGAGTGCATAAATAAAATACAGCAAAAGAAATAAAGCAAAACAAACAAGAAGCAGACAATCCAGATGACACAAGATGTATAGTAGTTCCCCTCAATTGGGTACATCTACTCTTCTACCCACTGGTAGGAATCCACTAGGAGGTTGTTGATAAGGTTCCCTCACACCAAGGTGATTTTGATAAGGTGTCCACACACCAGGTGAGCTGTTGATAAGGTGCTCTAACTAAGATGCAAGTTTTTGCTAAGGTGCCCTATCACCAGGAGTTAACTTTTGAAGAGCGTTATAACCCTGTACAAGAGGTGGAAAGAAATAAAAAGAACAAGGAAAACAAAATGTTTGATGTTCTTCTCTATATAAGAAGACTCTTAAAGATCCTGATTTGATGTTGAATGGATCTTGATGAAGATGTTGAAGAGCTCCCCCTGTCTGATGTAAGTTGATGACAGTTTTGGAGTCCGCTTCTCACTCCTTTCTTCTTATGCAGTGATGATCCTGAGCAAATGGTTGTGATTGGTGTCTCAGGATTTGTGTGATCTGCAAGAGGATGTTAGCAAAAGAAGATATATGAAATAGATCTACTTCTTTTTGTATCAATGTGTTCTCTGTCTCTATTCCTAATTTTTTGTGTGTATCTGTATTCTGCTCTTCTCTCCATATATAATCCGGGAAAGGCTTTTTGAATTCTTTCTTGGAAAATGAGGAAAGAGATAAAGTCTCTTTAATTTTATTCCTTGGGAAGAGGAGTTTCCGTCTTTGACTTATCTGCAAATAGCTATAAACTTTTATTTCCTGCAACAGTATATCAGAAAAGCATGTATATAATAATGTTAGTACAACTGTATAAGAATATTTGCTGACAATTTGTCGACCGTTTAGTTTGAGTTTGTCGAGCGCCGTTCAGAGAATGCCTGGCCGCTGAGATTATTCTGACTGAATACGTCAAACGCTGCTCGCCATTTGTCGAACGCTGTTCGGCTGGAAATTTGTCAAGCGCTGGCTGGCTAGAATTTGTCGAGCGCTGGCTGGCTAGAATTTGTCGAGCGCTGGCTGGCTAGAATTTGTCGAGCGCCGTTCGACATTCGTCGAACGCAGAGAGCTTATATTATTTTCTTATGTATATTCTCCGATTCGATCGCATCATATTTAATTTATGTTTCCTTAGTTTTCTTACTTAATGAAATTGATCTGAGTTATTAGATGACTTATTGTCAAAAGAGATGGATCCTAACTCAAATCAAAAGCTAAGGTTCCAACAATCTCCCCCTATTTGAGTTGGGATCCTAAATCAAATTAAAACTAGTGGCCTGGTAATCTCCCACTATTTGGTTTAGGATGCCGACAGTTTTAATTTATATTCTCCTTTTCTCTCTCACTTGGTTTCTCTGATTTTCTCATTTTCTCTCTCACTTGTCTTTAATAATTTTTCATCCTTTAAAAATTATTTGAGCAACTCTTCTTTCCTAGATTTTGATTTCTTAATTTCTCAATTAAAATTTTCAATTGCAGCAACCTTTAATAGATTTTAAGGAATGAGAAGAAACTTTGTCTGATACCTTCTTTCTTATGAATCCCCTTATCAGAAGAGACTCACACTCAGTGCTTCTGATTATTTCTAATAAATGCAACTACAGTAGAATGCTCAACATAGTTTGGAGAAGGTCTGTAAGAACATTGAAGTTATCTGACATTCAAATGAATTTTATGTTTAATTAGGAATGGAGTTTAATGGTGAAAAACTTTTTGATACCATTTGAAGGTTCTTTGGGAAATACATGTTTTAAGAACTTTAAAATCTGATTTTTGATACTTATTGAAAGTTTTCTTTTGTAGTCATTAAAATATATGTTTGATATTATTTTAAATTTTTCTTGATAATCATTATGCAATTTTGCCTTAATTGTTGTAGTTTGTGTTTTTGAATTTTCTTCAGATTTATTATTTTCAGAAGTTAAATAGTTTATGTTTGTTAACTTCCTTTTAATTTCTTTGTTTGATTTTATTGAATCTATAAATCTTATATTAAGGACAAATTTGTAATTTTTATAGGTAGGGTTGTGAGTTGAAATTACTTCATTTATCATTTCTGTTTCAGCTTTTGCATCTGGATTTTGGTATGAACCATATAGGGCCATAATGCAGAAAGCTCTAGCTCTGTGCGCTTCTTCATTTTCTTCTTCACTTAGATTGGTTGATGGTTCTGCATCATAAATACAGTTAGTGAAAGAATTAGAAGAGAGTTCATTTACCATCCTAGAGAGGGAGTTCCAAATGCTTTTTGCTGAGGAGCAATCATCAATTTTTTGAAAAATGTCTTTTGACATTGATTGGGCCAATATCTGCATAGCTTTTGCATTTGCACTTTTTAGTTGTTCTTGATCAGATGAAGAGATTTGGGAAGAAAGTCCTGTCAAAACAGATTTGTAAATATCTTCATCTATGACATTCATATATAACTTAATTCTATTTTGCCATAAAGAAAAACTACCCAAATTACATATAGGTGGATCTGAGAATAGAAGATCTGCTTGTGCCATTTTGAAAGACCTTTTAAAACAAATTTAAGAACTATGTGATCTTTGTGATTTCAGGTGTTAGCCTGTAAAGAATCAACACCCTCTGATACCAATTGAAAGTGGAAGTTTAGTTCTTATTTATTTTATTGAAAGATGATCTTGCTTAATTTTTAATTTCAAGGTAAGTGATATATATATATATATTTATATAAGTGCTTGCTGTAGGATTAATAAGCACAAACAGTTAGAGTGCATAAATAAAATACAGCAAAAGAAATAAAGCAAAACAAACAAGAAGCAGACAATCCAGATGACACAAGATGTATAGTAGTTCCCCTCAACTGGGTACATCTACTCTTCTACCCACTGGTAGGAATCAACTAGGAGGTTGTTGATAAGGTGCCCTCACACCAAGGTGATTTTGATAAGGTGTCCACATACCAGGTGAGCTGTTGATAAGGTGCTCTAACCAAGATGCAGGTTTTTGCTAAGGTTCCCTGTCACCGGGAGTTAACTTTTGAAGGGAGTTATAACCCTGTACAAGAGGTGGAAAGAAATAAAAAGAACAAGGAAAACAAAATGTTTGATGTTCTTCTCTATATAAGAAGACTCTTGATGATCCTGATTTGAAGTTGAATAGATCTTGATGAAGATCTCCCCCTGTCTGATGTAAGTTGATGACAGCTCTGGAGTCTTCTTCTCTTGATTGTACAAACACTCCTTTCTTCTTATGCAGTGATGATCCTGAGCAAATGGTTGTGATTAGTGTCTCAGGATTTGTGTGATCTGCAAGAGGATGTTAGCAAAAGAAGATATATGAAATAGATCTACTTCTTTTTGTATCAATGTGTTCTCTTTCTCTATTCCTAATTTTTTGTGTGTATCTGTATTCTGCTCTTCTCTCCATATATAATCCGGGGAAGGCTTTTTGAATTCTTTCTTGGAAAATGAGGAAAGAGATAAAGTCTCTTTAATTTTATTCCTTGGGAAGAGGAGTTTCCGTCTTTGACTTATCTGCAAACAGCTCTAAACTTTTATTTCCTACAACGGCTATGTCAGAAAAGCATGTATATAATAATATTAGTACATCTGTATAAGAATATTTGCTGACAATTTGTCGACTGTTGAGTTTGAGTTTGTCGAGCGCCGTTCAGAGAATGCCTGGCCGCTGAGATTATTCCGACTGAATACGTCGAACGCTGCTCGCCATTTGTCGAACACTGTTCGGCTGGAAATTTGTCAAGCGCTGGCTGGCTAGAATTTTTCGAGCGCTGGCTGGCTAGAATTTGTCGAGTGCCGTTCGACATTCATCGAACGCAGAGAGCTTATATTATTTTCTTATGTATATTCTCCGATTCGATCGCATCATATTTAATTTATGTTTCCTTAGTTTTCTTACTTAATGAAATTGATCTGAGTTATTAGATGACTTATTGTCAAAAGGGATGGATCCTAACTCAAATAAAAAGCTAAGGTTCCAACAGACTGCTCATCATGCAACAATGAGGATCATACTGATCTTTTGGAGCAATACGGTGTTCTCTTGGTTGCTTTCAAGAAGAGCAAGAAGTTGACCAAATCTTAAGCTGAGGAAATAAGGTTCCTTAATCCAGTCAGATCTCAAATAGATGAGAAGACCAAAGAGGTGTCTAAATTGTCTAATGAGCTTATCCTACTTCAGAAGAAGTCTGAAGCTCAGGATAGGGTAATTAAGTCTTTGGAGGACAAACATCTTTCAGGAAGAAGACTTGTGGCTAGTTTCTCAAAGCCCAAAACTGTTCTCCCTATTATAGATAGCTTCTCCTCTCAATATAGGGGAGGACTAGGCTATAATGAGGAAGTTAGAGAGACTTCCCATGCAAGAACTATCTTCTAAAAGGTTGTCTCTCCTCAAGCACCATTAGCGAAAGAAAAGGAAAATGCTTTACCTCAAAAGCCTGTTCCTAAAGTGAAGTCAGTGACTGTGCAATCAACTTCCAAGTCAGTGCACTTTGCTGTAGACTGTTGGTTCAACCCAATAGTGCTTAGAGCAAGGTATGAGAAGCTTGCTAGTAGTTTTGTTGTCAAGCTTCCAATAGTTAAGGCTAACAAGAACCTAGGACCCAAATTTATTTGCGTTCCTAAGGAATACTAATCTTTGTCTTGCAGGTTTGTCCAATGGCCGGCCAAAAGCAAATGTGGCTGTTGGACAATAGATGATCCAAGCATAAGTCTGGATTAATAAGCATTCTGTTAAAGAAAAATATTATTTTCAACAAGTATATTGGATGTTGCAATCACACCCGTTGGTTCTATGATCAATACCGTAAGTCTTCTAGCTCAGGTACGCGCCTCTTCTCATTCTAAAGTAAGACATATAAATAGGTAACATGTTTAGAAATAGAGTTCAACCTATATTTGCTCTAAGCCATCACGACGAGTTCTCGAGTTCTCGCGACGCAGAAGTTCTACAAACTCGACGATTCTAAGGAAATGGCACCTGTGAAGAATGACGATACCTGCAATACTGGATGTGAGCTGGTACGCGACGGGTTCATCAACATCGATGAGTAGATAAAGTCAGTTATCAGGAAAATTGATGTAGTGGGGCTATAATAAGTGCTCTTAGAGCCAACTGCCATTATGCATAGAGAGCTTCTGGAGTTCTATGCTGAATCCAAGAAGAGTTCTTTTGGAAATGCCATCAAAACTAGGGTTGGAAATACCCTATTGAGAGTAACGACAAAAGGACTCTCCAAGGCACTCCGTCTGCCTAGGCTTTTAGGTGACGAAATAGAGGATGAGATCTTCAAAGAAGATCTTTCGACAACAAAGAAGTGGTGCAACCACATAGGACAATCTCAGGGAACCTTGAAGAAGGCTGACTTCAATGTAAGAGGAAAACTTTTGGCTGATATTGTTGGCAAACCACTGATATACAAACTGGATCTCACGATAGAATATCCAAGGATATGTTTGAGATAATGAACAGAATAATTCTCTAAAAGAAAACTGACTGGGCTCAGTTACTATTCAAAAAGATCCAGGGAAGTCTCCAAGCACAAAACTTTATAAGAATCTTATCCCTATATCTCCTTAACACTCTTCAAATGAATGAAAAGATGGGATCACCATTCAACACATGAATAAAATAGACTTACAAATTCTGGGGAGAAGGGAGAAATTCATCTGTAAAACTGCAAGGAAAGGGAGGAAGATCAGTGATAGTGAGGACAACTCATCTGCAAGTAGTGACATCACGCCAAATTCAGAACCATAGGTAGAGGCCTTGGTTGCTACTGTGACAGTGCCTGAAGACTCTGCTGCTAGGCAGAGAAGTGCTCCAGTTGAGGGGGAGACTCATGCTGAGCTCTCAACCCAAGAAACTGTGGAACCTGTTGAGAATGTGGCTATTGTTGAGGGGGAGTTTCACAATGAACTCCCTGCTCTAGAGGTTGAGAAAGCAACTTAGACTAAGGCTGCTATCCAAGAAGACCTAGGAAGTTGCAGAATGGATGTTGAGAATATTGTCCTAAAAAGGGAAGTACCGAGCAAGAGAATCTATGCACAGAATCCATCTTAATTTCAGATAAAGAAGCTGTAAAAGAAACTGAAGATACCCATCAAAGATAAGATTCCCCTAATGATCCTCTTGATGATGAGGTCATAGTTGAAATTGTTGGAGCTTGTGTTCCACATCTCTTAGTTCGAGAATAACAAATTCCACAATGTATTTGATCTTGCTGTCGTGTGTTTATAGTGTACAGGATCTATACTCCTAAAAAGAGCAATGCAGAATGATCACGGAGCTCAGAATTTAGAGCAACCACGGAGCGGTAACTCCTACCACTGGCGGTTGATGGGATGACATCTGAAGGCTGACGTCAAATGGTTTCTTGATGATGAAATGACGATATCTAACACGACGCCTTAGTTCTTACCGCAGTGCGGTAGGTCCATGATCCGTTGCGGTTAGCACGATCTCCATGAAGGCGGACATATTGCAGCACGATAGCGCGCATGATGCTAGCGCGGAGCGGTAGTACTATCGCAGGCGGTTGTTTCCATTGCCTATATAAAGGATGGATCTCTGTCTTTCACGTGTGTGAATAAAATCCATAACTCCAACCTTTCGTGAGAGCCTTCATCCCAGTCTTCCAAAGCATTCCAAAATCCATCATTGAAGAACAAGAGTGAGAAGGAAATTTCAACACGATCATACTTAAAGAAGGACGCGCGCTTCAACTTTGATGATGTTCATGGCGATCCTTTGTCTCCTTCAGAGCTTTTCTATATAAGGAGTGTTTTTATACTTTGTATTTCTTTTGTTTACTTTTAAAATGGTAGTCAATTCGCCTCAGGGGTTGGCGACTGGGACTTGTGAGGTTTAGGGGGAATTCGTCGCGGTGTGTATGGTGACTGGGACTTGCGAGGTTTAGGTGTAGATCTAGGGGGAGGGCTAGAGGCCATATCTTGAGGAAGATAGGCTATAGCCAACCGGTCCTTGGGAGAAGGATCCGTGAAGAATCAAAAAGTGTTTTTATTCTATCACCTTAATTTCAAGCGCTATTGAAATTAATACTCTTGTAATTAACTTTTGAAAAAAAAATCAATTCTCATCTTCTCTAGTTTTCTAAGATTTTATTTCGTTCAAGAGTTAGTATGAAAAATCACTTCGGCACAATTTTTGAAGAAGTTCTAAATTTTTGGAGTGTTATCGCAGAGTGATAACTACTTACCGCAGGTGGTAGTGACAGGACTCATTTTACCCTTTTTATTCAAAAATCGAAAGGCCCTTATTTACCCCTCTCTAAGGGTGACTACAGATCCAACACTTGATATTAGATGTAGGTTATTCCAAAATGGTTTCACAACCGGGGATAATGGCACACCACACTCATGCTTTTCTTTAGCGTCAAGGGATAAGTAGATCACCTCTATTCACCGGTACCGATTACAATTATTGGAAAACAAGAATGCATTGTTTTTTAATTGTTTTAGATAATAATGTGCGGGGTATGGTAGAAGAATGCTACACTCCACCAACTTATGTTGCTGGTGAAGTTTGTATGGAAAAACCGAGAGACAAATGGGATGATAATGATAAATTGAGATGTAAGAATAACGCTAAAGCTATGAATGCTTTATTTTGTGCTTTGGATAAAACCTAATTTAATCGTACTTGTGCTAGCGATACTGCTTACGATATATGGAATTTATTAAAAATTACTCATGAAGGTACTTCGTAGGTCAAAGATTCAAAGCTCTTCCAACTTGAATCTGAACATGAGAAATTATGGATGGAGGCGGATGAAGACATAGATTCAATGTACACAAGGTTTACCAAGATCGTCAATGACTCAAAAGTGCTTGGAAAAGTTTTCTCCAACGACGACTTGGTGAGAAAAATTCTTAGGTCTCTCCCTCCAAAGTTCAATCCAAAGGTGACAGCAATCTTGGAGTCGCACGATCTAAAGAAGTTCCGAATTGAGTGCCTCATTGGGAATCTCAAAACCCATGAGGTTGAACTAAAAATTCAACGACAAGAGTACAATGAGGAGCCAAAGAAGAAGGCCTTAGCATTGAAATTAAAGAAGGAGACCAATGGAGAAGATGGTGATGAAGAGGATGAGGAGAGCCTGTTTGTGAAGAAGTTTAAGAGATTTATGAAGAATCCAGAAAGGAGAAACACCTTTCGGAAATATTTCATTAACAAGGGATCCTCATCTAAGAAAGGAAAAGGTAGCGATGATGACAATGATGAGCGGCTACCACCGGAATACTACCATCGCAGAAGGACCGGACACATCCAGAGCCAGTGTCCAAAATATCTGAAAGAGCAAAAGGAAAAGATGCACAAGGGCAAGGAGAAAAAGAAGGTACTAAGAGCGGCTACATGGGATGACTCCTCCTCCAAGGATTCAAGTGGCTCATCCACTAGTGATGAAGAAGAGGCAAACATGTGCCTTATGGGAAAAAGCAACAAGCCATCCGATGATGAGTGCAGTGTCCAAAGCGACACTGAGGTACCTCCTCCTGCTTTTGATGATTTATATTCTGAGTATTTACAAACTTGCAAATATTTTGATAAAAGTTTAAAAGATATTGATCTTCTAAAATTCAAAATAAACTTTTGTTAAAGGAAAACAAAAAATTGTCTAAAGAAGCTCAACTATTAGGGAAAGAGAATGTAGCTTGCCAAGAGTGCAATCACTCCTTGGCAAGAATGAAAGATCTTAAAGAAGCTCTTTCTAAGTCCCACTCCACTTTTGAATAACTTACTAAGGAAAAATTGGACTTAGAAAGAACTTTAAAAACCTCTCTTTCTTAAATAGAAGAAGAAAAGAAATCTTTTGCGAATCAGTGCGTTATATTAGTAATGGAAAACACCGCTCTTAAAGCCTGAATTCATGATTTAAACATGGCCATTGAAAAATTTGGTGTTGGACAAAGGTCTCTTGACATGATCTTGGCCAACCAATGCCATGGTAGTGCAAAATATGGGCTTGGTTATGTTACTGGGAGCTATCTCCCATCAGTAACTATTACCGCCGGCGGTAGCAGTAAATCCAAAAATCATAATTCTTATAATAAAAAATCATTTCAAAATTTAGATGTAACCTCATCTTCCTGCCATAGTATATACAGAACTCCAAAAAGGGTCTCAACCCCTTTTATATCGTGTGCCAAATGTCATATATTTGGGCACACCTCAGACTCATGTAAGAATAAGGGGTAAAGTGGGTTAAAACAAATATGGGTGCCTAAGGTTTCCACCTATTCTATGAGGGGAAGCACTTGGGTATCTGGATCTTTACTCTCATCCCCTTTTTAGGTATGTTGGCAGGCTACGGATAAAGAAGACGTGTGGTATTTAGACTCGAGATGTTCCAAACATATGATGGGCAACAAAGCAAAGTTCCTTAGCCTTGAGATGAAGAAAGGAGGGATGTTGACATTCGGAGACAATGAAAAAGGAAGGATCATGGGCATCAACACAGTGGGTAACAAATTGTTTTCAATTTCTAATGTTTTGTTTGTAGAAGGTTTGAAGCATAATTTAATTTCAATAAGTCAATTATGTGATAAATGCTTTAATGTATTATTTGAATCTTCTACAGACGTTTGCAAAATCTTAAATTATAAAACAAATGAAGTTGTCCTCACTGCACTTAGGATGCATAATGTTTATATGATTACCTTTAATGATCTTTCAAATTCTTCTTTAAAATATTTTATCTCTAAAAATGAAGAATTAGAACTTTGGCATAGGCGCCTTGGTCACTCTAGCAACAAGCTTATTTGAAATTATCAAAAGATAAATTAATTAAGGGTTACCTATGCTTAATGGAAATTTATCTTCTCTTTGTACGTCTTGCCAAAAAAGAAAATTTTCAAAAAGTTCTTTTAAAAGCAAAAATGTAATTTCTACTATTAGACCACTTCAATTAATTCACATGGATTTATTTGGACCGGTTAGCACTTCTAGTCTAGGAGATAGAAAATACACTTTTGTATTAATTGATTATTATTCTAGATTTTGTTGGACTATATTTCAATCTTCCAAATCCGTTGCATTCGCATACAAAACAAACTTGAGTTAAAAATTAAATGCATACGTTCGGATCATGGAGGAGAATTTGAAAATGATAAGTTTTCTTCTTTTTGTAATGATCTTGGAATTAAGCATGAATTTTTTGCTCCACACACCCCACAACAAAATGATGTAGTGGAGAGGAAAATAGAACCCTTCAAGAACTAGCACGCACTATGCTTTCCGAATATGGGTTGCCCAGATCATTTTGGGCAGAAGCTGTTAATACTTTATGTTATGTTATTAATCGTGCCATGCTCATAAAATTAACACCTTATGAACTATATTTTAAAAAGAAACCTAATGTATCTTAATTTAATGTTTTTGGTTGCAAATCTTTTATTTTAAACACTAGAGATGCATTAGGAAAATTTGATGAAAAATGCGATGAGGGAATTTTCATTGGCTACTCTTCAACTAGTAAGGCTTATATAATATATAACAAAAGAACTAAAATAGTTGAAGAGTCTATTCATGTAAGGTTTGAAAAGAAGAGGAACCCCTTTCCCCTTTGGAGCATGATGATGATGAATCACTTGGAGAAAAAGAAGAAGAAAAGTGGAGAAAGAAGAAGAAAAAAGAAGAATATGTTCCTCCAAGTGTGCTATAGTTTTCAAAGGACCATCGAAGGGAGCTTGTCATTGGAGAACCATCAAAAGGGGTAACCACTCGTCCTACTTTACATGAGTCATTTTCAAACCTTTGTTTTGTATCTGAAATAGAACCAAAAAATATTTTAACCCCTTTAAATGATGAATTTTGGTTTTTAGCCTTGATTGAAGAACTAAATCAATTTGAACATAATTAGGTTTGTAATCTTGTAGAGAGGCCATCTAGTCATTTTGTTATAGGTGTTAAATGGATATTTATAAATTAGATGGTGATTCTAGAATTACAAGGAATAAAGCTAGACTAGTTGCACAATGATATTCTCAAATCGAAGGGGTAGATTTTGATGAAACTTTTGCACCCGTTGCTCGTCTAGAATCAATTAGAATTTTTCTTGCATTTGCGAGTTTTAAAAAGTTTAAATTATTTCAAATGTTTGTTAAAAGTGCATTTTTAAACGGAATTGTAAAAGAAGAAGTTTATATTGAACAATCCCCCAGTTTTACTAATGAAAAATTTCCTAATCATGTCTATAAATTGGAAAAAGCGCTTTATGGTTTGAAACAAGCGCCACGTGCTTGGTATGAAAAATTAACATCATTTTTGTTAAAGCATGGATATACTATGAGAATTGCAGATAACACACTCTTCATTAAGCATGTTAATAATGATTTGATTATATTACAAATTTATGTGGATGATATTCTTTTTGGAGCCACTAATGAAGAGTTGTGTAATGAAGTTGTTTTAGTGATGAAAAATGAATTTAAAATGAGCTTGGTAGGAGAACTCACATATTTTCCAGGATTTCAAATCACGCAAAGACATGATGATATTTTTATTTGTCAATCTAAATATGTTCATGACATTCTTAAAAGATTTGGATTTGAAAACATGAAGCAAACCAATCCTCCTATGAGTGCATCACTAAAATTAGGAAAAGATGAAGCCAATATTTCTATTAATCAAACATTATATAGAGGAATGATTGGATTATTATTATATTTGTGTGCATCTAGACCCGATATTATGTTTTCCATTTGTTTATGTGCTAGATTTCAAGCTAACCCCAAAGAATCACATTTATAAGTGGTTAAATTTTTTTTAGATGTTTAATCAGAACATGTAGATTAGGCTTGCGGTATCATCATAATGATTCCTTTAATTTACATGGCTTTTCTGATTCAGACTATGCTGGATGTTCATTAGATTGTAAGTGCATTAGTGACACGTCTCATTTTATAGGCCCTTCACTTGTATCTTGGTCGAGTAGGAAACAAAATTCCGTTGCCCTCTCCACTAACGAGACCGAATATATCGCACTAGGTAGTTGTTGTGCATAAGCTTTATAGATGATTCAAACTTTAGAAGACTTTGGAGTTCATCCAAGTAACATTGAATTAAAATGTGACAACAAGGGGGCTATTGATCTTACTAACAATCCTGTACATCACTCTAGATCTAAACATATAGATGTCTGACATCATTTTATTAGGGATCATATTAAAAAGGAACATATAAGAATCCATTTTATCGGAACTGGATATCAACTTGCGGATATCTTTACCAAACCTCTCCCCGATGCTAGATTCAACATGCTTAGATTAGAATTGGGAGTGTTAGATATTCTGGCTTAAAATGTATAATCTCAAAAAAATCTCAAAAAAATCAAGCCCACATAATGACAAATTATATTCAAGCGAAAAATCTCAAAAAAAAAAAACAAAATCTTAGTTTTTCATGAAAATCAAAGTTCTATTACTATCGCCGGGCGATAGTTGTTACCGCTGGCGTTTGCCTGATTCTTATTATATCAGATCCCTCCCTGATTTTTGCCTTTCTGAAAATTTTATTATACTGTATTTTCACTAGTTTCAGAAACTTAATGTTTTTTTTTTCATTTTGATATTGTCCTTAAAAATCAAAATCAAAGATAAAACTTAAAAACAAGTTCAAAAATACAAAAATATACTTTTGTCTTCTATTACATTTGTTTCTAAAAATTTAAATAAGAAAAACTGCTTAATGCTTCATTGCTTACAAACAAGGATGATTATATTTATTACTTAAAGATGATTTACAATGGTTAATTTTAATTCCAAGTTTCTTTATAACATTATTCTTGAATATATCATGCCTTGAGTATTATCTTACAATGTACAATAAAGTTGGTTGTAGAATACATGTGTAGAATTGTTTTTGCATGCCTCTAAGTATGAGTGAAGTTTTATATTTGGTAATGAATATCTCACTTACACTTTTTTGATAATCTACATGTGTCTTTAATTCCTATTCTTGCATGCTTGTGTAGAACAAGAAATTACAATATTGAATTGCATAAATAGATTACCTACACATCATTGAATTCTTTGTGTTCATGCACTTGTGATTAGAGAAAAGTGGTATATAAAATAAAATTTCTATGTTTGCAAAAACAAGTGAATTCGTAGTCCTTAATCACTAAACCAAAAAGCAAATAATCAATGATAAGGAAAACTCCACCAAACACTACTCACACTCTCGATAAGTCTTAATGAGCATTGTGAGGTTGAACACCTTGGCCAAGAATTGTAAAGTGCTTTGTGCAAACAAAAATTTCACCACTTCTCTTTTTAAAAATAAAAATTTTGTGCATTGAAATTTGTGGAAGTAAAATTATTTATGTTTATTTAAAGGTATGTTCTTGCATTACATATGTTCATGTGGTTTGATTTATACATTTGTATACTTTATCAAAACACCTTTTGAACACATCATTATCTTTTATAACACTTCCACTCATAAGAATTGGACTCTAAAAGCTTAGCTACACTATTCTCTACAATTTTAAGTAAAAGCACTAGATAACAAAACATGATCTTTACAATGTTTATGTTTAATTGAAATGCAAATTAATTTATATTGTAAAACATATCTTTTCTTGATATTTATACTCTTGCTTGCTTGCAAATTTTGTACCTAAATTCAAACATCTTTTTTAAACTTCAAATTTGATATATAACCTTCTTTAAAAGACTTAAAGATGTTCAAGATTGCTTTCGCTGTGTCTACTATTTCTACAAATTATAATCTCTACATAATTCACATTAGTTCATATTTCATCTACTCTTTCCACCTTCTTTTGATAATACCAAAAACGGGAGAATAAATTGAAGAAATCTATTATTTAAGGAGGAGAATAAATTGAAGAAATCTATTATGTAGGGGGAGTATGCATATTTTATCACGCTTAATATATATTATAAACACTACTCTAGTTATATTTTATTATTTCTTCCTAGAGGATTTCTTATTATCAAAAAGGGGAGATTGTTGGAGCTTGTGTTCCACATCTCTTGGTTTGAGAATATCAAATTCCACAATGTATTTGATCTTGGTTATCATGTGTTCATAGTGTACATGAACTATACTCCTAAAAAGAGCAATACATAATGATCATGGAGCTCAGAATTTAGAGCTACTACAGAGCGGTAATTCCTACCGCTGGGGGTAGATGAGATGATATCTAAAGACTAACAACAGACGGTTTCTTGACGATGAAATGAAGATATCTAACACGATGCGTTAGTTCTTATTATATCGAGATAGGTCCATGATCTATTGTGGTTAGCATGATCTCCACGAAGGCGGACATGTTGCAACACGATAGCATGTACGATGCTAGCACGGAGCGGTAGTACTACCGCAGATGGCAGTTTCTGTTGCCTGTATAAAGGATGGATCTCTCTATTACACGCATGTAAATAAAAGCCATAATTCCAACCTTTCGTGAGAGCCTTCATCCCAGTCTTCCAAAGCATTCCGAACTCCATCATAGAAGAACAAGAGTGAGAAGGAGATTTCAATATGGTCATACTTAAAGAAGGATGCGCGCTTCAACTTCGATGATGTTCATGGCGATCCTTCATCTCCTTCAGAGCTTTTCTATATAGGGAGTGTTTTTTACTTTGTATTTCTTCTCTTTACTTTTGAAACGGCAGTGACTTTGCTGCAGGGGTTGGCGACTAGGCCTTGCGAGGTTTAGGGGGAATTGCCGCGGTGTGTGTGGCGACTAGGTCTAGGTGTAGATGTAGGGGGAAGGCCATATCTTGAGGAAGATCGGCTATAGCCAACCGGTCCTTGAGAGAAGGATCGGTGAAGAATCAAAATGTGTTTTTATTTTATCGCCTCAATTTCAAGCGCTATTGAAATTAATACTCTTGTAATTATCTTTTGAAATAAAATCAATTCTCATCTTCTATGGTTTTCTAAGATTTTATTTTGTTCAAGAGTTTGTAAGAAAAATCACTTTGACACAGTTTTTGAAGAAGTTCTAAATTTTTGGAGCATTACCGCGGAACGGTAACTACTTACCACAGGCAGTAGTGACAGAACTCATTTTACCCTTTTTATTCAAAAAACAAAAAGTCCTTATTCACCCCCTCTAAGGGCGCCTATAGATCCAACAGGTATGAATGAAGATCTGCAAGGGAAAGTAAATGAGAAAGAGTCAAATAATCCAGGATCGTCCACACAATCATCTCTAGAGCATCACCAAGCTCCATAATATATCAAATTAAAAATTTGCTAACTGAGGAAGTTAGAGATGAAATGTGTGCACAGATGTTGATCACATCAATGCTCAGATAACTAGCTAGTTCACCAGAGCAGGAACAGTTGTAGACATCAACATGAATGCTCTCTAGTCTCTGGGAGAAAGAATAGACACTTGAATTCAACAGAATAAAAGGGGGAAGAGAATCTGGAAAGTGCAATCAGATGGATCACTGGGAAGATAGTTGAGAGTCAGAAGGTGATTATAACTAGATGTATCAATTCAAATGAATTTACCTATGAAACTCTCAACACCAAGATAAAGGAAATTACACAAGAAATTCTACAAAATATCATTGAGGAAGTCAGGAAGAAAGAGAAGACTGGAGATAATCAAGCAATCTGGATTGTGAATCAACTTCATCACTCCCTGGGACACCCTCCCATAGTGTACAATCCTACACAATCAGCAAAGCCTCAAAACCCTCCAAGACATCTTGGTGAAACAAGTTATAAATGGAATCCCAAACTGTCAGATGATGAAATGTCTCTTAAAAGGAAAAGGGTGGAAGAATGGGCCAATGATCCAAAATTTAAAAGCTTAAGCCCAAAGTCAAGAGACATTATTTTCAATACATGGAAAGATTTTGGAGACATTGGAGAAGACATCTCTGGACACTACCCCTCAAGTGAATGAGGTAAGCACAAGAAGCCAGAAGCCAGGAGAAGGCTCTATACAAGATACCAATAGGAAATAACACTGCCAGAGAATGCACGTCTTACTCCTGATAAGTACATCCCAAAGCCATTCTCATATTTTGAAAGGCAAGAGCAGAAGCTACAATGCTAGGAGAAAGATACAAGAAAGAAAAGGGATTACTAGAACAGTACCAGAACTTGTGATAGCTAAAAGCAAATGTTATTGTAACTCCATTTAAAAACATTTGGCTTATTTATATATCTTGCTGAAGTTTATGAAGTAATTGTTCATGTACTCATTTCCTTATTCTGATACATGCTTAATATGTGCTAACATATTATTAATAATTAACTTATTTTGTGATTAACCACTGAATGATAGTCAACAAATAATAATTAATGCGGTTTAAAAGTGTTATTCACTAGCATTAATGTATAATTTAGTGTAACTAAATTAACAATGAATCCTTAGGAAAGCATACAAACTGCTAAGAATGATGCTGCAACTAATACACAAGATGCGCTCACGTTCATTATGCATAAGAGCAATCCAAGACAATATCATTTTTTCTACAAAATGTTATCATCGTGATGATAAATGGTATTGTCATGATGGCACTATGATTTCATCATGATGACACAACTATACCTAATTATCTGTCTGTCAATTCAAAAATCTAAAATGAATCAATCACAGCCATTAAATATGAATTATTCAAACCTCTAATACGCGACTCTTCGCTTTCCACACCAGAAAATTTTAAATAGGAGTCAAATGTCTTAAAATTAAAGCAAATGCTACATTTGCCCTAAAAGCGGTCGAGTTCTCTCAGTCTGGTGGCAGTAAACAAGTCGATACGCTCAGCTCTTCTTCAAGCATCTAAGTAAAGGCTCCAAATAGAGAAGGATAAATTTATGAAGGGAGTCAGGATGGATTTCAGAAGGCTCCAGAAGAAATTTAAGCGACTATAAGACTGCTTGACTCCGTCGACTTGCCGTTCATGCTATTTAAACCTACTGCAATTATGAAAAGAGAAGCACTTGAATTCTACTCAAATGCCAAAGTTGGCTGAAATGGGAAATCGGTAAAGAGCAAGATAAATGGAATAAAGGTAAATATAACAGCCAAAAGACTGACCAAGGTTTTCAAGCTGCCCTCATTTTTCAGTGAAGAAGAGTGATAGATTATAGGGTAGTAGTCTAATTCACCTAGAGGGGAGGGGGGGGGGGTGAATAGGTCTCTTTGATTTTCCTTTTTTGAAGCTAGCAGTTGTTAGATATAATTTAAAAACAAAAGAAAAACACAGAAAGCACACAACTATCTATAGTGGTTCCCGAAGATAGTGTGTTAGGCAAGGCAACCTCCTCCAAACTCAGCTCCAAGATCTTACAACACAGATCCCTTAGGATCTCTTAGGATTGCTCCAAACCCTACCTCAGGCTAAACAACCCTACCAACTCAGAGTGCTCGCCAATCAAAAAGCCCTACCTCAGATCTGCACAAAGCTCCTAGACTAAAACTTTTAGCTCAACTTTTCAAGCTCAACAACCCTACAATCACTTAGGCTGAACAACCTTACTACTCAGGCTTACCGACCATACACCTCAGGCAAAATGCTCTACAGACTCAGAACACAAGTGTTCTTACAAAGGTAATAAGTTATGCTTACAACAGATGACAGTTAGATGTATCCTTCAGCTTTTGTCTTATGTTGTGGACGTTCTTCTGGTGCTGACTTGAAGCAGGGCTAAAATGCAATAACTTCAAACCTTACTCCTATCTGACCCTTCTCTTCAGAAGATGAAGAAAGATAAACTTGCTCTCCTTGATTGAATCAGGAATAGCTATCTTCTCTCCTTGTATTTGCTTGTTGGTTCAGGAAGCAGGAAGGAGAGCACTTGTGGAAGTCATCAATGGAATAGTGAAAATCTTTCTCCACTTTTCAGCACACTTTCTACTATGCCCTAACTTGTTCTATTATACTCTTATCCATCTGCAACGGCTCTAAGAAGGCCCCTGACATAGCATGGAGGGTAATAGAATACTTTATCTTGCTTTACAGCTGTTTGCGCCAAAAGCAAATCCCGCTAGTGTATTATTCAAATATGAATCTGTCTCAGCGGTTGGGCCGAGACATTCTTCAGTCTCAGCGGCTGAATCTATCTTTGTCTCAGCGGATCCGCTGAGATAGATAGTCTTCTAAGCGGATTCTGTCTAAATGCAGCTTAGCTGAGCCAGTCTCCTTCTCAATGGCTCCTGGCCTCGTATCAGCAGTTTAGATGAGACAGTGAAGTCTTCTCAGTAGTTATTAAATACATGATGTAGAATATGGTTTATTAAATACAATATGTACTTAACATTGAGTGTGATGCCTCTTTAAATCAAGGGAACATTGAGGGTAATATTCCCAACAATCTTCCCTTATTTGAAGAAGGCAAAACATACACCAATGCTAAGATACATAACCACAAAAAGAACTATCATGACACTATATGAAATAACATTCATGATAACATAACAAGTATTTGTTAACAAAAAATGGGCATTATGGAAAATATCATGACAAGTTATTAGATGGTCATGACAACATAACAATATAGCAATAATATTGTTCAACACATATAGACACCACAAAATATATAAAGCATTAATATATAACTATATTAAGCATAACTAATGATGGCATATAACACAGGATAATATATCAACCATTTAGAATCACTTTCATTTATGGCAAAATGTTGAAATATTGTTCAGTTTACATTTTGATTTAATGAAAAACTAAATACATAAATTTAAGTTTTTCTCTTCTTTGCTGAAGTTGAGCATTCAACATCATCAGCACCAGCCTCCTTTCCTTTAACAGCAGCCTCCTTTTCTTCAGCAGTAGCTTTGATCTCAGCTAGCTTCCTTTTGTTTTCTTGCCTCTTGAAGTAAAGATAGGGCTTGGGAATATATCTTGAAGGCATCCTCTTTGGATTGTGATTCCTTACAAGATTTTCTTTGAAGGCCCTTTCCCTCTTAGAATTTCTTTCCAGATGCCTTATCCATTCTTCAGCTGGGTATATCCTGTCAATGTCCTTGCAGATTTGGCCATGGTTCAGCCAAGCATTCAGAATAATGCTTTTGGAGTCCTCACTCCAATACTCATAATCAGGGTCATTGCCCTGCTCTTTTCTTTGCTTAGCCATGAATTCTTCAATTAGCAACACACCTTCTCTCTTCCTCCTTTTTGTAAGATGAGCATTTGTGCTATCTTAGCTTGACCTTCAAAATCAAAATCTTCTTTTATGAAGTTGTCCAGCAGAGGAAGATTTAGAGCTATTTTTGTTCCCTGTAGAACTTGGAGAGCTAGCTCAGAGTTGGTTTTGGCATTGGCCACCTCCCCCTTTCTGGCTTCTTCAACCACTTTAGTTTCTAAGCTTTGGGAGGCAGCAACAACAGATCCTGAGAGGGTTTGGAAGGCATTTTCTAAGTCTTATTTGAGCTCATCCTTCATCTTTTCTGCCCTCCAATCATTGTTGTACTGTGTTCTATACATAGTCTTCAATGTGATTGGAGGCCTTCTCTATCACCTCATCAGTCTTGCTAACCTAATTCTTGACATATGACATGTCTTGCTCAGATAGCTGTAGATGATTGTGCATTGATCTTAAAATTGTATTCTGAGATACAATAGATTTTTCTGCTAGGTCAAACCACTTTGTCATCTGCTTATTAAGGAAGGAATTTTCTTTCTTAATTTCTTGAATTTCAGCCATGACTTCTTTCTTTACTATCAAGACAGAACTATCAATATAATCCTTAATTGAAGTCATATGACCTTCAATAATGGAACTGATTGAACTTAGGAGTTGATCATGTGATCCTGCAGATGTGGAGGGATGGACTTCAGGTACCACTGTTAATGGCTCCATTGCATGCTTATCATGCTCCCCCTCAGCCTGAGTAGGGAAATGCTCCCCCTCAGTTGCATCATCCTTCTTGGCAGTATCATCTTCTATAGCCTCCTTGATTCCTTTGTCAGCTGAGCCTACTTGCTCCCCCTCATTAGGAGCATCCCTATCTTCCTTATCAGAAACTTTCTTCTGCTGCTCCCCCTCAGATGGGGCATTATCATCTTCAATATCATCCCCCCAGTAATCTGCTGGTTCATGAGGGATTAGTTTAAATCTTTTCTCTACATTTGATATGATTTAATCAATCTTACCCTTTAGGTCAGTAGCAATGTCCCCTTGTTCATCCTCATGATCTTCTGATGATGATGGCATATTCTGTACACTTTTATCATCTACATGGGGATTAGGAGCATCACATGGAGTGTGATCTCCTTCATTTCCTTCTGATTTTCCTCAGCAGTAGCATCAACATCTTTGATCTTCTCATGCTCTTGAATAGCAACATTATCCTCATGACCTACAGTGTCATGGTCTTCATTATCATCTTTTACTAGACTTCTGGCTAGTCCTTGATTATCCTTAGCAGGGACATGTTCAGGATCATCTGACTCAGAATCAGAACAAATCATTCTGGTCTTCTTTAGTCCTTTGACTAAAACATTCTTCTTTTCTTTTGGCTCAGAGGGCGGACTCAATGGTAGCACCCTTGAGAACCTGTCCAAGGTCTTAATGTCCATCCTTTTTAGATAATGAAGGTTTGATCCTTTTGACTTATCAAAGTCCTCAGGATATGTGTTCAGAAGATATAATGAAAGAATTCTGCCTAAGTTGGGGGCCTGTAGACATTCTTTGATCCTTTGGAATAGAACAACAACCCAGAAGGTCTTTTTCTTCAAGACCACTCTTGTCATTAGTTCAAACATGTGCTTGGAAATAGTATCATGTGATCCTGGTTTGCACAGCACTGCCTTGCCTACTATATCAAATAGTAGCTTTCCCTTTTGATTGAAAAACTTCCTCTTCAGTGAGCCAGTTTTGGCATCACTATATTCACACCATTTAAGGGCCTTTTCCTTGTCTTTCTCAGACACTTGAACTTCTTCCTCATGACTGCAAGATGACAGTTGAAGGGATTTCTCCATCTTCCTTGGAGATATCTTTATCTTCAAACTTCCTATCTTGGATTTTAAGGAGAAGTGGGAAGATGCGAGCCTTGCATTGTTGAATAATTCCAGAACTTTAGTTCTGAGAATTAAAGTTGGCTCTGATAGGGGATAATCCAGACCTTGATCATTCAGAAGTAGAATCACTTCTAGAATCTCAACTAGGGCATGCTGGAATCCATTTCTAATGATCTCATAACCTTCCTGAAGATCCTTTGCCATCTTTGGCGCCATTTCTTCAGAAGGACAAGTTACTGAGACAGAAGGGAAGATGATTCATCTAGCCGGCTAGGGTGTAAGAGTTTGTAAATTAATTAATCAACTTTACTCTATTTATATAGACTTGGTTTAGGATTAGGTTTGCCCTAATGATAGATGTTGATTTGACTTATCAATTTAATTGATTTTATATTGCTGACATGTCAATTAGGGTAAAATTTAATTGAACCATCCCGTCTCAGCAGAATCGCTGAGACGTAGTGACAACCTGCTGGGACAAGTTATTGTCAACCACTGAGACAGTTTTAGTCGTCTTAGCGGATCAATGAAGACTTTCTCAGCTGTATCAGCAGTTCAGCTGAAACTTTCTCAACAGTTTTAGCTGACCTCTCTGCCTATCAGTGAACTATATAAGGAGGATTATTTCTAGTCCTAATCATGCTACTAAGTATTTAAGATAGAAATATATCCTTGCAAAGCTTGTGATACATGTTTACATGTTTTATCAAAGCTAATGAATAAAGTAATAAACATGATAAATAATTTGACATGATGAAATCTATTCTAGATTTAACATACCAAGCTCAATTTTGAAAGCATTAAATTTAGCCTCACCCAATGGATTTGTAAAGATATCAGCTACTTATTTGTCAGTGGGGAAAATTCAATGCATATATCTTTACTTTCTACAAGCTCTCTAATAAAATGATACCTTATCTCTATATGCTTAGTCCTACTATGTGAGACAGGATTCTTAGCTATAGAGATAGCACTGGATGAGTCACAATACAATGTAGAGTGACTTACCTTGAGGTTGTAATCCTCTAGTTGGTGTTGTATCCATAATAGTTGAACACAATAGCTCCCTGCAGCTATATATTCAGACTCAGCAGTGGATATAGCCACACTTGTCTGCTTCTTGCTGCTCCAAGAGATCAGCCTCCTTCCTAGGAATTGACAAGTTCCACTTATGCTTTTCCTATCTTCTTTGCATCCTGCAAAATCTGCATCTGAAAAGACAGTCAGTTCAAAATCAATTTTCTTAGGGTACCAAAGGCCAAGATGTTGGCTGCCTTTAAGTTATCTCAAAATCCTCTTTGCAACTGAGTAGTGAGATTTCTTAGGGCATGCTTGGTACCTAGCACAAACACATATAACATACATAATGTCTGGTGTAATAGGGATCCAATAATGCACCTATACATGGATTCATCAAAAGGCTTACCCTTCACATCCTTGTCCAGGGAAATGTTGGACCCCATAAGAGTTTTCATGGTGGAAGTTGATTCCATCCCAAACTTCTTGATAAGCTCCCTAGTGTACTTGGTCTGAGAGATGAATATCCCCTCATCAGACTATTTCACTTGGAGGCCTAAAAATTACTTGAGCACTCCCATACTGCTCATCTCAAACTCCCCCTGCATAAGGTTGGCAAACCTTTTGCAAATGTTGTCATTAGTAGACCAAAAAATTATGTCATAAACATAAATTTAAACTAGGAGACATTTGCCCTTTGTTTCCCTAAGAAACAATGTACTATCTATCTTTCCCCTCAAGAACTTGTTCTTGATGAGAAAGCTAGACAAGGTTTCATACCAAGCCCTAGGGGCTTGCTTTAGACCATATAATGCTTTTCTAAGTAAATAGACATGAGTGGAAAGGGTTGGATGAACAAAACCTGAGGGCTGCTCCACATATACCTCTTCCTTTAGATTGCCATTCAGAAAAGCTGACTTGACAGCCATCTGGTATACTTTGAACCCCTTGTGGGCAGCATAGGAAAGAAATAGACTTATTACTTCTAACCATGCAACTGGGGCAAAGGGTTGATCAAAGTCAATACCTTCTTCTTGACTGTATTCCTTGGCCACCAGTCTAGCCTTATTCTTGATGATGGTGCCATTCTCATCAAGCTTGTTTCTGTAGATCCATTCGATGCCTATGATGTTGTGTCCTTGAGGCTTTGGCACCAACTTCCATACCTTGCACCTTTTGAATTGTAGAAGCTCTGCATGGCTTGAATACATAATGTATCTATATTTGCTTCTTCGAACTTCTTGGGCCCCATCTGTGACAGAAATCTCAGGAATAGAGCTTCATTATGATCCCTGCTTCTGGTGATCACCCATTGGTTCTCATCTTCTATTATCTGATTCCTTGGATAATCTCTTAGATGCCTGTTTGCTGCAGGCAATCTGTCCACAATCTGCAGCTCTTCTTCTGGAGCAGCAGGATCTTCAACAGCTTGCTGATCTTCATCTTCAGGAACAGCATCATCTGAATAGATCTTGCTTGTGCTGGGCATGTCTTGGATATACATATCTTGCATCTTATGTTCATTACCTGTCAAAATAAGAGAACTGGACCAACCCTTATAAAGCAGGCTAGTCTCATCAAATACAACATACATAGACTCTTCTACAACACGAGTTTTCTTGTTTAATACTCTATAGGCCCTGCTATGTGAGCTATATCCAACAAGAACCCTAACATTGCATTTTTAGCAAACTTTGTTAGTTGGGATTTTCCATTATTGAAAATCTAGCATTTGCAACCATAGATTCTAAAATATGAAATGGTTGGTTGTTTGCCTTTCAGAATTTCATAGGGGGTTAACCAAGGGCCTTATTGATAGAAGCTCTATTGAGAACATAACAAGTAATATTGACTGCCTCAGCCCAGAAATATTTTGGAAGTGAGGAGTCACTAAGTAATGTTCTCCCAGCTTATATCAAGGTCCTATTCCTCCTCTCAGCCACACCATTTTGCTGTGGTGTCCTTAGGGAGGAGAACTCTAGGGTGATACCAAGTTCTTGACAAAAGTTTGTCATGGCCACAGATTGAAATTCTGTACCATGGTAAGTTCTAGTTCTGAGTACAGTACATTGCAGTTCATTCTGGATTGCCTTAACATGGTTTATGAAGACCTCCAAGGTATCAGATTTCTTCTTCAAGAAGAATACCCATGTATATTTTGAGTGATCATCTAGGCTCTGAATTGGCAAAGGACCAAATAAGTCCATATGTAACAGATAAAGATAGCTATCAGTGTCTTTGGATCCAATGCTGTTAAAGGTGACCCTAGTTTGCTTGCCCATTTGGCATGCATGACAGGGATCACTTTTAATACATTTTAAATTTGGACTATTCCTAACAAGGTTTTTAGAAAATAGTCTATACATTGCCTTGTAGTTAATGTGGGCAAGTCTCTTGTGCCATTGAACACAAAGAGACTCACTTTCATTAGCTACAAGACACACATGAGATAAAGAACTATTGCATATAAAATCTAAACAATAAACATTTCCACTCCTAGTGCCTGAGAGAATGATCTCTAAGTCATTTGACTTTTTGATCAAGCACTTATCATTGTGGAATTCAATGATATAGCCCAAGTCACATAGTTGACTTATGCTTACAAGGTTGTGTTGCAACCCTTCAACATAAGCCACCTTAGTGATAGAGACTATGCCATTGGAGATCATACCATATCCTCTGGTGATGCCTTTTTCAGACCCTCCAAAGATGACTTTAGGTCAATTCTTCACAGCTGTGTACTCCTACAGAAGACTTTTGATACCTGTCATGTTCCTTGAGCACCCACTATCCAAGCACCATATTTGCCCTAGGCTAGTACATGAACTATCCTGCAAAAAGAAATTCACATTCCCTTAGGAGACCAACTGATTTTGGGTCCTAGGCCTTTATTAGCATAACCAGATTTTCTCATACCTGCTACACCCATTGCAGGAAAGTTCTTCTTTGCTTTATGCACATTGGGATTGTGCCAACAATCTATGGAAAAGTGTCCCACTTTACCACATCACCAACATTCATGAATGTTGTACCTTCTCGTCTGAACATTCTGGGAGGTGGAAGGAGCATTAATATGCTTATGTTCAGGAGAGAAGACAACAACATTCTTCCTATTCCAGTCAGCAATAATCTGGCTGAATGACTGTCTATGGTCAGTATTAATCTGAATGTCATCAGCTTGCCTTGCCTTGGCAGCTAAGCAAGACTTGATGGCCTCAGATACTAAGCCGTTAGACTTGACTATAGGCTTGACAGCAGTCAAATGTTTTGCTGGGAGGGATTTGGAAGAGCCTACTTCCTTATTCTTGAATGAAGGGGTTGAAGTACCAAAGACAAATGGTCCAGAATGTGCCAATTGAATTTCTTCATGGGGAGCTTTCAAAGCACTCATCCTCATTCTCTTTCTTCTACTATAGTAAAGAGTATTTTCCTTCCTATAGTAACTTCCATTGTTCCAGTGACCATACATGCTATCATGGTCATACCTGTTGGAGGAAAGCATCAACTTTTGAAAGTTGGTATGAGGCTTAGCCTTAGCCTTTCCTTTTCCTCCATTCCCATCACCCACTGCCTCATTATTGAAACTTAGTCCTCTCCTATTGGTTTGGGAGGAGGTGTCAATGATGGGTAGAACAGATTTGGGTTTGGAGAATTGAGCCACTAAGCTCTTCTCTTTGAGAAGCTTCTCCTCAAGGTCCTTGATGACCTTGTTCTTTTGGCTGATGGTGCTCAATTGGACTATTGTAATTCCCTTCAGTTGTCTTATTTCTCTACTCATCTGAGCCACCAGGGTAGATGACTCAGTGCAATCATGCTTTTCCTGCTGAAGGGAGGCAATTTCCTGAGCTTGCCTCTTGGCTTGCTTCTTGCTCCTTTTCTGAGCTTCCAATAGAGCATCATGTTTGTTAATTAATTGATTGACAACCACTTCAGAATCTAAACCACTCTCATCATTAGATGAGCATGCTTCAGATTCTGGCACTGATTCATAATCAGAAGAGGGGGTGAGAGGAATTGATTCCTTGTCAGGATTATCCTGACTTTCTTCATCATCAGACATGGCCATAAAGCCATAACACTTATCTTCATCTTCATTCTCCTCATTGTCACTTTCTGAGTGTGATAGAGGGGCCCTAATTCCAACCTTAGCAGTAGGATAGTCCTCATCCTCTTTAGCTGCAAATAGCCCAAAGTTGGCTTCCTCTTCTTCTTCTGAATCTGAGGATGATGACTCAGATTCACTCCAGCTTTTTTCCTTCTTTGCTAGGAAGGATTTTTCACCCTTCCTTCCCTTATGGTGATGAGCCTTCTTATCACCTTTATCCTTTCTCTTGACTGGACAGTCTACTATGACATATCCAGGCTGTTGGATCGGTAGGCGCCCTTAGAGGGGGGGGGGGGGGTGAATAAGGGTTTTAAAACTTTTTCTTATATTTTGTATATCTTGAAATAATAAGAGATTAAGATGGTGAGAAATCAAACAAACTAAGTAAAATAAAATAAAGACATGTTTTATTAATATGAAATATGGGTTTACAAAAATTGATTTCTATAACGCTAGAAATCGGTGGCGAATAATAATAAACTCTTTTTGTTTTCTATCTCGACTCGCATCCCCATGTACCGGTGGCCCTAGCCTATCCTTCCCCGGATTCGGCCTCAAGCCGCTCTAGCCAATCCTACCCTGGATATGGCCTTGAGCACCCCTAGACCTAACCTAGATCTAGTCGCCAACACGAGGCAAATTTCTGCCCTAAGTCCTACCCAGACCTAGTCGCCAACACGAGGCAAATTCTCTAACAGTTTACAAAAGATATGAAATGATAATAATAAAAAACTCCCTCTTGAATAACTTCTGAAGTTGGAGACGAAGATCCGCTATAGAATAAGCATTGTTGAAGCGGACGTCGTCTGGATCCGGCGTGAAGAAGTCCTCCTTTAGAAATTCACAGGGCTTTGGTGGGAGATAAACTTTCGGCCAAATCAGGCTCTGGAATTCTAGCACTCAACCTCTCTCTCTCTAATGGTTGTGCAAAACGAGAGAAGAGGGGGCCAATTTAAAGCCATAGCGCTAGCGCCTGCGCTACCGCTACCGCCGGTGCTATCCCATATTAGGACATATTTTGCGCGGGAGAATCTTCAATCCGAGGAAACATTTCTGCCTTGCCTCTTTTGCTCCGCGCTACCGCCTGCGCTATCCGCTATTGCCTGGCGCTGGCGCCTTCTAAATGTGCTCCCAGAATTGTGCTAATCATCGCTAGCGCCGGGCTCTAGGTGCTACCGCCGGCGCTAGTGGGCATGTTGGATTTATTTGCTCAATTTTGGGGGCAATCTTCTTATGTTATCCTTGAGTCATATGGACTTTGTTTCCTGCACACTTAAACACACAAGATCAAATACACATAAGATTTGTTATTCTCAAACCTAGGAGATGCGGAAGACCATGTTCCACCAAACTCCCCCTTTTGATAATAACAAATCCATTAATGATAAATCAGAGCATTAATATCTAAGCATGATGAAACCTACTTGTGTGTGTGTGAGAGTGATGACTTAGGATAATTATCAATTTTAGTATTTAGAATTGCTCCCCCTAAATACATGCTCCCCCTAAGTGAATGCTCCCATAATATGTAAGCTATCATCTTAATTAATCATGTTAGTTTTCCATTTTGATAGCGGATTTTATTTATCATGTCAGTTCTCACCCTTTTGTTATTAGCAAAAGTGGGTAAGGAAGCAAAACACATAAAATTTTTGATAATAAGATAAAGGCATGATCGAGCTTTTACAGAGAAGGAAATGATAAGGATTTTGTAGAATAATTTTCATAGAAATAAATCAGAGTTTTTAGCATAAGTAAGTTCATAGAAATAAATCAGAGTTTTTAGCTTTAAAAGGAATAATATAACATTTACCATGCAAGTCTACCATTTGGTTAAAATAAAATTTGGAGTTGGAAGACTTGAGATAAGCAAAAAAATAACACAAGGTAAATGTAATGTTGTGGAAGACTTATAAAAATACAACAAACATCTTTTTGTAAGACATGATGATTCATAAAAAGAAATATGAGTGAAGGATCAAAATGAAAAAGATGTTTTTGTAAACCATTTTGAAAATCTTTAAAGATTACCATGAAGTAACCAAGCATGAAAGAGATGTATGAAAAAAAGACTATTACAATGTTATTCCAATTCACAAATTCAAAACATACCAAACATTGTAGAGAGCATGCTAGGTTATCTAGTGCATTTAGATATAAAAAGTATTATTGAATTAGCATTAGGATCCAATAATCATGAGAAGAAGTGTTATGGAAGATAATGATGTGCACATAAGTGTATTTTGAAGAGAGTACACAAATGTTATAATCAAAAATACAAGACATATGTAGAGTAAAATGCACAATAAAACACAAATAAGTTTACTTCCACACACTTTTTATGCACAAAAAAAATGTACAACTACCAAGGTGCTTTGCCCACACAATGCTCATTAAGACTTATCAGGGTGCAAAGTAGTGCTTGGGGGATCACATAATTTTATTTTTCAATATCGATTTTGTTTTTGATCTGGTGTACTTAAGAATAAGTGGTGTAAAAAAAATGAAAGGTTTGCACAAGACACTTTACTAATCTTTCCAAGGTGCTTAACCTCACAACGCTTATTAAGACTTATTAGGATGTTCAAGTAGTGCTTGGTGGAGTTAACTTTGTCAATTTATTTCATGATTTTTGTTTTGTTCAAAGTTCTCCGATTACACTTGCTTTGCAAACCAATTAAATTTTGAAAGTTCAACCACTTTTCTTAATATTTAATAGTGCAAATAAATGTAGTGTAGGTAAGATACTAGCAAGCATTCTTAGATTAAAAAACACATAGACTTAGCCAAAAGTGAGTGAAGAAATATCATTATCAACCATAAAACATTTACTCATACTTAGAGGCATGCTAAGCTTGGTTCTACACTACTTTTACAATATAATTGATGCACATATTAATAGATATATCAAAGAATGATAAGAACAATGTCAAAGTAGTTTGACAAGATAAATTGTAACATTGTAGAAGTTCAAAATGATAGATTAAATCATGCTTGATTTTCACAATAAAGTCCATACAGTTTTTTTTTGATAATTTTTATATTTTATATTTTTTGTATTTGATTTTTGCATTTAGAAATAGAATTTAAACAAATGAACAAAGAAAAGGAGTAAATAACTATTTTTGTTTGTAATTTGGCTTTTGTATTTTTTTATTTTAATTTTTCAAAAATCAATTCAAAACAGAATTGCAAAACTATGTAGTACAAATAATAAAGCATAATTTTAGGTATTTTATAAAATTTTAAAAATACATAAAAATAGACAGGTGCGCTAGCGCCGGCACTAGCGCTAGCGTGGGAAACAGTACACAATTTTTGAGGATTTAAAAAAAATTTAATTTTTGATATTGGTTAAGTGTCCATAGTTAAGTTTTATGCAGAAATTTTAGAGGATTTGAAGATGGTTAGATATGGAAAAATTGCATAAAACAATTGCATTTTAAGAATGCGTTTTAACCCAAAAGATCTAGGACACCTAATTCAAATCGTAATAATCAAAATATTGCATCGGGGAGAGGTTTAGTGAATATGTTAGCAAGTTGGGAGTCCGTACCAATGAAGCTTACTTTTACCTGCTCTTTCTTAATATGATCCCTAATGAAATGATGGCGAACATCTATGTGTTTGGATCTAGAGTGTTGTACGGGATTATTTGTAAGGTCTATGGCACTTTTGTTGTCACATTTAAGATCAATATTTTTGAGATGAAAACCAAAATCCTCTAGAGTTTGGCTCATCCACAACGCTTGTGCACAACAACTACCAAGTGCGATGTATTCGGCCTCCGTGGTGGAGAGTGCAACCGAAGATTGTTTCCTACTAGACCATGCAACTAATGAGGGTCCTAAAAAGTGACACGTACCACTAGTGCTTTTTCCATCTAGTGAACAACCGGCATAATCCGAATCGGAATAGCCATGAAGTGTAAATGAATCATTATGTGGGTACCATAATACTAATTTAGATGACCCTAATAGATAACGAAAAATACGTTTTACCGCTTTTAAATAAGATTCTTTTGGATTGGCTTGAAAGCGAGCACATAGACATACAACAAACATTATATCTGGTCTAGAGGCACTTAAGTAAAGAAGAGATCCTATCATTCCTCTATATAAAGTTTGATCAATGGAAATTCCAGATTCATCTTTTCCTAGTTTTAAAGAAGCGCTCATAAGAGTAGAAGCTTATTTAAGGTTTTCAAATCCAAATAATTTAAGCATATCGTGAACATATTTTGTTTGGCAAATAAAGATACCATCATTTCGTTGTGAAATTTGAAAACCAAGAAAATATGATAGTTCTCCTACAAGACTCATTTCAAATTCATTTTTCAGTACTAAGACTACTTCATTACACAACTTTTCATTAGTGGTTCCAAAAATGATATCATCAACATATATTTGTAAGATAATTAAATCGTTATTATTATGCTTAATGAAGAGTGTGTTGTCGGCACTTCCCATAACATAACCGTGCTTTAACAAAAATGATGTAAGTGTATCATACCATGCATGGGGCGCTTGCTTTAAACCGTAAAGCGCTTTTTCTAATTTATAAACATGATTTGAAAATTTTTCATTTATAAAACCGGGTGTTGTTCTACGTAAACTTCTTCTTTATAAACTCGTTTAAAAAAGCACTTTTAACACCCATTTAAAATAATTTTATCCTTTTAAAACTCGCAAATGCCAAAAATATTCATATAGATTCTAGGCGAGCAACGGGTCCAAAAGTTTGTTCAAAATCTACCCCCTCGATTTGAGAAAAGCCTTGAGCGACTAAGCGAGCTTGATTTCTTGTAATCCTAGATTCACCATCTAATTTATTTTTAAAGATTCATTTTACACCAACAACAGGATGATTAGATGGACGTTCTACTAGGTTCCAAACTTTATTTCTTTCAAATTGATCTAACTCTTCATTCATAGCCAAAAACCAAAATTCATCATTTAAAGCGGTGGAAACATTTTTAGGTTCAATTTTGGAAACAAAGCAAATATTTGAAAGCGTTTCATGAAGAGAAGATCGAGTTCTTACCCCAATAGATGGTTCCCCAATGACTAGCTCCTTTGGATGAATTTTTGAGAAGTTCAAGACGCTTGGGGGCACATATTCATCTTCCTTGGCCTTCTCCTCTTCTTATTTGGAAGGTTCCTCTTCGTCGTGCTCCAAAAATGGCAAAGGTTCATCATTTGTACCTGTAGGAAGTATTTCTACACAAGGAATAAATTCATCAAATTTTACATTAATAGACTCTTCAACCTTACTCGTTTTTTTGTTAAATATTCTATAGGCTTTACTAGTTGAAGAGTATCCAAGAAATATTCCTTCATCACATTTTCATCAATTTTTCCTAAAGAATCTTTTGTATTTAGAATAAAATATTTACAACCAAATACTTTAAAATATGACACGTTAGGTTTCTTTTGATAATATAGTTAATATGGTGTGAGATTTAAAGATGGACGAAGCATGACTCTATTCATTACATAACATGATGTGTTTACGGCTTCGACCCAAAAGGACTTAGGTAATTTATATTCAGATAGCATAGTACATGCTAGTTCTTGGATTGTCCTATTCTTTCTTTCTACAACACCATTTTGTTGAGGTGTACGTGGAGTGGAGAACTTATGCTTAATACTTAACATTTAACAAAAAGATTCAAAATTTTCATTTTCAAATTCACCTCCATGATCTGAGCGAATGCATTTTATTTTTAAATCTAGTTCATTTTGAATACGAGTACATAATTTTGAGAATTCGCAAAACGCATCAGATTTGGAAGAGAGAAATAAAGTCCAACAATATCTAGAGAAATCATCTATTAGAACAAAAGTATGTATTCTACCACCAAGACTTGCGGTGCTAACGGGACCAAAATGATCCATATGAATTAATTGCAATGGTTTTGAAGTAGAAATTTCGTTTTTGCTTTTAAAAGAAGATTTTGTAAATTTTCCTTTTTGGCATGGAGAACATAGTGAAGATAAATTTCCATTTAATTTAGGCAATCCTCTAATCAATTCCTTTTTGGCTAGTTTTAAAATGAGCTTTGTACTAGCGTGACCTAAACGTCTATGCCATAGTTCTAACTCTTCATTTTTAATTATAAAACATTTTATAGATGATTTGGAAAGATCATGAAATGAACCTATATAAACATTGTGAATTCTAGGTGCAGTTAGTAAAACATCTTTTGTGTTAGGATTAAATATTTTGCAAAGATTAGTGGATGATTCAAATAATACATCTAATCCTTTATCACACAATTGACTAATATATATATTAAGTTATGTTTTAATCCTTTTACATAAAGAACATTAGAGATGAGAAAGGATTCGTTACCCACTCTACCTACTCCGATGATCCTTCCTTTACCATTATCTCCAAACATTACGATCCCTCCTTTCTTTTTTTCTAGGCTAAGGAACTTTGCTTTGTTTCCTGTCATGTGCTTGGAGCAGCCTGAGTCCAAGTACCACACGTCCTCCATTTCCTTAGCCTTCTTACAAATCTAGAAAGAAGATGAGAGTAAAGATCCGGATACCCAAGAGGTACCACCCATAGAGTAAGTGGATTTCTTAGGTACCCAGATTTGTTTTAAAGATCGTTGTTTTATATTCCTGCAAGAGCTAGACGTGTGTCCAAACTTAAGACAATTTGCACATGACATGAAGGGTGGTTGAGACCCTTTTCTGAATTTCTACATTGCTCTTGCTGGATGATGTTTGAACTTTAGAAAAATAAGAGATTTTTTAACTTTTGAGCTACCGCCGGCGTTAGTGGCTAGCGCCAGGCGGTAGGGCTCACTTTGATATCTGAGTCCAAACTTTCCAAAACCATAACATTGGTTTCCCAAAATCATATCCAGGGATTTTTGACCTATCCCAAATTTTTGTATGGCCATATTGAGGTCATGATTTTGTTTTTTAAGAGATGTATTTTCTTGTACAATCATAACACATTTATTTTCAAAGCCCTTTTTGTTATTTTCAATTTGTAAGAGAGAGGTTTTTAGTTTTATCTCTAAGTCCCCCTTTTCTTTTGCAATAGTTTTGATTTGTGAGAGGGCCTTAGAAAGAGAAACTTCAAGTTCTTTTGCCTTACATATGGAGTGCTCACACTCTTGACATGAAACCTCTCTCTTTTCAAGGGAAATTAATTTTTTAGTAAGCTTATGATTTTCTTTGATGATAGATTAATTTTCATGATTTAAAATAATATTATATTTTACACTTTTATCATAGGCTTTGCAAGTTTGAACAAATTCATCATAGAGTTCTTCGAAGGTGGGAGGAGTTACCTCAGTGTCTCTAAGAACACTGGTGTTGTCATCGTTGCCTTTTGCCATTAAACATAAGTTTGCTTCCTCCTCGTTGTTTGACTAAGATCCGCTAGATTCTTCACAGGAAGAATCATCCAAAGTTGCGGCTTTCAATATTTTTTTTCCTCCTTCGCTTTGTATCATTCTTTTTTCACCTTTTGATACTTCGGGCACTGGCTCCGAATGTGCGTGGTCTTTATGCAGTGGTAGCACTCCGGTGGTGGTCTTTCTTCTTCGTCTTCACTTCCTTTTTCTTTCTTTGATGAGGAGGAAGACCCTTTTTGTCGAGCATCTTTTTGGAAGAACTTCCGGAAGGTGTTCCTTCTTTCCAGATTTCTAATGAACTTCCTGATGTTTTTCACCAGGAGACCTTCTTCATCTTCATCATCATCTTCGATGCTCTCCTTTTTTGACTTTAGTGCCAGCGCCTTTATCTTTGGCTCCTTGTTGTATTCATCGTGTTGAATCTGAAGTTCTACCTCAAGGGTTTTGAGATTCCCAATAAGGTTCTCGATCTGGAGCATTCTTAGGTTGTGTGACTCTGAGATGGCCGTCACCTTTGGATTCAACCTCGGAGGTAGAGAGCGAAGAATATTTCTGACCAAGTCCCCGTTTGAGTAGATCTTTCCAAGTGTTTTTGAAGCGTTGACGATCTTGGTGAAGCGTGTGTACATCGAGTTGATGTCCTCTTCGACATCCATCCTGAAATTTTCTTATTCCGATTCCAGTTGGAATAGCTTTGCATCTTTTACCTGCAATGTACATTCATGAGTAACTTCCAATTGATTCCAAATATCATAAGCAGTTATACGTGCAGAAATTTTATTAAATTCAGTTCTATTTAAAGCGCAATATAAAGCGTTCATCGCCTTAGCATTATTTTTGCACCTTAGTTTATCGTTATCATCCCATTTATCCTTAGGTTTTAGTAATGTAGCCTCTTCTACTACAATTGTAGGAGGAGAGTACCGAACTTCTATCATGTTCCATACTTCTACATCCATGGTCATAAGAAAACACATCATTCGATTTTTCCTGTAGTTGAAATCTGACCCAGAAAAAAGTTGTGGTCGACTAACACCCTGACCCTCCGGAAAAGCGAGATCATGAGACGCCATTATTCCCGGTTGTTAAAGCGATTGGAATAAAATCGCTCTGATACCATTTGTTGGATCGGTAGGCGCCCTTAGAGGGGGGGGGGGGGGTGGGGTGAATAAGGGTTTTAAAACTTTTTTTATATTTTGAATATCTTGAAATAATAAGAGATTAAGATGGTGAGAAATCAAACAAACTAAGTAAAATAAAATAGAGACACATTTTATTAATATGAAACATGGGTTTACACGAATTGATTTCTATAACGCTAGAAATCGGTTGCAAATATTAATAAACTCTTTTTGTTTTATATCCCGACTCGCATCCCCACGAACTGGTGGCCCTAGCCTATCCTTCCCTGGATTCGGCCTCAAGCCGCTCTAGCTAATCCTACCCCGGATATGGCCTTGAGCACCCCCTAGACCTAACCTAGATCTAGTCGCCAACACGAGGCGAATTTCTGCCCTAAGTCCTACCCAGACCTAGTCGCCAATACGAGGCAAATTCTCTAACGGTTTACAAAAGATATGAAATGATAATAATTAAAAACTCCCTCTTGAAGAACTTATGAAATTGGAGACGAAGATCCGCTGTAGAATAAGCGTTGTTGAAGCGGACGTCGTTTGGATCCGGCGTGAAGAAGTCCTCCTTCAGAAATTTGCAGAGCTTTGGTGGGAGATAACCTTTCGGCCAAATCAGGCTCTGGAATTCTGGCACTCACCCTCTCTCTCTAATGTTTGTGCAAAATGAGAGAAGAGGGGGCCAATTTATAGCCTTAACGCTAGCGCCTGCGCTACCGCTACCGTCGGTGCTATCCCATATTAGGACATATTCTGCGCAGGAGAATCTTCAATCCGAGGAAACATTTCTGCCTTGCCTCTTATGCTCCGCGCTACCGCCTGCGCTATCCGCTAGCGCCTGGTGCTAGCGCCTTCTAAATGTGCTCCCAGAATTGCGCCAATCATCGCTAGCGCCGGGCGCTAGGTGCTACCGCTGACGCTAGTGGGCATGCTGGATTTATTGGCTCAATTTTGGGGGCAACCTTCTTATGTTTTCCTTGAGTCATATAGACTTTGTTTCCTGCACACTTAAACACACAAGATCAAATACACATAGGATTTGTTATTTTCAAACCTAGGAGATGCAGAAGACCATGTTCCAACACAGGCTTATTGCAACAATAACATATAACATTATTTGAAATATGTTTTACATGTTTAGGATCATATCTGTCACCCTTAGGGCAGCCTTTCAGATCTGTTATGATCCTTCTTGGGATGTGAGGAGGATGAAGGTTTGTTCTTCCACTGCTTCCTCCTCACCAGCTTCTTGAAATTCCTTGAGAAGGAAGCAAACTCCTCATTAGATGAGCTGCTGTCTGATGTGCTGGGCTCAAAATTTTCTGAGCCAGCAACCCTTCTTGGTGGAGAAGGCATCCTTGCCTTGCTCTTCTTGGAGCTCTCAGCTTTGAGAGCCACAACCCTCTCCCTTGCATGAGGCCTGGAGGATGTGTCCTCCTTCCTTACATATAGCTGCATCTCATAAGAGAGCATCTTTCCAAACAGTGTATGGGGAGGAGACTCACCCAGCTTGGCCACTTCTCTAATGGCACAAATCTTGGTATCCCAATCTCTAGTTTGAGATCTCAGGAATTTATCATTCAACTCATAATGTGTGAAGACCCTTTCATAGGTCCTCAACTCATTCACTATTCTGAAGAACCTCTCATAGCAGACAGCTATGCATTCCAGGCTTTGTTTCCCGAATGCTTCATAATCCTGATTAAGGAGGGATTTCTTATCATCCCTCACTTCTTCAGTACCTTCCATATACACAATGAGTGTGTCCCACATATCCTTGGCAGTCTCACAATGCACTAAGTTTTGGAAGGTGGAATCATCAATTGCATTTACTATTATATTCCGTGCTCTCTTGTCCATTGTAGCAAGTGCAATTTCATCCTTTGTCATTTCAGCATATGACTTGGCTACTTGCTTGTAGGATCAATAGTGGAGGGCTTTGTGAAGACAAAAGGGACCCTCCTTGACAGTAATATATATCCTAGGGTCTGAGGCTTCCATGAACAGCCTAACCCTTTGCTTCAATATGCCAAAAGTATCCTTTTTGCATATGGGCAATTTCATTGACCCCATCTCCTTTTGACCTCCAGTGATAGCCATTGGATTCAGATTTGACTACTCCTTTGTAGGATCTAGTCAGACTTTTAAGTACTTTTTGACGAACCTCCCTCTGATACCACTTGATAGATTATAGGGTAGTAGTCTAATTCACCTAGAGGGGGGGGGGGTGAATAGGTCTCTTTAATTTTTCTTTTTTGAAGCTAGCAGTTGTTAGATATAATTTAAAAACAAAAGCACAACACAGAAAGCACACAACTATCTATAGTGGTTCCCTAAGACAGTGTGTTTATGGGTAGTTAACTTTCCCTCTACACCTTTATAACAGTGTGTTAGACAAGGCAACCTCCTCCAAACTCAGCTCCAAGAGCTTACATCATAGACCCTCAGGATCTCTCAGGTTTTCTCCAAACCCTACCTCAGACTAAACAACCCTACCAGCTCAGAGTGCTCCCACTCCTACAGCTCAGAAATCCCCCTAATTTCCTACCTCATTCCTATCAAGAAGCCCTAACTCACATCTGCATAGAGATCCTACACTCAAGCTTTCGACTCTACTTCTCAGGCTCAATAGCCCTACAATCACTCAGGCTCAACAACCTTACTACTCAGGCTTACCAGCCCTACACCTCGGGCAAAATGCCATACAGACTCAGAACACAAGTGTTCTTACAAAGGTAATAAGTTATGCTTACAACAGATGATAGTTAGATATATCATTCAGCTTTTGTCTTCTGTTGTGGATGCTCTTCTAGTGCTGACTTGAAGCAGGGCTGAAATGTGATAAGTAATAAAATATACGTATTTTAGTATGATTATTAGTATAATTTTAATTAATATTGTAAATTTTCTATGTAAATTAATGAATAAATTGCTTGTTTTATTATTTTCCTTACTAACTTAGTTTTATTTTTGTTTTTGCAGATTTTGGCAATTTTTGTCAAGTCACGCCCCAAGTCACGCCCGTGACAACATGTCACGCCCGTGACCCAAGGGCGTGTAATCTACGTTCGACGAATGTCAAGCTGCATTCAACGAACGTCGAACAGTGTTCGACGAAAGTCCTACAAGCTGCATTCGACGAACTCCCTCTACCCCTGCATTCGACTAACGTCGAACTGCATTCGACTAACGTCGAACTGCATTCGACTAACATCGAACTGCATTCGTCGAAAGTTCAACAAGCTACGTTCGACGAAAGCGCCATCCCCAACTTTCGACGAAAGTCAAACTGCATTCGACGAATCCCCAAAGTCAGCCCTAAAGTCACGCCCATGCTGATGATAGACTGCTGCCCACTGTCACGCCCGTGACACTGCAGGTCACGCCCGTGTGCAGCCAAGTTTGACCGCAGACCTTCCAGAAGACGGCGGATGCGATCCCTATAGCACGCGCAAATGTCACGCCCTAAGTCACGGCCGTGACATCCAAGTCACGCCCGTGACCTAGGGCGTGTAAAAATAAAATTTTGCCTATAAATAGAGGGGCTCGGCTGAAGCATTTCCGATCCAAATTCTGAGTGCTTGTTAGTGTTTTTGAGTTCTTTTGAGTGATTGTGAGTTTTCTTTATGCAATTAAGTTTATGTTCGTTTGTAATTTTCGCCTTTTAGAAATAAAATGTTGTTTTCTCATTTGGATCATCTTCTTTTTCATTTATGTTAGTGTGTGTGTGTGTATGAGAATAGTTTTATAGCTTTCATAACCTAGTTTATTGCTTTCATAATTTAGGTTTATTGCTTTCATAAAAGTAGTTTATCGCTTTCTTTTAACGCTTTAATTATCGCTTTCTTTTAAACGCTTTCTTTCGATTCAGTCTTTTATTACAAGTAGAGTGCGTGAGTTTATGAGATAGTATTTTTCTTTTTTGTAACTTAGCTTTATTTCAGTCTTTATATAACTGCTATATACCACCCCCATCTTGAATAAGAGGCTAATTTACTTTAGCACTTATTTAAGTCGGTTGGGACGGATATTATTTCTGCACCTTTATATGTCTTTTATTTCTATACCACCCCCATCTTGAATAAGAGGCTAATTTCCTTTAGCACTTGTTTAAGACGGTTGGGACGAATACTATTACTGCTTTTATATAAGTCTTTTTATTTCTCTTTTTATCTGCTTATATCCGCTTAAATTATTAAACATGTATATTCTTATTAATGCCGTCTCCATTCCGATGAGTGGATAATTCCCTTTAGCGCACGATGTCGAAGAGAATTGGGACACAAAAATAGCTTTTCTAAAAATAAAACATCTCTTTCTAAAATAATTAACGCTTAAGGTTTACCCGAGAAAAACGTTGAGTGGAGCCACATAATCGATGTGTGGTTTTAATTTCCGTCTCCGTACACTAGTTAGCCGAGAGGCTCGTGCGTACGGACTGATCGCTCACAGGTAAAGAGAAGTGCGCTCTACCCTAGAGAGAGAATGAGGTAAGTCTCCCGAATTGAAAGTAAAACCCCAATAGCGGGGTTCACAACATAAGGCGAGTATTAAGGAGATTCGATGGTCGAAAATTCATAATCTCAGGTGGGCGTACCCTCGAGAGAGGAGCGTTCATAATTATGGAACCTCTACGGCCAAGCCGTTGTAATGTTTTAAAAAGTCATCTCTTTTACTTCTAAAAAAGACTAATTTTGTCTCAAGGTAATTCGACATCGGGCGTTATTATTAACATCGTTTAGAACTCTAGTTATACGCTTATTATTATAATTTTCTTTTAAAAACCCAACTAAAAACTTATTCCGATAAAATAATAGTTCGTTCCTCAAAGTAGGTTAATCAACACGATCTGCGGAAATATACGACCTCGATATTTTCTAAAACAAAATATCATGTATTACTCACGATAAGGTATACTTGCCTTTATTATTATGATTAGTTCGGATTGAAATTTAAACAAAAATTGTTCAAACCAAATTAGTGCAAAACTCTCCTTTTCTATTTTAAAAATCAATAGAATTCGGCGTTGTAGCCGAGGCGTAATCGTCAATATTTCGAAAGCAGAAAAAGACCGTTACTTCTATCTTTCGATAGGAAAACGTTTAATTTCTCAAAGTAGAAGTACTTGCGAGACTCTTTGGAGACACCCGTCGAAATCTAATCTCATCAAATAAAGGTTAACCAAATCAATTAAAAAAGAAGCAATCCGAGCTAAATCATCAAGTTTTTGGCGCCGTTGTCGGGGAACATTTTTGTTGTTATTTGAAACAAGGAATTACTATTACTTTTATCATATATATTAAAAATATATAAAAAAACATATCTACAAAAAAAAAATATATGAAAAAATTTTATTACAAAAAGCAAAAAAAATATATATATATATATATCATTTTTATTATTAGTATATGACCCGAGGAAACTCCTCGGAGGATTCGAATATCCCTTTTGACCCCGAAATCGAGCGCACTCATCACGAGCGCCTCCGACTTCGTGATCAAAACTTACTCGAATTTCCCGAAGACTCAGTCAGAGATACTTACACTGAACCTATGGCCGATCAAATTCCAGATGTGGCCCTGCCACGGACCATGGCATATTATGCCAGGCCAAATCTGGAAGATACCAGATCAAGCATAACGCGCCCAACAGTGGCTAATAATAATTTTGAAATAAAATCTAACATCATTAAAATGGTACAACAGTCAGTCCAATTTGACGGTTTGCTAGATGAGGATCTGAACTTACATCTTTCTAACTTTTTAGAAACATGCGATACTTTCAAAATTAATGGCATTACTGACGACGCCATTCATTTACGCTTATTTCCATTTTTGTTGCGGACGAAGGCAAATGTGTGGTTAACTTCTCATCCCAGAGGATCCATAACCACGTGGGCCCAATTAATGGAACACTTTTTAACTAAATATTTCCCCCCATCAAAAACCGCTAAGTTACGTACGGATATCGCCTCTTTCATTCAATACGATTCTGAGTCTCTCTATGCGACTTGAGAGCATTTTAAAGAGTTCCTGCGTAGATGTCCTCATCATGCGCTGCCGTCCTGGCTATAGGTCCAGACGTTTTATAATGGCCTAAATTTTTCCACGTGACAGATGATTGATGCAGCCGCCGGGGGAACGTTAAACAACAAAACCACGGCGGCCGCTCAAGCTTTGTTCGAGGAAATGGCCATGAACGCCTATCAATGGAATGCGCCTAGATCTCGCCCTGCCAAACCGGCCGGGATTTATAAAGTGGATGCCACTGCACACTTAGCCTCGCAAGTGGAGCGGCTAAGTAAGCAAGTAGCTGAGATGACTGCTTCCTCCTCCACTCCCGCTTGGCTTAATAATAATACTAATACTAATAATAATAATAATACTTTTGTCGAAGAAACTGTAGACTACCTAGGCAACCCACTTAGGCCCCCCTTCAGCCCAAATAACAATCCGTATAGTAATAATTATAATCTGGGTTGGAGGAACCACCCAAATTTTTCCTGGAGCAATCCTAATAATGCTCAGAGGCTCCCAATTATAAATCCGCAAGGATTTCCAAACGGATTTCAGCCTCCACCTCCAAAATCTTCTCCGCTAGAAGATATTTTTGCTAAATACGTTGCGTTCACCGAGTCAAATATCCGGAATATCACCGGATCGATTAAAAACTTGGAAAATTAGGTGGGACAGCTGGCAAAGATGGTCTCTGAGCGGCCATATGGAGCTCTACCAGGGAACACGGAGCCAAACCCCCGAGAAAATGCCAATGCCATAAAACTTCGCAATGGCAAGGAGGTAACCTCCCCCAAACGGGTTGAGCCCAAGGTACATGTTTCGACACCGACCCCTCCACCCCCCCTCTCGATAGATAATACAACGAGTATTCTGACTGTGCCAAACGTTTTTAGCCCGTCCCTTCCTTATCCCTCCAAAATAAACAACGAGCGGAAGGACGAGCATTATAAAAAATTTCTACAAATTTTAAAACAAATCCATATAAACGTTCCTTTCTGTGAGGCACTCTCCCAAATGCCGAAATATGCGAAATATCTTAAGGAGTTGCTTTCTAATAAAAAGCGACTTGAAGATGTTTCGCGTGTTTCCCTTAATGCGGAATGCTCGGCTGTCCTCCTTAACAAATTGCCACCAAAACTGAATGACCCGGGACGATTCTCCATCCCGTGCCTCTTCGGCAATATGTTAATAAAATACGCTCTAGCGGACTTGGGAGCTAGCATCAACTTGATGCCTTTCTCCCTTTTCAAAAAAATTGATTTGGGCATCCCAAGCCCGACTAAGATGAGCATCTAACTCGCGGATCGCTCGGCAAAGTACCCGATAGGGGTAGTGGAGGATGTTCTGGTCAAGGTCGACAAGTTTATCTTCCCGGTAGACTTTGTCATCCTAGACATAGAGGAGGACGCTGAGGTGCCTATCATTCTCGGTCGCCCATTCCTAGCAACCTCCCATGCGTTAATCGATGTTAGTAACGGTCGCCTCCTCCTTCGGGTTAGAGACGATGAAGTTACTTTGCATATCAACCCCTCCATGCGGAACTCACTATCGAATGATGATTCCTGCTTTAATTTGGAATCCGCATTTGAGGATGAGTGTTCTTCTCTTTCGGACTTATTATCTTTAATGATAAACGATTCGGATTTGGCAAATCAACCTCCTTTGGATGAATTGCCGCCAGATTCGCCCTTCGAGCCTTTCGATTTGAAAGAGTCAAAAATCTCCACATCTTATGAAGAACCTCCGGTCTTGGAGCTTAAGCAACTCCTCGACCATTTAAAATATGCTTTTCTAGCCGCGAACTTAAAACTTCCGATTATAATATCATCTACTTTAACCGATTCGGAAACATCCGAATTGATTGAGGTTTTGTCTAAACATCGCCGTGCAATTGCATGGCAAATTTCTGATATCAGGGGAATTAACCCCTCATTATGCTCCCACAAAATTTTTCTCGAAGAAAACCCCCGCAAAACTATTCAGCCTCAATGGCGACTTAACCCGAACATGCGGGAAGTCGTTAAGACTAAAATTATTAAACTCCTCGATGCAGGGATTATCTATCCTATATCTGACAGTACGTGGGTAAGTCCCGTACAAGTCATCCCTAAAAAAGGCGGTATAACGGTCGTGGCAAACACGAATAACGAATTAATCCCAACTCGTACTGTTACGGGTTGGAGGGAGTGCATCGATTACCGAAAATTAAATGATGCCACCAGAAAAGACCACTTCCCATTGTCGTTTATTGATCAAATCCTAGAGCGTCTCTCCGGTCATCCTTTCTATTGCATTCTTGTTGGTCTCTCGGGATTTTTCCAAATCCCTATTTCCCCCGAGGACCAAGAAAAAAGCACTTTTACTTGCCCTTTCGGCACCTTCGCATATCGAAGGATGCCGCTTGGCCTCTGCAACGCGCCAGCTACATTCCAACGATGTATGCTGGCAATATTTGGCGAGCTAGTAGAAGATATAATGGAAGACTTCATGGATGACTTCTCCGTCTTTGGAAGCTCTTTTGCAAATTGTCTAAAAAATTTAGATAGAGTCCTCCAGCGGTGCGAAGAGACGAACTTAGTCTTGAACTAGGAGAAATGCAATTTTATGGTACGAGAGGGTTTAGTCCTCGGCCATAAAATTTCTTCCAAGGGGATGGAGGTCGATAAGGCCAAAGTCGTTATAATTGAACAACTTCCTGTTCCTTCGAACGTAAAATCTATTCGAAGTTTTCTCGGCCACGCAGGTTTTTATCGGCGGTTTATTCTAGATTTTTCAAAAATAACCAAATCGCTAACTCACCTCCTGGAAAAGGATTCCCTATTTATTTTTGACACGGCTTGCGTAGAGGCATTTAATTTTAAAAAAAAAGCAACTTATAAATTCTCCAATTCTGATGGCGCCAGATTGGTCCCTTCCGTTCGAGATTATGTGCGACGCGAGCGATATCGCGGTAGGAGCCATCTTAGGCCAACGCGTAAATAAATATTTTCATCCAATATATTATGCTTCTCGCACACTCAATGCCGCACAGGCTAACTATACAACGACGGAAAAGGAACTTCTTGTCGTCGTCTTTGCTTTTGATAAATTCAGGCCTTACGTAACACTTTCACACGTAATCGTTTTCACTGATCACTCCGCCCTAAAATATCTTTTGGCCAAAGTTGATGCCAAGCCCCGCTTGTTTCGATGGATCCTCCTTTTACAGGAATTTGACTTAGAGATCCAAGATAAGAAGGGGCTGAAAATTTAGCAGCCGACCACCTCTCACGTTTAGAACAACCCTTCGCGGAAGCGCTCGTCGAACCCAAAATAGACGATCGATTTCCTGAAGAGCGCCTTTTAATTTTAAATAATATAAAAACTTCTTCCACCCCTTGGTTCGCAAATTCTGTGAACTATCTAGTCGCACGGGTCCTTCCAAAAGATTTTTCGACTCAGCAAAAGAAGAAATTCTTTTCTGATTTGAAAAACTAATTTTGGGAGGACCCCTTTCTCTTTCGAGTCTGTGCAGACCAAGTGGTGCGAAGATGTGTTTTAAGCGAGGAGGGTGCGCAAATTTTGCGACACTGCCATGAGGGGCCGACTGGAGGGCATTATCAAGCCAACCGGACCGCGCGGAAAGCGTTAGAGTCGGGCTTTTATTGGCCCACTCTCTTTAAGGATGCTCAAACTTTTGTGAGTAAATGCAATAGATGCCAGCGGTCGGGTAACTTCTCTTATCGTGACGAGATGCCCCAAAACCTTTTTCTCGAGTGCGAAATCTTTTATCTGTGGGGCATAGATTTTGTAGGCCCCCAACCTTCTTCTTTTAATAATCGTTATATTCTAGTGGCGGTTGACTACGTATCTAGGTGGGCTGAAGCGCAAGCTCTGCCCACCAATGATGCGCGAGTCGTCGTCCATTTTCAAAAAAAATTATTTTCTCGCTTTGGCACGCCCCGTGCAATTGTAAGTGATAGGGGTACGCACTTCTGCAATGCCCAGTTTTCAAAAACTTTATTTAAGTACGGCATCACGCATAAGCTCGCCACCGCCTATCACCCCCAAACGAGCGGCCAAGTAGAGGTAGTAAATCGCGAGATTACACACATTTTGGAGAAAACCGTTTCTTTAAATAGGAAAGATTGGTCCGTCAAACTCGACGACACATTGTGGGCATATCGTACGACATACAAGACCGCTATCGGTTATACGCCCTATCGATTAGTCTACGGCAAAGCGTGCCATTTACCTGTAGAGTTAGAGCACCGCGCTTTTTGGGCCTTAAAATTTTTAAATCTGGATTCAAACTTAGCCTCCGAGAATAGGAAATTCCAACTAAATGAACTCGATGAATGGCGTGCGAACGCTTATGAGAGTAATAAATTTTATAAGGAGCGTTCTAAGTTCTACCAAGATCGCAAAATAAAATTTCCCGAAACATTTGTGTCGGGCGATCTTGTCCTTCTTTATAATTCACGCCTTTGTCTTTTTCCGGGTAAGTTGAAATCCCGATGGTCCGGCCCCTTTAAGGTTAAAGAGGTTTGGCCGTATGGGACCGTTCTTATCTCTCACCCCGAAAGAGGCGAATTTAAAGTCAACATGCATCGTTTAAAACTTTATCTTGCGGGTGATCCAGTGGACGAAAATACTGAATCCTTAACCCTCCCCAACTTATAATCTCACCACGCCAAATGCGTCAAGCTACACGACGGTAAACAAAGTGCTCGTAGGAGGCACCCCATATTTATCTAATATTTTTATTATGCTTTTTATCTATTTTGCAGGGTTTCTTACGGCCCCGCTAGCTTTATTTCAGGGAAGCCTTTTTGCTCCCTCTTTCCTTTTGTAAATATTGCACTTTTATTTTCTCTTCTTCATACTTACATTACAACATTGGGGACAATGTTGGGTTTTAAGTATGGGGGTGTTTTACCATTTTCATTTAAACAAACAAAATTTTTTTTCAAAAAAAAAATGTTTTTCTCTTTTTTTTAAATGTCATAATACAAAAAAAAATGTTTAAAACCACAAAAAAATCAAAAGAAAAATGTAATTTTTTTTACTTTGTCATAATACAAAAAATTACAAAATCCAAAAGAAATTTTAGCAAAACCCCAAAACTTTTCCAAAAAATATATATATATATAACTATATAGTAGTTGAAAAAAAAAGAAAAAAAGAAGAAAAACAAACAAAAATCCAAAAAATAATAAACCCTACTTTACTTTTATTCTTAAAGCATTTAGTTTCGAGAGTATATGTTTGTGGATTTTCATAATCGCTAGTTTTACTATTTGTTTGTTTATCTAAGATCGATAGATTTAAATGTTCGGGGTTAAGTTTTAAAAAATATCTTGTGTTTTTAATTTAAATAGAGGCTTTGTTATCAAGCACTACTTCTACTAGATAAAATAGAGACATGTGTATTATGTTGGCAAATTAACTTTAGACCCCAATTATCCCTACTTTATGTCTCTAGGAATCTAGGAATTTTCAAATTACCAAGGTTGCTCTCAAAACCTTTTTTTATTATTTCTAAGAATTTTTTCTCGCAAACCTCTTTGTATGCATAGCAAGAAAAATAAAAGAAGAAAAAGATCCTATGTCAATGGGAATAAGACTGCGTTCCGTAAACATAGGCACCCAATAAAAACTTTAAATGATCTTATGTCAATGGGAATAAGATTTCGTTCCGTAAACATAAGCATTGGGTTATTAAAGCAAAAGAAAAAACAAACAGTTTTCCCCCGTGTATCACGGTGAGCACCAAAGAAAACTAAAAAGGAAAGGTGGAAAGATACAAACCACCACTCCTAATTTAAGTACTCTTCTTTTGCCATAACTTTTTACCCCCCTTTCCCTTAGCCGATTTATTGTTTCTGGACTTAATTAAAAAAAATCCTTTGAGAGCATAATTAGTAAATTGCATATTTCCTTCACATTTCTTTAAACAAAGGTTATTATTTTTTCGATCTAATCTCGTTTACTAATGATTGCAATTTTGTTTGTTATTTGGTTAATTAAGAAGTCTTTTGGCTAGGACATTTCTTTCTACTTAAATCATTTGCATAATTTAGGACTTAACTCTTATTACTCCGAATTTTTATTTTTCAGTCTCTTATGATTAAAATAAAACGATAGCTAAAAATTAGAACTTATGTTAATCCCGTATAGATCTCTCTTACTTTTGTGCTGGAATAGCAAAAGCTTAAGTATGGGGATATTTGATAAGTAATAAAATATACGTATTTTAGTATGATTATTAGTATAATTTTAAATAATATTGTAAATTTTTTATATAAATTAATGAATAAATTGCTTGTTTTATTATTTTCCTTACTAACTTAGTTTTATTTTTGTTTTTCAGATTTTGGCAATTTTTGTCAAGTCACGCCCCAAGTCATGCCCGTGACAACATGTCATGCCCGTGACCGAAGGGCGTGTAATCTACGTTCGACGAAAGTCAAGGTGCGTTCGACGAACGTCGAACAGTGTTCGATGAAAGTTCTACAAGCTGCATTCGACGAACTCCCTCTGCCCCTGCGCTCGACTAATGTCGAACTGCGTTCGACGAAAGTTCAACAAGCTGCGTTCGACGAAAGCGCCATCCCCAGCATTCGACGAAAGTCAAACTGCGTTCGACGAATCCCCAAAGTCAGCCCCAAAGTCATGCCCATGCTGCTGATAGACTGCCGCCCACTGTCACGCCCGTGACACTGCAGGTCACACCCATGTGCAGCCAAGTTTGACCGCAGACCTTCCAGAAGATGGAAGATGCGACCCCTATAGCACGCGCAAATGTCACGCCCTAAGTCACGACCGTGACATCCAAGTCACGCCCGTGACCTAGGGCGTGTAAAAATAAAATTTTGCCTATAAATAGAGGGGCTCGGCTGAAGCATTTCCGATCCAAATTCTGAGTGCTTGTTAGTGTTTTTGAGTTCTTTTGAGTGATTGTGAGTTTTCTTTATGCAATTAAGTTTATGTTCGTTTGTAATTTTCGTCTTTTAGAAATAAAATGTTGTTTTCTCATTTGGATCATCTTCTTTTTCATTTATGTTAGTGTGTGTGTGTGTGTGTGTGTGTGTGTGAGAATAGTTTTATAGCTTCCATAACCTAGTTTATTGCTTTCATAATTTAGGTTTATTGCTTTCATAAAAGTAGTTTATCGCTTTCTTTTAACGCTTTAATTATCACTTTCTTTTAAACGCTTTCTTTCGATTCAGTCTTTTATTACAAGTAGAGTGCGTGAGTTTATGAGACAGTATTTTTCTTTTTTGTAACTTAGCTTTATTTCAGTCTTTATATAACTGCTATATACCACCCCCATCTTGAATAAGAGGCTAATTTACTTTTGCACTTATTTAAGTCGGTTGGGACGGATATTATTTCTGCACCTTTATATGTCTTTTATTTCTATACCACCCCATCTTGAATAAGAGGCTAATTTCCTTTAGCACTTGTTTAAGACGGTTGAGACGGATACTATTACTGCTTTTATATAAGTCTTTTTATTTCTCTTTTTATCTGCTTATATCCGCTTAAATTATTAAACATGTATTTTCTTATTAATGCCATCTCCATTCCGATGTGTGGCTAATTCCCTTTAGTGCACGATGTCGAAGAGCATTGGGACACAAAATTAGATTTTCTAAAAATAAAACATCTCTTTCTAAAATAATTAACGCTTAAGGTTTACCCGAGAAAAACGTTGAGTGGAGCCACATAATCGATGTGTGGTTTTCATTTCCGTCTCCGTACACTAGTTAGCCGAGAGGCTCGTGTGTACAGACTGATCACTCACGGGTAAAGAGAAGTGCGCTCTACCCTCGAGAGAAGATGAGGTAAGTCTCCCGAATTGGAAGTAAAAACCCAATAGCGGGGTTCACAACATAAGGTGAGTATTAAGAAGATTCGATGGTCGAAAATTCATAATCTCAGGTGGGCGTACCGTCGAGAGAGGAGCGTTCATAATTATGGAACCTCCACAGCCAAGTCGTTGTAATGTTTTAAAAAGTCATCTCTTTTACTTCTAAAAAAAGACTATTTTCGTCTCAAGGTAATTCGACATCGGGCGTTATTATTATCATCGTTTAGAACTCTAGTTATACACTTATTATTATAATTTTCTTTTAAAAACCCAACTAAAAACTTATTCCGATAAAATAATTGTTCGTTCCTCAAAGTAGGTTAATCAACACGATCCGCAGAAATATACGACCTCGATATTTTCTAAAACAAAATATCCTGTATTACTCACGATAAGGTATACTTGCCTTTATTATTATGTTAGTTCAGATTGAAATTTAAACAAAAATTATTCAAACCAAATTAGTGCAAAACTCTCCTTTTCTATTTTAAAAATCAATAGAATTCGGCGTTGTAGCCGAGGCGTAATCGTCAATATTTCGAAAGCAGAAAAAGACCGTTACTTCTACCTTTCGATAGGATAACGTTTAATTTCTCAAAGTAGAAGTACTTGTGAGACTCTTTGGAAACACCCGTCGAAATCTAATCTCATCAAATAAACGTTAACCAAATCAATTAAAAAAGAAGCAATCCGAGCTAAATCATCAAAATGCAATAATTTCAGACCTTGCTCCTATCTGACCCTTCTCTTCAGAAGATGAAGAAAGATCAACTTGCCCTCCTTGATTGAATCAGGAAGAGCTATCTTCTTTCCTTGTATTTGCTTGTAGGTTCAGGAAGCACAAATGAGAGCACTTGTGGAAGCCGTCAATGGAATAGTGAAAATCTTTCTCCACTTTTCAGCACACTTCCTACTATGCCCTAACTTGTTCTTTTATACTCTTATCCATCTGCAACGGCTCTAAGAAGGCCCCTGACATAACATGGAGCGTAATTAAATACTTTATCTTCCTTTACAACTGTTTGCGCCAAAAGCAGACCCCGCCAGTGTATTATCCAAATATGAATCTATCTCAGCGGTTGGGCTGAGACAGTCTTTAGTATCAGCGACTAAATCTATCTTCGTCTCAGAGGATCCGCTGAGACAGATAGTCTTCACAGCATATTCGGTCTAAATGCAGCTCAGCTGAGCCAGTCCCCTTCTCAGCGGCTCCTGGCCTTGTCTCAGCGGTTCATTGGTTCAGCTGAGACAGTGAAGTCTTCTCAACGATTTTATCAGAAAAACCACAGAACTTATTCCAAAGTTTAGAACAGCCTAACCCTGCATATACATGATGGAGAATAGGGTTTATCAAATACAATATGTACTTTGTACAACCCTGTATTTGTCGAGTAGGTTCTCGAGACAAGAAATATTTCGGAACACCATTTCTCGGTATGATCCCGGAGAGGGCGGAGAGGGGAGGGGCGGCTCGCCCCCCTCTCGCCCAACGGAAGGCGGAGAGGGGAGGGGCGGATCGCCCCCCCCCCCCCCCCCCTCTCGCCCAATGGAAGGCGGAGAGGGGAGGGGCGGCTCGCCCCCACTTTCGCCTAGCGGAAGGCAGAGAGGGGAGGGAAGGCTGGCCCCCCTCTCGCCCAGCGGAGGGCGGAGAGGGGAGGGGCGGCTCGCCCCCCCTCTCGCCAAGCGGAAGGCGGAGAGGGGAGGGGTGGCTCGCCCCCCTCTCGCCCAGCAGGGGGCTAGACCCCAGGGGGGGCGAGCTCCTCTCGCCCCGCCCCAAGGCAAGGGGAGCGAGCTCCTCTCGCCCCCGTCCCCTCCAGGGGGTGAGCTCCTCTCGCCCCCCGTGCCCCCAGCAGCAGGGGGGGCGAGACCCCAGGTGGGCGAGACCCAAGGGGGCGAGCTCCTCTCGCCCCGCCCCAAGGCAAGGCGGGCGAGCTCCTCTCGACCCCGTCCCCTCCAGGGGGGCGAGCTCCTCTCGCCCCCGATGCCCCAGTACCAGGGGACGAGACCCCAGGGGGGCGAGCTCCTCTCGCCCCACCCCAAGGCAAGGGGGGCGAGCTCCTCTCACCCCCATCCCCTCCAAGGGGGGGGGGAGCTCCTCTTGCCCCCCGAGTCCCCAGCAGTAGGGCGAGACCAGCAGGGGGACCGCCCCCCTGGGTCTCGCCCAGCCCCAACAGAGGGGCGAGACCAGCAGGGGGGCCGCCCCTAGCTGGGTCTCGCCCAGCCCCAGCAGAGGGGCGAGACCAGCAGGGGGGCCGCCCCTAGCTGGGTCTCGCCCAGCCCCAGCAGAGGGGCGAGACCAGCAGGGGGGGTCGCCCCTAGCTGGGTCTCGCCAGCCCCAGCAGAGGGGCGAGACCAGTAGGGGGGCTGCCCCTAGCTGGGTCTCGCCCAGCCCCAGCAGAGGGGCGAGACCAGCAGGGGGCCGCCCCTAGCTGGGTCTCGCCCAGCCCCAGCAGAGGGGCGAGACCAGCAGGGGGGCCGCCCCTAGCTGGGTCTCGCCCAGCCCCAGCAGAGGGGCGAGACCAGCAGTGGAGCCGACCCCCGGGTCTCGCCCCACCCCAGTTAGGGGGCTCGCCGAGCCCCTAGTTGGGTCGGTCTGCGTTTAGCGCCTCAAAGCAGCGGGATTCGGCTATTTGCAGGCCAAATTCAGGGTATTTTGGTAATCTGATAGACCAGTTAGTTGATATTTGAAGCCCAACTTCAGAAATCCTATAAATAGGACCAAGGGGGCATTATTTGAGAGGGGATCATTCTAGGCTAGCTCTCTCCCTCTCTCTCCCTCCCCAAGTCTCTCTAGGGGGTGAGGAGAGCCTCCAGTGGTGCCCAAGCTTAGTAGTGGCTTGGTATGGGAAGTTCCTGAGGGGGCTTCCGGGTATGTGGCGGGAACTCACCACTAAGCCCTTGGTCCAGTCCATAGTTCCTCAACCTTCAACCTAGAGCTCTCCCTTGGGGGGAGTAAGGGTTGGTCGCCCCTCAGTTTGCTGAGGGCCCCGAACTCCACAGAGACCGAGAAATCGGTTTCAAGATACTTAACATTGAGTGTGATGCCTCTTCAAATCAAGGGAACATTGAGGGCAATATTCCCAACAAAGAGGATGAAGAAGTGACCACGCAAGACTTAAATGATGCCCTAGAGTGGTATGGGCAATCAACAATGACCTATGGGTCCTTGGAAAGAAAGAGCTTCAACCAGCAAGGGAAGTTGCTTACAGATATAGTTGGGAAAACCCTACTGTGCAAGGTAGGCTCCCATGATAGGATATCCAAGCAGATGTTTGATTTGATGGCTAGGATAATCCTAATCAAGAAGACAAACTGGTTCAAATCGTCCTGTAGAAAATTCAAAGAGCCTTCAAGTACCAAATCTTGGTAGAATCCTTTCCCTTTACCTACTCCTATCATATCCTGACCACTTCAACAAGAAACTAGGAGTAAAAATCCATCATATGAGAAGGATGGGTATAAAGGTACTTGAAAGATGGGTGAAATTTCTCACAAAGTCTCCTAAGAGGAAGAAGGCAGTATAGATCGTGGAGAGTAAAGAAGGAATTTCTTCCATAGAAAGTGAGCCTGTGCATAATCCTAATCTATCAAGCTCTTAGGAGGAGGTGGAGCAGAGGGATGTCTCAATCCAAACTTCAGCACAGAGCACTGAGTCCAGGTCTACTGAAGGTACTGGTCAAGGTAATGCTGCAAGTGAGGGGGAGCATGACACTGAGCTCCCTGCTCATGTAGAAGAAGTGATCAACAAGATTGTTGGATCGGTAGGCGCCCTGAGAGGGGGGGGGGGGATGAATAAGGGTTTTAAAAACTTATAATATATTTTGAATAACTTTGAAAAAGCTTTGATTATTAAGCTAGAGAAGATCAAGATAAATTAAGTGAAGTAAAAGTAAAGACATGATTTTATTAACTTGAGAAGCATGATTACAAAACTTGATCTCTTATCGAAGCTAGAAATTAAAGCTAATAGAAAGACTCTTTTTGTTTTCTATACCGACTCGTATCCCCACGAACCGGTTGGCTTTAGCCGATCCTTCCCCGGATACGGCCTCAAGCCGCTCTAGCCAACCCTTCCCCGGATATGGCCTCGAGCACCCCCTAGACCTACACCTGATACCTAGTCGCCAACACGAGGCGAATTTCAGCCCTAAGTCCTACCCAGACCTAGTCGCCAACAGGAGGCGAATTCACTAAACGTTTACAGAAAAGATATGAAATGAAAAGACAATAATATAAAACTCCCTCAATGTGGATCTCTTGGAGAAGTAGACGAAGACGCAGAGTATGATCGTAGTCGATGCGGTCTTTCGTCACGATGATGAAGCATGTTGAAATCTTCTCCACAGATCTCCTTTTGTCTTTATGGATTTGTGGGAGTATCTCTCTGAAACTTCCTCTCTATATTGTGGCACGAAGCTCTGGAATTCTGGATCTCTAGAGTCTTCAGAAGACGGATCCAAGGGGTCCTTTTTATAGCCTTGGAGCTAGTGCCCGCGCTATCGCTACCGCCGGCGCTATCCCAGTTTAGGAAATATTCTCCACGTGAGAATCCTTCATTTTAAGCAAGCCGGCCGCCTTCCTCTATTGCTTTGCGCTATTGCCGGCGCTATCAGCTACCGCCGGCGATATCCCAAATTAGGACATGTTTTGTGCAGCAGAATCTTCAATCCGAGGAAACAATTCTCACTTGCCTTCTGTGTGCGTCGCTACCGCCTGCGCTATAGGCTACCGCCAGGCGTTATCTCCTTCCATATGTGCTCCCGGAATTGCGCTATCATCGCTAGCGCCAGGCGGTAAGTGCTACCGACAGCGCTAGTGGGAGTACTGTCTTCTGTTTTCATTCGTCGGAATTCGTCGGGAGTTCTCGAGAACATTCGATGAATTGACTTAGTCGTAGAAATTTCTTCTTCAAACTAGAAATTTGGCTTCTGTCTAGATTCGTCGGGAGTTCTCGAGAACATTCGACGAATTGACTTAGCCGCAGAAATTTCTTCTTCAAATTAGAAATTTGGCTTCTGTCTGGATTCGTCGAGATTCATCGGAACTTCACGAGACATCTCGACGAATTGACTTAGCAAAAATTTCTTTTCTCCTGAAAACCTGCTCCATCCTTGAGTCATGTGGACTTTGATTTCCTGCACACTTAAACACACAAGATCAAATATACATAGGATTTCTTATTCTCAAACCTAGAAGATGCGGAAGACCATGTTCCAACAAACTCCCCCTTTTGATAATAACAAATCCATTAATGATAAATCAGAGCATTAATAAATAAGCATGATAAAACTATATTTGTGTGTGTGTGAGAGTGATGACTTAGGATACTTATAGATTTTAGCATTTAGAATTGCTCCCCCTAAATATATGCTCCCCCTAAGTGAATGCTCTCCTAATATGTAAGCTATCATCTTAATTAAGCATTATAGTTTGATAGTAGATTAATATTTATCATGTTAGTTCTCCCCCTTTTGTTATTAGCAAAAGCGGGTAAGGAGACACCACTTAAAAATTGATAATAAGATAAAAGCATGATCGAGCTTGTAGAGAAGGAAATGAGAAGAAGTTTTAGGATGCTTTTCATTTAAATAGATCAGAGTTTGAGTATTACAACATTTTCTTAAATCAGAGTTTGAGTATTACAACATTTTCATAAATCAGAGTTTGTAGTATAACCAAATTGTAATGATTTCCAAGTAACTAAACTACCCAGACAATATGTCTACAACCTAGCCCCGTACTAAGTGACGGATGGGCATGAGGAGCTGCAAACATGCCGTAGGTTGGGGTGTTAGTCCCATATGCAAACACTAGACACAACTTAACCTAGCACTCTTTCCCCCCAGTGCCTCGCAAGGCCCCACTGGAACCCTCCCCGGTTAAGGAGAAGACATGACTAGAGATAAAGGTTATCTAATGTCTACAACCCTACCCCCCGCTATGGTGAGATATGAAGTCATGGATAATAATTATTGGAGACATTTAAGCGTTTTAAATCTAATGACATAGCCTATGGATTTATATTTTTATTTGAATTTATGAAAACACTCACATAGATATTTTGAAATCCATTCATAAATCATAATTTTTAGCGTAATAACATTTTCATAGAAATAAATCAGAGTTTTATAAAAAAAATCCATTTTAAAAGCAACCAATATAAAGTTTACCAAGCAAGTCTACCACTTGTTGCAAGAAAGGCATTTGAAGATTCAAGTGATGATGCATACAAAATGAAAGACTTTAAATAAGCATGAAAGTGCAAGGTAAAACAATTATATGGTAATGATGCGGAAGACTTATAGAAATACAAGAAACATCTTATAATAATCAATGATGATCCGTAAAAAGATATATGAGTTAAATTTCAAAAAGAAGATGTTTTTGTAAATCATTTTTTAATTAAAATCTTTAATAATGTAACCAAGCATGAAATAATGTTATAAAAAAGATTACAACAATGTTATTTTAATTCATAATTTCAAAACATACCAAACATTGTAGAAAGCATGCTAGGTTATCTAGTGCATTTCATAAGTAAAGAGTAGTATAGAATTTGCATTAGAATCCAATACTCATGAGAAGAAGTGTTATGGAAGATAATGATGTGCACAAAAGTGTATTTTGAATAGAGTAAACAAATGTTTTAAATCAAAAATACAAGTAATATGTAGAGTAAAGAGCACAATAAAACACAAATAATTTTACTTCCACTCACTTCAATGCACAAAAAAAATGTACAACTACCAAGGTGCTTTGCACACACAATGCTCATTAAGACTTATCAGGGTGCAAAGTAGTGCTTGGGGGATCACATAATTTTATTCTTCAAGATTGATTTTTATTGTGATCCGGTGTACTTAAGAATAAGTGGTTTTTATTTTGAAAGAAATTTATGGTTTGCACAAGATACTTTACTATTCTTTCCAAGGTGCTCAACCTCACAACGCTTATTAAGACTTATCAGGAGGTTCAAGTAGTGCTTGGTGTAGTTATCTTTGTCACATTATTTTATGATTTTTGTTTTGTACAAAGATCTCTGAATACACTTGTTTTGCAAACCAATATAATTTATGGAAAAGATAACCACTTTTCTTAACTTTTAAAAGTGCAAATAAAGGTTGTGTAGGTAAGATACTTGTGCAATTTTAATTCATTGTACTATTACAAAACATACACACGCATTCTTAGATTAAACATATTTGTAGACAATGCCAAAATAAGTGAGTGAATGGCGATCATTATCAAACATAAAATATTTACTCATACTTAGAGGCATGCTAAGCTTAGTTCTACACAACCTTTTCACAATAATTGATGCACATATTAATAGATATATCAAAGCATGATGAAAGCAATGTTCAAAGTAGTTTGAAAAGATAAATTGCAACATTATAGAAGTTCTAAATAATAGATTAAATCATGCTTGATTTTCAATGAAGTCCATACAATATTTTTGATATTTTTGAAGAATAATTTTTATTTAAAGTTTGAACTCATAAAATTGATCTTGGACTTCCCGAGGACTACCTTGTGAGAGATTCGCCTGGTACTAGGTGATATGATGGGATGATAGCCCAAATCACCCTTTCGCAAGATACAAGTAAAAAGTTAAGTTCAAAAATAACAATTTTTGATAATTTTTTTGTTTTATATTTTTGTATTTGATTTTTACTTTTAGAAATAGAATTTAAACAAATGACAAAAAAAACACAAAGGCAAAACATATAATTTTTTTGTAATTTGGCTTTTGTATTTTTGTATTTGATTTTTCAAAATTATAAAAGATAGACTTTAAACAAAAAGCAAGACATATTTTTTGTAGTTTGGCTTTTGTAATTTTGTATTTGATTTTTGCATAAAAATAGACTTTAAACAAAAAGGCAAAACATATTTTTGTAATTTGTCTTTTGTATTTTTGTATTTGATTTTTCAAAAAATAAAATGGAATCAGAAGTGCAAAAATAAATTGTACATATAGAATATATATTTTTAGGAATTTTTCAAAATTTTAACAATACAGAAAAATGCATAGGCGCACTAGCGCCGGCGTTAGCGCTAGCGCGGGAAACAGTACACGATTTTTTAGAATTTTGAAATTTTTAATTGTTTGATCTTGATTAAGTGTCCTAATAGTAGTTTCATGCAGAAATTTCAGAATTTTAGGAGATGTCTAGATAGTCCAAATTGCATGAAACATTAGCGATTTTATATATGACTTTTCCAAATAAACTTTGCAAGTGATATATTTCATTATATCTCCATTTTAATATTTTTAAGGCTTATATTTACCAATGTAGTGTGAAAATGATAGGAAATGTAAGCATGATTGGACATGAATGAACAAGTCAAATATGCATGATTTTAGAGATTAACAATAATGTTCATGCATAATCATACCATTGATAAGCCCTAGATGAGAATACCCAGCATGTATATCTTGGTAAACAAATAAAGCCTAACACAGACACAAATATTCTTTATATGGCAATGTCAGAATGATAAATTTGAGATTAATGTTATACCAAGTTTTGATTGTGTTTCAACTTAGAGACCTAGAATGGAGTGACAATTCTAATTGATTTGATATCAAAATGATTCAAAGGTCTAAATTTGAAAAACGTCACAATACAAACATAATACACCATAACACCAACCATGGTAAACAATTATAATGCCAATTGTTGTCATATAATTCATATACATGTGATAGAGATAGTTGTTTTTTTTTTGATGATTTTTTTTATATGAATTATGATATACGATTTTAGAGAATTTTATCAAAAGGACAACACTAGATCATGGTGGTGCGTGTGGCCTTAGTATTTAAGACAATTAATCTTTCAATATGTCTTTTGTGATTTTCTTTATAATTTAGATAAATATCTCATAACAAATTTAGAGTTTAATTCATATGGATAATATAAGATATTTATAAGCAGTAAATATTAGAAAGATAGATAGGTCATCAAAATTTAGATATGACTTTTGAATTTTGATCAATTTGATTTTATAAACATTTTAAGCTTTTAAGAGAGAGGATCATATTTTCAATACTATATAGGATGACCATGACATGATAGTTCAAAAGGAAAACAACAATTAAAGCACATCATGAAGTAGAAATTTGTATATTTCATTTTGAAAGGATTCTACTTCATGCAATTGATGATACCTAATGAGTAAGAGATTTAGGTATCCAAAGAGGACCGGGTGTGACGGTTCCTTTGGGTACCCAAATACATCGTGTTTGCTTTTGAGGAGATGGAAGTGAATGAGCCCTTTTGAGTGGAGTTTGTGTTTCATCTTTAACTTTGGGTCTCCATTCAAATCTTGGTTTAGTGTTATTCTTATATGTGAAATTTCCATTGTGATAATCTTTATATTGATGATTATGATTGTAATGATTATTGAAAGTATTTTTCATAGGAAATTTGTGAACATTTAGTTTTACGTTGGGAGAAGATTGATGTTGTAAATGATAGTAATGATTGTATTTTGGAATCTCATTTTCAATCTTTTGAAGTTTTTTATTTCCATTGTTTGGCTTATTTATATTCAACTTGCTTTTGGATTTTGCATTATATTGAGAATGTATGTTTTGAGAATTTTTCTTTATGATTTCCTTAAGCAAGTTGATTTTAGTTTTTAGTTCATTATTTTTAATCTTTAAATTATGTCTAGATTTATTATAAGCGATTGTGCTATTTTTAAGAGTTGAAACAATTGAATCTATATGATCTTGATAGTTATTTCTATATTCATCAAATGTTTCATCCATCTCTTTAATTTCAATAAGGAACCATTTATTGTTCTTTTACACAATCATTTATCAAAGATGAATTTTCTAAACATAATTTTTCATTTTGTTCTTTTACAATAAGAAGTTCCTTTTCAAGTTCCTTGCATTTTTCTTTTAAATCATCAAATTCCATACAAGGTGTAGTGTTTTCAACTAAGGAACCATGGATAGAACTAGATAAATTTGAATTTGATTGTTCATTAATTTTTGCCTTTAAATTTTTATTTTCTAAGCGGAAATGTTTATTAGCATCTGTTAATTTCTTAATTTTGCGCTTTGTAGTTTGAAGCAATTGTAATGAAGAGATAGAAGTACAAAAGATAGAATTTGATTTCCTTACATTGCTTTCGAGAGAGGTATGATTTGAACATATCGTTTCTTTGACATCTTTTTGGCACTCCTCTTTTGAACACAACACTTCTTCTTCTCTTCCATTAGATGTGTTCTCCATTGATCCGTCATGAGAGGAGCATTCTTGAAGACTTGTGCAAGCTTGCATATTCTCCAGTTCTGGCGATTGTTCCATACCTGTAGAAGGAGAATAATACATTTCTTCAAGAAATTTCCATACTTAGTATGCACTGGAAAAACAATATATTAATTTGAAAATATCTTGGGATAAAGCACAAAAAATATAATGCATAGCTTTTGCATTTAGGTGATGCTCTTGTTTATTTAATTCGTCCGCTGGTCTAATTATTGCTATATCCCATGCATTGATATCTAAACTTTTAATAAACTTTTCCATTAATAATTTCCACCCTTCATAATTTCTCCCTTCGAATAAAGGTGGTTTAGGAGATTTTTCTTCTTCATAAAAATTTACCTCACTAGTAGAAGCGAGATCATGAGACGCCATTATTCTCGGTTGTTAAGCCGATTTGGAATAACCTGCTCTGATACCACTTATTGGATCGGTAGGCGCCCTTAGAGGGGGGGGGGGGGGGTGAATAAGGGTTTTAAAAACTTATAATATATTTTGAATAACTTTGAAAAAGCTTTGATTATTAAGCTAGAGAAGATCAAGATAAATCAAGTGAAGTAAAAGTAAAGACATGATTTTATTAACTTGAGAAGCATGATTACAAAACTTGATCTCTTATCGAAGCTAGAAATCAAAGCTAATAGAAAGACTCTTTTTGTTTTCTATACCGACTCGTATCCCCACGAACCGGTTGGCTTTAGCCGATCCTTCCCCGAATACGGCCTCAAGCCGCTCTAGCCAACCCTTCCCCGGATATGGCCTCGAGCACCCCCTAGACCTACACCCGAGACCTAGTCGCCAACACGAGGCGAATTTCAGCCCTAAGTCATACCCAGACCTAGTCGCCAATACGAGGCGAATTCACTAAATGTTTACAAAAAAGATATGAAATGAAAAGACAATAATATAAAACTCCCTCAATGTGGATCTCTTGGGGAAGTAGACGAAGACGCAGAGTATGATCGTAGTCAATGCGGTCTTTAGTCACGATGATGAAGCGTGTTGAAATCTTCTCCACGGATCTCCTTTTGTCTTTATGGATTTGTGGGAGTATCTCTCTGAAACTTACTCTCTATGTTGTGGCACGGAGCTCTGGAATTCTGGATCTCTAGAGGCTTCAGAAGACGGATCCAAGGGGTCCTTTTTATAGCCTTGGAGCTAGCACCTGCGCTATCGCTACCGCCGGCGCTATCCCAGTTTAGGAAATATTCTCCACGTGAGAATCCTTCATTTTAAGCAAGTCGACCGCCTTCCTCTATTGCTTTGCGCTATCGCCGGCGCTATCAGCTACCGCCGGCGCTATCCCAAATTTGGACATGTTTTGTGCGGCAGAATCTTCAATCAGAGGAAACAATTTTCCCTTGCCTTCTGTGTGCGTCGCTACCGCCTGCGCTATCGGCTACCGCCAGGCATTATCTCCTTCCATATGTGCTCCCGGAATTGCGCTATCATCGCTAGCGCCAGGCGGTAAGTGCTACCGCCAGTGCTAGTGGGAGTACTGTCTTCTGTTTTCATTCGTCGGAATTCGTCGGGAGTTCTCGAGAACATTCGACGAATTGACTTAGCCGCACAATTTCCTTCACAAGTCTGCCTTTTTGACTTATGTCTGCATTCGTCGATATTCGTTGGGAGTTCACGAGAACATTCGACGAATAGACTTAGCCGCAGAAATTTCTTCTTCAAACTAGAAATTTGGCTTCTGTCTGGATTCGTCGGAATTCATCCGGAGTTCTCGAGAACATTCGACGAATTGACTTAGTCGCAGAAATTTCTTCTTCAAACTAGAAATTTGGCTTCTGTCTGGATTCGTCGAGATTCATCGGAACTTCATGAGACATCTCGACGAATTGACTTAGCAAAAATTTCTTTTCTCCTGAAAACCTGCTCCATCCTTGAGTCATGTGGACTTTGATTTCCTGCACACTTAAACACACAAGATCAAATACACATAGGATTTGTTATTCTCAAACCTAGGAGATGCGGAAGACAATGTTCCAACAAAGATCACTGAGGTTGAGGATGCTGCCCATCCCGGGTTAGCAATCCAAACAGACCCAATTAAAGTTGAGAAGGAAATAAACTAAGAAGAGATTGCTGCCAACACAAGCAGAGAGTTATTAGTTGTTGAAGCATTCACTATTTTTGAGGATGAAGTGAGACAATCTTCTTTCAGAATATCTCCTTCTCCAGTATATGAAGAAACAGAATGAATGGAAGACTATCTATCTGAAGTAATGAAGAAGAAAGCTGATGGAGATCCTGAAAATCCTAGTTCCTCCAAAGGCAAATGGTAAAAGATTCCTCACTACTGGTCCAGATAAAGATGATCTTGGATGAGCAAAGAATTAAGCTTGAAGGCTATGTTGACATTGTTGTCGATGATTTAAGGAGAGACCCGTCTAGTGAGACTGCTTGTCTAAGAATAGATAAGAAGTATCTCCAAGAGAACACCATCAGTTTCCTTAAGAAAGCTGCTTCGGCAGTAGTTCACATTGCCAAACAGCTATAACTCACTCACAAGGGTGTAGATGATATCATTGAAAATTAATGTGCAACATCTGACAATCTGGAGAAATCCATCACAGCTATTGCCAGGCAAATGACTGAGCATAAAAGGATCATCCAAGAAAGACTGGATCTCTATAGCCAGGAGCTGGATAGTCATCTGCTTGAAACTAAGAATCTTATAGAAGATGGAATTCGCATGCTAAATGACAAAATTCTTAACCTTCAGGTAAATCTGTAGAGGGACATATCAGAAGAGGTCATAAGGGGGGGGGGGGGGGGGAATCTATGATAAAGGCCAGTGGTGAGCATGCCATATGGACCTCTAATACAATCAGGGAAGCAATGAATCTCCCTCCTATCTTTTATGATGAGCCTGCTGATACATCTGTTGATGCACCTGCTGCTACTGTTGAACAAAGGAAAGGAGAGGAGATTGCTGATGAAGATTAAACAAAGTTAAGAAAGAAGAGATATATAGAAGAAATGAAAAAGAAAGAAATTATGAGCAATGGAGCCCTAAATCAAGGGAAATAATCTTAAGTGCATGAGAGCATATCAAAACAAATAAAAACTGAAAGGAGCAAATTGTATAACACCCATGAATGGACAAAGTATGAAAATCAAGAAGAGATAAGAAGAAGCCACAGAAGAGACAAGCTGGAAGGAAGGATCCCAACATATGTACAAGAGCCACTCAAATATCATCCTAAGCCCAATGGCTATTTCACTAGGCAATCTGAAAAGAAAAGGGAGGTTGCTGCCAAGAGAGCAAGAAGTGGAATAGTTTTAAAGGAATTAGAAGCATAGTTGGCTTTCTTACTTTTGGGAAATTATAGAAATGCTGGAGATTTCAAAACATTCTAACATTTATAAATTTATAATGTAATGATGATGCCTCTTATATCGTGAACTGAAATGACTATTTCATATTATCTTTCACATGTTAATGGTCTTATTATCAGAACTAAAATGCACTTATTATCAATCGTTTTTCATTAATGTGTTTTATCATTGACAGGGTTATAACTTCTTCAAATAGGGGAATATTATTGGGAACACTGCCCACAATGTTCATGATTTGGAGGTGTAACACCCCAGATTTCCCCAGCAGAAGAAAGAAGAGAGCTAACGTCGGGCGTTAGTGCTAACGCCGGGCGTTAGGTTGTTGTTGACTCGACGACTTTCCCTTGTCGTCGTGAAATTCTTCGTGTCATCGAGAAATCTCGAGGTTTTGATGAAAGGGCTAACGCCAGGCGTTAGGCTTAACGCCAGACGCTAGTGATCTCGATGAAACGACATTCCTTATCATCGTGAAACTCCTGGTGTCGTCGAGTGGTCTCACACTTGATAAGCTAACGCAGGGCATTACGAAGTTAATGCGGGGCGTTATGCCTCCAACCAATAGGAGTAAGAGGTTGTGGGTAAGATCGACCGTACCGCCTTTGGGCTAACGCCCGTTGTTAAGAAGCTAATGTCGGCGTTAACTCTAATATATATATATATATAAGGCACCCAAGTTCAGTTTCCCTTCTAAAGTATGATTTCAGTCTATTTCCTAAGGAAAGGAAGTCAATATCAGAAGGAAGGAGGTCACTTTGGACTAGTCGTTCATTGTATCCAGGGCAATCCTCTGGAGGAGATTGCTTGCGTGCTTGTGCCATCGATTGAATCCATGGAGAGGAAGCTGGTTCAGCAAATTCCAGTCGGTGCAATCTCAGTTCCATGGCACCAAAATGAGCACCAAGGGTATCGATTCTTCTCCCTAATCTTTGCACATGTGCATCCGTTGATTCACATATTATTTGGAAGAATTCTACTAATTAGTAGATGGGTTCTTCCGGTGGGTTGATGTTATCCCCAAAGGAATTACATATAGAGTCCGGATTCGAGGTATGGACATATGCATGCTATGTGAAGCCCATCTGGACAGGTTGGTCTAGATTGGTGATGTTTATTGCTTGTTACGTGCCGGAGAAAACTCCATGTCATATGCTGTGTTTTTTTGGGTTCTGAGTAATGAGACGTGCTGCAAGGAGTTCTGGAGGGGTTTCCCAGAAAATACCCAGAAAAAGTTAGCAGAACTGGGTTCTGTTTATTAATGCCCAGCAAAAATCGTAACACTGGCATTAGCTCTTGGTCAAGACCAGTGAAGCCTGTGTAGCACTGGGTGTGCATAGCAGAAGCTGAAGGGCCTGGAGAGCCTAGCTTCGAGTAACAGGCACAAGGTGAAAGCTTACTCACATCATGCAAAGTTGATCACGATGATTGAGCACGAGCCTAGCTGATCTGAACTCGTCCATTATCCAGGCAGTGATGAGGTCGCACCTCTGTTTCACTGAGGGAATGTTGGGAAAAGGAACTGTAGGACGAGGCAGTCCTGACAGTAAAGCTCATAGTTGTCTAAGTTGAAATAAGACTTAGCGTGGAGGCGTAACTCGAGGAGTATGCCAACGTGTGCCTTGAGAGCCACGAAGCGGACGTCTGTGAATGCCTATGATGGTGTTGATTGCGGATATATGTGTATATATGCTGCTAACTCTTGCCTGCAGGGAAGGAGTACCACCTCCCCGAGAATGGGGTGGGGTCGTTATAATCTTGGTCAGCTAAAGCTGACCGGTTGCTTGTTTTCCTGCTCTTTGGTGGATTTGTTTGCACAGGTCCTGACGAGACGAGTGGGAAATAGCGGGTTGGAACCCCAGCTGCTAAGCTTTGCTGGTCCTCGAAGGCCAAAGTGTTTTGTTTACTATTTTTCATGTGTGGGCGGCCTGCGTGCCGATGTTTGGAAGCCACTTTTGATGTAAACATTTTATAAATGAACTTTGTTGTATTTTCATTCCTAGTTGTTAAAGTGGACAAGTTGTAAACTGGTTTTACCTTAATTTAATAAATGCTTCCGTTGTGTGACTCTGTGTGATGGAATGGTTTTCCTATAAACTATTTAAGACTAATTAAGTAACGCGCTCTTCTATTCGTTTAATATGGCGTGGGATCCCGACCGGACCTACTGCTATATTCTATGTAACAGGGAGGGTGTTACAAATTGGTATCAGCCGCGGGTCTCGTTCCCTTTCCGTTCGAATTCGTGGTCGAATTCTTTTAAGGGGTGGTGAGCACGTGTGTGCATCGCCGTTAAGACATGTAAATAACCAGTAACTGTCCACTTTAGGAATGAATTACATGTATGATTGTAGCATTGTGGTGGAACTTATGTGTTCCTTTGTTGATCCATGCTATCTCTTAGTCGCTAATTATGTTTTGTGTACCTGCATAGGTGGCTCGGAGTGGCGCGAGTCCGTCTCGACCCCCGCGTTCGATTGCGAGCAGTGCACCAGCTGAGGTGCCTACTCCTCCTTCTGCTGAGACAGTGAGGATGGTAGCTAAAGCGGTGTTCGCTATGTTTACTGCACAACCTGGAGGGCATGTACCTGGACAGCCTCCTACCCTCAGGGTGGCTCCGGTGCCGGTTATGGTAGTTGAACTTGTGATCGAAACACTAGTACCAGTGAGGGCACGAAGAGCTCCGGACCAACAGCTGCAGTACTTTCTTAGTTTCCACCCTCCGACGTTCACGGGGGCAGGGACCCCGACTCAAGCTGAGGATTGGCTATGGAGAGTGAGAAAAACCTTGAAGGCCACTGATATGGAGGAAGGTCAGAAGGTGACCTTAGCGACCTTCCTTCTTGATGGGGAGGTGCAGCTGTGGTGGGATGAGTTGGAGTTGCATCAGCTCGCAGGAAGGCAGCTAACAGATATCTCTTTTGAAGAGTTTTTGAGAATGTTCTTGGCGCGGTAGCTCCCACCTGCTCAACAGATTGAGATGGAGAACCAGTTCAACCGTCTAACTCAAGGTGATAGTATGATTGATGACTATCTGTACGAGTTTACCCGGTTGGGGAGGTACGTGGGCGCAACTTTTGCAGATGAAGCTCATAAGACCAATCAGTTTTACGAAGGTCTGAGAGAAGAATTGCGGTTCCTTCTGTCGGGGCCAATGACGCAAGGGTTTATGACTCTGGTCAATACGACTCGTTCCTTGGAGAAGGACATGAAGCCATCCTAAAGCAGAAAGGACTTGGCTGTAGTAAAGCCAGAGTTCAAAGTATCAAGCTCTGTGAGGTCTGGGCAAGGCAAATAGAGGAAAAGAGCGAGACCTTCTGGGTCAGCTCAATCTGCTGTATCGGGAGTGATCACTGGGCGAGGACCACTCATCTTTTATAACTTTGGCAAGCCGGGGCATTATGCTCGTGAATGTCACAGCGGCTCCCAGAAAGGGAAGACATCAGAGAAAGGAAAAGCGGTGGAGTCAACCGCATCCCATGCTGCTACAGCCTAGCCTTGGGTGTACAATCTTTTCCAGCAGGAGGCCATAAAGCAAAGTGATGTGGTGACAGGTAAGCGTTAGTATATAGCTTTTTTTGCTTTTTATACTTCATACCTCGTGCATTGCTTGTTAACCTTCTGTGTATTAGACTTTGTCCTAATATTTAGCTCTCCGACGAGAGCACTGTTTGATGTAGGAGCTTCGCATTCCTTTCTATCAGAGGTCTTTATATAATAACTTGGAGTTCCTTCATCATTGATAAAGGAAAGTTTAGATGTGATGCTACCAAATGGGTGTTCTATGCGTGCAGATCGAGGCTGTGTTGTAAAGGTACGAATCAGAAGTCAATACTTTGATTTGGAAGCACTGATTCTGCCGTTTTCGGAGTTTGATGTGATCTTTGGTATGGACTGGCTGTCGGCGTAGTAGGCCTACATTGATTGCACTTCTAAGGAGGTCACAATGGGGCGGAATACTGAGCATGCGAGTACATTTACTAGTTTGCGTGGATCGAGCAAGATGTTGATGTCTACTGTTCAAGTAGTCAAGGAAGTTCGGCAGGGCGCATAATTGTGTTTTGTGCTAGTGGGGGCTGCAAAGCCTCAGCCTGTATGAGTGAAATTCCTGTTATCTCGGAGTATCCTAATGTGTTTACTAAAGATCTTCCTGGGGCGCCACCTCAGCGAGAGATTGACTTCACAATAGAGTTGGTGCCAGGTGCCAAGCCTGTGTCACGCTCTCCATACAGGATTGCGCCAAAGGAGATGTCAGAGTTGAAGGTTCAGTTACAGGATTTGCTAGAGCAAGGCTATTTACGCCCAAGTTCATCCCCTTGGGGTGCTCCAGTCCTCTTTGTGAAGAAGAAGGACAGAAGTTTGCGTCTATACATAGAATACCATGAATTGAACAAGCTGACCGATAAGAACAAGTATCCGATTCCTTGAATCGATGACTTGTTTGATCAGCTAGTCAGATCAACTGTGTATTTGAAGTTGGATCTTAAGTCTGGCTACTACTAGTTGCAGTTTTGGGAGTGCAACATTCCCAAGATGGTATTTAGTACCCGCTATGGGCACTATGAGTTTACTGTTATGCCATTTGGATTGATGAATGCGCCTTCAGTGTTCATGAATATGATGAATAGGACCTTTAGAGAGTGTCTTGATCAGTTTGTGATCAACTTTATTGATGATGTTCTGGTATACTCTCAATCTGAAGAAGAACACGCAATTCATTTACGAATAGTTTTGGAGACCCTGCGACGGAGTCAGCTGTATGCCATGTTTTCCAAGTGTGAGTTTTGGCTAGCCTCGGTGGCATTCCTTGGTTATGTGGTTAGTGGTTAGGGTATCGCAGTGGATCCGGCAAAGATAGTTGCTATCCAGGAGTGGCCCATTTTGATGACAGTAGCATAAGTTAGGAGTTTCCTTGGACTTGCCGGCTACTATCGGCGCTTCGTGTAGAACTTTTCGCGAATTGCACTTCCTCTCACAACCTTGACAAGGAAGGATCAGAAGTTCATTTGGTCACCAGCGTGTGCATGAGCTTTTGAGGAGTTAAAGAGACGTCTGACCACGACACCAATCTTGTGTTTGCCATGTGGTACATAAGTCTATGAAATATACATCGATGCGTCAGGGAGCGGCTTAGGCTGCGTACTTCTTCAGAATGGTCAAGTGATAGCTTATGTCTCTTGCCAGTTGAAAGTGAATGAGTCGAATTATCCTGTTCACGACTTGGAGTTGGCGGCCGTGATCTTTGCTCTGAAATTGTGGCGGCACTACTTGTATGGCGTGAAGGTTGATATCTTTACATACCATATGAGCCTAAAGTATCTGTTAAATCAAAAAGAGCTCAATATGCGACATCAAAGGTGGATGGAGTTCCTGGGGGACTACACTTTTGAGATACACTATACTCTCGGTAAGGGAAATGTTGTCACAGATGCTTTGAGACGGAGAGCTTCTGCGCAGGCCAACTGGATTCAGATGCATGATTCACATCTATTAAGTGACTTAGAAGCCTTAGAGATCTCCTGTGTGGAGAGGAGTTCTAGTGCGAGTGCGTGCTTGAACTGGACGGAGGTGTAATATGACCTCGCAGACAGGATATGACATGTAACACCCTCCCTGTTACATAACATATAGCAGTAGGTCCGGCCGGGACCCCACGCCATATGAAACGAACAGAAGAGCGCATTACTTAATTAACATTAAACAATTGTGAATATAACCATCTCAGCCCACAGAGTCGCATAACGGAAGCATATAATTTCAGATAAAACCAGTTCATACATTGTCCACACTAGCAACTAGGAATGAAATACAACAAGTTATTTACAAGGTTTGTTCACAATATGTTTATAACAAGGGTGGCTTCCAAACATCGGCACGCAGGTCGACCACACATGAAAATAGTAAACAAATCAACTCGGCCTTTGAGGGCCATCTTAGCACAGCACAACACAGCAGCAGTGGCTTCAGCCCGCTATTTCCCGCTAGCCTCGCCAGGACCTGTACAAACAATCCACCAAGCGGTGGGAAAACAAGTAACCGATAAGCTTTAGCTGACCCAGGCTTATAACGACCCCACCCCATGCTCGGGGCAGCGGTGCTCCTTCCCTGTAGGCAAGCAACAACCGTATATATTTCATAGGTGCGTCTAAGCACCACATAGAAACATTCATCACACGGTGACATCAAGTCACACTTTATGTGCACTCACGGCACGTCATCCTCAAGTACTTTTTCAACTTGGATGATCAAATTGAGCTAGTCCGTACACACAAAGTTCCTGCACTATCATTATGAGCTAGATGTCAGGATTCACCTATGCCTGGCCCGGGTTTGGTTCATCTTATGCCCGCGTGAAAGTGCACAGTTAACCTCACTTGAATTCTCTAGAGGGGGGGGGGGGGTGAATAGAGATTTAAAATATTTTTGTGCAAAGTTAATAATTATATATATATATATATATGTGTGTGTAGTGATCACAGATTAGTGCTTCCCACACACCAACAAGAATTAAACAAGTAAAGAAAATAAATGCAAGAAGAAAAATCACAGCACAACACAAAGAAATATAGTGGTTCCCCAAACTTTGGGTAGTCCACTCTTCTACCCCCTTGGTAGGAATTCACTATCTTGCACTGAGTCTTTTGATAAGGAGACTCTTAGAACCAAATGAGTCTTTTGAAAAGGAGACTCTTAGAACCAGTACAACTGAATTTTTTGAAGAGAGATTCTAAAAACTCTTTTACAATATGTGAAAGTGAAATAAGAAAAAGGAGAAGAAGTATTTAAGACAAGAAAGAAACTTTTTCCTAGCAAGAAGATTGGAAGCACAAGAAGTAGTGAATGAAATCTCTCTCTTATAGTGAGAAGGAGATTTGTAGCTTTTCTCACTTTTAGTGAGAGCTATCAGAGCTTGCAGCAGAATGGCTTCAGAAGCAGGAGAAGATGGAAGCTTGATGGTTGCTGCAGAATTATTTCTCAATTCTCTTTCTTTTTACTTGGGAGCTCTTCCTCTTTTTCAAATGTAAAAATGGTGGATCACTTGTGTTTGTTTTCTGCCGACCTCCTTGTTATTTTATAGCTCTGTCCATTCAAATAATACTATAGGAGGATAATTGATTAGCAGACAGAGAAATAGAAAGATAGAAATATTTCCATAATAATTTTATCAATAGAAGGAAAGAATTCATTCTGATTTCAAATAATGTCCATAATGGTTTTAATCAAATTAGCCAAGAATCTATTAGAGGAAGAATGATTCAGAACGGCTATAAAGAATAAATTGATTCCATATAAATCAGATCTATAACAGAAGGAAAGAGATCTGGCGATTTTTGAATTAAACATAGAAATCGACGTGCGTCGATTACTATTCGACGTAAGCGTCGAATTCGTCCTGGCAGGACGTTGAGAGGAGAATAAGGAAGGTGCGTCGACTAAGGTGCGTCGACTTCTCAAGATGCGTCGACTAGAAGTCAGAGCTACATCGACATAGGATACGTCGAATTCTTCTTAAAGTTACTTCGACTTATTCTGAAAGGAACGTCGACACTACTTCGACGTTGTGTCGAATACTATTCGACGCATATTTATTTAACCTTGATTTTTCTTTCTTAGAAAACATATTCAACTCATTTTCAGGGGTTAAGAGAAATCATTTTCCCAACTATCTCCCCCTATTTGTCTTAACCCTATTTAGAGAGAAATTGTATCAGCATATGATCAATCACAGTAAAGTATTTATACAGGCAAGGAATATATTTAAGCAAGTGGAAGAGAAATTAGAAAAGGAAATCTTATAAACAAACTTCATGTTCAGATTAATCAGTATTCAACCATAAATATATCAGTCATTGTTTTTAAGGCATGTCAGGGGGGGGTAGGAGGAGTCTTCCTTTTTCTAGTGAATACAACTGTTTTAAGAGAGGGGGGTTGCTCCTTCTCAGCACCAGGTAGTTCACTCAGCTCCCCCTGAGTTACATCAGTTTGCTCCCCCTGAGATGGAGCTTCCTTGGTTGCTTCTACTTCTGCCTCTTCAGTTTCTTTTTCAGTTTCAGCTTCAGTCATAGCAGTACCTGGCTCCTGAGCTCCTATTTCAACTATCACAGTAACTAGCTCCCCCTGAGTTTCAGCTTCTTTATCTGCCACATCTTCCTTTTCAACTTCATTTTCTGCTCTGCTTACCTCCCCTTGTAATAGTACCACTTGACTTGCAGCCTCTCTTGCTATATTGAGTACCTCTATTGTTTGTTCTTCAACATGTAGCTCAGGTACTCTCTCATTTCCAATTGACTTGTGGGAGAGAGATTTAGGAGTGGAGGGCTGCTCTTCATCTAGCTTCTCCCCCTTCTTGACCTTCTTGGCCAAGGAGGTTAAGAAAGACCTGGTTACTCTAGAGGAAGAGAGAGAGTTCTTCAGACTTTGCACAGAGGCACTGACCCCATCTATTTGGGTGTGCATGTGTAGGATGGAGGAATGAATCTGGGAGCAGTGCTCATCCAACATTGCTTGGAATGTTTGAGCTGCTAATGCAATGCACTGAGTGAGGAGAGCTTCAGTGGATGCAGATGGTTCATGTTGTGGTTGGTGATGAGGAGAGAGTGGTGGAGGTGGTGATGAAGTTGGGGAGAGGTTAGTTGATACATGAGGTATGTGTGATAAAGGAGGTGGAGAGGATGAGAAAGTATGAGGAGGAAGAGATGGAGAAACTGCTGTTTGAGCAGGTGTTTGAGAAGAGGTAAGTAGAGTAGGAGTTGTGAGAGTGGTAGAAACTAGTGGAGTAGATGATGGTGGTAGAGAAGGATTGTCTCTTTGAGGAGAAGGAGGAGGAGATGGATGAACATGAGAGTTAGGAGGAGATGGAGTCTTTTCAGGAATTGAACCAGGCTTAGGGATTTGCCTGGTCCATTTGGAGAATAGAGCTATTGACATCCTTTTCCCTGGAGGAATAGGGATTCCTTTTGACCTACATAGGTCAGGGAAGGAGTGGAAGAGTACTTGACTCATAATCCTCATATATGCATTTTCTTTGTGTGAGTATTTAGAGCTTATCATCGTGAGCAAGCATGTGGCCCAGTCCACCTTCTTCTTCAGCACCAGGGCCCCCATAATATTCAGTTGCTGCTTGGGCACTGCATCATGGGCTGAGGTCTTGCATAACAGGATTTTTCCTACTATATCTGCTAGCAGTCTGTACTCCTCAGAAAAGTCTATTTTCTTTAGATGGATTAGTTTATCCTTTGAAAACTTCATGGTGGTTAGCAGATGCTTGATTTCATCAGGTGTGAGGTCTATAGATTCATTACCTAATAAGGGAGTGATAAAGACTTATTTAGTTATTCTTTAGAAGCTGATTTTCTTTCCCTATTTGCTTTGAGCAAAGATAATATTAGGGTGTACCTGATGGAAGATCAAAGGTGTCCTAATGTGTTCTGCAGATATTGAGACAGGTGTCTCATGAATTGTTCCTTGGATTTCTCCTTGTTCAGATATCTGAACATGAGTCATCAGCTCTGTGAGCTCTATTTCCAGGAGCTTGCATCTTGTGGAGATGAGCTTATCTAGTCCAGCTTCAGTGAACAGAGCAATGATGCTCTTGTAGTTTTCTGCGGCGGCTTGGAAAGATGCAAGGTCAATGTCGAAACCAGAGTTGGTCTTAGGAGCCATTTTAGGTTAGTGAGAGAGAGAGGAAGAAATCGGCTGGATTGAGGAGCAAGAAGGATGAAGGATGCAGAGTAGTGAAGGTTTCTAACTGAAGAGTCTTTTTAAGTCAGGTGAAACGTCGAAATGCGACACTATTCGAGGCTTATTCGGTACTTCAGTGGATGTGACCGAAAATATTTTAGTATTATCGCTCGTTTTCATGAAATCGACGTTACATCGAGTGGAATTTGACTTAAGCGTCGATACAGCCCGCATTAAGATGTTAGGGTTTCGTATCGACGTATGCGTCGATTGTAATCGACGCATGCGTCGATTTCACTTATTGAGTTGAGTCATCGACGGTGCGCCGATTAGAAGTCGACGTGACTTTTAATTTTCCTGAAAAATTCTAGGTGTTTATTTCTTTTTATCTCTTCCTAATCCTAAAGGTTTCTAAGTTAATCTTGGACTAATTTTCACAGATAGTTTGATTGATTGTGCCAACATTGTTTGGCAAGGTGGCCAGTTTTGTTACATATGTAGCACTTGATTATCTTAGTATTGTGAGAATTTGAGTTTAGAGAGGGATAGAAGTGTTGATTAGGATAGAAGGTTTGATTTAGATGGGAAGTTTGGTTAGGATAGAAAGTTTGGTTAGGATAGAGGTGTTGATTAGGATAGAAATCATGATTAGGATGAATGGGTCCTGAATAGGGGTTAAGATGGAAGGTTTTTGGATGATAGGCATTTAAGTTGCTCTAATTTTGTATATGTTGATATCTATTCGACGTATGTTGATAGTTGCGTTGATTTATATTCGGCGCTTTCTCCAGATAGCGTTGATCTGGTATCGACGCATGAACAAAGTTGCGTCGATTTGATGTCGACGTACTTTTGTTCAAGCGTCGAGTTGAGGTCGAGGAATCTGAGAGATTGCGTCGAGTAGAATTCGACGCACTATCATTCATATGTCGATATGAAGTCGACGCAACTGTATCTTCATAAATTTCCTTTTTCCCTTTTTCTGATTTGGCTCTTTTATATATTGTTTCTTTTGGCTTAATTGCTTCTTCAGATGAAGTTTGAGAGTCATCAGCTGAATAATATGATGTTTCATCAAATTGTTTGATTTCCTTGAGGGAGTCTTCTTCCTTATTTAGTGAGTCTTTTTCTTGGTTTGATTTGCTAGGTTTGGTGAATTTTACAGGGATCATCCAAGCAGGTTTGTTGGATGGAATTTGGCTGGTTGAGGGATCAGCCCCTAGACCAAGATTTTATGTGCCCTTTTTTGTTGTTCAGTGATTTCCTTGAGAGTTTGGCTTCTCATTTTTATTGATTCTTCAAAAGCTTTTGCTTGGGATACCTTATCCTTAAGGAGCTGGTTTTCTATTCTAGCCCTTTCTACTTCCTTTTCTATGATGTTAGCTCTTAATTCATAATTTTTAGAGCATTTAACTTCTCTATTTCTCTGGTTTTTAGCCATATTAATTTGTTCTTTTAGATCCTTAATTTCTTGATTAACTTTTAGTTGATCTAGACACATTCCCATAAAATCATTTCTAAAATTATCACTTTGAAAATCTATTTCATCAAAAATGCTTACCTCCTCCTTATCCTCAGATTCCTCTATGAGAATAAGGCTATTTTCTCTTTCATCTTCAGAAGTTATGCTTTCTTCTGATCCTGTCTCACTCCATGATTTAACATCATCATCTTTCTTTGAGCCTTCAAGTGCCATTAAGCATAGGTCTTCTTGCTTAGGCTCTTCATTGTCACTCTTAGAAGAGGAGCTGTCCTCAGAGTCTGTTTCACTCCAGGCTTCTGCAATAAAGCCTCTTTCTTTCTTCTTCCCCTTTTTCTTGAGATCTTTCTTTTTCAGGTCTTTCTTTGTCTCAGCATTTTTTGGACATTCTGGGGCAATATGTCCAGGTCTCCTGCAAGAATAACAAACAATTTCTTTAGTAGGAATTTTGTCATACCTTGGTTTTGACTCTCTCCTTCTTGATCCATCTGTCCTGACCCATTTCTTGAATTTTCTGGCCAGGAAACTGAATAGTTCTTCTTCAGTGACAGAGCTTCCTTCTTCTGTTGCTTTTAATGCAATGTTCCTGTCTTTTGGAGAAGTTGGGGTGTTTTCTATTCTCTTCTTTTCTTCTCTGGTTTTCAACAGCTGCTCATACGATCTGAGTTTTCCTAAGAGAGCATCTGTTGAAATTTCCCTTTGTCCTCTTGTGTCTCTTATTGCCCATATCCTTGAGTCCCATGAACTTGGGAGACTCATCAGCAATTTGTCATTGATCTCTGTGAGAGAGATTTCTCTATCCAAGTCCCTTAGTTGATTGATGATTAGACTGAATCTGTCGTACATCTCAGCGATGCTTTCTTCATTCTTCTTTTGGAAGTTCTCATATTGAGAGATCAATAGAGCTTTCCTATCTTTCCTTTCATCAGCACTTCCTTCTACCATCTTTATGAGAGCCTCCCAAATTTCTTTGTCTGATTCACAATCAACAACCCTTTGAAAGATTTCATCAGAGAGGGTTGAGACCAGAATATTTACAGCTTTTGCATCACATGTTCCTGCCTTCTTCTCTTCAACTGTCCACTCAGCCTTTGGGACAAGTGTTTGAGTCACTTCACCACTTGAGTCTTTTATATAAGGCTTGGGAGGACCTGTCAAGATAACATTAAATAAATCTTCATCAATTGAATTCATATAAATCCTAATTCTTGTTTTCCAAATTGCAAACTTTTCAAGATTGCACATTGGTGGTCTGGTGGAAGCATAATCTTTGATTTGTGCCATGTGAAAACTAATAAATTTTTTTTTTCTAAAAAAATATATAAAAATAAGAGGTAGGATCTTTTTGATCAAGGAGTTAACCTTTTTAGATCAACCTCCCTCTGATACCAATTGAAAGTGCACAGTTAACCTCACTAGAATTCGCTAGAGGGGGGGTGAATAGAGATTTAAAATATTTTTGTGCAAAGTTAATAATTATATATATATATATGTGTGTAGTGATCACAGATTAGTGCTTCCCACACACCAACAAGAATTAAACAAGTAAAGAAAATAAATGCAAGAAGAAATATCACAGCACAACACAAAAAAATATAGTGGTTCCCCAAACTTTGGGTAGTCCACTCTTCTACCCCCTTGGTAGGAATTCACTATCTTGCACTGAGTATTTTGATAAGGAGACTCTTAGAACCACCCTGAGTCTTTTGATAAGGAGACTCTTAGAACCAACTGAGTCTTTTGAAAAGGAGACTCTTAGAACCAGTACAACTGAATTTTTTGAAGAGAGATTCTAAAAACTCTTTTACAATATGTGAAAGTGAAATAAGAAAAAGGAGAAGAAGTATTAAAGACAAGAAAGAATCTTCTTCCTAGCAAGAAGATTGGAAGCACAAGAAGTAGTGAATGAAATCTCTCTCTTATAGTGAGAAGGAGATTTGTAGCTTTTCTCTCTTTTAGTGAGAGCTATCAGAGCTTGCAGCGGAATGACTTCAAAAGCAGGAGAAGATGGAAGCTTGATGGTTGCTGCAGAATTATTTCTCAATTCTCTTTCTTTTTCCTTGGGAGCTCTTCCTCTTTTTCAAATGTAAAAATGGTGGATCACTTGTGTTTGTTTTCTGCCGACCTCCTTGTTATTTTATAGCTCTGTCCATTCAAATAATACTATAGGAGGATAATTGATTAGCAGACAGAGAAATAGAAAGATAGAAATATTTCCATAATAATTTTATTAATAGAAGGAAAGAATTCATTCTGATTTCAAATAATGTCCATAATGGTTTTAATCAAATTAGCCAAGAATCTATTAGAGGAAGAATGATTCAGAACGACTATAAAGAATAAATTGATTCCATATAAATCAGATCTATAACAGAAGGAAAGAGATCTGGCGATTTTTGAATTAAACATAGAAATCGACGTGCGTCGATTACTATTCGACGTAAGCGTCGAATTCGTCCTGGCAGGATGTCGAGAGGAGAATAAGGAAGGTGCGTCGACTAAGGTGCGTCGACTTCTCAAGATGCGTCGACTAGAAGTCAGAGCTACGTCGACATAGGATACGTCGAATTCTTCTTAAAGTTACTTCGACTTATTCTGAAAGGAAGGTCGACACTACTTCGACGTTGCGTCGAATACTATTCGACGCATATTTATTTAACCTTGATTTTTCTTTCTTAGAAAACATATTCAACTCATTTTCAGGGGTTAAGAGAAATCATTTTCCCAACACCGCGCTCATAAATGTCAGGATTCAACTTAGCCTGACACAGGTTTGGCTTCCCCTTGTGCCCGACGAACTATAACCTCACAGGGTCATTACCTCAGCCTCAGGGGCGAGGTCCAAACACGATAAGCAATCTCAATGATTACTGTCTCCGGCATTACTTATTAACGCTGGGCGTTAGCCCTTAATGCTGGGCGTTACTCTTAACGCTGGGCGTTAGCTCATTTCTGGGTAATTTCTGGGTAACACCTCCAAAACTCACTACAACACGTCTCAGTACTCAGAACCCGAAAAACACAACATATGGCACTACCGCCGGTGTTAGCTCTACTGCATGATGTTAACGAACAGAACAGCAAGCAGCATCACCAATCCAGACCAACCTGTCGAGATGGGATTCACACAGCATGTCTATGTCCGTACTACCATTCCGGACTATATATGAAAATTTTGTCGGGATAACATCAACCCACCGTACGAACCCATATACTAATTAGTAGAAGTCTTCCTAAGCATGCAAATCAAAGGACGCACATGTCCAAAGATGAAGGGAAGAGAATCGTTACCCTTGACGCTTGTTTCGGTGCAATAGAACCGAAAGGAAATCGACTGAAATCATTTGAAACAGCTCCCTCTCCTATAAATCGACGATGGCATAAACACGCAAGCAATCTCCTCCACGGATTTGCCCTCGGCACAACGTACGGCTAGCCAAAAGAGACCTTCTTCCTTCTGGTCATGACTTCTCTGCCTTTGGAAAGAGCTTGGAATCAGAATTTAGAAGGGAAATTGAATTTGGCTGCCTTATATATTTTCTTAGCTAACACGGGCGTTAGCACTTAACGCGGGCGTTAGCCCCTAAGGCGGTTGCCGAACTTATCCACAGCCGCTGACCATCCGCTAAAGGAAAATCGACGGGAAGCTAACGTTGGCGTTAGCTCTAACGCCAATCGACATCCCGTCCCGTCGATCGGGCTGCCGTCCCGTCGATCCGACGACACGCTTAAGTCCTAGGCTAACGCTTGGCGTTAGCGCTAACGCCTGGCGTTAGCTCTCAGACTTAACAATCTGCTGGTGAACTCTGGGGTGCTACAAACATTTCTCGAGAAGAACATAAAAAATTTCTCGAGAAGGACCTAACACCTAGCGTTAACCATAACGCATACAAACATTTCTTGAGAAGAACATAAAGAATTTATCGAGAAGGACCTAACGCCTAGCATTAACCATAACGCCTGGCGTTAGCGCCTTACATCAACCCTCTTTCTATTGCTGGGGAAATCTGGGGTGTTATAATCCCCCTCCCCTTAAAGAAAGTTCATCCCAAACTTCCAATTCTAAGAAAGAAAGCAACAGTACAAAACACATAACTTGTACCTCAATGGAACATTTCAGGGAACTCATCACGCATGGTTTGCTCATGCTCCCATGAAAGCTCCTCATGACCGTAGTTGTTCCAGCAGACTTTGACCATTCAGATCATTTTATTCCGCAACTGCTTGACATCAGTTTCTTCGATGCAAATAGGCGTGACCAACGTCTTGAGCTCATCATCAACCGACACCTGATCCTTCACCAGTACCTGGCTAGGCTCTGGCCTAGCTTTCCGCAGCACAGAGATGTGAAACACATCGTGCAGTCTACTCAACTCTGTCGAAAGAGCGAGCCGATAGGCAGCTTCACCAACACGTTCCAGTATTTCAAACGGTCCAAGGTATCTCGGACTCAGCTTTTTCATGCGACGAATCCTTGACACACCCTTGAATGGTTTGATCTTTAGGTAAACCTAGTCGCCCACGGCAAACTCGACATTTCTGTGCTTGGCGTTGTAGTATTTTGCCTGCCTATCTTGTGCAATCAACAATCTCTCCCGGATTGTTTGAATAGCCGAATTTGCATCTTCGACTTCTTTCTGCTTAAACAGCTTTGTGTCGCCTGTCTCCGCCCAAGCTAAGGGAGTGCGACAATCTCTACCATAGAGGGCCTCGAAGGGCGCCATCTTTATACTCGCCTGGTAACTGTTATTATAAGCGAACTCGATCATGAAAAGATGATCTTCTCACTTCTTACCGAAATCCAGGATGCACATACGGAGCATATCCTCCAGAGTTCTGTTCGTACGTTCAGTCTGTCCATCCATTTGCGGGTGGAAGGCAATACTAAACTTCAACTTTGTACCCAACAACTGGTGGATTAGCCTCCAATCTTTCGAAGTAAAGCGTCCGTCTCGGTCACTAACGATGCTACGGGGCACACCGTGCAATCGTACGATTTTATCAACATACATCTTTGCTAACTTTTTGACTGAATCGTCCCTCCGATTTGGAATAAAGTGGGCTACCTTCGACAAGCAATCCACGATCACCCACACGACATCATTCCCACTCTGTGATCTCGGCAAACCCTGCATGGAATCCATCGTAATGTCATAAAATTTCCATTCTGGCACAGGCAACGACTTCAGGAAACCTCTAGGTTTCTGACATTTGGCCTTCACCAGTGCGCAAGTTTTACACTTTGCCACATAAAGGGCGATGTCCTTCTTCAAACCTGGCCACCAAAACAACTTTTTCATGTCTTGGTACATTTTCGTGCTCCCTGGGTGAATTGAGTACTTTGTAAAATGGGCTTCGTACGTCAATTCCTCCCGCAATTTACCCACATTTGGGACGCACAACCGATCATCTTTCCACATTAGACCGTCGTCCAACACAAACTCTGTAGCAGACCCAACCTCAGACTCTGCCAAGTAGCGCTGCATGCTCGAATCAAGTTCCAGGGCCTGTCGTACTCTGTCTGCGAGGTCGTATTGCACCTCCATCTAGTTCATGCACGCACTCGCACTAGAACTCCTCTCCACACAGGAGATCTCTAAAGCTTCCAAGTCACTGATCAGATGGGAGTCATGCATCTAAACCCAGTTGGCCTGCGCAGAAGCCCTCTAGCTCAAAGCATCTGCGACGACATTTCCCTTCCCGGGAGTATAGTGTATCTCGAAAGTGTAGTCCCCCAGGAACTCCATCCACCTTCGCTGTCGCATATTGAGCCTTTCTGATTTAACAGATACTTTAGGTTCTTATGGTCTATATAGATATCCACCTTCACACCATACAAGTAGTGCCGCCACAATTTCAGAGTGAAGATCACAGCCGCCCACTCCAGGTCGTGGACCGGGTAATTCCGCTCATGGACTTTCAACTGGCGAGAGACATAAGATATCACTTGACTATGCTAAAGAAGTACGCAGCCTAAGCCACTCCCTGACGCATCGCTATAAATTTCATAGCCTTCTGTACCACATGGCAAACACAAGATTGGTGCCATGGTCAGACGACTCTTTAACTTCTCGAAAGCTTATGAACACGCTGGTGACCAAACAAACTTCTGATATTTCCTTGTCAAAGTTGTGAGAGGAAGAGCAATCTGTGAAAAGTTCTCCACGAAGCGCCTATAGTAGCCAGCAAGTCCAAGGAAACTCCTGACTTCTGCTACTGACTTCAAAATGGGCCACTCCTGGATAGCAACTATCTTCGCTGGATCCACTGCGATACCCTCACCACTAACAACATGACCAAGGAACGATACTGAGGCTAACCAAAACTCACACTTGGAGAACTTGGCATACAGCTGACTCCGTCGCAGGGTCTCCAAAACTACGCGTAAATGAATTGCATGATCTTCTTCAGATTGAGAGTAGACCAGAATATCGTCAATAAAGATGATCACAAATCGGTCAAGGCATTCTCGAAAGGTCCTATTCATCAGATCTATGAACAATGATGACACATTCATCAGTCCAAATGGCATCACTGTGA